>OZ012740.1:568857559-571482559 GCA_963859935.3 Lathyrus sativus | reverse complement strand
ATTTATACCCTCCCTCTAGATCAAAGTCTATCATCTAACACTTAGGGGGAGATTTTTCAATCATTATCAAAATAGAAATTCAAAGAGTTTTTCATCATCAAAAGGGGGAGATTGTGAAGAATACATCTTATATCTAGTTCAATTTTGATGAAGACAAAAATTATTAAAGAAGAAAAGGTTCAAAAGTATCATGCACATCAATGATGAAGTTGATCAAGAAGGTTTAGAATATAAATTGAACTGAACATAAATAAGGTGCTCATTGCAATTTATAATATACTATTTTAAATTGTTCATAATTTCATTTCTCACTTCATCTAAAAACTTCTTGCATCATCATGCATGATTATCGAAAATAATATATAAACAAAACATTCTAAAAAATAAAAGTACTTAAATTATCAAAATTTGAAGAAAATAAAAAGTGAATTTCAATGTTACAATTCTGAAAATAACATTTGTATCTACCAAATAAACACCACAATTCTCTATCTATAAGTATCCATTATTATTTCTAGATTTTAGCCGCAAATAATTCAGTCAAAGTATCTCACTTCAAAGACCCATATATAATAATACTCCCTCTACTCTCATATATAAACAATTTATAAATAAAAAATCATCCCTTAAAAAAAAGTTTAAATATATTTAAGTCGTACACTCTTTCAAATTCTACCTATACTTTTTTGTCTTAAAAATCGTTTAAAATATAACACTATAAAAAAAATGAATATATTTAAAATAATGAAATTAAATTTAATAATTATAGATAATACTATATTTAAAACCATTAAAACGTTTTTTTCCCTTATATTTGAGAGACCAAAAGAGAGTATTAACTAAAATCTATATTACGTGTCTCGAGAAGAGCAATGTATTTTGCATGCAAGCCTTGCATGTAAACTACCTCAACACGTGCCTTTGAGGACCTTCAATTGCTGCCACACAATCCTCCACCAAAATCATCATATATAATTCCAAAACCCTCTCATCTAACCCATGCAACTGCAATTAATCTTCAATTTTCATCCATCAAATTCAAAACCCTAACAATTAACAAACATGGCTGATGAAGGACACTACCAACCACTCCGCGGCTACAACGAACAACACAACACCACTGTTCAACAACAACCTCCAAGCAAGTCAACTCAGCTAGTTAAGGCTGCCACCGCCATAACCGCCGGCGGCTCTCTCTTGATCCTCTCTGGTTTGGTCTTAGCCTGCACGGTTATCATCCTTACCGTTATCACACCGCTGTTTGTAATATTCAGTCCGGTGCTGGTTCCTGCGGTGATCATAGTAGCTCTGTTGACGTTGGGATTCTTTGCTTCCGGTGGATTCGGCGTGGCGGCGATCACGGTGTTAGCGTGGATCTATACGTATGTTACCGGTAAGCAACCACCTGGCGCTGATCAATTGGATACAGCGCGTGAGAACTTGATAAACAAAGCGCGTGAGATTAGGGACTATAGTCAGCAGCAAATAAGTGGGACGCAGCATTCTTAAATCTGCACTCGCATGCACTCTATTTTCTTTCTTCCCTAACCTTTGTTAATTTCGTTTAATGCCGGTTACCTCTTGTATCTTAAGAAAATTCTAGATATTTTTAAGTAATTCTATTTTGTATGATTCTTCTAAAATCTTTGTTTTATATTTCTGTTTTCATTACGAGCTTTACAAATCATGGCTGGTTGTTCAAAGAATTAGGACCTCTCATCTAATAAGTTACCTTTTCTACTGTGAAAAAAATTGTTTAGTAAATTTATTTCAAATATTGAAAAAAACTTGTTTTATAGAAATTTTACTTTTTAATAATTATTATTTTAATATCTTGTATAGTAATCTATATAAATTTCACCATATTTATGAGATAATATTTATAGTATTAAATTAAAATATGAAATTTATGATATATTTTTAAAAATATTTTAAGTAAAATAAATATAGGTGGAGGATGCTTTTGAAAGGTTGTAGGTCATAAATTTTTAAAGTTATTTTAAATAAAATAAATATATGTGGAGGATGCTTTTGAAAGGTTATAGGCAAAATACAACGTTAAAGTGTTCGTTTAAACAATTAAACGAAACAATACTGTATTTAAAAGTGTTGTTGAAAGTGTTATTTTTGACTTATAAATTGAGCATTTTGAATTTAGACAAACATATTAGAAAAATCTATTCTCTTTATATAAAATTTTGAATTTCTATATGAGTTTATTATAAGAAAATATTATAAGAAAAGTGTCTCGTTTATGATTTTAGTCTCGATTTATTTAATTTAGTTACATATAATGGTAACTTAACAATCTTATAGAAATACATATAATGGTAACTGAGATTGATGTTTCAAGCATCAAAGTGACGAACGACAAGACGGTCTTCCTCATGAAGCATTTTTTCGTGGGTGTAAACCTCATTCATACGGATAGATTTATCAAGTTTTATCTTTTTGGAAAGTAAACAAGCACACTGATGACCACGTCGTGTTCTTCTAAGTGTACAAATACACAGCTGTCTAGACCTCTTTTCTCTACTCGCGTAGCTTTGTGATAAATAAATTTCAATCTCTCGAGATATATTTTTGAGTCTCCGACCAACTATGAATACATATATTTGTATTTGAATTTATGTTTTAATAATGTGATGATGCAACCAAATGATGTATGAATCTCGACATTCTGATTTTGAATCATTTGGTTTACTGATTTCCAACCCTTACAGAAATTACCCTGACTTTTTCTCAACTAGTTCCTCAATGTAGCATAAGCATATTCAATTCTATTAGTTGCAGTATTTCTAAAGTGTATCTAATTTGATGAGTCAATAAACTATTTTTTCTTTCACCTGGTTTAATATCATGCTTTTAATACAGTTTAAGAAATTCAGATATTTTACACACATCATTTTAAATTCTATGACAAATTCGATATATAACTCTTACGTAGTAGAATTGATTATGACATTTTAGACATCGATCAGGCATTATATGTAGGTGTAACCATTTTTTTATCTTTACCGTTGATTTGTTTGGTTCTTACCACAGGTTTAAGTCTACCTCACATATTTTGTTATATGATGCCTACGTAGTAAAGCATATGATGTAGGAAATATCTTTACAACTAAATTCACCAATGTGGTATCGTGATCAGTGATAATAACCTGTGGCAAGTTTTTGGAGTCTTTCAGCATATTCCGACACATTTACAGATCTCATATAAGATTATCCTCTTTTTCACATTCCAAAAACGCAAAGTCAATTGAATAAGTCATTTCTATAGAAATAACATCTACAATTTTCAAAAGAGAAAACACGTACTTTTTGGTCTTATATGTTGAATTAATCATCAGTACACGTAGTAAAGCATATGATGTAGGAAATATCTTTAGAACTGAATTCACCAATGTGGTATCGTGATCAGTGATAATAACCTGTGGCAAGTTTTTGGGGTCTTTCCGCATATTCCGACACATTTACAGATCTCATATAAGATTATCCTCTTTTTCACATTCCAAAAATGCAAAGTCAATTGAATAAGTCATTTCTATAGAAATAACATCTACAATTTTCAGAAGAGGAAACACGTACTTGTTGGTCTTATATGTTGAATTAATCATCAGTACTATGAAAAATATGTTGAACAACTTGATGGAATCAAAATGAGTCGAAATTATATCTCTGATGTTTTTTACATCCTCTTGGATCTCTTATCGTCTTGTTGTTTCAATGAAAAATATTATATACTTATTTAATATTTGAGACACTTTCAGTTTTTTTTTTCAAAGTTGCAAGATTTTTTTTGGACTTAGCCATGTTTAATGTCATGTCTGAAATATCATGTCAAAAACAAGTTCCTTCTCTTCAGAATTCAGACGAAAGACAATTAGATGACCATATAACTTGTGACACAATCCATGATTATGTATACCATAAATCATAATGTATGTCCATGTATTATTCTAATTATGGTACCAGTGCAACTTAAAACAACATTCACATTTTCTTGTTCTGGTGTCATCATGTTTCAAATTTCAGATAGATTATTTATAATGACCATTTCTTTCACATCCTGTCGTAACAAATTTGTGTCTTCTATCAGAACTAGAATCCTACCTCTCTATAACAATTTCAAATCCTAATTTCGCAGCCTTCGTGTGAACCCATTGAAGTATATGTTCACGTAAAGTAAACTCTTATTTATTGGTAAATTATTTTCCAATATCAACATGTACAACATCTTGTGGTGATATTTTGAGTCACCATCCTTAGATGCAGTAGCTTTTTTGACAACATCATAATGCACCATAGCTACAACTAATAAAAAATAAGACAATTTCAATTCATATTCAAAGGATCCAGAGTTCAATCTCTGAACCAATCCTTCAAGGATCATATTACAATTTGTGAACTGCGTTCATGTTACAGAAAAAAAAAAACTCATTATTTCAATTATCATCGGGGATAGACATGTACATTACTTATAATTTCAAATGATTTTACACCATTCGATGTCAAAATATAATAGAATTGTTTTTACAAGCGAAAATCTTGAATAAGAATGCAATAAAGTTTTATGAAAGGTTTAAGGAAACATGTGTTATGATCATGAGTGTATGGGTTTAATACATGGCTATGTAGAAATCGTGACTATTTGAATTCTAAAAGGTGTGTCTGGATTTCAATTGTCGAAGGGTGCATTTGAATTTCGATATCTAGAAAAATGTTTATTTTTTTTGGGTGTGTTTCTGATGAAAAAATTTGTTGGATTTGTGTTATTTGGATTTCAACCTTCGTACTATGCAAAAGGGTATTTTTATATTTTCATAAAATTTGAAAATTAGTACAAGTGCAATAAGCAACCCCTATTTGAAACTGTGTTCGGATGATTTTACATACACTCGCTTTTTTAATACATTTCACATCCTATTTTGAAACAATATTTTTCAAACAATTTTGTAAAATTGACTCTTCAAAGAAAAATGTTAAAGATAATTTGAAGCTGGTCTTAGAAATGAGAAATAAAAAATAAATTTATGAAATCATTTTAAGAACATGTTTCAAATGAAAGGGGGACAAATAACTATTGCTTCGGGGTTACAAATAAAATGTGTCGACCTATGACAATGATGTGAGAGGATATCAAATACAATAAGTAAAATTCGTATTATGTTTTCTCTATTAAATCACACACCATTTATATAACATACTAAGCTCAATAGTACTAAGTGTGAAAGAATATGAGAAATTTTATTACATCACATGATTTACTCACACATCCCGACAAAATTCCAAAAATATTCTTAAAATTTTAATTTAAAAATCCGGATGCATCAAATACATAACAAACTCTCTCAAATACGCCAAATAAAAATATTAAAAAAGAGTCTGAATTTAGAATCTAAATTAATAAGTTACGGAGATTGAACTTCATACACACTTCAAAACATCACACATATGCACAATCTCATAACCACACAAAAACATATTTTAAAAAAATAGGATTTCAATATTCAAAATTAGTGGATTGAAATTTGGACGCTTCTATTTAATTATTTGCGCTCATAGCTTCCTATCCCTCGTCCTTTTTCATTTCAACAAAGTTAACAAAACAGAGCAAACACAACTCTTGAGCATACTCTTGTTCTAGCTTTTTTGAAGCTTTCTTACAACTTTTAATCCAATGCATTCAAGCTTATCACATCTCTCAAATTCTACTCCACTACATTCAATTCAATATCATTCACCTCTCATGTTTGATAAGTTTCTCATTTCCTTACTTTTATTTGAGATGCATGCATTACCTAAATAGGTTATAGGTATGATACACTAGGTTACATGCAATAGATATGTTATATTTGTTTTGTACTTCAGAGTTTTGGTTTAAAAAATGTTAATCATTGTGGCTTAGGGTTCAAAATCTTAGCTTCTGCTTCATCTATTCTGATTTCGTTCAGTCCAGATTTTGAAATCCGAACCTTCGGCCTGGATAACAAAATCCAAATTTACCTGTTATACATTCTATTTTTTTGGTTCGATTTGACAATACTTTCTTTCATTATGATATTATTTTTCTTGTTTTATCATAGGAAAATGTCTAACAACCAAGAAAGAATGAGACATAGTAGAGTGGTCAAACATGCTTTCTTTTGCAAGAATAAAGCTAGACTCTCACGACCCGTAGTTGGAGAAACTTCATTTGATGTTGAAGCATCGTCTTTCTAGGTGCATTTCTCTCTGGCGTCACCTTCCTGAATTCATGTGTCTCTAACTCATTATGAAGGCTTTGTTTCCCAAGAATCCCATGATGTACCTCATGTTGTTGTGCCCGATAGATTTATGACAGACCCCTCAGACATTTCACTACTACCTTTATATGTACACCATGTTTGTAGGCACATGTGTTATGGAGAAGTATCATAAATCTTTAATTACTCTTTTAAACATATGTGTTATAGTAATTGAATTATCTAACAATGATGTCTTTATTTTTTGAAGTAATGTGATAATTTGAAATGTATTAACCGTAGTAGGAAGGTTGCAAAGCTTTCACAACCTAATGAACCATGGTTTCAGGATGTTTTAAAGCTATTTGGGATGAAGTATTTATGAGATGACCATCACACTTGATGATTTATCATGCCTCCTATATCTTTCTAACATAAGAATATTATGAGATTACAACATAATCAATAGAACTTGATGCAATAGAAATGATGGTGACATATTAGGAGATAACTTGGGTAAAGCCCAGGCGGAATAGATGACACCAGAGGATGTCATGCTAGATTTTTATTCCTGGTGAAACTGTATGAAGGCCATCTGGTTGCAGATGTGGACGTGTGGGTGATTATACACGAGCTTCATATCATATAGCATGTGCATTAAGGTCATATTTCACAGTTTTCGTCGACATATGCATATTCGTGGACAAAAGTGTGGAATATGTCGATGTTGTCTGCATTAAATACTTCATAAAATTTGAGAGGATTTATGAGTACAAATGGGGGGCAAATTTTTTGGTTTACCTCTACTCCAAGATAGTTAAAGCTATTTTATGGAAGAAAAGACAGATGGCAGCAAACATCAATCTATTTACGGTAATTTTGTGCACCCTTATTGGTATTAATTACATTATACTTGAGTTGCACTCTTACTTATTTCATCTTAATCATTTTCAAGCATGGATCCACTAGAATTTTCCATATCTCACTGGTTGGGAATATATTGAAGATTACTCTGAGGAATTTCCATCTGCCTTATCGATTATCCCACTCAGTGGGAATTCGAGGATTTGGTCGTTTTGAGTTTCTTTTGACCGCATCATGTTGGATGATATTTATTTCATGTGGTACATTGAGAACCGTGAAACAAACCCCTTGGAGGTGATATCCTTGTACTCTGGGTGGAGACTTGTGGGTCTCTACTTATGTACTCATATTTACATAAGCAAGTATTCCCTCTGTCCCAAAATATAAGAGAAAAAGTGCATTTTTCTTGTCCCAAAATATAAGAGAGAAAAATTAACTTTCATCTTTTTCAAGGTAAAGTTAAATGAAAATTGCATTTAATTTGGTTTCTCTCTCATCTTTTCAATAACCAACAACCAATTAGAATTGTTTTTACATCTTTCAAAGCATATTATTTCAACAAAATCTTAGTCAAATTTTTATGTTTTTTATTTTTCTTATTAAGTGTGATTTTGATTTTTTTTTCTCTTATATTTTGGTACGGAGGGAGTACTACATCAATTCGGGTATTTGTAGGGTATGCCTAGATACACCAAGTTGATGCTCCTACCAATGTCCTCTACAAAGATGTTGATGGGATATTTGCAGAGTACTATGAGTATCTGATCCTAGAGGATGTATGTTTTTTGATAGCTCCTCAACCATGGAGTACAATATACAATCACAGCCAATGATTTTATAGAGTTTCACGTCCTTACATGATACCAAATAAAGAAGGCGATCCCCCAAGTCCAGCTCATCCGAAGATACTAGAAGAGGAGCAGAGAAGGGAAAACCATGTTATGGATGGGTTACATATATGTCACCTTATTATGGCTATTTGGAGAAAGGTCATAACTAAGGAGGATTTTCAAGAAAACACTCTTATGAGGGTCACATTACAGGCCCTCTTAGTAGAGGCACGACGTGTGTTACACTAGAAAAGGCATAGAAGGAACAGGGGCGTCAGATATATAGAGTAGTTGTCTTTTACTTTGTATTTTGATATTTACAGTTTGAAATTTGGAATTATGATTTGTTGTATTTTATGAACGCTGATGTATGGTTTACCAACATTTTATTTGAATATATGATCTTATTATTGAATGACAAATGTGTATGATTTATTGTGGGATTGATTTATAAATGACTTATAGTTCATTACAAAAATGTAAAATTTCTTCTAAATTACTGTCTAGGTAAGAAAAAAATTGTCCAGGGGTTTGTCCAGATTTTAAAATCTGGACTCACTCTATTCTAAGAAAACATAAATGCATGCACGCGCACTAAGTTTATGTGGATATTAAAATTCGTACATTTGTTTGACAAAAATTAGGGTGTCACTCTGATGAAGTGATTTGGTGTATAATATGTGCATTTGAATTTTAAAATTCGAACGATACGAAAGGCATATTGGGGTTTTCATAGGATGCATGATCACTGCATAGGGTGTAGTAAAGACCACTCAAAAGTAAACTTCACTATCAAATCACATATCATTTATATCACGCATTAAGGTCAATAATATTAAGATGTGAAAAGTATGCTTACATACGCACCTAAAATACACCACATTCATTCTTAAGTGAGTCACCCACCCCATTTATCCAAAACAAATAGTTTGGAAATGTAGCTTCGTACTTATGGAAGAGTGAGTCCGTATGTGCACTTCTGTAGTAACCCTGGATATATTTTCAACTCATGGTAGTGTGTTTATTTTACAACTCAAGAAATAATACAGAAGTATACTTCTGTAATAACCCTTAAGCAATAATCTTTTTACAAATTTAAATTTTTTTAAGAAATCTTATATTTTAGGTCATTTATATTATGTTTACTATCAAAAAAAATTGTAATTAATTAAATCACACACTGGTGTAAATCAAATAAAATGTCATATATTAATTCTATTAAAATCCATAATCAAATATCATTGTTGATAAATTACAAACCATAATGACCCCCCCCCCCCCCCCCCAGTTCTTCTCTGCTTCCTCTACTTAAATGCAGTACCTGCCTTAGATAGAATGATCTCTATAATGGCCCTCACAGGAGTGCCTTCTGAAAACCCCCATCTCTATAAACATGCTCGCGCAATAGCCATAATACGCTAACATGCAGGTAACACATCAACAACATGATATGTCCTAGTCTGCGCCTCTTTTAATATCTCCTGATTAGTTGGCATAAGTAGATCTTCTTAAGCATTTGGTGTCATTTAAGGATGTGACACTCTGAAATACTATTGGATGTAGTTGAATGTACTATTTCGTGGATGAGGAGCTGGCACACTTCGTGCTTCTTCTAGTATCAGATGATTATAGATATCATTAAACATCGCATCAACATTTTTACAGACCATAGTGGGAGGAATAGACATGAAGGGGTTTCTTGGAGTAGCATGTTGAATCTCAAATTGTAGCATGACTCGCTCAGGCATATGTGGATGCATTAGGCGTGAACCACAAGCCATCTGTCTAGAGTAGAAGGTTATGTCATCCAAGGGAAGCGTTTGATTGTAATCTTCGTACGGTGTGAAGCGTATATCATCTGCTGTAGTGTCCATAATAAGCACTTTTGTCCACAAATATGGACGTGTCAACCAAATACATGAGGTATGACCTCTATGCACATGCTTTATGATGCAAAACATATGCATCATCACTGTCGTACTTCACTTTTGCAGCCAGATGATTTCTGTACAACTCCTCCAGAAATGCAAATCTAGTCTGACACCCTCTGGTGTCATCCATCTCCTTTTGGGCATCACATGAGTCAGCTCTTAAATAGGTCACCATCATGTATAACACACCAGGCCTAGTGATTTTGGATTGGTCTAATAGTATTCCCTTAATCGAAAGATGTAATAGAGATGACACAACATCTAGTGTGATGGACATCTCACCATTCAGAAGATGAAAAAAATAACGTATATGAGTGTCATCTCTCCATAAAAGTTAATAACATACCATGGTTAATAACAGTATAACCAGTTGTGGATAAACTTTGCAGCCCAGATAGCTGCATGACATCATGAAACCATTTATCCCCAAGTTATTGCAACTTTGCAATCTTCCTATCGTGGTTGATGCATTTTAAAGCATCACAGTACTGCAAAATAAATATGTCACTGTTAGCAAGTTCAAATATTTTACACATATATTTCAGAGAATAAATACATATTTATTTTACCTCTTCACCCCACACGTGCCTAGAAGCATAGTTTGCATACAAAGGCGGTAGTAAAGTGTCATAAGGGTCTCCTCCAAAAACCTCAAGAAGGACATCATGAAAAAGAACATCAATAGTATGATGATGAAAATGGACTTCGGGGCTATAATATGTGACATATGCCTCTGGGAAAATGAAGTGGAGGCACCTGAACTTTAGAAGTGAACGCTTTCGCATCAAATGAACTGGCATCAATCAGTGGTTGTGAGGGTCTCTCTCTCTCTCTCTCTCTCTCTCTCTCTCTCTCTCTCTCTCTCTCTCTCTCTCTCTCTCTCTCTCTCTCTCTCTCTCTCTCTCTCTCTCTCTCTCTCTCTCTCTCTCTCTCTCTCTCTCTCTCTCTCTCTCTCTCTCTCTCTCTCTCTCTCTCTCTCTCTCTCTCTCTCTCTCTACGAACAGATGCATGTTGCGACATTCGATCATGCCTCAATTGATCTTTTTTGTCAGCCATTTTACCTATAAATAAACCAAATGAAAGACATGCAAAATCAAACAAAGCAAATAAAGCAGACAAAATCAAATACATATGACAGACATGCAAAATCAAATAATGCACACAAAATACAGAAGTGCATTTTTGTAACTCAAAAAATCAAATTCAGACAAAATATAGAAGTGTTCTTCCGTATTTTCTTTAAACTCAACAATGGCATAAAATGCATAAACCTAACATGTCATATGCTCTAAGCATTAAAAAAAATGTCAATGCATGCCTCAATAAACTATGTATTATAAGTGTAACTACAATCCAATATATCTTTAAAAAAAACTATTTAGTAATGCATCATCACAAATAAATAAAAAAAATAAAAAAAGAAGAAAAATGAAAAGAATTACCAAATATGATAAGTGGAAGCTCTTAGATTAAATTGACTTGAATAGTGATTGATAAAAGCTCTTGGATTAGGTGCAATATAGCATAAAGTTTGAGAAAGATTGGAAAATGGTGGATTTGAGGTTTCTTATGCGCACCATTTCTTTGTTTTAGAATGAATTTTGCTAAAAATGAGGAAGAGGAAAGTTTGACAGGCTAATAACACTTAAAAGCATGTCCGGAGGCATACTTCTTTATTTTGCAAAGATGCATCTTTGGACAAAATAAATGTGATTCAGTTATAAAATAATGTGATTCAGTTATAAAATAATGTGAAATTTTTATGCATACGAAAATGTATCTCCGAATTTGAAAAATATTAAGTTTTTCACTAGAGTGTATAAGCACCACTAAAAATGCAATAACCAAATCTCCATAATATATTGAAAACTCTTTACCTCAAATAAATTAAGATATAAAAATACATTTGTATGTAGGGTTTATCTTCACCAAACAATCTATTATAAAATTGAGATAGAGTCTGTCGTAACTCAAATATGGGGAAAAAAATGATTTGAGAAATAAGTATGAGAGTAAAATAATAAAAGAAAAAAAAACTCTAAATTCTAGTTTTAAATCAAAATCAATTATAATATATATATATATATATATTTTCAGCTAATCTTTTTAAGTGTGCAATTGTTTCAGCTTAAAAAAATAATTTTTTTTATACTTTTAAAAATAATGTTTATAAAATGTGTTTTAAAATATTAAAAACTTTTTAATTTGCTTTTTTTTATAAATTAAAAAGATTAGTTTTGACACCCTACAACATAAATATGCATTATTGAAAATTAAAACACATTCGAAATCACAATTTTTTCAAAAATAAATGTTATGAAAATATATTTAAAATAACTTCAAATTTAAATATTTTCAAATTTGATATATAAAAAATTATAACAAAATGATGAAATACCTAAAATAACATTCTAAAAATAAATATTTAAAATGTGTGTGTGTCTCTGTGTGTGCGTGCGTGCACGTGTGTATCTGTGCGCGCTCGTTCGTTTTCAAAAATATTGAAATTTTCATATAAAAAGATAAGTGGAAAAAATAGGTGATGCCAACAAAAAAAAAGGATATAAGACATGGATAGATAATACGCATACAAGTGAAATAAACAAAATTCATTAAAAAAATTATAATAATAATATAAATCATCTATTTGAACAATCTAATTGAGTATGTCTATAATTTTATTAAAGGTGTACACCGCAATCAATGTGTCTTATTCTATAAAAAAAAATGTAAACATAATTCATTAATGTGAGCTTTTGTATAGAGACTTGCACTTCATGCAGATCCCTTTTGGACTACTGGCAACCCAGTTCCATGTAACTCAGGTGTCAACAAAAAGTATATTGAAAATTCAAACTTCAACAGAAATGGATCAAGAACTTAATACTCTGGTTGCTTATGAGTTTCTTTCAGCTCCATGCCGCAGAAAAAATATGTAGAATAATTTAAATTCAATAATAGTACAACAGAGGTATAAATTTAAATCCAAGAAGGTTCCACAAGACTATGAGGGCAATTTGCACCTTATGAAGAAGTCACTTTCGGTGTTATCTTCTTACTTCTTTTATTTTTAAGAGGGGACAAATGAATGGAGTTTATATTAGCTGCTGGGATCTCAGGATTTGAATTATGCTTCTCGTGTTGTTCGAGAATATTACTGCAATCATTGATGATTTTTCCATCTATAAGACCCAAATTATATAGTTTGATCCTGAACATTGTCCAATACCTGCCAAAAAAATTGCAGATGTTTATATATTAAAAAATACAAGTGTGCAATAATGTGTGGCATTTTGACCAGGTAAAGCCACAAAAAAGTGCTACAATAGCATAAAATATTGAATTTTGTCAAACCAATCATCTTCATAAAATTGCTTTTGAAGATTGTACGTGTCGTCATATGATTATGTTCCAAGACTGATAAATAAAAAAAGCCATTACAGTAAAAGGAAAACAAGTTGGGTATAAATTTCTAAAAGGGGGCACTCTAACACAAGAGAGATGGTAGTTACCAAGTTAATTTGCGGGATTTAACAATCTCGGAGCCATGCAATACTGAGAAAGCCTTACATGCCCAACGAATGTGAGAATCTATCCGCACACTGCCACAAGAAGAAAATAATTAGAAATAGAAAGTAAAATTCAGAAAGGACAAGCATAAAATACATGTGCTGTTACTTGTTAGTGACAGCAAGAAACAAATATGAAGCATGCAACAACAAGTGAATGCCTTTTGAACCAAAATAAAAAGAACTTACCGTTGCTTCCGAATAAATGAGTTCCACATGAACATAAATTGCTTCTCTTCTTTGCTCAAAGGATGAAGATCAAGCTTCTGCAAGGTATCAGGGTGTATCAATGTTCTTCAAGAAATAAGCATGAACAATTGTAAAAAGTATAACAGCTTCAGCTACAGCCTGCAGGAAGTTGTTTGGGTGCTCAAAAAAGAACACCATGTGCCTTCTTACTCTATATACCATTGGGTCATCATGAGGAGCATCCACATTGGGACAAGAGCAACACACAAGTGAGAGAGACACCACATATTCACCAAAAACCTTAAGGTGATAGGTATATGGGTTCTCTCACTTATAAAGTGCTCAACCTCCACTTTCTTAACCAATGTGGAACCTCCAACTCCCTTATACACAACATATACTTTCTTAATTCAGTACTAGTTAGTTCCTGAGTGGCGTATTGTAAGTTTTCACTTCAGTCTTATGCTTGTCGAATTTTAAGATCTTGTGCCAGTTTATATGGTTTCTACATGACCTGCGGTTGTAGTTTGATATATTGAGTATTCTCTTTCGTATGATTTGGAATTCACCACGGGTTTCTATCATGTGATTAGTTTAGTTAATAGTTGCAGTAATTTGGTAGTTTAAAAAATAACTGAAACCAAGACAGTTTTCATTGTTATTCTGACATGGTTCATTTTTGAAAGCAACACAATGAGTGGTAATGAAGAAAGTTTGAGTGGCCTGGGGAATAACCAGTTCGGACTGTTGGTGGCATTGCTGAGAGAGCTGATGATGATAGATTCCTTAAAGGAGAGGCTATGGTGTAAATATGGAAACTGTGAGCTGGATTACAATTGACCAACAGAGATGCAATCTCATCAGGGGTAAGTCTGATCACGGCAGTTGACAAGGATAAACCAAACTGAACTCAAAAACCAGTCCGAATGAACTTGGTCATGGCAGTTGACAAGGATAAACCAAACTGAACTCAAAAACCAGTCCGAATACTGAACTCAAAAACCAGTCCGAATGAACTTGAACGGACAAACTTTGTTACACATGTTTCTATATTACTTCCTCCATGCAGGTTTTTGTTAGGAAACTACGCAACATTTCCTCATAGTCAAATTTGTGAAATAGCGATATAAATGCGGAATAATAACACACAGAAATTGATACGGGCTACTGCAGACTTTTTATTTACTGAAAAGATAAAATACACATTGTATTTAAGAATTTCTCTCACTCAGTTTTTCTCACTGGTGTATTTCTCTAGTTATTGAAAATACTCTCAATGTTGGAATGAATATTGTTTTGGTTGACATCTTATATAGCCAAAGCATTGGATGCATCATCCATAATCCATTCATTACGGTTCCTATAAAGTAGAAACATCTTCCATTTACTTCTAAATAATAAGAAAACAATGATCATCCAAATAATAAGAAAACAATGACATTTTCAACAATCTTCCACTTGAAGATTGACTTCAGTCGGTCTTCACACCTTGATGAAATGTGATCTTTAACGAAAGAGTGATGTACAAGGACAAACAAAATACAGATGCCAGCATCTCAGATTCGAGTGGACCAGTTTACGCAGAGGTGGACGATGCCCAGAGAGTCCTATAGTTGATAATCCTCAGCTAGAGGAAACAATTGAACAAGGCAGTGAGCAACAGCCTGACATATCAGAGCCTCCGACTCCAACTCCTCTATTGAGAAGGTCTTCTAGAACTCATGTTCCTAACAGGAGATACATGGACTATATGTTATTGACAGATGAAGGGGAGCCTGAAGATTATGTAGAAGCATGTCAAACCGCAGATGCTAGCAAGTGGGAACTTGCTATGAAAGACGAGATGAAGTCTTTGATCTCCAATCAGACATGGGAACTTGCTGAGTTACCTATGGGAAAAAGGGCACATCACAACAAATGGGTGTATCGGGTGAAGGAGGACCATGATGGCTCCAAGAGATACAAGGCCCGACTAGTTGTCAAAGGATTTCAAAAAAAAGAAGGGGTTGACTACACTGAAATTTTTGCTCCAGATGTGAAGCTCAATACTATCAGGTATGTGTTAAGTGTTGTTGCCAGTGAAGAGCTCTGCCTAGAACAGTTGGATGTGAAGACTGTGTTTCTTCACGGAGACTTAGATGAGGAGATCTACATGTATCAACCAGAAGGTTTCTCAAAAGAAGGGAAACATAAAATGGTGTGCAGATTAAAGAAGAGCTTGTATAGTCTAAAACAAGCTCCAAGACAGTGATATAGGAAGTTTGAAAGCTTCATGCACAAGGAAGGTTTCCAAAAGTGCAATGCCAACCACTGATGTTTCTTTAAGAGATATCATTCAAGATATATCATTTTATTACTTTATGTCGATGATATGTTAGTAGCAGGTCCAGATATTGATGAAATCAGAAACTTGAAGATGCAATTGTCAAAAGAATTTGACATGAAGGACTTAGGTCCAGCAAAAAGGATTCTTGGAATGCAAATTACGAGAGATAAGAGGAATTTTGCAGTTATCTCAGGCGGAGTACATCAACTGTGTTTTGCAAAGATTCAACATGGACAATGTCAAACCAGTTAGCACCCCTTTAGCTAGTCATTACCAGACCCCAAGACACAGAGGAAGAAAAAGAATTGATGGCTAAGATTCCATATGCTTCAGCCATTGGAAGTTTGATTTAAGCGATGGTATGCACGAGGCCAGACATTGGCCATGCAGTGGGAGTTGTAAGCATGTTTATGTCAAATTCAGGTAAAGCACATTGGAAAGCTGTGAAATGAATTTTGAGGTATCTATGAGGCACTAAGGAGAAGCGTTTGTGTTTTAGTAAAGGTTGTTAAGAAATGTGGTTGGGCCTAACTCAACCCTACAAAACCGGTTGGTAGAGTGAGGATTGCCTCCACTTATAAACACATGTTCATGCCATATATTGTCCGATGTGGGACTCTTAACACACTCCCTCACGCTCAGGACCGGACAACTGAAGTGTGGAAATAAATGGTGGGTGGCCCGATGGCAGAAACCATAGAAGGTGGCCCACCGGATCTTAAACGAGACTCTGATACCATGTTAAGAAATGTGGTTGGGCCTAACTCAACCCTACAAAACCGGTTGGTAGAGTGAGGATTGCCCCCACTTATAAACACATGTCCATGCCATATATTGTCCGATATGGGACTCTTAACACACCCCCTCACGCTCACGACTGGACAACTGAAGCGTGGAAATAAATGGTGGGTGGCCCGATAGCGGAAACCATAGAAAGTGGTCCACCGGATTTTAAACGAGGCTCTGGTACCATGTTAAGAAATGTGGTTGGGCCTAACTCAACCCTACAAAACCGGTTGGTAGAGTGAGGATTGCCCCCACTTATAAACACATGTTCATGCCATATATTGTTCAATGTGGGACTCTTAACAAAAGGTGAATTGAAAGTACAGGGCTATGTAGATGGGGACTTTGCTGGTGAAGTTGATCACCGAAGAAGTACCACCGGTTACATATTTATTGTTGGTACTACAGCTGTTAGTTGGATGTCGAGGATACAAAAGATCGTTGCTCTATCCACTATAGAGGTCGAGTATGTAGCAATAACAGAAGCTAGCAAAGGGTTGATATGGCTTCAAGGATTGTTGACAGAGTTGGGATTCATCCAAGAGAGGAGTGTTTTGCATAGCAACAGGCAGAGCGCAATACATCTAGCTAAGAATTCAGCATTCCACTCTAGAGCGAAGCACATTGATCTCTGTTATCACTTCATCAGAACTCTGCTTGAGGATGAGATACTAACGTGGAGGAAGATTCTCGGAAGTAAGAACCCAGCAGACATGTGGACAAAGGTGGTGACTATTAATAAACTGAAGTTGTGCTCAACTTCAATTGGCCTGCTAGAATAACATACCAGAGAAGGTTGCTGCATGATCGAGGTGTGAAGACTGACTGAAGTCAATCTTCAAATGAAAGATTGTTGAAAAAGTCATTGTTTTCTTATTATTTGGATGGTCATTGTTTTCTTATTATTTAGAAGTAAATGAAAGATGTTTCTACTTTATAAGAACCGTAATGAATGGGTTACGGATGATGCATCCAATGCTTTGCCTATATAAGATGTCAAAGCAAAACAATATTCATTCCAACATTGAGAGCATTTTCAATAACTGGAGAAATAGACCAGTGAGAAAAACTAAGTGAGAGAAATTCTTAAATATAATGTGTATTTTATCTTTTCAGTAAATAAAAAGTCTACAGCAGTCCGTATCAATTTCTGTGTATTATTATTCCACATTTATATTGCTATTCCACAAATCTAACTATGAAGAAATATTGCATAGTTTTCTAACAGTTTTCACTCATCACTTCACCATATCATAGACATTTGAAACCATAAATAAATAATGCAAGAAAAATATAAAATGTCCAGTTCGTTAGGGGTCAGTTTCGGGATTTAGAAGGAGAGGGGAAGGTTTTGGGTAAAAACGAGGAAAGGAACATGGAAGCAAAGATAGTCCCAACTTGAGTTGGGGAGTTTATTTTTCTTCATAATAAAAATTCCATAAAATCAGATAACTAAAAAATTGTAGTTGATAGGATTTTAAATGGCTAAGATAAATTTTTCGAGTTGAATCTATATTATTAAAAGTACTCTCAAAATTAAAAATATATTAATAATAAACATTTATCTATCATTCTCTACAAAAATACACTCCCAAATAAGGCGTAAATTTTTTCTTCTATTTTCATCTTTTCCCCTTCCTCAAAGTCATCCCCAACCCTCCAAACTCCCAAATATAATCTTAAGGAATTTGTTTTGCTGGAGACTGTTCAGAGTCACAAAAAAGTTTAGAGAACTCATTTAAAAACTAGTTATTTTGTTTCTCTTAGGGTTTTCTTTTTCTTTCCCCTCTCTAATCTCTATGTATCTCAATAGTTTATAGTAAAAATGGTTAAAAAATTCCAATTGTTGAGCCTCAGGGTTAACCATAAAAATTCAATAAGGAAAACAAATATAAAGCTCCGTAAGAGTTTTGTTGCTTGATAAAAGATACAGTTAGAGAAAATAGACATATAAAATTAAAATAGAAGATCACATGTATTTGTACATACCCTCCGCTCTTCAATATCGGCAACTTCATCATCAACTTCATCCTCACTATCATAATTTGATAGAACTTCTTCAAGTGACATTGCCTTCAAGAAAAAGGTAGAGAAAAATGAGCAGAGGATATCAGAAATATGATTATTGCAAAGGTAAAGTATAAATTCTCAACAAAATGAAACTAGACTTTAATTTAAAAAATAAATAAGTAATATTCGGCATAAAAGAATGCTGTTCCAATTTGAGCAGCCACATCTGAATCACAACAACAACCACCAAGTATTATCTCGCAACATGGAGATGCCTCCATCAATCGGACGACACCAAAATATTTTATTATATATTATTTCTTGTATCGAAACTGCATTCTTTTTTCTTTCATCAAAGTTTTAACCCAGTATTTATTTCCTAGCCAACAAAGTTAAAATATTGTATTTTAGAAATTTAAAAATTGCAATTAAAGACCAAAATAACAACCACTCAACCAATGTTAAATGAATGGGATAAATAACTCATTTTTTATGGGAAGGATTGAATTTAGGCCTCTCAATAGAGCTTAGTTCGTGGTTTTTTAAAGAAAATTTCCATTAACATACAAAGAAAATAAAGGTGCAGGAAAACAAATGGTGGTGACTCATCACCTGAGCTTTGTGAGAATGATAAAACTGCCGCTTCTTCAATCGGGCTATGCTGAAATGGTTTGGAAAGAATTAAGTCAAATTTGTGTCCACGAAATCATTGTACTTTTATAGCAAGTGTTATGAATTTTTAATCACAAAGTAGAAAAGTATAAGTTACAGTTTATTTAAATAAAGTCTATAAACAATAATCATACTAATCTAGGTATCACATGAAAAAATATTTTATACCACAGTGCGAATATATCAGTACTTGTTTCTATTAAATCTGAATATTACATGAGATATTGAACATACTAACTCTAATCTCTATTCTAACCTAATGGGTTTTACTAAATGTCCAAACATAAATTACTACTAATAATACTAAAAATAACAACAGTAAAATAAACTATTTACAACAGTTTCCTTATTTAATTAGGATTAAGAGCCTAGGATCAATATAAATTAGGACTAGTGATTTATATTTGTAAAAACAACAACCATATCATTCAATGATATATCTATATAATTTTAGTACGCTGAGAATTCTTTTTCCTCCCTCTACATCTAAAAAACTAAATTATATAAATGTCAAATTTTTGTAATTTTTTATGACATCAACCATATTTGACCTAGAAATATATCAATTCTGGATTTATGAATAGAATGAAAAAAAAAAAAAAGTAAAGCCCATCTGTGCGTTGTTAAACAGACCTTCTAATTGACGTACACATGTGTTTAAAAGTTAACAAAACCGAAATCAACACCCTGTTAGCCACAAAAAATACGTTCCCAAATGCACATTTTGACAATCAGCTATATTCAAGGGCTTTGTAAATTATTATGTCATTCCAAGATTATGAAGGGCGGCTCAAACTGAAGATATGTTTATGTTACAATCAAGGCATCGTTGATCAATCAAGAGAACAGTTTTATACTTTAATAATATGCCAGTGATTTATTACATCAAACAAAGTATTGTGAGATGGAACTTATTTTGTTTGAGACTATATTTCATTTTAGCAACATTTTAGTATTGTAATTACCATTCTAATCAAGCATCTAAGAAGTTACAAGAATCAAAGAAGCTGTTTTTGTTTTCAAAGGATAGAAAAAAGATCAAGGACATACTTTTGTGGATCAAAATGCTCAACTGGTAACTTCCCTGTATTGCCAATCCGTGGCACTGCAGGAGTCCTGTGATCATGCTTAGATATTAGTGGGACACAGTTTGGATCAGGATTGGGCACAATACTTGCATTAGCATCCCCTGCAATGTCATAGCAAAATGTGACACATTCCTTACGTTGCACCAATAATGCTCAAACTCTACAACTATTCCATCTGACATATGATCAACACATATTAACAATTAAGTCATAAAAAAAAAAGGAATTAACAAACTTTTATGAAGGGGAAATATATTCCAACTTTGAGTAGGTATCAGCATAGACATGTCATGATTAATTGCAGAAGTGAGTACTGGATATTCAAGAATCAACAGAGGAAAACCATTCAAAGCCATTATTTTGTTTTGGAAAATATTAAATAGCCTTATTTTTCTTCTATATGCAGTTGACACGGTTATTAACTTTTAAATGGAGACCAGGTCCCCAAAATGTGACATATCCCACAATTGCACTGAATTCTGTTGAGCTTCGCTGGCTATATCGCACTATTCATAAAGCTTTTAAGCACATAACTCAACAACTAAAGTACCTGATATAGTTGCAGAATTTCCATCAATCTTCTTTAAAAATCCATTATCACCTAAAGGAGTTTCAGACTCTAAGAATTGTGGGTCTGCATCCATGGCCAAGACCGGTGGGTCTGCATCCATAGCTAGAAGAGGCGGGTCCGCACCCATAGCTACGAGCGGTGGGTCTGCATCCATAGCTAGGAGAGGCGGGTCCGCATCCACAGCTAGGACAGGTGGGTCTGCATCCACAGCTAAGACAGGAGGGTCTGCATCCACAGCTAAGACAGGCGGGTCCGCATCCACTGCTAAGACAGGCGGGTCCGCATCCACTGCTAAGACAGGCGGCTCTGCATCCACGGTTAAGACCGGCGGCTCCACATCCGCGGTTAAGACCGGCGGGTCTGCATCCGCGGATAAGACTGACGGGTCCGCACCCGTAGCTAAGACTGGCGGATCCACATCCATAGCTAATACCGGCGGGTCCGCATCCTTAGCTACCGGCGGGTCCACTTCCATAGCGAATACCGGCGGGCTCACATCCATAGCTAATACTGGTGAGTCCGCATCCATAGCTAAGACCGGTGAGTCTGCAACCACCAGCGGGTCTGCATTCAAAGCTAAGACCGGCGGGTCTGCATCCATAGCTAAGACCGGTGGGTCTGCATCCATAGCTATGGCCGGGTGGTCTGCATTATTTGCTAAGGCCGGCGAGTCTACATCCTGGACCACTTCAAAACATGCATTTTCTGGACTTATGTGTGTCATTCGCTTGCCACTGCATATAAATATTATCAATTGACCATTTTACTTCATCAACAGTTGTAGTGAAATTTATGAAGACCAAAAAATTTCAGAAAGGTATAGGAAATAAATAGCTTACTGAAGGAAAAAAGTTTCCAATTTTGGATCAACACCATCTCCAACAAGCTGTAGGGAAATCAATCAATAAGTTTATGGAGAAAACACATATATCCAAATGCATTCATGCAAAAACTTTAGACAGTTTTGTCAAGCTTTTCGATGTTTCTACACAGATGCACAGTGCAAGATTAATACAGTGCAAATGAAATCCACCATCCTACATGATTGAGCTACTGTGTACCAACGCAATAGTGTTGTAGCTATTGGACATCATCTCATATACAGGTTACAGAACAACACCAATTTCAAGTTCAGTGGAATAGAGACCTGAAACAGCAAACTGCTAACCAAGAACACAACTCAAGAATGACTTCTACAATGCACATTCTCAGACGAGAAAAGCCCACTAAACATGGACAAATAGCATGTTTACATTAAAACTAACTACCTTACTATGTTTGTTGTTTTAATCCCTATTTAAATTTTATTTTAAGGACTTAATGAATATAATTTAAGTAAAGACTGCTAGCAAAATTCTTTCATATTTTAATTGACCAAAAACATTTATAAACCAAAGAAATCTTATTAGAAATGGACTGAAATGGGAATAATAAAAGAGGAAGTTAAGAAATAATAAAGGTAACAAATAAAAAGATTAAAAACAAACATGTCTGAAACAATAATGCTCTCTCCAATTGCTACTTCACATTTCAGCTCGGGAAACCCCTAAGAAACCATATTCCAAGATCCAAAGAAGGACCAATAAGATTATTTTCCCAAATCAAAATTGGGTAGCTGAGAGGAATTCTCAATATGGAACAATAAAACATTTATTTTCAAGTTGCATTTAAGATGCACCACTTCAAATGCAGTGCACCTATGCACAACTATCTTCTTACAATTAGATATACTGCATTATAAATAAATGATTCAGGTCAATTGAAACTTGTTAATGGGATTAGGTTCCGCAATTTTTATAGGGTTATGTTATTTTGACATCAAACTTTAACAACAAACTAAGTGGTTAAAGCAATTTAAATAAGTGGCTAACCATGTTCAAGATATGGTAAATGGATATAACTAAGGTGTTGTAACGTATTAACCATCAACTTAACACAACTAACCACAATGAATCTTGATGGGTAAGGTACCTCAAAAAGCTTGAAATCTGAAGGCTCAGTTCTGGCCACTAGGAACTTCAATGAAGGTGAGAAGTCGAACAAATCTTGGTACAATCACTGAAAACTCACATAGCATACCCATGAAACATGTGGGAAATTCAATGGCAAGCCTCTTAATTGAAAGAAGAAGGTGGTAATGAAGCTCATGCACTCCATACCAATAACTCTGATCAAGAGCATCAATCTTCTTCAACTCAGGTTTCACTCACACCAGTAATTCTGATCAAGAGCATCAATCTTCTTCAACTCAGGCTTCACTCACAGCGCAACAACTAGACAAACTGTTTAAACTCCTCGAAACTCATTCTCCTTCTTGCTCTCATTCACCTTCTTGCTCTATAGCGCAAAAAGGTAATTATACCCTTCTTATTCTCAATCTCCACCATACTTAGATAGTGGATTTAGGTGCAATAGATCACATGACAAGTGAATCCATTGTGTTTTCTTCATATAGTCCTTGTGCAGTTAATCAAAAAATAAAATTTGCAAATGACTCTTTTTCATTTTCAGTCATTGCATGTAAAAGTTGAATGTTGATACTTAAAGATGTTCAACATGTTCCAAACCTATCATGTAATCTAGTTTCTGTCAGTAAACTAACCCAGGATTAAAACTGTCTAACTAACGTTTTTTGTTCTCACTATGTCTTTTTTTGTTCTTACTATGTCTTCCAGATTTAAACAATGGGAAGATGATTGGTAGTACTAAGGAGGATAGAGGACTCTATTGCTTAGACTTTAGACCTGAATCACACCTATCTTCCAAACTAATAAATTCCTGCTTCGAATCTTTTTGTTTTGAATAATGATAGTGGCGTTATGGTATGCCTTTTATGATTAGGTCATCCTAATTTTTGTTTTTTAAAACACGTTTCCTATTGTATTTCATGATAAAGATTTGTCTTTGTTTAAATGTGAATTCGCAAAATATCATCGTCATTCCCACTTTCCAATACAACTTTATACTACAATAACAACAACCAAGACTTATCCCACTAAGTGGAGTCGGCTACATGGATCAACTTTCATTATAATATTCTATCAAATACCATGCTTCTATCCAAATCGTTAATCTAGAGGTCTTTCTTATTAACTTCTCTTATAGTTTTTTTAGATCTTCCTCTATCTCTAGTTGTTTGACTTCTCTCCATTTGATCTACTCTCCTTACCACAAAATCTATAGGTCTTCTCTCTACATGCCCAAACCACCTAAGTCTATTTTCCACCATCTTTTAGGTGTTACCCCAACACTTTTTATTATTGTCATTTCTAGTCATATCACAGTATTATTTGTTATCCACTATGATGTTTAGGACCCTAACCGAACGAGTGCAATTTTTCACAAAAGTATGTTAGGTAATTGTTAAACGGAAAATCTTGTTTGATAGAACACCTTAAGGTAAAATTTTGGGAGGATTTAGAAGGTTTACTCCTGGATATACACCAATGAGAGAAGTTCTTTTTAGGAGAAGATATAAATGGACATGTAAGGAGTGTAGCAAGAGGTTTTGAGGGCGTGCATGAGGATATGGCCTCGCGGAAGTAAATGCGGAGGAGGGTAAATCCATCTTGGATTTTTCGTCGGCTTTGATCTTACTATAGCTAATACCTGGTTTAGAAAAAGAGGTGAGCATCTTATCACATATAAGAGTGGGATGACATGTTCTCAAATAGATTTCTTCCTTATTAGGAAGTCGGACAAGAAGATTTGTTTGGATTGTAAAGTTATTCGGGAGAGAGCTTGACTACCCAACATAGGGTATTGGTTATGGATGTAAGAATCAATATGGCAGTGAAGAGAAGGAGTCACATGGGAGCGCTACGAATTAAGTGGTGGCATTTGAAGGGTGAAAAACAATTAAGTTTCCAGTATAAGATCTTGGAGGGAGGGTTTGGACAACCACAAGGAAGTGCAAATGATATGTGGAACAAGATGGCCTAAGAGATTAAAAAAGTAGCTAAAAAGACGTTGGGAGAATCAAGAGGTTTTGGACCTAGGGGTAAAGAATCGTGGTAGTGGAGTGAAAGTCTTCACATTAAAGTTAGAGTTAAAAAGGATTGTTTTAAAGAATGGCCTAGTTGTAAAAATGCTGAAACTTGAAAAAAGTATAAGAAAGTTAAGAATGAGACCAAGGCGGTGAGTGAAGCAAGAACCCTAAGCTTATGACGGTTTATACCAAACTTTGGGAGCCAAGGAGGGAGAAAAACCGATATATAGGCTTGCTAAGGGAAGAGAAAGAAAGACGAGATTTGGGTCAAGTGAAGTGGGTTAAAGATGAAGGAGGCAAAGTTGTGGTTCCGAAAAAGGATATAAAGGATAGGTGGAAGATTTATTTCTACAATTTATATATTGAAGGATATGATATCTCTCCAGACTCTAGCAAACTCGACATTAGAGAAAAGGATCGAAGCTATAATTATTATTGTCAGATTCAGATACAAGAGGTAAAAGAAGCGTTGAAAAGGATGAGTAACAGTAAGGCGGTTAGGTTAGACAGCATACCTATTAAAGTGTGAAAAATTCTTGGAGATAGAGTATTGAGTGCCTCATCAAACTCTTTAATAAAATTATGAGATCAAAGCAAATGTCGGATTAATGGAGAGAAGCACTTTAGTTTCAATCTATAAGAATAAGGAAGATGTTCAAAATTGTCCAAATTATATAGAGATTAAACTTACGAGTCATACCATGAATTATGGAAAGAGTGATTGAACAATGACTAAGAAAAGAGACTCAAGTCACTAAGAATCAATTTGCTTTATGCCTGAGAGGTCGACCATGAAGTGATTTATCTACTACGATGGGTGATGAAGCAGTATCGGATGGACCAATATGACTTGCATTTAATTTTTATTGACTTGGAGAAGTCGTATGATAGTGTCTAGAGAGATTTTGTGGAAAGCCTTAGAGAAGAAAGAGGTTAAGATTGCATACATTTGAGCTATCTGAGATATAATATGAAGTGGTATCGACTAGTGTGCAGACACAAGATGGAGAAACAGAAGATTTTTCCATTACAATAGGTTTGCACCAAGGTTCAACCCTAAGCCCCTACCTTTTTACTTAAATTTTGGATGTACTCACGGAGCACATACAAGAGTTAGCTCCAAGATGCATGTTTTTTGCTGATGATATAGTCCTATTTGGAGAGCCGAAGGAGATTTAAACGAGGTTGGGGACTTGGAAAGAGCTTTAGAACGCATGGCTTTCACCTAAGCAGAAGTAACACGAAATATATGGAATGTAAGTTCAGCAAAAAGAGAAGTGTTTATAACTGTTCAAATACAAGAGACTAAAAGACATTTGAATAAACCGTGTTTTAAAATATATTAGAGAGAGAGAGAGAGATTACACCTACTTGTTCGACACTATACTTCGATTCTGCCCTTAGAAAAGGAACATCTGCTCTAACAATTCCGTCTCCGTCTGGCATGCAACGAGCAGACGTCAGCATAAAGGGTCCCGAAGAGAGAGAGAGAGGAGAGAGAGAGAGAGAGATGAGAGAGAGAGATGAGAGAGAGAGAGAGAGAGAGAGAGAGAGAGAGAGAGAGAGAGAGAGAGAGAGAGAGAGAGAGAGAGAGAGAGAGAGAGAGAGAGAGAGAGAGAGAGAGAGAGAGAGAGAGGAGAGATGAGAGAGAGAGAGAGAGAGAGAGAGAGAGAGAGAGAGAGAGAGAGAGAGAGGAGAGAGAGAGAGAGAGAGGAGAGAGAGAGAGAGAGAGAGAGAGAGAGAGAGAGAAGAGAGAGAGAGAGAGAGAGAGAGAGAGAGAGAGAGAGAGAGAGAGGAGTGAGAGAGAGAGAGAGAGAGAGAGAGAGAGAGAGAGAGAGAGAGAGAGAGAGTGAGAGAGAGAGAGAGAGAGAGAGAGAGAGAGAGAGAGAGAGAGAGAGTGAGAGAGAGAGAGAGAGAGAGAGAGAGAGAGAGAGAGAGAGAGAGTGAGAGAGAGAGAGAGAGAGAGAGAGAGAGAGAGAGAGAGAGAGTGAGAGAGAGAGAGAGAGAGAGAGAGAGTACAACTAATTACATGATATAGTCAATGTAGGACTATTCTATATACAAATATTCTTAACACTATATTTATAAATATCATCACTCCACCTCAAGCTTGAGCATATAAGTCAAATGCACCAAGCTTGTTACATATATAATTAGTTATGATCTTCGCAGGAATTTTGTAAACACGTCTGCCAATTGATCATTACAGTTGACAAAGCTTGTAACGATGTCACCTGACTCGATCTTCTCTCTGACAAAGTGACAGTCTATCTCGATATGTTTTGGTCCTCTCATGGAAGATTGGATTTGAAGCAATGTGCAATGCAGCTTGATTATCACAAATAAGTGTCATTGGTCTTTCTTCTTCAATTTGAAGTTTCTTGAGCAATTGTTTTAACCAAATAAGTTCATGTGTTGCCATTGCATGGCCCATACTCTGTCTCGGCGCTTGATCTTGCAACAACGTTTTGTTTCTTACTTTTCCCAGGATATAAGGTTTCCTCCAACAAGTACACAATACCCAGAGGTGAATCGTCTATCAATGGGTGACCCTGCCCAATTAGCATCGGAATATCCAACTATCTGAGTATGACTTTTATCTTCATACACTAGACCTTTCTCCCTGGAGCACATTTGATGTATATCAGAATTCGGATAACAGCATCCATGAGTTCTTGACAAGGGGAATTTAAGAACTGCCTTACCACACTGACTGCAAAAGAAATGTCCAAACGAGTGAATGTGAGATAATTCAACTTTCCAACCAATCTCCTATACCTTCCTGAGTCAGATAGAGGCTCTCCCTGATTGGATAGTAGTTTTGACATTTTGATCTATAGGAGTATCAACTGGCTTAGCATTCAACAAACCTATTTCTTGCAAAATATCCATAGCATTTTCCGCTGAGAAATCACCAAACCATCTTTAGATTGGGCTACCTCAAAACTCAGAGAAATAACGGAGTTTACCAAGATCTTTTGTCTAAAATTGATTCGAGAAATGCTGTTTTAATTGGAGTATTCCCTGTTGATCACTACCAGTTATGACAATATCATCTACATACACAATAAGATAAATACACTCTTGGACTGAGTGACGATAAAAAACAGAATGGTTAGCTTCACTACGGACCATACCAAATTGTTGTACTACATTGCTGAATCTGCCGAACCAAGCTCTCGGAGATTGCTTAAGACCATAAAGAGACATGTGTAGCCTACACACCATATTCAATGACTCCCCCTGAGCAACAAACCCAGGTGGTTGCTCCATATATACTTCCTCTTCAAGATCACCATGTAAAAAAGCATTTTTGATATAAGTTAATGAAGAGATCAATGTCGAATGGCTAGAAGAAGTCTAACAGATGCCATCTTGACTACAGGCGAGAAGGTATCACTATAATCCAACCCAAAAATCGGGAGTGTATCCTTAGGTTACCAAGCGAGCTTTAAATTGTTCAATCTTACCATCTGGACCAACCTTCATTGTATAAAACCAACGACAACCTACTAAAAATTTTCCAGGGGTAGAGAAACCAGTTCCCAGGTCGTACCCACTGCTTTGAAGAGCACTCATTACATCAATCATTGCTTGCCTCCATTCAGGGTGAGATAAGGTTTCACCTAGAGTTTTAGAAATAGAAACAGAAAACAAAGAAGTGTACTGCAAGGGAAAAGACGATGATAACATAAATCAATATAATGTGGAGAAGGATTTCGTGTTTAACATATACCTTTTCAAAGGGCAATCGGAAGATCAGACTCAGGTTGCAAGATCGGATCCAGTGATGGCGACAGCATCAGAGGAGAGTCTGCAATGATCTCAGGGACAGGTACGACAGACGTTGGTTGACGACGCTGATATGTTTGAAGTGGGCGAGAAGTTGGGGGGGGGGTGTCAACGGTAGGGGTATCTAGTGGGTCAGGTTCCCTAGAATGATGGGGGACAATGGCAGATGGGACTTCCGGAAGAGGGATGGGAGTACTCTCCTGTAAGGGTTCTGGAGTTGCTTGGCTGGACCTCAAATATGGAACAGACTCAAAGAAGGTAACATCGGCCGATATGAGGTATCGTTGTAGAGTATGTGAAGAACAACGATAACCTTTTTGGGATCAATAATAACCAAGAAAGACACACTTTAGCGATCGAGCTGATAATTTATCAAGACCAGGAGAGAGATTGAGTACAAAACATGTGGACCCGAAGACTCGGGGAGGAATTGGGTTTAAGTGGAGAATTAGGAAAAAGGATTGAATGAGGGATTTTATTATTAAGGACAGATGAGGACATGCGATTTATAAGATAACATGTT
The DNA here is from genome assembly GCA_963859935.3 of Lathyrus sativus. Taxonomy (NCBI): domain Eukaryota; kingdom Viridiplantae; phylum Streptophyta; class Magnoliopsida; order Fabales; family Fabaceae; genus Lathyrus; species Lathyrus sativus. The sequence goes on along the minus strand of OZ012740.1, from coordinate 571,453,196 downwards.
GTTAGCACAGCATCCCCCCAAAACCGAAGTGGAACATTACCATGGAGAAATAGGGTCCGAGTGGTTTCTAGGAGATGCCGATTTTTGCTTCGGCTATCCGGTTTTGTTGAGGTGTGTGAGGGCAAGATGTTTGATGGAGAATATCATTGTGTGACAAAATTTTTAAATTGTTGGGATAAATATTCACGGGCATTGTCACTTCTTAAGGTATGGATAAACAAACCGAATTGAGTTCTTATTTCTCGATAAAATTGTTCAAAAAATAGAAAATAATTCAGATCTATTCTTCATTAAAAATAACCACGTGCAACGTGAAAAATCATCAATAAAGGTGACAAAATACCTAGATTCAAGAGTATAGACAATATGCGAGGGACCTCAAACATTGGTGTGAACTAAAGCAAAAAGGGACGAAACTCGTTTATTGACTCGATTGGAAAATTGACTATGAGTGTGTTTCCCTAACTCACACGACTCACAATGTAAATTAGATACCTTCGATAAATTTGGCACCAACTTATGTAATTTGGAAAGACTGGGATGACCTAACTGAGCATGGATAGTGAGTGGAGAATCTTTGGCTGAGCATGTCTGAGATAACACTGAGAGATAATAAAGGCCTTGAGACTCACATCCGACGCCAATCGTCCGTCCCGAACTCCAATCCTGTAGGGTAACATTATTGTTAGTGAAGGTGACACTATAATCAAGAGAACGAGTTAAACGACTGACTGAAAGTAAATTAAATGGACAATTAGGTACATAGAGGACAGAAGTAACAGAGAGAGAAGGTAGGACTTGAACAGTACCAATCCCTTTAGGTCGGGTTTGAGAACCATTGACAAAAGTTATAATAGGTAAGAAACCAAAGGTAGAGAGGGAAGAGAAGATTTTTATTACCGGTAACATGATCAGATGCACCAGAATCAAGTACCCAAGGTCCAAGAGAAGATGGTTGAGAGAGGCAAATAGATGAATTACCAGTGTGCGCTACCGTAGCAGTGGAATCTGAGTTCTGATAATTCTGAAACTACCTAAGGAAACCATCGTAGTTTGGCGTAAAGTTCTGAGGAGTAGCCATTAGTATCTGAAGAGAGAAAATATCAAGCGATCGGCTGCCGGACGTGCTATCACGTGCGGTTCAAGTGGCGGCGCATGAGGCCCACGCGCGGAGACAGAGGTGACGCGTGCGGAGGTATCTGCCGGTGACAAAGTGGGGAACGGCTGGATCGGAGGAGGCACTTCTGCCGGAAGGTCGCCGTGAACAGTAGCAACGGCGGCGGACGGCAGCGGCAGTGTATGGAAGCCAAACCGAAGTTATGACACGGTTGCCAAAAATTTCTCACCAAAAGACAGTGGGTCAACCAAATAAAGCATGGTGAATGATTGTCTATTAGTAGGCTCTAAATACCATGTTGAAATACAAGAGACTAAGAGATATTTGAATAAACCGTGTGTTTTGAAAAGCACTACGGAGAAATTATTATATATAGTGAGAGATTACAATTAATTACATGATATAGTCGATGTGGGACTATTCTATATACAAATATTCTTAACATTATATATTTACAAATATAAGATTCGGTGGGCAACCTGCTATTAGGTTTCCGCTATAGGGTCACTCGTCATTTATTTCCACGCTCCAGAAGTCCAATTTTGGGGGTGAGAGAGTGTGTTAAGAGTCTCACATCAGACAATATATGACTTAAACATGTCTTTATAAAGTGGGGGCAATCCTCATCCTATAAGCCGGTTTTTTAGAGTTGGGTTAGACTCAACCACATTTCTTAACAATAACCAAGAGGTGAAAGTTGGAGACCATATCATCCCACGCTGTTTAAATATTTTGGATTCGTAATACAAAACGACGGAGAAATAGAAGGGGATGTAAACCATCGAATTCAAGTTGGGTGCTTGAAATGGAGGATGACATTAGCAATTTTATGTGACAGAAAGATACCGCTCAAGTTGAAGGGAAAGTTTTATCGGACTGCATTAATATCTGCGATGTTGTATGGGATAGAATGTTTGGCGCTTAAGAATCAACACAAGAATAAAGTAAACGTAATAGAGATGAGGATGTTGCGTTGGATGTATGATAAAATTGGACATGATAAGATTATAAATGACAATATTAGAGAGACTGTTGGGATAGCACCTATAGAAGAAAAAATGGTGGATAATAGACTTTGGTGGTTTGCGCATGTAGAGAGAAGACCTTTAAATTCTGTGGTAAATAGAGGAGATCAGATGGAGAAAGATCAAATAGTTAAAGGTAGAGGAAAAACTCTTGCTATGAGTAAGGACTCATGCCATGAGTAAGAAACCTAGTGAATTCATGCCTACATTTTCTCATAAAGAACCTATGAGTAAGGACTCTTGGTATGAGTAAGGAATTTAGTGAATTCATGCCTGCATTTTCTCATAAAGAAAACAATAAGAATCTTGAAAATGATAATGATGATGAACTAACTTAAATGCCTACGATAAGTCGTGTAAAGAAAACAAATTTGAAGTAACAAACAGAATTTGGAAATTATTGGTCTTTCTGAAGGAGAACCATAAAGAAGGTGATGATCTCAACGTTGCCATGATTTTGAACAAGAGAACAATCAACCTTCTACAAAAAGGAAAGGTAAGTCTATTTTTGTTTTTGAGAGTAAAGTCGTGTTTTGTATCCTAATATAGATCCCCCGGTCGTTAGGAAACCTGTTAGATCTTGCACTTAGCACCATTTGTACAATTTTATGTCATATTCAAATGTGCCTTTGTCTTTTTCTGCTTTCACCTCCTAATTGTCTACTGTAGAGATTCCAAATAATATACAAGAAGCTCTAAAAATTTCAAAGTGAAGGAAAATCATACTCGAGGAGATGAGAGCTCTTAGAGAAGAAAGAAACTTGGAATGTTATGACACTACTGCAATGCAAAAAGAACGTGGGATGTAAGTGGATGTTTACTATGAATTATAATTCAGACGGGTCATTTGAAATGTATAAAGCTCACTTTGTGGCTAAGAGTTTCACTCGGACCTATGGTATTATACTACTCAGAGACATTTGCTCCTATTGTAAAACTAAACATTGTCAAAGTACTTTTATCTTTTGCTGCTAACCTAGACTGACCTTTACATCAATTGGATGTTAAAAGTGTCTCCCTCGATGGCGATCTAGAAGAAGTATACATGGACAGTCCTTCGGGCTTTGAAGAGAAATTTATATCAAATATATGCAATTTGAGAAAGCCTCTTTATAGTCTAAAACAATCTCCGAGAGGTGGTTTGAAAGATTCACTCATTCTATAAAGATTCAAAGGTATTCAAGGACAAGTTGGCCACACTTTATTTGCAAAAAGTTTCCGTCATGGAAAATTTGTTGCTCTGATTGTTGATGTAGATGATAGTGTCCTCACTGAAGATGATACATATGAAATTGAAATAGTAAGAGAGAGACTTGTTGAAGACTTTGAAATCAAGGACTTAGGATTCTTGAGATACTTTCTTGATCGAAGAAGAAATTTCGGCCAACTGGCACTCATGGATGCTAATGCAAAACTTTGGAGAAAGAAGTGTTCCTGTTGACACCGGAAATGTTTGTCACACTGTGCATAATATGCCCATAAAAAACTGTTTTCCTCTTAGTTCTTTCTCCTCTCAAAAACTGACATGAATGAACATAATTAAAGTTGTCAACAACTTCACGTTCAGTTTAAACAGGGTGAATGGAGAAATAAAACAAGGTTGACAATCCCAAATTTAACAAGTCAAAAAACATAAACCCCTAATGAAAGAGTAAGATTAACATTTCCGAGAATAAAGCACCAGTAAACAATAAAATTATAACCAATACAATACTAAGCAATAATAGATTTACAGAAGTTAGATAGGAAAAACTGTTCTGACCTCAAATCTCCAAATGTCAAAATTCAGAGACACATTAACAGCCAGACAATCTTCCGATGCCTGCAAAGTTATTTATAATTGAAACCTTTGCCATGACTTAACACAGCTCAGTGATTAAAAAGATTGCAAGAGTTCTGAAGATTACTGACCGAAAATTCAAATTTGAAAAGATCATGTGATGCGAGCAAGTGACATCTTAGACCCTAAAAAAGGTCGTGTCAGAAGTATTGAAAACTGGTATATACTTATCATAATTAAAATAAAAAAAATAAAAATTATAGCTCTAAATTAGTGGTCAAAAGTAGTGTTCACCTTATAGCTTCCCCATTTAATCAAACAGAATGGACAGGAGAAATTTTCAGAGACTGTTGACAAAGCTTTCAGTTAATATGTGGGCTGATTGCCAGTAAGCATTTATATATAATATATAAAGAAAGTAAAAGAACATAAAGAGCTGACTGTTTATAACAGAGCCCAGCTAACTAAGTACTAATCTCTAGCCAAATAATCAGTAATTGACTATTCTCATCAACAACAAAAAACCATAATTGGTTGTATATTCTGATATTAAAGCTAATATTCTTAATATAAATGTAAAAACTCCTCATTAATTTGAGAGGTGACAATTAGACTAATACTCGATGCGTCAGCAAAATTTACGCGCAGTAGGTAAGAGTTTATCCATCAAAGAGATCTGAGCATTGGTGAACTAGCTCCTGAACTTTCAGTTGATAGGGCTCTGTAACATCTCATGAACTAACTATCCCCAAAAAGCTTGAGTTACCGGGAGAAGAGACTAGAAAATAAAGCTGAAATCGATAATGGTTAATTACGTCTCTTAATACTGGATAACAGACTAGGAAAATCACTAGAAAACTCGCTTAGCCGCCAGAAAATAGAGCATGGTAAACAAAGAGAGCAATAATAGAGATTCCATGTTTTGGGAACTTGGAAGCAGAACAGATTGGGTTATGGAAAATGGTACAAGTCTGGTAAAATGTTGAAAGAGACATTAGTTGAGAGAAATTATGTGCTAGAGAAAATACGTGTAGGAGCATTTATTGATTGACATCACAATCAATCACCAGGCAATCTCACTTCCCTATCTTTTTGAACTTTGAGGTCGGGATACTAGACACATCACCTCTTTTAAATTTCTGAAAATGTAAAGTCTGTATCCTGACTGTGCTAATGTGGTCAAGAATATTTGGCAAGAGAGGCATAGGATGTTTCATGGTGGTTTTATGCACCAATTTGAAAAATCTGAAGTTAAAAGACTGAAATAAAATTGTTTTTGGCAACATACATATTAGTGTGCAAAAGGCTACTGAGGTTCAGGGTCAGATTAAATACGATGGCTATTCCGATAATCTTAGAGATCAATAAAAGGTTGCTCAGGTTGCCTTAGAGCATGCTTTAAAGATGAAGGAGGAGTATTGGCATGAGAAAGCCAAGGTGAAGTGACATGTGCAAGGAGACCGAAACACTTCCTACTTGGCTACTTCCACAAGATTGCAAAGATTAGACATGTTACTTGGTAAATTACCTCTTATGCATGATGCCAATTTGTGGACTGATCCTGAGGATATTACTAACCACTTGGTTTCTCATTTTGAGAAGATTTCCAATACCAATAATAATTGCTTGAATAATGGTTTGATTGAAGAAACCATTCCTAGTTTTGTTTATGAGCGCAACAAGCATTCCTAGTAAAAAGGAGGTGAGGAATGTCATATTTTCCATAAATGCTGATGGAACTCCATGCTAGGATGGGTTTTCTTAAGATATGTGGTTGGGCCTAACTCAACCCTATAAAACCGGCTTGTAGGGTGAGGATTACCCCCACTTATAAACACATGTTCAGGTTATAGATTGTTCGATGTGGGACTCTTAACACCCCCTCTCACATCCAAGATTTGCGTCTAGGGCGTGGAAGTAAATGATGGGTGGTACCAATGGATATTAAACGAGACACTGATACCATCTTAAGAATGTGTGGTTGGGCCTAACTCAACCCTGTAAAACCGGCTTGTAGGGTGAGGATTACCCCCACTTATAAACACATATTTAGGCCATAGATTGTTCGAAGAGGGAGTCTTAACAAGTTTGATGCTTATTTTTTCCATTATTTTTGGGACATTGTTGGCAGTGACATGTTTGAGGTTTGTATTTATTAGAGTTATATCTTAGGATATGAAAAATCAGCACTATAGAATAATTAAGGTCAACCTTAATTTAATAGAATAAGAAAAGTCATCCTTAAATGTAAAGCTTGAATGATTCAACTCTTGAATGTTCAAACTCCACTTGTATAAATAGAGCATCATGCTCCATTCCAATTCAATATAACAGTAGAATCAGCTTTCTCTCTCTTCTCTCTCATATCTCATTGTAATATGGTATCATAGAGCTTCGGTTCTATCCATGGCAGCGACTCCGGCCACTGCAGCATCTATGTCGTTCCAACTCAAAATCACAGAAAAACTTGATGAGAAGAATTTCCTACTTTGGCGCCAACAAGTAGATCCTTTCGTTAACGCAAATAATCTTCAAAACTACCTTTACCTTCGTGACATACCGAATCAATACCTAACTGATGAAGATCGTACAGCTGCTCGTGAGAACCCTGCGTATCGCACCTGGATTACGCAAGATCAGTGGCTTATGACGTGGCTTCAATCCACGCTTTCACCTTCAATTCTTTCACGCGTTCTTGGATGCGTTCATTCCTACGAGCTCTGGGAACGTATTCTTGCGCATTTTCAAAAGCTTACACATGCAAAAGCAAGACAACTACGAGCGGAACTCTGATCTACAACACTTGAAGACAAATCTGTTGGTGATTATCTGGTTCGCATCAAAGTTCTTGTTGATGCGCTTGCTTCAGTAGGAGATCCAGATCCAGATCAGCAACACATTGATGTGATTCTTGAAGGTCTTCCTCAAGATTTTGCCTCTGTTATTTCAGTCACTGAAAGCAAGTTTGATTCAGTAGAACTTGAAGAAGTTGAAGCTCTTCTTCTTGCTCATGAGATGAGATTCAACAAGTATAAGAAACACTCTCAAATGGAGGTGGCTGCCTCAGTGAATCTCACTCAAGCCAATTCTCAACCTAAAACTGATAACTCCAATAACAAGAACACTGAACAAGCTGTGAATTCAATCTTTAATCCAACCAATTCAAGAGGAGCTCGTGCATCTGGCCGTGGTGGTGGACGCGGCCGTGGGAAAGGTAGATTCAGCAACATTCAATGTCAAGTTTGCTTCAAATATGGCCACCTTACTGCTGACTGCTATCACAGGTTCAATCAACTGTTTCAACCTAACATACCTGCTGATTTTCAAACAATGAACCTACAAAATTGCTACAATCCGTATCAACCAATTGGTGGACCTCAGTTTGCTCAGCCCATGGTTAACACGTGGTCACGCCCAAGCTATCAACCAAGACTTGCTCCACTCCCTGTTCCTCAATCACATATCACTCCCAATGCTATGATTGCTAACACAGCTTTAGTTCCAAGCAATGCCTGGTTCCCAGACTCAGGAGCTTCTTATCATGTTACCAATGCCTCTTAAAACATACAGCAAACCACACCTTTTGAAGGTCCTGATCAGATCTTCATTGGTAATGGTCAAGGTTTGCACATTCACTCTTCAGGCTCTTCTTATTTTCCCTCTCATTCTAAACCCAACACTCCAGTAGCTCTTTATAATTTACTGCTTGTTCCTTCTATTACAAAGAACCTGATAAGTGTCAGCAAATTCTGTCTTGATAATAGAGTTTTCTTTGAGTTTCGTGCTGATAAGTGCTATGTCAAATCTCAGGCTACCAATAAAATTCTGCTCCAAGGTCGTGTAGGAAGTGATGGCCTGTACCAATTTTCCCATCTTCAGCTTCTTAAGTATCCTTCAACAAGTCAAGTCTCATGTCTCACCTTAAACTCTAATGCTCCTGTTTCAAGATCTGATTCCAGCACTAGTGATAGGGTTTCAGTTTCTAATCAAAATGTATCAGCTAATAACTCATATAATTCTCAACTTACTTGGCATTTACGCCTTGGTCATCCAAATTCTAATACTATGAGACTTGTTTTAGCTCAAGTTATATCTTACGATGATTATTGCAATTGTATTCTATTTTCATTGATTATTGCAAACAGTTACAAGAGTTTGATTATATAAGATTTGCTATCCTACACCCAACAAGAGGTTAACCTACACCCTTGTGACTAGAGTTTAAGGCTATTACATGTTTGTTAAAATAGCAAGCTAATTAATACTCTTTTTCTAATCTCCCCAAACTTTTTCTTTTTTGTTCTATTAGAATTGAGCAGTTTGAGTGTGGGTGCAGGAGTGCCTACTTAGTTAGGATGTTTGTGTCATCAACGTTTGCTAACTTTTTTCCTTAAAAAAAAAGACGGACAAAGGCTAATAATTCTTAGTAATCATTACTCTGATATAATTATTAACATGAATATAGTTGATTATATAATCTAATATAGATGCTAATATTCAAACAAATGCAAACTTATATCAGTATCTAATTTGGAAGGAAAAAATTAGAAATTTGTTACTCCAAGAAAATAAACTTAAAATTCAAAGCTGTAATCAACATTTAGATTACCTTCTGTTCTCTGTAATTTGTTCTTGTAATACCTGAAATATTTTTTATAAAACAAGAATCATTAAAACTGTAGAATAATACAGAGCAAAAATATCAGCATTTCATCTAACGGTAAAAGGCGTAAAAGGGAGGCAAGAGAGAAGTTGAAAAATATATTTTAAAAAATAGCGCTCCAATCCATCTTCTATTTCATATTTACAGTCCACAAAGAAGACATAAAAATACCCCATCACAACTGAGTTAAAATGCTATACCTGTAATTAAATGTCACCTTTCCTTCTTTCAACCTGAACCATACATGCAGCTAAAAGTTAAACACCAAAACTTAATGAATAGGAATTAGATTAAAGGTCAAACCCTGCCCCACCCAAAACAACAACAAAATGCTACAACTTTAAGTTGTGGAAAGCACAAATATGTAACGAAAATTCAGAACCATGGGAACTAAATCAGGTAGAAACCCCATTAATTTAACGGTATACATATTAGGAAATAAACCCAAGATATGAAAAAGGCTTTATCAGTCACTGTTTTTTGACTTAAGTGATGAGAGAGCCTGCTTAGAAAGCTTTGACAGCTGTAATAATAGTACACAGTAATAACTAAAATTACATAACAAAACTCATAGAAACATCCCTATATGCCTAACACTCCCCAACAGACACTAATGACAATGAAATTTACCGAATGAGCCGAGATAATGATGATCTTGATGATGATGGTAATGCTTTTCTACGGTTGCGAGATTTCTCTATGGCCTCGATCTCTTCAGCAAAGATTTTTATTTCAACGCTCTTTGATGATGTACTCTTTGGAAAGAACAGAAAACAAACAAGAAGCAGTCAAAACAAGTTCTCCATGTTTGGGTGTGGGGATTTTTTCTTAGTGGGTAAAGACAAAAACAAGTTCTCCATGTTTGGGTGTGGGGATTTTTTCTTAGTGGGTAAGGACAATTGAGGCTAGAACAAACCTCAATCTCAGAATTCCATAGATCTTGGATTGCAATGGTCGTACCCTTATTTACAAAGTCATACTGCAACGTGAAGAAATTTGTAACAAAATGCGTCTATCATAATTGCAAAGATCCGATAAAAAGCATAAAATATTGTAAATAAACGCAGTGCCCACTGAGTAGCATATCATTTAACTAGCACAGGGCAAGTACAATATTGATCATCAGCCACATATAGATAGATGTCATACCTTCAAAACACATGGAAGCAGATCAAGAGTAGTTTTAATCTCAGCTCGTTGTCCCCAACAGAAATTTGGAGAATTTTTCCAAGCCAAGTAAATGGATTGAAAAGAAATTTTCCCATATAAGCAGTTCTTTTCAGCTAATGCTGTCAAGTACAAAATGAAATAATATGAAAGTTTACAAATCACCTTTTTCTATAATAAAATCAAGAAATTTTTTTGGAAGGAAATGTCCAAGAGTGCCAAGGCAGTCAAAATATTATATTTACATTTTTGAAAGAAGAAACTCATTAAGAAAAATAGAAGATGATGACTCTTAATGATAAGAGATCCTTCTTAAAAAATAACAAAGAAATCAAACAATAGAGATCAAATAAAAATTTCAAAAAGTATGTAGGCGACATCACTGTAAAAATAATAAATATGGAGGCTGCTCAGGCAATAAAAAGGTGACGGAATAAATAATATGGAGGCTGTTCAGGCAGTACAAGGTAACAAAATAAATTGTCAAACCATATTTTTGCATGTATGAAGTTATCAATTGGTATATCTCACATTCATGAGATGTTGGATCTGAAGGCCCCCGGCTTGCATTGACTCTAGATGATGAATCTGAGTTTCCCTCTGCAAGTAAATAGTTATAACAATGAATTTAGTAAAACATTATATATACACATATATGACAATTGGGTTGCACAACCATATGCATACCAGTGGTAAAAAACAAGAGAAAAAGTGAGCCAGAATTAGCTTCTGCAGCTAACTTATTAACTTCACAAAGCGTAAATTCTGCTTTGATTATACTGTTCCCATCAACGCCGGATGAACCTCGAATGGTGACTATCTGACTGAGTAGATAAACAGTAGAATACTTTTTGTTTTTTGTAGGCTAAAGCAAAAAGTAACATGCAAGAGAAAAATTATTAAATAAGATATTAATAATTATACACTAAAAATAGTTAGCATAAAGAACAAAAACCAGTTCAGCTTAAGAGCACTATTCTTACACCAGCGTCTTCATTCTTAAGATCACGCCTTGCCAGACTGACATAAAAAGGAAACATGTTTTGAGTTTCTTCATCACTCCATGACAGCAAAACTGTTATTTGTATCCTAAATATTCATATGAGATATCTAATCAGCGTCACAATATTTTTATTTACACTAAAGAACAATCAAAGAAAATAAGGCGACAGCCAAATTGAAATACCGGCTCAATGAAATAACTAGAAATTATAATAGCTACAGCCTTATCTCAAAAAACATAAATAATAAGTATAGCCTGAATAAGGATAAAAAAAGGCATCACAACGTCTACATAACATAACATAAATCATCTTAAATGTCGCTTCATACTAAAAAAGACTATCAGCTACCCTGCTGAGGATGGATTAGGTATGTCTGCCAGAACTAATTTGCCTATATACATTAAGAGTGCACAAAAAACCAGAAATATTTGGTGCTGAATCAACAATGACTTCTTATTTTTATATTAGAGTAACAAGACTATGTAGGGATGTTGAGTTGTAGCTGAATGGTGATCATCTGCTCACGCAACATGGATGCTAAGATTTACTTTAGAGTATAAATTCTATACCAAGGAAAAACGCAAGGTTTACATATTGGCTAAGACCAATGAGCCTTATAACTGAACCAGATCCCACTTCTTGAGCTCCACGTTTTATTTAATGGTAGCATAATTTTTTTCTTGGATTCTTGGTTAAAGATGCAATGCTTGCATATAAAGTTTATTATGCCTAACGCACTCAATTAGAACTACACAACTATGAGCCGCTAATGAGTGGGTATGTGCGAGTGTGCGTGAGCGCACGCGCTTGAGAGAGATAAAAAGAGACTTCATTGGCGTCAGTGTCAAATTTAGCATACTTACATCTTCAATATTGTTTTTTAGAAAATGAGGCATTAACCAATCCAACCATTGAGTCGTGCTATATTACCTTTGTAATCATATATGCAAAGTTTCAGATGATTTAGACATTCATAGGCCTGTAATTTAATAGTAGACAACAATGTTGTCAAATATCAGCCATAAAGACGCCATGGCAGATTATGGTAGCGGATTTTTTGACAACTGCCATGTCCATTTTATGAAGGATGGGGACATCATTACATTTTATGGTGAATATAGCAGCATAAAATTGGCGGGTTTTTGGCTTTCCGCCGCCCACCGTCAATAACACTGGTAGACACTAGCTTTACATATCATATCATATAATACATTGAAATGAAGTGGCATTGTGAAGCACAAATAGTTCCGGATTTATTTTGTGAAATTTTGCTGACTTGATACACTAAATGAAAACATTCATTTTAACAGCTGGATTGGTTAATTTCACATTTTCCAAAAGATTAGTCAAGATGTAACATGCTAGGCTTGAGGCTATGATATCATCTAATAACAAATTCATCAAGATGAAGAAGACAAAACTGCAATCAGAATGGGAGAATAAGGAATCTTCTTACTCAATAGAACAAAACATAAAGCAATGAAAGAAAAATGAGAAAAATCAATAGAGTGAAATTGCCCAGTCTCTCATCATATCTGTTAGTGAAACCCAATACATCAAAAGCTGTTGAAGAGAGTCCTACATCAATATCAGTTGAAACCCCCCACTTGAATGGGAACAATATTATGACATGAACACATTAACTTGGTCAATACATACCACCATATGTACACCTCACATGATAAACCACAGCAACAATATCAACAGGTATCAAAGTTGCTTAAAGAAATTAGTGGAGAAATACAACACTTACAGAAAGAGCTATTCTAACTCGTCTTAGACCAAGAAAAAATTACATGTCCAAGTGCAAAACTAACAACTTAAGTTCGTTCATTCAGCTGAGCCCATATCTCTTTTTCATATCAAAATCAAAGTTGTCACTAATTTATAATAGTGACACTCTACTTTTTTCTCAATTCCCAAACTATGAAATCAATCTCTTGCAAAGATAAGGTACTGTCTACAATCTCTTGAAATCAATCACATATGGAGATCAAAGGTTCAAATGGATGGCATTGGTTCAAGTTAGGAATCACTTTCTTGCAAAACCAAACTACTGACTACAATAAATCCACAATGGATCCATCCCTTCTTTGGACCCAACAACGATGGAAACTTTATAGCTTTAGGTTGCCCTTTGTGAAGATTAACATATAATATTAAATACACGTCAATTTAAAAAACGAAAATTATGGTTATTTAGTAACCACCACAAAATGGCTCCCAAATTCTGAGATATACCTATAAAATTCCTTTATTTGAACTGAATGAAGCATAAACATCCAACAGGAGGATATGGAATATAATTTGACATGAATCTATTAACGAAAAGGGAGGAAATAAGGTAGGGAGGATTTTATATGATAGACTTTTACCTATTGTTGTCCCTGGCCTGTATCCGGTACTCGAAACATCTCGGAAGGAAAACTGGCTACATAACAGACATGTATTCTGTTAGAATGCATTATGCAATAATATTTTTTAGGTAAAATCTTGAGAGACCATAAATCAAGAGGCCAGGAGATAAAATTGAAAGGGAGTTATTGAGTAACTTGAAATAAGAAGTAAATAGAAAATATAAGAAATGGTTGGAAAACAACAGGTAGAAAAAGAAAATTCAAAGGAAACAATAATTCTACCAATAATAAAACCAGCTCTGTAGCTCATGCAATTTAACCCAGGAAATAAAACAAATATTATAATTTACAATGATAGATAATTTTAGCCAGTTAGATGAAATACTACTTACTGAGCTTATTGTTGCACGGTGATGAAGAATGTTGTAGAACTCTACAGGCTTGCAAAAAACTGAAAGACTCTGTTCTGCAGCAAGTTTCTCTTCTGCAGATAATTGTGCACAAGCATCTAGAGAGCTAGGTTGTTGATCCGTGCTTATAAAAGTACTGTGGGAGAAAACAGATATTAGAATTCGCTATGTTGCAGCATTTTCTGAAAAGAAAACTACATTTGTTTCCCTTCCATGGGAAACTACATCGAGAACATTTCTGAATGGAACACCTTTTCTAAAAGAGAACATACCATAGTTCACCAGCATCGACAGGATAGCCTGGCATTCTTGTCATACAGGTCTAGGATATAAGCACATTTAACGGAACCTCTGTGTATGTGAAAACAAACCTGCAATTTAAAATGGGGCACGAAATCACCAAAACCATATATTGAAATCTAGTAATGCAGATATTGGGAAGCATTGAATATTAGTGCACCATATTGCAGCTTAATCATCAATAAACGATAAAAACTCGTTTTTTTTTAGTTGAAAATCCACCAAACAAAGTAACACATGTTTGTACCATTAAATGAAATTTCCTTCAGGTTTCAAAAACTTTAAGGAAAATTACTAGGTAACCATTCCATTCGACTTCAAATTTAAGGAAAATTAAACATACAATGGAGAGAAGATTCACATTCCCATGTAACGCAAGATGTAATAATACATCAAGTTCTCTATGACGAAAAGTAAACAATAAAGGCTCTATTTAGAATAAACAACTTAATTAGTCAAATTGTTTTCTCATAAACTATAAGTAGTTTACTATCTTATATAGCTTGTGGAAATAAGCTGAAAACAGATTACGGACACGTCATAAATTGCTTCCATAAGCTCTACAAAACACTGGCAAGTTATGAAGCACAGACACCCCGAACACGACACCGACACTCACACGGCGACATCAGTAATAATTTTTAAAAATAATAAATTAAACGTAATCAAAAGTGTCGGTGTTGGTGTGGACACCAACACAAACACATCTTTACGTCACGAGATAAGATCAAATAAGTCAATTGAAATAGAACCTAACCTAATAATAGTAATATGCCAACAGTCATATTTAAGGTAATATAGCCACAATGAGTGTAAATTGAATCATATAGAATAACATGCTGTGCCTGTTTCTATGCAACTGATGCAAACTTGCATAAGCCTATACATGAATACTAATACAAAAATAGTAAAGATATTAAAACCAGAGTTTCAACACACTCCAACTTAGTCTACTATTTCTATCTTCTCAACAATACTAGAATTTCAAATTTCAGCGTAATTGAATAATGCCATAATCAGTGATAAAACTAATAATGTACGACAATGCATAAGAAAACCTAAACTAATAAGCATTTTGCGATACACATTCAGAACAAAGAAACATTAACAACAAAAAAATCCAAAGCAAAAATTGAGAGAGTACCAGAACCTGAATGGGAAGAAGAAAGGGGTTAAGGGATTGAAGTACGAAGAAGAGTAGCATAGCAATAGCATGACGGAAATGGGAACACAGAGAGAAAGTGAAAGCGGTGCCGAATCAAGGAGACAAACTCAGACTAGCGATTAACGACGAACGGTGAATCATTGCAGAATAATAATAAAAATAAATAACCAAAAATATCAAACTTTGTTCTAAGTTTGCAACCATATGAGAATGAAATGAAAAATGAGAATAGCATGGGTTTAAGGCTTAATACTAATACACTAACTTTTTTGACTATGTCACATTCATTGATTTATTAGCATAATCTTAAATAATTAGTGTTTAAAAGTCAAAGTAAGACAACACCCATAATATAAGTAAATTTAAGAAGAATTGTTGTCTTGTTAGGAACCTTGAGAAATTGGAAATGCTAGGGTTAGTTAATAAGTAAAATAAAATGCATTGAAATATGGATAAGAATCTCTTCAAGAAAATAAGAGTACCAAAGGAATGAAATCAATAATATAAATATAAATATTTGTGGTTTTGTAAAATGAGAAAGGATCTAGTTATCAAGTTTTGTATTGAGTTGGATTGAGTTACATTGGTTTTATTTAATTTAGATTTATATGAGTTAAACCAATGATTAAACCAACTACTATGTTTTAAAGTTTTTTATTGTAATAATGATTTCATTTTTATTCTAATATGTGAAATCTAATTTCTCAAAATATTTATTAAAAAATTAAAAATTATTACACGACTCGAACTCCAACGATTTCTCATATTTTAAAAATGAAGTTAGAAAATGTTACACCTAAGATTTGTAAGCGGTGCAAAGTAAAATGAAAAAAATGAGAGAAATTGTGTTATCTCACGATGAAGGTAGGATTAAAACATCAAATCAAATCAGATCGAGGTATGCATTTTCATCGTGTATTTTATAAAATACAAGCTTATAGTAACAACGATACAATGATAAATAATATTTGACATTCACTAAAAGATTAAGAATTACCTGGAGCGGCTCGATTTCCAGCAGTCTCTTCAAATTTTAAGAATGGAGTTGAATCGGTTGAAAAACCTAGATTTGTGAACGGCGCAAAATAAGACAAAATATGTGAGTGAATAAAAAACTATCTATATAAATCATTAAATAAATATAATAAGAGAAATTATTTTATTCTACAATAAAAATTAGATTGAAACAACAAATCACCTTAAAACATATGTTTTTATCATGTATTTTACAATAAACAAAAATAAATAGTTATGTATGTGGCTAATTATACTAATAAAATATTTTTAAAAAGTAACTTAAATTTGAGAAAAAATTAAAATATATATGGTCTATAAAACCTCTAAGATTACATTGATAAATTTGTTTTTTTTTTGTTTTTAATGAAAATATATGGGTTAAATATGATTTTGGTATTGTAAAATTTAAGTTTTTAATTTTAGTCTTTGAAAAAAAAATCATGTGTGGCTATATGAAACTATTTGTATGCATTTGAGTCCTTTTATTAGATCAACCCCATTTGATTAATGGAGTAACACTTGTCACTACCATGTCAACTTTTTTTATGACATAACTCCATAAGAAAATAGAGGAAATGAAAAATGAGAGATTGAAAAGTTTATAATATTTTAATGTAACCTATGAATAGTATTTTTAATTAAGAAGAGAAAGAGATAACAAATATAAGATAAAGAGAGAGGAAAATTGATGGAAATAGAGGGAATGGAAAGGGAGAGAGGGGAATAGAATGTGGGAAGAGAAAATGGATAGGAAATAATGATATAAAGAGAGATAAATTTTGTGTGAGAGAGAGAGAGAGTGTGTGTTCTTAATAAATTGGGTCAAATTCTCTCTAATCTCAGTCATATACACATTAGCCCAATTACAACTCCAAGAGAGAGATTGTATTGGAAAGCAATCCTCTCAAATCAATTGACTTATTTGGTGTTTCTCACTTTCTCTTATGTTGGTTATGTTTCGAGAAAAAGACACAGTTATGTTGTGCCTAATCAGCTTTGACCTTCGATTCGACTGCATCTCTCTCTCTCTCTCTCTCTCTCTCTCTCTCTCTCTCTCTCTCTCTCTCTCTCTCTCTCTCTCTACACACACACACACATATACCCATACACACACGTGCGCACATTCATGAGCTGTGATTGCAACCTCGTATGTCATCTGTGACCTCAGCTCATTCGCGAAGTCAACTTTCTTTCTCTCTCCCTGTCTATTTATCTATCTATATATTTATCTCTATCTATCTCTCTCGTTTGCCACCTCAGCTATGTTTCTCGTTCGTCACCTCAACTTTGATTCTTGTTTTTTAATAAGTGTTTTTTATGACTTTGTGATTGTTATTGTTATGATTGTTATCGTGAATTAGCTTTGATATTACAAATCCAGATGTTGTACAAGCTATTGTGATTCTGTTGATTGTTGTTGTGCTTTTGAAAATCACTATTGTTATTTTGTTGATTTGGGTTTCTTGAAGTTTCTATTGTTATTATTGTGTTGATTTATGGTCTGTTTGGTTCAAATGAGGGGAATGGGAAGGGAGGGGAGGTGGGAGATTTTTTTAATCAGATAAGTGTTTGGTTCAAAAGAGAGGAGGGGAGGGGAAGGGAGGGATTTTAATTAAAATGTGTTTGGTTCAGAAGGGGAGGGGAGGGGTTTTATTAATAATTTACAATTTTATCCTTATGGTCTTATATAAGTCATATGATATTCAAATGTGAAAAATTCATGCGCATTTTTTTGTAATAAAATTTATAATATTGAGTGATTAAAAAAGTATTTAATTGCCACATAACGTTAAAAAATTGAGTACAATTGATTTGACTTATAACTTTCCAACATAAATTTAACTATATGCCGATAGCATCATTTAAATTGTGATGAATCATCTAACAAAACAAATATATAAAATAACTTATTATTAAATATCAATAGTTCAAAATATTTAATAAAGTGAATAAACAAAAATAAATAAAAGGAATGGTTTATAATTTGATATAAAAGAAAATATGATAGAATACATAGCGAAATTAAAAGAAAAAAACGAATATAACTAAACATAATTTTTTTTATAAAAAAAAAGGCAATGACTATGATTTAGATTAAGTACAAAAGTTATAAAACAATTTGAAGGTGAAGAACAATTATAATAAGTTGATGGAAACAATCGAGAAAAAGTAATAACACGAAAGAAAACAAATAATTTTGAAATATTAAAATGAGGATATTTTAGTAAATATAATAATTTTTAAATATCAAAGCTCATATGGATTATTTAGAAATCCTAGTTTTAGATTTCAAATTTAATATTTATTATAGGTATTATTGCATAGTTACTTGCAAAATTAAGAGACTATTTTAAAAAATGGTATAACATAAAACAAATTTGGTAATGGGCCCATTTAGGACCGGATAGCCCGCAGCCCAGACAGAGCTGAGTTTAGGTAGTAAAATTAGAGCCCATATTCAATCGAGGAGGATTTAACTTAACACCCCCTCCCCCAATTTTAGCAATATTACCTTGTTACCCTTCAAATATTTCTGGAAATTATCAAATTAACAATGGTATACCGGAAATTTCGTGATAATATCGTTCATGTGAGACATATACCGAAAATTTAAAAAAAAAATCGGTGAAGTTATACCGAAAAATATGAAATTTACGTAAACTGGACAAAACTTCCGAAAATTTAAAATTTCCGGTATACTGGAAATTTTCGGTATGCATCCAGAATTTCCAAAAAAGAAGTATATTCAATATTTTTGACACATCGATCTGCATAAATGATTTCACATATAATAAATACATATTGTCCACAAGATTACATAACAAATTAATATGACTTCCTAAATTCATCCTCCAAGTACCTAATTTGTCCTGCATATGTTGATTCTCGTACTTTTGCATCTTCAATACAATTATGTCTCCAACAGTCAGTGACGGGAGGCAATGGACTATTAGGTTTCAACTTTACCTAAATCCAATGATTGTCATTGACAAAACCAACAACAATGATTTTATGTTTGCATGTATACATAAGTGGAGCTATGGTAAGAGGGAAAACAATAATGTTAAGTCTCTGTGACATGAGACAAATATGACATTGTGTGAGGGCAAAGTTCTTCATACTTAGTTATACTTGTTTTAATGATGTCAAAACTTACATAGGTAGAAAAATGTACTTTGGACGGTATCATCATGTCGCATATGCATACCTTATTTCTCTTGCGTCAAACATTGGTCAAAAACATGTTTAGGTACATATAGAAAAAGTACAATATATGTTCCATATAGGTTTGATCATGTTGGTCTAGCTTGCAATATGGTGTAGTATCTTAAAAGTAGCTAAATACATGGAAAACTGCATTTTTGCATATTCTGAGTCTTTGAGTTGACTCAAAGATTGTTGTGGTCGACTCATACAGAAGTCATTTTCATGGTCTACTCTCAAGAGTGCTCGCGTCGACCCTCCAGTTGACTCATACTGTGTTTATTTCTGTCTGCCTAAATTTGTATCCTTTGCGTCGATGCATGGCCTGTTCCAGTCGATGCAAAGTGTTGTTTTCTGCATAATCTGAAAATCGGGAGTGCTCAGGTCGACCCTTCCCTTTTTATAGGTTGACCATTCGCGTGTTTTTCACCAAAATTATGTTATGTGAAACTTTCAAAGTGTTTGTTAAGTTGGTTAATTGTTTTTTTCACTTGCATATATATTAAGTTGGCTTATTCTTCCAATACAACAAGAAAAGTGAAAATATACACTGATTTTATTCTTATCATCTTCATCCTCTTTCTTGAATTTCTCAACAACTACACATAATCATTTTTGTTGTGTATTATGCATTATTAAGGTGATAACGTCCAAACATAGGATTGGTGTAATCAGGTTTGGGTTGAGAAATCAGTGGGTTTTTCTTGAATAAAATCATTAGGATTTTGTCCTCCAAGAATCTTGGATTTTTGGGGTTTTTGCATAAATTGGCCCATCACAGATTCAGCCGAGCAAAGGTAATCGAAGAACGGGAGGTTCTGTCGGTTTAGTAGCGGTAACCGAAGGATTGTGTTAGGAAGATTTGGGTTCGAATCGTTGGTGTTTGAAATCAGTCGGGCAAGATTTGAAGACCAGAGGGTTGTTCAAAGGGAGTGTCGTAATCAGAGGTCTACTCATCACGTTCGAAGGACTTGATTCAACTTGAATCAAGGGAAGAGAAGAAATAGGCTATGCATCAATAATTGAGTTTGATTGTTTGAATTATATTGCTTCTCTTATAAACATTTGCAAACAGGTTATATATATACAGGTCTCAATTTTATTTTTAGAATTGAGGGCAGACGTACCCCGAACGAGGACGACGAGGGAACTGCATCAACAAATTGGTGTTCTCTCTTTACTTTTCCATTGCTGAATTTTTGAGTTTGTGTGCAAACAATTTAGTTGATTAAAATTCGGGTGTGTGTAGTGCTTAACCATTTTTAGAAACCTTATTACAATCCTTGTTTGTAATTGAATACTATAGCACTTCACTCACATATTAAAATTCACTTGTGGTGTCTTGCACACCAAGTGTTTGACTAATTGCATGAACACAAACACTTGTGTTGTGTTTTCAATGGGGTTATATTTTACACACATTGGAAACTGTCCAACCTTATAGTGAATAAAATCTAGTTGACGTGTGTTCAAATTAGTGATTCTAAAACATAGGCTTTGCATATATCCGATCTTTTTAGTAAAGGTTCGTTTAGACGAATATAGTTCCTCGGCCGCTTCCGCTTAAAACTTTTAAAAACCAAATATTGGTAAGTGCCGACTCTGTTTTTGATAAGTGATATATTCAACCCCCCTTCTAGATATGTGTCATCGTCTAACAAGTGGTATCAAGAGCACTGGTTCATTCCGTGCTTCGCATATAACTTCTTAGAATATGGAAAACGAACCAAAAGGTGCTTACAATAGAGCGCCTGTTTTCAATGATAAAAATATAGTTACTGGAAAGATTGTATGCGCGTGCATATAAATTCCATTGACAGGAAGGTATGGAACGTTATATTGAACAGTCCTATGGAAATAACCATAACCGATGAAAATAACGTGGTTGTGCCTAAGCCTGAAACACAATGGAATGATGGAGATGAGAAAAAGTACAATTACGATTAGAAGGCTCAAAATATTCTGATCTCCTCCTTAGGAGTTGATGAATACTATAGAGTTTCACATTGTATGACTGTTAAAGCTATGTGGGACTCATTGCAAGTTGCCCATGAGGGAATAAATGATGTCAAACTAGCTAGAATCAATATTTTGACTCAAGAGTTTGATCTCTTTCACATGGAGCAAGGGAAAACCATTGCTGACATGCAAAAGAGATTTTCTCATTTAATCAATAGACTAAATTCACTTGGTAGACCAATTCCCAATGATGTTTCTACTAGCAAAGTCTTAAGATGTCTTACCAGGGAGTGACAACTAAAGGTCGCCGCCATAAAAGAAGCAAATGATCTTATAACTTTTGGACCTTACAACTCTTTTTGGAAAGCTCCAAGAACATGAGCAAGTGCTTCTTAGTCTCGAGCAATTTAAGAAAAAGGAAAAGAAGGAAAAGACCAAAACTACGGAAAAGAAGTCTATAGCTCTAAAAGCTTATTGTTCAAAGTCCTATGCAAAAGAGTTGTGTGATTGCAACTCGAGTGATGATGAAGATGACGAAACGAATGAGGATATGGGGTTGTTTGTGAAGCGATACAATCGTTATGTAAAGAAAAATGGTATACAACATTCCGAAAAGAATCTCGTCAATTTTATAAGACAATTAAGGTCTTCTAAGAATGAAAGCAATAAAGGGAGTAAAGTTAGAGGTTCGTGCTTCAATTGCGAAAAAATCGGACACTACAAGTCGGATTGTCCATTGATGAAAAAGGACAAAGGAAAGGAAAGCAATCGGTCACATAAGAAACAAGTTAAGCCTAAAAGAGCTTACATATCTTGGTAAAGCGATAGCGAGTCATCCGAGGATGATAGTTCAAGTGACGAAGAAGAATCCGTCAACCTTTGTCTCTCCGCTCATCAAAAGAAGAAAAACAAAAAGGTATGACATGCTAAATATGAAAACTCTACTAGATTGTCTCTCATTTTGAATTACAAGTTGCCTTTGATACCTTACACCATGAAGCCAAGGAAGCCTTTAAACGGCTGGCCTCAAACAAACAAATTTTTGCTCATTTGGAGCAAAAGATTCTCGATTTCGAAAGAAAATTGAAGGCTTTAAAGGCATACATAGTGGAAGGAACAAAGGTGGGTTGTGAGGAAGAAAGAAATAGATGGGTAAACTTTGGGTGTGATACTTATTATATTTGACAAAAGGAGGTTAGAACTCTCAAGGCCAAACTTGACAATGCTCTAGAACCTAAAATCACTTTTGCTATTGATAGAGCACATTTTAGAAAAAGTATGATTAATCCTTATCAAAAATATACATATGTGGTCAAAAATCAAGATAACAAAAGTGATACAAAAGTTAACCTTACTTGCTTGTATTGTTGCAAAAGGGGTCACTCCATTGCTAAATGTTGCTTTAGGAGATTTTTAGTTCCTAAAGGGGTTTATCAATGGTTGCCTAAATGCAACCAAGATTTCACTTACAACCAAAGATCCAATAAACAATTGGGTACCTATTTTAGTTTATTGTTTTTTATAGGTACAAAGTCTTAAGCCTACTGAGAGAAGATGGATTCTCGATAGTGGATGCTCAAGACATATGACATGAGACATATCTCTCTTCATTGACTTTGTGGCAAAGAAGAAGGGATTTGTAACCTATGGAGACAACAACAAGGGAGCAATACTTGGAAAAGGTAGTGTAGGTAATCCCTCGTCTACTACTATCTCTGATGTATTGCTAGTTGAGGGCCTTAAACACAATCTCATTAGCATTAGTCAATTATGTGACAAGGGATACAAAGTATCTTTTTCAAAAGATTGTTGCATGATTGAAAATAATCATAAAAAGAATGATGTGTTTAATGGCTTGAGGGTAAATAATGTCTACATGCTGGATTTGAGTGAAGTATCATTGAGCAACGACAAATGTCTTGTGACTATGAGTGAGGACTCATGGTTGTGGCATAGACGTTTGGCGCATGTCAACTTTGACTTACTAAACAAGATAGTTTCTAAGGACCTAGTTATTGGCTTATCCAAAATCAAGTTTACAAAGGATCACGTATATGATGCGTGCCAAATGGGGAAGCAAACAAGGATCATATTCTACCTCATTATTGGAACTCAGATCTTTAAGAATTTTGAGGCCAGTGACTAAGGCTTCATATTCTACCTCATTATTGGAACATTTTTCGTCGACCTTACACTTGAATTTAGTAGGAACGTCGTGTGGAGATATTATCAAGATTCCAATACTTATTCCCTTTTTATGACTTGACCCGTAGAAGTATAACTTCCAAGGATAAATGTCGACCATCCACAATGATGGTTCGACTACTGCGTGGTCGACGATAAAGTCTGCCACTATTTGACCTTTCATTGCACTTAGAGGGACATACGTCAAGGAAAATTCAGTTAATGCTAGTGCTCATTTCCCAATTCGACTATGCATAATGGGTTTAGACAACATATGCTTAATAACATCAAAATGCGACAAAACACAAACATTAACTGGTTTAATATATTGCTTTAATTTCATACATGAGAAGTACAAGCATAGGTACAAATTTTCAATCATAGTGTACCTAGTTTCAACATCTATTAACATTCGACTAAGGTAATAAATGGGTCTTTCGACGCTACCACCATCCTCTTGTGCTAACATGCTTCCTATGGTTACGTCCGACGCAACAATGTACAACTTCATGCTCTTATTCATACTAGGTGGTGATAAAACGGGAGGCTTTGTGAGATATTCTTTAATGGCGTCGAAAGCCTCCTGCTGCTTCCATCCCCAGTGAAAATCACTTTCCTTCTTGGCCTTGAGCAATGGCGAGAACACCTTCATCTTGCCACTTAGATTTGATATAAACCTTCTCAAGAAGTTTATATTTCCCAACAAATACTGGAGTTGTTTCTTCGTCAAAGGAGGCTTGAGATCCAAAATCTCCTTGGTCTTGTATTGATTAATCTCGATGCCTTTTTTGGGGACTACAAATCCTAAGAAGTTTCCTGCATGTACACCAAAAGCATATTTTAGTGGATTCATTTTTAATCCATATTTTCTCATTCTTTCAAATGAACGTCGAAGGTGGTCTAAGTGACCATTCTCCGATGAGGATTTGATGACAATGTCATCAATGTACACCTGCATGGATTTTTCAATAAAATCATGAAATATAACATTTATGGCCCTTTGATAAGTTGCTCCAGCATTTTTTAAATCAAACGACATCACAACCCATTCGTATGTTCCCAAGGCCCTAGGGCATCAGAACACAGTTTTAGGAACATCATCTTCGGGTATGAGAATTTGATTATAGCCGGAATACCCATCAAGCATACTCAAATATTTGAAACCTGCAGCTGAATCGACCAACATTTCTGCTACAGGCATTGAATACTCATCTTTTGGGGTAACGTTGTCCAGGTCCCTGAAATCTATATAGACTCTAAGAGTCTCACTCTTCTTGATAACATGCACTATGTTCTCTATCCATTCGACGTGCCTTGCAGTTCTGATGAACCGGCTTTTGAGCAGTCTCTCAATCTCCTGCTTGATCTTTAAAGTGATTTTTGAAGCAAATCATCGAGGCTGCTGTTTTACTGGCTTTTTTCCTGGCTGAATTGGCAGTCGGTGCTCCACCACACTTCAACCCAAACTAGGCATTTCTCCATAATCCTAGGCGAAGAAATCTTTATATTATTTCAATACCTTGATCAGCTTGGCCTTCATCTTCGACCCAACTTTAATACTCATGTAAGTAGGTCTTTTTGTTATCCCATCTTCTAAGTCAATCTCTTCGAGTGGGTCTTGCGCTTACGTTCTCTGCAGCTCAATGGACGGGTCTTTCTCAAACCCCAAAGGCTCATTGTCATAGATGCAATAAATCCTCCGGCTTTATGGAGATATTGTTTGGCTTTATCGGCCATTTAACTATGCATTGATGTCGGATTTACTAGCTATATTTTGTCGTTCTTCTGCTTCTAGTGTTGATTTCTCTTGTTTTCAGCCAAATAGGCCGAAATTCGAGTCAAGCTCTTCGATTCAGTAGTCATTTTCATCGACTGTTGGCCACCTTGTGGGTGGATTTCCTTCCGTAGGCTCCATTGTCTTGTCAGCAGCATCCCAAATAAATCCATAATCAGGATCCAAATTTAGGACGCGACCCGTATCGACAGAGGTGTAAGACCCTAATCCATCGTCACAAGGTGCCACATTTTCTAGGTGTTGGTCAAAAGATTTCTTCATACCCTTTGCTTCGTCGATCTTATAATAACTTTGATTAGCTTCAATATTTTTGACGATGCCATCTTTTCTCCAAATGCTTAATCTCTGATGTAAAGTCGACGACACTGCCCCTATCCCATGGATCCACTCTCGACCTAGCAACAAGTTGAAATTGTCCTTTGAGTTTATAACCATGAAGAGCGTTGATCGAGTGGTTGTACCCACTGATAATTCGACTTGTACAACCATAAGAATGTTGCTGGTTTTTCCTTCATAATTAGATAAAACCATGTTATGTTATCGGAGATCAGCCTCAGTCTTCCCAATCTTCTTAAACAACGTATGAGGCATTAGATTGACAGCTGCCCTTCTGTCCACAAACACTTTATTGACTGCCACTCCGTCGACCTTTGCTTTTATGAATAATAACTTTAAATGGGGCATCATTCCAGGACCAGGTCTTTCAAACATGGTTGTTCGTTCTTCTACCACGTCACTGTTCATAACATAATAGCATAGTGGCTTGTCTTCCATGGTCTCATCTGGCACGAAATCTTCCTCTGCTTCAGAGACTTCCGACACCATATTATATTTTGTCGGCAATATTGACATGATGCCGCAGTTTACGACAAAATCCTCACCGTATGTGTCATCATTGGTGTCGTCATACATATCCTCGTCGAAGTCGCCTTCTGGTGATGGGGTATATTCCTCATCTGATTGGGGAGTGTACTTTGGTTCTTCCTCATCTGACTGGGGAATGTATGTTGGTTCTTTCTTGTTCTCGACCCCAGATGTTCACTTCGAACTCTGGTTTGACACCACCCCTTTTTCTTCTGAAGCTTCCACAATCACTGCTGTAATTTGATTTGTCAAGATTTTCTCCTTCTCGACCCTCCTTGCTTTTGGGTATTGCCTTTTCAGTCCAGAAGTC
This sequence comes from Lathyrus sativus, assembly GCA_963859935.3. Taxonomy (NCBI): domain Eukaryota; kingdom Viridiplantae; phylum Streptophyta; class Magnoliopsida; order Fabales; family Fabaceae; genus Lathyrus; species Lathyrus sativus. Next base: position 571,426,875 of record OZ012740.1, on the reverse strand, counting down.
CCGACAGGCTTCAACTGTGAAGTTGAAACCTCTTTGGCAGCCTTTTTATTTCGTTGATACCGCCTCCACTGAGTCCTTGCCATAGGATTCTTCCCTTTGTAATTGGGGGACACCACATAACCTCGAGGTTCAGTCCTCTTATCGGAGACCTTTGCCTCATTCTCTAGATCCAACACCTTCCATTTCAGCCTCTTGCTCCCCTTCTGACTCACGAGTGCCACCCATTTATCCCGTGGAGTGTCTGATGGTGGCACAAAAGTCTTGGATCGTGCTTGCTGGAACAACTTCCTCTACTCTTCGTTTCGACGAGAAACACCGTTCTGGTCGAACACAAGCCTTGGGACCGGTGACTTACCATCTTGCAGTGCCACTTTCTTACCAACTTCGTACTTCTCAGAAACCTTTTCATCAAAGACGACGTTGCATCTCGGACATAACACAACCTTCGACCCACTCACCTTGCATTTCTCTTGGAAATCCGTCAAGATTTCGCCATCTTGAGAGTAAACTGCCTTGAGTTCCTCCTAAGACTTCTTGTCGGGACCATCAGTAGTCTCGACCATCATGCATTCATACATCTCTGAGTACAAGGCTTCTTCGACCTTCAGTGGGTCTGCGTCAACTTGCATATTTGATTTCTTTTTTCTTTTGATTTAATCCCTTATTTTGTTTGGACAATAAGGAAATACAAGGATAGCAAGTGTGGACCATTGATTAAACTTGATTCAAAGGCCATAATTGAAACAAATAAACACACTTTTATCAATCAATTTTACAATGCCCAGAATGCCACTTTTAGATACTTTATGAGATTAAAATCAATTAAATCAATTAAAATAATTAAAAATTCACACATTTTAAAACAACCACATTGCCCAGAATGCCACTTCTAGATACTTTATGAGATTAAAATCAATTAAATCAATTAAAATAATTAAAAATTTACACATTTTAAAACAACCACAATAAAATAAAAATAAAACATAATAAACTCTAATTATTTTTTGTGAACAATTGACAAAAGAATAAAAATAAAAGGGAGTAAAATGAATAATAATCAGGCGCAAAAGTGTTTGAAAAATTACAACGAATGCACTAAAATGATCAACGTAAAATAAAATTCTAGAAAACATATATATTTTGATCAAATTTTAAGGTCAAAAAATATCGGTTGAGAAACCTCATGCTGATAAAAGTGCGACCGAAAAAGTAGTCGAAAAAATAAAACGAGCACGTTAAATTAAACTATGTGAACCATAGATCAATAATACTAACGTCTGCAAGCTCGATTTGGAAATTTTTCGCCCAATAATTTTTCGTACATCTGAGAACTAATTTAACCAATCTGTCTGAATATCCGAAAATTTATTCTGATCGACATTTTAAGCATTATGCGTGATGAAAGACATATTATGTTATGCTAATGATTCAAAGTAAAGTAAAGTCAAATGTACAAAAGTTTAAAATGCTAAGACAAAATTGAGGCATAACACTCTTCTCTAAAACCATTGTAAATTGTTTATTTGTTGTGTTGTTTTAGGATTAAAAAATCTTTTTAAATAGATGTTAAACGAATTTGGCCCAAATAAAATAAACCTAATAAAATCTATTTTTCTTTTATTTTTTTTAATTATTTTATTTTTAAATAAAAGATGAATACAACTTTAAGAGCGAGTCCATCGTATATACCTATAATGTTGGCTATAGAAGTTTGTCCTTGTATTTTACATTGGATTGATGTGTGCATGTTTATTCCTTGTCCTTGTATTAATAAATTACTCTTTTCTGCACTAATATTATTCTTAACAATTTTACATTATTTTGTTTGAAAGACACAAGAAATTAAGAAATTATAATAATTGAATTGGTAAGAGGATGCGTGAAAATGTGAGGAAAGATTGCCGAACTCAAAGAAATAGCCTTTATTTTCGTGAAGACTTTTTTCTAAAAATAATTTGATTTTGATTTTGATCACAAGGATGCAAAACATTTTATACTCATTCCTAATTTTTTTCTGTCTTCCAAATTAACATCAAAAAATATATAAGTAATTAATAATGTATAGATCTGTAAGCTGGAACAGATTCTCTGAGGATTATTTCCAACATGCAGCAAGCAGTAGTTCTTCATCACTCTCTTCAGCACATAGATTATCTAGTAATAATTTGCCTACATATGATCCTATTGTAGAGTTGGCTAAGAGGGAGAAAGCACGTGTTAAATTCTCTGAGAATGCAGTGCATGCTATCCCTTTTGTTTTGCTTCTTTGTGCTGTCATTCTTTGGATCTGTTCAAGTCCAGGTGAATTATATATATTTTTTCACTGTCTATTGCTATAGTTTTTTTGCATGTTTAAAACTCATTAATATAAAAAATAGTTTTTTTTTTTTACTTTCAAAGTAGATGTGGGATCTCTAGGAGATTCTGTGGGTTCAAGATTAATTGAAGGATTAAGCCTTGATGGAGAAATTGAAGGCGACAGCGATGGTACACAAGCAGGCTTCTTACCTATTATGAGCTCACAAGAAGAAATAACCACACAAGAATTTAGAGCTGAAAAAGATTTGATGAATTTAAAGAACTTTTAGTGAATATGCTGTTTGAATTATAAGGTTTAATATTCTTGTTTTCTTGTCAAAAACACTTACTCTAATTTGTTATGAGATACTGAAGATAATCTAAGTTTTATCAAAGCCTAGATATTCATAACTTGTCATGCAAGAAATTTCTAGAAATGCTCTCATACACATGCTGAAGTTAAGTAATTTTCTAGAATTGAAATCATGTTAGCAAGTTTATCAGTATAATCATGTTAGCATATACGTGAAATAACTTTATATTTCTGTCTCCATCAGTACTCTAATTTGTTCAACATATGACTCAGGTTGGGCCAACAAATTTTGAGGCTTAAGACAAAATTTTAGATTAAACATTTTTTATATAGTAAATATGATTTTTTTAAATTAAAGTATTTTTTATTTTTTATTTGTTTAGAATGTTAAATTATTATATTATTATAATTAATTCTATTTAACATTTTATTTTTAATTGATAATAAAATTAACTCAAATAAACATTCTTTTCATCATTTAAAAAAATTATAATAGAAAATATATTGTCAAAATTCCTAAAAAAAACAATAAAAATCAAGTATTATATTATGTAAAAAAACATAGAACTTTATTCGATAAGTGTGGTTTTTAAATTAACCAATCATACTATATACATAATAAACAGTCGGTTTTATTATATATTTTAAATATGTTTTATTATTTAATTTACATAAAAATAAATTTAAAAAATAGATATTTTTTAAAATTAATTAAAACTAAGGCCGGCCCTGATATGACTTCACACACCAGTGTATTGTGGAGGTTGAAAAACATTTATTTAAGACCAATTGTTTTCTAAATTAAAGCTCAAGAACATTTTCAAGAAATTATTTGAATATTGCAGCGGAAAATCAGAGTAAAAGAATATGCGAAAAGTACAAGATAATAGAAAAGATATGACACCGAAGATTTGTAAAGGTTCGGTTTAAATAAAGTGACATACTCCTCTCTTCAAGAATTGATTTTGAAAGTATTCAATAAAATTTATGAGATTTTAGAAGGTTAAGGTCATGAATCACTTTATATAAGAAAAAAAAATAAAATTTTAGGTTAAATCCAACCAAATAGCAAACAATGGAATGAATTGGTTAGTCCTTTTTACAAACGAACAAATATATAAACGGTTAATTACTCCCCAAGATAAATTGAGATTTTATACAAGTTTATCTCGAACCAAATCGGACTTTTGAATTGTCTATCCTCTTAACTGAACTAAGGTTTTACACGGGATGACCACGAACCGAACCAAGATTTTACACCAGATTGGTCTCGAACCAACCGAGCTTTTAATCAATCTGAGCTCAAAAATTGGTGAGAAGATTTTTCATTGGTTATCTTCAAGAATCCATAAAGAGAGTTTTTCCTTAATGGGGTCAACTCATGAACCAAACAGAAACTTAATGTCAACTCTCCCAACCAAAGCTATTAACGGGTTTAATTTCAAACCCAAACAAACACTTCCTAAGAAAGAAAGATTCAATCAAGATGAAAAAGAAATCTTGAAGCAGTTTTATCCTTTCCATAACTATTTCCTCACTTAAACATAAGAACCTTTATTAAAGTGTTATGACTACATTTATGTGAGAGAAAGTAACAAGAAATTTTGAGAGGAGGAGGGTGAGGAAGGTGAGAAATTGCACGTTTGTGGATGTGAAAAAATGAGGGGGAAAAGTCTCTCTTTATAGGCCAAAGATTGATTCAAAAAAGAAAATTATTCATGGGCAAAATTAATTTTCCAATCGATTAGGTTCTTATTCCAATCGATTGGATGATCTAATAATCAATTATTTTTTATCAAACTATCTTATGCATCTTTGACCGCTTAAAATAATTTTGTCAGTTGCTTGTGAAGGTGAGAAAAACACTTAGAAGGGAAGGGGGGGGGGGGGTTGAATAAGAGTTTTAAATAATATGGCAATAAAAACAACTCAAGATTTTTATCCTGGTTCATTGAATTCAACTACTCCAATCCACCTTATCAAAGATGATTTGCCTTTCTCCACAAGGACTTAATCCACTATTAATCAACTGATTACAATAGCAAGCACTAAGAGCAATTGTCTTAATATTCTCAAGAACTACTGACCACACCTTGGTCTTCTCAAGGAACTTCTTACAAATTAATGTAAACTAAACAAGTGTTTAAATGCTTCTAATAAGCTGTATCACAACTGTGATATTTACACTTAAGATTAAGTACAAATAAAAATATACAGTTTTATGAAAGAACAAATGTATAAGGGCTTTGAGAGATTTTCACTTTGATGCTTCAAGCGTGTGTATCAATGTTTTTTTTTTCTGATTGAGCAACTTCTAGATGTTGTAGAAGTTATCCTTTTATAGCTTTTTCCAAGTGCTTTGAATAATGTGCAGCTGAGTATTATATTGAAATATAAGACTTTTCATAACCAAAAGGTATGGGCAGAGACATGCTTTTTACAGGAAAAGTATGGTTGTAGAAGCTTTGGGATTAGCACCATGTCTCTTCTTTGGACAAAATAGCAGTTGGTTACTTTGCAAGTAGCACCACGTCCAATCAAGTTTACAGCTTCTTCAACAAGCTTCCTTCAGGATGAAGTCTTCATAATCTGCACTTCAGAACTTGTAACAAGCTTAAAAGGAATCAAATACTTGAGATGATCAGAGCTAAATGTTTGATATGATCAGAGTTTTGATAGATGATCAGAACTTGATATATCAGAGTCTCAATCTTGATCAGAGTTTTCATCAGAGTATGCAGCAGTATGTGCTTGAGCGTGAATATTATTTGATTAGAGTCTGATTATCAGAGCCTTTGTTCTTGCAGCGAAATGAACTTCAGAGTCTGATTTGATCAAAGCTTTCAACTCTTTATACAATTCTTTCAGAAACGCTTCAGATCATTCTGCAGCTTCTGCTTCAGATTCTTCTGGCAGCGCTTCAGAGTCTTCTGATAGTCTTGCATCTGATGCTTCAGAGCCTTGCGTAGTTGCTTGTACTTATGTATTTTGCTTCTTTAAGAGTATTCAATTTAATACCTGAAACAATAATACTTGAACAAATTTAGAGTATATATTTTCTTAATACAAAATTCCATAAGAGTTATCATCAAAACATAGAGATATAAAAAACATCAATCTGTGTTCTAACAGCTTGTATTAATGATTTGTTTCTATCACACTTGAGTTACATATTCACAAGTTGTCAACGTCAAAACTATGATAGGAATGTCTTGCTTAGCTTTGATCATTTCATAATTAAACCCGCAAGCACATATTTCCATTTTCCACACAATTTATCCTAAATTTGTCTTTCCAAAAGGATTCCTTCAAATAAAAGGCTATGTACGCTTGGGTTTGAGCATCTTCTTTCGTTCATGAAGAAACTCAGTTTGTCCTTAAATCTCAATGTCTCTTTGAATATATTTCAGTTCAATTTTAGCTTGAAAAACATTGTCTTGAACAAGACCAAAATATTATTATTCCAATCCTTAAGCTTACATTTTAGAATCTAGACTTATTATCCAAGATATACATTAACCAACCAACTTAGTTTTTAAAGCTTGGTAAATTATACCATGACAATCATTATGTAAGGAACACACTCAGCAACTCCTATGATTTTATTAATATCTCATATGAATCTCTAAGTAGTAGTTGAAGTGTTGGAACTTAATCTATCCCAAAAGGACTCATGTTCATGTAGTTAGTGGAACCATAAACAATAAAAAAGTCAAAAAGTTTATTTTTGATTATTAATGATAAATGATACACGTTGATCATCAAAATAGACAATATCAGGATCCAAGTGAAGGTTTCAAAAACACAAGATTTGGAAGAAGACTAGGTATGTTATTCATGGCAAAAAGCATTAAATTAAATTGGTTTAGCCAATGTTTGAGAAATTTGCTGAAGTTCATCCAAGGTTCAACTATTAAAACTAATTCAGATTTGTTTGTAACAACCATTATTTTCCGGGCCATTAGTTATGACTCTAATGTTCTAAAAGAGACACTTCATGGAAAAATATTTGGATACATTAGTATTAACTTTACTTTGCTTGGAGAGCTCTCATACATTTGGTGTACCTCTTCAACCAACTCATCTATATTAGTCAATATTTTCCAAGTCTTGCACCTTTGAATTTTCAACCAATTCTTGTGAATTAGGCACTTTTTCCTCTATTTGAGTAGCATCCACAAATTCACTTTATCAGAACAATCATTTAATTCTAAAACTTCAATGTTTGTTCCTTTTCTAGTGATAAAAATGCTAGATTTATTCTTCATTAGCTTCACCACTCGACAAGTTTCCAATATACAGTCAAACACCTCTTTCTGTTTCTTCTTTGACAAGTCTTCTTTATTAGCACCTTCATCCTCTAATATTCATGTGATAAGCCATGAATCCTTAGCCAAACTTATTTTTAGGTTTGTTTAAGTGTATATGGGACAAAGTCCCCTGTCCAAGGAAACAATGTCAAGACATCATGGTTGAAGTTCTAGGCACTAACAGATCAATCTCTTTGCACATCTTTCAAGGACGAGAAGGAAAACTCAAATATCCTTTTACTTAAGGAAGTGATGTCTCATTTTTCAATAGATATCCACAACTCATCTAACTTGAGTTTTAAGTTAACTACTATAAGAGGGGTAGTTTCCTTACACCAGATAACTCTGCTATGAAGGTTGTGCTTACAAGCTTAAGCACCTAACTTATATTCATCTTCAGGTATTGAAATGCCATGGCTATCATCACCTTTAACACATGGTACCTATAGTTAACTTTGTATCATATTCTTTCTTAAAACTTTAAGGTTGGTAAGTTTTAAGAAAGAATATGAGACAAAAAATTAAGTGCAAAAGATAAATTGTACAAATATAAAAGAGAAGAGTTCGAGAAATTACACCATAATTAATATTGGTTTGGCCTTAAATCACATGGCCTAACCCAACCCAAAGAGTTTCCTCTTGATATTTTCATTAGCAGCTTGATCTTTTACACCATGATCAATCTATAACATTCTTACACCAAGCTTTTACTCAAGTTCAACTTAAAAACTTTTATATCACTTACAATGTTACAAGAGAACTAAAATCTTGATTTATAATTACTACACAATCTTATTAAAATAACAAATTACACAACTCTTATTTTAAGCCTCTCAACACTAAAATGATGGCAAGTGTATAAAAAATGGTTTATATGAAGATGGTGAGTTAGAAAGAGGAGCAGTAAATCAGATTTTTGTTCATAGAAGAGTGGGCAAGAACTCCTTTAGATAAGAATTTTTTTTGGCTCAAAAGTTAAGTAGTCCATGGGATATGGCCACTCTTTAATCGATTAACCTCCGACGTCAATTGATTAGTATGAAAACAATTTAGCTAGGGTCAGAGCCTAATCGATTAAAAGGGTTCCTAATCAATTAGATGTTATTTTGATCCTTAATCTATTAGATACATGTTATAATCAATTAGATAGCATTTCACTTTTCTAATTGGTTAAGATGCTTCCTAATTGATTGGTTAATATCCAAAAACAATTTTTAAAAATATTTTGAAATATATGAAGTTTTGTAAAATAAGTTAATGTGTGTGTACGTGTTGCCTTAGTACCTTGAGGGATAATCTTTCTTAATTTACATACTATTGATCCAACATAGATAAAAATAAACTAAAATACATGATGATACGAGCTTTCACAACTTCAGTTCCTTTTGATGTTGATACTTCTATTTGACTATCTTTGCTCAAATATTTGAACCTTCTTCAACTTCACATTTTAATAACTTCAATATTTTTCTTCATTGATGATGCTCATGATTAATTTAGTTGTGTTCTTTTGTCATCATCAAAATCATAACCATTAATACCATAACATGCTTAACACATATAACAATTCAACTAACCCAAATAAGAGGAAGTCTCATATCAACTCTAAGAATATCAACTCTAAGAGAGGACTGTCGTGTGGGGGAAGAAGATCTAGTAATGCAGAATAAGCTGAACCCACAAAAAGTAATCCATCATTAACATGACTCCACCATCACCTATCCGTATCTAGGGAGAGAGACAAATCCTTAATAATAGAGGTAAAATTGGCGACTAAATCTTGCTCAAGAACAAAGAAACCTCTCAGTCATTTGAGATCCCAAATAAAAGATGTGTCCTCCCACACTCCAATGTCTCCCACTAAAATATTTTTTTGATTCAAGATAAAAATAAGAGTCTAAAGAACCTAAGTTTGAAAAAAGTGGACTCAATCCATGGATCCTTCCAAATATAAGTATTAAGATCATTGCTCACTTTCTTAGTCATATTGTCCATAAACCAATCAAAGTTGACGTAGAGCAAAAATTAGAGATCCTTCCTCCCATTAAAGATAGACTAACATGAGTCACATATCTAGTAGAAATGATGTCTATCTAAAAACTATTGGCATATGTAATCAGTCTCCACCTTCATTAGGCCTAAATAGCCAAGTTGACAAGGCATGGATCCCTTATACCCAAATCCTCACTCTTTTTAGACTTGCAAATCTTATACCAATTAAACCTGATTTTTTTTTAATCTCCGTTGACTCGCCCCAAAGGAACCTTTTTTGAATTTTTACTACCTTCTTCCAAACCTTAAGGGGCGTGTTCAAGAAAGAAAAATAAAAAATAGAGATAATATTAACCATAAAATTAAGTGATATAACCTTCCCTCCTAGACTAACATACTTATGTTTATAATAAAGAAACAACTTAGAAATAAGATTAACTAGTTGATTCCACGTATTCTGAAGGTGGTGATTAGCTCCCACCAGTAAACCAAACTGTTTGAATGATATAGACTGCTGATTACAAGGAAGAAACTCACCAGCAAGTTCCAAAAATGCAGGCTCCACATTAAGCCTATAAGGATACTTTTTGAAAAATTAACACGAAGATCCAAAGAAAGTTCAAAGGCTCGTATGGTAGCCTTAATAAACCATAGATTCTCAATTAAGGAATCCTCAAGGATGAGGGTGCCATCCACATACTAGTGATGAGACATAACCATCTATGAGGTGCCCAACCTAAAACTGGAGAGTAGCTCCAATTCAACCACCTTTTAAACTAAACCACAAAGGCCTTCAGCCATAATCAAGAAAATAAAAAGTGCTAAAGGATATCCTTGCTTCAGTCATCTTTGGATACTAATTTCCCGAGTAAGGTAACCATTCACTAACACACAAAGATTCCCCGAAAACACAGAAGCACACATCCAAGATCTCCACGTATCATTAAAATGAAATCTTAAAAACATATAATCCAAAAATCTCAGACTGACTGAATCATACACTTTCTTAAAGTTCACCTTAAAAAATTAGACACGTTTTCCTGGTTTTCTTATCCACACCCTACAGACCGTTCACAGACACCAATCTATCAACAAACAACCTTTCTTTAAGGAAAATCGTCTAATCGGGTGAAAAAGTTTGTCCATAATCTTTGAAAGTCTGATTGCCAACACTTTGGAAACAAACTTATAGAACTGACCAAAGATATAGGCCAAAAATACACCAAATGGGAAGGAGATTTGACCTTAGAAACTAAGTTTACAAAATAAGAAGTAAAACTATGAGGTAGGGAAACAAAGCAATGGAACTGGTGAAACATAGTCCCACATCTTCCTTTAAAAGAGTCAATAATATTATAAAGAAATAGAAATAGAAACCATCAAAACCAGAGTTCTTATTGCCATCACACTACAAAACTATGTTAGAACAAGTGTTGAAGACTCTGAAGACAAGGTTCTGATGAACGAAGTTCTGAAGACTGAGTGCTTAAAGTTTTGAAGACAAGGTTCTGGTGAACAAGCTCTGAAGACTCTGAAGACTCTGAAGACTCAAAACTATAAAGACCCAGTGATTAACTCTTGTACGCATGCTTCAATCATCTCTACTCAGAAGCCTCTAATGTACAAAAGATAAGATCAAAAGTTTACGAGGGAAAATAGTACATAGTGCATATCAAAATGTTCCATTCCACTACCCTGATTTGGTGGTACAAAGGATAACTTTTGTGTACAATTTTCATCCCTACGTAACGACATTCCTTTAATCCACCAACTCATTCAAGGATATTCCTGATGTGCCCTCCAATGGATCTTTTACTAGCTTTATAAGGATTTGACCACTTAAAGAAAGAAACAACTTTCAGCAACGAAATATACAAGAACAGTAGTGAAGAAATAAAATACAAAGCAAGAATAATATTCATACTATCAAAATTTCTTTAAGTAATTTGTGATATTCATAGTGTTTATATTTGCTTGTGTAGAAGAAAATTCATTGTAAACATTTATTTCTTAAATAGTTGTTTATAATTCCTTAAGGGACCAGTTGGATCAGAATCCTTAAGAAGGTACACTTAGTCTTTGTTGTTAGTCACCAGCAGTTGCTAGTGAAAATTGTAATCAGTTGATTATAGTGGATTAAGTCCTTGTGTATAAGGCAAAATCACCTTGGCAGGTGAACTGGATTAACTTGATAGTTTTCAAGTGAACCAAGATATATCATGTGTTTTTCTCTCTTGTTAAGTTTCTTTGTGATCTTTGTTTGAGTTTCACAAAAAGCTTTCATTTTTGAAAACCCAATTCAAACCCCCTTTCTTGTGTTTTCTCACACCTTTAATTGGCATCAGAGGTCCGATTCTGATTGTGATAAAAGTTTTATCAACACTTCACTGTGTTCAGTATCGATCCAGTATTTGCGTGAGATATCATGGCTGCTGCTAATGCTAATCCTATTCCAGATGAGAAAGACCACTACAGGGCCAAACCACCAGTCTTTGATGGTGAAAAGTTTGACTACTGGAAAGATAGAATTGAAAGTTTATTTCTTGGTTACGACGTAGATTTTTGGGATCTTGTAGTTGATGGCTATACTCACCCAATTGATGCTGAAGGAGTAAAAGTGTCAGAAGTGCTATGATAAATCAACAAAAGAAAGAATGCAAAAATCATCACAAGGCAAGAACTATATTACTGAATGTTATTTCTTATACTAGGTATAAGAAAATAACAAATAGAGAAATTGCCAAATCCATTTTTGAGTCGCTTCAAATGACTCGTGAAGGAAATGCTCAAGTAAAGGAAACAAAGGCTTTTGCCCTAATTCAGAAATATGAAGTCTTCAAGATGGATGATGATGAATTTGTGGAAACTATGTTTTTAAGATTTCAGATGCTGGTAGCAGGACTTAGAGTGCTAAACAAAGGATATTCTACTGCTGATCATGTCAAGAAGATTATCAGAAGCCTTTCCAAGAAATGAAGACCTATGGTAACTGCTCTAAAGCTGTCTAAGGATCAGAACAGTATAAGTCTTGAAGAAATTATCAGTTCTTTAAGAAGTCATGAGATTGAGCTGTAGAAAGATGAACCTTAGAAGAAGAGTAAATATATTGCTCTTAAATCTAAGTCTAAAAAGACAAAGGCTTATCCAGTTGAGGAAGAATCAGAAGATTCTGATGAAGACTCAGAAGATGAGCTATCACTTATCTCCAGAAGAATCAACAAAATCTAGAAACATAGGAAAGGGAAGTTCATAGGATCAAGAAGAAATAATGGTCGTTCTGACTCATCATCCAGACAGAAGAAGCGGAGTTCTGGAAAAGAAGTCATCTACTATGAGTGTAATGAGCCAGGTCATTACAAGAACGAGTGTTCAAATTTTAATAAAGACAAGAAGCCTAAGAAGAACTTCACAAAGTCAAGAAGGGACTCATGGCAACTTGGGACGACTCTAAGTCTGAAGAAGAAGAATCTAATGATGAACAGGAAAATGTTGCACTAGTGGCAACAACAATTAACGGTGAAGTCTCTGGAGAACCAAAAGACAAAATGATATGAGAATCAGATTCAGACTCAGACTCAGAGGTATTATCTGAACTCACTCGTTGTGAATTAGAGTTGTGTCTTTCAGAAATGCTAGAAAGATATCAAACTCTTAAAAGTAAATACAAGGATCTTAAAAAATCCCATGTAATTACTTCTGAAGCCAGAGATAAGCTTGAACAAAATAATTCTTCTTTGAATGAAAATATTTTTTCTTTAAAAAATAGTAAATGTGCTTTGAAAAGCAAAGTTTCAAAATTAGAAGAAGAATTAGTCTCAAACATCTTTGACACTAATTCTGTCAACAAGTATGATAAAGCATTCCAACACTTTCTGGCTAAAAGCATAGATAGAAGTAAGATTGCTTCCATGACCTATGGAGTTATGAGAAATGGCAAGAAAGGTTTAGGCTGTACAAAAACATTTTAAAATGACGAAAGTCAACCTGTAAAACCAAAACCTCTTTATGATTATTTTGTGCCTTCTGGTACTAAGCTTGATTTTTCTGAGCTTGTGAAAGCACCTTCACAGACACATAAATCTGATCTTAAACCAAAGTATCATGCACAAATCCCACTTGATTATCCTGTTACACAAAAATCCAAAGTTGTGAAAAACTCTGGGAAAACTAACAAAAGAGGGCCCAGAAAGTGGGTACCTAAGGATAAGATAATCTATGTTGCAGATATCCTTAGTACCTCAGCTGAAACACCAGTCATGGTACCTGGGCAGTGGTTGCTCGCGACACATGATGGGAAGAAGGCATATGTTCCAAAGTATGAAACTTAAGCCTGAAGGATTCATTGGTTTCGGAGGAAACCAGAAGGGTAAGATCATTGGCTCTGGAACTATTGGTAATGGTACATTTATTTCTATTACTAATGCTCTTCTGGTCGATGGTTTGATGCATAACTTATTGTCAGTTAAACAACTTAGTGACAATGGTTATGATATCATTTTTAATCAAAAGTCTTGTAAGGCTGTTAGTCAGAAGGACGGCTCAATCCTTTTTAATGGAAAAAGGAAAAACAACATTTAAAAAACTAGACTTTCTGATCTTAAGGACCAGAATGTTAAATGTCTAATATTTGTAAATGAAGAGCAATGAGTATGGCATAGACGTTTGGTCCATGTTAGCATGAGAAAGATTTCTCAGCTAAATAAGCTTGAATTAGTCAGAGGCTTAACAAATCTAAATTTTTATTCTGATGCTCTTTGTGAAGCATTTCATAAAGGAAAACTTTCCAAAACCTCTTTTAGAGCTAAAAATGTTATTTCTACTTCTAGACCATTAGAAATTCTGCACATTGATCTGTTTGGTCCAGTGAAAACTGCCTCAATCAATGGTAAGAAATATGGATTAGTCATCGTAGATGATTATACTCGTTGGACATGGATAAAATTCTTGAAGCACAAAGGTGAGTCACATTATGTGTTCTCTACCTTTTGCTCACAAGTGCAAATAGAGAAGGATTGCAAAATTATAAGAGTCAGAAGTGATTATGGTGGAGAATTCGAGAACAAATACTTTGAGAATATTTTTGATTCCCATGGCATTTCCCATGATTTCTCCTATTCTAGAACTCCACAACAGAATGTAGTAGTGGAAAGGAAGAATAGGACCTTGCAAGAAATAACTTGTACCATGATCCAAGAAACTGACATGGCTAAGCTCTTTTTAGAAGAGGCAGTAAACACAGCGTGTTATATTTAGAACATGATTTCTATCAGACCTATTCTGGGTAAGACTCCTTATGAACTGTTGAAGAATAGAAAACCCAGCATTTTTTATTTTCATCTTTTTGCTTGTATTTGCTTTATGTTGAACACTAAAAAGAATCTTGGCAAATTTGATTTCAAAGCTCAAAAGTGTTTGTTGCTAGGATACTCTGAACGCTCTAAAGGCTACAGAATCTATAACACAGAAACACAAATTATTGAGGAATCAATTCATGTTAGATTCAATGATAAACTTGAGTCAAAGCTAGTTGAAAAGTTTACAGATTTGAATATTACTTTATCAGAATCCAAGGAGGAAGATTCTAACAAAGGAGAAAAAGCTGCAAAAACTACAGAATCAGATACAATTTGACCAGAAACATCGAATAGTTTATATCATCAAAAGAAGAATAGACTAAGGACTTCTTGTTCTGAAGAATTGATTATGGGAGACAAAGTTGATCCAGTCAGAACTCGTTCATCATTCAAACCTTTTGAAGAAACTCTTATAGGTTTGGTGTCACTGATAAAGCCAACATCAATTGATGAAGCTCTTCATGAGAATGAGTGGATTATGTCCATGCAAGAAGAACTGAATCAATTCAATAAAACAATGTTTAGGATCTTGTTCAAAAACCTAAAGGTGTCCATGTCATTAGAACAAAATGGGTATTCAGAAACAAGCTTGATGAGAAAGGTGAGATTGTCAGAAACAAAGCTCGAATGGTTACATAAGGCTATAGTCAGCAAGAAGGGATAGACTATACTGAAACCTTTGCACCAGTTTCCAGGTTAGAATCTATTCACTTATTAGTTTATTTTGCTATTAATCATAACATCACTCTTTATCATATGAATGTTAAGAGTGCATTCTTAAATGGATATATTTCTGAAAAAGTATATGTCCATCAACCCCCTGGATTTGAAAATTCTGAGAAATCAGATTATGTTTTTAAACTGAATAAATCATTATACGCTCTGAAGCAAGCTCCCAGAGCTTGGTATGACAGACTTAGTAATTTCCTTTTGGAAAATGATTTTACCAGAGGGAAGGTATATACTACACTCTTTTGCAAAACTCTTAAAAATGATATTCTAGTTGTGCAAATTTATGTAGATGATATTATTTTTGGTTCTGCTAATCCTTCCTTATGCAAGGAATTTTCTAAGTTAATGCAGGCAGAATTTGAAATGAGTCTGATGAGAGAACTCAGATTCTTTCTGGGAATTCAGATTGATCAATGTTCAGAAGAAACATACATTCATCAGAGAAAATATGCATGAGAGCTTTTGAAGAAGTGTGAGATGTCAGATAGTAAACCTGCAAAGACTCCCATACATCCTACATGCATTCTGGAGAAAAAGAAGTAAGTAAAAAGGTTTGTCAAAAACTCTATTGTGGTATGATAGGCTCTCTTCTGTATTTGACTGCTTCTCATCCAGATATTTTGTTCAGCGTATGTCTTTGTGCTCGTTTCTAATCAGATCCAAAGGAAACTCACTTAACAGCTGTTAAGAGAATCCTAAGGTATCTAAAAGGAACAACTAACTTTGGCCTGATGTATAAGAAAACATCATAGTACAAACTTTCTAGTTATTATGATGCAGATTATGCTGGAGACAAATTAGAAAGGAAAAACACCTCTGGAAACTGTCAGTTTTTGGGTAACAACCTTGTCTCTTGGGAAATAAAAAGGCAATCAACCATTGCATTATCAACTGCAGAAGCATAATATATCTCAATGTAATTATGCAGCACTCAGATGCTCTAGATGAAGAATTAATTAGAATATGTTCAGATTCACGAGGGTAACATTCCTATCTTCTATGATAACAAAGCTTCTATTTGCCTAAGTAAGAATCCCATTTTACATTCTCGAGCTAAACACGTTGAAATTAAACATCATTTCATCAGAGACTGTGTTCAGAAAGGGATTTTAACTTTAAAATTTATAGATACAGACCATCAGTGGGCTGATATCTTTACAAAACCCTTAACTGAAGATAGATTTCAGTTCATTCTGAAAAACTTAAATATGGATCTTTGTCCAGAATAAGTTTTATCAGAACGTGTTTAAACTCTTTTTGTAAAAAGTGATTTCGATGATAAGCAAATATTTCTTATTCAATTATTTGTCTTTTTGATTAACGATACTTTTACATGTTAGAAGATGTCTTGATCAAAAACATGTTTAGTCAGATACCTCTTGGTATTCTTGACTTAGAGAACATCAAACATGTTTTCTTAAACAGACAGCTATAATTTTCTTGTGACACTTGTCCATTATCAAATCATAACTTACTGTTGAAGAGACACCTCGAGCGTTGTGATTTCGCCGGACTAGGTTTTTAAATGATTATTCCCTATTACTCCCTATTTTTTTTTTGTAATAATCAAATTTTTTTCTTTAAATACCCATTATCTCACTATCACACACTACGCTACTTTTCACTTCCCACACTTTTCTTTAGAAACCCGTTATGCTCCGTAACTTCTTCTTCATCCTCAATGGATCCTCATCAACAAAGCGTCTACGACTTCTGTCAACAATCACAACTTGTTGAATCGTCTTCAATGGTTTCAACAACAACT
Source organism: Lathyrus sativus (assembly GCA_963859935.3). Taxonomy (NCBI): domain Eukaryota; kingdom Viridiplantae; phylum Streptophyta; class Magnoliopsida; order Fabales; family Fabaceae; genus Lathyrus; species Lathyrus sativus. Next base: position 571,410,111 of record OZ012740.1, on the reverse strand, counting down.
GATCAAATTGCTTCAACATCAATACATCAATCTCTATCTTCTTTTCAGAAACTTGTTGAAGTTCACATTGTGGATCGTCCACCACAAATTTATCTTGCTACTCCTTTTTCAGAATTGGATGTTTTGTGTGAATGGTTAGTTGATTTTGATAACTTGCTTGAGAATGGAATCAACTTGTTTAAGGAACTAAATGCTCAAGGTTGGAGAACCTACTTTGATCGTCTCTACGGTCCCATTTTTTTAAATCTTATCAAGGAATTCTGGAGATTCACTGATGTTGATGAACACTTCATCGTGTCACATGTTTTAGGAAACAAGTTCGTCATCACTGAGAAATCCATAACCATTTTGCTTGGAATGGAGAAGTCAAGTGGAAAGCGTATCTACAAGATGAGTTCTAAATAAAAGTTTTTATCTAAAGTGATCATTTCAGCAATCTTCACTTAATCAACTAATGGTAAACCTCCCTTCAAGAGTCAGGATTTATCTAAGGAACTTAGAGTATGACTCAAAATCATTATCGGTTGCATTTACCATAGACCTGCTTCTAGTTAATCTGACTTCATAAATACTGATTAGAAATACATGTTGTATTATTTGATGAAAGGTGAAAAGACTCGTCTTCCTTCCATTCTATTCAGATATCTCAGAGATTCTATAAGGGAAACCAGAAATGATTCAAAGAAGCCAAGAAACTACATTCCTCTTGGAAGACTAATCTCTGATATTCTGATTAAGAGTGGAATGGTTGATCATCTGGCTAAAATGAATTTCAAAGAAGATTGGACATTATAACTGGAACACCTCTGAATGGAAAAAATCTAAAGAGGATGCATATTATCAATGAAATCAGAGTTGAACCAAGCATGGCTACAGATTGGGAGATTCTGAAGTTTAGAAGAATGATAATAAGTGGATTTCCTCTATTCACCAAGCTTGACAATCCAGAGGTTATAGAGGAATACATAAATATGTGAGAAGTTGAAGGATATGATCTATCTAGATTCAGGATTGAAGATCTATTAGAAAATCCCCCTAATTTGATGATAAAGAAAAGACCCTACAACAAGACTCCTGAGACGAAGAATGCAAAGAAGAAGAAGAAAGGTCTGGGTGAAGCTAGCACATATAATATTTCACTAGCATCTTATCCATAACATATAAGTAATTCTTCTGTAACTACATCTGTTCTTTCTGAAAAAAATGTATCTTCATCACTTCCAACACCACCTCCACTATTTTCAACACCACTAATCTTTTCAATAATAGTGACAACTTCACCCATCTCTATTTCTGAACCATCACCATTATCTCAGATAATTCCAATTTCTGAACCACCATCTACACAACTTCCACCTTAAATACTCAAAACCACATCAACTCAACCAACTCCCACCATCTCATTACCACTAATCACTCAACCCATTTCTGAAGGACCTTCTACAAAACCCATTCCTACAATTAACTCTAGATAAACTGCAAATAAACCTCTTCAAACAACTAACCCCCCATCACCCACAACCTCAAAAGCTGTAACTATCTCAGATGACTCTGACTCTTCAGACTCTAACCAAACTCCTTTAAATCTAGCGGCTTCTGATGAATAAAACCAAATAATCCCTGATAATCAACCTTCTGATCTTCCCCCTCCTAACCTAGATGAAGTCATTTTCGTATTTAAAGACAATGTAGTTAGGAAATTCAAGAAACTTGTTGATCAATCTAGTTCCAGTGATAACCCTTCTGCTCTGGGTGCTCCCTAGAATCGATTCAATCAATGGATGTTAGTGGAGTTTTAGAAGATAAAAAATCTATCAATTTGTACAAAAGAAATTTTGTCGAGCAAGCAGAAGATAGATTGGAAGCCAAGAGGGAAGCTGAAGAAAAGCTAGCTGCTGAAAGAGAATTAGCTGAAAGATTAGCTAAGGAAGCTCTTGATAGAGAAGCTAAAAGGAAAGCTAAAGAAGCTCAAGATTTAACTGAGAGAGAAGCTGAACTGAAGAATCAAGAAGAAGCTCTGAAAGCTACTAAAAACTCTACCTCTGATCCAGTGTTAATGACTCTGGCCAGTATTCAGAAGGAACAAGAGTTGTTCAGAACCAGAATGGATAAACAAGATGAAATCACATCCAGCATTCAGAATACGCTCACTCAGATCCTTCAGAGGCTCCCTCCTTCTCAACCTTAGACTCTATCTAGGCTACCCCTTAGTTTTTCCTTTATGTTAATTACCTTTTTGATTATGAAAAAAAATGGGAGTATTAAATGGAAAAAGTATTTTGATAAATATATCTTGTTTTCTGAATCAAAGTTCTAACATTCTAACATTATATTGGCACACAATTTCCTCTTAGAATTTCTTTTCAGGGACGATATTGAAAATTTGATATTGACAATCTGATATATATGATAAGAATCAGACTTGAAACATCTCAAAATCTTATTCTTGATCTAATAAAGACCAATCAGACTCTGGTATATAACCAGACTCTGTTATTCTGAGTCTGATAAGATATTTATAATCAGGCTCTGGTATCCCAAATCTGATAATATTTTTAAGTCTTAGATTCAGGGGGAGCTTGATAAAGGAAAGTTATTGCTAAACATATCTATCTCACTTCCTTTTGATTATTTTTATACAAAATTGTTTCATCAAAATACATTGTTTTGTCATTATAAAAAAGGGGAGATTTTTAGGACAAGATTTGGTTCTGCTCTTTATCTCTAAGTTTTGATAATAATAAAGTAGTATTTGTGTGAGAATAATTTTGGTACTCTAACGTTTATTTTTCTGAAGGATTAATAAACACGTTCTGACTCTACTAGAGACCATATACAATGAAAATCTGGTTTGACCAAAAGTCTCTTTTGCGCCAAAGAAGAAAGTCTGCTTCTGATCTACTCACATTCAGAAAGATTCTAAAAAGACAATATGTTGCTGCTGCAATATTCTCTTGGATTCTGCCTCTGAGTGTGACTCTAATGTTTTACTTCTGAAGGCTTTCTAGCTTCTGAAGTCGCTATATTCTGAAGACTAAGGTTGAAGACTCTGAAGACAAGGTTCTGATGAACGAAGTTCTGAAGACTCTAAAGACTGAGTGCTTAATGTTCTGAAGACAAGGTTCTGGTGAACAAGCTCTGAAGACCCAGTGATTAACACTTGTACGCATGCTTCAATCATCTCTGTTCAGAAGCCTATGATGTGCAGAAGATAAGATCAAAAGCTTACAAGGTAAAATAGTACATAGTACGTATCAAAATGTTTCATTCCACTATCCTGATTTGGTGGTACAAAGGACAACTTTTGTGTATGATTTTCATCCCTGCGTAACGACATTCCTTTGAGCCACCAGCTCATTCAAGGATATTCCTGATGTGCCTTCCAACGTATTTTTTATTGGCTTTATAAGGATTTGACCACTTAAGAAAAAAACAACAACTTTCAGCAACGAAATATACAAGAACAATAGTGAAGAAATAAAATACAAAGCAAGAATAATATTCATACTGTCAAAATTTCTTTAAGTAATTTTTGATATTCATAGTGTTTATATCTACTTGTATAGAAGAAAATTCATTGTAAACATTTATTTTTCAAACAGTTATTTGTAATTCTTTAAAGGACTAGTTGGTCAAAATCTTTAAGAAGAGACATTTAGTCTTTATTGTTAGTCACCAGCAGTTGCTAGTGAAATTATAATTAGTTAGTTATAATGGATTAAGTCCTTGTGTATAAGGAAAAATCACCTTGGCGGGTGGACTAGATAAGCTTGATAATTTTCAAATGAACTAGGATATATCGTGTGTCTTTCTCTCTTGTTAAGTTTCTTTGTGATCTTTGTTTGAGTTTCACAAAAAGTTTTTATTTTTGAAAACCCAATTCAAACCCCCTTTCTTGTGTTTCATCACACCTTCAAACTGCCATGTCAATCTCTGATAGAAGAAAAGGAATCGGGAAAGACAAGTTATCCTCTCTCTCTCTCTCTCTCTCTCTCTCTCTCTCTCTCTCTCTCTCTCTCTCTCTCTCTCTCTCTCTCTCTCTCTCTCTCTCCCCCCCCCCTCTCTCTCTCTCTCTCTCTCTCTCTCTTGAGATAGAGAGAGAGAAAATTAAGTCCCTAAAGTTTAGGCTGATTCTTGATGGGTTTTTTAAATTGATTAGAAAAAAATCCTACCACCTCTTGATTGATCTCAAAAACCCCATCGATCTAACCTTCACCTATTTGAAGAGCTAAATATGTATTCTTCCTACTCCCACTCTTAACATAAGCATGAAAGAAACCAAAAATCGATGTCTCCCTCTTTAAGCCACTTAGGTTTTGATCTTAAGCATATATGAGCATCTTTAACTCTTAACAAGGACCAAAGATCCGTGATGACCTTTGTCATAGCCTCGATCAAAATGATAACTCTGATTAGGCTTAGAGTCCAAACTACTCGCCTTCTCTCTCAAGGCCTTATTTTGGAAATCAAAATTACTGAACACCTGCTAATTCTAGACTCTCAAGGCGTTTTTTAGGGCCTTAAATTTCTCTTTCGGAACATAAACTATCCAACCAACTATTAAGGAACTAGACTAGCTATAAGAAAACCACCTCTTTCAAACTATTATGAATGAGCCAATGATTATTAAATCTAAATAAATTATGGCCCCATAGCTGATTAAAGTATCTAAGGATGATAGCAAAGTTATCTGAAATATTTCTAAAAAGAGCCCATTGGAAAGCTACCCCCCACTGATCCCATCAACCATCAAACAATAAAATCATATAAAGCCTAAAAACATCCCCTTATTAGGTTGAAACTAAGAGAAGTTCCTACCCAAAAGGGGTAAGTTTAATATACTCATCTAAGAGACAACCCTACTAAAATTTTAGAAATCTACACTGATAGCAGACTGGGATACACTAACAACTACAATCCTGACATTAAGAGCGCTTACATAATTAAAATCTCTCAACACACATCATACTTAACCCTCTAGAATAATATTTCTCAATGCAAAATCTACCAATTAAAGTCTTTGATCAACTAAACGCACATTTAGAATAAATATTAACCACTAAAAACTATCATAGAAGACCTCCAATCAAGATACACAACAAGATAGCCAACTCCATAGAAAGAGAAAAGAGATTTACCCTTTGAACTACACCAAAATGAAACAAGATCACCACTACTATGAATAAAAAAGGTAAAACTCTAATCATTAAATGAGTACCCCACAAAAAATGCACAATTGTGGATGAAATCTCACTAAGTTTTATCTATTGAATAACAATAAAGCCCAAAGACTTAGACCAAACAAACTCCTTAACTTATTCTTCTTAATCATATTCCTCAACCCCCTAAGATTAAAAGAACAAATCAACATTGAACTATACTTTTGGGTGTCCAAGCAAATTTCTACTAACAATCTCTAGTCTCTAATCCCATTAATCTAGTAACTTAGAGTTGATCACTTAACACATAGTTGCAACCTAGTGGCTTAGTTAGCTTTAACAATTTGGTATGTTTCCTAATTTCCACAATATCAAAAATCATGTGATGAAATTGGAGAAATATTCAACAAATGATGTGAAGCATGAGGAAAGGAGCATCTTCCAGACAAATGGACATGGTACGCCTTGAGACAACCATTCTTTCCTTTGGTATAGGCGTAGAAACATTATCCTGTAAATAAAAAGCAATAGAAGTATTCAGACTAACTGTATCTGACTCTTGTAGAGGAATGATGAGCTTTAAGGGTCTATTGATCTGGAATATGTATCATTGGGATTCTAGCGACGATCTCCTATGAGATGCTACAAAGACCTCAATCTTTGAATTCTGATAAGAAATCATCTTAGGTATAACATTAGCTGAAAGCAAAGGATGAATGGGTTGCAAATACCAGCTAATTAAGAAGAGGTTCAAGTGGAGAGAAACCATCATGTTATTTAATAGAAAAAGAATCTGTCAGAGAACATGATGGAAAGAAATGTTTTGTTGGTGGAGTGTTAAAATCTTCTTTAGAGGGTGAGGAAAATCAAATATTACTAAAAGACTGGGCATCCTATGTCCAAAGATTATTTTGGTTTATTATGTTAACCTCGTCGTTTATTTTGGTTTTTTTAACTTAAAAAGTATTATATTGATCTCTTAACTGTATAAAACGGATCACATTAGTTCTTTCCATTTATTAGTGAGTAATTTAGCGATTAATTTTTGAATTTTTTCATCGCTAACTTGATAAAAAGGACTAACATGATAAATTTTGAATAATTGAAAGACTAATACGATACTATTTTAAATAAACACCAAATTTAACATTAAAAAAAAATCAACTTTTTAATATCACTATAGTTTAGATATCCACTTTTTAACATTTTCAATGTAATTTGATGAAATTTATAATGGTTGAACCATTTAAAGAATATAAGCTACCTAGAAAACTTTGTCAATAACAATTTTTAAGAGAAAAATAAAGGGTATAATTAGAGAGAGCCACTTATTTTCTTTCAATATACAATAAATTTATATTTTTCTATTTTTATTCTTTTATATAAGAGATAATTTATTTTTAAAATTTATTAAATGGTTAAAATATTTGATGCGTTTATAAATTCGGTGTATTGATTATTTAATAAACTAAAAATAAATTACCGTTTATAAAAAAAAATGGAGGTAGAATTAGTTTATTCCGTTAAACCAAATTAGCTACAATTACGTAAAAAATATCTTATTGCAAGTACCAAAAATAGTGATAGTAATTTATTATTAATTTTAATTTAACTTTCTTTGTGTGGCTATTGGTCTAACAATCAAACCATTAATTGAACACCAGAAGCACATTTTTATTTAAACCTACTTACAATTTTAATCCTCTATTTTAAAGTTTGAAAAGATACTCCTTCCATTTTCAAAAGGGAAAAAATATTTTTACACTAACAGTACACCGTAATAACATACATACAATATACTCCTACTAGTTTAATTATTTTAATAATTTATTCAACTTCGATTTCCGTGCAAAATATTTTACTGTGTTAGTTTATAGGGTGTAGGATACTGATATACAGAAAACGAATGTCAAAATAGCAATTTCCAAAATATGTCGAAGATCACATTTAATCATTTTATTTTTTATCATTAAGTTATAGATTTAAATAAACGAAAATTTGTATGCTATTCTTATGTGAAATATTTTTTAATATAACATGATTTTTCAAAATAATTATTTTAAAAAAATTATGAAAATTGTTGGATTTCTAAGAGGATTCGTCATGATTACTCAAGTTTTTCAAATTCGATTTGTCATTTTATAGTTCAATGTGTATCCTAAAACCTAGATTGCATCGTCATATGGGATGAGCTAAGGTTTCTTTTTTGTTTTTTTAGATTTGTTTTAAAAACTATATTAATATTTGATATTTGATATTTTTTAAAAATAATAAATATAATTCTTGATATTTGATATTTTTGATATTTTTAAATTTTTGATTTTTGATATTTGTTTAAACCCTACATTGTTAATTTTTTATATTTGATATTTGTTGAAAAAAGATATATAATTCTAAAAAATAATAAATTTTGTAAGGGTATTTAAGACATATCATATGTGGTCCGTGCTATTTTATTTTTCTACTGCACACTCATATAGTTTTTCACAACAATTTTTACTAATAGACTCAAGTCTTCATAATTTTGAGTTCAGTCTAGAATGTCTGAATTTATAAATCAACGTTCATCGTCGTGGTCATCACCATCGGAGGAACAATTTCCAACATTTCCTCTAATGAAAAGAAATGCCATAGTTTATTTTTCAGCAACAAAACCTCCGATGAAGGTGCTACTGTGGAACACACAGACTTTGGAGCATTTTCATATGGAACTGAATCGCTGGCTAGAAGGAGATATTTTTGCAGGTGAAAAGATTAGGAAAATTGAGAGGTTGGTTGAGGAGACAGGGAGAAACAGAGTTACTCGTGATTGGAGAAAAGTGGAAAATGATGTTGGTGTCCTTGTGATGATGTTAACAGCAAAGAAGATAACCTTGATGGTTGTGATATCCTAGACAACTTGATGCATTGTTTTGTTTTATGCGGGTTTGTTGTTATTTTCGAAATGTTGTTGTGATATTAAGTTATGTTTGTTTAATTTATGTTGAATGTTAACTGTTATCGCTTAACTATGCTTTAAATGGAATGAAATTTGTTGTTGATTTAAAGGGACACGATTACATTAGAAACTATGATCTTGTGCTTGATCCTACATTGGGACATTTTGTACGATTGTGTCCTAGTTGCTGACACGAACTACATGATCTGACCATTTTGTTTGCTGCATCCATCTCTGTTCGAATGTGCGTGCTATTAGGGCGACCCTTTTCTTTCTTCGCATCAATTCATTATGCCAGACAATTTCGCCTTCGTATGAAGGCCAATAGTCCTCCTTTGCCACCACTTGAAAGTTACATGTGTAGACATTGCATAGACTTATCACTTGGTGAACAACAGAAAGATAGTTGGTTGGATCCTAACGCGCCTTCGAACATGTTGCTATAACATGGGAGCAAGGCATACGAAATACCTGAAACTTTCCACAGTCACACCAACTCCTATCCAGTTCCACTCGGTAACATCCCCTAGGCCTTCATTCATTGTGATCAATTGACTCGGCAAAACAGAACCAACCTTTATTACGGTCAAAGATTGTGACCACATATGTGTTGACTTTGGCAGCCTCGTCTTTCATGAATTTTGTTGAACTATTACTGTACAGCTGACCAGATTGTAATACTAAACCCCACTTTATACGTCTGTTATCAAAGAGTGCCCTGAGCCTAAAATATGTTGCCTTTACCAAGACAATTATCAGTAGGTTTCAGATTCCCTTAAAAACAAAATTCATTGATTCAACGAGGTAAGTTGTCATGTGTGCCTCATTGTCGTATGCCCGTGCCCATTTCTCTTTATCAATATTATCAGTCCATCTTAATGCATCTGTGTTTGTCACTCTGATCTCTTCACGGTAGTGTTTGAATATGGGCTCTGTTAGTGCATATCCTGCATTCACAATCTTCTACCTTAGTGTTTTGTCTTTGATTTCCCGCATGAAATTTCAGGCGATATGTCTTATGCAATACACATGGGTCGAGGGAGGATCCTGTCAACCGTTATCAAGGTTCTTGTATGCACTCTTGATTGATGGGTGTTTATCAGAGATCAAACATAATTTAGGTTAGGGAGAAACATAAAAGCGGAGATTTTTTAGGAAAAACTCCAACCCCCAGCAGTCTCCCCCTTCAACTAGAGCGAAGGCTATTGGAAAAATGTTGTTGTTCCCGTCCTGTGCCACATCCATGAGTAGTGTGCCCTTATATTTCCCGTACAACCATGTGCCATTAACTTGAATTATAGGTTTACAATAAGCAAAGCCTTTGATACATGGTTCAAACGCCCAGAAGAGTCTGTGAAAAATCCCATTTCCACTAACGCAAGTCCCATCTGGTGTATACGTTGGTATTGTCTCCAATATGGAAACAATCTCTGAAGAATAGTGTTTAAGAGCCACCAATAATTTTGGAAGTTCTTTGTAAGAATCCTCCTAATTTCCAAACACCCTTTCAATCGCTCTAGTCCTAGCTATCCATGCTTTGCAGTACGAAGGAGTGTAATTGTACCTTTGAACCATATGTGAAATTATGGTACTCACCTTTAAAGAAGGGTTGTCGCTAATGACCGATAGAATCTCATCGCAAATCAATTGAGAACTGAGCTTGCGATGGTCCTGCATTGGATTCGTGATTATACAAGTGTGGGCTAGACCCATTGACCCTATCTTCCATGAATCACTTCTCTTTCAGAAAGACGCTGTTAATCGGAATGGACACACCTTGTTACGACAATAGATCTTATATAGAGTCGGATTTGTTTGATCGACTATATAATCTGCTGATAAATCCATGTGATATTATTTAATTACTCTGACACAATCTTCTTTTGTACGAAAGTTGTCGCCCTCTTCTAATAGTCCTTCTGTTGCATAGTTAGGGTTGTAAAAAATATCTGTTGAGGGTTCATCATCACCTAAGTCGAGACTTGTCATGTGTTGAGGTGGGAAATAAACATGACTGGGTGGAACCCCCTCTTCCTCATTGTTTACGATGTCTTCAACAATGACTTCAGCTTCTTCTTCTTCTTCATCAATGGCATCGACTTCAGCGTATTCCTCATCAGATTCGTAAAAAACTTGAGAAGAATCAAGTTGTTGAGACAATTGTTGTTGTTGTAACGTAATATATAGAACAATATCTGAGAAACCGGAATACTCATAATTGCGTAACATGTTACGCACATCTTCATCGTCTCGAATCTTTAATTGGAAAAATTTGCATTGATCGTGCCCGCCAAAGAACACAGGATTCTTGTAGATTATTTGGTCAACTGGACCACATTGTAATTTTTTTTCTAATCTCGACTTCAAGTGTAAAAAATTTGACCTTCCGTCAATCAAAAATCTAGTAACATCAGTATTTCAAAAATTGAAACCGGCTAAGTTACATTAAAAAATCTTACCATTTAAATATGCATTAATCATGTATTGTGGTGTTTGAGTCATAACTAAAATTTTAGTAAACTTGTGTTTGAAGGGATTGTTTAACTAATTGATATGATAATAAATCAACTATCTCTACTGTATTAATAACAATAAAATGTTGTTTTTTATTATTATACTTGCACTCATCACAAGACTACACTCTGCATACATACAAGGTTCTCTGCACGACAAGACTAAACATTGTGCGCCTACAAGGTAAGCTGCATGACAAGACTAAATCCTGCGCGCCTACAAGGTTCTCTGCATGACAAGACTAAACCCTGTGTGCCTACAAGATTCTCTGCATGGCTACCATCTGCACTCCGTATGCCTACCGTCTGCACTCTGCATGCCTACCGTCTACACTTTGATTCTATGCGTGTCTACCGTCTGCACTCTGCATGCCTACCGTCTACACTCTGATTCTATGCATACCTACACGATTCTCTGCATGGCTACACTCTACACCCTGCATGCCTATCGTCTGCACTCTAATTCTATGCAGGCCTACACGATCCTCTGTATGGCTACACTCTACACTCTGCATGCCTACCGTCTGCACTCTGCATGCCTACCGTCTACACTCTGATTATATGCATGCCTACAAGATTCTTACTATGTCTACACTCTACACTTTGCATGTCTACTGTTTGCACTCTGCATGCCTACCGTCTACACTCTGATTCTATGCATGTCTATAAGATTTTTACTAATAAATGTATACACATGGATACAATATTAGTCTCGCAGGATGTTGCATACTTGTAAGACTACACCTTCATATCTCCAAGACTACATTATACGTTGCATACTTGTGATCATTACTTTGTAATAAATGAAAAAATAAATATCTTTAAGATTACACTCTATCAATCAATGACTGTAATATTATCTGCATTCCAATGATCAAGAATCTTGTGAGACAAGACTACACTTGCACACTTCCCTTCACGCATGTCATAAAAATTCAACATGCATGCTTGACAACACTACACTCTAGCAGAACATATATTTTCACAACACTCTGCATGCATGACAACACTACACTAATATTTTTTACTTCACATGCATGAAATACCACACTTGCACGCTTCCCTGAACCATTGTTATCATGTTTCAGCATGCATTTATAGACGTAGTATTCACATGCCTACATTATTACCAAAGCAGGCCAACATTCTGCATAATGACAACATCACATCATGCATTTTCATGTGACTCATGCACTTAGAAACTTGCACACTTCAGCATGCATTTTCATGTGACTCCTCTAATCACATTTGACCATTATAAATACATGTTCATCAAGAAACAAACTCTTCTCATCCCATTACCAACTCTACTTCTCATACGTTCTACAAAATCTTCTTGTCACCCTGCAAACTTCATTCATCAAACTTCACTTAGCAAACTTCACTCAGCAAACATAACCCACAATGTCTCTATTCACTATGGGCAACGATCATAGAGGCACAATTGAGAACATCGCAAAGTTTGTAAGTATTTTTCTTTTTGTTGTCGATCTTTACGAAGTTCAATTTTCCTTTAAACCTAATGGCATTTATATTGTTTCGCAGGATGTATCAAGGTTTTATTGTCGTGTGCATGACTACATACCACACAACCCTTTAATAGAAAGATACCTAGAAGCATGTGGGTTCAGTGATTTGATTAAAATCAAATCATACTCACTGGATCTCAAATTTATTCTAGCGTTGTTAGAACGCTGGAGACCAGAAACACACACATTTCACCTACCTTTCGGTGAATGTACCGTAACTTTATAGGATGTATACATGTTACTTGTCCTACACATCAACGATAAGACTGTCAACGGAAAATTTGGTGTTAATGGCCAACTTTGCGAAGATTTACTGGGCACCCCTTTATGTGTCGACACACATCAGCCACAACGCGAGGGTCGACCGAGGGGGCAAGGTATTAATTTGAAATACCTCAGACAACACTACAATAATATCGTGTTAAATGAGGAATCCACCGAGTATGAAAAGATACTTAAAAATCGGTGTTATATTATGATATTGTTTAGCCATTTTTTATTTCTAGACAGTAGTGGAAATACTGTAAATATTATGTATTTACCTTTGTGGCACAAAATTAATAAAGTGTGTACATATAGTTGGGGTTCAGCTGTCCTAACCCATCTATATAGTGCATTATGTAAAAATGTAAAAAAAAATTCTTGTACTTTTTATGGTGCGCTTATCTCCTTCAAGCGTGGGGTTGGTATAGGATGCCAACACTTTCTCCAGTCAACCGCAATCCATTCACATTCCCATACGCTAACAAGTAAGTTTATTTTCAAGACGAGTATACAAATGATGTTTCTTTGTAACTTAATTATTTGTATAATGTTTCTTAGTATCTTATTTATTTGTGTTTCTTTTTTTTAGGTGGTCTGTTCCGAAAATGAATTACCAAAGATGTCATAGGAACTCCATAATCGTGTACCGTAATCCTATTGAACAGATCGGGCCAGATGATGTAATTTATCTACAATTACTTTCTCTAATTGATAAACACATACTTGTATTTCTCATTGCATATATTGTTAATGTAGTTTGTTTGAATGCCTTACGAGGGTCTCGACCACCAGCCCAACGCCAATGATGCTGACGTGTGGACATCTAAAACACATATCATTCGATTCACTACAGTGGAGATGCACCAAAGTGGCCAGGTGAAACTACAGTTCAGGATGCATCAGGATATTCCAGATGCTCCAACGTCATTGGGACACTGGCATCAGTTAAGGATGGATACACAATGGACTGTAAATCATTGGAAGGACTTTGCGAAAGAGATGTGTCTGCATTGGAATAATCGACATCAACACATCTTAACCGACCCTATTGTGGAAGGGGCTAAACCAAATTATCAATATATGATTTGGTTTAGGTCGGTTACAACCTCACAACCATTTCTGTCTGAGCCGACATATTTGATTGACCCAAGGCAACATGGGTCTTCCTCGAATCCACAACAATAACCCAATGCCCAACATCAAACACCATGTTATACCCAACATCCAACTATGCCCACCCAATCAATCCTCCAAAACTGCAACCCATACATGCCATCAACCCAATCACAACAACAAGAGCCTTACCCCTATTGTCATCCTTTTGAAACCGACACCACTTCTGCATATAGCCCTGATACATCTTTTGGCCCTACTCCATCCACCTATAGCCCAGATAACTCTTTTGACCCCACACCAGACAATCAATTTTCCTACCAACAAAATACCTATCCAATTTTTGACTACCAAATCCCACAACAACCAATACATCGTTTTCAAACTGATTCGATGTACCAATTCGGACAACCATACCATCCACACCGCACCCAACTTCCCCGACAAAACTACGAAAACATGGGCATTGAACTTAATTACGGAAGCGCCGTTGACAGCGGTCAACCTGACTTTTGGGGTCAAATACTTCAAAATCTATCTGATACGTCGGGGCCATCTCAACAAATTCTTCTTCCACAAGTAAATACGCAAAGACCAGATACACCTCAACAACCTCGTGGTAGACCTCGACGGCGCGCGCATCTTCTATAATGTGGTACCGATGGTTGTTTAGATAGAGTCCGCCATTAATCTTCTTTTTTTCATCTGTTGTAATTTATATTATATTATAAATTATTATAATTTACTATTTCTTGCATTTATATTTTTTTTAAATTATTATTTTTTTTTTTAATTTTTCTAATTAAACGTGACAATAACTAAATATTTAATATTTAATGTTAATTAAAGTAATAAAATATAACAAATATCATAAATTAAAAAAAAACAAAAAATATTAGAATTATATTTTTCAAAATATAAAAAAAATATAACAAGTATAAAAAGTATAACAAATAATTTTTATAAGGTTTTTAAAACAAATATAAAAAATTAAAAAAAAAAACCTACATGATATGCGTCATTTCATATGACGATTCAATTTAGGATTTTAGGGCACTCAATGAACCCATGCACCATGTAAAATGGTGATTTAGGTCTGAGGGATTTGCGTAGTCATTTCATATGGCGAATTCTTTTAGAAATTCAATCATTTTTGTAATTTTTTAAAAATAATTATTTATTTTTAAAAATGATTTTATATTAAAAAAAAATTCTTCTTATGTGTTGTTATTTGGGGTTCATTTTTTCATATAGATTTCTCTTGGTTAAATAATCCAATGCTTAGTAATATTATACTTTTATTTTTCACAAGTTCAGTCCATTAAAGATAACATTATTCTACTCATTATCAATCACTAAATATCTGTACTTTTTAAGGAAATGGATTCGTGCAGTCAAATAGTAAATAGTAACTAAGTAACTGCAGGATAATCTCTTTCATTTGATTGTTATGTTTGTTTATATATGTTTATTAAACTTTAAATGCGAACCTTTCAATTTTAATGCTAAGGTCCACAAAGTATCAGACTGCGTGACAGTGTGCTTTTTCGACTGCAGGCGATCACGATCCTTTTTTTAATCATGATTCCAATTTTAATTAATCACATTGGTAGAAGTTTAATTAATACCTTGAGCAATACTCGACTCCATAAGTAATTGCAATCTTAGTTTAGTTAATTGATTTTTGCTATATAAGCTATTTAAAAGTCAAACCTAAAGGCTCATTGGCAGTTCAATACCGTTTAACCACTGCCCAGCTAACATAACCCCTTCAACTATACAACATTATTTTTTTAATTTTTACAATTGCATACAATTAAATTATTTAATTTGTTATGTTGTGTATTACTTTTACAATAATAGCATATACAAATTAAATTAAATTTTTTTAATAGTTCACTTTAAATTTATTATTCTATTAAAATTCATTATTTTTGGGAGTTAGACTTAGGTCATCCAATAAAGAGCAAACTTCAGTATATAAACTTCTCCTATAATCACTTATATCTCATTTTATTCTCATCATGGAAAATTTTCTTCTTCTTTCTCTTCTGTTTTCCATGGCAATTATCACATGTTCCGCCACTACCTACACTGTCGGAGATAACTCCGGCTGGGACATTAGCAGCAACCTGGAAACTTGGGTTGCTGATAAGACGTTCAAGATAGGCGACGCTCTTCGTAAGTAACTTAATCTTTTATTCAATTATTAATACTTGAAATGTAAAGTTAGTTATAGCTTCTCAATTTTTTTTTTCAGTTTTTCAATACTCGTCTACTTATAGCGTTGACGAGGTTACGAAACAGAACTTTGACACGTGCAACACAACGAAAGTGCTGGCGAATTACAGAAATGGAAACACGACGGTGCCATTGACAAGAGGCGGAGACAGGTATTTTGTATGTGGAAACAAATTGTTTTGTCTTGGTGGAATGAAACTCCATGTTCATGTAGATGATGATGGAAAATGGATTTCGCCGGCTTTGGCGCCTAAAGCAGTGGCTGGATCAGATCAAAGGACAGGTACATTTCAAGAGTCTCCTTCAGGAAAGAAGAGTACACCGTTTTCAAATGGAGTTGCAAATTGTGCGGATATTGTTTATATTGCTGTTGCTACAATTTTATATGGGATGCTGCAGATTTGAGAATCTAAGAATGGTTACGGTTATAAGTTCATGTTTTGAGTATGAGTATATTGTTCTTTGATGTTAATTAAGAAAAAAAAATGGTAGTTTTGCTTGGTTTGTAAAACTCATGAAACTTACGAAGTTACGATGTACATGATTTGTTGAAGGGTTAAATGATAGAGATATTCATTTTGTTTGCGTAAACCACTTTGCCATATTTGTTGCTCATGAAAATAGTTTGCTTGAAACTTGAAGGTGTTGTTTACATATGTTTTGACTCGACAAATTAGAGAAATAGTTACAAAATCTTATTGGAGTAGTATTTTTTTAATAGCAAAATAAATATATAAAAAATAGAGAATTAAAAATCCATAGACTAAACAAGAGTCAACTATTCAAATAGTATAAGAAATATTGTACTGAAAAAGAAAAAAAATGTATCAAACAACATTTGAAGAAAAATCACACAATTGAAATCCACCCTAGGGATTTAGACTAGTTCTTAGATCACGAGAATTACCATCAACACAATAGAGATTTCAAAACAAGACAAAAATTGTACAATTTCATATTTGAACAAGATCTAAGCTCTTGATTAGTTATTGGTAAAGACATAAGAAAGGGTTCAAAAGTCAACTAGAGAAAGAACATGAGTTAGCATCTAATTTTTAAAAAAATTAATTTCAAACAAATTTTTTTTTCCTTCCACTATTTTAGGAAAAAATCATATATACGTCAAATCATAGCAAATCCCCATCTAATCTTAGCTCTATCCCATAAATAGATAAACAACTCAAAAAGAATTCAAGGATCCCTAGAGAGAAGAACCAGACACCATAACCACTTAAAAACCCTACACTATACAGTCAAACCTATATTATAACTGACAAACAGATGAAAGACTGATTATATCAAGTCCCCACACAAGAAACAAGGGAGACCAGATGGGTCAACAATTACCTTCTGTCTGAAAAAATTCGCTTTAGAAGGGAACATATCTTGCAAGAGCTACCAAGAGAGGAATTACTAAGATCTGATTTGATATGATAAGTAAAATTGAAATTCCCATCTCTAGCGTGCTTCCAAGTCCACCTACCAATTTCCTAAACAAAAATTAATATGAAAGAGTAATGAGACAAAATCAAAAATCAAATATTCTTCGTGCACGAAGAATGATATCCTTCATCTCAAATCGCAAGAAATTCTCTCATCCACCCAACAGCTAATCTCACCCACACTCTCATCTTGATATTGGGATATTGTAATAAGAAACCTAATGTTTAAGGGAAAAACGTAATGACAACCTACCCCTGGACAAAGAAGAAACATTTAACCGTCACATCTAACTAACTGTGATGCCTAATAGCTTTGCCTAGCATATGACCCTCTACTCTGAATGTCTGTTTGAGCTAATCTACTTATGTGTTCTGAGTGAACTGAATTTGTGTACTGGTGTGGGCTAACCTAACTGACTACTGACCTTGTTTGGTGCATGCATTTTTCTTTGTGCTTGACTAATTATGAGAGCATCATTGTGTAACCGACTGATATGTAACAACCACTTGAACTACTGATGTTTTCTACTGAATTCTACAGTTGATGTGTGTTATTCTGATTTTGTACTTCTTATGTTACTGATGTTTGTTTTGAATGCTTGTTTATGGTTGATGACAAATTTACTAGCAAGTGTACTAGTGTTGTTATCGAAGTAATACAAATAAGTTCATCTCCATAGGGATTGCAACCAAGTTTTGTTTTGGTCAAAATGAGAGATAAGTGTTTATAATGATGATGATGATGATGAAAGCAACCAAGTTTGATCGTCAGAATCCCTAATTTATACTTGATGATGAAATGTGCCTTAGCAGACATGCAGTGAATGCAAAGTTACATGATAGATTAACTCTAACACTACACTCAATCCTTTGGCATGTAGCTCACTAACCTAAGCTTCAATTCCCCGATACCTAGGGCCAATTGTAACGTCAAACTAGATAACATAGGTCATTAATCCCTAAGTCACAATTCTTAATTATATTATCCATGGTCAATTAGTGAATTCAACAATTAAAGTATGCTAGATAAATAGACCTACGGCCAGTACTCACTATTTGCAAGATCAAATTGAATATCGTAACAAACAATAGGAAATGAATACAATCAATAACTGAATAATAACAAAGATTCAAAGCAATTACATTAACCTCATTCGATCATATATCTCAATCAACTAGAAATAGGTTCATCATCAAATAAAACCTCACCTATAAGGAGTCTAGATATTTGTGTTAAAATAATTTAATACCATATGTGTAAATGCGAAGAACATGGAAAATCATTGAAGAAGAAGCTCTCCAATTGCTTTAATGGCCTTCCAAAAGCTCCAAAATCTCTCTTTAACGTCACTTTCTACTCCTTGGAATCGAACCCCTATTTATTCTCCTATTTTTTCTTATAAAGCAGTCAGAAAAACGTGTCAGCAAAAATCTGCAACGTGGGGGCGTTGGCTTTGAAAATGGGCGCATTGGCTTTGAAAGCGGGAGTGTTGTGCAACTATGATCTCAACACGGGCGCGTCAGGTGATAACGTGGGCGCCTTGCATAATTATGAGCTCACCATGGGCGCATTTTAGTGTTGCACGACCGTGTTTTTTCCAAAAGCAAAGTAGCATGTTTTTGCTCTTATTTTCACCAATATTCTGACTAAGTGCTTTTCTTATCCCAAAAGCGCTTTTTCTTGCTAAATGACGTGCATTGATAGCTCGTCATCAGTGGTGCTCAATGTGTATTGCATATCTTGTAATTTATGAAAGAGTTGTTTTGCTAAAAATTGACAAAGGGAGGATTGTTGTTCCTTTTAGACTGGCTGCATTATGCAAAACAACATGGAGTGTACAAGATGTTTTGGTTAAGAAAGGAAACATGTGGGACATGATGTTCTAGCATGTATGGCACATCTGGCCCCTGTTTCAGATCACACTTTGGTGCATTTTTGTGTGATTTCTGAGCATGCTTCTGGATTCGTGTATGATTGATTTATGGCTCTATTTCAACAATCTAATTAGTTATATTTGTTTGATAATTTAATAAGATAAAATTTTAATTATGGAGATTTAAATTTGAATTCAAATCAAATCAAATCAAATCTTTTAGTGAAGATGTTTTGAAAAACAAATCTTAACCAAATCTCCACCATATATGGAGATTAAAATTCAAATGCCCATTGAAGAAAAACTCGGCTATGGATTTCTATTTAAAAAGACTCATTCTAACTTTGCAGTTAATGAGCTTTAAAGAAAATTATTTGTGTTAGGGTTTTATTTGAGTCATTTGCTTATGTGTCTTGTACACCATGCTAGACCCTATATTCAGATCATAAGGCATAATGTTGGTTTGTTTAGTTGAGTTGTAACTCAACATTCTTTAATTTGTTCATTGAAGTTGATCACTAGGGTTAGTGATTGAGACAAAGTGAAAGGGATTCTCATATTTAGGAGAAATTTTAAATAGAAAGTTATTGGGTAGTATTAGAAAGAGGTTGTGAACAAGGCGTGCTCATGTAAGACTAAGTGTACTAATACTATTGATAGTGAATTTCTTTTCTCAGGTTGGAAGCCCCGCATACGTAGGTGTGATTGGCACCAAATTGGGTTAACAATTTGATGTATTCCTTTATTTCTTTTTTGCTTCATTATCTTGTATAAGTTAAATTGTCACAACTTGATTATACATATTATCCTAGATATTGTGTCCAACATCTGTCCCCAAGAACAAAATTTCATGGCTTATTCACATTGTGAATCATATGAGAAATATAAGTAAAGTTTTTTAAAATGAGGATTTTGTTATAAAATTTATTAGATGCTTAAATTTTAGTTGGCAACCTAAAGTCACTGTGATTTCTGAATCTAAGTGGTTGTCTTTTATGGATTTAGCTAATTCTTTTGGAAATTTGCAAGAACATGAAATGGAGCTAAAAAGGATATTTGAGGATGAATGAGGCGACAGGAAGAAGAAAAACCTAGCTCTCGAAATTGAAGAATAAAAATATTTAGATGTTGATGAAGATATGGCATTTCTAGTATGAAAATTTAAAAGACTCATAAAGCATGATAAGCAACAATAATATTAACATACATGTACATATATAGATTATTTTTCCCTTTTTCTTATTAATAGATAATGTACATCTATAGAGTATTAGGTGAGCTGGCAGGTTATGATTGGTTTTTTCCAACTCTGTTATATATTTCCTCTTTAGGCTATTGGTTGATTATGAATTGTAACATATTCTGTTAGCTTTCTTCTTCATCAATGAAGCTTTTCTGTTATTCTCTGCGTTCTACATCTTTCTGTTGCAATTGTTTCACCATTATTGACATGGTATCAGAGCGATAAGCTCTGGTAGCCATTCCTTTCTTTCTCACGCGATTCGTGTTCTGTTCTCGCGCCTTTGTCTTCTCCATTTGTTTCGTTTTCTTCTTCTTTCTTTTCTATCTGAATGGTAAACCAGAGCTATGGTGATTACACAACCAACTCTGCGAACCCTTACTATCTTCATCCTAACGAAAATCTTGCGCTTGTTCTTGTTATGCCATTACTCACTGATAAGAACTATCACACATGGGCTCGTTCAATGCAAATTGCTCTCATTTCCAAGAATAAGGAGAAGTTCATCGACGGAACCCTAATCAAATCGTCGGTGTCAGATCCTTTGTATGCTTTGTGGGTCCGTTGCAACACTATGGTTCTTGTTTGGATCCAACGATCAATTTCAGAATCCATTACAAAATCCGTGTTGTGGATTGAGATTGCTTCTGCCTTATGGAAGAACCTGAAAATTAGGTTTTCTCAGGGTGACGTTTTCCGCATTTCTGACATCCAAGAAGACCTCTACAGATTCAAACAAGGTACTCTTGATGTATCAAACTATTTTACTTAATTAAAGGTTTTGTGGGATGAATTAGAGAATTACAGACCTATTCCTACTTGTACATGTGCTATCCAATGTTCTTGTGGTGCTATTACATCTATTAGGAAGTATAAAAAGCAAGATTATGTGATATGCTTCCTAAAGGATTTGACAGACAAATTTGCACACTCAAAATCTCAAATTATGATGATGAATCCTCTCCCTAACATTGACAATGCTTTCTCCCTTGTTATTCAGCAATAAAGAGAAATGGACAGTTCTGCTTCCAATACTGTTCCATCTACTGGAGCCACTGAAGAAACTTTTGCTCTTCAGACTCAGACACATGAGGCAAATTACACTGCTAAGCAAGGTTCATATGGTTATCGAGGGAAGTCCCCAAATAACAATGCTCCAAGAGGCACAAATAGGGTTTTTACACATTGTGGCAGGGTTAATCACACTGTTGAGACATGCTTTCTCAAGCATGGATACCCACCTGGTTTTAACAAAGTGAAGGGTAAAGTGTAACACCCTTATTCTACCCTACAGATATTACAGCAAAATAACACGGATTTTAAAGTAAAATATTAACTTTCATAAAAAGCCACAAAAGGGCGTACATTTCTCAATGTCAACAAAATTGGTCAATACTCTGTAACACACGGGTTTTCTCAAAATACATCAAAACATCATATACAGCAAAACTCAAACATAGCTTAATGTTTTCCTCATAAGGGAACATTAGTAAAATAACCCAATGATATACAATCAACTCAAAGAACCCAACCCGATGTTACATATCAGAGCAAGACCCTCTACATTAACCATATAGGCTAACGACTCTAAAACTTCACAATACTCCTCGACGGCGTCCACGGCTAAACTTGCTCATCTGCGCGTTACCCAGGTGGAGGTAACATTCAAACAGGCAGGGTGAGTAAGACAATTCATAATAATCAATGTATAACAATTAATGCATAAACGACATATTACTCATAGTTATATTCAACACATTGATATCCTTCAAATATGCCTCAAAGGCCACAACGTCATAATTTATACACAAAGGCTCATAAATGCAAATGCAACATAGACTCAATGCATGTGGTACCAATCATCACAACTCGATGGACACTGGCCATCAACCATCCATAGATCCCCATCAATAGGATTGGAGCACATCTCAATACTTCACATCCACACAATGGGATTGAAGCCACAATACTCAAAGCCCAGAACCGAAGTCCGGATGCACATGAATGCATGATGCACACGTCATAATAAGAATCCTCACAATAACATCACAGGTGCATCATCATTCGTCATGTTCATCATCATCACACAAAACATCACAGTCCATGCCATCACATGGTTCATCACAGTAATCATCATCATCACATAGACGCCACAACATCATGTTATCACATAGTTCATCAAAGTAATCATCATAATACATCATCTCATCATAGCTCATAATAACAATCATCATTATTCATCACGTCATCACAACACATCATAATAATCTTCATCATACATCGTTTCATCATATAATTCATCAAACTAATCATTATCGCACGCAATGTTATCATATCTCATCACAGTAATCATCATCGTACAACATATCCACATATATTATCATCATAATCATCATACATCATATTATCATAATTTTAATTCATAATATTATCTCATATTCTCTCATATCATTTCATCAAATCATACTCACGGTAATCCTCATACTATCACCTATTAATCACACAACCTCACCGTCATACTCATGTTATCATATAGCTCGTCAATTCATAGTAATTTCATCAAGTTAATTCAATTAATACATCGTAGAAATCATCTTAACATCATGTATATCTCATGAAAAACCCACCGTCATAATCACAACAACTCATCACAGAAATCACAGAATCAAAACATCAAGACATCACTGAACCAGAACATGATTCGTTACTAAAACATATACACAATTGACTTCTCAAACATAATTAGATATAAAAATATTGGTAAAGCAATTCCATTATCTATCCTATGTTATATCTCTGTTCATTAGCTTTCTAACGCTTCGAACGGGGGTCAAAACGGACTTACGGATCCAAAGTTACGTCCAAAACAATTTCGACCGAAAACATGAACAGTCGTGACGGACATAAAGACGTTGTTACGCTCCGGAACTGATTTTTACTCAATTATTCTTACGAATCACTCACTCAACGTACCCAAAACATCACTAAAACATTCCTAAGATTATACGGCAATAACATCACAACTTCTACGGTTTATTAGGCTCATCTGGCAACATTTGCAACGCCTAAAACACTATTTCCTGCAATTACTCTGAGTACTTCAGAGTTACTCACATTTGAATATTCTTATTCCTATAGGGACAACATGTTACAATTTTTCCTTCAATTACACCCTACGGCATTAAAGTTACTTACTATCCAATATTTAATCCCTTCAGGGTCAGACATATAACAATGTCAAGCTTTTGGCCACGAAGGCCTAAGATTTTCCACAAATTTTATGTTAATATTCAAAGATACATATCATTTGGCCATTTGGCCATCCTCTCAGAATCTTACGATTACTTCCCTATTTCCCACAATTAATTCCAGATCCCTAAACCTTACATCAACCACAAATATACCGAAAATCATACATAGAAAACTATGAAAAGCAATACTCCCCATACCTTAGCCGATTCACAGCCTTCACGATTACTCCAGGAATCTTCCGAAGCTTTTGCCTCCAATTCTCCCTCCTGAGAGCTCTGACCTCCATTCTTTTCACGGTTAACAAATGAATCCCAATTTCTTTTAGAATTCTATTTTGTTAAATCTCACAATTTGAGCTTTTTCCATAACACCCTTACTAACTCTTCATAATGCCCAATTTACCCTTATTTCCCTTATATTCATTTTAATAATAATAATACTAATATTCTCATATAGTATACTATTAATTAAATAAATAGTCCAACATGCACATCTTCTCAATAATTCCCAAAACCACCGAAAACACCAAAAATACGAATATTCTCAATTAAATAAATTAATTAAAATATTCCGATTAAATTTGGGGTGTTACAACTCTCCCCCACTTAAAAGAATTTCCGCCCTCGAAAATTAGCTCAAGAAAACAGAGTAGAATACGACTCCCTCATTTGATCTCCAAGTTCCCAAATCCAACTTTCTCTAGTTGGTCCTTCCAAAATTACCTCTTCCAAGGCAATCCCTTTACCTTATAGTTGCTTCTCGTTCATTAATCCGAACAGGGAACACTTCAACAGTCAAGTTACCTCTCACTCGTACATCGTCCATCTGAATCAAAGTACTTCCTCAACTTAGACACATAAAACACATCCAACAATTTTCACAAGCGACAACGGTAAAACAGTCTAACATGACACTTCTCCCACGCTTCCGCTGCGCCACTCTGATACAGACCACAAAACACGGTGTGAGCTCTCGAGACTCCAAAGCTCGGCCAACACCAGTTACCATAGTAACTCTCAAAACACGTTTTTTTCTTAGATCCACTTGATCTTCTCAGTTGTCTTTTGCATAATCTCAGGTCCGAGTACAAGACATTCACCTAACTCATATCAACACAAAGAAGTCCTACACCTCCCACCATACAAATCCTCAGACGGTGTCATTCTGATACTAGAATGATAACTATAATTGCAGGTAAACTCAACCATCGACAAATAACTATCCCACGATCCACCTCGATCCAACACACAAGCTCTCAGCAAATCCTCTATAGACTGGATAGTTCCCTCTGTCTGCCCATCCGCCTGCGGATGATAGGCAGAACTCAATCTCAACATGGTACCCAAAGTGTTGGCAAATTCTCCCAAAACCTCGATGAAGATCTCCGATCTTTACCCGACACAACACTCGACGATATCTCATACAACCTCACAACTTCCTCAATATACATCATAGTTAGCTTCAACATAGAACGATTACTCCTCATTAGTAAGAGATGAGCTGAGCTAATCAATCCATCCATCATTCCCAAAGCGAATCATATTCATCTCACAGTCTTCGGCAACCCGACACAAAATCCATAGAAATATTATCCCCTTCCATTTAGAAATATTCACAGTTGCATCAGGTCCAACAGTCTCTGATGTTCAAACTTCGACTTTCCACAAGCCTAACCAGCATACACAACTTCAACCACTTCTCTCTCCATCTATGGACACTAAACAATTTCCTCAAATTCGATTACATCTTCATAGCACCGGGACGGATACTCAATCCACTTAAATGTCCTTCCTCAAGAATACTCTTATCCCAACTCAACAATATCTGAAACACAAACTCTATCACGACATCTCCTGATACCATTTTCATCAATCTGCAATTTGACCCTTCGACTTTAATTCATCAAATTCAACCAATTTACCAACTCAAACCAGATTCTTGACCTTCTCTAATCTCATCAAGAATACCACTAGTAGCTCCACCATACTAAGCTTAACTCCATAAGAAGTCTCTTCACAACCCAAGCTCACATCACGAAATTGTCCAATCAGTTCTAACTCTTTTACCATCAATATCAGTATATACAAATATTTCCAAATCGATGCATCAGCTACCACGTTTGCTTTACCCGAATGGTAATTCAATCCAAAACCATAATCCTTCAGAAGTCCCAATTATTTCCTCTTATGTACTTTAAGTTTCCTTAAAGCATAACTAAAACTCGTTGATGTTGCACTTAACATACCTCCCAATCTTATCAACAAAGCATCACAAAACACAACAGATAGTTCATTCGGATTCGGCAAAAATCAGCACACAAGCCGTTGACAGCTCTCCCAAAAACTCTTTGAAACTCTCTTCACAGTGGCATATAACCGCTTCTTCTCCAACACTGATAACTCATGTTCCCGATGTTCAACATGATCCTCTATAATATTTGAATATATTAAAATATCATCAATTAACACAACCATTGACTTGCTCAAATAAGTATGGAAAATCCCATGCCAAACAGACACTCAATTTATGAGTTATGGCAGACACACGAACCGCACTTTCCGCACTCACTACAAAATCCAAACATAGTTCATCAATAAATAACTTAATTCTATTCCACTACTTAACCATCATATAGAGCATTGGAATAGCTTTCCAAAGCTTCGAACCGTGCTTCATTCCGAGTTACGGTTCTCCCGTTACAGCAAAAATACGAAAACATCATTCTTCTGTCCCAGGACATTTTCGCCCGGCGAAGGATATCGCTCGCCTGGCGAACCTGACAGTCCGAAATTCTATTTTCGATCGTTAAATGACTTCCGGGTGTCCGATTTCGATTCTGTAAAAAGCTGTTATCTCAGAATTCAACGTAGAACAACAATTTCACACTTAGGAGGCCATTCAACACATTTTCAACTTTTGAAATATTTAAATGCCTAATTATACCAATATTGCATTCCAATCTGACTTTCTCTAATAATCACCAGAAATCACTATCGACCTTTAATATACTCGACCTCACAATTTGTTGCCTTAACACACACACCATACACAAGTCTCAAAACCACTCAATCCATTTAATTCCTTGACCATCCAAACAGACATATAATATGGAGTCCTTAATATCAGACTAGTTTCCTTAACTAAGTCGATCACAACTCCACTTCACGTTCTGGTTGTATATCACTATCTTGTCATGATAACTTCCAGACAACCACAATTAATTGGCAAACCACCAACTTCCCCACTTTCATTAACACTCTAAATTTCCGTCAAAGTAAACATCTCAACATCGTTCTACACCGACTCATCAAAACAATTCTTAAGCACTTAGCTTAACTCAAGACAATTTACTGCTCACACAATCTAAGCTTGCAAGACACGTCTATCCCATCCAACATGACTCCGTCCACTATCAATAACAGATTAAGGCTGATCAGTTCCTCAATTTGTCAATAGACAGCTGAAAATCATGATGAGGTATAAACCATCTTTACCAAACTACAAGAACATTCAACCACAGACTGAGCTACAACTCCACACTTGCAGCATCCTGGAAAAGCCACAAAATGGCGTACATTTCTCAATGTCAACAAAATTGGTCAATACTCCGTAACACACGGGTTTTCTCAAAATACATCAAAACATCATATACAGCGAAACTCAAACATAGCTCAATGTTTTCCTCATAAGGGAACATCAGTAAAATAACCCAATGATATACAATCAACTCAAAGAACCCAACCCGATGTTACATATCAGAGCAAGACCCTCTACATTAACCATAAAGGCTAACAACTCTAAAACTTCATTATACTCCTCGACGGCGTCCACGGCTAAACTTGCTCATCTGCGCGTTACCCACGTGGAGGTAACATTCAAACAGGCAGGGTGAGTAAGACAATTCATAATAATCAATGTATAACAATTAATGCATAAACGCCATATTACTCATAGTTATATTCAACACATTGATATCCTTCAAATATGCCTCAAAGGCCACAACGTCATAATTTATACACAAAGGCTCATAAATGCAAATGCAACATAGACTCAATGCATGTGGTACCAATCATCACAGCTCGATGGACACTGGCCATCAACCCTCCATAGATCCCCATCAATAGGATTGGAGCACATCTCAATACTTCACATCCACACAATGGGATTGAAGCCACAATACTTAAAGCCCAGAACCGAAGTCCGGATGCACATGAATGCATGATGCACACGTCACAATATGAATCCTCATAATAACATCACAGGTGCATCATCATTCGTCATGTTCATCATCATCACACAAAACATCACAGTCCATGTCATCACATGGTTCATCACAGTAATCATCATCATTACATAGACATCACAACATCATGTTATCACATAGTTCATCAAAGTAATCATCATAATACATCATCTCATCATATCTCATAATAATAATCATCATTATTCATCACGTCATCACAACACATCATAATAATCCTCATCACACATTGTTTCATCATATAATTCATCAAACTAATCATTATCGCACGTAATGTTATCATATCTCATTAGAGTAATCATCATCGTACAACATATCCTCATATCTTATCATCATAATCATCATACATCATATTATCATAATTTTAATTCATAATATTATCTCATATTCTCTCATATCATTTCATCAAATCATACTCACGGTAATCCTCATATTATCGCCTATTAATCACACAACCTCACCGTCATACTCATGTTATCATATAACTTGTCAATTCATAGTAATTTCATAAAGTTAATTCAATCAATACATTGTAGAAATCATCTTAACATCATTTACATCTCACATAAAACCCACTGTCATAATCACATCAACCCATCACAGAAATCACATAATCAAAACATCAAGACATCATTGAACCAGAACATGATTCGTTACTAAAACATATACACAATTGACTTCTCAAATATAATTAGATATAAAAATATTGGGAAAACAATTCCATTATCTATCCTATGTTATAGCTCTGTTCATTAGCTTTCCAACGCTTCAAACGGGGGTTAAAACGGACTTACGGATCCAAAGTTACGTCCAAAACAATTTCGACCGGAAACATGAACAGTCGTGACGGACAGAAAGACGTTGTTACGCTCCGGAACTGATTTTTACTCAATTATTCTTACGTATCACTCACTCAACATACACAAAACATCACTAAAACATTCCTAAGGTTATACGGCAATAACAGCACAACTTCTATGGTTTATTAGACTCATCTGGCAACATTTGCAACGCCTAAAACACTATTTCCTGCAATTACTTTGAGTACTTCAGAGTTACTCACATTTGAATATTCTTATTTCTATAGGGACAACATGTCACAATTTTTCTTTCAATTACACCCTACGGCATTAAAATTACTTACTATCCAATATTTAGTCCCTTCAGGGTCAGACATATAACAATGTCAAGCTTTTGGCCACGAAGGCCTAAGGTTTTACATAAATTTTATGTTAATATTCAACGATACATACCATTTGACCATTTGGCCATCTTCTCAGAATCTTACGATTACTTCCCTATTTCTCACAATTAATTCCAGATCCCTAAACCTTACATCAACCACAAATATACCGAAAATCATACATAGAAAACTATGAAAAGCAATACTCCTCATACCTTAGCTGATTCACAGCCTTCACGATTACTCCAGGAATCTTCCGAAGTTTTTGCCTCCAATTCTCCCTCCTCAGAGCTCTGGCCTCCATTCTTTTCACGGTTAACAAATGAATCCTAACTCCCTTTAGAATTCTATTTTGTTAAATCTCACAATTTGGGCTTTTCCCATAACACCCTTACTAACTCTTCATAAAGCCCAATTTACCCTTATTTCCCTTATATTTATTTTAATAATAATAATACTAATATTCTCATATAGTATACTATTAATTAAATAAATAGTCCAACATGCACATCTTCTCAATAATTCTCAAAACCACCAAAAACACCAAAAATACGAATATTTTCAATTAAATAAATTAATTAAAATATTCCGATTAAATTTGGGGGGTTACATAAAGCTCCAGGTCATTCCTCCTCTTCTGCCCCGACTACTGCTAGTGTCAACAACACCACAGATTCAGCTTCTCAAAGTTCATCCTCCTCCTCCTTTGGTTTTACTAAGGAGCAATATGACAGCATCTTGGCACTTCTCCAACAATCTAAACCAACTCCCATTGTTAATTCAGTCTCCACATCTCCTTTTGTCCTGAATTCTCACTCCTCCCAAGTGAATGGTAAGAATCCTAACCTTTGGATCCTTGATATTGGGGATACAGACCATTTTACCTTTAGTTTATCTTCTTTCATTGATCATAAGTCTATCATCCCTATTCCTGTTAGTTTACCCGATGGATCACAGACTGTTGCCTCTATTTGTGGTACAGTTGTTATTTCCCCTTCCCTTGTTTTGAACAATGTACTATATGCTCCTCGTTTTCATGTTAACCTTATCTATGTTGCCAAACTTGTTGATAGTAGTGATTGTTCTATCCAATTTAACTCCAATGCTTGCCATATTGTGCAGAATCATTCCAAGGAAATGATTGGTATAGCTAGACTGCACAGGGGACTCTATGTTCTGGACTCCACAGTTGGTCATTCTTTTGTTAATAATTCTGTTGCTCACACTTCATGTACTTTGTGGCACATGAGACGAGGACACATCTCTAATATAGGTTTACATACCATTTCAAAAGTTTTTCCTTTCATTACTTGTAATAATAACAATGCTCCTTGTGATTCTTGTCAATTTGCTAAGCAAAAGAAACTTCCTTTTCTTAATAGTGTGTCTCAATCTAATGCTCCTTTCACTATTTTACATGCTGATTTATGGGGTCCCTTCTCTACTATTTCTATTTTAGGCCACAAGTATTTTTTGACTCTTGCTGATGACTATACTAGACATACATGGGCCATCTTTCTTAAAACCAAAGATCAAACCAGACCTAGCCTCATAAATTTTGTAGCATACATAGAGAATCAATTTCAAACCACCTTAAAATGCTTACGGACAGATAATGGCACATAATTTTTAACCTTGTCTGATTTCCTTCTGGCCAAAGGAATTCTCCACCACAGAACTTGTGTTGAGACACCTCAACAAAATGGTGTGGTGGAGAGAAAACACCAACACATACTAAATGTTGCTAGGTCCCTCCTTTTTCATTCCAACATTCCTTTGTCTATGTGAAACTTTTGCATTCAACATGCAGTTCATATCATAAATAGGCTCTCTACCCCTCTCCTTAACTCTAAGTGCCCTCATGAACTCTTGTTCAAGCAGCCCCCCTCCATGATCCATTTAAAAGTGTTTGGATGCCTTTCCTATGCCACCTCCCTCCAAGCCCACAGAACCAAATTCAACCCTAGAGCTAGGAAAGCCATTTTCATTGGTCATAAAGATGGTACCAAAGGGTATATATTGTATGAACTTCAAACCCATGACATTTTCATATCTAGGAATGTCATTTTTTATGAAACAGTGTTTCCCTTTAAGGATGTTCAACCTTCTCTAGATAATATCAATCAAACTTTTTCCCTTCTTGATGATATTCCCAATGAAAACCCTCCTCCTAATCCTACTGAACATCTAAGTCCCACAATGGACCACTCCCCTACCATATATGTGTCACCTCAGGACAGTGATGTTGACACCACCCCGCAGCCTATCAATTCACCAGTCCTAGTCCCAGTCCTGTCACTACTTCAGGTACTACACCTGATATGGTTATTCCCACTCCTCATCTTAATGACAACTCTCCTTTTAATACCACAAATCCTTCTCATACCCTTAATCATACTTTAGACTTCTTTGTACCTACTGTACCTTCAGCAGCAGATGACACTGCTTTACCCACTAAGCATTCATCTAGAACTTCTAATCCACCTCAATATTTGCAGGACTATCACTGCTACTCCACCACTTCCCAACATCAATCTAATGTGCTTTATCCTTTGTCATCTGTCTTGACTTATGATCAGTGTTCTCCTTCTTATAAACATTTTTGTTGTGCTATCTCTTCCAATACTGAACCAAAAACATTTAACCAAGCCATCAAACTAGATTGTTGGAAACTTGCTATGAATGCTGAAATATCTGCTCTGGAAGAAAACCAGACTTGGAGTGTTGTTGATCTTCCACCAGGAAAAGTTCCTATTGGCTGCAGGTGGGTTTATAAGATAAAATACAAGGTTGATGGTTCCATTGAAAGATACAAGGCTAGACTTGTAGCCAAGGGATACACACAAATGGAAGGCATTGATTACTTTGATACTTTTTCTCCTGTGGCCAAAATAACTACTGTGAGGGTGCTTCTAACCATTGCTACCATACAAGGTTGGTATGTTGAACAACCTGATGTCAACAATGCCTTCCTCCATGGTGATTTGCATGAAGAGGTCTATATGACTCTTCCCCCTGGCATTTCTGTTTCTAAACCTTCTCAGGTTTGCAAATTACAAAAATCTAGTAGGCAATGGTATTCAAACTTACCATCTTTCTTAATTTCATTGGGCTATGCACAATCCCAAGCTGATCACTCATTATATGTCAAATCCCATAAAGAATTCTTCATTGCTATACTTGTTTATGTAGATGACATAGTGGTTGTAGGAAATTCTATGCTTGAAATTCAGAATGTCAAGCAGCTTCTGGATCAAAAATTTCGAATCAAAGATCTTGGTTCTCTTTGATTTTTCCTGGGTTTTGAGATAGCAAGATCAACAAAAGGGATACTCATGAATCAAAGAAAATATACTCTAGAACTCTTAGAGGATACAAGCTTCCTTGGAGCTAAGCCATCTCTCATTCCCTATGATCCCAATCTAAAGTTGTCTCCCACAGATGGTACCTTATTGGAGGATCCCACAAGCTATAGGCGTCTCATTGGTAGACTCATCTATTTGACTAATACTAGGCAATACATCTCATTTGTTGTGCAACATCTTAGTCAATTCGTCTCCAAGCCTTTGGTCTCTCACTTTCAGGCTGCCACAAGAGTGCTCAGGTACCTGAAATCATGCCCTGCTAGAGGCATTCTATTCTCTGCTTCCAGCCATCTCAAATTATTTGCCTTTGCTGATTCTGATTGGGCTCGATGCCCTACTACAAGAAGATCCATTACTAGTTTTTGTGTTATACTTGGTTCATCCCTTATCAGCTGGAAATCTAAGAAGCAAAATACAGTTTCAAGATCCTCCACTGAAGCTGAGTACAGGGCTCTAGCTTCCCTCACATGTGAAATTTAATGGCTGCAATACCTCCTGCAGGATCTTCAGGTTCATTTAGCTCAACCCGCTTCAGTCTATTGCGACAGCAAGTCAGCTATCTACCTTGCACACAACCCAGCCTTCCATGAAAGAAGCAAGCACATTGAATTGGATTGCCATGTGGTTTGTGAGAAAATTCTTTCCAAATTAATCTAGTTACTCCCTGTCTCCACAGCAGATCAACTTGCAGACGGTTTTACAAAACCTCTTCATTCACCAGCTTTCTCTTCCATCATGTCCAAGTTAGGACTTTATAGTCTACACAGTCCTACTTGAGGGGGCGTATTAACATACATGTACATATATAGATTATTTTCCCCTTTTCCTTATTAATAAATAATGTACATATATAGAGTATTAGGTGAGCTGGCAGGTTATGATTGGTTTTTTCCAACTCTGCTATATATTTCCTCTTTAGGATATTGGTTGATTATGAATTGTAACAGATTCTGTTAGCTTTCTTCTTCATCAATGAAGCTTTTCTGTTATTCTCTGCGTTCTACATCTTTCTGTTGTAACTGTTTCACCATTATTGACAAATAATTTTAACACAAAAAAGAAGAAATATCTTCATTTGTCCCAATCTGCTATCAATATGGAAAGAAAGGTTATATAAATCCAAATTTTCTTAAGAACTAGAATCAAAAGAAAGCTAAAAAATTTAGAAAACCTATAAAAAAAAGGCATGTGATCTCACCTGATCAGAAAGGAATCAGCAGTCTGCCAAGCGTCGTGAGCTCGCATAGCTTAAAATGATGATGACATGGAATCTTCGTATTAATCACAAAAGGAGGAAGAAGCAAACATTTGTTTTATGAAAAACCCTTAAGATGACAAGATAACTTCTTACTTCACTTATGATGAATTATTTTGCATATGTAAAAGTTAGATAAAAAATCAAGTAAAATAAATCACAATGTTTCTACCTCTAAGACTATTTTAATTTGAAAATCTTCCTCTCCTTCTCATAAGGATCTAGTTAAATCTATCATGTGTCAAAAAAGAAATATTTTGGAAAATAAATTTGATGACATGCATAACACACTTGATAAGCTTACCAAAGGAAGAGAAAACTTATATATTCTTCTAGGTAATCAAAAGTCTCATATAAAAAATCCGGCCTAGATTATGGAATCAAATTTTTTTTTAAAAAGTTGAATGTTTTAACAACATATGTCATTCAATTAAGACCTCTAAATGTTATATTGTTAAATGTAATTATTGCAACCAAAATGGCCATGTTGCTCTGTTTTGCTTTGTTAGAAAAAGTTATGAAAGTAAAAATGTATATCCTCCCTCTCACTTATATAAAGAATATCATGAAGATAAAATAAGAAATATGCTTACTACTTCTTACTTATGTTATGTAATTATGATCCTAGTTGGAAATCTAAAGATAATATGCATTACATTAACATTAGAGAATCCAAGATGATTTGGGTCCTAAAGTTAATACTTGAGTTCTCAATGAAGGTATGCTTTCAGAATTTAGTCAAGGTTATCCAAAGCGAAAAAAGCTTAAGCATTACATTTATTTGAAGTGATCACAAAGGTGAATTATAAAATGTGGAATTCAAAAACTTTTGTAATGAGAATGGAATTGAGCATACTTTTTAGACTCCAAGAGATCTCTAACAAAGTGTGGTAGTGGAACATAAAAATAGATCTCTTGAAGATTTAGAGAGGACGGTGCTCAAAGAGACTTACCTTCATAAGTAATTTTGGGTTGATTTAGTAAGAATTATTCTCTATGTAATGAATTTGGTATTGATAAGACTAATTATAAATCAGACACCCTATGAGGGAATAAAGTTCAATATTTCTCTCCTCCATGTTTTCGGATGCAAATGTTTTTTCTTTAATAACGAGAAGAATAATCCAAGAAAAATCGACAATAAAGTTTATGAAGCTTTATACTTAGAATATTTCACTTCTAGTAAAGATTTTAGAATATTTAATGAAATGACCATGTCTATAGAAGAATCAGTCCATGTTACCTTTGATGAAATTAAACCCAAATTGGTAGAGGTAGAAGTGCTTAATTGTATAGTTATCTTGGAGAACTCATTTCTAGAAGATAAAAATTGAGATAAATATCTTAATCAAGAAAAAAGACAAAGGTATAGAGAAAATCAAACTGAAATAAATAAAAATAAAGAAACAAGCAATGACCATCAGGATCTACCCGAGGAATGGAGGACACAAAAGATCATCCAACCCATAACGTCATATGAGATATTTCTATGGAGGTAACAATTTTACACTCCTTTAA
Source organism: Lathyrus sativus (assembly GCA_963859935.3). Classification (NCBI taxonomy): domain Eukaryota; kingdom Viridiplantae; phylum Streptophyta; class Magnoliopsida; order Fabales; family Fabaceae; genus Lathyrus; species Lathyrus sativus. The sequence goes on along the minus strand of OZ012740.1, from coordinate 571,374,964 downwards.
CTAGGTATGTTACTTCATGTATTTTGTCTGTAAAACTGAGCCAAAAAAACATAAATGAAGATCTCATTGACAAACATTGGTCTCTTGCTATATAAGATGAGTTAAACCAACTTGAGAGAAATAATGTTTGGGAACTTGTTCTCAAATCTTCATCTAATACAATGATTGGAACCAAATGGGTCTTTTGCAACAAGCTTGATGAAAATGGAAATGTTTTAAGGAATAAATAAGGACTCATTATGAAAGGATACAATCAATAGGAAGATCTAGATTTTGATGGGACCTATGCCCATATAACTAGATTAGAGACAACAAGGATTCTATTAGCTTTTTGTGTATTTTAAATTCAAACTCTCTCAAATGGATGTAAAGAGAGAATTCTTGAACCATTACATCCAAGAGGAAGTGTATTTTGATCAATCTCTTAGTTTTCTAAACTTCTCTTCTTTTAAACATGTCTTAAAGTTTAAAAATGACTCTTTATGGTTTGAAACTAGGCCCTAGAGTTTGTTATGAACGTTTGAGCAAGTTTATACTTGAAAACAACTTTCAATGAAGTAAAGTTGATACCAAAATTTTTATTAAGAAAACCAATCATGACATTTTACTTGTGCAAATATATGTCGAGAATATTATATTTTGTGATACTAATGAGTCCTTGTGCAAGGATTTTTCAAATATTATGCAAAATGAATTAAAAATGTCTATGATGGGGGAACTTCGAAACTTTCTTGGGTTAAAAGTAAAATTTTATTTGGTTTAAAAGATGTTTTCCCCATTACCTCACTTTTGACAAGATTCACAAAGAGGTTCTAATTTTTATTTGAAATCGAGTAGGCCTTAGAAAAGCATTAGCTTTATAAGTTTTGAGATTAACCTCTAAATAACATGTCATAATAATTTATGTCAAACCCATTTCTCTTTGTTCATAGGGAAAATTCAATTAGCCTTTTATGCTTACAAATAAAAAAAAGTTGATTTTGTACGCATTGTTTTTTGTTTCCCATGGAACAAGATTGAGTCATCTTTCTGAATGGTGGCTTTATAAGACTTTTAATTTAAGTCAATATCATAACCATTGTTGCTTAATTGAATTATGCTCGGTAGATCATGTTTGATTCCTTGAACTAAAAAACATTATAAATAGAAGGGAAAGAATAATTATAAATTATATCAGAACCAATGATGTTCCCTTTTTGGTTCCTAAATACCAATGTTTCTTTCTGCTTTAGTGTTAAGCTTTAACACATTTCTTTTTTATGTGTCATATATACGGAGCATTGATTGTCTGAACCTATGATTAGTGTTTTAATCTTTTCATTTAACACATCGGCAAATATATAAATTGGTTTATTAGGTACCCATATCTTTTTGTCACATACAAAGGTCTTAAGTTAATTAGGAATATGCTCATTTGAATTGTACAATATGTATAGAGTCTTATCCTTCATTCCTTGTACCAATATTTATTAGTTTATTCTTTTAGTAACACAATTGCCATGATGTGGTCGTTGGATACATTCTATGTGGTGACACAATATAGTAAGTATTCGTCATTAGGGCATATGTGACAAACTCTTCATCTAGGAACATGTGGTCACTTGTGTTAAGTATAGATTATCATGTGTGTTTAGGCACATATTATCAATTTTTCCTTCTGAACGGATGGTTATATTAGCCTTGGTACATTGGTCAACCTTGTTGACTTAGGCATATATGATTATTGCTCTAGTTAAGGCAGATGATCATTTCTTCTATCTGGGTGCAAATGATCATTTATACTTAAAGTTTAGGTGATTAAACTAGTTAGCTCTAGTACAGATGATCGTTTCCCTACAGAAGACTATGGATTTATTTTCTATAGATGATTGAAATTTTTCTACATATTGAAACAAACACGTTATAATACCAATTATTCTTTCTCCCTCTGTCAGATCAGTCGTGTAGACTTGGTAACATGCATGGAATTTATAAAAATGCATTATTCTTAATCTACGTTATTCTTATACTCAAGAGATGTTTCATTATTCTTTTATGCAAGCTGCAAGATTGTTCACAAACCAGTAATTATGCAAGCTTCAAGATTAACATACTATGGCATTTAGATTTGATGATTAAAAATGAAAGTGTTTTTCTTGTCTTCAAGCATACTTTTTGTCTTTGTTTTAATATTTTTGTTGATGATGATGATGACTCATGCAATATTTTTTTGAAAGATAATGTCTTTGTTTAATTGTTTAAATGTTTCTGTAGAATTGGAAAAGAGATGATAAGTTTTTGTTTGAATGATAATGTCTTTATTTTAATTGCGAAGTTTTTCTTTCTGCAATGTGATTAAAATGGTAATAACCTGTTGTATTTAAAGCATCATGTAGCATCAATATCCTTGTTGTTGTATGACACATGAAAGCTAATGCGAAGAAAACTTGTTCAAATAACAAATAACAGTGTGTCCAACATGTTTCAAAAATATTTTAAAACAAAAGTCTGAATAATCATCAAGCATGGAGAGAATCCAATTTATAGTGAAATATCGTTGATAATGATTTGATACTAACTCGATACAAGTATTAGTGAGTATAATCCATAATATGCTTCTGTTGAAACTACATTGTAATTTTGGTTTCATCGTGGAAATTGGGATTTCTTTTTAGTTATGGAAGTTTAGCTAAATAACTATAGTTCTTAGTAAAATCCTTTGATGAAATCGTGAGAAAATGCCATCTGCGTTTACAGAGTACGAGTGATGATATGGTTGTTTTAATGGTGGAGCAGTGAATTAAAGTGTGTTTGCTATATTGAAGGAGGGATAAATGTGTTGTGGTTTTAAGATTGGAGGTCGTGTTCATTTTGGTGAAGAGAGGAGCAGAAGCATCAGCAATAGTTCTTTGCTGGTGGTGTTCATGCTGGTTGTAAGGTTGATGGTAAGGTTGTTGTTGTAATGACACATGAAAGCACTCAAGCTGTTATCCAAAGCAAAAACAAAAGCAACAATAGTCTCACATCAAAATTTCATGTACAAATGCAAGTGTTTATAAATAACTTTTACACAATAGTTAATAATTCATTCAAAATTGGGCTCCTGTTGATAAAAACAAGGGTCTGAGGCCCAAACCAATATTTTAATAATTAATTTATAAATAAATTTACATAAATTAATTAATTACATTATTAAAAAAAATTATTTATTAAAAGTATTAATAAAAATAATAATAAATAATAAATTATATTCACGTCGATTTAAAAAATAAAAAAAAATATTTAAAATGCCATGTGGACTGCCACACTGGCAAAATGAAGAATCTTTGCTGCAATCTAGCATTCGGGGGCATGTCTGACGGAATCTGGGTATTACGAGGGGGTTTAAAAAAAAAAAATCTTTTACAAAGGGTTAAAGCAAAACTCGCTAATATTACCGAGGGGTGTTGTGTATTTAACTCTTATTAAAATTTCATAATTAGAGGTTATTGTTCTTCAAACTATATTTGGTTTAACAGGATGTAGAAGAGTATATACTATAAAACACGAAACAAATTGCACCATTCATCGTTACTAGGAAAAATTAATGGAAAACGGTTATATTCAAATGTATAACATTAGTTATTGTCGCTACGCGAAAAATGCACAGATTCGCCGTCGAACTTTATTTATTTTGAGGAAAGGTAAAATATTGATAAAACCCCTTAAAGGTGTAAAAAATGGTCTCACATCCAAATTCGGATTCAGAAGTCGGTTATGCAAGGAGAAGGTATTAGCACCCCTAACATCCATCATACTCGATGGGAACCATCTAGGTCGTCTAAGCACGAATGGGTGTCGTTTATCTAAAGGTTACTTGCTAAAGGGGAAATTGAGGGGTTTTAAATTAGTGTGCTAGTCCATTTCCCCTTGAAGGTATGATTTTTCCAGTGGTTTCCTCTTGAAGGTCTTGGGTTTTGTGTGCGGGGGACTTTTCCTTGGACGTGCCAGGGAGGTCTCCCGAGCATTTCCTTGTTTGTTAGCTGTACCATTTGAGTAGGGCTTAGGTCGGGGATGCTGTCCCTGGCCCTTTGCACGCCCTTTCACTTGACTAGTAGTGGAAGGGTGGATTTGATTTTGTCATCGATATCACTTTTATCCTCTACTTTTTAGGTAAAGGAAATGTCGCACAGGGCCGAAGAAGAGCCTCTTAGAGACCTGTCCGAGGAAAGCTCCTCGGAGGAAACTGAAACTGATGATGATTCCACACCTCTTGACGCTAGAGGGGTGTCTGATGTGAGGACCTTTGCTGAAGAGTGGATTGTGGCCGAATCGATGGAGTATGCCTCACTCTTTGCCTCATATACCGGGGACGTTTTCACTACAGTGGGGGTCGAGGGAGAGTGGAAGGTTCACTTCCCTACGGAGGATGATCACATCTACTCGTCAGACGGGGAAAGATTTCCCATGTACGAGTATGTCTTCAAGGAAATAGGACAGAGGTTGCCTTTCACAGACTTCTAGCGAGCAGTCTTTGTGCACTTGGACCTGATGCCTTCCCAACTACATCCTAATTTGATTGCCTTCATGTGGGCATACGAATTAGTATGCGAATATCTAAAGATTGGGGCCACTCTTTCGCTTTTCTTCACCATCTTCCACCTCCAGTGACAAGTGTCAAGGAGGAGATTCAGCTAGGTCTCTCTGAAGTAGGGGAGGAAACTATTCAAACCCTTCTCTGAGTCTATTCGGACCTTCAAGGAGAGGTTCTACGTGATCGAGCCCGTGTCAGAAAGAGCTACCGACTCGACCTTTGTCTAGGAGGTCTCTATGGATGAGAATGGGGAGGATTTAATAGACGAGGACGACAAGATAGTTGCCTGGAGACTGTTCCAGTTTCCCTTTGTTGGAGTGTGGCTCATTTCCCCCGCTCAACCGATAAGTATATAGTCACTCCTCACCAGTTGGGGGATGATGGCCAGCTATGCTAACCTGGTAGCCTTCATGGACGGTTTTCTCCCTGCCCAGTGCGTGACTCGTGCTAGGAAGATAATCTATGAGAAAGATGGGGGGCCTCAGGTGGAGGCCCGATATATCAACACAAAAGAGCTCCTCGAGTGTAGCACCGACGATGAGGCTCTTGAGCTCTTGGGTAGCTTTCTACTTCTTCTTATTTCATTCGAAATGTTTTTTCCTTCCTGTGCTGATGTGCCCGTCGTTTTTGCAGGTAATATGTCTTCTGCGCAGGAGTGGTTGGTGAAGAATGCCCATGCAAAAATGAAGGGCGGTGCGGCCATAGGGAAAATCTGTCTCAGTCAGCCAGCGGCTCCTCCCCGGACAGTGTCGGGGACCTCTTCGTCCACCCTACCTGCTACCCAAACGTATCTCATGCCCGTGAGTTCGAGGCTTAAGCGTTCACGACGAATGACATCGTGGACCTCAGTAGGGTGAAGGAGAAAAGAAAGTTCGAGTTGCCTCTTTGCCAGCATAACAGGAAGTTCTTTGAGGGGTCCTTTCTATCCATTCCTCGGGCAGAGTCTCTTAACCTCGAGGAAATAGACCGTCTCAGCAAGTGGGCCATACTCGTGCAGGATGCCTCTGCTTCGATGAGGATCCTGGAGATGGTGGTGGTGTACACCAAGGACAGCTCTCAGCACGAGTCTGAGTTGAAGAAATCGCAGGCTGCGGTGGCGGCCCTGGAGGAGAAGGTTATGAAACTTCATGAGGAACGGGAGAGGGAGCTTAAGGAAGCTGCGCGGAAGGTTCGTGAAGGGATGGCCGCGGAGAGGGATGTCTTGGTCACCCAGAAGAAGGCTGTTGAGGACCTGGTAGAGCAGTTAAAATTCGTTACTACCTCTGCTGAGGATGAGATCGATGAGGTGAAAAAGTTGTCAACCCAGGCGGAGCTGGTTGCTCGGATTACTCAGGCCGACGATGATTGCTTGGTTATAGGCGAGGATGCCTTCCAGAATGCCGTAGATCAACTGAAGTTGGTGAAACCTGGTGTCGAGCTGACTACCGAAGGTGCCAGGTTTCTCTATTCTATTAAAGATGGCAAGATAGTCGTCCTTGAGTTCCTCTAGTTCGGTGAAAGGCAAGCGCAGGTGGCCCAAGAGGAAATTCAGCAGGTGAAGCAGTGAGCTTTCCCCAGTTTATGTTTTTATCATGCGTGCCACTGTTTATTTGTAATTTTGTTTTGTGGGGCTTGACCCCAAGGTATTGTAACATGCACACTCGTGGCCTTGTGGCCGTTTTATGTTAATATGTATTGCCTTGTATGTTTAATTATACTTTGTGTAATTTTTTCTAAGTGCCATATGCAGTCCAACGCTGGTCGTATGAAATACCTTAGTGATTGATTATTATGTTTCGGGTATGCTCGACAAATAATATTCGACAGTGCGAGGAACTGGTCGAAAGGCCTAGGTAGTTTCCGGGTAGGGGAGCGGAGCCTCGTGGAGGGTTGCTCCTGATCGGATCTCTTCGATGAGATCGAGCTCCTTCCTCAAGGCCTCGATGTTTGTTTCCTCGTCTAGGGCGCCTCAGTCCACCTGGAAGGCATGTGAGCCTCGATGAGGATTACCGCCTCTGTCCCTTATGCTAGGCGAAAGAGGTTTTCCCTGGTTGAAGAATGAGGCATAGTGCGATAGGCCCAGAGCATGTTGTGCAGCTCCTCGATCCACTACTTCTTCGTTTCGTCCAGCCTTCGCTTGAGGCCCTGCAGGATTACTATGTTCCCTTCCTCGGCTTGCCCGTTAGTCTGAGGATGCTCAACGGACGCAAAATGTTGTTTAGCACCCAGTTGGGCGACGAACTCCTGGAATTTTTTGTCTGTGAACTGTGTCCTGTTATCGGTGATGATCACTTGAGGAATGCCAAAGCAGGCAAGGATGTTTCTCTTATAGAAACGAAGTATGTTATGGACCGTTATTTTGACCAGATCCTCGGCTTCTATCCATTTGGTGAAGTAGCATACGCCTACTATCAGGTACTTATTCTGGTTTGACCCTACGATAAATGGTCCTAGGATGTCTAGACCCCACCAGGCGAATGGCCACAGGGAGGACATCGCCTTGAGTTCATTGGGCGGTGCTAAGTGCATGCCCCCGTGTCGTTGGCATTTGTCACTTTTCTTCACGTGTTTCCTTGCGTCATTTTGCATGGTCGGCCAGTAATATCCTGTCCGAAGAGCTTTCCTTGCAAGGGATCTCCCCCCGAGGTGTTGGGCGTTGATTCCTTCGTGGATCTCGTGCAAGACATGGGTGACCATTTCTTCCTCGATGCATTTAAGGAGAGGGATGGATAATCCCTGCATGTACAACTTGTTTTCGACCAGAATGTAGGAGCAGGCTCTGCGCCTTACTACGCTGGCCTCCTTGGGGTCGGACGACAGTTCGTCCTTTGTGAGGTAATTGTATACTGGGGTCATCTAGCAATGCTCATCGCCGCCGACGTGCACGTCGAGATTCGTGGATGCTCTCTCAATGCCAGGTCGTGGCAGTATTTCCTGGACGACAGATTTGTTCCCCCCTTTCTTTTTTGTGCTTTCTAGTTTTTATAGGATGTCTGCCCTGATGTTGTGTTTGCAGGGGACGTGTTTTACTTCTACGGAGGTGAATTTTTACATCTCCTCCTTAACCAGGATCAAGTATTCAGATAGGTTGTCATTTTTGACCTGGTATTCTCCCCAGACTTGGAAGGCCACTAGTTGAGAATCAGTGCAGATGATGACTTCTTCAGCCCCCAAGTCTTCGGCGAGGCGCAGACCAACGAGGAAGGCTTTGTACTCGGCCTGGTTGTTAGAGATAGAGAAGGACAACATGAGCGAAACTTCGATGAGGATTCCCTATTTATTTTCCAGGATGACACTTGCCCCGCTCCCTACTGAGTTGGATGCTCCAACGATAAAGATGACCCACTTGTGGGCACCATCGTTAGGGTAGTCGGTCAGGGTCATTTCTGCAACGAAGTCAGCTAGTGTTTGTACTTTGAGGGACTTTCTGATTTTATATTGGATGTTGAATTCTGATAGTTTCGACGACCATTTGAGCATTCTGCCGGCCATATCCGGATGACCTAATAGCTGCTTTATGGGCTAGCCCGTGCGTACCACGATTGTCGGGGCCAGAAAATAGTGTCTCAACCTTCTCGCAACATTGATAAGGGTGAGGGACACCTTTTCTATCTGTTGGTACCTTAGCTCTGGCCCTTGCAATGTCTTTCTCGTGAAATAGATGGGTTTCTGCCCGTCGGGAGTTTCACGAATGAGGGCGGCGCTCACAGTCTCCGTTGCGACAGCGAGGTAGAGATAAAGGGTTTCCCCGTTATTTGGCCGAGATAGGACTGATGTTTCCGATAGAGCTTGCTTCAAGTGGAGGAGAGATTTGTCGCATTCCTCTGTGCATTCTAACACGGCTTCCTTGCGGAGGAGTTTGAAAAGGGGAGGGCGTGTTGAGCGGACTTGGACACGAAGCGGGAAAGCGATGCGAGCATCATGTTGAGGGACTGGATGGACTTTTTTGAGTTTGGTGCGGGGAACTCAGAGAAGTATCTACACTTGTCGGGGTTAGCTTCAATTCCTCGTTCAGTTATATAGAAACTGAGAAACTTGCCCGCTCGTACCCCGAACATGTACTTCTCCGGATTAAAACGCAACTTGTATTTCCTGGCCTGCTCGAAGACCTTCCTCAAGTGGGCCATGTGATCGAAATCCTCGTGGGACTTCATGATCATGTCGTCCATATAGACTTCGAGTATATTCCAATTTCTCCTCGGAAGACTTTGTTCAATATCCTTTGGTTGGTAGCGCCAGCATTCTTCAAGTCGAAGGGCATTATGTTGTAGTAATAGTTTCCCGATTTGGTCATGAAGGTCGTGTACCTTTTGTCGCTTTTTTCCATGGGTATTAGGTTATAGCCCGAATATGCGTCCATGAAAGATAACAATTTAAAACCGACAGAATTATTAACTAGTTTATCTATGTTGGGGAGGGGATATGTGTCTTTTTGGCAGACCCTATAAAGATCGGTATAGTCAATGCACGTTTGCCATTTTTCATTATTCTTTTTCATGAGTACAACATTGGATAACCAAGTGGTGTACTTGGCTTCCGAGATAAAGTTCGCCTCTACGTTGAGCTACTGCCCTAATGGTGGGATCAATACTGAGGTGGTGACAGGCCACATCAGGGTCTAGCCCGAGCATCTCCGCGGCGCTCCATGTGAACAGATATGCATTCTCCTGGAGGCAGACTCTTAGTTGTTTCCTTGCTAGCTCGGGGAGACCGATCACAATCTTTACTCCTCGTTGGGGGTCGTCGCCGAGTAAGACAAGTTCAAAATATCCATCCGAATTTAGACGCATCAGATGGACAGTTTCGTGGTTACTAGAGGGGTTGCTCGAGGATGGCTTGATCTCCTTCCCCTTTGCCTTCTGAATCTTTTGGTCGTCTTCGAAGAAACGACTGTCAAGGTTGATAAAGTCGACGCGGGGCATCGGCTTCGTCTCTTCGGTGCTGTTGGGCAAAGAAGTCTGGCTAGGAGTCTTCGGCTTGACGACGATGGTATTCAGCCCCTTGGAGGCTGCTTTAAAACATTTCCTCGCGGCTTCAATATCTCCGTAAAGAGTCGCCACGAGACCCTTCGAAGTATAGTATTTCCTCTTCAAGTGCACTGTTGAGGGTACGACCACCAATTCGGCCAGAGTTGACCAACCGAAGATGCACTGGTATAGCGACGGGAAATTGATGACCAGGAATTAGACCTTGATTGACCTGGCCGTTTCAGCGAACCCGAAAGTTACGATCAACTCTATGTAACCCCAGGGCTTTGTCACCGACCCATTGAAATCCTGCAGATCGGAGCCTACGTAATGTGTAAAATGTGATTCGTCCAACTGGAGGGTGGAAAATAGCTGGGAATACATAATATCAACTGAGCTGCCTTGGTCGACGAGGATTCGTCGGACGTCAAAATTTACCATATGGGCCCTTACGAGCAGAGGGATGTTGGCAATAGGGGATCCACCGAGGAGTTTCTCGCGGTAGAAGTAGATGGGAATAGACTCTCCCCGGACCCTATCGAGTGCGGAGTTCTGGTTCGAGTTGTTGTTGATAAGGTGATCGAATTTTCTCTTGAAATACCCTACTGTGACTTTGTTGAAGCCCCCTCCGGAGATGACCATGGCGAAGGGGAAAGTCTCCCACGGGCTATGAACAACGAATATGGAGGGGCATTGAGCCCCTCGGGGATGTAGAAATTTTCAGGCCGCAAGATGCTCATAGTGACCTGAAGGCTGGCTTCCTCGGAGGAAGGTACCTCTTCCTCAACCTTCTTGGATTCCTGGGCGTCTTACCGAGGAGCTTCCTTTCGTTTGACAAACTGTTTCAAATGTCCGTCCCTAATGAGTATTTCAATGGCATCCTTCAAGTGGATGCAGTCGTCCTTCATATAGCTGTGGCTCTTGTGGAACCCACAATATTTCGACTTGTCCGTGTTTGGTGTGGATGGTATCAACTTCAGGAACCGGACCCCCGCCTGTCGGAATTCTGAGTTGGTACATTCAGAAAGGATCTTTTTCCTCGAGACTATTAGGAGAGTGTACCCGTGGAACCGGCCGGAGGGCCCTTTGTTGTTTCGGGGCTCTTGGGGACGGTCTTCGCGCATTCTTTTTCCTCGACGAGATGTCGAGGGCTCGTCGGACCTAGAGGATCGGGCATTCTCCCGGTGCCTCGAATCTCTAGCAGAATTGGCGGCCTCATTCTCTTCGTACTGAATGTACGCTTGTGCCTTGAGAAGGAAAGCGTCCAACATTGTTGGGGGCGGGATGCCCACAGCTTTAGCAAATTCAGTGCGGGGACGGAGTCCGCGTTTGAAAGAAACTTTTTCATGTCATCGATCGTAGAGACCTGGATGGCCTCCTTATTGAACCTTTTGATGTAGACTCGTAGGGGTTCATCTCTCCCTTGAATAATGATCTCAAGGGAGGCTTCAGTATTTGGATGGCACCAGGGAGCCATGAAGTGTCTGGAGAACATTCTCCTCAGCTGCCTCCATGAGGTGATGGAATCGTCGGTGAGTCTTTTGTAATAGGTCATTGTCCCCTTTCTGATTGTGGTCGGGAATAACCTGCATTTGATGGAGCCCTGGACATTACAATAATCGAGTAGCGCATCGATATTTTCGATGTGCTCGTCGGGGTCCATTGTACCCTCGTATGTGCCTAAATAAGGGGTTTCTCTAGTCCCTTCGGCAGATGCATGGCCATAATCTCATGGGACAACGGACCGCAAGGCTCGTCGTCACTACTGTTGTTGGTCCAAGACGGGGAGCGGGCGTCCCGTCTGTATGTAGGATGGCGGTCTCGACGAAGAGACGAGGTTCGTGCTCGGCCCTTGGATCTGGGCGGAGGCGAACGTAGGGATTCTGCCCTGTGACTTCTTCTGGTCCTCTTGTGTTGCGCTGAATGCTGGTTCCGAGGAGAGATGTGATCGTGGTTTCCGACGGTCTGGATTTCTGGCTCTGGAGGTGCCCGACGGTTTCTTTCATGCCGGGGAGGAGGGCTTTGTGGTTGTTGACGTTCTTTCCGCGGTGGAGGAGATCTTGGACGGCTGGATTCTTCTAAGGCTCCAATCCTCGCGCTCTGATTAAGGATTAGGAAGTTGATCTTGTTGAGAACCTTGAATAGGGCCTCCATAGCCGGGTTGGCGCCGGGAGGAACTAGATCTGGAAGGTGCTCTGGGACGAGTGGGACCTCATTGTGATCTGTGCGAACAGGGGATAAAGAAGATGTGGCTCCATCTCTTTTTCGGAGGATGTCTCCGCCATGAGAGGTGGTTGCTCCGTCAACATCAATCTTGCTGACGAGGAGGAAAGCAGAGTTGCGAGCATCAAGAGTGTTATCACGGCTGACCATGATCAGGATTTTGAAGATCTGTTTTGGTCTCGTGTCTACGAAAGGAGAAAAGACGGGGATAACAAGTCTCCCACAGACGGCGCCACTGATCTTAACGGGTGATCAGAACCTAGAATGGGCCAGAGGCAAATGCTTGTGATGCTGGGTGTGAGAGAGGAAGAGGGGGTGTACTTGCAAGGCACTCCGATGCTAAAGTAAGAATCGGGCAAGAGAGAGAGAGAGAGAGAGAGAGAGAGAGAGAGAGAGAGAGAGAGAGAGCAAGTACAAAATATGAGTATATCAGGGTGAATATTGGATACTTGACCCTCTCAAGTGAGAGGATTTTTACAGTGCCCCCAGCGTTTGGCCATTGGTTCCTATTTTCGGGGAGAGATAATTGTTTCTCGAAGAATAGGTAACTATCAGAACTAGCTGTTGGAACGGGCAGAGGTGCCCATAACTAGTCATTGCTACGAGCAGGGGCGCAGTTACGGGTATAAGCGTCCTGGCTGTTTCTGGATGGTGGAACCGTGCGTGACAGGTAAGGACTGTCAAGCAGAAGCGATGTGACCAAGGGTAAATTGGTCAGCCTCCCCTGTTGGAAGGGGGGGGGGGGGGAAGGTAAATGCTCCCCCCTAAATTGGGTGGATTTAGGCAATTGGGTCGTTCTGAGAGTAGAAGTGGATTGGGCAATGCCTAGCCATTGGTTCAGTCCGAAACAATTAGTATGCTACTCAGGCTCTGACTGGTGTGGTGACAAAGTGGACAGAAGAAGCACTATAGGATACATATTTATGTATGTAGGAGCCCTTATTTCTTGGTGTTCCAAGGAGCAACCAGTGGTTGCATTATCAACCTGTAAAACTGAATACATAGTTGGTGCTTTGTCAGCTTGTTAGGCTATTTGGTTGATGAATTTGTTGCAGAAACTAAAGTTCAAGGTGAGCAAACCAGTCAGATTGATGATTGACAATAAATCTGCCATAAGTCTTACTAAGAATTCAGTGCTACATGGAAGAAGCAAGTAAATTGATGCTAAGTACCATTTTGTGCACAATTAAGTTCAGAATAGAGTATTTGAGGTTGTTCATATCAGCACTCAGAAGCAACTTGCAGATGTATTGATCAAGACAATCAAAACTTAACACTTCATCAATTTGAGGGATGTAACCGGTGTTGTGAATTTTTAAACTTGAATATAAATTAAAAGATGGTATTAAATGTAATACATCTTAAATTGTAAATTTGCATTTGAGTTTAATTTCAATTGTATGTAATTTGCATTAATATATACTCCAATAGTTAATTACAACTTGTAACAGAATTTTTGAAAAAATTAGTTACATTTTATTCTCTCTATTCTCTCTATGTCCATTATTTTCTTTCTCTTATGCATTATTAATAAATGTTCATATTTAAACTCCAAACATATAAGCCTCTGAACAAATGGAATTAAAAAGATACTGATTTCAATATGATTATCATTACAGAAAAATAAAACTCTGATTTTGATTCAGGCTAATATACTCTGAGGTGTGGCCTATGAACTGCCTAGTCTAGAATAAATTTTTTAACTGATAAAAGTTTCTGTACTACAAATGAAAGATACTAATAATTGTAAATCAAACAAAAGCTTACATACTACGAAACACCATCATAATCGCAGAATCGCGGACACTAGACATAACATTAAGAAAATGAGTGTTATTGGATATAATTATATGTATCTGATAAGGGCTGTGTCAATTGTAAAACAAACAAAAGGTTATATGCTATGAAGCACCGACACAAACATGAATATCAAACACGATATTCACATGTACACACAAATAATATTGAGAAAATGAAAGTTATTGAATATAACTACATTGTCGGTGTTGTGACAGGGTCAGTGCCTGACACTCACACATGTTGGACATTGGATGCGCTATCCATCTGACCGATTGGTGCTACTTTGATTATATGTATTCTTTCAAAGTAATAAGTTGTTCATGAACCAGAAACTAGAAGTTCATTCCAAATGATATCCATATCTAAAGATGGCATTCTACTTAACTGAACAGTTTCCACATCACATATCTCATTCTGCATACTTTTGCTTCTCTCATTTGTCTCACCTCCAATCTTCAACTCCTTCCTAGTTTCATCCTTTCCATTTTCAATCTTATCAACATGCTTACTATTTGATCTAGCTAGTGAATCACCTTGCTTTCTATCAGAAGAAGAACTACCTTGTTGTGATATTGCTTGAAGTTTTGCCTCAACAAGTGAAGCAGTTGTTCCATTCAACGAATTCGCTCGAATCACATGCTTTAAATCAGGAAAATTCAACTGTGCACATTCACCTCTTAGTATATATGCTGCTGTATCATATGCAATTGCAGCATCTTCAGCTGTGTCAAATGTCCCTAACCAAACCCTTGTCCGGTTTCTTGGTAGCCTAATTTCAGCAACCCATTTCCCCCAATGTCTCTGCCTCACCCCTTTGAAAAGCTTCCCTCTTCCACTATACTTCAAAGGTTGAGTCTTTGTGACACTCAACCAATTTTCATTGAAACTCTTGTTATAACCAATCTTTTGTTGATGCTGAGTTAGGCCAAATTGCGGTACATGATAACTTGGATTCGAAGTTATTGGCATGACTTCATTACTTTTGATATGTGATGTTGATGAGTATAGCATGGATGGTTCCTGCAAAAACAAACTCAAATTCGGATACTTCGGTGTATCAGAAGAAGAATCTATAGATTCTGTTGTCTCATCAAACACTGGATTTACGCTCGTTGTCGGGAGAGTTTCCAAAAGATTTAGAGGAAGAAAAGCATGTTTTATATCTGAGGCAAAGACATTAGAAGTGGTTAAACCTAAAGGTGCTACCTCTTGTTTCATTGAAGTAGAATTTGAAGCACACCAGAAAAAGTTTTGTGGTGAAGAAGTGAGAGAGTAAGAGCCTCTTCTTATAATTGTATCTTCCAAATACTTGGATTCTTGCAAACAAGTTGGTAATTCCTTTTGTGTAAAGATTTCTATCTTGGGAAATGTATCTTCCATATAGATTCTTTATACAATGAATTATGAGATAACAAAAAAACAGTGACAGATAGAAATGATTCAAATGTCACTACACCAAATAATTTTCCTTAAAGCTATAAGACACACACCTCATGTTGACATTTGAAAGGAACCTACTTTGTGTTTCATTTGACAGGTTCTTATTTCTTTATAAGAATTTCATTTTCTGCTAAAAAATATTATAATTGCTTGCATTCTAATTCACACTTTTCTTTAACAGCCAATAGGAATCTGACAGATCATGCTTTTTCTAGTCAGCTGTCTTACAAGCTACTAGACATTAACATGATAATTAATTATCTAGTCCCAACTCTTCTGAAAAAAAGATGTGTTTGTATCTGTGTGTCAGTGTTGACATGACGCCGGCACTTCTGATTACATTCAATTTATTTATTTTTTTAAATTATTATCGGTGACAATACATATATGTCAGTGTTGTATCTGTGTGTGTCTGTTTTCGTGTTTCGTACATAATTAATCTTTGTTCTATTACAACCACTTCCTTAACAATTGTATAAGAAATGTCTTTCTGAGGTGGCAAACTTCATATTTTATATTACCTTAAAAACTAAAATGCATTAATTTTTGAAGGCTTAGTGGTGGAGGTGACAAAACTTCATTATATATATTATCATGTACATAAATATTATATATAGTATTTACCAAGGATTTAATTTTAATATCCTATGTACTAATTTAATGAAGTCATAGCCACCTTTATGTATTAAACAAATGGCCAAATTGCAAGATCAAAACAAAGGTATGTAATTTATAATGTATTTGCTTTTTGGACCACATTTCAATGTCTCTTTAGGATTGCTTAAAGACACTGAACACTTCTATTATGGTTGATGCAGAAAAGAAAGTATAACAGAATCTCATGGCACTGTCCACACCTCCATATTTGAGGCTATGATCATTAGAGTTGCACTCTTTTAAGTGGAATTCATTGCACTGATTTTAAGTTATTCCATTTGTTTCATGACACATGGCGCCACAACTTTAAAGGTTCAACTTAGAAATATTAAAGAGCGGGAAGTCTAGAGTTCAATATCCGATAACGTCAAACATTTTTAATAATACATTGAAATGTTAACCTTTTAGGTTAGCCCCTTCTCCACCGCATCAGAAACTAAATCCCCTGCAACAAAGCATTACCTCATCATTTTACCGATCACTTTTAGTTGAGGGACGGATTCTAGGCATCATTCAGTCTACATGGAACTTTATTATTGCACTTTATAGTATACTATTTATAATAAGGTTTCTTTAAATATGGTAGCTGTTTTCTCAATTACTTTATAATCCATGCACATGGTTCTGACCAAGAAAGAATGTGATGCATACCATTAACTATATTGTTATTATGTAAAATAAAACAAGACAAGAGGTCATGTATAGGATGTTGCTTTAGTTAGCTGTCAACTTTTCCTACATCAAGCATCATTCTTTATTTATTGTCTTGTTTTGTACCTCATCATGATGATCATGAACTTGTTTATTATTAGGAATTAATCACTTCCACATTACCTCTGCTTAAATTGAGGATCATGGTAATGCAGATTCTTGAGTTGATTATGTATTCATCACTTGATGAGACATTATTATGTCGAAGATTAAGTGAAAGCATAATAAAATACTATCATGATTTATTTATTTATTATGATGTTTTGTTTGTATTGAAATGAAATTTGAAGAAGAAGAAAAACTAAAACAATTAAGGAAAAGCAGTAGTTGAAATTTTCTTGCAGTTGTTTGTAATTTCTTTTCAGTTGTTTTTTTTTTTAAAGAAATATGGGCTGTACTAGATAATAGGAAGAGGCACACTCTTATACAAAAGTAAAATTAATTTATTTCAATAACTTGTGCAATATAAGAAGATATTGAAATAAGGGAAGAAACTTATACTTATCAATCCTTTATTTGATGATATGTCAGATAAATCTTTAGATTTATTTCTATTAGAATGAACTATGAGATTATGTGAAATATTAATGGCCAGATTTATTATCGCAAAACAATTTTATAACACTTTCACATTCACATTTTATATTCAAATCTTTTAATATTTGTTTAATCTACAATCAATCACAAATTCCTTGTGTTATATCTCTAAATTCTGTTACAGGGTTTGATTGGGCAACTATTCTTTGTTTCTTGTTAATTATTTGCTTTTGGACTGCATTAAGTTTTTTATTTATCATTATTGTTTCAGTTTTGTTTTAGTCAATTAGTGGATCCTAAATTTTAGGAGTCAGTCTAGTCAGTTACCCCATGTTTCTAATGTGGTGGTGATTAGTTTTACTTTTGAAAACACTATAAGTGTTTTCGCTGTCATGAATAAAAATATAGTAATTCCCATTTTCTCAATCTCTCTGCTATAATAAAACCAACAATTGGTATCACAGCTTTCTTCTTACGAGACCTGTAAAAATGGAAGGTGAAGCAAGCTTCTCATGAATTGCTCCGCCCACCTTTGATGGAGACAACTATGACCTTTGGGCAGTTAAAATGGAGTCTTATTTGGAGGCGTTGGACCTTTGGGAAGTCGTGGAAGAGGATTATGAAATTCCTCCGCTGCCGAACAATCCTACCATGGCTCGAATAAAATTGCACAAGGAGAAAAAAACCAAGAAGGCAAAGGAAAGATCATGTCTCTTTACTGGTGTTTCATCAATAATCTTCACCAGAGTCATGACTCTTAAAACACCAAAAGCAATTTGGAACTACTTAAAGGAAGAATACGCAGGGGATGAGAGGATTCGAGGCATGCAAGTGTTTAACTTGATGAGGAAATTCGAGATGCAGAGAATGAAAGATTCTGAGACAATCAAAGAATACTCTGACAGGTTGCTTTCCAATGCGAACAAGGTTAGATTACTCGGCACTGAATTCACTGATTCTAGAATTGTGGAAAAAATTCTGGTTACAGTGCCAGAGAGATACGAAGCATCAATAACTACTTTGGAGAATACGAAGGATCTGTCCAAAATCACCTTAGCAGGAGTGTTACATGCCTTGCAGGCCCAAGAGCAGCGAAGGCTTATGAGACAAGATCACGTGGTTGAAGGTGCTTTACCAGCCAAGCATCATGAAGTTGGAAGTAGCCAAAGCAAAGACAAAGGTAAAAAGAAAAATTACCCACCTTGTGAGCATGGTGGCAAAATGGATCACCCACTGTTCAAATGTTGGAGAAGACCAGACACAAAGTGCAATAAGTGCAATCAGCTTGGACATGAAGTTGTAATTTGCAAAGGCAAATTTCAACAACATGAAGCTAATGCCAAGGTTGTAGAGCAAGATGAAGAAGATCAAAATTTTATGGCAACATGCTTCTCAGCAAGGAGTAGTTCTGAATGATGGTTGATTGATAGTGGTTGTACAAACCACATGACATACGATAAAACTCTCTTCAAGGATTTGAAGCCTATAAAATACTCAAAAGTCAGAATTGAGAATGGTGACTATATTTCTGCAAAAGGAAAAGGAACCATTGTAATTTCAACTAGCTCAGGTATGAAAATAATCTCAGATGTTCTATATGTGCCTGATATTGACCAAAATTTGCTTAGTGTGGGTCAATTGTTAGAAAAGGGATTTAAAGTTCTTTTCGAAAATCAACATTGTCTTATCTTTGACACTACCGGTCGGGAGATTTTAAGAGTAAAAATGAGAGGTAAAAGCTTCTCATTTGATCCAATTATGGAGGAGCAGACAGCTTACATCACTCAAGTCAGTCTCACTGAACTCTGGCATAAGCGACTTGGTCACTGTCATATTCAAAGGATGCTAAACATGAAGAGGAAAGATATGATTAAAGGTCTACCAGTTCTTTCCGATCATTTGCCAAATTGTAATGCCTGTCAATTTGGTAAACAAAACAGAACGTCATTTCCCAAAACAGTTTGGAGAGCCTCTCAAAAGCTGCAACTCATTCACACTGATGTGGAAGGACCTCAAAGAACTCCATCGTTACAAGGTAGTCTATATTTTATTCTTTTCATAGATGATTTTACAAAAATGTGCTGGATTTTTTTCTTGAAATTCAAGCATGAAGTGGCTGGAGTCTTTGGAAAGTTCAAGAATATGGTGGAAACTCAAAGTGGTTGCAAGATACAATTTCTAAGATCATATAATGGGAAGGAGTACACCTCAACACAATTTAATCTATTTTGTGAAGAAGCTGGTATTGTACATCAACTCATAACCCCATACACTCCAGCGCAAAATGGAGTTAGTGAAAGGAGAAATAAATCAGTAATGGAGATGGCCAGATGCATGCTGCATGAGAAGGTATTGCCTAAATAATTTTGGGCCGAAGCGGCAAACACAACTGTTTTTCTTCAAAATTGACTTCCATCCAAGGCTTTGAAAGACAAAACTCCTTTTGAGGCTTGGTATGGATATAAGTCTTCACTAACCTTTCTTAAAGTGTTTGGTTGTGTTTTTTTTTGCACATGTTCCACAGGTTAAGCGCGACAAGCTTGACAAGAAAGCAATTCCGGGTATTTTTAAGGGTTATAGTTCTGTTTCAAAAGCCTACAAAGTATATCATCCTCAAACTAGAAAGTTGACTATTTCTAGGGATGTACATTTCAATGAAGATCAACAATGGAATTGGAAAAACCCATAAAAGATAATTGGATTTTTTAACAATATTGAAGATGATTATGGCGGAAACCAAACAACAAAGTTGTGTCAGGATGAACTAGAAGATGACCCTCCTATTAGAGGCACAAGGCTGATGTCAGACATTTATCAAATATGCAATGTAGCAGTATGTAAACCTAGTTGCTATGAGGAAGCACTCAAGGATCCAAAATGGAAAAAGGCAATGGAAGATGAGATTTCGATGATTCAAAAAAACAACACATGGGAGCTGGTTGACAAGCCTCAAGATAGAAAAGTTATTGGAGTTAAATGGGTTTTTAGAATAAAGCTTAATGCGGATTGCTCTATCAATAAATACAAGGCCAGACTTGTGGTAAAAGGGTATGCACAAATTTTTAGTGTTGATTATTCTGACACTTTTGCACCAGTGTCCAGATTAGATATAATTAGATTGGTGTTAGCAGTTGCTGCTCAACAAGGCTAGAAAGTATTCCAGTTAAATGTCAAATCAGCCTTTTTAAATGGAGTTTTACAAGAAGAGATATATGTGGAGCAGCCAGAGGGATTTGTTATGCATGGTGTCGCATCTCGAAAAATCACGGAGACATTTCGGAGAACGCGACCCTCGCGCGAAAGGCGCGGAAAATGCGGTTCGACAGAGTCGCCACCGAACTTTATTTTTCCCGAATAAACGGGAGAGGAAAATATCGAGAAAACCTCTTAAAAACGAAAGGATAGGAACAGGGCTGTCGCAACCAAGTTCCGGGTTCGGGAGTCGGTTACGTGAGGGGAAGGTATTAGCACCCCTCACGTCCGTCGTACTCGACGGGAACCTCTTAAGGTAATTGTGGGGAGTGTTGTCTAGGTTTACTTGTTTTCTTCTCGTTGTTAAAGGTAGAATTGGTAGGGTAAAAGGTTAAAGACGCTAAGGAGAGATGGGTGGATGGAGGATAGGGTGCTCGCCAAGGATTGGGGCCCTTGTGCCTACGTATGCTCATTCGGACGAGAATGAGAAATCAGAGCGTCGTAGTTCGACTATGGAAAGGACGGGGGGAAACGGAAGATGAATGGAAGTGTGCTCGCCAAGATCATCGCAATCTTGTGCCTACGTATCTTACATTCGGACGAGAATGAAGAATCAGAGCAGTCGTAGTTCGTGGGGACGACCACGAAAAAAATGAGGTTGAATAGGTTGGAAGTTGAGTTGAGAGATGAAAGAGTGACTGACAAACAACCTAAGGGCGGGCCTCAAGAGCTTGTCACTCAAGAATTCAAGGAATGCGAGATCCCAAGAACTCAGTTCTTTCGGAAATTGGGTTGAATGAGTTGAAGATAAGAGTTGGATATTTTGAAAACGAAAGAATGAACTAACAACAACTCGGGGGCGCGCCCAAGAGTTACTCGTTCGAATATTCAAAGAATAGATTCTAAGAATATCCCTTTTTCGTAAGTTTTAAAAAAAAATGTGTTTGTGAAAGGATCGAATCGAAGAATGGCATGCGAGGCCAAAAGGAAGTTGTTTTGAACTGGTTCGACGACATGTCGAAGATTTGATTGAAGGTGGAACTGGCTTGACGACGTGTCAAGGGTTAAGGTTGTGAGAAACGATATTAGTCCCTGAGGGTGCTCCTAATATCGAGACCACGAGGAATTGTGAATGTGTGCGAAATGTGGGTTGCGAATGCGTACGAGCACTCGTCTTAGGAGGATGTAGAGAACGGTTGAGTTTGAAAAAGTCGAAAGGTTGAGTGAATAACAACCCAAAGGGCATGCTTCGAGAGCTATTCACTCGAAAATTCAGGGAATGCTAGACTCCAAGAATCTCCTTCTTTCGAAGTTTGAATCGGAAAGAAAATAGTTTAGAAAATGATTCGAAGTGAAATGAGGTATGAAAATAGTTTAAGGTACGAGATGTGAGGATACGATATTGGATTTGAAAGTGAGAGAAATGACAATTATTTGATAAATGAGACGTAGGCCTCACAACCAATTAATTGGGGTATTATCGAAATGCTAGATCTCGACGACACCTTTTTCATTTGAAAAATGTTTGAGTGAACGACAGAAATATCACACAGAATGCTAGATTCCTATAATATTTCTTTGTCCAAAATAGTGTATTAAAACGAAAAGTTGAACAATATATTATTTAAGGTGTACACCCCAATAATAATCGTCCAAAAATCCAAGAAGTGCTAGACTTCAAAGATTTAATTTGCCCTTTTTATTGAATAGGAGACATAACGCAAACGTGAGTGCATACCAACCATATTGACTTGAATTTAGTAAGTTTTTGGTCTTGGCTCACTTTGTTTATCAAAGCTAAAAGAGAAACAGATTATTTGAACCACTTAACTAATTTAATCTAATTTAATTATTAAAATTATTTGATGATCAAATAATTAAATTAATTAAAATTGATTAAAAGATTAAATGATTGAAATTCAATTAATTAATTAATTATGTTAATCAAAATTAATTATCTAAATTATCTGATTAACTCAAATAATTAGGCTAATTAAAATTTATTAACAAAATTAAAATAATAAGTCAAAACATAATAATCTATATCATATTAACTTTTCCTTCAAGCTTCTGCTGCTTCTACAATTTGTGCATAGTTACCAACAAACCGGAAATGCCACACTTGCATACTTGGTGGAAAACGTCTGCCAACCGTTATTGTGCTTGACCTTACTATTATTAGTCACCGCCAAAACCATGAAACCGACATGAGCCTTGATATGAGTCTCACAAATCTAATCAGAAAAAAAGCTAACACAATTGATAATCAAAAATAAAGTTACAACTCTGCATAAACAAACAAATGCGTCGAGGTTCGAAAACTAGAAATGCACAAGCAAGATTAACCGTCATATGGCCATCCTTGTTCACGGTAGCGGTATCATTCTCAAACAATAACAGAACTTATAACTTAAAAGCGAAAACACAACATCCAAACATAAGCGGTAACAAAGCGAAGTGCCTGAAGCTGTAATGTATAACCACAATGTTTTTGGAATCCCAACAACATCTACAAAATTTTGTTACTCTAAATCTCAACCAAAGTGCAAGCAGAATTGAAATGCAATATAACCGACATTTTGATCGAACCAGACTACCCAGACCAAGCTAATGCCAATAAGAGTCTAAACAAAATATCCTATTCTGTTACTATTTTACGGTGATTGAATTAAGACGTGTAAACAATAAATATCATGGCAGAACTTATCCTACACACAATAAAAGATCAAGAAATACCGACACGCAAAAATTACTTCCTCTCTGCGTTGCTGCAGTCGATATGAATCGTTGAGTTGACGGGATTCCGCTTCAGAGCATATATTCTGCAAGATATCTTCACAACAGGCTACCGAGTTGCTCCCGAGAACGTGTTTCAATCCAAATCTTATCTTGAATGCATAACCTTCACACCTGCATAATAACCCAATCACAGACAAAGACAGAACTTCTCGCGAAACTGTGATTTGCGGTGTTTGGTCCATATTCGCAACCTATACTCCTTGCATTCCTTTCCATCCCCAAAAGCTTGTCACCGTTTTGTCTCAAAACGTGACTGTAACGCGACGAGGATGGTCGAAAGTTGAGTTAAAGTCGTGCTGCATTACGATCATCGAAACTTTGTGCTGGAGCTATTGTGATACGACCGATTTGCCTCTATATCGACGGACCTGTTGTTGTATGCCACTCGACCTCATATTGCTATTGCGCAATTTGAATTCGGCAACTCCATAACCTACACAAAAATCCACAGTCCAGATAGAAATAGAAAATGAAATTAGTAAGAATGAAATCTTATGTAACAGAATTTGAATTGAAGATGCCACTGTGATATGAGAGCAAAACAGAACATCGTCTTCTTCGGCATCGTATACAATGGTTGTGACCACTTGGGGTGCTAACTTCTCTTGTAAGTACGAGCCGCTGACTTGAATCCAATTGTATTTCTAGCTGCAGGCATAGGGCACCCAACGAAGTGGTAGTGCAGACGAAACTGGTTTAACTTTACGATCACTTATAACCATTCTCGCTCATCTCCATCAGAATTGCTTGAGGAGATCTCTTCAGCTTGCAAATTGCTTATCTTTAACTACAGTCCTTGGCTTCTCAGCTGAAAACACACCGAAATGTACTCGAATTGCTGCTGGAATCGGAGCTCAATGACGCACTGAAGCCGCATTCAGATTCCAACTCAAATCTGTAAACTAAAAAATCCACAATATGTAGCAATGCAAGTCGAAAAGAAGCATTAGCAACATAACCAACCAGTTTTTAAAAAAAACCTCCTAACAGACAGCACATATAAACCCTGTGGCAGTAAATTTGTCAGTGACAAAAATTAACAACTTGGGAAACAAAAAGTGTGAAGAAAAACATCGTGGACATTGGTCGGAAGGGCATGTCGCTGCGGACCAAAACCTGTGCTTCATGAGTACGCGTTAGAGTAATTTGTATCGGTCGCCATGTTGATTGATGTCGTCGAACATTGTCTGTGCGAGACTGTGGCCCGTGAAATTTGATGCTACTGAATTGGGTTGTCGACTTGAAGCTAAACCACTTGGATTCAAACCACTGACGCACGTTGGAAGAGTGAGATCGACGACTCGTTTGCAGCGACTGTATTGGTTCCACACCCTGAGTTTCCACTTTAGGAACCTGCACACAGCAGACAACAAACAAAGCAAAACACAATACTGATTTTACAAATTAGAAATCGCCGAAGCGGAGGTTGACAACCCTGTGCTCCTGTCAGTATCAGTGTTTAAAAAAATGAAATTGGATGCTCAGAAATACCAATGATACAGCAGATATCTAAAGCAACATACTTTGCTTCTCGAGAAACAACAACCATCCGTTGTGGTAAGCCTGACTGCAACACTTACGAACAACCACACTAGATTGGAAGTTGTCACACTACTGAAATAAACCGATGACGGCGAAGATTCAAGTGGGTCTCGTGTTGAAGACAGAACCCCCGTGACGACAACTGCGAATTTCCATCAAAGAAAACAACACCTGCTAAACTTCAAACATTGTTGTGTTGCCTCTACATCCGTAACAGCTCGCAACCGTCCAGCTTCCTTCAAAGACCAACAACCTGTTCTCCCAGTGTAAGCCATTTCTATTAATGCGCATCAGACGAACACAGCGAACCTTTACAGCAAACTTTCAGGCAGTGTCAGAATCATTCTAATCAACCAATAATTAGACCAAAACAAACGAGGATTAGTGGAACAAAAAAGACTTAAAGAGAAAGTTCACAAATCGTATCCAAACCGTATAAAAATTGGTAAATAACATGAACTGTTAGTAACTATAACCATTTCTGGTATGCACATGAAACATGAATAAGCATCAAAGCTAAAGTGGATAATGAACAAGACCAAAAAAGATGATAGTTAAGCAAGTTGAATCTGATACCAAATACGTGCTTACTGTCGCTTTGTTGGCCACCGCGAGTCGATTGCGCTTCGGAACAAAACCTGGTACACGGTCGTGGTAAGCTTAACGATGACACTTAAAGCCGTTGAGTGTGAGAAGCCCAAAGATGTTGCTGTTGTGAAAACGCTGAAAGTTGTTGCAGAGTTGTTGCCGCTTTGTTCAAACGTCGCCGTTTCACTTCTACTCTACATCTCAGTAGCAGCGATGAGGGATTTGAAAGCGAAACCTCATCCCTACCGCCGTTGTGATAATGATTTGGGATTGATGAGTTGAACACGGGTTTCGTTGCTTACGTAGCCGCGAAGGGAGTCTCGAAGGGTGATGAGGAAATGATGTTTAGGGTTCAATTTGGGGAATCCGGCGGCGGTTTAAGGTTTGGTCTGAGAAAATGGGAGAGGAAATGGGTGCGACGAAGAAGGATAGTGTTTGAGGTTGATGGTTTTATGAAAGAACGATGGCCAATGTTGGGGTTTGGGGTTAGATTTGAGGTTTTCGGCGCCTCTAGGGTTCTGAGAGGGTGATGAACAACAGGTTAGGGTTTTCAGAGTTAATTGGGGCGCTGTGAACAGTAAATTAGGGTTTTCTTTGCATCAATTTCCCCCTTCCCTTTATATCTAGCGGACGCTCTCCCTCAGCCTCTCCAATGGGCCCCCACGATGGGCCTCATGTGAACCAGACATTAATTCCAATATTTTTTGCTTTGTTTTTTTTTTTAATTAAATAAACAAATTAACTACTAATTAAAATTAACAATACTAACTATTAATTATAACAAGCAAATTGATAAAACTATAAGAAAATTAATATTATACAAATAAATTGATATAAACTTAATTAATATTATTAACATAAATAATCTAATATATATACAAAATATTATTATTACTTAAAAGAAAGAGAAAAGTTAAGAAATGGAAATAAGATAATATTCACACAAAAATTTAGGACACGTGTCACGCTTTAATTGATCAAAAAGAATAAATTAAAAAACGACCAATTGCGAGATGCCACGTGTCTAAATGGCACGGAGCAAAAAAAGCGAAAATAATTACAAAAAGGTAGGACAAATTTAGGGTATGACAGATGCCCCTATCTAATAGGCTTAAACCTAGGAGGATGAATTGCATTGGCGTTCACATCCCTGAGGTAGAAGTCTATTAGATATAAAAAAAACCCTGAATTTGTCCGAAAGAAAGAGAGATGTTTGAGAATTGGAAATGCTGGGTGATGTAAACCTCTGAGTAAGCTGGCACAAGTCGTCATCACCAAAAGGATGATGGGATGAAACACACACAACTATTACCACCAAAAGGATGGCAAAGCAAAGCACCATCGCATGATCTATCATTAATGACCATGATAGACCCCCCACCACAAGGATGACGGAGCGAGACAAGCAAAATTCGCACAATCTATCACTAATGACCATGATAGACCCTCACCAAAAGGATGACGGAGCGAGACAAGCGAAATTCGCACAATCTATCACTAATGACCATGATAGACCCTCACCAAAAGGATGACGGAGCGAAACACACGCCAAACAATATCGCACAATCTATCATTAATGACCATGATAGACCCTCACCAAAAGGATGACGGAGCGAAACAAGCAAAATTCGCACAATCTATCATTAATGACCATGATAGACCCTCACCAAAAGGATGACGGAGCGAAACACAAAAGAAAGCATCGCGCAATCTGATACCGACGAAGTACCAGACCTACCACCAAAAGGATGGTAGAGCGAAAGCACAAAGAAAACATCGCGCAATCTGATACCGACGAAGTATCAGACCTACCACCAAAAGGATGGTAGAGCGAAAACACAAACAAAACATCGCGCAACCTGATACCGACGAAGTACCACACCTACCACCAAAAGGATGGTAGAGCGAAAACACAAAAGAAAACATTGCGCAATCTGATACCGACGAAGTACCAGACCTACCACCAAAAGGATGGTAGAGCGAAAACACAAAAGAAAACATCGCGCAATCTGATACCGACGAAGTACCAGACCTACCACCAAAAGGATGGTAGAGCGAAAACACAAATAAAACATCGCGCAATCTGATACCGACGAAGTATCAGACCTACCACCAAAAGGATGGTAGAGCGAAACACAAAACAAATCGCACAATCTGATATCGACGAAATATCAGACCTACCACCGAAAGGATGGTAGAGCGAAATCAAAAACAAAGGTTGCTATCACCAGATTTGAAGTTTACCAACATCAAAAGGATGCAGGCTAGGTTGAACTGACGAAGTTCGACTATCACCAAAAGGATGATAGTAAGGCAATTGACAACGGTCACGCTTGCTGGGTACAACTCATTGGGGAACCCCCGAGAAGAAGATTGAATTGAAATGAGTCAACGGGGTACGCCCACCGTCTTGTTTGGAGATTACAGTTTTGCCGAAATGATTTCATGGTTACGCCCATGAATTCTGAAGAGGATGCCCCTGACTAGGCTGAATTTGTCTTGCTGTCTTGTCTTGCTCAACAAAAGGTTGAACGACTTCATGAGGGACTCTTACGGTCTTGCTGAAGATGCCCCTGTTCGGGTTGGATCTTGCACTGAACTTCTTGGGTTTGCCCAACAAAAGGTTGAACAACTTCGTGAGGAACGCTCACGGTCTTGAATGGTATGCCCCTGGCTGGGCTGAATGTTGGTTTGCATATTTGATCAACCACGAGGTTGAAATTCGTCACGGGGGACGCCCATGGTCTTGGAAAAGATGCCCCTGACTGGGCTGAATCTTGCTTTGAATGTCTTTGAATTTTTGGGAGAAACACCCAATCGCGGAAGATTGCCCCTGCCTGGGCTGGTGATTGCTTTGAAGCTCTTGAAAATCGTGGGGTAAACCCACCATCTTGCGGAAAACGCCCCTGACTGGGCGGTCGACGGTCTTGGAAATCTTCGAGATTGATCCTGGACCTTGACTTGCATATATGAATGCTGGATGATAAATGATATTTTATATGAGTGGATGTGCAAATGCAAATGCTGACGAGCAGAGATGCAAGAGCTGGGGAAGTATGGTATGATTGGTATGTATGTGACGCAAAAACGCTTATGATGATGAATGCAATGCGTATGATGCATATGATGCAGACGGGTAATGTGCAGGTGGAGACGCCAGCGTGGTGGATTTTGGGTAGTTGCCAATGCGGATTGGACTTCGGGTGGTGGGAGGGATTGATTTCCTCGACACGCAGCTTGTTGAAGACGTCACGATCGGAGCAGAAGATGATGCTCTGGATGCCCCAAGTCCGGGTACTTGGTGATTATGAATTTGCTTCAAAGAAGG
Source organism: Lathyrus sativus (assembly GCA_963859935.3). Lineage (NCBI taxonomy): Eukaryota > Viridiplantae > Streptophyta > Magnoliopsida > Fabales > Fabaceae > Lathyrus > Lathyrus sativus. The sequence continues at coordinate 571,346,649 of OZ012740.1, read as the reverse complement.
TTGCAACTCTGTTTTGATGGTCAGGATGACCTGGTCTTGCCCCAGTCTGAATATGGTAATGGTATGCCCCAGATTAACCAGTTCTGACATATGGAAGTTGAACTCGGATGACTTGCCCCTGCTCGAGCTGTTGAATGCTTGCCCCAGCCTGTGGGCTTTGAAATAATCTTGCTTCGTGTAGCATCTGAAAGTCAAGTTTCTCCTCGATTGCCCCTTTGCTGAAATATCTTTGGATACCTAGCACTGTTTTGCAATTAAAATTGTACATTCATAAATGGTAATAATTAATGCAAAGTTCGATGCAAGTTTGAAAGAGTATTGTTTATTTGGAAGTGTCGTGATAGTGAGACAAATGGACTACTAGCCCAGATGTTGTGCTAATTTGATTGGTGTGAAAGATATAGCAAGCAAAGTGACACCAATGCTGATGATTAGAAATCATGTAAGGAGTCAGGTTACGCAACCTTGCGATGATATGCTTTCAGAATGAACCTCGTCTCAATTAGGTCTTTCAAGGGTTGTAACGTGGTCTGGTTTGCGGTTTATGAAACAAAGGATATTAGGCTCAAAGTATGATTTGTACCCACCCCTTCTTCGTAATGATCTTCAGTCCTACGCTCAGTTAATTCTACACTTGTCTTGACGGTATAAACTTGATGGTTCAAGGTTTGCTCGACGCGGCAGTCACCTTTATTTTGGTTTTTTGATGGATGTTAGTGCCCCTTGACTTGGGTGGCCACTGAATCCTATTTTGTTTTTGTGTTGAGGGTTCCGGGGTCCTCTTTTGTTTTTGTTTTGATCCCTAACTTTTGCATGGATTGACTTCGCTTGTTAGATCCATCGGGATTGCCTTGATTTTGCCTAAGTCCCCTCTAAGGTGTCTGACTTAGCAGGCTTTTGATTTTTTGGATTTTGTTGTAACTGCCATAGCATGGGTCATTGATGAACAACCGTCTTCTGGATTTTGCTTCTTGATTCGAGTGTGGGATTGGATTAACTGAACACTACCCTGCCCCAGGTTGAGTGTAAGGGTTTGAATATCCGAAGGAAACTGCTACTTCTAGGCTCGAAATGGTTTACTAGGGATTAACTCCTTATATCTCCGGTGTTTGGGGAATTGAAACAATGCCTGTACATCATTGACGAGATTCCGTCTGAAAGCATACAGTTTGCAATTATGGGTATCTTGTTTTCATCATCCTCCCTCAAATCATGCTAAACAACAGTGAGTGAATAAATGTGTCGGTGATAAGTGAAAAATGAGTGAATACGACATAACTAATTCAAAACATGCATAAACGATACATTAATGAAAACCAAATACAAATGGCAATTGTTCAAAGCATACAATACTTAAATAAACAAAGACAAAACATAAGAAGCTGCGAATAATGAAATGGCAACATGACTGCCTTCTTCGGGGAACAAACTTGACTGGAATCGATCTGACGTTGGCGTTAGTTGACTGGTGGCATCGGATTGTTGATGATATTTGGAGACTTCCCATTGAAGTTGATAGCATCCCTATCGATCATGTCTTGAATTATGTGCTTGAAAGCCCTGCAGTCCTCAATGGTGTGACCTGGAGCGCCCTTATGAAACTCACAATGGGCATTTGCATCGTAATCGGCAGGAATGATAGTTGGAGGAGCTAAATCTCTCGGAATGATAGCTTTCTTCTCCATCAACTGAACAAAGATTTTGGCATATGGCATTGGTAGACGATCAAAGACTCTATCTGGCCTCCATGTTCTCTGCGGACGCTGTGGGCGAGCACCTTGTCGTTGCTGAGTTGCTTGCATCTGCTGTTGCTGAGGAGGATACTGGTATCCTTGCTGGTTGTAAGCTTGTTGCTGAGGAGCCTGTTGCCTTGGCATCTGAGCTTGCGCTGCATGAACAGCTGGCTGATAAGGCATTGGCGCATATTGCGCAGCAGCAACATATGGATACTGATAGTAGGGAACTTGATAAGGCATAGGAGCAGGAGCTTGTTGAAAGGCTTGCCCTTTCTGCACAAAGATGGCATTTGTTTCGCCCTCCTTCTTCTTGTATCCATTGAAAGGCCTCTTGGCATTAGCCTGGCTATTAGAACCTCCCGGGATCTTCCCACTTTTCAGCCCTTCTTCAATTCTTTCACCGACGATCACCAAGTCAGAAAATCCAGCGGAGACACTACCGATCAGCTTTTCGTAGTACTGGCCTTGCAAAGTACCCATGAATATGTCAATCAGTTCACGGTCAACAAGAGGTGGATGCACCCTTGCGGCTAGCTCTCTCCATCGTTGTGCGTACTCCTTGAAGGATTCGTTGTCCTTCTGAGTCATACTCTGAAGCTGAGTACGATTAGGAGCAAGGTCAGTGTTGTACTTGTACTGCTTGACAAATGCATCAGCTAGCTCGGCCCAAGTACGCACACTATTACGCTCCAGCTGCATATACCATTCAAGTGATGCCCCAGACAGGATGTCCTGGAAGCAATGGATCATGAGCTTCTCGTCTCTGGCATAGGTAGCCATCTTGCGACAGTACATCTTCAGATGAATGTTTGGGCAACTGAGACCTTTGTACTTCGAAAATTCGGGAACTTTGAACTTGGGAGGAATGACAACATCAGGCACCAAGCATAATTCCAAAGCACTGAAAGAATTTGAATTGTGCCCTTCCATGGCTCGGAGTTTCTCGGCTAGATCTCGGCACATCTTCATGGCTTCAGAATCCTGAGCAGCGACAGGACTGGTGATGGGAATAGCAGCATGATAGTTCTGAACATCGTCATACTGATCCATCAGAGTATCTTCGATATGAGGAGCTGGGATTTGCACAGCAGCAGGCTGGGCGTGCGGGATAACTCCAACGGTAACTCCAGGCGCTGGGATTGGTTGAGAAGTGTTTCCTTCAACTGCGTTGTTGAAGTTCAGCGGCATCCCATGAGAACTTGGAATTTGAACCAAAGGGATGGCAGTAGACCCTTGTCCATTGTGGTTGACGACAGCGGCGGCTTCACGCTGTTCTTCTTCTCTCCTGGCTGTGAGGATGGCTTCGAGGATCTGGTCGATCTTTCCTTTCATGGAATCCAACTCTTCCCTGAAGGCGACTTGCTCCTGTTGAATCTGCTCCATCATTCGTCTGGTATTGGCTCTAGTTGCGTACTGGTGTCGAGGAATCAGCTTGATTTACTGGAGAAGAAGGAACGGAGACATAAGGTTCTGTTGGAGGACTGGAAATGCAAAATGCACAACATATGAAATGCAATGCAAATGATATGCAAGATGCAATGCAAGGTACAAAATCCAGGATCACAGGATCACAATTCCAACAACTCTTGAAGCTGGTAACTGTAACAGGTAAATAACCGTAATTCCTGCTCAAAGAAAAGTTGACAGGTAAATCCTATATGGGAAGATCTAGACACTCTACCCATAAACCCACTCACGGGGTGGTTTCTATGTTTGGTTCCCAGGATCACGGACACTAGTCGTATTAGCGTCACGCAACAGGCTGGCTGCATTACGACGATAATGACGATAAGGTCTCTCCTGAGCGGGGTCCTCGTGCTAGGCACACAAGGAGCGAGTCCTTGGAGACTAACACTACACGACCACCAATATCGGAACTGGTGCTAACAAAAGGTTCCCAGAATCACGGACCCTTCATTAATCAAGTCGTGCGACAGGCTAGCTGTGTTACAACAAGATCCACGAATAGGTCTCCTCTGGAGGAGCTTTCATGCTAGGCCCACAAGGAGCGAGTCCTCGGAGACTAACACTACTCGACTACCAATTCTAAACTATGTGTTCTCTCTGCTTTTACCAAAGCTCGGGTGTAGAGCTTTACTTATGATGTCATCCCAGTAACCAACAGGCGACAAAGCACAAATAAAATCTATAAGAGAACAAAAACAAAAAGAAAACAAATAAAAAACAAACACTCCTCACAAACCAAAAGATAGGCTCGACTCTCTCTTTGCATGGAGCAATGCTTCCCCAGCAGAGTCGCCACCTGTCGCATCTCGAAAAATCACGGAGACATTTCGGAGAACGCGACCCTCGCGCGAAAGGCGCGGAAAATGCGGTTCGACAGAGTCGCCACCGAACTTTATTTTTCCCGAATAAACGGGAGAGGAAAATATCGAGAAAACCTCTTAAAAACGAAAGGATAGGAACAGGGCTGTCGCAACCAAGTTCCGGGTTCGGGAGTCGGTTACGTGAGGGGAAGGTATTAGCACCCCTCACGTCCGTCGTACTCGACGGGAACCTCTTAAGGTAATTGTGGGGAGTGTTGTCTAGGTTTACTTGTTTTCTTCTCGTTGTTAAAGGTAGAATTGGTAGGGTAAAAGGTTAAAGACGCTAAGGAGAGATGGGTGGATGGAGGATAGGGTGCTCGCCAAGGATTGGGGCCCTTGTGCCTACGTATGCTCATTCGGACGAGAATGAGAAATCAGAGCGTCGTAGTTCGACTATGGAAAGGACGGGGGGAAACGGAAGATGAATGGAAGTGTGCTCGCCAAGATCATCGCAATCTTGTGCCTACGTATCTTACATTCGGACGAGAATGAAGAATCAGAGCAGTCGTAGTTCGTGGGGACGACCACGAAAAAAATGAGGTTGAATAGGTTGGAAGTTGAGTTGAGAGATGAAAGAGTGACTGACAAACAACCTAAGGGCGGGCCTCAAGAGCTTGTCACTCAAGAATTCAAGGAATGCGATATCCCAAGAACTCAGTTCTTTCGGAAATTGGGTTGAATGAGTTGAAGATAAGAGTTGGATATTTTGAAAACGAAAGAATGAACTAACAACAACTCGGGGGCGCGCCCAAGAGTTACTCGTTCGAATATTCAAAGAATGCTAGATTCTAAGAATATCCCTTTTTCGTAAGTTTTAAAAAAAAATGTGTTTGTGAAAGGATCGAATCGAAGAATGGCATGCGAGGCCAAAAGGAAGTTGTTTTGAACTGGTTCGACGACGTGTCGAAGATTTGATTGAAGGTGGAACTGGCTTGACGACGTGTCAAGGGTTAAGGTTGTGAGAAACGATATTAGTCCCTGAGGGTGCTCCTAATATCGAGACCACGAGGAATTGTGAATGTGTGCGAAATGTGGGTTGCGAATGCGTACGAGCACTCGTCTTAGGAGGATGTAGAGAACGGTTGAGTTTGAAAAAGTCGAAAGGTTGAGTGAATAACAACCCAAAGGGCATGCTTCGAGAGCTATTCACTCGAAAATTCAGGGAATGCTAGACTCCAAGAATCTCCTTCTTTCGAAGTTTGAATCGGAAAGAAAATAGTTTAGAAAATGATTCGAAGTGAAATGAGGTATGAAAATAGTTTAAGGTACGAGATGTGAGGATACGATATTGGATTTGAAAGTGAGAGAAATGACAATTATTTGATAAATGAGACGTAGGCCTCACAACCAATTAATTGGGGTATTATCGAAATGCTAGATCTCGACGACACCTTTTTCATTTGAAAAATGTTTGAGTGAACGACAGAAATATCACACAGAATGCTAGATTCCTATAATATTTCTTTGTCCAAAATAGTGTATTAAAACGAAAAGTTGAACAATATATTATTTAAGGTGTACACCCCAATAATAATCGTCCAAAAATCCAAGAAGTGCTAGACTTCAAAGATTTAATTTGCCCTTTTTATTGAATAGGAGACATAACGCAAACGTGAGTGCATACCAACCATATTGACTTGAATTTAGTAAGTTTTTGGTCTTGGCTCACTTTGTTTATCAAAGCTAAAAGAGAAACAGATTATTTGAACCACTTAACTAATTTAATCTAATTTAATTATTAAAATTATTTGATGATCAAATAATTAAATTAATTAAAATTGATTAAAAGATTAAATGATTGAAATTCAATTAATTAATTAATTATGTTAATCAAAATTAATTATCTAAATTATCTGATTAACTCAAATAATTAGGCTAATTAAAATTTATTAACAAAATTAAAATAATAAGTCAAAACATAATAATCTATATCATATTAACTTTTCCTTCAAGCTTCTGCTGCTTCTACAATTTGTGCATAGTTACCAACAAACCGGAAATGCCACACTTGCATACTTGGTGGAAAACGTCTGCCAACCGTTATTGTGCTTGACCTTACTATTATTAGTCACCGCCAAAACCATGAAACCGACATGAGCCTTGATATGAGTCTCACAAATCTAATCAGAAAAAAAGCTAACACAATTGATAATCAAAAATAAAGTTACAACTCTGCATAAACAAACAAATGCGTCGAGGTTCGAAAACTAGAAATGCACAAGCAAGATTAACCGTCATATGGCCATCCTTGTTCACGGTAGCGGTATCATTCTCAAACAATAACAGAACTTATAACTTAAAAGCGAAAACACAACATCCAAACATAAGCGGTAACAAAGCGAAGTGCCTGAAGCTGTAATGTATAACCACAATGTTTTTGGAATCCCAACAACATCTACAAAATTTTGTTACTCTAAATCTCAACCAAAGTGCAAGCAGAATTGAAATGCAATATAACCGACATTTTGATCGAACCAGACTACCCAGACCAAGCTAATGCCAATAAGAGTCTAAACAAAATATCCTATTCTGTTACTATTTTACGGTGATTGAATTAAGACGTGTAAACAATAAATATCATGGCAGAACTTATCCTACACACAATAAAAGATCAAGAAATACCGACACGCAAAAATTACTTCCTCTCTGCGTTGCTGCAGTCGATATGAATCGTTGAGTTGACGGGATTCCGCTTCAGAGCATATATTCTGCAAGATATCTTCACAACAGGCTACCGAGTTGCTCCCGAGAACGTGTTTCAATCCAAATCTTATCTTGAATGCATAACCTTCACACCTGCATAATAACCCAATCACAGACAAAGACAGAACTTCTCGCGAAACTGTGATTTGCGGTGTTTGGTCCATATTCGCAACCTATACTCCTTGCATTCCTTTCCATCCCCAAAAGCTTGTCACCGTTTTGTCTCAAAACGTGACTGTAACGCGACGAGGATGGTCGAAAGTTGAGTTAAAGTCGTGCTGCATTACGATCATCGAAACTTTGTGCTGGAGCTATTGTGATACGACCGATTTGCCTCTATATCGACGGACCTGCTGTTGTATGCCACTCGACCTCATATTGCTATTGCGCAATTTGAATTCGGCAACTCCATAACCTACACAAAAATCCACAGTCCAGATAGAAATAGAAAATGAAATTAGTAAGAATGAAATCTTATGTAACAGAATTTGAATTGAAGATGCCACTGTGATATGAGAGCAAAACAGAACATCGTCTTCTTCGGCATCGTATACAATGGTTGTGACCACTTGGGGTGCTAACTTCTCTTGTAAGTACGAGCCGCTGACTTGAATCCAATTGTATTTCTAGCTGCAGGCATAGGGCACCCAACGAAGTGGTAGTGCAGACGAAACTGGTTTAACTTTACGATCACTTATAACCATTCTCGCTCATCTCCATCAGAATTGCTTGAGGAGATCTCTTCAGCTTGCAAATTGCTTATCTTTAACTACAGTCCTTGGCTTCTCAGCTGAAAACACACCGAAATGTACTCGAATTGCTGCTGGAATCGGAGCTCAATGACGCACTGAAGCCGCATTCAGATTCCAACTCAAATCTGTAAACTAAAAAATCCACAATATGTAGCAATGCAAGTCGAAAAGAAGCATTAGCAACATAACCAACCAGTTTTTAAAAAAAACCTCCTAACAGACAGCACATATAAACCCTGTGGCAGTAAATTTGTCAGTGACAAAAATTAACAACTTGGGAAACAAAAAGTGTGAAGAAAAACATCGTGGACATTGGTCGGAAGGGCATGTCGCTGCGGACCAAAACCTGTGCTTCATGAGTACGCGTTAGAGTAATTTGTATCGGTCGCCATGTTGATTGATGTCGTCGAACATTGTCTGTGCGAGACTGTGGCCCGTGAAATTTGATGCTACTGAATTGGGTTGTCGACTTGAAGCTAAACCACTTGGATTCAAACCACTGACGCACGTTGGAAGAGTGAGATCGACGACTCGTTTGCAGCGACTGTATTGGTTCCACACCCTGAGTTTCCACTTTAGGAACCTGCACACAGCAGACAACAAACAAAGAAAAACACAATACTGATTTTACAAATTAGAAATCGCCGAAGCGGAGGTTGACAACCCTGTGCTCCTGTCAGTATCAGTGTTTAAAAAAATGAAATTGGATGCTCAGAAATACCAATGATACAGCAGATATCTAAAGCAACATACTTTGCTTCTCGAGAAACAACAACCATCCGTTGTGGTAAGCCTGACTGCAACACTTACGAACAACCACACTAGATTGGAAGTTGTCACACTACTGAAATAAACCGATGACGGCGAAGATTCAAGTGGGTCTCGTGTTGAAGACAGAACCCCCGTGACGACAACTGCGAATTTCCATCAAAGAAAACAACACCTGCTAAACTTCAAACATTGTTGTGTTGCCTCTACATCCGTAACAGCTCGCAACCGTCCAGCTTCCTTCAAAGACCAACAACCTGTTCTCCCAGTGTAAGCCATTTCTATTAATGCGCATCAGACGAACACAGCGAACCTTTACAGCAAACTTTCAGGCAGTGTCAGAATCATTCTAATCAACCAATAATTAGACCAAAACAAACGAGGATTAGTGGAACAAAAAAGACTTAAAGAGAAAGTTCACAAATCGTATCCAAACCGTATAAAAATTGGTAAATAACATGAACTGTTAGTAACTATAACCATTTCTGGTATGCACATGAAACATGAATAAGCATCAAAGCTAAAGTGGATAATGAACAAGACCAAAAAAGATGATAGTTAAGCAAGTTGAATCTGATACCAAATACGTGCTTACTGTCGCTTTGTTGGCCACCGCGAGTCGATTGCGCTTCGGAACAAAACCTGGTACACGGTCGTGGTAAGCTTAACGATGACACTTAAAGCCGTTGAGTGTGAGAAGCCCAAAGATGTTGCTGTTGTGAAAACGTTGAAAGTTGTTGCAGAGTTGTTGCCGCTTTGTTCAAACGTCGCCGTTTCACTTCTACTCTACATCTCAGTAGCAGCGATGAGGGATTTGAAAGCGAAACCTCATCCCTACCGCCGTTGTGATAATGATTTGGGATTGATGAGTTGAACACGGGTTTCGTTGCTTACGTAGCCGCGAAGGGAGTCTCGAAGGGTGATGAGGAAATGATGTTTAGGGTTCAATTTGGGGAATCCGGCGGCGGTTTAAGGTTTGGTCTGAGAAAATGGGAGAGGAAATGGGTGCGACGAAGAAGGATAGTGTTTGAGGTTGATGGTTTTGTGAAAGAACGATGGCCAATGTTGGGGTTTGGGGTTAGATTTGAGGTTTTCGGCGCCTCTAGGGTTCTGAGAGGGTGATGAACAACAGGTTAGGGTTTTCAGAGTTAATTGGGGCGCTGTGAACAGTAAATTAGGGTTTTCTTTGCATCAATTTTCCCCTTCCCTTTATAACTAGCGGACGCTCTCCCTCAGCCTCTCCAATGGGCCCCCACGATGGGCCTCATGTGAACCAGACATTAATTCCAATATTTTTTGCTTTGTTTTTTTTTTAATTAAATAAACAAATTAACTACTAATTAAAATTAACAATACTAACTATTAATTATAACAAGCAAATTGATAAAACTATAAGAAAATTAATATTATACAAATAAATTGATATAAACTTAATTAATATTATTAACATAAATAATCTAATATATATACAAAATATTATTATTACTTAAAAGAAAGAGAAAAGTTAAGAAATGGAAATAAGATAATATTCACACAAAAATTTAGGACACGTGTCACGCTTTAATTGATCAAAAAGAATAAATTAAAAAACGACCAATTGCGAGATGCCACGTGTCTAAATGGCACGGAGCAAAAAAAGCGAAAATAATTACAAAAAGGTAGGACAAATTTAGGGTATGACACATGGTGAAGAAGATAAAGTCTATCTACTCAAAAAAGCCCTTTATGGATTAAAACAAGCACCAAGAGCTTGGTACAGTAGGATAAATGAACTCCTATTGAGCATAGGCTTTGTGAAAAGCTTATCTGAGGCCACTCTTTATGTAAAACATAAGGGGAAAAATTTTCTCATAGTTTCCCTCTATGTTGATGATCTTTTAGTGACTGGATATGATATAAGGTTGGTTGAAGAATTCAAACAAGAAATGATGCAAGTTTTTGAAATGACAGATCTTGGTCTTATGTCTTATTTTATTGGAATTGAGATCAAACAAAATGAGGATAATGTGTTCATATGTCAAAAAAAATATGCTAAGGAAATCTTTAAAAAATTTCAAATGGAGGAGTGTAAAGCGGTTAGCACACCAGTGAACCAAAAGGAGAAGCTGAGCAAGGAATATGTTGTTGACAAAGTTGATGAAGGCTATTACAGGAGCTTGATTAGATGTTTAATGTATCTCACTACAACAAGGCAAGACATTCTGTTTGCTGTAAGTCTTCTCTCTCGATTTATGCATTGTGCTAGTGAAATGCATTTAAAGGCAGCAAGAAGGGTATTAAGATATATTAAAGGTACTGTTGATTATGGTGTCAAGTTTGAGAGCTGTCAAAATTTCAAGTTATGTGGATTCTATGATAGTGATTGGGCTGGATCCATTGATGACAAGAAGAGCAGTTCAGGATATTGTTTCAGTCTAGGCTCAGGAGTTTTTTTTCATGGTGCACAAAGAAGCAGGAGACATTAGCACAATCCACTGTAGAATCTGAATTCATAGCAGCAACAACAGTCGTAAATCAAGTTTTTTGGCTGAAAAAGATCTTATGTGACTTACATCTCCAACATAATTATAAGACAGAAGTGTTTATCGACAACCAGACATCAATTGCAATTTCAAAGGATCCAGTTTGTCATGGCAAGACTAAACATTTTAACATAAAGCTCTACTTCTTAAGAGAGATGCAACAAAATAGAGAAGTGACTTTGGTTTATTGCAGGTCAGAAGATCAATGGGCAGATTTATTCACAAAGCCACTTCCGGTCAGCAAGTTTGAGTTATTGAGGCAGAGAATTAGAGTTTGCAGATCCTAAAGCAAGGAGGAGTGTTAATTATTTTCTTTTGGACTGCATTAAGTTGTTTATTTATCATTATTGTTTCAGTTTTGTTTTAGTCAATTAGTGGATCCTAAATTTTAGGAGCAAGTCTAGTCAGTTATCCCATGTTCCTAATGTGGTGGTGGTTAGTTTTACTTTTGAAAACACTATAAGTGTTTTCGCTGTCATGAATAAAAATATAGTAATTCCCATTTTCTCAATCTCTCTGCTATAATAAAACCAACAACTGGTATCACAGATTTCTTCTTACGAGGCCTGTAAAAATGGAAGGTGAAGCAAGCTTCTCATGAATTGCTCCGCCCACCTTTGATGGAGACAACTATGACCTTTGGGCAGTTAAAATGGAGTCTTATTTGGAGGCGTTGGACCTTTGGGAAGTCGTGGAAGAGGATTATGAAATTCCTCCACTGCCGAACAATCCTACCATGGCTCGAATAAAATTGCACAAGGAGAAAAAAACCAAGAAGGCAAAGGCAAGATCATGTCTCTTTACTGGTGTTTCATCAATAATCTTCACCAGAATCATGACTCTTAAAACACCAAAAGCAATTTGGAACTACTTAAAGGAAGAATACGCATGGGATTCGAGGCATGCAAGTGTTTAACTTGATGAGGGAATTCGAGATGCAGAGAATGAAAGATTCTGAGACAATCAAAGAATACTCTGACAGGTTGCTTTCCAATGCGAACAAGGTTAGATTACTCGGCACTGAATTCACTGATTCTAGAATTGTGGAAAAAATTCTGGTTACAGTGCCAGAGAGATACGAAGCATCAATAACTACTTTGGAGAATACGAAGGATCTGTCCAAAATCACCTTAGCAGGAGTGTTACATGCCTTGCAGGCCCAAGAGCAGCGAAGGCTTATGAGACAAGATCACCTGGTTGAAGGTGCTTTACCAGCCAAGCATCATGAAGTTGGAAGTAGTCAAAGCAAAGACAAAGGTAAAAAGAAAAATTACCCACCTTGTGAGCATGGTGGCAAAATGGGTCACCCATTGTTCAAATGTTGGAGAAGACCAGACGCAAAGTGCAATAAGTGCAATCAGCTTGGACATGAAGCTGTAATTTGCAAAGGCAAATTTCAACAACATGAAGCCAATGCCAAGGTTGTAGAGCAAGATGAAGAAGATCAAAATTTTGTGGCAACATGCTTCTCAGCAAGGAGTAGTTCTGAATGATGGCTGATTGATAGTGGTTGTACAAACCACATGACATACGATAAAACTCTCTTCAAGGATTTGAAGCCTATAAAATACTCAAAAGTCAGAATTGAGAATGGTGACTATATTTCTGCAAAAGGAAAAGGAACCATTGTAACTTCAACTAGCTCAGGTATGAAAATAATCTCAGATGTTCTATATGTGCCTGACATTGACTAAAACTTGCTTAGTGTGGGTCAATTGTTAGAAAAGGGATTTAATGTTCTTTTTGAAAATCAACATTGTCTTATCTTTGACACTACCGGTCGGGAGATTTTAAGAGTAAAAATGAGAGGTAAAAGCTTCTCATTTGATCCAATTATGGAGGAGCAGACAGCTTACATCACTCAAGTCAGTCTCACTGAACTCTGGCATAAGCGACTTGGTCACTGTCATATTCAAAGGATGCTAAACATGAAGACGAAAGATATGATTAAAGGTCTACCAGTTCTTTCTGATCATTTTCCAAATTGTAATACTTGTCAATTTGGTAAACAAAACAGAGCGTCATTTCCCAAAACAGTTTGGAGAGCCTGTCAAAAGCTGCAACTCATTCACACTGATGTGGAAGGACCTTAAAGAACTCCAACGTTACAAGGTAGTCTATACTTTATTCTTTTCATAGATGATTTTACAAAAATGTGCTGGATTGTTTTCTTGAAATTCAAGCATGAAGTGGCTGGAGTCTTTGGAAAGTTCAAGAATATGGTGCAAACTCAAAGTGGTTGCAAGATACAATTTCTAAGATTAGATAATGGGAATGAGTACACCTCAACACAGTTTAATCTATTTTGTGAAGAAGCTGGTATTGTACATCAAATCACAATCCCATACACTCCAGTGCAAAATGGAGTTAGTGAAAGGAGAAATAGATCAGTAATGGAGATGGCCAGATGCATGCTGCATGAGAAGGTATTGCCTAATGAATTTTGGGCTGAAGCGGCAAACACAACTGTTTTTCTTCAAAATTGACTTCCATCTAAGGCTTTGAAAGACAAAACTCCTTTTGAGGCTTGGTATGGATATAAGTCTTCACTAACCTTTCTTAAAGTGTTTGGTTGTGTTTTTTTTGCACATGTTCCACAGGTTAAGCGCGACAAGCTCTACAAGAAAGCAATTCCAGGTATTTTTAAGGGTTATAGTTCTGTTTCAAAAGCCTACAAAGTATATCATCCTCAAACTAGAAAGTTGACTATTTCTAGGGATGTACATTTTAATGAAGATCAACAATGGAATTGGAAAAACCCATAAAAAATAATTGGATTTTTTAATATTGAAGATGATTATGGCGGAAACCAAACAACAAAGTTGTGTCAGGATGAATTAGAAGATGACCCTCCTATTAGAGGCACAAGGCTGCTGTCAGACATTTATCAAATATGCAATGTAGCAATATGTAAACCTAGTTGCTATGAGGAAGCACTCAAGGATCCAAAATGGAAAAAGGCAATGGAATAGGAGATTTCGATGATTCAAAAAAACAACACATGGGAGCTGGTTGACAAGCCTCAAGATAGAAAAGTTATTGGAGTTAAATGGGTTTTTAGAATAAAGCTTAATGCGGATTTCTCTATCAATAAATACAAGGCCAGACTTGTGGTAAAAGGGTATGCACAAATTTTTAGTGTTGATTATTCTGACACTTTTGCACCAGTGTCCAGATTAGATATAATTAGATTGGTGTTAGCAGTTGCTGCTCAACAAGGCTAGAAAGTATTCCAGTTAAATGTCAAATCAGCCTTTTTAAATGGAGTTTTACAAGAAGAGATATATGTGGAGCAGCCAGAGGGATTTGTTATGCATGGTGAAGAATATAAAGTCTATCTACTCAAAAAAGCCCTTTATGGATTAAAACAAGCACCAAGAGCTTGGTACTGTAGGATAAATGAACTCCTATTGAGCATAGGCTTTGTGAAAAGCTTATCTAAGGCCAATCTTTATGTAAAACATAAGGGAAAAATTTTTCTCATAGTTTCCCTCTATGTTGATGATCTTTTAGTGACTGGATATGATACAAGGTTGGTTGAAGAATTCAAACAAGAAATAATGCAAGTTTTTGAAATGACAGATCTTGGTCTTATGTCTTATTTTATTGGAATTGAGATCAAACAAAATGAGGATGATGTGTTCATATGTCAAAAAAAATATGCGAAAGAAATCTTTAAAAAATTTCAAATGGAGGAGCGTAAAGCGGTTAGCACACCAATGAACCAAAAGGAGAAGCTGAGCAAGGAATATGGTGTTGACAAAGTTGATGAAGGCTATTACAGGAGCTTGATTAGATGTTTAATGTATCTCACTATAACAAGGCCAGACATTCTGTTTGCTGTAAGTCTTCTCTCTCGATTTATGCATTGTGCTAGTGAAATGCATTTAAAGGTAGCAAGAAGGGTATTAAGATATATTAAAGGTACTGTTGATTATGGCGTCAAGTTTGAGAGCTGTCAAAATTTCAAGTTATGTGGATTCTATGATAGTGACTGGGCTGGATCCATTGATGACAAGAAGAGCAGTTCAGGATATTGTTTCAGTCTAGGCTCAGGAGTTTTTTTTTCATGGTGCACAAAGAAGCAGGAGACAGTAGCACAATCCACTGCAGAATATGAATTCATATCAGCAACAACAGTCGTAAATCAAGTTTTTTGGCTAAAAAAGATCTTATGTGACTTACATCTCCAACATAATTATAAGACAGAAGTGTTTATCGACAACCAGACAGCAATTGCAATTTCAAAGGATCCAGTTTGTCATGGCAAAACTAAACATTTTAACATAAAGCTCTATTTCTTAAGAGAGATGCAACAAAATGGAGAAGTGACTTTGGTTTATTGCAGGTCAGAAGATCAATGGGCAGATTTATTCACAAAGCCACTTCCTGTCAGCAAGTTTGAGCTATTGAGGCAGAAAATTGGAGTTTGCAGATCCTAAAGCAAGGAGGAGTGTTAATTATTTGCTTTTAGACTGCATTAAGTTTTTTATTTATCATTATTGTTTCAGTTTTGTTTTAGTCAATTAGTGGATCCTAAATTTTAGGAGCAAGTCTAGTCAGTTATCCCATGTTCCTAATGCGGTGGTGGTTAGTTTTACTTTTGAAAACACTATAAGTGTTTTGGCTGTCATGAATAAAAATATAGTAATTCCCATTTTCTCAATCTCTCTGCTATAATAAACCAACAGTTTCGTATCCCTCAAAGCAACTAGATTCCCATATAAGAAGGTATAATAGTCTGAAGTAGATCTTTTATCACTAATTGAACTTGCATAGTCTGCATTGTTATGTACAAGTGTAAGTTGAAAGTTCCATATTGCTTAAAAAAAGTGGAAGTTGAGTATTTTATAAGTGAGTGAACACATACATCTATCACCTTAAGATTTTGGATGAATATATGGTATCTTTATCACTTATGTGTTGCTCTTAACCCAATGTGGATCCTCATGATGACCCAATATGCATTAGTGTAAGCTTTCATAGTTAAAAGAAAAACACAAGAGTTATTGAAAATTTTGTGTCACGATGAAAAGAAATTGTCTCATGATGCTTCAAATTACAACACAGTGTGTTACTATCGTAATGCAATTTTAGAAAGAAAAAGAGATAGTTGGGAGAGGAACATTTTGATTCGACCGCTGGGTTTTGACCATTGCAAATTATGATATAATCTATACAGATCGTGATGTGATTTGGTCAATATAGAGTGCTATATAAAGCGACCAACAAATCCATTTCTTACAACAACCTCTCCACTACCAATTTCCAAAATTTCTAAATCACTCAGATTCTTTAAACGATTAGTTTATCTAAATTCTTTTACATTATACATATTTGCTTCTCGTGTATTTTACAGTAATGGTTCCACCAACTAAGCGAGGAAGAAATGTGGGGTTGAAATGCGACTTGGCCCAACTGTTGGGTTATCCCTCCTATTTTGAGTGACCCAAATGAATGTCGGTTATTAACTCATGTGTGTGTAAGCCTTTATTATTATTAAAAAAAAAGATAATTAGGTTAACAATTGATAAGGTGAGAAACAACAAAAGAAAAATTGAGAGAAGAGTGAAATTCTTGCAGCCCCAATTCAGCATAAAGCATTCCCACGAGATCGGAGTTTTCTCACAATCCAACCATCGGATCGTCTTGATTTTTTTATGGTGTTCAACATTCATAGATGTACATTCTGAATGATGGAGATTAGATTTTGATCATTTTAAGTTTTTCTGATGAGTCCACTTCTAAGGTGCAGTTTTTGTATGGTTGTTTAGGTAGATTGTCTCTCTTAATTCTTGTTGTATTCCAAGATTGATTATAGATCTTGGTGATATTGATGTATACCTCTAACTAGTATTAGAGAGAACCCTCGTTGTACCCATTGTTTGACTATAATGGAGATTTAAGTGGCCTAAGGGTCCCGTCGTTTTTTACTCCTAGTTAACAAAGGTTTTTCCATGCTACAATTGTGTTGTGTCATTTGGTGTGTTTTGTTGATTGTCATTAAATTAGATATTTCGGAGAGATTGTGTCGTATTATTTTATTATGTTGTGGATTTCCTCCCAACAAGTGGTATCAAAGTCGATGATTCAATTAAGGGTCTGACTCCTTGTATCGAAAGTCTTCTTGACAATGTGGTGGTCAAGCGGCGTGTTTCGTTGCAGTGTCCAAACGGAGGTACACGTGTATGTGGATAAAAGAGTTTTCACTTGAGTAGGAGCATAGTGGATGGACTAACACTTGAGGGGAGATTTTTGTGTACGAGTATGAGTTGAAAGTCCCACATTTCTTAGAAAACTGAAGGTTGAGCACTTTATAAGTGAGACAACCCATACACCTATCACCTTAAGATTTTGGATAAATATGTGGTGTCTCTATCACTTGTATGTTGATCTTGACCTAATGTGGATGCTCCTCATGATGACCCAATAGTGGTATCAGATTCTTGATTTGATTTGTGTAATGATGGAGACAAACACATCTACAATGGCGAGTTTGAATGGATCCAACTATAATATTTGGAAAGGGAAGATAAAAAAAATTGCTTTATGTTAAAGGCTTTCACTTGCCCGTTTTCTATAACGAAAACGCCAATGGAAAGAGTGATAAAGAATGGTATTTGTTACATAGACAAGTTTATGGTTACATTAGTCAATGAGTGGATGATAATGTTTTGAATCATGTAAGCTCGATGACTCATGCTCGCTCTCTTTGGTCCAAACTTGAGGAGTTGTATGCAAGAAAGACGGGGAACAATAATTTGTTCTTGTTCAAGCAATTGATGTTATTAAGGTATAGTGATGGCTCACCAATGACTAATCACTTGAACACTTTCCAAGGGATTCTAAATCAATTGTCTGTGATGAATCTTACGTTTGATGATGAAATTCAAGGTTTGTGGCTTCATGGTACTTTTCCTAATTCTTGGGAGACTTTTAGGACATCCTTGTCTAACTTCGCCCTGAATGGTATCATCTCCATGGACTTGGCTAAAACTGGTGTGTTAAATGAGGAGTTGAAGTGTAAGTCACAAGGTTCTTCTTCATATTCTGAGGTGTTAGTTACCAAATCAAGGGGGAGATATCAAAATAGAGGTTCAAGTGATCGTGGGACATCACATGGTAAATCACAAGAAGGCTCTAATAGATTCTCTAATATTGATTGTCATCATTGTGGGGGAAAAGGACACATAGAAAGGTATTTTCGGAAGTTGAAAAGGTAAAACAAGAAGAAGAACTACAACAATGACAAAAAGGAAGGAAACAATAATGAAGATGTTGCTATTGTTGATGATTTCTTTGTTGTTTATGATATTTGTATAAAGAATGTCAGTCTATCATGTGATGAGATGGATTGGATGGTTAATAGTGGTGCTTCTACTTATACAACCTCAAAATGTGATCTTTTTTCAACTTACGAGACCGGTGACTTTGGAGTTGTTCGTATGGAAAATAATGGGTAAGCTAATGTCATCGGAATATAAGATATTTGTGTCAAAACTAGCAATAGTGCTACTCTAGTTCTCAAAGTCATGAAACACATTCTGGAACTTCAATTTAATCTTTTATCTGTTGGATATTTGGATAATGAAGGATATGATAATTCTTTTTAGACCAATAAATGGAAGTTAAAGAAAGGCTCAATGGGTTTCTAAAGGAAAAAGGAATTAAAACTTGTAAATTGTCGAACTTGGGGTTTCGAAGGGCTACATCAACACTTGTGACAATGATAGCTCATCTAAATCATGGCATAAGTGTTTGGGTCATATGAGTGAAAAAGGTTTGAGCATTTTGGCAAAGAAGAATGTGTTATATGGTGTTTCTGATGTAAAGTTAAGAAATTATTCGTATTGTTTGGCAGGTAAGCAAAGACGAGTTTCCTTTATGTCATCCGAACCAAAGAGGAAATTGGAAGTGTTGGATTTACTACATTCGATTTGTGTGGTCCGATTAAGATAAAATATCTTGGTGGTGCATATTTATTTGTGACTTTCATTGATGATTATTATCGGAAAACATGGGCTTATACCTGGAAGACGAAAGATCAAGTGTTAGATACCTTCAACTTGTTTCAAGCATCGATTGAAAGAGAAATAGGGAAAAAGCTCAAGTGTATCCGAACCAATAACGAGGAAATTATGTTGGACCTTTTGATAAGTATTGTCAAGATCAAGGTATATGTCATCAAAAGTTTCCTCCAAAGACACCACAATTGAATGGATTAGCCGAAAGAATGAATAGAACTTTGGTGGACATGGTGAAATGTTTACTTTCTCAATCAAAGTTGCCGAAATACTTTTAGGGAGAAGCATTGAGCATGTTTGTATATATTTTAAACCTCACATCATGTGTTTCATTAAAGTTTGATGTTCCAAATCATGTTTGGGGTGGTAAAGATGTTTCCTACGACCATCTTTGGGTGTTTGGGTGCATGGCTTATGTGCATATTCTGAAGGATGAGAGATCAAAATTGGATGAGAGTTGAAGAAATTTGTGTTTGTTGGGTATGGTCTTGACGAGTTTGGGTATCGATTCTTTGATTTAGTTCAACGAAATCTTATTCATAGTCGTGATGTCGTATTTATAGAGGATTATACTGTTTAGAACATCAAAAAAAGTTGAGAATAAAGATCCAATTTTCAAAGATGAAGAAATGGTTTATACGAACTCAACTATTGTTACTCCTACCCCTATCACTTTCGAAGATGTTCCAATTGAAAATCAAGGAATTGATTAAAATGTTGGTAATGTTTTAAATCCTAATGATATTTTTGATGTAGGTGCTACGGGAGATGTTGTTGAAAATAAGGTTGATCAAGAGGTTGAAAGTGTTGAGCAACTGGTTGCTTCTAATGAGTTGAGGCGGTCTACTCGTGATAAAAGGCCTTTTGTTCGATACCTCTTGAACGAGTATGTTTTTCTTACCGGTGGTGTAGAACCCGAAGGCTTTGAAGAAGTTTTGGAGGATTAAAACAAAAAGGAGTGGATGGATGCCATGGAGGATAAAATGCAATCACTTCGTGAGAATAACACCTTTTAGTTAGTGAAGTTTCCAAAGGGTAAGAGAGCATTAATATATAGGTTTATCGAATTAAGAAAGATGAGTGTACTTCTCAAAAAAGATACAAGGTTCACTTGGTGGTAAAAGGTTTTTAACAATGGAAAGGTGTTGACTTTGGCTAGAATTTTTGCTTCAGTTGTGAAGATGAAATCTATTTCAGTGGTTCTTGGGCCAGCCGCTAGTCTTGATTTAGAAGTAGAGCAAATGAACGTGAAGACGACTTTCCTTCACGGTGATCTACATGAAGAAATTTTCATGGAGTAACCAGGTAGATTTCGAAAGAAAGGAAAAGAAAACTATGTTTGAAAATTGGTATAAAAAAAGTCTTTATGGTTTGAAACATGCACCTCACCAATGGTATCAAAAGTTCAACTCGGTGATGATTGAACATGGGTACAAGATGACCAAGATCGATCATTGTGTGTTTTTCCAGAATTTCTCCAAAGGTGATTTCGTAATTCTCTCACTTTATGTAGATGATATGGTAATTGTTGGAAATGATATTTCAAGAATTAAAGAGTTGATGAAAACTTTGAGTGAATATTTTGCTATGAAGGATTTATGAGAGGCTCGGAAAATTCTTGGTATTGAAATTATTCGAGGTCGAAATGAGAAGAAGTTGTACTTGTCACAAGAAATGTATGTGGAGAAAGTCCTTTGGAATTTTAGTATGGATAAGGCTAAAGCGGCGAGCATTCCACTTGCTTCTCATTTCAATCTTAGTTATAAATTATGTCCATCTACGGATAAAGAAAAGTTGAGTATGAAGAACATTTCATACTCATCATTCATTGGTAATTTGATGTATGTTATGGTTTTCACAAGACCCGATATTTCTTATGGTGTGGGAATGGTGAGTTATTATCTCTCAAATCCGAGAAAAGATCATTGGGAGGTTGTGATGTGGGTGATGAGATATTTACATGGCTCTTCGAACTTGAATCTAACCTTGGGATGCAAGAAGGCTATGTTGGTTGGGTATACAGATTCTGATCTATCCAGAAGCTTAGATGACTGAAAATCTACTTCAGGGTATATGGTGACTTTTGCCAGGGGAGCCATGGCTTGGCAATCAAATTTGCAAAAGTGTGTTTCACTCTCTACTACTGAAGTCGACTTTATATCCGTCGTGGAAACGTCAAAAGCGTTGTTATGGTTGAGGAAATTTGCAATGGAACTTGGTGCGAAACAAGGAAAGTATGTCTTATTTTATGATAATCAAAGTGTCATTCACTTATCAAAGAATCCCTACTTTCACTTGAGGTCGAAGCATATTGATGTTTGTTATAATTGGATTTATGATTCATTAGATTCCAAGTTTATGGATCTTGAGAAGATTCACACCGATGATAATGGTTCATATATCTTGACAAAGGTATTTCCAAGGGGAAAGTTTGGTTTTTATCGCTCGATAGTCGGATTGGTGTTGCCCTCCAATTAGTCGGTTGGAGGAGTTTGTTAGGATATTTATCCTATTTTGAGTGGCCCACATGAGAGTGGGTTAGTATCCCATGTGTATGTAACACTTTGTTATTATAAAACAAACAGAATTAGGTTAACAATTGATAAGGTGAGAAACAACAAAAGACAAATTGAGAGAAGAGGGAAATTCCCGCAACCCCAATTCAGCATATAGCAGTCCCACAAGATCAGAGCTTTCACACGATACAACCGTCAGATCATCCTAATTTTGGTGATAGCATTCAAAACTCATAGAGGTACATTTTGAACAGTGGAGGTTGGGTTTTGAGCATTCTAAGCTTGTCTGACGAGTCCACTTCTAAAGTGAAGTTTTTTGTATGGTTATTTTGGTTGATTGTCTCTCTTGATTCTTGTTGTATTCCAAGATTGATTATAGATATTGATGATGTTGATGTATGTCTATAACTAGTGTTAGAGATAACTTTAAATTTACCCATTGTTTGATTATAGTGGAGATTTAAGTGGCCAGCAGGTCTCGTGATTTTTTACTCCGAATTAGCAGAGTTTTTTCCACGCTAAAATTGTGTTGTGTCGTTTGGTGTGTTTTGTTGATTGTCGTTGCATTTGATATTTGGGAGAGATTATGTTATTGGATTATTCTGTTGCGTTGTTGATTTCCTCTCAACACCAACAACGTGCACCTACTGCTTCTTTCTCTTCTGTCAAATTTTCAAGTCAAGTTCATACTGAAAGGTGGCTAAAAGTTAATAAACACAATCTGAAAGAGAATTTGATGTGGCAGAGCTGTAAGAGTATCCAAAATTATTTGAGGAGATGAGAAGGAGAAATTTTGCATGTCATAACAACCTGATTAAGTAAAGCAACAAAACCATTGTGTTGGAGTTTTATGCCAACACATTCAATTATTCTTCAGACTATTTTGTGTCATATGTTCGAGGAAAAGAATTCAACTACAATGCTTCCTCCAACAACAGAATGTTGGGGCTAACGCCACTAGAAAAATGCCATGTCCAAAGAAGGAGACAATCACATAACTGACCAACTGATAAGGAATGGGAACTAATGATGGTATAGTTATGTCGACCAAGCACAACATGGATCAAGAAACATAAAGCTTTGTTGAAAAGATAGTGTATTAATATGGGCAAGCTGATGTAAGACAACATTAAGCTGATGGTTAACTCTAAAGAAAAAAAATCAATCATGGTTGCATTATTAATGAACTTTGAAACTTAGCAGGGGTCCAAAGCGAACTAGACGACATCATGTTACATTCGAAAGCAGCAATCAACAATATTGTCGTTCAAGGAATGTTCAGATCCCCGATTTGCCAACTGGGTGAACCAGAAATCGAAAAAGAAGATCAACAACAACCTCGTCAATAAGAAATGTTGCAACCTCAAGTGTGCCTTTGTATATCAGATTTTGAATATATATATTTACAAGTATTAGAACTTACATACAAGAAACACACATCAAATATAACCATTTTCTTTTAATACTTTGTTATCATCAAAATCCAAGAAATATGTGTCATGAACAAATCTTGTTCTAACAAAGGTATGAGCCAAAAATTTCAGTATTTACTTTTTTCTTCTTATAAAGAGCATTCATACAATTGTTCAATTTCTAGAACTTGTGACTTTTTTGAATGATTTATTGGTCTATTTAGTTTACACACTGAGGCATTTTCTATTTTGATAAAAACTCCGAGCCTTTTCAAGTGAACCTTTATAATTTCTTATCTATTGTTTAAACCCCTTGAGCTTGAGATCTTTTTGTTTATTTTGGTGACTCGTCCTCATTTTAAGGAAATTAGCTTGAACGATTAATCTTTCCACCCTCTTTGGATTTAGGTAGGAAATTTATTTTTTCTTTATTAATACAAAAGATTAATTTTAGGGTTGCTCTTAAAATTAGCAATGTTTTAAATTTGAGGTTAGGGTACTATAGAGCATGGTTACTAAAAAATAAAAAATAAAAGGTTAAAATGGCTTTTTAAAAATAAGAGAAAAAAGAAAAAGAACTAGGAAGGCATTGGTTTCTACTCCCTTTCTTAAAGCACTAGATTGGACAAGACCATTTGAGTTGATGTGTGATGCAATTGACATTGCTATTGGAGTTATTTTATGCCAGAGGCATGATAAAGTGTTCCACTCATTTTATTATGCTAGCGTGACATTGATAGAGGACCACATTAAGTACGCTACCACATAAAAGGAACTGTTAGTTGTTGTATTTGCCCTTCGCAAATTCAAATCCTACTTGGTATGCACCAAGGTGGTAGGGTACATTGACCATGCTCCAATTAAATATATCATTGAAAATAAAGATGCAAAACCAAGGTTAATAAGATAAGTATTATTGTCGCAAGAGTTTTACTTGCAAATAAGAGACAAAAGGGTGTAGAGAATTTGGTAGCAGACCGTCTTTCATGTCTCCATAATGAAGTCTAAATTCATGAATGGGAGGATATGAGGAGTTTTTTAATGAGCAAATACTCATGATGACTATTATTGTAACATTGTGGTATGCATATATTGTGAATTACCTAGTCAGTAGATATATGCCATTAGAATTCAACTCCCAACAAAGAAAGTGATTCTTCCATGATTCAAAGAATTATTTATAAGATGAGTTGGTGCTACACAGGAAATGTGTTGATCATATGTTGAGAAGGTGTTAGATGGTCTAGAGCCATATCTTCTTAGGCTGCCACAATGCACCCTATGGAGGATATTTTGAAGGAACCAAAATTGTTTCCAAGGTAGTACAATCAAGTTATTTTTGGTCCATCTTATTTAAAAAAGCAAATGAATTTGTGAAAACTTATGATAGATACCAAAGAGTGGGAAATATTTCCATGAGACAAGAGATTTCCCTCACAAATACTTTGGAAATTTAATTATTTGATATGTGAGGCATTGATTTCATAGGACCTTTCCCTCAATCTTTTGGCAATTTTTATATACTTGTAATTGTGGATCATGTCTCTGATGGACAATTTACTAGCAAGTGTACTAGCGTTGTTATCGAAGTAATAAATATAAATTCATTTCCACAGGGATTGCAAACTTATAACAAAATTACGTTGTGTAATGAAATTAAAACAATAAACGGGTGGTTTTTCAAATTTGTTTGGTCGAAAACACAAGAAATGTGTTGTTATAATAGTGATAATAAAGTCAGTCAAGTCTTATTATTAGAATCATCTATTTCTACTTTATTGATGAAACATGCATTAACAGACATACGATGACTACAGAGTTACACGATGGACTATTTATACCACTACACCCAATCCCTTAGAGTGTAGTTCACTGACCTAAGCATCAATTTCCCAATCCCTCAAGCCAATTATAACGTTAGACTAGAAAACAAAACGTGTTAATCCCTATAGCACAATTCCTAATTATACCATTCCTAGACAACTAGCGAATTGAAAAGTTAAAGTATGTCAGATAAATAGCCCTAGGATCAATAGTCACTACTTATCAAGATCAAATCAAATGTCATAACAAATAATAGGCATTAAGCACAACGAATACCTGAATAATAACAAAGAGTTAATACAATTATATTAACTTCATCTGGTCATATGTCCCAATCAAATAAAAGCACTTTCATCGTCAAACTAGACCTAACCTAAAGGGAATTTAGCTACTCATGTTTAAATAATTCAATACCATTGGTGTAGATTTGAAGAACAGGAAGAATCACCAAAGAGCAAGCTCTTCAATGGCTTCAATGGCCTTTAAAAACTCCAATGTCTCCCATAAACGTCATTGTTCTATCTTGGTAATCAAATCTCTTTTTCTTCTCCACTTTTTCCTTTTAAAACCCCAAAATGTGTGTCATAAAAAACGTCGCAACTCAGTTGCATTGAGGAACTTCAAAAAATAAAGTTTGTTGCGCTGAGGAGTAATATGAGTGTGTTGATTCCAATGGCTAGATCTCCTTTTTAGCTTTATTTTGCAAAAAAAAAAACATCTCAATCTGAGTTACGGAACTCCAGATATGATAACATTATAGGACAAACATCATGATTTAAATTGTGCTAAAAAATACCCGTTTCTTTGCAGTTTCTTCATAGTTTATTTAATAATTAACCAAGTCTTTATTTCTTCCTCTTGATAGATTTTTTCTCACTTTTTCACACTTTCGTATGATTTTTGTATTGGGTTTGGGCTCCTTTCCTATGTGGAGAAAGACCCAAATATGATTAGCTCATTTGTCTCACTTATATGAGTGGAGAGGATCAATCTAGGGTTGAGAGAGATAGAGAAAAAAAAATAAGGATTCAAAAGAGAGAAAAGAAAAGAGAAACTCATTCTTGTTTTTCTGTAACCAGTCTCACTAAATCGATGATCCTCGATTTGTTAACACTCGAATCGAGCTCAAATTTGGAGGGTAGGTTCGTAACGCATGTATATAACTTTTGACTGTTCAGAATTTCAAAATAACGTATGAGGTGAGACTTATCTACTTTTCACTAAAGCTGCAGATTTGGAAAATATTTCAGCTTTTTTATTCTTATTTGTAATCTAGTTTGTTTTGTGATTTGTGATTGTTAGCACTAGTTTGTGAATCACTTTAAGACTCTCATGTAACCTTAATTGATTGTAGTGGAGTTATTTCTTTGGTCTAGAAAAATCGTTGTTTTTACTCTCATATTGAGGGGTTTTCCATGTTAAAAATACTAGTGTTATTTTGTGTCTTTATTTGTTAGATTTGTCGTCTTATATTTGTTGTCTTATATTTATTGTTGGTCCTAAAGGTTCCTACAAGTATGGAGAATTTTATATATGTTGTGTATTGCTCTATTATTGTGTCTTAATTTCCCATCAGAGTGGCATCAGAGCTCTTGTCTTAGGGCTATTTTACTTGTTTAAATGATGGAGTCAAAGACAAAGATGAATATGGTATTATTGAATGGTTCTAATTACCGTTTATGAAAGGGTAAGATGAAAGACTTACTATTTTTGAAGAAAATGCATCTACTAGTTTTTAGTTTTGCAACGCCATATTCTATGTCTGGTGAAGAATGGGAGTTTAAACATTAACAGGTATGTGGTTTTATTCGACAACATGTAGAGGATAATGTTTATAATCATATTGCTAATGAGACACATGCAAAAACTTTGTGGGAGAAGATAGAGTCCTTGTATGCCTATAAATTAAGGAATAATAAATTATTCTTGTCTTCATAAGTTTTAAGTATAAGGAGGGGACTTTTATTTCAGAAACTAGTGTCAAATTTGATGATGAACTTTTAGGACTATTTTTATTGCTATCTTTACTAGAGTCTTCGGAGACGTTTCAAATTTCTATCACAAGTTATTCTATTAGAGGTGTTATTTATTTGAAAACGACTAAGGGTTGTATTCTTTGTGAGGAGATGAGAAGGAAGGCACATGGTTCTTCATCTCAACCTGAGGTACTTGTCATTGAAAATAGGGGAGAAGTCATAAAAAGGAACCTAATGGTGGTAGAAAGAATAACATAAGCAAGTTCAATCCGTGATGCGAGAATCTGGAGTGTCATTATTATCATAAAATAGGACGCGTACATAAGTATTGCTATTAGGGGGAAATAGATAACAAAGGCCAGAAGGGCAAGTCTAAACAAAGAGACCATGAATATCATGATGATGACCGTGTTACTACTGCTACTAGTGACGATCTTGTTATTCTTTATGATCACGAGTATGTTAATATTGTATCTGACGAGAGCATGTAGATAGTTACATTGCATGTTACACCAAGGAAGGATTTCTTTATATCTCATACTTCTGGTGATTTTGGAGTGTTGAAGATGGGTAATGATGGTGTGTCTAAGGTAATTAGTATTGATGATGTTTGCTTGTAAACCAACACGGGAATGCAATTGTTGCTTAGAGGTGTCAAACATGCTTCAGATGTCCGCTGTAGTTTGATCTTTATGCATATGCTATATGGTTGTGGTTATGATAATCACTTTGGTTCTGGAAAATGGAAACTCAACAAAGGTAACTTGGTTGTGGCTAGAGGGGAAAAGCTTTCTAAATTGTATTGGATAAAATCTTTGGTTGCTAGGGACAATGTGAATGTTATTGACATGGAAGCATCTTTGTGACACCAAAGACTTAGTAATATTAGTGAGATGGGGCTGAATGTTTTACCCAAAATGGATTTTCTTCTTGGATTAAAGAATGTAGATTTGGAGAAGTGTTCTCATTGCATGGCTGGAAAACATACTAGAGTATCTCTCAAGAGTCATCCTCCATCAAGGAAGTCAAAGTTGCTTCAATTAGTACATTATGATGTTTGTAGTCCATTAAAGCTAAAATCCTTTAGTGACGCACTTTATTTTGTTACCTTTATTGATGATTGCTCTAGGAAACTATGGGTTTATGCCTTGAAGACAAAAGACCAAGTGTTGGAAAATTTCAAAGAATTCCATGCTTTGGTTGAGAGACAGACATGCTAAAAGCTAAAATGTGTTAGTTCATACAATAGTGGAGAGTATTATGGACAATTTGATTCCTATTTCAAGCAGCATAGTATTGCACATGAAAAGACTCCTCTTAAAGCTCCTCAATTGAATGATTTAGCCTCCTCGACAGGTCTACATGGAGACCATGATGTCTACTGGCTCGACAAACGGAGCTTCAACTTTTGTTTCAGTTTCCCCTCTTGGGCGTGGTTTCTACTTGTCGACAAACTTGAGTCTGCCATCCTTGAGAGTATTCTGCACCAGATCTCTGAAAAATACACATTGAGATGTGTTATGACCCAAAAAATTATGATATTTACAAAATCCCTTTTTTCTTTCTTTGTTCCAATGGTGGGACTTTATTCTCTTTAGGAACAACAATTTATCTGTCAGTAACCAACAAATCAAAGATTTCGTTACACTTAGTGACGTCGAAGGTATACATTTTTTCCACAACTTCTCATTTTTGGGTTCTACGGGATTCTTCCCTTTTGAAGGTTTTAGATGCTTGCATGTATAAGGATGTCCGAACTTTAGTTTGGCCATGTTGACCTCATTCTCTTACATATACTCATATTCTAAGTCGGATGAATCTTTTATGTTGTCGACTTCAACATAAACTACTTTCTTTTTACTGAACTTGGAAGTTATGGCTTTTTCAGCTTTTAACCATTAAACTTGTCTAACCCTATCGGCCAACTAGGCCATATCTCTCAAGTGCTGGGTGTCTAACTTCTTCCTGATGGAGTAGTCGAGACCCCCTACTGCCAGTTTAACTAACTTGTGTTTTGGAACCTGCATGAAACATCTTGCTTTTAAGTTTCTAAACCTATTAAGGTAATAATCAATGCTCTCAACCACCTTCCTTTTCACGCTGGCTAATTTCTTGAGGTTAATCTTACACTGCCCCATGTAGAAATACTCGTGAAAGGCCCTATATAGCTAGGCCCACGTAAAAATGGAATTTGAGGGAAGTATGGTGAACCACGTAAAAGCGATCTTTGTAAATTAGTTTGGAAAATACTTAATTTTTAGTTTCTCATTGTTGGCTAAATCACCAGCCTCGATTTGGTACCGGGCAATGTGTTCGACGGTGGACTCATCAGTGTCGCTAGCGAACTTGGTGATATTTGGAACTTCCCAGCTCTTAGGAAGTTCAGTTTACCTCACATACTCAGGCAATGAGGATGTATTATTGAGCCCGTGGAGGCCAGCGTTAAGGCTATTCTGGACCAAAACGCATTCGACAACATTGGTGATGTTATCTTGAATCCATATGTTTTCATGTTGAGCTTGTCTCAAGACTTGGCCGACATCTTGGTTACGTTGCACTAGGACCACGTCTAAGCCTTTCGGCCTTTCATTATTTTCGACAACCCTATTTTCTGGGAGATTAGCCCCCTGAAGAAAGTTAGGCATTGGATTTGGTGGCATTGGCGGTGCCCCTCAAAAATTAGAAATCCTATCCATTTAGTGGGTTAGCTATTCATAACTCATACTCGTGTTTTCTAGAAGAAAGGTAAACATATTACTTAACTGTTATGTAATCGTATGAACCACATAGTGGTTACTTTTATTCATTAATTATCTCATGACTTAGAGAGAGTTATTGGTCAATGATAACGTACCCTGTGGAGGAAAATACCCTATAGTGGTTGACCTAATTTCCCTTAGTTGTATGTGGTGGACGCTGAAGCCAAATATGGATTAAAGGGTGATGACATTGTGTTACACCCTAAAAATTTGCTCAACCTATTTCACTTGGTTTATGTTTCAATTACATTAGCATTTGCATATAGAGTCATGTACGTAGTCTAATCATTTGCATAGCATAGCATAGCAAGTCATCCAACAAGGGACCAAGTACTATTCTTATCTCTATGAGCCTATCAAGAGGTTATTATTCAAATTCAATCTTATCCAAATCATCAGAAAGGAATGGAAGCCCAGAGAAGTCAGTAGATCAAGCAGTGGATCTCTCTCCTATCTTGGGTGTATTTGAAGACCATCAAAGAAGTTGTGAGCTGTGAATTGAGGGCATGGAGGGTATACAGACATCATGGAGGACATGGAGAGTCATTTTAAAAGTGAGACAAGTCATTGATGTGATCACAAGAGTTGCAGTTGAAGACAGTCAACTAGGGTTTCATCTGGGTCAATCCTAGGTCAACCCTAGGTCAAATGACTGATTGAAGGGCATCAAGGTCTATTTGAGAGATGTGGGGTTCATCATTTGACATGTAGATAAGGATGTGGTGTTGTTCCAAGGAGAAATCAAGAGAAATCAAGAAGAAGAGGAGTTTCTAAATTAGGGTTTCTGTGTAAAATCCCCTGATATAGGTCAAACTTCCAAGCAAGATAAGCCAAAATGCAAGCTTCAAATGGATCCTTGGCCAACATGAAACTTGTAGAGGATCTCAATAACTTTAATTTGAGTGGTGGAAGACATCAAGGAGATTTATAGAACTCAAGTTATGGTCCTTGCAAGTTACAGGTCATCTGAGGTATTTGAAATTTTGTCTGTGAAAGTTACTTGTCTTCCAAGCAACATTTACCCCTCAAGGAGCTTTCAATCGGATTTCTGGCCAACATGATAGTTGTTCCTAATTGTCTTAGATTTCTAGAAAGGTATGGTATTCCTTCATCTGATTTGTGGAACTCTACTTATGTCCTTGGCAAGCAAAGGGTATTTTGGTCATTTGAGAATTACAGGTCATTTCAAGCCTATGCCCAAAACTCATACAAGGAAGCTTCAAATGAAAAACTTCACAACATCAAACTTGCTCCAAATGACATTTTGAGTCTAGAAAAGTGATCATGAAAGTTTGGAAATGTTCATAGCTCAAGGTTCCAAATTTGGTCATTTAAAAGATGAATTTAATGAATAAAAGTGACCTAAAAATGGGATTTTTCATAACATGGCCAAATGGGATGAAATTATAGGTCATTTTGATTGGAAAAAATGTTTTAAGAACATTGGCAAAAGTAGATTTTTGAGTTTAGTTCAAAGTTTGGAAGTTATGCTAGTTGGCTTACAAAGGAAGTAACATATCCAAAATTCAAGGAAATTGTGCACAAGAAGGTTCTAACAAGTTCTAGAGAGTTCTATGATCAGCTATATATTGAGAAGAGTGGCTCCAATCTTTGGTTGCACTTCATTTTGATCAAAAACACCAAGTTTCATCTCATTCTTCAACTTTGCAAATCACATAAGAACTCTATCAAATCTTCATCATTCTCCACAATTCTTGATCCTATCATCATCTACATCCATCATAGATCAAGTTTCCATCAGGATCTGGCTTAATTGAAGTAGAATTTATGCTATCCAAGTGCATCATCCAAATTGCAAAAGGAAGTGGTTACAAGAATCCAAGGGGTTTGAGCAAGAACTACTGCATACAGAATCAAGATCTTGATTAATTGATTGCCATTGGAGCATTGCTGAGCTTGAAGTGGTGATTTCCTCCATCTGTTTTCAACTTTAAACCAGGTTAGTGTTTTCTTCGAATTGGTTAGAATTAGTTAGCATGATGAAGAATCTTTAGGTTAGAATGGTTAGGCATAGGTAGAGGATCATTTCTGATGAATTTGAGAACATTTCATGGAGTTCACCATTGAAGCACCAAAACTGTTGAGCCTTAGAACATCTAGGTTAGGGCATGATAATCTTAGCTAGATAGATGAAAATAATCAGCATAGCATGTAGAATGTATTAATGTAAGAGTTAGCAAGAATTAGCAGGGTTGATCTCAGTGTAAAATGGTGGAGCCAAGGTTTTCTACCTATCGGGTTTGGATCTAGATGGAGTTTTAAAGGAAACTGAATCCATGGTTGTGTAGAGGAGAAGAAATAGGGCATTTTTGCTTTTTACGGATATGAGTTTCATGGAGAATTGAGGTTGCATGAGGATGTTGAACTCTGGTTGGTGCAAGCTTTGTGCATGGCTCATTAATGGCAAACCCTAGCTCATTGGAGAAGATGACTTTCCCAGTGTTGGATTATACACTTGACTTTGACTCAGAGACTGATCTAACGGTCACGATTTAAAACTGAAACGCGAGGGAAGTTGGGTGCCAAAGCGCACCGTTTCACTTAAATCATTCTGCTGGGCTTAGTGCGCTCATGCTATTCGCACCCCTAGTATCCAGGCCCAACGTGTTTTGAACTAATATTTTTACTTTTCGCACCGTTTTCCTTTTTTTGTTTTATTTTTGTGTTTTCTGATTAGTTGGGCCCAGATGCGCCTTGCTATGCGCACCCCCAGTCTGGGCCCACCCTTCATTTTCCAATGCTTTTAATTGCTGATTGCACCCCTAACCTCATATAATTCATTTTAATTTCTTTTGTTTTGTTAATTCTTTAAAAAATCATAACAAATTGGAAATTTCATATTTTTGAATGGTTGTTTTTGCATCTTTTTCATATTTCTTTTAAGAAAATTGTCATGTAATAAAATTAGCATTTTATTTTATTTTTGCATTTTTAGTATATTTTTCTTTTAAATAGGTTGTAAATAATGTTTAGTTTAACACTTGATATTGTTGATTTTAGTTTAGATAAATCCTTGTAGATTTTGGACCCATTCTTTTTAGAATACTTCATTTAGGACTTTAATCTTCATATGAAATTTAATTCATGATTTTAGGACTTAATTTTAGATGGTTTGTTTAGGTGTGATTAAGAGAATCAAAACTAGGGTTTAGGGATAACATAGGTGTAGTAAATCATTTCTTGTAAGAGTTGTAGTTTGAATTTTGGGGTATGGGACTATAGGAGTATTATGGGTAGATAATAGATCCCTTAGAAAATATTAGGCTTCCCTTATTTTACTATTACTATTAGTATACTGCTTGTATTTGCTTGATTGTGTGGTGTGCCCTCTCTAGGGTTATTATTTGACTGTGTGGGGTATTGGGCTTGTTTGGGGCTTGGGGTTTGAGCTGAAGACTTTGTTGATGAAGCCCTTGAAGACAGAGAATGAAGGCCAATTCCCAGAGTTGATGAAGGTATCTCTTGCTGGCAGCTGTTGAAGGTTATAGGATCTAGAAGTTAGGCAGAGCTCTAGAGTAGAAAACTTGGTTCACAAACATGGAAGGTCTTGGTTGCCTCCATCCCTCTCTATGATGCAGAGTCTCTCTAAGACATTCACCCCCTTCCTTTGGAAGGCTTGGTGATAGTATCTAAGAGATAGAACTCTTGATAGAAATATTCTATGTGTTGTTAGCAGTCTGTTTGCCACCTTTGGTGGTCAACTAATTGCTTAACACCCCAGTTCATTCTTGTGATTGGTTCCTCAGTTGGGAGATTGGGACTTGAAGAAAAGCCATTGAAGGGTTGAAGACAAAGACCTTGCTTGAAGGCTGTGAAGATAAAGACTGATGCTTGCTTGGAGCTGGTAGATGTTTGGAGATGACTTGAAGACAGATGTTGATGAAGACTGCTTTTGCTGTTTATTTTTGCTGTTTTTAATTCTTGATGTATTGCTTGAGTTTCCCTGACTGTATTGTTTTCCATTTCACCTGTTAGGTTGAAAGTGAATTCTGTTCACTTTTGCCTGTTGTTTTCTAGGTTCGAGGTTGAGTGGGACTCCCTTGCCTCGCTTGTATTGCTGCATCCATGCATTTTACTGCTTTATTATGCTATTGTTTCTGTTTCCGTTTATCCCTTAGGATCTCTGTTTCTCTCTGTGCAAGAGAGGAGCATGATAGACATTAGGTCTTAACCCATGCATGATAACATTAGGTTAGTTTGATTCCCCTTTCAACCATAGGTTAGAGTTCTGTCTCTTCTCTCTCAAAACAAACAGAAAAACACAATAAATATTTCAAACACAACCAAAGACACTTCTTCTGTAAAAGAATGTGAACTCATCAAAACGTCAATTTTGTCCGCTTGGACTGTTAATCAGAAAAACCCTTTTCAGAAGGAATAAAAAACAATCAAGACAGACTTGTGTCGTACGTGGCCCGAACTACGTTTGCTCTGATCTTTCATGCCGTATGAAAGTACGTAGGCATAGAAGGCAATATCCTAGCGAGCAACCTTCCCCTCCTTTCCCGTAGGTAGGCGAACTACGTTGACTCTGATTTCTCGTTCCAGACGGGAATACGTAGGCATAAAGTGCGATACTTTGCCGAGTCATTTTATTTTCTTTTAACCCCAGACCTGTAGAGTAGATAGAATAACAATCTTTTCGACCGAAAACAAGCGTGGATCCCGTCGAGTACGACGGACGTGAGGGGTGCTAATACCTTCCCTTGCGTAACCGACTCCCGAATCCAGGATTTGGTTGCGATGACCATTCCTTTCCCCGTTTTGCGGTAGGTTTACCTCGAGCGTTTCCTTTCCCTCCGTTGGGATAAATAACGCACGGTGGCGACTCTTCTGTTCAGCCGGCGCCGATTTTCGCAGTAGCGACAGCTGGCGACTCTGCTGGGGATCCAACGTCCCCTGGCTGCTAAGGACTGCGATAGTTCCTTATGCATTTGGGATCCAACGTCCCTCAAGAGAGTCAATCCTAGCGCTTGTTTTCCCGTCGAGGATTTTGTATGGATTTATATTTCTGTCATTTACTTTCAGCATTATATTATTGTTATTATTGTTGTATCGGGGTGTGACGGGTGTTCTATGATTGAGAGATAAGTCGGGCCTGGGCTTGAGTGCACCTAGAATTAGAGTGGAAATTAGTGGGCGCGCACGTGCTTTGCATGTCCTAGTGTCCCACGAAATCCACACTCAGACGAGGTTCTTCTGGTTGGCCTCCTGTCCTGCCCTTTGGGTGGCTCGGGTTGCTGGTTAGTTGGATTTTCGACTCTGGGAACCGATCATTTGGAAGTTGGCTAAGTGAGGCCTCTTCAGGATTTGATGATGCCACTCCTTCTGGGAATCGTATCATCAACCCTGAAAGTCTGTGACGCCGACGACCGCATAGGATGCCATACCTTTGTCAGTTATTAGGACACCTACCTGTGAGAGGGTTTAGGGGTTATGCAGGTAACTAGACCTTCAGATACCGGTTGTTTCTCGATCTGGGATCCTGAGTATTTATGGATAGTTATGAGGTCTATCAGAGACCAATCAGAGTTATGTTATGGGATCTATCAGAGACCAGGGTTGGAGCTTTGTATTGGGTCTATCTGAGACCAGGGTTTGAGGAATTCTGGAGAGTCTATCTGAGACTTTTGATATGGTTCAGGCTTCTCAGCCATGGCATTTGGTCCCTGTTGCATGTTACTTGCATTGCATTGCTTGCATAACCATTATCATTGCATCCCATTAACGTGTGTCTGTGCTGCAGGTGCATTTGCATATTCCCTGATTCTAGTGTCCGGACTTCTGAGCACTGATCATGGCTGGTTTGAGGATGACAGTTGCCTACAAGCTACCTATCCCTGACATTACTCCCCTCCTGGGTCTGATTTCTCTTGCTGATGAGGATGTCCGTAGAAGCTTCAGGCAGAGTTACAGACGGTTGTTGAGATTGGTTCGCAAACCAACTGATGATGAATTGAATGGGCTGTATACACTGATGCAATTCTACGACCCTGCTTTGAGATGCTTCACATTCGCTGACTTTATTTTGGGGCCTACCATTGAAGAGTATGTAGAGTTTACTGAGCTGCCAGTACAGAATAAGGTTCCCTTTATTCACTCTGCCGCTGAGCCCAAGTTGGAGGATTTAGCTAAGGCCTTGCACATGAACACTTCTGAGTTGTTGATGACTTCTTGGCGAGGGGTTCCAGGTTTCTCTCTCCAGTTCCTGGTTGGTAAGGCTTAAGAATACGCCAAGAACGGATGTTGGGTAGTCTTTAACGCTGTTTTGGCTCTATGCATTTATGGGATAGTGTTGTTTCCCAATTTCCCGAATTTCGTGGACATGGATGCGTTTCATTTGTTTGCTGCTGGCAACCCGGTACTCACATTGATCGGGGACTTCTACCATTCGATGCACTACAGAAATGAGAACAGGAGAGGCAAGAACGTCTCTTGTTGTGTGCCTTTGCTGTGCATGTGGTTTAAGAGCCATCTTCCCCTGAAGGGACCTTTTGTGGATAGTGCAACTACAGCTGACTGACCAGAGCGCATGATGAGACTATCTTCTGAAGACATTGAGTGGTTTGACCGAGACTTGCTGGGGTCTGAGCTTATTTTCAGTTGTTCTGGGTATCCTAATGTTCCATTGATAGGAAGGAAAGGGTGCATCAATTACAACCCATCTCTGTTTATTCGCCAGTTTGGATATGCGTTGAAAAACCCACCTCAGGAGGGGGAAGTACAGGAATCTCTGTACTTCACCGGTGATTTGAATGGAGAGTTACTAGCCAAGCTTCAGCATGCCTGGATGCGTATTAACAGAAAAGGGAAACCACTGTTGGGGAAGAATGATTGTCAGGCTTATACACCCTACAAAGTTTGGATCCAAGAGAGAGCAAGACAGTTGCTGATGCCATTTCCAGCTGCACCGGTTCATGTTCATATTCCGGTGGAAGAACCAACCACTGTTACTATGGAGGTCTACGAGCGAGTTGTAAAAGAAAAAGAAGCCTTGATGAAGATCAATGAAGAGTTAGAAAGGGAACTGGCTCAGGTTCGTAGGGAGAAGAACAAGGCTGTGCATTCTTTCCAACAGCAGATCGAGTTAGTAAACAGGTTAGGTGCTGAATTGACTGAAGAGAAAAAGAAGCGTGAACGTCTGGGGAAAGAGTTCAGAAGTTCTCATGACATGTTGGAGTCCAAAAAGAAAGCACTTGACGCCGCCCACCGGGAAATCTCTTCTTGTAACAAGACGTGGAATGCTACGCTAACCAACAACAAAAAGAGGGAAGACAAATTGAAGCAGCAAATTTCTGAACTCGAAGAGCAGTTGAAGGCTAGCATTAAGAAGCATGAAGAAGAGGTAATGGCCAGATATAGTCTCCAGAATGCATTGAACAAGGCCATCGAAGGCAGGAACGAAGCTGTGTCTCAAAAGCGGAAGCTAGAGGATCGCTTCGGAGAAGGGGCATGGGAGGAAACCGCTGGTGACGTGCGACGTGTTCTCAAGCGAAGAAATCAACTTGTTGAGGGGCTGCTTACCCGACCAAGTCATCCTGAGACTAAGAAGTTACTAGAAGAGTACCAGGCTTATGAGTGTACTTGACCATTCCATATATTAATGTGTATGCTTTATTTGCATTTGTGCTGACCATCACCAGGATTGTTGGTTGAGGTCATGCCTTCTTACTGTACGCATTGATATTGTATTCTGGGCTTAATAGATTTCGCTGCAATATATGAGGTTTTCTATGATTCGGCTCCGATCTTCGTATTGCTGTCACTGTCACTGCACTGACACATTCGCACTAGAATCGGGAAATGATATTCCCTAATGCACAGACACATATTGCATTGCATTCCCATTCATATTGCATTACAGGTGATTATCGAACTATATCTCATTTCTTGCACTGTACCAGGCCTTTTCAGGATTGAAGATCAGCGCCCGCACCGATACTCCACTCGTACCAACTGCCGGAGAATTATGGATCAAATGCAGAACGAAATGCAAGACATGCGTGAAAAGCTGGCGCTCTTCATGCAGACAATGGAGACCATTGCGAAAGGACAGGAGAATTTGCAAGCTTTGGTACAGCCTCTGTTGGTAAGAAATGTTGGGCAGGGAAATGAGGATCATCAGTCTGTGCGAGTCGACACTATTCACGGGGATGGTACCCCCACACCGGTGGCTCCACCTGTGGTAAACATGCCTGCTGTCAATGTGAACAACGGCACTGCTGCCGGGAATGGCAATGTTGGAATCGGTAACGAGACTGTCGTCAACAACGTTGGGCTCGGAGATATCAACCTGGGTGATAATTTGGGAGGTAATGGCTTCGGTAATACTGGATTCGGCTTCAATGACCAGGGGTTTGATCATGCTGGGAAGTATGGCTTCAACACTCAAGGCTTCGGACAGGACGGATATGGTATGACTAATCAGGGTTATGGCGGATTCGAAAATGGGAATGGCACTGGGTTAATGGCTTTTGGACCTGCAGGAGTCGCTCCGGGGTATGGCAACAGGGGGCGAGGCCCGGTAATGAATCAGACCAGAGTTGGCCGTAACAACGGATACGATGGATATGGAACTGGGAACGGTAATTGGCAAGAAGACCAGCAAGAGGATGCTTTCTCCGGTGGAGGTTTCGAAGGGCCTATGGATGACTCTCAGAGAATCAGGATGCTCGAGGAGCAGATGAGGGGGGTCGTGAATCAAAGTGCTGTTGGTTTAGATATGTCAACAATGGGTCTGGTGCCTGGCCTGAGGGTGCCAATCAAATTCAAAGCTCCCACATTCGACAAGTATAAGGGTGACACCTGTCCAAAGGTGCACGTGCGGTCATATTACAGAAGGATGTCGGCGTACTCAAACGATGAGAGGATGCTAATGCATTTCTTTCAAGATAGCTTGTCTGGTCCTTCCCTTGAGTGGTATATGGGATTGGAACCAACGCATATAAAGACATGGAAGCAGCTGGCCGAAGCATTTGTGGCTCACTATAAGTACAACAGTGACTTGGCACCCAACCGGGTCCAATTGCAGGGGTTGTCCCAGAAGAAGGGCGAGAGCTTCAAAGAGTATGCGCAGAGATGGTGCGACATGGCTGCTAGAGTTCATCCTCCTCTAGAGGACAAGGAAATGAATGATATGTTCATAG
Organism: Lathyrus sativus; assembly: GCA_963859935.3. Classification (NCBI taxonomy): domain Eukaryota; kingdom Viridiplantae; phylum Streptophyta; class Magnoliopsida; order Fabales; family Fabaceae; genus Lathyrus; species Lathyrus sativus. The sequence goes on along the minus strand of OZ012740.1, from coordinate 571,308,163 downwards.
GAACATTCACCGGTATGTTTTATGACAAGTTGTTTCATACCTCTTTGGGCAGTTTCTCAGACTTAATTCTGATGGGAGAGAAGATTGAAAGCAACATTAAACAGGGAAGATTCCAAGCTGAGGAATCCACTGCAGCTGGAAGTAACATAAGGGCTTTCGGTGGGCACCGTCAAGGTGAGGCAAGCGCAGTGTTTGGAGGCCGAGGCCGAGGCCGGGGCAGAGGTCGGAACCAGTACAATCAGTCGCAGCAGGTGGCAAGCGTTACTATTCTGTTTCAGCAACAACCATTTCAACAACAACAGCAACCACAACAGGGGGCACATACTGCCCAGCGCAGATTCCAGGGGGGCAAACCAAGGAGGGTGTTTGAAAAGCCTCCTTCAACGTATGCAGAATTGCTACAGACGTTACTAGGTTTGGACTTGGTGGAGAAGAGAACTCTGGCGCCAATAACAGGCACTCCTCCATACGGTTACGATGCAAGCAGGCACTGTGAATTCCACTTTGGGGCTCCTGGCCACGATGTAGAGGGTTGCCACGCGTTCAAGCATGTGGTGCAGGACCTATTGGATAGTAAGGCTATCAATTTTGGACAGGCGGGTCCGAACATAGTGCAAAAGCCCATGCCCAACCATGGGGCAAACGCCATTTTAACTGAGGAGGGTTTGAACTTGATTATGAATGTCGACGACCTAAAGACACCGTTGGGTGAGATAAAGAGCAGATTATTGCAAGGGGGTGTGTATCCAGGTTGCGACGAGTATTGCTTAGAGTGTTGGACCCAAGCTGGGGGTTGTGATGAATTAAAGAAGGGGATTCAGACCTTAATAGATGGAGGCACATTGCAATTTGACCGAGCAGCAATTGAAGAGCCTGCAGGGGTATTAGCAGACAAGCAAAGTGATGTAGCTACTGTGACGATTCCTCGAAAAACGATCACTATAACGGCACCGGCCAAGCGACCGCCGATCACTATCACCAAGGCAGGACCAATCCCTTATGAGAGCACTAAGGCAGTCCCTTGGTCCTATGGGTTGGAAGTGTATTGTGATGGGGTGAAAATTGATGTTAATAAGAAGCCAGCTGAGGTCGTAGACAACGTTATCGGTACCGGAGGTATGACAAGAAGTGGGAGAATCTTCATATCGCCCGAGGTAGAGGCTGAAAGACTGGCGAAGGGAAAAGGAAAGATGAATGAGACTGTCCCTGTGCAGAGGAATGAAAAAGAAACGGCATCGAAAGATGTGGAAGAGTTCATGCGCTTGATTCGTAAAAGTGATTATAAGATTGTTGAGCACCTTCAACAGACGCCGTCAAAGATATTTATATTGTCGCTGCTATTGTGTTCTGAAGCTCACAGAAATGCATTGTTGAAAGTTCTGGATACTTCCTTCGTACCCCAAGATGTTTCCGTGAATCAGCTGGAGGGGGTGTTGGCGCATGTGAATGCAGGCCATAGCTTGGGATTTACAGACTTTGATTTGACCCCGAAGGGGAGAGAGCATAATATGGCGTTGCACGTCTCTGTGGAGTGTAGAGGATCAGTCATGTCTCATGTACTGGTAGACACCGGATCATCCTTAAATGTGCTGCCCAAGAAGGCAATGATGAAACTAGATGTCAGGGGGATCATGTGTACGCCTAGTGACCTGGTAGTCAGGGCATTCAATGGTACACGAAGAACAGTCTTTGGATCCATAACATTACCTCTACAGGTGGGGCCGGAGGTTTTCGCGACTGAATTCTATATTATGGATATCCAGCCAGCATACAGCTGCCTTCTCGGACGACCCTGGATCCATGGGGCTGGGGCAGTCACGTCAACCTTGCATCAAAAGTTGAAATACATGGTAGGAGACAGTGTGGTCACTGTATGTGGAGAAGAAGATATATTGGTCATCCATCTGTCATCATTCAAATATGTAGAGGTCGACGGCGAGATTCACGAAACACCCTGTCAGGCATTTGAAGGGTTGCGCATCAAAGACAAAGGTCCCGGGCCGAGTAAAGCGTCAGAGGTACCGTCTCGTCGTACAAAGAAGCTCAAGCTCTAGTAGAGACTGGTGAGACAAAGGGTTGGGGCAAGGTGCTGGATATTCCCGTGAAGACGGACCGATTTGGGCTGGGATATCAACCGTCGTCATTAACACCTGCTGTGGAGGCACCCCGTTTCAGAGGACCGATAACCATCACTGCTATTCGAGTGTGTCACGAGACCATCAACGCTGCTTCAGAGTCCGACGAAGGAGACAGCGATTGCGACATGGACGCCTGGATTCAGCCGAGCGTGCCAGGACAGGGATTGTGCAATTGGTTTATTCAGGAGATTGTTCCTGTGACTTTCAAACAGTAATACTTTGTTTTCTTAATTGTTGAACAATCTGGTGTCTTACCCGAGGCATCGTGATTTGCTTAGGGCTGTGCTGTTATGAACATTGCGTGTTTAACATTAAATAAAAGGCGTTTTTTCATGTACAAATATTGCAATCTCTGTTTTTCTTGTTTTGTGTTTACAATAAAATGGCAACGTGGTTATTCGCTTTATACGCATTTTGAAGCATTTAACCATTCCTTTTGCAGGATAACATTTTCAGATGACATCATTGAACCACCTATGACTCGTCTCGACCTTGAGCACCCGGTATTTCAGGCCGAGGAAGAGATTGTTAAAGATGGTGACGTTCCCGAAGAATTGTCCTGGTTGGTGAAGCAAGAAGAAAGAGTTATTCTGCCTCATGAGGAGGTCATAGAAGTTATTAACCTAGGGTCGGAAGGGGTTGAAAAGAACATCCGTATAGGGGCCGCGCTGCAAGGCGACGTCAAGCGAAAACTGGTTGAAATGCTCATAGAGTATAGTGGTGTGTTCGCTTGGTCGTATGAAGACATGCCTGGGCTGGATACAGATATGGTCGTACACCGCCTGCCGTTAAAAGAAGAATGCCCGCCGGTCAAGCAGAAGCTTCGCAGAACTAGACCCGATATGGCAGTGAAAATTAAAGAGGAGGTTCAAAAGCAGTGGGATGCTGGTTTCCTAGCTGTTACGAAATATCCCTCATGGGTCGCTAACATTGTACCAGTGCCAAAGAAAGACGGTAAAGTGAGAATGTGCGTAGATTACCGTGATTTAAATAAAGCGAGCCCAAAAGATGATTTTCCACTTCCTCACATCGATGTGCTAGTTGACAACACTGCCCAATTCTCCGTATTCTCCTTCATGGACGGATTCTCGGGCTATAATCAGATCAAAATGGCGCCAGAAGACATGGAGAAGACTACTTTCATAACGCCTTGGGGAACATTTTGTTATAAAGTGATGCCCTTCGGATTGAAGAATGTTGGGGCAACGTATCAGCGTGCAATGACGACTCTTTTCCATGATATGATGCATAAAGAGATCGAAGTTTATGTCGATGATATGATTGCCAAATCCCAGACGGAGTAAGAGCATTTGGTGAATCTGCTGAAGTTATTCAAAAGGCTTAGGAAGTTCAGACTGAGACTGAACCCTAACAAGTGCACCTTCGGGGTGAGATCGGGTAGACTGCTGGGGTTTATCGTGAGTGAAAAAGGAATAGAGGTCGATCCTGCTAAAATAAAAGCAATACAAGAGATGTCGACGCCTAAAACAGAAAAGGAGGTGCGCGGGTTTTTAGGGAGGTTGAACTACATCGCCCGGTTCATATCTCACCTAACAGCTACGTGTGAGCCATTATTCAAGCTGTTGAAAAAAGACCAAGTTGTAACATGGAATGAAAATTGTCAAAAGGCGTTCGACAAAATAAAGCAGTATTTGCAAGAGCCTCCTATTTTGATACCCCCAGTGGCAGGAAGACCCTTGATTATGTATTTGACAGTTCTTGAGGGAAGCATGGGTTGTGTTCTCGGTCAACACGACGAGACAGGAAGAAAAGAGCATGCGATCTACTACTTGAGTAAGAAGTTTACTGAATGTGAATCTCGATATTCAATGCTTGAAAAAACTTGTTGCGCGCTAGCCTGGGCCGCCAAGCATTTGAGGCAATACATGCTGAATCATACAACCATGCTCATCTCGAAGATGGATCCTATCAAATATGTATTCGAAAAGCAGGCGTTATCAGGGAGAATTGCCCATTGGCAGATGGTTTTGACCGAATATGACATCCAGTATGTCTCGCAGAAGGCTATAAAGGGGAGTGTCTTGTCAGAATACTTGGCGGAGCAGTCTATTGAGGACTACCAATCGATGAGGTTTGATTTTCCTGACGAGGATATCATGTACCTAAAGATGAAAGACTGCGAAGAGTCGTTGCCAGACGAAGGACCAGAATTGGGTTCCAAGTGGAAGTTGATCTTTGACGGAGCTGTAAATGCCTACGGTAGCGGAATAGGGGCAATCATCACTACTCCACACGGGTCGCACATCCCGTTTACCGCTCGATTGACCTTTCCGGTTACCAATAATGAAGCCGAATACGAAGCTTGTATCATGGGGCTTGAAGAAGCCATTGATTTGCGAATCAAAAATCTGGATGTATACGGAGACTCAGCTCTGGTGGTGAATCAAATAAAAGGAGAATGGGAGACACGTCAGCCTAATTTGATACCGTATATGAATTATGCGAGGAGATTGTTGCCTTTCTTTGACAAGGTTGAATTGCATCATGTACCGCGAGCGGAGAATCAGATGGCTGACGCCCTGGCCACATTGTCTTCCATGTATAAAGTCAACTTCTGGAACGAGGCTCCCAGAATTGTTATCTCTCGGCTTGACAGACCTGCCTTCGTATTTGCCATCGACGAAGCATCCGATGATAAACCATGGTATTTTGATATCCTTAATTTCCTGAAAAATAAAGAGTATCCGGCTGGGGAATCCAGTCAAGATCAGAAGACTCTCAGGAGATTGGCGGGTAATTTCTATTTGAATCCGGATGGTGTCTTGTACAGGAGAAATCACGACTTGGTGCTGCTGCGTTGTGTAGACGGAAAAGAGGCAAAGCTGCTCATGGAGGAAATACATGAGGGTACATTTGGTACGCATGCTGGTGGGCATGCTATGACGAGGAAGCTGCTGCGGGCAGGTTATTTTTGGCTAACTATGGAAACTGATTGTTTCAAGTTTGCGAAGAAGTGTCATAAGTGCCAAATCTATGCTGATAAGATCCATGTGCCTCTGAGTCCTCTGAATGTGATGTCATCGCCATGGCCATTCTCGATGTGGGGCATCGATATGATTGGAAAGATCGAGCCGACGGCTTCTAATGGACACCGGTTCATTCTAGTAGCAATCGATTATTTCACCAAATGGGTGGAAGCGGCATCTTACGCAAATGTGACTAAGCAGGTGGTAGCCAGGTTCATCAAGAGAGATATCATTTGCAGATATGGAATCCCCGAGCGGATAATCACTGACAACGGTTCAAACCTGAATAACAAAATGATGAAGGAGCTCTGTCAGAATTTTAAGATCGAGCATCACAACTCCTCCCCTTACCGACCCAAGATGAATGGCGCTGTTGAAGCGACCAATAAGAATATAAAGAAGATCGTTCAGAAGATGGTGGTGACCTATAAGGATTGGCACGAGATGCTACCTTTCGCTTTGCACGGTTATCGTACGACGGTACGCACATCAACTGGGGCAACCCCGTTCTCGTTGGTATATGGAATGGAAGCAGTACTACCACTAGAAGTTGAGATTCCTTCCCTGAGAGTATTACGAGATGTCCAACTAGACGAGGCAGAATGGGTGAAGGACATGTTGAACCAGCTGAGTTTAATGGATGAGAAGAGGCTAGCTTCTCTAGCATATGGTCGTTTGTACCAGAGCCGAATGAAGAAAGCATATGATAAGAAGATACATCCTCGGAGCTTTCAGACGGGCGGCCTTGTGCTGAAAAGGATTCTCCCGCCGCAGGCAGATCACAGGGGCAAGTGGACCCCCAACTACGAAGGGCCATACGTTGTCATAAAAGTCTTTTCAGGAGGGGCTTTGTTGTTGTCCACCATGGACGGTGAAGACTTTACGTCGCCTGTGAATTCGGACGCAGTTAAAAAATACTTTGCTTGAAATTGACCCGCTGGACGGAAAAAAGAGAGTCCAGGCAAAAATGGGGCATCCTGGCGAACCAAAAACAGAATGAAAGGTTCGGGCAAAAGTTAGGGATAAAAATGGAAAAAATGTACACCCGCGAAGTTGAAAACCTACATTGGGCGGTTTCGGCAAAAAAAGGGTATCCCGGTGAACTGAAAACCCGTAAAGGGCGGTTCACGCAAAAGTTAGGGATTTGAAAAGCAAATGACTGTGGTCCGAATTTGATACTGCATTGAGCTTTGGTGCGGGAGAATATACCTGAGGGGTCGATTATCAGATACAATTTCTTCGGAAGTGTGGATACCGGAAAAGCATTAGAGTCAGGCGAGTCATAGGAGGATCAGTTCATGGTGTTCGTCTGCAGCCCGTTGTCGACATGTGTACAAATTTGATTTGTCATTATATTTATGCTTCTTGTGCATACTTGTATATTTGTTGTGTGTAGCTTCCTCTTTTCAGGAGTTACATCCCGTGTACAAAACTATGCCCATTCAGGGGCCCAATCAATAAAACATGTTATTCAGTATTTGATGCTGATTCTTTACTGTTTTGTGCATGATAAACGCCCAGGTTTAATGAAACTAGCGTGTGTATAACGTCGCTGGCCCTTGCCAATAATTGCTAAAACTTTGAATTAACTGAAAATAATGTCACTAACGCTAACCTGAATAGATTTGGTTGCGTAGACTTGTCTTGTCTTGTTTGTGGTGTTGCAGGGTCGTAGCCGTACAAAGTGGACGATCAAAAGGTTGCAGTATGGACCCGAAGTTCGTAACGAAAGACTCGATCCCCATGCAGGTCGTGTTTCCAAGAGAGCATGGTTCCTCCCTGAAGAAGGATCGAATTTCCCAGCTAGTCGTAGCTTATCCAAAGGACATTCTCCAGCAAAGTCGTTTACCCTCAGCAGAGTTTGGCGATTCCAAGATTGTAGGTTGTATTCAGACAGCGTGGTATCCCCCAGAAGGATCCCCCATCTCGAGCAGAGTGGTTTAGCCTCAGAAGATTAATATTTCCAACTTGTGAGCTGTACTCAGACAATCTACCCTTCCCAGTAGGGTCATTTACTCTCCCCCAGCGGAGTCAGTTGATTTTCCCCAAGAGAATCGTTCCATCCCCAGCGGAGTTCTCTTTTCAGCAAGTGTTCTCTTTCCTCCCAGTGGAATTCGAAGATTAAAACTCTCCCCGGCAGAGTTGGTTGTGTGTCCCGGCATTTATTTTGTCGGAATACCGTGTGATACCCGTTCACCCCCCCAGCAAAAGTCCAATCCTGATTGACGCATTCAGTTATTCCTCAGCGAAGCGGGCTTCACTTTTCCAGCATTTACTTTGCTGGAATAATTCTGTGGCACCTGGCTACCCCCAGCGGAGTTGGCATTGTCTTCCGCATTTATTTTGCTGAAGCAGTTTTTGTATCCCAGCAGTTCGAGTCTGCATTTGCATCGGCATATAGTGTCATATTGGCATCCACCAAATAAAAACGCGTAGCATTTCCATGTCGAATGGAGCATTGCGTCATTGCCAAACATATGCATCTTGAAACATAAACCAGGGTGGTTAACCGTCTGTTTTCAAGTGTTGTTTCCCTTGCAGGTGGAGGGAGCTCTTGCTCAAATTAATTACCAAACATTCAAGATCTCGGCGTGAGACATGCAACGATAATGTCAGTTTTGGCATTATTCCCCACAGAGTTATTGGGTTAAGTTCTCTTCGTCCCCGAGCAGAGTTATTTGGTTAAATATCTTTTGTGTTCCCCGTCGGAGTTGCTTGTTGAAGCTTCTCTAGTCCGGCCAGTGGGTTATTGTCTTCAAATTTGTTGTTACGTCAGCATCAAAGGGTTATATGAATCAGAATGTCAGAGGCTGCCACCGGTTATCAGAACAGGCATCCGGTAGTTTGGTTTCCGAATATCCTCAGTAGAGTCCGCCCCAAAGTCGCTGTCACGTCAGTGCTAAGAAGTTTGTGGGTTGGGACCATTGGAGAAATGGGTCCTGACGTGGACAATTTATTCCTATATTGACGGGATTTCTTCGAGAAGTGGGTGTCCTAACATGGACGGATTTATTTCCCCGGGTTGATGAGATGTGCTAGTCCTAACGTGGACAGATTTGATTTCTCCGTATTAATTGAATGTGAAGTCCTGACGTGGACAAAATTGATTACTCTTCGCATTGGTGTCCTAAAGTGGACCATTTATTCCCAGCAGGTATCTTTCTTCGTAATGGTGAAATGTGTGTCCTGACGTGGACAAGTTCATAGTTCCTTGGGTTGACAAGACGCGCGAGTCCTGACGTGGACAAATTTATCTCTCTTCGTGTTGGCGAAGCATGTGTCCTGACGTGGACAAATTTTATTTCCTCAGCGGGTCGAAGATGAGAGTCCTGACGTGGACAAATCAAGACGAGGTGTGAGTCCTAACGTGGACGATGTATTCCTAACGTGGAAGATTCAGTCCTAACGTGGACAATGTTTATTCCTAACGTGGAAGGTTTAGTCCTAACGTGGACGATGGTTATTCCTGACGTGGAAAGTTTATTCCTAACGGGGAAAAGAGTTATTCCTAACGTGGAAAGTTTATTCCTAACGGGGAAAAGAGTTATTCCTAACGTGGGAAAGTTTATTCCTAACGTGGACGATGTATTCCTGACGTGGAAAGTTTATTCCTAACGGGGAAAAGAGTTATTCCTAACGTGGAAAGTTTATTCCTAACGGGGAAAAGAGTTATTCCTAACATGGAAAGTTTATTCCTAACGTAGACGATTTATTCCTGACGTGGACAATTCATTCCTATGTTGATAGGATCCATTCGTGCTGATAGAATGCAGACGAGTCATCCCCAGCGAAGTCGCCGTGATTTTTCCATGTTGACGGTAGATGGAGTCCTGACGTGGACAAGTTTTAGTTGAGATTTCTTCGTGTTGATGAAACAGGCGTCCTAACATGGACAAAGTTCTATCCCTGCGATGATAGAATCTTTTTCAGGCTGATGAAAATAATCCCTAGCACGGTCGCTAATGGATCAGTTTGTTGCCGTAACAACCAGATCCAGTCAGCAGATGTTGTTATTCAAGCAGTTTGTGCAGTTTATTTCTGCGGTTGGCAAATTTCTGGGTTCTTAGTATTCAACCGTCTCGTACCTCGAATGTTTGAAGGCCGTTTGCTCTTCACCCAATCGGGTCCAAGTCGCTTGAATAGGGGCAGCTGTTGCACCCTAAAAATTTGCTCAACCTATTTCACTTGGTTTATGTTTCAATTACATTAGCATTTGCATATAGAGTCATGTACATAGTCTAATCATTTGCATAGCATAGCATAGTAAGTCATCCAACAAGGGACCAAGTACTATTCTTATCTCTATGAGCCTATCAAGAGGTTATTATTCAAATTCAATCTTATCCAAGTCATCAGAAAGGAATGGAAGCCCAGAGAAGTCAGTAGATCAAGCAGTGGATCTCTCTCCTATCTTGGGTGTATTTGAAGACCATCAAAGAAGTTGTGAGCTGTGAATTAAGGGCATGGAGGGTATACAGACATCATGGAGGACATGGAGAGTCATTTTAAAAGTGAGACAAGTCATTGATGTGATCACAAGAGTTGCAGTTGAAGACAGTCAACTAGGGTTTCATCTGGGTCAACCCTAGGTCAAATGACTGATTGAAGGGCATCAAGGTCTATTTGAGAGATGTGGGGTTCATCATTTGACATGTAGATAAGTATGTGGTGTTGTGCCAAGGAGAAATCAAGAGAAATCAAGAAGAAGAGGAGTTTCTAAATTAGGGTTTCTGTGTAAAATCCCCTGATATAGGTCAAACTTCCAAGCAAGATAAGCCAAAATGAAAGCTTCAAATGGATCCTTGGACAACATGAAACTTGTAGAGGATCTCAATACCTTTAATTTGAGTGGTGGAAGACATCAAGGAGATTTATAGAACTCAAGTTATGGTCCTTGCAAGTTACAGGTCATCTGAGGTATCTGAAATTTTGTCTGTGAAAGTTACTTGTCTTCCAAGCAACTTTTACCCCTCAAGGAGCTTTCAAATGGATTTCTGGACAACATGAGAGTTGTTCCTCATTGTCTTAGATTTCTAGAAAGGTATGGTATGCCTTCATCTGATTTGTGGAACTCTACTTATGTCCTTGGCAAGCAAAGGGTATTTTGGTCATTTGAGAATTACAGGTCATTTCAAGCCTATGCCCAAAACTCATACAAGGAAGCTTCAAATGAAAAACTTCACAACATCAAACTTGCTCCAAATGACATTTTGAGTCTAGAAAAGTGATCATGAAAGTTTGTAAATGTTCATAGCTCAAGGTTCCAAATTTGGTCATTTAAAAGATGAATTTAATGAATAAAAGTGACCTAAAAATGGGATTTTTCATAACATGGCCAAATGGGATGAAATTATAGGTCATTTTGATTGGAAAAAATGTTTTAAGAACATTGGCAAAAGTAGATTTTTGAGTTTAGTTCAAAGTTTGGAAGTTATGCTAGTTGGCTTACAAAGGAAGTAACATATCCAAAATTCAAGGAAATTGTGCACAAGAAGGTTCTAACAAGTTCTAGAGAGTTCTATGATCAGCTATATATTGAGAAGAGTGGCTCCAATCTTTGGTTTCACTTCATTTTGATCAAAAACACCAAGTTTCATCTCATTCTTCAACTTTGCAAATCACATAAGAACTCTATCAAATCTTCATCATTCTCCACAATTTTTGATCCTATCATCATCTACATCCATCATAGATCAAGTTTCCATCAGGATCTGGCTTAATTGAAGTAGAATTCGTGCTATCCAAGTGCATCATCCAAATTGCAAAAGGAAGTGGTTACAAGAATCCAAGGGGTTTGAGCAAGAACTACTGCATACAGAATCAAGATCTTGATTAATTGATTGCCATTGGAGCATTGTTGAGCTTGAAGTGGTGATTTCCTCCATCTGTTTTCAACTTTAAACTAGGTTAGTGTTTTCTTCGAATTGGTTAGAATTAGTTAGCATGATGAAGAATCTTTAGGTTAGAATGGTTAGGCATAGGTAGAGGATCATTTCTGATGAATTTGAGAACATTTCATGGAGTTCACCATTGAAGCACCAAAACTGTTGAGCCTTAGAACATCTAGGTTAGGGCATGATAATCTTAGCTAGATAGATGAAAATGATCAGCATAGCATGTAGAATGTATTAATGTAAGAGTTAGCAATAATTAGCAGGGTTGATCTCAGTGTAAAATGGTGGAGCCAAGGTTTTCTACCTATCGGGTTTAGATCTAGATGGAGTTTTAAAGGAAACTGAATCCATGGTTGTGTAGAGGAGAAGAAATAGGGCATTTTTGCTTTTTACGGATATGAGTTTCATGGAGAATTGAGGTTGCATGAGGATGTTGAACTCTGGTTGGTGCAAGATTCGTGCATGGCTCATTAATGGCAAACCCTAGCTCATTGGAGAAGATGACTTTCCCAGCGTTGGATTATACACTTGACTTTGACTCAGAGACTGATCTAACGGCCACAATTTAAAACTGAAACGCAAGGGAAGCTGAGTGCCAAAGCGCACCGTTTCACTTAAATCATTCTGCTGGGCTTAGTGCGCTCATGCTATTCGCACCCCTAGTATCCAGGCCCAGCGTGTTTTGAACTAATATTTTTACTTTTCGCACCGTTTTCCTTTTTTTGTTTTATTTTTGTGTTTTCTGATTAGTTGGGCCCAGACGCGCCTTGCTATACGCACCCCCAGTCTGGGCCCACCCTTCATTTTCCAATGCTTTTAATTGCTGATTGCACCCCTAACCTCATATAATTCATTTTAATTTCTTTTGTTTTGTTAATTCTTTAAAAAATCATAACAAATTGGAAATTTCATATTTTTGAATGGTTGTTTTTGCATCTTTTTCATATTTCTGTTAAGAAAATTGTCATGTAATAAAATTAGCATTTTATTTTATTTTTGCATTTTTAGTATATTTTTCTTTTAAATAGGTTGTAAATAATGTTTAGTTTAACACTTGATATTGTTGATTTTAGTTTAGATAAATCCTTGTATATTTTGGACCCATTCTTTTTAGAATACTTCATTTAGGACTTTAATATTCATATGAAATTTAATTCATGATTTTAGGACTTAATTTTAGATGGTTTGTTTAGGTGTGATTAGAGAATCAAAACTAGGGTTTAGGGATAACATAGGTGTAGTAAATCATTTCTTGTAAGAGTTGTAGTTTGAATTTTGGGGTATGGGACTATAGGAGTATTATGGGTAGATAATAGATCCCTTAGAAAATATTAGGCTTCCCTTATTTTACTATTACTATTAGTATACTGCTTGTATTTGCTTGATTGTGTGGTGTGCCCTCTCTAGGGTTATTATTTGACTGTGTGGGGGTATTGGGCTTGTTTGGGGCTTGGGGTTTGAGCTGAAGACTTTGTTGATGAAGCCCTTGAAGACAGAGAATGAAGGCCAATTCCCAGAGTTGATGAAGGTATCTCTTGCTGGCAGCTGTTGAAGGTTATAGGATCTAGAAGTTAGGCAGAGCTCTAGAGTAGAAAACTTGGTTCACAAACATGGAAGGTCTTGGTTGCCTCCATCCCTCTCTATGATGCAGAGTCTCTCTAAGACATTCACCCCCTTCCTTTGGAAGGCTTGGTGATAGTATCTAAGAGATAGAACTCTTGAGAGAAATATTCTATGTGTTGTTAGCAGTCTGTTTGCCACCTTTGGTGGTCAACTAATTGCTTAACACCCCAGTTCATTCTTATGATTGGTTCCTCAGCTGGGAGACTGGGACTTGAAGAAAAGCCATTGAAGGGTTGAAGACAAAGACCTTGCTTGAAGGCTGTGAAGATAAAGACTGATGCTTGCTTGGAGCTGGTAGATGTTAGGAGATGACTTGAAGACAGATGTTGATGAAGACTGCTTTTGCTGTTTATTTTTGTTGTTTTTAATTCTTGATGTATTGCTTGAGTTTCCCTGACTGTATTGTTTTCCATTTCACCTGTTAGGTTGAAAGTGAATTCTGTTCACTTTTGCCTGTTGTTTTCTAGGTTCGAGGTTGAGTGGGACTCCCTTGCCTCGCTTGTATTGCTGCATCCATGCATTTTACTGCTTTATTATGCTATTGTTTCTGTTTCCGTTTATCCCTTAGGATCTCTGTTTCTCTCTGTGCAAGAGAGGAGCATGATAGACATTAGGTCTTAACCCATGCATGATAACATTAGGTTAGTTTGATTCCCCTTTCAACCATAGGTTAGAGTTCTGTCTCTTCTCTCTCAAAACAAACAGAAAAACACAATAAATATTTCAAACACAATCAAAGACACTTCTTCCGTAAAAGAATGTGAACTCATCAAAACGCCAATTTTGTCCGCTTGGACTGTTAATCAGAAAAACCCTTTTCAGAAGGAATAAAAAACAATCAAGACAGACTTGTGTCGTACGTGGCCCGAACTACGTTTGCTCTGATCTTTCATGCCGTATGAAAGTACGTAGGCATAGGAGGCGATATCCTAGCGAGCAATCTTCCCCTCCTTTCCCGTAGGTAGGCGAACTACGTTGACTCTGATTTCTCGTTCCAGATGGGAATACGTAGGCATAAAGTGCGATACTTTGCCGAGTCATTTTATTTTCTTTTAACCCCAGACCTGTAGAGTAGATAGAATAACAATCTTTTCGACCGAAAACAAGCGTGGATCCCGTCGAGTACGACGGACGTGAGGGGTGCTAATACCTTCCCCTTGCGTAACCGACTCCCGAATCCAGGATTTGGTTGCGATGACCATTCCTTTCCCCGTTTTGCGGTAGGTTTACCTCGAGCATTTCCTTTCCCTCCGTTGGGATAAATAACGCACGGTGGTGACTCTTCTGTTCAGCCGGCGCCGATTTTCGCAGTAGCGACACAATGCCATCAAGTTATCTGAATATATTGACGTATTAGGGTGTATGCTTGCCATATTTGCAGTTGGCATGCCATACAGATGTTCCTTATGAAGCATAGAGAAACCTAAATAGGGAAGCCTCTGGTCTCCCAGATTCTATAATTCCCTAGAAACAGTCAGTGTGATTGACGCTTGTGGTGAAGAAATCCCAACATATGGTGATACAAAATACAACACTTCTTGGCTGATGATAGTAGGCATCTCCTTGACTGAGTTCAGAGCCACATAACCGATGACACTAGTAACCGTCGGTTATCCTCATGGGTTTTAAGTATTACTTTTGGAAGGGGTTTGATTTTTTCTTTACATATTGAAAGACACTTACAATGCAAAAGACTACAAAAGCGGACGATACTACAAACTAAACGTAGGATACTACTTTTCTGCAAAAATTATCCTCACAAAAGGGTCCCACTGGGTGTGCCAATTTGTTTACCGGTGTTTTTTTGCAAACAATCATGAATTTTAAAGTCTATGATATTAACTTAAAAAATGTCCAAAGCAATTTGTGCAAATACTTTGTGTCAACACACGTGCGTGTGAATTGAATGTAGCGTAACGAGAGACTTTAAATGAAGTCATGTTTTGATAAATGATAAGGTAAAATGCAGTAAATAACATTAAATAAAGTAAAAGAAGTACAATGTTTCATCGAAGGAAGCAAAAAAGACTAAAAAAGGATGGACGCATACACATACATGTTTCTTACTCAAGTGTTCCGCTCTTTAACTCGGGTACTCTAGTGGTATGGAGAGTAATGTATGAAATTCTGTTAACATTGGTTATGGCCACTAGAGGATCTTTGCATTTGCTCCATGTTTGATCTTTTAGATTCCTGCTAGTCTGCTTACGTGTTTTTCCTTTGATGTTATCTGCTTGTAATCCACGTTGAATGGTAACCATTTTTCCACACTTTCCACTTCTTCACGATCTCCCGACGATACCTGCTTCAAAGTGTCATGGACAATCTCTCTCAAAAGCCCAAGACCTGTAATAATCATTAAGTCTTTATACCATGTTGTGTTATCTTTAGGTCCTTTTGAATGGAAACATGGCTTCCATCGACCGTCCGTATCAAGATTCTGGAGATGTATCTATCGAATGTCCTTTTCGATATTTTGGACATATTTCCCTACAATACAAGTCTTAAGGATTTTTCTCTGAAAGTCCTCCAAACCATGTCTAGTTGTATTGACGATTTGGTCGACCGTTTGTAGTTGGTCTGTCGACCACCTGTCATTACCGTTTCTTTAAAGACACTTTACTAATGTTCTTATATCTTTATGAAGATACTTCATTCTTTATGAAAATATCTTTTTGTTGACATTCTTTGTTGACTTTCTAGTAGCTGAAAATCCAAATGTAATAGTCATCCACCAAACCGATGTAAAAAAACATTTTTCAATCGAGTTAAAAACTATTTTCCATAGCAGTGTAATTTGTAAAACAAGTTGTAAGTTACAAGTATGATCATTACAAAAGATCTCAAAATTAAATTTGTATAACTTCTTTTTTTATTCCACATACTTTTCCATAGGATAAAAAGAACACATGTTTTAGTATTGCCAAAGGTTTAAAAAAGAGACCATACCCGCCTCATAATGAAGAACAAAGGCAGAAGCTCAAAGCAACACCATGATGGTCCAGGGACCTCAGTAAAACCAATTATCCACCCTCTAGATGAACAACCCCATTAAGTGGTTCACCTATTCCCATGTCTACAAAGCAGGAAAAAGATACAAGTTTGGCACCCTAAAACAAGAATTCCTACATAATCCGATACACACAAAATAAAATAAAAATCTTGAACGACATATACAAAGCAGTCAAGACAATCTCCACGATATCATGTACGAATTACAATAAAAGGATTGGGAAGAAATCAACGACCCAAAAAAGATTAACATAATAAAATAAAGCGGAGTCGTCTATAATCAGCTTCTCGTTTACCAATGCATTATGCAGGTTAACATCTTAAATGTTTAGAGTAACTCCTAAGATGAGGAAAACAATTTACTCCAAAGCATTCTTAAATTACATTCTATATGTAGTCATAAGGTTGTCGCACCTCGAAAATTCATTTCGAACATACGACCCTCGCGCGAAAGGCGCGGAAAAGCGGTTCGACATAGTCGCCACCGAACTTTATTTTTCCCGAATGAACGGGAGAGGAAAATATCGAGAAAACCTCATCAGCGCGGAAGGAACACGGTCGTTGCAACCATATTCCTGGGTTCGGGAGTCAGTTACGCGAGGGGAAGGTATTAGCACCCCTCACGTCCGTCGTACTCGACGGGAACCTCTTAATTCGAGTTGAGATGGATGTTAGCTAAGCTTAATTCTTCTCTTCTCACTACTAAATGCTAAAGGATACTATAAAGGGATAAAGACACTAGGGGAAAGGGGATGGTTAGAGGATAGGGTGCTCGCCAAGGATTGGGGCCTTTGTGCCTACGTATACTCATTCGGACGAGAATGGGAAATCAGAGCATCGTAGTTCGTACTACGACTGCTCTGATTCTTCATTCACTCTTGAATGTAAGATACGTAGGCACAAGATTGTGATGATCTTGGCGAGCACAATCCCCTCCATCTTCCATTTCCTAACCTTTCCCGTAGTCGAACTACGACGCTCTGATTTCTCATTCTCGTCCGAATGAGTATACGTAGGCACAAGGGCCCCAATCTTTGGCGAGCACCCTATCCTTTAACCATCCCCTTTCCCCTAGTGTCTTTATCCCTTTATAGTATCCTTTAGCATTTAGTAGTGAGAAGAGAAGAATTAAGCTTAGCTAACATCCATCACAACTCGATTTAAGAGGTCCCCATCGAGTACGACGGACGTGAGGGGTGCTAATACCTTCCCCTCGCGTAAACGACTCCCGAACCCAGGAATATGGTTGCAATGGTCGTGTTCCTTCCGCGCTGATGAGGTTTTCTCGATATTTTCCTCTCCCGTTCATTCGGGAAAAATAAAGTTCGGTGGCGACTCTGTCGAACCGCTTTTCCGCGCCTTTCGCGCGAGGGTCGTATGTTCGAAATGAATTTTCGAGGTGCGACAGGTGGAGACTCTGTTGGGGACGTATTGCTCCATGCAAGAGAGAGTCGAGCCTATCTTAGTTTGAGTTGTTAGCTTTTTGTTTTTATTTTCTTCTCGCTTATTTGTTGGTATCCTTGTCTTGGTTACTTGTGCTTGAGGCATTGTGGGGGTTGCTATGCTTATGGTTACTTTGTGAGATGGCTCTACACTCGAGTCCGAGTATAACCCTAGGATTAGGATGGTGGTTGTGTAGTGGAGACTTGCGTGGAGTCTTTCACGTTAAGTTGAAGCGAAAACCCCGCTTGGAGTAGATTCCTTGGAGATATTGTTGTTGTGGTGAGTCTTTGCCATGACAATAATGTTTTTGAGTTTGAATCGTTGATCCCAAGGACCATAAACCGTTTTATCCATGGTGGTTGGTAGTGTTAATTCTTTGTGAATTAATACGAACGCCCCAATCAGATGAGATCCCTTGAACGTATTACTTTCTTACAGTAATATTTTCAACCTCGATCTATGACTCTGAGAACCTTTTCTAGAATCCGTGTGTCGATGGTTGTGTAGTTGATGCCTCCGAGGAGTCTTTCTCGCGTGGAAGATACGAGAACCTCACCTAGAGGAGATTCTTTTAAGGATATTACCGTAGTGATGAGGCTTTGTCATGGCAGTAATATCTTTGAAAGATGTCCATGACTCTAGGCACCTACCCGTTTTAGAATCCTACCCGTGGGGGTTCCTTTGAGCAGTGATTGTGATCCCTGAACCGTTCACCCGGCTAATTCTCAGAACTGTTTGAATTTGTGATCCTGTGATCCTAGATCTTGCATCTTGCATTGCATATCATTTGCATTGCATCTCATTTGTTGTGCATCTTGCATTCTCCTTCCTTCAGCAGTTTCTCATGTTTCTCTTTCCTTCATATCCAATAAATCAAGCTGATTCCTCGACACCAGTACGCAACTAGAGCCAATACAAGATGAATGATGGAGCAGATGCAGCAGGAGCAAGTTGCCTTCAGAGAAGAGTTGGACTCCATCAAAGGAAAGATTGACCAGATCCTCGAAGCCATCCTCATGGCCAGAAGAGAGGAAGAACAGCGTGAAGTCGCTGCTGTCGTCAACAATAATGGTCAAGGACAAGGGTCTACTGCCATCCCTTTGGTTCCAAATCCAAATCCTCATGGGATGCCGTTGAACTTCAATAACGCAGCCGAAGGGAACACTTCTCATCCAACCCCAGCGCCCGGAGTTACCATTGGAGCCATCCCGCAGGCCCTGCCTACTGTCGCGCAGATCCCAGCTCCCCATACCGAAGATACTCTGATGGATCATTATGGCGACGTTCAGAACTATCATGCTGCTATCCCCATTTCCAGTCCTGTTGCTGCTCAGGATTCAGAAGCCATGAAGATGTGCCGAGATCTAGCCGAGAAACTCCGAGCCATGGAGGGGCACAGTTCAAATTCTTTCAGTGCTTTGCAGTTATGCTTGGTACCTGATGTTGTCATTCCTCCCAAGTTCAAAGTGCCGGAATTTTCGATGTACAAAGGTCTCAGTTGTCCAAACATTCATCTGAAGATGTATTGTCGCAAGATGGTTGCTTTTGCCAGAGACGAAAAGCTCATGATTCATTGCTTCCAAGATAGTTTGTTTGGGGCATCACTCGAATGGTATATGCAGCTGGAACGTAACAGTGTGCGCACTTGGGCCGAGCTAGCTGATGCATTTGTTAAGCAGTATAAGTACAACACTGATCTTGCTCCGAATCGTACTCAACTTCAGAGTATGACTCAGAAAGACAATGAATCCTTCAAGGAGTACGCACAACGATGGAGAGAGCTAGCCGCAAGGGTGCATCCACCTCTTGTTGACCGTGAATTGATTGACATCTTCATGGGCACTTTGCAAGGCCAATACTATGAGAAGCTGATCGATAGTGTCTCTGCTGGATTCTCTGACCTAGTGATCGTCGGTGAGAGAATTGAAGAAGGGCTGAAGAGTGGAAAGATCCCAGGAGGTTCTAATAGCCAAGCCAATGCTAAGAAGCCTTTCAACGGATACAAGAAGAAAGAGGGTGAAACAAATTCCATCTCTTTGCAGAAAGGGCAAGCTTTTCAACAAGCTCCCGCTTCTATGCCTTATCAAGTTCCCTATTATCAGTATCTGTATGTCGCTGCTGCGCAATATGCTCCAATGCCTTATCATCCAGCTGTTCAAGCAGTTCAAGCTCAGATGCCACAGCAACAGGCTCCTCAGCAACAGGCCTACAACCAGCAAGGATGTCAGTATCCTCCTTAGCAACAGCAGATGCAAGCTGCTCAACAACAACAAGGTGCTCGCCAACAGCGTCAGCAGGGGACGTGGAAGCCTGATAGAGTATTTGATCGCCTACCAATGACATATGCTAGTATCTTTGCTCAGTTGATGGAGAAAAAGGCTATTGTTCCGAGAGATTTGGCTCCCCCAACTGTCATTCCTGCCGACTACGATGCAAATGCTCATTGTGAGTTTCATAAGGGCGCTCCAGGTCACACCATTGAGGACTGCAGGGCCTTTAAGCACAAGATCCAAGACATGATCAACAAGGATGCTATCAACTTTAATGGAGTCCCCAAACGTCATCAACAATCCAATACCGCCGAACAAATAGCGTTATTCAGATCAAATCCAGTCAAGTCAAAGTTCATCCCCGAAGAAGGCCGTCATACTGCCATTTCATATTTCACATTTCTTATGTTTTGTCTTTGTTTGTTTAAGTATTGTATGCTTTGAACAATTGTCATTCATATTCGGTTTTCATTAATGTATCGTTTATGCATGTTTTGAATTAGTTATGTCGTATTCACTCATTTTCACTTATCACCGACACATTTATTCACTCCACTCTATTCACTGTTGTTTAGCTTGATTTGAGGGAGGAGGATGAAAACAAGATACCCATAATTGCAAACTGTATGCTTTCAGACCGAATCTCGTCAATGATGTACAGGCACTGCTTCAATTCCCCTAAACACTGGAGATATAAGGATTTAATCCCTAGTAAGCCACTTCAAGCCTAGGAGTAGCAGTTTCCTTCGGATATTCGAACCTTTACACTCAACCTGGGGCAGGGTAGTGTTCAGTTAATCCAACTCCGCACTTGAATCAACAAAGCGAAATCCCAAAGACGGTGGTTCATCAAAGATCCATGCTATGGCAGTCACAACCTTCCCAAAAATAAAAGTCAAAAATCCTGCTAAGTCAGACACCTTAGAGGGAACTTAGGCAAAATCAAGGCAATCCCGATGGATCTGACAAGCAAAGTCAATCCATGCAAAAGTTAGGGATCAAAAACAAAAACAAAAGAGGACCCTGAAACCCTCAACAAAAAAAAAAGATTCAGTGGTCATCCAATCGAGAGGGTCACTGATATCTATCAAAATAAGGTGATTGCCATTTCGAGCAAACCTTGAACCATCAAGCTTATACCGTCAAGACAAGTGTAGAATTAACTGAGCGTAGGACTGGAGATCATTAAGAAGAAGGGGTCGGTACAAATCATACTTTGAGCCTAATATCCTTTGTTTCATAACCGCGAACCAGGCCACGTTACAACCCTCGAAAGACCTAATTGAGGCGAGGTTTATTCTGAAAGTATACTATCGCAAGGTTGCGTAACCTGACTCCTCACATGATTTCTAATCATCAGCATTGGTGTCATTTCTCTTGATATATCTTTCACACCAATCGAAATCAGCACAACGTTTGAGCTAATTGTCCGTTCGTCTCACTACCACGACACCCTCAATAAATGACACACTTTTTCAAAACTTACATTGAACTTTGCATTAATATTACCATTTATGAATGTACAGTTTTAATTGCAAGTCAGTGCTAGGTATTCAAGGACATCTCAACGAGGGGCAATCAAGAAGGAGCTTGACTTTTAGTGGCGTACACGAGGCAAGACTACCTCAGAACCCATAGGCTGGGGCAAATCACTCAACAGCTCGAGCAGGGGCAAGTCATCCGAGTTCAACTTCCATATGCCAGAACTGGTTAATATGGGGGCAGACCATTGCCATGTTCAAACTGGGACAAGACCAGGTCGTCCTGACCATCAAGCAGAGTTGTAACTCTCTCTGAAGCAAATTCACAGTCACCAAATATCCCAAACTTGGGGCATCAAGGACATCTTCTGCTCCAATCATGGCGTCTTCAACAAACTGCGCGTCGAGGAAGTCAATCCCTCCCACCACCCGAAGTCCAATCCGCATTGGCAACTACCAGAGGCCACCACGCTGGAATTTCCACCTGCATTTCCAATCACCTGTCTGCAATCACGTGCATCATACGCATTGCATTCGCTATCATAAGCATCTTGCATCATATGCATACCCAACCATATCATACTTCCCCAGCTCTTGCCTCTCGGCGTGTCAGCATTTGCATTTGCACTTCCATTTGTTACGGAATATCATATCATCAAGCATTCACATATGCAAGTCAAGGTCCAGGATCAATCCCGAAGATTTCCAAGACCATCGGCAGCCCAGTCAGGGGCATCCTCCACAAGACTGTGGGTTTCTCCCACGAAATTCAAGAGCTTCAAAGCAATCATCAGCCCAGTCAGGGGCATCTTTTGCAATACTGTGGGTTTCTCCCACGAAATTCAAGATATTCAAAGCAAGATTCAGCCCAGTCAGGGGCATATTTTCAAGACCATGGGCGTTTTTCATGACATATTTTCAACCTCGTGGTTGATCAGATCTTTAAATCAACATTTGGCCCAGTCAGGGGCATATCGTTCAAGGACGTGGGCGTTCCCCATGAAGTCGTTCAGCCTTTTGTTTGGCAAATTCAAGACCTTCAGTGCAAGATTCAGCCCAGTCAGGGGCATCTTCAGCAAAACCGTGAGCGTTCCTCATGAAGCTGTTTAGCCTTTTATTGAGCAAGACAGGACATCAAGACAAACTCGGCCCAGTCAGGGGAATCCTCTTCAGAGTTCATGGGCGTCACCATGAAATCATTTCAACAAAACTCTAATCTCTAAGCAAGACGGTGGGCGTACCCCGTTGATTCATTTCAATCCAATCTTCCTCTTGGGTGTTCCTCAATGAGTTGTATTCAGCAAGCATGACCGTTGTCAAATGCCTCACTTTCATCCTTTTGGTGATAGCCGAACTTCGTCGGTACAACCTAGCCTGCATCCTTTTGGTGTTGGTAACTTTCAATTTGTGTCGTCCTATCACCCTTTTGGTGATAGCAACCTGTGTAAGTGTGTTTCGCTCCGTCATCCTTTTGGTGGGGGTCTATCATAGTCATTAATGATAGATTGTGCGATATTGTTTGTGTTTCGCCCCGTCATCCTTTTGGTGGGGGGTCTGTCACTTGGATTAGTGATAGGTTATGCGATATTTATTTATGTCTGTGTTTCGCTCCGTCATCCTATTGGTGGGGGGTCTGTCATAGTCATTAATGATAGATTGTGCGATATTGTTTGGCGTGTGTTTCGCTCCGTCATCCTTTTGGTGGGGGGTATGTCATAGTCATTAATGATAGATTATGCGATATTGTTTGGTGTGAGTTTCGCTCCATCATCCTTTTGGTGGGGGGTCTGTCATAGTCATTAATGATAGATTGTGCGATATTGTTTGGTGTGAGTTTCGCTCCGTCATCCTTTTGGTGGGGGGTCTATCATAGTCATTAATGATAGATTGTGCAATATTATTTGGCGTGTGTTTCGCTTCGTCATCCTTTTGGTGGGGGGTCTATCATAGTCATTAATGATAGATTGTGCGATATTGTTCGGTGTGAGTTTTGCTCCGTCATCCTTTTGGTGGGGGGTCTGTCACTTGGATTGGTGATAGATTGTGCGATATTGTTTGTTTGTGTTTTGCTCCGTCATCCTTTTGGTGGGGGGTCTGTCACTTGGATTGGTGATAGATTGTGCGATATTGTTTATGTGTGTTTCGCTCCGTCATCCTTTTGGTGGGGGGTCTGACATCTGGATTGGTGATAGATTGGGCGATATTTGTTTGTGTGTGTTTCGCTCTGTTATCCTTTTGGTGGGGGGTCTGTCACTTGGATTGGTGTCAGATTGTGCGATGTTCTTGTTTTGTGTTTGTTTCGCTCCGTCATCCTTTTGGTGGGGGGTCTGTCACTTGGATTAGTGTCAGATTGTGCGATAGTGTTTTGCTCTACCATCCTTTTGGTGGTAGTAGCCGTGTGTATTTCATCCCATCATCGTTTTGGTGATGTGGACCTTTTGCTATTTATCCACAATTTACTCAGAGGTTTACCTTTATCCAACGTTTCTTCTCTCTTCATACAAATTTAGGGTTTTCTTCATATCTAATTATCTTCCGCCTCGAAAGACGAGCTCCATAGCAGTTCATCTTACTCAGTTTAAGATAATTAGATAGGGGCATCTGTCATACCCCAAATTTGTCCTACCTTTGTACGACCTCCATTCTGTATATTTACTCAATTGCTCTACTAAAAAAATTCAAAAAAATAGTACATTATTATTATCACTTGAGTATGTCAGGTCAGACGTACGGATAATATTGAATGGGGAATGGTTCAGGTCACCTTGTTGAAACTAATTTTGTGCAGAATTTTCAGTACAGTGCATATTTGAAGGCATTATTTGTGGTATCGAGGCATTATTCTTTGATTTCAAGGCAATGAGGCTTTTGGTTCATGGCAATATGATATCACTCCCTATTTAGTATCAAGTTTGAAGATGGATTTATTATGGTGATTCTTTCAATTTTTATTCGGGGCCAATTTGGAATTATGATTTTCTCCGGGTTCATTCAAGTGTCATTCATTTTAAGATAATCGTGAATTCAAAAATGTAGTTATTTCAGTCAAAAGTACAAGAGCAAATTCTACAAAGCCCATATCCCCATATCAAAAATAAAAATTTACATGAGAAGCCCATTTACAAAGTATCATGGGAGTATTTCAAATATTTTCTAGTCTTTGGTTACTAAGTTAATGAAATAGCCCCAAGTCACTAATCAAGGCCGACACGTTACGACGAGGGACTCATGTGTTACAAGAACTTCTAAGCCATGGATATGTCACATTAATATTTGTGTTTTAAGGAAGATTTTGTGATTAAAAGTCAAGATTTCCAATTCATTAGTATAAGGTTACAAAGGAAAATAAATACTTTTCATTTGAAGCCCAAACATGAGCCCATTGCCTTTCACCCATTTTATCTTATATTGCAAATAAGAATTAAATAAAAGAAGGTGTAAAATACAGTCAGTACAGCAACACGTGAATTCTCATCATGTTTTCAAGACCACCCACTCACTAGGATGTATATTATCCTCAACAATAAGACCGTTTCAATTCACCATATCATGACAATGACCCCACATTTTGCCAAGCCATAACTTCAAAAAAAATACATACTACTGAGACTGAGAATTCGTACGACAATGCCGCAGGTCCTTATTTCATTTCACGTCCACGTCTCGTACGAAAAATCACGACCAGCAGTAACCCATGCCTGCTACACACACCAGACAATAACTTGCTATTACCTCCAATTTGCCCAATAGATCCCTGCTACAACTTGTACCACTACAAAAACAACAGAACCAACCACGCGCATTAAAACCTGCAAAGAGACAAAATGTACAAAGGATAGCTGCAGAGAAAAAAACGACACCATAAAACCTGCTAGGCTGCGATACGATTTGAGGAGGACCTTGTTTCACTAAAACCTGTCAAAGAAAACCACACCAGATAACAACGACACTGAAACCGATTTCCAAGTCTTCACCTTCGAACAATCAGAATACAAAAATCTCAAAACAACTCCTCCTGAACAGACCGGGGGAAACCCCATAAAATTCCTCTCTGTTCTTGAAACCTTCATCTTTCATAGTCAACCAAATCTCACCAACAGCAACCGACTCTACTAAACCTCCTTCAATACCACGACTTCTTTTTTTTTTCCTGTGAAAATAGTAACCTTCCAAACCTCATTTTACCCAGAAAACTCCTTAAACTTCATTCTCACAGAACATTCTAAAACACCTTCAATCCTCAACAAACTCTCCTTCTTCTACCTTCAACAAACAACTCTAAGAACCGCATCTTCATACCCAAACCAGAACAGAAAATGAGCAATAGAGGAAGAGAGAAGACCGAAATCAAAGTAGAGTCGGGATGGGTTAGGATTCAAACCTGAGTCGAATCGTGAAATAGAGCACTCGCCTGAAGCTTTAGGATCTTACTCCTTCGTTCATATCTGTAAACCCTCACTTTGATTTTGTTGTATTGTTACGGAATTGGTTGTCGCGACCTTTGTATCAAATCATTTCCAATACATCTGTTGTCCTCTATTTCATGACCTTTGGGGAAGACGAAGAGCTCTCGTTCATCTGAGAAGAGAGATAGAGTAAATCGCTTTCGATATTCACAAACCTAGGAAGCTAAAACGAAAATAGAAGCAGAAGAACGAAGAGAGAGACAAACGTGAAAGAAGGTCGAAGATTCTCGTGTGGTAGCTTGGCTGTTCACTCCCGTCGTTTTCGGTTTACATTGACGGAGTTTCTCGTATGGTAGTGTGGTAGTTTGACCTGAAGCTAGCTTCATGTTTATTTATTTATTTACTTTATTTATTTATTTATTTATTATTATTATTTTTCTTTATTGTTGTTTTGTTTTGGGCTTTACAGCCCATGTCGGTTTCCACATACCCCCCTTTTGCTGCTTCCCATGGCTTCTGTTGGAAGGTGATGGGCCTCAAGGGTCCAAGTGATCCTTCATGTTTATTTGCAATCCTGTTCCATATCTCTTACCCTCTCCCCGTTTTCATTTATCTATAAACTCTTATAATTTGTTTTATTAAGTTTAATTAATTTCTAACAGTTTTAATCTAGATTTTTATATATTATTATTATGTACAGACTGTTTCTTTTGCAAATATATATATTTAGTTAGTATTTTATTTTTGTTATATGTATTATTAGAATATGTATATATATATATATATATATATATATATATATATATATATATATATATATATATATATATATATATATATATATATATATATATATATATATATATATATATATATACTATTTTGTACTCATTTTAGAAACTTCTTAGCATTTTCTTTTAGGTTTTTATCTCTTTTTATTTTAGAAGGTATTTTAATTTCACATTTATTATTGGCATTTTTCACCGTTTGGGTCGATGACGAGATTACCAACGTTTAACCATCAAATTATTGGCGTGAAACAAAGGATCTGAGACCACTTTCTTTCTCCGATTTTATTTCGATTTTTGGATCAATGAAGTCTTTTATTCGTAAGCGTCGCGTATCGAAGTTGATAACCTTCTCGATTTCAAATCTATGGTGAATGACCATTGAGGTCATTTTCCGTACTTTGGGATCGTGATAGGCTACCTTCGATTAATCAGCATTATGTTTGCGATTAAGATGAGATCTTATTCTTTCGTGTCCCGATTCGATTCACTAACCATTAAATTTAATTTCCGTTAAATATTATTGTGAATATTATTGTCATATTATTATTCATATTATCATATCTCATTATTCATATTCATTCACCCAGATTCGAAAATACCTAATAAATTATCGAAACTCCTAAAAGCCAAATTGGTGGACTGTTGGATCTTGGGTCATTCGCAGGTATCCTAACTTTGAGTCGTGCTCGACTTTTCTCAAGGCGTAGTTTAGGACACAAATGCACACATACGGCTTTCTCTTGGGCTACCTTACAATGAGACCCCTTATTTCGTGCAATCCCGTGTAACTTACATGTATCCCTTCCCCATTTCGATGTATGTTTCGCATTTCTTTGATTATTAGTTTATCTCCTAGGAGCACCCATAGGGACTAGAGCGGATCAAACTATTTTCAAACTAATTCTCGATTCATCATCGAGCCATTTTCAAACCCTTGTAAGTCGAGTGCTCATACTCTCCATCAACCTATTACATAACTCAACCCTTGATGCGTAAGTCAAGTCGGTCACGTTTCTCAAACCATGTACATTACACGCTTTGCACGCGATAATAAGTCAAACCCTTGATCCAATGTCAAGTGGATTTTCGTAACAAA
Source organism: Lathyrus sativus (assembly GCA_963859935.3). Lineage (NCBI taxonomy): Eukaryota > Viridiplantae > Streptophyta > Magnoliopsida > Fabales > Fabaceae > Lathyrus > Lathyrus sativus. The sequence goes on along the minus strand of OZ012740.1, from coordinate 571,281,022 downwards.
CTATCAATCAATTAACAATTATTCAATTCTTTTCAAGGTGTAAAGAGTAGGTTCAAGTCTTTGATCTTGCTTTCCGTTGTTTATATGCGAGTTATCTTATTCGTGTGTAAGCAATTGACGCCTTTGAATAATATTAACAAACTCGACAATATTCAACCATCTCCAATTACTCATCCTTTCACTCACCTTTCAAACAACCTTCTTTTACGATGAAAAAGAGAGTGTTCTAAGTCTTTGGTTCGCTTTCCCGATTACTTGGGGTCTGTGAAGTCTTTCTTAGGCTTCAAGTGATCGTCATCATTTCAACCTTATCCTTTCAAACATATCATTCCTTCATGATGAAAAAGAGAGTGTTCCAAGTCTTTGGTTCGCTCTCCCGATTACTTGGGTCCGAGAAGTCTTTCTTAAACTTCAAGTAATCGTCATCCGTACCCACTTCAAATCCAATTTAAACCAGTTTTCTTCGTGGTTGTTACCACGAACTACGAATACTATGATTCTTCATTCACTCTTGAATGTAAGATACGTAGGCACAAGATTGCAATGATCTTGGCGAGCACAATCCCCTCCATCTTCCATTTCCCAACCTTTCCCGTAGTCGAACTACGATGCTCTGGTTTCTCATTCTCGTCCGAATGAGTATACGTAGGCACAAGGGCCCCAATCCTTGGCGAACACCCTATCCTCTAACCATCCCCTTTCCCCTAGTGTCTTTATCCCTTTATAATATCCTTTAGCATTTAGTAGTGAGAAGAGAAGAATTAAGCTTAGCTAACATTCATCACAACTCGAATTAAGAGGTTCCCGTCGAGTACGACGGACGTGAGGGGTGCTAATACCTTCCCCTCGCGTAACCGACTCCCGAACCCAGGAATATGGTTGCGACGGCCGTGTTCCTTCCGTGCTGATGAGGTTTTCTCGATATTTTCCTCTCCCGTTCATTCGGGAAAAATAAAGTTCGGTGGCGTCTCTGTCGAACCGCTTTTCTGCGCCTTTCGCGCGAGGGTCGTATGTTCGAAATAAATTTTCGAGGTGCGACAAAGGTCATCAACTCTATTAAGGTTTTTTCCTTCAAAGGTCTTTTCCCATTGCAAAAGGGCTTTCTTATCCGCACTGGGAGGTTGAAATTTCTCCATGATCGTCTTTGGAATTGACTTCAATGATTCCTCCTTTTGAGATTGCATGTTTGTTAGTGCATGAGGCACTTTGAGAGAGAGAGAGAGAGAGAGAGAGAGAGAGAGAGAGAGAGAGAGAGAGAGAGAGAGAGAGTGAGAGAGAGAGAGAGAGAGAGAGAGAGAGAGAGAATGAAAAGTAATTAATGAGTTTTTATTATTAAAAAATGTAAAACTAAACTACAATTATATGTATAGATACAACTATGGTACTTGTATGCTAAGTAATTGTGAAATGTTGGGTTGAACTCTAGTATGGTCGAAGGGTAGCTTCTGGTTCGACAGGAATTAAGCATGAGGTCAAAGTCTGTTAGCATGCTGTTGTCAAAAATAATGCGTGTTGTAGTCGAAGTGTGTTCTAACATGCATTAGTCAATATTGCTAGGTTGTTAGCATATTGGATTGGGTCTTGCTTGTAAGCCCAAGTGTTTAAGTTAGCTTGTACCCTAAGTTAGCTTGTAATGGGTAATTATTAAAAAGTCCATTAGGTTAGTGTGCTATTCTTCTTATAAATAGGATGCTAGTTTCTCAATCTTGGCATAAGGAAAAATAGGAAGATAAAATCCTAATTTCAAGAGAGAGAGGTTATATTGTTGTTCTTATATACTTGTAATCTTGTTTTAAGAGAAAGGAAAGAATATTAGTTTATAACCAATCCTTGTTGTTCCTTGTTGTTTTACCTTGTCTTCTTTGTTAACCCTAACCCTTGTGTGTTTCTTGATCATTAAGAAACCACTTTTACTTTGTTTAAAGACATCTGATTCACAAAACATTGGTGCGGTGAACGTGGAAAAGATGCCTTCAACAAAGTATGAGATCTAAAAGTTCACCAGAGTGAACGACTTTGGTCTGTGGCGCTTGAAGATGAAAGTCCTACTGGTTCAGTAGGGTTGTTTGGAAGCGTTGAAAGGTGAGACAGCCATGGACATTATGTTAACGACAAAAGAAAAGATGGGCATGATCAAGAAACCCTAAAGCGCAATATTGTTGAGCCTTGGTGATAAGGTTCTTCGACAGGTATCAAAGGAGACTACATCGTCGGGATTATGGGTGAAACTTGAAAGTTTGTACATGACCAAATCTCTGGTGAATCGACTCTACCTGAAGCAAGCTTTGTATTCATTCAAGATGGGTGAAGACAAAGTGTTGGCTAAGCAGTTGGATATGTTCAACAAGCTGATTCTTGATCTTGAAAATATTGATGTGAAGATCGATGATGAAAATTAAGCACTGTTGTTGTTGTGTGTTTTGCCCAGAACACATGCTCACTTTAAAGAAACTCTCTTGTATGGAAGGGAGTCCCTGACCTTTGAAGAAGTTCAATCAGCCTTGTATTCTAAGGACTTGAACGAACGAAAGGAGCATAAACCTTCAACGGTGGGCGAAGGTTTGGCCGTTAAGGGAAAATTCTTGCGAAAGGATGGTAAGTTCGACAAGAAGAAAGGTAAAAGTCAACAGAAGTCTTATAGTGGCGAAACATTTGGTATTCTATGTTATCACTGTAAGAAGAAGGGTCACACAAGAAAGGTGTACCATAAACGCCTAAAAGATCATGGAGGTAATGACAAGCATCCATTGTTCAAGATGACTTCGACTCATTTGATGTTTTTGTGGTTTCAAGTGGTGACTCGAGAAAAGAGTGGATTATGGATTCAGGTTGCACTTGACACTTGACTCCAAATAGAGAATTGTTCGAGGAGCTATGTGATCAAGATGATGGATCTGTGCTGATGGGAAACAACAAATCTTGCAAAATTGCAGGTATTGGATCTGTGAGACTCGAGCTCCATGATGAGTCAATAAGGTTATTGACTGAAGTCAGGTATGTACTTGACTTGAAAAGAAATTTGATTTCTCTTGGTGAATTCGACAGAAAGGGATACGTTTTTCAAGGAGAGAAAAGTATCCTAAGAGTCATAAAGGGGTCAAAGGAAGTCTTGAGAGGTGTGAAGAAACAAGGCTTGTATACCCTTGAGGCTGAGGTTGTAAGTGGTTTGACAAATGTTGCATCCACGAAACCTGTGTCGAAGATAGAATTATGGCACATGAGATTGGGCCATGTCAGCGAAAGAGGACTGGTCGAATTGGGAAAGTAGAACCTGCTATGAGGTGACAAAGTCGAAAAGTTGGAGTTTTGTGAATCTTGTGTATTTGGTAAATCCTATAGGGTGAAGTTTAACAAAGGTAAGCAAATAACACATGGATCCCTGGATTACATTCATGCTGATCTTTGGGGGCCTGCAAGGAATACTTCACACTCAAGTGCAAGGTATTTTCTATCCATCGTTGATGACTATTCCAGAAAGCTTTGGGTATTCATTCAGAAGACGAAGGATGAAACTTTTGAAAATTTCAAAAGTTGAAAGATTATGGTCAAAACTCAAACTGGTAGAAAGGTTAAGAGGTTGAGAACCAACAATGGCCTTGAATTCTGCAACAAAATGTTCGACAGTTACTGTGTTGAGTGTGGGATTGAAAGGCATAAGACTGTAGCAGGTACTCCTCAACAAAATAGCTTAGCTGAGAGATTTAACCAAGCAATCCTTGAAAGGGTTAGATGCATGTTGCTTAGTGTTGCACCCCAAAATTTTCCCAACCTTTTTATCACTTGGTTTATGTTTCATTGCATTAGCATAACATAGTTCTAGCATTTTCATAGCATAGCATCCTTCATTTAACAGGGGATCAAGGGTGATACATGTCAAGAGAAGCCTAACCAGAGGTATTATTCAAGCTTAAGAAGTTATCAGGGTCATCAGACAGAGGGTTGAGTTCTTGAGAAGTTTGAGTGCTTGTATGGGGCTCATCTCCTCACTTGGAGCCAGTTGAAGATCAGCAGTGGATTGTAAGGCCTTGATCAAAGAGAGAATGTGTGGGTAGAGCTCACTGAAGTTCCTTGAAGGTCATGTTGGAGCTCAATCAAGTCATTTTATCAAGTGCAAGAGCCACAGTTGAAGGGGATGCAACTAGGGTTTCATCTGGTTAACCCTAGGTCAAGGAGAGCAATTGAAGAAGATCAAAGCCTGCTTCTAGGTCATTGAAATCATGAAATGAGATGTTGAGGCATATGAGAGATTGTTTCAAGATCAAGTTGAGAAGAATCAAGAATGGTTGGAGTTGCTAAGTCAGGGTTCCTAGGGTAAAATCCCCTGTTTAGTGCCAAACTTCCAAGCCATGTAAGTCAAGATGCAAGTTTCATATCCATTTTTGGCCAACATGAAACTTGTAGATCATGATATTAACTTTAATTTGAGTACTAGAAGTCCTCCATTTGATTTATAGAACTCAAGTCATGGTCCAGACAAGTTACAGGTCCTCAGATGCCTCTGAAATTTGTCTGTGAAAATCATCTGACTTCCAAGGAACTTTTGACCTAGAAGGGTGTTTCTCTTGAACTTTTGGCCAACATGAAAGTTGTTCCTCATGATCGTATCTTTCCAAATTGTATTAGAAGTCTTCCATATTATTTGTAGAACTCAAGTTATGAGGTTTACAAGTTAGGGGTATTTTGAGAAAGTGAGATTATAGGCCATTTTCAATCATAGGTCAAAATCTCCAACTTGCACATGTCAAATGGATTTTTGTTCAACACGGAACTTGTTTAAAATGTGGTTTTTAGGTTTACTAAAGGCTCATGGTGAATCTTTTTGGCTCATATCAAAGATTGGTGTGAAGTGTTTTGAAAGAAGAGAAATTCAAAGGCATTTTTGGTGGGAAATTCAAATAATTGATTATGGGTCCAAAACAAGTCAAATGACCACTCATTTTAATCAGAAATTATGTTTTAGAGACATTGGCAATTTGGGATCTTTCATTTGAAGTATAATTCATGGTCTTTCCTAAGGTTTCTTCATTTATAAGTTGCATCACACAAATCATTCACCAAGGCAAATTGAAGGCTCTTTGTGGTCTGATTTCACTCAAGGATTGTTCAGCAAGCTAACCAAAGCTTCCCAAGCAAGTTTTAGTAGGAAAATTGTATATCACCATTAAAACTTTTTGGAGAAAATTTGGAAATGGATTTTTGATTTTGGGCCTGGGCTGAACCTCTAGAAGGTTCCAAATCATTCTATAAAGGTTAAGAAACTCATCAGAAGCAGGGTTGGTGATTCATTGGTGTTGAGATTAGAGTTTGCCATTGGAGTTTGAAGAAGAAAAGTGAAAGATCGAATTTCTGATTGAGGCCATTTCAAGTGCAATTGAAGCTTCAATCTTCTTCTAACATTATCACTGAGTGGATCTGGAAAGTTCTGGAGCAAGATTCAAGCCAGAAACACCTCAATTCAAAGCTTAAAACCAGGTTTCCATTTCTTGAAGTTGCACTCAATTTATGCGTTTTCATTAGCTTAGATTCATGTGGTTAGGTTTCCAATAGGATATAGATGATTTCTGGACAGTTAATTTGAGGATTAGTGACAATTTAAGCTCGGATCCATTTTCGGTTAGGACCTAGATTTCTTGATTCTTGGAGTTTTAGATTGTTTAATTAGTATGGTTGTAATCCTCATGAAAATTCCATCAAGTTTCATTCAGAAATTGTGGTGTTTGGTTGAGTATTGAGGGAGATAGGGTTGCCCGAGGGTGGCCGGAGAAGCTACCGTCAACGGCTAATGCTGCGCGCGTGTTGCTGTTTGCAGAGAAATGCAAGTGAGGAAGACATAATCTCCATCATTCATGCATGAGGAAGAATAAGACCAAGTCCACATATCTGTGATGTAGAGCGTGCCACGTAATCCCTTTGCCAAACGAAGTCGTTTCAATAAGTGGATTGGCAAGTTCTTCCCAGCGCGCTATATGAACTTTTGAAACGAGGGTTCGATCCCTCGCGTGTTCCTTTTTTTATATTTAATTGAGAGAACTAAGTGATTTAATTTTGTTTTGGGCCTTGGTTTCCCAAGCTATTCGCACCTCCCTTATTAGGCCCAACATGAATTAACACGTGAATTAGATACTTAATGCACCCCCTGGGCGTTGCTCCCTTGAATAATTTTGCTGAACTAGACAACTCAAATGGGCCCAGCGCCCATGTACTGTTGGAACCCCCCCACTCTTGGGCCCAGGCGCGTTAATACTTGGTTTTCTTGCTGAGTACACCCTCCCTGTTCTTGCTCTCAATTTCTTTTCTTTATTTTTTTTTATTTTTTTTAGTTTAATTGCTTGTGAGAATTAATTCATAAAAAATAGTGAATCTTAGTAATAAATTCTGAAAAAGTTTGTGATTATAGATTGAGATGTTTAGGATTTTATCATGCTTTGTATTTTAATTTTCCATGCATTTTCCATTTATTTCATATTTTCTCTTTTAGTGCATTTTTAATAATAAAATAATATTATTCTGAATTTGTTGATTTTCTTTCTCTCTCATATTTTGGAGTTTGATCTTGGAATTTTGTGTGCTGGCTGTATACATATTAGTGTTGCTATGTGATTTTTGTTAGATTTTTTAGATCATTTTAAATAGGATTTTAGGGTAGTTGTTTAGGAGTGTTCTTTAGTGAATTCCTTTAGTGCACCCTTGAAGTTTTGGATTTAATTTGGGCATTTTGATTTAGATTTAGCTTCTAGTTTTTCTACCATGGAATGTTGACGCATATAAGATGATGTAGTATTTTCTTTAGATTTTTTAGGATTGATTTTCCCTTAGTTCCCTATTTTACAAGTTGGCCTTAGAATAGGTAGTTATTCGGGGATAACATTTGATGTTCTTTAGAGATTCAAGTAGGTGATGATCTTTCCCTAGGATTATTTCCCTTTCAAACACTCCTTTGCTTAATTAGGATCCTTCATTGTGGGTATAATTCCTCCTGTGGAGGAATTCCCTGCCTTTCACATTGAAGTTGAGCCTAAGCAAGCTCTCTAAAGGAAATGGATTTGGTTGAGTGTTTGTGGTAGGTTCCTGTGGAACTTACCTTGCTTCTCATTTCCATTCTCCTAAAATTCCCTCATTATTTCCTCTTTAGGAACCTTATTGAGGTAGCACAGTCCCTCCTGTAGGGGGAATATGGCACACCTCTTGAAGGAGCCAAACCCTTAGGTTTCCCCAAAGATCTTTTTGTTGGTTGAGTGCCTGGGATAAGCTCCTGTGGAACTTACCCTTGCATCCCAACACCCAATTTCCTTCCATAGGATAGAAGCTTGTTGGGTTGCTTGTTAGATTCCTTTCCTTCTCTTGAAGATGGTGGACTCGAAGAACACTTACAGACTTTGGATTGGATTGCTTCCAGAAGATTGCTCTGCTGTGGAGATTGCTGGCTTGTTTTCCTTGTTTGTCTGTTTTCTTCTTGTTCAACTGTATTGATGTGACTTGTTTGGAGTGTTGCATTAGATTTAGGCTTCATGTATATGATCATAGGCCTAAGAGCATCTTAAGGGTTGGGCTTCTCCCCTTGCTTGTATTGCATTAGAGGTTGAGTTTCTCCCTCTACTTGTATTTTTACTGTGTGGCTTTGCTTGCTGGTATTCGGTAGAGCTCAGCTCCCTTGTCTGTGTGGTTTGTGGCCTTTGTGCCTTGCTTATTTAGAAGTTGAGCTTGGCTCCTTCTGCTTGTGTGATGCATTGTATGCATTTTATTTACAGCAATTTGTTTACAGTAATTTCTTGTACAGTTTTTCTGTTTAATGTTGTTTCCATTGCCATGTTCCCCTAAGAACTCTGACTTCTCTTATTCAAGAGAAGTTATGACAAACATTAGGATTCTAACCATGCATGATAACATTATTTAGTTTCCCTTTCAACCATAACCGTAGGACGAATATTGCATGATAATTGTAGGATCGAGTTAGTTTCCCTGTAGAGAGTCTGTTTCTCTTCTCACCTTCAAATACAGTTAAAACACTTAATAAAGGTTAACACGTGTTGTGCGTCACGAGCCTTATGCTACTTGAGAAAGGGTTGTGGGAGGGTTTCCCTCACATAACTCGAGTGTTTAGTGTGGTACCCTTTGGGTGACATGCGACGCATTCACTCTCAAGTCCAAGTCTTTAGTGCAACACGAGTTACAAACAGAACTCAATTCACTTCTTCCGTAAAAGACTTAAAAAACAAACATCAAATCCTTTTTGTCCTCTTGGACCCCTTAATCAGGAAAACCCTTTTCTTAAAGGAAAGTTCTGTTAACTTTCAGTTCTACCGCAACGGTAACGCCTAAGTCTCCAAGGATCGAGCTGCAAACACCAACTGCTGGAACTAATTGTTAACTTTACTTGGATAAAAGATGCTGAACAAACCTGTGTTCTTCGTAGCCCGAACTACGTTTGCTCTGATCTTTCATGCCGTATTAAAGTACGTAGGCACAAGATGCGATATCTTGGTGAGCAACCTTTCCCCCTTCTCCCGTAGTTAGGCGAACTACGTTGACTCTGATTTCTCGTTCCGGACAGGAATACATAGGCATAAAGTGTGATACTTTGTTGAGTCATTTTCTTTTCTTTTTAGACCAGACTCTTAGCGTAGATAGATTTAACAAACCCATCAGATAAACATAATAAGCGTGGATCCCATCGAGTACGATGGACGTGAGGGGTGCTAATACCTTCCCCTTGCGTAACCGACTCCTGAATCCAGACAATGGTTGTGACGACCTTGTCTTATATCTTTTCATCAGGTTTTTCTGATCGTTTCCTTTCCCGTTCTGAGGGATAAATAACGAAAGGTGGCGACTCTTCTGTTTTGCCGGCACCTTATTTTCGCAGTAGCGACTCTACTGAGGACTCCAACGGTTCCCTGTGCGAGTCATTCCTAGCGCTTGTGTGTTTACCTGTTGGGTTTTATTTATCGTATTTACTTTCTGCATTTTATTTTCAGTATGATTATTATTGTGTTGTTGTGGGAAGGGGATTTGATGAGCAAAAAGCCAGACCCAGGCTTGAGTGTACTTAGCATTAGTTGTGGAAATTAGTGGGCGCGTGCTTGCTTTGCAGGCACTAGTGTCTCATGAAATCCACACTCAGACGAGGTTCTCCTGGTTGACTTCTTTTCCGGCCCTTTGGGCTTGAGGGGTTGTTGGTTTGGAGGATTGTCGACTCTGGGGACCGATCATTTGTGACTCAGCAGAGTGAGGCCACTTCAAGAGATGATGGTGCCACACCTTCTGGGTATCGTATCATCGCTCTTGAAAGTCTGTGACGCTGGGAAACGCATAGGATGCCATAGCTTGTCTATGATTAGGTCCATACCTGTGAGCGGGGTCGGGTTATTGCAGGAAACCTTAGCCTTCAGACTACCTGGTGTTCTTGTCCGTGAATCAGTGTTGTTGGGTTCAGAGGTTCTTATCGTTAGAGATGTGGTTGTTCTCGATAGTGTGTATCTATTGATCCTCTTCAGGGTTGTGCTATCAGAGCAGAGTTTTGATTGTGTTGGATCAGAGCTTTGGTCTTCTTAGCAGCCACCTTTATCCCCTGTTGTATGTTTTCATTTTGCATTTTGCATACTCATTTGCATATCATTAACGTGTGTCCGTGTTGTAAGTACATTATTCCCCGGTTCCGGTATTTTCTTGCCTGCTGTTATGCTATTATGGGTTCTCTGAGGAAGACTGTGGCCTATAAGCTCCCCACTCCAGAGGTTGCTCAGTTGTCCAGTTTGATTGCTTTAGCAGATGATGTTGTAAGAAGTGAATTCAGAAAGTCTTATGGGAAGCTGCTCAGTTTGGTCCGTAAACCTTCTGGGTTTGAGTTGAATGGGTTGTACGCTTTGCTGCAGTTCTATGATCCTCCTTTAGATGCTTTACTTTCCCGGACTTCATTCTGGCACCTACATTAGAGGAGTATGCTGTCTTGTTAGGTGTGCCTATCAAGAGTCAGATGCCATTTGTTCATATGGATGTCGAGCCTAATCTGGCTAATCTAGCTCTTTCTCTTCATCTGGATGCCTCTGAGTTGATCTTGTCCAGTTGGAATGGGGTTCCCGGTTTCTCTTTGCAGTTCTTAGTTGGGAAAGCCCAACAATGTGCCAAAGACGGTTGTTGGATTGTGTTCAACGCCATCCTTGCTCTTTGCATATATGGTATCATTCTGTTTCCTAATATGCCTGATTTTGTGGACTTAGATGCCTTTCATATCTTTGCATCAGGGAATCCAGTCCCTACCTTGATTGGCGATGTGTATCATTCTATCCATTACAAGACGAGAACAGAAGGGGTAAGAATGTATCATGTTGTGTGCCCTTGTTCTATAGATGGTTTGATAGTCACCTACCCAAGAAGGGTCTCTTTGCTTCATCTGCAGCCACAACTGAGTGGTCCGAGCGATTGATGAGTTTATCAGTAGAGAGTATTGTGTGGTTTGATAGAGATATGTTGGGTACTAAGGTTATATTCAGCTGTCGTGGGTTTCTGAATATGCCTTTGATTGGAAGAAAGGGTTGTATCAACTATAATCCATCTCTACTTGTCAGACAGATTGCTTATGCTTTGAGAGCTCCGCTAAAGGATGAAGAGGTGCAGGAATCTCTGTACCTCACCGGTCTTCTAGAGGGGGACATGTTATCTAAGCTTCAGCATGCCTGGAATGATATCAGTAGACGAGGGAAGTCATTGCTGGGGAAAAGTAATAGCCAAGCCTACACTCCGTATGTGACCTGGGTCAAGAGTCGAGCAGAGACCATAGGGATGCCATTTCCACCTGCTAAGTAGGAATGTCCTCCAATGGTAGAAGAACCTACTACCGTGCCTATTCAGCAGTACAATCAGGTGTTAGCTGAGAGAGAAGAGCTGAAAAAAGCCAATGAAGAATTGGAGAAAGAGTTGGCACAGGTTAGAAGCGAGAGAAACGAAGTTGTTCGTTCCTTCAAGAGGCAGACAGAGTTGGTGAATAGGTTGGGCACAGATTTGACTAAGCAGATGGCTGAGCGTGAGCGTTTGGGTCTGGACTTCAAATCTGTCAGCGATGTACTGGCTACCAAGAAGCAGCACATGGATGAAGCATACCGGAGAATATCCAAGTTCAATCAGCGGTGGGATGCCACTATAGCCAACAACAAAGAGAGGGAGGATAAACTGAAACAACAGATCTCCAAACTGAAGGCTCAGGTGAAGGCTAGTGAGGAAAGGTTCGATGAGGAAACTGCTCGCCGATATGCCCCCGAAGACAGGCTTAACAAAGCCCTTACTAACCTGAAGAATCATAAGCAGGTGTTCGAGTCCAAGAAGCGGAAGTTAGAGGAGTGCTTTGGCCAGGGAGCGTGGGAAGATCCGGTTGAAGGTCTACAGTGTAATATTATACAAAGAGAGTTGTTCGTCGAAGGGTTACTCACTTGTCCTGACCACCCGAAGACAAAAGAGTTGCTAGAGGAGTTTCGTGCCCGCTGTCGCACTTGATTATCTTTGTAACCTTTTGCATTCTTTCTGATTTCTGCTGTAGGCTGACCATCACCAGGCTTGTTGGTTGAGGTCATGCTAATGATATCCCATGTATTCATTGACTTTGTAATGCTGCCTTGTTGGCCCATATATATATGAGATGTTATTTCAGTGACTAGATCCAGACTTCTTGCTATCGGCACTGACACTATGGCACTCGAACTAGGGACAAATCTCCCTAACGCACAGACACATGTTTGCATTTGCATAAGTCATTTCCATAGTCGGTGCCTTATACTGTGTTTCCTAACCCTCTGTTAATGCAGGTTCCAGGATTGCCGAACACCAAACTCACCGTTACTCAACCAGAAGCAACTGTAAGAAAGTCATGGACCAGATGCAGTCAGAGATGCAGGAGTTGCGTTACCGCATGCCTCAGTTTATACAGGTGATGGAGACCGTGGCTAAAGGCCAAGAACAACTCCAGGCTCTCGTGCAGCCTCTGATTGCGCGAGTTGATAGCAACGGTGTGCTACATGGGGGTACGGATGCTAATCGTCCTCATGGTGAAACTCCTCAGGCTGGTGATGCTATACCAGTGGTCGGTCTTGACGCTGGTGAGAACGTTCTCGTGGCTGGTAATGGGAATGCTGGTAATGGGAACGGTAACTTGGAAACCCATGGGAACATTGTTGGCAATGGTAATGCTGGTTTCAACGCTGGTGCTGGGAATACCGGTGTGAACATGGTTAATGGCAATACGGGCTATACTGGTGTGAACATGGTCAATGGCAATATGGGTTTTGCTTATGCGAACCTGGGTGTTGGAAATGCTGGTGCGCCAATGCTGGATTTGGTAATCAGGGTTTTGGTGCTGTGAGTAACAATGGTTACGGAATGGGGGCCTACAATGCTGGCTTTGGACCAACTGCTGCTAATCAGGGCTTTGTTAATAGGGGGTATGATCCCAAGATCAATCTGAATGGTTATGGTCGCAATGTTGCATATGCTGGGTACGACAACGAGGGTCCTTATTAGGGTGAAGACCGTCAAGCTGATGCTTTCTATGGACAGGGCATGGGTTACGAAATGCCTACTGAAAATGATCGTAGGTTCCGAGCAAGGGAACATATTCAAGCTGAGTTAATGGAAGTCTGAGGCCAGCTGGGGCAATTCGTGAAGGACATGCAAATGTTGCGCTTGAATCAGGAGGCGCTTGAAGAGGAGAGCTACCGACTGAAGGCCCAAGTGGGTATGATGGCAGAAGTGTTGAGGAATATACTCCAAAGGGAGTGTGAGCAAGTTCCCGAAGCCGCAGCCACCAGGCTCACTCCACTAGTGTCTGAAGAATCTGTGCCAAGGAACGTTAGGCCTAAGAGACTCTCTGCACAGCTTGAAGCACAGGATTTTCCTCGTCAGCGATCACGGCTGATCTCTCAGGATAACCCCAGAAGGTATGGTAAAAGGATGAAGCTCTCTGGCAGAGTATTTGATGAGATCCCGATGGGTTATGATCAGTTGGTGCGACTCTTGCTCCAGCTTCAACTGGTTGAACCTCGTACTTTGGCTCCATTGACTAGACAGCCACCACCAAGCTATAACGTGAACTCCCTTTGTGTTTTCCACTCTGGGGCACCGGGGCATGACATCACGAACTTCAAAGCTTTTAAGCATAATGTTCAAGATTTTCTAGACGAGAAGGCAATTGAATTTGTGTCGGGCGGCATGAAGGTATCATGAGTTGATATTCCTATCCTCCTATCTAAAGATGCAAAGGGACCGGGTATATGCTAAAATCGTTGGAGTCTGAATCCCCTTTGTCGCTACTGCGAAAATCGGCGCCGACTATGACAGAAGAGTCACCACCGTGCGTTATTTATCCCGAAGGAGGGAAAGGAAACGCTCAGAGTAAACCTAACGCAAAACGGGAAAGGAATGGTCATCGCAACCAAATCCTGGATTTGGGAGTCGATTACGCAAGGGGAAGGTATTAGCACCCCTCGCGTCTGTCGTACTCGACGGGATCCACGATTGTTTTCTATCTAAGGGATTGTATTCTATCTACTCTAAAGGTCAAGGGACAAAAGGAAAGAAAAGAGAAAAGAGACTCGATAGAGCTTCGCCGCTCTATGCCTACGTATTCCCTCGTGCAATGGGAAAGTCAGAGTCTACGTAGTTCGGCTAACTACGGATGAAGGTGGGAAGGTTGCTCGCTAGGATACGGCATCCTATGCCTACGTACTTTCATACAGCATGAAAGATCAGAGCAAACGTAGTTCGGGCTACGGAAGACACAAGCTTGTCTGACTGTTTTTTATTACCTTATGAAAGGGTTTTTCTTGATTAAGAGTCCAAGCGGACAAAAATGACACTTTGATGTTTGTTTGAATCTTTTACGAAAGAAGTGTTTTTTTAGTTTGTTTGCAATCTCTGACGCACTAGAGACTATAATTTGAGAGTGACTACATCGCGTGTCACCCAAAGGGTGCCACACTAAGAAGCCAGACTACTGGAAAGAAGCTCTCCAGCAACCCCTTCTCAAATAGCTTAAGGCTCGTAACGTACGACATCGATTAACCTTATTACTGTATTTTTGAGTTGTTTTGAGATAAGAAGAGAAAGAAGCTCTAAAAAGCCTAGGGTTGAAAAGGGAATAAAAACTAACCTAATGTTGTCATGCATGGATAAGAATCCTAATGTTTGTCATAATTCCCTCCTGCACAGAGGAAATCAGAGATCCTAGGGGATAAACAGAAAAGAAAGCAAGCAAATACAGTAAAATGCATGCAATGCAGCAGTACAAGCGAGGCAAGGGAGTCCTGCTCAACCTCGAACCTGGGAAAACAACACGCAAAGTGAATCAACATTCACTTCAAACCTTAAGGGGGCAAGCTGCACAAGCCAACAAACAATACAGATAACAAAAACCAAAGCAGAGGAGGCAGCCCAAGCAACAACATCAAACTCCTACAACAAACAGCATAAGCAGCAGCTCTGACAGCAACAAGTTGATTAAACAGAAAAAAGTTGACAGCAACAACCTTCATCTTCATGAATAGGCCCTATCTTCAAGCTTCACCAAGCTTCAAACTTCAACAAGCACCAAGCTTCAACAAGCTTCAAACTTCAACAAGAAACCAGCTTAAACCAGCAAACTTCAACCAGTAAACAGCTTCAACAAGCTCCTGACTTCATCTTCAACAAGCAGCAAAACCCTAGCTTCAACAAGCAACCAGCTTCAACAAGCACAAACTTCATCTCAACAAGCTTCAACAAGCAACCTCCAAAGGGAAATCAATTAACAAGATCAGGTTGAAATGTTAAGTAACTTAGTGACAACCAAAGGAAGCCACTAAGACCCTAACATTGTAAAGGAACTGTATCCTCAAAGTTCTACTCTTAAAGCATGCCACTCATCCCTCCAAACGAGAGATGTGACTTCTTTTAAGAGGACTTTATGTCATTGGATTGAATGGAGATGAACAATATACTCCATGTTTGAAGAAAGAAACAAAACTAATCTAATGCTCTTCCTAAAACCCTAGTTTCCCTAAGCTCCTGACAAGCATCCACAAGAGGACAAGGCTTCATCTCCAAGCTCCTTCAAGATCTCCAAAGCAACATCAACATTCCTTCATATTCCTCCAAGCACAAGAGCACCACCACCTAAGTCTAATGGGAACTATTGAGTTGAACTAGTCAAGTTAGTGCATGAGAAACACCTAGAAGTTAGCCCTAAAACTAATTCTAATTAAAAAACCAAGAATGATTGTAAAATCCTATAAAAAATTCTAAGGGTTCCTAAAACTCTTAAGAATATATCCATATAAAAACCAGGGGGTTAACCATTCATTAAGTTCTCAAATTAAAAGCTAAACCTAAGGGTACTATCCTAAAACCCTAAAATTACAACACCTAATGTTCAAAGTTCAAAACAGCCTAAAATTATCTCACAAAAATATGAGAAAATTACTAGAGGTACATGCATTTCTAAGCTAAATAACCCAAAAAGAATCACTCCAAAAATCCACACCAATCTCCCATACTAAAATCAACAAGATAGCACACCAACCATATCAAAAATAAAAGCAATTAAAATGCAAAAATGCAATTAAAAAATAAAATGCATGAATTAATAAAATTCTAATCCTATTAAATTCTAGACTCTTTAAGGAGTCAGGGGGGAAAAATCTAACCTAAAAAAAACTAATTTTCCTATTTGTTATGAATTTATTTCTAACTATATGCAAAACATAAAATGAAAGAAATATGAAGAAAATTATAAAAGCTGCGTGACAATTAGCAATTAAACTAGGTGTGATCCAGGCTGGGCCCAAAGAGGGGGTGCACTATCAAGCGAGTCACTAAGCCCAAGCGAAATTAAAACAAATCAGAAAAAGAAATGGAAATTGGAAAACGTTTGTGGCAAATAGCAAGGCTATCACGTTCAAAATCCAACTTTGGCCACGCAGGAGGGTGTTAATATCAATTGATTCACTAAGCCCACCCAAGGTTGATTAATGAAACGCAGAGTTTCATATGAAACTCAACTCTCTTCAGAAACTCAACTTGCAATCCTGGTCGTTGGTTTGAGTTAGTGGTCAAGGTCAAGCTCTCATCCAACGCGTGATACATCATCTTCTCCAAAATTCAAAAATGAGAGGGAAGGATTGGGACGGTGGCCTGAGACACAGAGCCACCGTCGTCTCCGGCGAGAGGTCCCCAAAACGCATCAAACATAACACTTAAATATCCTATCTTGCTCAGAATTTCGCCCTGAACTCAAATCTACACTCCAAATTCAATGATTCTTGCTCCATCTTAAAACACGATAAGGATTTCAGAAAACACTCTAATCTTGATTATCTCAATTCTTGCAACTAAAGGCACTAATGTCATCTACACCCTTCAGAGATCAAATCTTGCTATCTGAACACCATTAATACCTCACTAATCAAGAGATATAAGCTTCAACAGAAATCTTGCCATGCCTAGTTTGGTCTCTAATTGCTTAATTCTTGTGCCTAAATCCTTCTAAGCATCATCACTAATCTATCATCATATCAAAACCTAAGCAATTCACTACAAATTATGCTGAAAGTTGAAAAGTGCATACCTGGTTTTGAGAGATGAACAGATAGTGATTTCCTTCGATTCAGCCTCCAATTTCTTCCAGATTCACTCAAGAACACACTCTGAAGCTACTCCAATGATCAATTTGCTTTGAATCCTCTTCAATCTCAAAACCCGATTCTGATATGCAATAAAGAAATTTCAATTGCTCTCTCTGGATTCTCTTCACACCTTGCCCAAAAAACTTGTTGAATACATTGCAATGAATATATAGAGTGTGTTAGAACACTCTAGAATTTTCTGTAACTACCAAAATGAGAAATTGAATTTCTCTTGCTCCTTCAATTTCTCTTATGTGCAGCTAGTGAATTGCCCTGTTCTTGGCCTTGATTTTGCTTGAATTTCTCACCTCATGACATTTAGAATTGGATGGGATGTGTAGCTCCTTGTTTCTGATCCAAAGGCAATGAATTGGTTATGTTACTTCCACATTAAGTCACAAAAGGTAAGTATGTGAAAATGGCCTCAAATGCAAAAAGTAATAGTGCCATCCTTCTTGGAATGTTGTTTCTGATCAAAATGACATATAACATGACTTTGTTTGGCCATAAATCAAGAAATCACATTTTTTGGTCTTTTAATGACTTTAATTTCTTCCTTTTTAAGCCATTTCAAATGAATTTGTGTTCCAAGCCAATCCAAGATCTCATGACCACTTGGTTTCACTCAAAACATCATTTTGAACAAGTTTCATGTTGAACAATTTTCCATTTGAAGCTTGCAAGTTGAGGTTATGGACCTATAATCCAAAGTGACCTATAATCTCACTTTCCCAAAATACCCCTGGCTTGCAAAGATCATAACTTGAGTTCTACAAATCCTATCAAGGACTTCTAGTACTCTATGGAAATATAAGAGGATAAAGAACAACATTCATGTTGTCCAAAAGTCCATTTGAAAACTCCTTGAAGGGCAAAAGTTGCTTGGAATTCAAGTGACTGTCACAGATAAATTTCATAGTCATCTGATGACCTGTAACTTGTCTGGACCATTACTTGAGTTCTAAAAATCCCCTTGAGGACTTCTAGTACTAAAATTAAAGGTATTGAGATTCTATACAAGTTTCATGTTGGCCAAAGATCCATTTGAAACTTGTATTTTGACTTATGTGGCTTTGAAGTTAGGCACTAAACAGGGTGATTTTACACTGAAACCCTAATTTAGCAACTTCCCACATTCTTGATTCTTCTTTGCTTGATCTTGGAACAACACCACACATGTATCAACATACCAATCCATGAACCCCATGACCTCAAAGTAGGCTTTGATGCTCTCCAATTTGCACAATTGACCTAGGGTTGACCCAGATGAAACCCTAGTTGACTGCACCTCAATTGTGGCTCTTGTACTTGAATCAATGACTTGTCTCAGCTTCAATAGGGCCCTCTAGGCATTCCATGAGATCCATAAACACCTCAAATTCACATTCCATGTTTCACATCCCACTGATGATTCTCAATATTCCTCAAGATAGGAGCAAAACCCACATGTAGGCACTCAAACTTCTCAAGACTTCAAATCACTTCTTGATGGCTTGGATGACTTCTCATACTTGGATAACACCTCTTGCTAGGCTCTTCTCTTGATAGGAACCCTTGATCCCCTGTTGGATGCATGCTATGCTATGATATGCCAATGATTGAACTATGTACATGATGTAACTATGCAAATAAAATGCAATGAAACATAAATCAGGCAAGAAAAGGTTGAGCAAATTTTGGGGTGCAACAGCTGCCCCTATTCAAACGGCTTGGACCCGACTGGGTGAAGAGCGAACGGCCTTCAAACAATCGAGGTACGAGACGGTTGAATACCAGGAAACCCGGAAATTTTCCAACCGCAGAAATAAACAGCACTGCTTGGGGATCAACATCCCCTATCTGAATCCGGCTGTTACGGCAAAAACTGATCCAGCGTCTGATAATAATTCTGATTTCAACTTCAACCACCTATGTAACGCCACAGGAACTGAACAATTTTTTGCAAAACACCTCAGTCCAAAACTGGACTAACCTTGTCAGCACAAGAAGAGAAACAAATTCGTCAACACGAATAGAGATTATGTCGTCACAGGAGGAACCTTGTCCACATCTGGACCCAAATTTTGTCAAATCACGAATAAATACAAATCTGTCCACGTCAGGACTCACATTTCGTCAACCCGAAGAAATCTCAACAACACAGGAATAGAACTTGGTCCATGTTAGGACGCTTGTTTCATCAACACGAAGAAATCCCCTCAACAAGAGCAAAACTTTGTCCACGTCAGGACGCACACTCCGTCAACACGAAGAAATCCCGTCATAAACTTGTCCACGTTAGGACTCCAATTTCATCAACCCGAAGAAATCCTATCATCATAGGAATAAAACTTGTCCTCGTCAGGACTCCACATTCCGTCAACATGGATGAGTTGTCCACACCTCGTCAACACGAGGAGATCCTATCAACATAGGAAATAAAATCTTATTTGCGTCTCGTCAACACGAGGAACTCCTATCAACATAGGAATAAATTGTCCACGTCAGGACTCACATCTCGTCAACACGAGGAAATAAACCCGTCACCATGAAGAGAAATAAATTTGTCCACGTCAAGACTCCATCTCGTCAACACGAAGAACGGTAAACTTGTCCACGTCAGGACTCGCATCTCGTCAACACGAGGGAAGGTAACTTGATTTGTCCATGTCAGGACTCACATCTCGTCAGCCCGAGAAAATCCTATCAACATAGGAGTAAATTGTCCACGTCAGGACGCCGTTTCGTCAACACGAGGAAAGATAAACTTGTCCACGTCAAGACTCGCGCATCTCGTCAACACGAGGAACTATAAACTTGTCCACGTCAAGACGCACATTTCTCCAATACGAAGAAAGATATCTGCTGGGATGGTCCATGTCAGGACACCGTTTCGTCAACACGAAGAGTAATCAATTTGTCCACGTCAGGACTTCACATTCCGTCAACACGGAGAAATCAAATCTGCCCACGTTAGGACTAACACATCTCGTCAACACGAGGAAATAAATTTGCCCACGTTAGGACGCACACTTCACCAACACGAAGAAATCCCGTCAATACAGGAATAAATTGTCCACGTCAGGACTTATATCTCGTCAACACGAGGAACTCCTATCAACATAGGCAATACAATTTTGGCGACCTCCGGGGAAATACTTCTGTCAACCAGTAGGAAAATACATCCGTTTATCCATACGGGAAGATACTCTGAATACAGTTTCTCTGCTTATCTTTGCAGTAGCTAACTCCATTGGTCCCAACCCACAAACCTTTTAGCGCTGACGTGACAACGACTTTGAGGCGGACTCTACTGGGGATATTTGGAAACCAAACTGTCGGACGCCTGTTCCGATAACCGGCGGCAACTTCTGAAATTTTGATTATGAAACCCTTTGATGCTGACGTAACAACAAATTTGAAGAAGATAATCCGCTGGCCGGATAAGAGAAACTTCAACAAGCAACTCTGGGGAAAATAGTAAGATGAACTGTATCATCACATGTCTCACGGCGAGACCTCGAATACCTGGTAATAGATCTGAGCTAGAACTCCATACTCCTGCTGAGAAAACACACCTGAAAGAAAAAGGTTAACCAACCTGATTTATGTTTGAAAATGCGTATGTTTGAAAATGGCGTAATGCTCCGTACGGCACGGAAATGCTACGCGTTTGAGTAGATGCGAATATGACGATATATGCAAACACAAATGCAGGCTCAAGCTGTCGGGGCCACTCTGATAACGATGTCTCAACAACATGAATGCTGAGGATAAAGCCAATTCCGCTGGGGAGAACAAGTATCATAAGGTATTCCGGTAAAATAAATGCCAGAAACACAGTGAACTTTGCCGGGGAGAGATTAAACATCAATTTCCACTGGGAGGAAAGAACAAACACCCTGCTAGTGAACAAACTTAGCTGGGGAAGAAGCGACACTTCTGGGCAAAGCACACTGTCTGGGCACAGTTTACACATTCAGCGTTACCACTCCGCTGGGGACAATCATCCCGACGGAGGCAAGACGACCTGCGGGGGAGCAAGAAAACCATCCTTCACAAATATAAACCTTTCGAACCAACAACTTGGTTAACTATTGCGGGAATCTCCCATGCTGGAGACTGGACATGCACATCTTCGATTCGCTGAGGAGCGCAACCTCTGCAGGGGACATTGATTTTGACTTGCTGAGATTAATCCTATGGATGGCTTTCCATGAGGACACTCTCCTAGGGAAAATAATTCCCTCCTTCGGGAAGGGATAAATGTCATTTCAATTCTCTAGGGATAAGCTGCGACTAGCTGAGGAATGACATCAACTGGAGTCAGGTCTTACGTCAAGCGACCTTGGCTGGGGAATACAATTCCTGACCGTTTGCTCCAAAGGTAAAAACCCTGCAAAACACAAACGAGACAAAACAGGCCTATACAACAGAATCTATCCGGGTTAGCATCTGTGACATTACTTCAGTTAATTCGAAGTTTTAGCAATTATTGGCAAGGGCCAGCAAGATTATGTAAGTGCAAGTTTATCAAAAACATCGGCGTCTTTCACAAACAAAACAGTAAAGAACAAGTATCAAGTATTGAATAACATGTTTTATTGATAACGGGCCTATGAATAGGCAAATTTTTGTACACTGGATGCAACTCCTGAAAAGAGGAAGTTACGCACAAACACACATAAATATATGCACAAGAAGCATAAAGAAAATACAAAACAATATTTGTATACATGTCGACAACGTGGCACAGACAAACACCATGAGCTGAAACCCTAATTTAGCAACTTCCCACATTCTTGATTCTTCTTTGCTTGATCTTGGCACAACACCACACATGTATCAACATACCAATCCATGAACCCCCCATGACCTCAAAGTAGGCTTTGATGCTCTCCAATTTGCACAATTGACCTAGGGTTGACCCAGATGAAACCCTAGTTGACTGCACCTCAACCGTGGCTCTTGTACTTGAATCAATGACTTATCTCAGCTTCAATAGGGCCCTCTAGGCATTCCATGAGATCCATACACACCTCAAATTCACATTCCATGTTTCACATCCCACTGATGATTCTCAATATTCCTCAAGATAGGAGCAAATCCCACATGTAGGCACTCAAACTTCTCAAGACTTCAAATCACTTCTTGATGGCTTGGATGACTTCTCATACTTGGATAACACCTCTTGATAGGCTCTTCTCTTAATAGGCACTCTTGATCCCCTATTGGATGCATGCTATGCTATGATATGCCAATGATTGAACTATGTACATGATGTAACTATGCAAATGAAATGCAATGAAACATAAATCAGGCAAGAAAAGGTTGAGCAAATTTTGGGGTGAAACACCCTTGTCCACTGCAGTTACCTGTTCCCAGGTCGAACTTGAGAGCGAAAGCGCCTGAACAGAAGGAATGCCTCGATCAGCATCGACAGCCTCTTGCTCCATCGCAGCAAAACTGTCAGAATCAGAGTCGACCTCACCATAATTTGAAAGGAGTTGATAGACAGAAGGTACATGTCCTTCCCAAAAAGAAAGTTGGTCGTACACCGCTCTTCTGATCTAGCCTGAAGACCCTAATGGTGGCTCCCCTCAGCAGCAAATAAGGGTGAAAGCCCAGTTCCTAGAAGCTGGCAATCTGCATTTTATCATGTCATTTCTTTACATTTGTAGTTTCTTTCCTGTTAGAATTGCAAATTTTCGCTTGTAAAACTTGTTGTTTTGTCAATCGATATTGATAATGAAATAAATATGCATGTTTTGAATTAATCCATTCGTGTTCACTCTATTGCTTTCATTTATTTCTAACGTTTGTTTAAGTGGAATCTGGGGAGGATGACGAAAATCGAAAGACGCAGAGCTTCCGATTGTATGCTTTTGAATAAAACCTGCTGATGATGTACATGCATTGTTTCAAATCCCTAAACACCGGAGATATAAGGAAGATAATCCCTTGTCAACCCCTTTGAGCCTAGTAGTAGGAAATCTTTCTAAAAACGAAAAACCCTCAATTTTTAACCGGGGGCAGGGCAGGTGTTAACTAATTTGACCGAGCGTCCAAATTGCAAAAGGAGTATCCGTTAGAGGATCAATCACACCTCTAGAGGTCATGCCTAAAAAAACCACAATGGTTAAATGTCAAGAGTGAAACAATCACATTAGTCCTCAACGAGTCAGACAACCAGTGTCACACGACTTGTTCGAAAAAGAGAAAGAGAAAAGAAAGAAAAAACCCGCTAAGTCGAATCCTGAAAACAAGTGACTTAGGAAAAAATGAGGGTATCCCGTTGGACTTTAAAATCGAAAATTCAGAGGAATTAGTTCAGGCAAAAGTTAGGGAAAAACGAGAAGAACCGAAAAGCAAAAGGATTGCAAAAGAAAAATCCTCGAAAACACAAGTCGTGTGACTCCAGGCCCCGAAAGATGAAAAGTGAATGACTGTCACTCCGAAGAATGTGTGATGGCCTGAACTATCACTCCTATACAACCTTTGAAAGGTGAGCGCTAAGGTCGAATTAGCTGAACATAGGATCAGAGAACATCAAGGAGAATGGGTGGGTTAAAAAGAATTTTGAGCCTTATATCCTTTCTTGTTAAACGTGAACCTGACCACGTTACAACCTAAAAAAGTCCTAATTGAAACAGGTTTAGTTTGAGAGCATACTTCGGAAAAAATTGCATCGAAACTGACTCCTAAGAAACAGATTCCTCTTGCAGCGTTGTATTAATTTTGACATTTTGATAATTGATTCGTTCATTATATGTCATAAATTTTTCCAGTGAACAGGCTTGGATTTTGAAAACTGTCATATGCATTGCATTTAATATCGTTTATGCAGAACAATTTGTTTTACTCGTGAGTAAGCGCTTGACAGCAGGAAAGTTTCCGCAGTGGAAAGTTTGATCAGGATAGAATGCAGAACGCCCGAATACTCCGTGAGCCGAGGCAAGCCGTATCAAATGATCCTCGGTGAAGTCAGTCATCTAGGGCAATCAGGTCGAGATTTGGTAAATCTCTCGTAGTCAAAGGCACTACTACAAATCAGCCAGTCAAGGGCAAAGTCGTTACAAGACTGGGGCAGGCCACCCTGAGAGCACAAAAGCCATTGTTGATCAGAAGGCGATTAATCTGAAACACCTCTTCGAGGTTCGAAACGCGAAAGTAGTTCATATCTAACCATCAGGGTACGTAGATTGCAATACCCTTTTAGGGGAAGATTTTACGAAGATCCCTTGAGCTGGGAGCAAAAGCGGAAGCGAAGGAAATGTTGCTCTCTGTTTTATCGGGGTTTACCAGAAATTGACGCAGGTTCAGGGGCAAGCCATCTCGAAGTCGGTTTGTGGCAAATTTGCCTTTTCAAGTTGAAATGTTTGGACTAGGGCAGGTCGTCTCCCTTGCAGCAGATATCCAAGGGATCATGTTCCCCAGCCAGAGTCCTTTAACACAGGAGCAGGCTCTATGTGAAACTTATTCCTTCCTAGCAGACGAAATTTGCTTTTCCTCCCCGACAGATGGAGGTTGAAGTTTTTATCCCCAGAAGAGTTGGGATTGAATCCGAGCAGGATCAGAGTATCCTCAACAATTCAAGATTGGCTTAATCAGTAAGATAAAGTCATTCTCAGAGGGTCGAGATTGATATACCCAGCAGAGGATGCATTCGTGATGTTTGGTTATGAATATGTTTACTCCCTAGAGAGTCCTCGCAGAGTATAATCAGAGTACACGAATCGATTCCTAGCTGAGTATCCCCAGCAGGATGGTTAATCCCCACAGAGCATGATCAGGTGATCAATGGTTTGAAAGGATCATCCCCGTACATGACCGTCTTTTCTGTTCTCCAGCAGGTTGTTTTTCCTCCGATAGGATGATTATCCTCAATAGAGTTCGTAATTTCGAGCTTGTGAGCCATTCCCCAGCAGGATGGTTATCCCTTGCAGAGTTGGTTTCACCTTTCCAGCATTTATTTTGCTGAAATATGTCTGTGATACCCGGTTATCCCAGTGGATTTGGCTTTGTCTTCAGCATTTATTTTGCTGGAGCACCTCTTTGCATTTGCATATATCATCATATTTGCATCTACCCAAACGCGTAGCATTTCCATGCTGTGTGGAGTATTACGTCATTGTCAAACATGTGCATTTTGAAACATAAGCCAGGTGGGTTACCTTCTTGTTTCAGGTGATTCTTCCCTGCAGGTAATTGAAATTATTGCTCAGGAAGGTGTCCAGATATTCAGATTTGTGGCGCAAGATATGCGATGATAGTGTTCGCCCTGTCATATGCTCCCCTAGCAGAGCTACTTGGTTAAGTTTCTCTTCTCTCCCCAGCAGAGTTCTTCTCAGATTGCTGTCACGTCGGCATTAAAAGATTTCATGGTTTGAACTGTCAGAGTTGTTACTCGTGATTTCCCCAGTAGAGTTTTTCCCCACCGAGTTGCTTGGTTAAAGTTTCTCTTCTTCCCCAGTGAAGTGTTCTTCAGACTGCTGTACGTCAGTATTGAAAATCTAGAAGATGTTACCTGTTATCAAAATAGGTATTTGGCGGCCGTCGTCAGAATTTCCCCGTAGAGTTGTTTGTTCAAGTCTTCGAATTCGCGCTTTTATTTAGTGCTTTGCCCTTTTCTTCGGAACTGGAAGGTTGACGTGATGGTTCAACGGTTCGCGCTTTTATTTAGCGTATGCTCGTTTCCTTGTAAACGAAAGGTTGACGTGATGGTTCAATGGTCGACGTGATGGTTCGAAGATTCGCGCTTTTATTTAGCGTATGCTCGTTTCCTTATGAACAAAAGGTTAACGTGATGGTTTGACAGCTCTCGCTTTTATTTAGCGTATGCTCGTTTCCTTGTGAACGAAAGGTTAACGTGATGGTTCAATGATCGACGTGATGGTTTGACAATTCGCGCTTTTATTTAGCGTATGCTCGTTTCCTTGTGAACGAAAGGTCGACGTGATGGTTCGACAGCTCTCACTTTTATTTAGCGTATGCTCGTTTCCTTGTGAACGAAAGGTTGAAGTGATGGTTCAACGGTCAACGTGATGGTTCGACAATTCGCGCTTTTATTTAGCGTATGCTCGTTTCCTTGTGAACGAAAGGTCGACGTGATGGTTCAACAGCTCTCGCTTTTATTTAGCGTATTCTCGTTTCCTTGTAAACGAAAGGTTGACGTGATGGTTCAACGGTCGACGTGATGGTTCGACAATTCACGCTTTTATTTAGCGTATGCTCGTTTCCTTGTGAACGAAAGGTCGACGTGATGGTTCGACAGCTCTCGCTTTCATTTAGCGTATGCTCGTTTCCTTGTGAACGAAAGGTTGACGTGATGGTTCGACAATTCGCGCTTTTATTTAGCGTATGCTCGTTTCCTTGTGAACGAAAGGTCGACATGATGGTTCGACAGCTCTCGCTTTTATTTAGCGTGTGCTCGTTTTCTTGTGAACGAAAGGTTGACGTAATGGTTCAACAGTCAACGTGATGGTTCGACGACACTCGCTTTTATTTAGCGTATGCTCGTTTCCTTGTGAACGAAAGGTTGACGTGATGGTTCAACGGTCGACGTGATGGTTCGACGGCTAGCACTTTGATTCAGTGCTTTTTGCTCGTTTCCTTGTAAACGAAGGGTTGACGTGATGGTTCAACGGTCAACGTGATGGTTCGACAGCTCTCGCTTTTATTTAGCGTATGCACGTTTCCTCGTAAATGAAAGGTTGACGTGATAGTTCAACGGTCGATGTGATGGTTCGACAGCTCTCGCTTTTATTTAGCGTATGCTCGTTTCCTTGTAAACGAAAGGTCGACGTGATGGTTCGACTGCTCTCGCTTTTATTTAGCGTATGTCCGCTTCTTCGGAAATGGAAGGTTGACGTGATGGTTCAACGGTCAATGTGATGGTTCGACAGTTCGCACTTTGAGTTCGTGCTTTGGTTGGCGTGATGGTTCAACGGCTCGCGCTTTGAGTAGTGATTTTCCCGCTTCTTCGGAAATGGGAGGTCAAGGGTGATATTTAGATATGGTCTTTGGACGGTGTCGCTTATTGTGATGTATTTCAGAAGGATTGATGGTGTTAATCCAGTTTGTTGATTCAGTGCCTATGGCGTCACGCGGGTGGCTGATGGTGAGATTAGATGTTTTTATCATATGATTGACCAGTTGTTGCCATGACAGCCGGATTCAGTTTTCTGGATATTGTTCCCCAAGTAGTTTTTTTGCAGTTTATGTCTGCAGTTGGCAAATTTCCGGGTTACTTGGTATTCAACCGTCTTCTACCGCGATTGTTTGAAAGCCGTTCGCTTTCCACCCAGTCGGGTCCAAGCCGCTTGAATAGGGGCAGCTGTTGCACCCCAAAATTTGCCCAAACTTTTTATCACTTGGTTTATGTTTCATTGCATTAGCATAACATAGTTCTAGCATTTGCATAGCATAGCATCCTTCATTTAACAGGGGATCAAGGGTGATACATGTCAAGAGAAGCCTAACCAGAGGTATTATTCAAGCTTAAGAAGTTATCAGGGTCATCAGACAGAGGGTTGAGTTCTTGAGAAGTTTGAGTGCTTGTATGGGGCTCATCTCCTCACTTGGAGCCAGTTGAAGATCAGCAGTGGATTGTAAGGCCTTGATTAAGGATACAATGTGTGGGTAGAGCTCATTGAAGTGCCTTGAAGGTCATGTTGGAGCTCAATCAAGTCATTTTATCAAGTGCAAGAGCCACAATTGAAGGGGATGTAACTAGGGTTTCATCTGGTTAACCCTAGGTCAAGGAGAGCAGTTGAAGAAGATCAAAGCCTACTTCTAGGTCATTGAAATCATGAAATGAGATGTTGAGGCATATGAGAGATTGTTTCAAGATCAAGTTGAGAAGAATCAAGAATGGTTGGAGTTGCTAAGTCAGGGTTCCTAGGGTAAAACCCCCTATTTAGTGCCAAACTTCCAAGCCATGTAAGTCAATATGAAAGTTTCATCTCCATTTTTGGCCAACATGAAACTTGTAGATCATGCTCTTAGATTTAATTTGAATACTAGAAGTCCTCCATTGGATTTATAGAACTCAAGTTATGGTCCAGACAAGTTACAGGTCCTCAGATGCCTCTGAAATTTGTCTGTGAAAATCATCTGACTTCCAAGGAACGTTTGACCTAGAAGGGCGTTTCTCTTGAACTTTTGGCCAAAATGAAAGTTGTTCCTCATGATCTTAGATTTCCAAATTGTATTAGAAGTCTCTCATCTGATTTGTAGAACTCAAGTTATGAGGTTTACAAGTTAGGGGTATTTTGGGAGAGTGAGATTATAGACCATTTTCAATCATAGGTCAAAATCTCCAACTTGCACATGTCATATGGGTTTTTGTTCAACATTGAACTTGTTTAAAATGTGGTTTTTAGGTTGAATAAAGGCTCATGGTGAATTTTTTTGGCTCATATCAAAGATTGGTGTGAAGTGTTTTGAAAGAAGAGAAATTCAAAGGCATTTTTGGTGGGAAATTCAAATAATTGATTATGGGTCCAAAACAAGTCAAATGACCACTCATTTTAATCAGAAATTATGTTTTAGAGAAATTGGAAATTTGGGATTTTTCATTTGAAGTATAATTCATGGCCTTTCCTAAGGTTTCTTCATTTATAAGTTACATCACACAAATCATTCACCAAGGCAAATTGAAGGCTCTTTGTGGTCTGATTTCACTCAAGGATTGTTCAGCAAGCTGACCAAAGCTTCCCAAGCAAGTTTTAGTAGGAAAATTGCATATCACCATTGAAACTTTTTGGAGAAAATTTGGAAATAGATTTTTGATTTTGGGCCTGGGCTGAACCTCTAGAAGGTTCCAAATCATTCTATAAAGGTTAAGAAACTCATCAGAAGCAGGGTTGGTGATTCATTGGTGCTGAGATTAGAGTTTACCATTAGAGTTTGAAGAAGAAAAGTGAAAGATCGAATTTTTGATTGAGACCATTTCAAGTGCAATTGAAGCTTCAATCTTCTTCTAACATCATCACTGAGTGGATCTGGAAAGTTCTGGAGCAAGTTCAAGCCAGAAACACCTCAATTCGAAGCTTAAAACCAGGTTTCCATTTCTTGAAATTGCACTAAATTTATGCGTTTTCATTAGCTTAGATTCATGTGGTTAGATCCATGTGCTGTTGGAACCCCCCACTCTTGGGCCCAGGCGCGTTAATACTTGTTTTTTTTGCTGAGTACACCCTCCCTGTTCTTGCTCTCAATTTCTTTTCTTTATTTTTTTTTATTTTTTTAGTTTAATTGCTTGTGAGAATTAATTCATAAAAAATAGTGAATCTTAGTAATAAATTCTGAAAAAAATTTGTGATTATAGATTGAGATGTTTAGGATTTTATCATGCTCTGTATTTTAATTTTCCATGCATTTTCCATTTATTTCATATTTTCTCTTTTAGTGCATTTTTAATAATGAAATAATATTGTTCTGAATTTGTTGATTTTCTTTCTCTCTCATATTTTGGAGTTTGATCTTGGAATTTAGTATGCTGGCTGTATACATATTAGTGTTACTATGTGATTTTTTTTGGATTTTTTAGATCATTTTAAATAGGATTTTAAGGTAGTTGTTTAGGAGTGTTCTTTAGTGAATTCCTTTAGTGCACCCTTGAAGTTTTGGATTTAATTTGGGAATTTTGATTTAGATTTAGCTTCTGATTTTTCTACCATGGAATGTTGACACATATAAGATGATGTAGTATTTTCTTTAGATTTTTTAGGATTGATTTTCCCTTAGTTCCCTATTTTACAAGATGGCCTTAGAATAGGTAGTTATTAGGGGATAACATTTGATGTTCTTTAGAGATTCAAGTAGTTGATGATCTTTCCCTAGGATTAGTTCCCTTTCAAACACTCCTTTGCTTAATTAGGATCCTTCCTTGTGGACATAATTCCTCCTGTGGAGGAATTCCCTGCCTTTCACATTAGAGTTGAGCCTAAGCAAACTCTCTAAAGGAAATGGATTTGGTTGAGTGTCTGTGGTAGGTTCCTGTGGAACTTACCTTGCTTCTCATTTCCATTCTCCTAAAATTCCCTCATTCTTTCCTCTTTAGCAACCTTCTTGAGGTAGCACAGTCCCTCCTGTGGGGGGAATATGGCACACCTCTTGAAGGAGCCAAACCCTTAGGTTTCCCCAAAGATCTTTTTGTTGGTTGAGTGCCTGGGATAAGCTCTTGTGGAACTTACCCTTGCATCCCAACACCCAATTTCCTTCCATAGGATAGAAGCTTATTGGGTTGCTTGTTAGATTCCTTTCCTTCTCTTGAAGATGGTGGACTCGAAGAACAGTTACAGACTTTGGATTGGATTGCTTCCAGAAGATTGCTCTGCTGTGGAGATTGCTGGCTTGTTTTCCCTGTTTGTCTGTTTTCTTCTTGTTCAACTGTATTGATGTGACTTGCTTGGAGTGTTGCATTAGATTTAGGCTTCATGTAGATGATCATAGGCCTAAGAGCATCTTAAGGGTTGAGCTTCTCCCCTTGCTTGTATTGCATTAGAGGTTGAGTTTCTCCCTCTGCTTGTATTTTTACTGTGTGGCTTTGCTTGCTGGTATTCGGTAGAGCTCAGCTCCCTTGCTTGTGTGGTTTGTGGCCTTTGTGCCTTGCTTGTTTAGATGTTGAGCTTGGCTTCTTCTGCTTGTGTGATGCATTGCATGCATTTTATTTACAGTAATTTCTTGTACAATTTTTCTGTTTACTGTTGTTTCCATTGCCATGTTCCCCTAGGAACTCTGACTTCTCTTATTCAAGAGAAGTTATGACAGACATTAGGATTCTAACCATGCATGATAACATTAGTTAGTTTCCCTTTCAACCACAACCGTAGGACGAATATTGCATGATAACTGTAGGATCGAGTCAGTTTCCGTGTAGAGAGTCTGTTTCTCTTCTCACCTTCAAATACAGTTAAAACACTTAATAAAGGTTAACACATGTTGTGCGTCACGAGCCTTATGCTACTTGAGAAAGGGTTGTGGGAGGGTTTCCCTCACAGAACTCGAGTGTTTAGTGTGGTACCCTTTGGGTGACACACGACGCATTCACTCTCAAGTCCAAGTCTTTAGTGCAACACGAGTTACAAACATAACTCAATTCACTTCTTCCGTAAAAGACTTAAAAAACAAACATCAAATCCTTTTTGTCCTCTTGGACCCCTTAATCAGGAAAACCCTTTTCTTAAAGGAAAGTTCTGTTAACTTTCAGTTCTACCGCAACGGTAACGCCTAAGTCTCCAAGGATCGAGCTGCAAATACCAACTGCTGGAACTGATTGTTAACTTTACTTGGATAAAAGATGCTGAACAAACTTGTGTTCTTCGTAGCCCGAACTACGTTTGCTCTGATCTTTCATACTGTATGAAAGTACGTAGGCACAAGATGCGATATCTTGGCGAGCAACCTTTCCCCCTTCTCCCGTACTTAGGCGAACTACGTTGACTCTGATTTCTTGTTCCGGACGGGAATACGTAGGCATAAAGTGCGATACTTTGCCGAGTCATTTTATTTTCTTTTTAGACCAGACTCTTAGCGTAGATAGATTTAACAAACCCGTCAGATAAACACAACAAACATGGATCCCATCGAGTACGATGGACGTGAGGGGTGCTAATACCTTCCCCTTGCGTAACCGACTCCCGAATCCAGACAATGGTTGCGACGACCTTGTCTTATACCTTTTCGTCAGGTTTTTCCGATCGTTTCATTTCCCGTTCTGAGGGATAAATAACGAAAGGTGGCGACTCTTCCGTTTTGCCGACACCTTATTTTCGCAGTAGCGACACTTAGTGTTGGATTGAAGAAGGTGTTTCGGGAGGAAGCTGTAACGATAATAGCTTACTTGATAAATAGATGTCCCTCGATTGCCTTGGGAATGAAGACACCTGAAGAAGTTTGGTCAGGATATCCACCTAGTCTCGACAAACTAAGATTATTTGGTTGCATGGCCTATGCTCATATTAGGCAAGACAAGGTCGAACCTAAAGCTCTGAAATGCATGTTCATGGGATACCCTGAAGGAGTCAAAGCTTACAGACTATGGTGCCTAGAGCCAGGTCACAGGAGGTGTATCACCAGTTGAGATTTAGTTTTCAATGAAGAAGAGATGGTTTTCAAGAAAACTGATGATGCTGACGAAGAGCTGGATCAGGGAGAGATTCCTGTTGAGTGGAGCATGTTGATGCTAAATTGTGTACCCCAGATGAAGTTGAAGAAGACGCAGAGGATGTTGTCGAAGATGAAGAGACTGATAGCGACTACCTGCTAGCAAGAGACAGGTCGAGGAGAGTTATCAAGCCACCTCAGAGACTTGGGTATGCAAATCTTATAGCTTATGCCTTAATCTCTACAAGTGAGGTTCTAGACGAAGAACCTAGAGACTATAAGGAAGTTATGAGGAGTCGAAAGAAGACTGGATGGATGAAGACCATGGATGATGAGATGAAATCACTTCATGATTACAAAACCTATGAACTGATCAAGAAATCTGATGGAGCCAGGTTAGTCAGCTGTAAATGGATTTTCAAAGTTAAGTAAGGAATCGAAGGAGTGGCGTCGAAGAGATACAAGGCAAGATTGGTTGCTAGGGGGTTCACTCAAAAAGAAGGTATCAACTTCAATGATGTGTTCTCTCCTGTTGTGAAGCACAAATCCATTCAAATGTTGCTTGTCATAGTGGCACAGTTCGATCTTGAACTGGAACAGATGGATGTGAAGACTGGGTTCTTGTATGGTGACTTAGATGAAACAATCCTGATGAGGCAACCTGAAGGGTATGTCGAAAAAGGGAAGGAAGATTATATGTGCAGCTGAATATATCCTTATATGGAATGAAACAATCTCCTTGACAGTGGAATAGGAGATTCGACAAGTTCATGGCACGCATAAGTTTCATCAGAAGTCAGTTCGACCACTGTGTTTACTTCAAATTTCGACCGTGTAATACATTTGTTATTTTGTTGCTCTATCTGGATGATATTCTAATAGCAAGCAACAATGTTGAAGAGGTAATGAGGATGAAGTTTGAACTCAATAAGGAGTTCAACATGAAGGATCTAAGAGATGCGTCTAGGATTCTTAGGATTGACATCTGAAGAGATAGAACGCATTCGAAATTATGTTTATCTCAAGAGGCATACCTACGGAAGATTCTCGAAAAGTATGATATGTCGAATTCAAAGCCTGTTGTGACTCTGACAAACCCTCAATTCAAGTTGAGTATAGATCAATGTCCCAAAACTGATGTTGAAAGAACTTATATGAATAACATTCCATATTCTAACATAGTAGGTTCTTTGATGTATGTTATGGTCTATAATAGACCCAACATAGCATATGCAATAAGTCTTGTAAGCAGGTACATGAAGAATCCTGGAAAGGCTCACTGACAAGCATTGAAGTGGATTCTAAGGTACATAAATGAGTCTCTGAATAGAGTCCTAACTTATCGTGGAGCCTTGGGTGAAGATAGTAAAACAACAATCAAAGGATATGTCGATTCTGATTATGCAGGTTGTATGGATTCCAGAAAATCTATTTCTAGATATGTGTTCACTATGTTTGGGACAACAATAAGTTGGAAAGCAACACTTCAGAAGGTCGTTGCCTTATCAACCACTGAAGCGGAGTATATTGCCCTAACTGAAGCTGTGAAGGAAACATTGTGGCTTGAAGGTTTTGCGATAGAGCTGAAACTTCAAGGTCGAGTTATCACTGTTAAATGTGATAGTCAAAGTGCAATACACCTGTCGAAGAATTCAGCCTATCATGAGCGAACCAAGTACATTGATGTGAGGATGCAGTCATTTAGACGGGTAATCGAGCGTGGAGAAGTTCAAGTGCTGAAGGTTTTGACAGATCATAATGCTGTTGATATGATCACTAAGATGTTGCCCAGTTGCAAGTTTTTCCACTGTATGCAGTTGATAAAGCTGCATGAAGAAAGTTAGTTCCTTAATGTTATAAAGTTAGATCCAAGGTGGAGATTTATGAGATGTTGGATCGAACTCTAGTATGGTTGAAGGGTAGCTTCTGGTTCGACATGAATTAAGCATGAGGTCGAAGTCTGTTCGCATGCTACTGTCGAAGATAATGTGTGTTGTAGTCGAAGTTTGTTCTAACATGTGTTGCACCCCAAAATTTGA
Organism: Lathyrus sativus; assembly: GCA_963859935.3. Classification (NCBI taxonomy): domain Eukaryota; kingdom Viridiplantae; phylum Streptophyta; class Magnoliopsida; order Fabales; family Fabaceae; genus Lathyrus; species Lathyrus sativus. The sequence goes on along the minus strand of OZ012740.1, from coordinate 571,247,250 downwards.
CCAACTTATTTCACCTGATTTTATGTTTCATAGCTTTAGCATTTTCATATTAGGTCATATTAGGTCATGTACATAATTCATTCATCTGCATAACATAGCATGAGCAAGCCATCCAACAAGGGACCGAGTGCCATTCTTATTTCAAAAAGCATGTCAAGAGGTTCTTATTCAAGTTCATGACTATCCAGGTTACCAGGAAAGTAAGACAAGTTATTGGTGTGGTTGCAAGAGCTACAGTTGAAGACAGTCTACTAGGGTGTCATCTGGGTCAACCCTGAGTCAACCATAGGTCAAATGCTTGATTGAAGGACATCAAGGCCTATTTGGAGGATGTGAGATTCATCATTTGATATGTGGATATGGATGTGGTGTTGTTCCAAGGAGAAATCAAAAGAAATCAAGAAGAAGAGAAGTTTCTAAATTAGGGTTTCAGTGTAAAATCCCCTGATTTAGGGCAAACTTCCAAGCAGAATAATTCAAGATACAAGTCTCTAATGGATCTTTGGCCAACATGGAACTTGTAGAGTATCTCAAGACCTTTAATTTGAGTGGTGGTAGGCATCAAGGAGATTTGTAGAACTTAAGTTATGGTTCTTGCAAGTTACAGGTCATCAGAGGCATCTAAAATTTGTCTGTGAAAGTTACTTGACTTCTCAGCAACGTTTGCCCCATAAGGAGTTTTCAAATTGATTTTTGGCCAACATGAAAGTTGTTCCTCATAATCTTAGCTTTCTATAAAGGTATGTTATGCCTCAATATGATTTGTGGAGCTCTACTTATGATCTTGACAAGCCAAGGGCATTTTGGGTATTTGGAGGTTATAAGTCATTTCAAGCATAAGGCCATATCTCCTACTTCCAAGCTTCAAATGGAAAAATATTCAACATAAAACTTGCTTAGAATGATGTTTTAAGGCTAGTAGGGAGGTCATGAGATGTTAAAAAGGCTTGTATCAAAAAGTGATAAAAATGGCCTAAAAAAGGGGAATAAGTCAAATAAAGTGGTGAAAAAAATCAAATTTTGGGTTAGAGGTCACAAACAAGCCATATGACATACCAATTTGATTGTAAAATGCATTTTAAAGACAATGGCATTGACACATTTTTGAATTGAGCAATAATTTCATGACTTGCTTTGTAAAAGTGGTTACTTGAAATGTAAGTCACTAATCCAAACCACTTAACAAGGCATTTGGAAGGCTATTTTGGTTGGAAACTTCCAAGGGAAGATACATGAACAATCTAAAAATTTCCAAGGGAAGATACATGAACAATCTAGAAATTTCCAAGGGAATATACATGAATAATCTAGAAAGTTCCAAGGGAAATTGATTTTATTATTTTGGGCTTGGGCTTCATTTCTAGAATATTCCAATCATCTCTATAAATGTTTAGAAACTCATTTGAAGCAAGGTTGGTGATTGATTGGAGTTGGATTGGAATAGAGCATATCAATTTTCAAGAGAGCAAATCAAGTGGTGATTCTTCATTCAAGGCGATTTCGGTTCGATTCGAAGATTGTAGCACTTTCCTCGCATATTGTTGAACGAATTTGAAGCTTTCGGAAGTACGAAAAGAGCCGAAGATACTCCGTTTCGAAGCTCCGATCAAGGTATGTAAAGGTATGTAAACCTTCACTTTTCCATGGATTTAGGATGAGATAATTAGAAATTCTCATGCGGTTAGGATCATGAACACCTATGGATGATTTTAGGATTGTTAATTTGGAGATTTTCTTCATTCCCTTTTTCTTTTTATTTTTCTGTTTTGAGGTCTGTTTGCTTTTATTACGTCAAAAATAGTAAAAATGTTCAAGAAATTATGAAATTTTTTTCTACAGATCTTGATTGTCTTAAGAAATTTTAGGCGCTGAGTTTGCATTTTTTAGATTTTTTTTGATTTAGTTATGATTTTTCTTTCGTGCTAATATCCATTGGTGTACATAACTGTTCATCTGTTTTGTTTAATTTTGTTCTCTTTAATGCTTCATGATTTTGAGCTGATTTTTGGATATGTTTTAGATGATATACATAGAGTTCCCCAGAAATTTTATTGAAATTTCTGGACGACTCTAAGTTTAGTTTTGAATCCGCTTTTTAGAGTCATCGCCATCTGAATGTTCCCTGGACACTTTATAGGTTTTCCTTTAGGAAGTGACCTTAACTTTAGAGTTTGGTTTTAATTTTTTTACCATAGGTTGCTAACATTTTCAGGATATTGTATAATTTTTCTTAGATTTTTGTGGATTGTTTTCCCATTTCTTTTGCATTTTACATTCTGATGAGTATTTTGCATGATGTTTGCTTTGCATATTTGATACCGCTGTTTTATAGAATTTTGTTCTCTCAATTGGTGATGATTCTTGCTTAGATCTTTTGGTAGATTGTAGCTAACACTCGCATGTTCCCTTAGGAATTTTTGTAGATTTTCTAGATGTAATTTGGTTCTATTTTAGGGTTGTTGATTAGGACCTTCCCAATTGATGGTTAACCTTGACCCCTTGCATGTTAGGAATTGTTTAGACCCCTTAGAAATTGATATAGGGTTTGATCTTCGATCTTGATAATATAGATATTAATATACTTTAGGGTTTCCCTTAGGATAATGTGATAAAACTTTAGAATAAAAATAGTAGTAAAAAATGTTGAAATAGATATGGTGTAATAAAAAACTTAGAATAATTAGGGTTTTGAACATAACATAGGTGCAACAAAACAATTCCTTTTTGGGCTTTTTAGGTTGAATTAGAAGATGGGACTATAGGGGTATTATGGGAAAGTGTAATGGATCCCTTAGAATAAGTATTAGAATTTCCCCTATTATATTAATATTTAGTATATTTTTGTAATTGTTTGATTGTATGGTGTGCCCGTTTTGGGGTTATTGCTTGTTATTTGGGCTTGTTGGGCTTGCTTGGGGTTTGGGCTTGGCTTGAAGACCATGGATGGTGAAGCATTGAAGACAAAGACAACGTCAAGGATTGAAGAACAAGTTCAAGAGTTGATGAAAATTGTAGCTTGCTTGTAGCTGTTGAAGATCGCAGGAACTAGGAGCTAGGTAGAGCTTAGAGTAGAAATTTGATTCTTAAACATGGATGACTTTGTTTGCCTCCATCCCTCTCTATGATTCAGAGTCTCTCTAGGATACTCACCCCCTTCCTTTGGAAGGCTTGGTGACAGTATCTAAGAGATAGAACTCTTGAGAGAAACATTCTACATTTTGTTAACAGTCTGTTTGCCACCTTTGGTGGTCAACTAACTGTTTAACATCTCAATTCATCCTATTAATTGTTCCTCATCCTGGAGAGTTTGATTTGAAGAAAAGCCATGAAAGATTAAAGATGGAAGTCATTGTTGATGATTACTGTTAGAGTTTTCCTCCTTGAAGATAGATGCTTGATGGAAGCTTGTTGATGAAGACTTTGCTTGAAGATGTTGATGGAGCTTGCTGTGTAGAGTTGCTGTTTACGGTTTATTTTTTGCTGTTTAGAAGCTTTTGATGTATTGTTTGAGTTTCCCGGACTGTATTGTTTGCCAATTAATCTGTTAGGTTGGAAGTGAATTTCGTTCGCTTCTGCCTGTTGTTTTCGAGGTTCGAGGAAGAGCAGGACTCCCTTGCCTAGCTTGTACTGCTGCATTCATGCATTTTACTGCTTTACTGTATATATGCTGTTGTTTTTCCGTTTATCCCTTTAGGATCTCTGTTTCTCTCTGCGCAAGAGAGAAATATGACAGACATTAGGTTCTTATCCATGCATGACAACATTAGGTTAGATTTTGATTCCCTTTTTTAAACCATAGGTTAGAGTTGCTGTTTCTCTTCTTTCTCAAAACAATCAGAAAAACACAATAAACATTTCAAACACCATAAAAAACAGTTCTTGCGTAAAAGACTGTAAACCAATCAAAAACGTCATTTTTGTCCGCTTGGACCCATAATCAGGAGAAAACCTTTTTCAGAAGGATAAAAGACTGTTTCTCTTCTGTTCAGCCGGCGCCGATTTTCGCAGTAGCGACAACATGCATTCGTCAATATTGCTAGGTTGTTAGCATATTGGATTGGGCATTGCTTGTAAGCCCAAGTGTTTAAGTTAGCTCGTACCCTAAGTTAACTTGTAATGGGTAATTGTTAAAAAGTCCATTAGGTTAGTGTGCTATTTTTCTTATAAATAGGATGATAGTTTCTCAATCTTGGCATAAAGAAAAATAAGAAGATAAAATCCTAATTTCAAGAGAGAGAGGTTATATTGTTGTTCTTGTATACTTGTAATCTTGTTTTAAGAGAAAGGAAAGAATATCAGTTTATAACCAATCCTTATTGTTCCTTGTTGTTTTACTTTGTCTTCTTTGTTAACCATAATCCTTGTGTGTTTCTTAATCATTAAGAAACCATTTTATACTTTGTTTAAAGACATTCGATTCACAGCAGTAACTAACATAACAAACTCTTACTCTAACTAACTTGAGTTTGGGCTACAACTTGGATTATATCACAACAATGCTCACATCTTTCTCAGACTTATTCAATTTCTATAAAAAAAATAGGTTTGCCTTTGCCACATACTCCAACAATTTTATCTTCACCTCCTTCAAAGCTCTCCTCGTTATACTCGCTCCTTTATGACTTATACAATCGAATCATTAACGACATTTAAATCTCGTTATATGAGATCATCTTTCAATCACAACTTCTCTTCTGCCCTAAACATTAAGTTAGTTATAGTCACCTTTGTCATATAAGACATGCACTTGACAAAAAGCTTCATGATGACCCAATGACCCATCTCAACTAACGAATTCCAAGCAATGTCAGAAACAAAAACAAAGAGTTTTTCTGAAGACGGGAGAAAAATATGGTAATGACGTAGATCTATTTTACATTATAAATCATTACCATAACTAGTAATGACGCGCACCATAATTGCACCATAATTTGATACATATATATCTTACTAACTTATCTCATCTTAATATATAACCTTTTAAGTCTCTTATTTATTTCTTATATATCTTTCGGTAATACCATTCTACAAGCTAAAAAATGATAAAATTTAAATAAAACATTATCTAAAGCTTTAAAAAGATGTTCCACATAACATTTTTCTGTCAAAGATGAATTGCAATAAATAGAAAAAGGTTATATATAATCTAACAAGAACACAAAAATCTAATGGTGATGATGAAAAGCCATTGCAAGAAACATTGTTCTCTCTTGTCTTTCTCCATCATATAGAAAAAATTCCATCATTTGCATTGACTGTGAAAATTAAAATCATTTCACAGTAAAAGATCATATAGTATAAGTTTTATATAAAAAACACATCAATATGTAATCGGTAAGGGAAAAAAATTGGAGATTATAAAATCTATATACCTAAAAAACTATAAAATAAAAAACAAAAACAAAAAACCCTTACTATATATATGCCTTTATTTTGAAATTGTTGTACAATTACTTTATACGAAATTCTATAAAGATCTACTTATATAATTAAATAATTATTCTATAGTTTATTTATAATCAAATTACTTTTCACAAAATTAGTGAAACAAAACTTTATTGCAACAGTTAATAAATCTCACATTATTTGAGAAAATGGAAGTTGGAAATATAAGTGAAAATAAATATAAATATAAATTTAGTGTATGAGAAATACTAACTAATGTCTTAAAGACATTTTTTAAGAACTTAAAATGATAAAAAATTTTAAAAATATGTATATTCATCGGATTAGAAATTAAAATAGTTTATTTTTATAAAAAAATTATTTAATATTTTTAAATAGTGCGACTGGAGCACTCTTTAGCAGAACCGTCTTTAAAGACGTACAAGACGAGTTACTGTATATAATCTAAAATTTTGTACGCTTAAGTTATGATTAAATAGAACCTCAAAAAATATTATCATAGTTAAATCATAGTTCATCAGAACTTCTATTTATTTTGTTATAGTTAAACCGTGATTAATTTATGCATAATCCTTTAAAACTTAAAACGGCTTTACTAGGTAGCATGATCCTCTATTAAAATTTTAGTTGAAAATGTGATATTTCTTCTTACTTAAAAAAAATTATAAAAGTTGAATATATTAATAAATAAATCAAATGTCCTAAAATTTTAGACCACATCTCTTATTTATATAGTTGTTTTTTGATCAAATGCCAATGTGAAAGTTTTCTTATTATCCAACAAAATTAAAATTAATGTAAAATGTAATACATCACTTATTAAATATAAATCTTTTAAGACTTAAATGGAATTGTTTTGTCTCTCTATTTAAATAAAAAAGATTTTAATCATTCTAGTTTAAAATCCAGTTTCTATTTTCAAATTTTAATTTTTTTTTTGAATGTTTTGTTTCTTCACCACATTTTGACATTCATTATAATGAGATTGATTTTTTCATGTAGACATATTTAAGATGACACTCTAACAAAATTGTTTATATAATATCGAATTTAAAATTTAGGAAACTAAAATTTAAAATTAAGAGAATATTAAATTTGTCAATTTAGACACGGTCACACCTCAAAAATAAAAATAAAAAACAAAACTAAAATTTAAAAAATCTTGAAATTAAGAAAGAAAGGAATTTAAAAAAAAATGTAAAAATAAAAAGATAAAAAAATACATTTAAGTCTATTTTAAAAATCCCTACCAATATTTTAACAAAATTATAATTTAATGGCCACTTGTAGTATTTAATCCAATTGTATTACGACAAACATTTTTTAAAATTGTATCTACTTATTAAAAAATTATAATTCAATACAAAGATATAAAAGTAAAATTATTAATTTACTTCTAACGAAAAAAATTCATCCCCATGCTTTACACGAGAGTCTGTTCCTGTCTGACGTAATAACTATTTTTAGTAATATGTTGCTATTATTTGAAAGATGTTCACTATAATACTCATAACTCACACCTTTTAATTTTAGTGCCCAAATAACCCTTTGAGTAAATGGACTTGACCATAGACCGAAAAGCTTAACATCCTCCATGTTCTATGATATCTTAATGAATATTGTTTATGCCTTTATAAGGGTGATTTGTATCATTGTATGTGTAGGTGAAATTAATATGGAAAATTTGTGATTCTTATGAGTCAAGAAAAGTTTGAAACGCAAGATGAATATTCAAAACGTATGTTTGGGGTTCAAGGATTAAAAACTTGACTAGCTTGGTCTATCGTTTCACTTATGTGGCTTGAAGAGTATAAACCCTTATACAAAATGTGGTATACGCATTGAACTATTACTTGCATTTGCACCTAATTAAGGGAGATGATCTATATATCTGTTAATGCACTGAGGTTTTGGAGTGAAGATGTGATGTTAAAGTCTTTTAATTATGGGTCATGAACTTTGAACACGCTCTGAGAATCTCTAACACATGGTATTAAAGTTTTGGTGGGAGAACCAAAGTGAATTATAGTATGGATTAAGGTGTCTTAGTTGGACTTAGTGAGAGTGATTCCTAATACGGATCAAGACAAGTGACGTGGATGGTCAATAGGGGTGGGAATAGACTGGGGTTGAGGCAGACTTTGTCAAGCCTAAATATGACTTATTGAAAATATCAAAGCTTAAGTATGACATGTAGTATGTCAAATGTTTATTTTTTAAGTCCGAATCTGACATTTTTGGTGGCCTGATTGGTCTGATAGCCTAAGTAAAAGCCTATTTATTCGAATATATGCAAATAAACAATTCAATCAATGTTTATGTAGACTAAAAGACTAAAAGATCAATGATACTTTTAAAAGACTAAAAGATTAATGATACTAATAATAATAATAATGATAATAATAATAATAATAATAATAATAATAATAATAATAATAATAATAAAATTACTTATATTTATTTAAGTAGGCCAGTATGGTAGACTTAAAAGACTTTTTCATGACCTAAGACCTATCATTTTTAACTAAATAGGCTTATAAAAAAGTCTTGACATTTTCTATTAAAAAAAATATGGTCTGACCTAGGCTTGTGTAAAATATGTCTTAAGCTCTTGTTAGTTGATCTGATCTATTTCCACCATACTAGTCAGAAAGATCGAAAGTGAATCATAATGTAGATCAATGTTAATGGGTAGATGGCGAAATAGACCACCCCTATTTAGCTTACTTGTTTTGGCGAGGCGAAACAATATTTCCTACCCGCCCTTTCTACTTTGTTAGAATAAAAGTTTGGACCATATCTCTAAGGTTTTTATGATAACAAAGTATTTAAAGAATAATTGGGTATACTAACATATGTTCAAGTGTGCATGACCATAGACTAAAAATTCTGATATAGTCAGTTCGGATACTAAAAATGAACATTTAAAGAGAAGCTAAAGGATTTAAAATCTAAAGGATCAAAACTAGGCTCTGAAGAAGGTCAATTTGCGAAGACCAAACTTCGAAGAAAGTCAACCTCTAGAGACTCTGATTCTGAAGGATTGAAACCTGAGACTCTGAAGACTTAGACTTTAAAGTCAGTCAATGCGAGGATCACGAAGACTCTAATAGGTCACTATCAAACTGTGGGGTCAGTCAACACAAGGATCGAGGAGACTCTAAAAGATCACTTTCAGACTCAGAGAGCAATTTGTATTCTTTTAATCATGTGAAGATTTAAACCAAAATCATCACAAATAACTAGAATACAACAAATAATTCCTCTTAAAGCAAAAAGATTTCAAATATCTTTTCAAAGGGATTACCCATATCAAGTAACATTCCAACGTCTCTGGTCAATCTTCTATAAGACTCACTTGTGCTAACTTTTCTCTTCAACAACTCTTTTGTATCTCTCTATATAAAGAGCTGAAGACTTAAAGAAAAACAACTAACCTTTGACAATAAAAAAAGCAGTTACTATGTCAAACAAAAAATACAAGTTTAACTTAAAATTTCTTATCACTTGTACATCTTATAAATTCTGAAGTCTTAAAGAGTCTTATTATATTGTATTTTATTTACATCTCTTATTGTATATCAAGTGTAAGAAACAAACAATCTTCTATTTGTAAGTTAGATTGTAAGAAGTTTTTTACTTGTGTGCTTGAGCATTGAAAGTCTCTTGTTGCGTGTTTGAGCATTAAAAGTCTCTTACTTGTGTGTTTGAGCATTAAAAGTCTCTTGCTTGTGTGCTTGAGCATTTGTAATCAGTTGTGATTATAGTAAAATTTCTTGGAAGTGCAAAGGGACTGAACTACTCTCGATTTGTGGGAGGAACCATAATAAATCTGTCAATCTCTCTCTTTCTCTCTCTCTCTCTAACTCTGAACTTATTTTATCCGCTTCAAACTCTTAACTAAGTACCAAATTCTAGACTTAGAGAAAAGAAAGAAATATCTAACACAATTCAACCCCCTCTTCTTGTGTGTTTTCTCACCTTCATACTTTGCCGGTTCGACATTACTTTTTAGCCGATACAGGCCTAAATGAAACGAACATGACATTTTTCTACTTTTAAGCTTTAGGGGTAGTAAGATCCACGAGGATCCACCCCCTATGTGCCTTTTTTTTGGATCTAGTAAGGATTGCCAATCTATCCCTCTGCTTTGTCCACATTTTTTCCACTATTTTAATAAATTTTGACAAGTCGAGAACCTATACAAATCGAATATACCCGCTTACCCGTTCTAATGCGTACCTAATAATTCCCGAACTCTCTAATAAAATAATAGAGTGAGAAAAAAATAGATAAATATAACACTTAAAAAAAAAATTCTAGTATTAAAATGTCACATGCATTTTTTAAAATAAAACTGGTCAAAAATGCTAAAATTCAGATAGATGACTAATTCAAGAGTAACATTATTATTTAAAAAAAAAAGATCTGAAATGACAAAAAATGAAAATAGTAAACCAAGGGTTAGAAGTAAAAACCTCAAATTAATTAGGGTAAAAAGTAAAAATAAGGAAAAACCACACAAAGCCTTAAACCCTAGAAGCTACTTCTTCTAGAGCCTTCCATTTGCTTGAAAAATAACTCTCCACTGTTCTTCATTTCACAACACTTTCTGCAATTTCTCCAGTGCTTAATTTTCATAGTTCCAACCTCATCATGTACCGATTTGCTTCCTCCCTTGCCTCCAAAGCTCGGTAAGTCATCAATGGCATTGTGTATTATGATGTATCCTGCCATGTTGATTCATGATTTACTACTTGTGCATACTCTCTGATTGAATTTCCGATTACTTTGAATGATTCTGACTGTTAAATTATTGTTCTTTTCGATGCAGAATTGCTAGAAGCAGCACTCATCAGGTGAGATACTGTTATTTTAAAAGCATTTGTTGTTTATTTTTTGTTGAATTTTTTTGAGATTTAATTCCTTTAATCTTTAATATCTGTTTTTTGTGTTGTTTGTGTTGGATAGATTGGAAGTAGGGTGGCATGGAGCAGAAATTATGCGGCGAAAGAGATCAAATTCGGCGTGGATGCTCGCGCTTTGATGCTTAAGGGTGTTGAAGAGCTTGCTGAGGCTGTTAAAGTGACCATGGGTCCTAAGGTAACTAAGCAAATCTTTAACTCAATCATTACACACACTTACTGATTCATATTTAAGAGGGAAAAGCAGTAGTTTTGTTTGTAGCAATGGAAGCTATCATGTTATAAATTATTGATCCATGGTGATTCTCAAAGTTAGGCTTTACGTGTTTGTAGGGACGTAATGTTGTGATTGAGCAAAGTTTTGGTGCCCCTAAAGTGACTAAAGATGGAGTAACTGTTGCGAAGAGCATTGAGTTTAAGGATAAAGTCAAGAATATTGGTGCCAGTCTTGTAAAGCAGGTTGCTAATGCTACCAATGATGTTGCTGGTGATGGTAAGCTGTTTTATCCATGGTAGATTATACTTTTTGGTTTTTCTTCACCATTGATTCAGTTTTATACATTGGGCATGCTGATATTGAGTGGTCTTAATTTTGGCAGGAACCACTTGTGCTACAGTTCTTACCCGGGCAATATTTGCGGAAGGGTGCAAATCAGTTGCAGCAGGAATGAATGCAATGGATTTGAGGCGAGGTATAAATATGGCTGTTGATGCTGTTGTAACTAGCTTGAAAAGCAGAGCACGGATGATTAGCACTTCGGAAGAAATAGCTCAGGTCAGTATATCAAATTTTTATAGCTAGTAATAGGCATATTTGAAGAAAGTGGAGACATTATCAAGAACTGTGAAGCAGTAGTTTTTCTGAATTTTGTATTTTTAATTTTGCAATGCTAGGTTGGGACAATATCTGCTAATGGAGAGAGAGAAATTGGTGAGTTAATAGCAAAGGCCATGGAGAAAGTTGGCAAAGAAGGTGTAATCACAATTGCAGTAAGTTGTTATATGCTCATCGTGCATAAATAATCATTTATCTAGGTTTTATTTGTTTTATGGATCTGGAGCATACTGTTATTCACGCAGTATTTTTATTGTGGCTTTTCTTTTTCCCCCTTTATCCTCCAACGGGGTTCATACTTCATGCAATGCACTTTGTGATATGCTGGGATATAACTTTTGAGCTGTTTCAGGATGGCAAGACATTGCTCAATGAGTTGGAAGTTGTTGAAGGAATGAAGCTTGACAGAGGCTATATTTCTCCGTATTTCATTACAAACCAGAAGAACCAGAAATGTGTATGTTATATCATTGCCTCTACACAGCATCATTAGAAATTTTTGTACATAATACTTTCTAGCAAGCCGGGAAACAAACTTGTTTTTTTGGGAGGAAGAAGGGGTTTATCCCTCTTTTCTCAACCCTCCTGATCAGGCTTCAGAGCTTATTTCCTGCCAGAACCTGTGCACCTGCACTGTCTTCCATTTTTGTGCTGTTATAACCATATCTGTTTTCTGTATCGGACTTTGTAGCCTGTTCTTAACTTGCAGGCTATTTTCCGATTGTTGCTTTTATCTTAACCGGTTGTCACCTCTAAATCTTATTTTTGTTTTATTACTTTTAAGCATACATGTAAAGTATAAATAAATAAATTATAAATTGTTTCAACACATATCTAAAATTTCAATTCTGCAGTCATATTTATCCGGTGATAACTATGTGCTTTATAAAGTGAAATTGGCATGAGCTCTGTATGTTTGTTTATCATGACTAACCTTTACATCTATTTGTTCCAACAGGAACTTGAGGATCCCCTCATTATAATCCATGAGAAGAAAATCTCAAGTATAAATTCTATAGTTAAAGTATTAGAATTAGCTTTGAAGGTGAGCAATGCTATTCACATCACTTTGCATTGAGTTGTAATTGTAAAATATTGATATTATACTAACATACACTTCCTCATCAACAGAAACAAAGACCTTTATTAATTGTTGCCGAGGATGTGGAAAGTGATGCCCTTGCAACTCTTATTCTAAATAAGCTTCGTGCTGGAATTAAGGTTTGTTTTTCCTACATGTGGATATACTTTTTTGTTCTTAAGATAACTTAAATCTTTGTTTCATAGTTTAGTTTATCTCATGTTTTTTACCCTCATTATCTTAGGTATGTGCGATCAAAGCCCCTGGTTTTGGTGAAAACCGAAAATCGGGTCTCCAGGATCTTGCAGTTCTTACGGGAGGCCAAGTAAGTTATGTTAGCAATACAATTATTGCTATGTTTTAGTCTCATCTTATAAACACACGTGAGTGATACATTTTGTCTTCACATTCAGCTTATCACAGAAGAGCTTGGCCTGAATCTTGAAAAAGTCGATCTTGAAGTGTTTGGCTCCTGTAAAAAGGTACTAGTCTAGCTTAATATTGTAGCATTTTAATGCACGGTTGATTTTTGGCAGTCTTTCTTGGTTAATATTCATTGTTGCTCAGTTTTGGTAAAAGATGCAGACCAACTTAACTAATTTTCTTAATGTTTTAGATTACAATTTCTAAAGATGACACAGTCATTCTTGATGGAGCTGGTGATAAGAAATCAATTGAGGAACGATGTGAGCAGGTTTGTTCGAATCTCCTATTAGATATCCTTTTAGTCTTGTATTCTGCTTTTTCTGACATGTTTCTTATCATGAATTTTTATCTACAGATTAGGTCAGCAATTGAAAATAGCACTTCAGATTATGACAAGGAAAAACTACAGGAAAGATTGGCCAAGCTTTCCGGGGGAGTTGCAGTGCTTAAAGTATGCTTATTTATGACCCTGCTGGCTTATGAATTTTTGTTAACCTATTAAGCATCCCAAGATTTTTCGAGCTAAAACCAACACCTGAAACTTGACTTATGCAGATTGGAGGAGCCAGTGAGGCCGAAGTTGGTGAGAAAAAGGATAGAGTAACAGATGCCTTAAATGCAACCAAGGCAGCTGTAGAGGAGGGCATATTACCTGGTAAATTATAGGCTGACATTTGTATGCTTAATTCTGCATTCTCCCTATCATATCTTATAAATGTATGTTTTGCACAGGTGGTGGTGTTGCTCTTTTATATGCATCAAATGAATTAAGTAAGCTTCCAACTGCCAATTTTGATCAAAAAATAGGTGTCCAGATTATCCAAAATGCTTTAAAGGTTTGGTTTAATGCACTCTTGATTTTTGGTTTATACCATCCATATTCCATATCATTTTTCTCCTTATTACTGATTTCTTTTATGCTAAATTCTGCAATGTATTGAGTTTAACCTTTCTTTAAGACGACAGTATGGTTTTAACTTCAATTTCAATCTTAGTTGCTCACTCTTTTACTACTCTTTATCACAAAAATTGCAGACACCTGTGCACACTATTGCATCTAATGCTGGAGTTGAGGGCGCTGTTGTTGTTGGCAAACTTTTGGAGCAGGATAATCCTGATCTTGGTTACGATGCCGCCAAAGGTCAGTGTTCCTTGTTTTCTTTTTCCTTGTCGTGTTTGAGTAGCTTCTTTTGTTTGCATTATTATTATTTATTCCCTCTGTTCTCAACTATTTTTTTTGCTGCTTTGTAATTAGGTGAATATGTAGATATGGTTAAATCTGGAATAATCGATCCATTGAAGGTGATTAGGACCGCCTTGGTTGATGCAGCCAGGTAGATTATTAACAAATTTGCAGTGGATACTAGAGTATTTGGTATGCTATATAATTCTTTTACTTACCACCATTTTTCTGCAGCGTGTCGTCTTTGATGACAACAACTGAAGCTATTGTGTCTGAACTCCCAAAAGAAGATAAAGACAGTCCTGCTATGCCTGGCGGCATGGGCGGAATGGATTATTAGTTGCTATGAAGACCTGGATTATAGCCTCTTTTTTGCTATTTATTAGACATAAGGTATCCGTGTAATCATAGTGAGAGATGAAAGCTGTAGGTAGAAAGATTTGTGATTGTTATTGCACGAGACATTTGGAACAATTTGCATTCCAAAATAGTTAGGAATTGTTCCCTTCATAAGTTATCAATTGAAACAAGTTCTCAGTTAAATCCTAAGATTTGTGATTGTTATTGCACGAGACATTTGGAACAATTTGCATTCCAAAATAGTTAGGAATTGTTCCCTTCATAAGTTATCAATTGAAACAAGTTCTCAGTTAAATCCTTTCACAAGAAGGTTGTTTTATTTATGCTTAAATTGTTGTTTTCTTTTTCCGACTAAATATTTAAACTTTGATACTTATGGTTAAAAAAGAGAGCTTTTGAGATTATTTGCATGATTTGGATCATGTCATGTTTGAATTCGACATGAGAAGGTTATGTTCGATGATTTTACCATTAAGTAAGACGAATTTTAATGGTGGATTCAAATAGGGGTGGCGGATTCAAATAGGGGTGGGAAAATGGATGAATTGGATGGATATGAATTGAATTGTTAATGGATGAATCAAAGCAATCCATTAATCCATTAACAATCCACTAAATTTTCTAAATAAAAATTCAATCTAATCCATCTATTAAAAGATAAAATCCATCATATCCATTAACATATTTCAATTTTTTTTTTTAAACTAGCAATGTAATAATTTTTATTTACCAAATAAATCACACTTTCAAAATTATTACCAAAATGACAATGTTTCAAAATGGTTTAACATGCGTTCGCCAAACCAATTGGCGAAATAGGCCAAATTGGACTTGAACCAATTCGCCAAACCAATTGGCGACAGGGTGTTTTTGTGGGCATTAGCCACACCAATTGGCGAATTGGTTATATTTTTAGGATTTCCGTTTTCATTTTTTTTTGATTTTAATTATTATTATTATTAACCATAAAATATATAAATTAATAATCTAATTAATATTTATATAATTAATATTAATTTATAATATAATTTATAATGTCATTTATAATATTAAAAAAATTAAGTTTAAAAGGTTAAATTATTTTATGAAATTATAAATTTAAAATAAATTGGTTTGCTTCCTAAATCGGCCCGGTTGAGTTTTAAACTTCCCTTATATATTTTTGGGGTGACATTCATTAATGGATGTACAACCACCCTAGTGGTAATCACTTTGTCATCAAATGCGCATTTCACCTTGCTAGCTTATCATTTTATTTTCACTTGTTGTGATGTATTTGCGCACTAACTTATCATTTTTTAATTATCATTTTTTTTGGCTATAAATACGAGCTCAAACACATGTTTGTTTTCACAACATTATTTCCTAAAAGACTAAAGTGGTAATGCGGTTTGAGTTGAGTGTAGTCCACAATGTCTGCATTTCTGAATCAACGTTCTTCTTCTTCGCCATCAGCATCGGAGGAACCTTTTCCAACGTTTGATATAATGAAAAGAAATGCCCTTGTGGTGTTTTCAGCAACAAAGCCTCCGATGAAGGTGCTCCTGTGGAATATGCAGACGTTGGAGCACTTGCACAGGGAACTGAACCGCTGGCTAGAAGGGGATATTGGTCCAGGAGAAAAGATTAGGAAAATTGAGAGGTTGGTGGAGAAGACCGATAGAAACGGAGTTACTTGGCTATAAATACGAGCTCAAACACATGTTTGTTTTCACAACATTATTTCCTAAAAGACTAAAGTGGTAATGCGGTTTGAGTTGAGTGTAGTCCACAATGTCTGCATTTCTGAATCAACGTTCTTCTTCTTCGCCATCAGCATCGGAGGAACCTTTTCCAACGTTTGATATAATGAAAAGAAATGCCCTTGTGGTGTTTTCAGCAACAAAGCCTCCGATGAAGGTGCTCCTGTGGAATACGCAGACGTTGGAGCACTTGCACAGGGAACTGAACCGCTGGCTAGAAGGGGATATTGGTCAAGGAGAAAAGATTAGGAAAATTGAGAGGTTGGTGGAGAAGACCGATAGAAACGGAGTTACTCGTGAATGGAGAAAAGTGGAAAATGATGCTGGCGTCCTTGTGATGATGTTGACACCAAAGGAGATAAAGTTGATGGTTGTGATATCGTAGACGCTTTGTTCCGGTATTTTGGTGTATCTTTTTAATTTGTTGTTATGTTTGTTTAGTTTATGAAAGTTAACTCTGCTTGTAATAGAAGGAAATTTGCAGTTACCTCTGCTTGTAATAGCATGAAATTTGATTTTAATCAAATGAAAGTTACTATTGAATTAAATGGACACGTTTACAAATGAAACTATGATCTGCTGCTCGGACCTACGTTTGGACATGTCGTACGATTGTGTCCTGGTTGCCGACACGAACTACACAATCTCACTAGCTTATCCGAGGTATCCATCTCTGTTCGTATGCGCGTGCTGTTAGGCCGACCCTTCTTTTTTCTGCGCATCAAGTCATTATGCCAAACAATTTGGCCTTCATATTCCGGCCAATAGTCTTCCTTTGCCAACACCTGAAAACTGCATGAGTAGACATTGCATAGACTTATGACTTGGTGAACTGCAGAAAGAAGGTTGGTTGGGTCCTGGCGCGCCTTCGAACAAGCTGCTATGACATGAGAGCAAGGCATACGGAATGCTTGAAACTTTCCACAATCACACCAGCTCTTATCTAATTCAACACGATAACATCCCCTGGGCCTTCCTTCATTGTGATCTATAGCCTCGGCAACACTGAACCAACCAGCTGTACGGTCAAATATTGTGACCACGTGGGTGTTGGCTTTGGCAGCTTCGTCTTTCATGAATTTCATTGCAGTGTCGCTGTACAGGTGACCCGATTGTAATACCGAACCCCACTTTGCACGTCAGCTATCAAAAAGTGATCCCATCCTAAAATAGGTTACCTTTACCAAAGCAGTTATTGAGAGGTTTCGAATTCCCTTGAAAACAGAATTCATTGACTCGACGAGGTTGGTTGTCATGTGGCCCCATCGCACCCCATTGTCGTATGCCCGCGTCCATTTCTCCCTATCAATGCCGTCAATCCATCTTAATGCATCCGCGTTGTTCAGTTTAATCTCGTCACGGTAGTATCTGAATGTTGGTTCAGTTAGTGCATACCCCGCGTTCACAACCTTCTTCCGCAGCGTCCTGTCTTTGATCTCCCTCATGAAATTTTGGGCAATATGCCTTATGCAATAGACGTGGGTCGATGGAGGATCCTGCCAACCGTTGTCATGGTTGTTGTAAGCACTCTCGATGGATTGGTGTCGATCCGAGATCAAACAAAAGTTAGGTTGGGGAGACACGTATGACCGTAGGTTTTTTAAGAAAAAACTCCAACCCCCAGCAGTCTCCCCTTCAACTATGGCGAAGGCTATGGGGAAAATGTTGTTGTTCCCGTCTTGTGTCACAGCCATCAGAAGTATGCCCTTATATTTCCCGTAAAGCCAGGTTCCGTCAATCTGAATTATAGGTTTACAAAATGCAAACCCTTTGATGCATGGTTCGAATGCCCAAAAGACTCTGTGGAAAATTCCATTGCCAGCAACATAACTCTCGTATGGTGTACAAGCAGGCAACGTCTCCAATATCGCAACAGTTCCTGGAGAGTAGTGTTTAAGGGCTATTAGGAATTTAGGAAGTTCCTTGTATGACTCCTCCCAATTTCCAAACACCATTTCAACAGCTTTATTCCTGGCTATCCAGGCTTTTCGGTACGAAGGAGTGTAGTTGTACCTTTGTACCATATGCGCAATTATGGTACTCACCTTCAAAGATGGGTTGTCGCTGACGACTGATAGAATCTCATCACAAATCAACTTAAAGTTTAGTTTGCGATGGTCTTGCATTGGATTCGAGATTATACAGCTGTGGGACGGACCCATTGACCCTATCTTCCAGGAATCGCTTCTCTTCCTGAACGATGCTGTTAATTTGAACGGGCACTCCTCGTTACGGCAATAGATCATATACTGCGTTGGATTTGAGTGATCAACTCTGTAATCGGCTGACAATTCCATATGAAACTGTTTGATAGCCTGGACACAATCTTGTTTCGTACGAAACTCGTCGCCCTCTTTAAGTTGGCCCCGTGTTGTGTAGTTGGGGATGTAGAAAACATCTGTTGCGGGTTCATCATCAACTAAGGTGATATCAGTCATGTGATTTGGTGGACAATAGACATGCTCAGGTTGAATTTCATCCTCCGGATTATTCACCATCTCGTCAACAATGACTTCAGTTGCTTCTTCTTCTTCGTCAACGACATTGACTTCGGGGTGTTCATCTTCAGAATCGCAAAAAACTTGTGACGAATTAAGTTGCTGAGACAGTTTTTGTTGTTGTAACGTAACGTATACCATGATTTCTGAGAACCCTGAATACTCGTGAGTGCGGAACATGTTACGCACGTCTTCATCATCTCGCACCTTTAAAGGAAAAAATTTGCACGAATCAAGTCCGCCAAAGAATACTGGGTTTTTGTATACTATTTGGCCAACTGGACCGCACTGCAGTTTTTTTTCGATTCTTGACTTCAGGTGTAAAAAATTAGACCTTCTGTCAATTAAAAATCTTGTAACCTCCGTGTTTCTGAAAGTGTATCCCGAATCCTCACATTCGAAAGCTTCACCATTCATATGAGCGGCAATCATGTGTTGTGGTGTTTGAGACATTGTGGAAATTATGGTGTCTGAATAACGGAGTGTAACAACGTTTTAGTGTTTTAGTGTGTTTGAGTCTTTGAGTGTGATTGATAAAGGCTTTATATAATGAGCTTAGTGTTTCTGAATGTTTGAGTCTTTGAGTGTGTTTGTTAAAGGCTTTATATAATGGCCTTAGTGCTTCTGAATGTTTGAGTCTTTGATTGTGTTTGATAAAGGCTTTATAAAATGGGCTTAGTGTTTTTGCATGTATCAGTAAAGTTCTGCCTTTCATTAACCACACATGCTCCTTAATGAATAACGTGAACCACAGACTTGATATGAAGTGACAATGCATAGTTCTGCATTTACATGTGATGTTCAAGTCAGGAATCTCTGTCTGCCTTTCATTAACCACGCATGCTCCTTAATAAATAACGTGAACCACAAAGTTGATATGAAGTGACAATGCAAAGTTCTGCATTTACATGTGATGTTCAAGTCAGGAATCTCTGTCTGCCTTACATTTATCACACATGCTACATAATCAATAACGTGAACCACATACTAGATATGAAGTGACAATGCTACATTTATCACGCATGCTACATAGTCAATAACGTGAACCACAAAGTATAATATGGAAAATAATATAATACAAAATAAATCACACTTTGACTTGAAAATATTAAATATATAATATGCTGAATAAAAAATCACACTATGCAATGAATGAACCACTGTATGATTAGACGCTACACTGAAGGAATCTCCTTTTTTCACATGTGATCTGCATCCCTACATTGACCATGCAGGCCTACGAGCATCTGCTTTCATACATTAGACGGGACACTGCATTACAATAAATGCCATGTAGCCTGTTTGATTAGACGCTACACTGAAGGAATCTGCATCCTTTTACCAAAAAGACACTGCATTTATGCATAGCTGAAGCAAAGTGCCAACCATGCACTCACACCACACATATGTCACGCCAAGTGCTCTCTGCATGCACCCACACAACACATATGTCACGCCAAGTGCTCTGCATGCACCCACACAACACATATGTAACGCCAAGTGCTCAGCATGCACCCACACAACACATACATCTCATCACAAGTGTCAAGCATGCACTTAAACCATATCCACTCTTGCAATATAAATATGGGGTATTTACCCATCAAATTCTACTCACACTTAAAGTCTCCTACTCTCTTACTCTCCTACTCTCTTACTCTCCTACTCTCAAACTCGCAAACTCTCAAAGTCTGAAACTCTTAAACTTTCAAACTCCCAACTCTCGACAATGTCTGTACTAACCATGGGTGATTCTCGTAGAGGGACGGTTGAAAACATCGCCGAGTTTGTAAGGCTTTTTGTTCATGTCTATGTTTTACCATTTTGTCCAAAAAAACTATAGTAATTTTGTCTAAAAAACTATAGTAATTTTACTTCATTATTTTGCAGGATGTATCAAGGTTTCGGTGTCGTGTGCATGACTACATACCACACGACCCCCTCATTACAAACTATCTTATACATTGTGGGTTTGGGCGTGTCATCGAAATCAAATCTTATTCCCTTGACACAAAATTTATTCTAGCGTTGTTAGAACGCTGGAGACCGGAGACACATACATTTCACCTTCCTTGTGGTGAGTGTACTGTGACTCTCCAGGACGTTTATATGTTGCTCGACCTACACATTGATGGTAAGGTCGTCAACGGCAAAGTTGGTGTCCCTGACCGACTTTGTGAAGATTTATTGGGCGCCCCTCTTTGTGAGGACGGACCTCGGGCGGCAAGCAAGGGCCGCCCGAGGGGTCAGGGTATTAACTTAAAATACCTGAGAGAACAATACAACATTATTGTTTTAACGGATGAGAGCATCGAGTATGAGAAAATACTCAAAACTCGGTGCTATATTATGATTTTATTTGGGCACTTTTTATTTCCAGACGGCACTGGAAATACAATTCATACTATGTATTTACCATTATTGCGTAATATCAACAAGGTGTGTGAATATAGCTGGGGATCAGCAGTCCTCGCCCATCTATATAGCGCACTTTGTAAGACGTCCAAAAAAAATTCTTGTACTTTTTTTGGTTGTGCCTATCTTTTGCAAGCTTGGGGTTGGTCGAGGATGCCAATGCTTGCTCCAATAAACAAAAATTCTTTTACGTTCCCCTACGCAAAAAAGTAAGTATCTTTTCAACATTATTTGGCAGCTACGTATTCTATTTCAGTTAATAATTTCTAACTTCTGTTTATTTTTTTAGGTGGTCTGTACCCGGGATGAATTATGAGAAATGTCCAAGGCACTCTATAATTCAATACCGCAACCTAATCGACCACCTTGGGCCAAATGATGTAAGCTATTTACCCTAATTTTTTTTAATGTATATGCATACACTTCACACATCCTGTCTAACTTAATTTTACAACTACATTGTAGTTTGTCTGGATGCCGTACAAGGGTCTCGACCACCAGCCCAACCCCGACGATGCCGCTGTGTGGACAGCAAAGACACCTATAATTAGGTTCACTACGGTGGAGATGCACCAAAGTGATCGGGTGAAACTCCAATTTGGGATGCATCAAGATATTCCAGATGCTCCCGTAGACTTGGGGATGTGGCATCAAAAACGGGTAGACACATAGTGGATGGTTGGTGATTGGAAGGAGTTTGCAAAGGAGCTGCGTGTACTTTGGAAAAGAAGAAGGCAATACGTCTTAACCGACAATATTGTGCACGGGGCTAGGCCAAGTCTTCAATATATGACTTGGTTTAGTTCTGTCACGACAACCCAGCCTTTCCTGTCCCAGCCAACCTATTTGGCCGATCCAAGGGAACACGGTTCTTCATCATACCCACAAATACCAACAGACACCCCCATCAACAACAACCACCATACGAAGACCATCAACAACAACCACCATACGAAGACACCCCCCAATCCATGCCAACATATACCCCCTATCAACAACAACCACCTTACATGCCACCAATCCAATCCCAGCCTCAACCATCTAACCAGTACAACCATGATATGTCTTTTGATCCTACCCCTGCCACCTATATCCCGGACAACTCATTCGACCCTACCCCCTCCAACTACACCTCCAACCACCCACTATTTAACTACCACACCCCACAACAACCAACACACCTAGACCAACCCAACTCCATGTACACTTTCGGACAACCATATCGTCCATACTCCACCCACCCTCCCCGACAATCGTACGAAAACATGGGCATTGGCCTTGACTACGGAAGTGCATGTGAAATGGGACCTCCCGGCTATTGGGGTCAAATGATGCAAGATCTAGCTGATACGCCGGGGCCGTCCCAACAGAACCCTCCACCACAACTGAACACACAACATCCTGACACACCACAACAACCTCGTCGAAGACCTCATCGCAACACGCGTCCACCCCAATGTGGCACCGGTGGTCACTTGGATAGAGCCGATCATTAGGTTTTTTTTTTTTGTAATTTTCATTATATTTATATTTTTGTTCGTGTATTTTTAATTACATTATAAATTAATATAATTTCATTTTATTATCACTTTATGCTTACGAATATATTTCAATTATATTAATATTAATTATATTATAAATTAATATATTTTATGATTAATAATAATAATAATTAAAATCAAAAAACAATTACATATTAAAACTTTAAATATGATAATTAAATCTATAAAACTTTAATATGATTTTCTGTAAAAATATGATAATTTTAAAACTTTAAAACTTTAAAATATATTATATGATAATTAAAAGAAAACTGAAAAACGAAACAAACCCTAAAACTAAACCTAATTCGCCAATTGCATGGGCGAATGGCCTCAACAACAACATTGTCGCCAATTGGTTTGGCGAATTGGTTCAAACCCAATTCTGCCTATTTCGCCAATTGGACTGGCGAATGCATGTTGATGCAATTTCAAACATTGCCATTTTGGTAATATTTTTGAAAACATGATTTATTTGGTAAATAAAAAATAATACATTGCTAGTTTAAAAAAAAATTCACATATTTCTAATGGATGGATATCTATCCATCCAAAAAATTAATTTAAAAATTTTTAATTATTTTTTAAATTTCATAGAAACATAATTTAAATATTTTGAATTATTTTTTAAATTTTGTAAAAAACTTACATTATGAAATTTATAAAATTCTTAACTAATTTAATAAGTGATAACGTAATATCTAATAGATTTATAAAATGAGATGGATGGATTGAATTCATCCATATGAGTTAGTGGATTGATTGGATCAAATTCATTAAATTATTTTTTGTCTTATGAATAGATTGGATGGATAAATTATTAGATGGATTGGATGAATATTATCTAAATGGATTTCATTGCCACCTTTAGATTCAAACATAAGAAAATTGTCTTATTAATGAATAGTTTGTATTTTGTAATTTGTGAGTTTTATAAAAGGATGGATTAACTTTGGTACCAAATAAGTCTCACAGGTCGATATTTAAACTTATTTTATAAAATGTTCTTGTTATTAGTATTCATTGATAAAATTATATAATAGATTTTTATCTTTAGTATCATTGGAGGTGTTTGAAGATAAGTTGTCAGATCAAACTTTTTTGAGCAAGTAAATTTAGGCAATTTCTTTTTCCATTTTTATACTTTCTCCCATATCTTTGGCTAAAATACTTCTAGCTTTTCTATCTCTGAATACACTTTTGCCTATTTTTTTTTTTAAAATTTAATTTTGAGATGTATCTTCGTATTTGGTTTTGAGTGTGTTTAATGTATATATATCGTCTCAGATTGTCCCTCTTCTCCTTTTTCATTTTCTTAAATTTTTTTTCTCTAACTTCAAGCCATTTGGAGCTCTTAGCAATATACTGTCCATTTTTCAAGCTTCTTCAAGGATAAACATTACCTCTACTTCAAGCATTTCAATACCAAATAACTACACATATTCATCGTCAGCATTTTTTTTTGAGTAAGTTTCTCATTTAACTTATTTTAACTTTTAAATAAATTATTAGGTAAAATAGCTTGTTATAAATGCATTAGGCATTAGTCAAATTCGTAATATATGACTGATAGAGAGATGCACAATAATTTGATTGCATTTTGGATTGTTAGGGCAAGTCTGATACCAATTTCTACCATTGATGCAAACACAAACTTTTTCGGAGATGTATTTTCGAATTGGACGTTTACTGGTTTTTAGAGATGCATATCCAAAATTTTTCTGGATGCAAACTAGTATTTTTCTCTTGTATTGTTTCAAGAAAAATGTCTGCAAACAACGACGACAAACTGAGACTCTGGCATGATACCTACACGCGTCTGTTCGACGCGAGAGGGTTAGGCTTCAGAATGAGCAAGCCAGAGTTAGGCGGAGAACCGTTCTCAGACCTCATGAGGGGGAAACATCTACTTCTAAGAGCCGTTTGTCACATGGGTCCTCATCCTAGGAGCACCTCTCCCCTGATCACGTAGACCGAAAAGAAGTTCCTACTGCTGCACATGTTGATGTTCCTCCACTTACAGACCCTTTTACAGGAGGGTCCTTTGATACCTCCTTACTAATATACTATAAAGACCATGTTGCTGGGCATGTATGGGATGGAGAGGTATTTTTGTTAACAATTGTAATTTATATGTTTTAAACACTTGCTCTACGAGTGATATATTTTTTAATGTTTTAACAAGAGCGCGCTTGTTTGAAGTCTGTTAACCACAAAAAAAGATTATAAAGCTTTATCAGCCTAAAGATCATTAGTTCCAGAATGTCATCTAGTACTCCGATCTTGTAGACCTGTGTTGCTCCGAGTACAAGACCATTAGCCATGGCATGCATGAGGCTTTTGTTGAGATATGACATAAGGAAACATCATCCTACCACTTTCCCATTGGGTAGATGACGATCACCCTAGATGATGTTGCTTGTCTTTTACACTTTCCCACTAGAGGGAGGTTACTTGATTATTCCAGGATCAAACGTAATGAAACCTAGGAGATGTTGATCATTTATTTAGGAGCTGATCCAATGGATGCCATGATGTAGTATAGGCGCACCAGAAGCGTGTTAGGTGTGAATATGAAAGTAGAAAAACAGTTTAGGGGGGAGGGGTGAATAGACCCAATTTAAAACTCAGCCTCCGTTTATAAAATCAGAGTGTTTTAAAAAATAATTGCTAGCTGAAGGTTTGATGCGAAAATGTGAAAACTATACTATTCGAATTTTGATCAAGTGAATACTAGATCGTTTCACAAACACCAAAGATGAATATAATGAAACATTAGGTATTATATTAATTCGATTGTGTAATTCACAAGAAGTGTTTACACAATGATTCAATGCATAAAATTTTAATGTCAATTTGTTTCTCAGAAAACCAATCACCAATCTAGCTTAACAAGATATCCAATTCCAACAAAATTTAATGCTTACTTAATAAACCACTACCAATGAATTAACGATAAACTACGATAGAATTGTAAAACCTAAGTATGAAAATACTATGAAATTAAATGCAAGAGTGAGAGAGAGAGAGAGAGAGAGAGAGAGAGAGAGAGAGAGAGAGAGAGAGAGAGAGAGAGAGAGAGAGAGAGAGAGAGAGAGAGAGAGAGAGAGATGCCGCTGGGATTTATATTGCTTCAGCGTTCGTCCTCGCTTTTCCTATGTGCACTCTTCAATGGTTTCCCATTGGAAGTTGCATAGTTCCTTGTTATTTGACAAATACTTGCAAGAGTTCATACAATTACCAATCCACAATACAACTAAGAAAATTAAATTCTCCTATTTGGATCTTGACTTGTATACAACACACTACCAAACTCTTCTACATGAGTTTTACTTGAATTACGTTTCTTGAATCTTCCAATATCACCAATCTGCCACAAGCCTTCGTGTGTAGCAATCAACCCCTTGATCCTACCTATTCCTTGAACGATGAATTTCCCGAAGATTTGAGAAGAACATCGCCTTATCTGTAACCTTTCACACAATCACTACTAAGGAAATTCTGGAGAGAAAAACCTACTTCTTTTCAATAGAATTTGTCACCACCATTGACAATCACCACAATCTCGCAAACAACCTAGACCATATCATATTAGTTTCAAGGACGCGCCTCCTTTAATCAATTACAAATCTCTTGTTATCAAGATCTGAACCAGATTGAAGTTGAAGATGCAAGAATTTCGTTGCAAAACTTTGAACTTTCAAAACAGAAAAATTGATTTTTTACTAGATCACACTGAAAAATATGATCAGAATGATAAGATGTTTTTTCGTTGTTGTGAAAAATGATTACAAAAAGGTTTTATATGTGCTTGAGATTAAGCACTGGAAATAGTTGAAAAAGCCAGTTAGATTGGAATCAAGAGCAATTCATGATTTGAATCAAATATACAAGTGAAGTGGAATAAAAGAAAAAAAAATAAAATTTTGAACATTTGTCAGTTGATTCGAATCATGAGGAAAGTGTGATTGAAATCTGTTGCACCCTAAAATTTGCCCAACCGTTTCTTAACCTGGTTTATGTTTCATTTCATTTTCTTCTAGCATTTGCGTTGCATAACATTTTTCATTTAACAGAGGATCAAGAGGTTGTGTATAGCAAGAGGAGGTTACCCAGAGTGTTGAGCCTTAACAATGGGTTTTACTCAAGTATGAGTGGTCATCAAGTCATCAAGAGGTGGTCAGTGGTCTTTGAGAAAGTTGATGGGTGTATGAGGATCAGTGTTGCACCCCAAAATTTGCCCAACCTTCTCTTAACTTGGTTTATGTTTCATTTCATTTTATTCTAGCATTTGCATTGCATAACATGTTTCATTGAATAGGGAATCAAGGGGTTGTGCATAGCAAGAGAATTCTTCTCAGAGGGTTGAGCCTAAGCAAGGGGTGTTACTTAAGCTTGAATGGTCATCAGGTCATCTTGAAGTAGTCATTAGTCTTGTGAAAGGATGGATGGATGTATGTGGGTCAGCTCCTAACTTGGAGGCTAGTTGAAGAGCATCAGAGGGTTGTGGATTCATGATTATGGGTATAAGATGTTGAGATAGCTCATTGTGTGTTTTGAGAGCCATTTGGAGCTTATTCAAGTTGTTGTGTGAAGTGGAACAAGCCACAGTCAAGAAGGTTGCATCTAAGGTTTTCATCTGGTAAATCCTCAATTAACTGTGAAATTGAAGGAGGATAAAACTCATTTCCAAGTATCTATGGTCATGGGATGTTGTGTTGAGATGTCTAATATATCATTTCAAGATCAATTCATCAAGGATCAAGGGTGTGAGAAGTTACTAAATTAGGGTTCTCAGTGTAAAATCCCCTGTTTAGTGCCTAACTTCAAGACCACCTATCTCAAGATACAAGTCTCATCTCAACTTTTGACCAACATGAAACTTGTAGAGCATGTTCTTAGCTTTCGTTTTAGTACTAGAAGTCCTTGATTAGATTTATAGAACTCAAGTTATGATGCAGACAAGTTACAGGTCATCAGATGAATGTGATTTTGGTCAACAAAAGTCAACCAACTTCCAAGCCATTTTTGACCTATAAGGATATTTCTCCTCAACTTTTGGCCAACATGAAAGTTATAGGTCATGGTCTTAGCTTTCCAAAGAGTACTAGAAGTCTTTCATCTGATTTGTAGAACTCATGTTATGAGGCTTGTAGGTCAGGGGTATTTTGGGAAAGTGAGATTATAGGTCATAAAATTATAGGTCCATTTCACTAACTTGCACACTTCAAATGAAGATTTTTCCAACATCAAGTGTGCTCCAAATGGTGTCAATTGTTTAACTAAGCATTAAGAAGTCATGAATTTGGCTTGGAATGGTGATTTCCTAAATTGATTTTCATGGAAAAGGATTTAAAATGAGGAAATTGGATTTAATTCATTATGGATCATTTTTGTGCAAGTAGATACATATTTTGAGTGCAAACTATATTTCAAGCATAACGACAATAATAGAATTTGAATTGGGTGAGTTTTGATGAGCCATTTTCAAGCTTTCTTCAAGCTTAAGTTACACTTGAAACATCAACCATTGAGATCAAACAAGGATCAAATCCCAGCCCTTCACACTCCTCATGTCATCAGCAAGCAAAATGCATCATTTTGGAGCCAAATTGGTACATAATTCATGCACATGACAAGTGAAAAAATTCAAATTCCATGGATATGCAATTGGGCTCTAGGGACTGCCATTGGGCTTAATTCTTTTCCAAATCCATCACATAAAAGGTTTCTACCATGAACAAATGCTCAGAACACGAATTAGAAGCATAATTGGAGCTAGAGCATTTGAAAAAAGTGGTGAAAAATTGAAATTCGAATTTTGAGATTTAACAAGATTCAAGCAAAATTAAAGGTTGCAAAGGCTTCATCGAAGACCACTGAACATTTCTGGATACTTTTCTTCAAGCTTAAGCATCAATTGAAGGCTCAGTGGAAGTTCTCCACTAGGTATTTACAATTCAACCTTACTCTCTGAATATGCATTGATTCTCTGCCATTTTTACATATTTGAGACCTAGACAACATGTAGATCATTAATCACTAAAACGAACTGGCATTTGTGATGATTGTTGGATGAAGCTCAAAACTGTTTGGATCTGATATGACTTGTTCTTGTGTTGTTTTGCTTAATCATTGCTTGATATGTAATCTCCATAACCTATAGATGATTTCTGGACCAAATTGAGTGAAGTTTGTGAACTTTTGGTTTTGATGAGCATTTCTGTTTGGCTTCGATTTGTATTGGTTGTGAGGAATTAAGAAAAACTAGCCTTGGATTCGTGATCCTCATGAGTTGTAGATGATTTTTCATATACATTTTATTGAAATTGGTGAAGTTTTGCTCTGAGCCCTGTTCCCCTCGCCGGAGAAAACGACCGGAGTCTTCTCCGGCCACCACCTGAAAGTTCCCTCCATCTGAGGATTTGAATGATGAAGACGAGTTCCTAGCCACACGATCTGGCTGACTCCTTTGACTTGGTATGTAGATCCAACGCGTGAGATGTGATTTCATAAGGTTGACTAGGGTTTTGATTACGTGGTGCGTTGAGGTGTGTTGGATTTGATTACTTTTGGAATGCACGTTCAAGATTAAGACTCATGGTATGCTGTAGTCAACTAACCACACCCAATCCCCCAGTGAAACACTCCGTTTCACTTAAGCCCCCTCAGCGCTTGCGTGGCGTGCTCCTGAGCCTTTGATCCATTGACTGGTAGACTAATCCATTGGTTGTTGTTTTTTCTTGCATTTTCATTTTCTTTTATTTCTTTTAATATTTTCTTTTTATTTTGGTTTGAATTTAATTCATTAAAAATAGCTCCAATGCTCCAAAAATTCCACAAAAATATTTTTTATAAACCTTGAGATGTCTATTATTTTTAGACATTTTTTATTTTATTTTTCAGTTTATTTTTCATTTTTAAATATAATTAAACATTGGAGGTGTTTTTAATGGATTAAATTGTGACATTGTTTGTTCTTTTATTTGTTTCTCTCATTTCCTTTGGGTCCAATGAATGAAAATTGATCCTCATATCCATGATGAGTTGAAAAATTTTTGAGGACCATTTTGCCCCTGGTTGGTTGACTTTAGGGTTGACTTTTGGTGCTTTTCTTTTGACCCTCGATTCTCCCATTTCAAAGTGGTACATCTTGAATATTATTTTCTTTTGATGGTGCTTTGAGGGGATATTTGCTTTGAGCTTTTAGACTCTATTTTCCAACATGTTTAGCTACCTTTTGAATTTTATTTGATTATTTTTGAACCATTTTCCTATTTTTGAGGTAACTTGCAAGTCAAGTTACCTCCAAGGGAGGTTCACATATGTACCTTGACCTAATTTGAATTGGATATGACATTTTTGGATCCTTTGAACCCTCAATGCCTTTTGCTTCATGTTTCTAACATGTTAAGGATGATGTTGGTTCAATTTTAGGTCATGATATTGTTTCTTGTTTGTTCATTTGTGTGTTTCCTTTTAAGCTTTCAACTTGAAGTTCTATGTGATGTTTGCTTGCACTCTTTGTGCTTTTGCGTGCATTTACTTTTGGATTGAATTGCTATTGCTTTTGAGCTTTCTTATCTTCATCTCCCTTATGTACAATGACCTTGGAGTGTCATTTAAGGTGGCTTGGTCCCTCCTTTGGAGGTATTTGAAGCATACCTAGAATGATGAATCCTTGAGGACACTTTTGGTGCTTCTTTGCTTTTGATGAGTGATGCTTATGGTTGAGTACCTATTATGGGGTCCTTGCTGCCCTCATTTGGTCTCCCATCCTCACTTGGCTCTAGGTTTTGTTTTACCTTTCATTTGGTTTAGTTTTGTTGGTGTGGTTGATGTTGTTTGGCTTAGGTCATTTCATCCCACTTTTGGTGCATCTTTGTGTGGTTTGTTCTTGTTTGATTAATTTCTTCTTGTGCTCTTCTTCTTCTTCTTTTCTTTTCTTGCATTTCTATATGCATGCTTGGTTGAGATGAGCTTGTGGAGGCTACTGCCCCACACTATTTTCCTCCCACTTTCATTCTACTTGTGCATCTTATGTTTGCATCTTCATTTGCATATGCATTCTTCTTCTTCTTCTTCTTTTGATTTCTTTGCCATGCTCCCCATAAGTTCTCTAACCTCTTAAGGTTATGATAGACATTAGGGTTCTAAACACGCATGAGAACATTCGGTAGTTCCCTTTTGAATCTCAACTTTAAATCCACTTTGCATGATAACTTTTAGGATTAATTAGTCTCCCATTAGTGTCCTTTCCTCTCTTCTCATCTTCATACAATCTTAACATACTTAATAAGAATAATGAATGTTGTGCCATGAGCCTTATACTTGGGAAATTGTGATTTTGGGGGCACCTCTCAATTGCCTAGAGTGTTTAGTATACGTCCTTAGGACGATATACGACGCATTTGATCCTAGATTTTAGACTTTAGTACAACATACATTAAGAACACTCAAATTCAAAACACTTCTTCTCTAAAAAACGCAAAAACACTTCAAACCTTTTTCATCCTTCGGGATCTTAATCAGGAAAATCTTTTCATAAAAAAAGTGTCATTAACTTTTAGTTCTACCGCAAACGGTAGCGCCTAAGTCTCCAATGGTCGAGCTGCATACACCAACTGCTAGAACTACTTGTTAACCCTACTCGGGCCTAAAAACTTTTGAACCAAACCTGTGGTCCTTTAGCCCGAACTACGTTTACTCTGATCTTTTATACCAGATGAAAGTACGTAGGCACAAGACGCGATGTCTTGGCGAGCAACCTTCCCCCTTTCTTTACCCGTAGTTAGTCGAACTACGTTGACTCTGACTTTCCCATTGCACGAGGGAGTACGTAGGCACAGAGCAACGATGCTCTGTCGAGTCATTTCTCTTTTATTTTTCTTTTGTCCCTAAGCCTTTAGCTAGATAATTTCAACACACCCTTTTTAGATAGACAACAATGCGTGGATCCCGTCGAGTACGACAGACGTGAGGGGTGCTAATACCTTCCCCTTGCGTAACCGACTCCCGAATCCAGGCGTGGTTGTGATGACCCTGTCTTTCCCTTTTTCCGTCAGGTTTTTCCGATTGTTTCCTTTCCCTCTCTTTGGGATAAATAACGAAAGTGGCGACTCTTCTATTTTTTTCCGCCGTTGTTTTTCGCAGTAGCGAAAATCAACTCCTAACTTGGAGGCCAATTGAAGATCATCAGAGAGTTGTGAATTCATGATTATGGATATGGGATGTTGAGAAAGCTCATTGAGTGTTTTGAGATTTATATTGGAGTTTATTCAAGTTGTTGTGTGATGTAGAAGAAGCCACAGTCAAGAATGTTGCATCTAGGGTTTTCATCTGGTCGACCCTTAGTCAACTGTGAAATTGAAGGAGATTAAGACTCAATTCCAAGTCTCTATGGTTATGGAATGTTGTGTTGAGATTTCTAATATGTCATTTCAAGATCAAGTCAAGAAGAATCAAGAGTGTGACAAGTTACTAAATTAGGGTTCTCAGTGTAAAATCCCCTATTTAGTGCCCAACTTCAAGACCACATATCTAAAGATAGAAGTCTCATCTCATCTTGACCCCAACATGAAACTTGTAGAGCATGTTTCTAGATTTCTTTTAAGTACTAGAAGTAATTCATCTGATTTCTAGAACTCAAGTTATGATGCTGGCAAGTTACAGGTCCTCAGATGAATGTGATTTTGGTCAACAAAAGTCAACCAACTTCCAAGCCACTTTTGACCTAGAAGGATGTTTATCCTTACCTTGACCAAAACATGAAAGTTGTTCCTCATGATCTTGGCTTTCCAAGGAGTACTAGAAGTCCTTCATCTGATTTGTAGAACTCAAGTTATGAGGCTTGCAAGTCAGGGGTATTTTGGGAAAGTGAGATTACAAGTCATTTTCATTATAGGTCCATTTCACAACCTTACACACTTCAAATGAAAATCCTTCCAACATCAAATATGCTCCAAATGAGGTCAATTTCATCACCAAACCATCTCATGTCATGGTTGAATCTTGGATTGAAGAATTCATGAAGAAACTTCCATGGAAAAAGGCATTAAAAGGAGAAAATCAAATTAAATGCATTTTGGATCATTTTGTACCATGTTTATGCATATTTTGAGTGCAAAACACAATTTAAACACAATGGCATTTTTAGAATTTGAATTTGATGAGTTTTGGTATGCCATTTCCAAGTTTACTTCAAGCTTAAGCAACACTTTCAATCCACACTATTGAGATCAAACAAGGGATCAATCTCAGCCATTGAGATACCCTACACCATGTGCAAACTACCTGAGCTGATTTTCAAGCCATAGAAGTGCTATTTTCGTGTGAATTTGAAGGCTCCATGTGCAAAAAAATTGATTTTCATTTTGGACTTAAACCACCGCAATTGGGCTTTCTCTTCCTCAAAATCCATTGTATATAAATTTAGGAAGCTTCACAAACCCTCAGAAGGCGTTTTGGTGAAGAATTGGCAGAGAACACACTTGGAAAAAGCTCAAGAAAAGTGAAATATGATTTCCCAGATTCAATCATTTTCAAGCCAAATTAAACATTCAAATAGCTTCAGTGAAGATCATGGAGTGATTCTGGTTTATTTCCAGCAAATTTCATCAAGGTTTGAAGGCTCAGTGGAAGCTCTCCACTAGGTAACCTTCAATTCAAACTTGCTCGCTGTTTGTGATCAAATTGAATGCCATTTTTGTATGTTTGTGATCCTTGAGCTATGTAGATCATTTTTGGTTCATACATGTTGTTGTTCGTGACATTTTGTGATTTGAGCTTCCAACTTGTTGCTTTCGATCTAGCTTATTTGTGGACTAAAACTGAAAACTAATTGCATATTTGGATTCTACATGATGCGTAGATGAATTTTCACTATCAGTTTGTATGATTTGGTTAAGTGCAACTCCATCTGAGTTTTTGAACTCACCGGAGAAGGTGACCGGAGCCGCCGAGCTCCGACACCTGGTTTTTTCCCTCTGTTCCATGTTTAAACGAGGAAGATGACTGCGTTGCTTTGTGT
Organism: Lathyrus sativus; assembly: GCA_963859935.3. NCBI lineage: Eukaryota > Viridiplantae > Streptophyta > Magnoliopsida > Fabales > Fabaceae > Lathyrus > Lathyrus sativus. Next base: position 571,213,809 of record OZ012740.1, on the reverse strand, counting down.
AACCCGTTGGATCTGTTTACTTTTCATTTGAGGGTTGAGATTAAGACGTATGGTGTGCTTACGTTGACCACCTACACTGAATCATGTTGAAACTCACCGTTTCATTTAATTTACTTTGCCTGGCCACGTGTTGATTTATGAGCCCTCTGATTTGCATACTTTTCAATCGAATAGCCACAATCAGGATGTACCGTGTACCATGTTTGACCCTACCACACCTGATTCTTTTCTGATTGCCATGCGCCTTTTGGACTGGGCCTTTATTTGCTTTTGGCACCCCACTTGTGAGCCCAGTTTGGGTTTAAACATGTTTTAATTGCTTCCTGCACCGTGACTTTGTTTTATTTTAGTTTTGTTTTCTTTTTGTTTTGTTTTGGATCTGTTTGGATTTAATTCAACATAAATGCTTCGAATGATACAAAAATTCCACAAAAATAGTTTCTAGACACTTTGAGATGTCTATTATTTTAAGAAATTTTTATTTTATTTATTTTGATTTATTTTGAATTAAAAATGGAGTTAAATATTGGAAGTGTTTTATTTGAGTTAAATCTTGACATGTTTGGTTCTTGATTTTATTTTAGCATTTCCTTTTTGATCCAATGACTGAAATTGATCCTCATATCCATGATGAGTTGATCAATTTTTGACGACCATTTTGCCCCTGTTGGTTGACTTTTGGTTTGACTTTTTGTGCATTTTGTTTGACCCTCGACAATCCTCATTCACAATGGAACACCCTTGTGAATCAATTTCTTTGGTGGTGTTGTGAATTGATTTTGATTGTGATCTTTTGGCCTCTATTTGACAACATGTTTGGGTACCTTGTGCATGTTATTTGATCATTTTTGAACCATTTTCCTAATTTTGAGGTAACTTGCAAGTCAAGTTACCTCCAAGGGAGGTTCATACAAGTGATTGACCTAGTTTGAGTTGGAAATGACCTTTGTGGATCCAATAAGCTCTCAACTCCTCTTGTTTCATATAATAAACATATTGAGCTTGCTGTATGCTCACTTTTAGGTCTAAATTATGTTCATTGCTTGTTCATTTGTGTGCTTCTTTTGTTGCTTTCCTTTAATGTTTCCATATGTGACTTGTTTGTATCCTTTTGTGTTTTTGACTCTTGTGCATTCCTTCTTCTCCTTTCTTCTTTGTTTCATTTCATATGTGCATGCTTGGTTGAAATGAGCTTGTGGAGGCTACTGCCCCACACTATTTTCCTCCCACTTTCATTCTACTTGTGCATCTTATGTTTGCATTTTCATTTGCATGTTCTTTCTTCTTCTTCTTCTTTTGCTTTTCTTTGCCATGTTCCCCATAAGTTCTCTAACCTCTTGAGGTTATGATAGACTTTAAGTTCAAACCATGCATGATAACATTAGGTAGTTCCCTTTTGAATCTCAATCTTAGGATCACCATTGCATGACAATTTTAGGTTTGTGTTAGTCCCCCTTTAGTTTGTCCATTCTCTTCTCATCTTCATACAATCTTAACACACTTAATAAAGATAATGGATGTTGTGCCATGAGCCTTATACTTGGAAAATGGTGATTGCGGGGCCACCTCTCAATTTCCTAGAGTGTTTAGTATACGTCCTTAGGACGATATGTGACGCATTCGATCATAGGTTTTAAACTTTAGTACAACATACATTATGAACACTCAAATTCAAAACACTTCTTCTCTAAAAAACACAAAAACACTTCAAACCTTTTTCACCCTTTGGGGTTCTTAATTCAAGAAAATATTTTCAAAAAAAAGTGTTGTTAGCTCTTAGTTCTATCGCAAACGGTAACGTCTAAGTCTCCCATGCTCGAGCTGCATACACCAACTGGTAGAACTGAGAGTGGTGGTTACACCCTGAAAATATAACCAATTTGTAGTTGTATTTGTTCTTCTTGTAAGTTGTGTCGAACACAACCACATCACCAAAATAAAAATAGTCAGATCTACTGCTCCCATCAGCCCAAGAAAAAGACTTCATTCTTCCATCATTGTTGACAGCATATTTAGCATATAGCATGGGATCAGTTGATGACTTTACATTTAAATAATTTAAAGAAGCAACAACATTACCATATTTAATAGTAGCACACATTTCTTTATCAAAATAATTATACAAATCCTTTTTTGTAAATTCAACACCAGGTTATCCACCCTTTTGAGTAACCATATACCCCATTATATGACAAGTTCTAATCCATGTGACTGAAGACCATCAATCTAAACTCTATCTGTTTCATAAATTTCACGATAAATGGGGTGTAAGTGCACAAACCTAGATGAGGTTAATTCATGGTTATGAGCCTCTTTAAAAACTAACACTACATATCTACCCTTGTTGGCTTTGTAGTGCACACAAAACCTACCTGAAAAATTAGTACAGGTCAAACGTATGTGATCTCTTTTCCTATCAACCCTACAAAACTGTTTCTTCTCTCTTAAACTATGTTTATTGCATACAAGCTGCCTCATTACTGTTATTTTCTACCCTCAAGCCCTCTTGTCCTAACATCATTTTTCCTAATTGAAAAACATTTACATTTACCATACCTATAATAAAATTCATAAACTTCATCAACAGTATCGAATTCCATAGCACGAATTTCATCAGCAGTAATGAAATTAATATTCATCAATCTATCACCTACAACTGCATCTACTTCAACCATATCATCATTGTGAATATTATCAGCACCATCGCCATCATCTGAACTTTGATATCCATTAGATACCAAATAATTGTCATCCTGAGCAACATCCGAGTTAACATCAAATGTATCACTATCAAAATAACGAACATCACTGAAATCAGTACCATCAGAGTTTTCCATAGTAAACCTGGATTAACACAATTTTAACACAACAAAACTCAACATCAATCACAATACCTAATTTCCTAACTAAATCAAAGGCACCTAAAAAAATTCAAAATTCAAAGTCATCAAATATGAATCTCATGTACATAAAACAAATTCAAGCATAGACCTTACTTCCCAAATTTAAATCAAATTTAACACCAAAGTTGAACTAACACAATTTTTAACACAACAAAACTCAACATCAACCACAATATCTAATTTTCTAATTAAATCAAAGGTACCTAACAAAATTGAAATTTTAAAATCATCAAATATAAAACTCATGTACATAAATCAAATTCTAGCATAAACTCTAATTCCCAATTTGAAGTCGAATTTAACACCCCTAATTATACTTTATTTGCCATCAGTAAATTTTAATAATTAATTTCAAACAAATATAACAAACATTTTCACATTTACCTTAGCAACAATGTTCTTAATACGAACACAAGCAGATTTTTGATCGTGTTGTGTTTGATGAGCAATTGAATGGGAGAACTTCAAAACAATAGCAAACATCAGTTTGTTCATCAACGGCGAACGGACACGATGAATGTTATGTTGATGTCCGTCTGCAGTGTTGAGAAAGAATACAAAATGACAAATGAGCACGATGAATAACTTCAATTTGTTCAAAAAATGACGGACAAACACAAAATGGGTTTCAGATAGGATGAGCAAGATGAGTATGATGTTGATGAAATGAGCAAGATGAATATGCCATTGATGAAATGAGCAAGATGAATATGACATTGATGTTGGTCTGAAATTGTCTTAATTGATTTTTATAATAACAATTAAAATTTAAAAACAATATAAAGATTGAGGTAATTTTGTCACTTTTAATATGTTAGGGATTTAATTGCAATATTTATTACTATGAAGTTACATAATAAGTTACCTATATGATATAATCCTACGTGACATTCTAGAGTTCTAAGACACATTTCTGATTATTTAGAATGTAACTTCTTTAAAGAAATTAATTTAATGACTTCACCTTAGAATTTTCTTCTTAATAACGCTGAACCATTGCTTGAGTATTCACATCTACTTCTATTAGTTTAGATTGTAAAAAGAAGAAAAAAAATAAAAACTTGTGTTCGTTGGATTAAAGTGACCATAAATCTTAGATAGTTTTAATTTATTTAACAATATTTACTCATTTAAAATATTTTTCAATTAATGTATATATTATCTTTCAACAATTATTTTATTTTCATTAAACAATATTCTTACGACATCTACAATATGAAGGCATCAGATAAGATAATAATCTCATTTTTTATTTTATTTTATTTTTAAGTTTATTGGTGGATTCTAAAGTGGCTAAGAGATTTGCATAAATATAATTAAAGTTATTAACTTAGTTAAGAACCAATACTATTAAATTTTAAAAAAATTTCATGCGAGTTTTTTTTTATAAATGAAAGTGTTCATGAATTTCTTAAATATGACGTGAGTTTGTTGAAAACATTTTTATAGTGTTTGAACTCAAATGAGTTCCTTAAAAATTGACAACTAAAAATGTCTAAAGGAAAGTTTAAATGTTATAAAGTACTAGTAATTTATATTTACTAAAAGTCAATCTGTGCGGTGAATTTTATTTTAAAAATATATAAATATATTTATATGAATTTTTTTAATTAAATGTTTTTTTATTGAAAAATTGAAAATAATTTAATAATTTATATCTTATGAAAAAAATTCAATATAATTAAAGAAAAGAAAAAAAATATTGTAAAGTGTAAAAATTAGTGTGCTTGTATGTATTGGTGACGGTGTAAACAATAAATTCATAGATAAATTTTTATAAATCAATTGATTTTGTAAGAATAGAATTTAAGATATTGATTAAATAACTTCAAATAACAACTCATTTTTTTTAGTTTAAACTCTAATTATTTAAAAGTTTTAATCTGTAGTTGATATGTGATGTTTTTTATTTGTCTCTATTTGTTGATTCAATGATCTAATGTCCAACTCATTCATAAATGTTGATAAATAGTTAATGATAATTTTGAATTGAACAAACTATGACAAATAATGATAATAAATAAAATAAAAATACATAATAGAAGAAAAAAAGAATATAATAAGTTGATAAAATAGAAAAGGTCAACACAAATTGCACCATTCTTATAGAATCAAACACAAATTTATAGACATATCAAAATAATATTTTGATATTATAGAAATTTATTGAAATAAGAACTTAAAGTAATTTAAACCGAAACATAAAAGTAATTAAACTAGACCTTTTTATATACTCGTAAACTGCATCGATTTTGCAATCTTTAAATAATATAACCCAGAAAAATTTGAAAATATATAAGAAAAAAATTATTTGATGGATTAATAAAAAATATTTTGAGATTTTTAAAGAATATAGCTCAGAAAATTTTGATTAGGTATTGTTTGTTTCTAAAACCAATTTAATTTGTAATGGGTGAAGAAGAAGAACGAGGTTGATTTAAATTGAGTTTTTCTTAATAAAAATAATAATGTAAAATTTGATTTTGTTGGAATGATTTTCTTTTTGATAATTTTATAATAATGACGTCAACACAATTTCAAATCAAATATATATATATATATATATATATATATATATATATATATATATATATATATATATATATATATATATATATATATATATATATATATATATATATATATATATATATATATATATATATATATATATATATATATATATATATATATATATATATATATATATATATATATATATTCTGAACTGAACCTAGGGCTGAGGATGCCCCACCGTCGGGCACGGCTCAATCTAACTCTGCGTCGGAGAGTGTCCAATGCGAAGGCCCAATCCACCCTCATCGCGGGAGGAAATATTCTTCACACGCGGGTCTTCCTTTCTCTGAAGTTCGTGAGCAGTTGATCTAGGATGAAGACCACATGCAGGTCTTCCGTATTGTCACGTAGGATCCTGTCAATCATCTGTTATGGGCCTTACGATCCAGCCCAAAGCAGATGATCAGTCACTTAACGCTGGAGGCACGTTATAAATAACCTCCTCTAGAGGAGGGCCAGGTATTATAACTCATATTCACTTTTCTGTACTTGCCCTCTCTTTGCTTCATTCCTTACTTTGGCATCAGAGTATCTTGCAGGTACACCCCCCTCCTCTTCCCCATCACCGGTGAACTTTGGACTCACAATGTGTTGCTAACTACTGATCAACTATCTGATCCCGGTAAGATCAGTGGCGCCGTCTGTGAGAAATTTTGCTCCCCCGTCTTTTCTTTCTCCAAAATCAAAGGACCAAAGCAATCTTTCAACCTCCTTCGATCATGGCCAGTCAACACACTGACGACATCATCCACAAAGCTACCTTCACCACCTTCGCTGACGGTGACGACTACGACAACAATGTGGCGCCCGCTGTTGAAGAAGGTGACCCTAGGGACGGGAACACCGCCTCTCCCTCCTCCGACGATGCGGTCTACAACGCCGCCCAATGTTTCGAGAGTCCGACAATTTTCCAGCCAATTTATGTGCCGCCCAACACCGATCCTACCACAGTGACCTTGTTCGCGATCATCAACCAGACGAACCTGATGATTTTCCAACAGAATGAACACATCGGAATGCTGGAGAAAGAACGACAATCACACTCTCCCCCTCAAAGACATCGGCGACCAATTTCTCGTAGCCCGTCCCCGCGACGAGGAGAAACCTGTACTCACTCTCCCCCGCGGAGAGACCAACAAGATGAGTCTCAAAGCCCCTCACTGCGACTACCCAGAAGCGAGATCGCACTCCTTCCCGCAAGGAATGACGCTCCCCGGCTCCCAAAAGGAGCAAAGCCTGCGGGCATCCAGAGAAACCAAAGGGTCGACCAAGAAACTCGGCGCGCCGCGGCAAAAGCCTCCAGCACGACCGCTCCCCGTCGCGCTCACCGGTCCGGAGCGGCGAGGACGACCCATGCGATCCTCTGTCTCGTGCAACTATGGAGGCCCCTGTCCCAATTGGAATGGAAAAACTACCGAGTCTAGCGACCTACGATGGTACGACGGACCTAGATGACCACATCGAGAACATCGACGCGATGCTCGATTACTGAAACGTCTACGGCACCATCAAGTGTCGGTTCTTCTCCACGACTCTAAGGAAGGGAGCCATGGCGTGGTATAAATGCCTCGAGCCTGAATCCCTCACCTCCTGGAAGAACCTAAAGATACAGTTCACCAGACATTTCACTGCCTCCCATCGACACCCGAAATCTGAGGCGTCGCTCGAGGTCATTATTCAAGAGAAAGATGAATCTCTCTGCGATTATATAGAAAGATTAAACCGAGAGACTGTTCAGGTCCCCACGACCGACCGGATGAAAATATATTTGCTCGAGCAAGTGTTGCATCCCCGCAGCGACTTCACCAAAGCGATGGGCATTGAGACACCTCACTCGCTGGACGCCATTCTCCTCAAAGTCTAGGCGTACATCCAGTACGAGGAGAGAGAGGCCGTTAACAAGGCCCGCGACTCACGGAACCAAGACGGCTCCAAAATCGCGACGCGTGATGGCTCTGTGGCTCCCTGACATGGCGGGGAGAAACGAAGAGAACATAAACCCTGTGACTCCCACGAGAACTGGGGATCAGCAGGCCTCTTCTCCGAGTACACGGTGCTAGCCACTCGCCGCGAGCGCATCCTGGCCAAGTGTGCAAACTCGGAATTCCAGTAAGGTGGGGTCTGTTTCCCAAGCTGAATGTCGACAAGTCCAAGTATTTCCGATTCCACAAGAGCCACGGGCACGTCACGGAGGATTGCATCCACCTCAATGATGCGATTAAAATCCTCATCAAGGAGGGACGTCTGAAGCAGTACACCAGGAGGGGTGACGCTCCTCGGCAGGACGTCCGCAAGGTGAAGAAGGTCGAGGAGGAGATGCTTCCCTCTGACAACACCGGCCTACAGGTCTCTATTTGCATCTCTCGGCTTGAGGACTTCTACGTCCCCGACAAAGTTGACACGCCCCTCTCTACTCGCAGCACCTGGGAGAACTTTCCCCCCACTATGGTCATATTCGGCAGGGGATTCAACAAGCTCACCGTGGGGTCGGTGAAAAGAAAGTTTGACGAGCTGATCGAGGCAAACTCCTCCTAGAAAGTGACCCTCAATAGGTTCCAGGGGAAATCAAATCCCATCAACTTCTACCTCGAGGAACTGTCGGGCAATGCCTCTATCTCTAGCATTCCTTTGCTCGTTAGGGCGCAGAAGGTGAACTTTGACGTCTGTCGCATCCTGGTCGACCAAGGGAGCTCCATCGACATAATGTATGCTCACTTGCACACCACTCTCCAATCGACGAGATTCATCTGACACCATACGTAGGCTCTGACCTGCAGGGTTTTAATGGCACAACTACTAAGTCATAGGGCTACATCGAGCTACTCGTCACTTTTGGCGCCAAGGAAACAGCCAGGCATGTCAAGATCTGTTTCCTGGTCATAGAGTGTCCATCTCTATACCAGTGAATTCTAGGAAGATCAACTCTGGCCGAGCTGACTATCGTGTCCTCTATGGTCCACTTGAAGATGAAATGCTACACGACCAGGGGACGGGTCGTCACTCTTCACGGTGACATTGAGGCTGCAAGAAGATGCTTCGAGGCAACAACAAAGGGGCTGAACTCAATCAACTTGAAACACAAGCCGCCAGCAAGCCAGGCCCGGTCCGAGGAGCAGAAGCCATTGCCCCGCATCAATTCAGTCGACATGGACAACCGCTTTAGCTACAACCAGAAGAATAACAGAGTAGCACCAGACACATCTTTAACAACTGGGAACAACGGGGAGCCTCTCCATCCAACATGCCCCATTCTAGATGGTGACTTCAAGCTCATCCTCCTCGGTGACAACCTATACAGATGTGTGAAGATCGGCACAAGACTCCCTAACTTAGCGAGGAAGCAACTGAAGCATGCCTCAGGGAGAATACTGACTTGTTCGCCTGAAGCGCTGCAGAGATGCCCGGTTTGAACCCCAACGCTGCTTGCCAACAGCTGACCATAGATTCGGCCACTAGGGCCGTAGTACAACGTAGGCGTAAGCAATCTCCCGAGAAAGCAGAGGCTGCTGAATTAGCTATAAAAGACCTCATAGAGGCAAATTTTATTTTTGAAGCCCAGTACACAACCTGGATGTCTAATTATGTACATGTTAAGAAATCTAATGGAAGATGGCGTATGTGTGTTGACTATACCGATCTCAATAGGATTTATCCCAAATATGCATATCCCTTGCCTAACATCGACAAGTTGGTCAACAATTATGCAAGTTCAAACTTTTGTCGTTCATGGACGCGTACTCGGGGTACAATCAAATCCCCATGGCAAAAACCAACAAGCAATACACGACTTTCATGACCGAGTTGGGAAACTGTTACTATAATGTAATGCCCTTCAGACTGAAAAACACAGGCTCTACTTACTAGCGGATGATGAACAAAATCTTTCAGAGTGAGATCGTCGACATGCTCGAGGTCTACATGTACGACATGATCGTGAAGTCCCAAGAAGAAACCAACAACACCCTCCACCTCAAAAGAGTCTTTGACAGGGCAAAGAGATGCCATATGAGGTTCAACCCGAAGAAGTGCACCTTCGATGTCCGAGCAGGAAAACCTCGATAAATGTAGGGCTTACTACTAGTTCCCAACACCGAGCTCGAAGAAGTCAATCTAATCCCTGAACGGGATGCTTACCTCGTTATCTCATTTCGTGACCAAGTCCGTCCAACACGTGTTTCCATTTTTCAAACTTCTACGCAAGAATGCCGCGTTCGAATAGACAGGGGAATGCAAACAAGCCCTACTCCCTCTCAAACAAGTTCTGTCACGACTCCCCATCCTCTTGCATCTGGAATACGATGAGACTTTATACTTGTACCTCGTCATTGCAAACAAGGAAGTCAGCGCGACTCTCATTCACGAGACTCCCAAGGGACAAAAACCAATTTACTTCACTATCAAGGCCTTGCAGGGCCCCGAGCTCAGATCCTTGCAAATCAAGAAGGTCACTTTGGCTCTCATTAATGCGGCGAGGAGGCTGAAACATTACTTCTTGGCCCACACGATTGTGGTACGGACCAACCACCCCATAAGGCAACTACTCGGCCGTCTCAACATGGCAGTTAGGATGATCAAATGGCCGCTAGAACTGTCCAAGTTTAACATCCAATACGAAGGCAGGAAGGCTTTCAAGGCACAAGTGCTAGTCGTTTTCGTTGCAGAGATGACTGCGACGGCTTTTTGGCCAGTGGAGCCCACAAGTGGACCATTTACGTGGATGATGCGTCGAACTCGACAGGGAGTGGCTCGAGCATCATTCTGGAAAACAAATACGAAATCCTGATCAAAGTCTCCCTCGCGTTATCCTTCCTGACCTCAAACAACCCGGCCGAGTACGAAGCCTTCCTCGCGGGGCTATGCTTAACCGACGATTTGGGCGCGAAGGAAGTGAAAATCTTCACTGATTCATAGTTGGTCGCCTCTCAAGTACGAGGAGAATACCAAGCCCAAAACAAAAACCTCGTTGAGTACTTGGCCCTTATCAAAGAGAGGATGAAAATGTTCGAATCCATGGAAGTGCAACACGTTCCCCGCAAACACAACACCCAGGAAGACATCTTTCTTGTCGAAGCTCGCAAGCACGAAGAGGAAGGGCAGAAACAAGTTTGTCATCCAGGAGGTGCTATCTCGAACAAGCATTGTGAAACAGGCAGTGACCATCGATGTGAACACCATCGGTGACAACGACTGCTGGATGACCCCAGTGTACACGTACCTCACCATGGGGGAACTGCCCTCCGATTAGAAAGAGGCTAGCACATTCAGGCACAAAGCCAGCTCTTACATCTTGATTGAGGATAAACTTACAGAAGAGGATTCTCCATCCCTCTGCTCAAGTGTGTTGAGGAGACCAAAGTCCCCTACAAACTTAGGGAGGTCCACGAGGGAATCAACACTCAGTACCTCGGAGGGAGACCCCTCGCCCAAAAGGCTATGCGATAAGGATACTACTGGCCCACCATGCAACAGGACACGAAAGAACACGTCAAGAAGTGCGACAAGTGCCAACGAAATGGGGACAAGCACTTGGCGCCACCCAACGAGCTAAAAACACTCTCGTCCCGATGGCCTTTCGCCTGGTGGGGGATGGAAATCCTCGGGCCATTCAGCATGGGGTCGTACCAGAGCAAATATCTGATAGTAGGTGTCGACTACTTCATAAAATGGATAGAGGCCGAGGCCCTTGCCAAAATCAAAACACATAACATATTAAGTTTTTACAAGAGAAACATACTTGCCCAGTTCGGAGTAGCGCAAGCGCTTATCACCAACAACGGGATGCAGTTCATCGAAAAAACTTTCAGGACTTAATTGCCAAACTGGGCACAAAGCAAAATTTCACCTTTGTCAAGCACCCGCAAACAAACGGGCAGGATGAAGCCGTGAACAGGGTGATCCTACGAGGCCTCAAACAAATATTGGGTGAGGCCAAGAAGAGGTGGTTCGAGGGACTACATAGCGTGCTCTAGGCCTATAAGACGACACCACACTCGACCACCGAAGAGACTCCATTCCGACTAACTTATGGAATCGAGACAGTTACCCCGGTGTGTTGCACCCCAAATTTTGACCCCTTAGATCCTCATCATCATTTTAGGATCATATTCTTTTGATTAACTAACCTTAACCCATTTTCAGTTTATCTTTGTTAAGATGCAGATGAATTAGGGTTCCGTACCGTCAAAATCGAGGTTTCGGTGGTCTGATCAATCAATATTTTGGATTGATTCAACTTCAAATAAGTCTCCACATCATCAAGAATACAACATTGGATCAAGTATAGATTCAATTTGAGGTAGTCACCCGGGGATTGAGCACAATGCAATTTAAGGTACCCGATTAGGGTTTTCGACGAGAAAAAGTCAACTGTAGTTTGACTTTTGGTTTAAAGAGTGTTTCAATGGTGGAATTTTGGTCCTTTAAGTTCCTATGGCTTAGTAAAGTCCATCCAAAGAGTTTCAAGTCCTCAGGATGTCCGGGTCATCAACGGTCGACTCGGTAGGCACCGATTGATCGAACGGTTGACCGAAAAGTCAACTCTTCAACAATAAGGAATTTGACTTCAAGGTGTGAATAAAAAATGTTCCTTATGTCATATTACACCTCCCATAAAATTTCATGACCATTGGTTCAAGGGTTAAGAAGTAATTGCAAAAATCGGGAATTAGGGTTTCGAAAGGGGCAAAACCATAACTCCTCAACCACACATCCACATGAAGTGGTTAAAAGCTCATTGGAAAGCTCTTGACAAATCCTACAAAAGTCTCAAAGTGGTACATGATCAAAAAAGGCATAGAATTGGAGTTATAGCAAAATTCATTTTTGAAGGGGAAATAACTTAGAAAAATTCTAAGTTATTTAGCACTTTTAAGTGGTTTTTTCAGAAACTTTGAAGGGTTTTTCAACCTAGTTCCATCAAGAATTTGGAAATTCCAAAAACATGAAAGTTATAGAGCTACTTGAGGGCTTTCCAAATTGTGGTAGAACTCCTCAATAGCATGATTGAGCAGGAAGTTATGCACCATAGAGGTTGGGTCTGTCACACTTGAAATCACTTTGTCAAGAATTCTCAAATTTGGATTTTCACAACTTAGGCTACTCTCAACCCTTGGATCTTGATCCAAACTAATAAGGTGAGGCATGGATAAAGAGAAAACCAGAAAAAGGATGGTTTTGGTGAACATAGCAAGTTGTTGCAACTTGGCAATATAATAATCAAATGTAAGAAGGAGAGAGAAACTTTAATGCTAGGACTGTTGCAGCTGGGTTACTCTACCCTCACATATCATCTCAGTCACTTCATGTCCATTTCCACTTGAGTTTTCTGATCTCCTTTGAACATTGGAGCTGATAGGAGAAGATCTTGCAAGATTCATTTGAAAATCTCATGAAAACTCCCTCCAAAAGTGGTAAAAGACCAAGGCTGCCCTCACTCTTGTTTGGCTATAAATAGAGGCCTCTTATATGAGTTTAAGTACACCAGAGCAATCTCAAAAGAACCAGAGAAAATATAGCTCTCATTCTCCTCTCATTCCTCAAGAATTTCAAAAATCTCAAAGTCCCCATTTTCACCAAAAAGATGTCTTGAGCAAAACTATGCTCAAGACCAGTTCTATCATTTCCAAGTCTCTAAAAATCATTCACACAATCCCTAAATATAGTATAGAAGGTGTCCATACCTTTAAACCTCTCAAAAAAAACCATTTTGCAAAAAGTCAACTTTCACACCAAGAAAGTTTGACCACCATACTCAAAACTTGCCAAATCCTTGTCTAGGCTTGTTCTTGCTGTTCTAACCATCCACACACCTCACATATGTCATATTACAACTGTCCAAAGCATTGAAAATCAATTGGGAATCACCTAACTCCAACTGTCTTGAAGTTTGGTTTTGTTGCTTCAAGAGGAAGTAAGCTTCATCTCATTGCAAAGGAAGGTGTATCTCTGGGTTTCTAAGCTTTTTCGCTTGTTCAAGGCTGGTCAACAAGAGGTATGTGATATTATAACTATCTATTAATCATATATTGTCATGTATTGTCATTTTGTGATGATTTGTGTGAAAACATACTATGGCTGCCCTATTGTGTTTCTTTGTCAAGAATCCTAGTTTTATGATCATGATGCTTATTTTGTAAATATATTGTCATTTGTAAATGATATGTGGATGATAGGTTATAAGTTTGTGCCTTGTTATCATGTTTAGACTTGTTAGTGAGATTTTGGTCATTTGGTAGATTTAGGGTCTAACCTTGAAAAGTGATATGCTTGCCCTAGAACTGTCCAACCTAGCTCATTAGTGAGATATGTAGATAACTTGTAAGTTGCTCATAGATCCCCCCTTGCCCTTGATCATGTGTGAATCAATGTGGCCTTTTGTTTTCATTATGATGATTTCATGTTTGTCTTGCCTATCATTGCTTTGAAGTGGTTCTTAAGTGGTTATACTTGCTATTCCTCATGCCTCAAGTCTTTGGTCAATATTTGATTTTGTTCATAATGCTTGTGTTGGTGGAGATGTGAGAAGTATGAAGCTTAGTCATTAGGGCTGTCTTGTGAGACATGTTTGATTTTGCTGTCCAATTTGGTTTAATATGTCATTTTTGACTTGGTGTGCTTTTGCTTGACTCTATGTTTAGAGACTCATTTATTTACCTATTTCAAGAATGTGTATGATGTTGTTGTGCTCAAAATCTGTCTAAATGTTCAAACTGCCTTACCATGCCTCTCTTGCATTTTTCTTCAAAATATCATGAGACTAAATATATCATTTTCTGTTTCAAGCATTTTCCGCATGATTTGTGTGCATTGAACCATTAGCCTATCCATTTAAAACATGTGCATGATCCCAAATTCTCCAAGTGTCATGGTTATGGTTGGCTGCATATTTCAAATGTTGTGTTTGTATGCCTTGAAGCTTCAAAGTGCCTTTTTCTGTTTGATTAGGTTTTCAACCACTTTCTGAGTTTGGTATCATCTTTTATCATATGTGTAACATGTGCATAGCATTGATTTCTTCAAAAACACACTGCTTTAAAGAAATCACCTGCTGCCTCAAGCCTTGCTAAGGCAGATTTTCAACTTTTGCACCAATATACCAATTTTCATTTTACTTGGCACATGCTCTTCTTTGAGTTCAAAACACTTTCCTTATGATATTTATGATGTGTGCATATTGATTATTTGTGTTGTCCTGGTTTGTTTTCACAATTCACTTTCCATTTGCACTTATACACTAAATCTGCCACAACATACTCAAGTTGCATATACATGTTTGTAGAGTTGTAACTCACTCACATGTTTGATTCTAAGGTGTGTACATGTTTGGTTTGGTCTAAGATTACCTACATTTGCATTTCACTACTTAATTGCATTTTGAGCCAAAACTGTCATGACCACATACCAAAATCTTGTATGCTTGCAGTATGCTTAATCTCAGAGTGATAACTCATCCTTCTCTATATTTGTGATGTGTGTATGTGTTGTTTGTCAATGTGAGATCTTCTTTGCATATGAACTATGTTTGCATACCATAGCTGTCAAACCTGTTTTGAAAAGAAGAACACTTGTGCTCCTTATGTTGCCTACTGCTCAGGGTTTGTAAACTTGCATTTGGAGTTGGTATTTAAGTGATTGATGTAGGCATTATCATGCTAAGTTGAATTTGTGTCAATAGCCTATTTAGGATTAGTTGAAGGTTTGTTAGCCTTAATTCAAGTGGCAGGTTTGGTTTGATTTTGGTGTGGTACTGCTGTCTAGACCAGTTGTGAGTTTGATTAAGGAGTCTATTGGTATTCAATTCTTGTTGTTCAAATCATAGTGATTGTTTGACGTGTATCTGTTCAAACTGTTTTGAAACTTGTTTTTTGCAACTTATGTCATAAATTTCAAAACCATAAGTCACTTTGTATTCAAGTTGGAATTTAAGCTTCATCTGTTTTGGAACTTCATATATGTTGTATTTGGAGTGTGTGAGGACCTTCAAATTGTTTTAAACATGAGTGAATGGAGCTGTAGCTTTGAAATTGCATTTCAATCACTAATTTTGCAGCTGTCACGTGTTTTTCAAATCCTTATTGTTTGTGAACTTTCTTAAGGTTTAGACACACCCTATATGATGTTTTGAAGATGTTTGTGTGATTCATTCACTTTATTTTGGCCTGTTTCATAATCTCACTATCTCACTTGCATGTGTTTTGATTTCTCCTTCATTTCCATATAACAGTTGGAGTTTTGACTCATGAATGTTTGGTTTGAATGCATGAACTTGTTATACATGATATTTGAATTGTGTTTGAGCTCTTTTTCTGATCATATCATGACTGGTTTGGTCAATGGCTTGGTAAATGCATTTTTTCATCCAAATTTGCAACTACCATCGTGTTTTCATTTCAAAGCATCTTTTCAAAATTCTACCTGGACCATCTTTTTCCTTGTTTAAAAACACCCAAGATTGATCTAAGGTTTGTTTGATTTGGTTAAGAATTGGTTAAGTTTGACATCAAAACGCATTTGTGAAAATTGCCTTGCTCTTGCTTCATTGTGCCCAAAAATTCATAAGACCACGCCATATATATTTATGGGGGTTGCTATATCAACGGATGTATAGCCACCCCAGTGGTAAGCAACTTACTCATTTCACGCCTTGCAAAGCCTAGACCTGGGTTCGATCCCTGAGGAGGATAAACCCTTTTGCTCCTTTTTCTTTTTTCCTTACACGCGCGTATTGGGCTGGAGGGTGTGGGTTCAACTCCCACCCCTTGCATTTTCTCTTTTTTTTACTTGTTAAATTTTGTTTTGTACATTTAATTCATAAATCTTTCAAAAATCACAACTCTCTCATTTTTCACCCTTTTTATGTAGTATAAATATATTGCTTGTTGTTATTAATTATAATGCCTTTTTCCTAGGTGGAAATGTGTTCATTTGTTAAGATCGTTATCTTATGTACAGTTGAATTCCTTTGAACATGCTTGAAAATTCTTGTGAGATCTTTACTTCCCTTGTTAGTTAACATGCTAGGGTACTCCCCTTTGGTTGTCACCATAACCTTGTCTTATTTTCCTCCTAAACTATGAGGTTTAAACTGATTTACCTGTGTTCAATTATCATCTATGCATTTTGTTGTTACATTTGCTATGCTTTGAACCTGTGACATGCTTACTTTCAATTTGTGATTTATTTATGTGGTTGTTACCTTCATCATGTTTCAATCTTTGTTAAGATATGTCCTCAAGCTTTGTTAAGATGTGCTCCAATCTTTGTTAAGATGATTGATTATCAATTGTAACCATTGGTATCATTTGAATTATCTGCTTATTGTAATATGCATGCTTACTTGTCTTAATCTTATTTCATCTTGCTTATTTGTTCATTTGCTTTGTCAAGTACTTCTTCCCCAAGTGATGGAACTTTTTAGTTCTCATCCAAGTTGTCTCTCTCTCTCTCTCTCTCTCTCTCTCTCTCTCTCTCTCTCTCTCTCTCTCTCTCTCTCTCTCTCTCTCTCTCTCTCTCTCTCTCTCTCTCTCTCTCTCTCTCTCTCTCTCTCTCTCTCTCTCTCTCTCTCTCTCTCTCTCTCCTTCCAAAGGAAAAGTCTCTCCCTTGACCCCTGTGTCATTGGATAGCTCATTTTATCCCTCCCTTGACTTTGTGAAGTCATCCTAACCCTAGCTTGGTTAAGTATAGAACATTTAAGCCTTAGACTTTGCTTTGAGTCTAAAATACCCACCTTCACTAGGAGTGTTTCTTCAATTAGAACCCTAGGATAGAGTTTGTAAACTCTATGTAAGAATCATAATGATGATTACTTACTCCCCTCTTGAGTGTTTTAACATAGATCTAGAGAGTTTTGTTAAACTCTATACAAACATTGTTATGTTTGTTCCCCTTTGAACCTTGATCATAATCAAGTGTTCTTCAACCCTAGTGAGGTGAACTATGATTGCTCTGATTCTATCCTAGTTAGGATACGTAGGCAGAGGACGCAACGTCTTTGCGAGCAAACTTAGAAATTCTTTAGGTCTTTACCTATCATCCTTCACCCTTTACCCAATCCCAATCCTTAGCAAACATTTACCAAACTTAGCATGCAAACAAACGAAAGGTTCCTGTATAGTACTACAGATGTCTAGGATGTGAAATACCTACCCTATGCATAACCTACCTCCGATCCCCGAATCTCTTAGCGTTGTTGCTACATCGCGAAAATGGTTTTTCTTTCTTTAGACCTTTCCTTTGGATAAATTAAAGTCCGGTTGTAATCTAAGAATTAAGATTCAAGTTAATCAATAGCTTGGTATCACGATTCTCACTGCAACAGAAATGACGACTTCACTGGGGATATTTACTTATTTTGAGGGTTTAGCCTATTTTGTTTAATTGCATGCTATATTTGTAAATATTTGCTTAACATGTATATTTGTCAATATATTTGTTTGATTGTTGGGTATTGGGTACGTTGAGTGGTGAGACGGTCTTATACCCGGACTTGAGTGAAATTATGATAGGATGGTGGTATATTCAAGAAGGCTTATAGGGAGTAGATTCCCGACCAAGCTAACTTGAGAAACCACCGCTCAGTGTAGGCCCTCTTGAAAGTTTTAGTATCGTTGATCGAGTATTCGTGAAAACAATGCTACTTTCAAACGAAGGAGTCCATGACATTGTGGACTTTTAGAATACACTTTACCCCACTTTGGCCTTATTAGGACGTAGTGCGATGGCTATAAGGAAGTATTTCCGAAATAGTTGATACGCGATACTACACTCAGACGATATTCTCTTGAGAATATTATCGATTACCAAGTGATTTGGGAAATTGATAATATCCGAAAGATGGGTTGATGACTCTGGGAACTTTGTAGAACCCGTTCGGCAGGTACAATCAATCCATAGTACAATCTTTGGGGATGGGTAGACCCTTGGATTCATGCTTGTCCTTAAACCTAAGTTTGTGTTGTGAGCATATGCATTTGCTTGTGTTTGTGCATCTTGCATTCATAATCATCATATCATCATATGGTTTCATGGAACTCAGACTTTGTTGTTTGTAAACATCAGAGGTCGTCATGAATAGTGAAAGAAAGAAAACTTTGAAGTACACTTACAAGGGTTTTAACCTAGATGACTTGAAAAGGTTGAGCACCTTAGTGACAGATCCAGAGGGATCTCAAAGCCGGTATGGGAAGCTGTTGCTACTCTTGAAGATGAAGATGGATACTGGACTCCTTTCTACTCTTCTCCAGTTTTATGATCCGCTCTACCACTATTTCACATTCCCCGATTATTAGCTAGTGCCCACACTAGAAGAATATTCCCAGTTGGTTGGATTGCCCATTCTTGAAGATTCTCCTTTTCCAATTGTGGAGAAGGACCCTAAAGAACAAGATATCGCCAAGGTTACACGTTTGGGAGTGGTTGATATTAAAAAGAATCTGATTACAAAAGGAGGAGTTTTTGGTTTAAAAGCAGAATTCTTGGTTGAGAAAGCTCAGTATTATGTGGATCATTTAAGCATGGATGAATTCGAGGCTATCCTTGCCTTACTCATATACGATATCTTCTTGTTCCCGAGCTTTGAGAATTTTGTGGACCTCAATGCCATTAAAATTTTCTTGAAGAAGAATCTTGTGCCTACCTTGTTAGCAGACACATACCATTCTGTTCATCTGAGGAACTTTCACAATGGAGGAATGATCACTTGTTGCGCTCCTTTGTTATACAAATGGTTCACTTCACACTTGCCCAAAGCCAACGCTTTTTGGGATCCAAAGAAAGGATGGTGGTCGCAAAAGATCATGGCTCTTACCCACTCCGATATTGATTGGTATAGTCGTGACTATGATGGGATAATGATTATTGACAATTGTGGGGATTTTGGCAATGTACCTCTTCTCAGTGCTAATGGAGGAATCAGTTATAATCCAATCCTCGCCCGCCGGCAATTGGGATACCCTCTAAAAGACAAACCCAATAGTGTTCAAGTGGAAAACATTTTCTTCAAAGAATAGGAGGATAGTCAAGGACTAAAAGGAAAGATTCTAGAGGCTTGGAAGCATCTACACAAGAAAGGGAAGAAGGATCTTGGAAGACTCAACTGTGTCTCTTTGGAACCTTACCTCCAATGGGTTCGAAAGAGACCCATCACACTAAGGATGCCTTATCCTAAGCAAGAGCCTATGGCCTTGAAAGAAGAACGCCCGTTGGTCTTCATGTCTGAAGAAGAAAAGTTGAAGATTGCTTTGGTCAAAGCACAACAAACCGAAGAAGCTTGGAAGCACAAGTATCAAATAGTCGTCGAAGAAAATGCGGAGCTCCAGAAATAACTCCAGTTGAAAGACGAAGAAATCCTCTCTTGTAAGAAGAGGAAAGCACTAGAAGAACCTTATGAATCTCAGTCTAATCCGTGGAAGATAATTATGGACAGACTCATCTTTGAGAAGACTCAGATGGAAAGAAAGATCGAGAAGCTCAACTTAAGACTGCTAGGGGAACCTTGATAGGATTCATTTAGCTGTTGTTTAAAACTCTTGTAAGGGGAAACAATATTTTGTAATCCATTTTGTTTATCAATGAAATGGCGACTTCTGATGTTCGTAAATATCTGAGTTCCATGACACCATTTGCATTTGCATTTGCACTTCTTCTAACCATTCAAGGAAATTCATTTTTTTCTTTTTGTAGACAACAACATGGTAAGAAGAGACATGCTTCCGATTCCGGATCTGAGATTGGGCCGTCTAAGGATGTTAACTAGACTTGTCCAAAATCCCGCTGCTTTCATAGTCAAATATAGAGACCTATTACCACTGATAAATGCTCCGATTAACGAGCCCATGTTGCAAGCCTTGGTTGAGTTTTAGTCTACAGCCTACCATTGCTTCGTATTTCCAGACTTTCAGCTACTCCCAACCATCGAGGAGTATACTGATTATTTAAAGATTCCATGGACTTTTACGCTCCCTTATGGAAAACCAAAGAAGAAGGACTTGGCTAAAGCCTTACATATCAAGCTGGAGGATTTACCACCAATGAGAGCGAAGGGAGGGTGACAGAATGGATGCCAGACCTCTAATGGAGATGGCTGAATATCATTATGAAAGCAGAAACCTGGGCATTTTTGAAGAAATTATGGCGTTTCTGATATATGGGTTGTATCTTTTTCCAAGCAGTTACGACTTCATCAGTGAAGAGGCGATCCGCCTCTTCATCATCAAAAATCCGGTCAATGCGATACTGGCTGATACTTATGTAGTCATCCACCGCTTCATTTTGTATGATCGCGGGCAATTCTCATGCTGTCTTGCACTACTCGACCGATGGTTTACTTCTCATCTGCCAAGGACTCATATCCTTTGGAGGCTTCCTACCAAAAGCGCATGGGTTTCTAAACTCGTCACTCTCAGACGCCAGCCTTGGTGACCAAGTCACGATTCCTAGTTACGGAGATTTCCCCAATGTGCCTCTCATTGGGACAGAAGGGGTTATCACCTACAACCCTATCCTTGCCCGGCGTCAACATGGGTATCCTACCAGACCAGAGCCCGAACCAGAACTGTTGAGGCCTTGCTTCTGCGAAACTGGTCGCAACCGAGAACTAGAGGCTAATGCTCAATACGCTCAAAGAGATCCGCACCTCTTGGGCCTAACTCCAATGGAGAATGCAAGTTGTTTAACTACCAGGGGGTACCTGCTATGGTCAAAAGAAATTGCCTTAACCATGTTCTATGCTCAGGATTATGAGATAACCATGGAGCCTGAGGTCCCCACAACTAGGGAAGAGCTAAAATACGCTTTGATCAAAGTGCAAAGAGAGAATGAAGACCTGTGGGAAATTATCCGCCAAGACCAAGTTCATGTCAGAGTCCAAGAAGGAGAAGGATCATCTTGTTAGATTGATCTTTGTTTCACCATTTCCCTGCTTTCCCTAAAAGGATTGAAATCATATTTGTTGCATTTACTTTCATTTTCTTGTAAGAAAGGTCTTACTTTTTAGCAAGGGCCACTCTATTGTAATAGATTTTCAGCTATCAAATGAAAAACACTTTTTAAGCATGTCGCTACATGTTGTTCTAACTTTTTTGTTTGTAAACAAAAAAAATTGTTTTTCCTTGAATGGTTTATGCATCCGTATTTGCATTTGCATTCACATGTCATCCTGCATCGGTCTTGCATCTGGGTTCCACATCTCATCCTTTGTTCTTGTTCAGAGAGAAAAGAGAGAAGGAGTCACGCTGAGTACTCACAGATACAACACACGGTCCCAAGCTCAAAAAAAGATGGCAGATAACGACCAGAGGTTTGATCAAATGGATAACGACATCGAAGGGATCAAAGGGGACGTCAGCCAGATCATGGAAGTCCTCAACATAATCAAAGTAAAGATGGACACACAACCTACAGTAATCTCTGAAGTTGCCACATCAGCGGCTAATGTCACAGTAGCTCCTGTTACTTCAGCAGAATTTCCCTACGGAATGTCTCAGGATTTTGTGCCACCATTCAACAATATGCAGTCTTCGAGTCTCAATCCCTTGTTTGACTCAACAGTTAGAAATCCTATTTTCACTCAAGTGGGTGGACCTACCACAATGCGACCAATTTTCGCCAATCAACAACCAATCTTTGACATACCCGACGGTTCTGAAGCCGAGGACGAAGAACACGAAAAATTAAGAGTGGAGATGGACATCATGGCCAAGAGGATGAGGGCCATTGAGGGAAGCCATGTCTTTGGATCTGATGCCAATGACCTATGTCTGGTATCTGGATTGGTATTTCCTCAGAAATTTAAAATGTCGATATTCGACAAATATGAGGGGACCACTTGTCCTAAAGTGCACCTAATCATGTACTGTAGGCAGATGGCTCCGCATATCGAAAATGACAAGTTGTTAGTACATTGTTTCCAAGATAGTCTTAAAGGAGCTTCGGCTAAGTGGTGTCTCAGTTTAGATCAGGCGAAGATCCACAGTTTCCAAGACCTTTCAGATGCTTTTATTCAACAGTACAAGTACAACATGGATTTAGCTCCTGACCGTCATCAGCTTCTCAGCATGTTGCAGAAAAATACTGAAACTTTCAAGAAGTATGCGCAAAGATGGCGCGAAATTGTAGCACAAGTAGAGCCTCCCCTTACTGAAAAGGAGTTGGCAGACTGGTTTGTGGATACAGTTCGGCCATAATTCTATGAACGTTTGATCAGCAATGTCACAACAAATTTCTCTGATATTGTGGCAGTAGGGGTCAAGGTGGAAGCAGGTTTAAAGAGTGGAAAAGTGGCCACTCCAAATATTACCTCAAGCGCCAACACAACAAAGAAGCCAGTCAGCAATTTCCATAAAAAGAAAAAGGGAGAGGTGAGTGCGATCACGTATGGGAAGAAAGTACAAAACTCCAGAAGCCATCGTCAACAGTACCATACATCATATGTGGCAGCGGTAACCCCAATTTTTCAACCTTCATCACAGCATGGTCCCCAGCCTGGGGCATCCAACAATCAGCACCAGTATCAGCCTGGCAACCAACATCAATATCACTCCAATAATCAGCAACAATACCAGCAACCGCAGGGTCAACAACCTCAGAACAAAGCTCCGAGGGCAAATTATCAAGAAAATAGGCCAAAAATACAACCTATTCCGATGAGCTACACCGACCTGTTTCCCATGTTAATAGAAAGAGGGCTGGTCAAAACAAGAAAATTAGGTGCTCCACCTAATCCACTCCCGTTCTATTACAATGCAAATGCTCGTTGCCTATTTCATGAGAATGCTCCAGGCCACGATCTCGAAGGCTGCTTCGCCCTTCAGCATCTAGTTCGTGAATTAATTGAAAAATGAATTCTATCCTTTGAAGATAACCATCCCAACGTAAAGAGCAACCCTCTGCCAAATCATAGTAGAGTCAATGCCATTACTGAAGAAGGAGAGGGGCCAGAAGACAAGAAAGTTACCACTGTTGGTGAGATCAAAGTGCCATTAGCAGACCTACACAAACGCCTTGCTCAGGCATGGTCGCTTAAGACATCTCATGAAGATTGCAAAGAATGCATGCTGAATCCTGAGGGTTGCGACGCTGTGAAAAAAGGCATCCAGGCAATGATTGAACAGGGGATGATAGAAATCGCTCACTGGAAAAAGGAAGAAGATGTGGCAGTCATCGAACCTGTGTTTAACATGCCAGAAAAGCCCAACAAAAGAGCTGTATTCAGGAATGATAACAACTACAACAACAACAAGAACGTCCGACCAGTATTTCGCAACGATGCACCCCGAAATTCGGGAGGGGAAAGACCAGGTTTGAGCCGAGGGGAGGATCCAAGCCTCACCCAAGAGCCGTGACACCAAAACAAGACTATTCGTGGTGCAAAGGGATTTTCAAAGAAAAGAAACCAGTAAATGTGGCTAACATTACCGGTGGAAGCAAAATGACCAGGAGTGGTCGCGTCTACCAACCTCGAACATATAATGTGGCTCCTCCACCAGCAATTTCTGTTCAAAAAGTTCCTGTTCCTCAGAAGCCCGTGCCCGAGGCAGTCGCCACTAAAGAACCTTTAGTTAAAGGAAAAGAAAGTCTCAAGAACGATGAAGAAGAATTCTTAAGAATCATCAGACGAAGTGATTATAGGGTGGTGGACCAACTAAATCAAACACCCTCTAAGATCTCGGTCATGGCTTTGCTTTTAAGCTCTTCGGCGCACCGCCAGGCTTTGCTCAAAATCCTGACACAGGCCCATGTTACTAAAGATATCACAGTGGGGTAGTTTGACTCCATTGTAGCAAATATCACTGCCTATAACACATTGAGCTTTGACGATAACGATCTGACAGCTGAGAAGCGTAAGCACAATCATGCTCTACATGTGTCAGTCAAATGCGAAGAGGATACAATGTCCCGAGTTCTCGTTGACACAGGATCAGCACTCAACGTAATGCCTAAAAGGACATTGGCCAAACTGGCGTATCAAGGTGCTACCATGAGACCAACTTCTCTCATAGTCAAGGCATTTGACGGATCAAGGAGAGCCGTGATAGGAGAAGTTGATCTTCCTATCCTAATTGGACCATAAATCTTCGAAGTCACCTTCCAGGTGATGGACATTAATCCGGTCTACAGTTGTCTACTCGGAAGACCATGGATTCACACAGCTGGTGCTGTCACTTCTACTCTCCACCAAAAAATGAAGTTTGTTGTGGATGACCAGTTGGTCATTGTCCATGGAGAAGAAGAGTTAATGGTGAGCAACTTGTCGTTATTCCGGTATATTGAGGTTGATGAAGATTCCCTCGAGACGGCCTTCCAAGCACTAGAAATAGCTCACGCTGTTCTAGTTGATGAATCAGACATAACCCGTGGGCCATAATTTACCTCTGCTCAAAGTATTAAGACGGCACTGAAAGCTGGAGTCCCATTGGGATGGGGAGAGGTCATCAAAGTCAATGCTCGAGCCAAAAATGATCGACAAGGGTTGGGTTACAAACCAACTCTAGAAGGAGAGCCAGAAGAAAGCACCATGAAGAAGAAGTCTTTGAATGAAATATTCACCAGTGGCGGCATGCAAGTCAACACCATTATTGCTGAAGATGAAGATGGTAATCTGGATCATCTAATAACTAGGGGAGGAGCAGCGTTGCGCAACTGGGAGGTTGTGGAAGTTCCCATCTTTTGACCTTTAGAGTAATTCACTATGCTTGTTAGCTTTGTGTTTTTCTTTAAAAAATCCTGGTCTTGCCCAAGGCCTGCGAATTATTTTGTATTGGGCCACTTTGCAAATTTGAAAATCATTAATGAAAAAGTTTTTTTTGTTAAAACTCTTGCTTGTTTGTTTTGCGCATCATTTTCACTCTTTTTGTTAAAAGAAAAATGGCAATCTTTTTGAAAAAATAAATAAAAAGAACTCTTCATCTGCATGTCTGTGTGTGTGTGTGCCTAATTGTTCCAAAATAAAACATGCAGAATACCTCCATCAACCACAGAATCCTATGATCCTTCGGCTCCTTCTACTAGCGGTTCATCTGTCTTTCAAGCTGAAGAAGAGAATGATGAAGAGTTAGAAGTCCCAGAAGAGTTGAAGAGAATGGATGAATACGAAGATGTTTATCTCCAGCCCCACAAAGAGCAGACTGAAGTCATCAATTTAGGGTCAGAAGAAGACAAAAGAGAAGTCAAGATTAGGGCATCATTGAGGCCAGAGATCAAAGACAAACTGATAGCGATCCTCAGAGATTATGTCGACATATTTGCTTGGTCTTACCAAGACATGCTAGGGTTGGATACTGACATTATTATGCACAAGCTCCCCCTGAAGCCAGAGTGTCCTTCGGTCAAACAAAAGCTATGCAGGTAAAGGCCAGACATGGCTCTTAAAATCCGAGATGAGGTCAAAAAGCAAATTGATGCCAGTTTTTTAGCAGTATCCAAATATCCAGAATGAGTGGCAAACATTGTACCAGTCCTGAAGAAGGATGGCAAGGTTAGGATGTGCGTCGATTACATGGATTTAAACAAAGCAAGTCCAAAGGACGATTTCCCTCTACCACACATTGACACTTTGGTGGATAACACAGCAAGCTTCGCGGTATTCTCATTTATGGACAGATTTTCTAGTTATAATTAGATAAAGATGGATCCAAATGACATGGAGAAAACAACCTTCATCACACCCTGGGGCACCTATTGTTATAAGGTCATGCCTTTTGGTTTGAAGAACGCAGGGGCGACGTATCAGAGGGCCATGGTCACACTCTTTCATGATATGATGCACAAAGAAATCAAAGTATACGTGGATGATATGATCTCAAAATCCCAAAGTGAAGAAGACCACTTGGATCATCTGCTGAAGCTATTTGAAAGACTCCGAAAGTATTAACTAAGGTTAAATCCAGCAAAATGTACCTTCAAAGTTTGCTCAGGCAAGTTACTTGGTTTCATCGTTAATCAACAAGGAATCGAAGTAGATCCCGACAAGGTTAAAGCAATCCAGGAGATGCCTGCTCCCAAAACAGAGAAACAAGTCAGAGGCTTCCTCGGACGTCTGAATTACATCTCCAGATTCATCTCCAATCTGACTCCTACTTGCACGCCGATCTTCAAGTTGTTACGAAAAGATCAGACCGTAGTATGGAATTAAAACTGCTAGGCCGCATTTGAGAAAATCAAACAGTACATACAAGAACCTCCAGTGCTGATTCCTCATGTACCCTGAAGGCCTTTGTTCATGTATATGACATTACTTGAAGATTCAATGGGCTGTGTCCTAGGCCAGACCGATGAGTCAGGAAAGAAAGAACACGTAATCTACTATCTAAGCAAGAAGTTCACTGATTGCGAGAGTCGTTACTCTCCCTTGGAAAAAGCCTATTGTGCGCTAGCATGGGTCGTCAAGCGTCTGAGACAGTACATGATTTGTCACACTACGATGCTGATTTCTAAGATGGACCCCATCAAGTACATCTTTGAAAAGCCAGCTCAAACAAGAAGATTAGCCCGATGGCATATGCTCTTATCAGAGTACGATATTCAATATGTTGCTCAGAAATCTATCAAAGGAAGTGTCTTGTCAGAACACCTCGCAGAGCATCCTATGGAGGATTATCAACCACTCAAATTTGATTTTCCTGATGAAGATGTGATGTATATTCAGCGCACGAAACCAGAGCCTGGTCCAGAAGAAGGTTCCGAGCCTGGATCCCGCTGGGAAATGATGTTTGATGGAACGTCGAATAAGAATGGACATGGTGTCGGAGCTGTTTTGAAAAATCCAACTGGAGGGTACACTGCCGTCACAACCCGAATTTGTTTCTCATGTACAAACAACATAGCCGAGTATGAAGCCTGCATCCTAGGGTTGGAAGCTGCTATCGATCTTCGCGTCAAAATATTGGAAGTGATTGGCGATTCTGCTCTAGTGATCTACCAACTCAAAGGAGAATGGGAAACCAAGGATGAAAAGTTGATCCCTTACAAGACTCATATCTTGGAGATGGCTAGATATTTTGATGAAATTACCTTCAAACATGTGCCAAGAGCAGAAAATCACATTGTCGATGCACTAGCCATGATGGCATCAATGTGGAAGGTCCAGTTTGTCAACGAGGCACCTCTGATCCGCATCGAAAGAAGGACAGTACCCGCATATGTCATGATGATAGATGAAGAATCTGATGAAAAGCCGTGGTTTTACGATATCAAGAATTTTCTTCAAAATCAAGCGTATCCCGCTGACGCGTCCACAATTGACAAAAGAGCAATACAAAGATTGTCATCTAAGTTCTTCATCAGCAATGGTACCTTGTACAAAAGAAATCATGACATGGTTTTACTCCGATGTGTCGATGAAAACAAGGCGAATCTCATAATGACTGAAGTACACAAAGGAACCTTCGGCACCCATGCCAATGGTCACGCCATGGCTAAGAAAATCTTAAGAGCAGGCTACTTCTGGTTAACCTTGGAGACGGACTGCATACTCTTCGCTCGAAGGTGTCATAAATGTCAAGTCTATGCTGATAAAGTGCATGTCCCTCCACATCCTCTCAATGTGATGACATCACCATGGCCTTTTGCAATGTGGGGCATCAATATGATTGGAGCAATAGAGCCAAAAGCTTCCAACAGTCATCGTTTCATCCTGGTTGTGATTGATTACTTCACTAAGTGGGTGGAAGCAACATCGTATACGAACGTGACAAAGCAAGTGGTTGCTCGCTTCATCAAAAAGGAGATCATCTGCCGATATGGTATCCCTAACCAGATCATCACTGACAATGGGTCGAATCTGAACAACAAAACAATGAAGGAACTTTGTGACGATTTCAAGATCAAACATCACAATTCGTCTCCTTACAGACCCAAGATGAATGGTGCAGTTGAAGCTGCAAACAAAAACATCAAAAAGATAGTACAAAAGATGGTCGTAACTTACAAGGATTGACACGAGATGTTACCATTTGCTTTGCACGGATATTGAACATCAGTGTGCACTTCGACCGAGGCAACTCCTTTTTCCTTAGTGTATGGGATGGACGCTGTGCTACCCATCAAAGTCAAAATACCTTCCTTAAAGATCTTGACGGAAGCAAAGCTTGATGAAGACGAATGGACAAAAGAAAGATTCGACTCATTAAACCTCATTGATGAGAAAAGAATGACGGCCATGTGCCACAGTCAAATCTATCAACAAAGGATGATCAGAGCGTTCAACAAAAAGGTTCGTCCCAAAGAGTATAGGGAAGGAGAGCTTTTGCTTAGAAAAATCCTACCAACTCAAAAGGATATGCGTGGCAAATGGATGCCCAACTACGATGGCCCTTTCGTTGTGAAAACTGTCTTCTCCAGAGGATCTTTAATTCTTGAAACAATGGATGGTGAACAACTCAGGTATCCCATCAACTCAGACGCAGTGAGAAAATACTACGCCTGAAGCAAAAATACCTGGAAAGGAGATTTCGGCGCTTCAACAAAACAGAAATCTAAGAATCAGAAGCTGACCAACGCAGGGGCAGAGTCTTGTGCAAGATATCAGAAGAAAAATCAATGCCTGTCATTCTCGTCAGAAGCAGCGAAGCAAGTGAACTGATAGTTAAAAGGACCGGATTATTATGGGATTCTGTAACCTTTTCTGTTTGCCATTTTTTTTCAAACTTATAAAGTTCCCAAGGCTTTGCCTTTTGTAAAGTTCTTGTCTATCAATAAAATCATACTTTTGGCCAAATCATTGTTATGATCCTCTGTTTTTGTTATGCAATTTCACTTATTCGTTAATAAAATTTTCATGAAAACAAAGTGTTTTGGAAAATTTAAATTTTGTTTTAAAAAAGAGAAACACAATTTGACAAAACGATTGAAAAGTTCTAGAGGTAATCTGATAACATTACACAATTCTCAAAGTTGTAGAAGTTTGCTGTTACCTTTGACCAAGCTAGATGCGTCAGACAGCAGTCCCGGCTTTTAAGCCAAGACTTTTTCTCTGCAGAATTACGAGGATATTATTGGGAAAGATCGTCATCTGCGCCGAAGAAGAAGGTGTCGCCTGACTTGAAGCATGTTGGAACTCAGCGTGACGAATTCTCTTTATTTGTTTTCCTTGTTTTGCTTTCCTTTGTTCCTGCGAGTCGGTTTGCATTTTACATACAACATCATGCCAGCATACGCATTTGTTTGCATTTCTGGTTTTGGTTTTTGCTTGTTTAGCTGTTGCCTTTAAGATCCTTCGGTTGTTACCATTATCCTGGATCTGTTGTAACAAGTTCGCTTCAAAGTTGACATCCTGGGGTTTCCTTATCTTCTCTGGGAAGCTAGTGGTGACTAGTAATATCCAATTTACACAAATGGGGGGTTGTTACCAATTTTCATCTTTGATTTGGTCGTCACCAATAATCTTGTAAAGACTAGTAGTCACTAGCACGTGTTCAGAACTAATTATGTCTGGTACCTTGATTTGGTCGTCACCAGCCATTTTCCAAACCCAGTTGTTACTGATTCTGTTATAAAGCAAACCAATTGTTATTGGAGTCCTTTTGATTCGATTTTCACCAATCTGACTAAATTTAGTGGTTACTAGTATTGCCTTCTAAAAATCAATGGTCATTGATACTGGAGTTGGTCTCCACCAAAATTCCCTAAAAGTCCAATGATTATTGGCGTCTCCTTCAAATCCAATTGATATTGGTACTGTCATACCCCAAATTTGTCCTACTTCGATATTTAATGAACGTTTTACTGATTCATGACTTCTGGCCATGACTCTCTAAGATTTCGTTTATAAAGACTTTATGTGTACTCATTGTGGTTATAATCCCTAACAATTTATATGGGAAGAGCGTGCCTCCAACCCCTTATACCCAAAATCATGTTTGTCCTCGTTTTCACGATCAGATAAATATGATATGGTCAACGGCATAAAATGCGTAATTGGATTTACCACGCAACGTGATTGTTGGTTTTCAATAGGTTTGAACACTGTTTTAACTTGATTACGAGCTCCTCTAAAGGTTGTGCGGGCCTCATTACAAGTTGCTTGTTACGATATGCACTTAATTCAAGATACTTCTCATGATGCTTCTAGACACGGTCGATCTGGCCTCAGACCTTATTCGATTTGATTACAGACATCAAGCTATGTTTGGATTCCAAATCAGTTTGTGACAAACTTAGATTTAGTTTTCAAATTTCAAGAGTGTTTGATCTATTACAAGGATGTTTGAATGAAAAATTGTGGAGTTTGGATTCAAGTTACGGGTGTATTAATTTCAAGTCATTTAATGCAAGGTCGTTGAAACTGAAATTCAGCATTAACATATTACGCCAAGTTGCAATTTGGAAATGGAGGCGAAGAATCACCGCATTGCACAGGATCTTTATCTTGTTGTATTTAAAAGTGATAAAGAATAATGATACATGGCAATTTGTCAGTCAGACAAGAGGGGGAATAATACACATTATCACTCATATTACAATTCCCTCATAAGCAATGTCAATGTGTTACAAGTTCAATACATCCTGTGCTTGGATTACAAATTGGCCAAAAGATCTAAATGGGCACACAATCTAACTCTGCAAGTTACTACCAAACCTTGCCATTTTGTTCTACATTAAAATCATGTAATTTACGCACAGTAGTTAGGGAAATATGGCCTCTGTGCATCCTTCGGCTTTGTGTGTTCCTATAAATATATGATAATACAAATCAAGATGACTTTATACATCACTTTCCCAATCAAAATTGCAGGATGCTAAAGTTACTAATTTATTGCAAAAAAAAGGAATACGAAAAAGGGAATGAGGTTTCCCACGGTCCCCTAGGAAGGCCAATGTTTCTAGCACTTAAGGACTCAATTCAAATACAAATTAGAGTTGGAACAGATATGGCTCTGGATGATGTTGTCAAGACCACTGTTACTGGACCAAGAGTTGAGGAGGCTACATGTAGATGGGTAGACGGATGCGTTGCAGCTTACAGCAGACCCACTCGCCATCCACTAGCTATGCAAACGGAGTCAAAAGAACAACTTATTCCACCTGCACCATATAAAACAGCCCTTGGTAATGAATAAAGAGAAGGACAAAATAAATGTTTTCAAAGGGTAAAGACAAGAGGTGCCATCTTCACACGTAAATATGGACTCAAAAGCCAAAGAAGGGACTTGCACTC
The DNA here is from genome assembly GCA_963859935.3 of Lathyrus sativus. Taxonomy (NCBI): domain Eukaryota; kingdom Viridiplantae; phylum Streptophyta; class Magnoliopsida; order Fabales; family Fabaceae; genus Lathyrus; species Lathyrus sativus. Next base: position 571,182,180 of record OZ012740.1, on the reverse strand, counting down.
ACCTATATTACAAAACCTGCAGCAGCTTTAATTCAAGACGTTTCCCAAGGACCATGTCTCGCAGCAAGTCTATTAGCTTTCACAAGTTCCATTAGACCACCATGTAGACCCATGATTACATTTTCAGCCATTCAATTCTAATAGACAAAAAGACACGGTAAACAAGAAAAATCACAAGCTCCACAAGCTGGTATATGGCACACCCAAAACCAAGTTGTACGTTTTCACACAGCATATAGACCCATGAAAACACACATCCCAACATTCTCCAAAACGCACCTGCAATACCACAAGCAATGTTGTAATAGTGGCCCATTGTAAAAAAAATTAAAAAAAAGAGAGAGGACCGTACTAGCCACGATTTCATGACCTGCAATCCCAAAATCAGTACCTCCTGCACAGACAATTCCATCAGCTGCCATACCCCCACAAGGCTACGCGTTATGTACCTTTGTGAAACCATAAATTCGTCTATATCATGACCAAGCACAAAACCTGTGAGACGATACCATATAAGAAATGCACCACAACCATATAGGAAATGAAAAATACAAATACAAAAGATAAGGATGAAGACAAAAGAGGTTTTCGTACCATAACTAATACATCACCCTCCCAGGACAGTCTGCAACAACCAGTACATCCACCACAAATTAATCCACAAAGCACTCCTGTCTCACTCCTCAGAAAACCGTTATGATAATACAGAATCATTCACCACTACTCAAAAAAAGGAATCAACAACCACTACCACGATTGGGTACGAAAGCCACAAAATAATTTCAGATAAAAATCCTGTTATGCCCTCACTCACGTTATAAAAGAGAACCCATACTCATTGAAGGGGAAACCAAAGAAAGGCTGCGAGAATTGCTCCAAATCGATATTCCTACATCAACCTAAATTTTTCTTTCAATTCCTTATACCTTTTCTACACCTCAAATCACCTCTCAACATTTCTCCAGCCTTCCAACATTCCTTCAAGAATTTCAACAATAAACCTCTCTACAGAACCTCACTCAAGCCATTCACTTCATCAATCTTCCTCATCAAACCAACATAATCCATACAAAGAAAGTTGATTCTTCTTCATCCAAGAGGGACTCTTCCAACTTCAAAAATCCTGTCTCACTCTCATCATCTTTCACAACATAAATTTTTCTAAATACAACAGAGCAAAAGAATGCAATAGTAGAACCTGTTTTTTTTTCTTCTGCTAAAAAACCAGAGTTGATAGAACAACAACACAACCTTCAAATTCAGAAGCTCCAAACCTACAACCTGCTTCATCTACCCATTCTTTCAACTTCAAAAACATCAACCCAGAAAACTCCTTAAAACTTCACTCACCATCACCTTTGAACTCCACCTTCCTCCATTAACCCTCGAATCACAATCCTCCCAGAAACTCTTTTACTCACAAACCCAATTCTCACAATCGAAAATCAAAATCCCCCAACCATTCTCGGTCTTCCAAATCAATGATAACAATAAAACCCACATTATTCTTCATACCTCAACCCGTTCTTTACCAGACCTCAACCCATTGACCGAAATTATTTTCCTTCCTCCAAATCCTTGACCTCTTCCATTTTCTGAGACATAAAGCTTTAAACCACCTTCAAATCACTCCTAAAAACTAAAATCAGATCTGAAACCGAGGAAATGATTTGAGAGATGAGTCAAGATAGAAGAAGAGATAGTGAAACCTAACAAGTGTCAGTACTTACCTGAGAACGGTTGAATGAAAGACGGAGGATACAAGGACAAATTGTGAGAAGGTAGCTTTGATTTAAATTTTTTTTTCTGTTTTACGAGCTGGTGTGTCTATGACATTGCTCATTCGGTCTGGGTCGGACGCTTCTGCGCGCTCCCATGGCGGCCGTATTCGAGATGGAGAGGTTTGAGAGAAGGAGATATTGTTTAACGAATGATTATTCCAACCCTCGTGGTTCTTGGACCGTGCAGGTAATGGGCTCGGTGGAGCCCATGTCATTCTCATGATGATTTGCTTTTCACAAAAGCCTGGGATTTCGGTTTATCCCCTCTTTTTCTTTCCTTATCTTTGTTTTTTTTACATTTTTATTTTAATCAATACTTTCTCATAAAAAATATTAATAAGGTTTAATGTCTTGATAGATTTTATTAATTACTTTTTTATACTTCTTTACTATTTAACCTAATATATCTTATCTAGTTTGATTAAGCTTGGTAAGAGATTTTAGATTATTTCGCTTCGATTTTGCCCTTCTTTTTGTGTGCGGTCGATGACGATACTCCAAGTTATAACTTTGTCAATTTATTGACGAGTAATGACAAACCCGAGACCGTTTTCTTTTTAACTTCTTTCATTTTCGATTTTCATCGATTTCTTGCTTATTTTAGTCAATGATGACTTTTAATAATTATTATCAGTCAAATTATTGATAGATGATAGTTTTAGTCGAGACTATTTCACTTTCGCTTCAAATCATTTTTAAAACATTTTCTCGATCAAACTCCAAAAGAAGGAGATTCTTGGAATCTAGCATTCCTTGGGTCTTCGAGTGAATAATTCTCGAGGCAAGCTCTTGAGTTGTTATTCACTCAATCTTTTGATTTTCTCAAACACTTTTTTTCTCAATATTTTCTCTATTAAAACTCCGAAAGAAGGAGGTACTTGGGATCTAGCATTCCTTGTGTCTTCGAGTGAATAATTCTCGAGGCACGCTCTTGAGTTGTTATTCACTCAACCTTTTCGACTCTTTCAAATTCAAACATTCTCAAACGTTCTCCTAAGTCGAATGTTCGTCCGCATTCGCAGCCCTTTTTCATTCACAATTCCTCGTGGTCTCGATATTAGGAGCACCCTCAGGGACTAATATCGTTTCTCACAATTCTAACCCTTGACACGTCGTCAAGTCGGTTCCATCTTCGATCAAATCCTCGACACGTCGTCGAGCTACTTCAAAACAGCTTCCTTTTGGCCTCGCATGCCATTTTTCGATTCGATCCTTTCACAATCATTTTCAAACTTACGAAAGAGAGATATTCTTGGAATCTAGCATTCTTTGAATATTTGAACGAGTGATTCTCGAGGCGCGCCCTTGAGTTGTTATTAGTTCATTCTTTCGATTTCAAAACATCCAACTCTTCATCTTCAACTTATTCAGTCAATTCCCGAAAGAATTGAGTTCTTGGAGTCTCGCATTCCTTGAACTCTTGAGTGACAAGCTCTTGAGGCGCGCTCTTGGGTTGCTTGTCAGTCACCCTTTCGTCTCTTTCCCAAACTCCCAATCTATTCAACCTCATCTTTTCGTGGTCGTCTCCACGAACTACGGACGCTCTGATTCTTTATTCATTCTTGAATATAAGATACGTAGGCACAAGATTGCGATGATCTTGGCGAGCACACTTCTATCCATCTCCCATTTCCCCCCATCTTTTCCCGTAGTCGAACTACGACGCTCTGATTTCTCGTTCTCGTCCGAATGAGCATACGTAGGCACAAGGGCCCCAATCCTTGGCGAGCACCCTATCCTCTAACCACCCATCTCTCCTTTGCGTCTTTAACCTTTTAACCTACCAATTCTACCTTTAACAACGAGAAGAAACAAGTAAACCTAAACAACACTCCCCACAATTACCTTAAGAGGTTCCCGTCGAGTACGACGGACATGAGGGGTGCTAATACCTTCCCCTCACGTAACCGACTCCCGAACCCGGAACATGGTTGCGACAGCCCTGTTCCTATCCTTTCGTTTTTAAGAGGTTTTCTCAATATTTTCCTCTCCCGTTTATTCGGGAAAAATAAAGTTCGGTGGCGACTCTGTCGAACCGCATTTCCGCGCCTTTCGCGCGAGGGTCGTATTTTCGAATGAATTTTTTTCGAGGTGCGACAGGTGGCGACTCTGCTGGGGACGTTTTGCTCCATGCAAAGAGAGAGTCGAGCCTATCTTTTGGTTTGTGAGGAGTGTTTGCTTTTTATTTGTTTTCTTTTTGTATTTGTTCTCTTGTAGATTTTACTTGCACTTGTTATCTGGGTTGCCTATCGGTTCTTGGGATGACATCATGAGTAAAGCTCTATGCCCGAGCTTTGGTAAAAGCAGAGAGAACACCTAGTTTAGAATTGGTAGTCGAGTAGTGTTAGTCTCCGAGGACTTGCTCCTTGTGGGCCTAGCATGAAAGCTCCTCCAGAGCTAGCCTGTTGCACGAATTGATTAATGAAGGGTCTGTGATTCTGGGAACCTTTGTTAGCACCAGTTCCGATATTGGTGGTCGTGTAGTATTTGTCTCCAAGGACTCGCTCCTTGTGCGCCTAGCATGAGGACTCCGCTCAGGAGAGACTTTATTGTCATTACCGTCGTAATACAGCCAGCTTGTTGCGTGACGCTAATACGATTAGTGTCCGTGATCCTGGGAACCAAACATAGAAACCATCCCGTGAGTGGGTTTATGGGTAGAGTGTCTAGATCTTCCCATATAGGGTTTACCTGTCAACTTTTCTTTGAGCAGGAATTATGGTTGCTTATCTATTACAATTACCAGCTTCAGGAGTTGTTTGATTGTGATCTTGGGATCCTGGATCTTGTGTCTTGCATTGCATTTTGCATGTCATTCGCATTGCATTTCATATGTTGTGCATTTTGCATTTCCAGCCCTTCAAACAGAATCTTATGTCTCCGTTCCTTCTTCTCCAGTAAATCAAGCTGATTCCTCGACACCAATACGCAACTAGAGCCAATACCAGACGAATAATGGAGCAGATTCAGCAGGAGCAAGTTGCCTTCAGGGAAGAGTTGGACTCCATGAAAGGAAAGATCGACCAGATCCTCGAAGCCATCCTCACAGCCAGGAGAGAAGAAGAACAGCGTGAAGCCGCCGCTGTTGTCAATGGACAAGGGTCTACTGCCATCCCTTTGGTCCCAATTCCGAATTCTCATGGGATGCCGTTGAACTTCAACAACGCAGTTGAAGGAAACACTTCTCAACCAATCCCCGCGCCTGGAGTTACCGTTGGAGTTATCCCGCACGCCCAGCCTGCTGCTGTGCAAATCCCGGTTCCTCATGTTGAAGACACTCTGATGGATCAGTATGACGACGTTCAGAACTATCATGCTGCTATTCCCATCGCCAGTCCTGTTGCCGCTCAGGATTCTGAAGCCATGAAGATGTGCCGAGATCTAGCCGAGAAACTCCGCGCCATGGAGGGGCATAACTCAAACTCCTTCAGTGCTTTGGAATTATGCTTGGTGCCTGATGTTGTCATTCCTCCCAAGTTCAAGGTGCCCGAATTTTCAAAGTACAAAGGTCTCAGTTGCCCAAACATTCATCTGAAGATGTACTGTCGCAAGATGGCTGCCTATGCCAGAGACGAGAAGCTCATGATCCATTGCTTCCAGGACAGCTTGTCTGGGGCATCACTCGAATGGTATATGCATCTGGAGCGTAACAGTGTGCGCACCTGGGCCGAGCTAGCTGATGCATTTGTCAAGCAGTACAAATACAACACCGATCTTGCTCCAAATCGTACTCAGCTTCAGAGTATGACTCAGAAGGACAACGAATCCTTCAAGGAGTACGCGCAACGATGGAGAGAGCTAGCCGCAAGGGTGCATCCACCTCTTGTTGACCGTGAGTTGATTGAAATCTTCATAGGTACCTTGCAAGGCCAGTACTACGAAAAGCTGATCGGTAGTGTCTCCGCTGGATTCTCTGACTTGGTGATCGTCGGTGAGAGAATTGAAGAAGGGCTGAAGAGTGGGAAGATCCCAGGAGGTTCTAACAGCCAGGCTAATGCCAAGAGGCCTTTTAATGGATACAAGAATAAGGAGGGCGAAACAAATGCCATCTTCGCGCAGAAAGGGCAAGCTTCTCAACAAGCTCCTCCTCCTATGCCTTATCAAGTCCCCTACTATCAGTATCCATATGTTGCTGCTGCGCAATATGCTCCAATGCCTTATCAGCCAGCTGTTCAAGCAGCGCAAACTCAGATGCCACGGCAACAGGCTCCTCAGCAACAAGCCTACAACCAGCAAGGATATCAGTATCCTCCTCAGCAACAACAGATGCAAGCTACACAACAACGACAAGGTGCTCGCCCACAGCGTCCGCAGAGAACATGGAGACCAGATAGAGTCTTTGATCGTCTACCAATGTTATATGCCAAAATCTTTGCTCAGTTGATGGAGAAGAAAGCTGTTGTTCCGAGAGATTTAGCTCCTCCAACCATCCTTCCTGCCGATTACGATGCAAATGCTCATTGTGAGTTTCATAAGGGCGCTCCAGGTCACACCATTGAGGACTGCAGGGCTTTCAAGCATACAATTCAAGACATGATCGATAGGGATGCTATCAACTTTAATGGGAAGTCTCCAAACATCATCAACAATCCGATGCCACCAGTCAACTAGCGCCAACGGCAGATTGATTCCAGTCAAGTTTGTTCCCCGAAGAAGGCAGTCATGTTGCCATTTCATTATTCGCAGTTTCTTATGTTATTGTTTATTTAAGTATTGTATGCTTTGAACAATTGCCATTCGTATTTGGTTTTCATTAATGTATCGTTTATGCATGTTTCGAATTAGTTATGTCGTATTCACTCATTTTCGCTTATCACCGACACATTTATTTACTCCACTATATTCGTTGTTGTTTAGCTTGATTTGAGGGAGGATGATGAAAACGAGATACCCATAATCTCAAATCATATGCTTTCAGACCGAATCTCGTCAATGATGTACAGGCATTGTTTCAATTCCCCCAAACACCGGAGATATAAGGAGTTAATCCCTAGCGAACCACTTCGAGCCTAGAAGTAGCAGTTTCCTTCGGATATTCAAACCTTTACACTCAACCTGGGGCAGGGTAGTGTTCAGTTAATCCAATCCCGTATTCGAATCAATATCTAAAAGACGGTTGTCCATCAAAGACCCATGCTATGGCAGTCACAACAAAATCAAAAAAATCAAGAGCCAGCTAAGTCAGACACCTTAGAGTGGACTTAGGCAAAATTAAGGCAATCCCGATGGATCTGACAAACGAAGTCAATCCATGCAAAAGTTAGGGATCAAAACAAAAGCAAAAGAGGACCCTGAAATCCTCAACAAAAACAAAATGAGATTCAGTGGCCACCCAAGTCAAGGGGCACTGACATCCATCAAAAAAACCAAAATAAGGTGACTGCCACGTCGAGCAAACCTTGAACTTTCAAGCTTACACCGTCCAGGCAAGTGTAGAATTAACTGAGTGTAGGACTGGAGATCATTAAGAAGAAGGGGTGGGTACAAATCATACTTTGAGCCTAATATCCTTTGTTTTATAACCGTGAACCAGACCACATTACAACCCTCGAAAGACCTAATTGAGACGAGGTTTATTCTGAAAGCATATCATCGCAAGGTTGCGTAACCTGACTCCTCACATGATTTCTAATCATCAATATTGGTGTCTTTTTCGCATGCTACATCTTTCACACCAATCAAATTAGCACAACATCTGGGCTAGCAGTCCATTTGTCTCACTATCACGACACTTCCAAATAAAGACACTTTTTTTAAACTTGCATCGAACTTTGCATTAATTATTACCATTTGTGAATGTACAATTTTAATTGCAAATCAGTGCTAGATATTCAAAGATACTCCAGCAAGGGGCAATCGAGGAGGAACTTGACTTTCACTAGCATACACGAGGCAAGACTACTTCAGAACCCACAGGCTGGGGAAAATCACTCAACAGCTCGAGCAGGGGCATATCATTACCATATTCAGACTGGGGCAAGACCAGGTCGTCCTGACCATCAAGCAGAGTTGCAACCTTCTCTAAAGAAAATTCACAACAAGTCACCAAGTATCCAGACTTGGGGCATCTAGAGCATCATCTTCTGCTTCAATCATGACATCTTCAATGAACTGCGTGTCGAGGCAGTCTATGTAAGAGCACAGATTGTGTCTTAGTAATATCTCTGTGTTTTGATGATAACATTAATGATAATTTGTATACAAGAATTATACTCTCTAAATTTGTTCTAAACTGTTTTCTACAGGCACAAAAGATTTTAATCTTAAAGAGCAAATTTGATGTGAACAATGAATTCTGAATGGCTCAAGAGCATCTGAAGATTAGAAGAATCTGAAGTATAAGAGCTTAGTCATCAAGATTCTGAAGATACAACACGCTGCTTATATTATCAAGAATCTGAATGAAAGAAGACTCTGAGTGAAGAGACTCTGAATGAGAGAAGACTCTAATCTGAGTGAAGACTCTGATCTAAGAGCATGTTACGCTTCAAGCACACAGCTGCATCAGACTCTGATTCATCAACATCTGAAGAACATCTTAGGCTCTGAAGTTTCCAGAAGATTCTGAAGACTGAAGACTCTGATATTGATTGTTGATCTGAACTATCTGAAGAATTATTTGAAGAAGATTATTTTAATATATCCGTTGGAATATGCCAGCAAATCTTTCCTTAATTGGGATAGACAAAATTCTCTGCAAGAAGATTATTCCTCTGATACATTCCACATATGGTAAACTCACAGCTCAGCAGACAATTGCTACACCCACTATTTGTGCGCCGTCTCTCTGCTGCAATAGTACAAAGGACAGTACTATTTTGATATTGGAAATATCTTCTCCAACGGTAAAATATTCTCTCCAATATTCAAGTGGCTATATAAAGGATATCATAGCTCATTCTTCAAGTGACGAATTTTGACGAAAACAATTGCAAGAACTCTCTCACGCGAAAAGCTCTCATATTCTTCACTGTTCATACATTGTTCTAAACTTAGAGAAATAACACAGTTGTGTTTATAGCTTTCATAGAAGCAATTTCTTACTCTTACATTGTATTACATTAATTTGTAAAGGAAGTTTTCCTTAAGAGGATCTAGGTTAGATCAGTAGCTCTTGAGAAGACTAAGAACAGTTGTTCTTAGGTGTTGCTATTTGTAATCAGTTGATTTGAATAATGGATTAAGTCCTTGTTGAGAAAGGCAAATCACTCTTGAAAAGGGTGGACTGGAGTAGTTGAGTTCAACGAACCAGGATAAAAATACTTGTGTTTTTATCTTTGATTATTTTCTGTCATACTTATTCAACCCCCCCCCCCCCCCCCCTTCTAAGTATTTTCTCACCTTCAGTTGGCATCAGAGCTCCGGTTCTGAGTGTGCATTCACTTAACCGTGACAGATAAAGATCCAGTGAGAAGAATACTCTGTTATTTATTTGGTTGCTAATATGGGTGATATTCCTACATCAAGCAACAAATATGAAGGAGACAGAATCAGCACCAAACCTCCAATGTTTGATGGAGAAAAATTTGACTATTGGAAAGATAGACTTGAAAGTTTTTTCTTGGGGTATGATGCTGATCTCTGGGATTTAGTCATTGATGGATATGAACATCCTACTAAGGATGGCAAAAAGATTGATAGAAAATCAATGACTGAGGAGCAGAAGAAAGAATTCAAGAATCATCACAAAGCCAGAACCATACTTCTTAATGCAATCTCTCATACAGAGTATGAGAAAATTACCAATAGAGACACTGCTCATGATATGTTTGAGTCTCTCAAAATGACTCATGAGGGAAATTCTCAGGTGAAAGAAACAAAGGCTCTGGCGCTGATACAGAAGTATGAAGCGTTCAAAATGGAAGAATCTGAGAACATTGAGACTATGTTTTCCAGATTTCAGATTCTAACAGCTGGGTTGAAAGTTCTGGACAAGGTGAAGGTGAGAAAATACTTAGAAGGGGGGGTTGAATAAGTATGACAGAAAATAATCAAAGATAAAAACACAAGTATTTTTATCCTGGTTCGTTGAACTCAACTACTCCAGTCCACCCTTTTCAAGAGTGATTTGCCTTTCTCAACAAGGACTTAATCCACTATTCAAATCAACTGATTACAAATAGCAACACCTAAGAACAACTGTTCTTAGTCTTCTCAAGAGCTACTGATCTACCTAGATCCTCTTAAGGAAAACTTCCTTTACAAATTAATGTAATACAATGAAAGAGTAAGAAATTGCTTCTAAGAAAGCTATAAACACAACTGTGTTATTTCTCTAAGTTTAGAACAATGTATGAACAACAAAGAATATGAGAGCCTTTTTTGCGTGAGAGAGTTCTTGCAATAAGTTTGTCAATTTTCGTCACTGAAGAATGAGCTATGATTTCCTTTATATAGCCACTTGAATATTGGAGAGAATATTTTACCGTTGGAGAAGATATTTCCAATATCAAAATAGTACTGTCCTTTGTACTATTGCAGCAGAGAGACGGCGCACAAAATGTGGGTGTAGCAATTGTCTGCTGAGCTGTGATTATACCATATATGGAATGTACCAGAGGAATAATATTCTTGCAGAGAATTATGTCTATCCCAATTAAGGAAAGATTTGCTGGCATATTCCAACGGATATATTAAAATAATCTTCTTCAAATAATTCTTCAGATAGTTCAGATCAACAGTCAATATCAGAGTCTTCAGTCTTCAGATTCTTCTGGAAACTTCAGAGCCTAAGATGTTCTTCAGATGTTGATGAATCAGAGTTTGGTGCAGCTGTGTGCTTGAAGCGTAACATGCTCTTAGATCAGAGTCTTCACTCAGATCAGAGTCTTCACTCATTCAGAGTCTCTTCACTCAGAGTCTTCTTTCATTCAGATTCTTGATAATATATGCAGCGTGTTGTATCTTCAGAATCTTGATGACTAAGCTCTTATACTTCAGATTCTTCTAATCTTCAGATGCTCTTGAGCCATTCAGAATTCATTGTTCACATCAAATTTGCTCTTTAAGATTAAAATCTTTTGTGCCTGTAGAAAACAGTTTAGAACAAATTTAGAGAGCATAATTCTTGTATGCAAATTATCATTAATGTTATCATCAAAACATAGAGGTATTACTAAGACACAATCTGTGCTCTTACAATCTCCCCCTTTTTGATGATGACAAAACATGAGCAATTTGTTCAAAAAAATATGAATTAAAATTACTCCCCCTGAGATTAACAATCTCCCCCTGAAATGAATACTCTAATGGAATTAGATACTTCCCTTTCTGGTTGAGTACATTTCAGATTCAGAGCCTGATTACATTTCAGATTAACATCCTGATTGAAGCCTGGTTGACATATGTTTGACTTCTAGAGTCAAAGCTTGATGCCGTATTAAAGCTTGATGCCAAAGCTTGATGTCATATTAAAGCTTGATGACAGATGAACAACTTCAGAACACCTGGTTGTTTATCCTGCCATTTCCTGTCTTGAGTTATCTTTTAGATCATAGTACTCAAGGTTAGATATCAGAGTCTGGTCTACTCAGATTTAGCTATTTTTGATCAGGTTCTGAAAAGATAGATCTCAGGAAAAAACTTCAATGAATTTTGTCAGAGTCTGGTTAGATAAATTTGTCAGAGTCTGGTTAGATTCAAAGAATGTTAGTAACATGTCTGACTTAGTTCAGATAATTGCTTATAGATTTGAACAATCAGATTCTATTTTGTTTCTCCCCCTTTTTGTCATAATCAAAAAGAATTTTAAAAGACAGTAAAGATGCAGAAGAAACACATATCCAGATAAGCAAAAAAATCATTTTCATTAAGTCAAAAGAACAAAACATATCAGAAGACAATCAAAAACAAAGCAAAACATGAAAAACTTGTGCAAAACATCAAGTAGGTTTAGCAGATGAGGCTTGTTGAGAAGCAATGAGTTGCAGCAGTGCTGTAATCCTTTCTGAATTTTCATCTTGCTTAGCCATCCAAGTTTTCATTTCTTCATTTGTTTTCTTTTGATCAACCATAAAATCCTTTAGTTCTTTGACATCCTTCTGAAGATCTGTAGATTCTGAAATAGCAGATTCTGAAACAATAGATTCTGAAACATTCTTAGTAACATCAGGTGCAGGAATTTCTGGAGGTGGAGGAGCTTCTAGAAGAAGAATAGGAGGAGGGTTTCTCTTAATCCGTTTTTGATAAGCAGCAAGCCTTACTTTTGACAATCTAAGACATTGAGTCCTGATTTTCAAAGCCTCCCTATTCAGTCTGTAAAGATATTTCTTCCAAACAGCATTAGCAGCCTCTTTGTCCATAGTAGTCATGCAAACATCCATAATGTCAGCAAAGTCTGAGACATTATCCTTGTCAAAATCTCTTAACATAGTATAAACACTTGATCCCAATTCTGCTTCATCAGGGATTCTGGGTTGGGTTGGTTGTGTTTGTGGTGTTTGTTTAGAAGGTTGAGGTTGTGAGGATGGATGTTCAGATGTTTGTGGTTCAGAAGGTTGAGGTTGTGAAGATGGATGTTCAGATGTTGGTTGGTTGTTTTGTGGTTCAGATGTTTGTTGGGTGGTTTGTGGTTCAGATGTTGGTTGTGGAGTGTTTTGGATTTCAAGAGGTTCTGGAGTTAGAGTTTGAGTTGGGGAATTTTGTGGAGAGGGTGGATGTTCAGAAGTTGGAGATTTAAACAGTTGTTTCCAAACACTCTCAGAACGAGGTTGTTTGAGATCATTCAAACATTCATTAATGTAACCAGATGATTCATCATCAGATGATGTATCAGAGTGGTTAGATTTTTCAGAAGTTGAAGATAAAATGATAGAACGGTTTAAAGGTGTGATATCTAATATCTCATTAGGATTAATGAGATTTTCAGGTTGGTCAGAGTGTTCAGGGTGAACATCCTCTGGAATGGTAGATTCTGGAATAGTGTTTTGAGGTTGTGGTGTTGTTTGTTGAGTTTGTTTGGATTGTGGTGTATGAGTCTCAGATGGTCTAGATCTTTTAAATATGAGGGGTGAGTCAGATGGTGTGGGGGTAGCAGAATGATGAACAGGATTAGAATCAGTGTTAAATACCTGTTTCAGAGTATCTCTAATCTCTTCAAAAGTTGCTGCAGGAGGATTTTGTTGAACCTTCTTCAGCTTCTTCCTTTTCTTCTTCTTTTCAGCATCTGAATGCTTCCTTTTCTTCTGATGACCTTCACTATCAGCTTTTCTCTTACGTCTTCTTTCCCTTGTCAAATCAGGAAGAACTTGGCCTTCCTTCTGCACAAGATTGGCAGGAATCTCAACACCATCTCTTATGCAGCGAGCAACATACTCAGCAATAAGTTCTCTAGGTTCATCTGAGGTGAATAAAGGAAAATCCTCAACAGGAATCCTTCTCCCCCTAACTTCTTCAGAGTTAGTTTTCCTTGGTTTCTCAGATAAATCTTCAACCAATTTCATCCTTCTCAGAGTTAAACCATTTATTTCAGAGCCAATGATAAAATTCAGATCTTCTGTCAACCCAGCCTCTTGCAGATGCGCCACAAGTTGGTTTTCTATCAGAATATCTGAAATCAGTCTTCCCATAGGGATCCATGTTCTGACTTTTCCAGTTTTATCTCTGGCTGTTTCCCTTGTTTCCTTGACGTGAGACACCAGATGATTAAACAACAGATATGGAAGATCAATCTGAATGTTTTGGTGTAAACAATACATGAAGTACAGTTGTTCAGCATTAACATAATCAGATGAGTTTGAAGAGGGTCTGTGAAAGATGGTGTTCATGAAAATCTTAGCCCATATCTTGTAAGTGGGTTTCAAGAACTTAACCTTCTTACAAGGTTCACCAGTAGTGCAGATTTCTTGACAAACATCTTTCAGGTCTTCACGCGCAGAAGACAGAGAGGTTACTCCATCAGTTGCCTTAAAACCAATGAGTTTCCTTATCAGATTTTCAGTGATAACAATCTTTTTCCCCAGCACAGAGGAGTGAATGAACTTTGGAGTAGCAAATGCATGGATCCAAAACTCCTTCACTAACTTTGGATACACAGGACCCATAAGCCTATCAAAGTAACCGTCCCAGCCTTGTGCTTTGATTGAAGAAATCAGATCAAACCCATTTTCAGCAAGATCTTCTAAATCCACGAAACTTTCACACAGCACTTCTAGTGAATCAACAGGAGTTAGGAGAGTGCGTACTGGTTCTATGATAGTGGTAGCATCTTTGGTAGTAACTGCTTTTGAAGTGGATGCCATTGTTGATGATGATGAAGAAGATGAAGATTTCTGGGTTCTTTTAGGGTTTGCAAAGAGAGAGAACAACAAGCAAAAACGCATATGTGTTTGAGAATGTGAAAAGTGTGAATGTGTTGTGAGAGTGGTTTATATAGAAAAATAAAACACGCATGGGAAACACAACAGACATACATAGGACACATACGCACGTTTGCATTAAATGAAAAGTAATCATTTTTAATTATGATATGACATTTGGGGGAAAATCAAGACAGATTGAGATTTTCAAAGCAATACCTTAAACGTCATAATCAGTAGGTGTACTCCATCTTTTCAGATTCTGAGTGACACGTGTTTGCTTTGCATGTGATTCTGTAACTCTTAAGAAATGAAAAGTTTTCAACTTTCAGATCCTCTGAGATGGTCAGTATAGAGTTTCACACAAAAATAATAATTCACAGATAAATTAAACAAGCAAAACAGATGAAATACTTCAGAGTGTTAAACACTTAGCATCTGAGAAGTTGACTCTGAGAAATATTACTCTGGACAAAAATCCATACAAATATTTTTCAGAATAAACTTAAACCTATCTTCAGCAAGGGGTTTTGTGAAAATATCTGCCCATTGATGATCTGTATCAACAAAGGCTAAATTTATTACACCCTTCTGAACATAGTCTCTGATGAAATGATGTTTAATCTCTATATGTTTAGCCTTAGAGTGTAAAATTGGATTTTTGGATAAACATATAGCTGAAGTATTGTCACAGAAGATAGAAAGATTACTCTCATAGATTTGATAATCTTCTAGTTGACTCTTCATCCAGAGCATCTGAGTGGAACACCCAGCAGCAGCAATGTATTCTGCCTCTGTGGTTGATAGTGCAATTGTTGGTTGCTTCTTGCTGTACCACGAGATCAGATGACTTCCAAGAAACTGACAGCTTCCAGAGGTACTTTTGCGCTCAACTCTATCTCCAGCATAGTCAGCATCACAGAATCCAACTAGTGAATATTTGTCAGATCTTCTGTAACACACACCAACATTAGTAGTACCTTTCAGATACCTTAGAATCCTCTTAACAGCAGTTAAGTGTGATTCTCTAGGATCTGATTGGAATCTAGCACATAAACAAACACTAAACAGAATGTCTGGTCTAGAAGCAGTCAAATAAAGAAGAGATCCTATCATACCTCTGTAGAGTTTCTGATCTACCTTCTTACTTACCTCTTCCTTACCTAGAGTGCTTGTAGGATGCATTGGAGTCTTTGCCATTTTGCTATCCAACATGTTAAACTTCTTCAGAAGCTCTTTAACATACTTGGTCTGATGTATGTAGGTGCACTCTGGAGTCTGATTTACTTGGATTCCCAGAAAGAATCTCAGTTCTCCCATCATGCTCATCTCAAATTCTTCCTGCATACATTTAGCAAACTCCTTTCCAAGCATAATATTTGTTGATCCAAAAATAATATCATCTACATAAATTTGACAAATCAACAAATCTTTCTTAATGGTTTTACAAAATAGTGTGGTATCCACTTTTCCTCTGATGAAATTTTTCTTCAGAAGAAAATTACTCAACCTCTCATACCAAGCTCTGGGAGCTTGTTTTAGTCCATAAAGAGATTTTTTCAGTTTGTAAACATGATCTGGAAAATTTTCATTTTCAAAACCAGGAGGTTGGTGGACATACACTTCCTCTTCTATAATTCCATTTAGAAAAGCACTTTTAACATCCATCTGATAAAGAGTGATGTTATGTTGTGCAGCAAATGAAATAAGCAAGCGTATAGACTCTAACCTTGCAACAGGAGCATATGTTTCTGTGTAGTCTATGCCTTCTTGTTGACTGTAGCCTTGAGCAACCAGTCTTGCTTTGTTCCTTTCAACTTCTCCTTTTTCATTAAGTTTATTTCTGAAAACCCATTTTGTTCCAATGACATTGAAACCTTTAGGTCTTGGAACCAGATCCCAGACTTCATTCCTTGTGAATTGATTCAGCTCCTCTTGCATAGCTAAAATCCATTCATTATCTTCCAGAGCCTCATCAACAGATGTTGGTTCTATAATTGACACTAAGCCACAGAAGGAAGATTCAGAAGTTCTGAGAAATGCTCTTGTCCTTATTGGATCATCTTTCTTTCCAATTATCACATCCTCTGGATGAGAAGCTTTCATTCTGGAAGAAGATCCTCTGACTGTTGGTCTTTCAGAAATATGCAGATTGTCAAGTTGGGAAGTTAGAGGCGTAGCATCTGGGTTTGCTTCAGAGTTTTTGTCTTCAGTCTTGTCTGCCTCTGAGCCTTCAGAGTCTGTGAGAATAACTTCTCTATCTGCAGAACTTTCAACTTGCTTTGGCTTTTCAGAGCCAAGCTTATCATCAAATCTAACATGAATAGATTCTTCCACAATCTGTGTTTCAGTATTGAATACTCTGTAGCCTTTAGAGCGTTCAGAATAACCAAGCATGAAACACTTCTGTGCTTTGGAATCAAACTTGTTCAGATGATCTTTAGTGTTAAGCATATAACAAATACATCCAAATGGATGAAAATAAGCAATGTTGGGCTTTCTGTTTCTCCACAATTCATAGGGAGTCTTTTCCAGAAGAGGTCTTACAGACACTCTGTTCTGAATATAACATGCTGTATTTATTGCTTCTGCCCAAAAGTATTTTGCCAGATTTGTCTCGTTGATCATGGTTCTGGCCATTTCTTGCAATGTTCTATTTTTCCTCTCTACAACTCCATTTTGTTGTGGAGTTCTAGGACAGGAGAAATCATGTGCAATTCCTTTTTCAGAAAAATATTTTTCAAAATATTTGTTTTCAAATTCGCCACCATGATCACTTCTGACTTTAATAATTTTGCATTCTTTTTCAGTCTGGACTTGATTGCAGAAGTCAATGAACACAGAATGAGACTCATCCTTGTGTTTTAGAAACTTTACCCATGTCCATCTGCTGTAGTCATCTACAATGACTAACCCATACTTCTTGCCTCTGATGGATGCAGTTTTCACTGGTCCAAACAGATCAATATGAAGTAATTCCAATGGTCTAGAAGTGGAAACAACATTTTTTGGTTTAAAATGAGATTTTGAAAATTTACCCTTTTGACATGCGCCACACAGAGCATCTGAATTGAACTTCAGATTAGGGAGTCCTCTGACCAGATTGAGTTTATTAATCTGAGATATACGTCTCATATTAATATGTCCCAATCTTCTATGCCAGACCCATTGCTCATCATTCACAGATAAAAGGCATTTTACATTTTGAACTTTGAGTTCTGAAAGGTTAATTTTGTAAATGTTGTTTTTCCTCTTTCCACTGAATAGGATTGAACCATTCTTTTGACATACAGCTTTGCAACATTTTTGATTAAAGATGATATCATAACCATTGTCACTTAATTGACTTATGGACAATAGATTATGTTTCAATCCATCAACTAACAGAACATTAGAAATAGAGGGTAGGTTACCATTACCTATTGTACCAGAGCCAATGATCTTGCCCTTCTGGTTCCCTCCAAATTTCACGTCCCCTCCAGATCTAAGTTCCAGGCTTTGGAACATAGACCTTTCGCCCGTCATATGTCGTGAGCATCCAGAGTCCAGGTACCATGATTGGTGTCTGGATTTTGCTGCTAAGAACATCTGCAACAGGTATTATTTGACTTTTAGGTACCCAGATCTTCTTGGGTCCTTTGGGGTTAGATGTTCTGTGGTTTTGCCTAAACTTCTGTTTTTCAACATAGTGTTTATTCTGGCTAACCCTTGGCTTAAACACATAAGTACTCTTTTCAGAGCTTGTATGTTTAATATCATTCAGATGACCAAACTTAAAATGAGAATACAGAGGAGTCTTCTTGATGAAGAGTTTATCAACAGACTTTGGATTGCTTCCAGAGGAGGATTCACATCCAATGCCTCTTCTGTTGTTCCCACTAACACCATAGATCATAGAAGCCATTTTGCTTCTGTCTATGCTTTTAGTGAGAAATCTTCTAAAACTGGAGTCATATTTTTCTAAAATATTTTCACTTGACTCTGTTTCAGTATCAGATTCTTGTTGAGTTGTTTCTAAATCATTTTTGAGTTTTAAATTTATTTCTTTCTGCTCAACAAGTTCTGTTCTCAGAAGATCAATCTCAGATTCAAGATTGCTTTTCAGCTTCTTGTATTTGAGTTTAATCTTGCTGTAGCTTTCCAACATGTCAGATAAACTTTCAACAAGTTCAGCTCTGGAGAGTTCAGAAAATACCTCTTCAGAGTCAGAGTCTGATTCTGACTCAGATTCAGATGATGACGTTCCTTCATCTTGATCATTTGTGTTGGCCATCAGCGCAACATTTGCACATTCTTCCTCAGATTCAGAAGATGATTCAGATTCATCTGAGTCATCCCATGTAGCCATCAGAACCTTTTTCTTTTTATCAAACTTCCTTTTGGGTTTTTCCTTTTGAAGTTTGGGACATTCACTCTTGTAGTGTCCAGGTTCTTTACATTCAAAACAAGTGATCTCTTTCTTGCCAGATCTTCTGTGTCCAGAAGATTCTCTCTTTTGATCAGATCTTCTGAAGTTGTTGAACTTCTTCCCTTTGTGCTTCCAGAGTTTGTTGATCCTTCTGGACAGCATAGATAGTTCATCTTCTTCTTCAGAAGAAGATTCCTCAGAGCTTTCTTCATTAACCTGCAAAGCTTTAACAGATTTGTTAGATTTAAAAGCTAAGGATTTACCTTTATCTTTCTTCTGGGGTTCATCTTCCTCCAGCTCAATCTCATGACTTCTCAAAGAACTGATGAGTTCTTCTAATGAGATTTTGTTCAGATCCTTGGCCAGCTTCAATGCAGTCACCATAGGTCTCCATCTGGTAGGAAGACTTCTGATGATCTTCTTGACATGATCAGATGTTGAGTAGCCCTTGTCCAGAACTTTCAACCCAGCTGTTAGAATCTGAAATCTGGAAAACATAGTCTCAATGTTCTCAGATTCTTCCATTTTGAACGCTTCATACTTCTGTATCAGCGCCAGAGCCTTTGTTTCTTTCACCTGAGAATTTCCCTCATGAGTCATTTTGAGAGACTCAAACATATCATGAGCAGTTTCTCTGTTGGTAATCTTCTCATACTCTGTATGAGATATTGCATTAAGAAGTATGGTTCTGGCTTTGTGATGATTCTTGAATTCTTTCTTCTGCTCCTCAGTCATTGATTTTCTATCAATCTTTTTGCCATCCTTAGTAGGATGTTCATACCCATCAATGACTAAATCCCAGAGATCAGCATCATACCCCAAGAAAAAACTTTCAAGTCTATCCTTCCAATAATCAAATTTTTCTCCATCAAACATTGGAGGTTTGGTGCTGATTCTGTCTCCTTCATATTTGTTGCTTGATGTAGGAATATCACCCATATTAGCAACCAAATAAATAACAGAGTATTTTTCTCACTGGATCTTTATCTGTCACGGTTAAGCGAATGCACACTCAGAACCGGAGCTCTGATGCCAACTGAAGGTGAGAAAATACTTAGAAGGGGGGGTTGAATAAGTATGACAGAAAATAATCAAAGATAAAAACACAAGTATTTTTATCCTGGTTCGTTGAACTCAACTACTCCAGTCCACCCTTTTCAAGAGTGATTTGCCTTTCTCAACAAGGACTTAATCCACTATTCAAATCAACTGATTACAAATAGCAACACCTAAGAACAACTGTTCTTAGTCTTCTCAAGAGCTACTGATCTACCTAGATCCTCTTAAGGAAAACTTCCTTTACAAATTAATGTAATACAATGAAAGAGTAAGAAATTGCTTCTAAGAAAGCTATAAACACAACTGTGTTATTTCTCTAAGTTTAGAACAATGTATGAACAGCAAAGAATATGAGAGCCTTTTTTGCGTGAGAGAGTTCTTGCAATAAGTTTGTCAATTTTCGTCACTGAAGAATGAGCTATGATTTCCTTTATATAGCCACTTGAATATTGGAGAGAATATTTTACCGTTGGAGAAGATATTTCCAATATCAAAATAGTACTGTCCTTTGTACTATTGCAGCAGAGAGACGGCGCACAAAATGTGGGTGTAGCAATTGTCTGCTGAGCTGTGATTATACCATATATGGAATGTACCAGAGGAATAATATTCTTGCAGAGAATTATGTCTATCCCAATTAAGGAAAGATTTGCTGGCATATTCCAACGGATATATTAAAATAATCTTCTTCAAATAATTCTTCAGACAGTTCAGATCAACAGTCAATATCAGAGTCTTCAGTCTTCAGATTCTTCTGGAAACTTCAGAGCCTAAGATGTTCTTCAGATGTTGATGAATCAGAGTTTGGTGCAGCTGTGTGCTTGAAGCGTAACATGCTCTTAGATCAGAGTCTTCACTCAGATCAGAGTCTTCACTCATTCAGAGTCTCTTCACTCAGAGTCTTCTTTCATTCAGATTCTTGATAATATATGCAGCGTGTTGTATCTTCAGAATCTTGATGACTAAGCTCTTATACTTCAGATTCTTCTAATCTTCAGATGCTCTTGAGCCATTCAGAATTCATTGTTCACATCAAATTTGCTCTTTAAGATTAAAATCTTTTGTGCCTGTAGAAAACAGTTTAGAACAAATTTAGAGAGCATAATTCTTGTATGCAAATTATCATTAATGTTATCATCAAAACATAGAGGTATTACTAAGACACAATCTGTGCTCTTACACAAGGGCTACTCAACATCTGATCATGTCAAGAAGATCATCAGAAGTCTTCCTACCAGATGGAGACCTATGGTGACTGCATTGAAGCTGGCCAAGGATCTGAACAAAATCTCATTAGAAGAACTCATCAGTTCTTTGAGAAGTCATGAGATTGAGCTGGAGGAAGATGAACCCCAGAAGAGAGATAAAGGTAAATCCTTAGCTTTTAAATCTAACAAATCTGTTAAAGCTTTGCAGGTTAATGAAGAAAGCTCTGAGGAATCTTCTTCTGAAGAAGAAGATGAACTATCTATGCTGTCCAGAAGGATCAACAAACTCTGGAAGCACAAAGGGAAGAAGTTCAACAACTTCAGAAGATCTGATCAAAAGAGAGAATCTTCTGGACACAGAAGATCTGGCAAGAAAGAGGTCACTTGCTTTGAATGTAAAGAACCTGGACACTACAAGAGTGAATGTCCCAAACTTCAAAAGGAAAAACCCAAAAGGAAGTTTGATAAAAAGAAAAAGGTTCTGATGGCTACATGGGATGACTCAGATGAATCTGAATCATCTTCTGAATCTGAGGAAGAATGTGCAAATGTTGCGCTGATGGCCAACACAAATGATCAAGATGAAGGAACGTCATCATCTGAATCTGAGTCAGAATCAGACTCTGACTCTGAAGAGGTATTTTCTGAACTCTCCAGAGCTGAACTTGTTGAAAGTTTATCTGACATGTTGGAAAGCTACAGCAAGATTAAACTCAAATACAAGAAGCTGAAAAGCAATCTTGAATCTGAGATTGATCTTCTGAGAACAGAACTTGTTGAGCAGAAAGAAATAAATTTAAAACTCAAAAATGATTTAGAAACAACTCAACAAGAATCTGATACTGAAACAGAGTCAAGTGAAAATATTTTAGAAAAATATGACTCCAGTTTTAGAAGATTCCTCACTAAAAGCATAGACAGAAGCAAAATGGCTTCTATGATCTATGGTGTTAGTGGGAACAACAGAAGAGGCATTGGATGTGAATCTTCCTCTGGAAGCAATCCAAAGTCTGTTGATAAACTCTTCATCAAGAAGACTCCTCTGTATTCTCATTTTAAGTTTGGTCATCTGAATGATATTAAACATACAAGCTCTGAAAAGAGTACTTATGTGTTTAAGCCAAGGGTTAGCCAGAATAAACACTATGTTGAAAAACAGAAGTTTAGGCAAAACCACAGAACATCTAACCCCAAAGGACCCAAGAAGATCTGGGTACCTAAAAGTCAAATAATACCTGTTGCAGATGTTCTTAGCAGCAAAATCCAGACACCAATCATGGTACCTGGACTCTGGATGCTCACGACATATGACAGGCGAAAGGTCTATGTTCCAAAGCCTGGAACTTAGATCTGGAGGGGACGTGAAATTTGGAGGGAACCAGAAGGGCAAGATCATTGGCTCTGGTACAATAGGTAATGGTAACCTACCCTCTATTTCTAATGTTCTGTTAGTTGAAGGATTGAAACATAATCTATTGTCCATAAGTCAATTAAGTGACAATGGTTATGATATCATCTTTAATAAAAAATGTTGCAAAGCTGTATGTCAAAAGAATGGTTCAATCCTGTTCAGTGGAAAGAGGAAAAACAACATTTACAAAATTAACCTTTCAGAACTTAAAGTTCAAAATGTAAAATGCCTTTTATCTGTGAATGATGAGCAATGGGTCTGGCATAGAAGATTGGGACATATTAATATGAGACGTATATCTCAGATTAATAAACTCAATCTGGTCAGAGGACTCCCTAATCTGAAGTTCAATTCAGATGCTCTGTGTGGCGCATGTCAAAAGGGTAAATTTTCAAAATCTCATTTTAAACCAAAAAATGTTGTTTCCACCTCTAGACCATTGGAATTACTTCACATTGATCTGTTTGGACCAGTGAAAACTGCATCCATCAGAGGCAAGAAGTATGGGTTAGTCATTGTAGATGACTACAGCAGATGGACATGGGTAAAGTTTCTAAAACACAAGGATGAGTCTCATTCTGTGTTCATTGACTTCTGCAATCAAGTCCAGACTGAAAAAGAATGCAAAATTATTAAAGTCAGAAGTGATCATGGTGGTGAATTTGAAAACAAATATTTTGAAAAATATTTTTCTGAAAAAGGAATTGCACATGATTTCTCCTGTCCTAGAACTCCACAACAAAATGGAGTTGTAGAGAGGAAAAATAGAACATTGCAAGAAATGGCCAGAACCATGATCAACGAGACAAATCTGGCAAAATACTTTTGGGCAGAAGCAATAAATACAGCATGTTATATTCAGAACAGAGTGTCTGTAAGACCTCTTCTGGAAAAGACTCCCTATGAATTGTGGAGAAACAGAAAGCCCAACATTGCTTATTTTCATCCATTTGGATGTATTTGTTATATGCTTAACACTAAAGATCATCTGAACAAGTTTGATTCCAAAGCACAGAAGTGTTTCATGCTTGGTTATTCTGAACGCTCTAAAGGCTACAGAGTATTCAATACTGAAACACAGATTGTGGAAGAATCTATTCATGTTAGATTTGATGATAAGCTTGGCTCTGAAAAGCCAAAGCAAGTTGAAAGTTCTGCAGATAGAGAAGTTATTCTCACAGACTCTGAAGGCTCAGAGGCAGACAAGACTGAAGACAAAGACTCTGAAGCAAACCCAGATGCTACGCCTCTAACTTCCCAACTTGACAATCTGCATATTTCTGAAAGACCAACAGTCAGAGGATCTTCTTCCAGAATGAAAGCTTCTCATCCAGAGGATGTGATAATTGGAAAGAAAGATGATCCAATAAGGACAAGAGCATTTCTCAGAACTTCTGAATCTTCCTTCTGTGGCTTAGTGTCAATTATAGAACCATCATCTGTTGATGAGGCTTTGGAAGATAATGAATGGATTTTAGCTATGCAAGAGGAGCTGAATCAATTCACAAGGAATGAAGTCTGGGATCTGGTTCCAAGACCTAAAGGTTTCAATGTCATTGGAACAAAATGGGTTTTCAGAAATAAACTAAATGAAAAAGGAGAAGTTGAAAGGAACAAAGCAAGACTGGTTGCTCAAGGCTACAGTCAACAAGAAGGCATAGACTACACAGAAACATATGCTCCTGTTGCAAGGTTAGAGTCTATACGCTTGCTTATTTCATTTGCTGCACAACATAACATCACTCTTTATCAGATGGATGTTAAAAGTGCTTTTCTTAATGGAATTATAGAAGAAGAAGTGTATGTCCACCAACCTCCTGGTTTTGAAAATGAAAATTTTCCAGATCATGTTTACAAACTGAAAAAATCTCTTTATGGACTAAAACAAGCTCCCAGAGCTTGGTATGAGAGGTTGAGTAATTTTCTTCTGAAGAAAAATTTCATCAGAGGAAAAGTGGATACCACACTATTTTGTAAAACCATTAAGAAAGATTTGTTGATTTGTCAAATTTATGTAGATGATATTATTTTTGGATCAACAAATATTATGCTTGGAAAGGAGTTTGCTAAATGTATGCAGGAAGAATTTGAGATGAGCATGATGGGAGAATTGAGATTCTTTCTGGGAATCCAAGTAAATCAGACTCCAGAGTGCACCTACATACATCAGACCAAGTATGTTAAAGAGCTTCTGAAGAAGTTTAACATGCTGGATAGCAAAATGGCAAAGACACCAATGCATCCTACAAGCACTCTAGGTAAGGAAGAGGTAAGTAAGAAGGTAGATCAGAAACTCTACAGAGGTATGATAGGATCTCTTCTTTATTTGACTGCTTCTAGACCAGACATTCTGTTTAGTGTTTGTTTATGTGCTAGATTCCAATCAGATCCTAGAGAATCACACTTAACTGCTGTTAAGAGGATTCTAAGGTATCTGAAAGGTACTGCTAATGTTGGTTTGTGTTACAGAAGATCTGACAAATATTCACTAGTTGGATTCTGTGATGCTGACTATGCTGGAGATAGAGTTGAGCGCAAAAGTACTTCTGGAAGCTGTCAGTTTCTTGGAAGTCATCTGATCTCGTGGTACAGCAAGAAGCAACCAACAATTGCACTATCAACCACAGAGGCAGAATACATTGCTGCTGCTGGATGTTCCACTCAGATGCTCTGGATGAAGAGTCAACTAGAAGATTATCAAATCTATGAGAGTAATCTTTCTATCTTCTGTGATAATACTTCTGCTATATGTTTATCCAAAAATCCAATTTTACACTCTAAGGCCAAACATATAGAGATTAAACATCATTTCATCAGAGACTATGTTCAGAAGGGTGTAATAAATTTAGCCTTTGTTGATACAGATCATCAATGGGCAGATATTTTCACAAAACCCCTTGCTGAAGATAGGTTTAAGTTTATTCTGAAAAATATTTGTATGGATTTTTGTCCAGAGTAATATTTCTCAGAGTCAACTTCTCAGATGCTAAGTGTTTAACACTCTGAAGTATTTCATCTGACTTGCTTGTTTAATTTATCTGTGAATTATTATTTTTGTGTGAAACTCTGTACTGACCATCTCAGAGGATCTGAAAGTTGAAAACGTTTCATTTCTTAAGAGTTACAGAATCACATGCAAGCAAACACGTGTCACTCAGAATCTGAAAAGATGGAGTACACCTACTGATTATGACGTTTAAGGTATTGCTTTGAAAATCTCAATCTGTCTTGATTTTCCCCCAAATGTCATATCATAATTAAAAATGATTACTTTTCATTTAATGCAAACGTGCGTATGTGTCCTATGTGTATCTGTTGTGTTTCCCATGCGTGCTTTATTTGTCTATATAAACCACTCTCATAACACATTCACACTTTTCACATTCTCAAACACATATGCGTTTTTGCTTGTTGTTCTCTCTCTTTGCAAACCCTAAAAGAACTCAGAAACCTTCATCTTCTTCATCATCGTCAACAATGGCATCTACATCAAAAGCTGTTTCTACCAAAGATGCTACCACTGTCATAGAACCAGTACGCACTCTCCTAACTCCTGTTGATTCACTAGAAGTGCTGTGTGAAAGTTTCGTGGATTTAGAAGATCTTGCTGAAAATGGGTTTGATCTGATTTCTTCAATCAAAGCACAAGGCTGGGACGGTTACTTTGACAGGCTTATGGGTCCTGTGTATCCAAAGTTAGTGAAGGAGTTTTGGATCCATGCATTTGCTACTCCAAAGTTCATTCACTCCTCTGTGCTGGGGAAAAAGATTGTTATCACTGAAAATCTGATCAGGAAACTCATAGGTTTCAAGGCAACTGATGGAGTAACCTCTCTGTCTTCTGCGCGTGAAGACCTGAAAGATGTTTGTCAAGAAATCTGCACTACTGGTGAACCTTGTAAGAAGGTTAAGTTCTTGAAACCCACTTACAAGATATGGGCTAAGATTTTCATGAACACCATCTTTCATAGACCCTCTTCAAACTCATCTGATTATGTTAATGCTGAACAACTTTACTTCATGTATTGTTTACACCAAAACATTCAGATTGATCTTCCATATCTGTTGTTTAATCATCTGGTGTCTCACGTCAAGGAAACAAGGGAAACAGCAAGAGATAAAACTGGAAAAGTCAGAACATGGATTCCTATGGGAAGGCTGATTTCAGATATTCTGATAGAAAACCAACTTGTGGCGCATCTGCAAGAGGCTGGGTTGACAGAAGATCTGAATTTTATCATTGGCTCTGAAATAAATGGTTTAACTCTGAGAAGGATGAAACTGGTTGAAGATCTATCTGAGAAACCAAGGAAAACTAACTCTGAAGAAGTTAGGGGAAGAAGGATTCCTGTTGAGGATTTTCCTTTATTCACCTCAGATGAACCTAGAGAACTTATTGCTGAGTATGTTGCTCGCTGCATAAGAGATGGTGTTGAGATTCCTGCCAATCTTGTGCAGAAGGAAGGCCAAGTTCTTCCTGATTTGACAAGGGAAAGAAGACGTAAGAGAAAAGCTGATAGTGAAGGTCATCAGAAGAAAAGGAAGCATTCAGATGCTGAAAAGAAGAAGAAAAGGAAGAAGCTGAAGAAGGTTCAACCAAATCCTCCTGCAGCAACTTTTGAAGAAATAAGAGATACTCTGAAACAGGTATTTAACACTGATTCTAATCCTGTTCATCATTCTGCTACTCCCACACCATCTGACTCACCCCTCATATTTAAAAGATCTAGACCATCTGAGACTCATACACCACAACCAACAAACATACAAACAGAAATTCCACAACAAACTAAACAAACAACACCACAACCACAAAACACTATCCCAGAATCTACCATTCCAGAGGATGTTCACCCTGAATACTCTGACCATCCTGAAAATCTCATTGATCCTAATGAAATATTAGATGTCACACCTTTAAACCGTTCTATCATTTTATCTTCAACTTCTGAAAAATCTAACCACTCTGATACATCATCTGATGATGAATCATCTGGTTACATTAATGAATGCTTGAATGATCTCAAACAACCTCGTTCTGAGAGTGTTTGGAAACAACTGTTTAAATCTCCAACTTCTGAACATCCACCTTCTCCACAAAATTCCCCAACTCAAACTCTCACTCCACGACCTCTTGAAATCCAAAACACTCCACAACCAACATCTGAACCACAAACCACCCAACAAACATCTGAACCACAAACCACCCAACAAACATCTGAACCACAAAACAACCAACCAACATCTGAACATCCATCTTCACAACGTCAATCTTCTGAACCACAAACATCTGAACATCCATCTTCACAACCTCAACCTTCTAAACAAACACCACAAACACAACCAACCCAACCCAGAATCCCTGATGAAGCAGAATTGGGATCAAGTGTTTATACTCTGTTAAGAGATTTTGATAAGGATAATGTCTCAGACTTTGCTGACATTATGGATGTTTGCATGACTACTATGGACAAAGAGGCTGCTAATGCTATTTGGAAGAAATATCTTTACAGACTGAATAGGGAGGCTTTGAAAATCAGGACTCAATGTCTTAGATTGTCAAAAGTAAGGCTTGCTGCTTATCAAAAACGGATTAAGAGAAACCCTCCTCCTATTCTTCTTCTAGAAGCTCCTCCACCTCCAGAAATTCCTGCACCTGATGTTACTCAGATTGTTTCAGAATCCACTGTTCCAGAATCTTCTGTTTCAGAATCTACAGATCTTCAGAAGGATGTCAAAGAACTAAAGGATTTCATGGTTGATCAAAAGAAAACAAATGAAGAAATGAAAACTTGGATGGCTAAGCAAGATGAAAATTCAGAAAGGATTACAGCACTGCTGCAACTCATTGCTTCTCAACAAGCCTCATCTGCTAAACCTACTTGATGTTTTGCACAAGTTTTTTCATGTTTTGCTTTGTTTTTGATTGTCTTCTGATATGTTTTGTTCTCTTGACTTAATGACAATGGTCTTTTTGCTTATCTGGATATGTGTTTCTTCTGCATCTTTACTGTCTTTTAAAATTCTTTTTGATTATGACAAAAAGGGGGAGAAACAAAATAGAATCTGATTGTTCAAATCTATAAGCAATTATCTGAACTAAGTCAGACATGTTACTAACATTCTTTGAATCTAACCAGACTCTGACAAATTTAGATAACCAGACTCTGACAAATTTCATTGAAGTTTTTCCTGAGATCTATCTTTTCAGAACCTGATCAAAAATAGCTAAATCTGAGTAGACCAGACTCTGATATCTAACCTTGAGTACTATGATCTAAAAGATAACTCAAGACAGGAAATGGCAAGATAAACAACCAAGTGTTCTGAAGTTGTTCATCTGGCATCAAGCTTTAATATGGCATCAAGCTTTGACTCTAGAAGTCAAACATATGTCAACCAGGCTTCAATCAGGATGTTAACCAGGATTCAATCAGGCTCTGAATCTGAAATGTAATCAGGCTCTGAATCTGAAATGTACTCAACCAGAAAGGGAAGTATCTAATTCCATTAGAGTATTCATTTCAGGGGGAGATTGTTAATCTCAGGGGGAGTAATTTTAATTCATATCTTTATTGAACAAATTGCTCATGTTTTGTCATCATCAAAAAGGGGGAGATTGTAAGAGCACAGATTGTGTCTTAGTAATATCTCTGTGTTTTGATGATAACATTAATGATAATTTGTATACAAGAATTATACTCTCTAAATTTGTTCTAAACTGTTTTCTACAGGCACAAAAGATTTTAATCTTAAAGAGCAAATTTGATGTGAACAATGAATTCTGAATGGCTCAAGAGCATCTGAAGATTAGAAGAATCTGAAGTATAAGAGCTTAGTCATCAAGATTCTGAAGATACAACACGCTGCTTATATTATCAAGAATCTGAATGAAAGAAGACTCTGAGTGAAGAGACTCTGAATGAGAGAAGACTCTAATCTGAGTGAAGACTCTGATCTAAGAGCATGTTACGCTTCAAGCACACAGCTGCATCAGACTCTGATTCATCAACATCTGAAGAACATCTTAGGCTCTGAAGTTTCCAGAAGATTCTGAAGACTGAAGACTCTGATATTGATTGTTGATCTGAACTATCTGAAGAATTATTTGAAGAAGATTATTTTAATATATCCGTTGGAATATGCCAGCAAATCTTTCCTTAATTGGGATAGACAAAATTCTCTGCAAGAAGATTATTCCTCTGATACATTCCACATATGGTAAACTCACAGCTCAGCAGACAATTGCTACACCCACTATTTGTGCGCCGTCTCTCTGCTGCAATAGTACAAAGGACAGTACTATTTTGATATTGGAAATATCTTCTCCAACGGTAAAATATTCTCTCCAATATTCAAGTGGCTATATAAAGGATATCATAGCTCATTCTTCAAGTGACGAATTTTGACGAAAACAATTGCAAGAACTCTCTCACGCGAAAAGCTCTCATATTCTTCACTGTTCATACATTGTTCTAAACTTAGAGAAATAACACAGTTGTGTTTATAGCTTTCATAGAAGCAATTTCTTACTCTTACATTGTATTACATTAATTTGTAAAGGAAGTTTTCCTTAAGAGGATCTAGGTTAGATCAGTAGCTCTTGAGAAGACTAAGAAAATTTGTTCTTAGGTGTTGCTATTTGTAATCAGTTGATTTGAATAGTGGATTAAGTCCTTGTTGAGAAAGGCAAATCACTCTTGAAAAGGGTGGACTGGAGTAGTTGAGTTCAACGAACCAGGATAAAAATACTTGTGTTTTTATCTTTGATTATTTTCTGTCATACTTATTCAACCCCCCCCTTCTAAGTATTTTCTCACCTTCAGTCTATCCCTCCCACCACCCAAAGTCCAATCCGCATTGGCAACCATCAAAATCTACCATGCTGGCTTCACGCGCATTTTCAATTACCCGTCTGCAATCACATGCATCACGCGCATCGCATTCGACTTCATAAGCATCTTGCATCATATGCATACCCAATCATACCATACTTCCCCAGCTCCTGCATCTCCGCACGTCAGCATTTGCATTTGCACTTCCACTCGTATGGAATGTCATTTATCATCCAGCATTCATATATGCAAGTCAAGGTCCAGGATCAATCTCGAAGATTTCCAAGACCTTCGACCGCCCATTCAGGGGCGTCTTCCGCAAGATAGTGGGTTTACCCCACGATTTTCAAGAGCTTCAAAGTAGTCATCAACCCAGTCAGGGGCAATCTTCTGCAATTGTGAGTCTCTCCCACAAAATTTGAAGTTATTCAGCCCAGTCAGGGGCATCTTTTTTCAAGACCATGGGCGTCTCCCGTGAAGAATTTCAACCTCGTGGTTGATCAAATATGCAAATCAACATTCAGCCCAACCAGGGGCATACCATTCAAGACCGTGAGCGTTCCTCACGAAGTGTTCAACCTTTTGTTGGGCAAATCCAAGAAGTTCAAAGCAAGATCCAACCCGAGCAGGGGCATCTTCAGCAAAACCGTGAGCGTTCCTCACAAAGTTGTTCGGCCTTTGTTAAGCAAGACAAGGCATCAAGACAAATTCAGCCCAGTCAGGGGCATCCTCTTCAGAATTCATGGGCGTAACCATGAAATCATTTCAGCAAATTATGATTGCCAAGCAAAGACGGTGGGCGTACCCCGTCGACTCATTTCAAATTCAATCTTCCTCTCAGGGGTTCCGCAATAAGTTGTACCCAGCAAGCGTGACCGTTGTCAATTGCCTTACTATCATCCTTTTGGTGATAGTCGAACTTCGTCAGTTCAACCTAGCCTGCATCCTTTTGGTGTTGGTAAACTTCAAATCTGTGTTGTTTTATCATCCTTTTGGTAGTAGCGACCTGTGTATTGTGTTTTCGCTCTACCATCCTTTTGGTGGTAGGTCTGGTATTTCGTCGATATCAGATTGTGCATTGTTTTGTTTGTGTTTTCGCTCTACCATCCTTTTGGTGGTAGGTCTGGTATTTCGTCGATATCAGATTGCGCGATGTTTTGGTGTGAGTTTCGCTCTACCATCCTTTTGGTGGTAGGTCTGGTACTTCGTCGGTATCAGATTGCGCGATGCTTTCTTTTATGTTTTCGCTCTACCATCCTTTTGGTGGTAGGTCTGGTACTCCGTCGGTATCAGATTGCGCGATGTTTTCTTTTATGTTTTCGCTCTACCATCCTTTTGGTGGTAGGTCTGGTACTTCGTCGGTATCAGATTGCACGATGTTTTCTTTTATGTTTTCGCTCTACCATCCTTTTGGTGATAGGTCTGGTACTTCGTCGGTATCAGATTGTGCGATGTTTTCTTTGTGTTTTCGCTCTACCATCCTTTTGGTGGTAGGTCTGGTACTTTGTCGGTATCAGATTGCGTGATGTTTTGTTTGTGTTTTCGCTCTACCATCCTTTTGGTGGTAGGTCTGGTACTTCGTCGGTATCAGATTGCGCGATGTTTTGTTTGTATTTTCGCTCTACCATCCTTTTGGTGGTAGGTCTGGTATTTCGTCGATATCAGATTGCGCGTTATTTAATTTGTGTTTCGCTCTGCCATCCTTTTGGTGGTAGGTCTGGCATTTCGTCGATATCAGATTGTGCAATATTTTGGTGTGAGTTTCGCTCCGTCATCCTTTTGGTGGGGGGTCTATCATGGTCATTAATGATAGATTGTGCGATCTGTGTTGTGTTTCGCTCTGCCATCCTTTTGGTGGTAGGTCTGGTATTTCGTCGATATCAGATTGTGCGATATTTTGGTGTGAGTTTCGCTCCGTCATCCTTTTGGTGGGGGGTCTATCATGGTCATTAATGATAGATTGTGCGATCTGTGTTGTGTTTCGCTCTGCCATCCTTTTGGTGGTAGGTCTGGCATTTCGTCGATATCAGATTGTGCGATATTTTGGTGTGAGTTTCGCTCCGTCATCCTTTTGGTGGGGGGTCTATCATGGTCATTAATGATAGATTGTGCGATCTGTGTTGTATTTCGCTCTACCATCCTTTTGGTGGTAGGTCTGGCATTTCGTCGATATCAGATTGTGCGATATTTTGGTGTGAGTTTCGCTCCGTCATCCTTTTGGTGGGGGGTCTATCATGGTCATTAATGATAGATTGTGCGATCTGTGTTGTGTTTCGCTCTGCCATCCTTTTGGTGGTAGGTCTGATACTTCGTCGGTATCAGATTGTGCGATGTTTTCTTTTATGTTTTCGCTCTATCATCCTTTTGGTGGTAGGTCTGATATTTCGTCGATGTCAGATTACGCGATGTTTTGGTTGTGTTTTGCTCTACCGCCCTTTTTTGGTGGTAATACCCGTGTTCATTTCTTTCCATCATCCTTTTGGTGATGACAACTTTTTGCCGTTTATTTACTTTGGGTTACGTTTTCCAGTATTTCACTTCCCGAGCATCTCTTTTCTTTTTGGACAAATTTTGAGGTCTTCTTATATCTAATTGACTTCCACCTTAAAATGAACGACAAGCATCAGTTCATTCTCTCAAGTTTAAGGCAATTAGATAGGGGCATCTGTCATACCCCAAATTTGTCCTACTTCGATATTTAATGAACGTTTTACTGATTCATGACTTCTGACCATGACTCTCTAAGATTTCGTTTATAAAGACTTTATGTGTACTCATTGTGGTTATAATCCCTAACAATTTATATGGGAAGAGCGTGCCTCCAACCCCTTATACCCAAAATCATGTTTGTCCTCGTTTTCACGATCAGATAAATATGATATGGTCAACGGCATAAAATGCGTAATTGGATTTACCTCGCAACGTGATTGTTGGTTTTCAATAGGTTTGAACACTGTTTTAACTTGATTACGAGCTCCT
Organism: Lathyrus sativus; assembly: GCA_963859935.3. Classification (NCBI taxonomy): domain Eukaryota; kingdom Viridiplantae; phylum Streptophyta; class Magnoliopsida; order Fabales; family Fabaceae; genus Lathyrus; species Lathyrus sativus. Next base: position 571,149,203 of record OZ012740.1, on the reverse strand, counting down.
CTAAAGGTTGTGCGGGCCTCATTACAAGTTGCTTGTTACGATATGCACTTAATTCAAGATACTTCTCATGATGCTTCTAGACACGGTCGATCTGGCCTCAGACCTTATTCGATTTGATTACAGACGTCAAGCTATGTTTGGATTCCAAATCAGTTTGTGACAAACTTAGATTTAGTTTTCAAATTTCAAGAGTGTTTGATCTATTACAAGGATGTTTGAATGAAAAATTGTGGAGTTTGGATTCAAGTTACGGGTGTATTAATTTCAAGTCATTTAATGCAAGGTCGTTGAAACTGAAATTCAGCATTAACATATTACGCCAAGTTGCAATTTGGAAATGGAGGCGAAGAATCACCGCATTGCACAGGATCTTTATCTTGTTGTATTTAAAAGTGATAAAGAATAATGATACATGGCAATTTGTCAGTCAGACAAGAGGGGGAATAATACACATTATCACTCATATTACAATTCCCTCATAAGCAATGTCAATGTGTTACAAGTTCAATACATCCTGTGCTTGGATTACAAATTGGCCAAAAGATCTAAATGGGCACACAATCTAACTCTGCAAGTTACTACCAAACCTTGCCATTTTGTTCTACATTAAAATCATGTAATTTACGCACAGTAGTTAGGGAAATATGGCCTCTGTGCATCCTTCGGCTTTGTGTGTTCCTATAAATATATGATAATACAAATCAAGATGACTTTATACATCACTTTCCCAATCAAAATTGCAGGATGCTAAAGTTACTAATTTATTGCAAAAAAAAGGAATACGAAAAAGGGAATGAGGTTTCCCACGGTCCCCTAGGAAGGCCAATGTTTCTAGCACTTAAGGACTCAATTCAAATACAAATTAGAGTTGGAACAGATATGGCTCTGGATGATGTTGTCAAGACCACTGTTACTGGACCAAGAGTTGAGGAGGCTACATGTAGATGGGTAGACGGATGCGTTGCAGCTTACAGCAGACCCACTCGCCATCCACTAGCTATGCAAACGGAGTCAAAAGAACAACTTATTCCACCTGCACCATATAAAACAGCCCTTGGTAATGAATAAAGAGAAGGACAAAATAAATGTTTTCAAAGGGTAAAGACAAGAGGTGCCATCTTCACACGTAAATATGGACTCAAAAGCCAAAGAAGGGACTTGCACTCACCTATATTACAAAACCTACAGCAACTTTAATTCAAGACGTTTCCCAAGGACCATGTCTCGCAGCAAGTCTATTAGCTTTCACAAGTTCCATTAGTCCACCATGTAGACCCATGATTACATTTTCAGCCATTCAATTCTAATAGACAAAAAGACACGGTAAACAAGAAAAATCACAAGCTCCACAAGCTGGTATATGGCACACCCAAAACCAAGTTGTACGTTTTCACACAGCATATAGACCCATGAAAACACACATCCCAACATTCTCCAAAACGCACCTGCAATACCACAAGCAATGTTGTAATAGTGGCCCATTGTAAAAAAAATTAAAAAAAAGAGAGAGGACCGTACTAGCCACGATTTCATGACCTGCAATCCCAAAATCAGTACCTCCTGCACAGACAATTCCATCAGCTGCCATACCCCCACAAGGCTACGCGTTATGTACCTTTGTGAAACCATAAATTCGTCTATATCATGACCAAGCACAAAACCTGTGAGACGATACCATATAAGAAATGCACCACAACCATATAGGAAATGAAAAATACAAATACAAAAGATAAGGATGAAGACAAAAGAGGTTTTCGTACCATAACTAATACATCACCCTCCCAGGACAGTCTGCAACAACCAGTACATCTACCACAAATTAATCCACAAAGCACTCCTGTCTCACTCCTCAGAAAACCGTTATGATAATACAGAATCATTCACCACTACTCAAAAAAAGGAATCAACAACCACTACCACGATTGGGTACGAAAGCCACAAAATAATTTCAGATAAAAATCCTGTTATGCCCTCACTCACGTTATAAAAGAGAACCCATACTCATTGAAGGGGAAACCAAAGAAAGGCTGCGAGAATTGCTCCAAATCGATATTCCTACATCAACCTAAATTTTTCTTTCAATTCCTTATACCTTTTCTACACCTCAAATCACCTCTCAACATTTCTCCAGCCTTCCAACATTCCTTCAAGAATTTCAACAATAAACCTCTCTACAGAACCTCACTCAAGCCATTCACTTCATCAATCTTCCTCATCAAACCAACATAATCCATACAAATAAAGTTGATTCTTCTTCATCCAAGAGGGACTCTTCCAACTTCAAAAATCCTGTCTCACTCTCATCATCTTTCACAACATAAATTTTTCTAAATACAACAGAGCAAAAGAATGCAATAGTAGAACCTGTTTTTTTTTCTTCTGCTAAAAAACCAGAGTTGATAGAACAACAACACAACCTTCAAATTCAGAAGCTCCAAACCTACAACCTGCTTCATCTACCCATTCTTTCAACTTCAAAAACATCAACCCAGAAAACTCCTTAAAACTTCACTCACCATCACCTTTGAACTCCACCTTCCTCCATTAACCCTCGAATCACAATCCTCCCAGAAACTCTTTTACTCACAAACCCAATTCTCACAATCGAAAATCAAAATCCCCCAACCATTCTCGGTCTTCCAAATCAATGATAACAATAAAACCCACATTATTCTTCATACCTCAACCCGTTCTTTACCAGACCTCAACCCATTGACCGAAATTCTTTTCCTTCCTCCAAATCCTTGACCTCTTCCATTTTCTGAGACATAAAGCTTTAAACCACCTTCAAATCACTCCTAAAAACTAAAATCAGATCTGAAACCGAGGAAATGATTTGAGAGATGAGTCAAGATAGAAGAAGAGATAGTGAAACCTAACAAGTGTCAGTACTTACCTGAGAACGGTTGAATGAAAGACGGAGGATACAAGGACAAATTGTGAGAAGGTAGCTTTGATTTAAATTTTTTTTCTGTTTTACGAGCTGGTGTGTCTATGACATTGCTCATTCGGTCTGGGTCGGACGCTTCTGCGCGCTCCCATGGCGGCCGTATTCGAGATGGAGAGGTTTGAGAGAAGGAGATATTGTTTAACGAATGATTATTCCAACCCTCGTGGTTCTTGGACCGTGCAGGTAATGGGCTCGGTGGAGCCCATGTCATTCTCATGATGATTTGCTTTTCACAAAAGCCTGGGATTTCGGTTTATCCCCTCTTTTTCTTTCCTTATCTTTGTTTTTTTTACATTTTTATTTTAATCAATACTTTCTCATAAAAAATATTAATAAGGTTTAATGTCTTGATAGATTTTATTAATTACTTTTTTATACTTCTTTACTATTTAACCTAATATATCTTATCTAGTTTGATTAAGCTTGGTAAGAGATTTTAGATTATTTCGCTTCGATTTTGCCCTTCTTTTTGTGTGCGGTCGATGACGATACTCCAAGTTATAACTTTGTCAATTTATTGACGAGTAATGACAAACCCGAGACCGTTTTCTTTTTAACTTCTTTCATTTTCGATTTTCATCGATTTCTTGCTTATTTTAGTCAATGATGACTTTTAATAATTATTATCAGTCAAATTATTGATAGATGATAGTTTTAGTCGAGACTATTTCACTTTCGCTTCAAATCATTTTTAAAACATTTTCTCGATCAAACTCCAAAAGAAGGAGATTCTTGGAATCTAGCATTCCTTGGGTCTTCGAGTGAATAATTCTCGAGGCAAGCTCTTGAGTTGTTATTCACTCAATCTTTTGATTTTCTCAAACACTTTTTTTCTCAATATTTTCTCTATTAAAACTCCGAAAGAAGGAGGTACTTGGGATCTAGCATTCCTTGTGTCTTCGAGTGAATAATTCTCGAGGCACGCTCTTGAGTTGTTATTCACTCAACCTTTTCGACTCTTTCAAATTCAAACATTCTCAAACGTTCTCCTAAGTCGAATGTTCGTCCGCATTCGCAGCCCTTTTTCATTCACAATTCCTCGTGGTCTCGATATTAGGAGCACCCTCAGGGACTAATATCGTTTCTCACAATTCTAACCCTTGACACGTCGTCAAGTCGGTTCCATCTTCGATCAAATCCTCGACACGTCGTCGAGCTACTTCAAAACAGCTTCCTTTTGGCCTCGCATGCCATTTTTCGATTCGATCCTTTCACAATCATTTTCAAACTTACGAAAGAGAGATATTCTTGGAATCTAGCATTCTTTGAATATTTGAACGAGTGATTCTCGAGGCGCGCCCTTGAGTTGTTATTAGTTCATTCTTTCGATTTCAAAACATCCAACTCTTCATCTTCAACTTATTCAGTCAATTCCCGAAAGAATTGAGTTCTTGGAGTCTCGCATTCCTTGAACTCTTGAGTGACAAGCTCTTGAGGCGCGCTCTTGGGTTGCTTGTCAGTCACCCTTTCGTCTCTTTCCCAAACTCCCAATCTATTCAACCTCATCTTTTCGTGGTCGTCTCCACGAACTACGGACGCTCTGATTCTTTATTCATTCTTGAATATAAGATACGTAGGCACAAGATTGCGATGATCTTGGCGAGCACACTTCTATCCATCTCCCATTTCCCCTCATCTTTTCCCGTAGTCGAACTACGACGCTCTGATTTCTCGTTCTCGTCCGAATGAGCATACGTAGGCACAAGGGCCCCAATCCTTGGCGAGCACCCTATCCTCTAACCACCCATCTCTCCTTTGCGTCTTTAACCTTTTAACCTACCAATTCTACCTTTAACAACGAGAAGAAACAAGTAAACCTAAACAACACTCCCCACAATTACCTTAAGAGGTTCCCGTCGAGTACGACGGACATGAGGGGTGCTAATACCTTCCCCTCACGTAACCGACTCCCGAACCCGGAACATGGTTGCGACAGCCCTGTTCCTATCCTTTCGTTTTTAAGAGGTTTTCTCGATATTTTCCTCTCCCGTTTATTCGGGAAAAATAAAGTTCGGTGGCGACTCTGTCGAACCGCATTTCCGCGCCTTTCGCGCGAGGGTCGTATTTTCGAATGAATTTTTTTCGAGGTGCGACAGGTACCCGTCTGATTCGGTTTTTACCAGTCTTTCTGAGCCTAGTCGTTACTAGTATTACCTTCAGACCCAATCGTTATTGGTACCCCTTGACTCGTTCATTACCAATCTCTATAAGTCTAGTGGTCACTAGCCTTGTTCGGAAAGTCTAGTGGTTACTAGCATTACCCAGAACCAATCGTTATTGGTATACCTGAGTTAGTCATCACCAATCGGTCTAAGCCCAATGTTTATTGGCATCGCTTAAAGCAGATTGTTATCACCGCATTGGTCTGGTCGTTACCAAACTCCTTGAAAATCCAATGGTCATTGGTCTCCCTGGATTCGGTCGTAACCAAATTTTCCAGTTAAGTCTAGTGGTTACTAGCATCATCCAAAACCAATTGTTATTGGTATATCCTGATTTGGTTATCACCAGCCCCTTCTAAATCCAGTGGTTACTAGCGTTGCTTGAAAACTAATCGTTATTAGTGCTGAAAGTTGATTGTTACCAATTTCCCCAGCCAGAGTCCTGTTGTTTTAACAACATTGTTTGGAACTCTCAATTGTAATTGGAACTTTGATTTGGTCATCACCATATCCCCAAGAAGTCTAGTGACATTTAACACTTCTTGGAAACCGTTATTGATTCAGTCGTCACCATATCCCTAGTAAGTCTAGTGGAAACTAGCACTGTTTGAAGCTATTTGTTATGCTGGTCGTCACCAGTTTCCCCATTTGAAGCTTTTGCTTCTCCAGTCGAGTCTCGGAGAACTAGTGGATACTAGTTTCCCCGGCGCATTCGGTCTTGTTTCTAACCTTTTCCTGAAGATCACGTTTGAACTCTTCGGTATAGGAAATTTCTCATCTGGTTATCCCCAGTGAGATTCGTGTCTTTGTTCCGTCTTTCCCCGGTGAAGTTCTGCTTCCCCAGTGGATTTATCCCCCAGCAAAGTTTTCCCCAGTGGGTTTCTTCCCCAGTGTGGTTTGCCTTTCTTTTCTTTCGCTTCCCCAGTGAAGAATTGTTATTTTCCCCGGTGGACTTCTTCATCTAGTTATTCCCAGTGAGGCTCATATCTCCTTTCCCCAACGGAGATGTGTCTTCCCTGTTGGAATTTGTGTCCCCTGTGTGAAAGATTTCCTTGAACAACATCATTAGTCATGTTTGAACTATCTTGCTTACTTAGTCTTGAATCTTTCCCCGGTGTGTCGGGTCCCTTGTGAGTGGTTACTCGTTGTATTGCCGTTCTTTTATATTTTCTCGTGTGTTTGCATCTGTCGTGCATTCAAGCATTATATAACATTATTTAGATTCATGGCATATTTGCATTCGTCCTTTTGCATACCATCGAATCTAAGGGACAAAATTTCTGGTTTGCTATACTTAAATACCTTTCACTGCGATTCTATGAGGATTGTCATCTCTCATCACCATCTAGTGAAGATATTTAAATAGGGGCATCTGTTGCACCCCAAATTTTGACCCCTTAGATCCTCATCATCATTTTAGGATCATATTCGTTTGATTAACTAACCTTAACCCATTTTCAGTTTATCTTTTGTTAAGATGCAGATGAATTAGGGTTCCGTACCGTCAAAATCGAGGTTTCGGTGGTCTGATCAATCAATGTTTTGGATTGATTCAACTTCAAATAAGTCTCCACATCATCAAGAATACAACATTGGATCAAGTATGGATTCAATTTGAGGTAGTCACCCGGGGATTGAGAACAGTGCAATTTAAGGTACCCGATTAGGGTTTTCGACGAGAAAAAGTCAACTATAGTTTGACTTTTGGTTTAAAGAGTGTTTCAATGGTGGGATTTTGGTCCTTTAAGTTCCTATGGCTTAGTAAAGTCCATCAAAGAGTTTCAAGTCCTCAGGATGTCCGGATCATCAACGGTCGACTCGGTAGGCACCGATTGATCGAACGGTTGACCGAAAAGTCAACTCTTCAACAATAAGGAATTTGACTTCAAGGTGTGAATAAAAAATGTTCCTTATGTCATATTACACCTCCCCATAAAATTTCATGACCATTGGATCAAGGGTTAAGAAGTAATTGCAAAAATCGGGAATTAGGGTTTCGAAAGGGGCAAAACCATAACTCCTCAACCACACATCCAAATGAAGTGGTCCAAAGCTCATTGGAAAGCTCTTGACAAATCCTAAAAAATACTCAAAGTGGTCCATAATCAAAAAAGGCATAGAATTGGAGTTATAGCAAAATTCATTTTTGAAGGGGAAATAACTTAGAAAAATTCTAAGTTATTTAACACTTTTAAGTGGTTTTTTCAGAAACTTTGAAGGGTTTTTCAACCTAGTTCCATCAAGAATTTGGAAATTCCCAAAACATGATAGTTATAGAGTTACTTGAGGACTTTCCAAATTGTGGTAGAACTCCTCAATAGCATGATTGAGCAGGAAGTTATGCACCATAGAAGTTGGGCCTTCCACACTTGAAATCACTTTGTCAAGAATTCTCAAATTTGGATTTTCACAACTTAGGCTACTCTCAACCCTTGGATCTTGACCCAAACTGATAATGTGAGGCATGGATAGAGAGAAAACCAGGAAAAAGGATGGTTTTGGTGAACATAGCAAGTTGTTGCAACTTGGCAATATAATAATCAAATGTAAGAAGGAGAGAGAAACTTTAATGCTAGGACTGTTGCAGTTGGCTTACTCTACCCTCACAGATCATCTCGGTCACTTCATTTCCATTTCCACTTGAGTTTTCTGATCTCCTTTGAACATTGGAGCTGATGATCTTGCAAGATTCATTTGAAAATCTCATGAAAACTCCCTCCAAAAGCGGTAAAAGACCAAGGCTGCCCTCACTCTTGTTTTGCTATAAATAGAGGCATCTTCTATGAGTTTAAGTACACCAGAGAAATCTCAAAAAAACCAGAGAAAACATAGCTCTCATTCTCCTTTCATTCCTCAAGAATTTCAAAAATCTCAAAGTCCCCATTTTCACTAAAAAGCTGTCTTGAGCAAAACTCTGCTCAAGACCAGTTCTATCATTTCCAAGTCTCTAAAAATCATCTACATAATCCCTAAATATAGTATAGAAGGTGTCCATACCTTTAAACCTCTAAAAAAAAAACCATTTTGCAAAAAGTCAACTTTCACACCAAGAAAGTTTGACCACCATACTCAAAACTTGCCAAATCCTTGTCTATGCTTGTTCTTGCTGTTCTAACCATCCACACACCTCACATATGTCATATTACAACTGTCTAAAGCATTGAAAATCAATTGGGAATCACCTAACTCCAACTGTCTTGAAGTTTGGTTTTGTTGCTTCAAGAGGAAGTAAGCTTCATCACATTACAAAGGAAGGATTATCTCTGGGTTTCTAAGATTTTTAGCTTGTTCAAGGCTGGTAAACAAGAGGTATGTGATATTCTAACTATCTATTAATCATACATTGTCATGTATTGTCATTTTGTGATGATTTGTGTGAAAACATACTATGGCTGCCCTATTGTGTTTCTTTGTCAAGAATCCTAGTTTTATGATCATGATGCTTATTTTGTCAATATATTGTCATTTGTAAATGATATGTGGATGATAGGTTATAAGTTTGTGCCTTGTTATCATGTTTAGACTTGTTAGTGAGATTTTGGTCATTTGGTAGATTTAGGATCTAACCTTGAAAAGTGATATGCTTGCCCTAGAACTGTCCAACCTAGCTCATTAGTGAGATATGTAGATAACTTGTAACTTGCTCATAGATCCCCCTTGCCCTTGATCATGTGTGAATCAATGTGGCCTTTTGTTTTCATTATGATGATTTCATGTTTGTCTTGCCTATCATTGCTTTGAAGTGGTTCTTAAGTGGTTATACTTGCTATTCCTCATGCCTCAAGTCTTTGGTCAATGTTTGATTTTGTTCATAATGCTTATGTTGGTGGAGATGTGAGAAGTATGAAGCTTAGTCATTAGGGTTGTCTTGTGAGACATGTTTGATTTTGCTGTCCAATTTGGTTTAATATGTCATTTTTGGCTTGGCGTGCTTTTGCTTGACTCTATGTTTAGAGACTCATTTATTTACCTATTTCAAGAATGTGTATGATGTTGTTATGCTCAAAATCTGTCTAAATGTTCAAACTGTCTTACCATGCCTCTCTTGATTTTTCTTCAAATATCATGAGACCAAATATACCATTTTCTGTTTCAAGCATTTTCCACATGATTTGTGTGCATTGAACCATTAGCCTATCCATTTAAAACTTGTGCATGATCCCAAATTCTCCAAGTGTCATGGTTATGGTTGGCTGCATATTTCAAATGTTGTGTTTGTATGCCTTGAAGCTTCAAAGTGCCTTTTTTGGTTTGATTAGGTTTTCAACCACTTTCTGAGTTTGGTATCATCTTTTATCATATGTGTAACATGTGCATATCATTGATTTCTTCAAAAACTCACTGCTTTAAAGAAATCACATGCTGCCTCAAGCCTTGCTAAGGCAGATTTTCAACTTTTGCACCGATACACCAATTTTCATTTTACTTGGCACATGCTCTTCTTTGAGTTCAAAACACTTTCCTTATGATATTTATGATGTGTGCATATTGATTATTTGTGCTGTCCTGGTTTGTTTTCACAATTCACTTTCCATTTGCACTTATACACTAAATCTGCCACAACATAACCAAGTTGCATTTCTGTTTGCATATACATGTTTGTAGAGTTGTAACTCACTCACATGTTTGATTCTAAGGTGTGTACATGTTTGGTTTGGTCTAAGATTACCTACATTTGCATTTCACTACTTAATTGCATTTTGAGCCAAAACTGTCATGACCACATACCAAAATCTTGTATGCTTGCAGTATGCTTAATCTCAGAGTGATAACTCATCCTTCTCTATATTTGTGATGTGTGTATGTGTTGTTTGTCAATGTGAGATCTTCTTTGCATCTGAACTATGTTTGCGTACCATAGCTGTCAAACCTGTTTTGAAAAGAAGAACACTTGTGCTCCTTATGTTGCCTATTGCTCAGGGTTTGTAAACTTGCATTTGGAGTTGGTATTTAAGTGATTGATGTAGGCATTATCATGCTAAGTTTCATTTGTGTCAATAGCCTGTTTAGGATCAGTTGAAGGTTTGTTAGCCTTAATTCAAGTGGCAGGTTTGGTTTGATTTTGGTGTGGTACTGCTGTCTAGACCAGTTGTGAGTTTGATTAAGGAGTCTATTGGTATTCAATTCTTGTTGTTCAAATCATAGTGATTGTTTGATGTGTATCTGTTCAAATTGTTTTGAAACTTGTTTTTTGCAACTTATGTCATAAATTTCAAAACCATAAGTCACTTTGTATTCAAGTTGGAATTTAAGCTTCATCTGTTTTGGAACTTCATATATGTTGTATTGGAGTGTGTGAGGACCTTCAAATTGTTTTAAACATGAGTGAATGGAGTTGTAGCTTTGAAATTGCATTTCAGTCACTAATTTTGCAGCTGTCATGTGTTTTTCAAATCCTTATTGTTTGTGAACTTTCTTAAGGTTTAGACACACCCTATATGATGTTTTGAAGATGTTTGTGTGATTCATTCACTTTATTTTGGTCTGTTTCATAATCTCACTATCTCACTTGCATGTGTTTTGATTTCTCCTTCATTTCCACATAACAGTTAGAGTTTTGACTCATGAGTGTTTGGTTTGAATGCATGAACTTTTTATACATGATATTTGAATTGTGTTTGAGCTCTTTTTCTGATCATATCATGACTGGTTTGGTCATTGGCTTGGTAAATGCATTTTTTCATCCAAATTTGCAACTACCATCGTGTTTTCATTTCAAAGCATCTTTTCAAAATTCTACCTGGACCGTCTTTTTCCTTGTTTAAAAACACCCAAGATTGACCTAAGGTTTGTTTGATTTGGTTAAGAATTGGTTAAGTTTGACATCAAAATGCTTTTGTGAAAATTGCCCTGCTCTTGCTTCATTGTGCCCAGAAATTCATAAGACCACGCCATATATATTTATGGGGGTGGCTATATCAACGAATGTATAGCCACCCCAGTGGTAAGCAACTTACTCATTTCACACCTTGCAAAGCCTAGACCTGGGTTCGATCCCTGAGGAGGATCAACCCTTTTGCCCCTTTTTCTTTTTTCCTTGCACGCGTGTATTGGGCTGGAGGGCGTGGGTTCAACTCCCACCCCTTGCATTTTCTCTTTTTTTTTACTTGTTAAATTTTGTTTTGTACATTTAATTCATAAATCTTTCAAAAATCACAACTCTCTCATTTTTCACCCTTTTTGATCCATTCTTTTTGCATTGTGTTTGTTTTAATATCTACTTTTATGTAGTATAAATATATTGCTTGTTGTTATTAATTATAATGTCTTTTGCCTAGGTGGAAATATGTTCATTTGTTAAGATCGTTATCTTATGTACAATATTTTCTTGTGAGATCTTTACTTCCCTTGTTAGTTAACATGCTAGGGTACTCCCCTTTGGTTGTTACCATAACCTTGTCTTATTTTCCTCCTAAATTATGAGGTTTAAACTGATTTACCTGTGTTCAATTATCATCTATATTTGCTATGCTTTGAACCTGTGACATGCTTACTTTCAATTTGTGATTTATTTATGTGGTTGTTACCTTCATCATGTTTCAATCTTTGTTAAGATATGTCCTCAAGCTTTATTAAGATGTGCTCTAATCTTTGTTAAGATGATTGATTATCGATTGTAACCATTGGTATCATTTGAATTATCTGCTTATTGTAATATGCATGCTTACTTGTCTTAATCTTATTTCATCTTGCTTATTTGATCATTTGCTTTGTCAAGTACTTCTTCCCCAAGTGATGGAACTTTTTAGTTCTCATCCAAGTTGTCTCTCTCTCTCTCTCTCTCTCTCTCTCTCTCTCTCTCTCTCTCTCTCTCTCTCTCTCTCTCTCTCTCTCTCTCTCTCTCTCTCTCTCTCTCTCTCTCTCTCTCTCTCTCTCTCTCTCTCTCTCTCTCTCTCTCTCTCTCTCTCTCTCTCTCTCTCTCTCTCTCTCTCTCTCTCTCTCTCTCTCTCTCTCTCTCTCTCTCCTTCCAAAGGAAAAGTCTCTCCTTGACCCCTGTATCATTGGATAGCTCATTTTATCCCTCCCTTGACTTTGTGAAGTCATCCTAACCCTAGCTTGGTTAAGTATAGAACATTTAAGCCTTAGACTTTGCTTTGAGTCTAAAATACCCACCTTCACTACGAGTGTTTCTTCAATTAGAACCCTAGGATAGAGTTTGTAAACTCTATGTAAGAATCATAATGATGATTGCTTACTCCCCTTTTGAGTGTTTTAACATAGATCTAGAGAGTTTTGTTAAACTCTACACATACATTGTTATGTTTGTTCCCCTTTGAACCTTGATCATAATCAAGTGTTCTTCAACCCTAGTGAGGTGAACTACGATTGCTCTGATTCTATCCTAGTTAGGATACGTAGGCAGAGGACGCAACGTCTTTGCGAGCAAACTTAGAAATTCTTTAGGTCTTTACCTATCATCCTTCACCCTTTACCCAATCCCAATCCTTAGCAAACATTTACCAAACTTAGCATGCAAACAAACAAAAGGTTCCTGTAGAGTACTACAGATGTCTAGGATGTGAAATACCTACCCTATGCATAACCAACCCCCGATCCCCGAATCTCTTAGCGTTGTTGCTACATCACGAAAAGGGTTTTTCTTTCTTTAGACCTTTCCTTTGGATAAATTAAAGTCCGGTTGTAATCTAAGAATTAAGATTCAAGTTAATCAATAGCTTGGTATCACGATTCTCACCGCAACACGGTGGAAATCAGAGAGCCTTCCAGGCGGAAAAAATCTCCCCTCGACGAGGAGATGAACAACGAGGCATTAAGGGAGGAACTCGATCTGGTCGAAGAAATTCAGTCGGGGCAGCCCTCTGCGAAGCCTTGTTAAAACAAAAAATTACCATGCGACATGACACCAAAGTCATAAGACGCGAATTCCAAATTGACTGCCTTGTCCTACAAAGAACTTAAAAAGATTCACGTAGGGGAAAACTTGTCGCGAACTGGGAAGGTCTTACCGTGTCCGAGTGAAAATGGACAACGGGGCCTATTACCTCGAAAACCTTCACAGGGAGGAACTTGCTCGACAATGGAATACTGAAAAGTTCAAACAATATTATAGTTAAACACTGCATTCGGCATACTTGGTTCTACCACAACGAAGTACGTCCTGACCACATGAGCACTTTAAGTATAAGCGCGGCTTCCCAACTTGAAACAAAAGGCCAAGTCCCTGCTCTTGTGTGTGCAAGCAGACTCTTGGCTGAACAGGGACACCTCGATCGAGTTCCACCATTGTCGTACCAATAAGGAAAAACACCCATCTCACGATGGGAAGTTCACGCCACAAAGAAAAGACCTCGATTGAGATCTTAGATACGTTGTTGATCGGAAGCTAACTCTGATCACCTGACCAGTTCCATGCACAGTCAGTGACAAATTATGTCGAGAAAAGGCCCCAAACACTTAGCTAAAATAAGTTAGCGCAATGTTACATACATGCCAACGAGGAAAATAAGTACTCGGAAAATGAAACATACAAGAATCTCAAATCAAATATTTGATTACAAAGATGGGAAAAGCCTACTGTTTAAAAATTACAAGCCATGGCGCGCTGGCCAGGCAAAATCAAAGTACAAATGTGGTGCGTAGGCTAAACAACTAAACAAAAACTAAACATTTGCCTCCTCCTCTGGCTGGGTCTCCCCTTTAGCTTGATCACTGTTGACATCGAGTGCAGTTGGAACGAATACCTGGCTGTCGACCACCTAATGAAAAAGGTTGATTCCCTCGGTGACAAGCTGAAGCCCAGGATTAACAACCTGAAGTTGCTCCTCTGCAGTATTAAAACCCTGATCGAGAGTGCCCATGCAATCTCGCTCGAGCTCTCGGTTCCAGGATACCAAGTCACCCAGAATTGGCAAGGCTTTATCTTCAGCGGTTTCATCCTCAACGGGCCTGACAGCGACTTCCAACTCTATAACCCTCGCTTGGAATTTGTCATTCTCCTCGTCGGCCTTTCTCACATTCTCTCATATCTCATTCATGTCACGGTATAGGTCGACTTGGATCTGGTACTTCTCCTTGTAGTTGAAGAAGTCGTTCTCTACCTGGGTCTTCTCTGAGCCGAGGGTCACGATCTCTGCCCGCAACTTCTTCAGCTCGACAAGGGAGTAGGTATTGTCATTGAGGGCCAAAGTTATTTTGAGGACCCTTATCACGACAACCGCATCTTCGGACAACCCTTTCCTCTTGGCCTTCTTGTCGAGCGCCAGAATTTCTTTAAATTCTATCGCGAGCACGATCAGGGAGTTCTCCCTACTAAAAATTCCCCGCTGAAGATGGCAGGGGGTATCACAAACCTCTCCCTAACAACACCCTCCGTAAGGTAGACGGGCCTGGACTCCTTTACACGTTGCTTTTTGGCCGATTGTTCTTGGGAAACTAGAGATTGACTCCCCTGGGGAGAGGAGGAAGAACCCCCGGGGCGCTGATCGACCTTCTACATCTATTGAATTTGGGAGACGCGACCCTTGGGAGCCTTTTTGGGGCCCCTGTTTGTTGCGATCTTCATTAAGTGCTCATGAAGGCTCGAAATTTGTCCTGCAACAAAGAAAAGAATGAGTTAATATAAAAAGGAAAAATAAACTGACACACAAGTTAGGAACATACTTGCTACCTAAGAGCCTCAAGGCCTCCCCGTCAGAACCGTATTCAAGGCGCCTTGGTATTAATCAACCGGGCCTCGAAGGAGACCTCCCCGTTCTCGTCGCTAATGAAACTTCCATCTTTGTTCACTAACTTGGCGGGAGTGAAGCTGTCAACGAAAGCCACAATCTTCTCGTAGGCAAGCTTATCCTCGTCGTCCAGCTCATGAGTGTTAGATCCCATTTAGATTAGATATTTGGTTTCTTTTTGGTAGTATTTTCACTCAATTTTATCTATTAATGTTTGATTTCGTAGTTGAATTGGTTTAGTTTGATTTTATGCGATCCAAGCGAAGAATGTTTGTAATATTGCTGTTAGTGTGCAGGATTGACACTATTAAGTGCACTTGGGATCAAGGCAAAGCAGTTGGGAGATGTTGCAAATCAAGACATTCGCCTGGCGAGCCACAGCGAGTGCCAGCGAATATTCGCCAGGCGAGTGCAGGCGAACTGGGGCGAATAAATCAGATTTAACTCCCAGACCCAAAGGATAGGAAGTTCTCCAGGCGAAGGTTCCAGCGAAGCTTCGCTACCATTCGCCTGGCGAAGGTGCTGGCGAAGAAGTGGTAGCTTTCCTCATGCAGATTCCAGTAGCAAAACCACCCAAAGTTCGCCTGGCGAGTGAAGCCAGCGAATGTTCACCCGGCGAGTGTTTATTCGCCTGGCGAATGCACGATTCCTAAGGGCGGTTTGCTGATCAAAGGTATTTTGAAGTGCCATGTTAAGTTGGTTCGTCGGGCGAATGAATGCCTTCGCCAGGCGAATGTGCGCAGACAGCACATCATTTTTACTTTATTTGTTGCTCTATTTAGCCCATACTTGGGACTTGAAAGAGGGGATCTTGCAAAATCAAAAGGAAGACATTATTGGATAGCTCTAGAACCCTAAATACTTGAGTTCTTCTTCATCTTTACTATTTTGGTAATCAAGAGAAGTGGAAGCACATCCTTCATTGTTTCTTCAAAGTGGATGTTCTTCATCTTCTCCTTTCTTCTTGTTAAAGCTACCATGAAAATGTGTAGCTAAACTCATCTTTTGTCAAGGTTAGATGTAGGTGATTATTAAACTTTGTATGTGTATGGATGATCCTCATTTGTAAACTCTTGGATGATTAATATATGGTGAAAACTTTGTTTCATTTACAATCTTTTGTGTTGGTTGATGATTGAGAAATATTTTCCAACTCTAGACCTAGGTTTTCATCCTTCTCTTTTCTTGAGCTAGAGATAGTCTTGAAATGTTTTGTTCACTTATAATGTTGAACTTTAAAGTTGTCATTTGATAGATTGTGTGAGAGATCAACAATGGATCAAAATGGTAAATCTCACAATATGAGTTAGAGATAATCATATTGAGAGGATGTTGTGGATGTATTGATCATTAAAAGGAGTTTGTTAAATGTTGATTGGAAATATGCATGCAAAGTGATTACCGAACCTTAACTTTGGCAATATTTATTAAAACCGTTCAAATCATTATTTTACCGCATTTATTACTCACATGCAAAAGTTACCATTGTTTTAAAACCAAACACTTTGTTACTACAAAGTTACGAATTTAACAACTGTAGAAAGGCTGCAAAATTTCATATTCCCTGTGGAGACGATAACAAAAACCCGACACTTAACCACTGTTTTAACAAAATGGCGCCGTTGCCGGGGAATATAAATTGATATTGCAAGCATCGCAATAGTTGTTGAATTTTTAGCTTTGAATTTTTGACTTGTGCTTGTAATTTGTTTGGTTTAGTGTGCAGCCCTTGTTTATGCGAGGACAAATTCCCGAGGACCAACTCCTTTTTGATCCCGAAATCGAGAGGACCGCGAGAAGATTGAATAGCAAAACAAGACGAAGGAGGCAACTTGCGAAGCAAAGCCGAGAACAAGGAGAAAGTTCTTCTACTACAACACCACCAATACATTTCACACCAGTTATGGCAGAACCACCACCACCTCCAGTTTCAACTCCATGTACAAATAGTCCGAGACACACGGCTCAGTTCGCACGAAATCTCCAAAATGGAAGACAAGCGGAGATGAAGACGGGGATCCTTGCTCTAGTCTATCAAAATCCTTTCACAGGATTAGACCACGAGGACCCATTCACACATCTTACCAAGTTCTATGAGATTGCGGGCGCAACTGGAGCTACTGAGGCTGATGAAGAGTCATTGTTCAGGAGACTATTCCCTCACTCCCTAATTGGGAAAGCGAAAGAGTGGTATCTTGATCAATCAACGACAATTATGACGGACTGGAATTTATTGGAGGAGAAGTTCCTTGAACGGTTTTTCCCACATAACCGGTTCATGGAAGCTAAGACGGCAATCGCGGTATTTTCCCAAGGAGCGAATGAATCGCTAAACGAAGCCTGGGAGCGCTACAAGTCCATGTTAAGGAAGTGCAAAGGCCATGGTTTCGATGAGCTTACTCAAGTGCATATTTTCCGCAACGGACTCCTTTCGGTTCACAAGACCTTATTGGATGCCACGGCGGGGGGATCTTTGATGTCAAAGAGTGCCGATGATGCAACATCTATTATAGAAAAGATGGCACTTAATGATCATCAAGGGAACCATAACCGAGGGGTAACTCAAAGAAAATCGGGAGTGCTCGAGTTGGGGACGAATGATGCAATTCTTGCCCAAAACAAGCTCATTTCACAACAAGTGGAACTTTTAACTCAACAAATCAAGGGGTTGAAAGAACCATCAAAAGCTAAACAAATAGCTTGTTGTGAACTTTGTAAAGGCGAACACGATACCGGATATTGTCCGCCTCCCGGATTTGAAGAAGTTAACTACATGGCAAACCAAAGAGATTATCAACAAAGGCAACCTCAACAACAACAACCATATCAACATCCTCAACAACAACACCAACAAAACTATCAAGGTAATCAAGGATACCAATCTAGAGGTAACTACCAAAATAACCAAGGTTATGGAGGTGGTAACTCTAACCGTCAAAATCCGTATGCACCTCAACAACCGCCGGTCGCAACTTCTAAGCTAGAAGATACATTGACGCAATTCATGCAAATGTCTATAGCAAATCAAAAAAGTAATGATGCGGCGATAAAAAATCTTGAAACTCAAGTTGGGCAACTCGCTAAGCAATTAGCGGAACAACAAGCCGGACCATCTTTCTCGGCAAATACGCAAACAAATCCGAAGGAGCATTGTAAGGCGATAAGGACGAGAAGTGGGAGGGAGTTGATTGACGAGAGTAAAAAAAGAGAGGTGGAGAAAAAAATTGATGAGAAACTTGATGGAGAGGTTGGTGAATGGAGTGAGGAGGAAATGGAAAATAATGAAAAAAATGGTGAAGTTGAAAAAGAAAAAAAGGTTGAAGTTGAAAACAATACAAATGAAGTAGTAGAAAATAACGAAAGTGAGAAAGTGAAAGTGGATGAAGTGAAAAAGCAGAGAGAAAGAAACGCAAGAGCGTCTAGAGGGAAGGAGGTAGTGAGCACTACTCCGATTCAAAATTTACCGTATCCTCATTCCCCATCTAAGAGAGAAAATGAACGGCATTACGCCCGGTTCATGGATATTTTCAAACAATTGCAAATCAACATTCCGTTCGCCGAAGCTTTGGAACAAATGCCGAAGTATGCCAAATTCATGAAGGACATACTTACGAAAAAGCGGAGGTACACGGAGCCGGAAACAATAGTACTAGATGCAAGTTGTAGCGCCATCATCCAACGTACTCTACCAAGAAAGGAAGTCGATCCGGGGAGAGTCACATTGCCGGTTACCATTGGTGACTTTTATGTGGGAAAAGGATTGATTGATTTGGGGTCAAGCATCAATCTTATTCCTTTGTCTATTGTGAAAAAGCTTGGCAACATTGAGATTAAAGCCATCCGAATGACGTTACAACTAGCCGATAAGTCCACTACTCATCCTCATGGAGTAGCTAAAGACGTGTTGGTAAAAGTGGACAAGTTCTTTTTTCCGGTGGATTTTATCGTGATCGATATGGAGGAAGATGATGATGCGCCTTTGATTCTTGGAAGGCCTTTCATGAAAACCGCTCGGATGATGATTGATGTAGATGACGATTTGATGAAAGTGAGAGTACAAAACGAAGAGGTCACTTTTGACCTTTTTGAAGCAATGAAGCATTCAAAGGACAAGCATGATAGTTTCCGAGTTGACGTAATTGAGGAAGCAACCGATGAAGTTGCAAAGCATGTTCACAACATCACTCCTATTGAGCTAGCCCTTAATGACTCCTTTCAAGTGTTCACTCTTGAAGAAGAGGAAGCTCTAGATGAATGTTTGAGAGAGCTAGATAGTCTTAAGGATTTGCACCCATGGGAAGTGGAGGAAGAAGTCTTAAAAAAAGAGGACAAGGATGAAAAGCCAATCATTGAATTGAAGGACTTACCAAGTAATTTGAAATATGCATTTTTAGATGAAACCAAGGAGAAGCCGGTTATCATTAGCAACCTCTTGTCAAAACATGAAGAAACTCTTTTAATTGATGTGTTGAAGAAAAATCAAGAAGCAATGGGATGGACTCTTTCCGATCTAAAAGGAATTAGTCCTTATTGTATGCACAAAATTTTAATGGAGGAGGATTTCAAGCCGGTAGCTCAACCGCAACGCCGTTTGAATCCTACAATGAAGGAGGTTGTTAGGAAAGAAGTTGTAAAGCTTTTGGATGCGGGAATGATCTACCCGATCTCGGATAGTCCTTGGGTGAGTCCGGTACATGTGGTTCCTAAGAAGGGAGGCATTACCGTAATCCGCAACGAGAAAAATGAGTTGATTCCCACAAAGATAGCAACGGGGTGGAGGATGTGCATAGACTATAGGCGGTTAAATACCGCAACTAGAAAAGACCACTTCCCACTTCCGTTCATGGACCAAATGCTAGAGAGACTCTCGGGACAAGAATTCTATTGTTTTCTAGATGGCTATTCCGGATACAACCAAATTGCGGTTGACCCGACCGATCACGAGAAGACCGCATTCACATGTCCATTTGGAATATTCGCCTACCGCAAAATGCCATTTGGATTGTGTAATGCACCGGCAACTTTCCAAAGATGCATGCAAGCCATTTTTGCCGATCTTATAGAGAAGACAATGGAAGTTTTTATGGATGACTTTTCGGTGTTTGGGGGATCATTCGGTTTATGCTTGGAAAATTTGAAAATTGTCCTTGAAAGGTGTGTGAAGACCAATCTAGTGCTAAATTGGGAGAAGTGCCACTTTATGGTTACGGAGGGGATTGTTCTCGGCCACAAAGTCTCGTCAAAAGGACTAGAAGTGGATCGTGCAAAGGTAGATGTGATAGAGAAATTGCCTCCTCCATCTAACTTAAAGGGAATCAGAAGCTTTCTAGGGCATGCCGGTTTCTACCGGCGATTCATCAAAGACTTTTCAAAGGTGGCTAGACCTTTGAGCAATTTGCTCGCCAAAGACCAGGTATTTCTCCTTACTGATGAATGTTTAGAAGCCTTTGAGATATTAAAAAAAAAGTTAGTCACCGCTCCAATCATAGTCGCTCCAAATTGGAATTTCAATTTTGAACTGATGTGTGACGCTAGCGACTATGCTATCGGAGCGGTGCTTGGCCAACGGAAAGAAAAAAAATTTCATACCATACACTATGCGAGCAAAGTTCTTAATGAGGCTCAAGTTAATTACGCCACAACAGAAAAAGAATTGCTCGCAATAGTGTATGCTCTCGAAAAATTTCGGTCATATCTCATTGGCTCGAAAGTTATTGTTTACACTGATCATGCGGCGATCAAATTTCTGCTAACCAAGCCGGATTCTAAGCAAAGGCTCATCCGGTGGATCCTTTTATTGCAAGAATTCGATGTTGAAATTAAAGACAAAAAAGGATCCGAAAATGTGGTAGCAGACCATTTGTCTCGCCTTGTCAACACTGAGGTGACTACCTTAGAACAGGACATCCGAGAAGAGTTTCCAGACGAAAAACTTTTTAAAGTGCAAGTGAGACCGTGGTTTGCGGATTTCGCAAACCACAAGGCGAGTGGTTTCGTGCCGCTCGACCTAACTCCCAACCAAAAAAGGAAATTCTTATCGGATGCCAAGTACTATGTGTGGGATGATCCATACCTGTTTAAGCTGGGAGGTGATAATTTG
Organism: Lathyrus sativus; assembly: GCA_963859935.3. Taxonomy (NCBI): domain Eukaryota; kingdom Viridiplantae; phylum Streptophyta; class Magnoliopsida; order Fabales; family Fabaceae; genus Lathyrus; species Lathyrus sativus. The sequence goes on along the minus strand of OZ012740.1, from coordinate 571,128,305 downwards.
TTGAGGCGATGTGTTACGGGTGATGAGGCCCAAAGTATCCTATGGCACTGTCACAATTCGCCTTATGGCGGGCATTTTAATGGGGCAAGAACGGCGAATAAAGTCCTTCAATCGGGATTCTATTGGCCTTCTATTTTTAAAGACGCAAATGCCCATGCGCAAAATTGTGATAGTTGCCAAAGGATAGGTGGAATTGGAAAGAGAGATGAGATGCCTCTTCAAAATATTCAAGAGGTGGAGTTGTTTGATTGCTGGGGCATTGACTTTGTCGGACCATTCCCACCATCTTTCGGAAATGAATACTTATTGGTGGCTGTTGATTATGTGTCTAAGTGGGTTGAGGCGATTGCCTCACCGAGAGCGGATGCTAAGACGGTAATAAGTTTTTTAAAAAGAAATATTTTTTCCCGTTTTGGTACCCCTCGAGTGTTGATAAGTGACGGAGGATCACACTTTTGCAATGCACCGTTAGAAAAAGTCTTACAACATTACGGTGTAACGCATAAGGTGACAACTCCGTATCACCCACAGGCTAATGGTCAAGCCGAGGTCTCAAATAGAGAGATAAAAAAAATTCTGGAAAAAACTGTGTCTAACTCTAGGAAGGATTGGTCACAAAAATTGGATGAAGCTTTATGGGCGTACCGCACGGCCTATAAAGCTCCAATTGGGCTAACTCCATTTCAATTGGTTTTTGGTAAAACCTGTCATTTACCGGTTGAAATGGAGCACAAGGCCTTGTGGGCTTTAAAATTTTTAAATTTTGATCAAGAGCTGGCCGGTGATAAAAGGAAAGTGCAACTTCTTGAGCTGGAAGAGATGCGCAATGCCGCATACCACTCAAGTTGGTTGTACAAAGAAAAGGTGAAAGAGTACCACGACAAAAAGCTCCGCAAGAAAGAATTCGCATCCGGGCAGCTTGTGCTGTTGTTTAATTCCAGGTTGAGGCTTTTCCCTGGAAAATTAAAATCTAAGTGGTCCGGACCTTTCCGAGTCAAAGAAGTCAAATCTTTCGGAGCGGTGGTAATTGAGGATTTGGAAAAGAAAGACAGCTGGACTGTAAATGGTCAGCGCCTCAAGATATATCTCGGCGGTCAGGTGAACCGAGACAGCTGTGCGTATCTTCTTGATGGTCCGTTGTGAGCATCATGGACCGTCGAGCTTATCCGACGTTAAACAAGCGCTTGTTGAGAGGCACCTCAACATTGTAAGTATTTACCCTTTTTTATGTCATTTTATGCATTTTTGGAAAGTGTTGGAAGTGGACTAGTAAAGTGGGCAATGCAGTGGAACTAAGCAAAACCTGTCATGTTCGCTAGCGTTCGCCTGGCGAATGAAGGCGAGTATTCGCCTAGCGAGCCTTAGCGAGCTTTCGCTGGCATTCGCCTGGCGAATATGCGGTATCAGAAAAAAAAAATATAAAGGGCCACCTGGGCCCAAAAACCGTTTCACCTTTTCATTGCATCAGAAACCCTAAACGGTTTTCTTCTGCCTCACTCTCACAATCCCTTCCAACCTTCTTTCAATCCTTTGCTGCAGATTCATCACTAGCAATCCAAAAGGTAAGTGTTCTTGTTTCCCTTTTTCAATTTGTAATTTGTTAGGTCTTGTTCTTGTACTTCCAGGCAAATATATTTTTGTTCCAAATTTGTTTAGGATTCGAACTTCTGCATTGGGAAATTAGTGATTGCATGTTAAACCCTTTTCGATTTTCTGTGGAAATTTGCCATTGCATGTCAAAATTACATCTGGTAATGAGATGGTGGTAGAACATCATTGTTTTAAAGAATAAAACCATTGCAGAAGTTCTGGTTGTGTGTGCATTTTCGCACCTTCGCTGGCATTCGCCTGGCGAAGGGAAGCGAAGCTTCGCCAGGATTCGCCCGGCGAACCTAGGCGAACGCTGCAGTATGTTTTCTTTTCTTACTGTGATTTGTTTTATTTCGTTTAACATGTTTGTTTGCTGTGTTGTTGGCTGTTTTGTTGTGTTGTGTTTGCAGAATGGGACCTAGAATGACTAACCCTCTAAAAACGAAGGCCACCACCTCTCGCACGGTTCCGATCTGTTTCGATCAGGACCGTTTCAGAGGAGCCACGCACGCTGCCCGTTACGAAGCTCTTGAGAAGCGGAACATTGTCCCTGAAAAAAGGTTTAATCTGAGTGACACCGGCGACTACCGCACCATTGAGGCTCTCTTCGCGGCAAAGAGGTGGCACCGGGTGATGACTCCACTTGACGGCTACAACGCCGAGATAGTGCGGGAGTTTTATGCAAATGCCCTCCCGGATGATGGTGAAGTTTTCAGTTGGACCTCAATGGTCTGAGGCGTTATGGTAAGATTCAATCGACGATCGATTAATGCTGTTTTGGGTGACCCTCTGACATTGACAGGTAGCCAGATTGATGACTACCACCGGGACCTTAACAAGCATCGTGATCAAGAGGCCATGACCAGAGACCTATTAGTGGAAGGCCGCGAGCCAGTGCGCAATTCATCTGGGGTTGTTGTCAGATATCTGAGAGCTGACATGAAACCATTGGTACAGCTGATCTTATTGTTTGTGCTGACAAATGTTGTACCAAGGTCCCACCATAGCTCGGTGCCCGTGCCTATTGCACACCTTATCCATTCCATTCTGCTGAACGTTCAGATCGACATTGCCCGCATCATTGCGGATGAATTATGGGCTGTTGTGCTTAGTGGACGGGGCGGGATAGCGGCTCGCAAAAATGCCCCGCTAGCTTTTCCTTGTCTGATCATGTCCTTATGTGCTGAAGCTAGGGTAGACATTCCTCAGAGAAGACAGGTTACTATCCCAGCCGCGATCGACGACAAATATGTGGATAAGTTCTGTAGAGTCAAACCCGTAGCTGGTGCGAGTTCTGGTGCCGATACTACTGCTGGTGGACAGGCCAGTGGTCCTGCCGTTTCTGATCAGGCATATTCTTCTTTTAGCCCTTTCCATCAGGAAGTCTGCAACTATAACTGGGATTGGATGGCCGCTCAACAGCGAGCCATGTGTGATATTCATGACTCGATGCAGATGTTGCAGCTTCAGATTCGCGACCCCGCCGGCACCCACTCTATGATGACAAGGGAGCAATTCCTTGCACACGCTGGATGGCCTGTGGACAGGCCTAGTTTTGGTGGGGAGGATGATGCTGGGGATGATGCTGATGAGGATGATGATGATGATGCTGAGGATGATGATAATGATGCTGAGAATGATGATGACGGTGGAGATGAGTATGATTTGTCTGAGGAGGATTGATTGCTCGTTTGTTTCGTTGATTCACTTTGAGCTACAAAGTGAAGTTTCCTTTTTTATGTTATAGTTTATTCGGTTATTTTGCAGTGTACTTTGTTTGTTGTGATGTTGTTGTACTTGTACCTTTCATGGTACTTCCGACAGTATTGGTGTTCAGTTTTTTTTATGGTTATGCATTTTATTTTTAGTTAATTGGTTTGAGTTTTTAATTATTTAATCTTTGATATTAAGTTTTCAAGTTTTAGTTTAATGTTGTGCATGAATTCTCTCAAGTGGGACGGCGATGATAGTATCGTTACCACAAAGGTGTTAACAAGGCATTTAGGGACTTTATTCTAGAAAATGTTGAGGAACTTGTTAGTTTAGGAACAACTCTTGAAACTTTGTTTCGTTTTGCAACTTTATTAATTGACATGTCATTTAGGTCCTTTACCACAAATGTAAGAAGCTTCTTGTTCTATGTACAAATGCTATGGATGAATGGTGAATTTTGTGTATACTTGTAATTCATACTTTGTCTTTTGTTTCGTATAATTTTGTGGAAGTTCTTGAGAGGATCAAGGCACTTGTTTCTGTTGAGCACAACCAGTTCTAAATTCAAATATGCCTGTGAGTTGTGAGCATTCGTAAACCATTTTGAGCCTAAACAGTTGAATCCTTGCTTAAAAAGCAAGAGTTCAAAAATCTTGTTCTTAAAACCTTGGAGATTTTGATTCATTGTTCTTTTGCTAAAAAAAAAAGTAAGAGCATTCACTTAGGGGACGAGAACAGACAAGTTGGGGAGAATGAAAGTAAGGTGGTCAAGTTTTCACAACTATTGAGAAACCAAGCAAGCATTGAAAAGAAAATGTTTCAAAAAAAAAAAAAAAAAAAAAAAACACTCGTTTTTGCGATTACAGTGTAGAAAAATATATATATATATATGAAAATATTTGCTTGTTTGGTAGAAAAATATTGAAAAACAAAGTTAGTTGTGAAATATGAGTTGTGAAGGGTTTCAAATGAGGAACTTGTTAAACAAGTTGAAGATGTGTAAATAAGTGTAGAGTGAATGTCTCTCCTACATCGGAAATTTCGTTCAATGGCTTTAGATATGTCCCTTGTTTGTTAACCCGGCCAAGCTATAACCTTTGAAGACCTTTGTGATCTGGAACTTCCATAATTTTGTGGTGAATATGTAGATATTTTATGAATTATGTAGTATTGTATTGTTCATCATTGGAGTGAATTTTTGTCCCACGCTTGCACGTGTTTTTGCTTCAATCCTTTTTCGAAGTGGAGTGTTAGAATGACTTGTCATGAGATTTAGTTGTTGCTTGAAGCATTGTTTAAAATTTGTTCTTAGAATTTAGTTCTTAAACATTATCTATTGTGGAATTATGTAATATTTTGTGACCTTGTTGCACATATTGTGTATTTGAGCCATATAGTTTCACTTGAGTTGAGTTGGTCTTGAGCAAATCCTCATTTTGTTTTGAGAGGCATACTTTGCTTGAGGGCACGCAAACAGGTAGTTGGGGAGAGTTGTTAGATCCCATTTAGATTAGATATTTGGTTTCTTTTTGGTAGTATTTTCACTCAATTTTATCTATTAATGTTTGATTTCGTAGTTGAATTGGTTTAGTTTGATTTTATGCGATCCAAGCGAAGAATGTTTGTAATATTGCTGTTAGTGTGCAGGATTGACACTATTAAGTGCACTTGGGATCAAGGCAAAGCAGTTGGGAGATGTTGCAAATCAAGACATTCGCCTGGCGAGCCACAGCGAGTGCCAGCGAATATTCGCCAGGCGAGTGCAGGCGAACTGGGGCGAATAAATCAGATTTAACTCCCAAACCCAAAGGATAGGAAGTTCGCCAGGCGAAGGTTCCAGCGAAGCTTCGCTACCATTCGCCTGGCGAAGGTGCTGGCGAAGAAGTGGTAGCTTTCCTCATGCAGATTCCAGTAGCAAAACCACCCAAAGTTCGCCTGGCGAGTGAAGCCAGCGAATGTTCGCCCGGCGAGTGTTTATTCGCCTGGCGAATGCACGATTCCTAAGGGCGGTTTGCTGATCAAAGGCATTTTGAAGTGCCATGTTAAGTTGGTTCGCCGGGAGAATGAATGCCTTCGCCAGGCGAATGTGCGCAGACAGCACATCATTTTTACTTTATTTGTTGCTCTATTTAGCCCATACTTGGGACTTGAAAGAGGGGATCTTGCAAAATCAAAAGGAAGACATTATTGGATAGCTCTAGAACCCTAAATACTTGAGTTCTTCTTCATCTTTACTATTTTGGTAATCAAGAGAAGTGGAAGCACATCCTTCATTGTTTCTTCAAAGTGGATGTTCTTCATCTTCTCCTTTCTTCTTGTTAAAGCTACCATGAAAATGTGTAGCTAAACTCATCTTTTGTCAAGGTTAGATGTAGGTGATTATTAAACTTTGTATGTGTATGGATGATCCTCATTTGTAAACTCTTGGATGATTAATATATGGTGAAAACTTTGTTTCATTTACAATCTTTTGTGTTGGTTGATGATTGAGAAATATTTTCCAACTCTAGACCTAGGTTTTCATCCTTCTCTTTTCTTGAGCTAGAGATAGTCTTGAAATGTTTTGTTCACTTATAATGTTGAACTTTAAAGTTGTCATTTGATAGATTGTGTGAGAGATCAACAATGGATCAAAATGGTAAATCTCACAATATGAGTTAGAGATAATCATATTGAGAGGATGTTGTGGATGTATTGATCATTAAAAGGAGTTTGTTAAATGTTGATTGGAAATATGCATGCAAAGTGATTACCGAACCCTAACTTTGGCAATATTTATTAAAACCGTTCAAATCATTATTTTACCGCATTTATTACTCACATGCAAAAGTTACCATTGTTTTAAAACCAAACACTTTGTTACTACAAAGTTACGAATTTAACAACTGTAGAAAGGCTGCAAAATTTCATATTCCCTGTGGAGACGATAACAAAAACCCGACACTTAACCACTGTTTTAACAATGAGGCTTCATGATGTAATAGTTTATTCCCTTGTTGAAGTGGGCCATCTGCCATTCGAGGGGAAATTCACTCGTAGCTCCTCCATTTCATGCCCATCCACGTGCTTAACCATGCGGTCAAACAAAGAGTTGATGGCGACATACGACACGGGCTGCACGAGGAAGTACCTATCTTTAAAAGAACGGGCTGAATCCAGGTACACCTTGAACAACTTCCTTGGCTACTTTAGAGACACCCAGTTATGTTGTCCATGTAAAGATTGTCGTTGAATGGTGAAACAGGCAGAAGAACATAGGGAGTGTGTCGCGGATGCAAAGGTGTTGGTACACGAGCTCGATCGCCCGCATGAACGCGATTGCATTAGGATGAAGCTGCGAGGGCACTAAATCCATCCATTGAAATGCCCCGTTTGAAAATCACTGAAAGGAAAATAGAGCCCTGCCTCCCGGATGGCAAACTCTTACATGGAGAAGCATAACCCCATGAACATCAAGCATATCATATCCATATCCTTAGGCTTATAAACCTCCCAATTCACGGAGGCCCCTTCCACCCGGTCCTCGACGGTCATAGAGGCATCTGAGTCATCAAAAATGAAGCATGAAGCAATGACCAAGGGTTCTTGTTCGACCTAGACCGTTGGGGATTCAACGTCTGCGTCAACCAAGTCTACTATGCCATTTGCATCGACCAAGTCAACTTCGACAGTCTTGTCGATCGTAACAACCTCCTCGGGCTTTGGGGCCATTTAACCTGAAAAGCAGAGGAAAATAGTGAATTCAATGTTAATATAGAATCCACCATTCCACCACAAGTCAAGTGAAAGGGCGAGGGAAGGCTCGAGAACACTTCCTCGACCAAAGCCCTTGTCGACGAGCATTTGGGAGCCCTCCTTGACACGAGACACGCGACCCCCTATCCGCGATGGGTATATTCCTCGACACTTAGGTTCCTCATCGGAACCAAGCAGAGGAGGTCTCCTCGATGAGAGACTTTCTCAAAGTGTCCCCAACGAAGAGACATGTTTCCCTGACTTTGAACTTGGGGGGGACGCAAAAGCCACATGAGCTCCTCGGGATCTTCATCGGAAACTTCAAGGGCTCCCCAAAATCTTCAGGAGGTCCTAGGAATCTTCATCAAAAACTTCATGAGTTCCCTAGAATCTTCATCAGAAACTTCATGAGTTCCCCGAAATCTTCATGAGTTTCCTAGAAAATTCATCGAGAACTTCATGAGTTTCCCGAAAACTTCATCGAAACCTCATGAAGGTTGCCAGAAGTTTAAGAACACAGCCAAAAAACTCATAAAGATCACCAGAAAACGTGAAGCCCTCGAGCGCCCAAAACTAATCCCTGCCATGCTAGTTATAAAGACGAAGGAAACTTACATGTTTATAGAAGGTTCTGGAAAGCTACAATGGCGTGAGAAAAACTGGTGGCGGCGGCGGTGACAAACTGAAATGGAGAGAACAAAAGACTTGAGAAACTCGCGCAAGAGTTTGAGTATTAAGAGCGTAAAAAATGAGTTCCCTGTCCTTCTATTTATATTCAGTGGCATGCAGGCGAAACGTCACCTAGGCACTCAAGCACCCCTACTCATAGCCTTCAGAGGCATTTATTAGTTATGGCACGTGGATCAAGAATACATCACGCTTGTCCCTTCAAACCCTATCACACAGCTCGATGAAATGATGTGTCACTCCTTCCACTTCTCCCATGCATCAAACACAATGCTCGACTTCTATGTTATGCCCTGGACACTAATGCGGGGAAACGGTCGTAACCAGTTACGTCTTCAAACACAACTTACTACTCTGACCCCCTCATGGGTACTGAGCCTCGAGGTGAATGTGAAGTTGGATCCTGTCGTCGTGCATGCGCAAACCTCGCGAGTAGCACCCGGTGAAAAGCTTCATGTGCTTGAGTTGTCGGGTATGATAGCCAACTTCGAAGTTCCCTCACGGGCATAGCCTCACGACCTTACCACTTCAAACCCGGGAGACACTACCCTAGGCAAGTTCCATTTTTGTTCCTCGTTGACATACGAACTGACTCTTAAGTCATAACTCCCTCGACTGGGAGCAACGACTTGGGGGGCTCATATTCTGGACTGGGCCTGGGGCTATCCCACTATATGGCACGAACCAACCCAGCTTTGCGTTGGGGAAGGCCCAATACGAAGGCCCTATCCACCCTCATCGCGGGAGGAAACATTCTTCACACGTCCTCCCCACGTTCTCTACGTGCTCCCCACACGAGAACACTTCATCAACTAACTACCCACATACGAAGGAACAAGTCTTCCTTTCCCCGAAGTTCGTGGGATAGTCGATCTAGGACGAAGACCACATGCGGATCTTCCCTACTGCTACGTAGGATCCTGGCAGTCATCTATTATGAGCCTTACGATCCAGCCTAAAGTAGATGACCGTTGGCACAATGCTGAGTGCACATTATAAATATCCTACTTCATAGGAGGGTCAAGTATTCTAACTCATATCAACTTTTCTGTACTTTCTCTCTCTTTGCTATATTTCTTACTTTGGTATCAGAGTATCTTGCAGGTACACTCCCCTCTTCTTCTTCATCACCGGTGAACTTTGGACTCACGACGTGTTGCCGGCTGCGGATCAACTTTTTGATCCCGGTAAGATCAATATATATATATATATATATATATATATATATATATATATATATATATATATATATATATATATATATATATATATATATATATATATATATATATATATATATATATATATATATATATATATATATATATATATATATATATATATATATATATATATATATATATATATATATATATATATATATATATATATATATATATATATATATATATATATATATATATATATATATATATATATATATATATATATATATATATGATTTGCTAACGTAGACCATACACACACACACACAGATATAGATATATATATATATATATATATATATATATATATATATATATATGATTTGCTAACGTAGACCCTTTATTTTTATAAAGGTCTATTTTAATAAACTTTAACTAAATAATCCTTAAATGTACCTTAAGGTGCATGTTAGTAAAACAACCCTTCATAAAATCAAGTGGGTGCATTATAGCAAATCTCTATAGAGTTTGCTATAATACACCCACTTGTTCTTATGAAGGTGTGTTTTAGCAAGGTTTAACTAAAAAATAGTTAAATGCACCCTAAGGTGCATGTTGCTAAAATAGACCTTTATAAAAATAAGCGGGTTTGTGTTAGTAAACCTTATGTGTGTGTGTGTGTGTGTGTGTTTGTGTGTGCGTATGTGTGTTCGTGTGTGTGTGTGTGTGTGTGTGCGCGCGCGCGTGTGTGTATTGTCGCAACTGTGAAAAGGGGTCGGCGAAAATAAACAGAAGAGTCTCCGCCGAACGTTATTTATCCCAAAGAGAGGGAAAGGAAACAATCGAAGAAAACCTAAGAGAATGGGAAAGACAAGGTCATCGCAACCAAATCTAGGGTTCGGGAGTTGGTTACACGAGGGGAAGGTATGAGCACCCTGCATGTCCGTTGTACTCAACGGGATCCACGCTTATTGTCTAATCTATGGGTGAGGTTATCTAAAAGTTACTTCTAAATGGGGGATGGAAAAGAAAAAGGAGACTTGATAGGACATCGTCCCCCTATGCCTACGTATTCCCTCATACAATGGGAAAGTTAGAGTCAACATAGTTCGGAAAACTACAGGTGATAGGGGGAAGGTTGCTCGCCAAGACATCGCCGTCTTGTGCCTATGTATCCTCATCTGGTATGAGAAATCAGAGCAAACATAGTTCGGGTTACGAAACCACATGTTGGATAAGTGTTTTTTTATGAGCAACGTTAAGCTTCCATTCCAGCAGTTAGGGACGATGCATGTTTGCGGTAGAACAGAAAAGTAACGTACTTTTTTCTAAAAATGAGTTTCAAGAGCAATCCCGAAGGATAAAAGATTTGAATTTGGTTTGTGATTTTTAGTGAAGTAGATTGAATTAGTTTGAGACTCACGTCGCACTAAAGACTATGACACGAGAGCGAATGCGTCACATATCGCCCAAAGGACATGCACTAAACACTCTAGACAAGTAAGGAAAAACCCCCACTCATCATTCCTCATGTACTTAAGGCTCGTAGCGTATGATGTTTATCGTTCTTTATTAAGTGTCTTAAAGAAATTTGAGATGAGAAAAGAGAGACGCACAGAAGATCTAGGGGAAACTGAACCCTAACTGTTATCATACAAAGTGGACCTAAAATCAGGATTAGGAGGGAAACCTACCTAATATTGTCATGCTTGGATTGAAAGCCTAATGTCTCTCCTACCTCTAACTTAATCGGAAATTAAGTTGAGTTAGGAATCCTAAGGGATCATGTGAATACAGGGGGTAAACGACAAGTAAACACGAAGCATCACAATCACAGACAACGTCAAGTATTAAACTCAAATTAGAATTTCTGGAAAGTATATACAAGTATATTTACAAACGCACTCAAGAATTAAGAATTAATATAAAATTGAAAGAGTTAATTAAATCAAAATTGAAACAAAAAGTCTAATCCTATATTAATAAAAAAAATTAGTTCCTAATCTAATTCTACATAAAAAAATCTAATTCTAATATAATCCTAAATTAATTAAATCCTAAGTGAAATTATAATCTAAGTATGAAACTATATTAGTTAAGAGTAAACCAAATAAAATCTAATTAAATCCTAGTTAAAATAAAATCCAATTACTAAATATTCTAATTAAATTAATCTAAACTAATTATTAAACTAAACACTAAATTAATCACTAAATATTCTAATTAAATTAATCTAAACTAATTATTAAACTAATTACTAAACTAAACACTAAATTAATCACTAAATATTCTAATTAAATTAATATAAACTAATTATTAAACTAAATTACCTAAATAAATCTAAACTAATAATAAATTAATTACTAGATTAATTAAACTAAATTAATTACTAAAACGATCCTCGCGTAAGCTCTGTCGTACCTCGAAAAAATACGATCCTCGCGATGGACGCGTAAAAACATTCAAACAGACTCGGCACCGAACTTTATTCATTCCAAGGAAGGAATAGAAAAATATAGATAAAACCTTTAAAGATATAATAACATGGTCATCACAACCAAATTCTAGGTTCGGGAGTCGATTACGCAAAAGGAAGGTATTAGCACCCTCTACGTCCGTTGTACTCAACGGGAACCTCTTGATTCGATTCGAGAGTAAAGCTGGCTAGGTTGTTTGTTTTCTAAAGAATTTGTTTCTAAGGGGAAATGGGTTGTTTTAAGATAGGGTGATCGCCAAGGATTGAAGCCCTTGTGCTACGTACTCTCTTGTGCAATGGGAAAGTCAGAGTATCGTAGTTCGTGGGACTACAGGAAAGGGTTTGGAATTATATAGTTGTGCTCACCAAGATCATCACAATCTTGTGCCTACGTATCTTACATTCAGAAGAGAATGAAGAATCAGAGCGTTCGTAGTTCGGACAACTACGGTAAAAGGTTTGTAAACGAACGAGTGCTTAGGTCGCATTCCAACTGCTAAACATTGGCTTGTCTGCTCGCTAGGGGAGGCTGAAGCACTAGTTCATATGCGCGGAAGAAGGGACTAAACAATGTTCTTTGGGAAAGTTGTTTGAGTTGTAGATCGCACGGGGGCGAGGAATTAGTGTTTGGAGAAGTTTCAATCGCACGTGGCGAGAAAAGAGAATTGGGTTGAATAGGTATTTTAAGGGAGAATGACAACTATTCGATAAACGAGACGTCAGCCTCGCAACCAATTAGTCGGGATATTATTGGAATGCTAGATTCCAACGACATTTTTTCATTCCATTAATTATAAAAGTGTGTTTGTAGGACAATGAACGTTTTTATCCAAATAATTAGGGGGAGTTTTTTGGACACGAAAGTTCGAATGACACGCTACCCAAGGCGTACACCTCAATAGTTGTCACTCAAAAATTCAAGGAGTGAGAGACTCCAAGAACTCAATTCTTTCGTAAAATAATTTGAATGGATTAGCGTATTTGGTTTAGGCACGCTAGGTATTCTAAAAATGTAAGATCAAAAGGATCACAACCCAAGGCGTGCACCTTGAGAGCAATCCTTCGAGAACCCAACAAGTGCTAGACCTTAAGAGCTCGATATCTACATTGTTTAATCGAAAATAATAGTTTGTTTTGAAGAAAAATACTCGAGGTTTGAATTTGAGTTTTAAACGTGTGCACTAGCAAAGTGGGCTAGTCTTCTAAGTGACCAACCAAAGATAATTGATCAAATAGGTATCACTGTAAGGAAGCCTAGGAGTAAGCTTTAAATGTTATGTATGGCGATCAAAGGTTAATGGCGATGCTAGACTCCAAGAATCCACTACCTTCATAATTTAATTAAGAAAAGATCTTGAGCAATCATATCGAAAAATATTTAATCGGGTTTGAAATGAAACATTTGGTATTGAATAAGATTTTGTTTAAAATGATTTGTTTTGAATTATCTTATAAACTAATTAATTAAAAATTAATTGAATAGAAAGTGATTTTAATAAAAAGGATTGTTGATATTTAAGGTGTACATAGAAATTAACTCGAACAAAATCAAAATATGTTCATGTGACAAAATTGTTGTATAGATAGTTTGTGATGTAATCGGCATAAAATGTCAAACCCATGGGATGGAAATCTAATTCAAACTCATTAGAATAAAGTGGACAACACTACTAGCATATATCCATACAAATTACACTATACTACAAGTCTCCACACAATTCTAACGGCGACAAAGTGAAATCAAAAATAAAACCAGCATAATCTTTACAGTAGGTTGCACCATAAAATAATTAGTAAACAAGCATACTATTATTTTTACCATAGATTAAAACCACATTAGAATAATTAGAATATAATAATGATGAAAGAGGAAAAATAATAACAAATAAAGGAAGGAATGCATAGTCATACCAAAACAACATGTAATCAAAACGACTTCTATCACATTCTTATCACACTTAACATTATTTTGCAAAAGTATCCAATCTCAGCATAACCAGAACGTGACAGAACATTATGAACTCATATTTCAGTATGGAAAAATTATGGAAGAAATACAGCAGCAAACTTTGCGACAACATCACTATAATAAAGAAAAAGCAGTAAGAATTGGAAGTCGAGTGCATGCTATAATATTAAACTCATCACAATAAACAAGCTCGAGATAGTGTTACTAACCGAACCAAATTGATGTTGCCGCCAGATTATCCCTGTGATCCTTAACGAGATATACTATTGTTGCAGCGTCTTGGATTTGTCTGTGTTGCGCAACTACTATTTTGTAATGAAAAACACTTTAATGAACTTTCGATTGCGCTATGAGTTGAGGAACACTGCTACATACGGTCAGTGATAATTGTTGTTGTGAGGACGTCCGGAACCGCGACTGAGTTGGTGCGCGAACGAGATGAGGGCTCACTCGAATGGCTTATAACAGAACATGCAGAACAAACTGTTCACAATGCCGAAATCTCATAACAAGCTCTTCATGACAGTATAGATACACCCTATTAAAATGACTCTGCAAATTCAACATAACAGGACAGCAACGACAATGACATGCGAGTTGTTGAGGTATTTGTGATTGAAGTCGCAGAGGATGTCGGATTTGTGATGTTGCTATTGTTTCTGAAATCGACTCCGCAGAAATTTCCCTAGATTAATGTTGTTGTTGAAGATGAAGGTGAGAAAATACTTAGAAGGGGGGTTGAATAAGTATGAAGATAAAAACTTAAAATTAAAACTCAAGTATTTTTATTCTGGTTCGTTGAACTCAACTACTCCAGTCCACCCTTCCTAGAGTGATTTGCCTTTCTCAAACAAGGACTTAATCCACTATTTAATCAACTGATTACAATAGTAAGCACTAAGAACAACTGTTCAAAGTCTTCTCAAGAACTATTGATCCTAACTGGATCTTCTTAAGGTTTTCTTACAATCAAATGTAATAACAAATACAAGTGTTTAAAATGCTTCTAATAAAGCTTTATCACAACTGTGATTTTTCACTTAAAATTAAGAACAAAGAAATTATTTCTAGAAAGAATGTGAATTGTATGAGAGCTTTGGATATTGAATTCTTTTCAAGTAAAACGTCAACTGAAGAAGATGGGTGAATACTTGCTTTTATAGGCACATTGATCCAAGAGTATTTCACGTTGAGAAGAGTGTACCAAAAGGTCTGAGCCTTTTGTCTTTACGTCAAGTGACCTTTCCTAGAAGAAGAAAGCACAGAGAAATCCTTTTTGTCTGTGTTCTTGTGTCTAGCATAAATAAGGAAAGAGTCGTTTGGATATTCCAACGGACATAATCTTTGAATTCTTCTTCATCAATTTTCAGCAAGAATCATCAGAGTCTAATTTGATCAGAGCCTTTTGATGTTGATCAGAGTTTTGCTGAATCAGAGTCTTTGCAGCAGGTGTGCTTTTAGCGTGTATAAGTTCAGAGCATATTTGAGTCAGATCCTCAGTACTGGCAGCTTTAGTACTCTTAGAATCTTCTGTAGTAACTATGCTTGAAAACTCTTCATACAAAATTCTTCTTTGGTTCAGATGCTTCTGACTTGCTTCAGATTCTTCTGGAGCTTCTGCTTCAGATCCTTCTGGAGGCTACGCTCAGGATCTTCTGATGGCAGCGTTCAGAATCTTCTAATGGATGCATCTGACGCTTCAGAGTCTAACATATTTCTTATGTTCAGTTCTGATTTACTTCTGGAGTGATAATTACTTTAATATCTGCAGCAAACACTCTTAAGCAAATTTTAGAGTATATAATTCTTAATTACAAAATTTCATAATGGTTATCATCAAAACATAGAGATATTATTAAGAACCAATATGTGTTCTAACAATCTCCCCCTTTTTGATGATGACAAAAACATCAGAAATTTTGTTTAATTGAAAATAGAATAATTATAACTCCCCCTGAGATGATGAATCTCCCCCTGAATTAAATATAAATAAGGAATAGAAACTTCCCTTTTGTCTTGAGTATTTTTCAGAGTTAGAGCTTGATTGTTCTTTAACATTTGAGAGTCAGAGTGTCTTGCATATTTCAGAGTCAGAGTCTGATAATTGTCAAATGATCTGAGAATCTCAGAGTTTCTTTTACAGAGTGTACTTATCAAATGTTCTGAAATACTCAGATTTTATGTTAGATAAAATTGATATGTCTGAAGTTTCATTCTGGTGAAGTTTAATTAAACAGTTCAGATATATTTTCTCCCCCTTTTTTGTCATAAGCAAAACGTAATAACTTGAAAAGACAAAGAAAAGGAAACAATAAATGAGATATATCATGTGGAGAAAACTTTGAAACATTCA
The DNA here is from genome assembly GCA_963859935.3 of Lathyrus sativus. Lineage (NCBI taxonomy): Eukaryota > Viridiplantae > Streptophyta > Magnoliopsida > Fabales > Fabaceae > Lathyrus > Lathyrus sativus. Next base: position 571,112,616 of record OZ012740.1, on the reverse strand, counting down.
TTCATTAATTGTAGAGCAAAAGTACACACATCAGAAGATATTCAATTACATATGCAAACATTTGATGCAAACATCAGAAGAAAAAATAAATAAACTAAGAGTGTTTTGACAAAAGCATCTTCAACAGATCCGTGATCTCAGAAGAAGACTGTTCTTGTTTTGACATCCACTTAGTCATGGTCTCATTCTTCTGATCCTGTTTAGACATCCACTCAGCCATGTCTTCAGACTTCTTATCTTGTTTAGCCATCCATGACTTGATTTCTGATTGACCAGCTTCCAGAACTGCAATCTTATCTTCAAGATCTGGATATTCTTTCTTGATCTCAGATGAAGAAGGTGGAACAGTTTCTGAAGCTTGAACATAGTCAATTTCCATAGGGGCTTTGGAGCTAGGAGCAGTAGAGCCAGAAGGATGTTCTATCAGAGTCATAGCCAGGGGGTTGTCTTCAGATGCAGATTCAGTATTCTCTTCTGATGATGAAGGAGCATCTGTAAGAAGTAATGGTCCAGATCTCTTAACAGTCCAGAACAGACTTCTAGCAGCTTCAGCAAATCTGAGCTTCGCATCATCAGAACATACGTTCTTCAGATTTGATGCTACAATGTTGAATCTGTTTATGAAGCCATTCCAAATGGCATCAGATTCCTTTGCATCCATTGTTGATGAACATTTCCTCTGTACAGAACCTAAATACATCTGTATTTCTTGCAAAAAAACTTGTAAATAAATGATCAACATTCAGTCTAGGTCTTGGGTGTAACAGAGTTTCCAAGGTTATTGGCCTGGGTTGGGGAGTAGGCGGAAAGATGGATTTATGAATGGAGATCAGAGGAGGAGGGTAGTAGGGTATGAATGGAATTTCATAGGATTTGTCAGGTTTTGATCTGTTTAAGGCATTCATCAGATTTGGCTTTGCTTTTGTTGGATAGGAAACCACATCAAATGGTTTATCAGAGTAAGGTTTGAAAGCAGATTTAGCAAGTTTATCAGATTTAACAGATATAGTAGAGGATGGTTTTGGATCTGATGAAGGTACTGCAGACATTGTTTTAATATATGTTTGAAGAACAAATGGTAGAATGATGGTAAGTTTGGGTTTGAGAGGAGTGATAGTGTCAGAGGGTTCAATTATGATGTAGAAATTTTTCAAAGTGAAACCAGAAGGAAGTTTGTTAGAAGAAAATAGTTTGCACGAAGCAGAAGGTACATGCTCAGATGTTCTTGGCTTGGGTGCAGGGGTAGGATTTGGAATGGTAATTTCAGAAGATGGTTTAGGTGTTGGAATAGGATCTGGAATAATAACTTCAGAAGAAATAGGTGGTTCTGGTTGGTTTACTTCAGAATTTCTGTGAGAGGGGGATACCAGAAAATCTGGGTGTATATCAGATTCTGATGAATTGGATGATGAGGTTGGAGTGTTAGAGGTAGAGGACACTTCAAAAACAGTTTTGAGAGGTGTAATGTTTAGAACCTCTGTCTCAGGAATATGGGTTTCAGATGGGTTGGTTGATTCTGATGGATTTTCAAAAGGTTTTGATGGTGGTTCAGATGTAGGTGGTTCTGATGTAATAGGATCAGATGTAACTTTTGCAGATCCAATAGGTTCAGATATGTTTGATGGTGGTTTTTCTGGTTGTGGTTGTTTTCTTGTTGTTGTGGTTGTGGTTCAGATTGTTTTTGTTGTTGGTGTTCAGATTCTTTTTCTTGTTGTGGTTCAGATTGTTTTTCTGGTTGTTGTGGTTGTTGTTCAGATTTTTCTGTAGGTTTTTCTGTTTGAGGTTGTTTTTCTGATTGTTGTTGTTGTGGTACAGATTGTTTTGTTGATTTTTCTGGTTGTGGAGTCTGATTTGGTTTTGTTGTTGTTGGTTTTGGTACATATGATTGTGTAGTAGAAGGTTTTACAGGTGAGATGGAAACAGGATTAGATGATTTTTGTGGGGATGGAACAGATATATGAGGTGGAGCAGGAACATATTATTTTTGGGTAGAAGGTGGTTTTGGAATAGACTTAAATGTTGAATCATTTACAACAGTATTATTTACAGAAGATACAAAAGATTTGGTACCTTTATTCTTGATACGTTTTGCAGGAACAGAAGGAGCGTCTCCAGATGCTTTCCTCTTGATCAGCTTCTGAGGCTTGTCAGCAACTTTGGGCTTCTTCTGAATAGGCACAGCTTCTGCTTCTGATTGACTTCTTTTTCTAGTGATCTCATCTCCTTCATCAGGCAATGGTTCCCTTGCTCTTTTCAGAATATCTGCAGGAATGGGCGTTCCATCTGCCTTGCAAGCATCAATATAACTTACTATTATTTCCCTTGGTTCTTCAGCAAAGAACAAAGGGTAGTCTTCTACTGGGATTCTCTTCTGACTGAGTTCAGTGATATTCAGCTTCTTGGGTGCTGATGTGAGTTCTTCTACAATTTTTAGTCTCTGAAGACTCTTTGCATTCAGAGGTTTTCCAAGAATGAATTCAAGTTCATCTGTGACTCCAGCAGCATATAGAGCAGTCACCAGTCCATTTTCTGTCAGAAAATCTGAAATTAACCTTCCAAAGGGAATCCATGTTCTGATCTTCTGGCCTTTTTCTTTCACAGATTCTCTGGAGGCATTTATATGATTCCATAAGTGCATGAACAGAATGTAGGGAAGATCTACCTTAGTGCTCTGACTTAAGCAGTACATAAAGTAGAGCTGTTCATTATTTACGTAATCTGGAGAGTTTGTAGACTTTCTATGATGAATACATCCCATGAAAATCTTTGCCCAGATCTTGTAGTCAGGCTTCAGATCTTTAAACTTATTAGAGGCCTGTCCAGTAGTCATGACTTCCTCATACACTTCTTCCATATCTACACGCCCAGCTGGCAGATGAGATACTCCATCAGTCTCCCCATATCCAATGAGTTTCCTGATCAGATCTTCTGTGATGATTATCTCTTTACCCAGAACAGAAGATAAGATAAACTTAGGGTATACATCAGCATGGATCCAGAACTCTTTCACCAGATGGGGGTAAACTGGTCCAAAAAGTATGTCAAAGTATTTTACCCATCCTTGAGCATCAATTATGGAACGAAACTCAAATCCATTTTCAGCCAGTGAATCAAATTCCACCATTGATTCACATAGAACTTCCAGTTTGTCAACATGTGTTAACAAAGTTCTTTTTGGTGTCGTATATGGAGTCACACCCATATTTGCAGAAGTAACTGCAGCCATGGTTGATTGAAACTGTGCAGCAGTGGATGATGAAGTTGCCATTGAAGATGAGTTTGTCAAACGCTTAGAGTTTTTGTGAAGAGAGAAAAGGAGACAGAAGTGCATAAACGTTTTGAGATGTAAAAAGTGTGAAAGTGATGAGAAAAGTGATATTTATAGTAAACACTTAGGCATACAAACAGACAGATAATGGCACGTTCACACATAGCATTTAATGAAAAAGAATAAAAATCATTTCAAGCATTAATTGATTCTGACAAATTGGGGGGAAAATCAAGATTTTCACTATTCAAACTTCACCTCAAACGTCTCTTCAGTAGTGTACACGCCATCTTTGCAGATTTAGAGTGACATGTGTTTGCTTGCATGTGCTTCTGAATTCTCTTGAGAAATGAAACGTTAACCAACGTTCAGATCCTCTGAGTATTGTTAGTTCAGAGTTTCACAAATAAAATAATTTAAGGAAATGAATAAATGATCAGATGAAATACTTCAGAGCATTAAACATTTTTGCATCTGTAAAATTTGCTTATGACAAATATTATTCTGGACACAAATCCATACCAATATTTTTCAGAATAAATTTGAATCTATCTTCAACAAGGGGTTTTGTGAAAATATCTGTCCATTGATGATCTGTATCAACAAAGGCTAAATTTATAATTCCCTTCTGAACATAGTCTCTGATGAAATGATGCTTAATTTTTATATGTTTTGCCTTAGAGTGTAAAATGGGTTTTTTAGACAAACATATAGCAGAAGTATTATCACAGAATATAGAAATGTTACTTTCAAATATCTGATAGTCTTCTAGATGACTTTTCATCCAGAGCATCTGCGTACTACATCCAGCAGCAACAATATATTCTGCCTCTGTGGTTGATAGTGCAATTGTGGGTTGCTTCTTGCTGTACCAAGAGATTAGAGTTCTTCCTAGAAATTGACAACTTCCAGAAGTACTTTTTCTTTCCACTCTGTCTCCAGCGTAGTCAGCATCACAGAATCCAACTAATTTGAAATCATCAGATTTTCTGTAACACAAACCCACATTAGAAGTACCTTTCAGATACCTTAGAATCCTCTTAACAGCTGTTAAGTGTGATTCTATAGGATCTGATTGGAATCTAGCACAGAAGCATACACTGAACAAAATGTCAGGTCTAGAAGCAGTTAAGTAAAGAAGAGATCCTATCATACCTCTGTAGAGTTTCTGATCTACTTTCTTACTTACCTCTTCCTTGCCTAGTGAACTAGTTGGATGCATGGGAGTCTTTTCCAGCTTACTATCAGTCATGTTAAATTTCTTCAGAAGTTCTTTAACATATTTGGTCTGATGTATGTAAGTGCACTCTGGAGTTTGATTGACTTGAATTCCCAGAAAGAATCTCAATTCTCCCATCATGCTCATTTCAAATTCTGCCTGCATACATTGAGCAAACTCTTTTCCCAGCATAGTATTGGTAGATCCAAATATGATATCATCCACATATATTTGACAAATAAGAAGATCTTTCTTAAATGATTTACAAAAGAGTGTTGTGTCCACTTTGCCTCTGATGAAGTTTTTCTCCAGAAGAAAATTGCTCAATCTCTCATACCAAGCTCTGGGAGCTTGTTTTAAACCATACATAGATTTCTTTAGTTTGAAAACATGATCTGGAAATTTTTCACTCTCAAAACCAGGAGGCTGGTGGACATAAACTTTTTCTTCTATAATACCATTTAGAAAGGCACTTTTAACATCCATCTGATACAGAGTGATGTTATTTTGTGCACTAAATGAAATAAGAAGGCGTATAGATTCTAACCTTGCCACTGGAGCATAAGTTTCAGTATAATCAATACCTTCTTGTTGACTGTACCCTTGAGCAACAAGCCTTGCCTTATTTCTTTCAACTTCTCCTTTCTCATTAAGCTTATTTCTGAAGACCCATTTAGTTCCAATTATATTGAATCCTTTTGGTCTTTGAACTAAATCCCACACATCATTTCTGGTGAATTGATTTAGCTCTTCTTGCATGGCAATAATCCAATCATTGTATTGCAGAGCTTCATCTACAGAAGTTGGTTCAATTTCTGACACCAGTCCAAATAATGATGCTTCAGATGATCTAAGAAAGGATCTTGTTCTGATAGGGTCATCCTTCTTTCCAATAATAACATTCTCTGGATGAGAAGCTTTGATTCTGGAAGATGATCCTCTAACAGTTGATTTTTCAGAAATGTTTAAATTGTTCACCTGAGAAGTTAAAGGAATGGCATCTGGCGTTGCTTCTGGTTCCTTCACTTGAGCTTTGTCTGCCTATGAGCCTTCAGAGTATATGAAGACTACTTCTCTATCTGCAGAGTTTTCAGACTGCTTTGGCTTTTTAATGCCAAGCTTATCATCAAATCTAACATGAATAGATTCTTCCGCAATCTGTGTCTCAGTGTTGTATACTCTGTAGCCTTTAGAGCGTTCAGAATATCCAAGCATGAAACACTTCTGTGCTTTGGAATCAAACTTGTTCAGATTTTCTTTAGTATTTAACATATAGCAAATGCATCCAAAAGGATGAAAATATGCAATGTTGGGCTTTCTGTTCTTCCACAGTTCATATGGAGTCTTCTCCAGAAGAGGTCTTATAGACACTCTGTTCTGAATATAACAAGATGTGTTGATTGCTTCTGCCCAAAAGTGTTTTGCCAGATTAGTCTCATTGATCATGGTTCTGGCCATTTCTTGCAGAGTTCTATTTTTCCTCTCTACAACTCCATTTTGTTGTGGAGTTCTAGGACAGGAAAAATCATGAGCAATGCCATTTTCATTAAAATATTTTTCAAAATATTTATTTTCAAATTCACCACCATGATCACTTCTGACTTTTATAATTTTGAAATCTTTTTCATTCTGGACTTGTTTACATAAGTCAAAGAACACAGAATGTGACTCATCCTTGTGTTTTAAGAACTTTACCCATGTCCATCTACTATAGTCATCAACAATGACTAATCCATACTTCTTGCCTCTGATGGATGCAGTCTTCACTGGTCCAAACAGATCAATATGAAGTAATTCTAGTGGTCTGGAAGTAGAAACAACATTTTTTGATTTAAAAGATGATTTTGAAAATTTCCCTTTTTGACATGCTTCACAAAGAGCATCTGAGGTGAACTTCAGATTAGGAAGTCCTCTGACAAGATTAAGTTTATTAATCTGAGATATACGTCTCATATTAATATGCCCCAATCTTCTGTGCCAGACCCATTGCTCCTCATTAACAAACAAGAGGCATTTAACATTCTGAACCTTAAGTTCTGAAAGATTTATTTTATAAATGTTGTTTTTCCTCTTTCCACTAAATAGGATAGAGCCATCCTTTTGACTAATAGCTTTACAACATTTTTGATTAAAGGTTATATCATAACCATTGTCACTTAATTGACTTATGGATAATAAGTTATGCTTTAATCCTTCTACAAGTAAAACATTAGTAATAGAGGGAAGTTTACCATTTCCAATAGTGCCAGATCCAATGATCTTGCCCTTCTGATTCCCTCCAAATTTCACATCACCTCCAGATCTAAGCTCCAGACTTTGGAACATAAGCCTTTCTCCTGTCATGTGTCGCGAGCATCCAGAGTCCAGGTACCATGATTGGCGTCCTGACCTTGCTGCTAAGAACATCTGCAACAGGAATTATTTTACTTTTAGGTACCCAGATCTTCTTGGGTCCTTTTGGGTTAGTTGTTCTGAAGGTTTGTCTAAACTTCTGTTTTTCAACATAAGGTTTATTCTGACTAGCCTTAGATTTAAACACATGAATATTCTTTTCAGAACGTGTTTGTTCAATATCATTCAAGTGACCAAATTTAAAGTGGGAATATAAAGGAGTTTTCTTGATGATAATTTTATCAACAAGTTTTGGATTTAAATCCTTTCCAGAGGAAGATTCATATCCAATTCCTTTTTTGTTATTTCTGCTAACTCCATAGATCATAGAAGCCATCTTGCTTCTGTCTATGCTTTTAGCAAGAAACTTCTGAAAGCTGTAATCATATTTTTGCAAAATATTTTTGCATTCAGATTCAGTTTCAGAATCAGAGTTTTGTTGAGCTAATTCAAAACCATTTTTCAATTTTAAGTTCTTTTCATTTAGCTCAGCTGCTTCTGATTTGATAATATTATTCTCAGATACAAGATTGCTTTGACGCTTCTTGTATTTGAGCTTAATATTGTTATAGCTCTTCAGAACTTCTGATAACACTTTGATAAGTTCTTCTTTAGTGAGTTTAGCCATTACCTCTTCAGCGTCAGAGTCAGATTCAGAGTCAGATTCAGATCCTGAAGTTCCTTCCTCCTGATCTTCTATGTCTGCCATCAAAGCTACATTGACACATTCCTCTTCTGACTCAGATTCAGATTCAGATGTATCTGAATAATCCCAGGTGGCCATTAGAACCTTTTTCTTCTTATCAGATTTTCTTTTAGGTTTTTCATTCATCACCTTTGGACATTCATTTTTGTAATGTCCAGGTTCTTTACATTCATAACAGACAACCTCCTTTTTGCCAGATCTTCTGTGTCCAGAAGACTCTTTTCTTTGGTCAGGCTTCCTAAAGTTTCTGAACTTCTTTCCTTTATGCTTCCAGAGTTTGTTTATTCTTCTAGACAACATTGATAGTTCATCTTCATCTTCAGATGAGGATTCTTCAGAGCTTTCCTCTATTACCTGCAATGCTTTAGTAGATTTATTAGATTTTAAAGCAATTGATTTACCTTTCTTTTGAGGTTCATCTTCCTCAAGTTCAATTTCATGACTTCTTAGTGAACTGATTAGTTCCTCCAAGGAGATCTTGTTCAGATCTTTAGCCATTTTTAGCGCAGTCACCATAGGTCTCCATCTGGTAGGTAAGCTTCTGATGATCTTTTTCACATGATCAGCAGTAGAGTATCCTTTATCCAGAACCTTTAGTCCAGCTGTAAGTATTTGAAATCTGGAGAACATAGCTTCAACAGATTCAGAGTCTTCCATCTTGAAGGCTTCATACTTCTGGATTAGAGCCAGAGCCTTTGTTTCCTTGACTTGAGAGTTTCCCTCATGAGTCATCTTTAAGGACTCAAACATGTCAAATGCAGTTTCTCTATTTGTGATCTTTTCATACTCAGTGTGAGATATTGCATTTAAAAATATTGTTCTGACCTTGTGGTGATTTCTAAATTTCTTCTTTTGGGCTTCTGTCATAGATTTTCTATCTACTTTCTTGCCATTCCCATCAATGGGATGAACATATCCATCTATGACCAAATCCCATAAATCAGCATCATATCCAAGGAAAAAACTTTCAATCCTGTCTTTCCAATAATCAAATTTCTCCCCATCAAACATAGGGGGTTCAGTGCTGATTCTGTCCCTTTCTTCATATTTGTTGTTAATGTTAGACATTGAATTATCAGCCATAGTAACAACCAAATATATATCAAAGTTTTTCTCACTGGATCTTTACTGTCACTGTGAAGTGGTAGCACACACAGAACCGGAGCTCTGATGCCAACTGAAGGTGAGAAAATACTTAGAAGGGGGGTTGAATAAGTATGAAGATAAAAACTTAAAATTAAAACTCAAGTATTTTTATCCTGGTTCGTTGAACTCAACTACTCCAGTCCACCCTTCCTAGAGTGATTTGCCTTTCTCAAACAAGGACTTAATCCACTATTTAATCAACTGATTACAATAGTAAGCACTAAGAACAACTGTTCAAAGTCTTCTCAAAAACTACTGATCCTAACTGGATCTTCTTAAGGTTTTCTTACAATCAAATGTAATAACAAATACAAGTGTTTAAAATGCTTCTAATAAAGCTTTATCACAACTGTGATTTTTCACTTAAAATTAAGAACAAAGAAATTATTTCTAGAAAGAATGTGAATTGTATGAGAGCTTTGGATATTGAATTCTTTTCAAGTAAAACGTCAACTGAAGAAGATGGGTGAAGACTTGCTTTTATAGACACATTGATCCAAAAGTATTTCACGTTGAGAAGAGTGTACCAAAAGGTCTGAGCCTTTTGTCTTCACATCAAGTGACCTTTCCTAGAAGAAGAAAGCACAGAGAAATCCTTTTTGTCTGTGTTCTTGTGTCTAGCATAAATAAGGAAAGAGTCGTTTGGATATTCCAACGGACATAATCTTTGAATTCTTCTTCATCAATTTTCAGCAAGAATCATCAGAGTCTAATTTGATCAGAGCCTTTTGATGTTGATCAGAGTTTCGCTGAATCAGAGTCTTTGTAGCAGGTGTGCTTTTAGCGTGTATAAGTTCAGAGTATATTTGAGTCAGATCCTCAGTACTGGCAGCTTTAGTACTCTTAGAATCTTCTGTAGTAACTATGCTTGAAAACTCTTCATACAAAATTCTTCTTTGGTTCAGATGCTTCTGACTTGCTTCAGATTCTTCTGGAGCTTCTGCTTCAGATCCTTCTGGAGGCTACGCTCAGGATCTTCTGATGGCAGCGTTCAGAATCTTCTAATGGATGCATCTGACGCTTCAGAGTCTAGCATATTTCTTATGTTCAATTCTGATTTGCTTCTGGAGTGATAATTACTTTAATATCTGCAGCAAACACTCTTAAGCAAATTTTAGAGTATATAATTCTTAATTACAAAATTTCATAATGGTTATCATCAAAACATAGAGATATTATTAAGAACCAATATGTGTTCTAACAGAAGATAAGCTTGGCGATGTTGATGCTTGATGTTGGAAACGGATTTGAGAGCGATACTGGTGTTTTTGCTGTTTTAGATCGGAAAAAAAGAGAGGGCGTTAAGTGTTAAAGGGACGACGAATGAAGAGTTGAAGTAGTGTCGCCTTAACGACGAAAACTAGGGATGACAGGGGTTAAATCGGAGGAGAAGAAGAGGATGGGTCGAAGGATGAAGAAGAGGAAGAGAAGTTGTGACGGCTGGGTTTGGTTTGAAGTTTGCGATAGAAGAAAAAGAAACGGCGACTTTGTTTTGTGATTGGAATTGGGGAAGATGAACAGTGGATTCCCCCATTTTATACCAAATTTCTAATCCTAATTTTCCCCAGTCTTCCCCACCGTGTCCTCTCTCTTTCTTTTTAATTTTTTTTAAAATTCTCTGGATTAACTAACTAATATAACTTCTAAATTGATTTTTAACTCTAATTTTAAAAAAAAATCTATTCTAATTCTAACTAAGATTCTAATTTTAATTCTAATTTAACTATTTTAATCTCTGATCTAATTTAAATAAATTCTAATTCTAAAACTAATCTAATTCCCATTAAATCTAATTAACTAAAAAGTCTAATTCTAATCTATTTAATTAATTCAAATTTCTATTCTAAACTAATTCTAATTAATAATCTAGTTCTATTTTTTTAATTAAAAATCTAATCTAATTTCTAAATTGATTTCTAAATCCTAGCTAATTAATTAACTAATATTAAAACTATATTATATTTACATATTATAAAAAATGAAATTATATAAAATAATGATAAATGAATAGAATGCCACGTGTCACAAATTCATTGGGCAAAATGGTGAAAAAGTTTATTTTTGTTGAAAAATACGTTATGTTGTACAAGCAATGTGAATTGAAAAATAAAGTCAGGCGAATGAAAATTTGAAACAGGTAGGACAAATTTGGGGTATGACAGATGCCCCTATCTAATTGCCTTGAACCTAAGAGAATGAACAGCTGCATGACGTTCATTTTAGGGTGGAAGTCAACTAGATACAAGAAGACCCCGAAGTTTGTCCGACAAGCAAGTAAAATGCAAAGAGATAAGATATACCAGAACGAGATGGAAGGATGCAAATGATGAACGAGATAACCTGATATTCTCTGGGTGGTCGAAGCAGTCCCTTATCCAATAAGGTTCTTCGCGATACCAAAGTAGCATCTCGGAACACGAACAAGATTTCTTCGAATGGTCGAAGTAGTCACTTATCCATTAAGGTCCTTCGTGATACCAAAGCAGTATCTCAAGTGATAAATTTGCCAAGGAATAGTTGAGCAAAATTCCTGTCAGATGAAAAGTGTTGTCCAAACTCTGCAAGGGAAAGTCTTCAAGAAACTCTTAAAATAAACTCCGCTTGGGGAGAAACAAGAGCAACAGCTGCTGGGAACTATCATTATCAACTGCGTGGTTGAAGAATGACTTGCTGGGAATAGAATTCCTTGAACACGTGCGGGGTATCAAACTCTTTTCGGAGAAATACTGCCGACTTCGAAGGAGGAACGACTAAGACGCTTGTGAACCGATCCTGGATCCTGATATGCTGTTATGCTATGTTGCTAGGGACAACAAAGTTATGCGATATGATGCATAAATATGCAACTAAAATGCAGTTCTACTAGGGAATGCAAGATGCGTATGCAAATGGTTGATGTGCAATGCGCATGAGAATGCAACCGGGTAAACGAATCTCGGTAAGGCTTTATTTCTAGTATTGGATCAGATGCAACAAGATGAAAGGATTTATGGGGTATATTAATATATCAACTCAGAGGTTGACAAAAACAAATATAATATCGACTCGGGGTCGAGAAAAGGTAGATATCGACTCGGGGGTCGAGAATAAATCAGAACAACAAGTCAACTCGGGGGTTGAAGAAAGAAAAGCAAATATCGACTCGGGGGTCGAGAAAAATAATAAAATATTAACTCGGAGGTTGAAGGAAAAGGAAAATATTGACTCGGGGGTCGAGAAAAGCAAATATTAACTTGGGGGTCGAGAAAAGCAAATATCGACTCGGGGGTCGAGAAACAATCAAAATATCAACACGGGGGTTGAAGGCAAAGGAAAATATTGACTCGGGGGTCGAGAAACAATCAAAATATCAATGTGGGGTTGAAGGCAAAGGAAAATATCAACTCAGGGGTTGAAGAAGGAAGTTGGTTATGATACGTATGCATATGATACATGTTAATTATATGATGCATATGTAAATGCAAGCAGTAGATTGGTTTATGACGGTGTCAACGAGGTGGACTTTATTTGGTAGTTGTCAATATGAATTGGACTCTAGGAGAGGTGCCAAGCAGGGTTGGACTTTGAGAAGGTGCCAAGCGGGATTGGACTTTTAAGGGGTGCCAAACGAGGCCAGACTTTGGTAGTTGCCAATATAAATTGGACTTTAGGAGAGGTGCCAAGCAGGGTTGGACTTTCGAAAATGCCAAGCGGGGTTAGACTTGAATGGTTGCCAATACAAATTGGACTTTAGGAGATGCCAAGCGGGGTTGGACTTTTAGTGGTGATGATGCCAGCAAGGTGGACTTTTATTTGGTTGCCAATAAAAATTGACTTTTTGAGTTTTAAGGGATGCCAACAGAAGTGGACTTTATTTGGTGAAAGTATTTGACTTCCCGACACTAGGTATCTGATAATGATATGCTCAGAAGACAAATGTGGATGCTCTTGGTACCTCAAGTTAGATCCTTTGCAGAAGTTGCACGCTCGTTCTTAGGAGAATCTTAACTTCTGGCTGACGTGCTATGATGGCTTGCAAATGTTGAGCGTAACGACATAACCAAAGTGTGTTGATTATGCGAGTGTAGCAATTTAAATAATGCATGTTGATCGTGCTTTTGCTCTGCCCCAAGGCTTTTAACGCTTGTTGTGAACTCAATAGTTACTAGCATCTGGCACGGTCTTCTTGACCAACTTGGATGCAAGAAAGGAATTGCCCCTGTTCAATCTAGTCTTCCCCAGTCTGCAGGTTTTCTGAAGGAGCTCTCATGGAATGAGAGCTTTAGGAGCGATTATACCAAGACATGGCTTACTCATTTGCCCCAATATCTGAATCTTCCAGTGGTCTGCCCCTGCTTAAACCTCGGAAGGACCTGCCCCAGATTCATAAGGTTGTGAGGTAGTCTTGATTCAAGCTAGTATCAGTGAAAGATCAAGCTCCTATTTAATTTCTCTTTGTTGGGATTTCTTTTATGTCAAGTACTGATTTGCAGTTAAAAGTGTTCATTCAAAAAATGGTAATTTTAATGTGACAATTATGCAAGTTTTAAAAAAATCACATTTATTAAAAATGATGTGATAGTGTATGACGAATGGACTATTAATCCAAACGCAGTGCTAATTTTCTGGTGTGTGAAAGATATAGCAAGAATATGACACCAATTTAGAGGATTAGCAAATATGTAGGAGTCAGTTTACGCAAAATCTTGCTGTAGTATGCTTTTAGAATAAACCCCGCCTCAATTAGGTCTTTTGAGGGTTGTAATGCGGTCTGGTTCACGGTTATAGAAACAAAGGATATAAGGCTCAAATTTTGATTTGTACCCACCCCTTCTTCTTAATGGCCTCCAGTCCTATGTTCAGTTAATTTAACATGCGTACTTAGATTCTAACAGTGCAAGAGTGAAGATGGTGATTCAAGATTTTCTTGAAACGACAATCACCTTATTTTGCTTTTGATGGATGTCAGTGACCCTTTTGATTTTTGATATGGTGGTCACCGAATCTTATTTTGTTTTTGTTGAGGATTTGAGTACCTCTTTCATTTTTCTTTTGATCCCTAACTTTTGCATGGACTGGTTTTGCTCTTCAAATCCATCGAGATTGCCTTGATTTTTGCCTAAGTATCCTTTTGAGGTGTTCGATTTATCAGGCTTTTTATTATATATTTTTTGAAAGGCTTGTGACTGCCAAGTTATTGGTCATTGATGAACAACTGCCATGTCTTTTGGATTTTGTCTTATGATTTTAGTGTGTAATCGGTTCAACTAAACACTATCCCTGCCCCAGGTTAAGTGTAAGGGTTTAGAAATCCAAAGGAAAACTCCTACTTCTAGGCTCGAAATGATTTACTATGGACTAACTCTTTATCTTTCCAGTGTTTTGGGATTTAAAACAATGCTTGTACATCATCAGCAGAATTTTATCCAAAAGTATACCATCAGCAATTATGGATATCATGTTTTCGTCATCCTCCCTCAAATCTTTGCTAAACAACAGTGCGATAAAGGAAGTGAAGTGATTTTGTGTGTGGTGATTTTAGCAATAAATGAGTAGAAAACGAGTGAATATGAATGAACTTGTTCAAAACATGCATATTCATCACATTAACAATACCATTAATAAGAAACAATGTCTAAAAGCAAGTAGCATTATAAAAGAAACTACAAATGCGCAAAAATGATATGGAACCTACCAGCATTAAGGAACTGGGCTTTTCTTGCTTCAAAGTTGGGCTACCCTTCTTGCTCATCGAGACCAGTATGATAACCTTTTTCACATCTACTCTCTGCATCTTCTTCCATGTCAGGGACTGGTGGCCCCGCTTGATCATATAAAGGATTGACGTGGATATGAAGACCTTGAGGCGTAAATGAGATTAGCTTGGAATCAACTAGATCCTGAACCTTCTTCTTGAACTGTTTGCAATCTTCAATTGAATGTCCTATAGCGTCAGCATGGTAGCCGCATCGTGCATTGGTGTCAAAGCCTGGTGGGTATGGAGGAACCACAGGATCCAAGCCCTTAGGCACTATTAGTCCACTACTAATTAAACGTGGTAACGCATGACTGTATGGAATTGGTAATGAATCAAAGTGTCTTTTTGGTCTTTGGTTATAGTAACGTCGGCATTACGAAGCATTCTGTTGTGTGATCCGTTGTTGGTAAATATTGACCATGTGAAGAGACCGGAGTCACACAGGTAGACCCATAGGATTGCTGACTTTGAACAGTTGAGATGCTTAGGTACGAAGGATAAGGCACCAAGGATGGAGCTTGTGGGGTGTCCCAAATTATGTTGATTTCATCCTCTTCTTCCTCTTGGGAGCTAATAACTGATTCACTTTCACTAGCTGGGATGTTCGAGGTGTCGTGACCCTTCTTGAGATAACTCTCAATGAGTTCTCCTACTGAAACCAAGTCAGAGAAGTTTGATGTCCCATTACCTGTCATCTTTTCCAAGTATGGTTCTTGCAAAGACTCTATGAACATGTCAACCAATTCTCCGTCTAAGAGCGGTGGTTGAAAGCGAGCAGCTACTTCTCTCCACCTCTGAGCATACCTTCTAAAAGATTATTTTTCCTCTTGAGATAGGCCTTGCAACTGTGTACGGATGGGAGCCACATCAAGATTGTACTGGTATTGTTTCACAAAGGCATTGGCTAAGTCCGACCACGACTGTATATGGTTACTCTCTAAGTGCATGTACCAACTCAACGATGCGCCACTCAAACTGTCTTAGAAACAGTGAATCATGAGTTTGTCATTGTGAGCATTGGAGGTCATCTTTCTACAAAACATCACCAAATGTTGCTTTAGACAACTATCTCCTTTGTACTTCTCAAAATTTGGCATCTTTAACTTTGGAGGTACTACAAGTCCGGGTACCAAACACATATTCAAAGCATTCAGATCAGAAATATCATGCCCCATCATGGTTTCAATTTTCTCTTCCAACACGCGACATCTTTCAGCAAACTCAACATCCTGAGGTCGTTCATTATTCCCCACCAGGCTTGCCCCTTGGGAATTTGGCATAGTGAATGCAAAGCTATGGTACTCAACAACATCATGAGATGAGGCATGTTCATCTCGAATAGTGCGACGCTCTTGTATAACCTGGTTCTTATCAAGAATCTGAATAGGATGAGCCTGGGAAAGATTGTTCACTTGAGATGGAATGGTGTTTTCGGAGACTATAGACCGTTGAAACTTGTTCTCTCTCCTTGTCAAGGCTAACATAGCTTCCATAAGCTGGTCCAACTAGTTCTTCATCAAGTCAACATCTGTTCTTGACGCAAACTGGTTCTGTTCTTCCGAGCTCATGATTCTTCCAAAAGTTGCTTCATGTCCGATACGGGTGTCGGGAAATCAAATGCGGATTATGGAAAAAGTATGGATAAGCTTTATGGCTGAGAGAATGATATGTAATGCAAATGCAATGATATGCAAATGTAATGCAGGCACAAACAGGATCCAGGATAACACAAGCAGGTCAAAGCTCCTTAGCAGGTAGACCTTAAGGAAAGTTCTAGATTCTTTACCCACATACCCACTCACGGGATAGCTTCTATGTTGACGGATAAGGTTCCCTGGATCATGGACACCAATCGCATCAACGTCATGCAACAGGCTAGCTGCATTATGACAGTAATACGAAAAGGTCTCTCCTGAGCGAAGTCCTCATGCTAGGCACACGAGGAGCAAGTCCTCGGAGACTAACGCTACACGAATACCAATATAGAAACTAGTTCTAAGAGTGGTTCCCAGAGTCACTGACCCTTCATGAATCAAGTCGTGCAACAGGCTAGCTGCATTACGACAAGATCTACGAAAAGGTCTACTCTTAGGGGAAACTTTCATGTTAGGCACACAAGGAGTGAGTCCTTAGGGACTAACACTAATTACTTCCAAATTCTAAATTAAGGGTTCTCTCTTCTTTTTCTAAAGCTCGGGTGTAGAGCTTTACTTGCAATGATATCCCTAAATCCAACAGACAGATATAATACACAACATATAATAAAAAGAGAAAGCAATACATAAACAATAGGAGAAAACCATTATAAAGAAAACAGTTAAGCGAAGTTAGCACTCTCGAATCGAGTCAAGTTAGGCTTGACTCTCTCTTGCATAGGGCAATGCGTATTCCCCAGCAGAATCGCCATCTGTCGTACCTCAAAAAATATTATCCTCGCGATGGATGCCGAAAAACGTTCGAACAGAGTCGCCACCGAACTTTATTCATTCCAAGGAAGGAATAGAAAAATATCGATAAAGCATTTAAAAAGATAATAACATGGTCATTGTGTTGCACCCTAAAATTTGCTCAACCTTCTTCACTTGGTTTATGTTTCAATTGCATTAGCATTTGCATATAGAGTCATGTACATAGTCTAATCATCTGCATAGCATAGCATAACAAGTCATCCAACAAGGGACCAAGTACTATTCTCATCTCTATGAGCCTATCAAGAGCTTATTGTTCAAATTCAATCTTATCCAAGTCATCAGAAAGAATTTGAAATCTAAGAAGTCAGTGGATCAAGCAGTGAATCTATCTCCTATCTGAGGGTATCTGAGGATCATCAAAGAAGCTGTGAGCTGTGAATTGAGGTCATGGAGGGTATACAGACATCATGGAAGACTTAGAAAGTCATTTGGAGAAGGAGGCAAGTCATTGATATGATCACAAGAGCTGCAGTTGAAGACAGTCAACTAGGGTTTCATCTGGGTCAACCCTAGGTCAATTGATTGATTGAAAGGCATTAAGGTCTATTGGAGAGATGTGGGGTTCATCATTTGACATGTAAATAAGGATATGGTGTTGTGCCAAGAAGAAATCAAGAGAAATCAAGAAGAAGAGGAGTTTCTAAATTAGGGTTTCTGTGTAAAATCCCCTGATTTAGGTCAAACTTCCAAGCAAGATAAGTCAAAATGCAAGCTTCAAATGGATCCTTGGCAAACATGAAATTTGTAGAGGATCTCAAGACCTTTAATTTGAGTGGTGGAAGACATCAAGGAGATTTATAGAACTCAAGTTATGGTCCTTGCAAGTTACAGGTCATCTGAGGTATCTGAAATTTTGTCTGTGAAAGTTACTTGTCTTCCAAGCAACTTTTACCCCTCAAGGAGATTTCAAATGAATTTGTGGTCAACATAAGAGTTGTTCCCCATTGTTCTTAGCTTTATAGAAAGGTATGGTATTCCTTCATATGATTTGTGGAGCTCTACTTATGGTCTTGGCAAGCAAAGGGTATTTTGGTCATCTGAGAATTACAGGTCATTTCAAACCTATGCCCAAAACTCATACAAGGAAGCTTCAAATGAAAAACTTCACAACATCAAACTTGCTCCAAATGATATTTTGAGTCTAGAAAAGTGATCATGAAATATTGGAAAGGCTCATAGCTCAAGGTTTCAAATTTGGTCAGTTTAAAAGGGAATTTAATGAATAAAAGTGACCTAAAATTGAGATTTTTCATAATTTGGCCAAATGGGATGAAATTATAGGTCATTTTGATTGGAAAAGATGTTTTAAGAACATTGGCAAAAGTATATTTTTGAGTTTGGTTCAAATTTTGGAAGTTATGCTAGGTGGCTTACAATGGAAGTAACATATCCAAAATTCAAGGAAAGTGTGCACAAGAAGTTTCTACAAAGTTCTAGAGCTTTCTAATTTCATCTATATATTGAATTGAGAGGCTTCATTCAAGGGTTGGTGATTCATTTTGATCAAAACACATAGTTTCATCTCATTCTTCAATTGTGCAAAACCATTCCAATCTCTTTGATTCTTCATCAATCCTTCAATTTCTTGATCTAAACTCACTCAAGAATCATTCCTGAGTTCATTGCAAGCAAGATTTGGAGAGGAAATCACAAGAATCGTGTTACACCAAGTGCATCATCCAAATTGCAAAAGGAAGTGGTTATGGCAATCCAAGGAGTTTGAACAAGAAATATTGCATACAGAATCAAGGATCAAGTGTGTTGATCAAATCCAGATCATTGCAAGCTTTGGATCTAAAGAATTCCCCACCTGTTTTCATCATTTACACCAGGTTAGTTTTCCTTTCGAATTGGCTAGATTAGTTAGCATGTTAGAGAATTATTAGGTTAGAATGGTTAGGATTAGTTAGATGATCATTTCTGTTGAGTTTGAAGACAATTCATGGAGGTTGCCATTGGTGCACCAAATCTGTTAGGGCTTAGAACTCCTAGGTTAGGGCTTGATAATATTGGTTAGATAGCTTAAAATGATCAGCATGGTGTGTAGATTATGTTAGGGTAAGAATTAGCAAGAATTGGAATGTTTGATCTCAGTGCAAAGTGGTGGAGTCAATACTTTCTACCTATCGGGTTTGAATTTTGATTGAGTTTTAGAGGAAGATAATGCCATGGCTGTGTAGAGGGAAGGATGTAGATCATTTTTGATCTTTACATCGTGAGATTTCATGGAGGTACGAGGGAGAACAGAGAGGTGGAAGGTTCGCGCATGGAGAGGTTTTTCTGAAACCTAGGGTTTCCAAGGAGGAAGATGATCTTTTGATCGTTGGATCATTCTAATTTGGTTGACTGAGTAACACATCCGATGGCCACAATTCAAAGTAAAATTTGGAGGGAGGACTGGCTGTGAAACGCATCGTTTCACTTAAAGCCTCAGACTGGGCTTTAGTTCCAATTGTTATTCGCACCCGCTTGCAAGGCCCAATCCCAATTATAATTGAGTTTCTTGCTAATTGCACCGTTTACCCTCTTTTTTATTTTTGTTGTGTTTTCTGATCAACTGGGCCCAGACGCGCTTTGCTATGCGCGCCCCCCAGTCTGGGCCCATCATCATGTTTTAACTGAATAAAATACTGACTGCACCCCCTAATCTCATTTAATCCATATTAATTTCTTTCATTTTTTTAATTCTTCAAAAATTCATAAGTAAATGAAAAATGCTTATTTTTTAGTGGTTGTTTTTTCATTAGGTTCATATTTCTGTTAAGAAAATTAAGAAATAATAAAATTCCAATTTAATTTTGTTTTAGCATTTTTAGAATATTTTTCTTTTAAATAGCTTTTTAAGTGGTTTAATTTGATGCATGATATTGTTGATTTTAGTTTAGTTAGATACTTTAACATTTTGGATCCATTCTTTTTAGGGTGATTAACTTAGAGCTTTAGCTTGTATATAAAATTTAATTCATGATTTTAGAACTTAATCTTAGATGGTTTGTTTAGGTGTGATTAGAAGGATCAAAACTAGGGTTTAGGTGTGGCATAGGTGTATTAGATCATTTCTTTTAGGAGTTGTAGTTTGGGGTATGAGACTATAGGGATTATGGGTAGCTAATAGACCCCTTAGAAATTACTAGGTTTCCCCTATTCTACTATTACTATTAGTATATTGTTTGTATTTAATTGACTGTATGGTGTGCCCTCTTTAGGGTTATTTTTTGACTGTGTGGGGTATTGGGATTGTTTGGGGCTTGGGGTTTGAGCTGAAGACTGTGCTGATGAAGTCCATTGGAGATCAAAGAGAATGAAGACCAACTTCCAGAGTTGATGAAGAGTAGCTCTTGCTGGCAGCTGTTGAAGGTTATAGGATTTAGGGGCTAGGCAGAGCTCTAGAGTAGAAAACTTGATTCACAAACATGGAAGGTCTTGTCTGCCTCCATTCTTTCTCTATGATTCAAAGTCTCTTTTAAATACCCACCTCCTTCCTTTGGAAGGATTAGTGAATGTATTTAAAAGATAGAACTTTTGAGAGAAAATTGTCTGTATAATGTTAACAGTTAGTGAGCCACCCTTGGTAGGCAGTTGACTGTTTAACATCCATTTCATCTTGTTGACTGATATTCATCTGGGAGATTGAGACTTGAAGAAAAGCCATTGCAGACTGATGACAAAGACCTTGCTTGAAGGCTTGAAGATGAAGACTGATGCTTGCTTGAAGCTTGAGGACAGATGATGATGACTTGAAGGCATAGCTGCTGTTGCTGTTTATTTTTGCTGTTTATAATTCCTGATGTATTGATTGAATTTCCCGGACTGTATTGCTTGTTGTTTAACCTGTTAGGTTGAAAGTGAATTCTGTTCACTTTTGCCTGTTGTTTTCTAGGTTCGAGGTTGAGTGGGACTCCCTTGCCTCGCTTGTATTGTTGCATCCATGCATTTTACTGCTTTATTATATGATATTATTTCTATTTCCGTCTATTCCCTTAGGATCTCTGTTTCTCTCTGTGCAAGAGAGGAGCATGATAGACACTAGGTCTTAACCCATGCATGATAACATTAGGTTAGTTTGATTCCCTTCGCAACCATAGGATAGAGTTCTGTCTCTTCTTTCTCAAAACAAACAGAAAAATACAATAAATATTTCAAACACAATAAAAGACACTTCTTCCGTAAAAGAAGGTGAACTCATCAAAACGTCATTTTTGTCCGCTTGGACTGTTAATCAGAAAACCCTTTTTCAGAAGGAATAAAAACAATCAAAACAGACTTGTGTCGTACGTGGCCCGAACTACGTTTTCTCTGATCTTTCATGCTGTATGAAAGTACGTAGGCATAAGATGCGATGTCCTAGCGAGCAATCTTCCCCTCCTTTCCCGTAGGTAGGCAAACTACGTTGACTCTGATTTCTCGTTCCAGACGGGAATACGTAGGCATAAAGTGCGAACTTTGCCGAGTCATTTTATTTTCTTTTAACCCCTGACCTGTAGAGTATATAGAATAACAATCCGTACCCGAAAACAAGCGTGGATCCCGTCGAGTACGACGGACGTGAGGGGTGCTAATACCTTCCCCTTGTGTAACCGACTCCCGAATCCAGGATTTGGTTGCGATGACCATTCCTTTCCCCGTTTTGCGGTAGGTTTACCTCGAGCGTTTCCTTTCCCTCCTGTGGGATAAATAACGCACGGTGGCGACTCTTCTGTTCAGCAGGCGCCGATTTTCGCAGTAGCGACCGCTGGCGACTCTGCTGGGGACCCAACGTCCCCTGGCTGCTAAGGACTGCGATAGTTCCTTATGCATGTGGGATCCAACGTCCCTTAAGCGAGTCAATCCTAGCGCTTGTTTTCCCGTCGAGGATTTTGTATGGATTTATATTTCTGTATTTTACCTTCAGCATTATGTTATTGTTATTATTGCTGTATTGGGGTTGTGACGGGTGATTCTATGATTGAGAGATAAGCCGGACCTGGGCTTGAGTGCACTTAGAATTAGAGTAGAAAGTAGTGGGCGCGTGCCGGCTTTGCTTGCATTAGTGTCCCACGAAATCTACACTCGGACGAGGTTCTTCTGGTTGACTTCTTTTTCTACCCTTTGGGTCGAAGGGGTTGTTGGTCAGCTGAATTGTCGACTCTGGGAACCGATCATTTGGAAGTTGGCTAAGTGAGGCCTCTTCAGGATTTGATGATGCCACTCCTTCTGGGAATCGTATCATCAACCCTGAAAGTCTGTGACGCCGACGACCGCATAGGATGCCATACCATTGTCAGTTACTAGGACACCTACCTGTGAGAGGGTTTAGGGTTATGCAGGTAACTAGACCTTCAGATACCGGTTTGTTTCTTGATCTGAGATCCTGGGTATTTATGGACAGTTGTGAGGTATGTCAGAGACCAGTTGGAGATATGATAGGAGGTCTATCAGAGACCAGTCAGAGTTAAGTTATGGGGTCTATCAGAGACCAGTGTCGGAGCTTTGTATTGGGTCTATCTGAGACCAGGGTTTGAGGGATTCTGGAGGGTCTATCTGAGACTTTTTGATATGGTTCAGGCTTCTCAGCTATGGAATTTGGTCCCTGTTGCATGTTACTTGCATTGCACTGTTTGCATAACCATTATCATTGCATCCCATTAACGTGTGTCTGTGCTGCAGGTGCATTTGCATATTCCCTGGTTCTAGTGCCCGGACTTCTGTTTATTGATCATGGCTGGTTTGAAGAAGACAGTTGCGTATAAGTTACCTACACCTGACATCACTCCCTTACTTGGTCTGATGTCCTTTGCTGATGAGGAGGTTAGGAGAAGTTTCAGGATGAGTCATGGAAGATTGCCGAGATTAGTCTGTAAGCCAACTGCTGTTGAACTGAATGGGCTGTACACCTTGATGCAATTCTATGACCCGGCGTTGAGATGTTTCACGTTTGCTGACTTCATTTTGGGGCCTACCATGGAGGAGTATGTAGAGTTTACTGAGCTACCAGTACAGAATAAGGTTCCCTTTATCCACTCTGCCGCTGAGCCCAAGTTGGAGGACTTAGCTAAGGCCTTGCACATGAACGCTGCTGAATTACTAGTGACTTCTTGGCTTGGGGTTCCAGGTTTCTCCCTTGATTTTCTGGTTGGCAAAGCTCAAGAGTATGCCAAGAACGGGTGCTGGATAGTCTTTAATGCTATCTTGGCTCTATGCATCTACGGAATAGTGTTGTTCCCCAACTTACCCAAATTTGTGGACTTGGACGCTTTCCATCTGTTTGCTGCTGGCAACCCGGTGCCCATTTTGATTGGAGATCTCTATCATTCATTGCACTACAAAAATGAAAATAGAAGGGGGAAGACTGTTTACTATTGTGCGCCGTTGTTGAACATGTGGTTTAAGAGCCATCTTCCCCTGAAGGGACCTTTTGTGGATAGTGCAACTACAACTAGCTGGCCAGAGCGCCTGATGAGGCTATCTTCCGAAGACATTGAGTGGTTTGACCGAGACTTGTTGGGGTATGAGCTTATTTTCAGTTGTTCTGGGTATCCTAATGTTCCGTTGATAGGGAGAAAAGGGTGTATCAACTACAACCCATCCCTGTTCGTTCGCCAGTTTGGATACGCGTTGAAGAACCCACCTAAGGAGGAAGAAGTACAGGAATCTCTGTACTTCACCGGTGATTTGAATGGAGAGATACTCGCCAAGCTTCGGCACGCATGGATGCGTATTAACAGAAGAGGGAAGCCACTGTTAGGGAAGAATGATTGTCAGGCTTATGCACCCTACAAAGTCTGGATCCAAGAGAGAGCAAGACGGTTGCTGATGCCATTTCCAACTGCACCAATCCCTATTCATATTCCCGTGGAAGAACCAACTACTGTTACTAGGGAGGCCTACGAGCGAGTTGTAAAAGAAAAAGAAGCCTTGATGAAGGTCAATGAAGGGTTAGAAAAAGAGCTGGCTCAGATATGTAGTGAGAAGAACAAGGCTGTGCACTCCTTCCAGCAGCAGATCGAGCTAGTAAACAGGCTGGGTGCTGAGTTGACTGAAGAGAAAAAGAAGCGCGAACGTCTGGGTCAAGAGTTCAGAAGCTCTCATGACATGCTGGAGTCCAAAAAGAAAGCACTCGACGCCGCCCACCGAGAAATCTCTTCTTGTAACAAGACGTGGAATGCTACGCTAACCAACAACAAAAAGAGGGAAGATAAGTCGAAGCAGCAAATTTCTGACCTCGAAGAGCAGTTGAAGGCTAGCATTAAGAAGCATGAAGAGGAGGTAATGGCCAGATATAGTCTCCATAATGCATTGAACAAGGCCATCGAAGGCAGGAACGAAGCTGTGTCTCAAAAGCGGAAGCTAGAGGATCGCTTCGGAGAAGGGGCATGGGAGGAAACCGCTGGTGATGTGCGACGCGTTCTCAAGCGAAGAAATCAACTTGTTAAGGGTCTGCTTACCCGACCAAGTCATCCAGAGACTAAGAAGTTACTAGAAGAGTACCAGGCTTATGAGTGTACTTGACCATTTCATGTATTGATGCTTTATTTGCATAGTGCTGACCATCACCAGGATTGTTAGTTGAGGTCATGCCTTCTTATTGTACACTCAGTGATATTGTATTCTTGGCTTAATGGATTTCTCTGCAATATATGAGGTTTTCTTTGATTCGACTCCGATCACCGTATCGCTGTCACTGTCACTGCACTGGCACATTCGCACTAGAATCGGGGAATGATATTCCCTAATGCACAGACACATATTGCATTGCATTCATATTCATATTGCACTACAGGTGATTATTGCATGGTATCTCATTCCTTGCACTGTATCAGGTCTTTTCAGGATTGAAGATCAGCGCCCGCACTGATACTCCACTCGCACCAACTGCCGAAGAATCATGGATCAAATGCAGAATGAGATGCAAGACATGCGTGAGAAGCTGGCGCTCTTCATGCAGACAATGGAGACCATCGCGAAAGGGCAGGAGAATTTGCAAGCTTTGGTGCAGCCTCTGTTGGTAAGAAATGCTGGGCACGGGAATGAGGATCATCAGTCTGTGCGAGTCGACACTGTTCACGGGGATGGTACTCCCACACCAGTGGCTCCACCTGTAGTCAACATACCTGCTGTTAATGTCAACAACGGCGCTGCTGCCAGGAACGGTAACGTTGGAATAGGGAACGAGACTATCGTTAACAATGTTGGGCTTGGAGATGTTAACCTGGGTGATAATATGGGAGGCAATGGCTTCGGTAATGCTGGATTTGGCTTCAATGACCAGGGGTTCGATAATGCGGGGAAGTACGGTTTCAATGCTCAAGGCTTCGGGCAGGACGGATATGGTATGACTAATCAGGGTTATGGCGGATTCGGAAATGGGAATGGCGCTGGGTTAATGGCTTTTGGACCTGCTGGGGTCGCTCCGGGGTACGGCAACAGAGGGCGAGGCCCGGTAATGAATCAGACCAGAGTTGGCCATAACAACGGATACGATGGATATGGAGCTGGGAATGGTAATTGGCAAGAAGACCAACAAGAGGACGCTTTCTCCGGTGGAGGTTTCGAGGGACCTATGGATGACTCCCAGAGGATCAGGATGCTCGAGGAGCAGATGAAGGGGGTCGTAAACCAAAGTGCTGTGGGCTTAGATATGTCAACAATGGGTCTGGTGCCTGGCCTGAGGGTGCCATCAAATTCAAAGCTCCCATATTTGACAAGTATAAGGGGGACACCTGTCCGAAGGTGCACGTGCGGTCATATTACAGAAGGATGTCGGCGTATTCTAATGATGAGAGGATGCTAATGCATTTCTTTCAAGATAGCTTGTATGGTCCTTCCCTCGAGTGGTATATGGGATTGGAACCAACTCATATAAAGACATGGAAGCAGCTGGCAGAAGCATTTGTAGCTCACTATAAGTATAACAGCGACTTGGCACCCAACAGGGTCCAATTGCAGGGGTTGTCCCAGAAGAAGGGTGAGAGCTTCAAAGAGTATGCGCAGAGATGGCGCGACATGGCTGCTAGAGTCCATCCTCCTCTAGAAGACAAGGAAATGAATGACATGTTCATAGGAACATTCACTGGTATGTTTTATGACAAGTTGTTTCACACTTCTTTGGGCAGTTTCTCAGATTTAATCCTGATGGGAGAGAAGATTGAAAGCAACATTAAACAGGGAAGATTCCAAGCTGAGGAATCCATGTCGACTGGCAGTAACAGAAGGGCTTTTGGTGGGCACTGTCAGGGCGATGCAAGCGCAGTGTTTAGGGGCCGAGGCCGGGGCAGAGGTCGAAACCAGTACAATCCGCCGCAGCAGGTGGCAAGCGTTACTATTCCGTTTCAGCAACAACCGTTTCAGCAACAACCGTTTCAGCAACAACCATTTCAACAACAACAACAACAACAGCAACAGCAACCACAACAGGGGGCACAGCCTGCTCAGCGCAGATTCCAGGGGGGCAAACCAAGGAGGGTGTTTGAAAATCCTCCTTCAACGTATGCAGATTTGCTACAGACGTTATTGGGTTTGAATTTGGTGGAGAAGAGAACTCTAGCACCAATAACAGGCACTCCTCCGTACGGTTACGATGCAAGCAGGCACTGTGAATTCCACTCTGGGGCTCCTGGCCACGATGTAGAGGGTTGCCATGCATTCAAGCATGTAGTGCAGGATCTATTGGATAGTAAGGCTATCAACTTTGGAACGGCAGGTCCGAACATAGTGCAGAAGCCCATGCCCAACCATGGGACAAACACCATTTTAACCGAGGAGGGTTTGAATTTGATTATGAATGTCGACGATCTAAAGACACCGTTGTGCGAGATAAAGAGCAGATTATTGCAAGGTGGTGTGTATCCAGGTTGCGACGAGTATTGCTTAGAGTGTTGGACCCAAGCTGGGGGTTGTGATGACTTAAAGAAAGGTATTCAGGCCTTAATAGATGGAGGTACGTTGCAATTTGACCGAGCAGCAATTGAAGAACCTGCAGGGGTATTAGCAGACAAGCAAAGTGATGTGGCTTCTGTGACGATTCCCCGAAAAACGATCACTATAACAGCACCGGCCAAGCGACCACCGATCACTATCACCAAGGCCGGACCAATCCCGTACGAAAGCACCAAGGCGGTCCCCTGGTCCTATGGGTTGGAAGTGTATTGTGATGGGGTAAAAATTGATGATAGTAAGCAGCCAGCTGAGATTGTAGACAACGTTGTCGGTGCTGGAGGTATGACAAGAAGTGGGAGGATCTTCATATCGCCTGAGGTAGAAGCTGAGCGACTGGAAAAGGGGAAGGGAAAGATGAATGAAACTGTCCCTGTGCAAAGGAACGACAAAGAAGCGGCATCGAAATATGTGGAAGAGTTCATGCGCTTGATTCGTAAAAGTGATTATAAGATTGTTGAGCATCTACAACAGACGCCGTCAAAGATATCTATACTGTCGTTGCTATTGTGTTCTGAAGCTCACAGAAATGCATTGCTGAAAGTTCTGGATACTTCCTTCGTACCCCAAGATGTTTCCGTGAATCAGCTGGAGGGGGTGTTGGCGCATGTGAATGCAGGCCATAGCTTGGGCTTTACAGACTTTGATTTGACCCCGAAGGGGAGAGAGCATAATATGGCGTTGCACGTCTCTGTGGAGTGTAGAGGATCAGTCATGTCTCACGTATTGGTCGATACCGGATCGTCTTTGAACGTGCTGCCCAAGAAAGCAATGATGAAACTGGATGTCAGAGGAATCCTGTGTACGCCCAGTGACTTGGTGGTCAGGGCATTTGATGGTACGCGAAGAACAGTTTTTGGATCCATAACATTACCTCTACAGGTGGGGCCGGAGGTTTTCGCAACTGAATTTTATATCATGGACATCCAGCCAACATACAGCTGCCTTCTCGGACGACCCTGGATCCATGGGGCTGGGGCAGTCACGTCTACTTTGCATCAAAAGTTGAAATATATGGTAGGGGACAGCGTGGTCACAGTCTGTGGAGAAGAAGATATACTGGTCAGCCATCTGTCATCATTTAAGTATGTGGAGGTCGACGACGAGATTCACGAAACCCCCTGTCAGGCATTTGAAGGGTTACGCATCAAAGACAAAGGTCCCGGGCCGAGTAAAGCGTCAGAGGTAGCCGTCTCGTCATATAAAGAAGCTCAAGCTCTGGTAGAGACTGGTGAGACAAAGGGCTGGGGCAAAGTGCTGGATATTCCCGTGAAGATGGACCGGTTTGGGCTGGGATATCAACCGTCGTCATCAACACCTGCCGTGGGGGCACCCCGTTTCAGAGGACCAATAACCATCACTGCTAGTGGAGTGTGTCACGAGACCATCAACGCTGCTTCAGAGTCTGACGAAGGAGACAGTGATTGCGACATGGACCCCTGGATTCAGCCGAGCGTGCCAGGACAAGGATTATGCAATTGGTCTATTCAGGAGATTGTTCCTGTGACTCTTAAACAGTAATGCTTTGTTTTTTAATTGTTGAACAATCTGGTGTCTTACCCGGGGCATCGTGATTTGCTTAGGGCTGTGTTGTTATGAACATTGCGTGTTTAATCATTAAATAAAAGGCGTTTTTTTCATGTACAAATATTGCGATCTCTGTTTTTCTTGTTTTGTATTTTACAATAAAATGGCAACGTAGTTATTCGCTTTATACGCATTTTGAAGCATTTAACCATTCCTTTTGCAGGATCACATTTTCAGATGACATCATTGAACCGCCTATGACTCGTCTCGACTTTGAGCACCCGGTATTTCAGGCCGAAGAAGAGATTGTTGAAGATGGTGACGTTCCCGAAGAATTGTCTTCGTTGGTGAAGCAAGAAGAACGAGTCATTCTGCCTCACGAGGAGGTCATCGAAATTATTAACCTGGGGTCGGAAGGGGTTGAAAAGAACATCCGTATAGGAGCCGCGCTACAGAGCGACGTCAAGCGAAGACTGGTTGAAATGCTCCGAGAGTATAGTGATGTGTTCGCGTGGTCGTATGAAGACATGCCTGGGCTTGATACAAATATGGTTGTACACCGTCTACCGTTGAAAGAAGAATGCCCGCCGGTCAAGCAAAAGCTTCGCAGAACTAGACCTGATATGGCAGTGAAAATTAAAGAGGAGGTTCAAAAACAGTGGGATGCTGGTTTCCTAGCTGTGACAAAATATCCCTCATGGGTCGCTAACATTGTACCAGTGCCAAAGAAAGACGGTAAAGTGAGAATGTGCGTAGATTACCGTGATTTAAACAAAGCGAGCCCGAAAGATGATTTTCCGCTTCCTCACATCGATGTGCTGGTTGACAACACTGCTCAATTCTCCGTATTCTCCTTCATGGATGGCTTCTCGGGCTATAATCAGATTAAAATGGCGCCAGAGGACATGGAGAAGACTACTTTCATAACGCCTTGGGGAACATTTTGTTATAAAGTGATGCCCTTCGGATTGAAGAATGCTGGGGCAACATATCAGCGCGCAATGACGACTCTTTTTCATGATATGATGCATAAGGAGATCGAAGTTTATGTTGACGATATGATTGCCAAATCCCAGACGGAGGAAGAGCATTTGGTGAATCTGCTGAAGTTATTCAAAAGGCTTAGGAAGTTCAGGCTGAGACTGAACCCTAACAAATGCACCTTCGGGGTGAGATCGGGTAAACTGCTGGGGTTTATCGTGAGTGAAAAGGGAATAGAGGTCGATCCTGCTAAAATAAAAGCGATACAAGAGATGCCGACGCCTAAAACAGAGAAAGAGGTGCGCGGGTTTTTAGGGAGGTTGAACTACATCGCTCGGTTCATATCTCACCTAACTGCTACGTGTGAACCATTATTCAAGCTGTTGAAGAAAGACCAGGCGGTAACGTGGAACGAAAATTGTCAAAAGGCGTTCGATAAAATAAAGCAGTATTTGCAGGAGCCTCCTATTTTGATACCCCCAGTGGCAGGGATACCCTTGATTATGTATTTGACAATTCTTGAGGGAAGTATGGATTGTGTTCTCGGTCAACACGACGAGACAGGAAGAAAAGAGCATGCGATCTACTACTTGAGTAAGAAATTTACTGAATGTGAATCTCGATATTCAATGCTTGAAAAAACTTGTTGCGCGCTAGCCTGGGCCGCCAAGCGTTTGAGGCAATACATGCTGAATCATACAACCATGCTCATCTCGAAGATGGATCCTATCAAATATGTATTCGAAAAGCAGGCATTATCAGGGAGAATTGCCCGTTGGCAGATGGTCTTGACTGAATACGACATCCAGTATGTCTCGCAGAAGGCTATAAAGGGGAGTGTACTGTCTGAGTACTTGGCAGAGCAGCCTATTGAAGATTACCAATCGATGAGGTTTGATTTTCCTGACGAGGATATCATGTACCTAAAGATGAAAGATTGCGAAGAGCCGTTGCCAGACGAAGGACCAGAATTGGGTTCCAAGTGGAAGTTGATCTTTGACGGAGCTGTAAATGCCTACGGTAGCGGAATAGGGGCAATCATCACCACTCCACACGGGTCGCACATCCCGTTTACCGCTCGATTGACCTTTCCGGTTACCAATAATGAAGCCGAATACGAAGCTTGTATCATGGGGCTTGAAGAAGCCATTGATTTGCGAATCAAAAATCTAGACGTATACGGAGACTCAGCTCTGGTGGTGAATCAGATAAAAGGGGAATGGGAGACACGTCAGCCTAATTTGATACCATACATGAATTATGCGAGGAGATTTTTGCCTTTCTTTGACAAGGCTGAATTGCATCATGTACCGCGAGCAGAAAATCAGATGGCTGACGCCCTGGCCACTTTGTCTTCCATGTACAAAGTCAACTTCTGGAATGAGGCTCCCAGAATTGTTATCTCTCGGCTTGATAGACCTGCCTTCGTGTTCTCCATTGACGAAGCATCTGACGATAAACCATGGTATTTCGATATCCTTAATTTCCTGAAGAATAAAGAGTATCCGGCTGGGGCATCCAGTCAAGATCAGAAGACTCTCAGGAGATTGGCGGGTAATTTCTATCTGAATCCGGACGGTGTCTTGTACAGAAGAAATCACGACTTGGTGTTGCTACGTTGTGTAGATGAGAAAGAGGCGAAGTTGCTCATGGAGGAAATACATGAGGGTACCTTTGGTACGCATGCTGATGGGCATGCTATGACGAGGAAGCTGCTGCGGGCAGGTTATTTTTGGCTAACTATGGAGACTGATTGTTTCAAGTTTGCGAAGAAGTGCCACAAGTGCCAAATTTATGCTGATAAGATCCATGTGCCTCCGAGTCCTCTGAATGTGATGTCATCGCCATGGCCATTCTCGATGTGGGGAATCAATATGATTGGAAAGATCGAACTGATAGCTTCTAATGGACACCGGTTCATTCTAGTAGCAATCGATTATTTCACCAAGTGGGTGGAAGCAGCATCTTACGCAAATGTGACTAAACAGGTGGTAGCCAGATTCATCAAGAGAGATATCATTTGCAGATATGGAATCCCCGAGCGGATAATCACTGACAACGGTTCAAACCTGAACAACAAAATGATGAAGGAGCTCTGTCAGAGTTTTAAGATCGAACATCACAACTCCTCCCCTTACCGACCCAAGATGAATGGCGCTGTTGAAGCGGCCAATAAAAATATAAAGAAGATCGTTCAAAAGATGGTGGTGACCTATAAGGATTGGCATGAGATGCTACCTTTCGCTTTGCACGGTTATCGTACGACGGTACACACATCAACCGGGGCAACCCCGTTCTCGTTGGTATATGGAATGGAAGCAGTGCTACCACTGGAAGTTGAGATTCCTTCTCTGAGAGTACTACGAGACGTCCAACTAGACGAGGCAGAATGGGTAAAAGACAGGTTGAACCAACTGAGTTTAATGGATGAGAAGAGGCTAGCTTCTCTAGCATACGGTCGTTTGTACCAGAGCCGAATGAAGAAAGCATATGATAAGAAGATACATCCTCGGAGCTTTCAGACGGGCGACCTTGTGCTGAAAAGGATTCTCCCGCCACAGGCAGATCACAGGGGCAAGTGGACCCCCAACTACGAAGGGCCATACGTTGTCAGAAAAGTCTTTTCAGGAGGGGATTTATTGTTGTCCACCATGGACGGGTAAGACTTTACGTCGCCTGTGAATTCGGACGCAGTTAAAAAATACTTTGCTTAAAATTGACCCGCTGGACAGAAAAAGAGAGTCCAGGCAAAAATGGGGCGTCCTGGCGAACCAAAAACAGAATGAAAGGTTCGGGCAAAAGTTAGGGATAAAATTGAAAAAATGTACACCCGCGAAGTTGATAACCTACACTGGGCGGCTTCGGCAAAAAGGGGTATCCCGGTGAACTGAAAACCCGTAAAGGGCGGTTCACGCAAAAGTTAGGGATTTGAAATGCAAATGACTGCGGTCCGAATTTGATACTGCATTTGAGCTTTGGTGCGGGAGAATATACCTGAAGGGTCGATTATCAGATACAATCTCTTCGGAAGTATGGATACCGGGAAAAGCCTTAGAGTCGGGCGAGTCATAGGAGAATCAGTTCGTGATGTTCGTCTGCATCCCGTTGCCGACATGTGTACAAATTTGATCTGTCATTATATTTATGCTTCTTGTGCATACCTGTATATTTGTTGTGCGTAGCTTCCTCTTTTCAGGAGTTACATCCCGTGTACAAAACTCTGCCCATTCAGGGGCCTTATCAATAAAATATGTTATTCAGTACTTGATGTTGGTTCTTTACTGTTTTGTGCATGATAAACGCCTAGGTTTAATGAAACTAGCATGTATATAATGTCACCGGCCCTTGCCAATAATTGCTAAAACTTTGAATTAACTGAAAATGATGTCACTAACGCTAACCTGAATAGATTTGGTTGCGTAGACTTGTCTTGTCTTGTTTGTGGTGTTGCAGAGTTCGTAGCCGTATGAGGAGGACGATCAAAAGATTGCAGTATGGATCAGAAGCTCGTAACGAAAGACTCGCTCCCCACGCAGGTCGTGCTTCCAAGATAACAATGTCCCTTACTGAAGAAGGATCGAATTTCCCAGCTAGTCGTAGCTTATACAAAGGATATTCTCCAGCAAAGTCGTTTATCCTTAGCAAAGTTTGGCGGTTCCAAGATTGAAGGCTGTATTCAGACAGTGTGGTGTCCCCCAGAAGGATTCCCTTATTTCAAGCAGAGTGGTTTAGCCTCAGAAGATTAATGTTTCCAACTTGTGAGTTGTACTCAGGCAGTCTACTCTTCCCAGTAGGGTCATTTAATCTCCCCCGACGGAGTCAGTTGATTTTCCCCAAAAGAGTCGTCCCATCCCTAGCGGAGTTCTCTTTCCAGCAAGTGTTTTCCTTCCTCCCAGTGGAACTCGAAGATTAAGACTCTCCCCGGCAGGGTTGGTTGGGCGCCTTGGCATTTATTTTGTCAGAATACCGTGCGATATTCGTTCATTCCCCAGCAGAAGTCCAATCATACCGGGCTCATCTGCTATTCCCCAGCAGAGTTATATTCCCCAGCAGGGTTGACTTCACTCTTCCAGCATTTATTTTACCGGAATAATTCTGTAGCACCTGGCTATCCCCAGCGGAGTCGGCATTGTCTTCAGCATTTATTTTGCTGAAGCGGTTTCCTGTATCCCAGCAGTTCGAGTCTGCATTTGCATCGGCATATAGTAAAAAAAAAAGCGCGGCATTTCCATGTCGAATGGAGCATTGCGTCATCGTCAAACATATGCATTTTGAAACATAAGCCAGGTTGGCTAATCGTTTGTGTTCAAGTGTTGTTTCCCATGCAGGTTGAGGGAGCTCTTGCTCAAATGAATTACTAAACATTCAAGATCTCGACGTGAGACATTCAACGAAAGTGTCAGCTTTGGCATTATTCCCCACAGAGTTATCATAATGAATTTCTCTTTGTCCCCGAGCAGAGTTATTGGTGTAAATGTCTCTTGTTTTCCCCACCAGAGTTGCTAGTTGAAGTTTCTCTAGTCCGACCAGCGGATTACTTTCTTCAAATCTGTCGTTACGTCAGCGTTAAAGGGTTTCGTGAATCAGAATTTCAGAGGTTGCCGCCGGTTATCCGAACAGGCGTCCGGTAGTTTGGTTTCCAGATGTCCTCAGTAGAGTCCGCCTCAAAGTCGCTGTCACGTCGGTGCTAAAAGGTTTGTGGGTTGGGACCAATGGAAAAATGGGTCCTGACGTGGACAATCTATTCCTATATTGACGAGATTTCTTCGTGCTAGAGAAGTGGGTGTCCTAACGTGGACAGATTTATTTCCCCGAGTTGATGAAATGTGCTAGTCCTAACGAGGACAAATTCGATTTTTCCGTAGAGATTGAATGTGAAGTCCTGACGTGGACAAAATTGATTACTCTTCGTGTTGGTGTCCTGACGTGGACCATTTATTACCAGCAGATATCTTCCTTCGTAATGGTGAAATGTGAGTCCTGACGTGGACAAAGTTTATAGTTCTTCGTGATGACAAGATGCGAGAGTCCTGGCGTGGACAAGTTTATCTCTCTTCGTGTTGGCGAGGCGTGAGTCCTGACGTGGACAAGTTTTATTTCCTCAGCGGGTCGGAGAAGTGAGTCCTGACGTGGACAAATCAAGATGAGAAGTGAGTCCTGACGTGGACAAATCAAGACGATATGTGATTCCTTACGTGGAAAGATGTACTCCTTACGTGGAAAGTTCAGTCCTGACGTGGACAGATCCAGAAGAGAGTTATTCCTTACGTGGAAAGATTGGATTCCTTATGTGGAAAGATTGTATTCCTTACGTGGAAAGATGGATTCCTTACGTGGAAAGAGGTATTCCTTACGTGGAAAGATGGATTCCTTACGTGGAAAGGTGCATTCCTTACGTGGAAAAGTTTAGTCCTAACGCGGACAAGTTATTCCTAACGTGGAAAAGTTTAGTCCTAACGCGGACAAGTTATTCCTAACGTGGAAAAGTTTAGTCCTAACGCGGACAAGTTATTCCTAACGTGGAAAGAAGTTTATTCCTTACGTGGAAAGAAGTTTATTCCTAACATGGAAAGGTGAGTCCTAACGTGGACGATGTATTCCTGTCATGAAAAAGTTTAGTCCTAACGTGGACAGGTTATTCCTAACGTGGACAGTTTATTCCTAACATGGACGATTTATTCCTGACGGGATGTGCTAGTCCTAACGTGGACAATGTATTCCTATGTTGATAGAATCCCCTTGGGCTGATGAAATGCAGACGAGTTATCCCCAGCGAAGCCGCCGATATTTTTCCGGGTTGACGGCAGGTGGAGTCCTAACGGGGACAAGTTTTAGTTTAGATTTCTTCGTGTTGACGAAACAGGTGTCCTGACGTGGACAAAGTTCTATCCCTGTGATGATAGAATCTTTTTCAGGCTGATGGAAATAATCCCCAGCACGACCGCTAATGGATTAGGTGGTTGTCGTAACAGTTAGATTCAGTTGATGAATGTCGTTCCCCAAGCAGTGGTGCAGTTTATTTCTGCGGTTGGCAAATTTCCGGGTTCTTAGTATTCAACCGTCTCGTACCTCGAATGTTTGAAGGTCGTTCGCTCTTCACCCAATCGGGTCCAAGTCGCTTGAATAGGGGCAGCTGTTGCACCCTAAAATTTGCTCAACCTTCTTCACTTGGTTTATGTTTCAATTGCATTAGCATTTGCATATAGAGTCATGTACATAGTCTAATCATCTGCATAGCATAGCATAGCAAGTCATCCAACAAGGGACCAAGTATTATTCTCATCTCTATGAGCCTATCAAGAGCTTATTGTTCAAATTCAATCTTATCCAAGTCATCAGAAAGAATTTGAAATCTAAGAAGTCAGTGGATCAAGCAGTGAATCTATCTCCTATCTGAGGGTATCTGAGGATCATCAAAGAAGCTGTGACCTGTGAATTGAGGTCATGGAGGGTATACAGACATCATGGAAGACTTAGAAAGTCATTTGGAGAAGGAGGCAAGTCATTGATATGATCACAAGAGCTGCAGTTGAAGACAGTCAACTAGGGTTTCATCTGGGTCAACCCTGGGTCAACCCTAGGTCAATTGATTGATTGAAAGGCATTAAGGTCTATTGGAGAGATGTGGGGTTCATCATTTGACATGTAAATAAGGATATGGTGTTGTGCCAAGAAGAAATCAAGAGAAATCAAGAAGAAGAGGAGTTTCTAAATTAGGGTTTCTGTGTAAAATCCCCTGATTTAGGTCAAACTTCCAAGCAAGATAAGTCAAAATGAAAGCTTCAAATGGATCCTTGGCCAACATGAAATTTGTAGAGGATCTCAAGACCTTTAATTTGAGTGGTGGAATACATCAAGGAGATTTATAGAACTCAAGTTATGGTCCTTGCAAGTTACAGGTCATCTGAGGTATCTGAAATTTTGTCTGTGAAAGTTACTTGTCTTCCAAGCAACTTTTACCCCTCAATGAGATTTCAAATGAATTTCTGGTCAACATAATAGTTGTTCCTCATTGTCTTATCTTTCTAGAAAGGTATGGTATGCCTTCATATGATTTGTGGAGCTCTACTTATGGTCTTGGCAAGCAAAGGGTATTTTGGTCAACATAATAGTTGTTCCTCATTGTCTTATCTTTCTAGAATTACAAGTCATTTCAAACCTATGCCCAAAACTCATACAAGGAAGCTTCAAATGAAAAACTTCACAACATCAAACTTGCTCTAAATGACATTTTGAGTCTATAAAAGTGATCATGAAAGATTGGAAAGGCTCATAGCTCAAGGTTTCAAATTTGGTCAGTTTAAAAGGGAATTTAATGAATAAAAGTGACCTAAAATTGAGATTTTTCATAATTTGCCCAAATGGGATGAAATTATAGGTCATTTTAATTGGAAAAGATGTTTTAATAACATTGGAAAAAGTAGATTTTTGAGTTTGGTTCAAAATTTGGAAGTTATGCTAGGTGGCTTACAATGGAAGTAACATATCCAAAATTCAAGGAAAGTGTGCACAAGAAGTTTCTACAAAGTTCTATAGCTTTATAATTTCATCTATATATTGAATTGAGAGGCTTCATTCAAGGGTTGGTGATTCATTTTGATCAAAACACATAGTTTCATCTCATTCTTCAATTGTGCAAAACCATTCCAATCTCTTTGATTCTTCATCAATCCTTCAATTTCTTGATCTAAACTCACTCAAGAATCATTCCTGAGTTCATTGCAAGCAAGATTTGGAGAGGAAATCACAAGAATCGTGCTACACCAAGTGCATCATCCAAATTGCAAAAGGAAGTGGTTATGGCAATCCAAGGAGTTTTAACAAGAAATATTGCATATAGAATCAAGGATCAAGTGTGTTGATCAAATCCAGATCATTGCAAGCTTTGGATCTAAAGAATTCCCCACCTGTTTTCATCATTTACACCAGGTTAGTTTTCCTTTCGAATTGGCTAGATTAGTTAGCATGTTAGAGAATTATTAGGTTAGAATGGTTAGGATTAGTTAGATGATCATTTCTGTTGAGTTTGAAGACAATTCATGGAGGTTGCCATTGGTGCACCAAATCTGTTAGGGCTTAGAACTCCTAGGTTAGGGCTTGATAATATTGGTTAGATAGCTTAAAATGATCAGCATGGTGTGTAGATTATGTTAGGGTAATAATTAGCAAGAATTGGAATGTTTGATCTCAGTGCAAAGTGGTGGAGTCAATACTTTCTACCTATCGGGTTTGAATTTTGATTGAGTTTTAGAGGAAGATAATGCCATGGCTGTGTAGAGGGAAGGATGTAGATCATTTTTGATCTTTACATCGTGAGATTTCATGGAGGTACGAGGGAGAACAGAGAGGTGGAAGGTTCGCGCATGGAGAGGTTTTTCTGAAACCTAGGGTTTCCAAGGAGGAAGATGATCTTTTGATCGTTGGATCATCCTAATTTGGTTGACTGAGTAACCCATCCGATGGCCACGATTCAAAGCAAAATTTGGAGGGAGGACTGGTTGTGAAACGCATCGTTTCACTTAAAGCCTCAGACTGGGCTTTAGTTCCAATTGTTATTCGCACCCGCTTGCAAGGCCCAATCCCAATTATAACTGAGTTTCTTGCTAATTGCACCGTTTACCCTCTTTTTTATTTTTGTTGTGTTTTCTGATCAACTGGGCCCAGACGCGCTTTGCTATGCGCGCCCCCCAGTCTGGGCCCATCATCATGTTTTAACTGAATAAAATACTGACTGCACCCCCTAATCTCATTTAATCCATATTAATTTCTTTCATTTTTTTAATTCTTCAAAAATTCATAAGTAAATGAAAAATGCTTATTTTTTAGTGGTTGTTTTTTCATTAGGTTCATATTTCTGTTAAGAAAATTAAGAAATAATAAAATTCCAATTTAATTTTGTTTTAGCATTTTTAGAATATTTTTCTTTTAAATAGCTTTTTAAGTGGTTTAATTTGATGCATGATATTGTTGATTTTAGTTTAGTTAGATACTTTAACATTTTGGATCCATTCTTTTTAGGGTGATTAACTTAGAACTTTAGCTTGTATATAAAATTTAATTCATGATTTTAGAACTTAATATTAGATGGTTTGTTTAGGTGTGATTAGAAGGATCAAAACTAGGGTTTAGGTGTGGCATAGGTGTATTAGATCATTTCTTTTAGGAGTTGTAGTTTGGGGTATGAGACTATAGGGATTATGGGTAGCTAATAGACCCCTTAGAAATTACTAGGTTTCCCCTATTCTACTATTACTATTAGTATATTGTTTGTATTTGATTGACTGTATGGTGTGCCCTCTTTAGGGTTATTTTTTGACTGTGTGGGGTATTGGGCTTGTTTGGGGCTTGGGGTTTAAGCTGAAGACTGTGCTGATGAAGTCCATTGGAGATCAAAGAGAATGAAGACCAACTTCCAGAGTTGATGAGGAGTAGCTCTTGCTGGCAGCTGTTGAAGGTTATAGGATTTAGGGGCTAGGCAGAGCTCTAGAGTAGAAAACTTGATTCACAAACATGGAAGGTCTTGTCTGCCTCCATTATTTCTCTATGATTCAAAGTCTCTTTTAAATACCCACCTCCTTCCTTTGGAAGGATTAGTGAATGTATTTAAAAGATAGAACTTTTGAGAGAAAATTATCTGTATAATGTTAACAGTTAGTGAGTCACCCTTGGTAGGCAGTTGACTGTTTAACATCCATTTCATCTTGTTGACTGATATTCATTTGGGAGATTGAGACTTGAAGAAAAGCCATTGCAGACTGATGACAAAGACCTTGCTTGAAGGCTTGAAGATGAAGACTGATGCTTGCTTGAAGCTTGAGGACAGATGATGATGACTTGAAGGCATAGCTGCTGTTGCTGTTTATTTTTGCTGTTTATAATTCCTGATGTATTGATTGAATTTCCCGGAATGTATTGCTTGTTGTTTAACCTGTTAGGTTGAAAGTGAATTCTGTTCACTTTTGCCTGTTGTTTTCTAGGTTCGAGGTTGAGTGGGACTCCCTTGCCTCGCTTGTATTGTTGCATCCATGCATTTTACTGCTTTATTATATGCTATTATTTCTATTTCCGTCTATTCCCTTAGGATCTCTGTTTCTCTCTGTGCAAGAGAGGAGCATGATAGACACTAGGTCTTAACCCATGCATGATAACATTAGGTTAGTTTGATTCCCTTCGCAACCATAGGATAGAGTTCTGTCTCTTCTTTCTCAAAACAAACAGAAAAATACAATAAATATTTCAAACACAATAAAAGACACTTCTTCCGTAAAAGAAGGTGAACTCATCAAAACGTCATTTTTGTCCGCTTGGACTGTTAATCAGAAAACCCTTTTTCAGAAGGAATAAAAACAATCAAAACAGACTTGTGTCGTACGTGGCCCGAACTACGTTTGCTCTGATCTTTCATGCTGTATGAAAGTACGTAGGCATAAGATGCGATGTCCTAGCGAGCAATCTTCCCCTCCTTTCCCGTAGGTAGGCGAACTACGTTGACTCTGATTTCTCGTTCCAGACGGGAATACGTAGGCATAAAGTGCGATACTTTGCCGAGTCATTTTATTTTCTTTTAACCCCTGACCTGTAGAGTAGATAGAATAACAATCCGTACCCGAAAACAAGCGTGGATCCCGTCGAGTACGACGGATGTGAGGGGTGCTAATACCTTCCCCTTGCGTAACCGACTCCCGAATCCAGGATTTGGTTGCGATGACCATTCCTTTCCCTGTTTTGCGGTAGATTTACCTCGAGCGTTTCCTTTCCCTCCTGTGGGATAAATAACGCACGGTGGCGACTCTTCTGTTCAGCCGGCGCCGATTTTCGCAGTAGAGACACATTGCAACCAAATTCTAGGTTCGGGAGTCGATTATGTAAAGGGAAGGTATTAGCACCCTCTACGTCCGTTGTACTCAACGGGAACCTCTTGATTCGATTCGAGAGTAAAGCTGGCTAGGTTGTTTGTTTTCTAAAGAATTTGCTTCTAAGTGGAAATGGGTGGTTTTAAGATAGGGTGCTCGCCAAGGATTGGGGCCCTTGTGCCTACATACTCTCTTGTGCAATGGGAAAGTCAGAGCATCGTAGTTCGTGGGAGTATGGGAAATGGTTTAGAATTATAGAATTATGCTCTCCAAGATCATCACAATCTTGTGCCTACGTATCTTACATTCAGAAGAGAATGAAGAATCAGAGCGTCTGTAGTTCGGACAACTACGGTAAAAGGTTTGTAAACGAACGAGTGGTTAGGTCGCGTTCTAACTGCTAAACATTGGCTTGTCTGCTCGCTAGGGGAGGCTGAAACACTAGTTCGTATGCGTGGAAGAAGGGACTAAACAATGTTCTTTGGGAATTTTGTTTGAGTTTTAGATCGCATGGGGGCAAGGAATTAGTGTTTGGAAAAGTTTCAATCGCACGGGGCGAGAAAAGAGAATTGGTTTGAATAGGTATTTTGAGGAAGAATGATGACTATTCGATAAACGAGACGTCAGCCTCACAACCAATTAGTCGGGATATTATTGGAATGCTAGATTCCAACGACATCTTTTTCATTCCATTAATTATAAAATTTTGTTTATAGGACAATGAACGTCTTTGTTCAAATAATTAGGGGGACTGTTTTGGACACGAAAGTTCAAATGACACGCTACCCAAGGTGTACGCCTCAATAGTTATCACTCAAAAATTCAAGGAGTGTGAGACTCCAGGAACTCAATTCTTTCGTAAAATAATTTGAATGGATTAGCGTATTTGGTTTAGGCGCGCTAGGTATTCTAGAAATGTAAGATCAAAAGGATCACAACCCAAGGCGTGCACCTTGAGAGCAATTCTTCGAGAACCCAAGAAGTGCTAGACCTCAAGAGCTCGATATCTACATTGTTTAATCGAAAAGAATAGTTTGTTTTGAAGAAAAATACTTGAGGTTGTCGCGGTGAAATTTGGATACCAAGCTATTGATTAGCTTGAATTTTAATTCATTACAACCGGTCTTTTATTTGTCCAAAGGAAGGGAAAAATATCGAATTACCCACAATGCAATGCAAATGCAAAAAGCTGGAGAGTTATAAGTTCGGGGTTGGTTAAACTTAGGGAAGGTGCTAGCATCCTAAGTTTCTGTAATACTCTACAGGAACCTCTTGTTTTATGTGTTGTTTATTACTATGGTTTATCTGCTTAAGGAATAAAAGACCTAATGGTTTATTTCTAAGTATATTCGCCAAGACGTCGCATCTTGTGCCTACATATCCTGACGGGAATGGAATCAGATTAATTGTAGTTCCCCTAAAGGGTTTGAGGAGTTCTTTGACTATGGTCAAAGTTCCTATGGGATAAAGGTAGTTGATTGATTGATTTTAGGAGAAAAGATGAGTTGTCATTTTAAGGGAGATTACTTTGATTTAACCACCACAAATTTGTAGGAAAATAGTCTTTGCATCATCTTAAGAGAAGGGCTCAAGTACTCGGATTGTCAACAAGTACGCCTTTATTTCTCTTAAGTGGAAAAGTCCCTACATATTGATTGAATTGTTATGGGGTAGAAGTTTTATCTCGCTTAAGATGATTAACATCTTATTCTCTAATGTGTTTGAATTGTTTGATTGAGTTGTATTGTTTTTGTCTAAGTTGTAAAAGACGAGGGTCCTCCTATGGGTAGGATCTATCTTAAGCGATCAACTTGAATGGGATCAAGGATCGAATGGGGAGTATGATGCAAATGAGATACATAAACACAAGTTTCACGTCATGTGCAGATTCTTCCTTTGGACATTTTATGCGATGCGATAAAATAAATAGCGGTAAAGGTAAATTGCGGTGAAGTAAAAGTTGCGGATAA
The DNA here is from genome assembly GCA_963859935.3 of Lathyrus sativus. NCBI lineage: Eukaryota > Viridiplantae > Streptophyta > Magnoliopsida > Fabales > Fabaceae > Lathyrus > Lathyrus sativus. The sequence continues at coordinate 571,070,435 of OZ012740.1, read as the reverse complement.
AGTAAAACATACACAAACGCATGAAAGCGCTAAGTGAGTGAGAGTGAGTGCGTGAACGGAAGCGGGATGTAAGCGTGCACGATTAATTAATTGATGGGAGATTAATTTTAGTTGAAGGTTGAATCGATTTTAAGAAAAAAAATTGTATTATTTTGTTTTAAGAAAAATGTTGAATTAGATTAGTTTTATTTATTTAATAAAAGTTGGTTGGAATTGATTAAATCGCTAATTAATAAATTAAAATAAAAGGATTCTTAAATAAAGGTTTTATATTTTATCTTTAAAAAAAAGAAATGATTTTTTTATAAAAATGTTATTATAAAAGATTAAATTAATTAAGAAAAGGTTTTTATTAAATAAAAATGGATTTTTAGTTATTATCAAAAAAGGCTAAAGTTAATTTGAATAAAAAGGTTTTATTAATTAGGATGAATTTTTTTTTATAGAGAACACATAAATATATCATTATTTATTAAAAGGTTACTATGTTTTAAAAAAGATGATTAACAAAATCTAATAATTAAAAGGTCATTAGTTTAATTTTAACGGTGGTTGATTAGATCCGTTGGAGATCTGTGTGTGTGTGTGATTAGAGTGTGAGGCGCATGGTAGGGTGAGTGTGTGGTGTATGATTATATGATACAAAAATTACAACAGATAACAAAAAGAATTGGAAAGAAAAAGCTAAGCCCCAATTTCCTCTTCTTCTTCCCCTTTCACTCATTCTCCTTCGCTTCATCAATTCCTTCTTTCCGGTTCATAAATCCATCGTCCGTCTCCATTCTTGCTCGATTCTGTTATTAACTTGCACACCATCAAAAGTCAAACATGCAAAAGTGATTGGAAAGAAAATGTTCTTTACCCAAGAAGAGATGTCGCGGCGGCTTGAGAACGACGGTGGTGATGCGATGATGACTTTGGTGGGCTTCTGAACTTTACGGCAATGGGATCTCCAACTCTCTCTTTATGGTAGAGATTTTTTTGTGTCCTTCTCTTTGAATTTCTTCATGCTTTTATAGGTGAAGGTGATGGGCCTCCATTGAAGATGGCTTTTAAAACCTTCCTATTTGGGTGATTCTTGTCGAGAAAGCTTGCTGGATTTGGGAAACAATTTCAATTCCTTTCTTATTCCGTCTGATTATGTCGAGAGAATGCGGGCTTCAGTTTTGGGACATTTTGAATATCTCTTCTTTCGTCTTGATTTGTTGTAGGTGATGTTGACGTTGCCTCTGGAGACTTGCCTCTGATGGATTGCCTCTGGAAACTTGCCTTTGATGTGCGCCTCTGGAGACTTGCCTCTGATGGATTGCCTCTGGAGACTTGCCTCTGATGTGCGCCTCTAGAGACTTTCCTATGATGGATTGCCTCTAGAGACTTGCCTCTGATGTGCGCCTCTGGAGACTTGCCACTGATGGATTGCCTCTGGAGACTTGCCTCTGATGGATTGCCTCTGGAGACTTGCCTCTGGCGGATGCCTCTGAAGAATTGCCTCTGATGTGTGCCTCTGGAGACTTGCCTTTGATGGATTTCCTCTGGAGACTTGGCTCTGGCGGATGCCTCTGAAGAATTTCCTCTGGCGGATTGCCTCTGAAGAATTCTTGGGCTGTTTGTTCTTTGGTCTTGAATCAAATTGCAACGCAATTAACTCCTTGCCATTTTGGACTTAAACTTGTGTGATAGGCTTGCAACCATGAAGAGTTTTATGGTGTTGATGAAAATGGCCCAACTCAAATTAAAACTCTAAGATCATCTTGAATAAGAATCAAATGGCCATGCCCGAAATGATTGGATTATGAATGTCATGTTCACTTGACTTCAAAACACCTGCACAGGTTGGTTAGGATAAACACGCACACAAAAGCATAAAGGTAAAGAAAGCAAGAGAAAAACAGAGGTGGGATCTTGATGCGTGTTTTTCGCAAGTGTACGAATCACGTCAAAGTAATATAAAAGATTATCGAATCCACAGAGACCAAGTGTCAATCTATCGTACCTGTTGTTATGGTGTTTATCTAAGGCAACTATTTTTAAGGGTTTTAGTAAGGGTGCAATGGTAAATAAAATTATAATTTTAAATAATAAATAAAAGACAGGCTCGAATGTAATTCACGTAATCAATGATAATCCAGTACTTGTTAATGGAACTACTTATGGGCAATGTTTTCTCCTTTGAAAAGAACTAATTTAACAGGAACTGTCGCTTTCGCGTATTCAGAACCGAGTTGTACTCTCTAATCAACCCCTCCTATTGTCACGGATAAAAAGGTGCGTACTGCGTTAGAGTAGTAAACCTATTTTTAAGAAATATAGTTTCTTAACAAAGTTGAAAAGTATTTTAACCTGGACTTCTTAGCAAAAAGAGGTTCTTATGAACCAGACTCTAAATCTCATAACGCGTCCGAAAATCGTTTTAAAATCTCTTTTCTTTTTAATCTAAAAACTCCTAATGAACTATACAAAGCGCTTTTGGCTATTTTTGAAATAGTTAAAAACAATTACTTGAATTGAAAGATAAAATAGCCCTTAGGTGTTTCCACGAACAATTATACTGATTACTGGTTTAATTACGATCCTTACATTCTAACCTTTATGGGATTAGTTAGACATGATAAAGTAAATATTCTTTTTATAGTTTTTCATATGAGTAATTTAAAGCGAGTGCGGGAAGTAAACAAAGTAAATGTGCGAGTGCGGGAAGTAAACAAAGTAAATGTGCGAGTGCGGGAAATAAACAAAGTAAATGTGCGAGTGCGGGAAATAAACAAAGTAAATGTGCGAGTGCGGGAAATAAACAAAGTAAAGTGCGAGAAAATAAATAAAAGCAAAGCAATGCAGAAAAATAAAATACTAACTGGAATTAAAATGGCGGCAGGATTAACTTCCTCCAGAGTGCTCCAAAACTCGAACCACAGACAGATTACAGACTCGATCACTCGATTGCAGAGGCACCCCGATGTGGAATGGCAACTGCTTTATAACTGATATATGCCTAGAGAATTCTAATTCTGGATGAAGAAAAACGAAAATCTAAGGTCCTATTTATAGTAAAAACTGAAAGCATGAAATGACCGGGACGCCCCTCCACTAAAAAGTGGAGGTTATGAAATTTTGCCTTGTGGCGCCCGCCACAAGGTCATGGCGCCCGCCATGGTCCCTACAGGGGATGATGGAGTGGGGATCGTGGGTCTTGGAGGTTGAGGAGTGGTCTTGAGGCGTGGCCACGTCATGGCTAACCCCATGGCGCCCGCCACGGTGGGTGCCGCAAGTGCAAAATGCTGAATTTCTAGGTTTTCGTCCGTTTTCACTCCTTTTTCGCTCCTTTTCCCGATTCAAGCTCCGATTATTATAAAAACCTGAAAACGTAAGAAAACAAAGCAATAACAAAGCAAAACAACAATAAAAGCTAAGAATGCATGCGAAATCGGAGTCAGAAATACGGTGAATTTTAGTGTGATCAAATTCTCCCACACTTAAACCTTTGCTTGTCCTCAAGCAAACATTAAAGCTTAAGAAAATATGGTGTCAACATTTGTCTTTGGGCTAAAGGGATTCTAAGTTCAAGTCAGGATGCAGTGACAGATACTAACTAAGTGAACCAAGGGTACCATAGTAACACAAACACAAACTTCAATCCTATATTAACCACTCCATGTCATCCCACGATACCTAGGCCTATCTTCTCATCTTTTTGTGTCCTTTTCATTCAGGCGCAATCACATTAAGCCCGTTATCCGTACATGCTTCATAGTAGAGTGACCGGTTAGTGATTCTGATCCATAACATAAGGTTTCTGGCACATAAGCATGTGTAAACCTGTTTTTATTTCGCCTAAATGTAGCTGCGGGGGATCGGATCGTAATCCGCCCTACCAAGTTCAGTGCCAGATACCTCTGAACCAACTAACAATAGGTGACTTGCAATTTTTTTCTTTTTGTGGCAAAAAAAAATTTTTCTTCTCTTTTTTCGGTTTAAATGACTTTGTGAGGGTCACCTATACCAGAGTTTGCCTTTTTTCTTTTTTTTTTTTTTATTAGCACTGGATCATTCACTTATATTCATCGGCCCCTTACGTAGAGTATGCTTAGGCCGGAGCTGACTGCTAAAATAAACTACTTAGGACAATTTTTTGAATGATAGTAAAGGCCATGGTGGTGGGGTTTAGGAGTGATTCCTATATTCAAGAGGTCTATGGTGCTAAAATGGTTCTGATGTTTCAAAAAGTTGACCTAAGTCACCACATCCTAATCTAAACCTGTCTCAAAGCCCAAAAAACATGTGAAACGACATTGTTTTCTTTTTAAAAATTTTCTGGTAAAGCTAAGGAAATGGGAAAAAATGAAGATGAACTAAAAAGACACTATACTGGTGACTCGTCAGACTCATGCATTATCTAAGAAAAATAAATTACTGAAAAGGGAAATAACTGAAAGGAAATTAACTAAAAAGGGAAATAACAGAAAGCAATAAAATCCCCTCCCACACTTAAATCGAACATTGTCCCCAATGTTTCGAAATAAGATAAGGGGGGTAACCTGGAAAAAGACTACTGAGGAGGGGCACTGGTGCCTTCGCCGTCCTGATGTGATGGTCTGGAACGACGGGATCTACTACGATGCTGGTCCCTCCGGTCGAGTCGTGCTGATAAAGCAGCCTGAGCACTCCGGACCTCTCGAAGGTTACCCAAGATGGAACCCTGAGTAGCCTCTACAAGCTGGTAGTGTCGGCTGTTGAACTCTCTCTGACGGTTCTGCTCTAATGAAATATCGTTCAAGGTACGGCAAACGTTGCTATAAGCACGATCCGAAACCAATCGCGATTGTTGCATGAAGCTCATATTGTTCGTCAGCTGCTGTGAAATAGTAGAGAGAAGGCCATCACGCCTTTCTTCTCTAGCTGTCATATCACGCCACATCTCCTCGGTGACAAAGAATCCAGGAGCAGTACCTGCAACAGGGTTAGAGGAAGATGGTGCAGTGTGTGACTGTGAAGGACGATGGGGGGACATGTGAGGGATGGCAGACTGCTCTCTCCGATCATACTCATCATCAGTGTCATGTGCCTCCCCATCGGGAATATTAGGAGGAAGTGGACCCAAAACACGTGGAGCATTAAGATCATAGGTCCAGTTCCTTTCATTACGTACATCAGTACGTCTACTACATGGTAAAGCAATAGATGGGATAGCTACCCCATGAACCATCAACTCATAACCACCTTCTCTCCTTGTTCGGCACAATTTCATGTCTTTCAGAAATTTTAAATTAATTGTGCGAGGAGGTAGTGGTTCAAGTGTAGCTATCTCATCATTCAGGCCAAGAGCCCGAGCAATAGACGTAACAAGCCCTCCAAAAACAATCGGTCCTGTTTTATTAGTGAATAAAGTCATGTGGGCAAGCATAAACGGGACCGGATTGATGTGGGTTCTAGTGAGGCATCCTTGCAAAAATAGGAGTTCACGAGCATTAACCTTGTTTGGACTTTCCCGGCCAAAAATAGTACATGCCAAAAGAAGTCTAAAAACTCTTATGGCCGGGTTGTGAATGGTCGAAGCAAGTATCCCTTCAAAAGAATTAATTGAAGTACTTGAAAGCCTTAGCCAGAAGGTAAATACCTCGGCCGACCATTCAGCATCCAAAGGTGCCTCACAAATCGAACCTTCCCTATGAGGGATTCCTAACAAATCTGCTAGCTCATTGGTACTGAATTCATATTCAATTCCAAACAGTCTAAAAATAACAGTACCGACAGTGCTAGCAGTGTTAGGACTGACAGTGTATATCAAAGAACTCAAAAACTCAGTTGTCAGCCTCTCATAGGTAGGTTCCTGATTAATGAAAATATTATGCAAGCCTAGAAATTCTAATAAATTAAAAACACTATGATAAATACCCAAAGCATACAGACAGTTATCGTCGACGTACCTAGTCGAGAGGATTTCTCGACTTTGAAGCCTCTGAATAATTTTCCGTTGCCTTTCGCCCGGTCTTCCATCACGAAGAATAAATCCGTTGAACTCCATTGTTGAAAAGCTCCTTAGGTAGTGAAAATAGTAGAAAAGTGGTTTATGAGGGGAATGATAAAGTTTTGATTTTTTTGGTTTTTGATGGATGAAAATGGAAATGGATGTTGGATATGTTTTATGGATGGAGGGTATTTTGGAAATGGGGGAGCTTTAATGGGGTTCAAGGAGGATTTGGAAGGTTGGAAAATGGGTTTTTGGTGAAGAAAGGGATGAAAATGGTGGAAATGGGGATTGAATCCCGTATTTGTTGATGGTACGGTGTGGCGCCCGCCACAGGGCCTATGGCGCCCGCCACAAGGCCAATTCCTGGGCCTTGTGGTTTTGGATCCTCCTTTGGGCCTTCCTTGCACCTTTGTCTTCCGGGGGGTCTGAATAGCGTTTTCTTCTTCTTTTCAAGGCATTGGCTTGCATATTTTTGTCTTATATATTTTTTCTTTGCACGACAAAAATAAAATAATTAAAAATCAAAAAAGAAAAAGAAAAATAAAAATTAGTGCATAATATGTATATATATAAGGAATTCAAAGTGCATGAAAATATAAAAGTGGAAATGCGATAAATAAAAGGAAGTTAAATACTAGGGTAGTGCTGTCAGGGTGGAATGAGTCATGTGGTAGGTTTCTTATCCTGGCTTGATCCACGAATCTCAGCTATCTCCCTCCGAAGCTCGTCGATCGCCTGATGTAGAGCATCGGTCTCTGAGGCATGAGTGAGATCAGAAACCTGCATCTGTAACTCTAAGTCTGCCACTTCCTGCTTGAGCAGGGCAGTCTCCTTGCGGAGCTCATAAATCTGTGTTTGTAGGTCAGGTGGCTGCAGAGACATATTGTTAGACATAACAGTGATTCGGGGAGTAAGAGGTGTAGGAGTGTACTCAGCGGCGGAAGGCGATTTCGGCTCTTCGACAGTCTCTCCATAACCCTCTAGAGCATAACTCCAATTGGCAGGATCATGGACACTGGTCATCAGCGGATCTGGTAATGTAAAGTAGTGTATCGCTTCACTGTCGATCAGCAATCTAAACATGTTGGGCTCAAAAGAAGCCCTCCTCATCAGTCCTCTATCAAGACAAAAATCAATATCCAGGGTGGTGTAGCAGCAGAAGGTCCTGAGGTGCAATAGCTTGCGAGACAAACCCAATGCAGTAGCAATCTGTGTAACAATCCCACCGACATGGATGATTCCTACTGATGATCTGGCAACACTAGCAAGGCCCTTCAGTAGAAAGTTGCCACAAGCAACAGGGCGAGACTGAGTCGTACAAAACAGTAGGAAAATCTCCTCTTCACTTAGCAGTGTCTCTGTATCTGGAAAACCTAGGAAAGAATGTGCTAGAATCATCTGGAAGTACCTCAATGCAGGGTTGTGGATTACCTGAGAAAACTGGGTAGAAGGATCTTGGCTCCCTCCGCCTGATATTTTAGTCCAAAACTTTTCCACTTCTCTGCTCATAAAATACCCCATCGGAGTCTCTGGAATAGCATCAGGAGTAGTCTGGAAACCTAGTAAATCACCAAACTCTTTGTGAGAGAATGAGTAGTCAATCCCGAACAACCTGAAAACAGCGAGTCCATCGGGTCCAGCCCAAGGGTCATGATGAAACGAGCTGAGGAACTCAAGAGTCAAGTTCCTATAAGTGTTGTTCCTGTCGTCAAACTGGTCCCACTGGAGTTGATGGCATAAAAATCTGACGCTTGGCTCTATCCCCAAGGCATCCATGCAGTCATGGTCAGGGTACCTGGTAGGAGCCATAGGGCGTCTCATGTGAACATAGTAACGCTCTCTCTGTGCATCATCTCTAAAGGCCACATGCATGTCATCAGGGTTCTGCATTCTGTACAAGGTTAGCAAACAAGTCCTGAAAGCACATAAAACATTCAATCGTGAGTCCTGACATAATAATAAAATAAACAAATTAAAATAAAGTAAAAATAAAAATAAAAAGTACAAAAATAAGAAAAACCATGGGTTGCCTCCCAGGCAGCGCTTGTTTAACGTCATTAGCTCGACGACCGATATTTAAACATCATTGGAAGGATATGGTGGATCACTCAGAGTATGACAGGTGTATGTTGTTGGAATGTCACCTCCTTCGTAGGGCTTCAACCTCTGTCCATTGACTATGAACGGTTTACATGTTTGGTTCTTGATTTCAATAGCACCGGATCTCAGGATCTTAGATACTTCGAAAGGGCCAGTCCATCTCGAACGGAGTTTACCTGGAAATAGTCGTAACCTAGAATCGAACAGGAGAACAGGATCGCCTATTTTGAAGTCTCTTCTTATGATTCTTTTGTCATGCCAAGCTTTTGTTCTTTCTTTGTATATGATGGCATTTTCGTAGGCAGATTGTCTGAGCTCTTCTAATTTGTGGATATCAAGGATACGTTTCTCACCAGCTGTCAAGTAATCCAAATTCAAAGTTTTGATGGCCCAATAGGCCTTATGCTCCAACTCAAATGGTAAGTGACATGATTTTCCATAGACCAGTTGATAAGGGGTTGTTCCTATAGGAGTTTTGAAAGCGGTTCTATAGGCCCATAATGCTTCTTGAAGTTTCTGCGACCAATCTTTTCTAGATATAGAGACAGTCTTCTCGAGGATTTGTTTTATCTCCCTATTAGATACTTCCACTTGTCCATTGGTCTGTGGGTGGTATGGTGTTGCTACTCTATGCTTAACTCCATACTTGCTTAAAAGTTTATCAAATATTCTCGATATGAAGTGTGATCCTCCATCACTTATGACTAAACGGGGTGTTCCAAACCTGGGAAATATATAATTCTTGAATAATTTGATGACTACTCTGGTGTCGTTTGTGGGTGCGGCGATAGCTTCAATCCATTTAGACACGTAGTCAACAGCTACTAATATGTACTGATTTCCAAAAGATGGTGGGAACGGTCCCATAAAGTCCATACCCCATACGTCGAAGAGTTCTACTTCTTGGATATTTCTTAACGGCATTTCATTACGTCTTGAAATATTTCCTGTGCGTTGGCATCTGTCACACTTGACAATGAAAGCATGGACATCATGCCACATAGTAGGCCAGAATAGGCCAGCTTGAAGAATCTTGGCGTAGGTCTTAGATGTGCTTGCATGTCCACCATAGGGTGCAGAGTGACAATGCTCAATTATATTATTTACCTCTTCTTCTGGAACACAACGGCGGAAAATGCCATCTTTACCTCTCTTGAAAAGAAATGGATCGTGTTGCGGTGGAAATAGGATCACAAACTATTAATGAGTTTGAATCGCAATTCAATTCACAACCGCTCTTTGATTTATCCGAAGGAAAAGGTCAAAAGAGGGAAAACCTATTTTTGCATCGTAAACACAATGCGGGGAAAGATCTAGGGTTCGGGGGTTGGTTAAATTTAGGGAAGGTATTAGCACCCTAAACTTCTGTAGTACTCTACAGGAACCTTTTGTTCAAATGTTTACTATTTGATTTATTTATTTGCTTAAGGTATATGTACAAAAGGATTAAAAGTGAGAAAATAAACCTAAGGGGTTAATTCTAAGTTTACTCGGCAAGACATCGCATCTTGTGCCTACGTATCCTTACGGGAGTGGAATCAGAGTAATCGTAGTTCCCCTCAAAAGGGAGGTTAGAGACTTCTTGACTGTGGCCAAGGTCTCAAGGGGAATAAACGCATCTTAAGGACACGCTTACGTGGAGTGTAGAAACTCCAAATCTCTACGTTGAATTGTTAAGTGAATTAGGGTTAAATTAGGTTAGGGATTCCACGGCGGGAAACCCTAAAATGAGCGCGGCGGCTCTTTGACCTAATGCTAGGGGTAAGATTGTAATCTTGCCTGCGGCGAGGCATTTGTGAAAATTAGGGTTTGTAAGGTTGTAAGGGTTTGAAGTTGAGGACTATTGGCGCGGCGACCAAAAGCTAGACCTAACCTTCGGATGTGTGTGCAATGTGACAGAAATATTAATGAAGGTGTGAGATGATTGAGGTATGCAAGCAGAAAATAAAGACAGCAGTTAAAACCATACAAACAGAAATTAAAAGGCAGAAATTTAAAGCGCGATTATTGGTTCGCGAGGTTACATATGAGAAGCAGTTACAATATAGTAATGAAATAAAATGAGATAAGTAACGGTAGATGTAATGAGCTGCAAAATGAACAAATGGCGTTAGTGGGCAGAGTTAGGCGGTGATCAGACGAATCATGAGATAAAAGTGCAATATTGGAGATTTTTGTTGTTTAGAAAGAAAAAGTTTTGATTAAGTTAAAAAGATGTTTAAACATTAAAAAAAAGGATTAAGTTTAATTTTCAAAAATAGTTTTAATTTAATTATCTAAAAAAGGGTTTTACTTTTAGTGTTATTCTTATTTTAAAAAATGACTTTAGTTAAAAAAAAAAATTAAAGTTATTATTTTAAAAAGATTTTAAAGTTATTATTTTAAAAAGATTTTAAAGTTATTATTTGTAAAAAGATTTTAAAGTTATTATTTGTAAAAAAAAGTTTTTATATAAAAAGCTAATCTTATTCAATTTTAAAAATAATATAATAAATAAAAAACAAGGTAAATGCTGAGGTAGAGAATGGGTCGGGCCGGTGGCAACATCCGGACCCAACCCGGTTTACGCTAACAAACTAAAAGAACCCAGGGTTCATTAGGTCGTGAACCCTAATCCTCCCTTGAGGCGCCGTTTCGTTCTTCATTCTCTCGTATCCTCATCATGCTTTCGTTCATCCTTCTTCTTCGTTGTGCCATGATCTCTTCTTTGCCTCTATAGCTTATCTGAAAAAAAAGAAAGTGAAAACTAACGGCTTTAAACAATGGTAGCTTACGTTTTCGATAATGGTTCGGTGAAAAGTCGATGATGAAGTGAGCTGAGGCTTAGAGATTCGATTGCCCGCCGTTGATGAATGGTGAAGGCGGTCTTGCTCGCGGTTGATTGGTTTCAATCTCTCTCCCTCTCGCGGTTACTGGGGTTTGACATGCGATTGTCCGTTAGGGTTTTCTCTCCTCTTTCAAAGGTGACTTCGTTCCCTTTTATATCCATTCGTATTGGGCCTTCCACTGATAAGATTTGATTTTCGTTATTATTGAGATTGATTTCTGATTGAAAAATCTTTCCTTTTTCAAATCTGACTTGTTTTTGTTTCAATCTTTCGTATCTTTGCCTTCTGTTTGCTTAACAAAGGATTTGATTTTTTTATTTCTGATGCAGATTTGATTAAATGATGGATTTTCGAATTTCATCAGATGTGGACCCTTGTGATTTGTTTGATATTTGTTACCCCTGATACGGTTCACTTTCTGATATCTGTTGGATTCGCTCATGATTTTCATTTGATTTTGGTAATTGAATGGCTTTGTCTTGATTTGTGGATATCTAGCCTTGAGTTTCGATTTGCTTTGGATAACCGTTTCTCAGGATTTGAATCTTGTATATTTGATTTTATTTGGATCCGCTGGACATCTGTTTTGCTGGGTTCCATTGTGATCTAAACTGATGTGAGTTTCTGGTAGCTTTAATCGCTGCCTATTTTTCTGATAAACTTGCATTCCTCTGGTCTTTCTGTTGAACTGTTATAGCTTGCTTTGTCTCAACTGATTTCACTGTGAGTTTAGGGCTATGATGTGTGAACTGAGCCCTTATGCGTTGCCATGTTCGATTTTTCATGTGAACCTCAAATTTGGTTGGATGTTGTTGCGACTGGTATGACCTGCATTCACCCTGTATTCTTCTGGTATGACCTTACGAACTCATTTGCAAAATGTAATCGAGGGTTCATTTTTGAGACAACCTTTATGATGTTATTTGATTGTTGTTTTCAGACCTTGACCCGTGGGGATCTTATTTGAGGCGAGTTTCAACTGACCAAATTTGGGATTCTTTGTTTGATTGTTCTTGCGCTGAGCTTGTCTTGAACCGAACTTATTCTTTTGATTTACTGCCTTGTTGCTGTTGTTTCAGATATTAGTATTGGCTCTGATTCGTTTTCTGATACAAGTTCACTGACTCTTCTTTTTCTTCTTTCAGAGGGCAACTGATGGTGTGGTTATTGCCAGGTCAAAGCCATCGAGAAGGGTTACTCGGTGATGATGTCCTTAGGGTCTGAACCATTTGGAACAGGATACTATAACCCTGACTTGTGTTTATATTTTTGCTTCTGATTAAATTGGTGATGAGCCTTGCGTTTGTGCACTTGTTTGTTTCATGAACTGAGTATGGTTTGATACTTGTTTCAGTAACTTGTTTGTTGGGGCAATGATGTTCATAACTGAGCCCTTGTTTGGTGCTCTGTTTCTGATGTGTTTTGCACATTCGGGACCCAATCTAAACATGATATATCGCTGCGATTTCTTGAACTCATCTTTGTTCCTTTTCTGGTATGGTTTCGCTATGATCTTGTGCTGTGATTCGGTGCTGTGATTTTGTGCTGGCGCTCACTTATGTGTTGCTTGCCATTGAAACTGGTTTGAATGGGGACTTGCCTTTAACTGATGTTGATGAATCTTGTGATACCTTGTCCTATGTTATTTTGCCGCAGCTTGTTGTGTGTCTCATTTTTCTGTACATGGTTCAGAACTGATGCTGCTCCTGAACTATTTAGGTTTTGAGTTCCAAATTCCGAATCTGACATTGATGCGTTTGTGGCTTTTCAGGTGTTGGAAACTTCGGAACCAAAGCGACTCAGACCTGCCGGCATCCGGGTCTGAGTCCAAACTTGCCCATGTTGCCTTATTCTCGTATCAGTCTGGAAATCCAATCGCGGCAAAACGAATCAGCCCCACTTCTTTTATTTTTTCTATCTCTCGGATGTCCCGTAATGATAAGAACAGGTGTTACCTGATCTGACGCCCACGGCGCGGATCGGTAACGGGGGTAGGACGCAGCTTCGGTTGTGCCACTCCCGGCACTCGATGATGACATTGTTCTGAGAGTGTCAAGAAACTTTTAACATTTTTCTATATGGTTTGTTCTGTTTTGACGTGCAGGTTAGTCGGAGATTCTGCAGAGAAGCTTAGAGACAACATGAAGGCACTTAGGAACTTTTAGGATTTAGGATAGATACCTTAAGGATCAATGTAATTCCTTGTAACATTATTTCTGAAATGTGAAGTATTCTTCATTTCTTGTATGATGAGATTCTTTTATGAATTAAAATTCCCAAAATTTGAATTCATTTATATTTTATTCTTAGTTAAAAATATAAACATTTGTGAATAAATCCACAAGTATTTAATTCATTAACATAGGCATAAAACATAAACACTCCCAAGTGATATTCTTATTTGTGGACTCGTCTCATTTGTAATCCTAATCTCATCATCTGATTAAAATCCCTTTTAAATGTTAACCAACCATTTCGTAACCAAATGCGTATGTGCACCATAATCACGACAATTTCAGCATCAACAACAAAACTAATCGTAATTAAATTCCCCTGACCAAACGCCGAGAGCCACAAATCAACAATACCCAATTATGACTGTGCCTTAATAACAGAACGGAAGCTCTTTGGAAATAAACCATGAGCGATGGAATGGATCTTAAATCCAGTTGTGCTTGACAAGTTTTAATACCGACCACATCAAATTGGCACCTTAATACAATCAGACCTGGGGATAGGTAAACGCCTCTAAAATAGTGTATCAAACGCCTCATAACTTAATAACAGCCCGTCTTCAAGGAATTAGCAGAAGTTGTGTAAAATGACCAAAATACCCCTGGAACCAAATCTGCAAAACAAAAACCTCCATAACTGGTTAGCGGTTAGCAATGTACATATGAGATGATATGCGAAATGACTGGCTAAATATGAGGGTAAAATTTGGGGTATTACAGTTGCCCCTATTTAAATAGCTACACCGGACGATTTGAGTGACAGAGACTCGAGGAATCGTGGTGGAGAGATTTAAATATAGATAACCGAAAATTTTGCCCTTATATGCGACGATATGCGATGCTATGGACAAAACGGGAACAGCTTAATGCAAATGATGCCATGAATATGATATGATGCGTATGAATGCGAAAATGCTGACGAACATGACGACACCGGGACAGACGCCACGAGAAGAACTCACTGGGGACAATGACGTGCTGAGACAACAGTACAACACTGGGGAAATCTAAAAATGATAGTCAACTGGTGCGAATGTCCAATTGTCACTTTTAGAAAAGGGGCGAGATCCTCAAATGGAGATGGTACCTACGAGACGGCCTCCACTGGGGGATCTAAAAATAAAACTGGATCACGTACGATTGTAAGATCGATTACAGAATGCCGGAGCATTGAGCAAAGAATAACATCCAAGCTTCTGTAACTATCCCTCGTGACAAGATCGGACGGACTTTTCGGAAATCCGTATCAAATATACAGGGTAAAGACTGGCTGTATGCCAAAATAAGTGGACTTTAATGGGAAATGCCCTGATAAGCTTCTCGAGGGAGAACTGTCACTTATCGTTGGAAGGGACTTATGTGCCAAAATGGATAAGCACTCAAATAAAGAGGCTGCTGCTTATCTGATAAATAAATCTTCTCGCATTTAAGGTCGGCGCCTGGAATACGATTCTGATTCTTCTCTTACTGAAGGATAAATAAACTTCTTCATGCTTCAAGATCGTGCTCTCCTGAACATGAAAAGGGTAAACTGAACTTCCTCATAATTCAGAATCGTGCTCTCCTGAATATGAGACTGGATGACTGAATTTCTTCAAATTTCAGAATCGTGCTCTCCTGAATATGAAACTGGATGACTGAATTTTCTCATATTTCAGAATCGTGCTCTCCTGAATATGAAACTGGATGACTGAATTTCTTCATATTTCAGAATCGTGCTCTCCTGAATATGAAACTGGATGACTGAATTTTCTCATATTTCAGAATCGTGCTCTCCTGAATATGAAACTGGATGACTGAATTTCTTCATATTTTAGAATCGTGCTCTCCTGAATATGAAACTGGATGACTGAATTTCTTCATATTTCAGAATCGTGCTCTCCTGAATATGATTTCGCTCAAACCTTCCCGTAACTCAAGATCGTGCTCTCCTGAATACGATTTGGTTCATACACCAAGACGGCAGGTAAATGGAAGCCCAACTGCTCCATGGAGATGGCCATTTGCTGCGAGTCATAATGAGGATAGGATCGACTTCTTAGGTGAGAAATGTCGTATGCTGATGCTGTAAAATGTAAAGTGTAAAGGGTTGTAACATGTAGGATTGCAAAGTGTTGTACTGATATATTTTCCAGGCGTGGACTGGCGTGTATTTGTAAAGGATCGTAGTTGATTTTCTTGAAAGATAGTGCAAAACAAATGCACGTCCGGGTACAGTGATAAACTTCTCGGGCGAGAACAGTCGAACATCTGTCATGGTATGGTGAAAATCTTTAGATGGTGCAAAATAAATGCACGTCCGGTTGGGCTTGACGACCGACAAGACTGAGATTCAATCTAGGATCGAGCTAGAAAGAAAACTGGTAATCAAGACTCCATCGAGGGAATGAACTCGAAGGGTAAATATCTTATCCTGGCGAGGAAAGATAGCTGAAGTAACCGTCATCCACGAGGATCGAGCTCTGTGGGGACACTGGAAACACATATGTATTTTATGCTTAGGGCTGACAATCTATTTGGAGAGAATGGACGAACCCAGTTACTCGGCGGTAACAACCAAATGATGGCGAAACATAACGAACCTGTGAATGCTAATGCATATGTTAATGTGAATGTATGTTAATGTTTATGTATGCAAGATGTTATGAAATGAGTATGTAATGAGTATGTATGTAATGAATATGTAATGAATAGGCATGTGATGCTTATGCCCTTGCGTATGCTGACGAAGCTGACTAGAGACGGGACGAGAGATGAAATAAACATCTCGACGGAAATACCCTGCGTCCTCTGCAACCAATACGTCAATCATGGGTAAGAAAGATCAATGGTAGAACCGAATCTGGTTTTAAAGTTCTGAATTCTCTGGGGAGAAGGTAATCTGCTTGGGTGTACAGTATCACGTCTTCATATGGGGAGAAGAAAACCTGAGGGACACTTTTAAGTTACCCCAAGAAGAAGTTGTCAGCTTATAGTCTCTCTGGGGACTGTCACTGGGCAATGGTTTGAAAGTGTTTCTGCAATAATGATATTTCCGGGGAATGAAGAGATCCTGTCGGAATTTCCACTAGTCAAAGTAATTTATTACATTTCAAATTTGTTGTTTTTGAAAAACAATTCTGAAAAATCTACAATGCACCTTTCATTTTCAAATTTTAAGAATAAACGCATTTTGCATAACAATAGAAAATAAAGGGCAATGCACCAAGGAATGTAAGTAACGAGATGGTATCTTTTATTAAAAGGGCGGTAGCTTGCTGAAGGCATAGCTCCACAGATGATTATGTTTTGAAATTGGCAACATGGGAAAAAAGTTACATCGAATCCAACGACACCTACTGACACTAATAACTAAGACTAATCCAGAATCCTGCTTTGGGCAAGGATGAAGGAACTGAAACATGGCTCTTATGCGGAAAGTGTGTTTGAGATAATCAGTGTCTTCTGATGCAATGAAATGCCTTTGTCCCTAACTTTTTCCTGGACCGCCCTTTCGGGTTTTCAATCCACCGGGACGCTCTTTTTTGCCTAAGCCGCCCTTTCGGGTTTTCAACTTAGCGAGCTTTTTATTATTATTATTTTTTTTCAACCCTTACTTTTGCCTAAGTCGCCTTTTGCAGGTTTTCGACTTAGCGGGTTTTTAGGCATAATATTTTCGGACCGCATCAGAATTCACGGGATGTGCTAGTTCTTCACCGTCCATTGTCGTAAGTATTAGAGACCCTCCGGAGAAGACAGTCTTTACAACGAACGGGCCTTCATAATTGGGCATCCACTTTCCACGCATATCTTTATGTACTGGTAAGATCTTTTTGAGTACGAGCTCTCCTTGACGGAACTCACGGATACGAATCTTCTTATCAAACGCTCTTTTCATCCGTTTCTGATATAATTGCCCATGGCACATGGCTGTCAAACGCTTCTCGTCAATGAGATTCAACTGATCCAATCTGTCTTGAACCCACTCAGCTTCTTCAAGTTCAGCCTCCATTAACACTCTTAGCGAAGGTATCTCTACTTCGATGGGGAGCACGGCGTCCATTCCATACACCAATGAGAAAGGTGTTGCCCCTGTCGAAGTTCTCACTGAGGTTCTGTATCCATGCAAAGCAAACGGTAACATCTCATGCCAATCTTTGTAAGTCACAACCATCTTTTGCAGGATCTTCTTGATATTCTTATTCGCAGCTTCAACGGCCCCATTCATCTTAGGACGGTACGGAGAAGAGTTATGGTGAGTGATCTTGAAACTATCACACAGCTCTTTCATAGTCTTGTTGTTCAGATTGGTGCCATTGTCAGTTATTATCCGGCTTGGGATTCCATAACGGCAGATGATTTCTTTCCTGATGAAGCGGGCGACCACTTGCTTGGTCACGTTGGTGTAGGAGGCAGCCTCTACCCACTTAGTGAAATAATCTATAGCAACGAGGATAAAACGATGTCCATTAGAAGCTTTCGGCTCAATTGCCCCAATCATGTCAATGCCCCACATAGAGAACGACCATGGTGAAGACAAAACATTCAACGGTGATGGAGGTACATGCATTTTATCCGCATAAATTTGGCACTTATGGCATTTTCTAGCGTATTGGATGCAGTCGGCTTCCATGGTTAACCAGTAATACCCAGCCCTTAACATCTTCTTGGACATAGCATAACCATTGGCATGAGTCCCGAAGGTCCCTTCATGAATTTCCTGCAGTAACATGTCCGCTTCCCGTTTATCAACACATCTGAGCAGGACCATGTCGTGATTTCTCTTGTACAACACACCATTACTGATAAAGAATTTGGACGCCAATCTTCTCAATGTCTTTTTGTCCAGACCAGTAGCACCATCGGGATATTCCTGCTTGACGAGATAGTTCTTGATATCGTGAAACCAAGGCTTTTCATCCACCTCAACTTCTTCGACCAACTGACAATAAGCGGGCTCAACTTTGCGCTCAATATGGATAAAAGGTGCTTCATTAACGAATTTAACTTTCCGCATAGATGCTAACATGGCTAATGCATCAGCTACGTGATTCTCGGATCTAGGAACATGCTCGAATTCCATCTCGTCGAAATACTTGATCAGCTCAATAATATAGTCCTTATAAGGGATTAACTTCTCATTCTTCGTTTCCCATTTGCCTTGTACTTGGTAAATAACCAAAGCTGAGTCACCACTTACTTTAAGAAGTTTGATTCGGAGGTGAATCGCCGCTTCGAGGCCGAGGATACATGCTTCATATTCTGCGACATTATTAGTACACTCAAAGTCCAACCTTGCTGTAAATGGAGTGAATCCACCCTTTGGGTTCATCAAAACGGCGCCTATACCATGCCCATTGAAATTCGAGGAGCCATCAAACATCATCTTCCACCAAAGACCTGGTTCTGGACCTTCGCTCGGATCTGGCTCTTCACAATCTCTTTTAATCAACAGGATATCCTCATCGGGAAAATCGAACTTAAGAGGTTCATAATCTTCAACTGGCTGGTCTGCAAGGTAATCAGATAAGATACTACCCTTAATCGCCTTCTGGGATACATACTGGATGTCATATTCGGATAACAACATGTGCCAACGGGCTAGCCTCCCGGTTTGAGCAGGTTTTTCAAAAATATACTTGATCGGATCCATTTTAGAAATCAATAACGTGGTATGACAGACCATATACTGCCGAAGGCGCCTAGCGGCCCATGCCAATGCACAACAAGTTTTCTCCAATGGTGAGTATCTGTTTTCACAATCGGTAAACTTTTTGCTCAGGTAATAAATCGCATGTTCCTTTTTCCCAGTCTCATCATGTTGTCCAAGCACACAACCCATAGACTTCTCAAGAACAGTAAGGTACATAAACAACGGTCTTCCAGGTACGGGAGGAATCAGAATAGGGGGGTCCTGCAAATAACCCTTAATCTTCTCAAACGCTTTCTGACAATCGGGGTTCCACTCAACCGTCTGCCCCTTGCAAAGTAACTTGAATATCGGCTCACATGTAGCGGTCATGTTAGAGATAAACCTGGAAATATAATTCAAACGTCCCAGAAAACCTCTAACTTGCGTCTCGGTGTGCGGAGCTGGCATATCTTGAATGGCGCGGACTTTGTCAGGATCCACCTCAATCCCTCGCTGGCTAACAATGAAACCAAGCAATTTTCCAGATCTGACACCGAAGGTACATTTAGCAGGATTCAATTTCAACTGATATTTCCTGAGTCGTTCAAACAGCTTCACCAAATGGTCTAGATGCTCCTCTTCACTCTGAGACTTGGCTATCATATCGTCCACATACACCTCGATCTCCTTGTGCATCATATCATGAAAAAGAGTGGTCATAGCGCGTTGGTAAGTTGCCCCCGCGTTCTTTAAACCGAAGGGCATGACTTTTTAGCAGAAGGTCCCCCAAGGAGTAATGAAAGTAGTCTTCTCTCGATCGTCGGGATCCATTTTGATCTGATTATAACCAGAGAAACCATCCATAAATGAGAACAACACAAAACTGGCTGTATTGTCTACAAGTGTATCAATATGTGGCAGAGGGAAGTCGTCTTTCGGACTTGCTTTGTTCAGGTCCCTGTAATCCACACACATCCTAACTTTACCGTCCTTCTTGGGCACTGGCACAATGTTGGCAACCCAATCTGGATATTTTGCGACTGCCAAGAAACCTGCATCCAACTGTTTTTTAACCTCATCTCGAATCTTCAAAGCCATGTCGGGTCTCGTTCTCCGAAGTTTTTGCTTGATAGGTGGACAATCTGGCTTAAGTGGCAATTTGTGAACAACAATATCCGTGTCTAGGCCCGGCATATCTTGATACGACCACGCAAACACATCAATATATTCTTTTAACAACTCAATCAACCTCGGCTTAACCTCTGTCCCAAGCATCACACCAATCTTGACCTCTTTCTTGTCCTCATCTGTACCAAGATTAATTAAGTCCACCTGCTCTTTATACGGTTGAAGCTCTGTGTACTCGTACTCAATCAATCTTGTCAGTTCAGCGGGTACTTCAAAATCTTCTTCACCCTCGTCCTCAGCTTGATTGATGGGTGCATCCCAGTCAGGAGTGTCAGTAAAGTCATTGGATCCAACAAGGTTTACGATATCTCTGCATGATGGAAGGCTTACTTAATTAAAATGCTCGAAGACATGTAAGAATGAAATGCTGTTTTTTTTATTATTATTATTTTTTTTTAAAAAGGTTGCCAATTTCATTTTTAAAGGTGAAAACGAAAAACGCAAATGAACCAAAGTGGAATTGAACAAAATGCTTTTATTAATATCTTTTTAGAAATGAAAGGTGGCCCGACAAAACAACCCTATAGCCTTGGGCAGAGCTACAGATTTTTATTTGAAAATGTAAATGAAACTTTTTAAAAAACAATTACTTTGACAAGGGAAAGATAACAAGGATCTCTACGGCCTCCCAGTTGTTCAAAATTGCATCACCCTTAAACACCAGGTTGCTCAGCTCTTCATTTTTCTCACATTCACTGATGGCATTGACTTGGAAGCCTCCGCTGACAAATACCTCTTGGGTAACCTTCGGACGCCCTTCGACGGTTGTGGCAGCTCCATTCTGAGTTGGTTTGTAACCCAACCCAGAGCGATCAGTCTTGGTCTTGACATCAATTACCTCTCCCCAGCCTTCAGGAATGCCCCTGTCAATTGTTGCTTTGGTACTCTTCAGAGATGCAAAAGATGGATTACCCTGACCCACTGTCTCTTCGACCTCCAGCAGAACAGCATTGGCGATCTCAAGTGCTTGAAAGGAAATGTCTAAAGCATTCTCATCGGCCTCGATGTAACGGAAAGAAGACAGGTTACTGGCCATCAGATCTTCCTCACCGTGTATAATAACCAACTTTCCATCGATCACGAATTTCATCTTTTGATGTAACGTTGAGGTCACTGCCCCAGCGGCATGAATCCACGGCCTTCCGAGTAAACAACTGTAGTTGGGATTAATGTCCATGACTTGAAACGTGATATTAAAAACTTGCGGACCGATCAGGATAGGTAGCTCAACCTCCCCCATTACCGATCGACGAGAGCCATCGAAAGCCTTGACAACCAAAGATGTAGGTTTCAGCGCAGTCTCTTTACAAGCCAACTTATCAAGAACCCTCTTGGGTAGAACATTCAGAGAAGAGCCGGTGTCTACTAGCACTCTCGCTAAATTGTCCTCCTGACATTTTACCGATATATGTAAAGCACGATTATGGTTCGGACCCTCCTTCGGTAACTCTTCATTGCTGAAACTGAGAGTGTTACAGGCGGTCAAATTGGCAATCACACTATCAAACCGACTGGTGCTGATATCCTGATCCACATGTGCTTGAGTCAAAACCTTCTGCAAGGCCATCCTATGAGCGGGTGAATTCATTAACAGAGATAGAATTGAGATCTTGGAAGGAGTCTGATGAAGTTGACCGATAACTTTATAGTCACTTTTCTTGATGATCCTCAAAAATTCGGCATCTTCATCATTCGTGACGGCTCCTTTACCTTTGTCTTTGGCAGGCATCGGGGTACTAGTCGTTTCCTTAGGTGGGATCTCACTGGAATGGGGAGTATACACACGGCCACTGCGGGTCATTCTGCTTACCTCTGCGATATTGGTCACAGTATCCTTAACCTCTTCATTTGGAATAACCTTCCCAGACTCCTTGTCGATCATCGTCACGTCGTATTTCCAAGGCACAGCTTTAGGATCACTGAAAGGAAACGGACTCGGTCTTCGAATAACTATAGGCTTAGGCGGATTCACTTCAGGGATATACGACCTTGGTATATCGAACACGAGGTTGGCGGAGCCGGCCCCTGATAAATTAAACACTGGTACCTTACCCTTTGATTCAGGCTGATGGAAGACAGGCTCAACCACAGCGACTACATCCTTCTTGGCTTGGCTTGTCACTTGTAAAACACCCTCATTAATTAACCTCTGAACATCATTCTGAACCAACATGCAACTCTTAGTACTGGCTTCACAACTTACGCATGCAACGTGGGAAGTATCTACTAAACCGGCTTCAAACAGTTTCGAATGGAACATCTTAAGAGGAGTCTTAATCTGTTCAACATCAAGGGCATAACCATCCCCCGAATCAACACTAACGGCATTGACACTCTCATGGTTAGGGAAAGGGTTCTTCTTAACATTTGGTTGAGGATCTTCAAATGACAAAATCTTCTTTTCCAATAGATCCCTGACAATATTTTTGAGAGCATAACAATTCTCCAGATCATGACCAGGCGCACCCTCATGAAATAAACAATGAGCGGCGGCGTTGTAATTGGCGGGTAGAGGATTAGGAGGCGGACCCAAAGCCCGAGTAGTGATGAGACCCTGCTTGACCAAAGAGGGATACAACTCGGTAAAAGTCATTGGGATCGGCGGACAAGGTTTATACGTTCTTCTATTCGGCATATTCTGGCGAGGAGCCGGACTCTTTGGCTGTAGAGGAGCAGGAGTATTGGGTGCCTGTAGGTAGTTGACAGGAGGCGGATAAACAGGAGGTTGTTGCATAGGTTGATACATGGGAACCTGTTGATTGAAAGAAGGTGTAATAGCTGCCACATAGGGTTGTTGAGCATATTGGACTGGGTACCCTTGAGGTTGAGCATAAC
Source organism: Lathyrus sativus (assembly GCA_963859935.3). Lineage (NCBI taxonomy): Eukaryota > Viridiplantae > Streptophyta > Magnoliopsida > Fabales > Fabaceae > Lathyrus > Lathyrus sativus. The sequence goes on along the minus strand of OZ012740.1, from coordinate 571,047,674 downwards.
CTTGCGGATGTCGATAAAAGCGTTCTCTTGGTCTACCAGAGGATATGGCATTAGTCTCACCCTCCTTCTTTTTCTGGGAGCTATACGGAGGTTTCTTCGGCTGATCCTTAGAAGCGCCATGATTATTTGTCATTTTACCACTCTTCATACCCAATTCAATCTTGACACCCACAGCAACGATGTCGGAGAAATTTGAAGTCACACTACCCACCATTCTCTTGTAAAATTCTGGACGGACTGTGTCGACAAACCAATCAGCTAACTCTTTCTCGGTCAAAGGAGGTTCTACCTGCGAAGCAATCTCTCTCCACCTTTGAGCATACTCCTTGAATGACTCAGAATTCTTTTGTGACATACTCAGCAACTGTCTTCTGTCAGGAGCCAGATCCATATTGTACTTGTAGTGTTTGATGAAAGCGTCAGATAAATCTTGAAAACTCTTAATGCGAGACTGGTCTAAAGTTAAATACCACTTGGAAGAAGCACCCTTCAAACTGTCTTGGAAGCAATGAATCATCAGTTTGTCATTCTCAACATGGGCAGCCATTTTGCGATAATACATGATCAGATGACTCTTAGGACAGGTGGCACCTTCATAGCGATCGAAGTTCGGAGTTTTGAACTTCGGGGGAATAACCAAACCTGAGACCAAACAAACATCCCTTGCAGCAGTCCCAAAAATTTGATCACCCTCTACCTTTTTCAATCTCTGGACGATAGTGTTTACTTCCTCACGAAGCTTATCATGTTTCTCATAACCCTCAACATTCTCATCAAGATTATCAAAAACTGTCTCATTGAAGTACGGTTGCGCACGAGTGTGTACAACAGGTGGTGCAAAGATAGGAGCCCCCCTAGAAACTTCAGAAAACAAGGGCACGGCTTGCTGAACAGGTTGATTAATCGGAACAGTGTCTTGAGGAGGCACAAAACCGGGAGCAAGACCATAAGGTGGGTCCCTTGCTACGGTCACACTTGGTGGAGGGTCCACAGTAACGCCGGTAATCTCAGAAACAACAGTGGGCTGGGTATCCATCTTAGCATTCATGACATGAAACAATTCCATCATACGCCCCATACCCCCTCGAAGGTCTTCAAGTTCATTGCTAAGGCGATCAATCTCTTTTGCCTGATCCTCCATTCTTTTCCGAGTTTGAGCTCTGGTGTTGTATTGGTGCCGAGAACTCAGGGTGACGAAACTGGAAGGTGAGAGAACCGAGTGTGAGAAATCGGGAGACACATGCAATGCAAAAGTATGATGCTAAAATGTGAATGTAAATGAAGATTTCATGGAATTCAAAACATTTACTAATGTCGTGGGGTACCAAGGAAATCTTTTTCTTGTTTTTTCATTTTATATTTTTTTTATTTATGGTATCCCGCGATATCCATTAATGATGTTTGAACTCCATGAAATGCAATGCGATGAGATGCTTTATGGATGCAATGCATGAAAACACACAAAGTCCTAGGTTAAAGGCTTGCATGAGGTTCAAAGGCAAGTACCCTCCCCTGAAGTTAGATGGTTCATCCTGTCCTACAAAAGTAACCGGGTTCTAAGGGATCTCAATATCATTGATCCTTCACAAGGGTGGTTGTTCAGAAGGCAACTTACTTTCCAACCAAAACCCTCCAAGTTTAAGATCTCAATGAGCGTAGTATCGAGTGTCAACCAACTTCAGTCTGCACCAAAGCCGGTTACCTCACTACTTTCTAAAGGCCAAGATGAGTTAACTAGGGTTCTAAAAGTCAGTTAGTGCATTGACAACATATGGCAGCCTCAATATTATCCTCAACTTGACTTAAGGAATATAAGCACCAACCAAGAAGTCGCACTAACTATGGCCACCAGATCAACCGTATCGATATACGTCGTACAGTTTCCTTGGTCTATTGCCATTTACCTAAGGTACACTAGATCCGGGTGTAGGACTCATCTCACAGCACAAGGAACAGTCCCACAATCAAAGCACAAATATATACATGCAAATGAATAATAACACAGATAGTAATAAATATGAACAAGCTAGGGATAACCCTCAAAAGTTAGGATCCCCAGTGAAGTCGCCATTTTCTGTTGCGGTGGAAATAGGATCACAAACTATTAATGAGTTTGAATCGCAATTCAATTCACAACCGCTCTTTGATTTATCCGAAGGAAAAGGTCAAAAGAGGGAAAACCTATTTTTGCATCGTAAACACAATGCGGGGAAAGATCTAGGGTTCGGGGGTTGGTTAAATTTAGGGAAGGTATTAGCACCCTAAACTTCTGTAGTACTCTATAGGAACCTTTTGTTCAAATGTTTACTATTTGATTTATTTATTTGCTTAAGGTATATGTACAAAAGGATTAAAAGTGAGAAAATAAACCTAAGGGGTTAATTCTAAGTTTACTCGGCAAGACATCGCATCTTGTGCCTACGTATCCTTACGGGAGTGGAATCAGAGTAATCGTAGTTCCCCTCAAAAGGGAGGTTAGAGACTTCTTGACTGTGGCCAAGGTCTCAAGGGGAATAAACGCATCTTAAGGACACGCTTACGTGGAGTGTAGAAACTCCAAATCTCTACGTTGAATTGTTAAGTGAATTAGGGTTAAATTAGGTTAGGGATTCCACGGCGGGAAACCCTAAAATGAGCGCGGCGGCTCTTTGACCTAATGCTAGGGGTAAGATTGTAATCTTGCCTGCGGCGAGGCATTTGTGAAAATTAGGGTTTGTAAGGTTGTAAGGGTTTGAAGTTGAGGACTATTGGCGCGGCGACCAAAAGCTAGACCTAACCTTCGGATGTGTGTGCAATGTGACAGAAATATTAATGAAGGTGTGAGATGATTGAGGTATGCAAGCAGAAAATAAAGACAGCAGTTAAAACCATACAAACAGAAATTAAAAGGCAGAAATTTAAAGCGCGATTATTGGTTCGCGAGGTTACATATGAGAAGCAGTTACAATATAGTAATGAAATAAAATGAGATAAGTAACGGTAGATGTAATGAGCTGCAAAATGAACAAATGGCGTTAGTGGGCAGAGTTAGGCGGTGATCAGACGAATCATGAGATAAAAGTGCAATATTGGAGATTTTTGTTGTTTAGAAAGAAAAAGTTTTGATTAAGTTAAAAAGATGTTTAAACATTAAAAAAAAGGATTAAGTTTAATTTTCAAAAATAGTTTTAATTTAATTATCTAAAAAAGGGTTTTACTTTTAGTGTTATTCTTATTTTAAAAAATGACTTTAGTTAAAAAAAAAAAATTAAAGTTATTATTTTAAAAAGATTTTAAAGTTATTATTTTAAAAAGATTTTAAAGTTATTATTTGTAAAAAGATTTTAAAGTTATTATTTGTAAAAAAAAGTTTTTATATAAAAAGCTAATCTTATTCAATTTTAAAAATAATATAATAAACAAAAAACAAGGTAAATGCTGAGGTAGAGAATGGGTCGGGCCGGTGGCAACATCCGGACCCAACCCGGTTTACGCTAACAAACTAAAAGAACCCAGGGTTCATTAGGTCGTGAACCCTAATCCTCCCTTGAGGCGCCGTTTCGTTCTTCATTCTCTCGTATCCTCATCATGCTTTCGTTCATCCTTCTTCTTCGTTGTGCCATGATCTCTTCTTTGCCTCTATAGCTTATCTGGAAAAAAAGAAAGTGAAAACTAACGGCTTTAAACAATGGTAGCTTACGTTTTCGATAATGGTTCGGTGAAAAGTCGATGATGAAGTGAGCTGAGGCTTAGAGATTCGATTGCCCGCCGTTGATGAATGGTGAAGGCGGTCTTGCTCGCGGTTGATTGGTTTCAATCTCTCTCCCTCTCGCGGTTACTGGGGTTTGACATGCGATTGTCCGTTAGGGTTTTCTCTCCTCTTTCAAAGGTGACTTCGTTCCCTTTTATATCCATTCGTATTGGGCCTTCCACTGATAAGATTTGATTTTCGTTATTATTGAGATTGATTTCTGATTGAAAAATCTTTCCTTTTTCAAATCTGACTTGTTTTTGTTTCAATCTTTCGTATCTTTGCCTTCTGTTTGCTTAACAAAGGATTTGATTTTTTTATTTCTGATGCAGATTTGATTAAATGATGGATTTTCGAATTTCATCAGATGTGGACCCTTGTGATTTGTTTGATATTTGTTACCCCTGATACGGTTCACTTTCTGATATCTGTTGGATTCGCTCATGATTTTCATTTGATTTTGGTAATTGAATGGCTTTGTCTTGATTTGTGGATATCTAGCCTTGAGTTTCGATTTGCTTTGGATAACCGTTTCTCAGGATTTGAATCTTGGATATTTGATTTTATTTGGATCCGCTGGACATCTGTTTTGCTGGGTTCCATTGTGATCTAAACTGATGTGAGTTTCTGGTAGCTTTAATCGCTGCCTATTTTTCTGATAAACTTGCATTCCTCTGGTCTTTCTGTTGAACTGTTATAGCTTGCTTTGTCTCAACTGATTTCACTGTGAGTTTAGGGCTATGATGTGTGAACTGAGCCCTTATGCGTTGCCATGTTCGATTTTTCATGTGAACCTCAAATTTGGTTGGATGTTGTTGCGACTGGTATGACCTGCATTCACCCTGTATTCTTCTGGTATGACCTTACGAACTCATTTGCAAAATGTAATCGAGGGTTCATTTTTGAGACAACCTTTATGATGTTATTTGATTGTTGTTTTCAGACCTTGACCCGTGGGGATCTTATTTGAGGCGAGTTTCAACTGACCAAATTTGGGATTCTTTGTTTGATTGTTCTTGCGCTGAGCTTGTCTTGAACCGAACTTATTCTTTTGATTTACTGCCTTGTTGCTGTTGTTTCAGATATTAGTATTGGCTCTGATTCGTTTTCTGATACAAGTTCACTGACTCTTCTTTTTCTTCTTTCAGAGGGCAACTGATGGTGTGGTTATTGCCAGGTCAAAGCCATCGAGAAGGGTTACTCGGTGATGATGTCCTTAGGGTCTGAACCATTTGGAACAGGATACTATAACCCTGACTTGTGTTTATATTTTTGCTTCTGATTAAATTGGTGATAAGCCTTGCGTTTGTGCACTTGTTTGTTTCATGAACTGAGTATGGTTTGATACTTGTTTCAGTAACTTGTTTGTTGGGGCAATGATGTTCATAACTGAGCCCTTGTTTGGTGCTCTGTTTCTGATGTGTTTTGCACATTCGGGACCCAATCTAAACATGATATATCGCTGCGATTTCTTGAACTCATCTTTGTTCCTTTTCTGGTATGGTTTCGCTATGATCTTGTGCTGTGATTCGGTGCTGTGATTTTGTGCTGGCGCTCACTTATGTGTTGCTTGCCATTGAAACTGGTTTGAATGGGGACTTGCCTTTAACTGATGTTGCTGAATCTTGTGATACCTTGTCCTATGTTATTTTGCCGCAGCTTGTTGTGTGTCTCATTTTTCTGTACATGGTTCAGAACTGATGCTGCTCCTGAACTATTTAGGTTTTGAGTTCCAAATTCCGAATCTGACATTGATGCGTTTGTGGCTTTTCAGGTGTTGGAAACTTCGGAACCAAAGCGACTCAGACCTGCCGGCATCCGGGTCTGAGTCCAAACTTGCCCATGTTGCCTTATTCTCGTATCAGTCTGGAAATCCAATCGCGGCAAAACGAATCAGCCCCACTTCTTTTATTTTTTCTATCTCTCGGATGTCCCGTAATGATAAGAACAGGTGTTACCTGATCTGACGCCCACGGCGCGGATCGGTAACGGGGGTAGGACGCAGCTTCGGTTGTGCCACTCCCGGCACTCGATGATGACATTGTTCTGAGAGTGTCAAGAAACTTTTAACATTTTTCTATATGGTTTGTTCTGTTTTGACGTGCAGGTTAGTCGGAGATTCTGCAGAGAAGCTTAGAGACAACATGAAGGCACTTAGGAACTTTTAGGATTTAGGATAGATACCTTAAGGATCAATGTAATTCCTTGTAACATTATTTCTGAAATGTGAAGTATTCTTCATTTCTTGTATGATGAGATTCTTTTATGAAATAAAATTCCCAAAATTTGAATTCATTTATATTTTATTCTTAGTTAAAAATATAAACATTTGTGAATAAATCCACAAGTATTTAATTCATTAACATAGGCATAAAACATAAACACTCCCAAGTGATATTCTTATTTGTGGACTCGTCTCATTTGTAATCCTAATCTCATCATCTGATTAAAATCCCTTTTAAATGTTAACCAACCATTTCGTAACCAAATGCGTATGTGCACCATAATCACGACAATTTCAGCATCAACAACAAAACTAATCGTAATTAAATTCCCCTGACCAAACGCCGAGAGCCACAAATCAACAATACCCAATTATGACTGTGCCTTAATAACAGAACGGAAGCTCTTTGGAAATAAACCATGAGCGATGGAATGGATCTTAAATCCAGTTGTGCTTGACAAGTTTTAATACCGACCACATCAAATTGGCACCTTAATACAATCAGACCTGGGGATAGGTAAACGCCTCTAAAATAGTGTATCAAACGCCTCATAACTTAATAACAGCCCGTCTTCAAGGAATTAGCAGAAGTTGTGTAAAATGACCAAAATACCCCTGGAACCAAATCTGCAAAACAAAAACCTCCATAACTGGTTAGCGGTTAGCAATGTACATATGAGATGATATGCGAAATGACTGGCTAAATATGAGGGTAAAATTTGGGGTATTACAGATCGTCCCAATAGAAGTTTCTCACATCACTATAGAACTTCTTCTTCTGGTGGTAGTTTAGATCAGGGGGTATGATGTCAGCGGCTAGGTAATTAACAAAATCTGCATACCAAGGTACATTGCTTATAGCTAAGGATTTATGAAATTGCTCATGAGGGTCTGGGTTATCATCTTCAATGGTTTCTAGTTGGGCTATCAGTCTATCGTAGGCAAAATCGTCATTTATGGGTACTGGATCAGGTTTCAGGTATTCTAGCCTAGATAGGTGATCAGCTACCACATTATCAGTGCCTTTCTTGTCACGGATATCCAAATCAAACTCTTGTAATAATAGAATCCATCGAAGTAACCTAGGCTTGGCATCCTTTTTGCTTAGTAAGTAACGAATGACAGCATGGTCGGTGTAAACTATAATCTTGGCTCCTACTAGATAAGATCTAAATTTGTCTATTGCAAAAACTACAGCTAGGAGCTCTTTTTCGGTTGTTGCGTAGTTGAGCTGTGCAGCGTCTAGGGTTCTACTGGCATAATAAATCACATGTAACTTCTTATCTTTTCTCTGACCTAGAACGGCTCCAACAGCATAATCACTGGCGTCACACATTATCTCAAACGGTTCCGACCAATCAGGGGGTTTCATTATAGGTGCTGAAATCAGAGCTTGCTTCAGAAGATTAAATGCTTCAGTACATTTTTCATCGAAGATGAACTCAGCATCTTTCATTAAAAGACCAGTTAAGGGCTTTGTTATTTTGGAGAAATCCTTGATAAAACGTCGGTAAAATCCGGCGTGTCCAAGAAAACTTCTTATCTCCCTGATAGTTTTCGGCGGTTTTAGATTCTCTATGACTTCTATTTTTGCTTTATCTACCTCTATACCTTTTTCGAAAACTATATGTCCTAAAACAATCCCTTCGGTGACCATGAAATGACATTTTTCCCAATTTAGCACAAGGTTTACCTCCACACATCTCTCCAGGATTTTCTCAAGGTTGACAAGACAATTTTTGAAATCTGACCCACAAACTGAGAAATCGTCCATAAATACTTCCATGATTCCATCCAAATAATCAGCAAAGATAGACATCATGCAGCGTTGGAAAGTTGCAGGAGCATTACAAAGTCCAAAAGGCATTCTTCTATAGGCAAAGGTTCCAACTGGGCATGTAAAGGTAGTTTTTTCTTGATCTTCGGGGTGAATAGGTATTTGGAAGAATCCTGAATATCCATCTAAATAACAAAAGTAAGAGTGTCTGGCTAGGCGCTCCAACATTTGGTCTATGAATGGTAATGGGAAATGGTCCTTCCTAGTTGCTTTATTTAATTTTCTATAATCTATGCACATACGCCAACCTCCATCAGTTCTTTTTGCTACAGGTTCGCCCTTCTCGTTTTGCACGACTGTGATGCCTCCCTTTTTAGGTACTACATGCACAGGACTCACCCATTTACTGTCCGAGATCTGATATATTATACCTGCCTCTAGTAACTTAAGAACTTCAGTCTTAACTACAGTACTCATTATAGGATTTATTCTACGTTGGTGTTCTCTAGAAGGTTTTGAATCTTCTTCAAGCAAAATCCGATGCATGCATACAGATGGGCTTATTCCTTTTAGATCAGAGATCTTATATCCTAAGGCTGAGGGGTACCTACGTAAAACTTCTAATAATTGATCGGTTTCTTCTTGGTTTAAGGTAGCACTGACTATAACTGGACGGTTCATATCTTCATCAAGAAATTCATATCTCAGGTTTTTAGGCAGTTCCTTAAGTTTTACGGTCGGTTTTATAGGGCAAGGCATAGGATCTGGGGTAAGAGATAAACATTCGTGAAGGTTATCATCAATGTAGGGTGTTTTATAATTGTCATCTTCCAAAATAAGGGTTGATGGCAATTTTATAGATTCAGTTTCTTCTTCTTGTTCTAATTCCCTAATACATTCTTCGATGATATCTAAGGCATAACAAGAATCTCCTATCACAGGTGCCATAAGAAATTTTGACAATATAAATTCTATCTTCTGGCCACCTACCTCAAAAGTTAGTTTTCCCTTTTTAACATCTATTACGGCTCCAGCAGTCGATAAGAACGGTCTACCTAGGAGGATTGGTATGTCGTCATCTTCTTTAATGTCCATGACAACAAAATCAGTAGGTATAAACAGCTGACCTATCCTAACAGGGACGTCTTCAAGTATGCCTATAGGGTATTTAACGGATCTATCGGCTAATTGAAGTGACATCTTAGTAGGTTGTAATTCTCCTAAGTTTAATCTCTCACAAACTGCTAAAGGCATTAAGCTCACACTAGCTCCTAAGTCTAGAAAAGCTTTTTCGATGACATGATTCCCCAAAACACAAGGAATGGAAAAATTTCCGGGATCTTTATCTTTCTTTGCTAACCTATTTTCGGAAATAGAATTACATTCCACGGGTTTCGGATCTTCGAGTCTACGTTTATTTGTAAGTATGTCTTTGAGAAACTTAGCATAAGAAGGTATTTGGGTGATGGCTTCTGTAAAGGGGATTTCTACGTGAAGTTTTTCTATAACCTTAACGAATTTTTGATATTGATTATCGATTTGGGTTTTCTTTAATCTTTGAGGGTAAGGTATTGGTGGTTTGTATGGCGGTGGCGGTACATAGGTTTTATTTTTAGGTTCTTCTCCTTTTTCTTGACTTTCCGGGGTTTCAGGCTTCTCTGGTTCCTTTTCCTCATTCCTCTCAGAAGTTTCGGGCTCACTTAATCTAGGGTTTAAAGGTTCCTTATAAGCGGTTCCACTTCGTAGAGTAATGGCATTAGCTTGCCCTTTCGGGTTTTGTTGAGGTTGTCCAGGGAACTGTCCTCCAGGTGTAGTCTGTGGGGCTTGGTTTAACGCTACCTGAGAGATCTGGGTTTCAAGCATCTTATTATGAGTAATAATTTGATCAACCTTGGTTCCTAACTTGGTAATTAGTTCGTTAACATGGACGTTATGGTTCATGAACTCTTTGTTTTGTTGTTTTTGAGCAACGATAAAATCTTTTACAACTTCCTCAAAGCTCGGGCTAGGTGGTACAGGTTGCATAGGTTGATTTGTTCTAGGGGCTTGGTAACCTTGTTGTCTCGGAGGTGCGGTATTTTGGATAGGGTTATTATTTTTGTAGGAGAAGTTTGGGTGATTCCTCCATCCAGGGTTATATGTGTTTGAAAATGGGTTCCCTTGGGTATAGTTCACTTGCTCAGTGTTGGTTTCATTCAACAGATTGCATTCGGCGGATTGGTGTCCTTGCGTTCCACATATCTCACAATTCGGCGAAACTGCGGCAACAGTATTCGGAGTTGTACACATATGTTCGACTCTAAGGGCCAACGCGTCCATTTTAGCCTGCATCATGTCTATAGAGCTTAGCTCATGTATTCCTCCTTGGGCTTCCTTCTTTTCCACTGTCGCTCGTTCTACTCCCCATGATTGATGGTTTTGGGCCATATCCTCGATAAGGGCACTAGCTTCAGGGTAAGGTTTGTTCATCAGTGCGCCACCAGCGGCAGCGTCGATGGTCATTTTAGTGTTATAAAGAAGTCCATTATAGAAGGTTTGGATGATTAGCCAATTCTCTAGGCCATGGTGTGGGCATGCTCTTAATAGTTCTTTATATCTCTCCCAGGCTTCGAACAACGACTCTCCTTGGTGTTGGGTAAATCTAGTTATTAGGTTTCGAAGAAGAGCGGTCTTACTTGAGGGAAAATATCTAGCAAGGAAAACTTTTCTAAGGTCATCCCAAGTTGTTATTGAATTGGGTGGAAGGGAATCTAACCATGATAGAGCTTTATCTCTGAGGGAAAAGGGAAATAATCTTAAGCGTATTGCCTCAGGAGAAGCTCCATTGGTTTTAAAGGTGTCTGCTAATTGAAGAAAGTTTTTTAAATGTTGGTTCGGGTTATCAGTAGCGAGACCTGCGAATTGTCTCTGTTGCACTAATTGCAGCAGGGATGGCTTAAGTTCAAAATTATTGGCTGGGATAGCGGGGTTTACTATACTGGAACTAGGTTCCTCGTTTGATGGTTAGGCGAAGTCCTTAAGAGGTCTTCGATTTTGATCTTCGGCCATAGCTCTCCTATTCCTATGGAAAAATAAACGTGCGCGAGCGTAACGTTCAGGTTCAGCTAGAGGGTCTACTAAACTTCCGGCACTGCGAGTCTTTCGCATTGACCGGTGGGTAACAACCTTAGTCTAAACGGTATAACTACAGGGTAATGAAATTTGACGATATTGGTCCCCGGCAACGGCGCCAAAAACTTGATGCGTGTTTTTCGCAAGTGTACGAATCACGTCAAAGTAATATAAAAGATTATCGAATCCACAGAGACCAAGTGTCAATCTATCGTACCTGTTGTTATGGTGTTTATCTAAGGCAACTATTTTTAAGGGTTTTAGTAAGGGTGCAATGGTAAATAAAATTATAATTTTAAATAATAAATAAAAGACAGGCTCGAATGTAATTCACGTAATCAATGATAATCCAGTACTTGTTAATGGAACTACTTATGGGCAATGTTTTCTCCTTTGAAAAGAACTAATTTAACAGGAACTGTCGCTTTCGCGTATTCAGAACCGAGTTGTACTCTCTAATCAACCCCTCCTATTGTCACGGATAAAAAGGTGCGTACTGCGTTAGAGTAGTAAACCTATTTTTAAGAAATATAGTTTCTTAACAAAGTTGAAAAGTATTTTAACCTGGACTTCTTAGCAAAAAGAGGTTCTTATGAACCAGACTCTAAATCTCATAACGCGTCCGAAAATCGTTTTAAAATCTATTTTCTTTTTAATCTAAAAACTCCTAATGAACTATACAAAGCGCTTTTGGCTGTTTTTGAAATAGTTAAAAACAATTACTTGAATTGAAAGATAAAATAGCCCTTAGGTGTTTCCACGAACAATTATACTGATTACTGGTTTAATTACGATCCTTACATTCTAACCTTTATGGGATTAGTTAGACATGATAAAGTAAATATTCTTTTTATAGTTTTTCATATGAGTAATTTAAAGCGAGTGCGGGAAGTAAACAAAGTAAATGTGCGAGTGCGGGAAGTAAACAAAGTAAATGTGCGAGTGCGGGAAATAAACAAAGTAAATGTGCGAGTGCGGGAAATAAACAAAGTAAATGTGCGAGTGCGGGAAATAAACAAAGTAAAGTGCGAGAAAATAAATAAAAGCAAAGCAATGCGGAAAAATAAAATACTAACTGGAATTAAAATGGCGGCAGGATTAACTTCCTCCAGAGTGCTCCAAAACTCGAACCACAGACAGATTACAGACTCGATCACTCGATTGCAGAGGCACCCCGATGTGGAATGGCAACTGCTTTATAACTGATATATGCCTAGAGAATTCTAATTCTGGATGAAGAAAAACGAAAATCTAAGGTCCTATTTATAGTAAAAACTGAAAGCATGAAATGACCGGGACGCCCCTCCACTAAAAAGTGGAGGTTATGAAATTTTGCCTTGTGGCGCCCGCCACAAGGTCATGGCGCCCGCCATGGTCCCTACAGGGGATGATGGAGTGGGGATCGTGGGTCTTGGAGGTTGAGGAGTGGTCTTGAGACGTGGCCACGTCATGGCTAACCCCATGGCGCCCGCCACGGTGGGTGCCGCAAGTGCAAAATGCTGAATTTCTAGGTTTTCGTCCGTTTTCACTCCTTTTTCGCTCCTTTTCCCGATTCAAGCTCCGATTATTATAAAAACCTGAAAACGTAAGAAAACAAAGCAATAACAAAGCAAAACAACAATAAAAGCTAAGAATGCATGCGAAATCGGAGTCAGAAATACGGTGAATTTTAGTGTGATCAGATCTTAAGGTCAAAAATTAGGGTGTGACAGATGCCCCTATTTAAGTTGCTTCTATCCGGAGATATGGAGATTGAAATCTCCGTCTTGACGAGATAGGAGGGACTTAAATACAAAAATCGCACGAATTTTTGGCCCTAAGGAGCCACCAAATGCATATGATATGAGATGGTATGAAACGCAAGATAAGACCGGTCCTGTGGGGACACGAGGCCACAGGGGAGAGACACCAGACACAGCACACGGTAAGAACAGGCTCCACAAAGCGAGACTCCACGGGGAAAGGAAGCAACCAGCAATGGGGAATCTCCAAAAGTACAAGAGCGTAGCACATACGCCAAGAATATGGTGGTTTAAATAACAGGTGAGAAACTTGTAATCGAAGCATAATTTACTACCAACGTGTGGCAGTCCAAAACGAACTCTCTTGATCGAAACAGAATTCAGCTTCTTAATTGAGTATGGTGTTGAAAATAGTGTAAACAAAACCTGCCCACGCCTCATGGTTTGTTTGCCATGAACGGGTCTCAGTTTCTTGAAATAACCTCCCCACGCCTCATGGTGTGTTTTCCATGAACGGGTCTCAGTTTCTTGAAATAACCTCACCCACGCCTCATGGTGTGTTTGCCATGAACGAGTCTCAGTTTCTTGAAATAACCTCCCCACGCCTCATGGTTTGTTTGCCATGAACGGGTCTCAGTTTCTTGAAATAACCTCCCCACGCCTCATAGTGTGTTTGCCATGAACGGGTCTCAGTTTCTTGAAATAACCTCCCTACGCCTTATGGTGTGTTTGCCATGAACGGGTCTCAGTTTCTTGAAATAACCTCCCCACGCCTCATGGTGTGTTTGCCATGAACGGGTCTCAGTTTCTTGAAATAACCTCCCCACGCCTCATGGTGTGTGCGCCATGAGCTGGTCTCAGTTTCTACCTGAAATGATGAAAACTCGTGAGAGCATCTTCACAGGGGATTAAAATGTCATTGTAGATTGTAGAACTTTAGCAGTAATCCATAATGTATTGGAGATCATAAAGCTTCATCAGGGATCTTCGAAAAAGATGTAAGCCGGTTGATTTGCAAATATGTCTTCTCAAATAAAGAGATCAATTGTAATAGACTTCCCCAAATTTCTTGGGAGATATGCCATTTTATGGAATTAATCTTGTGTAGTGAACTCACTGGGGAAATACATTCATGTGGAGTGTCCTTGTTGTAGCTGCAAAAGCATGTACTCTTTGTAGTGTAAATCCTCAAATAAAGAGAAATATTTGTAATGTCTTCGGCGCATTTCTTTGACAGATTTCCGGAGGAATGCCATTTGATGAGTTGATAATCTTGATAAAACCACTGGGGATGGGCAAGCTGTCCTGAAGAGACTGCCATTTGTCATTTTGAAGGGAATCCTGGTCAAAACGAGTTGCTCAAATAAAGAGAGTACTTGTAGTCCAGATGTAAGTTGTTGAGAATGTTGTTGGAGAAGTATGGTGTCCTCAGATAGTAATCTTCGGAAAGAACCTCTTAGGCAGTAAGGTGCAAAATAAATGCACACTTAATCCATATTCAAAAGTCAGGAGATATCCATAGAGATTGCCAGGGACCGAAGTTCAATTCAGGAAACAACTGAAGAGAAACTGTCAAGCAAGACTCGACCATTGAGGCATGAGCTCAAATGGTATTTAACTAAAACAACCTTCTTCCTCGAGGGTCGAACTCTATGGGGAGATAGAAATATTGTGCTCTTTTCTGCCTAAGGTTGACGACTTTATTTGAAGGGATAAGACTCACCCAGTCACTTGGGGATAAACACGACCAAAATGACAGAACAAACAAACACAAAGATGCAGAATGCGCATGCTATGCCATCTATCTATATGCCATGCGTATGCCTATGCTGACAAAACAAATGACAAGAGGCAACCGAAGATGAAATAAAACATCTCAGAATGAACATCCGACCAATCTTCCAAGATGGAATTACTACTGGGGATAGGTGGAGAACCAGATACGGGATCACACTCCTGCTTCAAGGCTTCAAAATTTCTTCTAGGGCATAGAAAATATTCCGCTTGGGGATAAAAACATCTCGATCTTACTCGAAGGATTGTCAAGATGAAAATTAGTTATCCTGTCGAAGATGAGAATAAAGATCTGTTGGAAATGAATCCATCTCATAGTTGTAGAAACTTCATGGATAAAATAAATATCCATTCAATGGGGAAACCTGAGTTAACAAAGTTGTTGAATATGTTGGAGTCGAAACTTCGTGGGGATGAAATAAACATCTGCTCTGCTGGAGAAGCCCGACATTATAAGAAGATCTCCTGAGGAGTCAAATAGCATCTACTTCGTTGGAAACATGAAGTTTACGAAGGTTCACTGGGATTCTCAGGTCACCAACTGGAGATTCCCTGCATGGAAGATGTTTGTCGCAGAATTGTCACAACCACCTTCGATCTTCAAATGCCCCAAGTCACATGGTTCACGAGAAAAAAGCCACCTCGAGAGGATTTTATAGAAAACGTGGTGTGCAAATGCCCCACTATTTCTCAAATTCTTGGAGAGATTCATCGAATCTCGACGTAACTGCCCCTGATTGACGGTCTATGTATAACTGAGTCTTCGAACTTGCTCTTTAGGCGAAGTCAAATTTGCATAAAACAAACCACTTGGAAATAACTTGCCCCAGGTCAGTAGAATCTTTGGATTCAAAGGATCGAACTCTATCGTCGATTCTTATATGCAATCCTTTTATGATATTGAGCAAAGTTAGCAAGTCAGAAATGTTAATTCTGAAACTGTTAATGCAACATACATGTTTGTCTTGAAGTTTTGAAAAGAGATATCACGATAACTTGTGACAAAATCACTAGTTAGGATATAAATTTAATTTTATAAATCCAATACCAAATTTGGGCATAGCTCATAGGAGTCAGGAAACAATGTCTCATCGAGTATGCTTTCGAGCTAAACCTTTCCTCAATTAGGACTTTGAGGGTTGTATCTGGGTTTAGCTTCCGATTTGTAAAACAAAGGAATAAGGGTCAATGTATATTTGTGCCCACCCAAAAAAATGTTTTTTGAAAGATGCTCATTCTTTTTTATGCCCTGCCCCAAGTTAAAAACGAGGTTTTGATTTGGGAAAAAGAGTCCTTCGTCAAGGCTCGAAACGTTAAATATTTCTGGTGTTTAGGAGATTTGAAACAATGCCTTACATCATCAGTAGGGTTTTTATTCAAAAGCATACAATGAGAGATCCTGCATTTTACTTCGTCATCCTCCTCCCAATTCTCTATCAGAGCAAGGGATCGGGTAAAGTCGGCATTATAAACTGCGAAAAACGATTTTGAGTGAATACGAATGGATTTCTTCAAGACAAACATTTTACTGCATTAGTTATTCAAAATAACAAGTTCTTACATGCCAAATATGCTTTTAATCAAAGAAATAGAATACACATAAGCAACACAAAACGAACTGCTCTGATGAGCCCTTTTCAAGATTTTATTCAATCTTTGTATGGAATAGAGGGGTTTTCAAAACCGTCTGATATGTAGCCTTCATATTCATCTTCATACACTATCTTGATATGAGCTTCCCAAATAACCTTGGATCATGTTCGCAGAGGACGAACCATGCTGAGGTAAAGGATTATCCTGCACGTTAGGATTGGGATCTCTGAAGGATAAGATTCCGCGCTTAACCATCCTTTAAACGTCTGCCTTTAAACCCTAGCAGTTCTCAATATTGTGCCCTGGAGCACCTTGATGGTATGGGCAGGATTTGCCAGCTTTGTACCAGTACAGAAGTTTCTTGGGTACCTTAGGTGGAGCTCTTGTCTGGGTGTGACCTTTGCGGATCAAAACCGAGAACAAATCAGCATACTCCAAAGGGATTGGATCAAAATTTATTCTTCTGTGTACACGACCCTGATTGTTGAATGGCTGATTTTGTTGATGTTGTGGATATGGTTGATAAGCTGGAGCGTTGAGTACTGGCGACACCGTAGCAACTTGATGTGATGGCGGATACCCTCTCTTGGATCGTCTTTGTTGCACAACACTTACATCACGCTCTTTCTTCTTCATGAAACCACTTCCATACTTTTTAGCATTGTTAGGGGTACTCCCTTCCTTGACTAGTCTTCCTTCACGAACCCTCTCTTCCAAACGCATTCCCATGTTTACCATCTCGGTGAAGTCACTGGGTGCACTTGCTACTATTTCCTCGTAAAAGAAAGGTCCTAGAGTCTTCAAAAAAAAAACTTGGTCATTTCCTTTTCTTCCAATGGTGGTATGACTTGGGCGGCTAACTCGCGCCAACGCTGAGCATATTCCTTGAAAGATTCGTTGCCATTCTTACTCATGTTTACTATGTGATTACTATCTGGAGCTTTATCCAAATGGTAACTGTATTGTTTCACAAAAGCAACAGCTAAGTCTTCCTAAGACTGAACGTGGCTACTTTGTAGCTTCATATACCATATCAAGGGTGCCCTATATAAGCTTTCTTGAAAGCAGTGAATCATCATTTTGTCGTTGTCAATGTAAGAAGTCATCTTTTGACAAAACATCGTCAGATGGTATTTTGGACAACTAATACCCTTGTATACTTCAAAGGCAGGCATCTTGAACTTTAGAGGAATAATTACGTCGGGAACTAAACATAAGTCATGAGCATTAAGACCAGATGCATTAGCTTCTTTCATCCTCTTCAACCGTTCCTCGAGATCACGAAATCCTTTCTCAATTGCTAAAAATCTAGGACCGTTCACCTTCATCTCAGTACGAACATTCTGAAGATTTGATAAACACTGCGGAAACTAGGAAACTCCTTGCACAGGCTGAAGTTGGGTATGAGCATCCACTTGTTAAACAAAGTCGTCGGAGGAACAGTCAAATATCAGATTAGTCCTTACTCTGAAACTAGTCATGCGATCCATATCTTTGTTCTCTTTACTATCCTTTAGTACGTACTTCGAGCTTGGTCAGAAGGTCGAGACGTCAGCTGACGAAACAAAGACAGAAAGGCGGAAATGAGGACACAGCGGTGAAGAGACACATGCACATGCTAAATGTGAAATGCTATGCAAAATCTAGAATGCAGGTGCAAGAACTTCATGGAATTCCAATATTTATGAATATTGTAGAGAAAAGAAAACGTTTATTATTTTAAAAATGGATTACAAATAAATACTCCTTAAAGAGTCCCAAATAAATAGCTAAATAAAAGCTAATAAAAGTCCTAAGGAAGTTTTGATGAATTCTGATGCTTGAGCTGCTCCTCCAGCTGGGTCTTCTCGCGAGTGAGATTGTCCACAATAAACTTCCAAAGAGCACATTGAGGGTCGGAGGAAAATAAATCCTCCAGAGCTTTCCTCTTCTTGTAAGGAAGTAATTCTTCATTCTTCAACTGTAATTGTTTCTGAAGTTCAGCATTCTATTTCTGAAGTTCATCATTCTCTGCAATAACCACTTGATACTTGTTCTTCCATGCTTCCGACTCATGCTGCGACTTCCTCAATGCGACCTCTAATTTCTCTGCTTCAGGCATAAAGACATAAACAGGTTCTCTTCTCGGAGGTATGGGATCCTGACAAGGATAGGGCATCCTTAGCTTGATGGCTTTGTTTCTGACCCACTGAAGATATGGTTCCAAGGACACGCAATTAGGCTTTCCCAAATTATCTCTACCCTTCTTATGCAAATGTCCCCATGCATCCACAATCTTCTCTTGGAGTTCCTTGTTATCCTTGAAGAAAATGCTCTCCACTTGAACACTCTTGGGTGGCTCCTTCAATGGATATCCCAATTGTCGACGAGCTAAAACAGGGCTATAACTGATCCCTCCATCAAAGCCAAGCAAGGGTATGTTAGAAAAATCTCCGCAGTTATCAATAATTAGAATCCCATCGTACTCACGACTATACCAATCGATGTCTGAATGAGTCAAAGCCATAATCCTTTCTGACCAGCGTCCGCTATTAAGATTCCAAAAAAAAACATACTTAGGAAAGTGCGAAATAAACAACTTGTATAATAAGGGCACACAGCAGGTAATCATCCCTCCACCATGGAAGTTTCGGAGATGCACGGAATGGTAGGTGTTAGCCAATAAAGTGGGAACCAGGTTTTTCTTCATGAAGATCTTGATAGCGTTGAGGTCGACGAACCCATCAAAACTTGGGAATAGAAACACTCCATAAACAAGTAGGGCAAAGATTGTTTCAAAACGGAACCATGTTCGTGTAATCAGCATAGAATCGGGCTTTCTTGATGAGGAAATATGTAGTCAGACCAAAAGTCCCACCTTTGGTAACCATGTTTTCCTTGATGTCAGATACTTTTAGGTAGAGGATCTTAGCAATGTCTTGCTCCTTAGGGTTGCCTTCTAAGAAAGGGAAAGGAGACTCTTCCAAGATAGGTAGACCAACCAAATAAGAGTATTCTTCTAGGGTAGGAAATAACTGATAGTCTGGGAAAGTAAAGCAATGATAAACCGGGTCATAGAATTGTAGCAGAGCAGAAAGGAGTTTCTCGTTCACTTCACGACTCAATAAAGGTAGTAGCTTCCCGTACTTGCTCTTGAATCCCTCTTGGTCTTCAATCAAAGCTCCCAACTTCCTTAGGTCATCCAATTTGGGACTCTTAAAAGTATATTTCAAAGTATTTCTTCTATTGGAATCCATAGTGTCCTACAATGTTCATAAACAAAGGTAAATCCCATGAATTCCAATGCAGTATGATGCTATATGGATGCAACAAACACAAGTAAGCACATAAGGACACAAAGGTAAACAAACAAGAAGGTCCTAGGTTTACAACGAGCATGGAGCCAAAGGGGTATACCCATTCCCAAAGGACGTGGACTAAAGGTTGATTGTACCTGCAGAACAAGGTTCTAAGAAAGTTCCCAAAGTCATTAGTCCATCTTTCGGATATTATCAATTTCCCGACTGACTCAGTGGTTAATAATATCCTCAAGAGAACCTCTTTTGAGTGTAGTATTGCGTAGCAACTATTTCGGGACTACTCCTTCATAGTCCTCGCACTACGTCCTAATAAAGGCCAATGTGGGGTTAAAGGTAACTACGGTCCTCAGTATCATGGAATCCAATCGAAAATAGTAAAAGTTTTCACGACTATACTCGTTCAACCGAACCATTTTAGAAAGGGTCTCAACTGAGCGGTGATTCTTGAGTCAACTTGGTCGGGACTAACTCCCTATAAGCCTCGTCGAATATCTCACCATCCTATCATAATTTTACTCAAGTCCGGGTGTAGGACTTTGTCTCACCACTCAAACATATCAACCCAAAAGCAATAAAACAGGTATACAAATAAGCAATTAAGCAAATATATCATAAACAAGCATAATAAACAAGTTAGGGAAACCCACTGAAGAGACTCCCTAGTGAAGTCGCCATTTCTGTCACGGTGAAATTTGGATACCAAGCTATCGGTTAGCTTGAATCTTAATTCATTACAACCGGTCTTTTATTTGTCCAAAGGAAAGGAAAAAGATCGAATTACCCACAATGCAATGAAAATGCAAAAAGCTGGAGAGTTATAGGTTCGGGGGTTGGTTAAACATAGGGAAGGTGCTAGCATTCTAAGTTTCTATAGTACTCTACAAGAACTTCTTGTTTTATGTGTTTTACATTACTATGGTTTATCTGCTTAAGGAATAAAAGACCTAATGGTTTATTTCTAAGTATACTCGCCAAGACGTCGCATCTTGTGCCTACATATCCTAACGAGAATGGAATCAGAGTAATTGTAGTTCCCCTAAAGGGTTTGAGGAGTTCTTTGACTATGGTCAAAGTTCCTAGGGGATAAAGGTAGTTGATTGATTGATTTTAGGAGAAAAGATGAGTTGTCATTTTAAGGGAGATTACTTTGATTTAACCACTACAACTTTGTAGGAAAATAGTCTTTGCATCGTCTTAAGAGAAGGGCTCGGGTACTCGGATTGTCAACAAGTACGCCTCTATTTCTCTTAAGCGGAAAAGTCCCTATATATTGATTGAATTGTTATGGGATAGAAGTTTTATCTCGCTTAAGATGATTAACATCTTATTCTCTAATGTGTTTGAATTGTTTGATTGAGTTGTATTGTTTTTGTCTAAGTTGTAAAAGACGAGGGTCCTCTTATGGGTAGGATCTATCTTAAGCGATCAACTTGAATGGGATCAAGGATCAAATGGGGAGTATGATGCAAATGAGATACATACGCACAAGTTTCACGTCATGCGCAAATTCTTCCTTTGGACATTTTATGCGATGCGATAAAATAAATAGCGATAAAGATAAATTGCGGTGAAGTAAAAGTTGCGGATAAAGTAAAACATACACAAACGCATGAAAGCGCTAAGTGAGTGAGAGTGAGTGCATGAACGGAAGCGGGGTGTAAGCGTGCACAATTAATTAATTGATGGGAGATTAATTTTAGTTGAAGGTTGAATCGATTTTAAGAAAAAAAATTGTATTATTTTGTTTTAAGAAAAATGTTGAATTAGATTAGTTTTATTTATTTAATAAAAGTTGGTTGTGAATTGATTAAATCGCTAATTAATAAATTAAAATAAAAGGATTCTTAAATAAAGGTTTTATATTTTATCTTAAAAAAAAAAAGAAATGATATATTTTATAAAAATGTTATTATAAAAGATTAAATTAATTAAGAAAAGGTTTTTATTAAATAAAAATGGATTTTTAGTTATTATCAAAAAAGTGTAAAGTTAATTTGAATAAAAAGGTTTTATTAATTAGGATGAATTTTTTTTATATAGAACAAATAAATATATCATTATTTATTAAAAGGTTACTATGTTTTAAAAAAGATGATTAACAAAATCTAATAATTAAAAGGTTATTAGTTTAATTTTAACGATGGTTGATTAGATCCGTTGGAGATCTGTGTGTGTGTGATTAGAGTGTGAGGCACATGGTAGGGTGAGTGTGTGGTGTGTGATTATATGATACAAAAATTACAACAGATAACAAAAAGAATTGGAAAGAAAAAGTTAAGCCCAAATTTCCTCTTCTTCTTCCCTTTTCACTCCTTCTTCGTTCTGCTACTTCTTCTCCTTCACTTCATCAATTCCTTCTTTCCGGTTCATAAATCCATCGTCCATCTCCATTCTTGCTCGATTCCATTATTAACCCGCACACCATCAAAAAATCAAACATGAAAAAGTGATTGGAAAGAAAAAGTTCTTTACCCAAGAAGAGAAGTCGACGACGGCTTGAGAACAACGGTGGTGATGCGATGATGACTTTGGTGGGCTTCTAAACTTTACGACAATGGGATCTCTAACTCTTTCTTTGTGATAGAGATTTTTGTGTCCTTCTCTTTGAATTTCTTCATGCTTTTATAGGTGAAGGTGATGGGCCTCCATTGAAGATGGTTTTGAAAACCTTCCTATTTGGGTGATTCTTGTCGAGAAATCTTGTTGGATTTGGGAAACAATTTCAATTCCTTTCTTATTCCGTCTGATTATGTCGAGAGAATGCGGGCTTCAATTTTTGGAAGTTTTGAATCTCTCTTCTTTCATCTTGACTTGTTGTAGGTGATGTTAACGTTGCCTCTGGAGACTTGCCTCTGATGTGCACCTCTGGAGACTTGCCTCTGATGTGCACCTCTGGAGACTTGCCTTTGATGGATTGCCTCTGGAGACTTGCCTCTGATGGATTGCCTCTGGAGACTTGCCTCTGATGTGCGCCTCTTGAGACTTGCCTCTGATGGATTGCCTCTGGAGACTTGCCTCTGATGTGCGCCTCTGGAGACTTGCCTATGATGGATTGCCTCTGGAGACTTGCCTCTGATGGATTGCCTCTAGAGACTTGCCTATGATGGATTGCCTCTGGAGACTTGCCTCTGATGTGCGCCTCTGGAGACTTGCCACTGATGGATTGCCTCTGGAGACTTGCCTCTGATGGATTGCCTCTGGAGACTTGCCTCTGGCGGATGCCTCTGAAGAATTGCCTCTGATGTGCGCCTCTGGAGACTTGCCTTTGATGGATTTCCTCTGGAGACTTGGCTCTGGCGGATGCCTCTAAAGAATTTCCTCTGGCGGATTGCCTCTGAAGAATTCTTGGGTTGTTTGTTCTTTGGTCTTGAATCAAATTGCAACGCAATTAACTCCTTGCCATTTTGGACTTAAACTTGTGTGATAGGCTTGCAACCATGAAGAGCTTTATGGTGTTGATGAAAATGGCCCAACTCAAATTAAAACTCTAAGATCATCTTGAATAAGAATCAAATGGCCATGCCTGAAACGATTGGATTATGAATGTCATCTTCACTTGACTTCGAAACACCTGCACAAGTTGGTTAGGATAAACACGCACACAAAAGCATAAAGGTAAAGAAAGCAATAGAAAAACAGAGGTGGGATCTTAAGGTCAAAATTTTAGGTGTGACAGAGGTGAGTCGAGGTTTGAATTTGAGTTTTAAACGTGTGCACTAGCAAAGTGGGCTAGTCTTCTAAGTGACCAATTAGAGATAATTGATCAAATAGGTCTCACTGTAAGGAAGCCCAAGAGTAAGCTTTAAATGTTGTGTATGGTGATCAAAGGTTGATGGCGATGCTTTGGAAGCACTCGACTTACAAGGGTGAAAATGGCTCGACGAGTTAAGAATTATTTTTAGAAGGGTTAAAGGTTTTGAAAAGAATTGAGAATTTTAGAAATGAACAACGAAACGACCGCAACTCAAGGTGTACGCCTCAAGAGCTGTCGTTTAAGGACCCAAGGAATGCTAGACTCCAAGAATCCACTACCTTCATAATTTAATTAAGAAAAGATCTTGAGCAATCATATCGAAAAATATTTAATTGGGTTTGAAATGAAACATTTGGTATTGAATAAGATTTTGTTTAAAAAGATTTGTTTTGAATTATCTTATAAACTAATTAATTAAAAATTAATTGAATAGAAAGTGATTTTAATAAAAAGGATTGTTGATATTTAAGGTGTACATAGAAATTAACTCGAACAAAATCAAAATATGTTCATGTGACAAAATTGTTGTATAGATAGTTTGTGATGTAATTGGCATAAAATGTCAAATCAATGGGATGGAAATCTAATTCAAACTCATTAGAATAAAGTGAACAGCACTACCAGCATATATCCATACAAATTACACTATACTACAAGTCTCCACACAAAATTCTAACGGCGACAAAGTGAAATCGAAAATAAAGCCAGCATAATCGCTACAGTGGGTTGCACCACAAAATAATTAGTAAACAAACATACTATTATTTTTACCATAGATTAAAACCACATTAGAATAATTAGAATAAAATAATGATGAAAGAGGAAAAATAATAACAAATAAAGGAAGGAAAGCATAGTCATACCAAAACAACATGTAATCAAAACGAATTCTATCACATTCTTATCACACTTAACGTTATTTTGCAACAGTATCCAATCTCGGCATAACCAGAACGTGATAGAACATTATGAACTCATATTTCATTATGGAAAAATTATGGAAGAAATACATCAGCAAATTTTCCGACAGTGTAATACCCCAAACTTTACCCTTATATTAGTCGATTCATGTCTTATTTCATCTCATGTTGGCATTACATTTAACTAACCACTAACGGGTTTGTGTAGTCTGTTGTTTTTGCAGGAGAATCACATCATGCGCGCTTTAACCGTTGAAGGGCGAATTGGCCATTAATTCGCAGTTTGTTGACAATTCAGGAGTTTGAGCCGTCATCAGAGGTTCCTCAGGCAATTTTGGTTTTACCGCTTAAGCGGGGTTTCTCGGCATATCTGGTCAAGTGGTTGATGGTCAGACGTTGTGGTAATCGGACAAGTTTCGTTAAGTGGATTTATCTGGTTAAACTTTAGCAAATGATTTATTAGGAAATTCAATCGAAGGGGTTTAGTAAGCTAAAATTGAATCGGTTGAATTGGCTTGTATGGATTTAAGTGGAGAATTTGAGTCGGATGAATGAAATTGGAGGAATTTAATTGATTAAGTTTAATTATTTAAATTTGTTTGGTTGAGTTATGTGGAGAATTGGAGTCGAATGAATTAAATTGGATAAATTAATCAAGGAATAAATTAATAGGAAATAGAAGTTTTATTTTATTTTTTGTTGCAATATCCAAATAATAAAGTTAAATTGTTATTTATAATATTATTTTTGTTGCAATATTAATAAAATTAAATTTTTATTTAATATTAATTTAATTTAATTTTTATTTAATATTAATAAAATTAAATTTTTTTGTTATTTTTGTTGCAATATTAATAAAATTAAATTTTTATTTTATTTTGTTGCAATATTAATAAGATTAAATTTTTATTTTATTGTTATTTTGTTGCAATATCCATAAAAATAAATTCTTATTTATAAAATTGTTTTATTACAAATATCCAAAAAGGAATAAATCTTAATATAAAAAATAAATAAATAAGTTTACAAATTCTAAATTACATTTTTTTCTTATTCTAAAAAATCCTAAAAATTCTCCATTTGTCCTAAAAAAAAGTTCTCCGACTCCCGATTCTTCGAGTTCCGACTTTTCTTTTCTCAATAGCAAAATAGATAGTTTTAAGCAGTTAGAAAATTATTCCGGTACCCTTAGAACATGCCCATCATCGGGTGTGTCGGGAGGGCAACGACGAAGTCAAAGCCAGCTCCTGACTTATGTTTCTCGACCTCGGGCTAAAACCGGTAATATCTGTTCAGATAAACCAAGAGAGAGAGAGAGAGAGAAAGTGATTATCAAAAAAAAGTGCTTCCGAAAAAGTGATTATCCAAAAAAGTGCTTTTGAAAAAGCACTTATTCAAAAATTGATTTTTTGCCAAACAACCCATAAACACAACCCCAAAAGAATTGCTAAATCCAGCGGATCAAATGAGAAGCTTTCACCAACGTAATTCCTGGAAAATCTCCAACCATAACCAACAAGAAAAACGCAACATAGAAGCAACATCAACGAAGCAGTCATGCTAAGCGCACAAGGCAACAATCAACCATCAAACAACAATAGACCTAGCGAACTCAGGAATCACAACAATAAAATGTTGAATTCGGGAAACTTCAGCAAGGGTTTCGAGGGATCCTCAAGCAAGTCGTCACCAAAACCAAATTTCCGAAGCCCACAGATTGACAAAGATAAAAGCCCTCAAAACTCATCAGAAAAGGGGGGATTTTCATAAAACGAGTATCAGAGAGGTAGGTTCAGGAAAGCTAAAAATCTTCCTCATCATCACCATCCGCAAGGCAAAGAAAAAGAAGGGACGAAGGACGGATCCGCGGCCACAAGAACAAAAGAAGAACCCATCATCGAGCCTCAGGCTTTCATCATCCCCGACGGCCATACCCACACCCTTTCCATTTGGCGGCCGCGACCTAGACGAAGAAGAAGAGGAAAACCCGTAAAGATCATCACAATCATCATCGCCCCTTAAAGAACAAGCTACCGCTACTCAAGACTGCTTCAAACCCCACTTAGAGAAGGTGAGCAATCTGGGCTGGCGAGGTTGTTCAATTTTGTTTTATAGGTTCAGGATAGAAGAAGGAAATCGTGGCATGCAAGCGAAAAGCTTCAAAACTCGCCAACAATGGCCGCTGGCGGATGAAGAAGAAGAGAAACCCATATGGGTTTGCGCCGTCGAGAAGGAGAAGGGTGTTAACAAAACCCTAAAATTTCTTCAGCTAACACACCTGATCCCTGCTCTTTTATTTCTTTTTTTTTGTATTACTATATTATTTTATTATTTTATTATTTTTTAATAATTGTAATTAACAACTGCATTTTAGTTTTAATTCATTAATTAACCTTTCTTAGTAAACCCCAAACCAAAACTAAAAACATCATTTAAAAAAATTTTAAAATTTTAAAATCATTTTAAAACTAAAGCATCATTTCTTAAAATTAAAAATCATTTTCTTAAAGCCAAAAACCATTTTTAATAAAACTTAATTCAAAAATAATATTTCTTTTTAGATTAATTTTTTAATAAAACTTAATTTTAAACCCATTTTTTTAGAAAGAACTTAGTTAATTTAGAACTCAATTTTAAAACTTAATTTAAAAACTTTTTAACAAAAACTAAAAGTTAAACCTAATAAAGCTTAATTTAAATTTATTTCGAAGTCTGATCTCTTGATTAAGGGATTTATCTTTAGAAATTAAAATTAATATTCTAGTTTAGTTGGTAGCTTATTTTGTAAATAATTAATTGCTAACCTTCTTTTTAGAGTTAACATTCATCTAGGATCAGGTGCCCGCCAGTTTCGTCTATATTCTTATGACAGTCTCGGGCATTATTTTCTCATTTGTACAGTATTAATATTCTATTCTTCGTACTTTATGTTTTTTGGGGTTTGTAATTTATGTGAGGCTATCGTTGCTGTTGTTTTCAATTTCGTTTCATTTTGGTTGTAATTTATGCGAGTATATCGTCGCTTTGCATCCTTTACCGTTTTCTTACTTTTCCATATTTTCATACTGCCACTTTAATTATTTTGCATGACATTATTTACCGTTAGTATCACTCTCCGAAAGATTAGGTCTAACTGTTTGACCGCCGAGTCAATAGCCCTAACCTTTGACCATTTCAAAACCATATTTGCCTAGGTGTCCCGCCGTGGACGAAAATACCCTTTACCCTAGCATTAGGTCAAGGAGTCGCCGTACTCCGTTTTAGGGTTTCCCGCCGTGGAATACCTAGTTAACCCTAATTTCAACTCTTTTTAACGTAGAAATGGGAGTCGCCGCACTCCACGTAAGCGCTTCCTTAAGAAATGCTTATTCCCCATTGAAACCTTGACCACACTCAAGAAGTTTCTAACCTCCCTTTCGAGGGGAACTACGGTTACGCCGATTCCATTCCCTATCCAGGATACGTAGGCACAAGATGCGAATCTTGCCGAGTAAACTTAGGACTAACCCTTAGGTCTTTCTTTTCACTTTTAACCCTTAGCTCAGTATATACCCTTAAGCAAATAGTTAAAGCAAAATAGTAAACAATAAACAAAAGGTTCTTGTAGAGTACTACAAATTTTTAGGGTGCTAGTACCTTCCCTAAGCTTAACCAACCCCTTACCTAGGTCTCTCCCCGCATTGTTTACGATGCAAAAATTAGGTTTTCCTTCTTTTGACCTTTTCCTTCAGATAAATCAAAGTCGGTTGTGAATCAAAGATTTGCGATTCAAACTAATTAATAGTTTGATATCCTATTCTAACCGCAATAGAAAATGGCGACTTCACTAGGGACTGTGTCACCCGGATTTGAGTGACATTATTATAGGAAGGTGATATATTCGACGAGGCTTATAGGGAGTGAGTCCCGACCAAGATGACTTGAGAATCACCACTCAATTGAGACCCTTCAAAATTTAGTTTGGTTGAACGAGTATAGTCCTGAAAACCCTTACTATTTTTGGATAGGAGTCCATGATATTGGGGACAATAGTACCTTAACACCACCTTGGCCTTATCTAGGACGTAGTGCGAGGACTATAAGGGAGTAGTCCCAAAATAGTTGTTACGCGATGCTACACTCAAAAGAGGTTCTCTTGAGAATATTATTAACCACCGAGTCAGTCGGGAAATTGATAATATCCAAAAGAGGGACTGATGACCTTGGGCATCGCTTTAGAACCTTGCTCTGCAGGTATAACTAACCTTTAGTACATACCCTTTAGGGATGGGTAGACCTTAACTCCATTAATTGTTCCTCTAACCTAGGGATTTGTTTGCTTGTGTGTATGTGCATTACATCCATAAAGCATCACATTGCATCAAGTTTCATGGAATTCAAATTTTATTTATGAACATTGCAGGATACCATGGATTACAGTAGGAAAAACACTTTGAAATATTCTTTTAAGAGTCTTAAGTTGGATGATCTAAGGAAGTTAGGAGATTTGGTCCAAGATCAAGAAGGATTTCGAAATAAATATGGAAGGTTATTACCTCTATTAGGACTTCAAGTAGACGAAGGACATCTTTCTACCTTGTTACAGTTCTACGATCCAGATTATTATTGCTTCACCTTCCCGGATTATCAGCTTTTGCCTACTTTGGAAGAGTACTCTCAGTTGGTGGGGTTACCTATTTTGGATAGATCTCCTTTCCCTTTCTTGGAAGGAAACCCTAAAGAACAAGACATTGCTCTAGCTATCTATCTGAAATCATCCGACATCAAAGGCAATATGATTTCCAAAGGTGGAACTTTTGGGTTACCTACAAAGTTCTTAATCGAGAAAGCCCAGTATTATGCCGATCATTTGAGCATGCCTACCTTTGAGGCAATCCTCGCCTTGCTCATCTATGGAGTGTTACTTTTCCTTAGTTTTGAAGGATTCGTTGATCTCAATGCCATCAAAATCTTCATGATGAGAAATCTGGTGCCGACTCTATTGGGTAACACCTATCATTCCATACATCTCCCAAACTTTCATGGTGGAGGGATGATCACCTGTTGTATGCATTTAATGTACAAGTGGTTTATTTTGCACTTGCCTAAGTCTGGTCCTTTTTGGGATATCACTGAAGGATGCTAGTCACAAAGGGTTATGGCTCTAACTCATTCAGATATTGATTGGTATAACCGTGTGTATGATGGAATATTAATTATTGACGGTTGTGGAGACTTCGCCAATGTACCTTTACTTGGTTTTAATGGGGGAATCAGCTACAATCCAGTGCTAGCTCGTCGACAGCTAGGATATCCATTGAAAGAACCACCTAAGAGTGTTCACATGGAGAAAATATTCTTTAAAGATAACAAAGAGCTTCAAGATCAGGTTATATCCGCTTGGCGTCACTTGCATAAGAAAGGTCGAGAAAGTCTGGGAAAGCCTAATTGCATGTCTATGGAACCATATCTTCTTTGGGTCCGAGAAAGAGCCATCCAGCTGAAGATGCCTTATCCTCGCCAAGATCCTTTACCTCCGAGAAGGGAACCTATTCTAGTGTTCATGTCCGAAGTTAAAACATTGAAGATCGCTTTGAGAAAAGCACAACATGAAGTAGAAGCATGGAAGAGTAAATACCAGGTTATCGTTAGTGAGAATGCTGAACTTCAAAAGCAACTGCAGTCGAAGAATGAAGAGGTACTTTCCCATAAGAGGAGAAGAATCTACAAGGATTTATTTTCCTCCAAATGACCGCCTACTCCTTGAAGTTGTGGATAATGCTTCCTTAGGGCTTTATTAGCTTTTATTTAGCTATTTTCATTAAGACTTTCTTTCAAGAATATTATTTGTAATTCATTTTCAAAATAATGAATAAAGTTTCTTTGGTATCCCACAATATTCGTAAACATTTGAATTCCATGAGATCATTTCATCTGCATTTTGCATCTTAGCATCACACTTTTGCATTGCATGTGTCTCCCGATTTGTCATTCTCGATTCTCTTGCCTTCCAGTTTCGTCACCCTGGGTCCTCCGCATCAGTACAACACTAGAGCTCAAGCTCGGAAAAGGATGGAAGAGCATATTCAAGAGATCGACTGTGTCAGCCATGAACTCCAAGATCTTCGAGGAAGTGTGGGACAGATTATGGAGATGCTATAAGCTCTTAATGCAAGGATGGATACTTAGCCCGCTGTTGTTTCTGAGCCTACCAATACTATTGTAGGTCCTCAACCAGCTGTCACTGTTGCGAATGTACTTCCTCAGGGTACTCAATCCAGTTTGGGGCATCCTACTATTGCTCAACCAGTTCAGCAAGACCGTTCTCCAGAGTGCAAGACTCCGAGCTTCGACTGTCATGAAAGTGTTACACGCCAGAGGAGTCCCTCGAGCAGGTATAACCATAAAATGGTTGCTCACAAACCTTGGCGACGTCCGCCTAACTATGTTCAAGGTTATCCGGTTCAGTATGCTCAACAACCCTATATAGCTACCGTTGCACCTCCCTCTAGTCAGCAGTTTCCTATGTATCGGCCTGTGCAACCAGCTCCGATCTATCCTGCTCCGGTTTATCAACAACCTCCGAGTTACCAGCCCGCACGAACCCCTGTCAACTGTCAACGAGCGCCCAACGTTCCTACTTATCAACAGCCTAAGAATCAGGCGCCTCGTCAGAATGGTTCGAATAAGAGACAATACAAGCCTTGTCCTCCGATTCCGATGACTTTCAAAGAGTTGTATCCTTTCTTGGTGCAACGAGGTCTGATTACTACCCGAGCTTTGGGTCCACCTCCCAATCCTTTGCTTGCCAACCACAACACCGTCACTCATTTTTTATTTCATGAGGGTGCGCCCGACCATGATTTGGAAGGTTGTTATGCTCTTAAGTACATTTTCAGAGATTTTTTAGAAGGGAAGATTTTTTTCTTTTGATGATCCTCCGCCGACGATCAGAACTCCTCTACGGATTTTCCATTTGCCAAGATCAAGCTCTGCAAAGCCTGTTTCCAACATATCTAAGCATGTTACTCCTACAGTGAGCCATCCGAAGCCAATAATTGCTCAGAAGCCTAGTCCATTTCACTTCAGTATTCCTCAAGACGACGTGACCGTGATCAACCAAGAATCCGGGAAAGTTATTCTGAAGGAAGACTTGAAGACTGATAATGAAGCAGCGGTAGACACAACTGGGGCAAGCAAGACGACTCGCAGTGAGCGTATCCACACTCCCTGTTCCAGTGAGGCCCCGCCAGAGGAAACCAATACTACCATGTCGGTCTTGAATACGAAGACTTCATAAACTCGTCAGACAGTTCATTTGGTTCATTTATATGTACTTTATTTCTTTGATTAAGCATAATTAGCATGTACGAACTTGTTATTTTGATTAATTAATGCGATGCATATGTTTGTCTTGAATAAATCCATTCATTTCACTCATAAAAATTACTTTTTCATAACTTATAATGCCAACTTTACCTGATCTCTTTCTTTGATAGAGGGTTGGGAGGAGGATGATGAACCAAAAACGTCAAATCTCTTGTCGTATGCTTTCGATTGAAACCTGCTGATGATGTAAGACATTGTTTCACATCCCAAACACTGGAGATATAAGGACGATAATCCCTCGTTAAACCCTTTGAGCCTTGAAGTAGGAGTTCTTTCTTTTCCAAATAAAAAACCCTCAACTTTAACCTGGGGCAGGGTAGTTTTTCAGTTAAGCTGGTCAAGCGCTTAGACTTTCTAAAATAAGGAGCGAACCTTTGAGGATCCATTATATCCCTAACATATTAGGAGAGTAGAAGTAAAAAAATACAATGACCATCCCTCTACTACTTAAAGAGCGGGGCAGTCATAGGCCTTTCAAAAGAGTCACACGACTTGTTCAAAAAAATATATATAAGAGCCCGCTAAGCCAAAACCTATGAAGGAGACTTAGGAAAAACTAGGACATCCCGCTGGACTCCAAAGTCAAAATCCAAAAGACGCCGTCCAGGCAAAAGTTAGGGAACGAAAAATCCAAAGCAAAAAACAAGGGATTATAATCAATAATCCCCAATAAAGAACAAAGTCGTATGATCGAACACAAAAGAAATAGGTAAGTGACTGCCATGTCCAAAGCCTTGATGAGTTCTCGACCATATCAAATCCGATTGAGATATGAGTGCTCGTATCCAGTTAACTGAATATAGGATTGGAGAACCTCATGAAGAAGGGGTGGGTACAAATTAACTTTGAGCATTATCCTTTGTTTCTTAAACCGTGAACCAAGCCACGACACAACCATTAAAAGACCTAATTGAAGTAGGGTTCGTTCCAAAAGCGTACTCGACGAGATAATGTTTCTTGACTCCTACGAGCTATGCTCAATTTAACATTGGCATTACAAATTAAAATTCATATCTTAACTAGTGATTTCGGTCATGAGCTATTGCGATATCATTTTAAAAAAAAAACAAAAAAAAAAAATTCAAGACAAATATAAATGTTGCATTGACAATTTCAGGATAGGCATTTCAGGTGTGTTGATTTTGCTTGATATCTTGGAAATTTACATATAGACATCAAAACTTGAAGACCCTGCTAGACAGGGGCAGGCGGTTTCCAAATCGTGTACTGATGCAAGCCTTACATTCTTAAGAGCTATTCTTGTAGACTCAGTCGTAACACGGTTGATCTGTGCCAGTTACGTCGAGATCTGACAGATCTCTCCAAGAGTTTGAAAATAGTGGGGAAATCGAACCCTATGTTCTCTGTAAAATCCTCTTGAGATGACTCTCTCATAAAGCAGGTACTCTAGGGCATTATGTTATTCAAAATGATGACTATCCCGAAGTCCTTTAAGATCAAAACTAGCTTGTTTCATGACATTCTTCATGCACCCGATAGATTTTACTCCCGGCGGCCTTCATTTCCCAGTAAATCTCATCGTTGCAGAAGTACTTTAAACCATCGCCTCAGAGCAGTCCCCAGCGAGAATTTAAGCGAACAACATTCTGGACCGAGTTGGTAATCTCTAGTAATTTTCAAGACTACAGAGATCATACCAGCATCTTCCAAGTAATACCGTCTTTTCCTCACCAAAGTTGTCATGCTTTCCTCAGGAAATAGTCCCCAGCGAGACTTTAAGCTGACAACACTTTAAATTAATCCGGTAATCCCCAGTGACTCTCAAGACTGCAGAGATATCCCGGTATCCTCCAAGTGATATATGTTCTAGAAGACCCATTCTCAGTGGAATTATCTGTTCCTCAGTGAAATCTCCTTACCTTCCTCAGGAATATTCCCCAGGAGATTGCCATATTCTCCCCAAGAAGTCAAGATACTTTCCCCAGGAATGTCTGGTGAATTCTCCCCAGTAAGTCTGATGAACTCCCCTCAGGGAAGTCCGATATAGTTTATCCCCAATCGGATGTACCTTTTTCCCAGGAAGTCGAGGTACCGTTCCCAGTGAATTGCTACACTATCTCCATGAAGCTGCCTAGCTCCATATCTTCCCTAAGAAGCGGATATTTATTTTATCCTCGGAAGTCTTTGATCCTAAGATTCTATTTAGTTGATTATGATTCATGATAGCAATCCCTCCAATGAAGTCATGATATCGTACTCTCCAGCAAGGTCGTGGTATCGTAGCCTCATGAGGAATTCATGATACCGTATCCCCAGAGAAGTTAGAACTTTGAAGCCAGATATGGGTCCGCCATCAGCTTTTCCTATCCTTCGATAGATGTACCATTGCAGAGGTCACCGGTATCCGCGTCGAGATGTTTATTTCATCTCATGTTTCCTCCTCTCGCTTGTTTTGTCAGCATATGCATGAGCCTAAGCATTGCATACTCATTACATGACATTTTCATACACATTTAACACACAAATTTGCATCTATATTTGTTTGCTATTTGTTGCCATCCTTTGTCGTTACCGAGGAGTAACTGAGTTTGTCCGCTTTCTCCAAGTAGATCGTCAGCCCTAAGCATAAAATACTATTTGTTTCCAGTTTCCCACAGAGCTCGCACCTCGTGGATGATGGTTATTTCAGTTATCTTTCCGCACCTAGATAAGATAATCCCCATTCGAGTTCATTTTCTCAATGGAGTCTTGTTTGACAGTTCTTTCTAGCCCAATTCTAGATCGAACTTCAGTCCGTCGGTCGCCGAACCTACCTGGACGTGCATTTATTTTGCACTACCTTTTAAGAAGAGCCTTTACAATTCTTTGCAGATATGCGACGGTTCTCTCCTGAGAAGCGTATCACTACATCTTATGGCAGATAAGCAACAATTCTCGTCTGAGAAGCTTATAATCATCAACAACAGACAAGCAACAGTTCTCAGTCAAGAAGCTTATCATCATTACACTCTACTATCATTATATCATTACACTTTTCGGCAGCGGTATGCTACAGTTCTCACCTGAGAAGCCTATCATTGTATTATTACATTTTACAACAACCGGTATACAAGCAGTTCTCATCCAAGAAGCTTATCATTGCTACCCTTGCAAATAAGCGGTATTTCTCGCCTGACAAGCTTATCCTATCTTCATCATGACTAGCAGCGAACGTCATCTCCATCGGGAAGCTGGTTTCCATTGCCTTTTCATCTTGAAGAATGGAGAAGGTTTAAATCGAGACCCGTTCATGGCGTGCAGACCTTGAAGTATGGGGGAAGTTTATTTTATCCTTTGGTAAAAGAAGGAACCGAGACCCGTTCATGGCGTGCAAACCTTGAAGTATGGGGGAAGTTTATTTTATCCTTTAGTAAAAGAAGGAACCTAGACCCGTTCATGGCGTGCAAACCTTGAAGTATGGGGGAAGTTTACGTTATCCTTTAGTAAAAGGAGGAACCGAGACCTATTCATGGTGTGCAGACCTTGAAGTATGGGGGAAGTTTATTTTATCCTTTAGTAAAAGAAGAAGCTGAATCATGTTTTGATCATGAAAGCTTATTTTATCAAATGAGCGACAGTCCCTATAGTGGAGCTTATCAATCAATCTATTCATATATTATCCCCAGATAAGCAACAATCTATTTGTTTGAGAGCTTATCCAGTTTGGCATTTAAGTCCCTTCCAACGATAAGTGGCAGTTCTCTCTTGAGACGCTTATCAGGGCATTTCCCATTAAAGTCCACTTATTTTGGCATACAGCCGGTTTACCCTGTATATTTTCTACGAATTCCCGAAAATTTCGTTTGATCCCGTCACGAGGAAAGTTTCTAGAAGCTTGGATGTTATTCTTTGCTCAATGCTCCAGCATTCTATTTACTTGATCCTACAGCCGTGCGGATCCAATTTTACCTTTTATCCTAGAGTATCAGCTGGTCATGCCTGAACCTGTTGAACAATTACTCTTAGATATTCCCCAGTGGAGGCCGTCTCGCCGGTGCCATCTCCATTGAGGATCCCCGTCTTATCGTTCTTTCTAAAAGTGACAATTGGTCGTGCTCGCACAAGTTGGTCGTCACTTTAGAACTCCCCCAGTGTCGCGCTGTTGCCTCAGTGCGTCATATTCCCCAGTATGGTTCGTTCGTCGCGTCTGTCCCTCGTGTCGTCGTGTCGTATGCATCCTCGCATTTATCATTCCATCATGTGCATCATACTAGATTCATGGCATTGTTAGCTTTATAGCCCGTTTCGTTTTGTCTATAGCGTTGCATATCATTACATCTAAGGGCAAAATTTTCGGTTATCTGTATTTAAGTCCCTCCACCATGATTTCTCGAGCCTACGTTGCTCAAATCATCTGGTAAAGCTATTTAAATAGGGGAAACTGTAGTACCCCAATTTTTACCCTTAGATTAGTCGATTCATGTCGCATTTCATCTCATGTTGGCATTACATTTAACTAACCACTAACGGGTTTGTGTAGTCCGTTGTTTTTGCAGGAGAATCAAATCATGCGCGCTTTAACTGTTGAAGGGCGAATTGGTCATTAATTCGCAATTTGTTGACAATTCAGGAGTTTGAG
Source organism: Lathyrus sativus (assembly GCA_963859935.3). Taxonomy (NCBI): domain Eukaryota; kingdom Viridiplantae; phylum Streptophyta; class Magnoliopsida; order Fabales; family Fabaceae; genus Lathyrus; species Lathyrus sativus. The sequence continues at coordinate 571,011,783 of OZ012740.1, read as the reverse complement.
CCGTCATCAGAGGTTCCTCAGGAAGTTTTGGTTTTACCGCTTAAGCAGGGTTTCTCGGCGTATCTGGTCAACTAGTTGATGGTCAGACGTTGTGGTAATCGGACAAGTTTCGTTAAGTGGATTTATCTGGTTAAGCTTTAGCAAAGGATTTATTAGGAAATTCAATCGAAGGGGTTCAGTAAGCTAAAATTGAATCGGTTGAATTGGCTTGTATGGATTTAAGCAGAGAATTTGAGTCGGATGAATGAAATTGGAGGAATTTAATCGATTAAGTTTAATTATTTAAATTTGTTTGGTTGAGTTATGTGGAGAATTGGAGTCAACCGAATTAAATTTTATAAATTAATCAAGGAATAAATTAATATGAAATAGAAGTTCTATTTTATCTTTTGTTGCAATATCCAAATAATAAAGTTAAATTGATATTTATAATATTATTTTTGTTGCAATATTAATAAAATTAAATTTTTATTTAATATTAATTAAATTAAATTTTTATTTAATATTAATTAAATTAAATTTTTTGTTATTTTTGTTGCAATATTAATAAAATTAAATTTTTATTTTATTTTGTTGCAATATTAATAAGATTAAATTTTTATTTTATTGTTATTTTGTTGCAATATCCATAAAAATAAATTCTTATTTATAAAATTTTCTTATTACAAATATCCAAAAAGGAATAAATCTTAATATAAAAAATAAATAAATAAGTTTACAAATTCTAAATTACATTTTTTTTCTTATTCTAAAAAATCCTAAAAATTCTCCATTTGTCCTAAAAAAAAGTTCTCCGACTCCCGATTCTTCGAGTTCCGACTTTTCTTTTCTCCGAACCTGCAAGTCAATAGCAAAATAGACAGTTTTAAGCAGTTAGAAAATTATTCTGGTACCCTCAGAACATGCTCATCATCGGGTGTGTCGGGAGGGCAACGACGAAGTCGAAGCCAGCTCCCGACTTATGTTTCTCGACCTCGAGCTAAAACCGATAATATCTGTTCAGATAAACCAAGAGAGAGAGAGAGAGAGAGAGAGAGAGAGAAAGTGATTATAAAAAAAGGGCTTCCAAAAAAGTGATTATCCAAAAAAGTGCTTTTGAAAAAGTACTTATTCAAAAATTGATTTTTTGCCAAACAACCCATAAACACAATCCCAAAAGAATTGCTAAATCCAACGGATCAAATGAGAAGCTTTCACCAACGTAATTCCTGGAAAATATCCAACCATAACCAACAAGAAAAACGCAACGCAACAACAACATCAACGAGGCAGTCGTGCTAAGCGTACAAGGCTACAATTAACCATTAAACAACAATAGATCCAACGAACTCAGGAATCACAACAATAAAATGTTGAATCCATGAAACTTCAGCAAGGGTTCTGAGGGATCCTCAAGCAAGTCGTCATCAAAACCAAATTTCCGAAGCCCACTGATTGACAAAGATAAAAGCCCTCAAGAATCATCAGAAAAGGGGGGATTTTCATCAAATGAATATCAGAGAGGGAGGTTCAGGAAAGCTAAAAAGCTTCCTCATCATCACCATCCGCAAGGCAAAGAAGAAGAAGGGACGAAGGACGGATCCGCGACCACAAGAACAAAAGAAGAACCCCTCATCGAGCCTCAGGCTTTCATCATCCTCGGCGGCCATACCCACACCCTTTACATTCGGCAGTCGTGACCTAGACGAAGAAGAAGAGGAAAATTCGTAAAGATCATCACCATCATCATCGCCCCTTAAAGAACAAGTCGCCGCTACTCAAGACTGCTTCAAACCCCACTCAGAGAAGGTGAGTAATCCAGGATGGTGAGGTTGTTCGGTTTTGTTTTGCATGTTCAGGGTAGAAGAAGGAAATCAGGCCATGCAAGCGAAAAGCTTCAAAACTCGCCAATAATGGCCGCTGGCGGATGAAGAAGAAGAGAAACCCATATGGGTTTGCGTTGTCGAGAAGAAGAAGGGTGTTAACAAAACCCTAAAATTTCTTCAAAACCCTAAAATAGTAAACAATAAACAAAAGGTTCCTGTAGAGTACTACAAAAGTTTAGGGTGCTAGTACCTTCCCTAAGCTTAACCAACCCCTTACCTAGGTCTCTCCCCGCATTGTTTACGATGCAAAAATTAGGTTTTCCTTCTTTTGACCTTTTCCTTCGGATAAATCAAAGTCGGTTGTGAATCAAAGATTTGCGATTCAAACTAATTAATAGGTTGATATCCTATTCTAACCGCAATAGACAGCATCACTATAATAAAGAAAAAGCAGTAAGAATTGGAAGTCGAGTGTATGCTATAATATTAAACTCATCACAATAAACAAGCTCGAGATAGTGTTACCAACCGAACCAAATTGATGTTGCCTCCAGATTATCCCTGTGATGCTCAACGAGATATACTATTGTTGCAGCATCTTGGAGTTGTCTGTGTTGCGCAACTACTATTGTTGTAATGAAAAACACTTTAATGAACTTTCACTTGCGCTATGAGTTGAGGAACACTACTACATACGGTCGAGGACGATTTGTTGTTGTAAGGACGTCCGGAACCGCGACTGAGTTGGTGCATGAACAAGATGAGGGCTCACTCGAATGGTTTATAACAGAACCTGCAGAACAAACTGTTCCCAATGCCGAAATCGCGTAACAAGCTCTTCATGACAGTATAGATACACCCTATTAAAATGACTCTGCGGATTCAACATAACAGGACAGCAACGACAATGACACGCGAGTTGTTGAGGTATTTATGATTGAAACCGCAGAAGATGTCAGATTTGTGATGTTGCTATTATTTCTAAAATCGACTCCGCAGAAATTTCCCTGGATTAATGTTGTTGTTGAAGAGAAGCTTGGCGATGTTGATACTTGATTTCAGAAACGGATTTGAGAGCGATACCGGTGTCTTTGTTGTTTTAGATCGAAGAAAAAAAGAGGACGTTAAGTGTTAAAGGGATGGCGAAGGGAGAGTTGAAGTAGTGTCGCCTTAACGACGAAAACTAGGGATGAGAGGGGTTGAATCGGAGGAGAAGAAGAGGATGGGTCGGAGAAGATGATAATGAGGGTCGAAGGATGAAGAAGAGGAAAAGAAGTTGCGACGGCTGGGTTTGGTTTGAAGTTTGCAATAGAAGAAAAAGAAATGGCGGGTTGGTTTTGTGATTGGAATTGGGGAAAATGAACAGTGGATTCCCCCATTTTATACCAAATTCCCAACCCTAATTTTCCTCAGCCCTCCCCACCGTATCCTATCTCTTTCTTTTTAATTTTCTTTTTTTATTTTATTTTTTTATTTTCTGAATTAACTAACTAATATAAGTTCTAAATTGATTTTTAACTCTAATTTTAAAAAAAAACCTATTCTAATTCTAACTAAGATTCTAATTTAACTATTTTAATCTCTAATCTAATTTAAATAAATTCTAATTCTAAAACTAATCTAATTCTCATTAAATCTGATTAACTAAAAATTCTAATTCTAATTTATTTAATTAATTCAAATTTCTATTCTAAACTAATTCTAATTAATAATCTAGTTCTATTTTTAAAATTAAAAATCTAATCTAATTTCTAAATTGATTTCTAAATCCTAGCTAATTAATTAACTAACATTAAAATTATATTATATTTACATATCATAAAAAATGAAATTATATAAAATAATGATAAATGAATAGAATGCCACGTGTCACAAATTCATTGGGCAAAATGGTGAAAAAGTTTATTTTTGCTGAAAAATACGTTACGCTGTACAAGCGATGCGAATTGAAAAATAAATTCAGGCGAATGGAAATTTGAAACAGGTAGGACAAATTTGGGGTATGACAAGCTCGAGAAAAACTATCTCTTCTACCTCTCTCGTCTGAACCTCTATTTGCTGCTAGTTAGGGTTTTTGAAGGATTTCTTTGAACCCGCATCCAATCTCTCTCTCTCTCGTAATGAATAGTGTCCTATATATATGGTCGGATTGGGGTTTTTTGTATGAAAAATGAAGGTACATCATCAATTCTGAGTCCTGTGAGGGGTGAGGAGCATGCTTGTACAAAAATGGAAATGCTTAGAATTTTTGTCTGTAGCACCAAGTGTGGTCCCCTGTTAAACATCCTCTATATTGTCCCCACAAGTTCTAACTTCTGAATTTTGTAACTGATGACAATTTGGAAAATTTTTTGATTCCGAATTTGTGATATGTCTCTTGATTTGCTGCAGGTATAAACTCTTTGAGGCAAGGTGGATGAACATCACAATGGTGAACATGTTCATGACCTTAATTCCAATGATACTCCTTGGCAAGAATTGTGCTCTTGCTGGTGTTTGCAAGCAACTTTAGGCCAAGATGTCGTCTTCGAGCATCCTATTACTGAAGTTCTAGATTCCTAGGATTCTATTTCACAAATTCGTTCCGTGAATGTTACCAATTAGATTTTGTCCAAATAGCTTCCAATGCTGGATTTTGAATGGATTGAAAATATTTGGATAAAATTTTGAAGTTGAAACTTGGTGTGGTTTTTTTTAATTATATTTTTTGGATTGTGAATATTGGTTTGTGATGAGAATGAATGGTTCTTTTTGTGTGTTTGTAGGTTGATTAGGCACAGAAGCTTGAAAGGGAACAAGAGCTCGCTGCAGGGGCCTTTGAGAAAAAGTCTCCTTGCAAAGAGATCAATATCATCTTGGCAGAAAATTTGGTAGCAGTATAGCAGAGCCAAGGCTGCTGTAACTTCTAGGCTTAGTATAGAAATAGGGTCTGAAAACTTAATCTTTTAAGCATGTCCTTATGTTGTTAACAAAAAAAATTGTAGATTCTTCATCATACAACTTGTAACTGCTTGTGACTCTTTTGTGAATTATCCGTGGATAGTTGAAATGGACACTTCCAGTTGGAATATTATGACTGTCGTAAATGTACTTACGAAATGGCTTCAAAGTTAAGTCATGTAACTTGTAATCACTCAATTATGATTTGAGACAAAATGCAACACTTTTTTTTTCTTCTTGAAATTCTTACTCATGGCTTGCTGCCTTGCAATTTTATCCACCAAAATACATTGACTTGACAAGAAAAATTTACTCGATAGCATTACTTTGATGAGCCTTTGAGAATGATGAAGCTTGAAGCATAGAACTTTAAACATTATGTTCAAGTGATGAACATCAGAAAGACTTAATTTAAAGTCCTCTTGGTCACAAACAATAAGGAAAACATAAGCCTTTTATGCACTTGGGAGATCATCCAGAAGATGGTATTAATTTGATGAGCCTTGTCAAAGAAACCCCTTCTTGCGATGACTATGATTCAAAACCTTGCTTTGAAAGATATTTGAAAACGTGCTTTGAACTTGCATTCCTACTAAACTTATAAGCAACCAATAATTGAACATGAATTAAGACCTTTATCGTAAAGAGTTCATAACCTCATCTTTTACGCCATAATTCACAATTGCGCCTCAACCGACAAAAATATCTTGACTTGACGAAAATTCTTCTTCAATTGATGATCTGATCCAGAGAAACTCCCGATCTCATGTCTTAGAAGACCAATGCAAAGTATAATTATGAATTATGACCTGATGTTGATGCAAATGAATGCGAAGCAAAAGCCAATCAAGGTTGAAAGGGACAGGGAAAATTTTGGGGTGCTACATGTGTGTGTGTGTGTGTGTGTGTGTGTGTGTGTGTGTGTGTGTGTGTGTGTGTGTGTGTGTGTGTGTGTGTGTGTGTGTTTGTGTGTGTGTGTTATATAATAGTATATTTTCTTAAAAATTACCTGAACTCTCTGTTGTGTTAAACTGGATACTCATCCAAGTCCCACATCGAGTAATGTGAAGAAAAAATGAGTAAAATATTATTATAAATATAGAGTTAATTTGATTTTATTTACCACAATAGTTCTAGTCTTTTTGGTGTATTGGGGATTTGGGTAGTTGTGTGTCTAGAGAGGATTTACCATTTTCCCGTACAAAAATTGTGGTGGAGAGAGTTTTCTATTTTTCCGTCCAAAAATAGTTGTTGAGAGGGTTTTCTATTTTTCCGTCCAAAAATAGTTGTTGAGAGGATTTTCTATTTTTTCGTTCAAAAATAGTTGTTGAGAGGGTTTGCAATTTTTTCGTTCAAAAATTGCAAGTTAGTAATAAATTTTTTATTGTGAGTTTATTTTATTTTATTTGTATCAGTTATTGGGGATTCACTCTAGTTATATTCCTATCAACTAGCATCAGAGCAAAGGTTCCGATCAAGGGAGGAAATTACAGGTTTGCTATCATCTTATTTGATTTGTGTTTTATTTCCTTAAAAAATATTATGGCTACATTGAAGTTGGATATTTCTTTGTTTGATGGGAGAATGGATTTCCCCTAATGGAAATGCACGATAGAAGACTATTTGGTCCAACAAGGTCTTGATTGTGCTTTGGAAAAGGAAAAACCAAGTCAGATGAAAGATTCAGATTGGAATTCAATACAAAAAAGGGCAGTGAGTACAATTCGGTTGGCACTTTCTCCACATATTAAAGTGATTGTGTTGAAAGAAACCTCCCCAAAGAAATTGTGGGATTTGTTAGAAAGCAAGTTTGCATCAACCATATTAACCAATCGATTGATGATGAAAATGAATTTATACTCATTGAAGATGGAAGGTGAAGGTAATGTATTTGATCATATTAATAAATTTAATGAGTTGGTATCTAGAATCATGAATGAAGGGGAAGATATCAAAGATGAAGAGCAAGCACTAATTTTGTTGGCTTTACTACCTAAATCTTACAAATCATTAGTGCAGTCAATGTTAGCAGGGAAGAGCACACTACAATTAAATGAAGTAGTGAAATCATTGAAGAAGAGTCAACAAATGATGGGTATTGATCAAAGTCCCAAAGAAAATCAGGTGCTAGTAGCCAAAGGAGGACACAAAAAGAATTATGGTGATCAATATGGTAGAAGTTTTCAACCAAGAGATATGAGTTATGTCAAGTGTCATTACTATCAACAATTTGGTCACGTGTAATCTAGATGTCCAAAATTTATAGAGGATGTGCGAAGCATAAAGAAGAAGACAGAACAATTGTAAAGCGCTCCTTCTGCAATTGTGGTTAGTTGTATAGACGATCCTTTAGATTGTGAGGATGAAGGTGACTATGAAGTGAAAAGATGTGAGACTTTGAATGAAGGGAAGATATGTTGTGTTAAAGTGGTTACTCATCCAAGTCCCACGTCGAGTAATGTGAAGAAAAAAGGAGTAAAAGATTAATATAAATATAGAGTTATATTGTGAATCGGATGTCTTGAAACAAAATATAAACGGTTTCTTTATGATAAAGAAACACACAAGGGTTAGGGTTAACAAAGATAATAAGGTAAAACAACAAGGAACAACAAGGATTGGTTATAAACTGATATTCTTTCCTTACTCTTAGAAAAAGGTTACAAGTATACAAGAATAACAAAATAATCTCTCTCTCTTGAAATTAGGATGTTATCTTCCTATTTTTCCTTATGCCAAGATTGAGAAACTAGCATCCTATTTATAAGAAAAATAGCACACTAAGCTAATGGGATTTTTAACAATAATCCATTACAAGCTAACTTAGCGTACAAGATAAATTAAACAATTGGGTTTACAAGCAAGGCCCAATTCAACATGCTAGCAACCCTAGCAATATTGACTAATGCATGTTAGAATAAACTTCGACTACAACATGCATTACTCCGACAATAGCATGCTAACATTCTTCGACCTCATGCTTAATTCCTGTCAAACCAGAAGCTACCTTTCGACCATACTAGAGTTCGATCAAACATATCACAAATCTCCACCTTGGATCTAATTCTATAACATCAAGATACTAGCTTTCTTCATGCAGATTTATCAACTGCATACAATGGAAAAACTTGCAACTAGGCAACGTCTTGGTGATCATATCAGCAGCATGTGAACATACTTCGATTTCTACTTTACTATCTTCACCCAAGGCTCCACCATAAATTAGGACTCTATTCAGAGACCCATTTATGTATCTTAGAATCCACTTCAATGCTTGCCAATGAGCCTTTCCAAGATTCGCCATGTACCTGCTTACAAGACTTATTGCATATGCTATGTCAGGTCTAGTACATACCATATCATACATCAAAGAACCCACTATATTAGCATATGGAATTCTATTCATATAAGTTCTTTCAACATCAGTGTTGGGACACTGATCTATACTCAACTTGTATTGAGGGTTTGTCGGAGTCACAACAGGCTTTGAATTCGACATACCATACTTTTTGAGAATCTTCCGTAGGTATCTCTTGAGATAAGCATAATTTTGAATGCTTTCTATCTCTTTGGATGTCAATCCTAAGAATCCTGGATGCAGCTCCCAGATCCTTCATGTCAAACTCGTTATTGAGTTCAGCCTTCACCCTAATTACCTCTTCAACATTGTTGCTTGTTATTACAATGTCATCCACATAGAGCAACAAAATAACAAATGAATTACCTGGTCGAAATCTGAAGTAAACACAGTGGTCAAATTAACTTTTGTTGAAACTTATGCGTGCTATGAACTTATCAAATCTCCTATTCCACTGTCGTGGAGATTGTTTCAATTCATATAAGGATCTATTCAGCTTGAATACATAATCTTCCTTCCCTTTTTTGACATAACCTTCAGGTTGCCTCATCAGGATTGTTTCATATAAGTCACCATACAAGAACACATTCTTCACATCCATCTGTCCCAGTTCAAGGTCAAACTGTGCCACTTTTGCAAGAAACATTCGAATGGATGTATGTTTCATAACAGGAGAGAATACATTATTGAGATGGACACCTTATTTCTGAGTGAACCCCCTAGAAACCAATCTTGCCTTGTATCTCTTCGACGCCACTCCTTCGATTCCTTCCTTAACTTTGAAAATCCATTTATAGTTGAATAACCTGGCTCCAGCAGGTTTCTTGATCAGTTCCCAGGTCTTGTTATCATGAAGAGATTTCATTTCATAATCCATGGCCTTTAGCCATTCAGTCTTCTTTCGACTCCTCATAACTTCCTTATAATCTCTAGGTTCTTCATCTAGAACCTCACTTGCAGAGATTAAGGCATAAGCTATAAGATCTGCATACCCAAATCTCTGAGGTGGCTTGATGACTCTCCTTAACCTGTCTCTTGCTAGCAGGTAGTCATTATCAGTCTCCTCATCTTCGACAACATCTTCTGCATTTTCTTTGACTTCATATGGGGTACGCAATTCAACATCAACATGCTCCACCTCAACAGGAAACTCTCTATGTTCCAGCTCTTCGTCAGCACTATCAGTTTTCTTAAAAGCCATCTCTGCTTCATTGAAAACTACATCTTGACTAGTGACACACCTCCTGTGATCTGGCTCTAGGCACCATAGCCTATAAGCTTTGACTCCTTTAGGTTATCCCATGAACATGCATTTCAGAGCTCTAGGTTCGACCTTGTCTTTCCCACAACCAAATACTCTCAGTCTGTCGAGACTAGGTGGATGTCTCGACCAAACTTCTTCAAGTGTCTTCATTCCCAAGGCAGTTGAGGGACATCTATTTATCAGTTAAGTTATTGTCGAAACAACTTCCGCTCAAAACACCTTCTTCAATTCAGCATTAACCAACATGCATATAACCCTTTCAAGGATTGTTCGATTGAATCTCTTAGCTAAGCCATTTTGTTGATGATTACCTGCTACAATATTATGCCTTGCAATCCCAGACTCAACACAGTAACTATCGAATGCTTCATTGAAGAATTCAAGGCCATTGTTAGTTCTCAACCTCTTAACCTTTTTGGCAGTTTGAGTTTCGACCAGAATCTTCCAACTTTTGAAATTCTCAAAAGTTTCATCCTGTCGCACCCTAATTTTTAACCTTAAGATCCCACCTCTCTTTACGCCATCTTACATAACATTTCTAAGACAATCATACCTATATGGCTAACCAAATATTTAAACTTTATTATTTCTATTTATCCATCTTTGAATTAGGGATTTGTTTCAAAGAGGGTCTCAATTCAGGTCGAAGATGGAAGAAGTCTGGTAAAACTTAAATTCGTTCAAGATTACTAGCTTGATCCAAGTTACAACAATTTAAAATTCAATCTTCACTCAAAAGTCAGAATGTCATTCAAATTGCCAAGGGTCGTTACAAAGAGTCCATTAAACAAATGGAAGCTATTGGAGAAGCTCTTGATATGATCAGAGGGTTGACTCCTTTCATAAAAGGCATACATTTGGTCATGATTTTGTTCCCGATCAAATTCATATTGGGGGTTGTGCTATAGTACCATTGATCTTTCATGTCTACAAGTAAGGATTAATGGAAGTGTTTATAATTCCACAAACCAAAACCTTTCAAGGTGCTATACGGTTTGCAAGATCTGAAGGCTTGATACCGGCACCTGAACCAACTCGCTTCATGCCAAAATACCAATTACCTGGAAAAACATTTGTTTTAAGGCAAAGAGAATGCGTACAAAAGGTTATGACACTGTTATATTGATCAAATATTTGGTTTAGCATGAGAAGTATTCAAATTCCAATATGAAGAACATAGCGGAAAAAATGCTGAACAATGTTTAAGACAAATTTCAAACCTAACATGCCAAATACACTTTATATAGTACTAAGAGATATTACAAATCCAAAATAATTCAACATAAAACGCTACGTCGGATATAGCATACAACTATATTTTTTTACTGGATTAATATATGTCATGAAAAAACTACAAGGAAAAGTACAGGAATGCTGTTGATATCCTCAAGAAACAGGATGAAGAAGCTTGTGAATGACAGTCGAGACATTTTTTGAAATTGACAAATCTGGTTCGAAGTACGCCGACATTTTAAACCGTGCGCTGTGCAGGAAGCTTCCAATACTCACGACATCTGAGTGATAAATCCCAAGTCCCCTAAGGCAATTAGATAGATTGAAAGGTTGAACATCGCCATCCCCAAGCTTGAGTGTTTTCCACATGGAATCGATTCATTTTCGCACCCTTTTAGTAAGGACATTAGACCCTGCCATATACACTGCTCAGTCAAGGAAATTAAGTAGCATATTGTTGTACCCCAAAATTTGCCCAACCATTTTCTTAGCTTGGTTTATGTTTCATTTTATTTTTCTTCTAGCATTTGCATTACATAGCATTGTTCATTTAGCAGGGGATCAAGAGAGGTATGCATAGTAATAGGAGTACCAAAGGTTCTAAGCCTAAGTAAGAGGTCTTACTCAAGCATGAGTGCTCATCAAGTCACTAAGAAGTGATTAATGCTCTCTGAAAGAGTTGATGAATGTATGTGGATTATCTCCTAGCTTGGAGGTCAGTTTGGATCATCAGAGGTTTGTGAATTCATGATTATAGATATGGGATGTTGAGGAAGCTCATTGAGTGCTTTGAGGGCCATGGTGGAGCTTATCCAAGTCATTGTATCATGTGTAAGAAGCCACAGTCAAGAGTGGTGCATATAGGGTTTCCATCTGGTCAATCCTAAGTCAACTGTGTTTTTGAAGGAGATTAAGACTCAGTCCTAAGTCATGGTGATCATGGAATGTTGTGTTGAGGCATTTGAGATGTTATTCCAAGATCCACTCAAGAAGAATCAAGAGTGTGAGAAGTTACTAAATTAGGGTTCTTAGTGTAAAATCCCCTATTTAGTGCCTAACTTCAAGACCATATATCTCAAGAAGTAAGTGGAATCTCGCATTGATGAAAATATGAAACTTATAGAGCATGTTTCTAGCTTTCTTTTGAGTACTAGAACTCATCCATTGGATTTCTAAAACTCAAGTTATGATGCTGACAAGTTATGGGTCCTCAGATGAATGTGATTTTGGTCAACAAAAGTCAACCAACTTCCAAGGAATTTTTGACCTAGAATCATGTTTCATCTCACTTTGACCCAAACGTAAAAGTTGTTCCTCATGATCTTAGCTTTCCAAAAAGTACTAGAAGTCCTTCATCTGATTTGTAGAACTCAAGTTATGAAGCTTGCAAGGCAGGGGTATTTTAGGAAAGTAAGATTACAGGTCATTTTCATTATAGGTCCATTTCATGACTTTGCACACTTCAAATGCAACTTTTCCCAACATGAAACTTACTCCAAAAGTCCCAATTTCATCTTAGAACACTCAATTGTCATGGATCTGGCTAGGGTTTGAGAATTGGTGAGAGAATTTTCATGAAAGAGCTTTAAAAGGGGAAAAATCAATTAATTTGATTTTGAACCATTACAAGGCATGTTTATGCATATTTTGAGTCACAAGAATATAACAAACAAGATGCACAAATTGGATTTGAGTTTTGGTGTTGTTTTCACGTGTATTTCAATGGCTATTTCAAGTGCAAATTTCATAATCCAATATCAACCATTTGATCAAATCAAGGGATGAATCTTATCCACATGATCAAAGTGAAATCCCAGCAGTGAATTTGAGTGAAAAACAAGGCAATTGGAGAGAGTTTTAACGTGTGCATGAAGCTCCAAAATTCAAATTGGGCAATTTTGCAATTCACACAATTCAGCCACAATTGGGCCTCCATTAGTTGCTATATCCATCACATATAAGGGGAAAATCATTTCTGAATCATTTTTAGAGGCATTTTCGTGAAGAATTGAGCAGAGCATAGTTGGAGCAAGCAAGTGGAAATTCAAAATCGTGAATCCTGATTTGAGCCATTTCAAGTAGAATTGAAGCATCATTCTTCTTCCTCTAGTGAATTGGAGTGTTTCTGGATCATTTTCATCAAGTTTAAGCAACTGTGAAGCTCCAACAAAGAGGCTCCGTTAGGTAAACTCTAGATCCAAATTTCTCTCTTAATGCGCGTCTATTTCACTCCATTTTTGTTGCATTCTAAAGTCCTACTTATGTAGGTAAATGCTGGATCATAGTTGTTCATGTTTATTGCAATTTCAGATTTGAGCTTGAATTTTGTTTTCTTCGATTTGGCTTACTCTTGAGTGATTGTTGAAAACTAAGCTTGGATTCGTGTTCTACATAACACGAGGATGAGTTTAGACTCAAATTTTACATGATTTGGTTGAGTTTTGGATTTGGTCCACCGGAGTATGGTCGAAGAAGATGACTGGAACAGTGGTTCCGACATATGGTTCTTTCTCTGTTTTGATGATATGGCTTGCTTATGTGTCTGTTTGAAAGGATGACTGAAGGAGATCTACGGTTGAGATCTCGTTTGACTTGCTTATGTGTCCGTTTGACCTGCCAGCGCATTAAGTGATGCGATGTGTTTTGATCTTGGATCAGACTGGGCTGGATTTGCTTTTGGTACCCCCCTTTCATGCGCAACCCAATCTCTTGCCTATTTCTGTTGCTATTCACACCGTTGGTTTATTTTATTTTATTTTCATTTTTCTTTTTGGATCTGTTTAGATTTAATTCAAAATAAAATGCTTCCAATGATGATAAAATTTCCCAAAAATATTTTCTAGCCATTTTGGGATGTCTTGTGATTTTAGAAGTTTTTATTTTATTTTTTGATAATTTTTCAATTTAAAAAAGAATTTGTTCATTGGAAGTGTTTTAATTGAACTTTATCTTGACATTTTCTTGTTTTGGTTTTGTTTTTTTTCTTTTCCTTTTGATCCAATGACTGAAAATCAATCCTCATATCATTGATGAGTTGAGTGATTTTTGAGGACCATTTTAACCTTGTTTCATTGAGTTTTGTTTTGACTTTGATAGCATTTCATTTGACCCTCGACAATCCTCCTTTACAATGGTGCACCCTTGTGAATCAATTTCTTTGGTGATGTTGTAAAGTGACATTGGTTGTAATTTCTTGGCCTCTGGTTGCCAACACTTTAATGTAATTCTTTCATTTTATTTGCTTATTTTTGAATCTTTTTCCTAATTTTGAGGTAACTTGCAAGTTAAGTTACCCCTAAGGGAGGTTCATACATACACATTGACCTAGTTTGCTTTGGAGATGACATTTATGGATCCTTTGAGCCTTCAATCCTTTTGGATTCATGTTGCTAACATGTTAAGGTTGCTGCTTGCTCAATTTTAGGTCATAACATTGTGTTTTACTTGTTCAAGTTTGTGAATCCTTTAGAGCTGTCAATTAGGGTTTTCATATGTGGCTTGTTTTGCACTCTTTTGTGTATGTGCTTGCATTTTCTTCTGGTGTGAATCCTTTTGCTTTTGTGCACTCTCCTCTCATCCCCACTTCTGTCCCATGACTTAAGGATCACATTTGAGATAGCTTAGTCCCTCCTTAGGAGGTACTTGAAGCATGTCTTAAATGATGAACCTTTTAGGACCTTTTGGTGCATCTTTTGCACAAATCATGATGATGCTTTGGTTGAACGATATTTGGGGATACCTTGCTGCTTTATTTTCATGTCCTAACCCCTCTTTGAGTTGGGGTTCTTTTCTTTTCTCTTTTCATGTTGTTTGCTTTGTGGTTTTGTGGTTGATGTTTGAATGGTTTAGGCCATTTCATCCTACTTTTGGTGGAGTTGTGTGATTTCATTTATGTGCATTTCTCTTCCTTTCTTCTTTGCATTTATCATATGAATGCTTGAGGTTGAGATGGGCTTGTGGAGGCTACTGCCCCACACTATTTTCCTCCCTCACTTTCATCATATTTGTGCATTCTATGTTTGCATAATTGCATTTTCATGTTCCTTTCTTCTTCTTTTTCTTTTGTCTTTCTTCCCTTAGGATCTCTAACTTCTCTTACTCAAGAGAGGTTATGATAGATATTAGGTGTTAAAGCATGCATGATAACATTAGGTAGTTCCCTTTTATATCCCAACTCTATGTCCACTTTGCATGACAACTTTTAGGTTTGAGTTGGTCTCCCTTTAGTGTGTCCTTTCTCTTCTCATCTTCAAACATTTTCAAAACACATAATAAAGGCTAATGAATGTTGTACGCTATGAGCCTTAAGCTACTTGGGAAATGGTGATTGAGTGGATTCATCTCAATTGCCTAGAGTGTTTAGTGTACACCCTTAGGGTGATATGCGACACATTCACTCCTAAGTCATAGTCTCTAGTGCAACATGAGTTACAAATCAAACTCAAAACACTTCTTCTCTAAAAAACACAAAAACACTTCAAATCTTTTTATCCTTTGGGATATTATTTGGAAAACCTTTTTCATAAGGAGAGTTTTGTTAACTCTTGGTTCTACCGCAAACAGGTAACGCCTAAGTCTCCAATGGTCGAGCTGCATACACCTAACTGCTAGAACTAAGTTTTAACCCTACTCGGGTAAAACATTTTGAACCAACTTGTGGTCTTGTTAGCATGGACTACGTTTGCTCTGATCTCTCATACCTGTTGAGAGTACGTAGGCACGAGACGGCGATGTCTCGGCGAGAAACCTTCCCCCTTTCACCCGTAGTTAGTCAAACTACGTTGACTCTGACCTTCCCATTGCACGAGGGAGTACGTAGGCACAGAGCGGCGATGCTTTGCCGAGTCTCTTTTCTTTTCTTTCGTCCCTGAGACCTTTATCTAGATAGATAAAACCCTATAGATAGATAACAAGCGTGGATCCCGTCGAGTACGACGGACGTGAGGGGTGCTAATACCTTCCCCTTGCGTAATCGACTTCCGAACTCGAGATTTGGTTACGATGACCAATCTTATCCCGTTTTGCAGGTTTTCCCTGATCGTTTCCTTTCCCTCATTGGGATAAATAACGAACGGCGGCGACTCTTCTGTCATTGCCGGCCTTCCTTTTACAAGTAGCGACAGCTGGCGACTCTGCTGGGGACAGACATATCCCTTATGCGAGTCAATCCTAGCGCTTGTTTGTTTATCTTTGGGTGTTGTGTATATGTACTTTATTTGCTTTCGCATTTTACTTTCCGCATTGTATCATTATTGTTGTGCTGTGGGGTAGGAATGTTCCATTGAGAGATAAGCCAGACCTAGGCTTGAGTACAAACCTAGCATTAGTAGTGGAGATTAGTGGGGGACCTTCTTGCTTAGCAGGCACAATTCCCCATGAAATTCGCGCTCAGACGAGATTCTCTTTGATGATTTCCTTTCTGGTCCTTAGGATCTGAGGGGATTTTTGATATGAGGGTTGTCGACTATGGGGACCGATCATCTGTGATTCAGCTAAGTGAGGCCTCTTTGGGAGATGATGATGCCAAACCAGAAATGGTGAACGTATCATCATTTCTCGAAAGTCTTTGACGCTGATGAACGCATAGGATGCTGAATCTTATCAGTGGATATATCCATACCTATGAGAGGGATTGGTTTATGTAGGAAACCTTGACTTTCAGACTACCCGGTTTTCCTTACAGTGTGAATCTGTGTTCTTGATACAAGGGGTCCTAATGTCAGTGTTATGTTCTTGCTAAAGCGAAGTGCTGGTTATTCTCGATCAACAACACAACAATCTTGATCCCCTGTGTGCATTTGCATTTTCATTTTCATCTGCATTTCATTAACATGTATTTATGTTGCAGGTGCATATTTCTTCCGCGATTCTAGTGATCTTGTTATTATTTCTGACATGGAGCCCTTGAAGAGGACAATAGCCTACAGGTTCCCTACTCCAGATGTTAGTTCTTTGCAGAGTTTGATTGACATGGTTGATGGCAAAGTGATGGAAGACTTCAGGTAATGTTATGGGAGATTGTTGAGATGTGTCTGCAAGCCTTCAGCATATGAGATCAGTGGTATTTACACTCTTTTACAGTTCTATGACCCGCAGCTGAGGTGCTTTGTTTTTCCGGATTATATTCTGGCGCCCACCCTAGAGGAGTATTCTGAGATGCTAGGTGTTCCTGTCTTATACCAGATGTCATTCTATCATATTGATGATGAGCCTAATCTGGCTAAGCTTGCTACTGCACTGTATTTAGATGTATGCGAGTTGGAGGGGAAGTTGGTCAAGAGGAGTGGGATATCTGGTTTTCTTTTGCCTTTCCTGGTTGAGAAGGCTCAGCAGTTCGCCAAAGAGGGGTGTTGGATTGTGTTTAGCGCCATTCTAGCTCTCTGTATATATGGTATTGTGTTGTTCCCTAACCTTCTAGATTTTGTAGATGCAGATGTTTTCCACATATTTGCTTCCGGGAATCAGGTACCTACTCTATTAGGAGACATCTATCATTTTGTTCATCACAAGAATAAGAACCGAAGGGGAAAGAATGTAGCTTGTTGTGTTCCTTTGTTGTATAGGTGGTTTGCTAGTCATATGCCCAAGACAGGTTCGTTTGTTGCTACTGCCGGTACTTCAGAGTGGTCGGAGAGGTTGATGGGTCTATCTGCAGAGAACATTACTTGGTTTGACAGGGATATGCTTGGTATAGATATCATTTATAGTTGTAGTGGATTTCCTAACGTCCCTTTGGTCGGAAGGAAAGGATGCATCAACTATAACCTATCTTTGTTGGTTAGGCAGTTTGGATACGCGCTGAGGGATCCTCCTAAGGAAGAAGAGATACAGGAATCTCTGTATCTCACCGGATTGTTAGAGGATGATGCCTTATTTAGACTTGAGCATGCTTGGAACAACATTCACAGGAAGAGGAAAGCATTGTTGGGAAAGAGTAATAGCCGAGCCTATGATCCTTACCTGACTTGGATTTGTGAGAGAGTTGCGAAGTTTCTGATGCCGTTTCCTTCTGTGGAGCCTTTGTATCCTCTCATGATTGAGGAACCCACCACCGTGGACATTCAGAAGTACAATCAGTTATGGTTTGAGAAGGAAGAGTTGAGAAAAGCTAACGAAGAGTTGGAGAAAGAAATCATTCAGCTCCGGAGTGAGAAGATTGAGGTTGTTCATTCTTTCAAAAAACAAACTGAGCTTATGAACAAATTGGGTACAGATTTGACCAAGGAGACCAGTTCTCAAGAGCGCTTGGGCTTGGATTTCAAAGCTGTTAGTAGTGTTCTTGCGTCCAAGAAGAAAGATTTGGATAGAGATTACTTAAAGATTTCTAAGTTTAACAACCAATGGAATGCTACGCTCACCAACAACAAAGAGCGCGAGGACAAGTTGAAGCTGCAGATCAGCAAGTTGAAGACTCAGCTCAGAGCAAAAGACGAGAAGATTTTAGCAGAGGCATCACTCATACGGAACAGTGAGTACAGACTGAACGAAGCTATTGCAAACTTGAAGGATTGCAGGTTGAGAGCTGATTCCAAGAGGTGCAGGCTTGAGGAATGCTTTGGGGAAGGGGCCTTTGAAGACTATGTTGAGGGTCTACAGCACACTATTAGCCAGCGAGAGCTACTTATTCAGGGACTACTTGCTAGACCAGATCATCCTGAGATGCAGGAGTTGCTAGAGGACTTCCGGTCTTGTCATCCATCTTGACAATCTTGTTTTTCTTTGTAGCTTTGTTGCTTATTGCTCGTTGTACCGACCATCACTAGGCTTGTTGGTTGAGGTCCTTTCTATTGTACTCAGTTATTGTTGCTTGTACATTGCATGTTGGCCTATGATTATATTCGAGGAGTTTCTGTTATATGCTTGTCTGTAGGGTTCTCCATTTTGTATGTTTCTCCCGAAAACTAGAATCGAGGGGGAAATTTCCCTGTTGCATACATACATGTTTGAATTTTGCATTTTTGCATTGCAGGTGCATCAGAACTGTTAATCTTATTTCCTGTCCGTTAGTGTGTTTCAGGATTGCCGATCAAATAACTCACCGATACGCTACCAGGGGGAATCAGAGAAGAGTGATGGAGCAAATGCAAGCAGATATGTAGGAAATGAGGGACCGGATGGCCCAGTTTATGGAGGTAATGTAGAGAGTGTCTAACGGACAAGAGCAACTCCGTACTTTGGTGCAGCCCTTGATTGCACGTGTTGATAGTAGTGGTGTGTTGCATGGTGGGAATACTTCCAACCCTCCACATGTTGAGACTCCTCGAGCTGATAACTCTATGCCTA
This sequence comes from Lathyrus sativus, assembly GCA_963859935.3. NCBI lineage: Eukaryota > Viridiplantae > Streptophyta > Magnoliopsida > Fabales > Fabaceae > Lathyrus > Lathyrus sativus. Next base: position 570,992,900 of record OZ012740.1, on the reverse strand, counting down.
CTTTGGTTATCCCTACTGCTGGAGGGAATGGTAATGCTGCTGGTTCTGGTAATGTTGCTGGTTTCGACAACACTGGTTTTGGTAATGCTGGAAATGGTAATGTTAATGGGAATGGTTATGGTCCTGATACCACTTGTACTATACATGGTAATATAGATCAACTCTGGAATGAAGACAGACAAGATGATGTGTTCTCACCAAGGGTTGTGGTTGTTGAGTTGCCCTCCGAAGCTGATAAGAGGATCAAGATGATTGAAGAAAAAATGAAGTCTCTTGAAAGTCAAAATTCCATGGGCCTTAATATGGCTAATCTGGGACTGATCCCGGATCTGAGAGTGCCGCTGAAGTTCAAAGTCCCAGACTTTGACAAATATAAGGGTACCACCTGCCCAAGAGTTCATCTGAGATCCTACTATCGTAAAATGTCTGCCTACTCGAACGACAAAAAATTGCTCATGCATTTCTTTCAGGACAGTTTGTCTGGTCCTTCGTTGGAGTGGTACATGAGTCTGGAACCTGTGAATGTCCGCAGTTGGAGGGACCTAGCTGAGGCCTTTGTGAAACATTACCAATATAACAGCGACCTTGCTCCTAACAGGGTCCAGCTTCAGAATCTTTCACAAAGGAACAATGAGTGTTTTAAAGAATATGCCCAAAGGTGGCGGGAGTTAGCAGCCAGGGTGCAGCCGCCCATGGTGGAATGTGAGCTCATTGATATGTTCGACGCCAATTTGCCTGGCGTCTATTACGAGAAGCTCATTAGTAGCATGTCAGGTAGTTTCTCTGACTTAATCATCACCGGAGAGAGGGTGGAAAATGGTATCAAGTTAGGGAATATTAGTGCTGGTGAAATGCCCTCAGCTGGAGGAGGAGGTAAGAAGGTATTCGGTAACAAGAAATGAGAAGGAGATACCAATTCAGTGTCTAGTTCTCGTGGGAGAGGTAGAGGTCAGAATCGTCAGCAACATCAGGTTGCTAGTATTACAATTCCCGCAATTCAGCAGTAACCACAGCAGCAACAACGTCAACAACAATAACCACCGCAGCAGGGTTATAAAAGATATTAGGACCGAGGCAGGGCGGCAGTGAATAGACATTTTGACGCTCCTCCCATGCCGTATTCCCAGTTATTGCAAGCTTTGTTACAACTGCAGTTGGTTCAAAAGAGGACTATGGCTCCCCTGACTGGGCCACCTCCACCCAGGTATGATGCGAACGCTCGCTGCGAGTTTCATTCAGGTGCCCCGGGGCACAATGTCGATAATTGTAAGGCCTTTAAACATAAAGTGCAGGACATGATTGATAACAAAGAAATTAACTTCTCCAATGGTGTTCCCAACGTCATACAAAATCCTATGCCAAATCATGGGCAAGTCGGAGTCAATGCAATCATCGAGGATGATGGTTTAGATTTAATAACAGATGTTAGTGCGCTGAAGACACCATTGAGCTTTGTGAAGGCTAAACTGTTGAAGGGGGGGTGTTTTCCCAGGTTGTGCTGAAGATTCTGCTGAATGTCTGAATGATCCTGAGGGATGTATGCATTTGAAGGGCTATATTCAAGATATGATGGATAGTGGGGTCTTGCAGTTTAATTGGGCTGTTGAGAGCAAGTTTGAAGAGTTGGTAGCTGAGGAAAGGGATGAGATTGCAACGATTTCCATTCCGTACAAAACCATTACCATTTATGCGCCAAGACCACCAACAATAACCATAACTAAAGCAGGTCCCGTACCGTTTGAAAACACCAAGGCTATTCCGTGGAACTATGGAGCTGAAGTGTATTGCAACGGACAGAAACTAGATTTGAATGGTCCCCTGTGGATTCAGTGGATAATCTTGTGGAAGCCTGAGGAATTACCCGCAGTGGCCGAGTCTTTTTGTCACCTGAAGTGGTTGCTAATAGGGTTGACAAAGGAAAAAGTAAAGTTGTGGTAGAGGAAACTTCTCAGGCTGGAGAGAAGGAATTTTTGTTAAAGGATGCAGAAGAGTTTATGAGGTTGATATGAAAGAGTGACTACAAGATAGTCGATCATTTGCAGCAAAGTCCTTCTAAAATATCAATCCTGTCTTTGTTACTATGTTCAGAAGCGCATCAGAACGCATTGTTGAGAATACTGAATACTGCTTACGTGCCGCAAGAGATTTCGGTTAATCAACTCGAAGGGGTTGTTTCACACATAAACACAGGGATGGACTGGGTTTTACAGACTTGGATTTGACGCCAAGGGGCAGGAACCATAATTGTGTGTTGCACATATCCATAGAATGCTGAGGGGCTGTTATGTCTCATGTACTCGTTGATACATGATCGTGTTTAAATGTACTTCCGAAGAAAGCCCTAATGAAGTTGGGAATGCAAGGTCTGATCTGCACGCCAAGTGATTTGGTAGTATGTGCTTTCGACGGCACCAGAAGGTCTGTGTTCGGAGAGGTGACATTGCCTATTCAGGTGAAACCTGAAGTATTTGATGTAGTGTTCTACATTATGGACATCCAACGTGCCTATAGCTGTTTATTAGGCCGTCCATGGATTCATTCAGCGGGAGTTGTGACCTCCACGCTACATCAGAAGCTAAAGTATATGGTTGGTGGTAGTGATGTCACAGTGTGCGGAGAAGAGGACATAATGATCAGTCACTTATCATCCTTCAAATATGTCGAGGTGGACGAAGAAATCCATGAAACTCTTTGTCAAGCTTTTGAAACAGTCCAGATTAAAGATAAATCTCCTGTTGTGAGCAAGGCGCCGGAGGTGGACATGTCTTCTTTTAAGGAGGCCCAAGCAGCAGTGCAGGCCGGGGTAGCGCAAGGTTGGGGCCAGGTATTGGAGATTCCCAACAAGCAGGATAAGTTTGGTTTGGGGTACCGCCCGTCATTTTCTTCTTCTTCATCCTCGCAAAGCACACCGCGCTATAAGGGACCTGTGCAGTTCACTAAAGGAGGAGTTATCTTCGAAAGGATCAATGCGATTTTAGACGAAGAGGGAGATAGCGATTATGACATGGACGCTTGGATCAAGCCTTGCACTCCAGGATAGAGTCTGCGCAATTGGTCTATTGAAGAACTCATTCAAGTGACAACAGAACAATAATTCTTTATTTTCCCGATTATTGTACTACCCTATGTTCTACCCGGAGCATAGCGGTATTTTGTTTCAGGGCCTTATTGTTTATGCTTGAATATTGCTTTATCAATTAATCAAAGGGCGTTTTTCTCATTCAAATTTTGTGATCCTTGTCTTTCTTATTTTATCTTTCACAGTAAAATGGCAATGTGGTTTGTGCTTGTTTGCATATCATTTGAAGCGTTTAACCATTTTTATTGCAGGATTCCCATTGCGGATGACACCGATTCAGAACCTCCTATGACTCGCTTCAACTTTGATCACCCGATATATCAAGCTGAAGAAGAGATTGATGAAGATGAAGACTTGCCAGAAGAGCTAGCTAGACTCTTGAAACAAAAAGAGAAGATTATTCTACCTCATCAGGAGGAAATTGAGGTTATCAATTTGGGTTCTGAAGAAGTTGTTAGAAATGTTTGGATAGGGGATGCGCTGCAGAGTGACATCAAGAAAAGATTGGTCGAGATGCTCCGTGAGTATAGTGATATCTTTGCTTGGTCATACGAAGACATGCCCGGGCTTGACACAGACATTGTGGTTTATCGCTTGCCATTGCGTGAAGAGTGTCCACTAGTCAAACAGTTAGGCGTACAAGACCAGATATGGCTGTGAAAATCAAAGAAGAAGTCCAGAAGCAGTTGGACGCAGGATTTTTAGCCGTAACAACTTACCCTTCGTGGGTCGCCAACATCGTGCATGTACCTAAGAAGGACGGGAAGGTACAGATGTATGTAGATTACAGAGATTTGAATAAGGCGAGCCCAAAGGATGACTTCCCGCTCCCTCACATTGACGTATTGGTTGACAATACTGCTTAATACTTTGTATTTTCATTCATGGATGGTTTTTCCAGTTATAATCAGATCAAGATGGCACTGGAAGATATGGAGAAAACAACGTTCATTACACCGTGGGGGACTTTCTGTTACAAGGTAATGCCTTTTGGGTTGAAAAATGCAGAGGCAACCTACCAGCGGGCTATGGTCACTTTGTTTCATGATATGATTCATCATGAGATTGAAGTATATGTTGATGATATGATAGCAAAGTCACAAACAAAGGAAGAGCATTTGGTCAACTTGTTGAAGCTGTTTGAGAGGCTCAGGAAGTTCAGATTGAGGTTGAATCCAAATAAGTGCACTTTTGGAGTTCGGTCCGGAATGTTATTGGGGTTCATTGTCAGTGAAAGAGGAATCGAGGTCGATCCTGCAAAAATAAAAGTTATACAAGATATGCCAGCGCCGAAAACAGAAAAAGAGGTTCGTGGTTTCTTGGGGAGATTGAACTACATTGCTCGGTTCATATCTCATCTCACAGCCACGTGTGAACCATTGTTTAAATTGCTAAAGAAAGATCAGGCGGTCGTCTGGAATGAAAATTGTCAAAAAGCATTTGATAAGATAAAAGAATATTTGCAGAAGCCTCCGATACTGATACCCCCAGTAGCTGGAAGACCTTTGATAATGTATCTAACGGTTCTTGAGAACAGCATGGGTTGTGTTCTCGGTCAGCACGACGAGACTGGAAGAAAATAGCACACGATATATTATCTGAGTAAAAAGTTCACAGACTGTGAGTCCCGTTACTCAATGCTCGAGAAAACGTGTTGCGCACTCGCATGGGCTGCCAAACGTTTGAGGCAGTATATGCTTAATCATACAACCATGCTGATTTCGAAGATGGATTCGATCAAGTATGTCTTCGAGAAGCAAGCGCTCTCAGGAAGAATTGTCAGATGGCAGATGGTACTGATAGAGTATGATATCCAATATGTTTCCTAGAAAGCCATCAAAGGAAGTGTTCTATCAGGGTACCTCGCTGAACAACCAATCTAAGACTAGCAACCGATGAAGTTTGAATTTCTTGACGAAGACATCATGTTCCTCAAGATGAAGGATTGTGAAGAGCCATTACCTGACGAAGGTCCAGAGAAGGGTTCTCAATGGCAGATGATATTCGACGGCGCTGTCAACTCCTATGGTAGTGGAATTGGGGCAATTATCACGACGCCTCATGGTACTCATATCCCCTTCACTGCCAGGTTGACATTCCCTTGCACTAATAATGAAGCCGAGTACAAAGCGTGCAACATGTGTCTGGAAGAGGCTATTGATTTGAGAATCAAGAATTTGGATGTGTATGGCGATTCAACGCTAGTAGTTAATCATATCATGGGAGAGTGGGTGACTTAGCAACCTAATATGATTCCTTACAAGGATTATGTAAGAAGGATGCTACCATTCTTTGATAATGTAGAGTTCCACCATGCGCCAAGAGCAGATAATCAGATGGCAAACGCTATGGCAACGCTATCTTTGATGTATAAGGTGAACTATTGGAATGATGCTCCAAGAATAGTCATCTCGCACCTTGATAGGCCCACGTTCGTATTCGCTATTGAGGAAGCTGCTGATGGCAAGCCATGGTTTTACGACATACAGAATCTCCTTAAGAACCAAGAGTATCCTCCAGGGGCGTCGACCCAGGATAAGAAGACTCTGAGGAGATCGGATGGGAACTTTTATTTGAACCAGGATGGCGTGCTTTACAGAAGAAACTATGACTTGGTGTTATTGAGGTGTGTGGACGAAAAAGAAGCAAGTTTGCTTATGGAAGAAGTCCACGATGGTACTTTTGGTACACATGCCGGCGGACATGCCATGTCTCGGAAACTATTACGAGCAGGGTATTATTGGCTAACCATGGAGTCAGATTGTTTCAAATTTGTAAAGAAATGCCATAAATACCAAATTTATGCAGGCAAGATTCATGTGTCGCCGTGTCCTCTGAACGTCATGGCATCTCCTTGGCCCTTTTCCATGTGGGGCATTGACATGATTGGCAAGATTGAGCCAACCGCATCCAATGGACATCGTTTCATCTTGGTCGCCATTGATTACTTTACTAAGTGGGTTGAGGCAGCCTTGTGTACCAATGTCACAAAGCAAGTTGTAGCTCGATTCATAAAGAAGGACATCATCTGTAGATACGGAGTGCCTGAACGAATCATTACTGACAATGGTTCAAATTTGAACAATAAGATGATGAAGGAATTGTGCCAGAATTTCAAAATCGAGCATCACAACTCATCTCCCTATCGTCCGAAGATGAATGACGCTGTTGAAGTGGCCAACAAGAATATCAAGAAAATAGTGCAAAAGATGGTTGTCACTTACAAGGATTGGCATGAGATGTTGCCCTTTGCTTTACAAGGTTATCGTACTAAGGTACGTACATCAACTATGGCAACTCCTTTCTCGCTGGTGTATGGTATGGAAGCTGTCCTACCATTGGAGGTCGAGATTCCTTCTTTAAGAGTGTTGGTCGACGTCAAGCTCGATGAGGCAGAATGGATAAAGAACAGATTGAATCAGCTTAGCCTGATGGATGAGAAAAGGCTAGAGTCTATTGCATATGGTCGGTTGTATCAGAGTCGGATGAAGAAAGCTTTTGAAAAGAAGGTGCGCCCTCGAAGCTTTCAGACGGGTGATCTTGTGCTGAAAAAGATTCTCCCACCACAATCAGATCACAGGGGAAAATGGACTCCCAATTATGAATGTCCATACGTTGTGTGAAAGGTATTCTCCAGAGGATCCTTGTTGTTATCCACCATGGATGGTGAGGATTTTACATCCCCTGTGAACGCAGACGCAGTTAAAAAATACTTTGCTTAAAGAGACCCGCTGAAAAGAAGAAAAAAAAGAAAATCCAGGCAAAAATGGGGCATCCCGATGAACCATAAAAAAAAGAATGGGTTCGGGCAAAAATTAGGGATAAAAATGAAAAGATGTAAACAAAGTCGAAAACCTGAAAAGGCGACTTTGGCAAAAAAGGGTATCCCGATGAATTGAAAACCCAAAAGGGCGATTCAGGCAAAAGTTAGGGATTGAAAAGCAAATGACTGTAGTCTGCGTTTGAACTTCATTTCTTAGTGGTTGGGAGGACCTGAGGGCCGTTTATCCGAATCAATCTCTTCTAAAGACGAAGTATCGGGAAAGCATCGAGGTCAGGCGAGTCATAGAGGGATCAGCTCATGGTGTTTGTCTGTGCCACATTGCCAAAATTTATGTACAGTTTTGTATATTTCTGTGCATATCTGTATATTTTTTGCGCAGCTTCCTCTTTTTAGGAGTTGCATATGTTGTAAAACTTTGCCTATTTACAGGCCATCTATTAATAAACATATATTATTCAGTATCTTGTCTGCTTTGCTTTAACGTTTACTGTTTTGTTTGTGAAAAACGCCCAATGTTCTGATAAACTTGCACATACATAAACTTGCAGGCTTTGACCAATAATTGTTAAAACTTTGAGTTAATTGAACAATGTCACGAATGATGACCGAGATAGTTCCGTTTGCATAGGATATCCTGTCTGTTTGTTCATTTTTGCAGGGTCGTTACCCTTGGGGCAAAGAGGTATGGATGAAATTCATTTTATCTCCAGCCAGAGTCTATTTCCCCAGCAAGCAGAGTTTGCATCTCTATCCCTAGTAGAGTTGTATGCAGTTTAAGTGAGCAGGTAGTGTATACACTTACCCTCGGCAGTTGGTACACATTTAATCCCCGCGAAGTGCATTTCTTCCCACTGAGTAATCTACAGCCAAGGTAGATTCGTCCCCAGCTAAGTAATCCCCGGCAGGTTGGAGGAATTTTGTTACCCCGACATTTTCTTTGCAGGAAGCCAGCCAGGGCCCGTTTCCTCAACATAAGTCCAATTTTTATTGGCATGGGTAGGGTGTTTCCCCAGCATGGTTGTTTCTCCAATAGGGTGGTTTCCGTATTTCTAGCATTTATATTGCTGATTCAGTACTGTTGCATCTGCATGCGTGCATAGCATCTACCCAAAAGCGTAACATTTCCATTTCATATGGAGCATTACGCCATTGTCAAACATATGCATGTGAAACACAAGCCAGGTTGTTACCTCTTTGTTTCAGGTGTATCTCTCAGATGGTTGATAACTTCGCCCGCGTGGTATCTTGACCCCGGCTTATGTTATTTCCCCAGCGGAGTTTCCTTGTGATTGTCATCATTGGATGATTTTAACTTTGTGTGGATCTTGATGCTCACTTCTATTTAGTGAAGGCCTGACGGCAATGTCAGATGCCCTTATCTTTAGATCCGATGCAGGTTGTATCCCTTGTGGTTGTCTGACAGCGATGTCAGACATTTTTATCCCCTACAGATACCTGGAGGTGATGTCAGATCCTTATCTACTTCATGTCTTACTGGCGGCGATGTCAGATGTTTCTCAAATTTATGGTTGTCTGGTGGTGATGTCAGATGTTTCTCAGCTTTATGGTTACTGACGGCGATGTTAGAGGTTTCTCAAAGTTGTGGTTGTTTAGCTGTGATGTCGGATGCTTATTAATTTTGTGAAAGGCTGGCGGCGATGTCATGTGTTTTACTGATTGGATATTGATGACTGGCGAGGATGTCAGATGTTTCTTAACTGCGTGGATACCTGACGGCGAGGTCAGGTTCTTTCATCCCCTGCAGGTTATTGACGGTGATGTCAGAAGCGTATCAACTCCGTAGGTTACTGACGGCAATGTCAGAGGTATATCAGCTCAATAGATGCTTGGTGGCGATGTCAAATATTCTGTATGGATTTGATCTTTGGATTTGTCACTCGCTTTTATTTAGTGATGGCCTGGCGGCGATGTCAGAGGACCGTATCTTTGGATTTGATGTCTGTTTTTTTTACTTAACAGAGAACTGGCGGCGATGTCAGGTATTTTCTCAATAGTGTGGTTGTTTGGCGGCAATGTCAAACGTTTCCCAACCTAAGGTTTATCTGGCGGCGATGTCAGATTTTCTTTAACATGGTGTTGTTCTGGCGGCGATGTCAGATGTTTATCAACATGATGTTTGCTTGGCAGCGATGTTAGGTGCATTTCTTCTTGGTGGTTGTCTGGCGGCGATGTCAGACATTTATCTACTGTGTGGTTATCTGGCGGCGATGTCAGATCCTTATCATCATTTGTTGTTGTCTGGCGACAATATCAAATGATATTATCTACTTTGTGGTTGTTCGGCGGCGATGTCGGATGTTTATTAGACTTGGAGGTCTGGCGGTGATGTCAGACGTTTATCATGTTTACGGGTTTGGCGATGAGGTCAGAAAATTTTATCCCCCGTGGATGCCTGGCGGCGATGTCAGATGTCTTTACCAACTTTGTTGGTGCCTGGCGGCGATGTCAGATACTGTTCAATTCTTTACTAATCCAATTCTTGGAGTTGTTACCTGTTTTTATTTAACAGGAGCCTGACGACGATGTCAGGAGTTTTGTCAACTGAGTGTGAGTGCCTGACGGCGATGTCAGATATGCCGTATCCGTTGTATGATTTTGTGTTCTTTCCGACTTAGTGTCGTTAGCTGGCGGCGATGTCAGATGATTCTTTCATCGGCGGGTCGACGTTGCAACCATTATTCAGATATCTTTGGAGATTGTTTTCCCCAATCGGAGTTTGCAGTTTATTTATGTGGTTGGAAAATTTTAGGGTTCGTTGGTATTCAACCGTCTTTTACCTTGATTGTTTCAAAGTCGTCCGCTTCTCACCCAGTCAGGTCCAAGTCGCTTGAATAGGGGCAGCTGTTGTACCCCAAAATTTGCCCAACCATTTTCTTAGCTTGGTTTATGTTTCATTTTATTTTTCTTCTAGCATTTGCATTGCATAGCATTGTTCATTTAGCAGGGGATCAAGAGAGGTGTGCATATTAAGAGGAGTACCAAAGGTTCTAAGCCTAAGCAAGAGGTCTTACTCAAGCATGAGTGCTCATCAAGTCACTAAGAAGTGGTTAATGCTCTCTAAAAGAGTTGATGAATATATGTGGATTATCTCCTAGCTTGGAGGTCAGTTGGGATCATCAAAGGTTTGTGAATTCATGATTATGGATATGGGATGTTGAGGAAGCTCATTGAGTGCTTTGAGGGCCATGGTGGAGCTTATCCAAGTCATTGTATCATGTGTAAGAAGCCACAGTCAAGAGTGGTGCATCTAGGGTTTCCATTTGGTCAATCCTAAGTCAACTGTGTTTTTGAAGGAGATTAAGACTCAGTCCTAAGTCATGGTGATCATTAAATGTTGTGTTGAGGCATTTGAGATGTTATTCCAAGATCCATTCAAGAAGAATCAAGAGTGTGAGAAAATACTAAATTAGGGTTCTCAGTGTAAAATCTCCTATTTAGTGCCTAACTTCAAGACCACACATCTCAAGATGTAAGTGGAATCTCACTTTGATGAAAACATGAAACTTGTAGAAATGTTTCTAGCTTTCTTTTGAGTACTAGAACTCATCCATTGAATTTCTAGAACTCAAGTTATGATGCTGACAAGTTATGGGTCCTTAGATAAATGTGATTTTGGTCAACAAAAGTCAACCAACTTCCAAGGAATTTTTGACCTAGAATCATGTTTCATCTCACTTTGACCCAAACATTAAAGTTATTCCTCATGATCTTAGCTTTCCAAAAAGTACTAGAAGTCCTTCATCTGATTTGTAGAATTCAAGTTATGAAGCTTGCAAGGCAGGGGTATTTTAGGAAAGTAAGATTACATGTCATTTTCATTATAGGTCCATTTCATGACTTTGCACACTTCAAATGCAACTTTTCCCAACAAGAAACTTACTCCAAATAGTCACAATTTATCTTAGAACACTCAATTGTCATGGATCTGGCTAGGGTTTGAGAATTGGTGAGAGAATTTTCATGAAAGAGCTTTAAAAGGGGAAAATTCAATTAATTTGATTTTGAACCATTAGAAGGCATGTTTATGCATATTTTGAGTCACAAGAATATAACAAACAAGATGCACAAATTGGATTTGAGTTTTGGTGTTGTTTTCACGTGTATTTCAATGGCTATTTCAAGTGCAAATTTCATAATCCAATATCAACCATTTGATCAAATCAAGGGATGAATCCTATCTACATGATCAAAGTGAAATCCCAGCAGTGTATTTGAGTGAAAAACAAGGCAATTGGAGAGAGTTTTAACGTGTGCATGAAGCTCCAAAATTCAAATTGGGCAATTTTGCAATTCTCACAATTCAGCCACAATAGGGCCTCCATTAGCCGCTATATCCATCAAATATAAGGGGCAAATCATTTCTGAATCATTTTTAGAGGCATTTTCGTGAAGAATTGAGTAGAGCATAGTTGGAGCAATCAAGTGGAAATTCAAAATCGTGAATCCTGATTTGAGCCATTTCAAGCAGAATTGAAGCATCATTCTTCTTCCTCAAGTGAATTGGAGTGTTTCTGGATCATTTTCATCAAGTTTAAGCACCTATGAAGCTCCAACGGAGAGGCTCCATTAGGTAAACTCTAGATCCAAATTTCTCTCTTAATACGCGTCTATTTCACTCCATTTTTGTTGCATTCTGAAGTCCTACTTATGTAGGCAAATGCTGGACCATACTTGTTCATGTTTATTGCAATTTCAGATTTGAGCTTGAATTTTATTTTCTTCGATTTGGCTTATTCTTGTATGATTGTTGAAAACTAAGCTTGGATTCGTGTTCTACATAACACGAGGATGAGTTTAGACTCAAATTTTACATGATTTGGTTGAGTTTTGGATCTGGTCCACCGGAGTATGGTCAGAGAAGATGACCGGAACAGTGGTTCCGGCATCTGGTTTTTTCTCCGTTTTGATGATGTGGCTTGCTTATGTGTCTGTTTGAAAGGATGATTGAAGGAGATCTACGATTGAGATCTCGTTTGACTTGCTTATGTGTCTGTTTGACCTGCCAGCATATTAAGTGATGCGCTACATTTTGATCTTGGATCAGACTGGGCTGGATTTACTTTTGGTACCCCCCCTTTCATGCGCAACCCAATCTTTTGCCTATTTTTGTTGCTATTCACACGGTTGGTTTATTCTATTTTATTTTATTTTTTTATTTTTGGATCTATTTAGATTTAATCCAAAATAAAATGCTTTCAATGATGATAAAATTTCCCAAAAATATTTTCTAGACATTTTTGGATGTCTTGTGATTTTAGAAATTTTTATTTTATTTTTTGATTATTTTTCAATTTAAAAAAGAATTTGTTCATTGGAAGTGTTTTAATTGAACTTTATCTTGACATTTTCTTGTTTTGGTTTTGTTTTTTTTCTTTTCCTTTTGATCCAATGACTGAAAATCAATCCTCTTATCATTGATGAGTTTAGTGATTTTTGAGGACCATTTTACCCTTGTTTCATTGAGTTTTGTTTTGACTTTGATAGCATTTCATTTGACCCTCGACAATCCTCCTTTACAATGGTGCACCCTTGTGAATCAATTTCTTTGGTGATTTTGTAAAGTGACATTGGTTGTAATTTCTTGGCCTCTGGTTGCCAACACTTTAATGTGATTCTTTCATTTTATTTGCTTATTTTTGAATCTTTTTCCTAATTTTGAGGTAACTTGAAAGTCAAGTTACCCCTAAGGGAGGTTCATACATACACATTGACCTAGTTTGCTTTGGAGATGACATTTATGGATCCTTTGAGCCTTCAATCCTTTTGGATTCATGTTGCTAACATGTTAAGGTTGCTGCTTGCTCAATTTTAGGTCATAACATTGTGTTTTACTTGTTCAAGTTTGTGCATCCTTTAGAGCTGTCAATTAGGGTTTTCATATGTGGCTTGTTTTGCACTCTTTTGTGTATGTGCTTGCATTTTCTTCTGGTGTGAATCCTTTTGCTTTTGTGCATTCTCCTCTCATCCCCACTTCTGTCCCGTGACTTAAGGATCACATTTGAGATAGCTTAGTCCCTCCTTAGGAGGTACTTGAAGCATGTCTTAAATGATGAACCTTTTAGGACCTTTTGGTGCATCTTTTGCACAAATCATGATGATGCTTTGGTTGAATGATATTTGGGGATACCTTGCTGTTTTATTTTCATGTTCTAACCCCTCTTTGAGTTGGGGTTCTTTTCTTTTCTCTTTTCATGTTGTTTGCTTTGTGGTTTTGTGGTTGATGTTTGAATGGTTTAGGCCATTTCATCCTACTTTTGGTGCAGTTGTGTGATTTCATTTATGTGCATTTCTCTTCCTTTCTTCTTTACATTTATCATATGCATGCTTGAGGTTGAGATGGGCTTGTGGAGGCTACTTCCCCACACTATTTTCCTCCCTCACTTTCATCCTATTTGTGCATTCTATGTTTGCATAATTGCATTTTCATGTTCCTTTCTTCTTCTTTTTCTTTTGTCTTTCTTCCCTTAGGATCTTTAACTTCTCTTACTCAAGAGAGGTTATGATAGACATTAGGTGCTAAACCATGCATGATAACATTAGGTAGTTCCCTTTTGTATCCCAACTCTAAGTCCACTTTGCATGACAACTTTTAGGTTTGAGTTGGTCTCCCTTTAGTGTGTCCTTTCTCTTCTCATCTTCAAACATTTTCAAAACACATAATAAAGGCTAATGAATGTTGTACGCTACGAGCCTTAAGCTACTTGGGAAATGGTGATTGAGTGGATTCCTCTCAATTGCCTAGAGTGTTTAGTGTACACCCTTAGAGTGATATGCAACACATTCGCTCCTAAGTCATAGTCTCTAGTGCAACATGAGTTACAAATCAAACTCAAAACACTTCTTCTCTAAAAAATACAAAAAAACTTCATATCTTTTTATCCTTCGGGATCTTATTTGGAAAACCTTTTTCATAAGGAGGGTTTTGTTAACTCTTGGTTCTACCGCAAACAGGTAACGCCTAAGTCTCCAATGGTCGAGCTGCATACACCTAACTGCTAGAACTAAGTTTTAACCCTACTCGGGTAAAACATTTTGAACCAACCTGTGGTCTTGTTAGCCCGAACTACGTTTGCTCTGATCTCTCATACCTGTTGAGAGTACGTAGGCACGAGACGGCGATGTCTCGGTGAGCAACCTTCCCCCTTTCACCCGTAGTTATCCGAACTACGTTGACTCTGACTTTCCCATTGCACGAGGGAGTACGTAGGCACAGAGCGGTGATGCTCTGCCGAGTCTCTTTTCTTTTCTTTTGTCCCTGAGACCTTTAGCTAGATAGATAAACACCCTGTAGATAGATAACAAGCGTGGATCCCGTCGAGTACGAAGGACGTGAGGGGTGCTAATACCTTCCCCTTGCGTAACCGACTCCCGAACCCGAGATTTGGTTACGATGACCAATCTTATCCCGTTTCACAGGTTTTCCCTGATCGTTTCCTTTCCCTCGTTGGGATAAATAACAAACGGTGGCGACTCTTCTGTCATTTTTGGCCTTCCTTTTCGCAGTAGCGACACATATAGAAACGGAAGAGAAGAATTGATAAACAAGAGAAACTGGCTACCAAAATGTCGCACCTGGATCTAGACACTATCGTGAAAGCTATAGGTCAATGAGAATAATTCCAAAACCGCCTTGAGAATCATAATGCACAATTTGAAAAGACATCAGCAAGACCACAATATTGGTAGGATACCTTTCAAGAGTTAATTAGCCGCCCAAAATATCAGTCCAGAAGTTCTGAAGTATCAGTATGTTGTACGAGGAGAGGCTGTTACACCTGTTTAGAATTTGTAAAGTTATTTGTGGGCCAATCCATTAGATACAGGCTATAGCGCATTCGAAAACCTGTTAAAGAAAAATAGAAATCAAATAAAGCTTGGAAGAGTGCAAGGCTGGTCTTGAAACTCACTTTAGTGAACTCACCACGCTTGCATCATTGGACCCTCCAAGACTCATATAATCTTCAAAGTGTTTAATCCAAGTTTTCGACAGACATGTTTAATCCACTATGAGAACAAGCAAGAAAGTTAAGGGAGTTTTGAAATCTAAGTGCACCATAATAAAAAGACCTGAATGGCGGTGAACTTACGCTTAGGCTCTGCATAGTTGTTGGTTCATGGTTTCATGATGTTGTAAGCTTGTCTTTGAACACCATATACACGGCGTGGAGGTTCGTTGATTCTCCAGTTAAGGCTGACCACTACTATCCTGCTACAATGGGGAACAAACTTTCAGAACAAAAATAGATTTGTCCTAATCACAGGAAATCAACAAAGGAAAGGGCATCGAATCGACATTTTCCAAGTTACCAAATCACCACTGTCCTTTGCAGGGAATCATAATTTATCACATACATCAATATTTCCAACCAAAATCAGTGATTTGAAACAGATCCTTAAGCATTTAATTGTCATAGTGAAAACAGAAAGATTTCTCCATCAAAATCAGTAGGAAATAATCACACGAAATCATAGTTGATATATCCTTTCCAAACTGGAATCAAAATCTTATACAATCAAAAACAAATCAGACAAATCAAACACTTCTTTAATCCTCATAAATCATAAGACAGAGAGACAAAATCTTGAACTATTTCTAAAACATTCAAGCGACATGTTCAAACTAATTAGGAAAGAATTCATCACAACAATCGTTAATAAGGGAAAGGGAATCAACGCGTTCAGGCCAAATTAGGAAGGAATTCAACAATTTTTTTCGAAATGATTAATTCTTTCCCAAAACAACGGTCGGAAATAATTGTTAGTTCCCAAATGAGGATAGAATTTCGAAAACAAGAGAACCCTATATATACACACAGAAACCCACATACGAGGGGGAGCGAACACGAAATTTGTGTAGTACGAGATACAAGAGCAAAAAAAAGAAGTAACAAGAGGACTTATCTGGATTGTCAAATCCACCTCGCCGGAGACTTAGGTTTGAATTGTGCACCGTTTGGGTTCCGTCTTCGTCCTTTCCGCGTTTCGCCGCCCAGAGGTAATGGTCCACGATATGTTCTCATTGTTGGCTAGTTCTTTGTTCGTTTAACGCGTTTTGTTCTTGTTTGAGTTGTTGGTATGCGTAGATTCGTTGTTCACCGTGAGAGTCTAGGTTTGAGTTGTGCGTCGTCCATTTCCATGGAGAAGAAGAATATATGATGGTGAGAATAAGAAGAAGAAGAGGAAACGAGAGGAGAAGAGAGAAGCTGAGGGAGGAAGAAAAACGGGATTGATTGAAGAAGAAGAAATGAATGGAGCGGCAGATTTGGGGATCTAGGGTTTCATTACCCTTTCTTGTTATTGCTGAGTCGGGCCGGCTGGGTTGATCACCACCGGCCCATTGTGTTTTTTTTAGTTTTTCTTGTTGTCTGTTTTTGTGTAGTTGGGTTGTGGCCCAGCTTTCCTTTTTCTTTTCTTTTTTAATAAAATAAAATACTAATAAATAGATAATAAATAAATAATAAAATAAATAACAATATTAAGATATAATAAAAATAAGTAAAGTCCAATTACATTTTTAATAATTTGGTTTTTTTTAAAGAAATATTTGGCTAATTAATTGTTAATTTAACTTTCATAATTTAATTTAGCAAAATTAATAACATTAAAAACAATTTAAATCATTTTTTTATATATATTAACAAACTTAAAAGCTTAATCCATTTTGTTAAAAGAATAACTTAATATTTAAAACTTAACCTATTTTCATCAGAACTTAATAATTTTTATGTAAAAAAAAGGAAGCGGCTCAATTACGATTCATTTGGAATTATTAATAACCTCGATTTCGAAATTCACTTATAATCGTCAACTTTGTATTGAAATTCAAATCTTAATCCTATTTCATTCACAATTGATAAGCTATTTGTTTTAAAATCATTTGTGAGCCTTAAATTCAATTTTTCTTAATTCGAGATTTGTATCGCTAATTTTAAATCACACTGCCATCATGATGTGTAACCTTATCCTGTTCTTTTCTGTTGATTAATATTGATTCGTGCACGTCCAATGGAAGAATATGTATATGAACTTAGTTGTATACATTGCATCTCATTTGCTTCATGTTCCCTCGCTCGATCCTTGATTTTTCAAGTCGATCAGCTTAGGATTTATCCCTACGCCTTAAGATAGGATAGATTTCCTTAGTTTATCTTTCAACTTAGACAAACCTTATAATACAATTCAATCATCTATTCTCCCCACAAGAGAATTAGACGTGATTCATTTTGACAGTCGAGATATAACTCTCCTGCCCCATAATGATATTGTGAGATGTAGAACCTTTTCCGCTTGAGAGAGGTATGTGGCATACTCGTTGATAAATCTGAGTGTTGATCCCTTCTCTCAATGTGATGCAAAGACCATCTCCTACAAGTTGTGGCGGTTAAGTCGAGTATTCTCCCTTAAGATGACGACTCGTCTTTTCTCCTAGAATCAATCAACAAACCTTCTCCCCCTTGGAACTTTGACCACGGTCAATGGTTCCTCAGTCCCTTTTAGGGGAACTACGAATACTCTGATTCCATTCCCGTCAGGATACGTAGGCACAAGATACGATTTTTTGGCGAGTATACTTAGAAATAAACCCCTAGGCTTTTCACACTTAGTAATAATAACACAATAAAACAAGAGGTTCCTATAGAGTAATACATATGTTTAGGATTCTAACACCTTCCCTAGGTATAACCAACCTCTGAACCTTAAATTCTCTTTATTGCTTTGTTTTACATTGCATATGGGTTATTCGTTCTTTTTCCCTTCCCTTGGGAAAATTAAAGACCGGTGGTGAACCATGAATTATGATTCAAGTTAATCCAATAGCTTGATATCCAATTCTCACCGCGACATATCCTTCGTCTTCTAAATGAATACACATAGCTTTCTGGAATAGTCATCAACGATGAATAGAAAATACCTTGCACCTGAGTGTGAAGGATTCCTTGCAGGCCCTCAAAGATCAACATGAATGTAATCCAGGGATTCATGTGTTCTTTGTTTGCCTTTGTTAAACTTCGCCCTACATGATTTACCAAATACACAAGATTCACAAAACTCCAACTTTTCGACTTTGTCACCTCCTAGCAGGTTCTGCTTCCCCATTTTAACCAGGCCTCTTTTGTTGACATGTCCCAATCTCATGTGCCATAATTATGTCTTCGACACAGGTTTCATGGATGCAACATTTGTCAAACCACTTACAACGTCAGCCTCAAGGGTATACAAGCCTTGTTTCTTCACACCTCTCAAGACTTCTTTCGACCCCTTCATGACTCTTAGGATACTTTTCTCTCCTTGAAAAATATATCCCTTTTTGTCAAATTCACCAAGAGAAATCAAATTTGTCTTAAAGTCAGGTACATACTTGACTTTAGTTAATAACCTTATTTACTCATCATGGAGCTTGAATCTCACAGATCAAATACCTGCAATTTTGTAAGATTTGTTGTTTCCAGCAGCACAAATCCACCATCTTGATCACATAGCTCCTCGAAAAATTCTCTGTTTGGAGTCATGTGCCAAGTGCAACCTAAATCCATAATCTAATCTTTTCTCGAGTCGCCACTTGAAACCACAAAAACATCAGATAAGTCGAAGTCATCTTGAACAATGGCTGCATTGTCATTACCTATATGATCTTTCAGACGTTCAGGGCACACCTTTCTTGTGTGACCCTCCTTCTTATAGTGATAACATTGAATACCAAATGTTTCGCCACTATAATACTTCTGTTGACTTTTACCTTTCTTCTTGTCAAACTTACCATCCTTTCACAATAATTTTCCCTTAACGGCCAAACCTTCGCCCACCGTCGAAGGTTTATGCTCCTTTCGTTTGTTCAATTCCTTAGAATACAAAGATGATTGAACTTCTTCAAAGGTCAGGGACTCCCTTCCATACAAGAGAGTTTCTTTGAAGTGGGCATGTGTTATGGGCAAAGCACATAACATCAATAGTGCTTGATCTTCATCATCGATCTTCACATTAATATTTTCAAGATCATGAATCAGCTTGTTGAACATATCCAACTACTCAGCCAACACTCTGTCTTCACTCATCTTGAATGAACACAAAGCTTGCTTCAGGTAGATTTGATTCACCAAAGATTTGGTCATGTACAAACTTTCAAGTTTCGCCCATAATCCTTTGATACCTGTCGAAGAAACTTATCACCAAGGCTCAACAATATTGCATTGTGGGCTTTCTCAATCAGGCCCGTCTTTTCTTTTGTCGTTAACGCAGCGTTCATGGCTGCCTCTCCCTTCAACGCTTCCAAACAACCCTACTGAACTAGTGGAGCTTTCATCTTCAAGCGCCAGAGACCGAAGTCGTTCACTTCGATGAACTTTTCAATCTTATACTTTGTTGAAGGCATCTTCTCCATGCTCACCGCACCAATTTGTTGTGAATCGGATGTCTTGAAACAAAATATAAACGGTTTATTTATGATCAAGAAACAAGGTAAAACAACAAGAAATAACAAGGATTGGTTATAAACTGCTATTCTTTCCTTACTCTTATAAAAAATTACAAGTATACAAGAATAACAGAATAATCTCTCTCTCTCTCTTGAAATTAGGATTTTATCTTCCTATTTTTCCTTATGCCAAGATTGAGAAACTAGCATCCTATTTATAAGAAAAATAGCACACTAACCTAATGGGCTTTTTAACAATGACTCATTACAAGATAACTTAGGGTACAAGTTAACTTAAACAATTGGGCTTATAAGCAAGGCCCAATTCAACATGCTAACAACCCTAGCAATATTGACTAATGCATGTTAGAACAAACTTCGACTACAACATACATTACTCTAACAGCAACATGCAAATATACTTCGACCTCATGCTTAATTCCTGTTGAACCAGAAGCTACCCTTTGACCATACTAGAGTTCGACCCAACATCTCACAAGTTAGTTTGATTTTATTTACACAACAATTCTAGTCTTTTGGGTGTATTGGGGATTTGGGTAGTTGTGTGTCTAGAGAGGGTTTACAATTTTTCCATACAAAAGTTATGGTGGAGAGGATTTTCTATTTTTCCGTCCAAAAATAATCGTTGAGAGGGTTTTCTATTTTTTTCGTCCAAAAATAGTTGTTGAAAGAGTTTTCTATTTTTTCGTTCAAAAATAGTTGTTGAGAGGGTTTGTAATTTTTCGTCCAAAAATTGCAAGTTAGTAATAAATTTTTTATTGTGAGTTTATTTTATTTTATTTGTATCAATTACTGGATATTTACTCTGGTTATATTCTCAACACTTTCATCCTTAATATTGATTGAATTAAAATAACAATATATTTTCTTAACAGTTAGAAAGTAAAGAAAAAAAAGTGTAATATCAACCTTATACTTATGAGTTTCTTTTTCTTATTGATCAAAATACTTATAGTTGAAAATTTGAAAATTGGTTTATTAAGTATTTATTAAAAAATATATTAGTTATACATATTTAATTAATTTATATTGACAATAAATATATTAAATTATTTTGTTAGATTTATTGAAAAGATGAAAAGGAAAGACAAAAAATATAAATAAATGCAATTCGAAAAGATAAGACTAACCATTTTTAAAAAAGGGAATATATATATATATATATATATATATATATATATATATATATATATATATATATATATATATATATATATATATATATATATATATATATATATATATATATATATATATATATATATATATATATATATATATATATATATATATATATATATCAATCAATTCTTTTTAGTGTTACTTTTCATCTCATAAATTCATCTCTAAAACTTTGAATATTTTTCAGTTTTTTATGAATAAGTCAAAATATTAATAAAATAATAGTCTCAAATTCTTTACCATCGCTATTTAACGAGGTGGAATAACAAGGAAAAACAAGACAAACAAGTGAAGATGAATATGAAAGAAACCCAAGAGCTTCCCCAATTCATGACACAACAATCGCAACAAGATCAAAACAATTCATCTATTGTCAGTAACCACCTCATGGGGCAGCCAATTGCCTCCATGAACAAGTCCAATATTCCTATCACAGTAACAAATGTCATTCCTAATGATATTTGTTATCATGTGTTTGAGATCGCTGCTGAAGCAGACGTCTCAAAAAGCCTATGTGATTACGTTCGTCGTCGAGGGAGAGGCATAAGCATTCTTAGTGGGAATGGAGAGGTGGCACAAGTCACGCTTCAGCAATCCCCAGAAAAAACTATAACCCTTCACGGAAGGTTCCAGATTAATTCAATATTTGGAACAATCCACCAGTTGTCCTCACAGACAGAGGTGGAAGGTTTGATTGTTAAATTATCTGATTCTAATGGACATGTGGTCGGAGGAAATGTAATTCCCCCTCTTGTGGCTTTTAGCCCGGTATTTTTGGTCGCTTATTCTTTTGCAGACATTGTATTTGAAAAGGAGACTTTTTTGGCTTATGACAGGGATAATCAAGAAGTGGCGTGCCTCGATGAAGCTGAACATGTGGCAAAAATTGATGGTAATCATTCATCATCTTCTTAAGGTCGTAAGTTCAGGAAAGATATGACGGCAAGCGCAACTTCACCACCAAAATCTCCGATTATAGCTAGATAGACATGTTATTTGCATATTGATGTTCAATCAGGACATATAATTAATAATACTTTGCATAACTTCAGTTTGATTTTAATTCATTATGATATATCTAGGTGAATAATTTGGTGGCTGGAATGAAATTTTTATATTGATATTTGTCTTTATGGTTTATGCTTAATCTTTTTCATTTGTTTCGTTACGAATCTCTCATATAATACAACAACAACAACAACAACAACCATGTCTTATCTCACTAGATAGGGTCAGCTACATAGAAAAACTTTTATCATAATGTTTTATCAAGAACCATGATTCCCTAATACAATATTGCATATAAAAATAGTTTCTTCTCTGACGATATTTATCTTTTTCTAATACATAATATGTTTCCATATATCAAACTATAATTGTTGTAAAATGGAATCTATGTTGAAAATTAAGTTGGAGAATTAATCAATTTTGTTGATCTTAGGGGTAAGCTAGTTGATGTGTTGGTATCGATTTAGGTGCGATCGATTGAACGAGGGTGATCGAAATTTAATTTTAAGTGAAAAATGAAATTTAAAAAAATTAGGTAGAACAAACATACAAGGGTGTTTCGAGAATAATATTTGAACGCTAGTTAAAGAATACAATAAATAGGGTACGAATGCATACAAATCAGGCCAATGAAGTGGTTGGACAACAATAACCCCAACCATGTTCTAACATATAAGTTTTTGATGGTGTACTTTAATTATTACAATTTTATTAAATCAATTATTCTTTTTTATTTATTAGAATTTATTTTATAATTTTCAACTTCTACAATCACAAACCATATTGTATTTTTTCAATAATAATATTATAATTATTATAGTGTTTATAACAATACATTATTTTTACATTTTTAAAAGTTATAGTTTGTAAATTGGAATATGCCTTACCTATTAATATATTGCTAAAGAGATGCACCATATCCTCAAGTAACTACTAATCAACTCGCATATCCACTTATTCGCTTAAGGAGTAAATGAGAGTTTTGTTAGCTAATTGTTAAGTAGATTTAATAAAGATACTTAAAGTTAGTTTGGATTTGAAATAGACTTGTGTTTCAACATAACCCTAAATTTCCTATACAAAAGAATCAAACATAAACCGTGAAACAAGGTTAAAAAAAACTTATAGAACTCGAGGTTTGGCCAATTTTTGTAGGCTAGACTATGATTTTCTTTTGCTTATGAAAAAAAAAGACAAAAATTCCTTAATTTCTCTTCTTCTTTCTCTACTCAATTGTCAAACCATTGCAGAGAAAATGAAAATATTTTTAATATCATATTTATTTTTGTTCAATTGATGTTGAAGGTGGATTTCAATTAATGGAGAGAGGAAATAAAAATTGCATAATATGTTACATAAGTTGAGCCGCGACACATCTATAATATAAGAAGTTTTGTTGTTATGGTTAATACAATTTTAACCTTTTGTTTGCATCCTCCACATTGTTAGAACATAAATTGGTGTTTAATATATCTCATTGTTTTGATGATAACATAAATGAAATTTTGCATAAAGGAAATATATACTCTAATTGTGTTTAAGTAATTTTGTTTCAGATCTTAAATTATATATTCATCTGGAAGCAAAAATTACATCTGCAAGTGTAAAGAACGTTAAGACTCTGAGCGTCAGAAGCAACATTTCAGAAGATTCTGAGCGCTGCTTGAAGAGACTTTGATCTGCTACAGATGACTCTGAGTGGAGCTAAGAAGAAATTGAGTAAAGAGCGTTACAGCATTGTTTCAGAAGACTCTGGAAGTACTTCATGCTGCAAGTACAGAGGCTCTGATATTCAACTCTTTGTTGTTTGTAACATTCACGCTTTAAGCACTATTGTTGCAAGACTCTGATCTGAAGAACAAGGAACTACATCAGAAGATCTGATGTTAGTTTATTCAGTTGAAAAAATGCCAGCTCAAAGAAAAGATTTGTTTCTAATCCCAACGTCTTCTCCAACGGCACTATTCCTCATTTATGCATGACACAATAATTCAGACACAAAACACATGTCTGAACATTCCTCTTCCTAGAAAGGAAAAGTCAATAGAGGACAAAAAGGCAACAGAGGCAGCAGAACATACAACAATGCACAGTCTTTGAGATAAGGACTTGAAGTAGTGTTTAAACAAGCTTCAGCATCTTTCCAATGTTGATGAATATTTGACAAACTCATTTGAAAGAAAACCAACTCACAAGCTCTCATTCAAATATTCTTCATAGCTTAACAGTTTTCATATTTGTTCTTAACTTTGTGTAAACATCACTGTTGTGATATAGCTTGTTGGAAGCAAAACACTAAACACAAATTGTTAGTTTATCTTTGTAAAAGATTTCCTTAAGAAGACCAAGTTGTGGTCAGATTTTCTTGAGAAGACTAAGACAGTTGTCTTAGTGGTTCACACTGTAATCAAGTTTGATATATTGGATTAAGTCCTTGTTGAGAAAGGCAAATCACCTGGGTAGGGTGGACTGGATTAGTTTGAGTTCAAACGAACCAGGATAAAAATATTGTGTTATTTTTCTATCTACAAAAGTTGTTTTAAAACCCTTATTCAACCCCCCCCCCCTCTAAGTGTTTTTCTCACCTTCAGTTGGCATCAGAACTTCGGTTCTGAAAGTGCTCTCACTTAACCGTGACAGAAAAGATCCAGTTGAGAAAAACTCCTAATATCTTGTTCTTTATTCATCATGGCTGCTGAAGCTTCTACTTCAACTTCATACAACAACAGATATGATGATAAAGACAGAATCAACACCAAACCTCCCATGTTTGATAGTAAGAAGTTTGACTATTGGAAAGATAGAATAGAAAGCTTCTTTCTAGGCTATGATGCTGATTTGTGGGATTTAATTTGGTAACTGATGGTTACATTCATCCTACCAAGGATGAAGGGAAAAAGGTTGACATAAAATCTATGTCTGATACACAGAAGAAGGAGTTTAGAAACCACCACAAAGCAAGAACCATCCTGTTAAATGCAATATCTCATACTGAGTATGAGAAAATAACAAACAGAGATACTGCATTTGATATGTTTGAATCTTTGAAGATGACTCATGAAGGAAACTCCCAAGTAAAGGAGACCAAGACTCTGGCCCTCATCCAGAAGTATGAAGCCTTCAAAATGGAGGAGTCTGAATCTGTAGAAACTATGTTCTCAATATTTCAGATCCTAACTGTTGGGTTGAAGGTTCTGGATAAAGGCTACTCTACTTCTGAACATGTCAAGAAGATCATCAGAAGTCTGCCAACAAGATGGAGACCCATGGTGACAGCTCTGAAGCTCGTGAAGGATCTGAATAAGATCACTCTGTAGGAATTGATCAGTTCCTTAAGGAGTCACGAGATTGAGCTGGAGGAAGACGAGCCTCAGAAGAAAGGTAAGTCAGTTGCTTTAAAATCTAACAAATCTGCTAAAGCGTTGCAGGTTATTGAAGAAAGTTCTGAAGAATCTTCAGAAGAAGAAGATGAACTGTCCCTGTTGTCCAAGAGGATTAATCAACTCTGGAAGCACAAATAAAGGAAGTTCAGAAACTTCAAAAGATCTGATCAGCGTGGTGATTCTTCTGAACATAAAAAATCTGGAAAGAAAGATATAGTGTGCTATGAGTGCAAGGAGCCTGGCCACTATAAGAATGAATGTCCCAAACTTCTGAAGGAGAAACCAAGAAGGAAGTTTGAAAAGAAGAAGAAATTCTTAATGGTCACGTGGGATGATTTAGATGCTTCTGAATCTTCATCAGAATCTGAAGATGAGTGTGCTAATGTAGCACTAATGGCTGATGTGGAGGACCACGAAGAAGCTGCTGGATCCGAATCAGAATCAGATTCTGAGGAGGTATTTTCTGAACTCACTAGAGCAGAACTTTCTGAAAGTTTATCAGAAATTCTGGAAAGCTACAGCAAAATCAAACTCAAATACAAGAAGCTTCAAAGTTGTCTTGCATATGAGAATGATAAGCTGAGGTCTGAGGTTGCTGAGCTTAAAGCAGAAAATCTTAAAATAAAAAATGATTTAGAAAAAAGCTCAGAAATCTGACTCAGAACCTATATCATGCTCTAAAAACATTTTAGAAGAGTATGACTATAGCTTTCAAAAGTTTCTGGCTAGAGGCCTAGATAGAAGCAAGATGGCTTCAATGATCTATGGCGTAAGCAGAAACAACAGAAAGGGAATTGGATATGAATCACCTTCTGGGAAGGATTTAAATCCAAAACATGTTGATAAAATGATCATAAAGTATTCTCCTCTATATACTCATTTTAAATTTGGTCATTTAAATGATATTAAACACACACGTTCTGATCTGAACAAACCTGTGTTTAATAAATCAAAACCTCAGAAGAACAATGACACCTTCAAGGGAAAGAATTTCAAACCTACTAACCCCAAAGGACCCAAGAAAATATGGGTACCTAAGGAAAAAATTATTTTTGTTGCAGACATCCTTAGCAGCAAAGTTGAAACACCAATCTTGGTACCTGGACTCTGGCTGCTCGCGTCACATGACGGGAAGAAGGTCTATGTTCCAAAGCCTGAAACTTAGATCTGGAGGTGATGTGAAGTTTGGAGGGAACCAGAAGGGCAAGATAATAGGCTCTGGAACTATAGGTAATGGTAACCTCCCTTCCATTTCTAATATTTTACTTGTTGAAGGATTAACACATAATCTATTGTCCATAAGTCAATTAAGTAACAATGGTTATGATATAATCTTCAATCAAAAATGTTGTAAAGCTGTCAGTCAAAAGGATAGCCCAATCCTCTTTAATGGAAAAAGGAAGAACAACATTTATAAAATCAATCTTTCATAACTTAAGGTTCAAAATGTAAAATGCCTTCTGTCTGTTAACAAAGAGCAATGGGTCTGGCACAGAAGATTGGGGCATATTAGTATGAGACGTATATCTCAGATTAATAAACTCAATCTGGTCAAAGGACTTCCTCAGGTGAAGTTCAACTTAGATGCTTTTTATGAAGCATGTCAGAAAGGAAAATTTTCAAAATCTTCTTTCAAAATAAAAAATGTTGTTTCAACCTCAAGACCATTAGAGCTGCTTCACATTGATCTATTTGGACCAGTGAAAACTGCATCCATCAGAGGCAAGAAGTATGGATTAGTCATTGTTGATGACTACTGCAGATGGACATGGGTAAAATTCCTGAAACACAAGGATGAGTCTCATTCTGAATTCATTGACTTCTGCAAACAAGTCCAGAACTAAAAAGAATTTAAAATTGTTAAAGTCAGAAGTGATCATGGTGGTGAATTTGAAAACAAATATTTTGAAAAATATTTTAAAGAAAATGGCATTGCACATGATTTCTCCTACCCTAGAACTCCTCAACAGAATGGAGTTGTAGAGAGGAAAAATAGAACATTGCAAGAAATTGCCAGAACTATGATCAACGAGACTAACATGGCAAAACATTTTTGGGCAGAAGCAGTGAATACAACTTGTTATATTCAGAACAGAGTGTCAGTTAGACCTCTTCTGGAGAAGACTCCTTATGAACTATGGAGGAATAGAAAGCCCAACATTTCTTATTTCCATCCTTTTGGATGTGTATGTTTTATGTTGAACACTAAAGAAAATCTGAACAAGTTTGATTCTAAAGCTCAGAAGTGTTTCGTGCTTGGATATTCTGAACGCTCTAAAGGCTAAAGAGTATACAATACTGAGACACAGATTGTAGAGGAATCAATTCATGTTAGATTTGATGATAAGCTTGGCAATCAAAAGCCAAAGCAGCTTGAAATTTCTGCAGATAGAGAAGTCCTTCTCACAGACTATGAAGACTCAGAGGCAGATAAAGCTCAAGCAAAAGCACCAGAAGCAACGCAGATGCTACTCCCTTGGCTGCTCAGATGAATAACTTGAACATTTCTAAAGAACCAAATGTTAAAGGATCATCCAGAATCAAAGCCTCTCATCCAGAGGATATGATAATTGGAAAGAAGGATGATCCTATCAGAACAAGGTCATTTCTCAGATCATCTGGAATGTCACTTTTTGGGTTGGTGTCTATTATTGAACCAACTTCTGTGGATGAGGCTCTGAATAATAATGATTGGATACTTGCTATGCAAGAAGAGCTTAATCAATTCACCAGTGTTGCGGTGAAAATTGGATATCAAACTATTAAATTAACTCGAATCTTAATTTTTTTACAACCAAAATTTAATTTATCCAAAGGAAAGGTCTAAAGAAAGAAAAACCCTTTTCGCAATGTAATGACAACGCTAAGAGATTCGGGGATCAGGGGTTGGTTATACCTAGGGAAGGTGTTAGCACCCTAAGCATCTGTAGTACTCTACAGAAACCATTTGTTTGTTTGTGTGCTAAGTTTATTAGGTATTTGCTAAGGATTGGGATAAAAATGTAAGTTAAAACCTAAGGATATGTACACTAAGTTTGCTCGCAAAGACGTTGCGTCTTCTGCCTACGTATTCTAACTAGGATAGAATTAGAGCAATCGTAGTTCACCTCACAAGGGATGAAGAATACTTGATTATGATCAAGGTTCAAGGGGGAACAAACATGACAATGTTTGTGTGGAGTTTGACAAAACTCCCTAATCTAAGTTGAACACTCAAAAGGGGAAAGTAAGACTTCATGACAATGATTCTTACATAGAGTTGACAAACTCTATCCTAGGGTTCTAGTTTAAGAACACTCCTAGTAAAGGTGGGTTTCTTAGACTCAAAGCAAAGTCTAATGGTTTCTAAACTAAGGTTAAAGATGACTTAACAAAGTCAAGAGAATGGTTATGAGCTATCCATGACACAAGGGGTCAATGGAAAGACTTTTCCTTTGGAAGGAGAAAGGGCAGGCAACTTGGATGAGAACTAACAAGTTTCATCACTTGGGGAAAAGAAAAAACTTAACTAAGAAAATATCATGAAAAAGAAGAAATAAGCATGGTGACAACCATTAAATGAACATGTTTAAAGGTAAAAACCAAAGATGCATTGATGACGATCAAAGCAAATAAGCAAAGCAAGAAATGTGACGATAGATCAAGCTTAAAGTAATTTCTCGGAGGAAACAAATTGGTTCATGGTAACAACCAACAGAACATCCTATCATATTGACTAGTACAAAGGGAATGAAAGATAAGCAAATGAACAAACATGAATAAGCATGGCGAGAAAGAAATTTATCAAGACGTGCGATAACGATCTCAAAACGTAAACAACTTGCAAGTGATGAAGGGGTAAAAAAATACAAATAAAATGGAATTTGAAATTACCACATGAAAGTAGTCATTTACATGAGTACAACACAAAAAGAATGAGTGGAAAAGGATAAAAAAATGATCAAGTTATAAAAATATGAAAATTGGATGAATTAAGAAAAAATAAAACAAAGACTAAAAAAAGAAATGGGCAAGGTGGGATTTGAACCCATGCCCTTGGCCTCCCAAGTAGCAAGCCTGACCACTGGGCCATCACGCGCGCGTGTGGTAAAGGGAGAGGAGGAAAAGACAAAATATTTGAAACAAGTAAAAATTAGGAAAATGGCCAAAAGGGTTGATCTCCACTGTGGATCGAACCCAGGTCATGTGTGTGAAAGGCGTGCATTGAGTGAAGGTTTCTACCACTGGGGTGGCTATACATCCAAGTATAAATGTCACCCCATAAATATATATGGTATGTCTTTTTGGATTTCTGGGCAACTTTCAAAGGACCAAGAACAAGTAAAATCATGGATGCGTTTTGATTCATATCTCAGCCAAAACTCAATGGATTTTAACAAAATTTTAGTCAAACTTGTGTGATTTTTCATGATGAACAAGATGGCAATATTAGTTTTTTGAAATAACCTCCACAATTCAAAACCCGATAGCACATGCATGTTGATGTTTTGAGATGCAAAATGAAACTCATGGTACATTCAAAGCACATTCAATTCAAACAGATGCCACACACAAATTATGAATACATCAACCAATGATTCTAGGCAGGTGGATAGGTTCAAAACAGGTTGTTGGTGAAAAATATGATCAAGATGCAAGTTGTGTTTGTGAAGTGCATGAGGATGTTCAGTTTCAGTTCCAAGCACATTTAGGTCAAATTAAACATACACACACCATACATACATGTTGTTGAGTGAATTCAAACAAATATTGAGGCTAAAAACAGACTGTCATGAGAAATGGTATTCAAGTTGCAAAATGTCATTGATGGAACGCATGAGAGGTCTCAGTTCAGGTTTAAAGCACACTTACATCAAGCAAGTTACATACACATACCACATATGAGTTGTTAGATGAATTCAAGCAAAGAAAACAAATCAAGAACAGTTTGAAATGCAAAGTGAAGTTCAAGATGCAAATTGGCATTGTTATGATGCAGTTGGATGACCAGTTTAGTGTGAATGCAAAGATATGGCAAGTAAAGCTCTTACACATACTACATACATATTATCAAGTGAGATCAATGTGAGGAATGATTCAAAACTGGCTGTTTATGTGAAATGATATGCAAGCTGCATTTTGACATTTTGGTAGAACATGAAGAAATGCAAAACAGTTTCTATGCACACTTGAGCTAAGTAGATTACATACATACCCTTCATACATGTAGTCAAGTGAGTTCAAGCAAGAGAAATGATTCAAAACAGTTTGGCATGAAAATGATACTCAAGTTGCATTTTGGTATTGATGTGTTCATGAAAAGTGCCAAATCAGTTTCAATGCAAAGTGATGTCAAGTGAACCACATACACATACCACATATATGTTGATAAATGATTTCAAACACAAAAACCCATCCAAAACAGTCCATGGCAGAAAATGACAACCAAACTGCATTTGATATTTTGACAAAGCATGAAAAGTTCAAAACCAATTTTAACCATATTCAAGCCAAACCAACTATGCGCACACCTTCCAAATATGATATCAAATGAGTTCAAACACCAAAATGGTTGCCAAACAAACTGTTATGACAAATGAGATTCAAGCTGCTACATGGTACTTTGATGTATATGTACAAGGTCCAAAACAGTTTCAAGGCACATTTTAAGTAGGTCACATACACATGTTACATACATGACAGCAAATGAGTTTAAACAAGAAAATTGATTGCAAACAGACTGTGGTGTAAGGTGACATCCAAACTGCATTTTGGCATATGGATACAAAACAGTGGTAAAACAAGCTTTGTGACAAAACACAGCAATGTTACTTTTATGGCATGGTAATGAATGAGATAAAGTAAGAAGTTACATACCTCTTGTAGACAAACTTTGAACAAGCAAAAGTGCCAAGAACACCAGAGAACTTCAATCACCTCTTAGCTTTGAAACTTTTCTTCTTTTTGAAGCAATATGCAAACTTTGTGACAGTTTGAGAAATAAGCTTTACCAATGACCCTCAATGCCTTGGACAGTTGAGATATGATGTATATGAGGTGTTTGAATGGTTAGAACATCAAGAAAATGTTTAGACCATGTTTTGGCTGATTTTATGCATTGTGGTCAAAGTTGCTTGGTATGGAAGTTGACTTTTGGGAGCATGAGGTTTTTGAGTGGTTTAAAGGCTTGGACACCTCCTATATCATATTTATGGATTGTGTGGAAGGTTTTTGGAGAGTTTGAATGTATGGAAATGAGTTTAGGGGCTGGGCTGCCAAGACAGATTTCTTGTGTTTTTTGTGATTTTGGAGATTTTGTGAATTTGAAGTAAAGAGGGCAAGAGTAAGAACTTGTGATTACTCTGGTTTTTAGAAGGATTCTGATGTATGGAATGAGGTAGAGATGTCCTCTATTTATAGGGAAATGAGAGGGAAAGGATAGATTGGAGGTTTCCTTCCTAAGAGGGAAAGGTTTGCAATTTGGATCAAATCTCTCAAAAGTGTTTTCTTGGCTTGGAGGTAAGCTGAAAGTCAAGTGAAATGATGAATTTAGAGTGGATAAAGTGAGGCTAGGGAGAGTAGGAACATGGCTGGTTGCAGATCTTTACTTTCCACCTTTTACATATTTTCATTATTTTAATGCAAGTTGCATTTACAACTTGCAAACCAACTTGCCAAACTTCAAATTTCCACTTCCTCTGCATAACTCTCACAATTAAATGCTTCAAAACATCTACATATCATAAACAACAATATTCCAAGGCTGAGAAATGGTCCAAGTGACCAAAGAATGACTTATGAAAAATTATCAATGTGGGACTCAAGTATGAAAACACCATCTTGCCAAATCCATAACTCTCAGCTCACAAATGCCATTGAGATTTTCTAGTACTTTTTAGAAAGCCCTCAAATAGATCTAAAACATTCATGTTTTCATGAGTTTCAAATTCTCAAAGGAACTTGGCCAAAAAGCCTCTCAAAGTTGCTAAAAAACAAGCTAAAAAGTGAAATTTCTCTAAGTCATTTTCCCTTCTTGATATGAATTTGATCATAACTCCAAATCTATGCATTTTCTGATCATGGACCTTTTTGAGGCTTTTGTAGGATTTGTCAAAATCTTTCCAATGAGCTTTGAACCACTTCATTTGGATGTGTGGTTAAGGAGTTATGGTCTTGCCTCTTTCGAAACCCTAATTCCCGACTTTTGCGATTACTCCTCAACCCTTGATCCAATTGCCATGAAATTTTATTGGTAGATGCAATATGTCATTAGGAACATTTTTGATTCACATCTTGAGGTCAGATTCCTTATTGTTGAAGAGTTGACTTTTCGGTCAACCGATCGATTGATCGGTGGCTACCGAGTCGACTACTGATGCTCTGGATCTCCTAAGGCTTTGAAACTTCTTGAATGGACTTTACCAAGCCATATGAATACTATGGACCACAATCCTACCATTTTAACACCTTTTTAAATCAAAAGTCAACCACAGTTGACTTTTCTTGCTCGAAAAACCCTAATCGGGTATCCTGAATTTTACTGCTTTTGACTTTTGGGTGACAACCTCAAATTGGATTCATGTTTGATCCAATGGAATACTCTTGAATATGTGGATATCCAATCTCAAAGAAAACCAATCCAAAACATTGACCGGTCAGCCCTCGAAACCTCGATTTTGGCTGTATAAAAACCCTGATTCTCCTGTAACTTGACAAAGACCACTTGGAAAGGGTTAAGGTTAGATAAACATGTGGACATGCTCCTAAAATGATGATGAAGATCTAAGGGGTCAAAATTTGGGGTATGACAACCAGAAATGACGTCTGGGATCTGGTTCCAAGACCACAAGGTTTCAACATCATTGGAACAAAATGGGTCTTCAGAAACAAGCTGAACAAACAAGGAGAAGTGATCAGAAACAAGGTTAGGCTTGTGGCTCAAGGATACAATCAGCAAGAAGGTATAGATTACACAGAGACATATGCTCTTGTGGCAAGGTTAGAATTTATTCGCTTGCTTATTTCTTTTACTGCACAGAATAACATCACTCTGTATCAGATGGATGTTAAAAGTGCCTTCTTAAATGGTTTTATAGAAGAGGAAGTGTATGTTCATCAATCTCCTGGGTTTGAAAATGAAAAATTTTCAGAACACGTTTTCAAACTTAAGAAATCACTTTATGGCTTAAAACAAGCTCCCAGAGCTTGGTATGAAAGGATGAGTAATTTTCTTCTGGAAAATAACTTTATCAGAGGAAAAATGGACACTACTCTCTTTCATAAATCCATTAAGAAAGACATTTTAGTCTGTCAGATTTATGTTGATGATATTATATTTGGAACTACCAATATTACGCTTGGAAAGGAGTTTGCTCAGTTTATGCAGGCAGAATTCGAGATGAGCATGATGGGAAAACTCAAATTCTTTCTAGGAATCCAAGTCAATCAAACTCCAGAAGGCACCTACATATATCAGACGAAGTATATGAAGGAGCTTCTAAAGAAGTTTAATATGACTGAAAGTAAGTTGGCTAAAACTCCAATGCATCCTACAAGCACTCTTGGAATAGAAGAGGTAAGTAAGAAGGTAAATCAAAAGCTCTACAGAGGTATGATTGGATCTCTTTTGTATTTGACTGCTTCTAGACCTGATATTCTATTTAGCGTTTGTCTGTGTGCTAGATTCTAATCAGATCCTAGAGAATCTCACTTAACAGCTGTTAAGAGGGTTCTGAGGTATCTGAAAGGTACTACTAACGTGGGTTTGTGTTACAGAAAATCTGATGATTATAAATTAGTTGGATTCTGTGACGCTGACTATACTGGAGATAGAGTAGAATGTAAGAGTACTTCTGGAAGCTGCCAGTTTCTGGGAAGTCATCTGATCTCTTGGTTCAGCAAGAAGCAACCCACAATTGTGCTTTCAACAATAGAAGTAGAATACATTGCTGCTGCTGGTTGTAGCACTCAGATGCTCTGGATGAGGAGTCAACTAGAAGACTATCAGATTCATGAAAGTAACATTTCCATCTTCTGTGATAATACTTCTGCTATATGCTTGTCTAAAAACCCTATTTTACACTCTAAGGCAAAACATATAGAAATAAAACATCATTTCATCAGAGACTATGTTTAGAAGGGATTTATAAGTTTAAACTTTGTTGATACAGACCATCAATGGACTGATATCTTTACAAAACCCCATGTTGAAGATAGATTTAAATTTATTCTGAAAAATATAAGTACGGATTTCTATCCAGAATAAAATGTTTATCAGAAGCAAATTTCCTCAAATGGAAAATGTTTTAACTCTGAAGTATTTCATCTATTCATTTATTGCTTAATATTTTATTTATTGTGTGCAAATATGAACTGACAAGCCTCAGAGGATCTGAACGTTGGCTAACGTTTCATTTCTCAAAGAGTTTCAGAAGCACATGCAAGCAAACACGTGTCATCTGAATTTGAAACGATTGAGTGTGCAGCACTGAAACGCCGTTCAGAGGTACTGTTTGAATTAATTTTAATTCTCGTTCCCCCCCCCCCCCACACACACACACACACACGTTGCTAGTATCATTAAATGCTTTTCTTGTCATGATTATGTTTGATGTGATTTAATGTTTAAATTAAATGCTAAATGCTGAGTGTGTGACTCTTGTGTGCCCTAACTTTCTCTATAAATTCCATAACACTTCACTTCTCACACTTTTCACCCTCGTTCACTCTCTTATGCATTTCTGCTTATTGCATTCTTTCATCATCTCCTCAAAACCCAAACGAAACCCTAAATCCATTTCTACTTCATCAATGGCAACATCTTCATCAACCTCTCAACAACTTCAACCAACCATGGCTGCTATTTCTTCTGCAAATCTGGGTACTATTGCTTTCAAAGAACCAGTTAGAACCCTCCTCACACCGGTTGACAAACTTGAAGTTTTGTGTGAATCTATTGTGAACTTTTAATCTATTGCAGAAAATGGGTTTGATCTTCGTCCCATTGTTGATGCTCAAAGTTGGACAAAATTCTTTGATAGACTGATGGGACCAGTTTATCCATGATTAGTTAAAGATTTTTGGATTCATGCTACTACATACCCTAAGTTTATTGTTTCTTCTGTTCTGGGTAAGGAAATTATCATAACTGAGGAACTGATCAGGAAGCTTATTGGTTATGAAGAAACTGATGCTATTACAAATCTGCCAGCTGGGCGTATTGATATGACAGAGGTTTACAGTGAAGTTTGCTCATCTGGAGAAGCTTCTAACAAAGTGAAAGATCTGAAGCCAAACTACAGGATCTGGGCTAAGATATTTATGGGATGCATACATCACAGGAAGTCTTCAAACTCTCCTGATTATGTCAACACTGATTAGATGTACTTCATGTACTGCCTGAGTCAAAGCATAAAAGTGGATCTGCCTTATCTGTTATTCAATCATCTGTGGACTCACGTGAAACAATCCAGAGAAGAAGTCTGAACCAAGCATCAGAAGATGAGAAATTGGATTCCAATGGGAAGACTCATTTCAGATATTCTGACTGAAAATGGTTTGGTTGGACATTTGATAGAAACTGGAATGAAGGTAGAACTAACTTCAGTGGTTGGCAAACCTCTGAATGGTAAAAGTCTTCAGAGGATGAAGGTTGTAGAAGAAATTACTTCTGCACCAAAACAGATCAACTCTGAAGAGGTCAGCAAGAGAAGGATACCAGTAGATGATTTTCCTCTGTTCTATACCAATGAACCAAGAGAAATTATTCTGGCTTATATAGCAACGTGTCTGGCAGATGGAACTCCTATACCAGAACACCTGATTCAGAGAGCAGACGAACCTGAACCAGATTTTTATGGAGACAGACACAGGAAAAAAAAGGAAAGTTTCAGAAGAAGGAGCTTCTAAACCAAAAAGGAAAGCTTTTGGCGAGGCAGCTTCTGTTAAACCAAATAGGGTCAAGAAGCAAAAAGGTAATCCTTCTGAGGCTAGTTTAGATTCCATCTTAGAAACTGTCAAAGAGGTACTAACATCTGATCCCCCTATCTATGAACCCATACCTTCACTTTCTCCTCCTCATGAATATGAACCCATTCCTTCTGAACCAGAAACATCTGAACCTATTCCTTCTACTCCTAAACCAAAACAACCTTCTGAACCTTCACAACACCCATCTGAAAAACAAACTTCTGAAATTCCCCCACCAGTAACACAAACCTCTGAACCACAACCAGAAAATCCCATTCCCTTTAATCCTCAACCATAACAACCTAAAACTTCTGAATCATTTATACCTGATTCTGATGTTCTTGATGTTCAACCCTTAAAAATTCTTTTTGACGTTTCCTCAACATCTTGTCACTCTTCTGTATCATCTGATTCTTCTGAATTTGATTTACCTCCAGAAGTGAACTCACCCCCTCACTCTGTGGTTATGAACCAAAACAACCAGATGTATTCATTCCATCTGAACCTATCCTTTCTCAACCAACTCCAAAACCCACATCAGCTGTTGTTCCATTTTGTCCCATGCCTTGTGATATCATTCCTTCTGATAAACCAAAGACTGTTACTAAACCTTCTACACCATATATTCGTCCTCTTTTCATCATTCCTTATTTTTCCATACCCTCATCATCTAAAACCACCAAAACACTCTCTCTAGAAAACTTTCTGAAACCAAAACCTAGAATGGATGTTAGTACTTTATTTGATGGTCTTAAAAAGGAATTGAATATGTGGATGTCTACTGTCAAGAAGGAGTGCTTGTCTAGTGTGAATCCAAATGCTTCTGAAGCCACTTGGAACAGATTCATTTCAAGATTTAACTCTGTAGCTTCAAACCTTCGCACAATTTGCTCTGATGATGAAAAGGTGAGATTTGCTGAAGTTATCAGACAAACTCTTCTGAATATGAGTAGATCTCCAATTCTTCCTCTGGACAATGCACCTGCTGAAGAACCTAAGTCTGAAGATACTTTTCCAGAAGCGTCTGTTGCTGCAGAAACTCTTGTGTCAAATCAGTCTGCTCTGATGGTTCTGAATCAAGCCTCTGACTCAGTGATTCAAGAGAATGCCTCTGCTATGATTATTGAGACTGCATCTGAATCTGCTCTTGCATCTTCTGAAGTCAAGAAAGATAATCCAGATCTTGAAGAAAAGTTTGTTAAGCTTAAAGCCAGCAACACAGAGATCAGATCTTGGATGATTAAGCAAGAACAGACAACAGATGAAATCAAGACGTGGATGGCTAGGCAAGAAGAATCTAGTTCTGAGATTACAAACCTTCTGAAGATGATAGCCTCTCATCAACCTTAGTTGTTTTTCTGTTGTTTGTGCATAATACGTTTGTTCTGCTTATGTTCGTTATCCTCTTAATATTTTATTGATCAATGCATCTGTTTGGTTTCTGTTTCTATCTGTTTTATCTTATTCTTTTTTCTCTGTTATTCTTTTGTGTCTTAAAAAGTTTTTTTTTCTTTTTGATATGACAAAAAGGGGGAGAAAATGGAAATTAAAATTGTTCAAATAAACAGTTACCAGAATGGAATTCAGACATAATAAATTATAACTAACATTGAATTTTAGTCTTTCAGAACTATAACGTTGCATCTGACTTAATTCATAAAAGTTACTCTGAAAGCTCTTAAACCAGGCTCTGATTCTGAAAAGTACAAACCGGGTTCTAATTCTGAAAAGAATAAACCAGGCTTCAGGATCCAGGCTCTGATTCTGAAAAGCCAAACCAGGCTCTGATTCTGAAAAGAATATTTAATTAAAAAGGGAAGTATTTATTCTTTATGGTATTCAATTTAGGGGGAGATTCACAATCTCAGGGGGAGTTATACTTATTTTTCTTATTATTGAACAAAATTTCCTATGTTTTTGTCATCATCAAAAAGGGGGAGATTGTTAGAACACAGATTGGTGTTTAATATATCTCATTGTTTTGATGATAACATAAATGAAATTTTGCATAAAGGAAATATATACTCTAATTGTGTTTAAGTAATTTTGTTTCAGATCTTAAATTATATATTCATCTGGAAGCAAAAATTACATCTGCAAGTGTAAAGAACGTTAAGACTCTGAGCGTCAGAAGCAACATTTCAGAAGACTCTGAGCGCTGCTTGAAGAGACTCTGATCTGCTACAGATGACTCTGAGTAGAGCTAAGAAGAAATTGAGTAAAGAGCGTTACAACATTGTTTCAGAAGACTCTGGAAGTACTTCACGCTGCAAGTACAGAGGCTCTGATATTCAACTCTGCGCTATTTGTAACATTCACGCTTTAAGCACTATTGCTGCAAGACTCTGATCTGAAGAACAAGGAGCTACATCAGAGGATCTGATGTTAGTTTATTCAGTTGAAAAGATGCCAGCTCAAAGAAAAGATCTGTTGCTAATCCCATCGTCTGCTCCAACGACACTATTCCTCATTTATGCATGACACAAGAATTCAGACACAAAGCACATGTCTGAACATTCCTCTTCCTGGAAAGGAAAAGTCAATAGAGGACAAAAAGGCAGCAGAGCGTACAGCAATGCATAGTCTTTGAGATAAGGACTTGAAGTAGTATTTAAACAAGCTTCAACATCTTTCCAACGTTGACGAATATTTGACAAACTCATTTGAAAGAAAACCAACTCACAAGCTCTCATTCAAATATTCTTCATAGCTTAACAGTTTTCATATTTGTTTTTAACTTTATGTAAACATCACTGTTGTGATATAGCTTGTTAGAAACAAAACACTAAACACAAATTGTTAGTTTATCTTTGTAAAAGATTTCCTTAAGAAGACCAAGTTGTGGTCAGATTTTCTTGAGAAGACTAAGACAGTTGTCTTAGTGGTTTACACTGTAATCAAGTTTGATATAGTGGATTAAGTCCTTGTTGAGAAAGGCAAATCACCTGGGTAGGATGGACTGGATTAGTTTGAGTTCAACCGAATTAGGATAAAAATATTGTGTTATTTTTCTATCTACAAAAGTTGTTTTAAAACCCTTATTCAACCCCCCCCCCCCCTTCTAAGTGTTTTTCTCACCTTCACACATCACCAATTTAATGGCAATTTATGTCTTTAAACACAAAAATGCAACCACCAATTACCACCTTAGTTACCTCCCTTTAATGAATTATCCAACTAGACTATATTGCCTTTACTTTATTTCTTGTTACTATGGTAACTATTATATTCAAGTTATTGTCTTGGTAAACCAACCCTGAACCATTTGCAGGCAAATCATCTTTTCAGATTCTCTATCGTCCTTTCTCTCACTCACTCACTCTCTCTTCTACTCCCTTCTTCCTCTTCTCCTTTCTTCTCCATCTTCTTCTTCCTTCTTCCTATTCTTTCATAATGTTTTTCTTATACTCTTTTAATTCTTTTTTCCAAAATGATTGTTGTGTTTTACCAAAAAAATTCTTGCTTTTCCATCTCCTTCTTCCTTCTTCCATCTTCTATGTAGATTTCTTTTCCAAATCTAGAAATTTATGATGAAAATATGTAGGGATTGGAAGCATATTTTGTGTATGATGTATCAAATGGTTGCTTTTATTGTGCAGGTAATGAAGGTGTTCAGAAATTTTTAAGGTTTTTTTTTATGTTTAGGTATTGGCAGGAAAACCACCAATATGTAAAATATTTAATCGACAAGTATGTGATGCTCTTTATACATCTATTTTGATTTAAAGTTCAAAAAAAAATTCTTGATGAAGTTGCTATTTTGCAGTATGCTTTTAATCTGTTCTCACATGATGCGCCTATTCTTTCAAATGGATATAATGAATAAGAAATGATGTTGGTCAAGGAAACAAGAAAGATTTGGGTAGGTTGTGTTGTTTATTTGCATTTTTTATTTCACTTTGTTTAATTTCTTTCATTTATGAATAATACGTAATGTCTTTCACTTGGGAGGGGTGGATTTCTCAGTATGTAATGTGTTCATGTGGTTCTCAGTTTTAACCATCTCTTGCTTTTAATTGTGTTGAGTGCCCTGTGAATTTTGAGGCATTGGAAGGGTTGGTGTCTAGATTGCGTGGTTTGAAAAAGCTTAGATTGAATCGATTTGTTTCGACGGTTCAGCTTCATCGGCTCATGCTTCATGCTCCTCAGCTCACACATCTTGGTAAACACAATAACATGCTACTCGTGAGTATCAATTTTGTTCTTTGATATGATTGTTCAGAGTTTGTGTGATTGCAGAGAGATGATGGTAAATCTATTAATTCTTAGGGCTACGAGCAAAGTTAGATTTATCTATCTGTTTGACCTTTTTTAAGTTTGAGTGTTTCTTTTATGTAGCCATTCTGCATCTCTTCCTACCAATAAAATGCATAATATTTCATGTGTATTCTTAAGTTTATGTTCTGTTCTGCTAGCATTCTGAAAATGATTGTTTCATACCTTTATTTTGGCAATCAATTTGAAATACTATTGTTATTTGCAGGTTTCTTCTCCTACAATAACTTAAGGATCAAATTATTTCCTCTTTTTCTTTTTATCAAATTTTATGTCAATTTTATTCTAAATTAAAAAATGGTTTTTCTTAATTGTTGTGATAAGACATTGGTTAAAAGTTATACAAATTCTCTTTCTATACCCGTAAGAGGTAGGATAAATTTTCTTTCGTTTTAGTTGTTGAATTTGAAAAGATGTCTTTGAACTGACTTGAGTAACCAAATTCCGTCTATAAATGCTTTTATAGTTTGTGGGATAGGTAAATCAGGCAAGGTTGGAACAAAGGAAGCCGATCCTTTTCGGAAACGAAAACCAGAAATATGACAACTTATGGAGAAACACTTTAACTTAGGCATTACCATCGATATGAATCAGTTAGGTTTTCTTATATTTGATTGCTCAGTTGATGATTTTTTTTGGATTCTTTCTTAAATTTTATTTAGAATAACATGAGATTTTATTCACAAAGGATTGTAAATGTTAAAAATGCATTTACTGAATTGTAGACTTTTTATGTAGGTGATGCAACCGGAAGAGAATCAAGTCATATTGATGCTAATATTAGAAATGAAAAGGTAATTAAACTATTTTAGAAACAAAGAAATAACTTATGATTTGAGCACCATTTAAGAAATGGTCAGTTTTTATCAATAAGTTGTAAGTTATTGTTAAATGATTAACAACATTGTCGAACATCAGCTACGGTAAATTTTTTCAACAACCGTCTTGGCCAATTTGTGAAGGATGGTCGTGCCATGGCCTTTCTATGGAAGAAATGGTGAGGCATCAAATGGGAATTTGTTTCATTCCGCCATAGTTGTATCTAGAATCGATAACACTGATGAATCATGTCATGATTCATAATGTGAAGTATAAGTGCATCTCTTTCTATCTATTTCCCTATGATTGTTGTTCAGGTTTATGGTTGTATCTGTAGAAGCAAGCTTCATCTCAAAGTTTTGATGACGTCAACATCAAGATCAAGAATATTTCATCTGTGTAAAAAGGCAAACGCTTTCAAAAGACCAAGATCAAGTGGAATGGAAGTGATCAACATTCAAAACGTCATGAACATTTGACTGATCAACTTTCAAGTTTTGGACACAAGCTATGGTATATCAAAATCCATTAATTTAATTGATATACAAGTGTTCAACATCTTCATCATTTGATCACATTGCATGAGCATATTTTTTAAACTATTAGAATTGGTATAACATTGTTTTTATAAGTATTTTTCTGAAAAATAGCAATGTTAACCGATTAACCATATAGGTTAACCGGTTAACCATTTCAAATTTTAAATATTCTGGTATAACGTTCCAGTGTTAACCGATTAACCATATAGGTTAACCGATTAACACTGAACGTGTTTTGAAAAATGGCTTTGTTTCAAGTTCAAAAATGGTTTGAATATTATACCAGTTCACATTTTGAATTATACTCAAATATACCTGTTGGAAAAGGTGTGTTTACACATATAAATTCTGAGTTTTTCAAATTGGAAAACAACCTCCAATAATCATTTTCAAAACATTCTTTTAATCAAATTCACCACTTTCAAATACTTTTCAAATCTTTTCAAAAGTGTTCATATTGATCATATCTTTTCATATGCATAGCATTGAACACTTGTGTTGAAATTAAAAGAGTGAATTTTGATCAGAAGGAGAAGATCAATCTCAGCATTGATATTACCATCATTACTCTCAAATCAAAGTATTCAGATTACTTGTATTTTGACTTGTGATCCAGGATTGTTGGACACAAGGGTGAGTGTTTACAAGAGGATTGTTCTTGTACACTTGTTGATTTTTATTGTTTGATAGTAGGCATCACCGGTTGATGGTGTGATAGGTTGTACTTTATTAAACAATA
The DNA here is from genome assembly GCA_963859935.3 of Lathyrus sativus. Classification (NCBI taxonomy): domain Eukaryota; kingdom Viridiplantae; phylum Streptophyta; class Magnoliopsida; order Fabales; family Fabaceae; genus Lathyrus; species Lathyrus sativus. The sequence goes on along the minus strand of OZ012740.1, from coordinate 570,950,691 downwards.
GTGAAAACTATCTTTTGTGTTGAAAGGGGAGTGGAGTACTCTCAGATTGTGAGGGGAACCACTATAAATCTTGGTGTCCACTTTCCTTTTACTTTCTACTGCATTCATCACCAAGAACCTAACTAGTAAAATTTCAAGAATATCGAAAAACCGGAAAAAGTCCCTAAAAGCCTAATTCACCCCCCCCCTCTCTTAGGCATACTCTGTACTTACAATTGGCATCAGAGCAGGTTAAGGTAACCTGTTCCTATCGATCCTAATGGCTTCCGCTAGTACTAACCCGGTTTTCAAAGATGGTGGAAGCAGTAACAAGCCACCACTCTTTTCTGGAGAATACTTCGATTTTTGGGAAATCCGTATGAAGGCACATCTTGAGGCTCAAGGAGATGGTATATGGGAAACCGTAGAAACTGGTCTGCATGTTCCTATGAGCGTCATAAATAACGTAGGCACTCCAAAGATAAAATCCTCATATGATGAAGATGACAAGAAGAGAATTTTGAATGAGAAGAAAGCAATCAACATACTTCAAAGCACTCTCAGTATGGACGAATTCTTCTGTATATCACAGTGTAAATTAGCAAAAGAAATTTGGGACACCTTGGTAGAAACGCATGAAGGGACAGCCGAAGTAAAAAGATCAAGACTTAATACTTTAAGTCAAGAATATGAAATGTTCCGTATGCAGCCTGGTGAATCCATTGTTGCCTTACAAAAGAGATTCGTTCATCTAACTAATCATCTGATTGCTCTCGGGAAGACCTTCACCAATGATGATCTCAACTTGAAAGTCCTAAGATCCTTAACAAGAGAATGGCAACCAAAGGTGACTGCTATTTCGAAAAAGAAGAGTCTTTCAACAATGACATCCGCTTCCTTATTTGGCAAACTTCAAGAGCATGAACTAGAACTTGGAAGGCTTGAGAAGCATGAAATTCAAGACAAGAAGTCCAAAGGAATTGCCTTGAAGATTGACACAAAGGATGACAAAAATGACGAATCTTCCGAAGACGAAAATTTCATGCTTCTAGTAAAGAAGCTTGGTAAGTTTTTTAATAATAATAAAAGTTCCTCTTTTTCTAAAAAGAATAGACATATCAGGAAAAAGGAGGCACTCACATCAAACCAAGAAATTACATGTTACGAATGTGGGAGACAAGGTCACATAAAGCCAGATTGCCCGAAACTCGCAAATAAAGGAAAATTCAAAGGCAAGATGGATTTCAAAACGAAGAAGGCTTATGTCGCATGGGACGACAATGAAGTAAGTTCATCATCGGAATCGGAAAATGATGAATGTGCAAATATGGCTTTAATGGCCTCTCACCACTCCGATAAAGAAAATGAGGTTAGTAGTAATTTTTCTGTTTATGATAATGATGCACAAGAAGTTATAGATGAACTTCTAAAAGAGTGCAAGACTTTGTATAAAAGCATCTCATCACAAAAGAAAAGAATCTCATCTTTAGAAGAACAAAATTCTGTTTTTATGAAAAATATTGAAGATGAAAAACAGAAACTGATGGATGAAAAACAAAGTCTTGTATGTAAGAATTATGAGTCTTTATCTTTCCAAATTATTCAACTTAAAAGAGTTTTAGAAAGATACGAAAAAGGTCAAATTGGCTTGGAAGAAATTCTAAAACATCAAAGATATCCTAATGATAAAAGTGGATTAGGATATTCTAAACTTTCAAAACCAAGCACCAATGAGACCGTTTTTGTAAGAGCAAGTGAACAAATTGTTAAAGAAAAGGTCAGCACTTCTAAAGTTCAGCATCAAAATCATAACAAGAAAAGCATTGCAAAGAAAAAAAATTATGTTCCTAGATATAGAAGTCATTTTCAACCTACATGTTCTTATTGTGGAATTAAAGGCCATACACCTAATGCTTTCTATATGCGCAATATTGGTGTTGCTAAGGGGCATTATGTGTGGGTTGAAAAAGATACTAACTATCAAGGACCCAAAGCAATTTGGGTACCTAACATTACCTGATTTTGTGTTGTAGGTATGCTTGAAGACAACCACTAATCAATGGTATCTTGACAGCGGTTGCTCGAAGCATATGACGGGAGACATAAACAAATTTTCAAGTCTATCATTAAAGGCCAAAGGATACGTCACTTACGGCGATGATAATAAAGGAAAAATTCTTGGAGTTGGAATCATTGGTGCACCTCCATGTACAATCATTGAAGACGTTCTTTATGTGGAAGGCCTTAAACACAGCCTACTTAGCATAAGTCAATTGTGTGACAAAGGGTTCTAAATCAACTTCACAAAGGAGGAATGCTTGATAGAACATGAAGTCACTCATGACATTTTGCTAAAAGGTAAAAGATATAATAACATTTTTATGATTTCTTTTGATGACTCTTCCTTGAAGGTAAAGTGTCTTATGGCGAACAACAACGAGGCGTGGCTTTGGCATAAAAGATTTGCTCACATTCACATGGAGCATTTAAGCAAGTTGATAAAGCATGATCTAGTTGTTGGTCTTCCGAAAATAAAATTCATCAAGGATAAATTATGCGATGCATGTCAAAAGGGAAAACAGACCAAGACAACTTTCAAATCCAAGCAAGTGGTTTCTACATCAAGGCCACTTCAATTGTTGCATATGGATCTTTTTGGTCCATCAAGAACAAAAAGCTTCGGAGGTAATTTCTACGCCTTAGTTATTGTTGATGATTTCTCTCGATACACTTGGACATTGTTTTTAGTGCAGAAAAATGATGCTTTTAAAGCATTCAAGAAATATGCAAAGCAAATTTAGAATGAGAAATCACTCACCATAGCCTCTATAAGAAGCGATCACGGTGGAGAATTCCAAAATTCAGACTTTGAAGATTTTTGCGAAGAGCATGGAATTTCTCATAATTTTTCAGCACCAAGGACGCCTCAACAAAACGGTGTCGTAGAACGGAAGAATAGATAACTGGTGGAGCTTGCAAGGATAATGCTCAGCGACATAAATCTTCCTAAATATTTTTGGGCAGATGCAGTTAGTACAGCATGCTTCGTAAGCAACCGTGTCAATATTCGACCACTTCTCAAAAAGACTCCGTATGAGTTGTTCAAGGGTAGAAAACCAAATATAGAATTCTTCCACATATTCGGATGCAAATGCTTTGTTCTCAATAACAACAAAGATAATCTCGGTAAGTTTGATGAGAAATCCGACGAAGGTATATTTCTTGGTTACTCTCTTTATAGTAAAGCATTTAAAATTTTTAATAAGAGAACACTTACTATTGAAGAATCCATTCATGTTTCATTTGATGAGACTAACCCCTCGAAAGAGGATAATATTATTATGGATGATGATGATGATATAGTAGGTTCTTCACAACAACAAGAAGAGATTTCAAAGAATCAAGAAATACCACAAGAAGATGTCACTCAAATCATTGAAGAACATCAAGATCTTCCGAAGGAATGGAGAACGCATAGAGATCACCCGATAGATAAAGTTATTGGTGATATTAGCCAAGGCGTTGCAACTCGACTTAATCTAAAGGATGCTTGTCTCAACATGGCTTTTGTGTCTCAAATTGAACCAACCAAGATTGATGAAGCTTTAGGCGACGACCAATGGATTGTAGCAATGCAAGAAGAACTCAATCAATTCGAAAGGAATCAAGTTTGGAGTCTTGTACCAAGACCAGACCATAAGCAAATCATAGGAACAAGATGGGTGTTCAAGAACAAACTTGACGAGAATGGGATCATAGTTCGTAACAAAGCAAGATTGGTCGCGCAAGGCTACAACCAGGAGGAAGGAATTGATTTTGATGAAACGTTCGCTCCGGTAGCAAGGTTAGAAGCAATTAGATTACTACTTGCTTACGCTTGTTCTATGAATTTTCAGTTGTTCCAGATGGATGTCAAAAGCGCTTTCCTGAATGGCTACATCAATGAGGAAGTCTACGTCAAACAACCTCCGGGTTTTGAAGACTTCAAGAATCCCTCACATGTTTACAAACTGAAAAAGGCACTCTACGGACTAAAACAAGCACCAAGAGCGTGGTATGACCGCCTTAGCAATTTCTTATGTGAGAAGGGATTTACAAAAGGAAAGGTTGACAAGACATTGTTTATAAAGAAGATCAAAGGAAACACTTTATTGGTTCAAGTCTATGTCGACGACATCATCTTCAGATCAACAAACCAAGAGCTTTGCGAAGAATTTTCACTTATGATGCAAGGAGAATTCGAGATGTCCATGATGGGAAAATTGAATTATTTTCTTGGACTACAAATCAAGCAAACAAAGGATGGCATCTTCCTCAACCAATCCAAGTATTGCAAGGAATTGTTGAAGAAATTCGATATGGATAGTTGCAAGGTGATGTCCACTCCTATGGGATCCGGAACGTACGTTGATCAAGATGAATCCAGTACTCCAGTTGATATAACAAAATATCGAGGTATGATCGGTTCATTACTATATTTGACGGCAAGCCGTCCTGACATTATGTTTAGCGTTTGTTTATGCGCACGCTTTCAAGCAAGTCCGAAGGAATCGCATCTCACAGCCGTAAAGAGAATCATAAAGTATCTCAAAGGGACAATGAACGTCGGATTATGGTATCCTAAAGGTAGTATTTGTTCTTTAGTTGGTTACTCTGACGCTGACTATGCAGGATGTAAGACCGATAGAAAAAGCACAAGCGGTACATGTCACATTCTCGGGAATGCATTAGTGTCATGGGCCTGCAAGAAGCAAGCTTGTGTGGCACTCAGTACAGCCGAAGCGGAATATATTGCAGCAGGAAGTTGCTGTGCACAAATTCTGTGGCTCAAGCAACAACTTTTCGATTACGGTATAGACCTCGGCTGCATTCCTCTTCGATGTGATAATACAAGTGCCATCAACATTACAAAGAACCCGGTCATGCATTCAAGAACAAAACATATAGATATCCGGCATCACTTCCTTCGAGATCACGTATTGAATGGAGATGTAGATGTTACTTTCGTTGACACGCACAATCAACTCGCCGACATCTTCACCAAACCTTTGGCGAAAGAACCATTCTACAAAATTCGGCGAGAACTTGGGATTCTTGATGAAGGTGACATCTGACCTTTTCTCTAATATGTGTATGCATTATTTGTGTTGTGTTTTCATGTGTATGCATTCTGTTTTTTTAGTATTTTTCAAAAATTCGAGTGTGTTAATCGATTAACCATATGGGTTAACCGATTAACACTGTTAAATTTTCAATTCTGACTCAATTTTTTAATGTGTTAACCGATTAACCTATATGGTTAACCGATTAACACTGTTAAATTTTCTAAAAATTAGAAACGAAAATTAATTAAATTTTTGAAAATATTATATATGATAAATGCATTTTTTATGTGGTCCATATTCTCTTAAGAGTCCAAAATCCATATCCAAAATCCTACCCCCTCTTAAAGAGTTTTTTTGGAACTTCCCTCATCAAACCCTAAGTTTTAAAAAACCCACTATCTCACTCCCACTCTCTAAAGTTGGATAACTCCTCATAACCATCCCCACAACTTCTCAAACCCTAACTTCCTCAGAACCCACAACTTCAGTTCTCTCAAACTTTCATCCATGGCATCCTCACGCAAAGGAAAGGGAAAGCTTCCTGAGTATGCATCAGAATCTGATGACGACAGCATTCCAATGGAAACCACCAAAAAGAGGCGCATGGATTTCAAAGTTCGTGTTCGTCAACTTCTGCCGGTAAAGTATGTAAATCTTTGAGCTTTTCCTGCAATTTCTTTTGACTTTCCTACACTATTGGAATATCAGCGCATCGACAAGTTCGTCACCGACTCTGGTATTATTTATCCTGATCTTGTTAAAGCTTTTATGAGTAAGTTGGCTGTATATCTGGACATTGATGAGAACCACATGATCAGTTCCACCATTAGAGACCATGAGTTTGTTGAAAAATTATCTACCCTTGCTAGACACCTTAAGATTCCATCAAAAGGCTGCTTCCTGAGGAAAGGTGTAAACCATGTGGATGGACCTTGGGCAAATTATGATAAAATGGAGTATTACTATCAGATTTGCAGGTTCCCGAAAGAAACAGTTATTGCAAACTCTCGCACCGCTCGTATGTTGTGTTATGCCAAGAATCTGACGGTTTCTGATCGAATACTTCATTACATTATCTGCTATGTCCTCATTCCAAAGGATTCCAACCACTCTCAGATTAATGACTTAGAGATACAGCTTTTGTATGCAATCAAGAACCGCATAAGGGTCAATTGGATTCTGACCATCATGTATCATCTGCAGCAGCAACTTTAGTGCATCACACGGTTACCGTATGCTCGGTGATTTCGAGAATTCTGGAATTAACCGAACTAGACCTCAACAGGGAACCGTCCTCCAAGATGAAACCTACAACTAATAAGATCAATGAGATTAACATTGTCAAAAATACTGGTATCATCAAAGCGGTTGACGATACCTACAGGTATGCCGATGACGGTCCTGTCCATCAAGCGTATCCAATTCCTGAAGGGGGTCTTACAAGTGAGTTTCTCTATACAACCATGATGAACCAGCATAGAGAGTCAATGAATATGCATAGAGAGACCTCCCGAGCCATTGCCTCCCTCAGAAACCTTATTCTTAACCCTCCACATTCCAACACCCGGGTTGTGGACGAAGAGATTGAAGAAGAGGATGGTAGTGAAGAAGAGGAAGAAGATGATGTGGATATGCCTGATGAGGATTTTTAGAGAATATGTTGTTGTTGATGTCTTTTATTGCATTGCTTTCTAGTTTTTGATGTTTTATGCTTCCATTTATGTTTGAACTCTGTTTTTATTTTGGCATTGTAACTCGTACAATATTTGAAGCATTGCTGCCGTTTAATTTCATTATGCTTTGCTTCCATATTCTTGTGATTGCTTGCATTATTGGTCTGTCTAGTTTTCTATTTTGAAAGCTCCTCCCTTTTTGCTTATGACAAAGGGGGAGAAGAGCTTTGTCTTTCTTATGTCTTGTTGTGCATAATTTTTGCCTATGTATTTGATAGGGGGAGTTCATGGACATAGGGGGAGAAAACAAGATCATTGCCAATCATCGTCAAAAATTGCACAAGACCATTTTGGTTGTCATCATCAAAAAGGGGGAGATTGTAGAAGCAAGCTTCATCTCAAAGTTTTGATGACGTCAACATCAAGATCAAGAATATTTCATCTGTGCAAAAAGGCAAACGCTTTCAAAAGACCAAGATCAAGTGGAATGGAAGTGATCAACATTCAAAACGTCATGAACATTTGACTGATCAACTTTCAAGTTTTGGACACAAGCTATGGTATATCAAAATCCATTAATTTAATTGATATACAAGTGTTCAACATCTTTATCATTTGATCACATTGCATGAGCATATTTTTTAAACTATTAGAATTGGTATAACATTGTTTTTATAAGTATTTTTCTGAAAAATAGCAGTGTTAACCGATTAACCATATATGTTAACCGGTTAACCATTTCAAATTTTAAATATTCTGGTATAACGTTCCAGTGTTAACCGATTAACCATATAGGTTAACCGATTAACACTGAACGTGTTTTGAAAAATGGCTTTGTTTCAAGTTCAAAAATGGTTTGAATATTATACCAGTTCACATTTTGAATTATACTCAAATATACCTGTTGGAAAAGGTGTGTTTACACATATAAATTCTGAGTTTTTCAAATTGGAAAACAACCTCCAATAATCATTTTCAAAACATTCTTTTAATCAAATTCACCACTTTCAAATACTTTTCAAATCTTTTCAAAAGTGTTCATATTGATCATATCTTTTCATATGCATAGCATTGAACACTTGTGTTGAAATTAAAAGAGTGAATTTTGATCAGAAGGAGAAGATCAATCTCATCATTGATATTACCATCATTACTCTCAAATCAAAGTATTCAGATTACTTGTATTTTGACTTGTGATCCAGGATTGTTGAACACAAGGGTGAGTGTTTACAAGAGGATTGTTCTTGTACACTTGTTGATTTTTATTGTTTGATAGTAGACCTCACCGGTTGATGGTGTGATAGGTTGTACTTTATTAAACAATAGTAAAAACTCTCTTTCATGTTGAAAGGGGAGTTGAGTACTCTCGGATTGTGAGGGGAACCACTATAAATCTTGGTGTCCACTTTCCTTTTACTTTCTACTGCATTCATCACCAAGAACCTAACCAGTAAAATTTCAAGAATACCGAAAAACCAGAAAAAGTCTCTAAAAGCCTAATTCACCCCCCCCCTATCCCCCCTCTTAGGCATACTCTGTACTTAGAGTATCTTTCACCCAACATTATATATGAGAAAGTGAATTTATTGACCGGTTGCATCTTAGAAAGTGGTTCAAATTAATGTTTTTTTAGAGCATTTTTTTTCTGTCTCAAATTTTATGATTCTCTCTGAATCATATTTACATGACAACCACTACTTCTTTTTCCGTCATCAGTTACTCTAAAAACATTAACCTTCACAGAAGAAGAATGGTAATGTAATTTATAATGAAGTTGATTAAGGATTTAGATTTGAACTTCTACTTTATATTTGTTTTAATTTTTGGAGCAATGTATAACTTATAGGTGTATAACTAAATTAGGAATAATTTTTAAATGTTAGATTATTTTAAAGTATATGGTAATGAGATAGCAGCTATAATTCTATATCATTTCTATCCGAAAAATGATCTAAAAAGTGAGATAGCATCTATTAGTTTTAAAATAGATAGCATTTATTTTTAAATTTTATATATTACTCATAAAAAATATTTTTAATTTAATTATTTGATATTATATTATCAATTTTGAATATTTTAATTAAACTCTTTTAAAATGTATATATTTTTTGAAAATAATAAACTCTTTTGATAAAAAAATTGTTTTTCTTTTTTATATTCTTATTATATTTAAAAGACAAATGCGCGCAGAATTCGTGCGATCACACGAATTATTACATTTTTTTGCATAATTAAAGAAAATAAAACTAAATATATTTAAAACAATGTCTAAATTCAAACACGGACAAAATGTGTTTACTTATTTTACTAATATTTATTTATACAATTAAAACAATATTTATAAACACTATGTTTATTAGTTTATTTTTATAAAACTAAATAAATGCATAAATATTTTTATAAATAATGGAAAAATAAAATTAATATTTATATAAAAATATACGGTTGATCCAAATATCTGTATATATTGAATAATTATATTTATGCTACAAATATATATATATATATATATATATATATATATATATATATATATATATATATATATATATATATATATATATATATATATATATATATATATATATATATATATATATATATTTTTAAAGTAATAAACTTTTTAGTTAAATAATTTTGTGTTTGTATCATTTTATTCTTATTATATTTTTGAAACAAATTCGTATAACACATCAGTACTCGTACAAATACACAAATATCCCACTAGGTAGTAAATGAGAGAAAAGATTTGTTGTCAATAAAAGTGAAATTACATTATTATATTAGGATTATTATATTTGAATGAAGTTTCAGGCCAAGCCCATCACTCGTTTTTTAAGAAAACAACAAAAAATAAATTTATTCTTGTTTTTTTGGCTTTGTTTATATTTAAAAGTAAATGAGACAAACAAATTTAAAAAGATTATAAGAAATTAAATATATTATTTATAATAAGTATGAGAATTTGTTGATGAGATTAATTTTAAATAAAATATTATAGTATGTGATTTTGTATATGTTTAATTAATTCTAGTGTAACTTTGATTGGAAATGGGTCAAACTTTTAAGCCTTGAAACGTCAAGTATACCAATTAATTATCCGGCCCAATTCTGATTACCTTAGATTTAATAGATTTAGATTTTATTTTGATATAATAAATTAAATGATGATTGATTAAAATTTTCAAAGAGAACAAGTTTAATTATGTATGACACAAAGCATTTTAAGTAGCATCCTAATAAGATTAAGGTGTTAAGTTTTAAAAGTAAATTTATATATGAAATATGAGTTATGTGTTTAGAATTGTGAGATATTGAATCGAACTCTAGTATGATTGAATGGTGGTTTTTGGTTCAACGAAAATTAAGCATGAGGTCGAAGTATGTCCGCATGTTGCTATCGGAGTAATGCGTGTTGTAGTCGAAGTTTGTTCTAACATGCATTAGTCAATATTGCTAGAGTTGTTAGCATGTTGAATTGGGTCTTACTTGTAAGCTCAATTGTTTAAGTTAGTTTGTACCCTAAGTTAGCTTGTAATAAGTAATTGTTAAAAAATCCATTAGTTTAGTGTGTTATTTTTCTTATAAATAGGATGCTAGTTTCTCAATCTTGGCATAAGGAAAAATAGGAAGATAAAATCCTAATTTCAAGTGAGAGGGGTTATTTTGTTATTCTTGTATATTTGTAATCTTGTTTTAAGAGAAAGGAAAGAATAACAATTTATAACCAATCCTTGTTATTCCTTGTTGTTTTACCTTGTTATCTTTGTTAACCATAACCCTTGTGTGTTTCTTGATCATAAAAAAACTGTTTATACTTTGTTTCGAGATATCTGATTCACAACAAATTGGTGCGGTGGGCGTGGAACAGGGAGAGATTCTTGTTAAGGTGGAGCATGCTGATGTTGAATTACGTACCCCAGCTGAAGTTGAAGAAGACGTAGAAGATGTTGTCGAAGATGAGGAAACTAATAATGACTACCTGCTAGCAAGAGACAGGTCGAGGAGAGTCATCAAGCCACCTCAGAGACTTAGGTATGTAGATCTTATAACTTATGCCTTAATCTCTGCAAGTGAGGTTCTAGATGAAGAATCTAGAGACTATAAGGAAGTTATGAGGAGTCGAAAGAAGACTGAATGGCTGAAGCCCATGGATGATGAGATGAAATCCCTTCATGATAACAACACCTGGGAACTGGTCAAGAAACATGCTGGAGCTAGGTTAGTTAGCTGTAAATGGATTTTCAAAGTTAAGGAAGGAATCAAAGGAGTGGCGTCGAAGAGATACAAGGCAAGATTGGTTGCTAGGGGGTTCACTCAGAAAGAAGGTGTCGATTTCAATGATGTGTTCTCTCATGTTGTGAAGCACAAATCCATTCGAATGTTGCTTGCCACGGTGACACAGTTCGACCTTGAACTGGAACAAATGGATGTGAATACTGCGTTCTTGTATGGTGACTTAGATGAAACAATCCTGATGAGGAAACATGAATGGTATGTCAAAAAAGGGAAGGAAGATTATATGTGCAAGCTGAATAGATCCTTATATGAACTGAAACAATCTCCTCGACAGTGGAATAGGAGATTCGACAAGTTCATGGCACGCATAAGTTTCATCATAAGTCAGTTCGACCATTGTTTTTACTTCAGATTTCGACCGGGTAATTCATTTGTTATTTGGTTGCTCTATGTGGATGATATTCTAACAGTAAGCAACAATGTCGAAGATGTAATGAGGGTGAAGGATGAACTTAATAAGGAGTTCGACATGAAGGATCTGGGAGCTGCGTCCAAGATTCTTGGGATTGGCATCTGAAGAGATAGAAAGCAGTCGAAATTAGGCTTATCTCAAGAGGCATACCTACGGAAGGTTCTCGAAAAGTTTGGTATGTCAAATTCAAAGCCTGTTGTGACTCCGACAAACCCTCAATTCATGTTGAGTATAGATCAGTGTCCCAGCACCGATGTTGAAAGAACTTATATGAATAGCATTCCAGATGCTAACATAGTAGGTTCTTTGATGTATGTTATGGTCTGTACTAGACCCGACATAGCATATGCAGTAAGTCTTGTAAGCAAGTACATGTCGAATCCTGAAAAGGCTCACTGGCAAGCATTGAAGTGGATTCTAAGGTACATAAATGGGTCTCTGATTAGAGTCCTAATTTATGGTGGAGCCTTGGGTGAAGATAGCAAAACAGCAATCGAAGTCTGGTCACATGTTGCTGATATGATCACCAAGATATTGCTCAGTTGCAAGTTTTTCCACTGTATGCAACTGATAAAGCTACATGAAGAAAGTTAGTTTCTTGATGCTATAGAGTTAAATCCAAGGTAGAGATTTGTGAGATATTGGATCGAACTCTAGTATGGTCGAAGGTTAGTTTCTGGTTCGACAGGAATTAAGCATGAGTTCGAAGTATGCTCGCATGTTGCTGTCGGAGTAATGCGTGTTGTAGTCGAAGTTTGTTCTAGCATGCATTAGTCAATATTGCTAGGGTTGTTAGCATGTTGAGTTGGGCCTTTCTTGTAAGCCCAATTGTTTAAGTTAGCTTGTACTCTAAGTTAGCTTGTAATGAATAACTGTTTAAAAAACCATTAGATTAGTGTACTATTTTTCTTATAAATAGGATGCTAGTTTCTCAATCTTGGCATAAGAAAAAATAGGAAGATAAAATCCTAATTTCAAGTGAGAGAGGTTATTTTGTTATTCTTGTATACTTGTAATCTTGTTCTAAGAGAAATGAAAGAATAACGGTTTATAACCAATCCTTGTTGTTCCTTGTTATTTTACCTTGTTATCTTTGTTAACCCTAACCCTTGTGTGTTTCTTAATCATAAAGAAACCGTTTATACTTTGTTTCAAGACATCCAATTCACAATAAAAATTAATCTGATTCAGGATAATTTTATATTCTATAACATATGAAATATTATAATTAAATAAAATTTAGTAATTTTACTAAATAATTAGTTTAGATTTTAAAAGGCCTAAATTTTAAATTGGTTTTAAACCTCATAATATATTACGGGTGGGTTGTAGAGAGTCTTTGGAGGTACCTAGAGTTTGGATCCTCTGTACCTATTTGTAAGATTGTTCCCGTGTGTTAAGAAGGTTCTAGAAGATTTGGAGCTCCTTTAGAGTGATCGGTTGAGGACCGACATGGACAGTCTATAACAGTTTCCTCCCAAGACCTTGTTTTTGCTTAGCAAGGTGTAGGTTTGTCATATTATCCTTGATGATCAATTGCTCTGAAGTCTATACTAGAAGCAGGGGTGTGCATGGTTCTTGGACCAATCCAAATTAGATCAATTATATGGTTTGTTTTAGTTTTTAAAACAATTTCTATAAAATTGGTTAATTTTTTTTAAATCAATTTATATTTGGATCGGTTCGGTTTAAAATCGATTCCTATTAAAAACTGGTTTTTTATTTAATCCAATTTAAAAACCGGTTTCTCTCAAACCAAAATCATAATATTAATTTTTTTTGTTTTAGTTAATTTTTTTATTTAATTTATTTTAAATTTTTTGTACGATATTGTGATGGCCAGTTTGGCACAAGTTTTATTTTATTATGGTCTGGATTTATGATTATTGTTTTATTTATTTTCTAATAATATTTTTTTCTTTTTATTATTATGAAATAAATTGAGAATAATATTTTCTAAAAATGTCTAGCATTGTGTGTCTGTGCACTTTGTTCTAATATATATGAAATGTATCATATTAGAATGTTATTTTTATATGAAAATATGAGAATGAATTTGAACCATTAAATTTTAAAATAAATGGTGAAGATTATGTGTCCATTTTTTTTCTCTCCTCCATCATTTATTTTAATAATGGAGGAGAGAGAAAAACAAAAACCACAAATAATCTCCACCACTTATTTTAAAATCTAATGGTTCATATTCATTCTCATGTTTTCACATAAAAATGACATTCTCATTCGATACGTTCTCAATATATATATATATATATATATATATATATATATATATATATATATATATATATATATATATATATATATATATATATATATATATATATATATATATATATATTAAAGTAAAAAAAATGTTATAGGTGGTGTATTTATTATGTATGGTGTCTATTTAATATTGTTGGGATCCAAAACATTTATCATGGAGATTATTTTTTTCTTACGGTATCACAATATATTTTCTATGGTATCAACTCTAGGTATCACAATATATTGGTAGAGTTTATTCGTTTTTTTCCCCAGTAATATTGTCTTTGTTGGAAGTTATAAGAGAAAGGCTTTTGAGATTTTAAAAAATTGAATCGTAACCGAATTTTAACCATGGGTAACCAAAATATATTGGTTTTTCTAAAATGGTCTAGATAAGTTAATAACAAACACAATTTGGACTTTTTATTTGGTGGACAATAAAAAAAAGACAAACATATAAATTTAACACATAATAAATTGGATAACCAATAACTAAACCATATTATTATTATGGGCATCGATTTATATTTGGATAACAAAATGAATATCCAAATTTATATTTTGATATTTGGTTTGAATTTTTAAAAGTGGAACAATTTGGATATCAAATTGGTTAAACATAACCGGTCTTTTTGCACACCCTTAACTAGAAAAGCAAGAGTAAGCGTTTTAGTTCCTCAGGGATTCGCGCCATTAATGCCCCATATCTGAAATTCCTTTTAGGATGTATTCTCATTATGACCCTTGGAAATTAGAACACTCGAGTATCACGTGTTAGTGATTAGAAGTGTTTATAGAGTATAATTTCTCTATCTATTTCTTTTTGTGTGCTAGCATACAATTCTTGAAGAGTCAGTTTCACATTTCTTTGAATTTTCTTTCCTAGTTTGTTATTATCTTCCTTTCTTTTGATATTATGCTTTCCTGTATATTGAAAAAATAGTACATCATGAGTAAAAAATCATAGAGAAAAATTATCGAAGAATGTTCGATCTTCATTGGTAGACTCTACTTATTCTTCTACTGTTTTTGTTTTTGACAAAGAGGGTAGTCTTCATGGCGATTCTCATCTTCGGATTGGGGTGTCTTGACCCCTAGTGAAAATGATTGCATATGAAATAAATATGGTGATTGTGTCATTTCTTTTTACGAATATCTTTTCTCTATCTTGAATGTTCGACTGCCGTTTAATGACTTTAAGATGGAAGTTCTTAAGAATCTGGTAGTGGCTCAATCACAACTTCATAGTGCAAGTTGGACGTACGTGAAATTATTTTAGCATTGGTGCAATTATTTGAAAGGGAAGCCTTCTGTGACTTTTTTCTTTCATTTCTTTAGAGTTCACCGTGGCCCTGTAACCCGGATATGGGGTTCAGGCTTAATTTCTCGGGTGCTTACCATATGGAGCTTTGGGGCTTTCTTAGAGGATCTGCAACATTTTGAAGATCGGTTCTTTCTGATTACCTTTATCTACCTAGAGACTCATGCAACAGTTTGCAATGTTAGGAATAGAGTTAAGAGAAAATGAGTTGAGTTGTTCCCCAAGTACTAGACCAAACGCCAATTCATCATGGGAAACGGGGTGTATGTATAGAATGAGGAAGATTTCTCCTATGAGGGCTTGTACCAAAAGAAGCGTCTGATGAGTCTCATCAAAGACCAGAATTATCTTGAGGGTGACACTCCCAAGGATGAGGCTGATCTGAAATATATCACCAATACTCGCTAGCTGGTGAAGGTTCATACCATGCAAGAAATGAAGATCGTTTTTGGTAAGTCTATAAGGCTTTTGGATTTTTTGCTTTCCGTCTATTTACTCATGACATATTAATTTGGACACTGATTGTATACAAATTCAATGACGAATGAAGTAGAACTCCATCTTTTAAGGCGGGGAATATAGCCTAAAGGCGCTATAAGAGGCCCTTCTATTTCTTCGAAGCCCTTTGGGAGTGCATTGGATTTGTCTGCTCTTTATAGGCTATTAAGTGTTTCAGCTCCTCTTATTATTAAACCGTTGACGCGGACGAGCTCACACTCATATACAGAACATCGGTTTCTTCCTTTGGAGGAGGATTCACTATGCCAAAAATGATTTTTGGCAGCGCAGAAAAGACAGCGCTTTCTGTAAAAGCGCTGCTAAAGAGTTTAAAAAAAACAAAGGAAAAAATTTGCTGACTTTAGAAAGCGCTTTTAATAAAGCGCTGCTAAAGAGTTTAAAAAAAACAAAGGAAAAAATCCGCTGACTTTAGAAAGCGCTTTTAATAAAGCGCTGCTAAAGGGGGGTATTTATTACAAAAGAAAGTGCTTTATTAAAAGTACTACTAAAAAGAGGGGGCTACGAAAGCGCTTTTAATAAAGCGTTGCTAAAAAGGGGGGGATACGAAAGCGCTTTTAAAAAGTGCTGCTAAAGGGGGGGTATACGAAAGCGCTTTGAAAAAGCGCTGCTAAAGGGGGGTATACGAAAGCGCTTTGTAAAAGCGCTGCTATAGGTGGGTATACGAAAGTGCTTTTGAAAAGCGCTGCTATAGGTCCTGCCTAAGACAGACCTTAGAGAGCGCTTATTAGATGAAAGTGCTGCTATAGGTGGGGGTTTCAGCAATGCTTTAGAGGAAGATATGGCGACTCTGGCGCGACACACTTCTACTACTTTGGCCCTCGATGGAGTCGGTCATTGGGTTGCTATTTGATATGAATAGAAACGTGATAAAAAGCATCTATTAGAAGAATTTTTTTGTAGCTTAACATTCCAACAGGATGCCTACCTGCAAAAAATACAGAAAACTTCTACCTTTATTATTATAGTAAGTGATGCTTTACACCCTCTAGGCCTCTCAGGCTCTCTTACCGACTAGGGGACCCATTTGATGGGGAGTGTAGTGAGGAAGAACAAAGGTCTAGGTTCTGATCGAGGCAATTTATTATCTGCTCATGCGTCTCTTTCGGTAGCTCAGAGGGAATTAAAGTCTATGCGCCTTGAAAATGGTTTTTTGATTCAGCATTTGACTGACTGATCGACCGCCAACCTTAGGGCAGTTTTGAATTTCTTTTTAAATTCCTCTCAGGAAGTGGAGCATTTCCGTAATCCTTTATGTATCTCAAGGGAGCAAGTTCGGCAGAATCAAATACTCTGAGACGGAGAGGTCATCTCCTTGTTGGGGTAAGCCTGTCACACCATTTTTTATAATTTTTTTGTGTGCACTGTATGTAAATTACTTTTATAATGGAAAATGCATATGCATATTTTTTTTATAATGAAATGCTCTTTTACTTGCATAAGTTATATTTGTGTGATCCCAAGTGCAGAGCTTTAGATTCCGTACAAACTTACGAGGTCTTCCCTTCAAGTTTATTGGACATCACTGGGGACATTCCTAACCAAAGGTCAGTTCCCCTGCCCTGGTGAAAACTCGGTTCAAGGTCAACATGTGGGCAACCCACTGTGGCCTCTAGAGTGGCTAGCTGCCATATTGGGTGAACAGTAATTTCCTATGGAGAATTGATTATTGCAGTCACACATGCGTGACGTTTCTGGCAGTACCCTGACTTTGTGCTTTGCGCTATGGGGAATTGATTGTTATAGTCGTATGCACATGGCATTTGCAACAACACTCTTTAATTTCTTTTGTGTGCTTTATGTTGTGGGGAATTGATTATTATAGTCAAACGTGTGTGGTGTTTTCTATAACAATATATTTTCCTAACACATAATTATAATTAAATCAAAGACATTCACACATAAGATGTTACACATCTTGAAACACACACTTGTTGATCATGTAACACTTAATTTAAATAAACATGTGACACCTTTCATTGTATGTTCACCTTCACTTAGGGTATCATCGCAGCGGAAATACTCAATTAAAATATACCAATTTAAATCTCATATCATAATTAAAAAGCATCGACTCGTAAGTCATCCCTAAATGCTTACCACACCAAAACATAAAATATGATAGTATACATTGTCTCTCAGAAATCTCAACATAAAATAAATAAATTGCTCCCCAGTGCTACATATCAGAGCATAATCAAAGCTAAAACCAAGAAATTTAAAATAAATAGCTTCAGAAACGAGCTTCCACTCACAGCAACAACTCTATTGTTGAGTATCTGAATGATGCCCATGTAAAGGCAACATTCAAACAGAAGGGGTAAGAAATCACATTCAATAATAACAGACATATACTACAAGGTAGGATATTAACACATAACATAATCTACACAATCTCAAATCTTGGTATATTAAATTACATTCTCACACCAACTCATCAATCACAACTCATTCACTTACCAATTACAAACCAATTACACACAACATTAATACCATATGCATTTATCTCATTATGCATCTCATACTCAAACTAAAACTTCATACAACTTGATGCATGTGGTACCTGTCGCAACTACGAAAAACAGCCGGCGGAGAAAACAGAAGAGTCGCCACCAAATGTTATTTATCTCTACGGGGGGAAAGGAAACGATCGAAGAAAACCACAAAGAAGGGAGAAGACATGGTATCGCAACCAAATTCTAGGTTCGGGAGTCGATTACGCGGGAGGAATGCATTAGCACCCCTCGCGTCCGTTGTACTCAACGGGATCCACTCTTGTTGTCTAATTAAAGGGTGTGTTATATAAAGCCTACTGCTAAACAGAAACGAGAACAAAAAAGGAAAAAGAAGACTCAATAGGACCTCGTTGTCCTATGCCTATATATTCCGTCGTGTAATGGGGAAGTCAGAGTCAACGTAGTTCGGGAAAACTACGGGTGAACAGAGGGAAGGTTGATCGCTAAGACATCATCGTCTTGTGCCTATGTATTTTGATTCGGACGAGAATGGAGAAGTCGGAGCAGTCTTAGTTCTATGTATGAGTTGATACGTGTTTTTTACAAGCAACGTTAAGTTCTCATTCTAGTAGTTAGGGTCGATGTTTGTTTGCGGTAGAACGGAAAAATAACGTACTCTTTTTGAAAATGAATTGACAAACAATCCCGAAGGATGAAAATTATTTGAACTTATTTGTGATTTTTAGATAAGTGAATTGAATTGGTTTGAGATTCACATTGCACTAAAGTCTATGATATTGGAGCGAATGCGTCGCATGATCGCCCTTAGACGGGACGTATGCTAAACACTCTAGACGAAGCAAGGAGAGACTTCTCGCTCATCATTTTCCATATACTTAAGGTTCGTGGCGCATAATATTCATTGCATTTATTAAGTGTTTTGATGTTGTTTTAAGAAAGATGAGAGAAAGACGCACATAAGGTCTAAGGGGAAACTCGGTCCTAACGTTGTCATGTAAAATGGCCCTAAGGTTAAGATGCGAAAGGAAATTCTATCCTAATGTTAGCATGAAAAAGTAGTCCTAAGGTCGAGGTTAAGAAGGGACTAGCCTAATGTTATCAAGCATGGATTAACTCCTAATGTCTATCCTACTCCAAGCTTAATCAAAAATTAAGTTGGACTAGGAGGCCCAAAGGGAGTATGCAAGAACAAACCAAAATAAGGAAAACAAACCAAAAAGAGCAGCAACAACAATGCTTCAGATTTAGAACAACAGTAAAAACCCAGCAAATAAGCACAACAACATTTAACAGCTCATGTTTCAGCACATAACAGGTGTAAAAAGCAGCAGGCAGAATGGATGCACAATTAACAACATGCTAAAATCTAAAACAGCAGATGTAAAAACTCAGGTAGTATGCGTACATTAACATTAAAACAATACTTCAAATAAGCAACGACCGTCAACGAGCAAGCATAGCACAATCAACATGTATAGACAATTAAGCTCAAGCAAGTTCAATAAGATTTCACAATTAAACATTCAATAAGAACATCATGCATTCAACACCAATTAATCAATCGAACAATTATGCGCTTGTGTAATCAGAAACAAACATAAGCATGTGACACACATCGAACAAGATAAGCAGTAATAACCAGCAATTGAAATGGTACAAATGATCATGCAACATGATCATCTCATGGAGAATGCAACACAATAATCAAAAGACATACATCATTGAAAATCACACATCGTGTGTCGAAGAATCACAAGCATGCTATCAAGAATGATGAAACATCTCAAAAACAATCCACAAATATGCATCATATCAACCCATGAGGTTTAAGGATGGAAAGGAATCCAAACAAGCTTGAAAATGCAAGAAAATATCATTTTGTAACAGTGTTAATCGGTTAACCTCTTGGTGTTAACCGGTTAACACTGTGAAAACAAGCCAAAAACACACAGCAAAACAGTGTTAATCGGTTAACACTAGGAGGTTAACCGATTAACACTGGGACAGAATAAAAAATTCAACATTTAAAAGAATTTTTTAACAGTAACTCAATTATCCAACCATCCAAATGAATAAGCAATCAATTGTGCATGAAAATCATGTCAAATCACAGCAATCAAACATCAATTGGATCCAACAAACACCAAAATCAATAATCAAAACAAACATAAGCATGTGACACACATCCAACAAGATAAGCAGTAATAACCAGTAATTGACACGGTACAAATGATCATGCAACATGATCATCTCACAGAGAATGCAACACAACAATCAAAAGACATACATCATTGAAAATCACACATCGTGTGTCGAAGAATCACAAGCATGCTATCAAGAATGATGAAAAAGCTCAAAAACAATCCACAAATATGCATCATATCAATCCATGAGGTTTAAGGATGGAAAGGAATCCAAACAAGCTTGAAAATGCAAGAAAATCTCATTTTGTAACAGTGTTAATCGGTTAATCTCTTGGTGTTAACTGGTTAACACTGTGAAAACAAGCCAAAAACATACAACAAAGTAGTGTTAATCGGTTAACACCAGGAGGTTAACCGATTAACACTGGGACAAAATCAAAAATTCAGCATTTAAAAGCACTTTTTAACAGTAACTCAATTATCCAACCATCCAAATGAATAAGCAGTCAATTGTGCATGAAAATCATGTCAAATCACAACAATCAAACATCAATTGGATCCAAAAAACACCAAAATCAATAATAAAAAAAAGCAATGGATCAAATATCACCAATAAACCAAGGATCTACATTGTGAAATGCAAGATTAAGCAAAACCAAAGCTAGATCTAGAATTTACCAACCTACAAAGCTGAGATTTTCTTTGGTGAGTGTTGTTAAGATGCAATTAACAAATCCAAGCAAGAAACCCAAGGATTTATTAAGCTCTAGCAAGAAACTTGAAGATCCAAGCAAATAATCCACAAATAAGAAAAAGCTCTTCCAAAAGTGATTCCACCAACTTAATTCAAGATCCACATGAATTGCAAAACTAGAACTGAACCAAGGATGATAATGCAATGGAGGTTTAACTCAAGAATTCACAAATTGCAATGTACAATTTGTGAAGCTTTTGGCTATGGAGCTTTTGTGAGGGTTTTGGAATGAGAGAAAAGTTGAGAGAATTGGAGTGAGATGTATAGAGAAATCAGAAAATGAGTGAAAGTTATGAGAGGTTTGGAGCAAAATGATTTAAGTATGGTTTAAGTTTGGAATTAAATATGGTTTGGAGTGTAGGTTAGTGTGAGGAATGAAAATTAGGAGTGGAATTAGGAATGGAAATGTTTGAAATTTTGAGTGAATTTGAATTAATTGGAAAATAAATCAAATTAAGAACCACTTATAGATCCTTCTACTGGTGTGAAATTGAATCTCAAAAGATGCAACGCTTGGAAAATGAAGAATCTAGGAAAAATTGCATTGGTTAACCGGTTAACCAAATTTGCCTAGCAAATGGTTAACCAGTTACCGCCTTCAAAAATTCAAATCTTGGCGCCATAAGGAAGGAAACATGGGGAATTTCCTGTTGCCATTTATTTTGAGCATAGTTTGGCCTTTGAAACTTGTCTTTTGATATTGCACCTGTATAATGCCTGAAATAAGATGTGAATTGTCTCCTGCGCTCAAAATACCCTGATGAAAAATATAATCCGGTACCCGATCACTGAGCAAAATAAATGTTGAAGCCTCTGATGTTTGCTGCCTAAAAACTTGCAATAAAATAAAGCCTTGATCCATAGAAACAACATGAACCCATGTCTTAAGAACCAATGTCATGATATGCACAATGATAATGCAAAATGAACGAAACATAAGTCAATTACAGTTAAAACAAAAAGGAAAATTTTGGGGTGTTACACTACCAACTAAACAATGTTCACTCAGGAACTAGGTCCCCTCTCTAAACCCATGAGTCCTCTCTCTAATCTTGGGACAAGCCACTAGTCCCTCATTGAACTAGCAGGCGTGCCTCTTGACACAACTCTTATGATGCAGGATTATATCATCAAATCAATGCGTTAAAAGCCCTTTCTGATCCTAATGTAAATGCATTAACAAATCAAGTAATCCCCTATCTGGATTATATCACACAAAAATCACAAAATGCATATTATTAATCAGCATTGCAACACAAGCATGCTAATAATTCATCTCAGCACAGTTATATTTCAAACATGCAACAATACAACAAACATAACTCAAAATAATCAATATTCAGAACATTCCCATATTTCATACTTATTCTTAATGCTTAACATATCGTCATAGCAACACAACTCAAACACATATAACAATTCAGCTCAATAACATTATTAACCCATACATGTGAAACTCACCTTTAACTTAACAATACACACCTCAACATATATAATTTATCAATTCATACTCACAACTCATAAGCAAATTCATCATAGCATTCATTGTCAACATAACATCAATAATACATATAATCCTAATCAATTAATCATATTAATACAACATATTCATCTCTAATTACATTATCACTTGATAGAAAAATGTGTTAGCTTTCTAACACTTCGAACGACACTCGATTTGGACTTTCGGAGCCAAAGTTATGGCCAAAACGGTTTCAACCGAAAAACACGAACAATGGCTCTCGCGGTGAGCGTGCCCCCTAGGCTGTCCACAGTCGTGATGGGTAGGATGCATAATTTTCTGCATTTTTCATTGTTCGAGGCCTTCCAGAACTTCGATTTCAATTTTGTAAAAACCCAAACGCTCAGAAAATTACAACTTATGTAATACCCTAATTACTAAGTTAATTCACAATATTAACGCAATTAGAACATCAAATCATTTATTTAAGGTTATGTCTGAACCCTTCAAAATTGCAACAATGGTGGAAAACACATCAAGTATCAAAATAGAAAAATTAGTTATGAATAGTGCACGAAACTCATCAATAATTACAGGAAACTCTCATCACACATCACATTTAATCAAAATCCATCCATACCATACAACCTATTAGAGGTTAATGACTCCTCTGCCCCAATCCCTCGTGCATAAGCCCTTATTGAAGGTTACTCTCCCTCTTCACCTTATACTTCTTAAACAAAATTCTTCCAAGCTCTATCCATAGATGCTCTCCCTATGCCTTCTCTTGCTTTTTATATTTTCATAGCCTTCTTTTCCTCTTTTCTCCCAAAAATTCTACATACTTCTCAACTCTCTCCTTATAATTTTCTTTTCACACTAAAAGCCTAGTCTCCTCATTAAACTATTCCTACTTTACCCTTGCTTTTCTCTCTAATCCCCACATTATCGTCAATATCTTTACAGCCTCTATTTTCTTTTCTTTTATTTAGATGATAAAATCAAATCATTATTTTAATTAATAAAATAATTCAAATTTATTCCCTTTTTCTCTAATTACTCTCCACACCCTACTATAAGGTCACGCACCCTTCCTCTTACCCACATTTATTTAATTATCCACACATAATAATTTAATAAACATATAAAATTAGAATGTTTTTTACTAAAACTGGGGTGTTACAACTCTCCCCCACTTAAAGGATTTTCGCCCTCGAATATTAACTTAAGTGAACATATTTGGATATGAATCATTCATCTTGAGCATAAGCTCCCAAGTCACGTTTCCACTAGTTGGTCCTCCCTAAGCTACCTTAACCAAGACAATCTCTTTACCACGCAATTGCTTCATGATCCTCTGTCCGCATAGGTGATGCCTCAACAGTCAGGTTATTCCTCACATGCACTCTCAAATCAGCGAAATGCTGAGCCAACACGTCACACCTACAACACCTCAGAGAAGCATAAGCTTCTCCACCACTTATTTCAATCCTGCTCCTTCTAGCAAGCGATTATAAAAATAGACAAGCACCGACAATATTTCACACACATGTTGCATACTAGGTGTCGCTACTGCGAAAAAAGGTGTCGACAATGACAGAAGAGTCGCCACCGTTCGTTATTTATCCCAAAAGAGAGGGAAAGAAATGATCAGAGAAAACCTAACGAGAACGGGAAAAGACAGGTCATCGCAACCATATCTCAGGGTTCGGGAGTCAGTTACGCAAGGGGAAGGTATTAGCACCCCTCACGTTTGTCGTACTCGATGGGATCCACGCTTTGTTGTCTATCTAAAAGGGTGTTTACTATCTAAGCTACGACTCAGGGACAAAAGAAAAGAAAAGAGACTCGATAGAGCATCTCCACTTTATGCCTACATATTCCCTCGTGCAATGGGAAAGTCAGAGTCAACGTAGTTCGAAAACTACGGGTGAAAGTGGGGGAAGGTTGCTTTCCAAGACATCGTCGTCTTGTGCCTACGTATTCTCATCTGGTATGAGAAATTAGAGCAAACATAGTTCGGGCTAACAAGACCACAGATTGGTTCAAAATGTTTTAGGCCCGAGTAGGGTTAAAACTTAGTTCTAGCAGTTAGGTGTATGCAGCTCGACCATTGGAGACTTAGGCGTTACCCGTTTGCGGTAGAACCAAGAGTTAACAAAACCCTCCTTATGAAAAAGGTTTTCTAAATTAAGATCCCGAAGGATAAAAAGTTTGAAGTTTTTTTTTGTGTTTTTTAGAGAAGAAGTGCATTGATTATTGTTTGTAATTCATGTTGCACTAAAGACTATGACCTAGGAGCGAATGCGTCGCATATCGTCCAAAGGACATACGCTAAACACTCTAGATAATTGAAAGGAGGCCCCCCAATCACCATTTCCCAAGTACTTAAGGCTCGTAACGTACAATAATCCTTAACCTTTATTAAGTGTTTTAAGAGTGTTTTGAGATGAGAAGAGAAAACACACTCTAAAAGGGAGACTAAACTCAACCTAATGTTGTCATACAAAGTGCACCTATGATTGGGATGGAAAGGAAATGCTACCTAATGTTATCATGAATGGGTTAAATCCTAAGGTCTATCATAATCTCAAGAGATTAGAGATCCTAAGGGAACATGGCAAAGAAGAAAGAAGCATGAAATAATAAAGATGCAAGTATGCATATGAAATGCAACACACAAGCAAAAGGAGGAAAAAGGGTGGGATGAATACCTCCATAAGCACATCTCAACCTTTATTAATACAAGAAAGAAATGCAAAATCAAAGAAGAAAACAATCCAAAAGAAAGCACATAATTGCACACCAAAAGTGGGATGAAATGGGAGAATAAATCCTACAACCATTTGTCATCAAACACAAGCCCTAAGGCAAACCAAATGAAAAGAAAAGAGGACATAATTGAATGGGATAATGGGAGGAAATATGAGAATCAAAGTAGCTCATAAGGTAACTCAACCAAAGGCAAGCCCAAAATCATGTAAGAAATAAACAAAAGAAGCCCTCAAGGAAGCACCATTCATGACATGCTTCAAGTACCTCCAAAGGAGGGACTAAGCTATCTCAAATGGGATCCCAAAGTCATTAGATAGAGGTGGGGATGAGAAGAGAAGATGCACAAAACAAAGAGCACCTACATCAAAAGAGAATGCAAGAAAAGGCATGGAAGAAGACCTAAGTCATTCAACACATTCAACATTTGGAAACCAAATGGAATGCCTAAATGGAATGCAAATCTCAACAAGAAATACACAAGTTTATGACCTAAAAATGAACATCCAAACACCTCAACATGTTAACAATATGAACCAACAAGAGTTAGGAGATCAATGGATCCATAAAAGTTATTTCCAAATCAAACTAGGTCAAGTACTTGTGTGAACCTCCCTTAGAAGTAACCTAACTTGTAAGTTACCTCAAAAATAGGAACAAGGCTCAATTAAATCCAAATAAAATGAAAGAATTTCACCAAGATGTTGGCAACCAGAGGCCAAAAGCACAAGGGCAATGTTCCACCAAAGCACCACCAAATGAAATAAATCCCTAAGGTGTATCACATTGGAATGGAGTAATCGAGGGTCAACAAAAATGGCACAAAAGTCAAACCAAAATGACTTAAATCAGGGGTAAAATTGTCCTATAAAATTCTCCAACTCATCATGGATATGAGAAATAAATTTCAATCATTTGAGAGGAAGTATTGATCAAGAAACAAATCAAGAACAATGAAGAACAAGAAAAAGATCAAATAAAACACTTCCAAATGATTAATCCCTTTTTAATTGAAAAGTAATCCAAAAAATAAAATAAAAATTTCCTAAAATCAAATGACATCTCAAAATGTCCTAAAAGTATTTTTGTAGAATTTTATCTCATTTGGAAGCATTTTAAATGAATTAAAATCAAAACAGATTGAAAAAGAAAAATAAAATAAAATACATGAGAACAAAGGTGCAAATAGCAAGTTTTGAAGGGCAAACAGACTGGGTCAAAGCAAAGAGGGGGTGCAATTAGCGCAAGAAGCCCAAGACTGAACCATAAGTGAAACGCTGCTTTTCACTTATGCACTGGCAAGTCAGACTTACACGTAAGCCAGTCATAAGTGATCTCGTTCGTTCATCAAACCCCAGTCAACGTGTCAACTCATACACATAGCGCCACGCAAGCTAAACGGAGGAAATAACCAGACGGTGGATCTCACTGTTCCGGTCATCTTCTCCGATGAGAAGGCCATAACTGAATATCCAAAACCTCACCAAAATGCACAAAATTCTATACCAAACTGATCCTCACGCTATGTAGATCACAATTCTACCTTCCAAATTCATTTATCACTCAAGAATTAGGAGAATCGACGCATTAAATAAATGAGCATCGTAACTGAATTGCATCAAACAACAACCTAACCTATCCAGAATCTGCCTACATACATAGGACTTCAATATGCAACAAAAATGGCAATGAATGGATGCATAACGAGTGATAAATCTTGAAAATTAAATTACCTAACGGAGCCTCTCCGTTGGGGCTTCAATTATGCTTAAGCTTGCACAAAAAGATGCATAATCAATCAATGAACTTCAAGGAAGATAATTGTGGCTTTGAATTGCTCTGAATTGGCTTGAATTTCAATTTCACGATTTCACTTTGTTCTTGAATTTTCCAATTGTGTTCTTGCTCAAACTCCACGAAAATGGCTGAATGAAGCTTCAAACTTCATTTGAACCTTTTATATTATCGATCTACAATCATTTGGGGGCCCAATTTGGCCTTATTATGATGAATTGAAAAAATCCAAAGTTGGAAATGGGAGCTTCATACACACGTGCAAAAATGGCTCCGATTCCTTTGTTTTTTATTCAAATCACTTGCTGAGACTTGGAGTTAATCTTGTGGCTGGAACTTATCCCTTGAATTGATTCAATGATTGATATCAAATGTGAAGCTTACACTTGAAGTAACTTGGAATTTCATGAGTTCTAGCTCGCATAACTCAAAAATTCTTGATACATTGTGTTTAGTGTGATGTGGTGGATCAAAATATGCACAAATATGGCATGAAATGGAATTAAAACCAAATCAATTCAATTCACCCTTTAAAAGTCCTTTTTCAATGGAATTTCTTCACCAATCTCCAAACCCTAGCAAAATTCATGACAATTGAGTGTTCTATGATGAAATTGGGACCATTTGGAGTAAGTTTCATGTTGGAGAAATTTTCATTTGAAGTGTGCAAAATCATGAAATGGACCTATAATGTAAATGACCTATAATCTCACTTTCCCAAAATACCCCTACCTTGCAAGCCTCATAACTTGAGTTCTACAAATGATATGAAGGACTTATAGGACTTTTTGGAAATATAAGATCATGAGGAACAACTTTTATGTTTGGGTCAAAGTGAGATGAAACATGATTCTAGGTCAAAAATGCCTTGGAAGTTGGTTGACTGAAAATACATTCATTTGAGAACCCATAACTTGTCAACATCATAACTTGAGTTCTAGAAATCTCATGGATGAGTTCTAGTACTCAAAATAAATCTAAGAACATGCTCTACAAGTCTCATGTTTGCATCAAAGTGAGATTACACTTGTATCTTGAGGTATGTGGTCTTGAAGTTAGGCACTAAATAGGGGATTTTACACTGACAAACCTCTTAAACCCTAATTTAGTAACTTCTCACACTCTTGATTCTTCTTGAATTGATCTTTAAATAACATCTTAGGTGCCTCAACACAACTTTCCATGACTATAAAGACTTAAAGCCAAGTCTTAATCTCCTTCAAATCCTCAGTTGACTTTGCACTAGGTAGATGAAACCCTAGATGTACAATCCTTTGACTGCAACCTCTTGCACATGATATAATCACTTGGATGAGCTCCAAAATGAATTCAAAAGCACTCAATGAGCTATTAAACCTCTCCTACTCATAAACATGAACTTGTGATTCTCTGATGATCTTCAATTGGTCTCCAAGATAGGAGATAAACCACAACTATCCACCCACTCTCTCAAAGAGCTTTGACCTTCTCCTGCTGATGATAAGCACTTGATAACCTGAGTAAACACTCTTGCTTAGGCTTAGACCTCTTGGTAACCTTATCTTGAATTCACACCTCTCTTGATCCCCTGCAAATGAACAATGATATGCAAATGCAGATGCTAGAACAATGCAATGAAAACATAAGCCAAGTAAAGGAAAGGTTGGGCAAATTTTGGGGTACAACACTAGGGAACATATAACATTACAAAAACAAGGTCGGATGGACCAACCTGCTCGAATACCACTAGACGTAACACCCTATATCCCCAATGCATAATTATAATTAAACCATAGATTTTTTAAAACATTCACACGTAGGATGATACACATCTCGAAACATACATCTGCTAATTGTGTAACACTTAATTTAAATAAACATGCAACACCTGTCATCACATACTCACCTTCACATAGGGTGTCATCATCGTTGCACCCCAAATTTTGACCCCTTAGATCTTTATCATAATTTTAGGATCATTTTCATTTGATTATCTAACCTTAACCTATTTCAAGTTTGTCTTTGTTAAGATACAGGTGAATTAGGGTTACGTACAGCAAGAATCGTGGTTTCGATGGTTTAATCAGTCAATGTATTGGATTGATTCTCCATGAAACAAGTATCCATATAATCAAAAGATACTCCATTGGGTCAAGTATGAATCCAATTTGAGGTTGTCACCCAAAGATTAAAGACAGTGCAGTTCAGGATCCCCGATTAGGGTTTCCGAACAGGAAAAGTCAACTGTAGTTTGACTTTTGTTTTGAAAGGTGTTCCAATGATGGAATTATGGTCCATTAAGTTCATATGGGTTAGTGAAGTCCACTCAAGAAGTTTCAAGGCCTCAGAAGACCCAGAATGTCAATAGTCGACTCGGTAGTCATCGATCGATCGTTTCGTTGACCAAAAAGTCAACTCTTCAACCATAAGGAATTTGACCTCAAAGTGTGAAGCAAAAATGTTCCTAAAAACATGTTACACCTATCCATGAAGTTTCATGACCATTGGATCAAGGATTGAGGAGTAATCAAAAAAGTCAGGAATTAGGGTTTTGAAAAGGGCAAGACCATAACTTCCTAACCACACATCCAAATGAGATGGTTCAAAGCTTGTTGGAAAGGTCTTGGCAAGTCCTAAAAAAGTATCACAGTGGTCCATGTGCAAAAAATGCATATATTTGGATTTATAGCCAAAATCATCACAAGAGGGAGAAAGAAGGCTTGAAAGGCTTGACAAGATTGGCAAGACAAATGGCAATATTATATTCAAAGAAATCCAAGAGGAAAGAGAAACTTTTTTGAAGAAAATATGGAGCAGCAGGGCCCCTACTCTATTGGCACACCTCAATCACTTCATATGGCTTGCATACAGTCTGATTTATGCATCACAATGCATCAAGGACACTCAAGACCAGCTGCATCAAGATCTTGAACAAGATTTGCTACAATTTCCCTCCAAAAGGCAAGATTTCCAATCTACCCCAAAATCTTCTCATGATCTATAAATAGAGGTTTCCTTTCACTCTTCAAAACACACCAGAGTTATCCAAAACATCATAAACACATAGCTCTCCTTCTTTCCCTCTTTACTTGTAAGTGAAGAAATTTCACAAGAACACCAATTTCACCACTTTGCATCTTTCACACTAGTCCTTGTTCCAAACATAAAACCACCTCAAAGACCATATACACACCCTTAAAATTTCCATTTGAAGCTGTTCCCATCATCACTTTCATCAAAAAAACCATATCAAAAAGTCAACCTTCATACCACCATAGTTTGACTTTTATGCACATTTCATACCAAATCACCACACAAACTTTTTTCCATCATTATAACACTCAGAACACCTCATGTTCATGACATTCTAGCTATCCATAATCACAAACACCATCTGGAAGTCTATTTGCTCAAACTGTCCTTAAAAACCAATTGTTGCTTCAAAAAGAAGAAAACTCAAAGCTTGCTCAAGAAAGACTGCAAGAGGTAGGTGGTCTTGAACCTTCTCATCTTTATGCATCATGTGTGTTTGATTTTTGTTGAATATGTTTACACATGTGTCATGTTTGATTTGGTTTGTTAACCATGCTATTAAACTTTGTATACCATATGTTTTGCTATTAGGATGACTTTAGTGTAATATGTGTGTTTATTACTTTTGCAAGAGTATGGTCTTGATCTTTGGATTAGGTTTATGATTTTAAAATTATTATGATAGAATGATCACCAAGTTTTCCTTTTTAAGAAGCTACCAACATAAGGAAGTTTAGTTTGTTTGCTTCAGATCTCAACTTTATCATGGTAGATGTTTCCCATTGGCAAAGACTTAACCTTGTTCATATTTCTGGCCTAGTTAGAGCTTGCTTCATGGACTATCATAAAGGTTACTTTAGGGTTTGTTTGTTTGGTTCTTATTGCATCAAGAATGTGGCATTTCAATGCTTGCTATCATTAGGCTTTGAGGACTGTCATTTGAGTCTTTGTTTGAAGACTGCTGTTAGAGGTTGCATCCTCCACCTCTATTGATGACTAGAGTTATTGACCCCTCTTGTAGTGTGCATCTAGCCTTGTATTAAGATATCAAGTTCTTAGTGCTGGTTTAGTATCTCTAGGATGTTTGAGTTTGGCTTCAATTGGTTTTTGGCATTCCGACCTTGCTTTACTTGCTGCCTAGGCCTAGGATTGAGATTTGAGTTTGTTAACTCAAATGTGGTTTCTATCAGATGTTAGGAGTTCAGGTCTGCTGTTGGAATTGGTGTTAGGCCTGCAATATATCTAGAGTGGCTAACTCTTAATTTTAGTCTGCATTCCCTTTAGACTTGGCATTATAATGCCAATCTCATTGGTTTTGTTTTGGTTTAAATGTAGTTGGCCTGTTCATTTTTTGTTGAAATTTCACTTGGTGCACATTTGGTTTAGTCTAGCATTCAATGTGTGCATAGGACTATCTTTAGAGTCTTACATTAGGATTGCATTTAGTCTTGGGCAGATCCTTTATCATTGGTTGGATTCAATTGTATTATTGAAGTAAGAGTTTGTCAACTCATTGCTTGCTAGGTATGTTGCTCTTACTCAAGGTTAGCTTGTGTTTTATCTTATCAAGTTGTTAGCTTTCATTTTAGGAATAAGGTTTGGATTATGTTTGTGGTTGGCATTGTGATAGCCCAATTGTCATTTGTCCTGAGTTGTGTGGATTAACTGATGTCATCAGGTTTTCTACACCTAATGGACCTGTTTGTCTGCCAATCAATGAGGCTAGGTTGTAGTATTTGATAGGTTTCCTTGTTTGTTCTTTGCTTGTAAAAAGCTTGTTGAGGAGAGTGATGTTGTTGTTGGTTGTTTGAGCTCAGGCCAGGATTAATTTTCAAGCATTAATGACATTGTGCAGATGTTGATTTGATACTGAACCCATTATGCACAACTGGTTGGGAATTTGCCAGCCTAGAATCCTCATCAGAATTTGCATTGGCCTCTCAAAGTTCATATAGATCAACTCATAACATAATTGGTTAGGTTTCTGGTCTGAGAAACATTCTACATAGGTGCATGTTAACTGTCAAATTATTGTGGATTTATTGGTACATTTGTTTCTATCATTAATTTGCTTAGAGGTTTGTCAACCTCCATTATCATTAAATGTCCATTTCAAACTACATTTCACTAACTTACAGCTTGGTAATCATGTTCTGGATCATGGCAGTGGCTTAACAACACTCTAAATTTCATCTCCTACTAACAGTTGGTCAAGAAGTTCTTAGGAGTGGATCTAGTTGGCATTTAGCTCTTGTTTGATTGAATGGATTCATGTTGGTCTGAGTTGGTATTTGTCTTGGTCTTGCTATTGATCTTTATGTTTTGGATTTTTAAATCATGTTCATTATTTGCAACCCATGTGCCAAAATATTTTCCTAATGTCTTTTGATCCATATTTCTGTTAAAACTTGACTTATTGCATATTTGAAACTTACATCTATCTTTCTCTAAACCAGATTGCATCAGTTTTGATCTTTGAGCTTCAAAATGCATCTTAAAACTCACCTTGCATGTTGTTTCGAGTTTCATGGTGTGTGCTTTATTTGAAAATACGATTGGTACCATTGCAATCCTCATCAAATTTCAAGTGGATTAGGCTTTAATTTCATGAAAATTGATTAAGTTTTGTGGAAGTTTTGAATGGAATCATTTTTGAGGTTTTGCTCTTGCCTTGTTCTTGTTCTTGCCCAGAAATTGGCCTTTTTAGGTATATTTACAACTGGGGTGGCTTGATACAATGGATGTATCTCCACCCCAGTGTTATTTCCTTGCCCATAAGAACTTTGCCATGCGTGTGATCCCCAGTTCGACCCTCAGTGAGGGCATTTTTTGCACGTTTTCATGATTTTTACACATTTTGTTATTTTATTTTCTTTTTCCATTCCTTAACATGTGTGTGAATTAGTTGGTGTGGCTAAGTTTTAAGTCAATGACCCCAAGGTCTTGGGTTCAAGCCTTGGGGGAGGCATTTCTTCTTTTTAGCATTTTGGTTTTATTTGTTTTTTAGTTTAATTGTCATTAGTTTCAAAATTCCATAACTCATTCTTTTTTCATCATTTTTTAATGATTCTTTTTGACACATTCTTTTATTAACGCATGCTTTCATATGATATTTAAAGAATCCTAAAATTTGTTTTTTAGGAACACTTTACATCATGAGAAAATGGCGTTTCGTTTTAGGGTTTTCACCCTCTTACCTTTCCTCTCTCATTTCCAACTTTAATTTCATTCTCTTTTGAGTTTTATTTTGAAGTTATAATTTTGGCTTGTTAGCTTCCTTGTATACTTGAGTTTGAATTTCAAATCTTGTTTGTAAACATCTAAGTGAATCTTCTCATTTAAAACTTGAAAGTTTTCCCCAGGAAGTTTTGAACTTTTCCCTTACATTGTTATGACATTGTTTGATTATGCTTGATGATTTGTAATTACATATGACATCTTGTAAGCTTTAAGAGACCACATCTTTTTCAAGATATATCTTTATCTTTGTTAATATCCCCTTCCATCTTTGTTAAGAAATATTCCCGTCTTTGTTAAGATATGCCATTGGTTTTTACCTTTTCATCATTATAAAGTCTTGTAAGAACTTCCCCCTTCATGATATTGTAATATCTTGATGTTTTCTATTTATCTTGATTAGAGTCATTGTTTGATATTGTAATATGCTTGCTTATTCTTGGTTGTAACCATGCCTCTTATCTTCATCGTGTTTGAATGAATATTGTTTTGTTAAGTTTATTTCCCCAAGTGATGAAACTCTTTAGTTCTCATCCAAGTTGCCTAATTTTTTCC
Organism: Lathyrus sativus; assembly: GCA_963859935.3. Taxonomy (NCBI): domain Eukaryota; kingdom Viridiplantae; phylum Streptophyta; class Magnoliopsida; order Fabales; family Fabaceae; genus Lathyrus; species Lathyrus sativus. The sequence continues at coordinate 570,916,911 of OZ012740.1, read as the reverse complement.
CTTCCAAAGGAAAGCCTCTCTGTTGACCCTCGGGGTCATAGATAGCTCATAACACTTCCCTGCTCTTCGGTCTGCAAAGCTTATCCACATAATTGTCAACAATGGCAACCGAGATGTTCACCTGATGAGTTTTCATTTCAGCAACACGAATCAATGATGACAAATCCTGCACCTTTCATTTTTGCTTGCCCACGCGTATTATTCAGTATTGAATTTCTTGTTGTTTGAATCGATCTTATTCCTATTTTTTCGTGTTCTTACGTATTTTGTTTTCCTAGCTTGATTTAAGATTGTGGAGTTAATTTCGAGTTTGCTCATGTAGGATTTTGTTTGGTTCATGCTCCGTCGCCGCCGGTGATGAGCTCCGGTGCGACGATGGTTTTAGTGGCTGGTTATGTAAGAATTTGAACAAGGAGAGGATGTGTGATAACATGTTGAGACTGGTTTTTGAATGTTTGTACCTTTAGCCTTTCATGCGCAATTAGGCCTTTAAGCCCGTAGAATCACTACTTGCACCCTACAACACGCGTATGCATCTTTGCTGAGCAGGTTCCTTGATATTGGGCTTTTTCTTATCCAAGCCCAGTCCATTCGCCATTTGTATTATTATGTGCATTGTCTATACTCCTTCTCATGGTTATTGTCTTTTTTTCATTTACTTATTTCATGTTGTAATCACTTTTCAAATTACATTGTTATTTTCTTTCAACTTTTAATTTTCATTTCTAATTATTTTCATCTTCCAACTAATTTCATATTTTCTAATTAATTTTCTATTACTTGATTAATTGATTTTTTATCCTTTTGATTCTATTTTCTTTTTTTTTCATTTCTCTTGTGTTTCGTATTTTTAGAGATCATTTGTATTATTTCTCTAGTACGTTTGACGCAGAGATTTCATTGTCGGCCTCCCATAGTATGATCTTCATATAGATCGTGTTACGGTTGCTTAACATAGTTCTAGATTTTCTGGTTTTGATTAATTTGTCGTTTTATCATTAACTACTAACTATTAACTACTAACTTCTAACTTTTACATTCTTGCACTTTATTTTCTCGCCATTTAATTCTTGCAATTTACTTTTATACTCATTATCATTCATTTACATTATGCATCTTTTACTTTTTTTCTTTTTACCTTTTGTTATTTCTTATTGCTTTTGTAAAATTAAAAAGAACAAAAACATGATAAATGAAAAGACTAAAAAGAGGTAACTTCTCATTAGTGATCTAAAAGAAAGATTCGCATAGACTTGTAATTGACCTTAGCATGACTTGGAGTATTCATGACATGGAGCATCCTTAAGGATTTTGGGTCTTAATCATCAAGAGTTTGGTTCATGGAACTACCCTAAAGCAGAAGGGAGACATGTAACTGTTGATTCTTACTCTTTGCTTAGCTCAGGACACTTTGCACACACGTGACTTTCTCTTGAGCTACCTTACAATGAGACTCATTTATTTCTTATATACATCCCTTGTATTTTTCATGTACTCCTCTCCCTTTTTGATATACTTTCTTTATCTTTTGCTTGCTAGTTATCCCTAGGAACTAGGGTCGACCTCACCATTTTCTCAAACCCTTGATCCAATCTCAAGTGGTATTTTCTTAATAAAACTCTTGATCCAATGTCAAGCGACATTGTCGCGGTGAGAATTGGATATCAAATTATTAGATTAACTTGAACCTTAATTCATTTTTCACCACCGGTCTTTAATTTGTCTAAGGGAAGGGAAAAAGATCGAATTACCCACAAGATGCAATGCAAATGCAAAGCTAGAGAGTCTAAGGTTCGGGGTTGGTTAAACTTAGGGAATGTGCTAGCATCCTAAGAATTTGTAGTACTCTACAGGAACATCTTATTTTATGTGCTATTGTTGTTTGCTAAGGGTAAGAGACCTAAAGGTTTAATTCTAAGTATACTCGCCAAGAAATCGTATCTTGTGCCTATGTATCTTGACGGGAGCGGAATCAGAGTATTCATAGTTCCTCTAAAAGGGATTGAGGAGCTTCTTGACTATGACCAAGGTTCCAGGGGGATAAGGTTTGTTGGTTTATTCTAGGAGAAAAGACGAGTTCTCATCTTAAGGGAGAACACTCGACTTAACCATTACATCTCGTAGGAGATGGTCTTTGCATCGCATTAAAAGAAGGCTCAAAACTCGGATTTATCGACGAGTATGTCACATACCTCTCTCAAGCAAAAAAGATTCTACATCTCTCGATTATTATGGGACAGGAGAATTATATCTCAATTGTCAAGATGACTCGCGTCTAATTCTCTTGTGGAGAGAATAAATGATTGAATTGAATTATAAGGTTTGTCTAAGTTGAAAGATAAAAGAGAAAACGGTCCTTCTTAAGGTGTAGGATCTAAAGCCTAAGATGATCGACTTGAAAACCCAAGGATCGAGCGGGGGAAATATGATGCAAATGAGATGCAATACGCGTGATTTATGAAGTCATGCGCAAGTTCTTCCTTTGGACGTGTGCGGTGTAGCAATAGACAAAAGCGAATATACAAATGCTATAGAATAGTAAAGAAATATATGGATATGCTAAATCGAGATAGTTGAACCCGGATTAGTGAATTGATTAATTAAATTGACAAATAATTGGTGAAGAGGTCTAAAACCAAATAAAATCCAATTGTTTTTATTTTTGTTTAAAAATGCTCAATGAAAAATTACATAAAGGTATTAAATCAATTATTTAAAATATTCAAAATTTTAAAGATATTAAAGATACTATAGAAAAGAAATCAAAATATGCTAAGTTATTTAAATTGTTTAAATTAAATAAAAATGAATCAATTAAACTCTAAATAAGATAAAAAATTGTTTTAGTTATTTTGTTTTTATTTAAATTATATACATTTTTTATGGGTTTTTATTTATTAAATTAGAAAAACTGAAATTAGTTTAAAAAACCTATTCTAAATATTTCTATATTTTATTAATATTTTTGTTTTTATTATTATTGTTTTTTATTATATTTTTATTAGTTTATTATATTTATTTTTGTGCAGAGTGGGCCAGGCCCAATTAAAAAAAACTGTAACAAAAAAGAAAATAGAAAACTGAAAAAACAAAAATAAAATGGGTTAGGCCGGTGGTTGTGAACCCACCGGACCCAACCCGGTCTAAAAATGACAAACGGGGAGGGGAAGGGTTTGTTAGAAACCCTAAATTCCTCGCAGTGCCCCCAATCTCTCAGAGTCTCTTCCTCTCTCACTATCTCTTTCTCTTTTCGCTTTTCCAACCTGCTTCTCCTTCGTCTCATTCTTTGCTCTTCTTCTCACCTCCTTCTTTCTTCTCTATTCTTCACGCGTTTTTCTTCTTCTTTCCTTAAAACTGGAAAAAAAAAACACAAATCAGTTAATGTCTATAAATCTAACAAATGGACTTACAATGTAATGTGTCCGCGCAGGAATCCGTTGGAATTTGGCGGCGAGGTTGAGGAATTCTGGAGACGGCGGCGATTCTGGGTATTAATGGTGACGTCGGAAATAGCGGTGGTGACAGCTACTTGGTAGTGACGGAAACAAAAGCCACGAGAGATAAGTTTTTTTTTTCTTTTTCATGTGTTTTGTGAATCTCTGTGAAGTCTGTAATTTTTGTGTTTTGTGTTGTTAGGGTTTGCGAATTCTGATTTTGTTTTGTGGATTATTGAATTCGTCCCCCTCTTTTTTGTGATCGCCCTTGTGAACTGGTTTCTGGATCCTCTTATAGGCTTCTAGATTTCTGATTTTAAGTGAGAATTAAACATGTTAGACTTATTTTTGGAAGGAGATTGTCGGCTGTTTTGGACATGTTTTTTCGTTTTTGGAAAGAAATTAAGAGTGGCTTGATTCTGTTTTCTTTTTCTTGGAATGTTATTGACATCTTTCTCTTTTCTTTTTCAAGAGAATGTAACAGGATGTAAATGGGTAATGGATATTATTGTTGGGATTTTCGATAGAAACTGCAGTTGAAATCGTCCTGGCTCAGGTTTGCAACAGTTGCAAACTAAATGATTTTCGTTTTTTGGAATATTACCCTTCTTAAGAACTTAAAATGATTCCTTTTTTCTTGATTCTGCAGGTCTTGATCAGCAGAAATGTATGTTGTAACTAACGGTATTCCGGGTGTGTGTTTGTTATGCCGCAAAGACGGTCTCTTCGGTCCGATAGCGTGACAATGCTCAAAGCTTGTTGTGGATGTTTTCATGTGGTTTCAAGGACCAGGTGTGTTGGTCTTTCGATTTTGTAATAACATATCTCCATTTTAATCCAAGCACTTCTGAATCTGATTCAAGTTTTTGTTTCCTAGTCTTCTTGTTTTGCTTTGTCAAATCTAGGATAATATTGTTGTTGTTTTGGTAATGGAACCAAGCTTCCAACAACTGTGTCGTTGGGGTGGACGGTATCGGCAGGCGTCTTCCAGTTTGAAATGTTTGATGGTTGGCTTGATGTTAAAGATGTCGCCTACCAAAGTCGGTGTAGTGTGAGGGACCGGAAAGCTAGAGAGATTCTTGGGTGTTTTAAATCAGTTTTGAGGAATCCGGCTAAACCGTGATTCAACTTGTACCTCTTTACCTTGTAATATGAACATTGGGACCACAGATTATGAAGTTTTAAGCTTGTAAATTCCCAAGGCCTAGGCTTTAGAATTCATGACTCTTGAAATGATGAGAAGATGGTCTTGTTGTATGTATAATCCGTGTATGTATGTTTCTTGATTCTAGGACAACAATTTGTAGCAATTAAACAAGATGGAACTTTGACATTAAATCTACTACAATGCTTCATGGCGGTCTTTGAAAAACTCCTGACTTTGCCTTGGTATTCAATGCAGTATTTGGATTTTCACATGTGTAGTTTCTATAACTGAACTTTAAATGGGGTAATGAACACTTTTCCATATTATTTTAATCTCAAAATCATAATGGATTATGAGTCTTAAACAATCCTCTTCAAATTTTAATCTTGTACATCTTTACAATTTGGAATTCTTCTCTTAGCTTTGAGCTTTAACACGAATCCTTGAAATTTGGAAATATTCTTAACCTTACATCTTGCGTAGGATTTCGACATCGAACTTGCACCTTGTCTCTTGATCTTTGAGAATTTTCTTTAAATGACCTCGGTTTGAAATAGTAATTAAAGTTTTGGAGACACCTTGTAATTGAAGTTGGAGACGAAATTCAGCAGTTAAAATTCCGCCTTGAGGCTTAGATGAGCTAAACCCAAAACATCATATCTTGCTTAACACTTTGAATGGTTATGGAATAAGCGCTTGGATTATATCTCGAGGTAACCCACATATGAATTAAAACTTAGAATACCAATCGCCACAAGTCAAGGCCTAAAAGTTAACCATGCTTTGGTACTACCTTGAAATCCAAATCTCTCTTTAAGGTTAGAACGGGGTAACCCGGACATGTGTCAAATATAGAACTTGTATATTTCAAACTCCAATTTAATCAAAAGTAAGCATACTCCAAAAAATAACGTTTATTCCAAAGGTTAATCAACGAGAACCAACTCGACTAGATGAAGCTTATAACAATACATGAAACTCTAACCAATTCTCACACGACCAAGCTCATCATTAAAGGAAGGGGAACCCCTAGTTCCCTTCGAGGAGACCTATGAGGAATCTTAGGATCTTTGAGTTAGAAACGCTTGGCTGGAAGAAAAAAACATTTGAAGTCCAAGTACCTGCATACACTCGTTAGTCGCACACAAAAGTAAAAGATAACATGCAATAAAAACACAAGGAGGTGGGATCTTAAGGTCAAAAATTAGGGTGCTACATACATTTTCTCAATAAACTCAAAAACATTTTAAAATACGATTAAAATTTAGGGTCACAGGCCTTAAGGGTGGAGAAGAAGTGAGAATGGAGTTTTCCTACCCTTACTCTGAGTATTTTGGACACAAGACGTTTGGCTTGGTTGTTTTAAATATTTTCCTCTACCCATTGTCTTTGCAATTCAAATTAAAAAAATTCCTCTTCAAAACTCTAAAATCAACATCAACTCATCAAACTCTTTTTGCGCCTTAGGGCATCATCCCGAAAACCCTTTTTCAAGGTAAAATCAACCAAGAAACACTTATTTTCTACCTCAAATTACGGAGCTCTGGTTTCTTTAATGTACTATGAGGATAATGTAATACCTTAATTTTTACCCCTAAGATCCCACATATCATTTGCATCCTGCATCATAAGTAAGATCACCAAGCACCTGTGTTTTTTCTTTGTTGGCTTTTATTTGATTGCTCATGTTTACTAACCCTAATCAAAATACCAAAAATATGTTTGCTTTTTTCTTTAGTAACTCATTTTTCAGGAGGAGGTTTGGAATCAAGAACATCAAATACCAACCCCTCAGCTCGAATGAAATTCATCTAAAAATTTTAAACTTGATCTGTAAACAATTCAAAATCATTTGATCAAGAGTTTCCCAATATTTGATTGTTTATTACTCAAGAGATTCTAAGATTCATGTGTTTATTTTCATGCATTCTTTGACAAGTCAAAAGAATCGAGCCAGAGCCAAGACAACACAACAAAAAGCCATTTTTCTCACTTTTTCATTGTGTTAATCGATTAACCAAATTTGTACATGAAATGGTTAATCAATTAACCGGTGTGTTTTTTGTGAAAATGAGTCAAATTCAAATTCTGCAGCATTTTGGCACCAAGATTCATTTGTTTCATCATAAAATTATTTTAGACCACCTCATTTTAATTCCCCTACCTCATCATAATTAATTCTCATCATACACCTTCATTAATCACCACTTGATCTTGATTTTGCCTCCAAATTCAAATTCCAAGCCTAGATCAAATATCAAACCAAATTCCAAACCACCAAAATTTCCAAGCCTAAATTCTATAAATATAGGTCTCATTTCATTCATTCTTCAAGCTTTTGAAAGTCAAATTCACCTTGTTAAAATTCCTCCTCATTCTCTCAATTTCCTTCAACCACCAAATTCACTAAAGCTCTTTCTTCCATTAAAAGTTAGTAAGCTTTTCATTGAAGCTTACTAACCTTTGAGCTAAAACCTTTATCCAAACACTTCTTTATCATCAAATTCTATAGATCAATGCTTTGGAGTAGGATTCTTTAAGTTGATTTGAAGCATTTTCAGATTTTGAAGTGGTAAACTCTTGTTCCTCCATTGTTGTGCTTGATCCATCTTCCACAATGTGATCTATGGTTGGTTCTTGTTGCTTGATCTTTGGATCTTGTAAATTATGCTTTATGGTGTTATTTGTTGTTGTTTTACTTGAATTTCGTGCTAAATTGTATTCATGATCATGAGATGTTTGAAGAAATGATTGAATCATGAATGCTGAATTTTTTTCAAAAAAATTTGTTGTCCTACCAGTGTTAATCGATTAACCAAATGCATGTGCAAAATGGTTAATCGATTAACCAGTGCCAGAATTTTGTTTGTTTTGGGACTGTTTTGGTTCGTTTTCTTCCTTCTTCCATTTCCTTTTCTTTTTCCTTGAATGTTTATGTTTGTTGATCAAATTTCTATTTAAATTTCATGGACTTTGGGTGTTGATGATGTTGGATAAACCTTCATTAGTTCAAATCTATATTTAAATGGATCATTGGATTCATTTTAGGTGCTTTGAATTAGTGATAGGTTTAGTGCTTTAATCCACCAAGAAGAGTGATGGAACTTAAAGATGGAATGACCCAAATGTTGTAATTCAATTTGGCTTCCCTTCTCCCCTCTTATTTTTTCTTTTAATCAATGAAAATCTTCAATATCGTTGGAACTTGTTTCAAGTTCTTGAAGAAGATGAGATCGATACCTATTTTTCTTTTTATGCGGTATTACTTTTGGAGGATGATCTACATATCGTCTTTCTAGCATACATTAGTACAAACATTATTATTGATCAGCCTCAAATAGCCGTAGCTTCTACATAAGGCCGATTACGATTGCTTAACATAGCGCTAAATTATCTCTAAATCGGAACTAAGACAATTTTGTAAGTGAGATGTTATTCTCCTATTCTTTATGGCGTAGTTTGAAATAATTGGATCTTTTGTTACCCATGGGGATTAGTTGGCATACTCATTAATTTTATCCGAGTTGGAGCTCTCCCCATGGTAATGTATGAGACCGTGTTTTCATTCTTATGGCGATTAGTCGAGTATTATCCATAATTTGACAATTTGTGCTTCATGAAGATTGGTAATATTATTATGTATATTATACTAACCATATTATTGTACTAATTTTGTTTATGTTTCCTTCTCGCTCCCTATCTCTTTACTTTTGCGCTTTTATTTTTATCATATCATATCATGTTATTGTTTATGCTTCCGCTCTTTTTCCTTTGTCCATTTGGACAACAATATTAATAAATGATTAAATCTCTAAAAGCTTGGTTCTCTTAATTCTTATGCCTATGCTTGAGGATGAACCTAGACCCTTGGACTTCTTGGATTATTCTTGCACCCTTGGACTTCTTGGATTATTCTTGGACTTGGACTTAGAATTAGGACTCCTTTTCTATGCTTGGATTATTATGAATTTATTTGGATTTGCTTTTTGGCTTATGATCAAGGTGGAAGGAATTCTTATTTGGCTTGTTATGGAGTTTGCTATCTTTTGGTTAGATCATTCATATCTCTATCTTTTATTTTGCTTTCTAGGGTAGTCACTTCTTCTCCACCCATTCTTCAATTTTCAAAATCTTCTCCTTTTTCAAAACCTTCTTGTTTCCAAAGTTAAACCTCTTTCATAATAAACCTTGACTTTGGTCAAGTGATTTTCAAACTTTATTTTCTTTAATAAATGTCAATCAATGTTAATCATACTTTGACCTTTTCAAAAAGACATAAAAAATACAAAAACACTCGTTCACTTTTTTTTTTCCTTTTAAAACTTTTCAAAAAGTTTAGACACAAGTCATGTTCATAGTTGAGATATAATTCTCCTATTCTCTATAATATTTAAGATTTTGACATTTTCCACTTAGACGTTAAGTGATAGACTTGTTGATTTTAATCCAAACAAAATCCTCCATCTTTAGGTGATGCAAATATTGTCTTATACTTGTGGGTGACTAGTCGTAGTTTTCTCCTTAAAATGACGACTTATCTTTACATTTAAAAATCAATCAAAACAAACCATTTTCGTTATTTGTACCACGAACTACCGGGTTTTGGTCCTATATTGTACTTTATGGGTACGTAGGCATGAGGCGATAAGTCTCTCCAAACACAAAAATATTTAAAAATTACTTCTCTTCTCGTCTCCCCAATCTCATTTCAAATAAACCTTTTGAAACCAAAAAAGCGTAGATATTTCAAAGGGTTCCTATAGAGTAGTATAGACGCTTTGGGTGCTAACACCTTCCCTTAGCATAACCAACCCCCTAACCCATTCTCTGTTCATTCTGGTTTAGAACTCTTTAGGTTTTGTTCGCTCTTTTTCCTTTCCTTTAGGATAAAATAAAAGTGCGGTGGCGATTCTTGCATTTTGAGTTAAGTTAATTGATAGGTTACACTCACAAATTTCTCCGTTACAGATGCGTAGATACGAGATTGCGGGGTCTTGGCAAGCACACTAATAAAAAAGAAACTTTTTTTACTTAATAGCAAGTGACCTTTAGATAACGACACTCATTCACATGTAAGAAACCTAAATGGTTCCCGTTGAGTACATCAAATCTGAGGGGTTCTAATACCTTCCCCTTGCATAATTGACTTTCAAACCCGAATTTGGTTATGAGACCATTTTCTTCACCTTTAGAGAGTTTTATTGATATTTTTCCTTTCTTCGGAATAAATAAAGTTTGGTGGCGACTCTGTGCATTTTTCACATAGCGGAAATAATAAATGTAAAGGTAACACTAAAGAATCTAAATTTTTCAATTTTACCAAGGAACAAAATGAATAACTTATTCATCTTCTTCAAACAAATAACATTTTTGCTCCATTTGGGTTTGTACTAATTGATGTAGTAACTTGGTCATTTGGCTTTGCATGTTTATCAAACTCCTTGCATAACTCTATATTTCATACATAGATCATAGATTTTGGTGCAAATAATCATATATGTTCCTCTTGTACTTGTTAAAAAGTACAAGGTATGTGTGTTACCCCTGCAAGGGCAGGGAGGCACAGAGGCCTTAGAAGGTATATAACAATTCAGGTAGTCATGGCTTGCTCGTGGCGGTGATAAGCCTTGTGCAATGATTTTTTTAGGTTGTTTAACGGATCGGCTCACATGAGGTGAGAGGCCCTGTTGGTGGTCGGCCCTACTAGGATGCAGGCGAGTTGTTAAACTGATAATGTGTTACAGCTACTAGGAGTGTAGTACTGTCATACCCCAAATTTGTCATATTGTACATAATTTTCATCTGTACATCCACCCACAAGCTTTTATTCAGAAAATTCAAAAATATGTTGTTAATCTCATATGTGTCCATGTTTCATTTGAAGGTGTTAGGTTAATTGTATGTATGGTATTGATTAAGATTCATATGGTTAGTCCCAATCTTGGTCAGGCATGGGTTATTTCAGGACCAAGTACAGGGTATGTAAGATTCAAATGGCGTGTGTTTAAAAGCTTCAATTTTGAATCCTCTGATCTCAAGGCAAATTTAAGAAAATCCCGTTGGTCATTTGTTTCTACAAAGCGAAATGAGGAGTTTATGAACATTTTTGGAGGCCCGTGTTACCTTTCTCGAGCCCATTTGTGATTTAAGTGGGAATTTAATCCAATTAGTTGCATTTGGTTTAATTTCATGACTTGTGCTCTTAGAATGGCACGATTTTTCTCATCTTTGGTTCCATTTGAAAGTTCATGACTTTTTTATTCATCTTTGCTTAAATAGCATAAAGATCCGAAGCATTCAAAATTAATCCATTCAAGTTTGATTTAAGTTGGATATTTGGTATGGAAATATATTCATCATTCAATTCAAATTGTGGCACTAAAATGTCCAATACAAAAATGGAAAATTCTACAACAATCATGCTTATTACATTGCAACCAAGTCCATTGTTCATTTGTAGTACAAAGAAGGGCATGAATGAAAGCCTACTACAAGAAGAAATAAAAACAAGGTCCATCACTATGTAAGCCTATTACTTTGTTTCTAGCCCAAGTCACTAGATATAATACTATCCAAGCCCATTTAGAAATCACTCAAGGAAACAAAAAAAGAGAAAAGCACATTGGCATTCAGAATCTTTACACGGCCCACTCAATTATCCTAAGCCAATAAATGCTACAAGTCCAATACATAAATTGTCATTCATGATGCACAACTCACGCACCATCGACCTTTACAATATTCACACAATGCATAACCATTACCAGTCGACACAAGCCAAACGAGTACGTGAGCTAAAAAACATCTTCCCAAATATAATTCATAAGGCCACCACATGAGCAAATGCGCAGATGATATGCACATAACGCAATACAAGTTACGCGCGATCTAAACGGCAACAGAATTCTTCAACAAAACAAGTCACGAGCTGCAAGTTTCCACCTATAAAATGGACACACATGATTCGTACGCACATGATTTACAACGTAATAGCAACCAATTTACACCAGCAACAAACTTTTCACTCATCACGCAAACAACACGAAAAAAACTGCACAATAATACACACTCCAAGCAACCCCACCTCAAACCATTACCCAACTTGGCTTTCACACTCTATGCAAACTGTTACGCATCGCACATGATAGCGTGACAAAACCTGCTGAACTTGCTCCAAACCATACCCCTGCGCATCAACAACAACAATCTTTTCCCTTAAAAATCCCATTCTACCCTCCTCTTCATCTAGTATAAAAAAAGGACCATTTTCTCTTCATTCCTCGAAGCTCAATAGAGCCAAGAAATCGCTACCCAAATTCCACCTTCAACCTCATTTAATCTCTAACAAACCAACAACAACCTAACTTCGAATCCTCCTTTCTTTTCAACCTAAACAAAAAAAACATCAATCTTTAACCTTCTTCAAACCATATTTCAACCCAATCACAAACCAAAACTTAACCCAAATCGATTTCAACCCACAACACATAAACCAGAAGAACAGAGAGATGAAGAGATGTTCGAAATTGAACCAAAATGACATAAACTCACAAACCTGAGACGAGTTGAACATGAGATCGAATGAAACAAGGTGGGATGGAACATAGCCATGCGATTGATTCTTTGATGTTGATTTAATTCATTGTTTTTTCCTTTTGTTTTGAATAGCGCGATGATGAAGTGGAAGGATAATTTCTCTTCTGAGCATTTTATTTTCTTTAAACAACTTTGTCGTTCTTGTTGAGACACTTGGTTTTTTTTGGGTTTTTTTTATGTTTCTATAGTGATTTTGTTTTGTTTTATGAGTAAAAATGACATACTACTGCTTTAGGGTGTGTTTGGTTCGGGGTAGATGGAGGGGAGGGGAGGGGAGGGGAGGGGAAATTTTTAATTAAATATGTTTGGTTCAAATTTTAGGAGGGGAGGGGAGGGGAGGGGAGGGGAGCAAAATCCCTCCAAAACACACTTTTTGGTTCCCTCCGAATTGGGGGGATTTGGAGGGGAGGGGAGGGAATATGAGTTTTGATATTTAAAAATTATTATATTTACTAAAATATCCTTAGTTTAATTTCAGTATTTCAAAACTATTTGTTTTCTTTTGTGTTACTGTTTTTTCTCGATTGTTTTCATCAACTTATTATAATTGTTCTCCACCTTCAAATTATTTAATAATTTTTATAATTAATATAAATCATAATCATTGTCTTTTTTATATAAAAAAATTATGTTTCGTTATATTCGTTTTTTTCTTTTAATTTTGTTATGTACTCTATCATTTTTTTTATATCAAATTGTAAATCATATCATTTTATTTATTTTTGTTTATTCATTTTATTAAATATTTTGAACCATTAATACTTAGTAATAAGTTATTTTATATATTTGTTTTGTTATATGATTCATCACAATTTAAACGATGTTATTAGCATATAGTTTAATTTATGTTGAAAAGTTATAAGTTGAATCAATTGTACTCAATTTTTTTAACTTTATGTGACAAATAAATACTTTTTTAATCACTCAATATTAGAAATTTTATTATCAACAAAAATACGCACGAATTATTCACATTTTAATATCATATGACTTATATAAGATCATAAGGATAAAAATGTAAATTATTAATAAAACCCCTCCCCTCCCCTTCTGAACCAAACACATTTTTTATTAAAATCCCTCCCCTCCCCTCCCCTTCTCTCTTTTGAACCAAACACTTATTTGATTAAAAAAATCCCTCCCCTCCCCTCCCCTTCATTAAAATCCCTCCCCTCCCCTCCCCCTCATTTGAACCAAACAGACCCTTAATCGAGGGTGAACTATGCCTTTTTTTTAGGTTTTCTGTCTAAATTTTGGAATAGGTCCGTAAGGGCAGTTTTGTTTCTACACCATCTTTTGTTGGGCCATCCCCTCCTCTTATTTTATAATTAATTTTTTTTTATACTATTTTATTTCTTTTTTTAAAGGTTTTTTTACTATTAGTCTTTAATGAGTTATTTTTTAATTAATTTTATTTCATATTCATTTCGATTTTATTCTTTTGATTTCATTTCATATATGTTTGAATTTTAGTTTATCTTTGGTCGATGAACATCTAAATAGTCATGGATTGTCGATTCATCGATTAAAATCCATGATTAATATTAGACTTTTTTCTTTTCTTCTATTTCATTTCATTATTTCAAATCTGTAGTGAATGATCTTCGAGATCATTTTCTATACTTTGAGATCGTTATAGGTTACCTTTTATTAATCGACGCAAGTTTGTGATTAAGACGAGATTACCCGCTTTTTTGTCTGTGTGACATGATTACATTGGAAAATGATCCTCAATATCATTTCTCCATTGTGTTTTTAGCACAGATGTCAACTTGTGCGACCTCCTATAGCTTGATCTTCGTCATAGATGGAGATACGACGGTTTAGCGCTATATTTCGTCCCAATTCAATCAAAATCAACTAACAACTAACTTTACTTTACGTCAATATACTTTTGTTTTATTTTCAATCGTTATCTCTTGATTATATTATCATTGTTCATATACTTGTTAATATTATCTTGAGTATACTATTACGGATATTATCTTGATTATATTGTTATATATCTTGTCATATTATTCACATTGTTCATATTCATATCATATTCATATTGTTCACATCTCATTCACATTTTTCGAAAACACAATAAAAATTATCAAAACCATAAAAGCATAAATTGGTGGATTGTTTGTTACTTTTCCGATCAACGAAACTTGGACTTTATCATAAACCCTAACTTTGAGCTTTTGTTCGACTTTTGCTCAAGGCTTAATTTAGGACATTTCACACACACGGCTTCCTCTTGGGCTATCTGTTGCACCCTAACTTTTGACCTTAAGATTCCACCTCTTTTTCGTTTTTTCACACATTTCCTTTGTGTTGTAATGCATATGGTTATTGTGACTAACAAGTGTGTGCAGGTGTTTTGAATTCCAGTGAAGATGACACTCATAATCCAATCCTTCCGGACATGGTCAATTGATTCTTATTCAAGTTGATCATAAGATTTCAAGTTGAGCTGGATCACTTTCATAATTATCTCTCGTGACCGTGAGTTCAAGCATAAAAAAATAGAAACTTGAATCAATATCCTACGGATTCACGGAACCACAAATCTTCGTCTTCATTAACCACATCAGGATTCGAAATTACAGGCTCCCAAAGATCGCTGACTAGATTTACCCCTCAAACCTTATGCAAATTTTGATTAGGATCCAACCTGAAACAGAAACAAGGTTATTATCGGTTATTACTTCCATAACAAGATCAGACAGGATAAGCTGAAAATGGAATTACTTTAAGCATTATCAGAATATCACAAACAAGAATCAGTCGAAGATGGAAAGTATTTTATTGCCCATTTGTTCTGTTTTGAGAAAAGGCTATCGAATCAGAGCATACAAAGGGGATCGAAAAAAACAGAAATCAATCACCATCAATTATTTCCAAAACAGTCGATAGACATGTTCATACGGATTTGGGAACAAATTAACTACGATTCAATTAAAGAAGGTTGGTCAAGGCTATAAAAGGACTCACATCAGAACTCGAAGGAAAAAATCTACACAAACAACTTCACGAAAGACCTCCAAAACCCGCAGCCCTGAGCCTTCGATTGGCTTCAACCCCATTTTCAAATCCAGAAACCTGTAAAGTTCATTCAACGACATTAAAACACATCCAAAAAAAACACTGAGTCATCCAAAACCCTAACTTTCAAAAGCATAAATCGGGTAGAAAAGAAGAGAGTTAGAAGGCTTATCTTTTGGGATTTTCCGTCGTCACCATCGTCGGAGTGCCGAGAATCCACCACGGAGTCACCAGAGAAGCCATCCTCGTCACCATCACGGGTAACAGTCCCTTTACTTGCTCTTTTCTTCAGTATTGATGTTTGCTTGTTGTGGATTTTTAAATAGGTCATGAGAATGCTCAAAAGCGAGCGAAGAAAGACGAACAAGAGGAATCAAAGGATGAAGGAGATGCGAGGTCACATAGAAAGGGGGAGACGGATCAAAATAGAGGAGATGACAAAGGGAAGAAGGAGAACGAACATGAAGATGAATCTAAAGAGACGAAACCAAGCGATCTGAGCGATTGCGAGACTCCGAGCATGGTCGAGATTTGGGACGAAGGGAACCTGGGATTAGGGTTCACCGTTTTCATTTTTGTTTATGATTGTAATCGTATAACTGTGCACACACTCACCACACACTAATCACACAACATCACACTAATCTCTCCCCTTAATCCTTAATTAAACCTCTAACGTGCAGTTAATTAACTTTTTTCGTTAACTAATCTACTAATCATTTAATTAACTCTAATTTAATCACTTAATCCTTCTTATAATTAAATAACTTAATTAAAACTTTTATTTAATAAATCTTTTAACCTACCCATTAACTTAATATGATTAACTTTTTATTTATTTATTTATATTTTAAAATAATAGTATAATTGTTCACCAAAAAAATCTTTTCTAAAATAACTTGTTTTAAAACTATTTATATATTAAAAAGAAACCTTTTCACAATAATAATTATAACTTTAAATTATAATAAACCAATTTATATTTATAACAAAAAACCTTTTAACTCCTTTTATTCAAAATAAACTAATAAAAACTTAATTAGTTTGCCAATTTTTATTAAAACTCAATTTTGTCACCAAATTTTCATCTAAAAAAATAAACAAATTCAACATCGTCTAAAATTAATCAAGTCCTCCCTTAAATCAACATTTTCTCATTAATCAGTCCACTTAAGGTCAATCCTACAACTTAATCAATCTCTTTTTTAAAATCAATTCACACTAAAATCAATTCACTCAAATTAACACTTTCTTATAATTCAAACTAAAAATCAAATCAAACGATTAAAATCAATCAACATCGTAAAACCCAATCTAAATCGTGCACACTCACGACACTTTCACTCTCACACACTTCAGCGCTTTCATGCGTACGTGTATGTTTTATCTTACTTGCCTTTATTTTCCGCAATTTACATTCTCGCAATCTGTATTCCTGCATTGCATTATCCGTCCAAAGGAAAAACCTACACATAATTCAACGTTGTGTGTAGTGCACATCATTTGCATCATAGTCCCCTCGATCCTTGATTTCACTCAAGTTGATCGCTTAAGTTTAGGACCTACCCCATAGGAAGGACCTTGTATTTTATCTTTTACAACAAAATCAAACAAACTCAATCAATACTACAACAATATTCAAGCATTCAACAACAACTCAACATTCAAAATTCAAACACATTAGAGAAAGATGTCAATCATCTCAAGTGAGATAGAATCTCCATCCCACAACAATACAATCAAGCCGTAGGAACTTTGCCTTAAGAGAAATAAAGGCATACTCGTCAAACAATCCGAGTACTTAAGCCCTTTTCTTAAGACGATGAAAAGACTATTTTCCTACAACTTGTGGCGGTTATATCTCCCTTAAAATGAAGACCCATCTCTTCTCCTAAAATCAATCAAACAACTACCCTAAACCCGTAGGAACTTTGACCACAGTCAAAGAACTCCTCATACCCTTTAGGGGAACTACAAATACTCTGATTCCACTCCCGTAAGGATATGTAGGCATAAGATGCGATATCTTATCGAGTATACTTATATATAAACCACTAGGTCTTCTACCATTAAGCAGATATAACACATAGCAATAAACAAACATAAAATAAGAGGTTCCTGTAGAGTACTACAAAAACTTAGGATGCTAGTACCTTCCCTAAGTTTAACCAACCCCCGAACCTATAACTCTCTAAACCTTGCATTTACATTGCATTGTGGGAATTTCGATCTTTATCCCTTCCTTTGGACAAATCAAAGTTCGGTTGCAAAAAATGAATTAAAGATTCAAACTAATCAATAGTTTGGTATCCAAATTTCACCACGACAGAAAATGGCGACTTCACTAGGGACCCCTTAGTAGGTTTCCCTATCTTGTTTCATTTACTTGTTTATTGCTCTATATTAGCTTATTTGTATATTTCTTCTTTATTTCTTCTGGGTTAATATCTTTGAGTGGTGAGACAAAGTCCTACACCCGGACTTGAGAGAAATTAAGATAGGATGGTGATATATTCGAGGAGGCTTATAGAGAGTTGAATTCCGACTAAGTTAAATCGAGAATCCCGCCCTATTGGCGACAAAAAATGAACCTAAAATTCTCATTAATGTCCATTGAATTACAAAAAGAAACTACCAAAACATGTATCATACAGAAAGAATGCGAAACAGGCTTACTTCCAAGAGTTTTTCTTTCCTATCATAGATAGAAATCCATTAATGTTCAGTTCCCATCCAAATGACATCGGCAGCAATATCAGTCTAGACCTGTCAAACATACAAAGGAGTTTGAATGAAAGGATGAATCAAGCTCAAATAGAAGAGAAGTCATAAACATGTCAGCACCAGATTACTATTTTGGCAACATCATCCAAAGTCCTAGTGGGTTTCCCTATCTTATTTTATTTGTTTACTGCTTTATATATATCTATTTACCTGCTTAAATGTTTATTTTCTCTTGTGTTTGTTCTTTTGGGATTGTTATCCTTGAGCGGTGAGACAAAGTCCTACACCCGGACTTGAGAGAAATTAAGATAGGATGGTGATATATTCGAAGAGGCTTATATAGAGTTGAATCCCGACTAAGTTAAATCGAGAATCCCGCTCAATTGAGGCCCTCTCAAAATAGTACTGTTGAACGAGTAATCATGAAGACACTTGCTATTTTCGACCTTGGAGCCTATGATATTGAGGACCGTAGTTACCTTAACCCAACTTTGGCCTTTACTAGGATGTAGTGCGGGACTATAAGGGAGTAATCCCAAAATAGTGCTACGCGAAGCTACACTCAAAAGAAGTTCTCTTGAGAATATTGTTAATCCTCAAGTAATTGGGAAATTGATAATATCTGAAAGATGGGTTGATGATTTCGAGTCCCTTTAGAACCTTGTCCTACAGGTACAATCAAACCTTTAGTCCACATCCTTTGGGAATGGGTATACCTTTAACTCCATGCTCGTTGCAAACCTAGGGTCCCCTTTGTTTGTTTACCTTTATGCATCTATATGCTTACTTGTGTTTGTTGCATTCATAAAGCATCATATTACATTGGTTTCATGGAATCCCTAGTTTATTTATAAACATTACAGAAACCAACATAGATTACAAAGAGAAAATATTTTAAAATATTCTTTTAAGAGTCCTAACTTGGATGACCTAAGGAAGTTAAGGGCACCGATCGAAGAATCAAGAATACACAAAAGACAAATACAAGAGACTTCTAGATCCATAGAAGATCAAAAGACTTTCATCAATATTGAAGATCCAAGTAAACAAAGGGCTTCCTTCCTTATTTTCCGGCGAGAAGAGATGGAGGATTTATTTTCCTCTATCAGACTAATCCTTAGAAGTTGATTATGGGCAACCTATCTTCAAGAAGGTCCAAATAAGAAGGGCATATCAACAAGCACGATGAAGGACTTCCTTAGGACTTTATTAGCTTTTATTTAGCTATTATGTTGGGACTCTTATAAGGATATTTATCTGTAATCCAAAAGTAAAAAATAATTTTCTTTGGTATTCTGTAACATTTATAAGGACTTGAGTTCCATGAAACCTTTCATCTCTGCATTTTTTGCATAGCATCCTGCATTTAGCATTTTCATGTGCATGTGTCTCTCCTCTTCTGTGGCTCATCCGGTCTTCTGTCTTTGTCTGTCAGCTGACATCTCGACCGCCTGACCAAGCTCGAAGTATTACTAAGGGATAGTAAGGAGAACGAAAGATATGGATCGCATGACTAGCTTCAAAATTTGTAATAAAAAAATATTTTTTAACTATCTAATCTAATGACCTTTTTAATTAATTAATTAATTTAATCAGTTTTAAAAAAATGACTAATAACCCTTTAATCAATCTTTTCATTATTTGTTATTTATTTAACTTAATAACCTTTTATAATATAATAAGAAATGTGACTCATTTAATTTTAATTTAATTCTTATTAAAATAATAAAACATTTATGAACTTTTATCATTTAATTAAATTAAATCATTTATTAATAAATTAATTACTATTTTTCTTAAAATCAAAACCAAACCTTTTATAAAATAATCATTAAAATCAAACTTTTTATTTAAATAACCAAAAATCAAATAAGTCAACAATTCTTCCAAATCAAAATAATATAATATCCCATCTAAAATCAACTTCATCAACTATTTCCTTTTTTAAAATTATCAATCCAACTTTTAAAAACCCAAACAACCCTTTTATAAATCCAAATTAAAACCAATACGTCTAAAAATCAAATCAACATTTTTATTCAAACTAAAAATCAAAATCAAACGATTAAAATCAAATAACAGCGTAAAAACACAACCTGATCGTGCACATTCACATTCACGACACAACACACTTGTACACCTAGCGCTTTCATGCGTATGTTTGTTTTTATCTATTCTTATTCATTCACAGTTCACACACTCACTTAGCGCTTTCATGCGTTCGTGTATGTCTTTACTTATCTGCTTTATCCGCAATTTACATTACCGCATTTACATTATCGCATCGCATCCGTCCAAAGGAAGAATCTGCGCATGATCTCAATAATCGTGCGTATGCATCATTTGCATCATTTTCCCACGTGATCCTTGATCCCATTCAAGTTGATCTCTAGGACAAATTCTACCCCATAGGAAAGACTGTTCTTTACCTTTTACAACTTAGAACACACAATACAAACATAACCAACAATCAACTCAATATTCAAGCATTCAACAATCAATTCAAAACAATATATTCAAACACACTAGAGAAAAGATGCCAAATCATCTTAAGCGAGATAGAATCTCCACCCCACAACAATACAATCAAGCCGTAGGGACTTTGCCTTAAGAGAAATAAAGGCATACTCGTCATACAATCCGAGTACTTAAGCCTTTTTCTTAAGACGATGCAAAGACTATTTTCCTACAACATGTGGCGGTTAAATCTCCCTTAAAATGAAAACACATCTCTTCTCCTAAAATTAATCAAACAACTACCCTAAACCCGTAGGAACTTTGACCACAGTCAAAGAACTCCTCATACCCTTTAGGGGAACTACAAATACTTTGATTCCACTCCCGTAAGGATATGTAGGCATAAGATGCGATATCTTATCGAGTATACTTATATATAAACCACTAGGTCTTCTACCATTAAGCAGATATAACACATAGCAATAAACAAACATAAAAAAAGAGGTTCCTGTAGAGTACTACAGAAACTTAGGATGCTAGTATCTTCCCTAAGTTTAACCAACCCCCGAACCTATAACTCTCTAGCTTGCATTTGCATTGAATTGTGGGAATTTCGATCTTTATCCCTTCCTTTTGACAAATCAAAGTTCGGTTGCAAAATGAATTAAAGATTCAAACTAATCAATAGTTTGGTATCCGATTTTCACCGCGACAGAAATGGCGACTTCACTGGGGAAGTCATTCCTGGGGAGCATCCTTATCGTAGTTGCAAAAAGTGTGAATTCTCAAATAAAGAGAAATATCTGTAATTGTCTTCTCTGATGAATCTATAATGTTGAAGGACCCAATGAGGGTAAATGAATTGTCTTATGGAGATAAAACCTGATTGAAATGAGTTGCTCGACTAAAGAGCTGCTCGCAATTCAGATGTACATTGTTGAGAAGTTCTGATAACACTGTTGGAGAAATGCACCTTAATCCAAACTCAAAAGTTGGAGATGTCCACAGTGTGATTGCCAAGGACCGAAGTTCAATTCAGGAAATATCTGAAGAGAAACTGTCAAGCAAGACTCAACCATTGAGGCATGAACTCAAACGGGATATGCTAAAACAACCGTCTTCCACGAGGGTCAATCTTCATGGGGAAACAGAAATATTATGCTTTTTATGCCTAGGGCTGACAACTCTAATTGGAAGGATAAGACGCACCAGAACACCTAGGGATAACTACAACCAAAGCGACAAAATAAAATAGACACAACGAATGTAAACAAATGCACATGCCATGCTGTCTACTTATATGCTATGTGTGTGCCTATGCTGACAAGACAAATAGAAAGAGGTGACCAGAGGTGAAATAAACATCTCAGGATAAACATCTCGACCAATCTTCGAAGATAGAAGCACCGTTGGGGATAGACGGAGAACCAAATATGGGATCACACTCCTGCTTCAAGACTTCAAAATTTCTTTTGGGGAAAAGAGATCAATCCATTTGGGATGTAACATCTTGATAAGGTCGAACGGTTGTACGAAGTTGTTAGACGGAGGTACCCAAGCTGAAGCTTCATAGGGGATAAAATAAATATCATGGGTCATCATATTTGTTGAACATGTTGGAGTTGAGCTTCCTGGGGATGAAATAAACATCCGCTTTGCTTCAAAGCTTCAAATGCCCCAAGTCGCGTGGTGTAGAAAAAAACATCTCGAGAGGATTTTATAGAAAACATGATGTCCAAATGCCCTACTGTTTTCAAACTCTCTAGAGATTCGCCGTATAACTTACATGTACCCCTCTCCCATTCCGATGTACGCATTCGTATTTACTTTGATTGTGGTTTTTCTTTTAGGAGCACCCATAGGGACTAGCGTAGACTAAATCGTTTTCAAACTAATTCTCGATTCGTTATCGAGCTATTTTCAAACACCTCTCGTAAGTCGAGTGCTCGTACGCATTCTCCATCAACCTATCGCATGCACTTTCATATTTCATCGTGGTTTCATTATTAGGAGCACCCTTAGGGACTAGTATCGTTTCTCACAACCTAACCCCCGATTCGTCGTCGAGTCGGTTCCATTTTTTGACCAAGCCCTCGACTCGTCGTCGAAACATTTTCAAACCAACTTTCCTTTCCAACACGTCTTTGAACTCTAATACAATCAAACCCTTAATCCAACATCAAGTGAATTTTCACAATCAAACTATCAATATAATTAACAATTATTTAACTCTTTTCAAGGTGAAAAAGAGGGGGATTGAGCCCTTGATCTCTCTTCATTTGTTTGGATGCGAGTTATCTTACTCGTGCGTGAGTAATCGACGCCTCTAAAACACTTCTAACTCGACAACATACAACCATCTTCCAACCGCTCATCATTCAAAATGTCATTCAAACACAATTTATTTTCAAGATGAAAAAGAGAGAGAGTCACGCCTTTGACTCACTCTCCCGATTACATGGGCCCGATGAGCCTTTCTTAAGCTTCAAGTAATCGTCATCCAAATCAAACTTCAACACCATTCAACCTATCTCTTTTCGTGGTCGTCTCCACGAACTATGGACGCTCTGATTCTTCATTCATTTTTGGATGTAAGATACGTAGGCACAAGATTGCGATGATCTTGGCGAGCAAAATTCCCTCCATCTCCCATAGTCTAACTACGATAGCTCTGATTTCTCATTCTCGTCTGAATGAGCATACGTAGGCACGAAGGTCCTAATCCTTGGCGAGCACCCTATCCTAAAACCATCCATTTCCCCTTAGCATTCTTATTCCTTTTATCACATCGTTTCACATTTATGATTGAGAAGAAAATAAATAAGCTTAGCTAACATTCATCACAATTTGAATTTAGAGGTTCCCATTGAGTACAACGGACGTGAGGGGTGCTAATACCTTCCACTCGTGTAACCGACTCCCGAACCCGAAACATTGGTTGCAACGACCGTGTTCTTGTCCTTTCGTTTTAAAAGGTTTTCTCGATATGTTCATTTCCCAACTCTTTGGGATAAATAAAGTTCGGTGGCGACTCTATCGAACCGTATTTCCGCGACTTTAGCGCGAGGGTCGTTTCTCGATTGATTTTTTTGAGGTGCGACAAGTACTCTTTGAGTAGTCGAGAATGTGTATGGCATAAATTATATTATTGAGGCTAATGTATTTATAGGGGTTTCAAGTACTTAGGGTTTCCCTGGGGAAGGCTACTACCCACTTAGTCAACTAGTAGACAGTTGAATCCCTATTTTCTAGGGAGACGCACTTCAGTAGCGACTCTGGCTTTCTCTCTATCCAAGACACGTCTTATCTCACATTTTTTCTTCCATGTGAGAGAAAGACTTAAGCGCAGGGAAATACCTCCCTTCGAGTGACCTCATGTCGTATCCTTCTTCTAGAGCGGTTCTGGGGTGTCGCCCTTGGTAAGGCTTTTTGCAAATATAGCACTACGTAGTCCCTCAGGCACGAAACCTTTGGCAGAAAGCGGAGTGTTTTTTACCTATGACCAATAGGAGTATCCCGAGAACTGGTGCTTCCCTTTGCGGGATTTTGGTTGACCTTAGAAGTCCAGAATCTTCTAGACACAATAACGTGTATCTTGTCATGTGGGACACCAAGTCCCTTAATCAAGGTATTCAACCTTTCAGGCGGGACCTCCATTGAGCATTTTAGCAAGACCAAACTCCAATTCTTTGGAGCTTGACATAGGTGTTTCTCTGAGGCATGCTTTATTGGAAATAATCACACCCAAGGAAACATTAAGTACCTCAGGAGAGAGTCTATTTGATTTGAGGAAATCTAAGTTCTTTAGACGTTGTAATGTATAACGCAGTTGATGAGACACTGAGTCCCTCAAGCAAGGTGTTTAACCTTTCAGGTTGGACCTCCATCAAGCCCTCTAGCAATACTGAAGTCTAGTCTTTGGGGCTTGACGTGGATTGCGCCTCTTAGGCGTGATTTATTGGAAATAATTCTGCCCGTAGAGATACTAAGTCCCTCAGGCGAGAGTCTGATTGGTGTGAGGAAATCTAAGTTCCTCAGAGGTTGTAATGGATAACCCGATTGATGAGACACTGAGCTCCTCAGGCAAGGCATTTAACCTTTTAGACGAGACCTCCATCAATCCCTATAGCAAGATTCAATTCCAGTCTCCAAGGCTTGACATGGTTCATGACTCTTAGGCATGATTTATTGAAAATTATTCTACCAGAGGAAATAATAAGTCTTAGGGGAGAGTCGATTGGTTTGAGGAGATCTAAGTTCCTCAAATGTGGTAACGTATAACCTAACTAATCAAACATTGTGTCCCTCATACAAGATGTTTAACCTTTCAAGAAGGACCTCCATTGAGCCCTCTAGCAAGACTAAAGTCTAGACTATTGGGCTTGACATAGATCACACCTCTTAGGCGTGATTTAATGGAAATAACCATCCTGTGGAGACAATAAGTCCCTCGGGAGAGTATATTTTGGTTCAAGTTAGCATAGCCTTTGAGGATAGCAAGGATCCTTGGATAAAGGTTTAGCTATGTATATTGCCTCGATAGGTAACAAGAATCTTCGTCACGAAGTTTAGCTATAAGTATTGCCACGAGGGGCAGAAAGAATCTTAGTCATGAAGTCCATCATAAGGTATCACCTCGAGGGGCATAAAGGATCTTCATCATGAAATACAACTATATGTATTTGCTTAAGGGTCGACAATGATCTTCATCGTGAACTCTAGCGTAAGGTATCGCCTCGATGGGCGGCAATGATCTTCACCATGAAGTCTAACTATATGTATTGCCTTGAGGGGAGGCAAGGATCTTCATCATGTAGTCATGCATAAGGTATCATCTCGAGGGGTAGAAAGGATCTTTGTCATAAAGTCCAACTATGTGCATTGCCTCGAGGGGTGGCAAGGATCTTCGTCTGAAGTCCAACATAAGGTATCACCTTGAGGGGCGGCAAGGATATTTTTCAGAAAGTCTAGTATAAAAGATACTTTAAAGAGGGATTATCCCTAGTGAAAACAAAACACTTGAATGATTGTTCAGAAATACATAGGCATAATGTTTAATGAAGATTTATAGATAATTTCTAACTATAATAATATCAGAGAGGAAGGGCATTCCAAGTTCTGAGTATAAGTGGTCCTTCAAGCTCCTATAACTTGTACACTATGTGAGGGAGCTTCTAGTATATAAGATATAGCCCTTCTCAGTTAGGCTACAACTTCCCCTTAGAATGTATTGGAGATTGTATTTCGAGAGCTCTACTGACCAAGATACCATTCTTCCTTCAATGTTGGGTTTCTTCAACACTTGGCACACGATATAGTTGGTTTTTACATGGATGGTATGCCCCTAGAAGTATGACCTGATCTTTCTTGTCGTAGTAACAATGACTAACAATAATTTCTCAATCTTTTGGTAGCGTGTCTTAGTGCCCCTGAACACTTAGCTTAGGAAATATGTATGCCTCTCTACTTTGACTATTTCTTGGACGAGGACTGAGGTAAACGCCCTTCGGTGACTGAAAGGTAGAGAATTATAGGTGAGTCCTCCTTTGGGCGAGTTAGGATCGGGAGTGATGTAAGGAATTTTTTAACCTTAGAAAAAGCCTCATCACACTCGGCGGTCCATTCGAACTTCTCCTTTTTCCTTAGGGCGGCAAAGAAAATGAAAGTTTTATGGCATATGCAAGAGAAGAAGCGAGATAGGACGACAAGAAATCTAGTATATTTTTGCACTTCCTTCACGTTAGTAGGGCTCCACGTATCAATGACCGTCTGACACTTGTCTGGATTGGCTTCAATCCTTTTCCTTATCATCATAAAACACAGAAAATTCCTCGCCTGAACTCTGAAAGAACACTTGGTGAGGTTTAGGCATATATCATACCTTCTTACTCACTGAAGGATGTCCTCCAGGTCTTTGGTGTGACTATAAACATCCATTGTTTTGATAATCATGTCACTGACATATACCTCTATATTTTTCCTAGTCCGATGAGCAAAACTTATGTCCATGAGTCGTTGGTAGGTGGCGCCATCATTTTTTTGACTAAATTATTTGATAGTAACTTGTGTTGAGATTGTAATTCCTTGTGCCGAAGCAGTGTAGCTCGACAGAAATAAGGTCTAGTCTAATTACCCTAATGTGTTTGTCTAGTTGTATCAGTATGTTGAAGTGTCAAAAGAGGTTGCTTCACACAGGATTTTGACTTAGGCCTGTTTTAGTAATGTTAGCTATTTTGGGATTTTATAGTTTTGGGCTTTGGCTTGGGGTGCAAGCTAACTTAAATTTATAAATAGGAAAAAAATTATTTTGTTAACAACACAATTCATATTTTGTATTTACTATTTGCAGTTGTACGTGAATAAATAAATTTCCACAGATTTGTGGGCAGAGAGAAACTCTGCAGAATTTTTAATCTTCTTCTCCAACGTTATTTTCTTTCTTTTTTTCTCAATTTTTTATTGTCATTACGTGATTGATAACAATATTGAGATCAAGATTGAGCATAATTATCCATAGGTTGTGGTTGAATTCTAACATCTGGTATCTAGAGCCCTGGTTGCGACTCAAGGAAGCAAAATCGTGATGGCAATGTGTTGCACCCTAAAATTTGCTCAACCTACTTCACTTGGTTTATGTTTCAATTGCATTAGCATTTGCATATTAGGTCATGTACATATTCATTCATCTGCATAGCATAGCATGGGCAAGCCATCCAACAAGGGACCAAGTGCCATTCTTATCTCTATGAGCATATCAAGAGGTTCTTATTCAAATTCAAGCCTATCCAAGTCATCAGAAAGAAATTGGAGCTCTGGGAAGTTCAAAGGCCAAGTAGTGGGTTTTTCTCCTATCTTGAGGGCATGGGAAGATCATCAGAGAAGTTGTGAGCTATGAATTGAGGGCATGGAGGACCTAAAGGGTCATTTTGAAAGTGAGACAAGTCATTGATGTGATTAGAAGAGCTGCAGTTGAAGACAGTCAACTAGGGTTTCATCTGGGTCAACCCTGGGTCAACCCTAGGTCAAATGCTTGGTTAAAGGTCATCAAGGTCTATTTGAAAGATGTGGGATGCCTCATTTGATATGTGGATATGGATGTGGTGTTGTGCCAAGGAAAAATCAAAAGAAATCAAGAAGAAGAGAAGTTTTTAAATTAGGGTTTCTATGTAAAATCCCTTGATTTAGGGCAAACTTCCAAGCAAGATAATTCAAAATGCAAGCCTCAAATGGATCCTTTGCCAACATGAAACTTGTATAGTATATCAAGACCTTTAATTTGAGTGGTGGAAGGCATCAAGGAGATTTATAGAACTCAAGTTATGGTCCTTGCAAGTTACAGGTCAGTAGAGGACACTGAAATTTGTCAATGAAAGTTACTTGACTTCCAAGCAACTTTTACCCCACAAGGAATGTTCAAATGGATTTCTGGCCAACATGAAAGTTGTTCCTCATGATCGTAGCTTTCTAGAAAGGTATGGTATGCCTTCATCTGATTTGTATAACTCTACTTATGATCTTGGCAAGCTAGGGGTATTTTGGGAAAGTGGAATCACAGGTCATTTCAAGCATATGCCCAAAACTCCTATTTCCAAATTTCAAATGAAGAAATGTTCAACATCAAACTTGCTCCAAATGACATTTTGAGTCTAGAAAAGTGGTTGTGGCAAGTTGGAAATGCTCATAGCTTAGAATTGCAAAATTGACCAATTATAAAGGGAAAAACACCTTTTTAAAAGACCAAAATTGTGAATTTTTGATACAAAAGCAAAACCAAGCATATGACCAACCATTTTGAAGGTAAAGGGCATTTTAAGACCATTGGCAATGTTAGATTTTGGGTTTGAGGTCAAAATTTGGGAATTATCATAGCTTGCTTATAATTGAAGTTACACATCCAATGCATACAAGGGATTAATGTGCAAGCTAGCAAGGCCTTTCCACATGTTCAAAATATCACCAAATGAGATTTTCAAGTGAGAATGAGGAGCTGCACCAAGGTTTCATGGACTGATTTTTTTTCAACTCACCAATTTCACTTTCTCATGCAAAGATATGAACAACTTCTCATGAGATCAATCTAGCAAGTTCTGGAACTTTCTATCATCATCTATATATTCATTCTAACTGATCCAAAAGAGGGTTGAACTTCATTTTGATCAAAAACTCATAGTTTCACTTCATCTTTCTTTTTTGCAAATTGCCTCGAATCCTCTTATTTCTTCATCATTTCTTCAAGATTTTGTTCCTATTCTACTCAATAATCATCATTGATCACATTGCAATCAAGATCTGAGTGAATAGTGGTCTGAATCGTGCTATGCAATTTTCTCTTCTTCAAGTGCAAGAAGAATCGGTTAGGGTAATCCAGGTGGTTTGAGCTCGAATTATTGCAAACAGAAGAAAGAGTATAGTCCATTGATGGATCTTGGAGCATTGTAGGCTTTGAAGTGAAGAAAATCACCATCTGTTTTCAACTTCTTACCAGGTTAGTGTTTCTCACAATTTGGCTTGATCTAGATAGCATTAGGTAGAATTTCTAGGTTAAGCATGATCTAGATGATTAGAGGATTGTTTCTGGAGATTTTGGCAAGATATGGTGAAGGTTGACATGTGAGCATGAAATCTGTTTTGATGTAGAACATAGTGATTAAGCTGTTAAAATCTTAGATGATTAGTTATTTTTGATCAGTATAGCCTAAGGATTATTTCTGTATAAAGAATGGTGAGTTTGGTGATGATCGAAAACTGGTGAAATGTTGAATCCATGATGTTATACCTTTCGGTTTGGACGATAGAGAGAGTTTTGATGCAAACCAGCACCATGGTTGTATTCTACGCGAAAAATAGAACGAAATTGGTTTTTGTATCGAGGCATTTGGTGGAGAGACGAGGGAGAACGAGCTGATCGAATTCTGTTGCATGGAGGAGGTACTTTCATGGTGTCTGAAAACCCTAGTGGCTCAAGGTTAGTGACGACCTCATGGCCGTTGGATGCGCCTAAGACTTGTTGACTGGAGAAAGATCGAACGGCTTAGATTTGAAAACAAAATTGGGAGGGAGCTTCAAACCATGAAACGCTGCATTTCATTAAAGCAGCTTCATGGGCTTAGACGAATTTCGCTATTTCCACCCCCATGCAAGGCCCAGTCCATATTTTCACTATGTTTTCATGCTATTCGCACCGTGTTTGCTTTTCTTTTTCTTTGTTTTTTTAATTAATTTCTGAATTCGAATGGGCCCAGGCGCGTTTACTAACGCCACCCCCCTATCTGGGCCCAAAGCATCATACTAACTGCATTTAATTTCTGTTCATACCCCCCTCATCATTTCTCAATTTAATTTCCTCCAAATTTCATTTAACTTTAAAAATTCATATAAAAATGAAAAATCATTATTTTTTAATGAGACTTTTTTTCCCACTTTCCATTTTTTGTCAAGAAAAATATAAAATCATAAAAATGCCATTTTACTTCATTTTTATTTTTTTTTGCATATTTTTACATTTAATTGCTTTTTTTAATTCCTTTAGTTGATGCTACCATTTGTTGAATTTAGTTTAGGAGTTTTCTTTAGGATTTTCACCCCATTCTTTTTAGTACAACTAGATATGGATATTAGGTGCCCCTGGTGTTTATACCATAATTTATAAGATTTCATTTTAGGTAGTTTAGTTAGAAACTATTAGGCTAGTTAATTAGGGTTTTGAATAACATAGGTGTAACAAAACAAATTTCTTTTTGGGTTTTTTAGGACAAATTAGAAGATGGGACTATAGGGGTATTAAGGGTAAGCATGATAGATCCCTTAGAAAATGTTATACTTCCCCCTATTATATTAATACTCTTAGTATATTTTTGTAATTGATTGATTGTATGGTGTGCCCTTTCTAGGGTTATTGTTTGATTGTGTGGGGTATTGGGCTTGCTTGGGGTTTGGGTTTGAGCTGAAGACTTTGCTGATGAAGCCCATTGAAGACAAAAGGAGTGAAGTTCAATTTCAAGAGTTGATGAAGAGTGTAGCTTGCTTGCAGCTGTTGAAGATTATAGGAACTAGGAGCTAGGTAGAGCTTAGAGTAGAAACTTGCTTCATAAACATGGAAGGTCTTGTTTGCCTCCATTCTTTCTCTATGATTCAAAGTCTCTTTTAAATACCCACCTCCTTCCTTTGGAAGGATTAGTGAATGTATTTAAAAGGTAGAACTTTTGAGAGAAAATTGTCTGTATCATGTTAATAGTCAGTAGGCCACCCTTGGTAGGCAACTGATTGTTTAACATCCATTTCATCTTGTTAACTGCTACTCATCTTGGAGAGTGGGACTTGAAGAAAAGCCCTGAAAGATTGAAGATAGAGACCTTGCTTGAAGGCTGTGAAGATGAAGATTGATGCTTGCTTGAAGCTTGTAGATGTTTTGAAGATGACTTGAAGATAGAAGATGATGGAGCTTGCTGTGCAGGGTTGCTGTTTGCTGTTTATTTTTGTTGTTTATAAGTCTTTGATGTATTGTTTAAGTTTCCCGGACTGTATTGTTTGCCAATTAATCTGTTAGGTTGAAAGTGAATTTTGTTCACTTTTGCCTGTTGTTTTCTAGGTTCGAGGTTGAGTGGGACTCCCTTGCCTCGCTTGTACTGCTGCATTCATGCATTTTACTGTTTTATTGTATATATGATATTTTGTTTCCGTTTATCCCTTAGGATCTCTGTTTCTCTCTGCGCAAGAGAGGAACATGATAGACATTAGGTCTTAACCCATGCATGAT
Source organism: Lathyrus sativus (assembly GCA_963859935.3). Lineage (NCBI taxonomy): Eukaryota > Viridiplantae > Streptophyta > Magnoliopsida > Fabales > Fabaceae > Lathyrus > Lathyrus sativus. Next base: position 570,885,767 of record OZ012740.1, on the reverse strand, counting down.
AACATTAGGTTAGTGTGATTCCCTTTTTAACCATAGGTTAGAGTTCTGTCTCTTCTTTCTCAAAACAAACAGAAAAACACAATAAATATTTCAAACACAATAAAAGACACTTCTTCCGTAAAAGAATGTGAACTCATCAAAACGTCATTTTTGTCCGCTTGGACTGTTAATCAGAAAAACCCTTTTTTCAGAAGGAGATAAAAGCAATCAAGGCAGACTTGTGTCGTACGTGGCCCGAACTACGTTTGCTCTGATCTTTCATGTTGTATGAAAGTACGTAGGCATAGGATGCGATATCCTAGCGAGCAACCTTCCCCTCCTTTCCCGTAGGTAGGCGAACTACGTTGACTCTGATTTCTCGTTCCAGACGGGAATACGTAGGCATAAAGTGCGATACTTTGCCGAGTCATTTTATTTTCTTTTAACCCTAGACATGTAGAGTAGATAGAATAACAATCTGTACCAGAAAACAAGTGTGGATCCCGTCGAGTACGACGGACGTGAGGGGTGCTAATACCTTCCCATTGCGTAACCGACTTCCGAATCCAGGATTTGGTTGCGATGACCATTCCTTTCCCGTCTTTGCGGTAGGTTTACTTCGAGCGTTTCCTTTCCCTCCGTTGGGATAAATAACGCACGGTGGCGACTCTTCTGTTCAGCCGGCGCCGATTTTCGCAGTAGCGACAGCTGGCGACTCTGCTGGGGATCCAACATCCCCTGGCTGCTAAGGACTGTGATAGTTCCTTATGCATTTGGGATCCAACGTCCCTTAAGCGAGTCAATCCTAACGCTTTTTTTCCCGTCGAGGATTTTGTATGGATTTATTTTTTCTGTATTTTACTTTCAGCATTATATTATTGTTATTATTATTGTATTGGGGTGCGACGGGTGTTCTATGATTGAGAGATAAGTCGGACCTGGGCTTGAGTGCACTTAGAATTAGAGTGGAAAGTAGTGGCCGCGTGCCGGCTTTGCTTGCATTAGTGTCCCGCAAAATCCACACTCGGACGAGGTTCTTCTGGTTGACTTCTTTTTCTACCCTTTGGGTCGAAGGGGTTGTTGGTTAGTTGAATTGTCGACTCCGGGAACCGATCATTTGGAAGTTGGCTAAGTGAGGCCTCTTCAGGATTTGATGATGCCACTCCTCCTGGGAATCGTATCATCAACCCTAAAAGTCTGTGACGCCGACGACCGCATAGGATGCCATACCATTGTCAGTTACTAGGACACCTACCTGTGAGAGGGTTTTGGGGCTATGCAGGTAACTAGACCTTCAGATACCGGTTTGTTTCTTGATTTGAGATTCAGGGTATTTATGGACAGTTGAGGGGTCTATCAGAGACCAGGTGGAGTTATGTTATGGGGTCTATCAGAGACCAGATTTGAAGCTTTGTATTGGGTCTGTCTAAGACCAGGGTTTGAGGAATTCTGGATGGTCTATCCGAGACTTATGATGTGGTTCAGGCTTCTCAGCCATGGCATTTGGTCCCTGTTTGTTGCACCCTAAATTTTGACCCCTTAGATCCTGATCATCATTTTAGGGTCATATTCGTTTGATTATCTGACCATAACCTATTTCAAGTTGTCTTTGTCAAGATACATGCGAATTAGGGTTCCGCACCGTCAAAAATCGAGACTTCAACAGTATGATCAATCAATGTTTTGGATTGATTCTCCATAAAACAAAGTCAAAGATATCACATTGGGTCATGTTTTAATCCAATCGGAGGTTGTCACCCCCAGATCAAGCACAGTGCAGTTCATGGTACCCGATTAGGGTTTTCGAGCAGGAAAAGTCAACTGTAGTTTGACTTTGGATTTAAAGGAAGGTTCAATGATGCAACTTTGGTCCAACAGGTTTATAAGGCTTATTTAAGTCCCATCAAAGAGTTTCAAGGTCTTGGAAGTCCCGAAACAAGAACAGACGGTCCGATAGTCATCGATCGATCGTACGGTTGACCGAAAAGTCAACTCTTCAATCTTAAGGAATTGGACTTCATGATGTGAATCAAAAATGTTCCTTATGTCATATTACACCTCCCCGTAAAATTTCATGGCCATCGGATCAAGGATTGAGGAGTAATCAAAAAGTTGGGAAATCAAGGTTTTGAAAAGGGCAAAGTCATAACTCCTTAACCACACAAGGGTTTTTGACCTAGTTTCAAGAGGAATGAGTTCCTAACACAAGCATCAATATTGTAGTACCTAATTGGGGCTTTTTAAAAAGTACAAGTGGGTTCCACAACTCTTCCTGTTTAGAGAGAACCAAGGTCCACAAGTTGGCAAAAACTCATATTGGAAAAACCAGGTCAGCATGAGTTTTTTTTTTTTTGATTCCAAAACCTCTCCAAATCGATGTTAATTAAAGACTAAGCCTCATTTATGATGTTTATATTGATAATTAACATTTTTACATCAATTCCCACGAAAATGGCACAAAGATTAAAGGAAATCATTATTTAATGTAAGTTGCAAAAGTGAATAGTGAAGAAAGAGAAAAAAGGTGGCTACCATTGTCAAATCATCAACTTTAATTTAACAAGTCACCTCCTATCCTATGAAGCATGATGAAAAAATCTATAGGGCATGGGGAATATCTTAGTAGAGTGGCTTAAAGATAAAGGTGAAGATTTCATTAGAAAACTCAAAGATTTTCATGATGGAAGGTTAAAATTGACAATTTGCTTCACTTTTGCCCATACCTTGATTCTAGGCCTTTGGCTATAAATAGAACTCACTTACTACATCAAAAACACACAAGTTCCATGCTAGAAACCAGCTAGAACTTTCTTTCTTACACAATCACAAGTTCTTACAAAATCTCATTAAGTTTCCAAAATCCCTCAAAATTTGCTTTTGAAAAACACCTTTCAAAACCATTTCCAAACTTCTTCCAACTCAAGAAACACTTCAAACACATAAAGTATGATGTATTGAAGCTATCCAAGTCACTTCCACACTTATGTAACAAGATCTTGGAAGAGCTCTCAAGATCTCTGGTTTTCTTATTGCTTAAGCTTGCTTCAAGAGGTAAACCTAAAACTCATAAATGTGAACTTTCCACTTGCATTCCACATGTTACCATGACTGTTTTTTACCATGATGATCTTGAAAATTTTCAACTTGTAACTTGATTTTTCTTGTGAGATTGATCTTGTATTATTCTTAAAATTTTGTTAACATGTTTAAATAATCAAATTTGTTTGATTCATTGTCTTACCATGTGCATTTTATTCCTTTTATCATTTAGATTTTCATGTTTTGTTCATCCAAACTTCAAAAAATCATAACTCATCCATTTTTCATCATTTTGAACCCATTCTTTTTGCATTGTGTTTTTCTTGATGCCTACTTTCATGTGATATTTTTTAATTCCATGTTTGTTCATATTTTCATGCCTTTTGGTTGCTTGTAAGTTGCCTTTATATTGAGATCGTTATCTCGCGTATGCAGATGAATTTCTTTTTCACCGTGATCATTTGTGTTATGATATTCACTCATTCTCATTTATACTATGTTAGTTAACATGTTAGGGTACTCTCCCTTGGTTGTTACCATTATTTCATATTGCTTTCCTCCTAAATTATGAGGTTAAACTAATTTGCTTGTATTTGATTGTCATCGATACATGTGGTTGTTACCTTCAATCTTTGTTAACATATACCTTTAATCTTTGTTAAGATATGCTTTCATCTTTGTTAAGATACATGATCTTTGGTTGTAACCATGCCCCTTTTGTTTAAAGTATTGATTACTTTGTTAATTATTTCTTCCCCAAGTGATGGAACTTTTTTAGTTCTCATCCAAGTTGCCTCATCTCCTCCCTTCCAAAGGAAAGTCTCTCTATTGACCCTTGGGTCATAGATAGCTCAATACCCTCATTGGCCTCGAAAGAGCCTTAACCCCCTTTTTGGTCTGGATAGAACCAATAGGATATAAACTCATAGGTCTGGATAGAACCTTCCCCTCTTTTGGTCTGGAAAGAACCAATTGATTCCTTAGTTCGAGCCCGAACTACGACCGCTCTGATTTCTCATTGGACAATGAGAATACGTAGGCACAAGATGCGATATCTTGACGAGCAACCTTCCCCCTCACTAGGAGTGTTTACAACTAGAACCCTAGGATAGAGTTGTTAACTCTATGTAAGGATCATGGATATGATCACTTACTTCCCCCTTTGAGTGTTACAACATAGACATAGAGAGTTTTGTGAAACTCTACACAAACATTATTATGTTTGTTCCCCTTTGAACCTTGATCGCAATCAAGCATTCTTCAACCCTAGTGAGGTGAACTACGATTGCTCTGATTCTATCCTAGTTAGGATACGTAGGCAGAGGACGCGATGTCTTTGCGAGCAAACTTAGAAACAATCTTAGGTCTTCATCTATCATAACCTTCACCTTTTTACCCAATACCCAAACCTTAGCAAATATTTAACAAACTTAGCATACAAACAAACAAAAGGTTCCTGTAGAGTACTACAGATGTTTAGGATGTGAAATACCTACCCTATGCATAACCAACCCCCGATCCCCGAATCTCTTAGCGTTGTTGTAACATCGCGCAAAAGGTCCTTTCTTTCTTTAGACCTTTCCTTTGGATAAATTAAAGTCCGGTTGTGAAAGAATTAAGGTTCAAGTTAATCAATAGCTTGGTATCAAGATTCTCACCGCAACACTGTTGCATCTATTTGCACTGCATTGTTCGCATAACCATTATCATGTGCATTTCATTAACGTGTATCTGTGCTGCAGGTGCATTTGCATATTCCCTAATTCTAGTGTCCGGACTTCTGCTTATTGGTCATGGCTGGTTTAAGAAAGACAGTTGCATACAAGTTACCTACACCTGACGTTACTCCCCTACTTGGTCTGATGTCCCTTGCTGATGAGGAGGTCAGGAGAAGTTTCAGGATGAGTTACGGAAGACTGTTGAGACTGGTCTGCAAGCCAACTGCTGTTGAGATGAATGGGCTGTATACATTGATGCAATTCTATGACTCTGCCTTGAGATGCTTCACATTTTCCAACTTTATTTTGGGGCCTACCATGGAAGAGTACGCAGAGTTTATCGAGCTTCCGGTGCAAAATAAGGTTCCTTTCATCCATTGTGACACTAGGCCCCAGCCGGAGGACTTAGCTAAGGCCTTGCACATGAACGCTTCTGAACTATTAGTGACTTCTTGGCTCGGGGTTCCAGGCTTCTCCCTCGGTTTTCTGGTTGGCAAAGCCCAAGAATATGCCAAGAGCGGATGCTGGATAGTCTTTAATGCTATTTTGGCTCTATGCATCTACGGAATAGTGTTGTTTCCCAATTTACCCGATTTTGTGGACTTTGACGCCTTCCATCTGTTTGATGCTGGCAACCCTGTACCCATTTTGGTTGGAGATCTCTATCATTCATTGCACTACAAAAATGAGAATAGGAGAGGAAAGACTATTTACTGTTGTGCGCCGCTGTTGAACATGTGGTTTAAGAGCCACCTCCCCCTAAAGGGACCTTTTGTAGATGGTGCAACTACCGCTGACTGGCCAGAGCGCCTGATGAGACTATCTTCCGAAGACATCGAGTGGTTTGACCGAGACTTGCTGGGGTCTGAGCTTATTTTCAGTTGCTCTGGGTATCCGAACGTGCCCTTGATAGGAAGGAAAGGATGCATCAATTATAATCCATCCCTGTTTGTTCGCCAGTTTGGATACGCGTTGAAGAACCCACCTAGGGAGGAAGAAGTACAGGAATCTCTATACTTCACCGGTGACTTGAATGGAGAGTTACTAGCCAAGCTTCAGCACGCTTGGATGCGTATCAATAGAAGAGGGAAACCACTATTGGGGAAGAATGATTGTCAGGCTTATGTACCATACAAAGCTTGGATACAAGAGAGAGCAAAACAGTTGCTAATGCCGTTTTCAGTTGTACCAGTACATGTTCATGTTCCAGTAGAGGAACCAACCACCGTTACTGTGGAGGTCTACGAGCGAGTTGTAAAAGAGAAGGAAGCCTTGCTGTTGGCTAATGAAGAGTTAGAAAAGGAGCTGGCTCAGATGCGTAGTGAGAAGAACAAGGCTGTGCATTCTTTTCAACAGCAGACTGAGTTGGTAAACAGGCTAGGTGCTGAACTGACCGAAGAGAAAAAGAAGCGTGAACGCCTGGGGAAAGACTTCAGAAGCTCTCATGATATGTTGGAGTCCAAGAAGAAAGCACTCGATGCCGCCCACCGGGAAATCTCTTCTTGCAACAAAACGTGGAACGCTACGCTAACCAACAACAAAAAGAGGGAAGACAAATTGAAGCAGAAAATTTCTGAACTCGAAGAACAGTTGAAGGCTAGCAATAAAAAGTATGAAGAGGAGGTGATGGCAAGATATAGTCTTCAGAACGCATTGAACAAGGCCATCGAGGGCAAGAAAGAGGTTGTGTCTCAGAAACGGAAGCTAGAGGATCGCTTCGGAGAAGGGGCATGGGAGGAATCTGCTGGTGATTTACGACGTGTTCTCAAGCGAAGAGATCTACTTGTTGAGGGTCTGCTTACCCGACCAAGTCATCCAGAGACTAAGAGGTTATTAGAGGAGTACCAGGCATATGGGAGCACTTGACCATTTCATGTATTAATGTGTATGCTTTATTTGCATTGTGCTGACCATCACCAGGATTGTTGGTTGAGGTCATGCCTTCTTATTGTACACTCATTGATATTGTATTCCTGACTTGATGGGTTTCTCTGCAATATATGAGGTGTTTTCTATGATTCGGCTCCGAACTTCGTATTGCTGTCACTGTCACCACACTGACACATTCGCACTAGAATCGGGGAGTGATACGCCCTAATGCACAGACACATATTGCATTGCATTCACATTCATATTGCATTACAGGTGATTATTGAACTGTATCTCATTTCCTGCACTGTACCAGGTCTTTTCAGGATTGAAAGTCAACGCCCGCACCGATACTCTACTCGTACCAACTGCAGAAGAGTTATGGATCAGATGCAGAATGAAATGCAGGACATGCGTGAGAAGCTGGCGCTATTCATGCAGATAATGGAGACCATTGTGAAAGGCCAGGAGAACTTGCAAGCTTTGGTGCAACCTTTGCTGATGAGAAATGCTGGGCACGGAAACGAAGACCATAATTCTGTGCGAGTTGACACTATTCACGGGGATGGTACTCCTATACTGGTAGCTCCACCTGTGGTGAACATACCTGCTGTCAATGTGAACAACGGCGCAGCCGTCGGGAACGGTAACGCAGGAATCGGTAACGAGACTGTCGTCAACAACGTTGGGTTCGGAGATGTCAATCTGGGTGGCGATAATATGGGAGGTAATGGCTTCGGTAACAACGGATTTGGCTTTAATGACCAGGGGTTTGATCATGCTGGGAAGTACGGCTTCAACGCTCAGGGCTTCGGACAGGACGGATTTGGTATTACCAATCAGGGTTATGGCGGATTAGGTAATGGAAATGGTGCTGGGATAATGTATTTTGGACCTGCCGGAGTCGCTCCGGGGTATGGTAACAGGGGGCGGGGCCCTGTAATGAATCAGGCTAGATTTGGCCGTAACAACGGATATGATGGATACGGAAATGGGAACGGTAATTGGCTAGAAGATCAGCAAGAAGATGCTTTCTCTGGTGGAGGTTTTGAAGGTCCTATGGATGACTCTCAGAGAATCAGGATGCTCGAGGAGCAGATGAAAGGTGTTGTGAATCAAAGTACTCTTGGTTTAGATATGACCACGATGGGTCTGGTGCCTGGCCTGAGGGTACCGCTAAAATTCAAAGCTCCCACATTCGACAAATATAAGGGGGATACCTGTCCAAAGGTGCATGTGCGGTCATACTATAGAAGGATGTCGGCTTATTCAAACGATGAGAGGATGCTGATGCATTTCTTTCAAGACAGCTTGTCGGGTCCTTCCCTTGAATGGTACATGGGGTTGGAGCCAACTCAGATAAAGACTTGGAAGCAGCTGGCCGAAGCGTTTGTGGCTCATTATAAGTACAATAGTGACTTGGCACCCAATCGGGTCCAATTGCAGGGGTTGTCCCAGAAGAAAGATGAGAGCTTCAAAGAATATGCGCAGAGGTGGCGCGACCTGGCTGCACGAGTTCATCCTCCTTTAGATGACAAAGAAATGAATGATATGTTCATAGGAACATTTACTGGTGTATTTTATGACAAGTTGTTTCATACTTCCCTGGGCAGTTTCTCGGACCTAATCTTGATGGGTGAGAAAATTGAAAGCAATATTAAACTGGGAAGATTCCAAGCTGAGGAATCCACTTCAGCTGGCAGTAACAGAAAGGCTTTCGGTGGGTGCCGTCAAGGTGATGCGAGTGCAGTATTCGGGGGTCGAGGCCGGGGCAGAGGTCGGAATCAGTACAATCATCCGCAACAGGTGGCAAGCGTCACAATTCCATTTCAGCAACAACCAATACCACCACAGCAGCAGCAACCACAACAGGGGGTACATCCTGCCCAGCGCAGAATCTAGGGGGGCAAACCAAGGAGGGTGTTTGAAACGCCTTCTTGAACGTATGCAGATTTGCTACAGACGTTACTGGGTTTGAACTTGGTGGAAAAGAGGACTATGGCGCCAGTAACAGGCACTCCTCCGTACGGCTTCGACGCGAACAAGCACTGTGAGTTCCACTCCGAGGCTCCTGGCCACGACATAGAGAGTTGCCACGCGTTCAAACATGTGGTACATGATCTGTTGGATAGCAAGGCTATTAATTTTGGACAAGCGGGTCCGAACATAGTACAAAAGCCCATGCCTAACCATGGGGCAAATGCCATTTTAACCGAGGAGGGTTTGAACCTGATCATGAATGTTGATGACCTCAAGACACCGTTGTGTGAGATAAAGAGCCGATTATTGAAAGGAGGTGTGTATCCGGGCTGCGATGAGTATTGTTTAGAGTGTTGGACCCAAGCTGGGGGTTGTGCTGAATTGAAGAAGGGTATTCAGACCTTGATAGATGGAGGCACATTACAATTCGACAGAACGGCAGTTGAAGAACCTGCAGAATTATCAACGGATGAGCAAAGTGACGTAGCTACCGTGACAATCCCCCGAAAAATGATAACTATAACAGCGCCAGCCAGGCGACCGCCAATCACTATCACCAAGGCAGGACCAACCCCTTATGAGAGCACTAAGGCAGTACCCTGGACCTATGGGTTGGAAGCATACTGTGATGGGGTGAAAATTGATATTAGTAAACAGCCAGTTGAGGTTGTAGACAACGTCGTCGAGACCGGAGGGATGACGAGAAGTGGGAGAATTTTTATATCGCCTGAGGTAGAGGCTGAACGACTGGCGAAAGGAAAAGGAAAGATGAATGAGGATGTCCCTGTGCAGAGGAACGAAAAAGAAACGTCATTGAAGGATGTAGAAGAGTTTATGCGTCTTATTCGTAAGAGTGATTATAAGATTGTTGAGCACCTTCAACAGACGCCATCGAAGATATCCATACTGTCGTTGCTATTGTGTTCCGAAGCTCATAGGAATGCATTGTTGAAAGTTCTGGATACGTCCTTCGTACCCCAAGATGTTTCTGTGAATCAGTTAGAGGGGGTGTTGGCACATGTGAACGCATGCCATAGCTTGGGATTTACAGACTTTGATTTGACCCCGAAGGGGAGAGAGCATAACATGGCGTTGCACGTCTCAGTTGAGTGTAGGGGCTCAGTCATGTCCCATGTACTGGTAGATACCGGATCTTCCTTGAACGTGCTGCCAAAGAAGGCAATGATGAAATTGGACGTCAGGGGAATCATTTGTATGCCTAGTGACTTGGTGGTCAGGGCATTTGATGGTACACGAAGAACAGTCTTTGGATCCATAACGTTACCTCTACAGGTGGGGCCGGAGATCTTCGAAACTGAATTTTACATTATGGACATCCAGCCAGCATACAGTTGCCTTCTTGGACGACCATGGATCCATGGTGCTGGGGCAGTCACATCTACCTTGCACCAAAAGCTGAAATACATGGTAGGGGACAGTGTGGTCACAGTCTGTGGAGAAGAAGATATATTGGTCAGCCATCTGTCATCGTTCAAGTACGTAGAAGTCGACAGCGAGATTCATGAAACACCCTGTCAAGCCTTTGAAGGGTTGCGCATCAAAGACAAAGTTCCAGGGCCGAGTAAAGCGTCAGAGGTGGCCGTCTCGTCATACAAGGAGGCTCAGGCTCTAGTGAAGACTGGTGAGACAAAAGGCTGGGGCAAGGTTCTGGATATTCCTGTGAAGATGGACAGATTTGGGCTGGGATACCAACCGTCGTCGTCAACGCCTGCTGCTGGGGCACCCCGTTTCAAAGGACCAATAACAATCACAGCTAGTGGAGTGTATCACGAGGCCATCAACACTGTTTCCGATTCCGAAGAAGGAGACAGTGACTGCGACATGGACGCCTGGATTCAGCCGAGCGTGCCAGGACAAGGATTATGCAATTGGTCTATTCAGGAGATTGTTCCTGTGACTACCAAACAGTAATACTTTGTTTTCTTAATTGTTGAACAATCTGGTGTCTTACCTGGGGCATCGTGATTTTGCTTAGGGTCGTGCTGTTATGTACATTGCGTTGTTTAATCATTAAATAAAAGGCGTTTTTTTCATGTACAAATATTGCGATCTCTGTTTTTCCTGTTTGTGTGTTTTACAATAAAATGGCAACGTGGTTATTCACTTTATACATATTTTGAAGCATTTAACCATTCCTTTTGCAGGATAATATTTTCAGATGACATCATTGAACCACCTAGGACTCATTTCGACTTTGAGCACCCGGTATTTCAGGCCGAAGAAGAGATTGTTGAAGATGGCGACGTTCCCGAAGAGTTGTCTTGGTTGGTAAAGCAAGAAGAACGAGTCATTCTGCCTCATGAGGAGGTCATTGAAATTATTAACCTGGGGTCGGAAGGGGTTGAAAGGAACATCCGTATAGGAGCCGCGCTGCAGAGCGACGTCAAGCGAAGACTGGTTGAAATGCTCCGAGAGTACAGTGATGTGTTCGCTTGGTCGTATGAAGACATGCCTGGGCTGGATACGGATATGGTTGTGCACCGTCTGCCACTAAAAGAAGAATGCCCGCCGGTTAAGCAGAAGCTTCGCAGAACTAGACCTGATATGGCAGTGAAAATTAAGGAGGAGGTCCAAAAGCAGTGGGATGCTGGTTTCCTAGCTGTTACAAAATATCCCTCATGGGTCGCTAATATCGTGCCAGTGCCAAAGAAAGACGGTAAAGTGAGAATGTGCGTAGATTACCGTGATTTGAACAAAGCGAGCCCAAAAGATGATTTTCCGCTTCCTCACATCGATGTGCTGGTTGACAACACTGCTCAATTCTCCGTATTCTCCTTCATGGATGGCTTCTCGGGCTATAATCAGATTAAAATGGCGCCAGAAGACATGGAGAAGACTACTTTCATAACGCCTTGGGGAACATTTTGTTACAAAGTGATGCCCTTCGGATTAAAGAATGCTGGGGCAACGTATCAGCGTGCAATGACGACTCTTTTTCATGATATGATGCATAAAGAGATCGAGGTTTATGTCGATGATATGATTGCCAAATCCCAGACGGAGGAAGAACATTTGGTGAATCTGCTGAAGCTATTCAAAAGGCTTAGGAAGTTCAGGCTGAGACTGAACCCTAACAAGTGCACCTTCGGGGTGAGATCGGGTAAACTGCTGGGGTTTATTGTGAGCGAAAAAGGAATAGAGGTTGATCCTGCAAAAATAAAAGCAATACAAGAAATGCCGACGCCTAAAACAGAAAAAGAAGTACGTGGGTTTTTAGGGAGGTTGAACTACATCGCTCGGTTCATATCTCACCTAACAGCTACATGTGAGCCATTATTCAAGCTGTTGAAAAAAGACCAGGCTGTAACATGGAATGAAAATTGTCAAAAGGCGTTCGATAAAATAAAACAGTATTTGCAAGAGCCTCCTATTTTGATACCCCCAGTGGCAGGGAGACCCTTGATTATGTATTTGACAGTTCTTGAGGGAAGTATGGGTTGTGTTCTCGGTCAACACGACGAGACAGGAAGAAAAGAGCATGCAATATACTACTTGAGTAAGAAGTTTACCGAATGTGAATCTCGGTATTCAATGCTCGAAAAAACTTGTTGCGCGCTAGCCTGGGCCGCCAAGCGTTTGAGACAATACATGCTGAACCATACAACCATGCTCATCTCGAAGATGGATCCTATCAAATACGTATTCGAAAAGCAGGCATTATCGAGGAGAATTGCCCGTTGGCAGATGGTTTTGACCGAATACGACATCCAGTATGTCTCACAGAAGGCTATAAAGGGGAGTGTATTATCTGAATACTTGGCAGAGCAGCCTATTGAGGACTACCAATCGATGAGGTTTGATTTTCCTAACGAGGATATCATGTACCTGAAGATGAAAGATTGTGAAGAGTCGTTGCCAGACGAAGGACCAAAATTGGGTTCCAAATGGAAGTTGATCTTTGACGGAGCTGTAAACTCCTACGGTAGCGGAATAGGGGCAATCATCACTACTCCACACGGGTCGCACATCCCATTTACTGCTCGATTGACCTTTCCGGTTACCAATAATGAAGCCGAATACGAAGCTTGTATCATGGGGCTTGAAGAGGCCATTGATTTGCGAATCAAAAATCTGGATGTATACAGAGACTCAGCTCTGGTGGTGAATCAAATAAAAGGAGAATGGGAGACACGTCAGCCTAATTTGGTAACATACATGAATTACGCGAGGAGATTGTTGCCGTTCTTTGACAATGTTGAGTTACATCATGTACCGCGAGCAGAGAATCAGATGGCTGACGCCCTGGCCACATTGTCTTCTATGTATAAAGTCAACTTCTGGAATGAGGCTCCCAGAATTGTTATCTCTCAGCTTGACAGACCCGCCTTCGTATTTGCCATTAACGAAGCATCTGATGATAAACCTTGGTATTTTGATATCCTTAATTTCCTGAAAAACAAAGAGTATCCAGCTGGGGCATCCAGTCACGATCAGAAGACTCTCAGGAGATTGGCGGGTAATTTCTATCTGAATCCGGACGTGTCTTATACAGGAGAAATCACGACTTGGTGCTACTATGTTGTGTAGATGAGAAAGAGGCGAAGCTGCTCATGGAGGAAATACATGAGGGTACATTTGGTACGCATGCTGGTGGGCTGCTATGACGAGGAAGCTGCTGCGGGCAGGTTATTACTGGCTAACTATGGAAACCGATTGTTTCAAGTTTGCGAAGAGGTGTCATAAGTGCCAGATCTATGCAGATAAGATCCATGTGCCTCCGAGTCATCTGAACGTGATGTCGTCACCGTGGTTGTTCTCAATGTGGGGAATCGATATGATTGGAAAGATCGAGCGGACGACATCTAACGGACACCGGTTCATTCTGATAGCAATCGATTATTTTACCAAATGGGTGGAAGCGGCATCCTATGCGAATGTGACCAAGCAGGTGCTAGCCAGGTTTATCAAGCGAGATATCATTTGCAGATATGGAATCCCCGAGTGGATAATTACCGACAACGGTTCGAACTTAAATAACAAGATGATGAAGGAGCTGTGTCAGAGTTTTAAGATCGAGCATCACAACTCCTCTCCTTATCGACCCAAGATGAATGGCGTTGTTGAAGTGGCCAATAAGAACATAAAGAAGATTGTTCAGAAGATGGTGGTGACCTATAAGGACTGGCATGAGATGCTACCTTTCGCTTTGCACGGTTATCGTACGACGGTACGCACATCAACCGGGGCAACCCCGTTCTCGTTGGTATATGGAATGGAAGCAGTGTTACCACTAGAAGTTGAGATTCCTTCCCTGAGAGTATTACGAGATGTCCAACTAGACGAGGCAGAATGGGTGAAAGACAGATTGAACCAGCTGAGTTTAATGGATGAGAAGAGGTTAGCTTCCCTAGCATATGGTCGGTTGTACTAGAGCCGAATGAAGAAAGCGTATGATAAAAAGATACACCTTCGGAGCTTTGAGACGGGCGACCTTGTGCTAAAGAGGATTCTCCCGCCACAGGCAGATCACAGGGGCAAGTGGACCCCCAACTACGAAGGGCCATACGTTGTCAGAAAAGTCTTTTCAGGAGGAGCTTTGTTGTTGTCCACCATGGACGGTGAAGACTTTACGTCGCCTGTGAATTCGGACGCAGTTAAAAAATACTTTGCTTGAAATTGACCCGCTGGACAGAAAAAAGAGAGTCCAGGCAAAAATGGGGCATCCTGGCGAACCAAAAACAGAATGAAAGGGTTCGGGAAAAAGTTAGGGATAAAATTGAAAAAATGTACACCCGCGAAGTTGAAAACCTACACTGGGCGGCTTCGGCAAAAAAGGGTATCCCGGTGAATTGAAAACCCGTAAAGGGCGGTTCACGCAAAAGGTAGGGATTTGAAAAGCAAATGACTGCGTCCGAATTTGATACTGCGGTGCGCATTGGTGCGGGAGAATATACCTGAGGGGTCGGTTATCAGATACAACCTCTTCGGAAGTGTGAATACCGGGAAAAGCACTAGAGTCAGGCGAGTCATAGGAGGATCAGTTCATGATGTTCGTCTGCATCACGTTGTCGACATGTGTGCAAATTTGATTTGTCATTGTATTTATGATTCTTGTGCATACTTGTATGTTTGTTGTGCGTAGCTTCCTCTTTTCAGTAGTTACATCCCGTGTACAAAACTCCGCCCATTTAGGGGCCCAATCAATAAAACATGTTATTCAGTAATTGATGCTTGTTCTTTACTGTTTTGTACATGACAAACGCCAAGGTTTAATGAAACTAGCAAGTGTATAACATCGCTGGCCCTTGCCAATAATTGCTAAAACTTTGAATTAACTGAAATGATGTCACTAACACTAACCTGAATAGATTTGGGTGCATAGGCTTGGCTTGTCTCGTTTATGGTGTTACAGGTTTTTGACCATACGAGGTGGACGATCAAAAGATTGCAGTACTGACCAGAGGCTCGTAACGGAAAGACTCGATCCCCACACAGGTCGCGCTTATGAGATGACAACGTTCCTTACTGAAGAAGGATCAAATTCCCCAGCTAGTCGCAGCTTATCCGAAGGATATTCTCTAGCAGGGTCGTTTACTCTCAACATAATTGATGATTCCAAGATCGAAGGTTGTAGTCAGACAATGCATCCCGAGCAGAGTGGTTTAGCCTCAGAAGATTAATATTTCCAACTTGAGAGCTGTACCCAGACAGTCTACTCTTCCCAGTAGAGATTCCCTTCCCAGTAGGGTCATTTATTCTCCCCAGCGGAGACAGTTGATTTTCCCCAAGAGAATCGCTTCGTCCCCGCGGAGTTCTCTTTCTAGCAAGTGTTTTCTTTCCTCCCAGTGGAACTCAAAGGTTAAAGCTCTCCCCGACAGAGTTGGTTGTATGTCCTGGCATTTATTTTGTCGAAATACCGTGTGATACCCGTTCACTCCCCAGCAGAAGTCCAATCATGATTGGCGCATTCAGTTATTCCTAAGCGAAGCGGACTTCACTCTTCCAGCATTTATTTTGCTGGAATAATTCTGTGACACCTGATTATCCCCAGCGGAGTTGGCGTTGTCTTCAGCATTTATTTTGCTGAAGCGGTTTTCTGTATCCCAGCAGTTCGAGCCTGCATTTGCATCGGCATATAGTGTCATGTTTGCGTCCACTGAATAAAAAAAAACGCGCGTAGCATTTCCATGTCGAATGGAGCATTACGCCATTGTCAAACATATGCATTTTGAAACATAAGCCAGGTTGGTTAACCTTTTGTTTTCTAAGTGTTGTTTCCCTTGCAGGTGGAGGGAGATCTTGCCCGAATAAATTGCCAAACATTTAAGATCTCAGCGTGAGACATGTAATGATAATGTCGGTTTTGGCATTATTCCCCACAAAGTTGCTTGTTTAAGTTTCTCTTACCCCTTCAGCGGAGTATTTCTTCAAGGTTGTTGTTGTGACAGCATCAAAAGATTTCGTGAATCGATTTTTTGAAGTTGTCTGGCAGTGTGGATTCAGAAAATCCCCAGTAGAGTCCTTCTCAGATTTGCTGCCATGTCAGCACTGAAAATTGGAAGACTAGACTCATATTATGTTACCCATGTGATTGGTGGAGCTAGCTGCTGCAAAGATAGGCAGAAAAGCTATATCAGAGTTTACCCGTAGCAAAGGCGGAGTTATTTTCCTGTATTTGACAGAGTTTACCCGTAATGGTGACAGAGTTATTTTCCCGTAGTGGTGACGGAGTTATTTTCCCGTAGTGGTGACGGAGTTATTTTCCCACAGTGGTGGCGGAGTTATTTTCCCGTAGTGGTGACAGAGTTTACCCGTAGTGGTGACGGAGTTATTTTCCCGTAGTGGTGACGGAGTTATTTTCCCGTAGTGGTGGCGGAGTTATTTTCCCGTAGTGGTGACGGAGTTATTTTCCCGTAATGGTGACGGAGTTATTGTCCAATAGTGGTGACGGAGTTATTTTCCCGTAGTGGTGACGGAGTTATTTTCCCGTAGTGGTGACGGAGTTATTTTCCCGTAGTGGTGACGGAGTTATGTCCCGTAGTGGTGACGGAGTTATTTTCCCGCAGTGGTGGCGGAGTTATTTTCCCGTAGTGGTGACGGAGTTATTTTCCCGTAGTGGTGACAGAGTTATTGCCCCGTAGTGGTGACGGAGTTATTTTCCCGTAGTGGTGACGGAGTTATTTCCCGCGGTGGTGGCAGTGTTATTTCCCGTAGCGATGACGGTGTTATTTTTCTATAGTTGTGACAGAGTGATTTTCCTGTATCGTTGGCAGGGTCATGTTTTGTTGATAGAAGTACTTCTCCTAGTGAAGTCAATAAGTCCATTCCAGTATTGACAAGATAATGCTGAAATCAGATTTGTAGATAATGCTCCCCGAACAGTTGTGCAGTTTATTTCTGCGGTTGGCAAATTTCCGGGTTCCTAGTATTCAACCGTCTTGTACCTCGAATGTCTGAAGGCTCCGGGCGTTTCACCCAGTCAGGTCCAAGTCGCTTGAATAGGGGCAGCTGTTGCACCCTAAAATTTGCTCAACCTACTTCACTTGGTTTATGTTTCAATTGCATTAGCATTTGCATATTAGGTCATGTACATATTCATTCATCTGCATAGCATAGCATGGGCAAGCCATCCAACAAGGGACCAAGTGCCATTCTTATCTCTATGAGCATATCAAGAGGTTCTTATTCAAATTCAAGCCTATCCAAGTCATCAGAAAGAAATTGGAGCTCTGGGAAGTTCAAAGGCCAAGTAGTGGGTTTTTCTCCTATCTTGAGGGCATGGGAAGATCATCAGAGAAGTTGTGAGCTATGAATTGAGGGCATGGAGGACAAAAAGGGTCATTTTGAAAGTGAGACAAGTCATTGATGTGATTACAAGAGCTGCAGTTGAAGACAGTCAACTAGGGTTTCATCTGGGTCAACCCTGGGTCAACCCTAGGTCAAATGCTTGGTTGAAGGTCATCAAGGTCTATTTGAAAGATGTGGGATGCCTCATTTGATATGTGGATATGGATGTGATGTTGTGCCAAGGAAAAATCAAAAGAAATCAAGAAGAAGAGAAGTTTCTAAATTAGGGTTTCTATGTAAAATCCCCTGATTTAGGGCAAACTTCCAAGCAAGATAATTAAAAATGAAAGCCTCAAATGGATCCTTGGCCAACATGAAACTTGTAGAGTATCTCAAGACCTTTAATTTGAGTGGTGGAAGGCATCAAGGAGATTTATAGAACTCAAGTTATGGTCCTTGCAAGTTACAGGTCAGTAGAGGACACTGAAATTTGTCAGTGAAAGTTACTTGACTTCCAAGCAACGTTTACCCCACAAGGAATGTTCAAATAGATTTCTGGCCAACATGAAAGTTGTTCCTCATGATCTTAGATTTCTAGAAAGGTATAGTATGCCTTCATATGATTTGTAGAACTCTACTTATGATCTTGGCAAGTCAGGGGTATTTTGGGAAAGTGGAATTACAGGTCATTTCAAGCATATGCCCAAAACTCCTATTTCCAAATTTCAAATGAAGAAATGTTCAACATCAAACTTGCTCCAAATGACATTTTGAGTCTAGAAAAGTGGTTGTGGCAAGTTGGAAATGCTCATAGCTTAGAATTGCAAAATTGACCAATTATAAAGGGAAAAACACCTTTTTAAAAGACCAAAATTGTGAATTTTTGATACAAAAGCAAAACCAAGCATATGACCAACCATTTTGAAGGTAAAGGGCATTTTAAGACCATTGGCAATGTTAGATTTTGGGTTTGAGGTCAAAATTTGGGAATTATCATAGCTTGCTTATAATTGAAGTTACACATCCAATGCATACAAGGGATTAATGTGCAAGCTATCAAGGCCTTTCCACATGTTCAAAATATCACCAAATGAGATTTTCAAGTGAGAATGAGGAGCTGCACCAAGGTTTCATGGACTGATTTTTTTTCAACTCACCAATTTCACTTTCTCATGCAAAGATATGAACAACTTCTCATGAGATCAATCTAGCAAGTTCTGGAACTTTCTATCATCATCTATATATTCATTCTAACTGATCCAAAAGAGGGTTGAACTTCATTTTGATCAAAAACTCATAGTTTCACTTCATCTTGCTTTTTTGCAAATTGCCTCGAATCCTCTTATTTCTTCATCATTTCTTCAAGATTTTGTTCCTATTCTACTCAATAATCATCATTGATCACATTGCAATCAAGATCTGAGTGAATAGTGGTCTGAATCGTGCTATGCAATTTTCTCTTCTTCAAGTGCAAGAAGAATCGGTTAGGGTAATCCAGGTGGTTTGAGCTCGAATTATTGCAAACAGAAGAAAGAGTATAGTCCATTGATGGATCTTGGAGCATTGTAGGCTTTGAAGTGAAGAAAATCACCATCTGTTTTCAACTTCTTACCAGGTTAGTGTTTCTCACAATTTGGCTTGATCTAGATAGCATTAGGTAGAATTGCTAGATTAAGCATGATCTAGATGATTAGAGCATTGTTTCTGGAGATTTTGGTAAGATATGGTGAAGGTTGACATGTGAGCATGAAATCTGTTTTGATGTAGAACATAGTGATTAAGCTGTTAAAATCTTAGATGATTAGTTATTTTTGATCAGTATAGCCTAAGGATTATTTCTGTATAAAGAATGGTGAGTTTGGTGATGATCGAAAACTGGTGAAATGTTGAATCCATGATGTTATACCTTTCGGTTTGGACGATAGAGAGAGTTTTAATGCAAACCAACACCATGGTTGTATTCTACGCGAAAAATAGAACGAAATTGGTTTTTGTATCGAGGCATTTGGTGGAGAGACGAGGGAGAACGAGCTGATCGAATTCTGTTGCATGGAGGAGGTACTTTCATGGTGTCTGAAAACCCTAGTGGCTCAAGGTTAGTGACGACCTCATCGCCGTTGGATGCGCCTAAGACTTGTTGACTGGAGAAAGATCGAACGGCTTAGATTTGAAAATGAAATTGGGAGGGAGCTTCAAACCATGAAACACTGCGTTTCATTAAAGCAGCTTCATGGGCTTAGACGGATTTCGCTATTTCCACCCCCATGCAAGGCCCAGTCCATATTTTCACTATGTTTTCATGCTATTCGCACCGTGTTTGCTTTTCTTTTTCTTTGTTTTTTTAATTAATTTCTGAGTTCGAATGGGCCCAGGCGCGTTTACTAACGCCACCCCCCTATCTGGGCCCAAAGCATCATACTAACTGCATTTAATTTCTGTTCATACCCCCCTCATCATTTCTCAATTTAATTTCCTCCAAATTTCATTTAACTTTAAAAATTCATATAAAAATGAAAAATCATTATTTTTTAATGAGACTTGTTTTCCCACTTTCCATTTTTTGTCAAGAAAAATATAAAATCATAAAAATGCCATTTTACTTCATTTTTATTTTTTTTTTGCATATTTTTACATTTAATTGCTTTTTTTAATTCCTTTAGTTGATGCTACCATTTGTTGAATTTCGTTTAGGAGTTTTCTTTAGGATTTTCACCCCATTCTTTTTAGTACAACTAGATATGGATATTAGGTGTCCCTGGTGTTTATACCACAATTTATAAGATTTCATTTTAGGTAGTTTAGTTAGAAACTATTAGGCTAGTTAATTAGGGTTTTAAATAACATAGGTGTAACAAAACAAATTTCTTTTTGGGTTTTTTAGGACAAATTAGAAGATGGGACTATAGGGGTATTAAGGGTAAGCATGATAGATCCCTTAGAAAATGTTAGACTTCCCCCTATTATATTAATACTCTTAGTATATTTTTGTAATTGATTGATTGTATGGTGTGCCCTTTCTAGGGTTATTGTTTGATTGTGTGGGTTATTGGGCTTGCTTGGGGTTTGGGTTTGAGCTGAAGACTTTGCTGATGAAGCCCATTGAAGACAAAAGGAGTGAAGTTCAATTTCAAGAGTTGATGAAGAGTGTAGCTTGCTTGCAGCTGTTGAAGATTATAGGAACTAGGAGCTAGGTAGAGCTTAGAGTAGAAACTTGCTTCATAAACATGGAAGGTCTTGTTTGCCTCCATTCTTTCTCTATGATTCAAAGTCTCTTTTAAATACCCACCTCCTTCCTTTGGAAGGATTAGTGAATGTATTTAAAAGATAGAACTTTTGAGAGAAAACTGTCTGTATCATGTTAATAGTCAGTAGGCCACCCTTGGTAGGCAACTGATTGTTTAACATCCATTTCATCTTGTTAACTGCTACTCATCTTGGAGAGTGGGACTTGAAGAAAAGCCCTGAAAGATTGAAGATAGAGACCTTGCTTGAAGGCTGTGAAGATGAAGATTGATGCTTGCTTGAAGCTTGTAGATGTTTTGAAGATGACTTGAAGATAGAAGATGATGGAGCTTGTTGTGCAGGGTTGTTGTTTGCTGTTTATTTTTGCTGTTTATAAGTCTTTGATGTATTGTTTGAGTTTCCCGGACTGTATTGTTTGTCAATTAATCTGTTAGGTTGAAAGTGAATTTTGTTCACTTTTTCCTGTTGTTTTCTAGGTTCGAGGTTGAGTGGGACTCCCTTGCCTCGCTTGTACTGCTGCATTCATGCATTTTACTGTTTTATTGTATATATGCTGTTCTGTTTCCGTTTATCCCTTAGGATCTCTGTTTCTCTCTGCGCAA
This sequence comes from Lathyrus sativus, assembly GCA_963859935.3. Taxonomy (NCBI): domain Eukaryota; kingdom Viridiplantae; phylum Streptophyta; class Magnoliopsida; order Fabales; family Fabaceae; genus Lathyrus; species Lathyrus sativus. The sequence goes on along the minus strand of OZ012740.1, from coordinate 570,864,589 downwards.
GAGAGGAACATGATAGACATTAGGTCTTAACCCATGCATGATAACATTAGGTTAGTGTGATTCCCTTTTTAACCATAGGTTAGAGTTCTGTCTCTTCTTTCTCAAAAAAAACAAAAAAACACAATAAATATTTCAAACACAATAAAAGACACTTCTTCCGTAAAAGAATGTGAACTCATCAAAACGTCATTTTTGTCCGCTTGGACTGTTAATCAGAAAAACCCTTTTTTCAGAAGGAGATAAAAACAATCAAGGCAGACTTGTGTCGTACGTGGCCCGAACTACGTTTGCTCTTATCTTTCATGTTGTATGAAAGTACGTAGGCATAGGATGCGATATCCTAGCGAGCAACCTTCCCCTCCTTTCCCGTAGGTAGGCGAACTACGTTGACTCTGATTTCTCGTTCCAGACGGGAATACGTAGGCATAAAGTGAGATACTTTGCCGAGTCATTTTATTTTCTTTTAACCCCAGACCTGTAGAGTAGATAGAATAACAATCCGTACCAGAAAACAAGCGTGGATCCCGTCGAGTACGACGGACGTGAGGGGTGCTAATACCTTCCTCTTGCGTAACCGACTCCCGAATCCAGGATTTGGTTGCGATGACCATTCCTTTCCCGTCTTTGCGGTAGGTTTACTTCGAGCGTTTCCTTTCCCTCCGTTGGGATAAATAACGCACGATGGCGACTCTTCTGTTCAGCCGGCGCCGATTTTCGCAGTAGCGACACAATGTTCATCTAAACGGGCACTTTCTAGAAAATCTTCTGATTCTCAAGATAGATAGTTATGAGAATTGGTGGAAGCAGATTAAGGTGGTTTTCTGTTATCAAGATCTTTAGGATCTTGTGAACGAAGGAGTAGCGCCACTTGCAGAAAATGCGACGGGTCAAGAAAAGGCTGCACATAAAGAATTAGAAAAGAAAGATTATAAAGCTCTTTTTATAATCCATCAATGTGTTGATCCAGATAACTTTGAAAAGGTTAATAATGTAGAGTCGGTAAAGGAAGCGCTGGAGATTCTTGAGAAATCGTTTGGAGGAGCAGAGAAGGTGAAAGAGGTGAGGTTACAAACTCACAAGAGAACCTAAGAATTGCTTCAGATGGAAGAAAGTGAAAGTATAACAGATTTCTTCACTAGGGTTACAAAGCTAGTGAATCAAATAAAGGTATGTGGAGAAGTGTTGACATCAAGATTAGTTGTTTCAATATCTTGAGGTTATTGGCTCCAAAGTTCGACCATGTGGTAATAGCCATAGAATAGTCGGAAGACTTGTCAGTATTGACGAAGGAAGAGCTTTAAGGGACACTTGAGTCTCATGAACAAAGGATGGATGAAAGAGCTGCAGGAAAGTCGAAGAGTGATATATCTTTGTAGACGTAGTCAAAAAAAGAAAAGAAAGGCAAAGGAAACTAGAATGGCAACAAAGGTAGAGGAGGCTACGACAATCGACTGGTGGAAATCAACAGGAAGGAAACTGGTCGAATAAGAGAAAACCCTGGAATCAAGGCAACCAAAGAGGTGGTGTTGTAGGTATAGGAAGAGGTGGTGGTCGAAAGCCTGACAAAAGTCACATTCAATGTTTTAATTGTCAGAAGTATGGTCATTATTTTAGGGAGTGTCGAGAAAAGAAGAAGAATCAAGAAACTGATGCAAAGCTGGCGAAACATGAAGAAGAGGTGTTGTTGATGGTCACAACAAGAGATGAGGAAAGATTCCAGGATCAGTGGTACTCTGACTCAGGATGCTCATCACATATGACCGGTAGGAAAGATTGGTTTGTCAACATAAAGCCCTCAATGAAGAACATGGTGAAATTTGTAAACGACAATACTCTAGCAACTGAAGGTATTGGTGATGTTTTGATTATGAGGAAATATGGCAAGAGGTCAGGAATCTCCAATGTGTTGTACATACCAAGCATGAAAAGTAATTTTCTCAATATAGGGCAGCTGGTCGAAAAGAACTACAGGGTGTCGATCAAAGACAGGATGATGAGAGTTCTCAACGCAGGTGGTAGGTTGATTTTAAGGCTCCAATGTCTCAGAATAGGACCTTCAAGATTAAACTTAATGCGATGGAGCATAAGTGCCTTGCAACTGCAGCCAGCAGAGATGAATTGATATGGTATTATCGACTTGTCTATCTCAATTTCAAAGACATCAGAGGCTTGAAGAGAAGAAATATGGTTTCAAGATTATCATAAATTTACATTCCAATTGAAATACTTTGTCACGTTCATAGATGATTTCAGTCGAAAACTTTGGACTTACCTGATCAAGAAAAAAAGTGAAGTGATCGAGGTATTTTCCAAATTCAAATCTATGGTCGAAAGACAAAGTGGTCGAAAGATAAAGATTCTGAGAACTGATGGTGGTGGAGAGTATGCGTAGAAAGATTTATATGCGTTATGTGAGAAAGAAGGGATTGTGCATAAGGTGGTCCCACCCTACACTTCACAATAGAACGGAACTGCAGAAAGGAAGAATATAACCATCATGAACATGGTGAGAAATATGTTAAAAGGCAAGCATCTACCCAAAGAATTATAGGGAGAAGTTGTGTCGATAGCAACATACACTTGAATAGATGTTCGACGAAGAAGCTAAAAGGAATCACGCTAGAAGAATGTTGGTTTGGTGTTAAGCCTAGCCTAAGTCATTTAAAGGTGTTTGGATTTATAGAACATATACATGTGCAAGATCAGTTGAGAAGAAAGCTTGATGATAAGTTGAGTCAGATGATCCTGATAGAATATCATTCGATTGGAGGATACAAGTTGTTTAACCCAGTGAAGAAGTAAGTTGTGATCAGTAGGGACGTAATTATATATGAGCTTAAGGAATGTAATTCGACTGAGAATGTTGAGAATGATTCAGTGAGAATCTTATATGAAGAACCAGCTAGCGAAGTTGAAAGATAAGTTCGACAAGAAGAAGTCAGAGGTGAAACAGGCCCAAGCATACCTCGACGAACAAGACACATACCTGCAAGGTTGCAAGAATGTGTGATTATATCATATGATATGGTCGATGAAGAAGGTGAGTTGATACGCTATGCTTATGCAGATGTCAAACCATTCAATGCAGCTAAGGCATTGAATAATTCGAAGTGGGTGAAAGTAATGAATGAGGAGATAGAATCCATCGAAGTCAACAACACTTGGTCACATGTCGAATTGCCTCAATGCAAGAAGGAAGTTGATGTAAACTGGGTTTAAAATGTGAAGGTGAATCATAAAGGAAAGTTAACTCGACACAAGGTGAAACTTGTGGCGAAAGGATTTCTACAGAAGGAAGGAATCAACTTCGACAAAGTATTTGCACCTATTGCTAGGATCGAAACAATCAGGTTAGTTGCTAGTCTAGCAAACATGAACAATTGACACACATGTCAGATAGATATGAAGTGTGCATTCCTAAATGGCCCCTTAGACGAAGAAGTTTGTGTTGTACAACCAGCTGGATTTGTGGAACAAGGCGAAGAAAGAAAGATGTACAAGTTGCATAAACCCCTGTATAGACTTAAGCAAGCTCCAAGAGCCTTGAATAAGAAAATCAACAACTTTCTAAGGGAGAAGAAATTTGTGAAGTGAACAACTGAGCATCGAGTATATGTAAGGAGAAGCAATAGTGAATTGATAATACTATGTATCTATGTCGATGACCTGTTGATAACAGAAAGTTGCAAGAAGGAGATCGAAGACTTCAAACATAACCTAAGTGAGGAGTTTGAAATCTCAGACTTGGGAAATATCTCATATTTCCTTGGCATCAAATTTTACAAGAGTGGTAGAGGTTTGATGATGCACCAAAGAAGACATGCAGGCGAAATACTCAAGATTTGAGATGCAAGATTGCAACCCAACTTCGACTCCAGCTGAGACTAGATTGCAACTGTCGAAGGATTCAAATGAAAATGATGTTGACCCAACCCAATATAGAAGAATTATTGGGTCACTTCGATACCTGTTTTACACAAGGCCTGACTTAGTATACAGTGTGGGTATGGTAAGTAGATTCATGCAGAAGCCAAAGGTATCACACCTAGCAGAAACGAAGAGGATATTGAGGTATCTGAAAGAAACTCTTGACTATGACATTTTATTTCATGTAGCTGATGAAGGTAAAGAATGCAAAATAGTGGGATACATTGATTCAAGTTGGTGTAGTGATGTTGATGATAGAAAATCCACAGTTTGCTATATGTTTATGTTAGGTTGTGTACCAGTTGCTTGGAGTTTGAGAAAGGAGCCAATAATGACATTGTCATCATGCGAAGTAGAATATATAGATGCTTCTCTTTGTGCTTGTTAAGCAGTATGGATGGTGAACTTATTCGAAGATATTACAACGAAGAATCATGGACCAATTACCATGAAGATCGATAGCATGTCAGCTATCAACATGGCGAAGAATCCAATAGCACATGGTCGAAGGAAGCACATTGAAATGAGGTTACATTATCTTCGAGACTAGGTAGAAGAAGGGAAGATGAACTTGAAATACTACAGAACTAAGCATCAGATTGCAAACATCATGACAAAGGGGGTGTAGGTCAAAATGTTCAAAAAGTTAAGGTCTATGATGAATGTAGATAGCTTAGACACAATGAATTATGTGGTGTGTTGAAATTTAATTCCTTGTGTCGAATCAGTGTAGCTCGACAGAAACAAGGTCTAGTCGAATTACCCTAAAGTGCATGTCGAGTTGTATTAGTGTATCGAAGCAGGTTGCTTCAAATAGGGTTTCGACTTAGGCCTATTTTAGAAATGTTAGCTATTTTGGGATTTAATAGTTTTGGGCTTTGACTTGGGGTGCAAGCTAACTTATATCTATAAATAAGGAGAAATCCTTATTTTGTAAATAACACAATTCATATTTTGTATTCACAGTTTGCAGTTGCAAGTGAATAAAGAAATTTCCACAGATTTGTGGGCAGAGAGAAACTCTGCAAAATTTTTCATTTTCTTTTCTAACGTTATTTTCTTTCTTTCTTTGTCAACTCTTCATTGTCATTGCGAGATTGATAACAATCTTGATATCAAGATTGAGCATAATTCTCCATAGGTTGTGGTTGAATTCCAATAATTTGTCTTCAAGTATAAAATAAAAAATTAACCCCATAAAGAGTGTGAGTTCTTTATTTTAAATAAAAATGTTATTTAACATGTACAAAATTATAACCTCAAATCCAAAGATCATATTTAATTTTAAATTTTTTTTCTTTAATTTTTTATGAATTAGGTTTATATCCTTTTTTTTCTTTGTTAAATTTTAAACTTGAAAATAAAATATAGATTTTAATTTATCAAAAAAAAATATATGGATGTAAGGATTTTGTTAGTTTATTTGAGGGGATGTATTAGAAGGTTAAAATGAGTAAGTAAATGCAATGCACAAAGATAACATTGTGGTCTTAAATTAAGTGAGAGAATCTCGTGAGTGATTAACTTAAAGATAACATTGAGGGTTTTAAAGTAAGTGCGTGAATCTCGTGAGAGATTAGAGTAAGTGCATGAATCTCGTGAATGATTAACTAGAAGATAACTTTGATAGTGCATGAATCTCGTGAGTAATTAACTGGAAAATAAAATTGACGGTGCGTGAATCTCATGAGTAATTAAATGGAATATAAAATTGATGGTGTGTGAATCTCGTGAGTGATTAACTAGAAGATAAAATTGATGGCGTGTGAATCTCGTGATAAATTAGAGTAAGTGCGTGAATCTCGTGAATGATTAGCTGGAAAATAACATTGATGATTTTAGAGTAAGTTTATGAATCTCGTGAATGGACGATCATTTGGTCATTTGATTGGACGATTATTTTTTATCTCATAAATTTAATTCCAAAATATTGAATAGTCTTTTATTTTTAAAAACAATTCAAAACATTAATAAAATAATAGTTTCATATCATTCGTATCCACTATTAAAAGGTGGAAAGGAGAGGAAAGATAATAAGTGAGGATGAGTATGAAACAAAATATGGTGTTTGGTCGTGACATTGAGAGAGGCCAAGAGCTCCAACGATTCACGACACCACAAATACAAATTCAAACACCAAACACTAATAACACCAGTGAAAACAACAACCATGCATCATCGTCTATTGTCAGTCGTCGGCCCCGAGGGCGGCCCCCTGGGTCTAAAAATAAGTCCAAGATGCCTGTCACAATAGCAAATGGCAATCCTGATGGGCACGTGTTTGAGATAACTGCTGGAGAAGATGTCTCTAAGAGCATCTTTGATTATGTTCGTCGTCGAAGGAGGCGCATAAATATATTTAATGGAATTGGAGAGGTGGCGCAAGCTACACTTCGTCAACCCACGGGAAAAATAGTTACCATTCGTGGAAGATTCCAAATTATTTCGATGTCAGGAACAATTTTTCCATCACGGAGAACAACAATGGAATGTGGATTGGAAGTTTTATTGTGTGGTACTGAAGGACAAGTTGTAAGGGGTAGTGTGATCCCCCCTTTGATTGCTTTAGGCTCTGTGTATTTGGTTGGATCTCCTTTTAAAAAAATTGTATTTGAAAATGTGTCTTTGGAGGTCAATAACCAAAATATACAAGAAGAAATGGGTCATGATGCAGATGGCCATGTGGCAGAAGGTAGTGTTGGTTTGTTGGATGGTGAAGGATCAACAACTTAAATGAATAACATGATTAGTAACATCATTAAGCACCCTTCACATGCTTTTCATGGTCATATATTCGGAGAAGACAAGACTTCAAGTACAATTTCACCATCCAAAAATCTTCCCTTCTACCTAGATATATTTGTGATTAGCATATTAATGTTTAATTAAGACATAAATTTAATAATATTATGGATTACTTGTGTTTGATTTCAAAACATTATGATATATTTAGATGAATAAATTGGTGTGGAATAAAATCCATATATCAGTACTTGTCTTGTTTTATGCTTACTTTTATTTTCTCATTTATTTAGTTATGTAATTCCCAAACAATATAATAAATAAATAAAATGTCTTTTCCGACATGCTAAATGAACTTTAATTATCATTTATTTAGGTGGCCCTCTTTGATGAGGATTTCGATGGCGTCTTTCAGGTGTATGCAGTCTTCTGTTATGTGACCATGGTTGCGGTGGAAACGACAATATTTGCTTCAATCGATATTGCTCTTTGAAGTTATTGGCTTGGGGAATCGCACACCTCCTTCCTTGAATTCGGCGTTGATACATCCAGACAGGATACGCTCGTCGGGAGCGGTCAACAGAGTATATTCGGTGAATCGGACGGCAGGCCCTTTGCAATCATGGGGACGATCGTCTCATCGCCTATCTCTATCCCGCCTGGCGGTACCATCATAGAGAGTAAGCGGGGGAGGTTTCTCCAGCCCGCGAGGAATGCGGATGTCCATGATTTCCTATGATAGAGGACCGTGGGTGTTGTCTTTGTCGCTCGCGCTGGGCGACTTGCTGAAAGAATAAATGCGTCCTCGACTTCTGCTGCGTCGAGGAGAACGTTCATGTCAGCTTGTGCTCTTCGTGAAGCTTTCTAGAAGGCCTGGTCCTTTTTGGTGTTAGGGAGTGCCTGGACCTCCGGGGAGGGGTACGATTGCGCCTTCTGGTGATCTTGTGTCCATGCTTCTCCAGTTTAGACAATTCTTTGACTGGGAAGATGCTTCTAGATTCGTCTCAGTGGCGCTTCTGAAGAGGGGAATGAGACTAGCGAGATGGGCTAAGGGATCTTCGCGGGGGAGGTCACTCTCCGATGGTGTTCTCCAGCATGTGGATTTTTTCTCCTTGTTGGAATAACAGATAGTTAGATTTGTTGAGGGCGGCGATGAGGGTTGCAGTGCAGGGGTTAATGTCTTGTGGGACGATGATAGGTCTGTATACATGGTCGGAACTCAGAACACGAGGCTTCACACCGTTAGAAGATATGGGTTTTCCGTCCCTGTAATCAGTTTCTCTGGTGGTAGCTCTAGGAATGGGGGTTTCGCCGTAACCCAGAATAGCGATAATGGAATCTTGATGGACGTCATTATGGTGAGAGGTCATGACGATGAATGTTCAGTGAGATAACTTTGGTCTTTTGTCCGGGAAGATTTGGGAATCTTGGTTCAAAAAGACGGGGGAGGTGGTGTTCCCACAGACGGCGCCATTGATATGGTGTGATCAGAATGAATCGTCTTGGCGTTTAATGTATGGCAGCAACAGTGATTGTAGAAGAGGAGGGGGTGTATCTGCAAGGTACTCTGATGCCAAAGTAAGTTTTTAGGCTAGAGAGAAAGCAAGTACAAGTGTTTAGGTATGAGTAAGAATGATTAGAATACCTGACCCTCTCAAGAGAGAAGGCATTTATGAGATTCCCCCCAGCGCGGGGCCAAGGTCTCCCATGTGACTGAAATATCTAGTCGACCAATGAGGGACTACCAGGTGGAAGATCTAGCGTGTGATCTTTGACCTGGTCCAACTGTCCCTGTGACTTTCAGAGAGACAGTTGGTCGCGTGAACTGTCAAGCGTGTGGGGGAATGTCCCCAACGGCTATACGCTCTAATGGCTATATTATGCCCCACGGTCATATTGGGTCTGACCTTAAGCTAAATTGGATTGAGCCTTGTCCAACTATGGGGCATGTTCCAATCCATTCCAGAACAAGATTGTTTAAGGGACCAACTCACGTGAGATGAGAGGCTCTGCTAGCAGTCAGTGCTGCTAGGTTGTAAGCATGTGGTTAGATTATCAGTGTTAGGACTGTTGAGAGAGAAATTCCCTCTGAGCAGTATTGCATGGTGCCATGCCCCAAATTTGTCCTACATATTTTCCAAGCATTAGCAAAGTTTGATGATCGTCCTTTAGAAATTCATTTGGCCTTTGGCCATGATTCCTAAGAATGGGCCATGTTTTATCTATGTTAGGCTATGGTTTAAATTTGTCTTGTATTCTTAACAATCTTTTTAAGCAAGGAAGGGTGTGGTTTCATTATGAAAGGTGGTTAAAGTGGTGTGAAAAGTAAAAAGCATAATGGGAAGAATGAGTTCTTTTGGAAAGGAATTAGTGTGGCATGGCTTAAAAGCGAGTATAAAAGTTCAAGATATCTTGGACTATTCTATTCACTTCATGAAAAATCACGATTTGGGAATTATACAATTCTTATCATTTAAGTTCAAAAGTTCAAATTAAAATTGATCATGGAGATTTGAAAACAAGAAAGGTCAAGAAAAATTGAATTACAAGAGCACATTTTCCAATTTGACAATCTCAAAATAAAGCTCAAATATGCTAAGATGGTCGTATTCGAGTCACGTTACAAAAGCATAAAGGTGCCAAAATTCAAATTAATCACAAGAGTGGTGCCATGAATACTAACAGACAAATACCATCTAGTTTCAAATTGATTTCAAGAGCTAATCATAACATTTGAGATTAAGAAACCAAAATTCATTCAAGTTTAGAATATACAAGTTATCACGCAATTTGGATCCAAAGTTTCAAAGCAATTTTTTGAATAAAAGAAGCTCAAGATAAGCTCAAGATATTAGAATATGTGAAAGGTTTAACAAGCTATTTCAAATGCTTGAAAACCAAGAATAATTACAAGTAAATCCAAGACTTTATTCTTCATGACAAGTTTGCCTCCATGCCAATTCTCGCCTATGCACTTTCCATATCCCTTGGAAACTCTAAATCAAACATAAGGCGATGCTGCGGCAAATGACGATGTTCAACAGGTCGACAAAGAGATGATATAAATCTAATAGGTGCCACTTTTATTTTCGACCAGATCAAGAAATGCAAATTGGTTTCTAGTCATGCAAATGATACCATGTTGGCTGCTATGCTTCATACTTATGGAGAATCCCGGGAATGTATCGTCATGGACCAAGCTTTTGAGGAGGGTTGGATGATGCCTCGACCTCCTTTCAAAAGCAGAAAAAGAATCAAAAATTCCAAAAGTGAACAAGTAAAGAATAGAAAGTGCTTACAAAATAGAGAAAAATCATTTGAAATTTCTCTAACATTCAAGAGTTACATAATGCACCAAAAGTTCAAGTGGCACATAAAGGACTGCTTTGAAATCGACATCATCTTCAGCAGTAAAGCGGTTCCATGATAAAGTTTTGTCACCTTAGCAAGAGAGTTATAGAAATTGGTGTACTCTTCCTCTATAAATTCCATTGGACGGGCATGTTGGAGTGCTATTTGAAATTATGCAATCTTCCGTACATGTATTTGCAAACAAGGCAATGACTCCCTGTTATTTTTCCTTAATGGTTTTTACAACAAAGATTTCAGATAACCCTTAGGAATTTAGACCTTATGAGGCTAAATGTAGCGTGTATTTTGTATTCACAGTTTGCAATTGCAAGTGAATAAAGAAATTTCCACAGATTTGTGGGCAGAGAGAAACTCTGCAGAATTTTTCATCTTCTTTTCCAACGTTATTTTCTTTCTTTCATTGTCATTGTGTGATTGATAACAATCTTGAGATCAAGATTGAGCGTAATTCTCCATAGGTTATGGTTGAATTTCAACAATTTGTCTTCAAGTATAAAATAAAAAATTAACCCCATAAAGAGTGTGAGTTTTTCATTTTAAATAAAAATGTTATTTAACACGTACAAAATTATAACCTCAAATCCAAAGATAATATTTAATTTTAAATTTTTTTCTTTTATTTTTTATGAATTAGGTTTATATCCTTTTTTTTCTTTGTTAAATTTTAAACTTGAAAATAAAATATAGATTTTAATTTATCAAAAAAAAAATTATATGGATGTAAGGATTTTGTTAGTTTATTTGAGGGGATGTATTAGAAGGTTAAAATGAGTAAGTAAATGCAATGCATAAAGATAACATTATGGTTTTAAAGTAAGTGAGAGAATCTCGTGAGTGATTAACTTAAAGATAATATTGAGGGTTTTAGAGTAAGTGCGTGAATCTCGTGAGAGATTAGAGTAAGTGCATGAATCTCGTGAATGATTAACTAGAAGATAAATTTGATAGTGCATGAATCTCGTGAGTAATTAACTGGAAAATAAATTTGACGGTGCGTGAATCTCGTGAGTAATTAATGGAATATAAAATTGATGGTGTGTGAATCTCGTGAGTGATTAACTAGAAGATAAAATTGATGGTGTGTGAATCTCATGATAAATTAGAGTAAGTGCGTGAATCTCGTGAATGATTAGCTGGAAAATAACATTGGTGATTTTAGAGTAAGCTTATCAATCTCGTGAGTGGACGATCATTTGGTCATTTGATTGGACGATTATTTTTTATCTCATAAATTTATTTCCAAAATATTGAATAGTCTTTTATTTTTAAAAACAATTTAAAACATTAATAAAATAATAGTTCCATATCATTCGTCTCCACTATTAAAAGGTGGAAAGGAGAGGAAAGATAATAAGTGAGGATGAGTATGAAACAAAATATGGTGTTTGGTCGTGATATTGAGAGAGGCCAAGAGCTCCAACGATTCACGACACCACAAATACAAATTCAAACACCAAACACTAATAACACCAGTGAAAACAACAACCATGCATCATCGTCTATTGTCAGTCGTCGGCCCCGAGGGCGGCCCCTTGGGTCTAAGAATAAGTCCAAGATGCCTGTCACAATAGCAAGTGGCAATCCTGATGGCCATGTGTTTGAGATAACTGCTGGAGAAGATGTCTCTAAGAGCATCTTTGATTATGTTCGTCGTCGAAGGAGGCGCATAAATATATTTAATGGAATTGGAGAGGTGGCGCAAGCTACACTTCGTCAACCCACGGGAAAAATAGTTACCATTCGTGGAAGATTCCAAATTATTTCGATGTCAGGAACATTTTTTCCATCACAGAGAACAACAATGGAGTGTGGATTGGAAGTTTTATTGTGTGGTACTGAAGGGCAAGTTGTAAGGGGTAGTGTGATCCCCCCTTTGATTGCTTTAGGCTCTGTGTATTTGGTTGGATCTCCTTTTAGAAAAATTGTATTTGAAAATGTGCCTTTGGAGGTCAATAACCAAAATAGACAAGAAGAAATGAATCATGATGCAGATGGCCGTGTGGCAGAAGGTAGTGTTGGTTTGTTGGATGGTGAAGGATCAACAACTTAAATGAATAACATGATTAGTAGCATCATTAAGCACCCTTCACATGCTTTTCATGGTCATATATTTGGAGAAGGCAAGACTTCAAATACAATTTCACCATCCAAAAATCTCCGCTTCTACCTAGATATATTTGTGATTAGCATATTAGTGTTTAATTAAGACATAAATTTAATAATATTATGGATAACTTGTGTTTGATTTCAAAACATTATGATATATTTAGATGAATAAATTGGTGTGGAATAAAATCCATATATCAGTACTTGTCTTGTTTTATGCTTACTTTTATTTTCTCATTTATTTAGTTATGTAATTCCCAAACAATATAATAAATAAATAAAATGTCTTTTCTGACATGCTAAATGAACTTTAATTATCATTTATTTAAGTGGCCCTCTTTGATGAGGATTTTGATGACGTCTTTCAGGTGTACGCAGTCTTCTGTTGTGTGACCATGGCTGCGGTCGAAACGACAGTATTTGTTTTGGTTGGTATTGCTCTTTGAAGTTGTTGGCTTGGGGAATCGCACGCCTCCTTGTTTGAATTCGGCGTTGATACATTCAGACAGGATACGCTCGCGGAGAGCAGTTAACAGAGTATATTCGGTGAATCGGCCGGTAGGCCCTTTGTGATCATGGGGACGGTCGTCTCATCGCCTATCTATGTCCCACTTGGAGGTTTCTGCTTCGTCTTTCTTCGACGCTCTGGAACTCTCTTGGTCCTTTGAGTCTCTGGCTTTATACACGGCTTCCTTTTCTTCATATTGAATATAGGATTATGCTCTGCGGAGAAGTTTGGCTAAAAAACGAGGAGGTCGATTTCTACTGCCTTGCAGAAGTCGCTATTCGGTCTCAGTCCCTTTTCTAGAAGATACTTCTTCATGTGGTCGGTTGTGCGGATTTCGACCACTTCCTTAGTGAATCTGTCGATGTAATCGAGAAGAGGTTCGTCCCTGCTCTGGATGATATCCTCAAGTGTGGCTTCGGATTTCAGATGACGCTTGGAGGAAGTAAAATGTCGGGTAAACTGCTTCTTCAGACTCCTCCATGACATGATTAAGCCCCGAGGAAGGCTCTTATACCAAGCCATATCCCTCTTCCTGAGGGTGATGGGGAATAGCCTACATTTGATTTCCCCAGTGACATTGTGGTAGTGCAGCATGACCTTAATGTTTTCTATGTGGTCACCAGGATCGGCGATACCATCATAGGGAGCAAGAGGGGGAGATTTCTCCAGCCCGCGAGGAATGCGGATGTCCATGATTTCTTGTGACAGAGGACTGTGGGCGTAGTCTTTGTCGCTCGCGCTGGGCGACTTGCTGAAAGAATAAATGCGTCCCTGGCTCCTGCTGCATCGAAGAGAACGTTCATGTCGGCTTCGGTGCTCTTCGTGAGGCTTTCTGGAAGGCCTGATCCTTTTGGGTGCTAGGGAGTTCCTAGACGTCTAGGGAGGGGTACGATTGCGCCTTTTGGTGATCTTGTGTCCATGCTTCTCCAGTTTAGACCGTTCTTTGATTAAGAAGATGCTTCTAGATTCGTCTTGGTGACGCTTCTGAAGAGGGGAATGAGACCGGCAAGATGGGCTGAGGGATCCCCGCGGGGGAGGTCACTCTCCAATGGTGTTCTCCAGCATGTGGATTTTTTCTCCTTGTTGGAAGAGCAGATAGTTAGATTTGTTGAGGGCGGCGACAAGGGTTGCAGCGCAGGGGTCAGCGTCTTGTGGGTGATGATAGGTTCGTATACATGGTCGGAACTTTGAACACGAGGCTTCACGCCGTCAGGAGATGTCAGTTTTCCGTCCCTGTTATTAGTTTCTCAGGTGGTAGCTCCGAGAATGGGGGCTTCGCCGTAACCCAGAATGGCGACGATGGAATCTTGATGGACGTCATTATGGTGAGAGGTCATGATGATGAATGTTCAGAGAGATAGCTTTGGTCTTTTGTTCGGGAAGATTGAGGAATCTTGGTTCAAAAAGACGGGAGAGTTGGTGTTCCCACAGACGGCGCCACTGATATGGTGTGATCAGAATGGATCGTCTTAGCATTCAATGTAAGGCAACAACAGTGGTTGTAGAAGAGGAGGGGGTGTACCTGCAAGGTAATGTTGAATAAGCAAAATAAACAAGAAGTGGGTCGTGGTGCAGATGGCTATGTGGCAAAAGGTAGTGTTGATTTGTTTGATGGTGAAGGATTAACAACTTAAATGAGTAACATGATTAGTAGCATCATTAAGCATCATTCACATGCTTTTCATGGTCATATATTCGAAAAAGACAAGACTTTAAGTACAATTTCACCGTCCAAAAATCTTCTCTTCTACCTATATATATTTGTGATTAGCATATTAATGTTTAATTATGACATAAATTTCATAATATTATGGATAACTTGTGTTTGATTTCAAAACATTATGATATATTTAGATGAATAAATTGGTGTGGAATAAAATCCATATATCAGTACCTGTCTTGTTTTATGCTTACTTTTTTTTCATTTATTTAGATATGTAATTTCCAAACAATATAATAAATAAGGTCAATAAGGAATAGATTAAAAGTTATGGTATTTTTTTTGTCGCTTCCGCGAAAATAAGGTGCCGGCAAAACAGAAGAGTCGCCACCTTTCGTTATTTATCCCTCAGAACGGGAAAGGAAACGATCGGAAAAACCTGACGAAAAGGGTAAGACAAGGTCGTCGCAACCATTGTCTGGGCTCGGGAGTCGGTTACGCAAGGGGAAGGTATTAGCACCCCTCACGTCCGTCGTACTCGATGGGATCCACGCTTGTTGTGTTTACTGGACGAGTTGGTTTATCTATCTACCTATCAAGGCTGGCTTAAACAGAAAAGAAACTGACTCGGCAAAGCGTTGCGCTTTATGTCTACGTATTCTCATCAGAGAATGAGAAATCAGAGTCAACGTAGTTCGACCTACTACGGGTTACGGGGAAGGTGGCTCGCCAATACGTCAGTATTGTGCCTACGTACTCTCAACAGGTATGGGAGATCAGAGCTTACGTAGTTCGGGATAATACGGATCACGGGAATTCAGCTTCATCTGTTTTATCGAGTAGGGTTAAACAGCAGTTCCAGCAGTTAGGGACAAAGCCTGTTTGCGTTGGCGCTGAAGTTTAACGACACTCTTTTCTTCAGAAAAGCTTTCCTTTGAATTACGGGCCCACGGGGCAAAAAGGTTTGAAGTTTGTTTTCTGTCTTTTACGGAAGAAGTGTTTTTTTATTGTGTTTTCAATTTCAATCGCACTAAAGACTATGACCTGAGAGTGAATGCGTCGCATGTCACCCAAAGGGTGCCATACTAAACATTCAGACTGTTGGAAAGAAGTTCTCCAACAATCCTTTCTCAGATAGCTTAAGGCTCGTAACGTACGAAAGAAATTATTCATGATTACTGTATCTTAAACTGTTTTGAGATGAGAAGAGAAGGGGCTCAACTAAAGGGAGACTATCAAGTCCTACTGTTGTCATGCCAAGGATTCATCCTATGGTGGAGGTTTGAAACAGGGAACTCCTAGAAGTTATCATGCATAGGTTTCAACCTAAAGTTTTAATCATCACTTCCTTATCAAGGGAAATGAGAGTCCTAAGGGATCATGTCAATGATACGCAGAAACAGATAAAGCATCAGCTTAAACAATAAACAGATATACAGTAAACGACTGCAAAATGCATGCAATGCAAGTGAGGGAGGAAATGTGTGTGGGGCATCAGCCTCCACAAGCTCATCTCAACCTCAAGCCAGATATGAATAACTGCAATCATACAGAGGAAATAACAACATGCTATCAAGCAAAATACAATAAACTGCAATCATACAGAAGAAAAATAAAACATGCTATCAAGCAGAATAAACCACATGGGCAAGGGAGCTGGGCTCTAACGAATACCCGCAAGCAAAGCCATACAGTAACAATACAAGCAGAGGGAGCAACTCAACCTCTAGTGCAATCATGCTTCTAGATTAAAGTCAGTCTAATCATGAACTTATTCTAATGCATCAAGCAAGTCAAACAAGGCACATCAGCAATACAAAAAACAGACAAGAAAGAAACAGATCAACAACCCTCTCAATTCCAAGCTTCAGCTCTTCTGACATCCATCCAATCTTCAGACTTCAACAGCTCTTCAGGACTATCATCTTTCATGACAAATATCAATTTGCTTTTCTAGGTTTCAACCCTTCAACATAAGTTTCAACTTATCCTACTTTCCCAAGCTTCAGCTCTTCAGTCAATTCTACCTTCAGGCTTCACTCTTAACTGCAAGTATCAACTTGATTCCTTCAGGTTCTCCAAGCATCAATGTAAGTGTCAACTCATCCTTTATTCCTCAAGCCTCAGCTCTACACTCAATCTCAATTGAATCCTCTTCATAAGTATCCACTTAGTCTTCAAGCTTCAGCTCTCTTTGCTTTACCAGTCTCAACTTAGTCTTCTTCTCCTACAAGCTTCAGCTTCTCAGAGTAATCTTCAATCACCTGGAAGTGGCAACTTCATCCTTCAATTTTTGCTCAAGCCTCAGCTCTTCATTCAGTCTTTATTGGATCTTCAAGTATCAACCTGCTCTCCTTGCTCTTCAAGCTTCAGCTGTAATGGCCATGCTCAAGGAATCATCCTCTTCCACACTCTTCAATGAAGTCCTCATCTTCAACCTCAAGTCCCACATCTTTCAAGATACTCATACCAGAAGATAATTGATTTAATAGAGTGAGAGGAAATGATAAACAACTTACTAACAACCAAAGGAAGCCTGTAAGGGTTCATCATTATGAGAGACTGGTTCCCTCAAAGTTCTACTTCCCAGATAAAGCCACTCATCCTTCCAAAGGAGGGATGTGAATATCTGAGAAGGACTTTTAGTCATTGGGAGGAATGGAAGCACAAGATGCTTTCCATGTTTGTGAAAGAAGTTAATCTAACTACAAGGCTCTCCCTATATCCTATCTCCTAATCTTCATCTGACACCTTCAGGCACCAACAAATTCAAAGCTCCAAGCAACTTCAAGCAATTCCAAGCATTCCCCTCTTGTCTTCAACTTGTCTTCAACCTCAACCAAAGGCAAACCAAGCACAAACCCTAGTCTAAGGGAACCAAAGGAGTTAA
Source organism: Lathyrus sativus (assembly GCA_963859935.3). Lineage (NCBI taxonomy): Eukaryota > Viridiplantae > Streptophyta > Magnoliopsida > Fabales > Fabaceae > Lathyrus > Lathyrus sativus. The sequence continues at coordinate 570,847,384 of OZ012740.1, read as the reverse complement.
ACTAATTGAATTAGTAAATTAGGATCACCTAAAACCTAGTACTAAAGTTAGTCCTAACTAGAATACTAAAATCAATTGTAAAATCTTACAAAAAATATCTATGGGAACCTAGGTCAATCATGACTCTATCACATTAGTTTCAAAGATCAAATCATCAATTTGGACCTAGAACTAAATCCTACATTCTAAGGTGTCAACCTAAAACCCTAAAAGGAGGCATCTAAACATCAATCTAGAAAGCATGCCTATTTTCATCATAAAAATGTAAGAAAATTACTATGGGATCATACATGTCTAACCTAATCACACACAAAAAATTAGGCCAAGAATCATCACCAAGAGATCACACAAAATTCTACAAAAATATGCATCAAACATGAACATTTTAATATCAATTAAAATACAAAATTCCAATTAAATCAGAAATTACATGAAATGAAAATATTTTTTCTCTAAAAAATAATATACTCAATCATGAGTAATATGCAAAAAGAATGGATTTAATTGGATTAATATTCAATTTATTATGAATTTTACAAAAACCATGAATTAAATGGAAATTAAATGAAAATCAAATAAAAAGATTAAACACACGGTGCAAGAAGTATTCATTTTCAGTTCAAAATCTGGGTTGGGCTCGCTGGGGGGTGTGGATAACACTCAGATCACTAAGCCCAAAGCACCAAATTAATGAAATGCAGCGTTTCCTTCAGAAACCCTTCACAACTCAGAATTAAAACGTGGCCCTTGGATCTTCTCCCAGTCAATGGTCAATCCATCATCCAATGGTGAGAACTTCATCTTCTCCATTTCAAAACTCTGAGCTCCGCGCCCAGCTCCGGCCACCGCCGATGGAGCTCCGATCATCCCCTTCAACTCTAGTTCTTCCTAGAGGCCTCCAATCCAAGAGGTCAAAACATGAAACACATTCCAAATCTTGCCACGAATTCAACCATACCCATAGTTTCTTCTGAAACCCCAAGAATCATCATCTCCCAATCTCAACCGAAAATGGTGATCTTCCTATTTTGTCTCTAATTGATCAAATAACCATCTGAAATCCATCCTAGGCCATTCTACAACTAATCTAGCACCTTAATTCAACCTAGTTCTACCTAAATCATGCTATAGGAAGAAGGTTACCAACCTGGAAATTCTTGAATAACAGATGCACGAATCCTCCAAGTCAAGCTCTCAAATCTTCTGGACACGATCACTGAACCTCCTCCTTGCTTCTGTATGCAAAAGATTCAATGGAAAGTGCTTCAATCTTGAAACACGATGAAAAGTTGCAGGTGTTGAAAATCACTTGTTCCCACACGATCTAGACACCAATTCTTCTTGGAAATGATCTGGAATCTATCCTTGATGCTCATGGAAGAAGAATCAATCAAGAAAATGGAAGGAAATGGAGGAATTTGGTGAAACCGATTGCACTTGCAAGCTATGAAAACACAATCTCAAACTAAGCTCAATCCTTCAATGATCACCAACCTATGCCATGGATTCATTCTACTCAATATATACATGGAGTTTGGATGATCTAGAACCCTCTAGATCCTTCCAATGAGATTTTACACTTCTCATGTCATGAGATTTTGAATCACTTATCATGACATGTACAACCCTTGCAAACAGCTTGGAATTCATCCCATTCACTCTTAATTTCTCCCCTAGTGAGATATTAGAGGTGTTTAGCTTGCCAAGTTCCTTGTTCATGCCTTAATTTTGAGTTATGCATATGTTGCTTAATATGCAAGTAAGTGCTTTTCAAAGCAAGTCCACAATTTAGACCTCAAATCAAAAATGTGGCTAAACCATTGTTTTCAAAATGTTTTCTAGAGTCAAAATGATATATTACATGCCATGGTTTGGATGTGTAGGTTGAAAATATTAATTTCCAACTTTGGTTTATTTAACTTATGCCCTTATTTTAGGTCATTTTTTCAACTTTGAGCTACAAGCCTTCTCAACATCTCATGACCTCCTTACTAGCCTTAAAACATCATTTTGAACAAGTTTTATTTGAAGATTTTTCCATTTGAAGCTTGGAAATAGGAGTTATGGCCTTATGCTTGAAATGACCTGTAATCTCCAAATGACCAAAATGCCCTTGACTTATCAAAGCCATAACTTGAGTTCTACAAGTCCTATCAAGGACTTCTAGTACTCTCTAGAAATCTAAGAGGATAAGGAACAATATTCATGTTGACCAAAAGTTCATAGGAATCATCCTTCTTGGGCAAACGTTTGATGCAAGTGGGGTAACTTTCAAGGCCCCAGATTCACATACCTCAGATGACCTGTAACTTGTCAAAGTCATAACTTGAGCTCTACAAATCCTATAAAGGACTTCTAGCACTCAAATTAAAGCTAAGATCAAGCTCTACAACATTCATGTTGGGGGTAAGATGAGATGACAATCACATCTTGAGCTAAACTGCCTTGAAGATAGGGGTCAAACTAGGGGATTTTACACTGTCAACCCTTAGAAACCCTAGCTTGAAACTTCTCAAACTCTTCAATCATGATGGGTTAACCTTGGAATCATCCTTATGGCATCTCAATGCATCAATCCATTATCACATGGCCCTTGAATTAGGTCTCAACCTTTTTCAAATCATCAGTTGACCCAGTCAAACCCTGATTACACCACTCATGGCTAGGTCTCTTTAATCTTGTATAATAACCTATCTAGGCCTCATGATGGCTTTCAAGACATCTCATAAGCTCTCTCAAGGCTTTAATTCCATATTCTTGGCTTCAGAATCATCTGAGGTCTTCCCACAATTCTCAAGCTAGGAGGCACACACCCTTGGTTTCAACCACTCTCTCTGAGGATCCTCTAATTTTTCTGACAAAGATATCAACCCTTGAACACTTGAATAGCCTTCTTTGCTAACTTCATAGTCTTGTATAGCTATTGATTGGTACTCATACCTCTTGATCTCCTGCATACATGTCAATGAAATGCAAATGATAATACTAATGTGAATGAAATGAAACATAAGCTAGGTAAAGAGATGTTGGTCAAATTTTAGGGTGCAACAGCTGCCCCTATTCAAACAGCTTGAACCTGACTGGGTGAGAAGCGAACGACTCTCAACCAATCAAGGTGCGAGACGGTTGAATACCGACAAACCCGGAAATTTGCCAACTGCCCAAGTACACGGTACTCTGATGGAGACAAATCTTCGGAAACTGAGAGGCTTGCTGCACGACAACTAGCTGGGGAGTTGGTCACACAGTAACCGGTAATACATGGTCTATCATGCCGTCAGGAATCAAGATTCCTCGGGACTCATTAGGTCAACAATCGCGCTGATCATGCCGTCGGGCATTCAAAGAGGACTTTCGGGCATCAGCCGGACTTCATCACTAAATCGGGAATAGAATTCTCCGTCAATCATGAACCACTTGGGGATACTCAAACTTCTACCATCCGGCACTCCGCATCAGCTGAGAGAACTGCTTCGTTAATACGGTTGGACTTCAATCATCAAGTCTTCAAGGGAAGTTTCAACTTCGCTGTTCGGAAACCTCCTGGGGATGACGCATCTCCGCTGGGGACTCTGGAGAACTATCAAGTAACTCTGCCTCGGGGATCCAAAAATCATTCTGGGTGGATCGTCTCTACTGAGGAAATCAAGAATCATCTTGGACAAACAACTCCACGGGGACTTCAAGAATCATCTTGGACCAATAGCTCTGCTGGAGATTTCATGAATCATCCTGAGCAAACGCTCTGCCGGGGACTCTAAGCATCAACTTGAGCAACCTTCTCTGGCAGCCTTCACTGGGGATTTTAAGAATCATCTTGGGCAACTGACTCTACTGGGGAAAAATTCAAGAATCATCTCGGGCAAACGACTCTGGAGGGGAGAATTCAAGAATCATCTTGAGCAAGCGACTTTGTGGAGGAGAATTCAAGAATCATCTTGGGCAAGCGACTCTATGGGGGAACACCTGCAAAACAAGAACGGTAACGACCTAGCTCATGTTTCATATGCATATGCTTTGACAATGGCGCAATGCTCCACACGGTGGAAATGCTACGCGTTTATGATAGATGCTATGCAATCATGCAAGATGCTGCGATCCCGTCAGCAAAATAAATGCCGAAGGGAGAATCCTCCTGTCAAGGAGGAAGAACCACTCTAGTGGAGAAAAGGTCACGCCGATCTCAATCAGACTCTACATGGGGAAGCAAACTTTAGTTGACTGCTGCAGGGGGATGAAGGTCTACGAGAACCCGGACATGCTGAGGAGAGCGATGTCAATCGCAGAAATAAACTACACGGCCTTCACGGCTAAACCCTCCGGGAGATAACGACTCCGGCAGGGAAATACGACATCAGCTATTCAACACTCTACTGGGGACAACCAATCATGGTCCCAACTGCTTCCAAGGACTCGGCTCTCTTGGAGATCTGCAAACTCGGTTGGGGAAGAAGGAATCATCCTGCTTACAGGGGAGAGTACGACTCTGCGGGGAATCTCAATTCCGCTGGAGACTTCAGTCTGGAACCGTCAATTGCTGCACACTTCAGTATGACTCAGTTGGGGAGATGCCGTTCCTTCAGGATACATCTGATTGGGGAGAGAATCTTCTCTGCCTAGGGAGACATATCAATGCTTACGATCTCACGTTCAGACTCTGAGAGGATGCTGAATTTTGCTGGAGAAGAAGGAGTCATCCTGCCTGGGGACGCATACGGCGGACTGTCTGGTACATGTTGCACCTGCACCAACACAAACAAACAGACAAGATACCCTTCTCAAAGGGACCTATCGAGGTTATCATCTTGTGACAATGTTCAAGTAATTCATTGTTTCAACAATCAGTGGCCTAGGCCAGTAAGTTTATGTATGCGCATTTTGTCAAAAACATCGGTGTTCTTTTTCGCAAACAAAACAGATAAATGCTAAACAAACAAACAGAATTGCTAAATAGTATACATTTTATTGATAACGAACCCCTGAATTGGTAAAAATGTTTTACAACAGATGCAAGCTCCTGGAATGAGGAAGCCACGCAAAAATAAAACATAAATATACATCAGTATATACAAATGTCGGTAATGAGGCGTAGACGAACACCATGAGTTGATCCCTCTATGACCCACTCGACTTCGATACTTCTCCGACGCTTCAGCTTCAGAAGAGATTGATTCAGATAAACGGCCCTCAGGTCTTCCAAACCACTAAACAATGAAAGTCCACACGCGGAACGCAGTCATTTGCTTTTTCAAATCCCTAACTTTTGCGTGAACCGCCCTTTGCGGGTTTTCAGTTCACCGGGATGCCCTTTTTTGCCAAAGTCGCCCTTCCAGGTTTTCGACTTTGCGGGTGTATATTTTTCTTTTATATCCCTAATTTTTGCCCGAACCTTTTTCCTTTTTTATGGTTCGCCGGGATGCCCCATTTTTTCCTGGACTCTCTTTTTACTGTCCAGCGGGTCGCTTTCAAGCAAAGTATTTTTTAACTGCGTCCACGTTCACCGGGGATGCAAAATCTTCACCATCTATCGTGGATAACAACAAAGCTCCTCCCGAGAAGACCTTGCTGACGACGTACGGACCTTCGTAATTGGGAGTCCACTTGCCCCGGTGATCGGAGTGTGGAGGAAGAATCTTCTTCAGGACGAGATCACCCGTCTGAAAGCTTCTAGGACACACCTTCTTATCATAAGCTTTCTTCATTCGGCTTTGGTACAGACGACCATGCGCAATCGATGCTAACCTCTTCTCGTCCATCAGACTGAGTTGGTTCAGTCGGTCTGTAATCCATTCTGCCTCGTCGAGTTTCACATCAACCAAAACTCGTAAAGAAGGGATCTCCACTTCTAACGGTAGGATAGCTTCCATACCGTACACCAAGGAGAAAAGGATTTGCCCCGGTCGACGTACGTACCGTCGTACGATAACCATGCAATGCAAATGGCAGCATCTCGTGCCAATCTTTGTAGGTCACAACCATCTTTTGAACAATCTTCTTGATGTTCTTGTTGGCCGCTTCAACGGCGCCATTCATCTTCGGTCGGTAAGGAGATGAGTTGTGGTGTTCAATCTTGAAACTCTGGCACAGCTCCTTCATCATCTTGTTATTTAGATTCGAACCATTATCGGTAATGATCCGCTCGGGAATTCCGTAACGACAGATGATATCCCTCTTTATGAATTTAGCCACCACCTGCTTGGTCACGTTTGCATATAAGGCTGCCTCCACCCCACTTGGTGAAGTAGTCGATAGCTACTAGAATGAAGCGATGACCGTTAGATGCAGTGGGCTCGATCTTGCCTATCATGTCGATGCCCCACATGAAGAACGGCCACGGGGAGGACATGACATTTAACGGGCACGGCGGCACATGAACTTTATCAGCATAAATCTGGCATTTATGACATCTCTTCGTGAATTTAAAGCAATCTGATTCTATCGTCAGCCAGTAGTATCCTGCTCTCAGGATCTTTCTTGTCATAGCATGCCCGCCGGCGTGCGTACCGAATGCGCCTTCATGGACTTCCTCCATGAGCATACTCGCTTCTTTCTCATCTACACATCTGAGTAGCACGAGATCGTGGTTTCTCTTATACAAAACTCCATCAGGATTGAGATAGAAATTTCCAGACAGCCTCCTCAGAGTCTTCTTATCCTGGGTTGACGCTCCCGCAGGATACTCCTTAGTCATAAGGAAGGTCTGGATATCATGGAACCATGGCTTGCCATCGGCGGCTTCCTCAATCGCAAAGACGAATGCAGGTCTATCAAGACGAGAAAGGACAATTCTTGGAGCTTCATTCCAAAAATTGACTTTATACATTGAAGCCAACATGGCTAAGGCATCAACCATCTGGTTTTCAGCCCTGGGCACATGATGGAGTTCCACTCGATCAAAGAATGGAAGCAGCCTTCTGGCATAGTTCATGTACGGCACCAAATTCGATTGACGAGTCTAGTATAAAAGATACTTTAAAGAGGGATTATCCCTAGTGAAAACAAAACACTTGAATGATTGTTCAGAAATACATAGGCATAATGTTTAATGAAGATTTATAGATAATTTCTAACTATAATAATATCAGAGAGGAAGGGCATTCCAAGTTCTGAGTATAAGTGGTCCTTCAAGCTCCTATAACTTGTACACTATGTGAGGGAGCTTCTAGTATATAAGATATAGCCCTTCTCAGTTAGGCTACAACTTCCCCTTAGAATGTATTGGAGATTGTATTTCAAGAGCTCTACTGACCAAGATACCATTCTTCCTTCAATGTTGGGTTTCTTCAACACTTGGCACACGATATAGTTGGTTTTTACATGGATGGTATGCCCCTAGAAGTATGACCTGAGATTTCTTGTCGTAGTAACAATGACTAACAATAATTTCTCAATCTTTTGGTAGCGTGTCTTAGTGCCCCTGAACACTTAGCTTAGGAAATATGTATGCCTCTCTACTTTGACTATTTCTTGGACGAGGACTGAGGTAAACGCCCTTCGGTGACTGAAAGGTAGAGAATTATAGGTGAGTCCTCCTTTGGGCGAGTTAGGATCGGGGGTGATGTAAGGAATTTTTTAACCTTAGAAAAAGCCTCATCACACTCGGCGGTCCATTCGAACTTCTCCTTTTTCCTTAGGGCGGCGAAGAAAATGAAAGTTTTATGGCATATGCAAGAGAAGAAGCGAGATAGGACGACAAGAAATCTAGTATATTTTTGCACTTCCTTCACGTTAGTAGGGCTCCACGTATCAATGACCTATTTTAGTAATGTTAGCTATTTTGGGATTTTATAGTTTTGGGCTTTGGCTTGGGGTGCAAGCTAACTTAAATTTATAAATAGGAAAAAAATTATTTTGTTAACAACACAATTCATATTTTGTATTTATTGTTTGCAGTTGTACGTGAATAAATAAATTTCCACAGATTTGTGGGCAGAGAGAAACTCTGCAGAATTTTTAATCTTCTTCTCCAACGTTATTTTCTTTCTTTTTTTCTCAATTTTTTATTGTCATTACGTGATTGATAACAATATTGAGATCAAGATTGAGCATAATTATCCATAGGTTGTGGTTGAATTCTAACATCTGGTATCTAGAGCCCTGGTTGCGACTCAAGGAAGCAAAATCATGATGGCAATGTGTTGCACCCTAAAATTTGCTCAACCTACTTCACTTGGTTTATGTTTCAATTGCATTAGCATTTGCATATTAGGTCATGTACATATTCATTCATTGCATAGCATAGCATGGGAAAGCCATCCAACAAGGGACCAAGTGCCATTCTTATCTCTATGAGCATATCAAGAGGTTCTTATTCAAATTCAAGCCTATCCAAGTCATCAGAAAGAAATTGGAGCTCTGGGAAGTTCAAAGGCCAAGCAGTGGGTTTTTCTCCTATCTTGAGGGCATGGGAAGATCATCAGAGAAGTTGTGAGCTATGAATTGAGGGCATGGAGGACCTAAAGGGTCATTTTGAAAGTGAGAAAAGTCATTGATGTGATTACAAGAGCTGCAGTTGAAGACAGTCAACTAGGGTTTCATCTGGGTCAACCCTGGGTCAACCCTAGGTCAAATGCTTGGTTAAAGGTCATCAAGGTCTATTTGAAAGATTTGGGATGCCTCATTTGATATGTGGATATGGATGTGGTGTTGTGCCAAGGAAAAATCAAAAGAAATCAAGAAGAAGAGAAGTTTCTAAATTAGGGTTTCTATGTAAAATCCCCTGATTTAGGGCAAACTTCCAAGCAAGATAATTTAAAATTCAAGCCTCAAATGGATCCTTTGCCAACATGAAACTTGTAGATTATATCAATACCTTTAATTTGAGTGGTGGAAGGCATCAAGGAGATTTATAGAACTCAAGTTATGGTCCTTGCAAGTTACAGGTCAGTAGAGGACACTGAAATTTGTCAGTGAAAGTTACTTGACTTCCAAGCAACTTTTACCCCAGAAGGAATGTTCAAATGGATTTCTGGCCAACATGAAAGTTGTTCCGCATGATCGTAGCTTTCTATAAAGGTATGGTATGCCTTCATCTGATTTGTATAACTCTACTTATGATCTTGGCAAGCCAGGGGTATTTTGGGAAAGTGGAATTACAGGTCATTTCAAGCATATGCCCAAAACTCCTATTTCCAAATTTCAAATGAAGAAATGTTCAACATCAAACTTGCTCCAAATGACATTTTGAGTCTAGAAAAGTGGTTGTGGCAAGTTGGAAATGCTCATAGCTTAGAATTGCAAAATTGACCAATTATAAAGGGAAAAACACCTTTTTAAAAGACCAAAATTGTGAATTTTTGATACAAAAGCAAAACCAAACATATGACCAACCATTTTGAAGGTAAAGGGCATTTTAAGACCATTGGCAATGTTAGATTTTGGGTTTGAGGTCAAAATTTGGGAATTATCATAGCTTGCTTATAATTGAAGTTACACATCCAATGCATACAAGGGATTAATGTGCAAGCTAGCAAGGCCTTTCCACATGTTCAAAATATCACCAAATGAGATTTTCAAGTGAGAATGAGGAGCTGCACCAAGGTTTCATGGACTGATTTTTTTTCAACTCACCAATTTCACTTTCTCATGCAAAGATATGAACAACTTCTCATGAGATCAATCTAGCAAGTTCTGGAACTTTCTATCATCATCTATATATTCATTCTAACTGATCCAAAAGAGGGTTGAACTTCATTTTGATCAAAAACTCATAGTTTCACTTCATCTTGCTTTTTTGCAAATTGCCTCGAATCCTCTTATTTCTTCATCATTTCTTCAAGATTTTGTTCCTATTCTACTCAATAATCATCATTGATCACATTGCAATCAAGATCTGAGTGAATAGTGGTCTGAATCGTGCTATGCAATTTTCTCTTCTTCAAGTGCAAGAAGAATCGGTTAGGGTAATCCAGGTGGTTTGAGCTCGAATTATTGCAAACAGAAGAAAGAGTATAGTCCATTGATGGATCTTGGAGCATTGTAGGCTTTGAAGTGAAGAAAATCACCATCTGTTTTCAACTTCTTACCAGGTTAGTGTTTCTCACAATTTGGCTTGATCTAGATAGCATTAGGTAGAATTGCTAGGTTAAGCATGATCTAGATGATTAGAGGATTGTTTCTGGAGATTTTGGCAAGATATGGTGAAGGTTGACATGTGAGCATGAAATCTGTTTTGATGTAGAACATAGTGATTAAGCTGTTAAAATCTTAGATGATTAGTTATTTTTGATCAGTATAGCCTAAGGATTATTTCTGTATAAAGAATGGTGAGTTTGGTGATGATCGAAAACTGGTGAAATGTTGAATCCATGATGTTATACCTTTCGGTTTGGACGATAGAGAGAGTTTTAATGCAAACCAGCACCATGGTTGTATTCTACGCGAAAAATAGAATGAAATTGGTTTTTGTATCGAGGCATTTGGTGGAGAGACGAGGGAGAACGAGCTGATCGAATTCTGTTGCATGGAGGAGGTACTTTCATGGTGTCTGAAAACCCTAGTGGCTCAAGGTTAGTGACGACCTCATCGCCGTTGGATGCGCCTAAGACTTGTTGACTGGAGAAAGATCGAACGGCTTAGATTTGAAAATGAAATTGGGAGGGAGCTTCAAACCATGAAACGCTGCGTTTCATTAAAGCAGCTTCATGGGCTTAGACGGATTTCGCTATTTCCACCCCCATGCAAGGCCCAGTCCATATTTTCACTATGTTTTCATGCTATTCGCACCGTGTTTGCTTTTCTTTTTCTTTGTTTTTTTAATTAATTTCTGAATTCGAATGGGCCCAGGCGCGTTTACTAACGCCACCCCCCTATCTGGGCCCAAAGCATCATACTAACTGCATTTAATTTCTGTTCATACCCCCCTCATCATTTCTCAATTTAATTTCCTCCAAATTTCATTTAACTTTAAAAATTCATATAAAAATGAAAAATCATTATTTTTTAATGAGACTTGTTTTCCCACTTTCCATTTTTTGTCAAGAAAAATATAAAATCATAAAAATGCCATTTTACTTCATTTTTATTTTTTTTTTGCATATTTTTACATTTAATTGCTTTTTTTAATTCCTTTAGTTGATGCTACCATTTGTTGAATTTAGTTTAGGAGTTTTCTTTAGGATTTTCACCCCATTCTTTTTAGTACAACTAGATATGGATATTAGGTGTCCCTGGTGTTTATACCACAATTTATAAGATTTCATTTTAGGTAGTTTAGTTAGAAACTATTAGGCTAGTTAATTAGGGTTTTAAATAACATAGGTGTAACAAAACAAATTTCTTTTTGGGTTTTTTAGGACAAATTAGAAGATGGGACTATAGGGGTATTAAGGGTAAGCATGATAGATCCCTTAGAAAATGTTAGACTTCCCCCTATTATATTAATACTCTTAGTATATTTTTGTAATTGATTGATTGTATGGTGTGCCCTTTCTAGGGTTATTGTTTGATTGTGTGGGGTATTGGGCTTGCTTGGGGTTTGGGTTTGAGCTGAAGACTTTGCTGATGAAGCCCATTGAAGACAAAAGGAGTGAAGTTCAATTTCAAGAGTTGATGAAGAGTGTAGCTTGCTTGCAGCTGTTGAAGATTATAGGAACTAGGAGCTAGGTAGAGCTTAGAGTAGAAACTTGCTTCATAAACATGGAAGGTCTTGTTTGCCTCCATTCTTTCTCTATGATTCAAAGTCTCTTTTAAATACCCACCTCCTTCCTTTGGAAGGATTAGTGAATGTATTTAAAAGATAGAACTTTTGAGAGAAAATTGTCTGTATCATGTTAATAGTCAGTAGGCCACCCTTGGTAGGCAACTGATTGTTTAACATCCATTTCATCTTGTTAACTGCTACTCATCTTGGAGAGTGGGACTTGAAGAAAAGCCCTGAAAGATTGAAGATAGAGACCTTGCTTGAAGGCTGTGAAGATGAAGATTGATGCTTGCTTGAAGCTTGTAGATGTTTTGAAGATGACTTGAAGATAGAAGATGATGGAGCTTGCTGTGCAGGGTTGTTGTTTGCTGTTTATTTTTGCTGTTTATAAGTCTTTGATGTATTGTTTGAGTTTCCCGGACTGTATTGTTTGTCAATTAATCTGTTAGGTTGAAAGTGAATTTTGTTCACTTTTTCCTGTTGTTTTCTAGGTTCGAGGTTGAGTGGGACTCCCTTGCCTCGCTTGTACTGCTGCATTCATGCATTTTACTGTTTTATTGTATATATGCTGTTCTGTTTCCGTTTATCCCTTAGGATCTCTGTTTCTCTCTGCGCAAGAGAGGAACATGATAGACATTAGGTTTTAACCCATGCATGATAACATTAGGTTAGTGTGATTCCCTTTTTAACGATAGGTTAGAGTTCTGTCTCTTCTTTCTAAAAAAAACAGAAAAACACAATAAATATTTCAAACACAATAAAAGACACTTCTTCCGTAAAAGAATGTGAACTCATCAAAACGTCATTTTTGTCCGCTTGGACTGTTAATCAGAAAAACCCTTTTTTCAGAAGGAGATAAAAACAATCAAGGCAGACTTGTGTCGTACGTGGCCCGAACTACGTTTGCTCTGATCTTTCATGTTGTATGAAAGTACGTAGGCATAGGATGCGATATCCTAGCGAGCAACCTTCCCCTCCTTTCCCGTAGGTAGGCGAACTACGTTGACTCTGATTTCTCGTTCCAGACGGGAATACGTAGGCATAAAGTGCGATACTTTGCCGAGTCATTTTATTTTCTTTTAACCCCAGACCTGTAGAGTAGATAGAATAACAATCCGTACCAGAAAACAAGCGTGGATCCCGTCGAGTACGACGGACGTGAGGGGTGCTAATACCTTCCTCTTGCGTAACCGACTCCCGAATCCAGGATTTAGTTGCGATGACCATTCCTTTCCCGTCTTTGCGGTAGGTTTACTTCGAGCGTTTCCTTTCCCTCTGTTGGGATAAATAACGCACGATGGCGACTCTTCTGTTCAGCCGGCGCCGATTTTCGCAGTAGCGACACAATGTTCATCTAAACGGGCACTTTCTAGAAAATCTTCTGATTCTCAAGATAGATAATTATGAGAATTGGTGGAAGCAGATTAAGGTGGTTTTCTGTTATCAAGATCTTTAGGATCTTGTGAACGAAGGAGTAGCGCCACTTGCAGAAAATGCGACGGGTCAAGAAAAGGCTGCACATAAAGAATTAGAAAAGAAAGATTATAAAGCTCTTTTTATAATCCATCAATGTGTTGATCCAGATAACTTTGAAAAGGTTAATAATGTAGAGTCGGTAAAGGAAGCGCTGGAGATTCTTGAGAAATCGTTTGGAGGAGCAGAGAAGGTGAAAGAGGTGAGGTTACAAACTCACAAGAGAACCTAAGAATTGCTTCAGATGGAAGAAAGTGAAAGTATAACAGATTTCTTCACTAGGGTTACAAAGCTAGTGAATCAAATAAAGGTATGTGGAGAAGTGTTGACATCAAGATTAGTTGTTTCAATATCTTGAGGTTATTGGCTCCAAAGTTCGACCATGTGGTAATAGCCATAGAAGAGTCGGAAGACTTGTCAGTATTGACGAAGGAAGAGCTTTAAGGGACACTTGAGTCTCATGAACAAAGGATGGATGAAAGAGCTGCAGGAAAGTCGAAGAGTGATATATCTTTGTAGACGTAGTCAAAAAAAGAAAAGAAAGGCAAAGGAAACTAGAATGGCAACAAAGGTAGAGGAGGCTACGACAATCGACTGGTGGAAATCAACAGGAAGGAAACTGGTCGAATAAGAGAAAACCTTGGAATCAAGGCAACCAAAGAGGTGGTGTTGTAGGTATAGGAAAAGGTGGTGGTCGAAAGCCTGACAAAAGTCACATTCAATGTTTTAATTGTCAGAAGTATGGTCATTATTTTAGGGAGTGTCGAGAAAAGAAGAAGAATCAAGAAACTGATGCAAAGCTGGCGAAACATGAAGAAGAGGTGTTGTTGATGGTCACAACAAGAGATGAGGAAAGATTCCAGGATCAGTGGTACTCTGACTCAGGATGCTCATCACATATGACCGGTAGGAAAGATTGGTTTGTCAACATAAAGCCCTCAATGAAGAACATGGTGAAATTTGTAAACGACAATACTCTAGCAACTGAAGGTATTGGTGATGTTTTGATTATGAGGAAATATGGCAAGAGGTCAGGAATCTCCAATGTGTTGTACATACCAAGCATGAAAAGTAATTTTCTCAATATAGGGCAGCTGGTCGAAAAGAACTACAGGGTGTCGATCAAAGACAGGATGATGAGAGTTCTCAACGCAGGTGGTAGGTTGATTTTAAGGCTCCAATGTCTCAGAATAAGACCTTCAAGATTAAACTTAATGCGATGGAGCATAAGTGCCTTGCAACTGCAGCCAGCAGAGATGAATTGATATGGTATTATCGACTTGTCTATCTCAATTTCAAAGACATCAGAGGCTTGAAGAGAAGAAGGGATTGTGCATAAGGTGGTCCCACCCTACACTTCACAACAGAACGGAACTGCAGAAAGGAAGAATATAACCATCATGAACATGGTGAGAAATATGTTAAAAGGCAAGCATCTACCCAAAGAATTATAGGGAGAAGTTGTGTCGATAGCAACATACACTTGAATAGATGTTCGACGAAGAAGCTAAAAGGAATCACGCTAGAAGAATGTTGGTTTGGTGTTAAGCCTAGCCTAAGTCATTTAAAGGTGTTTGGATTTATAGAACATATACATGTGCCAGATCAGTTGAGAAGAAAGCTTGATGATAAGTTGAGTCAGATGATCCTGATAGAATATCATTCGATTGGAGGATACAAGTTGTTTAACCCAGTGAAGAATAAGTTGTGATCAGCAGGGACGTAATTATATATGAGCTTAAGGAATGTAATTCGACTGAGAATGTTGAGAAGGATTCAGTGAGAATCTTATATGAAGAGCCAGCTAGCGAAGTTGAAAGATAAGTTCGACAAGAAGAAGTCAGAGGTGAAACAGGCCCAAGCATACCTCGACGAACAAGACACATACCTGCAAGGTTGCAAGAATGTGTGATTACATCATATGATATGGTCGATGAAGAAGGTGAGTTGATACGCTATGCTTATGCAGATGTCAAACCATTCAATGCAGCTAAGGCATTGAATAATTCGAAGTGGGTGAAAGTAATGAATGAGGAGATAGAATCCATCGAAGTCAACAACACTTGGTCACATGTCGAATTGCCTCAATGCAAGAAGGAAGTTGATGTAAACTGGGTTTAAAATGTGAAGGTGAATCATAAAGGAAAGTTAACTCGACACAAGGTGAAACTTGTGGCGAAAGGATTTCTACAGAAGGAAGGAATCAACTTCGACAAAGTATTTGCACCTATTGCTAGGATCGAAACAATCAGGTTAGTTGCTAGTCTAGCAAACATGAACAATTGGCACACATGTCAGATAGATATGAAGTGTGCATTCCTAAACGGCCCCTTAGACGAAGAAGTTTGTGTTGTACAACCAGCTGGATTTGTGGAACAAGGCGAAGAAAGAAAGATGTACAAGTTGCATAAACCCCTGTATAGACTTAAGCAAGCTCCAAGAGCCTTGAATAAGAAAATCAACAAATTTCTAAGGGAGAAGAAATTTGTGAAGTGAACAACTGAGCATCGAGTATATGTAAGGAGAAGCAATAGTGAATTGATAATACTATGTATCTATGTCGATGACCTGTTGATAACAGAAAGTTGCAAGAAGGAGATCGAAGACTTCAAACATAACCTAAGTGAGGAGTTTGAAATCTCAGACTTGGGAAATATCTCATATTTCCTTGGCATCAAATTTTACAAGAGTGGTAGAGGTTTGATGATGCACCAAAGAAGACATGCAGGCGAAATACTCAAGATTTGAGATGCAAGATTGCAACCCAACTTCGACTCCAGCTGAGACTAGATTGCAACTGTCGAAGGATTCAAATGAAAATGATGTTGACCCAACCCAATTTAGAAGAATTATTGGGTCACTTCGATACCTGTTTTACACAAGGCCTGACTTAGTATACAGTGTGGGTATGGTAAGTAGATTCATGCAGAAGCCAAAGGTATCACACCTAGCAGAAACGAAGAGGATATTGAGGTATCTGAAAGAAACTCTTGACTATGACATTTTATTTCATGTAGCTGATGAAGGTAAAGAATGCAAAATAGTGGGATACATTGATTCAAGTTGGTGTAGTGATGTTGATGATAGAAAATCCACAGTTTGCTATATGTTTATGTTAGGTTGTGTACCAGTTGCTTGGAGTTCGAGAAAGGAGCCAATAATGACATTGTCATCATGCGAAGTAGAATATATAGATGCTTCTCTTTGTGCTTGTTAAGCAGTATGGATGGTGAACTTATTCGAAGATATTACAACGAAGAATCATGGACCAATTACCATGAAGATCGATAGCATGTCAGCTATCAACATGGCGAAGAATCCAATAGCACATGGTCGAAGGAAGCACATTGAAATGAGGTTACATTATCTTCGAGACTAGGTAGAAGAAGGGAAGATGAACTTGAAATACTACAGAACTAAGCATCAGATTGCAAACATCATGACAAAGGGGGTGTAGGTCAAAATGTTCAAAAAGCTAAGGTCTATGATGAATGTAGATAGCTTAGACACAATGAATTATGTGGTGTGTTGAAATTTAATTCCTTGTGTCGAATCAGTGTAGCTCGACAGAAACAAGGTCTAGTCGAATTACCCTAAAGTGTATGTCGAGTTGTATTAGTGTGTCGAAGCAGGTTGCTTCAAATAGGGTTTCGACTTAGGCCTATTTTAGAAATGTTAGCTATTTTGGGATTTAATAGTTTTGGGCTTTGACTTGGGGTGCAAGCTAACTTATATCTATAAATAAGGAGAAATCCTTATTTTGTAAATAACACAATTCATATTTTGTATTCACAGTTTGCAGTTGCAAGTGAATAAAGAAATTTCCACAGATTTGTGGGCAGAGAGAAACTCTGCAGAATTTTTCATTCTCTTTTCTAACGTTATTTTCTTTCTTTCTTTGTCAACTCTTCATTGTCATTGCGAGATTGATAACAATCTTGATATCAAGATTGAGCATAATTCTCCATAGGTTGTGGTTGAATTCCAATAATTTGTCTTCAAGTATAAAATAAAAAATTAACCCCATAAAGAGTGTGAGTTCTTTATTTTAAATAAAAATGTTATTTAACATGTACAAAATTATAACCTCAAATCCAAAGATCATATTTAATTTTAAATTTTTTTTCTTTAATTTTTTATGAATTAGGTTTATATCCTTTTTTTTTCTTTGTTAAATTTTAAACTTGAAAATAAAATATAGATTTTAATTTATCAAAAAAAAATATATGGATGTAAGGATTTTGTTAGTTTATTTGAGGGGATGTATTAGAAGGTTAAAATGAGTAAGTAAATGCAATGCACAAAGATAACATTGTGGTCTTAAATTAAGTGAGAGAATCTCGTGAGTGATTAACTTAAAGATAACATTGAGGGTTTTAGAGTAAGTGCGTGAATCTCGTGAGAGATTAGAGTAAGTGCATGAATCTCGTGAATGATTAACTAGAAGATAACTTTGATAGTGCATGAATCTCGTGAGTAATTAACTGGAAAATAAAATTGACGGTGTGTGAATCTCATGAGTAAGTGATAAATTAGAGTAAGTGCGTGAATCTCGTGATAAATTAGAGTAAGTGCGTGAATCTCGTGAATGATTAGCTGGAAGATAACATTGATGATTTTAGAGTAAGTTTATGAATCTCGTGAATGAACGATCATTTGGTCATTTGATTGGACGATTATTTTTTATCTCATAAATTTAATTCCAAAATATTGAATAGTCTTTTATTTTTAAAAACAATTCAAAACATTAATAAAATAATAGTTTCATATCATTCGTCTCCACTATTAAAAGGTGGAAAGGAGAGGAAAGATAATAAGTGAGGATGAGTATGAAACAAAATATGGTGTTTGGTCGTGACATTGAGAGAGGCCAAGAGCTCCAACGATTCACGACACCACAAATACAAATTCAAACACCAAACACTAATAACACCAGTGAAAACAACAACCATGCATCATCGTCTATTGTCAGTCGTCGGCCCCGAGGGCGGCCCCCTGGGTCTAAAAATAAGTCCAAGATGCCTGTCACAATAGCAAATGGCAATCC
Organism: Lathyrus sativus; assembly: GCA_963859935.3. Lineage (NCBI taxonomy): Eukaryota > Viridiplantae > Streptophyta > Magnoliopsida > Fabales > Fabaceae > Lathyrus > Lathyrus sativus. The sequence goes on along the minus strand of OZ012740.1, from coordinate 570,829,223 downwards.
TGATGGGCACGTGTTTGAGATAACTGCTGGAGAAGATGTCTCTAAGAGCATCTTTGATTATGTTCGTCGTCGAAGGAGGCGCATAAATATATTTAATGGAATTGGAGAGGTGGCGCAAGCTACACTTCGTCAACCCACGGGAAAAATAGTTACCATTCGTGGAAGATTCCAAATTATTTCGATGTCAGGAACAATTTTTCCATCACGGAGAACAACAATGGAATGTGGATTGGAAGTTTTATTGTGTGGTACTGAAGGACAAGTTGTAAGGGGTAGTGTGATCCCCCCTTTGATTGCTTTAGGCTCTGTGTATTTGGTTGGATCTCCTTTTAAAAAAATTGTATTTGAAAATGTGTCTTTGGAGGTCAATAACCAAAATATACAAGAAGAAATGGGTCATGATGCAGATGGCCATGTGGCAGAAGGTAGTGTTGGTTTGTTGGATGGTGAAGGATCAACAACTTAAATGAATAACATGATTAGTAACATCATTAAGCACCCTTCACATGCTTTTCATGGTCATATATTCGGAGAAGACAAGACTTCAAGTACAATTTCACCATCCAAAAATCTTCCCTTCTACCTAGATATATTTGTGATTAGCATATTAATGTTTAATTAAGACATAAATTTAATAATATTATGGATTACTTGTGTTTGATTTCAAAACATTATGATATATTTAGATGAATAAATTGGTGTGGAATAAAATCCATATATCAGTACTTGTCTTGTTTTATGCTTACTTTTATTTTCTCATTTATTTAGTTATGTAATTCCCAAACAATATAATAAATAAATAAAATGTCTTTTCCGACATGCTAAATGAACTTTAATTATCATTTATTTAGGTGGCCCTCTTTGATGAGGATTTCGATGGCGTCTTTCAGGTGTATGCAGTCTTCTGTTATGTGACCATGGTTGCGGTGGAAACGACAATATTTGCTTCAATCGATATTGCTCTTTGAAGTTATTGGCTTGGGGAATCGCACACCTCCTTCCTTGAATTCGGCGTTGATACATCCAGACAGGATACGCTCGTCGGGAGCGGTCAACAGAGTATATTCGGTGAATCGGACGGCAGGCCCTTTGCGATCATGGGGACGGTCGTCTCATCGCCTATCTTTATCCTGCCTGGCGGTACCATCATAGAGAGTAAGCGGGGGAGGTTTCTCCAGCCCGCGAGGAATGCGGATGTCCATGATTTCCTATGATAGAGGACCGTGGGTGTTGTCTTTGTCGCTCGCGCTGGGCGACTTGCTGAAAGAATAAATGCGTCCTCGACTTCTGCTGCGTCGAGGAGAACGTTCATGTCAGCTTGTGCTCTTCGTGAAGCTTTCTAGAAGGCCTGGTCCTTTTTGGTGTTAGGGAGTGCCTGGACCTCCAGGGAGGGGTACGATTGCGCCTTCTGGTGATCTTGTGTCCATGCTTCTCCAGTTTAGACAATTCTTTGACTGGGAAGATGCTTCTAGATTCGTCTCAGTGGCGCTTCTGAAGAGGGGAATGAGACTAGCGAGATGGGCTAAGGGATCTTCGCGGGGGAGGTCACTCTCCGATGGTGTTCTCCACCATGTGGATTTTTTCTCCTTGTTGGAATAACAGATAGTTAGATTTGTTGAGGGCGGCAATAAGGGTTGCAGTGCAGGGGTTAATGTCTTGTGGGACGATGATAGGTCTGTATACATGGTCGGAACTCAGAACACGAGGCTTCACACCGTTAGAAGATATGGGTTTTCCGTCCCTGTAATCAGTTTCTATGGTGGTAGCTCTAGGAATGGGGGTTTCGCCGTAACCCAGAATGGCGATAATGGAATCTTGATGGACGTCATTATGGTGAGAGGTCATGACGATGAATGTTCAGTGAGATAACTTTGGTCTTTTGTCCGGGAAGATTTGGGAGTCTTGGTTCAAAAAGACGGGGGAGGTGGTGTTCCCACAGACGGCGCCATTGATATGGCGTGATCAGAATGAATCGTCTTGGCGTTTAATGTATGGCAGCAACAGTGATTGTAGAAGAGGAGGGGGTGTATCTGCAAGGTACTCTGATGCCAAAGTAAGTTTTTAGGCTAGAGAGAAAGCAAGTACAAGTGTTTAGGTATGAGTAAGAATGATTAGAATACCTGACCCTCTCAAGAGAGAAGGCATTTATGAGATTACCCCCAGCGCGGGGCCAAGGTCTCCCATGTGACTGAAATATCTAGTCGACCAATGAGGGACTACCAGGTGGAAGATCTAGCGTGTGATCTTTGACCTGGTCCAACTGTCCCCGTGACTTTCAAAGGGACAGTTGGTCGCGTGAACTGTCAAGCGTGTGGGGGAATGTCCCCAACGGCTATACGCTCTAATGGCTATATTATGCCCCACAGTCATATTGGGTCTGACCTTAAGCTAAATTGGATTGAGCCTTGTCCAACTATGGGGCATGTTCCAATCCATTCCAGAACAAGATTGTTTAAGGGACCAACTCACGTGAGATGAGAGGCTCTGCTAGCAGTCAGTGCTGCTAGGTTGTAAGCATGTGGTTAGATTATCAGTGTTAGGACTGTTGAGAGAGAAATTCCCTCTGAGCAGTATTGCATGGTGCCATGCCCCAAATTTGTCCTACATATTTTCCAAGCATTAGCAAAGTTTGATGATCGTCCTTTAGAAATTCATTTGGCCTTTGGCCATGATTCCTAAGAATGGGCCATGTTTTATCTATGTTAGGCTATGGTTTAAATTTGTCTTGTATTCTTAACAATCTTTTTAAGCAAGGAAGGGTGTGGTTTCATTATGAAAGGTGGTTAAAGTGGTGTGAAAAGTAAAAAGCATAATGGGAAGAATGAGTTCTTTTGGAAAGGAATTAGTGTGGCATGGCTTAAAAGCGAGTATAAAAGTTCAAGATATCTTGGACTATTCTATTCACTTCATGAAAAATCACGATTTGGGTATTATACAATTCTTATCATTTAAGTTCAAAAGTTCAAATTAAAATTGATCATGGAGATTTGAAAACAAGAAAGGTCAAGAAAAATTGAATTACAAGAGCACATTTTCCAATTTGACAATCTCAAAATAAAGCTCAAATATGCTAAGATGGTCGTATTCGAGTCACGTTACAAAAGCATAAAGGTGCCAAAATTCAAATTAATCACAAGAGTGGTGCCATGAATACTAACAGACAAATACCATCTAGTTTCAAATTGATTTCAAGAGCTAATCATAACATTTGAGATTAAGAAACCAAAATTCATTCAAGTTTAGAGTATACAAGTTATCACGCAATTTGGATCCAAAGTTTCAAAGCAATTTTTTGAATTAAAGAATTACAAGATAAGCTCAAGATAAGCTCAAGATATTAGAATATGTGAAAGGTTTAACAAGCTATTTCAAATGCTTGAAAACCAAGAATAATTACAAGTAAATCCAAGACTTTATTCTTCATGACAAGTTTGCCTCCATGCCAATTCTCGCCTATGCACTTTCCATATCCCTTGGAAACTCTAAATCAAACATAAGGCGATGCTGCGGCAAATGACGATGTTCAACAGGTCGACAAAGAGATGATATAAATCTAATAGGTGCCACTTTTATTTTCGACCAGATCAAGAAATGCAAATTGGTTTCTAGTCATGCAAATGATACCATGTTGGCTGCTATGCTTCATACTTATGGAGAATCCCGGGAATGTATCGTCATGGACCAAGCTTTTGAGGAGGGTTGGATGATGCCTCGACCTCCTTTCAAAAGCAGAAAAAGAATCAAAAATTCCAAAAGTGAACAAGTAAAGAATAGAAAGTGCTTACAAAATAGAGAAAAATCATTTGAAATTTCTCTAACATTCAAGAGTTACAGAATGCACCAAAAGTTCAAGTGGCACATAAAGGACTGCTTTGAAATCGACATCATCTTCAGCAGTAAAGCGGTTCCATGATAAAGTTTTGTCACCTTAGCAAGAGAGTTATAGAAATTGGTGTACTCTTCCTCTATAAATTCCATTGGACGGGCATGTTGGAGTGCTATTTGAAATTATGCAATCTTCCGTACATGTATTTGCAAACAAGGCAATGACTCCCTGTTATTTTTCCTTAATGGTTTTTACAACAAAGATTTCAGATAACCCTTAGGAATTTAGACCTTATGAGGCTAAATGTAGCGTGTATTTTGTATTCACAGTTTGCAATTGCAAGTGAATAAAGAAATTTCCACAGATTTGTGGGCAGAGAGAAACTCTGCAGAATTTTTCATCTTCTTTTCCAACGTTATTTTCTTTCTTTCATTGTCATTGTGTGATTGATAACAATCTTGAGATCAAGATTGAGCGTAATTCTCCATAGGTTATGGTTGAATTTCAACAATTTGTCTTCAAGTATAAAATAAAAAATTAACCCCATAAAGAGTGTGAGTTTTTCATTTTAAATAAAAATGTTATTTAACACGTACAAAATTATAACCTCAAATCCAAAGATAATATTTAATTTTAAATTTTTTTCTTTTATTTTTTATGAATTAGGTTTATATCCTTTTTTTTCTTTGTTAAATTTTAAACTTGAAAATAAAATATAGATTTTAATTTATCAAAAAAAAAATTATATGGATGTAAGGATTTTGTTAGTTTATTTGAGGGGATGTATTAGAAGGTTAAAATGAGTAAGTAAATGCAATGCATAAAGATAACATTATGGTTTTAAAGTAAGTGAGAGAATCTCGTGAGTGATTAACTTAAAGATAATATTGAGGGTTTTAGAGTAAGTGCGTGAATCTCGTGAGAGATTAGAGTAAGTGCATGAATCTCGTGAATGATTAACTAGAAGATAAATTTGATAGTGCATGAATCTCGTGAGTAATTAACTGGAAAATAAATTTGACGGTGCGTGAATCTCGTGAGTAATTAATGGAATATAAAATTGATGGTGTGTGAATCTCGTGAGTGATTAACTAGAAGATAAAATTGATGGTGTGTGAATCTCATGATAAATTAGAGTAAGTGCGTGAATCTCGTGAATGATTAGCTAGAAAATAACATTGGTGATTTTAGAGTAAGCTTATCAATCTCGTGAGTGGACGATCATTTGGTCATTTGATTGGACGATTATTTTTTATCTCATAAATTTATTTCCAAAATATTGAATAGTCTTTTATTTTTAAAAACAATTTAAAACATTAATAAAATAATAGTTCCATATCATTCGTCTCCACTATTAAAAGGTGGAAAGGAGAGGAAAGATAATAAGTGAGGATGAGTATGAAACAAAATATGGTGTTTGGTCGTGATATTGAGAGAGGCCAAGAGCTCCAACGATTCACGACACCACAAATACAAATTCAAACACCAAACACTAATAACACCAGTGAAAACAACAACCATGCATCATCGTCTATTGTCAGTCGTCGGCCCCGAGGGCGGCCCCTTGGGTCTAAGAATAAGTCCAAGATGCCTGTCACAATAGAAAGTGGCAATCCTGATGGCCATGTGTTTGAGATAACTACTGGAGAAGATGTCTCTAAGAGCATCTTTGATTATGTTCGTCGTCGAAGGAGGCGCATAAATATATTTAATGGAATTGGAGAGGTGGCGCAAGCTACACTTCGTCAACCCACGGGAAAAATAGTTACCATTCGTGGAAGATTCCAAATTATTTCGATGTCAGGAACATTTTTTCCATCACAGAGAACAACAATGGAGTGTGGATTGGAAGTTTTATTGTGTGGTACTGAAGGGCAAGTTGTAAGGGGTAGTGTGATCCCCCCTTTGATTGCTTTAGGCTCTGTGTATTTGGTTGGATCTCCTTTTAGAAAAATTGTATTTGAAAATGTGCCTTTGGAGGTCAATAACCAAAATAGACAAGAAGAAATGAATCATGATGCAGATGGCCGTGTGGCAGAAGGTAGTGTTGGTTTGTTGGATGGTGAAGGATCAACAACTTAAATGAATAACATGATTAGTAGCATCATTAAGCACCCTTCACATGCTTTTCATGGTCATATATTTGGAGAAGGCAAGACTTCAAATACAATTTCACCATCCAAAAATCTCTGCTTCTACCTAGATATATTTGTGATTAGCATATTAGTGTTTAATTAAGACATAAATTTAATAATATTATGGATAACTTGTGTTTGATTTCAAAACATTATGATATATTTAGATGAATAAATTGGTGTGGAATAAAATCCATATATCAGTACTTGTCTTGTTTTATGCTTACTTTTATTTTCTCATTTATTTAGTTATGTAATTCCCAAACAATATAATAAATAAATAAAATGTCTTTTCTGACATGCTAAATGAACTTTAATTATCATTTATTTAAGTGGCCCTCTTTGATGAGGATTTTGATGACGTCTTTCAGGTGTACGCAGTCTTCTGTTGTGTGACCATGGTTGCGGTGGAAACGACAGTATTTGCTTTGGTTGGTATTGCTCTTTGAAGTTGTTGGCTTGGGGAATCGCACGCCTCCTTGTTTGAATTCGGCGTTGATACATTCAGACAGGATACGCTCGCGGAGAGCAGTTAACAGAGTATATTCGGTGAATCGGCCGGTAGGCCCTTTGTGATCATGGGGACGGTCGTCTCATCGCCTATCTATGTCCCACCTGGAGGTTTCTGCTTCGTCTTTCTTCGACGCTCTGGAACTCTCTTGGTCCTTTGAGTCTCTGGCTTTATACACGGCTTCCTTTTCTTCATATTGAATATAGGATTATGCTCTGCGGAGAAGTTTGGCTAAAAAACGAGGAGGTCGATTTCTACTGCCTTGCAGAAGTCGCTATTCGGTCTCAGTCCCTTTTCTAGAAGATACTTCTTCATGTGGTCGGTTGTGCGGATTTCGACCGCTTCCTTAGTGAATCTGTCGATGTAATCGAGAAGAGGTTCGTCCCTGCTCTGGATGATATCCTCAAGTGTGGCTTCGGATTTCAGATGACGCTTGGAGGAAGTAAAATGTCGGGTAAACTGCTTCTTCAGACTCCTCCATGACATGATTAAGCCCCGAGGAAGGCTCTTATACCAAGCCATATCCCTCTTCCTGAGGGTGATGGGGAATATCCTACATTTGATTTCCCCAGTGACATTGTGGTAGTGCAGCATGACCTTAATGTTTTCTATGTGGTCACCAGGATCGGCGATACCATCATAGGGAGCAAGAGGGGGAGGTTTCTCCAGCCCGCGAGGAATGCGGATGTCCATGATTTCTTGTGACAGAGGACCGTGGGCGTAGTCTTTGTCGCTCGCGCTGGGCGACTTGCTGAAAGAATAAATGCGTCCCTGGCTCCTGCTGCATCGAAGAGAACGTTCATGTCGGCTTCGGTGCTCTTCGTGAGGCTTTCTGGAAGGCCTGATCCTTTTGGGTGCTAGGGAGTTCCTAGACGTCTAGGGAGGGGTACGATTGCGCCTTCTGGTGATCTTGTGTCCATGCTTCTCCAGTTTAGACAGTTCTTTGATTAAGAAGATGCTTCTAGATTCGTCTTGGTGACGCTTCTGAAGAGGGGAATGAGACCGGCAAGATGGGCTGAGGGATCCCCGCGGGGGAGGTCACTCTCCGATGGTGTTCTCCAGCATGTGGATTTTTTCTCCTTGTTGGAAGAGCAGATAGTTAGATTTGTTGAGGGCGGCGACAAGGGTTGCAGCGCAGGGGTCAGCGTCTTGTGGGTGATGATAGGTTCGTATACATGGTCGGAACTTTGAACACGAGGCTTCACGCCGTCAGGAGATGTCAGTTTTCCGTCCCTGTTATTAGTTTCTCAAGTGGTAGCTCCGAGAATGGGGGCTTCGCCGTAACCCAGAATGGCGACGATGGAATCTTGATGGACGTCATTATGGTGAGAGGTCATGATGATGAATGTTCAGAGAGATAGCGTTGGTCTTTTGTTCAGGAAGATTGAGGAATCTTGGTTCAAAAAGACGGGGGAGTTGGTGTTCCCACAGACGGCGCCACTGATATGGTGTGATCAGAATGGATCGTCTTAGCATTCAATGTAAGGCAACAACAGTGGTTGTAGAAGAGGAGGGGGTGTACCTGCAAGGTAATGTTGAATAAGCAAAATAAACAAGAAGTGGGTCGTGGTGCAGATGGCTATGTGGCAGAAGGTAGTGTTGATTTGTTTGATGGTGAAGGATTAACAACTTAAATGAGTAACATGATTAGTAGCATCATTAAGCATCATTCACATGCTTTTCATGGTCATATATTCGAAAAAGACAAGACTTTAAGTACAATTTCACCGTCCAAAAATCTTCTCTTCTACCTATATATATTTGTGATTAGCATATTAATGTTTAATTATGACATAAATTTCATAATATTATGGATAACTTCTGTTTGATTTCAAAACATTATGATATATTTAGATGAATAAATTGGTGTGGAATAAAATCCATATATCAGTACCTGTCTTGTTTTATGCTTATTTTTTTTCATTTATTTAGATATGTAATTTCCAAACAATATAATAAATAAGGTCAATAAGGAATAAATTAAAAGTTATGGTATTTTTTTTGTCGCTTCCGCGAAAATAAGGTGCCGGCAAAACAGAAGAGTCGCCACCTTTCGTTATTTATCCCTCAGAACGGGAAAGGAAACGATCGGAAAAACCTGACGAAAAGGGTAAGACAAGGTCGTCGCAACCATTGTCTGGGTTCGGGAGTCGGTTACGCAAGGGGAAGGTATTAGCACCCCTCACGTCCGTCGTACTCGATGGGATCCACGCTTGTTGTGTTTACTGGACGAGTTGGTTTATCTATCTACCTATCAAGGCTGGCTTAAACAGAAAAGAAACTGACTCGGCAAAGCGTTGCGCTTTATGTCTACGTATTCTCATCAGAGAATGAGAAATCAGAGTCAACGTAGTTCGACCTACTACGGGTTACGGGGAAGGTGGCTCGCCAATACGTCAGTATTGTGCCTACGTACTCTCAACAGGTATGGGAGATCAGAGCTTACGTAGTTCGGGATAATACGGATCACGGGAATTCAGCTTCATCTGTTTTATCGAGTAGGGTTAAACAGCAGTTCCAGCAGTTAGGGACAAAGCCTGTTTGCGTTGGCGCTGAAGTTTAACGACACTCTTTTCTTCAGAAAAGCTTTCCTTTGAATTACGGGCCCACGGGGCAAAAAGGTTTGAAGTTTGTTTTCTGTCTTTTACGAAAGAAGTGTTTTTTTATTGTGTTTTCAATTTCAATCGCACTAAAGACTATGACCTGAGAGTGAATGCGTCGCATGTCACCCAAAGGGTGCCATACTAAACATTCAGACTGTTGGAAAGAAGTTCTCCAACAATCCTTTCTCAGATAGCTTAAGGCTCGTAACGTACGAAAGAAATTATTCATGATTACTGTATCTTAAACTGTTTTGAGATGAGAAGAGAAGGGGCTCAACTAAAGGGAGACTATCAAGTCCTACTGTTGTCATGCCAAGGATTCATCCTATGGTGGAGGTTTGAAACAGGGAACTCCTAGAAGTTATCATGCATAGGTTTCAACCTAAAGTTCTAATCATCACTTCCTTATCAAGGGAAATGAGAGTCCTAAGGGATCATGTCAATGATACGCAGAAACAGATAAAGCATCAGCTTAAACAATAAACAGATATACAGTAAACGACTGCAAAATGCATGCAATGCAAGTGAGGGAGGAAATGTGTGTGGGGCATCAGCCTCCACAAGCTCATCTCAACCTCAAGCCAGATATGAATAACTACAATCATACAGAGGAAATAACAACATGCTATCAAGCAAAATACAATAAACTGCAATCATACAGAAGAAAAATAAAACATGCTATCAAGCAGAATAAACCACATGGGCAAGGGAGCTGGGCTCTAACGAATACCCGCAAGCAAAGCCATACAGTAACAATACAAGCAGAGGGAGCAACTCAACCTCTAGTGCAATCATGCTTCTAGATTAAAGTCAGTCTAATCATGAACTTATTCTAATGCATCAAGCAAGTCAAACAAGGCACATCAGCAATACAAAAAACAGACAAGAAAGAAACAGATCAACAACCCTCTCAATTCCAAGCTTCAGCTCTTCTGACATCCATCCAATCTTCAGACTTCAACAGCTCTTCAGGACTATCATCTTTCATGACAAATATCAATTTTCTTTTCCAGGTTTCAACCCTTCAACATAAGTTTCAACTTATCCTACTTTCCCAAGCTTCAGCTCTTCAGTCAATTCTACCTTCAGGCTTCACTCTTAAATGCAAGTATCAACTTGATTCCTTCAGGTTCTCCAAGCATCAATGTAAGTGTCAACTCATCCTTTATTCCTCAAGCCTCAGCTCTACACTCAATCTCAATTGAATCCTCTTCATAAGTATCCACTTAGTCTTCAAGCTTCAGCTCTCTTTGCTTTACCAGTCTCAACTTGGTCTTCTTCTCCTACAAGCTTCAGCTTCTCAGAGTAATCTTCAATCACCTGGAAGTGGCAACTTCATCCTTCAATTTTTGCTCAAGCCTCAGCTCTTCATTCAGTCTTTATTAGATCTTCAAGTATCAACCTGCTCTCCTTGCTCTTCAAGCTTCAGCTGTAATGGCCATGCTCAAGGAATCATCCTCTTCCACACTCTTCAATGAAGTCCTCATCTTCAACCTCAAGTCCCACATCTTTCAAGATACTCATACCAGAAGATAATTGATTTAATAGAGTGAGAGGAAATGATAAACAACTTACTAACAACCAAAGGAAGCCTGTAAGGGTTCATCATTATGAGAGACTGGTTCCCTCAAAGTTCTACTTCCCAGATAAAGTCACTCATCCTTCCAAAGGAGGGATGTGAATATCTGAGAAGGACTTTTAGTCATTGGGAGGAATGGAAGCACAAGATGCTTTCCATGTTTGTGAAAGAAGTTAATCTAACTACAAGGCTCTCCCTATATCCTATCTCCTAATCTTCATCTGACACCTTCAGGCACCAACAAATTCAAAGCTCCAAGCAACTTCAAGCAATTCCAAGCATTCCCCTCTTGTCTTCAACATGTCTTCAACCTCAACCAAAGGCAAACCAAGCACAAACCCTAGTCTAAGGGAACCAAAGGAGTTAAACTAATTGAATTAGTAAATTAGGATCACCTAAAACCTAGTACTAAAGTTAGTCCTAACTAGAATACTAAAATCAATTGTAAAATCTTACAAAAAATATCTATGGGAACCTAGGTCAATCATGACTCTATCACATTAGTTTCAAAGATCAAATCATCAATTTGGACCTAGAACTAAATCCTACATTCTAAGGTGTCAACCTAAAACCCTAAAAGGAGGCATCTAAACATCAATCTAGAAAGCATACCTATTTTCATCATAAAAATGTGAGAAAATTACTATGGGATCATACATGTCTAACCTAATCACACACAAAAAATTAGGCCAAGAATCATCACCAAGAGATCACACAAAATTCTACAAAAATATGCATCAAACATGAACATTTTAATATCAATTAAAATACAAAATTCCAATTAAATCAGAAATTACATGAAATGAAAATATTTTTTCTCTAAAAAATAATAGACTCAATCATGAGTAATATGCAAAAAGAATGGATTTAATTGGATTAATATTCAAATTATTATGAATTTTACAAAAACCATGAATTAAATGGAAATTAAATGAAAATCAAATAAAAAGATTAAACACACGGTGCAAGAAGTATTCATTTTCAGTTCAAAATCTGGGTTGGGCTCGCTGGGGGGTGTGGATAACACTCAGATCACTAAGCCCAAAGCACCAAATTAATGAAACGCAGCGTTTCCTTCAGAAACCCTTCACAACTCAGAATTAAAACGTGGCCCTTGGATCTTCTCCCAGTCAATGGTCAATCCATCATCCAATGGTGAGAACTTCATCTTCTCCATTTCAAAACTCTGAGCTCCGCGCCCAGCTCCGGCCACCGCCGATGGAGCTCCGATCATCCCCTTCAACTCTAGTTCTTCCTAGAGGCCTCCAATCCAAGAGGTCAAAACATGAAACACATTCCAAATCTTGCCACGAATTCAACCATACCCATAGTTTCTTCTGAAACCCCAAGAATCATCATCTCCCAATCTCAACCGAAAATGGTGATCTTCCTATTTTGTCTCTAATTGATCAAATAACCATCTGAAATCCATCCTAGGCCATTCTACAACTAATCTAGCACCTTAATTCAACCTAGTTCTACCTAAATCATGCTATAGGAAGAAGGTTACCAACCTGGAAATTCTTGAATAACAGATGCACGAATCCTCCAAATCAAGCTCTCAAATCTTCTAGACACGATCACTGAACCTCCTCCTTGCTTCTGTATGCAAAAGATTCAATGGAAAGTGCTTCAATCTTGAAACACGATGAAAAGTTGCAGGTGTTGAAAACCACTTGTTCCCACACGATCTAGCCACCAATTCTTCTTGGAAATGATCTGGAATCAATCCTTGATGCTCATGGAAGAAGAATCAATCAAGAAAATGGAAGGAAATGGAGGAATTTGGTGAAACTGATTGCACTTGCAAGCTATGAAAACACAATCTCAAACTAAGCTCAATCCTTCAATGATCACCAACCTCTGCCATGGATTCATTCTACTCAATATATACATGGAGTTTGGATGATCTAGAACCCTCTAGATCCTTCCAATGAGATTTTACACTTCTCATGTCATGAGATTTTGAATCACTTATCATGACATGTACAACCCTTGCAAACAGCTTGGAATTCATCCCATTCACTCTTAATTTCTCCCCTAGTGAGATATTAGAGGTGTTTAGCTTGCCAAGTTCCTTGTTCATGCCTTAATTTTGAGTTATGCATATGCTGCTTAATATGCAAGTAAGTGCTTTTCAAAGCAAGTCCACAATTTAGACCTCAAATCAAAAATGTGGCTAAACCATTGTTTTCAAAATGTTTTCTAGAGTCAAAATGATATATTACATGCCATGGTTTGGATGTGTAGGTTGAAAATATCAATTTCCAACTTTGGTTTATTTAACTTATGCCCTTATTTTAGGTCATTTTTGCAACTTTGAGCTACAAGCCTTCTCAACATCTCATGACCTCCTTACTGGCCTTAAAACATCATTTTGAACAAGTTTTATTTGAAGATTTTTCCATTTGAAGCTTGGAAATAGGAGTTATGGCCTTATGCTTGAAATGACCTGTAATCTCCAAATGACCAAAATGCCCTTGACTTATCAAAGCCATAACTTGAGTTCTACAAGTCCTATCAAGGACTTCTAGTACTCTCTAGAAAGATAAGAGGATAAGGAACAACATTCATGTTGACCAAAAGTTCATAGGAATCATCCTTCTTGGGCAAACGTTTGATGCAAGTGGGGTAACTTTCAAGGCCCCAGATTCACATACCTCAGATGACCTGTAACTTGTCAAAGTCATAACTTGAGCTCTACAAATCCTATCAAGGACTTCTAGCACTCAAATTAAAGCTAAGATCAAGCTCTACAACATTCATGTTGGGGGTAAGATGAGATGACAATCACATCTTGAGCTAAACTGCCTTGAAGATAGGGGTCAAACTAGGGGATTTTACACTGTCAACCCTTAGAAACGCTAGCTTGAAACTTCTCAAACTCTTCAATCATGATGGGTTAACCTTGGAATCATCCTTATGGCATCTCAATGCATCAATCCATGATCACATGGCCCTTTAATTAGGTCTCAACCTTTTTCAAATCATCAGTTGACCCAGTCAAACCCTGATTACACCACTCATGGCTAGGTCTCTTTAATCTTGTATAATGACCTATCTAGGCCTCATGATGGCTTTCAAGACATCTCATAAGCTCTCTCAAGGCTTTAAGTCCATATTCTTGGCTTCAGAATCATCTGAGGTCTTCCCACAATTCTCAAGCTAGGAGGCACACACCCTTGGTTTCAACCACTCTCTCTGAGGATCCTCTAATTTTTCTGACAAAGATATCAACCCTTGAACACTTGAATAGCCTTCTTGGCTAACTTCATAGTCTTGTATAGCTCTTGATTGGTACTCATACCTCTTGATCTCCTGCATACATGTCAATGAAATGCAAATGATAATGCTAAGGTGAATGAAATGAAACATAAGCTAGGTAAAGAGATGTTGGTCAAATTTTAGGGTGCAACAGCTGCCCCTATTCAAACAGCTTGAACCTGACTGGGTGAGAAGCGAACGACTCTCAACCAATCAAGGTGCGAGACGGTTGAATACCGACAAACCCGGAAATTTGCCAACTGCCCAAGTACTCGGTACTCTGATGGAGACAAATCTTCGGAAACTGAGAGGCTGGCTGCACGACAACTAGCTGGGGAGTTGGTCACACAGTAACCGGTAATACATGGTCTATAATGCCGTCAGGCATTAAGATTCCTCGGGACTCATCAGGTCAACAATCGCGTTGATCATGCCGTCGGGCATTCAAAGAGGACTTTCGGGCATCAGCCGGACTTCATCACTAAATCGGGAATAGAATTCTCCGTCAATCATGAACCACTTGGGGATACTCAAACTTCTACCATCCGGCACTCCGCATCAGCTGAGAGAACTGCTTCGTCAATACGGTTGGACTTCAATCATCAAGTCTTCAAGGGAAGTTTCAACTTCACTGTTCGGAAACCTCCTGGGGATGACGCATCTCCGCTGGGGACTCTGGAGAACTATCAAGTAACTCTGCCTCGGGGATCCAGAAATCGTTCTGGGTGGATCATCTCTACTGAGGAAATCAAGAATCATCTTGGACAAACAACTCCACGGGGACTTCAAGAATCATCTTGGACCAATAGCTCTGCTGGAGATTTCAGGAATCATCCTGAGCAAACGCTCTGCCGGGGACTCTAAGCATCAACTTGAGCAACCTTCTCTGGCAGCCTTCACTGGGGATTTTAAGAATCATCTTGGGCAACTGACTCTACTGGGGAAAAATTCAAGAATCATCTCGGGCAAACGACTCTGGAGGGGAGAATTCAAGAATCATCTTGAGCAAGCGACTCTGTGGAGGAGAATTCAAGAATCATCTTGGGCAAGCGACTCTATGGAGGAACACCTGCAAAACAAGAACGGTAACGACCTAGCTCATGTTTCATATGCATATGCTTTGACAATGGCGCAATGCTCCACACGGTGGAAATGCTACGCTTTTATGATTGATGCTATGCAATCATGCAAGATGCTGCGATCCCGTCAGCAAAATAAATGCCGAAGGGAGAATCCTCCTGTCAAGGAGGAAGAACCACTCTAGTGGAGAAAAGGTCACGCCGATCTCAATCGGACTCTACATGGGGAAGCAAACTTTAGTTGACTGCTGCAGGGGGATGAAGCTCTACGAGAACCCGGACATGCTGAGGAGAGCGATGTCAATCGCAGAAATAAACTACACGGCCTTCACGGCTAAACCCTCCGGGAGATAACGACTCCGGCAGGGAAATACGGCATCAGCTATTCAACACTCTACTGGGGACAACCAATCATGGTCCCAACTGCTTCCAAGGACTCGACTCTCTTGGAGATCTGCAAACTCGGTTGGGGAAGAAGGAATTATCCTGCTTACAGGGGAGAGTACGACTCTGCGGGGAATCTCAATTCCGCTGGAGACTTCAGTCTGGAACCGTCAATTGCTGCACACTTCAGTATGACTCAGCTGGGGAGATGCCGTTCCTTCAGGATACATCTGATTGGGGAGAGAATCTTCTCTGTCTAGGGAGACATATCAATGCTTACGATCTCACGTTCAGACTCTGAGAGGATGCTGAATTTTGCTGGAGAAGAAGGAGTCATCCTGCCTGGGGACGCATACGGCGGACTGTCTGGTACATGTTGCACCTGCACCAACACAAACAAACAGACAAGATACCCTTCTCAAAGGGACCTATCGAGGTTATCATCTTGTGACAATGTTCAAGTAATTCATTGTTTCAACAATCAGTGGCCTAGGCCAGTAAGTTTATGTATGCGCATTTTGTCAAAAACATCGGTGTTCTTTTTCGGAAACAAAACAGATAAATGCTAAACAAACAAACAGAATTGCTGAATAGTATACATTTTATTGATAACGAACCCCTGAATGGGTAAAAATGTTTTACAACAGATGCAAGCTCCTGGGATGAGGAAGCCACGCAAAAATAAAACATAAATATACATCAGTATATACAAATGTCGGCAACGAGGCGTAGACGAACACCATGAGTTGATCCCTCTATGACCCACTCGACTTCGATACTTCTCCGACGCTTCAGCTTCAGAAGAGATTGATTCAGATAAACGGCCCTCAGGTCTTCCAAACCACTAAACAATGAAAGTCCACACGCGGAACGCAGTCATTTGCTTTTTCAAATCCCTAACTTTTGCGTGAACCGCCCTTTGCGGGTTTTCAGTTCACCGGGATGCCCTTTTTTGCCAAAGTCGCCCTTCCAGGTTTTCGACTTTGCGGGTGTATATTTTTCTTTTATATCCCTAATTTTTTCCCGAACCTTTTTCCTTTTTTATGATTCGCCGGGATGCCCCATTTTTGCCTGGACTCTCTTTTTACTGTCCAGCGGGTCGCTTTCAAGCAAAGTATTTTTTAACTGCATCCGCGTTCACCGGGGATGCAAAATCTTCACCATCTATCGTGGATAACAACAAAGCTCCTCCCGAGAAGACCTTGCTGACGACGTACGGACCTTCGTAATTGGGAGTCCACTTGCCCCGGTGATCGGAGTGTGGAGGAAGAATCTTCTTCAGGACGAGATCACCCGTCTGAAAGCTTCTAGGACACACCTTCTTATCATAAGCTTTCTTCATTCGGCTTTGGTACAGACGACCATGCGCAATCGATGCTAACCTCTTCTCGATCTTGCCTATCATGTCGATGCCCCACATGAAGAACGGCCACGGGGAGGACATGACATTTAACGGGCACGGCGGCACATGAACTTTATCAGCATAAATCTGGCATTTATGACATCTCTTCGTGAATTTAAAGCAATCTGATTCCATCGTCAGCCAGTAGTATCCTGCTCTCAGGATCTTTCTTGTCATAGCATGCCCGCCGGCGTGCGTACCGAATGCGCCTTCATGGACTTCCTCCATGAGCATACTTGCTTCTTTCTCATCTACACATCTGAGTAGCACGAGATCGTGGTTTCTCTTATACAAAACTCCATCAGGATTGAGATAGAAATTTCCAGACAGCCTCCTCAGAGTCTTCTTATCCTGGGTTGACGCTCCCGCAGGATACTCCTTAGTCATAAGGAAGGTCTGGATATCATGGAACCATGGCTTGCCATCGGCGGCTTCCTCAATCGCAAAGACGAATGCAGGTCTATCAAGACGAGAAAGGACAATTCTTGGAGCTTCATTCCAAAAATTGACTTTATACATTGAAGCCAACATGGCTAAGGCATCAACCATTTGGTTTTCGGCCCTGGGCACATGATGGAGTTCCACTCGATCAAAGAATGGAAGCAGCCTTCTGGCATAGTTCATGTACGGCACCAAATTCGATTGACGAGTCTCCCACTCCCCTTTGATCTGGTTGATCACAAGCGTCGAGTCACCATATACATCTAGGTTCTTGATTCTCAAATCAATTGCTTCTTCTAGACCCATGATGCATGCTTCGTACTCCGCTTCATTATTGGTGACTGGAAACGTCAGTCTCGCAGTGAACGGGATGTGGGATCCGTGGGGAGTCGTGATGATCGCCCCGATGCCACTTCCATAGGAATTAACCGCCCCTTCGAATATCAATTTCCACTGGGATTTCCTGTCTGGCCCCTCGTCGGGCAACAGTTCATCGCAATCTTTCGCTTTAAGAAACACGATATCCTCATCAGGGAATTCAAATTTCATCGGCTGGTAATCCTCGATCGGCTGTTCGGCAAGGTAATCAGATAATACGCTTCCCTTGATGGCCTTCTGGGAAACGTACTGAATATCATATTCCGTCAACACCATTTGCCATCTGGCAATCCTGCCCAAAAGCGCTTGCTTCTCGAAGACATACTTGATCGGATCCATCTTCGAAATTAGCATGGTGGTGTGATTGAGCATGTACTGTCGTAAATGTTTGGCAGCCCAGGCTAGTGCACAACACGTCTTCTCCAGCATCGAGTAGCGAGATTCACAGTCTGTGAACTTTTTACTCAAGTAGTAAATGACATGCTCCTTTCTGCCTGTCTCGTCGTGCTGACCGAGAACACACCCCATACTATTCTCAAGAACTGTCAAGTACATGATTAAGGGTCGTCCAGCCACTGGGGGTATCAAGATTGAAGGTTCCTGCAGATACTGTTTTATCTTGTCGAATGCCTTCTGGCAATCGTCATTACAGATAATCGCCTGATCTTTCTTTAGTAGTTTGAACATCGGTTCACACGTGGCCGTGAGCTGAGAGATAAACCTTTCAATGTAGTTTATTCTGCCCAGGAAACCACGAACTTCTTTTTCTGTTTTCGGCACTGGCATTTCTTGTATCGCTTTTATCTTCGCAGGATCAACCTCGATGCCTCTTTCACTCACGATAAACCCCAGTAACTTTCCGGACCGTACTCCGAAAGTACACTTGTTAGGATTCAGCCTCAACCTGAACTTCCTAAGCCTCTCAAAAAGCTTCAGCAAATTGACCAGATGTCCCTCCTCCGTTTGGGACTTCGCAATCATGTCATCAACATAGACCTCAATCTCATGATGAATCATGTCATGAAACAAAGTAACCATTGCTCGTTGGTAAGTGGCCCCTGCGTTCTTCAGACCGAAAGGCATTACCTTATAGAAAAATGTTCCCCAGGGAGTAATAAACGTAGTTTTCTCCATGTCCTCCGGCGCCATCTTGATCTGATTGTAACCGGAGAAGCCATCCATGAACGAAAACACGGAGAATTGAGCTGTATTATCAACCAACACATCAATATGAGGCAGCAGGAAATCATCTTTAGGGCTCGCCCTATTCAAATCCCGATAATCGACGCACATTCGTACCTTACCGTCCTTCTTCGGTACAGGCACTATGTTGGCGACCCACGGAGGGTAAGTAGTGACCGCTAAGAAGCCAGCATCAAGCTGTTTCTGCACTTCTTCTTTGATCTTGACGGCCATATCTGGTCTCGTCCTCCTAAGCTTCTGCTTAACGGGGGGGCAATCTTCTCGCAATGGCAAGTGGTGGACCACGATGTCAGTGTCAAGTCCGGGCATATCTTCGTATGACCAAGCAAAGACGTCACTATACTCTCTCAACATCTCGATCAATCTCTGCTTGACATTACTCTGCAATGCATCCCCTATCCTGACGTTCCTGACGAGTTCTTCAGAACCCAGATTCACGATCTCAATCTCCTCCTCATGAGGCAGAATAACTTTCTCCTCTTGTTTCAACAAGCGGGCCAACTCTTCGGGAAGGTCTTCGTCTTCATTAATCTCTTCTTCGGCTTGATAGATCGGGCAATCGAAGTTGAAGTGAGTCGTAGAAGGTTCAGAGTCGATGTCATCTGTTATGTGGATCCTGCAATAACAAGGGTTAAGTTTAAAACAAGGATGTGCAGGTTAGCACAAACCCCATTGTCATTTTATTGTTTCTCAAAACATATATAAAACAGGAATAACAGAGATCGCAATATTTGAATACGAAGAAAAACGCCTTTTGATTTATTGATAAAATGCATGTACATAATCAAACAAGGCCCTGACAATAAAGCCACTATGCCCCGGGTAGGACATAGGGTTGTACAATGATTGGGAAAAAAGGTAAATTATTACTCTTCGCTTGTCATCTGGATGATATCCTTGACAGACCAGTTGGTAAAGCCCTCGCCTGGCTGAATCCAAGAGTCGAGGTCGTAGTCGCTATCTCCGCTGTCTTCAGACACCGCGTTAATGCTTTCAAAAATCACTCCGCCACTGGTGAACTGTATCGGCCCTTTACCTCGCGACGCACTGCTAGAAGAAGAAGCTTCAGCTCCAGGAGAATATCCCAACCCAAACTTGTCATGCTTGTTAGGTATCTCCAAAATTCGCCCCCAGCCTGGGGTAGATCCGGCTTGAACAACGGCTCGGGCTTCCTTGAAGGAGGAGAGAGTCATCTCTGGCTTTTCAGTGACTACGGGAGCTACGTCCTTGACTTTAACAGCTTCGAACGCTTGGCATAGAGTTTCGTGGATTTCCCCATCCATCTCAACATACTTGAAGGACGACAAATGGCTCACCATTATGTCTTCCTCGCCACAAACAGTTACGATGCTACCTCCGACAGCGTACTTGAGTTTCTGGTGCAACGTGGAGGTCACGGCACCAGCAGCATGGATCCACGGCCGGCCCAAGAGACAGCTGTAGGCAGGCATGATGTCCATAATATAAAAGATCGCATCGAATGTTTCTGGCCCGACTTGGATTGGCAGGGTCACCTCCCCGAAAACATGGCGTTTGGTTCCATCGAACGCCTTCACAACCAGATCACTGGGTGTGCAAATCACTCCACGAGTATCTAACTTCATTAATGCCTTCTTCGGAAGAACATTGAGCGATGACCCTGTGTCGACCAGCACGTGAGACATAATCGTTCCCCTACACTCTATCGAGATGTGCTGGGCGCTATTGTGGTTCCTCCCTTTTGGCGTCAGCTCTAGGTCGGTGAATCCTAGCCCATTTCTAGCATTCACGTGGGCTACGACCTCTTCCAACTGGTTTACCGATATTTCCTGCGATACATATGCGGTGTTCAACACCTTCAGCAGCGCGTTGCGGTGTGCTTCAAAACACAACAACAAGTTCAGAATGGAAATCTTCGAGGGTGTCTGATGGAGATGATCCACAATCTTGTAGTCACTCTTTTTAATCAACCGCATAAACTCCTCGGCGTCTTTAACAAGTAAGTCTTTTTCTGCCCCACGCGGGATCTCTTCAACGACTTTACTTTTACCTTTATCGGTAGCATCAGCTCTGTCTGCTTTGTCCGCCACGACCTCAGGTGGTGCCAATACTCTCCCGCTGCGAGTGATACCACTGATTCCTGCAAGGTTCTCCACAGACGACCCAAACGGTTCTAGCTCCAACTTCTGTCCATTGCAGTATACTTCAGCCCCATAATGCCATGGGACAGCATTAGTGCTTTCGAAGGGTATCGACCCGGCCTTGGTGATGGTAATTGTGGGCGGTCTGGGCACAGAAATAGTTATCGTCTGGCGAGGGATGGTGATGGTGGCGACCTCATCATCTTGCTTCAGCACTACCTCTCCCGATCCACATTCAGCCCTCCGGCTAAACTGTAAAATCCCTTCAGTCATCAGACTTTGGATTCCCTCTATCAGCTGGTCACATCCATCAGAACGTGTCGCACAGCCCATACACAACTCTCCGCATCCTGGAAAGAAGCCTCTTTTCAACAGCTTAGCTTTAACGAAGCTAAGCGGTGTCTTCAGATCTCTAACGTCAGTCAACAAATCTAAGCTCTCGTCTTCGATAATGGCGTTTACTCCCCCTCCCCTATGATTCGGCATAGGGTTCTTCGTGACATTTGGCACATTATCTGAGAAGTTGATGATCTTGGCATCCACCATGTCCTGCACCTTGTGCTTGAAGGCTTTGCAGTTCTCTATTGTGTGGCCTGGTGCCCTTGAGTGAAACTCACAAGTTGCATTCGCGACGTACCCTGGCGGAGGCGCCCCTGTCAAGGGAGCAAGTGTTCTCTTCTGGATCAACTGTAGCTGAAGCAAGGTCTGCAATAGTTGCACGTACGACATGGGCGGTGTCTCGAGGTGACGGCTCAACAGAGGTGCCCGATTCTGATACTTTCTGTACCCTTGTTGATTCGGTTGCTGCTGCTGCTGCTGTGGCTGTTGAACTGCCGGGATAGTTATGCTGGCCACCTGCTGGTGAGGGCCTTTACCCTTCCTTCGAGCGTTGGTCACAACGCTCGTTTCCCCTTCCCGTCTTTTTCCAGCATAAGGTTTCTTTCCGCCTCCTCCAGCTGAGGATGACTCACCTTGAATTTTCCCAAGTATGATCCCATTTTCAATCTGCTCACCCGTGATAATGAGATCTGAGAAGGTTCCAAACATACCGTGGACTAATTTCTCATAGTAAACCCCTGGGAGGGTGGCTACGAACATCTGCACGAGCTCATGTTCAACCATCGGCGGTTGAACCCTGGCTGCCAACTCACGCCATCGCTGGGCGTATTCCTTAAACCCTTCATTGTTCCCTTGCGACAGATTTTGCAGTTGGACTCGGTTCGGGGCCAAGTCACTGTTGTATTGGTAGTGGTGCACAAATGCTTCAGCAAGGTCCTTCCACGTGCGCACACCGGTAGGCTCCAGACTCATG
Source organism: Lathyrus sativus (assembly GCA_963859935.3). NCBI lineage: Eukaryota > Viridiplantae > Streptophyta > Magnoliopsida > Fabales > Fabaceae > Lathyrus > Lathyrus sativus. Next base: position 570,806,986 of record OZ012740.1, on the reverse strand, counting down.
TACCATTCGAGGGATGGCCCAGAAAGACTGTCTTGAAAGAAGTGCATCAGCAACTTCTCGTCCTCAGAATGAGCGGACATTTTCCTGTAATACGATCTCAGGTGGACGCGAGGGCAAGTGGTGCCCTTATACTTTTCAAAGTCAGGTACCTTGAACTTGGGAGGCACCTTGAAATCAGCAATCAATCCCAGCTTGGACATATCAACGCCCAGGGTGTTCTGGTTCTCGATGTTTCTCATCTTATCCTCGAGTGCCTTGAACCTTAGACGTGCTTCAGCAGTCAGCTCTCCTTCAGCACCTCTCTGAGAGAACACATTGTCCTGACGATCTTCTAACCACGGCTGAGGCCCAAACAGATTCCCAACACCTGCATTTCCGTTGTCCAGCCCGACATTGACATTAGCTTCCAGACTCCCATTACCGACGCCCGTCGTATTACCATTGAGTTCCATGTTAGCTATCACATTGCCGTTGGCACTGCCATTTCCCCCGGTCACGGGGACGCCATTCTGAGGAGTTTCAACTGGTGGAGGGGTAGGCACGGTCCCACCATGGAGCACGCCATTACTATCAACCCTCGAAATCAGAGGCTGGACCAAGGTTCTGAGCTGATCCTGGCTATTGGCGACCGCTTGCATGAGCTCCATGAAGCGGTCCATTCTTTCACGGAGTTATTGAACATCAGTTTGCACTTGCTCTATGATCCTGGTTTGATTAGCTCTGGTCGGATAGCGGTGAATAGGTCTCTGATCAATCCTGGATCAACCTGAAACAACCTGGAAACACAAAAGGGTTAGGGAAAAACGACAAAGTGCTCGTTATGCAAATGCTTCATGCAAATGCAAACGTGTGTCTGTGTGTTAGGGAGATCTCCCCTGATCCTAGTGCCTGAGTGCCAGTGCTGATAATAATAAGAAGTCCGAGTCTAGTCATGGAAATAACATCTCATATATGAAGAAAGCCCATCAAGGTAGTACACAACATCAGCGAGTACAAGATGAATCAACAGCGTGACCTCAGCCAACAAGCCTGGTGATGGTCAGCATACGACAATGATCAAAACAAAAGGACTACAAACAGTCAAGCACGGCCACGGGCGCGATACTCTTCTAACAACTCCTTCGTTTCTGGATGATCAGGCAGAGTGAGTAACCCTTCGACGAGTAATTCCCTCTGCACAATGGTATATTGAAGACCTTCGACCGAATCTTCCCATGCTCCTTCGCCGAAATAATCTTCTAGCTTCCTCTTCTTGGATTCAAACGTCAGTTTGCGCTCCTTCAGGTTAGCGAGAGCTCTGTTGAGCTGGCCTTCGGCGGCATATCTGCGAGCGGTTTCTTCATCAAACCTCTTTTCACTGGCCTTCACCTGGGCTTCCAGCTTGGAGATCTGTTGCATCAGCTTGTCCTCCCGCTCCTTCCTGGTGGCTAGGGAGGCCTTCCAGTGCTGGTTGAACTTGGATATCCTCTGATACGCTTCATCCAAGTGCTGCTTCTTCGTGGCCAGTACATCGTTGACAGCTTTGAAGTCTTGACCCATGCGTTCACGCTCGGCTATCTGCTTAGTCAAATCTGTCCCCAGCTGGTTCACCAGCTCCGTCTGCCTCTTGAAGGAATGAACGACTTCGTTTCTCTCGCTTCGGAGCTGAGCCAATTCTTTCTCCAGTTCCTCATTTGCCCTCTTCAATTCATCTCGCTCAGCTAGCACCTGACTATGCTGCTGAATGGGCACGGTAGTAGGCTCTTCAATTACTGGAGGGCTTTCTGGCTTGGCAGGAAGAAACGGCATCCCTATAGCATCTGCTCTGGCTCTGATCCACGCCATATACGGAGGGTAGGCTTGACTATCGCTTCTCCCCAGCAATGGTTTTCCCCTCTTACTGATACCATTCCAAGCGCACTGAAGCTTAGATAACAGATCCCCCTCTAGAAGACCAGTGAGGTACAGAGATTCCTGTACCTCTTCATCCTTCGGCGGAGCTCTCAAAGCATAAGCAAACTGTCGGACCAACAAAGACGAATTATAGTTTATACAGCCCTTCCTTCCTATCAAAGGCACGTTCGGAAACCCGCTGCAGCTGAAGATAATCTCGGTACCCAACCTATCTCTGTCAAACCAGTCAATATCCTCCGCTGATAGACTCATCAAACGCTCAGACCACTCAGTTGTGGCTGCAGACGAAACAAAGGGACCCCTCTTGGGTAGATGACTATCAAGCCATTTATAAAGCAAGGGTACACAACACGAGACATTCTTGACCCTTCTGTTCTCGTTTTTGTAGTGGATAGAATGGTAGACATCTCCTATCAAGGTAGGGACTGGATTCCCTGATGCAAAGATGCGAAAGGCGTCGAGGTCTACAAAATCGGGCATGTTGGGGAACATAATGATGCCATATATGCACAGAGCGAGAATGGCGTTGAACACGACCCAACATCCGTCTTTGGCGCACTGCTGAGCCTTACCCACTAAGAACTGCAAGGAGAACCCGGGAACCTTGTTCCAACTAGACAATACCAACTCGGAGGCATCCAGATGAAGTGAAGGAGCTAGACTAGCCAGATCAGGCTCAGCATCTGTTGCACCCCAAAATTTGCCCTCACAATACAAGACTTTGTGTTCCAAGAAGGTTCACAAGGTTCACAAAATTCACAATTGGTCAGAAGAGTTGACAATGCCCTCAGACAATGCACCTCCTAAGCAGTGCATCCAAAACTAGGGTTTTGACTTTAATCAGGCTAAATGGACTTCCAAGACTTCAAGTGAGCTTCATAACATCTTATATGTGTATAAGAACCCCCATGTCAAGTTTCAAGACTTTTCTCAAAAGTTTGCTCAGTCAGATGATCAGATAAGTCAAAAGCAGTCAATGCAGTTAAAAGGTCAAACTGAGGTCAACTGTGGTCAAACCAAAGTCAAACTTCATGATTTTTTTTTTTTTTGCCAACATCAAAGAGAGGTTGGGTGAGAAATATTATCATAATAACTGTAATACCCCAAATTTTGCCCTAAGATTTGTCGTCGCATTTCATTGCATTTAATCAATTACTAACAAATTTGTGTAGTCGTTTGACTTTTTGCAGGTAAATATCATATGGCATGCATTTTTTTTCTAAAAAGTAAAAATGGCACAATTGGCAGGAGGACATGTGTAAGGAGTTATGAGTGTGAGAGGTTGAGAGTTCGAATCTCACCTTTGTCACTTTTTTTTGTTTTTTATTATTTTTACTCTAAATTTTTCTATCTTTCATTAAAAAAATAACAAAAATAGTTTTTCATTATTATTTAATTATTATTTTCGTATTTTAATTAAATCATTTTTTAAAATATTATTTTTTTCACTTTTTTCTAAATTATTCATAAAAATATCCAAAAAATCATAAAATAAAAAAATATTGAAAAAAATTTTGTTCTTTTTATAATATTTTTTATTTTAGGAATCAATAGGATTATTAGTTTTTATTTTAAGTTTATTTTAATTATTTTAAATTTTATTTTTTTTTCTTAACTAATTATTTAGTTTGGGCTTTAAAATGGGCTTTAGGGACATTATTGACAATTTGGTGTTAACCCTAATTTGTTCCCTATATATACATGTGTTGCCTTGTTGGAAAAGAGGAGAGAATGAAAAAAACCTAAGAGGAGTAAGTGCCGTTTGCCGTTATTTAGTTTTCTTCTTCATCCATTACTATTGTTTCTTTTTCTTCATCGTTTACCGTTATTTCTTTTCCTTCATCTATTACTGTTGTTTCTTTTTCTTCATCTATTACCGTTATTTCTTTTTCTTTATCTATTACTGTTACGTTTATATATATATAATTTTTAAATTGTTAGAGTTTATATATATAAGATTTTTGATCGAATTATGTCGATACGATGTTTGCACATTTGTGTGCATGACGCGTGACATTTGTGTTAGTTCGATCTGGTTGCGATGATCGCATTTTTGGGAGAGCAATAATACTATTTTTTGCTTAATTTCTTTTTCTTTGCGATAAATTTTGTTTCGTCCGATTTAGATCTGGTTGCGATGAGCGCATTTCTGCGTTAGCAACATTGTTGGGTTATTTGGCACATTTAAAATTCATTATTGCTTTATTATTATTATTATTATTATTATTATTATTATTATTATTATTATTATTATTATTATTATTATTATCATTATTTATTATTATTATCATTATTATCATTATTATTACCATTATTATTATTATTGTTATCATTAATTTATTAAAATTTGTTATAATATAAAAATCTGTTTTTTAAAATAAATAACATTAACATCTTTTCCAAATTAATATGAAAACCTATTATTTTTAAGAAAAACTTTTTTTTAGATAAATTTAAAATAATAACTAAAATCTTTTTTTAAAATAATAACTAGAACCGTTATTTATTTTATTTTATTATTGTTCAATTCAAATTTCATTATCATATTGTATTTGCTCCTCTCATGTAACCTCGCGAACTTAACAATCGCTCTTTAAATTCTGCCTTTAAATTTCTGCTTGCATGGTTTAAATTATGACATTATCTCTCTGTTTGCATGATTCACGCGTTTACTATTATTTCTGTCACATTGCACACATCCGAAGGTTAGGTCTAACTGTTTGGCCGCCGCGCCAATAGTCCGTAAAACTTCACACATTCAATTTCAAATCCTCAAAACTACAAACTACAAACCCTAATTTTCACAAATGCCTCGCCGCAGGCAAAATTACAATTTTACCCTTAGCATTAGGTCAAAGAGCCGCCGCGCTCATTTTAGGGTTTCCCGCCGTGGAATCCCTAATTTAACCCTAATTACAACTTAACATTTCAACGTAGAGATTTGGAGTTTCTACACTCCACGTAAGCGTGTCCCTAAGATGCGTTTATTCCCCTTGAGACCTTGACCACAGTCAAGAAGTTTCTAACCTCCCTATTGAGGGGAACTACGATTACTCTGATTCCACTCCCGTAAGGATACGTAGGCACAAGATGCGATGTCTTGCCGAGTAAACTTAGAATTAACCCCCTTTATTATTTATTATTGCTTATTTATATTTTATTTATCTTTGCTATTTAATTATTTTGCTTATTATTTTGTAATTGTTTCTTGGATGTAAAGTTGTTTAATTATTTAATTATTATTATGGTTAGTAATTAGGGAGTTAACAACATGTATGTAATATTAAAATAAATTTAGATCACTTTTAAATAAAGATAATTAAAATAAACACGTCACACACGTAAGTCGATTTTAATCGCCGTCTCACTTCCTAAGGATATCTCTCAAGTTGCCTACGAATAATGGTTAAGTGGGGTGTATAAAGCAAGTCCCTCAAATAGAAAAATCATCAGAGTCCCTTATGGTTGCCTTTACGAATCGAGTCCCTTTCGAAAAATGATGATGGCCCCTTATATGTGCTTATTACATCCCACAATGGCCTTCAAAGTCAAATTGTCCCTCACATGTCCCTTAACATCCAAAGTAAGGACTACCTACTCCATTATAGTAGGGATAGTCTTACTAAAGGAAAGAATGAAGAATAAGAAAGACCTTTAAACATTAGGGTAGGTTACTCCTAGGTGCTTGCTCACTTCAAAACTGTTTCACACTTAAACAAATTTTCAACAAGTTTTCAAACAAGTTCTTAACACATCCTTACATGGATTATTTATTAACTATTCTGAAAATTTTCTATTCACACACTACACTTTCAAAACAATTCAAAAGTGAGCTTAAGTACCTAAGAGCCCATGGATAACCATGGATGAAAAGGGTGCTAACACCTTCCCTTTTCATAACCTATCCCCCGGACCCAAAATATTCTCTAAGGTCTTTCCTGTTCTTTTATAACCTTTCCTTATGGATAAAATAAAAGTCGGTGGCGACTCTTGCTATCCGCAACATTGTTTAAAGTCAGTTCTCCCACCGTGTTACAGAACTGGCGACTCTGCTGGGGATCTATTTAAGAGGGGTACCCTTAGGAATTAAGATCACTTTAAATTGTTTGCCTTTTTTGCTTTATTATTATATTGTTGGGGTGCTCTTATGTGTGAAAGGTCCTAACCCGGATCTAGTGTACCTTAGGTAAATGGCAATAGACCAAGGAAACTGTACGACGTATATCGATACGGTTGATCTGGTGGCCATAGTTAGTGCGACTTCTTGGTTGGTGCTTATATTCCTTAAGTCAAGTTGAGGATAATATTGAGGCTGCCATATGTTGTCAATGCACTAACTGACTTTTAGAACCCTAGTTAACTCATCTTGGCCTTTAGAAAGTAGTGAGGTAACCGGCTTTGGTGCAGACTGAAGTTGGTTGACACTCGATACTACGCTCATTGAGATCTTAAACTTGGAGGGTTTTGGTTGGCAAGTAAGTTGCCTTCTGAACAACCACCCTTGTGAAGGATCAATGATATTGAGATCCCTTAGAACCTGGTTACTTTTGTAGGACAGGATGAACCATCTAACTTCAGGGGAGGGTACTTGCCTTTGAACCTCATGCAAGCCTTTAAACCTAGGGCTATGGCGTGACTTGTTTGTGTGTGCCACATGTTTGTGATTGAGCATGACATCATGACATCATCATGCATCATAAGCATATCATTTTCCCTAACCATTTCAAGGACCAAAGGATTTATCTTTGTTCTTTGTTGCAGGTCATGGCTTCTGCTCGTAGAAACACCATCAGGATCAACTTTGTAGGGATACCTGCTAAGCTCAAGGAGTTGGTTTCCCTAGTGCCTGATCATTCCCAGTTCAACAAAAGACATGGTCACTTATTGGATCTAGTTACTTCAGGGTTCAGTGAAGACATGATGAGTGTGCTGTTTCAGTTCTTTGACCCTAAGCACCATTGCTTTACATTTCCTGATTATCAGCTGGTTCCAACCATGGAGGAGTTCTCTAAACTTCTGGGTATACCTGTTCTTGATCAGAAGCCATTCACAGGCTTAGAGAAGGAGCTTAAACCAGAAGTTATTGCTGCAGCTCTACATCTGAAGAAGTCTGACATTGTTCTAGAGACGAGAAGTGGAGTTAAAGGTATTCTTGCCAAGGTATTAGTGGATAAAGCTCAAATGTTCTTGAAGGCTATGAGCTACGATGCTTTTGAGGAGATCTTAGCCTTATTGATTTATGGCTTAGTGTTGTTCCCCAATCCTGATCAGTTCATAGACGTTCATGCCATCAACATATTCCTGAGTCACAATCCAGTGCCTACCTTACTTGGAGACATCCTACATTCTCTTCACACCCGTACTACAAGGGCAAGAGGAACTTTGATGTGCTGCATATCTTTACTTTCTAGGTGGTTTATTTCTCACCTTCCTCGCTCAGTAATGAAGAATGAGCAAGGGTTCAGATGGTCCAAGAGGATCATGTCACTTTCTCACTCAGACATCCATTGGTGCTCCAGATCTATGGAGAATGTCACCATCATTGACCGTTGTGGGGAGTTTCCTAATGTGCCACTTCTAGGCATAAGAGGAGGCATCACCTACAACCCATCTCTAGCTTTACGACAGTTTGGTTACGCCCGGAGCGATGGTCCACATGACATGTTGATTCAGGGCATTGTGTTTGATTACGACAACGATCTTCAGGGTTACCGTCAGAGATTCATCCGAGCTTGGGGAAAGGTAAACAGGATTGACAGCAAGACACTGGAGCCTAAGTACACCATTCCTATGGAGGCTTATCTCAGATGGGTACGATTTCGTGCTCAGACACTCATGATGCCATATCCTGCCATCCTACCAGTTACCATGGAACCTGTTGCTGAAGGAGACACAGCTTATACCATCCTTCACCCAGACATGCCTACTGATATGGAAGACTTGCAGAGATCATGGATCCAACTGAAAGAGCAAAGGGATACTTTCGAGGCTCATTACAAAGCAAGCCAAGCAAGGATCCTAGAGCTAACAAAGCTACTTCATGAGGAACGAAACCTCAACTCATACCTCAACACAAAGAGGAAACGTCCATGGGAGACTTAAAACCCCATCTTTTGTACTTATTTCGTTTTCATTTTTTGTAAGCCTAAAAGGCAAAACAAGTTATTACTAATAAAAAGTTACTTTCTTGTTTGTTTAAGCAAATTTAAATCCTGCGGTCCTTGAAAACATTGCATATGCATTCCCATATCATTGCATCACAGGTTTATAATTGTGCACAGGTTTCTCATCTTCTCGCTGTTTATTTCAGCAATGGATCTTGAACAATCAGTTAAGGATCTCCAGGCACAGAATGCACAGTTCCAAGAGCTGATCCTGAACCTATCCAAGGGGCAGGATGAATTGAAGACACTGCTGGCCAAGAAGACTAAGAAGGCTAGAAGGTCTGCTGGGTTGCTCAACATGGGAAGAAGGTTCAAAGGTCCTGTCAAGACCAAGGAACATGTTGAAGACTATGAATCTGAAGAATCTGAGCAGGAGAGAGGCAGTCTCCACAACACTATGGGGGACTCTGATTCTGAGGCTAACTACTACCATGAGCCTAACGAAGACAAATTCAAGATGCTGGTGGATAGAATGGATGCTATGGAATTACAGAAATCATCTGGGCTGGATTTTGAAGATTTGAGCTTGATATCTGGGGTGGTCATACCCATTGGGTTCAAAGTTCCTACATTTGTTGTCTATGATGGGGTCTCTTGTCCCAAATTGCATCTGAGGTCTTATGTCAGAAGAATGCAACCCCACACTGCTGATAAAAAGTTGTGGATCCATTTCTTTCAAGAGAGTTTATCTGGAGCTCAGCTAGAGTGGTATTATCAGTTGGAGAGTGTCAACATCAGAGATTGGAATGACCTTGCTGAAGCTTTCTACAAGCAGTATCAATACAATGCTGACTTAGCCCCCACTCGCATGCAGCTTCAAAGCATGTCTATGGGTGCCAAAGAAAGCTTTAAGGAGTATGCTCAGAAGTGGAGAGACTTAGCTGGAAGAGTTCAACCCCCTTTGACTGATAGGGAGTTGGTTGATATGTTCATGTGTACGCTGAATGGTCCGTTTTACAGTCATCTCATTGGAAGCTCATCATCTGGCTTCACTGAGTTGATCATGACAGGAGAGCGAGTAGAGAATGGTATCAAGAGTGGTAAGATCCAAGTAGGCACTTCTTCATCAGGTGCTGCAAAGAAGCCTCCCACTGGGAAGAAAGAATCTAATGCTGTGTATGGTCAGCCTGATCGTAACAGAAGGCATCAGTCTGTTAGTGCAGTTCATATTTCAAATCCAACTCCTGCAACAACAGAGCAGCCTCAAGGCAACCAACAGAGGGCTAGAAGACAGTTCACGAAGATCAACATGTCAATGACTCAGGCATTGCAACACTTGTTGAAAGCTGGACTTATTACCCTAAGGGAGGCCCCTCAGAATCCCAATGTTACCTCTCCCAAGTACAATCCCAATGCACGATGTGCATATCATTCAAACTGTCCAGGACATGATACTAATAACTGCTGGGTCTTGAAGAACAAAATTCAAGATATGATTGATGCTGGAGAAATTGAGTTTGATCCACCAGGTACTCCAAATGTGATTACAGCTCCAATGCCAAATCACGAGAAGACTGTCAACGCCATTGATGAAGATATTGATGAAGATCTGCATGTCTATTCAGTTATGGAGTTGAGCACACCATTGTCTGTTATCAAAAAGAGGTTAGTACAAGCTGGGATCTTTCCAGGTTGTCATGAAAATTGTCTATATTGTACCTATAAACCGGATAGTTGCTTCATTTTGAGAGATGGGATTCAACATCTCATGGATAAATATACTATAGTGTTTGAAAGAAGACCAACATCTGTAGAAAGTATGGTGGATCATCTGACTCAGGGTAAGAAGATTGAAGAGGTTGACATGGTTGACAAAGTACCACTAAGAATCACTTCAAAGGGTCCCATTAAAATCACTCATCAGGGCCCAATCAAGATTACTGCTGAAGGTCCTGTGAAAGTTGTTGCTGAAGCCAGAGTAGCTCCTCTGATCATTACCACTCCTGGTCCTATTCCTTATACATCCGACAAAGCTGTGCCTTGGCACTATGGGTCTGATGTTTACATCCATGGTGTCAAGCAGGAGCCTTTACCTGATATGCCTGTTGACATTGACAATATTGCTGGATCTAGCAAGATCACTCGTAGTGGAAGAGTCTTCTCTCCTCCAGTTGCTTCTAAGAGTGCAGTTACTCCTGCTGTTACTTCCACCACTGATGCTCGGGGAAAGGGTCCTGTTATTGAGCCTGTATCTACTGATGTGCCAGCTGCTGATGACCTCTCTAAGCAGATGGAAGAAGTATTGAAAATCATTCGCAAGAGTGATTATGATATTGTTGATCAGCTGGGGCATACTCCCTCAAAGATTTCTATGCTCTCCCTGTTATTATGTTCTGAGGCTCATGCCAAGTCATTGATCAAGTTTCTAAAGATGGCTCATGTACCCAGTGCAATTTCTGTGGATCAGTTTGAGAATTGTGTTGCTCACCTGACCTATGACAATGGGTTAGGATTTTCTGATGCTGACTTGACCCCTGCCAAGAGGGATCATAACAGGGCCTTGCATATTTCAATTGAATGCAGGGGCACTACCCTGTCTCATGTGCTGATAGACAATGGTTCCTCTCTGAATGTGTTGCCTAAGGAAGTCCTGAACAAGCTGAGTCCTGAAGATACGGTATTGAAGCCCAGTAATATTGTGGTAAAGGCTTTTGATGGTTCTAGAAGAGTAGTGCATGGGGAAATTGATCTTCCAATCAAGGTTGGCTCTCAGGTGTTCACTGCTACATTCTATGTGATGGATATTCGTCCTTCGTACTCATGTCTGCTTGGTCGTCCCTGGATCCATGGGGCAGGTGCTGTGACCTCCACATTACATCAAAAGTTGAGATATCCGGTGAATGGAAAAGTTGTTACTGTCTTTGGAGAGGAAGAATACTTTGTCAGCCATGTAAACACTTTCAAGTATCTGGAAGTAGAAGGTGAATACATTGAAACTCCATGTCAGTCATTTGAAGTGGTTCCCTGGGCTGTTAAGGATTGTGTGACTCCTCCTGCTGTGAAGAAGGTTCCTGTGGTCATCAGAAACCCTCCAACAATGGCAATGGCCTCCCTCAATGATGCAAAAGCTGTGGTGGAAGAAGGTGGTTGTACTATTTGGGGTCAGCTTCCTGATATTCCATACAAGTCTGACAAGTTTGGTTTGGGTTTCACTGCAGAGTCCCAGAAGGCTGTTCGTCATGCTCGTGCTGTTCGTATCACCAATCAAGGGGTTATCAATGCTGTGGGAGATCAAGATGAAGACTACAACTTGGAGGCATGGATTTTTCCTACTGTGGGTGCTGGACTCAATAATTGGAAAGCTGAAGATGTTATCCTTATCTCCTTTAGTCAGGAGTAAATACTATTACTGTGTTATGTTTTTAAATTTATAATTTCTGGAACAATTAAAACTTTCAAGCCATGTGCCTTACCCGGGGCACAATGGTGTGCTTGTTACGGGTTGTCATTTCATTTGCATACTTCATTCAATAAAATCAGTGGACGTTTCGTTTTCGTAAATATTGTGTTCCTTGTCTTTCTTTTTCTTTTATTTTTGCTTTATCAGCTATGTGTTCTTACACACACCCACGTCACTAAAATGCAGACCCTCATCCACTCTGGATCCAGTTGATAACAGTTCTACTATTGCCAATTACAATTTCGAGAATCCGATCTATCAAACTGAAGACGGAAACGAGGACGATTGTGAAATACCTGTAGAGCTTGCTAGGTTGTTACAACAAAAAGTGAAAGCTATACGAGAGATGCCAGCTCCCCGTACTGAGAAGGAGGTTAGAGGTTTCTTGGGACGATTGAACTACATTGCAAGATTTATTTCCCAATTAACTACCATCTGTGAGCCAATCTTCAAGTTGTTGAAGAAAGATCAGGTGATGGAATGGAATGATGAGTGCCAGACTGCCTTTGATGAAATCAAGAGATATTTGCTAGAACCTCCAATTTTAATGCCACCAGTTGATGGAAGACCCTTGATTATGTATTTAACAGTATTAGACAACTCAATGGGGTGTGTATTGGGGCAACATGACGAGTCTGGTCGAAAAGAGCAAGCAATATACTACCTTAGCAAAAAGTTTACCGACTGTGAAACAAGATACTCACTGCTCGAGAAAACTTGCTGCGCTTTGGCATGGGCTGCTCGCCGACTAAGACAGTATATGTTGACCCATACTACCTTGTTGATTTCGAAGATGGATCCAATCAAGTACATATTTGAGAAACCTGCTCTCTCCGGAAGAATTGCAAGATGGCAAATGATCTTGACGGAATATGATATACAGTATACTACTCAGAAGGCCATTAAGGGGAGTGTTGTTGCTGATCATTTGGCTCATCAAGCAGTAGGTGATTACCAGTCAATGAATTTTGAGTTCCCTGATGAAGACATTATGTCTGTTACCAAAGAACCTGGACAGTATGACGGACCTGAACAAGGATCCCGATGGACTATGGTTTTTGATGGTGCCTCCAATGCACACGGTAATGGTGTTGGTGTTGTGATTAGTTCCCCTGAAGGTTGTCATACCCCGATTACCGCCAGACTTTGTTTCTATTGTACCAATAACATGGCTGAGTATGAGGCATGTATCGTGGGTATGCAAGTTGCTATTGATTACTTCACGAAGTGGGTAGAGGCAGCTTCATTTGCATCTGTGACTAAGAATGTTGTGGCTCGGTTCATTAAGAATAATCTCATATGTAGGTATGGTATCCCTGAAAGGATTATCACTGACAATGGCTCTAATCTGAACAACACTATGATTACTGATCTCTGTACGCAGTTCAAGATTAAGCATCACAACTCTTCTCCGTATCGTCCAAAGATGAATGGGGCAGTTGAAGCTGCTAATAAGAACATTAAGAAGATTGTACAGAAGATGACTATTACTTACAAGGATCGGCACGAGATGTTACCATTTGCTCTGCATGGTTATCGTACTACAATACGTACTTCAACAGGGGCAACCCCATTCTCCTTAGTCTATGGTATGGAAGCAGTTCTGCCTATTGAAGTTCAGATCCCCTCCTTGAGAATTATGAAGGATGCAGGCTTGGATGAAGATGAGTGGATTCAGACTCGACTTGACCAGATAAATTTGATTGATGAGAAAAGGTTAGCAGCAGTTTGTCATGGCCAGATGTACCAGAAACGGATGATCAAAGCTTTTAACAAGAAGGTTAAGCCAAAGGTATATCAGGCTGGTGACTTGGTAATCAAGCGTATCATATTACCACAGGGTGATCCTAGGGGCAAGTGGACTCCAACATATGAGGGACCATTTGTAGTCAGGACAGTGTTCTCAGGAGGTGCCATGATACTGACTACAATGGATGGTGAAGACTTCCCACAACCTGTAAACGCAGACATAGTTAAAAAATACTACGCATAAAAAGAGACCCGCTAGGTTGACAGGCCTAGGCAAAAATAAGGGCATCCCGGCAAACCAAAAGGGTTTGGGCAAAAATTAGGGATATATATATAAAAAGATGTACACCCGGCAAGTCGAAAACCTGAAAAGGCGGCTTGGGCAAAAAAGGGTATCCCGGTGGATTGAAAACCTGAAAGGGCAATCCAGGCAAAAGTTAGGGATTAAAGCGTATGACTATGTCTCGTTTGGATCACTCATGAAACTGCAACCAGTTGTACTACTTACTCAAGCTCAAACAGATAAAGCTCAATCCAATCGTTTCCGTCTCAACAGCAAGAAGATGAGATACTTGAGTGGCAATAGTAGAATTGAAACTCAATAGGATTATTTCCCACATAGCTGATTCTTTTTGTAAAACTCCATGACAAAATTCTCTTACTAGGGTTTATGTCTCCTTGTACAAACTTACCCGTGTATGGGTCACTTTTGATATAAATAAATTCCATCTTTTGAATCCAGATTTACTTTTACCCTGTTTACATAAGCGAAACGTCCATTGGTTGTGTTTGGATGTATGTATGCCTTTGAATATGATTGATGTTTACCAGAAATGCATGTATGCTTTTAATATGATTGATGTTTACCAGAAATGCATGAAAATGCAGTAATAGTATTTACTAAGGACGAACGAGGGAAGGATTTCAACGAAGCTTCGCCGGTTCATCTTTACAAGACAGTTACAAACCATCAGTAGGACTAATCCATTTTCACAAAGTCTAATCTCCCCTGGAATTTATATCCATCTCTTTTATCCTCATACGGATATACGGGAAATTACTTTCCAATAAGGGCACGATGAACGAAGACGGGATGTTATACTTATCCTACTATCAAACGAAAACGAAGGTTATCTATACCCTACTATCCCCAACAACGGGAGGTTATCTATACCTTGTTATCCCCAACAACGAGAGGTTATCTATACCTTGTTATCCCCAGCAGACGGAGGGTTATATATTCTTCAACGAATCGGGATTTATTTTCCTTGGCCAGCAGTTGTTATACAAGGATATCCAGACACTTCCAGCAGTGTCATATCATACATACATCATTTACATCATACCATAACATATATGTCTATAGTACATTACCTAAGTGCATCATGTCATACATGCATACATAAAGCATAAACTAATGTTGTTATACAGAATGCTACCTTGTTTTCAGGTTAATTATCCAACAAACAAGCTTATGATCTTTGGGACTGCTTTATTGTAACCTCAGGGTTACTTTATCCTCCTGATGAGCTTCTTATTACTTTGGGACTGCTTTATTGTAACCTCAGGGTTACTTTATCCTCCTGATGAGCTTCTTATTACTTTGGGACTGCTTTATTGTAACCTCAGGGTTATTTTATCCTCCTGATAGACTCTCATGACTTCAAGACTGCTTTAGAGCTATCCATTGCTCTATCCTCCTGAAATCATTACTTCAAGACTGCTTTAGAGCTATTGATTGCTCTATCCTCCTGAAGACATATCACATTATTACTTCAAGACTGCTTTAGAGCTATTGATTGCTCTATCCTCCTGAAGACATATTACATTATTATTTCAAGACTGCTTTAGAGCTATCCGTTGCTCTATCCTCCTGAAATCATTACTTCAAGACTGCTTTAGAGCTATTGATTGCTCTATCCTCCTGAAGACATATCACATTATTACTTCAAGACTGCTTTAGAGCTATTGATTGCTCTATCCTCCTGAAGACATATTACATTATTATTTCAAGACTGCTTTAGAGCTATCCGTTGCTCTATCCTCCTGAAATCATTACTTCAAGACTGCTTTAGAGCTATTGATTGCTCTATCCTCCTGAAGACATATCACATTATTACTTCAAGACTGCTTTAGAGCTATTGATTGCTCTATCCTCCTGAAGACATATCACATTATTATTTCAAGACTGCTTTAGAGCCATTCATTGTTCTATCCTCCTGAAATCATATCATTGCTTCAAGACTGCTTTAGGGTTATCACTATTGATTGCTCTATCCTCATGAAGACATGTTGCTACATCATTATTATTCCAGACTCCTGACAGCTTTCATCATACACCCATATTTTGAACTGCTCCCCCCCTAGTGGCATCTTTAAGCCCACTCAATCATATTCAACTAGCCATCTGTACCACTCTAGTGCACTGGTGAGTGCAAATTTTTGGGCTTTTGTGTTCAATCCCCTTCAACCTTCCAGGTTACGACTGGCAAATATACCAATCTAACCCCTCAGGTTTCAGAAAATTGAACAGGGGCAGCTGTTGCACCCCAAAATTTGCCCTCACAATACAAGACTTTGTGTTCCAAGAAGGTTCACAAGGTTCACAAAATTCACAATTGGTCAGAAGAGTTGACAATGCCCTCAGACAATGCACCTCCTAAGCAGTGCATCCAAAACTAGGGTTTTGACTTTAATCAGGCTAAATGGACTTCCAAGACTTCAAGTGAGCTTCATAACATCTTATATGTGTATAAGAACCCCCATGTCAAGTTTCAAGACTTTTCTCAAAAGTTTGCTCAGTCAGATGATCAGATAAGTCAAAAGCAGTCAATGCAGTTAAAAGGTCAAACTGAGGTCAACTGTGGTCAAACCAAAGTCAAACTTCATGATTTTTTTTTTTTGCCAACATCAAAGAGAGGTTGGGTGAGAAATATTATCATAATAACTGTAATACCCCAAATTTTGCCCTAAGATTTGTCGTCGCATTTCATTGCATTTAATCAATTACTAACAAATTTGTGTAGTCGTTTGACTTTTTGCAGGTAAATATCATATGGCATGCATTTTTTTTCTAAAAAGTAAAAATGGCACAATTGGCAGGAGGACATGTGTAAGGAGTTATGAGTGTGAGAGGTTGAGAGTTCGAATCTCACCTTTGTCACTTTTTTTTGTTTTTTATTATTTTTACTCTAAATTTTTCTATCTTTCATTAAAAAAATAACAAAAATAGTTTTTCATTATTATTTAATTATTATTTTCGTATTTTAATTAAATCATTTTTTAAAATATTATTTTTTTCACTTTTTTCTAAATTATTCATAAAAATATCCAAAAAATCATAAAATAAAAAAATATTGAAAAAAATTTTGTTCTTTTTATAATATTTTTTATTTTAGGAATCAATAGGATTATTAGTTTTTATTTTAAGTTTATTTTAATTATTTTAAATTTTATTTTTTTTTCTTAACTAATTATTTAGTTTGGGCTTTAAAATGGGCTTTAGGGACATTATTGACAATTTGGTGTTAACCTTAATTTGTTCCCTATATATACATGTGTTGCCTTGTTGGAAAAGAGGAGAGAATGAAAAAAACCTAAGAGGAGTAAGTGCCGTTTGCCGTTATTTAGTTTTCTTCTTCATCCATTACTATTGTTTCTTTTTCTTCATCGTTTACCGTTATTTCTTTTCCTTCATCTATTACTGTTGTTTCTTTTTCTTCATCTATTACCGTTATTTCTTTTTCTTTATCTATTACTGTTACGTTTATATATATATAATTTTTAAATTGTTAGAGTTTATATATATAAGATTTTTGATCGAATTATGTCGATACGATGTTTGCACATTTGTGTGTATGACGCGTGACATTTGTGTTAGTTCGATCTGGTTGCGATGATCACATTTTTGTGTGAGCAATAATACTATTTTTTGCTTAATTTCTTTTTCTTTGCGATAAATTTTGTTTCGTCCGATTTAGATCTGGTTGCGATGAGCGCATTTCTGCGTTAGCAACATTGTTGGGTTATTTGGCACATTTAAAATTCATTATTGCTTTATTATTATTATTATTATTATTATTATTATTATTATTATTATTATTATTATTATTATTATTATTATCATTATTTATTATTATTATCATTATTATCATTATTATTACCATTATTATTATTATTGTTATCATTAATTTATTAAAATTTGTTATAATATAAAAATCTGTTTTTTAAAATAAATAACATTAACATCTTTTCCAAATTAATATGAAAACCTATTATTTTTAAGAAAAACTTTTTTTTAGATAAATTTAAAATAATAACTAAAATCTTTTTTTAAAATAATAACTAGAACCGTTATTTATTTTATTTTATTATTGTTCAATTCAAATTTCATTATCATATTGTATCTGCTCCTCTCATGTAACCTCGCGAACTTAACAATCGCTCTTTAAATTCTGCCTTTAAATTTCTGCTTGCATGGTTTAAATTATGACATTATCTCTCTGTTTGCATGATTCACGCGTTTACTATTATTTCTGTCACATTGCACACATCCGAAGGTTAGGTCTAACTGTTTGGCCGCCGCGCCAATAGTCCGTAAAACTTCACACATTCAATTTCAAATCCTCAAAACTACAAACTACAAACCCTAATTTTCACAAATGCCTCGCCGCAGGCAAAATTACAATTTTACCCTTAGCATTAGGTCAAAGAGCCGTCGCGCTCATTTTAGGGTTTCCCACCGTGGAATCCCTAATTTAACCCTAATTACAACTTAACATTTCAACGTAGAGATTTGGAGTTTCTACACTCCACGTAAGCGTGTCCCTAAGATGCGTTTATTCCCCTTGAGACCTTGACCACAGTCAAGAAGTTTCTAACCTCCCTATTGAGGGGAACTACGATTACTCTGATTCCACTCCCGTAAGGATACGTAGGCACAAGATGCGATGTCTTGCCGAGTAAACTTAGAATTAACCCCCTTTATTATTTATTATTGCTTATTTATATTTTATTTATCTTTGCTATTTAATTATTTTGCTTATTATTTTGTAATTGTTTCTTGGATGTAAAGTTGTTTAATTATTTAATTATTATTATGGTTAGTAATTAGGGAGTTAACAACATGTATGTAATATTAAAATAAATTTAGATCACTTCTAAATAAAGATAATTAAAATAAACACGTCACACACGTAAGTCGATTTTAATCGCCGTCTCACTTCCTAAGGATATCTCTCAAGTTGCCTACGAATAATGGTTAAGTGGGGTGTATAAAGCAAGTCCCTCAAATAGAAAAATCATCAGAGTCCCTTATGGTTGCCTTTACGAATCGAGTCCCTTTCGAAAAATGATGATGGCCCCTTATATGTGCTTATTACATCCCACAATGGCCTTCAAAGTCAAATTGTCCCTCACATGTCCCTTAACATCCAAAGTAAGGACTACCTACTCCATTATAGTAGGGATAGTCTTACTAAAGGAAAGAATGAAGAATAAGAAAGACCTTTAAACATTAGGGTAGGTTACTCCTAGGTGCTTGCTCACTTCAAAACTGTTTCACACTTAAACAAATTTTCAACAAGTTTTCAAACAAGTTCTTAACACATCCTTACATGGATTATTTATTAACTATTCTGAAAATTTTCTATTCACACACTACACTTTCAAAACAATTCAAAAGTGAGCTTAAGTACCTAAGAGCCCATGGATAACCATGGATGAAAAGGGTGCTAACACCTTCCCTTTTCATAACCTACCCCCCGGACCCAAAATATTCTCTAAGGTCTTTCCTGTTCTTTTATAACCTTTCCTTATGGATAAAATAAAAGTCGGTGGCGACTCTTGCTATCCGCAACATTGTTTAAAGTCAGTTCTCCCACCGTGTTACAGCATCCATATGAACAAAAGGCATTTGCCTCTTGATAGGCACACCTAACAAATCAGCATATTCCTCTAGTGTGGGTGCGAGAACAAAATCCTGGAAAGTAAAGCATCTCAACGGAGGATCGTAGAACTGCAGCAGAGCGTTCAACCCATTCAACTCGAACGCAAAAGGTTTACGAACCAAACCGAGCAATTTGCCGTAAGATTTTCTGAACTCATCTCTCACAGAATCATCTGCTAAAGCAATCAAGCTAGTCAGCTGAACCACATCAGGGGAAGGGAGCTTGTAAGCCACAGTCTTCCTCAGACAACCCATAACAATACAATAGGAGGCAAGAAATCCTGGATCGGGAAAATGGTACCTGCAACACAGACACACGTTAATGAAATGCAAATGAGTATGCAAAGCAATGTAAAATGCAATCATGCAGTAGGAGATCAAGGCAACTATGTTGTGGAGATTCTGTATCAACAAAACCATAATCCTGCTCTATCAAGAACAACCACTATCTCTGATAAGAAGAAAACCCTGGCATCGGACCACAAATCTGCTCTATCAAGAACACACACATGTAGGACCATAAATCTGCTCTGTCAAGAGCAAACATCTGATAATAAGGACCTCTGATACAGGACTAAAAATCTGCTCTGTCAAGAACAAACATCTGATAATAAGGACCTCTGATATAGGACTAAAATTCTGCTCTGTCAAGAACAAGCATATGATAATAAGGACCTCTGATACAGGACCAAAACTCTGCTCTGTCAAGAACAAACATCTGCTGATGAGATCCTTAGATCCCAATCATAAACCTGCTCTGTCAAGAACAATCATACATCTGTTGATGAGATCCTCAGACCCTAATCATAAACCTACTCTATCAAGAACAAATACTCATCTGAATAAAAGGTCCTCTGATACAGGACCAAAGCTCTGCTCTGTCAAGAACAATCATATCTGATGATGAGAACCTCTGGTACCAACGAAACTGATTCACTATCAAGAAAACCAGGTAGTCTGAAGGTCAAAGTTTCCTGCAATAAACCCAACCCTGCTCACAGGTATGGACCTAAACTGACTCAAGTTCGGCATCCTATGCGTTCATCAGCGTCACAGACATTCAAGAGGGGTGATACGATACCCAGAAGGTGTGGCATCACCAGCTCATGAAGCTGCCTCACTCGGATGAATCACAAATGATCGGTCCCCAGAGTCGACAATCCTCCAAACCAACAACCCCCTCAACCCAAAGGGTTGAAAAAGAAGTCAACCGGGAGAACCTCGTCTGAGCGTGGATTTCATGAGACACTAATGCCTGCCAAGAAAGCACACGCCCACTAATTTCCACAACTCATGCTATGTTCACTCAAGCCTGGGTCTGGCTTCTCACTCATCAGAATGCCCCTCCCACAACAGCACAGATAATCATATCATACTGAAAATAACGTGCGGGAAATAAAGATGCAATAAATAAACACAACCCAACAAGTAATCATACAAGCGGTAGGATTGACTCTCGCAGGGGACGTCGGATCCCCAAACTGAATCGCATTCGGGACGTTGGATCCCAGGAAACTATCAAGTCCCCAGCAGAGTCGCCAGCTGTCGCTTCCGCGAAAATAAGGTGCCGGAAAAACAGAAGAGTCGCCACCTTTCGTCATTTATCCCTCAGAACGGGAAAGTAAATGATCGGAAAAACCTGACGAAAAGGGTAAGACAAGGTCGTCGCAACCGTTGTCTGGGTTCGGGAGTCGGTTACGCAAGGGGAAGGTATTAGCACCCCTCACGTCCGTCGTACTCGACGGGATCCACGCTTGTTGTGTTTACTGGACGAGTTGGTTTATCTATCTACCTATCAAGGCTGGCTTAAACAGAAAAGAAACTGACTCGGCAAAGCGTCGCGCTTTATGCCTACGTATTCTCATCAGAGAATGAGAAATCAAAGTCAACGTAGTTCGACCTACTACGGGTTACGGGGAAGGTGGCTCGCTAATACGTCAGTATTGTGCCTACGTACTCTCAACAGGTATGAGAGATCAGAGCTTACGTAGTTCGGGATAATACGGATCACGGGAATTCATATTCATCTGTTTTATCGAGTAGGGTTAAACAGCAGTTCCAGCAGTTAGGGACAAAGCCTGTTTGCGTTGGCGCTGAAGTTTAACGACACTCTTTTCTTCAGAAAAGCTTTCCTTTGAATTACGGGCCCACGGGGCAAAAAGGTTTGAAGTTTGTTTTCTGTCTTTTACGGAAGAAGTGTTTTTTTATTGTGTTTGCAATTTCAATCGCACTAAAGACTATGACCTGAGAGTGAATGCGTCGCATGTCACCCAAAGGGTGCCATACTAAACATTCAGACTGTTGGAAAGAAGCTCTCTAACAATCCTTTCTCAGATAGCTTAAGGCTCGTAACGTACGAAAGAAATCATTCATGATTACTGTATCTTAAACTGTTTTGAGATGAGAAGAGAAGGGGCTCAACTAAAGGGAGACTATCAAGTCCTACTGTTGTCATGCCAAGGATTCATCCTATGGTGGAGGTTTGAAACAGGGAACTCCTAGAAGTTATCATGCATAGGTTTCAACCTAAAGTTCTAATCATCACTTCCTTATCAAGGGAAATAAGAGTCCTAAGGGATCATGTCAATGATACGCAGAAACAGATAAAGCATCAGCTTAAACAATAAACAGATATACAGTAAACGACTGCAAAATGTATGCAATGCAAGTGAGGGAGGAAATGTGCGTGGGGCATCAGCCTCCACAAGCTCATCTCAACCTCAAGCCAGATATGAATAACTCCAATCATACAGAGGAAATAACAACATGCTATCAAGCAAAATACAATAAACTGCAATCATACAGAAGAAAAATAAAACATGCTATCAAGCAGAATAAACCACATGGGCAAGGGAACTGGGCTCTACCGAATATCCGCAAGCAAAGCCATACAGTAACAATACAAGCAGAGGGAGCAACTCAACCTCTAGTGCAATCATGCTTCTAGATTAAAGTCAGTCTAATCATGAACTTATTCTAATGCATCAAGCAAGTCAAACAAGGCACATCAGCAATACAAAAAACAGACAAGAAAGAAACAAATCAACAACCCTCTCAATTCCAAGCTTCAGCTCTTCTGACATCCATCCAATCTTCAGACTTCAACAGCTCTTCAGGACTATCATCTTTCATGACAAATATCAATTTGCTTTTCCAGGTTTCAACCCTTCAACATAAGTTTCAACTTATCCTACTTTCCCAAGCTTCAGCTCTTCAGTCAATTCTACCTTCAGGCTTCACTCTTAACTGCAAGTATCAACTTGATTCCTTCAGGTTCTCCAAGCATTAATGTAAGTTTCAACTCATCCTTTATTCCTCAAGCCTCAGCTCTACACTCAATCTCAATTGAATCCTCTTCATAAGTATCCACTTAGTCTTCAAGCTTCAGCTCTCTTTGCTTTACCAGTCTCAACTTGGTCTTCTTCTCCTACAAGCTTCAACTTCTCAGAGTAATCTTCAATCACCTAGAAGTGGCAACTTCATCCTTCAATTTTTGCTCAAGCCTCAGCTCTTCATTCAGTCTTTATTGGATCTTCAAGTATCAACCTGCTCTCCTTGCTCTTCAAGCTTCAGCTGTAATGGCCATGCTCAAGGAATCATCCTCTTCCACACTCTTCAATGAAGTCCTCATCTTCAACCTCAAGTCCCACATCTTTCAAGATACTCATACCAGAAGATAATTGATTTAATAGAGTGAGAGGAAATGATAAACAACTTACTGACAACCAAAGGAAGCCTGTAAGGGTTCATCATTATGAGAGACTGGTTCCCTCAAAGTTCTACTTCCCAGATAAAGCCACTCATCCTTCTAAAGGAGGGATGTGAATATCTGAGAAGGACTTTTAGTCATTGGGAGGAATGGAAGCACAAGATGCTTTCCATGTTTGTGAAAGAAGTTATTCTAACTACAAGGCTCTCCCTATGTCCTATCTCTTAATCTTCATCTGACACCTTCAGGCACCAACAAATCCAAAGCTCCAAGCAACTTCAAGCAATTCCAAACATTCCCCTCTTGTCTTCAACTTGTCTTCAACCTCAACCAAAGGCAAACCAAGCACAAACCTTAGTCTAAGGGAACCAAAGGAGTTTAACTAATTGAATTAGTAAATTAGGATCACCTAAAACCTAGTACTAAAGTTAGTCCTAACTAGAATACTAAAATCAATTGTAAAATCTTACAAAAAATATCTATGGGAACCTAGGTCAATCATGACTCTATCACATTAGTTTCAAAGATCAAATCATCAATTTGGACCTAGAACTAAATCCTACATTCTAAGGTGTCAACCTAAAACCCTAAAAGGAGGCATCTAAACATCAATCTAGAAAGCATACCTATTTTCATCATAAAAATGTGAGAAAATTACTATGGGATCATACATGTCTATCCTAATCACACACAAAAAATTAGGCCAAGAATCATCACCAAGAGATTACACAAAATTCTACAAAAATATGCATCAAACATGAACATTTTAATATCAATTAAAATACAAAATTCCAATTAAATCAGAAATTATATGAAATGAAAATATTTTTTCTCTAAAAAATAATAGACTCAATCATTAGTAATATGCAAAAAGAATGGATTTAATTGGATTAATATTCAATTTATTATGAATTTTACAAAAACCATGAATTAAATGGAAATTAAATGAAAATCAAATAAAAAGATTAAACACACGGTGCAAGAAGTAATCATTTTCAGTTCAAAATCTGGGTTGGGCTCGCTGGGGGGTGTGGATAACACTCAGATCACTAAGCCCAAAGCACCAAATTAATGAAACGCAGTGTTTCCTTCAGAAACCCTTCACAACTCAGAATTAAAACGTGGTCCTTGGATCTTCTCCCAGTCAATGGTCAATCCATCATCCAATGGTGAGAACTTCATCTTCTCCATTTCAAAACTCTGAGCTTCGCGCCCAACTCCGGCCACCGCCGATGGAGCTCTGATCATCCCCTTCAACCCTAGTTCTTCCTAGAGGCCTCCAATCCAAGAGGTCAAAACATGAAACACATTCCAAATCTTGCCACGAATTCAACCATACCCATAGTTTCTTCTGAAACCCCAAGAATCATCATCTCCCAATCTCAACCGAAAATGGTGATCTTCCTATTTTGTCTCTAATTGATCAAATAACCATCTGAAATCCATCCTAGGCCATTCTACAACTAATCTAGCACCTTAATTCAACCTAGTTCTACCTAAATCATGCTATAGGAAGAAGGTTACCAACCTGGAAATTCTTGAATAACAGATGCACGAATCCTCCAAATCAAGCTCTCAAATCTTCTGGACACGATCACTAAACCTCCTCCTTGCTTCTGTATGCAAAAGATTCAATGGAAAGTGCTTCAATCTTAAAACACGATGAAGAGTTGCAGGTGCTGAAAATCACTCGTTCCCACACGATCTAGCCACCAATTCTTCTTGGAAATGATCTGGAATCAATCCTTGATGCTCATGGAAGAAGAATCAATCAAGAAAATTGAAGGAAATGGAGGAATTTGGTGAAACCGATTGCACTTGCAAGCTATGAAAACTCAATCTCAAACTAAGCTCAATCCTTCAATGATCACCAACCTCTGCCATGGATTCATTCTACTCAATATATAGATGGAGTTTGGATGATCTAGAACCCTCTAGATCCTTCCAATGAGATTTTACACTTCTCATGTCATGAGATTTTGAATCACTTATCATGACATGTACAACCCTTGCAAACAGCTTGGAATTCATCCCATTCACTCTTAATTTCTCCCCTAGTGAGATATTAGAGGTGTTTAGCTTGCCAAGTTTCTTGTTCATGCCTTAATTTTGAGTTATGCATATGTTGCTTAATATGCAAGTAAGTGCTTTTCAAAGCAAGTCCACAATTTAGAGCTCAAATCAAAAATGTGGCTAAACCATTATTTTCAAAATGTTTTCTAGAGTCAAAATGATATATTACATGCCATGGTTTGGATGTGTAGGTTGAAAATATCAATTTCCAACTTTGGTTTATTTAACTTATGCCCTTATTTTAGGTCATTTTTGCAACTTTGAGCTACAAGCCTTCTCAACATCTCATGACCTTCTAACTAACCTTAAAACATCATTTTGAATAAGTTTTATGTTGAAGATTTTTCCATTTGAAGCTTGTAAATAGGAGTTATGGCCTTATGCTTGAAATGACCTGTAATCTCCAAATGACCAAAATGCCCTTGACTTGTCAAAACCATAACTTGAGTTCTACAAGTCCTATCAAGGACTTCTAGTACTCTCTAGAAAGCTAAGAGGATAAGGAACAACATTCATGTTGACCAAAAGTTCATAGGAATCATCCTTCTTGGGAAAAAGTTTGATGCAAGTGGGGTAACTTTCAAGGCCCCAGATTCACATACCTCAGATGACCTGTAACTTGTCAAAGTCATAACTTGAGCTCTACAAATCATATCAAGGACTTCTAGCACACAAATTAAAGCTAAGATCAAGCTCTACAACATTCATGTTGGAGGTAAAATGATATGACAATCACATCTTGAGCTAAACTGCCTTGAAGATAGGGGTCAAACTAGGGGATTTTACACTGTCAACCCTTAGAAACCCTAGCTTGAAACTTCTCAAACTCTCCAATCATGATGGGTTAACCTTGGAATCATCCTTATGGCATCTCAATGCATCAATCCATGATCACATGGCCCTTGAATTAGGTCTCAACCTTATTCAAATCATCAGTTGACCTAGGGTTGACCCAGTCAAACCCTGATTACACCACTCATGGCTAAGTCTCTTTAATCTTGTACAATGACCTATCTAGGCCTCATGATGGCTTTCAAGACATCTCATAAGCTCTCTCAAGGCTTTAAGTCCACATTCTTGGCTTCAGAATCATCTGAGGTCTTCCCACAATTCTCAAGCTAGGAGGCACACACCCTTGGTTTCAACCACTCTCTCTGAGGATCCTCTAACTTTTCTGACAAAGATATCAACCCTTGAACACTTGAATAGCCTTCTTGGCTAACTTCATAGTCTTGTATAGCTCTTGATTGATACTCATACCTCTTGATCTCCTGCATACATGTCAATGAAATGCAAATGATAATGCTAATGTGAATGAAATGAAACATAAGTTAGGTAAAGAGATGTTGGTCAAATTTTAGGGTGCAACATTTTTCATATCTTATTACTACATCTATAAAAGTTATAATTAGCAGTAAAATGGAATAGATTAAAAGGTCAATAAGGAACTTCACTTAACTAATCAACTCACACACTTATTTATTCACTTAACTATTATAATTAATTAAAATTTAACTTAGTTATATTTTACAGTGAGTTATTTAGTTATTGATAAGTAGATTGAACAGATTTGATTATTATTTAGGCTATAATTTATTAATAAATTAAAGAAAGATGAAAGCTTAAAATTTTAAAAGAGTAAATATTTTTATTATGTATACAGGACTGTTCCAATCAATTTGGAGACTATTCGAATTTAAAAAATACATCTAATACAGATATTTGCAATGCAATTTGAATTTATTTTAAAGAAAAATGCATTTGATTTAAAATTAAAATTAGTTACGGTTTAGTTTGGTTTTGAATAATTAGTTATAAAATCCATTTGAATCTAATTCCATGCATTTTATTTGAATGTATTTAAGTTTGAAGACTCCTAACTCTGTTATATATATTACACATAATAGTTATTTTGTTTTGGATTTATAATCACACGATTTGCACTTTTTTTAGAAGATTTATATTTTTAAATTATATGAATAATCAGATAGAGTTGATGATCAATCTTTAATTGAGTTTATTTTTTATGCCATATTTAAAATATCACGACTTTGTGAAGTCCCTTTTGGAGTTTATCCTATATTTAGTGTGAGATTAAAGAGATAAAATAGATTCATAGCATTGAAGCAATAATTTATAGGGTAGCTTTAATAATTTATATGGGAGTTTTTCTTGTTGTATTGCTTGGGACTAGAGGCCTAACTGATTACACTTTTTAAATAATAGTTTAGTTTTTCATAATTATTTAATTTAATTTAGTTGAAAGATCACATAGGTTTTGGGGTCTTTAAAATATTGAAGTCCAATGTTGTAGCATTATTTGTATATACACATGACCGACGTGACCGACCTGGTATGTATGCCATAATTTATATTTTTTATAATGAATCATTAGCATTTTAAAGAGGTTAAGGTGTTATATTTTGTATTAGAATATATCGTTTAATTTTTGGACAATGGGTCATATGTTAAGAAGTCATTTTGGTGTAATATATGTAGTTTGTCTGATAAGATTAAAAGTCCTTCAAGCGAGATATTGGATCTTTTTGATAAGATTTCTATTAAACCCTCAGACAAGACTTGTAATTAATTTTCTTAGGCTAGACTTTGATCGCACCTCTTAGACAAATCTCTGGTCCCGCCAGAAAAAACTCCAAGTCCCTCAAGCGAGGGTTTAATTAGTCTGAGAAATCTAAGCCCCTCAAGCGAAGTTATATGTAGCCTCACTGATGAAATTATAAGTCCCTTAGGTGATGCGTTGGATAACTTATTTGTATTTCCTAAAGGGGCGACAATGATCTTCGCCATGAAGTCCAACATACAAAATATTTAGAAAAATGTACCCGTTGGTCATAAACACTCAATAAATTGTTCACGGGTACATAATCATGGTATTTATTAGAAATTATAAACAATTTAACTGTAATAATATTTAAGATGGAGAGTGTTTCAGGTTCTGGGCAAGAGTGGTCCTTCCAACTCATGCAACACGTGTGCCCCGCGAGGGAGCTTCTAGATATGCGATATGGTCCCTCCTAGTTGGATTGTAGTATTCCCTGTTGTGCGGATAAAACCATTTACTTTAATACCATGTGGCCTTCTTGCATCTCTCTTGGTTTGACTTTGGAGTTATATCTTCTGAAATTTCTATACCTGGTTGCAAATTCTTTGACATGGGAGACTTCGCTCGATTCATTAATTAGTTCTATTGCACATTCCAATCTATCCTTGTTTGCTTCTTCATTTAATTTGTATGGTCACCATGAGGGTGTGTCAATCTCCACATTCAACATGGCGTTTGGTCCATATACCATTGCGAACAAAGTTTCCTCGGCGGTGGAGTGTGTGGATGGTGTGGTATGACCACAAAATCTCTTGGAGAAATTCTGCCCATAAACCCTTAGCATCATCAAGCTTCTTCGAGTCTATTCATAATTACTTTGTTTGTTGGTCTTGATTGTACATTAACCTACGAGTGTACAATGGATACAAACTTCATTTGCACTCTCAAATCTCTGCAAAAGCCAATGACCGTATCACTGGCAAACTGGGTTCCATTGTTGGAAACGATAACTTCGGGAAGTTCATACATATTGTTCCTTTGATTGGTTGCATTATGTAAAACAACATATATACAAGATGTATTTTTTGCAGAGGCAACATATGGAACAAGATGTTCCAATATGTGTTCTAGCATCCAGCCTCAATTTGTTAGCTAGATTTCATGAAGAAATATGAGTATGATTGTGTTTGTTTTTAAGAAGATTTGTTCAGTCTAAGGTTCTGTTAAAGTGTTTGACAAAAAGATTTAGTTGTAAGCAAGATGTTTTGCACATGTTGTGTGACATCTTGGCATAAGGTTTAAGCTTTGATTATCTTTATATTTCCTTCAGACTTGATGTGGCATTAACTTCTTCAGAAGATGCAAAAGTTTACATGTGGAAGAAGTTTGTTAATCCAAATCAATTTGGAAATTATTTTATTAAATCATGAATATGGATTATATGATTTAATTAAAAAGGTTTGGATTTGATTTAGTCAAATAAGACTTGATTGGATTTGCATTAAGGGAAGTTTAGGTTCGGATCTTTTTAATCCAAGATTTAATCCACAAAGAAGATTTATGCGAAGATAGCTATTTTTGATGTTCTAGTGCAACATATGGAACACGATATTTCAGCATGTGTAGTGTAACATTTGACTCTTGTCAACTGGCCATGATGCATGTTGTTAGGTGCAAATTTTCTGATTGGATTTTAATCTGATCTGTTGCTATTATTTAGCAATGCGTTTGTGTGATTCGTTTTACAGTTGTTTGAATATCAAATCAACTTAAATGGAGATTTAAATTTGAATTTAAATTAATAACAAATCATATCTTTATTTGGAGCATTTTATGGAGCAAATCAAATCCAACTATATCAACTATAATTCTTGACGAAACCAGGGCTGCTAATGCACATTACAAAAGCCCAGAAGAAAAACTGTTATTTAAGGGGACTCAAACCTCACCTTTTAGGTGTGCAAGTTATGAAGATTCCTTGTGTTAGGGTTTATCTTTTAAGTCTTTGTTTGTGTTATTTTTGTGCACCACTCTATCACCTCTATTCATATCTTAAGGCATAGAGTTTGGTTTGTTAGTTGAGTTGTAAAACCTTGTTCCAAGATACTACTTCTATAAGCTTGAGAACAAAGTATTTGTGTTAATTGCACACCGCACTATTTAGCAATCATATGCCATAGTAGTTGGTTTATTTAGTTGAGTTGTATATTCAATATTAAATCATTGTGTTTATTGATGTTGATCACTTGATATTGGTGATTGAGGGAAAGTGAGAGGGGATTATCATATTTAGGATGAGTTCTAAATAGAAAGACACTAGGGTAGAAGTAAGAATATGGGCATTGAATAATGAACTTGTTCATCAAAGACAATTTGTACTAATTTTATAGAATAATGTATTTTATTTCTTGGGTAGAGTGCCCCACATGTGTAAGTGTGGTTTCACCGAATTAGGTTAACAATTATTGTGTTCTTTATTGCTTTTGTGCTTTACCATCATGTATAAGTTAAATTTTCAAATCTTGGTAGTAAACTGGTTTTTCTAGTATACAATGTTCCAGACATCGTGTTTGACATCTGTCCCGAGAATCTGTCATCTATCATAAATCAATTGTACATGTTCTCCCAATCATCTGGTCCAAAATCTGTCCTCGTGAGAACATAATTTCAATTGGCATCAGAGCAGGCACCCTATTCTGTTTAGGTGTGTTCCAGGGTTCTTATTCTGTTCAAGATGAAGTATTTCAATGAAGGAGGAGCGATTCATCTAAATAAGATGTTTATCATCTATATTAGTTTAGTTTTGATGAAGACAAAAACTTATCAAAGAAGAAAAAGTTTGAAATCAAGAATGCATAAGCTTATGGATATTTTGGAAGTAAAGAAAATTGATCTTGATGTTAAGGTACTGAATTTCAATTCATTATGTATAAACTTTAGATGCTCAAAAAATAATACTCATGTTTATATCTAAAGCTCTCAAATTATCATGCATAAAAATACTTGAAGTAAATGCATAAAAAGTTAAATTTTAAAAAGTTGTATGAACTTTTTAAGTCAGGTTTGTTGCACTTTTAAGTCAGGTCTAGTTAACTGATTTAACAAAACCTGTTGTTGTTTGAAATTTGAAAATTTGTTTTAAATTCAAAATTCGTCCAACGCTTTTTAAGTCGGGTATCTGTTTAACCGACTTAAGAAGTCTTGTGCATAATTTAAAATTATGTCTTTTTCATGAACCATTGTCATTCTAAACTAATGCAAACCTTCAGGAAATTGTCTCAAACTTTTATATCAATTTATAGAGGTTTCTTAGGATGTATTTAAGGTAAAAAGATACATCATTACTTCAAATTACCTCTTCCATACAAATTTTAATACAATTAAAATTAATTTTCTAAGTGTTCATTCATTTTAAAAATGTTGAAACTTTGTGCATAACATTCAAGTCATTTATAAAAGTTTCATAGTATTTTTTGAGCACTTAAGGTTCATATATTATTGAATTGTATATTGAAAGAGAAGATCAACTGTCTATTAAAATTGATTCAAGAACAACTTCATATTTTCAAATTTGTTCAAGTATTGTAATTAATCACCAAGTGTATGGTGACTTAATTTATAAAGAAAGTGTGTACTTTCTAAAAGTGTTTGTAAATAGAAATGATATATTTTCTATTTGTAGTGGAAAAGTTCTTTTGAATTTGTTTGATTCAAAGTACACCATAATTGTTGGTTTTTGAAAATCAAGGAAGTGGTGTGCTTCTTTATTGTTGTTAGAAGATTGTAGGAGAAGTCTTGGTGTGAGGCTTGTACAAAGATCTAACAATAGTGAAAATCTCTTACGGTGTGAGGGAACTAGATGTACCCTTGATTGATAAGGGGAACTAGTATACAACATTGTGTTCATTTACTTTTTCCACTCTTTATTTTTCTATTTCTTATTCATTCATTTATTCATAATAAAATTACAAGAAAGCAGAAAAAGTGCTTAAAATCTCTAAAAATACCATTACACCTAATTCACTCCCTCTTAGGTTGTGCACTCAATACATATAGTTCATAGATCAAAGACTATTTATCCTCCAAAGAATAGAGCCAAAGGCAGTTATGAAGATTCTGAAGACCAATAAGAATGTAATTCTGAAGAAATTCTCATACTTGCTAAGATCTTTAATAAAGTCATGGGGAAACTTGACAAGAGATATGAGAATAATGTGCCTACCAATGTCAAAAATATTCAACATACAAAAAAAGGACTGCGAATGAGAAAATCTGAACTATTCTTACAGATGCAAAGGGGTCCAATGTCTTAAATGCAAAGATTTTAAACAAATTCAAGCTGAATGCTCGAGTGTTTCAAGGAAACAAAGAAAAATCTACCATGTCACTAAGGATAAGATTAATGAAGAAGGTGGATTTAATTAAGGAAACAATGTTGTGACTTTCAAATACATAAGAGAGGTTATACATATTGGTGAGCCATCAAATTAAAAGTGTATTACTCCTCTTCAGAAAATAGATTGCAGAATGTTAGGTAACATGTCTCAACATCTTGTCAAACATGTATACTAGAAAATAGAATGCAGAATATCAGGTAACATGTCTCAACATCTGGTCTAATATGATTACTAACACATTAGTTGTGTCTACTCCAATCCCATGTACCATTGTAAGTTGTATGATAGGAAACCACTTCATCAACATATGTATCCTTAGTGGAATGGGAAGTCTCAAAGGCGTCATCGAAAAGTTTGGCATGGCAGGCCTAATATTCTTATTCATATTTCTTGCTCCTCCCATAAGGTATTCTCTTGTGAAGATTGGTATTTAGAAAGTAGATGCAATAGACAATTGATAGGATAAATAAACTATGTTAAATTTTGTGATAGCTAGAAGAGAAAGAAATTTGTTAAGATGAAGATGTTTGTTGCCACTGTAGAGCAGAATGTTGAGGGTCGTGTTTTAGACATCATGGAAGACATGTTAGAAAATGAAATTAAGCTTGAGGTTTGTTGTAGAGAAATTTGTCATATGTGTATTGATCTTAAACTTGAAGAAGGAAATTTTTATGAAGTTTGTCAACTTGAGAAGCATATCAAGATGTCATACAAGATGGTTCAACATCTTACCCATGCTTCTAAATTACCACATATGGAATTACGAGACTCGAGCAAAGAGTTTCCATTAAAGGGAAGGTTGATAGTCAGGCTAGAGGTCCTCCCAACATTGAACAACCAACAGTGGTTTAAAAGAATAAGCTAAATAAGAATAATGATTATGGCATAATTCTTCTTATTGAAGTTGCTTCTCATATCTCTAGAGTTTTGATCAATAAAAAACATGATATCGTGTTTGTTGAAGCTGATATTGGTTTTCCTCTGGGTCAGTTAAACTTTAGTCATAAGATATAAGTTCCAGATACTACTATTCACAATATTCCATATGTTGATAAGTATGATCTAGCTGCTGACAGAAATGTGATTGACGTCCCACTCATGTATGGTCTTATGAGAAATCATCTCATTCAAAAGTATATTGGCGAGGAGAGCCAGAAAATCAATCTGGGAATTTAAGATGCTGATAAATATGTGTCAGATAATTTGTCTAACATGTTGACAAAGTCCTAAATTCACAAGGAGAATAATGATGCGACCCTTGAGAACAATTATGTGAGTAATGATGATAGTGTCCATTAAGATGTTGAGGTTGATACTATTGTAACCCATGTTGGTGTTGTTAATAACCTTGATGGGAAAAGAAAAATTGCATTAAAAAAAAGAAGGATTATGCAGTAGAAGATGTGGAGAAAAATGTTGAGACATTGTGTAAAGATGTATATGAAAGCATATTTCTCAGTTGTGTTGTCAATAGCAAGTGTTCTGGCCTGGGCCCCGAGCTGAAGTATGCTGGCCCAGCCCAATAATGTTCCACCAGGCCCTACCCTGTCCGGGTACCGCGTCGGGCACAAGATCACTGACACGCTAGAAAGGTCCCTCCGCGAGGAAGAACCGTCCCAACCACCCGGGCAAGCGAATCTCCCGCACGATCAAACACCGCTTTTCGCGGGCGGTACTCCCCATGCCACCGAGTAAGACCCACGACTCTCCCGCGTCCACGTGTGCTCCCCTCCATGGGGAGAACAACACACCTCTGGGGAACCTCACGAACTCCCTTCCGCGGGGAGAACAACGTGCCCTGCGCACGTTCTCCACGTGCTCCCCTCCACGGGAACACGTCACCTAACCAACTGACCACCTCCGAAAGAGCAGGTCAAACCCACTTTCCGGAGATCACGGGACAGTTGAACTAGGGCGAAGACCACGTTCTGGTCTTCACTATGCCACGTAAGCCCTAGTAGTCACCTGGGTTGGGTCTGGCAATCCAGCCCAACACAAGTGACCATTGGCCCAACGCTGGGGTCTCTCTATAAATACCCTTTTTTCACAAGAGGGTCAGGTAATTCACTTCTTACCCATTTTCTGTACTTTGCTCTCGCTCTGCCCAACTCCTTACTTTGGCATTAGAGTGTTTTGCAGGTACACCCCCCTTATCCTCCTCATCACTGGTGAACAGAGGGCAGTCCAGCAGCGTGTGGCCAGCCCGTGATCCCCTTCTGATCAGGTCGGATCAGTGGCGTCGTCTGTGGGAACAAAAACCTCCTCGTTACTCCGAGCAGAAAACCAAAGTTTCACCAGCACTCCACGATCATGGTTAGCCCACACCACGACGATACCGTGCGTAAATTCGTATTCAACGCCATTGCCAACGACAGCATGCAGATGGAAACGTCACGCCCAGCGGAGACCGACGAGAGAGACGGCCAAACTGCTTCTCCGTCGTCCGCAGAACCGATACGCCAGGCCGACCACTGGCCCCCGAGCCCAGCGACATTCCAACCCATTCCTATCCCGGCAGGAGCGGACCCAACGGTGGCCTCCCTTTTGTGGCCATCAACCAGACGAACCAGCTGCTGTTTCAGCAGAATGCACGAATTGGAGCGCTGGAGCGGGAGGGCCCCCCAAGGCCCCCCACGGGGAGACCAGAATGGGGGCTCGAGGAGTCCCTCACCTCAACCCAGAAATCCCCGACCTCGGCTGGAGAGACCCCGAGCAGAAGTGGTGCGAGAGCGCACCAGATCCCCGGCGAGACTAGTTCGCGGGAGACGGCAGAACACTTCAACGATCCCGGCCAGTAACCCGTGCGTCGAACCCTCTGCCAGGAGGCTGAGGCCCCGAAACCAGGTGCCTATTCTAAACGGGCCCATCTCCTCCTCAGTCACCCGCTCTCAGCGACGAAGACGACTACCGGATTCCATTGTCCCGGAAATCATGGGCGCCCCCATTCCCCACGAGATGGAGAAGCCCCCGACGCTATTGACGTACGACGGCACATCCTACCCGGATGATCACTTGGAAGACATCGAGGCCATGCTCGATTATCGAAACGTCCAAGGAGCTATCAAGTGCAGGTTGTTCCCGAAGACCCTAAGGAAAGGCGCCATGACGTGGTACAAAAGTCTAGAGCCCGAATCGATTACATCCTGGAGAGTCCTGAAGGACATGTTCTTAAAACACTTCACAACATCCTGACGCCACCCGAAGATGGAAGTCGTCCTCGGCGCGATAATCCAAGCCCTCAACGAGCCTCTCCGAAAGTACATCGAAAGATTCACCCGGGAAGCGGTGCAGGTAACGACGTCAGACGAGATGAAGCATTACCTAATGGAACAGGGTCTATGCCACGACTTCAAGTTCTATGAGGCCGTAGGCATACACCGGCCAACCTCCCTGCAGGATTTCCTCGACAGAGCCGCGCATTATATCCGATTCGAGGAAACCCAAGCAGCCAACTCCGCACGAGACACCCGAGACAGGGAGGCCCCCCGCGGGCACCGAGATGACGGAGCCTCGAGCCAGCGGTGGGGAGGTGACCGTCGTCGGGAAGATCGCCCCCGCGAACAACGCGAACAACAAGAGCAACGCGGCCCTACCGGCCGATTCATGGAATACACGGCCTTAGTCGCTTCCCGCGAGCGCATACTGGCCGAGTGCACCAAACCGAATTTATCCAGGGAGGTGTCCGCTTCCCCTGGCCAACGCCCCCCAAACCCAATGTGGACAAATCAAAATACTGCCAATTCCACAGGAGCCACGGGCACGTGACCGAAGACTGCATCCATCTCAAGGACGCGATCGAAATCCTGATTAAAGACGGCCACCTAAAGAGATACACCCGGGGGGTGAGGCCCCGAGGCCAAGAAAGTCGAAGAACTCCCCTCTTCTGACGGCGACAACAGACTCCAGGTCGCGTTGTGTGTCAGCCGCCCCGAGGACTGGTTCGCGGATAGAGAGTTCGGCCTCCCCGAAGGCCCCGACCTACCCAGCGAGCCAGTACGGCCAACCAGCTGGTGGGAATACTTCGCCAGAACCATGGTCATCTCGGGTGGCACCACAAGGAGCCTGTCCATATGATCAGTGAAAAGAAAGTTTGACGAGCTTATCACGAGCAACTCCGAAAAAATGAGCACGCTCGAAAGATTTCACGATCGATCCAATCCGATCACATTCTACCTCGAGGAACTCCCCAGGGGATCCCCCAACTCCAACATTCCCCTGCTCATACGGGCGCGGATGGCGAACTTCGACGTTAGGCGCATCCTCTTCGACGGAGGCAACTCGGTGGACATCATGTACACCCACCTGTTCACAACCCTCCAACTCGACGAATCCAACCTTTCCCCCTACGTAGGCTCCGACCTTCAGGGGTTCAACGGGACGACGACGAGACCTTGGGGGTACGTGGAGCTGAAAGTCACTTTCGAAGAAGAAGAAACGGCCAGGGAGATCAGCATCTGTTTCTTAGTCATCGAGTTCCCGTCCCTCTACAACTGTATCCTGGGCAGAACGACGATAGCAGAACTCACCGCGGTGCCTTCCACCGTCCACCTAAAGATGAAGTACTACATAAAGCAAGGGGTCGTGGTGACCCTTAACGGAGACATCGAGGCCGCCCAGAGGTGCTTTGAGACCGCGCTGAAAGGTTTGGACACCATCGCTCCAGCAACCAAGAAAGCGACCCCAATCGTAGCGCCGAAGAGCGAACCAAAGGAGCTGGTCGGATCCGTGGACCTCGACAGCCGCTTCACCGAGGAACGCGATCACGAAATAAGGACCAGCGAAGCCAGCGAGCAGCCCGCCCACCCGGCACGCCCCGTCCCGGACGGAGAATTCGAGATTGTCACACTCGGGGAAGACAAGAGCAGAACCGTGAAGATCGGCGTCGGACTCCCAGACTTAGCGAAAAGACATCTACAGGCCTGCCTCTGCGAGAACGCCGACCTCTTCGCATGGAGCGCCGCAAAAATGCCCGGACTCGACCCCGAGGTCGCTTGCCATCAGTTGTCCATCAGCCCGACCGTGAAGGTCGTAGTTCAACGTAGGCGTAGACAATCCCCCGAAAAGTCGGCGGCAGCCGAAAAAGCTGTAAAAGACCTCCTAGAGGCAAACTTTATTTCGGAAGCCCAGTACTCAACCTGGTTGTCCAATGTTGTACTCGTTAAAAAGAATAATGGAAAATGGTGCATGTGTGTTGACTATACCGATCTCAACTGGGCATGTCCTAAGGACGTCTACCCCCTCCCCAACATCGACAAACTCGTCGAAAACTCTGCGGGCTTCAGGCTTTTGTCCTTCATGGACGCATACTCGGGGTACAACCAGATCCCGATGGCCGAGCACGATAAACAAAGCACGGCCTTCATGACAGCGTCGGGCAACTATTACTACAACGTAATGCCCTTCGGCCTAAAGAACGCTGGCGCCACGTACCAACGGATGATGAACAGTGTCTTCCGGGGCGAAATCGGCGACATGCTCGAAGTATACATGGACGACATGATCGTCAAATCCTGCACGGAAGCCGACCACACGGCCCACCTCAGGAAGGTCTTCGACACCGCGAGGACATGCCAAATGCGCTTCAACCCGGAGAAATGCACCTTTGGTGTCCGCGCAGGAAAGTTCCTCGGCTACTACCTGACCGAGCATGGGATCAAGGCAAATCTGGACAAATGCCACGCCTTTTCGGAAATCACCACACCCACCACGAAGAAGTCCATACAATCCCTGCGTGCTCGCCTCACTTTCCCGGTTCATCGTCAAATCTGCACAGCACGCCCTCCCTTTCTTCAAACTACTCAGGAAGGAGACCATGTTCGAATGGAGAAAGGAATGCGAGCAAGCCCTCCGCCACCTCAAACGCGTCCTATCCGAACCACCGGTGCTGACACGTCCCGTGATAGGTGAAACCCTATACCTATATCTGGCCGTAGCTAACGAGGTCGTCAGCGTCGTTCTCATCAGAGAGACCGAAGAGGGCCAACAACCAATCTACTTCACGAGTAAAGCCCTCCACAGTCCCGAAGTCCGATACCAGCTGATCGAAAAAGTCGTCCTAGCCGTCATCACCGCAGCGCGCTGGCTCCGACATTACTTCCTCGCACACACCAGTGTGCTCCGCACCGATCAGCCCATCCTCCAGCTCCTCGGCCGACCCGACATGGCCGGACGCATGCTGAAATGGTCATTAGAACTATCTGAGTTCGACATCGTCTACGAAAGCCGGAAAGCCATCAAAGCTCAAGCCCTGGCCGACTTCGTTGCCGAGATGACCTCCTAACTCGACCCCACCACCGGGAGCCACATATGGACCATTTTTGTGGACGGCTCCTCCAACTCCACGGGAAGTG
Source organism: Lathyrus sativus (assembly GCA_963859935.3). NCBI lineage: Eukaryota > Viridiplantae > Streptophyta > Magnoliopsida > Fabales > Fabaceae > Lathyrus > Lathyrus sativus. Next base: position 570,768,741 of record OZ012740.1, on the reverse strand, counting down.
GAGCCGACATCATCCTCGACAACGACGAGGGCACCCTTATAGAGGTCTCCCTCACGCTGGCTTTCCCGATGACTAACAACCAAGCCGAGTACAAAGCGTTCCTGGCCATACTTCGCCTGGCATCAGACCTCGGGGCCAGAGACATCAGAATCCACACAAATTCCCAGCTTGTTGCTTCGCAAGTATGAGGAGAATATCAAGCGAAAAACGACAACCTCGCCGAGTACTTAGCACTTATCACCGAAAAACTGCAAAGTTTTGACTCCGCAGAGATTCAGCATGTCCCGCGCGAGCAGAAAACCTGCGTTGATATCCTCTCAAAATTGGCGAGCACTAAAAAGCAAGGAGGCCACAAGTCAGTCATCCAAGAAGTCTTATCACAACCGAGCACCAAAGCGACCACCACCCCGCTCGACATCAACGCCATCGGAGATACCGACTGTTGGATGACACCACTACACACCTACCTCAGCACCGGCCGCCTACCGACCGACTCTAAAGAGGCAAGCGCGACCTAGCGACGAGCCTGCTCGTACGTCCTCCTCGAAGGCAAACTATATCGCCGAGGCTTCGCGATCCCACTCCTCAAATGCATCGACAACTCCCAGAGCGCAGCCGTCCTAGAGGAAATCCACGAGGGCATCAACGCGCAGCACCTCGGAGGACGGTCCCTGGTGAGAAAGGCCCTACGAGCAGGCTACTACTGGCCCTCGATGCAAACGGACGCGAAGGAACACGTCAAACAATGTGACAAATGCCAAAGACACAGGGACATGTACCTCGCTCCACCAACCGAACTCAAATCCCTCTCATCCCCGTGGCCATTCGCCTGGTGGGGGTTGGACATCCTCGGGCCCTTCACCCTGGGGTCCTATCAGAACAAATATCTCATTGTGGGCGTAGACTACTTCACCAAATGGATTGAAGCCGAAGCCCTGGCCAAAATCACGGCCCACAACATACTCCGATTTTACAAACGAAACATCCTCGCAAGATTCGGAGTCCCGCTCGCCATCATCACCGACAACGGCACACAGTTCACGGACAAAAACTTCCGCGACTTCGTCACTAAGCTCGGAACCAAACACTATTTCACCTCGGTCGAGCATCCCCAGACAAACGGCCAGGCAGAATCCGCGAACAGGGTCATACTTAGGGGACTAAAACGACGACTCGGCGACGCAAAGCGGGCATGGGTCGAAGAGCTCCATAGCGTCCTTTGGGCATACCGTACTACGCCCCACTCAACCACAGGGGAAACCCCATTCCGCCTCACGTATGGAACCGAAGCAGTGATCCCGGTCGAGATACGCGAGCCATCCAGACAAACTGAAGCTCCCCTCGATACCGACGACAACAACGTCGCCTTACAAGAGGAGCTCGATCTTGTCGAGGAGATTCGCTCAGGCGCAGCCCTCCGGGAACCCCGACTGAAACAACAAGTGGCACTTCGCCATGACAATAAAGTCCTGAAACGCAACTTCCAGATCGACGACATAGTTCTGCGCAGAAACCAGAAAGACTCACACGAAGGCAAACTGGCTGCGAATTGGGAAGGTCCCTACCGTGTCCGCGACAAGACGGAGCACGAGGCCTACTACCTCGAAAACCTGCACGGGGAACAACTAGCTCGACCATGGAACGCCGAGAAACTTAAACGATACTACAGTTAAACATTGCCCGCGACGACCCATCGTCACGGCCACTGGGGGGGCGACATGGTACCACCGCACCTCCTCGCGTCTCCTAAACGACCAGACCAAAAGCAAGCCCTACCTTTGTGTGCGCGAGCAGACGGCCTTGCTCGGCGGGGAACACCTCGACCGAGATTCCCCACCGACGTACCAAAATCGGTAGGACACCCAGCTCGCGATGTGACGTCCATGCCACGGGGAGAACTACCCCCGAACCGGTTAGGCAACAACGCCGGTCAACCGGCCAGTTCCCTTCACCGTCGGTAACAAGTATTGTCGAGCTACTACCCCGGACAGGCCCAAAGGCACACTAAACATGCATTCCAAACATATATATTTCAAGCATACGAATACGAGCAGAAATAAAATGAGCATAAACAACATGCAAAAACGAGGCGCACACTTAGACAATTTTCAAAATATATTAATCAAAAGCGGGCACCAGCCCAGTAGTCAACATTACATCAATAAGGGCGCGCAGGATCGACAAAGAAAACAACGAAACACAAAATATGGCGAGCAGTCCGAAGTACGCGGGCACGCAGGCCCGAGACTGATTTAAGCTCCCTCCTCTCCATCAGCTTCAGGCTCCACACCAGGGACGACGGTGCCAGCCTCCTCGGCGCTGGGGTCAACCACCCGGCCGTCGACTATCTCATGGAAGGGGCCGATCCCATCCTCGACAAAGGCACCACCAGAGTTCACCACCCTGAGCTGAGCGACGACGCTGTTGAAGCCCACAACAAAACCATCCAGACAATCCCCTTCCAGCACGTGTATCCTAGCAAGCAGGTCCGCCCAGGTAACCAACAGCCTGTCATTGTCAGTCTTATCATCACCAGAAAAAAGATCGCCCTCGAGCTCCGCCAAACGAGCTTTCGACGCCCGTAACTCCTCCTCAATAGCCTTCAACTTCTCCTCAACGCCACCACATCTCTTGCGCTCGAGGTCAACCTCCCCACGAACCTTCTCCAGCTCTTCGATTAGCTGAGTCACCTTCCCTCGACTTGCCTCCAAATCCTCGGCTGCCTTATTCAGACGGGACTGCGCGAAGGCGAGATCCCCTTGCAGCTTCGACAGTTCGACGGACGAGCAACTCTCTTTGCTCAGGACCATCGCCATAGTGAAAGTATGCATCAACGTGGCCAAATCCTCGGTCAGAACCTGCCTCCTCGTAGCGCGGTCAGCGCCCAGAATCACCTTCACCTCCCCCGCAGGAATGCTGGGCGACCTAGCCCCATGGAAGTAGCCGGGGTGCTGGTGACAAGGAGCGATGGCGTAATCCTCTTTGGAAGACTTCGCCGATAAGTCAACAACCGGCGTACCCTCCTGAACTCTCGCTCTCTTCGGGGGCTCTTGGTATGTAGGCGACTGGCTACCGGTCGGGGACGCCGACGACCTTCTTCCATCCTGCTCCACAGAAGACTGCCCGGCCAACTGAGCCACCCGCGTCTTCGGAGGAACAGCGGCCCTTGACGCGTGCAGCTTCTTCACTCGCTCCTCGACAAAGCCATATTTCCTGCACGACAAAAGAAAAACCAGTCAGTGAAAAGCTGAGGATATCAGGTAAAAAAAGGACGAGGCGACCACCACCTAGGTAACGCAGAGCATCCTCCTCCGAGGCACACTCGAGCAGGGTCTTTGTGTTGATCAACCTCGCCGTCTCTCGAATGTTTTCGTAACTGTCGAGGATATATCGGCCGTCGGGGGTAACCAGCTTCGACAGCGGTAAGTTTCGCACGAAAGAAACTATCTTCATATAGCTGGCCATGTCCTCCTCATCAAGCTTCCCCGCCCGAACGATATACCCACTAGTTCCCCGAGAATAATGATCCAAAGACCACTCCACGTGCACCCGGGGCAGCATGACAGCCTCGCGACGACCATCCACTATCCTCTCCCCTTCCGAATATAAAGAGTGAACCCCTTCGTGCGTGATAGGGCTGACCACGAAGAAGCGTCCTTTGAAATCTCGGACAGAATCCATGTACGTCCTGAAAAGTCTGTTCGGCTGCTTGAATGACACCCAACCATGTTGACCACCCACCGACTGTCGTTGCAGATGGAAAATACGAAAGAATAGCGGCATCATGACGCCGACCTGGAGATATTGGCACACGAGCTCGAAGGCCCGAATGAAAGCCAACGCGTTTGGGTGCAGCTGCGACGGGGCCAACCTCAGCCAGTCGAAGAGGCCCAGATGGAAGTCCGAAAAGGGCAACCTGAGCCTAGCTTCTTTGAAGTATAACTCGTACATCGGAAAGCGCATATGATCGTATTTCGAGCAGATCCGATGACCTGGCCGGAGGCGGTAGACTTGCCAGTTTTGAGGATCCCCCTCTTCCCGGTCCTCCACGGTAGCGTAGGCCCCTGTTGGATCAGAAGCAAAGCAGGAGGGCATGGTGATGGGCTCCTCGGCCACCCGGTCTTCGATCGGGACGACGCGCTCATCAAAATGGGGGACGTCTGGCTCATTATCCTCGACCATTATACCCAAGACGAGCGTAGTCATTAAACACCTGAAAAGCAGAAGGTAACGGTGAATTCGATGACAGAGATCAAATTCACCCTTCCATCGCAAGTCAAGTGAAAGGGCGACGAGGACTCCCCGAGCATCGTCCCCGGTGGGTCTGACCTAACCTACAACCTCCCCGGTTCAGTACGACCCGAACTGTAAACCCACCTCGGAGGCATCCGCCGGAATAGACGTCGCTTCCCGGGACGTTCATCGGAGTAAATAATCTTTTCCCGGGGCATTCATCGGAAAAAGCTTCCCTCCCCGGGACACTCATCGGAACTAGCATCTCACCTCGGGACATTCATAACAAAAACCCTAAAAAACCCTCGAGAACAACGAAGATTTTCGCCTCTCCTCGGGGCATTCAAACAACCCCGACCACAATCAGGAAACGAACAAGAAAAGCAAGAGAAAAGAAAAAGAAAACTTACTGCGATGAAATCGACGACGGAGAACGCGACGACTGTGACGGCGGAAATATTGGACGGCGGTGAAACAGCAGGCTGGAAACTTGAAAACAAGAGGGTGAAAAGTGAGAAATAAGTTGGGGCTCGCTCATTTATACCCCTGTACGGGACTCGAAGCGTCACTAGACACTTGAGTACCCTAGGATAGCCGCCCTAGCAGCCAACCAGAATGCAATACATGGCGGAAGTAGACAGACACGTCTCTTCACCTCTCCACGCACGGAGAAATCTTCCCCAGGTCAGTCCGCTTCCCCGGAGCGACGTCATCAAGTCTTCACTCCCATCCCCGGAGCAACGACTTAGGGGGCTCCTGTTCTGGCCTGGGCCCCGAGCTGAAGTATGCTGGCCCAGCCCAATAATGTTCCACCAGGCCCTACCCTGTCCAGGTACCACTTCAGGCACAAGATTCCTGACACGCTAGAAAGGTCCCTCCGCGAGGAAGAACCATCCCAACCACCCGGGCAAGCGAATCGCCCGCACGACCAAACACCGCTTTCCGTGGGCGGTACTCCCCATGCCACCGAGCAAGACCCACGACTCTCCTGCGTCCACGTGTGCTCCCCTCCGCGGAGAGAACAACACACCTCTGGGGAACCTCGCGAACTCCCTTCCGCGGGGAGAACAACGTGCTCTACGCACGTTTCCACGTGCTCCCCTCCGCGGGGACACGTCACCTAACCAACTGCCCACCTCCAAAAGAGCAGGTCAAACCCACTTTCCGGAGATCACAGGACAGTTGATCTAGGGCGAAGACCACGTTCTAATCTTCACTACGCCACGTAAGCCCTAGCAGTCACCTGGGTTGGGCCTGAAAATCCAGCCCAACACAAGTGATCGTTGGCCTAGCCCTGGGGTCTCTCTATAAATACCCTCTTTCACAAGAGGGTCAGGTAATTCACTTCTTACCCATTTTATGTACTTTGCTCTCGCTTTGCCCAACTCCTTACTTTGGCATCAGAGTGTTTTGCAGGTACACCCTCATTCTCCTCCTCATCACCGGTGAACAAAGGGCAGTCCAGCAGCGTGTGGCCAGCCCGTGATCCCCTTCTAATCAGGTCGGATCAGCAAGGTATATAGATTGTTATTAAGGGGAAATAATATATAGATGATGTTCAAACTGAAATGACTCCTTGTGAAGATGAAGATTTTGATCCCATTGTTTTGACGTGGAGTGAGTTGTTGGGGACAAATCAGGAAACACCATGTTGTCTACTGAAGAAGATGGACGCTTTTATGATGCTCAAACTTTTGCTCCTATTGCCCATCTTAGATCCATCAGATTTATACCAATATTGTCATGTATTATGAAGCTTAAACTTTATTAGATGGATAAGAAAAGTACCTTTCTCAATAGGTACTTGAATGTGGAAGTTAGTATGGGTGTGACTAATGATATCAACAACATGAAAAGTGTCAATATGGAAAAAAAAATGAGAATCTAATGATAGTTCACATTTATGTTGAAGACACTGTATTGTGTAGTATGTCAGTTAAGATGTTAGACATTTTATTCAATAAATGTTGTTTGGATTTAAGTTGAGCATGAAAGGGGATGTTACCTACTTTCATATTTTTCAAGTGAAGCAAATGAAAGACTACTCCTTTGATTCCAAAGGTATATTTGTAGGAAGTAGTTGCACTCAACTGTTGCAGAGTAACCAAATGCTCAAGGATGTCATAAAAGGTGGCAATGAAGATCTCAACTAGGATTTTCCATACAACATATATGACACGTGGGTGTCTGAGTTTCCAAGTCATAGGAAGGAAGAACAAGTTGACCTTGTTAATTATAAAGTGAATAGAAAGCTTACTCAAACAAGTGAATATGAGACAAATGTTGAAGCATATGTCCAGGACATTGTGTCCACCATAAGGAGAAAGGGTGGTAGGAAGAAAATTCCTATGAATGTCTCCTCTACTCACATGGATAATGTGTCATTCCATTCTAAAACAAGTGTTCAGAAGTGAAAATATGTTTTTCAAACAAGGATTTCAACTGAAAGAGAGCTAAGCAAATAAGCTCTTGAAATCATGAAAGGTGTTGGGCTAATGAAGACTATTACAGGTGCTGGTCCTTACTATGAAAAGCTGGTAGAGAAGTATAGAATGATGTACGATAGAGGAAATTGTGTGAAGCTTTCACCTTGATTTATTAATGATTGTTTGGGAAAAAGCAAGGTTCCATCCACTAACAAGATTTTGACCAAGGAAAAGGAAGCCGAAGAAGAAGAAGAAACTGCAAATGAGGATGCAGAAGAACCTTTTGTTGAATAATTAAACTATAATATTAAATTTATGGAGCTTCATAGTGATGCTCAGTTGTTGAAGACAATATCGAATGTCGGAGCTTGTTATTCTAGGTTGATGAAGGAGTTTGATGTTAAGAATGATGGTTTTCCTCATGGGTTGTTGAGTTTCTATTATAAGTTGTTTGTTTGGTAAGATGTCTCAGACATTATGTCCAACATATGTGTACCAGTGATGCATTAAATATGGTTTTTTATGAAGAAATGTTGGATCTTTTTTACCTTAACATGTTATTGTTACCACTACTATTTTGGTGTATAAGGTAGTATGTTCAAACTACTAACTCTATGACTATGGGGTGTTGGCTATAGTGTGGATGGTACTAATTATTCTAGTTTTGTGTGTGCACACATCTGACCCGACATCTGGCTCTCAACTATGTGTATTGATCTTTATGTTAGTAGTATCTGTTGTTGATTTTGACTTACCTACTAATTGTATATTCATGCATGACTGGCATTGTGACTGCATGACAGACTGTTATGGAACATTGATATGTGTAGCAAACCATTTAACTTCTGACTATGCTACTGATTTGTCTTGTTTCTACTCAGCTTATTGGTCTGGATAATTATTGTTCCTGTCAAGCATTTGTTATGGATCTCGAAGCTTGTTGTTATTTTTATGGTTATTTCCATACCTTTACCAAATTTTAGCAAAAATATGGAGTAATGATAATAATCTTGAGGTACAAGATGCTTTGTGATGTGTTGATCTGGTCTCTTGATGTGTAGTAACCAGCTTACTTATGTGTTACTTCTAAACTCAATTGAAGTTGAATATGCAAGAATTTTGTTGTAAGACTTTGAACCCTCAAAACAGAGGAAATTGATTTTTCACTTGAATCACACTGAAAATTTACGATCAAAATGATAGATGTTATTTTGAAATGATGATAAAAAGCTTTTATATAGGCTTGAGATTAAGTACACAAAATGGTTGAAAAATCAGTTATATTTGAACCAAGACCAATCTATGATTTGAACCAAATGAGCAATTGAAGTGGAATGAGCAAGCGAATAAGGGAAAAAGTAATTTGAATCACGAGTCGCGTGATTCAAATCAATTAGAAGTGGACATCAGAAAAATGGTTTGAATCAAGTGTAAAAAAATATTCAAATCAAATTACCAGGTTTTGCCTCTGTCTAATTTGATCAGAATCATAAAATGTGTGTAAACTCAATAATTCGAATCAAACATGTAAAATCTCAATTTTTCAAGGTTTTAAAATCTTTTTGAGATTTAACTTTGAATCAAACTTTAACCAAAAATATAAAATGTTTTCATTCCATTTACACGTGCAATTGATCAAGTAACATCATGATCAAGATCAAATATAAACAAATTTTTATGCATGCTCAAAATGAATCTTTTCAAACTTGATCTGAGAAGTGCAATTATGACGGAGACTCAACAAATCAAAATTAAATGAAAGATGAAAGCGATAAGACAAGCAACAAAATAACTAAATAGAGATGCCCTCATGAATGAAGTAGGGACATGCAACTATATGTTTATCTCTAATTTTTTGAAATACTAACATAATTTGCTTTTTGAGTAATATATAACCCTTAAATTAATCACGAATTTTGAATGCCACAATTCACTCCCTTTTGTGCTTGGATACAATTGTCTGACATCTATGTCTTATCCTCATATTTCTCCTTCTTATCTGCCTCCAACTTTTCCAACGAGTGTTGGGTGTCTTTAAGATCCTTTTACAAAAAACTAAGTTTTTTTATTGTCCGAGTCCAATAATGTTTTGTAATAGTCAAAACAATATTTCAACTTCTCCAACATTGTCTTCAGTGCCCCCACGTTCTTCTTTTGTTGGTCGTACTCTTCAAACATTACTTGGTCCAGCAGGGCGCGCCTCGAGTGATTGGTTTTTGAAATTTTGCAAACATACTTCACACCTATGTTCTCTGTATTCTGCAAGTTGCTCAGAAGGTTTAGGTGGTCGTGCACGAAGCTAATTGTGAAAAAGATATTCATCCTCTATTTAAAGTTTTTTATATGATGATAAAGATTATCAAAGAATATAAAGAATAAACGTTTGATGTTAAGTGCTTATTAATGATTAAGATAATCAAGTGAAAAATCAAAATGTTTGATTATGATTAAGCTTAATTACAATTCATGCTATAATACTTTGAATGCTCAGAAAATCATATCTTACTTCATCTAAACCTTCTTGCATCATCATTCATAAGCATTCATGAAACCATACATTAAATGGTCACTCTCAAGCAAAAAGGCAAAATGATAGTCGACTGCCAAAAAGTGGTATTTGACTACCAGGTCAAAAATTTACATATTTTCACTTCTGGAAGAAGTGGCAGTCGACTGTCACATATTGGTATCCGACTACTAGTGTCTGAAATTTGAAAAAAAATGAACGTTGGACGAGTGGTAGTCGACTACCATTGTGAAATAATGTTTATTTTCATGTTTAAAATGTTTGCCACCCATTGCAATGCTTCATGGTTAAATTAAAACTAATGCATCATTTTAAATGGGTGTTTTAGGATGTATATAAGTGTCTATACATCAAAAACACAATTCACCTCTTTCATAAATCATTTTCATACATTCAGATATACTTTTTAAGTGTTCAAAAAATTTAAGTCATAAAAAATTTGTGCATAACTTTCAAATTATTCAAAAGTTTCATACCATACTCTGAGCACTTAAAGTAAATTAGTTTGGATTATGATTTTTAGAACACTACAATGTTTGGTGTTTTTGAAAAATATGTCCTTTGAATTCGGGTGATTCAAAATCCACCATAGTGTTTGGTGTCTGTGAAAACGGTCATTTGAATTGGGGTGATTCAAAGTCCACCATAATCTTTAGTGTTTGTGTATGTTTTATAAGATTTTAGATATGCATTCTTTATGATTTGTATAAAGATCTAACCATATTGAAAAATTCTCCATAGAGTGAAAACTAGATGTACCATTGGTTGATAAGAGGAACAAGTATAAATCTCATGTGAACTTTTACATTCTTGCTTTTAATTTTATGTTTTTTACAATCAAGTTCAATTTAAACATTATCCATCCTTTTCAAAAAAAAGTTAATGATAATAAACTTTAGATAAAAAAAAGAAAAATCCATCAAATCCAATTAGCTCTCTCTCTCTCTCTCGCTCTCTCTCTCTCTCTCTATTATATTGGTTCTCAAACTTACATTTGGCATCAGAGCAAGAGTTAGATAACTTGCTCTTATATTTGGTTAAGAATGATGTTATGGTGGAAATAGAATATCAAACTATTAATTAGTTTGAATCACAATTTTTAATTCACAACCGCTCTTTGATTTATCCGAAGGAAAAAGTCAAAAGAGGGAAAACCTATTTTTGCATCGTAAACACAATATGGGGAGAGACCTAGGTAAGAGGTTGGTTAAGCTTAGAGAAGGTACTAGCACCCTAAACTTCTGTAGTACTCTACAAGAACCTTTTGTTTATTGTATGCTTTCTTATTTTATTATCTGTTCGAAATATATATTGAACTAAGGGATAGACTGACCTAGAGAGACCTAAGGGTTAGTCCTAAGTTTACTCGGCAAGACGTCGCATCTTGTGCCTACATATCCTGATGGGAATGGAATCAGAGTAATTGTAGTTCCCCTCGCAAGGGAGGTTAGAAACGTCTTGACTGAGGTCAAGGTTTCAAAGGGAGTAAACGTATCTTAAGGACACGCTTACATGGAGTGTTGAAACTCTTATTTCTACGTTGAATTTGTAATTGAAAATTAGGGTTAGATTAGGGTTGGCTAAATGTTCCACGGCGGGAAACCCTAAAAATAGAGTACAGCGACTCTTTGACCTAATGCAAGGGTAAAGGGTAATTTCGTCCACAGCGGGACGCCTAGGCTATTAGGGTTTTGAAACGGCTAAAGGTTAGGACTATTGACTCCACAGTCAAACGGTTTAGAACTAATCCTTCGGAAGGTGGAATTTACGGTAAAACATGTAAGCGACAAATATTATCATACGACAGAATTAAAGTACGGAAAATAATGAAAGCAATAAAAGAAAGCATCACGAAGATCACTCGCGTAGATTACAAATCCCAAAAACAAATGCGAAAAATGAAAATAACTGCGATCATGGCCTCGTATAAATTACATCCATGCCATAAAATAGTACGAACAAACGAAATATTGAGGAGCTGCAGCGAACAAATTAATGGGGGTTAGACGAAAATGAAACGGCTAAACAGAAACTTTATTTCTTTTTTGAATTTTTATTTATAGGAGAATTTAATCTTGCAATTAAAGGAGAATTTATTTTAATTTTATGGTTTTTGATTAAGAAAAAGTTTGTTTGATTATTATGTTTTAATTAGAAAAGTGTTTTAATTTTAGTAAAGAAAAATTTTGTTTTAAGGTTTTAATAAAGAAAATTTTTTGTTTTAATGTTTTAATTAATTTAGGAAAAATTATTTCAACTTTAATGTTAATGAAATATTTTAATTCTAATATGAAAAAAATGTTTGAATGTTAATTGTGAAAAATGTTTTAAGTTTTAATAATGAAAAAATGGCTTCCATTCTTAATTACAAAGAATATTTTAAATTTAATTACACGTTTAAAAATCAAAATCATATTTTAACCTTTAATTACAATTAAAATAATTAATCATGATCAATAACCATAATTAAAATAAAACTAACAACTACTCAAATAAATAAAGAAAAGAAAAAAATAAAAAATAAAATAAAACACAGTTAAAAGGGGGAGGGGGAGGATCAATCAGTTGGACCCCATTTAGGGTTTGCTTCTTCATGAAGCCCCTTGTCTTCCTCAAGGAAACCCGGCGGCAGCTATCTCCCATTGATGCCCGTCGCAGCTTTTCGTTCTTGCCCTTTTCGGCTTGCATGCCTTCTTCTTCCTCTTCTCGATACCTGAAAACACAACAAGAAAACAAATGAAGCTTACCCCTTCAGTTCGTTAATGGTGGCTTCGGTTGGTGGTTGTTTGTCCGGTGATGCTACGTTCGGGTATGATGAAGACGAACGACGATGGTGATTATGTTCCTGGCCGATGATGAAGCTTTTTCTGAGGCTGGTGGTCTCGTTGCCTGCCGATTATCCTTTGACGGCCGGCGATGGTGACGGCGTCATGAATTGGGACGCGTGGTAGTCCTTACTTCTTTCTTCTTTTTGAGGCCCCTGAGGTGATGATGAGGAAGCTTGAAACTTCTCTGAACCCGTCGGATGATGATGATAGGGGTCCTCAAGATTCTTCTGAGCCGCCGTTTTTTGCTTCGTATCTTAGGGATTTCGGATCTCCCTTTGATTTCGAAATGATGATGATTTATATCTTCTTTTTCTTTTGTGCTTTGCATGTCCGTGGGCGATTTGTAGCTTTTCTACGGTTTTGTTGTTGGTTTTTCGCAGGTTTTGCGGATGATCTTGTTGGGGTTTTGACCGCGTTTTGATTTGATTATGGGTGCTGGATTTGTTGTTTGTTGTTGATTCTGCTGTTTTGACGGATTATTTGTTGATGTTTGTTGGGCTTTCGATCCGTTGGAAGCCGCGACTTTTCTGGAACTTTGTGTTGCTGTTAGTTCGCTGGATTTCATGCTATTTTTCTGGAAATTTGACGGATCCGCGAAAATCACTTTTTGAAAGAATAAGTGCTTTTTTTTGGTCAAAAAGCACTTTTCTGGATAAGCATTTCTCAATCCAGCTTTTCAAAAGCACTTTTCTTTTTCTCTTTCTCTGTTGCCTGGCATTTGAACAGAAGCCGTCAATTTCGACCGAGGTTGGAAAATAAGTCGGAAGCCGGCTTCAGAATAATCTGTTGCCCTCCCGATGCACCCGATGATGACATTGTTCTGAGGGTGTCCGGACGCAAAACTGACCGACAAATTATTCGCTTATTTTGCAGGCACAGAAGGATCGGAGAATTCGGCAAAAGATCGAATAATCGGGAGGAGAAACAATATATCTTTTTTGGCAATTTTATTTATTAATTTTTTTTGCAATTTATTATTATTTTCTTTTGTAATTTGAACTATTATTAATAGAAATCTTCAACTTATTTATTTGTTACTTTTATTATTTTTATATAATAAAAATTATTCAACTAAATTAAACAATATTATTATATAAAAAGAAACAAGAGACCTTGTTATGAAATAAAAAATTAATATTACAAAATGCATATTTTATTTTTAATAAGAATGAAAATGATAAAAAAAAAATAAAACTAATCAAATAAACATTAATTGAAGAAATGAAATGAGAACTAAAGTTATTTTTAAAAAATGAATGAAAACAATATGTAGAAAAATGAAGTGAAAACAAATTAAAAATGAAATAAAAAATAAAAATAAAAGGAAATATAATTAACTTGAAAATGAAATGAAAATAACATTAAAATAAAATTAAGTTATTTTGTTATTTAAAACGGGAGGAAAAACACACACCAAAATTCTATCTTTATTCGCCTAATTTATCCAATTAACTTCGTCTTCGCTTCGAACTTCCGACTGGCAACTTAAGCGAACAAGTTTATCCGAATAAATTCAAACCTTCGATTAAACTCAATATGAACAACATCTCCGGCCAACTTCAGTCCAACTTGGAATTTTAATTTCGAAACAGATCTGAATCCGCCTCAATCAAACGCTCCCAACTGAACCTCAGCCCTGACTCACACCAACCCACTCAAAAGGGCCCCACTTTCCTGTCCATAGCTCAGAATTTGCCTGTTGACAGCCGGCTGCCAACAAAATGACCATTTTACCCTTCACCGCTTGAATTGCGCACAAAGAGCTTTTCCTGCAAGATTAAACCAACTACACAAACCTGTTAGCGACTGGTTAAATGCAATGTAAAATGCAATGGAATGCGAGATGAAATGACAAATATTAGGGAAAATTTTAGGGTATTACAGTTGCCCCTATTTAAATAACTTCACCAGATGATTTGAGTGATGGAGGCTCGAGAAATCATGGTTGAGGGATTTAAATATAGATAATCGAAAATTTTGCCCTTAGATGCAGTGATATGCGATGCTATGGACAAAACAAATCAAGAGATAATGCTAACAATGCCATGAATATAGTATGATGCGTATGATGGAATGGTAAATGCAAAGATGTAGACGATACGACGACACAGGGGACAGACGCCACGAACGAATCATACTGTGGAATGTGACGCACTGGAGAAACATCACGGCACTGGGGAATTCTAAAGCGATGATCAACTGGTGCAAGCACAACCAACTGTCACTTTTAGAAAGGAAATAATAAGAACGAGATCCACAATGAAGATAGCCCCGATGAGACGGACTCCACTGGGGAATATCTAAGAGTACATGTTCAACAGACTCAGGTGTGATCGGCTGATACTCTATGGTAAAAGTAAAACTGGATCTGCACGATTGTAGGATCGATTACCAGGATGCTGGAGCATTGAGCAAAGAATAACATCTGAGCTTCTGGGAATTCTCCCTCATGACAGGATCAAACGGAATTTAGGAATTCGTAGAAAATATACAGGGTTAAAAATCGACTGTATGCCAAAATAAAGGGACTTTAATGGGAAATGCCCTGATAAGCTTTCTCGAGAGAGAATTGCCACTTATCATCGGAAGGGACTTATATGCTAAATTGGATAAGCTCTCAAATAAAGAGACTGTTGCTTATCTGTGGATAATAGATTGATTGATAAAATAAACCTCTTCACGTCTCAGGTATGTGCTCCCTGAACATGATTCGGTTTCTTCTTTTGCTAAAGGATAAAACGAACTTCCTCATACTTAAAGATTCATGCTCTCCTGAATATGATTCAACTCCTTCTTTTACTAAAGGATAAAACGAACTTCTTCATACTTCAAGATTCATGCTCTCCTGAATATGATTCAGCTTCTTCTTTTACTAAAGGATTTCATACTTCAAGATTCATGCTCTCCTGAATATGATTCAGATCCTTCTTTTACTAAAGGATAAAACGAACTTTTTCATACTTCAAGATTCATGCTCTCCTGAATATGATTTAACTCCTTCTTTTACTAAAGGATAAAACGAACTTTTTCATACTTCAAGATTCAAGCTCTCCTGAATATGATTAAGTTCAAACCTCCCCGCACTTCAAAATGAAGAGGAAAATGGAAACCCAGCTGCTCGATGGAGATGGCCATTTGCTGCAAGTCATAAGAAGATAGGATAAGCTTCTCAGGCAAGAAATACCGCTCATTTTCAAGAGTGGCAGGGATAAGCTTCTCAGATGAGCATTGCTTGTAGAGGTGATAACAGGTAATGTAAATTGTAACAAAGATTGTAATGAAGGCTGTAATGAAAGTTGTAATGTAAATTGTAATGAAGGTTGTAATGAAATAATGAGCTCCTTGTACGAGAAGATCAATTGTAGAGTGTAATGAAAAATTGTAATGAAAGTTGTAATGAAGGTAATGAACTCCTTGTACGAGAAGATCAATTGTAGAGTGTAATGAAAAATTGTAATGAAAGTTGTAATGAAGTTTGTATAATGATAGGTTTCTCGGCTAAGAACAGCCGCATACCAGTTGTTGTAATGCTTGTACTGTAATGACAATTGTAGTGTGATGATACGCTTCTCAGGCGAGAATTGTCGCATATCCGTAAAGGATTGTGAAGGCTTTTCTTAAAAGATAGTGCAAAAATAAATGCACGTCCATGTATGTTCGGCAACCGACGGGCCCGAAGTTCGATCTAGAACTGGGCTAGAAAGAACTAACAAATAAGACTCCATTGAGGAAACGAACTCGAATGGGGACTACCTTATCCTAGCACGGAAAGGTAACAGAAATAACCATCGTCCACGAGGGTTGAACTCTATGGGGAAACTGGGAACAAACAAGTATTTTATGCTTAGGGCTGACGATCTACTTGGAGAGAGCGGACAACCCATTTACTCGTTGGTAACGAAAAAGTATGACACGGATAGCAAAATAATGTAGATGCTAATGCATACGCCAAAGTGTATACTAATGTGTATATTCATGTGTATGAAAATGTTATGCCATGAGTATGCAATGCTAACAAAACAGACGAGATGAGGAAACATGAGATGAAATAAACATCTCGACGGGAATACCCTGCAACCTCTGCAATAGTACCTCTATCAGGGGATAAAAAAAGTTGATGGTATCACTAAATCTTGCTTCAAAGTTCTCACTTCCCTGGGGAGAAAATATTATGACTTCTACACGGGGATATAGTATGACTTCACTGGAGGGTATGATATCATGACTTCAACTATGGATCCATGACCTCTGCATGAGGGTACAGTGTCATGACTTCACGGGAGAGATTGTTATAATAAGCCAAAGAAAACTCTAGGATCAGAGAATTTCGGGGATAAAATAAATATCCGCTTCGTGGGGAAGACGAAGAGCTAGGTAGTTTCATGGAGATAGTGTAGCAACTTCCTGGAAATAATACCTCGACTTCCTGGGGACAAGGTACATCCAACTGGGGATAAAAGATATCAAAAACTTCCCTGAGGAGAGTTCGTCGGACTTACGGGGGAGAAATCAACAGACATTCCTGAGGACAGTATCTTGACTTCTTGGGGAAAATATGGCAATATCTTGGGGAATGTTCCTGAGGAAGGTAATGCAATTTCACTGAGGAACAAATGCTTCCACTGAGAATGGGTCTTCAAGAACATATATCACTTAGAGAATACCGGGGACATCCCTGTAGTCTTGAGAGTCACTGGGGATTTATCGGATGGATCCCGAAAGTGTGGACAACTTAAAGTCTCGTTGGGGACTATCATTGAGAAGACCCTGGTATGATCTCTGTAATCTTGGAAATTATCGGACTCGTCCAAAGGGTTGTCCACTTATAGTCTCGCTGGGGACTGTGTCAGCTTAAAGTCTCTCTGGGGATTGTGTTGAGGCAATGGTTAAGACGTAGATTCTGCAATGATGAGATTTACTGGGGAATGAAGATCACCGGGAGTAAAGTACATCGGGTGCATGAAGAATGTTGAGAAACGAGCTAGTTTTGATCTTAATGGGCTTTGTAGTAGTCGTAATTTTGAAAAATATCATGCCCCAGAGTACCTGCTTTATGAGAAAGTCATCTCGAGATGATTTTACAGAGAAACATGAAGTCTAGATGCCCTACTGTTTTCAAGCTCTTGGAGAGATTTGTTTGATCTCGACGTAACTGGCACGGATCAACCGTGTTACGACTGAGTCTTCAAGAAATAGCTCTTAAGAATGTAAGGCTCGCATCGGTACACGATTTGGAAACCAACTGCCCATGTTTAGCAGGATCTTCAAGTTCCATTGTCGATGTTTATGTGTAAGTTTCTAAGATGTTAGGCAAAATCGACACGCGCGAAATGCTATCCTGAAACTATCAATGCAACAATATTTGTCTTGAAAAATTTTATTTTTATTTTGAAAAAGGATATCGCTATAACTCGTGACCGAAATCACATAGTCAGGATATGAATTTGATTTGTAATGCCAACGGTAAATTGAGCATAGCTCGTAGGAGTCAGGAAACGTTATCTCATTGAGTATGCTTTTAAAAGAATCCATACTTCAATTAGGTATTTGAATGGTTGTATTGTGGCTTGGTTCACGGTTTAAGAAACAAAGGATAAAGGCTCAAATTTATTTGTACCCACCCACTATTCGTGATGTTCTCCAAACCTAATCCAGTTAACCGGCCACGAGCACTCATATCTCAGTTGGATTTGATATGGTCGAGACTTATTAAGGCTTTGGACAATGCAGTCACTCACCTATTTGCTTTTATGTTTGATCACACGACTTTGTTCTTTATTGGGGATTCTTTACCCGAATCCCTTGTTTTTGTTATATTTTTTCATTCCCTAAGTTTTGCCTGGACGACGTCTTTTGATTTGACTTTGGAGTCCAGCGGGATGCCCCACTTTTGCCTAAGTCTCCTTCACAGGTTTTGACTTAGCGGGCTATATATATATTTATTTATTTTTGGTTGACTAAGTCGCGTGACTCTTTTGAAAGGCCCGTGACTGCCTACACTCTTTTAGTAGTATAGGGATATTCATTACATTTTAACTGCCTAAGATGTTAGGGATAAATTCTCGAAGGTTCGCTCCTCCTTCTGAAAGTCTGAGCGCCCGATCAATTTAACTGAAAACTACCCTGCCCCAGGTTAAAGTAAAAGGTTTTTTCATGTTTGGCAAGGAAAACTCATACTTCAAGGCTCAAAGGGGTTAAAGAGGGATTATCATCCTTATATCTCCAGTGTTTGGGATTTGAAACAATGCCTTACATCACCAGTAGGTTTCAATCGAAAACATACGACAAGAAATTTGACATTTTTGGTTCATCATCCTCCTCCCAACTCCCTATAAAAGCAAGAGATCGGGTGAAGTTGGCATTACAAGTTTATGAAAAATAATGGATTTATTCAAGACAAACATATGCATTAAGTATTCCAAAATAAACAAGTTCGTACGTGCTAATTATGCTAAATCAAAGAAAATAAAACACATAAATAACAAAATAAAATGTTTGAAAGTCCTTCTAAATGTTTATGACGTCTTTGTATCTAAGGCTGGCACCGTAGTAGTGGCTTCTCTCGGTGGAGCTTCACTGGAACGACTCGTCTTGCTTGCCCCAGCTAGATCTGTCATTGCTTCATTATCAGCCTTCAAATCTTCCTTCATAATAACTTTCCCGGATTCTTGGTTGGTCACGACCATGTTGTCTAGAGGATTACTGGAATGAAATGGACTAGGCTTCTGAACAGATATCGGCTTCGGCAAATTCAAGGGAGAAGTAACTGGCTTAGATATGCTAGACACTGGCCTGACACAATTTGATCTTGGCAAATGGAACACTCTGAGAGGAGTCCTGATCTTCGGCGGAGGATCATCAAAAGACAAAATCTTCTCTTCTAACAAATCTCTGACAAGATTCTTAAGAGCACAATAGTTCTCCAAATCATGGTCGAGCGCACCCTCATGAAATAAACAATGAGCGGCGGCATTGTAGTTGGTAGGCAAAGGATTGGGAGGTGGACCCATTGCTCGGGTAACAACTAGATATTGTTGCACTAATGAGGGGTACAACTCGGTAAAGGTCATCGGAATCAGAGGACAAGACTTGTATCGTCTCTTATTCGGGTCGTTTTGGCGAGGTGTCTGATTCCTCGGCTGTTGATAAGCAGGAGCGTTGGGCGCTCGTTGACGGCTGACAGGAGCTTGTGCAGGCTGATGAACAAGAGGTTGTTGATAAACCGGATGCTAATAGACTAGAGCCGGTTGCACAGGCTAATAAGTAGGAAACTGAGGATTGATAGGAGTTGCAACAGTAGCCACATAGGGTTGTGGAGCATACTGAACCGGATAACCTTGAACATAACTCTGCTGATGTTGATAAGCAACCATCAAGCGATTCCTCGGACGTGTAGCTCTTTTATGGTGGTTAACGCTCGGAGTTTTGCACTTCGGAGGAGTAACTCATCGAACTGGCTGAGTGATGGTGGGATGCACCAAACTGGGTTGAATACCATGAGGAGGTATGTTCTCAAAAGTAACAACTGGTTAAGGATCCACAACAGTATTGGTGATCTCATAAACAACAGTAGGCTGAGTATCCATCTTTGCATTAAGAGCTTGTATCATCTCCATAATATGCCCCACACTTCCTCGAAGATCTTCGAGTTTATGGCTGACACGGTCGATCTCTTGAGCTTGTTCTTCCATTCTTTTTCGAGCTTAGGCTCTAGTATTGTACTGATGCGCAGGACCCAGGGTGACGAAACTGGCAGGCGAGAGAATCGAGTATGAAACACCAGGAGACATATGCGATGCAAAAATATGATGCTAAGATGCATGATGATTTCATGGAATTCAAAAATTTGCGAATATCGCGGAATACCAAAGAAATTTTATTTTATTAATGGAGAACTGGATTACAAATAATATAAATTCTTTAAAGAAAACAGCTAAACAAAAGCTAAAAATGACCCTAAGGAAGCAACGTCCACAACTTCAAGGAGTATGCGGATATTCGGAGGAAAATAAATCCTCGTAGATTCTTCTCTTCTTGTAGGAGAGTACCTCTTCATTCTTTGACTAAAGTTGTTTCTGAAGTTCTCCGTACTCACTGACCGTCACATGGTATTTGTTCTTCCATGTTTCTGTTTCATGTTGAGCTTTCTTCAACGTTTCAGCCTCGGACATGAAATATTGAACAGGTTCCTCTCTTGGAGGTAAAGGATCCTGGCAAGGATAAGGCATCTTCAACTTGATAGCTCTGTCTCGGACCCACTGAAGGTATGGTTCCATGGACACACAATTAGGCCTTCCCAGACTTTCTCGACCTTTCCTATGCAAGTGACGCCAGGAAGATACAATCTGATCTTGAAGCTCTTTGTTGTCTTCGAAGAAGACCTTCTCTACGTAGATACTTTTAGGCGGTTCTTTCAAAGGATACCCTAACTGTCAGCGAGCTAAGACTGGATTGTAGTTTATTCCTCCATTAAAACCGAGTAAAGGCATGTTAGCGAAGTATCCACAACCATCAATGAGTAATATCCCATCATACATACGGTTGTACCAATCAATATCGGAGTGGGTTAAAGCCACAACTCTTTGTGACCAACGTCCTTGGGTGGGACTCCAAAAAGGACCGGACTTGGGCAAGTGCGAAATAAACCACTTGTATAGTAACGACACACAACAGGTAATCATCCTTCCACCATGAAGGTTTCGGAGATGGACTGAATGATAAGTGTTACCCAATAAGGTTGGCACTGAATTCCTTTGCATGAAGATCTTGATGGCATTAAGGTCCACAAATCCTTCAAAACTAGGGAAAAGCAACACTCCATAGATAAGAAAGGCAAGTATCGTCTCAAAGGTAGGCATGCTCAGATGATCGGCGTAATATTGGGCTTTCTCCATTAGGAACTTTGTAGGTAACCCAAAAATTTCACCTTTCTGAGTCATGTTCTCCTTAATGTCAGATACCTTCAAACATGTGGCTTTAACAATATTCTGTTCTTTAGGGTCCTTCTCCAAGAAGGGGAAATGAGACTTATCCCAAATAGGCAACCCCACAAGCTGAGAATACTCTTCCAAAATAGGTAATAAATGATAGTCGGGAAATGTGAAGCAATGGTAGTCAGGATCGTAGAATTGTAGCAAAACCGACAGAAGTCTTTCGTTCACTTTATATTCCAATAGAGATAACAACCTTCCATACCGGTTACAGAATCCTTCTCGATCTTGGACTAAAGACCCTAGCTTCCTTAGGTCATCTAGCTTATGACTTTTAAAAGTATATTTCAAAGTTTTCCTTCTATTGTAATCCATAATATCCTGCAATATCCATAAATAAGGTTTGAATTCCATGAAATGTAATGCAATGTGATGCTTTATGGATGCAATGCACATAAACAAAGTCTTAGGTTAAAGGTATGTGCAAGGAGTTAAGGTCTACCCATCCCCATAGGGTATGTACTAAGGTTAGTTGTACCTGCCAAATAAGGTTTTAAAGAAGTTTCCAAAGTCATCAGTCCATCCTTCGGATATTATTAACCTTCCGACTGACTCGGGGGTCGATAATATTCTCAAGAAAACCTCTTTTGAGTGTAGCATCGCGTATCAACTATTGTAGGATTACTCCCCATAGTTTCCGCACTACGTCCTAGATAAGGCCAAGGTGGTGTTAAGGTATTACGGTCCTCAATATCATATACTTCTTTCCAAAAATAGTAAGAGTTTTCACGACTGTACTCGTTAAACCGAACTATCTTATGGAAGGGTCTCAATCGAGCGGTGATTCTCAAGTCAGTTTGGTCGGGACTCACTCCCTATAAGCCTCGTTGAATATATCGCCATCCTATAATAAGGTCACTCAAGTCCGAGTTAGGACTTATCTCACAATAACAGGATACCCCCAACCAAGGCACAATAATATATACAAATAATTAATAATATAAAAACATGCAATAAACAAAATAGGGGCAACCCTTAAAATTTACATATTTAGTCCCCAGTGAAGTCGCCATTTTTTGTTGCGATGGAAATAGGATATCAAACTATTAATTAGTTTGAATCACAATTTTTAATTCACAACCGCTCTTTGATTTATCCGAAGGAAAAGGTCAAAAGAGGGAAAACCTATTTTTGCATCGTAAACACAATGCGGGGAGAGACCTAGGTGTCGCTTGCGCGAAAATAAGGTGCCGGCATGACAGAAGAGTCGCCACCTTTCGTTATTTATCCCTCAGAGCGGGAAAGGAAACGATCGGAAAAACCTGACGAATAAGGGTAAGACAAGGTCATCGCAACCATTGTCTGGGTTCGGGAGTCGGTTACGCAAGGGGAAGGTATTAGCACCCCTCACGTCCGTCGTACTCGACGGGATCCTCGCCTGTTAGTTTACTTGGACGGGTTGGTTATAATCTATCTACCTATCAAGGCTGGCTGAAAAAGAAAAGAAAAATGACTCGGCAAAGCGTCGCGCTTTATGCCTACGTATTCTCATCAGAGAATGAGAAATCAGAGTCAACGTAGTTCGGCTAGCAAAGGATTATGGGGGAAAGGTTGCTCGCTAGGAAGTCGCATCCTATGCCTACGTACTTTCATCTGGTATGAAAGATCAGAGCTCACGTAGTTCGGGAAACTACGGATTAAAATGGCTCAACTAGGAGGGAGACTATCAAGTCCTACTGTTGTCATGCCATGGATTCATCCTATGGTTGAAGTTTGAACAGGGAACTCCTAGATGTTGTCATGCATGGGTTTCAACCTAACAGTCTATCATCAAGTCCTTATCAAAGGAAATGATAGTCCTAAGGGATCATGTCAATGATACACAGACAAAAACATCAGCTTTAACAGTAAAATGCATGCAATGCAAGTGAGGGAGGAAATGTGTGTGGGGTTTCAGCCTCCACAAGCTCATCTCAACCTCAAGCCAGTCATGAAATAACAGTAATCATACTGAAGATAAACAACATGCTATCAAGCAATGAACCAGATAAAGGAAAGGAAGTACCATCAGGTAAACAAAACACATGCTTGAGAAAGAATCATCTATTCTCTAATCCTAACCCTAATCACAGAGTCCTAATCAAATCAAAGCAAAGCTCTCAAGCACAACCCTAAACAGGAGGAATCATTCCCAGTCTTCAAGCTTCAGAATAAGCTTACCAGAGAAAGGGAGCTAAGCAAGCAAGCTCATAGTGTCTTCCTCAGGAAAGCACTAAGAGGTGGATACTCAGGAGTCATACCCTATGTGGCTCAACCACTGTGATCAGTTTACATCCCTCCTCAGGAGAGATTAAACTCACAAGCAGGCTCCAACATCACTGGATATTTAAGAAATCCTATCTGAACTAGTGGAACTAAGTGGATAGACCCATAGGACCTTCCTCAGGAAAGTACTAGGAGGCTTCCACTTAGGAGTTGTATCCCATGTGGCTCAACAACATGTGATCAGTTTACATTCCTCCTCAGGAGAAATTAAACTCACAAGTTGGCTCCGACATCATTGGATACTTAAGAAATCCTAGATCAACTAGTGGAACTAAATGAATAGACTCCTAGGACCTTCCTCAGGAAAGTACTAGGAGGCTTCCACTTAGGAGTTGTATCCCATGTGGCTCAACAACATGTGATCAGTTTACATTCCTCCTCAGGAGAAATTAAACTCACAAGTTGGCTCCAACATCATTGGATACTTAAGGAAGAGGTGAGAAGGAAGGATGAAAGTCATTCATAGTGCCTTCCTCAGGAAAGTACCATGAACTTCCTTCAAACTTCAGGCTCTCAAACCTCACAGACAGGAGATGAGACAAGCTCTGGGTCTCTGCATCTTGATCTACAAGCTTCTCCTCATGATGCTCACCATCAATATCTTCAAGGCAACACAAGCCCTTCAGCAAATTCCTCAGAATGAACCCCACAGATGAACAGATAACCCACTGAACAGATCACATCATCAGGCAATCTCAGAAAATACCTAAAAATACTAAACTAATGGGGAAAAATTCTAACAAATATTCACAAGAGTCCTCAACACCTACTCATAACATCTACAAAGGTTTCTACCTAAAAATCAAGATAAAACTCAATCAAAGAAAGGAATCATCACCTATGCACAATTCTAAACCCTAATTAGACTATCCTGAGTCAACCCTAATTAAACTAATCAAGATTAATTCTAAAAAATCTAGAAAAAATCCTATGGGGAAGTATGGCTCATCATCTAATTGCACAAAAAAGGAATGGGTAAAAAAGATTAATGGAAAGTACTAAAACAATTCCTACAAAATCAAATATCAAAATGAAACAATTAAAAAGCTATTTAATTGGAAAATCTACCAAAAATATTAAACCTAAAAATAAAATCTCAATTTTATTTTTATAATTTTCTACACACTTTAATCTACTCATAGAAAAAAGAAGAAATTAAAAATCATTTTTTAACTATTTTTAATGAATTTTACAAATCAGAAAAATAAAAGAAGAAAAATAAAAAGAATTAAATGAAATAAGGGATGGGGGGTGCAACAAGTAAACGCGCCAGTTGAATTAATTGGGCTACACAAAAAGGGGGGTGCAAGTAGCGTTCTGGGCCCAGAATGCCCTTTAATGAAACGCTGCGTATGGACTCATTCAAATTTTCCCTCCAATCTTCAGACACACGCATAGCCCTCGGATTGGAATAAAATGTCAAACCCTGGACTTGATCCAACGGCGCTCCCTCATCGTCTTCATCAAAACCCTAGGGTTTGCAGAACCCTACCTCCATGAGCCAACCTTCGAGCTCTATTATCTCCTTGCTCAGGCCTCGGTTTGCCACGACTTAAAAACGAAAGTTGCTCTAAATCTCAAGGGGAACACAACCCTACGTACAGTTTCTTTTAATTCGCCCTAGATAGCCCTAACAGAATGCCTCAACATCCTGGTACCACCATGTTCAACTGCTATCAAACTTTCACCAAACTTCAACCTAATGATTTACAGATACACTACACGCTACCCTGGTCATTATACACTACTTCTTGATGATTGAAATGCCCTAAACTAATAGTTCTTGAAAATCAAAGTTTTCTGGTTCTGTTATGGATTGCCATGGAACAAGCTGCAACTCTCAGGGATGGATCCTCTAGCCTAGTACATCAATCTTATACCTATGAAACTAACTAGAACTCAATAATTTAAGAGATATAGGGTGAAGAAAAACCTGTCAAGAAGATGATGGTGAGGCTCGAGGAGGTGGTTGCAGGGCTTGAAATTGGTCCAAGATGCTCCTACAATGGTGAAGAACCTTCTGTTTGCACTTGTGTGGGAGGAAATGGCTTGTAGTAGAAGGTATCTTGGATTGCTTCAACTTGAAGAAATGGCTTCAATGGCTATCTCTCCTTCTTTCTCCTCTGACTTGATTCCAACTTTCACCAACCTTAGACTCTCCACAATGCATTCCTTATATAACAATTGATGGATGTTTCTAGAATCATCTAGAATGTGATGGAAGTTTCTTTAAAATCTCATGTTATGCCATATTGGTTATCTCATGATATATCACCTCTAACCAACTTACACACCTTTTAAAATCTCACCACATGATAATATGAAATGGTAAGGAAGCTCACATGCCTTGTAATTGCCTTATGTTAAGTTTTCCAACATTGCCTTCTTTCTTAAGTAACAAATTTCCAAAGGAACCTCATCTTTTAAGCCTCAAATGAAAATTCTACTTAAACCAATCTTCTCAAAATGTTTTTTCCAATCAAAATGATATATTGGATGACCTATTTTGGATTTGTGGATCTTCCAAAACACTTTTCCATTTCAACTTTTCAAAGTTATAAGTCATATTTAGTTCATTTTCAACCAATCATGGAATCTTGTGCTATGAGCTTTTTCAACAATTTGTGACCTTCTTTCTAGACTTAAAATCACATTTTGAGCAACTTTCATGTTTTGAGTTTTTCCATTTGAGGCTTGGAAATAGGAGTTTTAGGCATTGGTTAAAATGACCTATAACTGACAAATGACCAAAATACCCTTGCCTTGTTCAAACCATAAGTTGAGTTCCACAAATCCAATCAAGGACTTCTACCACTCAAATTAAAGCTAAGAACATCCTCTTCAACATTCATGTTGACCAAGAAACCATAGGAATCAACCTACTAGGGCAAAAGTTGTCTGCAAGTTGGGTGACTTTCAAGGACCCAGATTCACACACCTCTGCTGACCTGTAATTTGTCAAAACCATAACTTGAGCTCTGTAACTCCTATCAAGGACTTCCACCACTCAAATTAAAGCTTAGAACAAGCTCTACAACATTCATGTTGTGGGGAAAATGAGATATCAAACACATCTAGTGCTAAAACTGCCTGGAAGATAGGGATCAAATTAGGGTTTTTCACTGACAATCCTCAGAAACCCTAACTTGAAACTTCTCAAAACTCCTCAATCATGATGAGTTGGTCTAGTAATCATCTTTATAACATCTCTAGGCATCATTCCATGATCTCATGGCCCTTGGATTAAGTCTCAACCTTCTCCAAATCTTCAGCTGGTCTAGGGTTGACCCAGTCAAAACCCTAATTCATCCATTCATGGTTGAATCTTCTGAACTCTTGCACAACGACTTCTCTGGGCTTCATGGTGGCTATCAAGACATCTCATGAGCTTTCTCAAGACATCAAGTTCATTCTCAAAGTCTCAGAATCATCTGAGGAGCACCCACAACTTTCAAACTGTGAAGCACACAACTCTGGTTTCAACCAATTCCTCTGAGGACCTCTTGAACTTTCTGATGAAGGTATCAACTTTCAAATACTCCATGAATGAATAAATGTTGGTCAAATTTTGGGGTGCAACAGCTGCCCCTATTCAAACGGCTTGGACCTGACTGGGTGAGAAGCGAACGGCTCTCAACCAATCAAGGTACGAGACGGTTGAATACCGGTAAACCCGAAAATTTGCCAACTGCACAAGCACACGGTACTCTGCGGAGAATAAATCTTTGAACACTGCAACACTAGCTGCTCAACAACTAGCTGGAGAGATACTGATCTGACATCGCCGCCGGAAACAAACATTATCTCTACTGGGGATTTAAAGAATCTGACATTGCCGTCAAACGAACATCCAACCTCGCTGCCGGAAACAAACATAATCTGACCTGGGGTTCACCCCTGGTGAATGGAACAAAAAGTACACTTACATACCTGAAGCTACTCCGCTGGGAAGGAGAGACTTAACCGAGCACACTCTGATCTGGGGTTCACCCTCAGAACCATGACGAACATCGGAATACTGCTGCACACTGCCCGCCGTAGAACTTCAACATTAAAGATATATGAAACGCTGGCCCCTGGCCACTTCCAGCTTCAGCTAGAAAATATCTTCAAGTACTTCTGAAGATAAGCATCCTTGACCTTCAAGGATGGCAACTCTGCAGGAGGTATCTTTGACTTCAGTCGGAAGAAAATGATCCTCGGCCTTCAAGGATACATGGATCTGCCTTCAGGCAACTCCGCCTCTGCTATAGAGCATCCGAGACTTCAGTCAGGGATATACTTCGGCCTTCAGTCCGAAAAAATGAATCCTAGGTCATTCATGACCTTGGGGGATAACCTTGCCCTTAGGCACCTTCGCTTCAGCTTAGGTAATCTGTGACTTCAGTCAGAGACATGGTATCCTGAGCCATTCATGACTCTACGGGGATCCAAACACTTTGCCTACAGGCAAAACTCCGCTTCAGCTGGAGAAACATCTTCGACTTCAATCAGAAGACGTATCATTCACTTGATCGCGCTCAATCATCACCTCAGGACAACTGACTTGGTCTTCAGACTCACACGAATCACTTTGTTGTATCTACAACCCTGGAACCTTGTCTTCAGCTACCTGTTGATTCTTCAACACGGAAATCTGGACTCACCGGAACCTTCTGATATCGCCTTCGGGCGCTTACGAAATCCATCTTCAGATTAGACATCGTTGTTGGAGCAGACATACCACGCTGCTCTGGTCTTCAAGAATCATCTTGACCAAACAGATCCAGCGGGCGTCTTCAAGAATCGTCTTGAACTAATAACCTTTCTGGAGCAAACATTCTGTTGGGAATTCCAGGAATCTTCCTAGGCAACTCTTACTGGGGACGCTTTTGGGGAGCTCAAGTATCATCCTGAGCGAACAACTCGGGAAGCTGTACTGGGGTCATAAGAATCACCTTAAGCAAACGGCCCTGCTGAGGAATTCGAGAATCATCTTGAACTGAAGACTTCGCTGGGGATCTCAAAAATCATCTTGAGCGAGCGACTGCGGGGATCACACCGGGGTCTTTAAGAATCATCTTAAGAAAGCGACCTTGTTGGAGAGAATATCAGGAATCGTCCTGAGCAACTGGTCTTTTGGGGATACACCTGTTCAACAAGGATGATAATGACCTAGATCATGCTTATGATGCATGTGCTTCTGCGCTATGCCCCACACGGTGGGAATGATATGTATTTATGCTAAATGCCATGCAATCATGCACGATGTTATGCAGTGTTGAATGCTATGCAGTCATGCACAATGATACGATCCTGTCAGCAAAATAAATGCCGAGGGGGGGAAATCCTCCTGTCAAGGAGAAAGAACCACTCAGGTAGAGGAATCATCCTGCTGAGGAGAATGTGAACACGCCAATATCAATTAGGCTCTGTCTGGGGAATCAATCTTCCGCGAACTACTGCAGGGGAACAACTTCAGCTGACTGCTGCAGGGGATGAAGCTCTACGAGAACTTGGATCTGCTGATATCAATCGCGAGAATGAAATGCGCGGCCGTCTCGGCTACTCTTCTGGGGATAACCACTCTGTGGGGAACCAACTTCAGCTGTTCAACACTCCACTGGGGAAAAACCAATCATGACCTGATCAACTTCCAAGGATTCGGATCTCTTGGGCATCTGCACCCTTGGCTGAGGAAGGAGAAGTCATTCTGCTTCACTGGAGAGAGTGCGACTCTGGGGAAGCACAGCATTAGTTGTTCTACGCTCTGCTGGGGAAAATTGATCATGACCTGATCAACTTCCAAGGATTCTTCTTTTCTGCGGACTCAGTCGGGGAGAGAAATCATTCTACTTTGCTGGAGAGAGCAACTCTGATGGGGAATTCGATTCCACTGGGGAAGAAAGAATCATCTGACTTCGGGGGAGAGTACAACTCTGCCGGGGATACAACATCAGTTGTTCCAACACTCTACTGGGGAAGAAGGAATCGTCCATCTTCAGGAGAGAGCCTGATTCTGGTGAGGAATCTCAATTCCACTGGAGACTTCAGTCTGGCACTATCAGTTACTGCATACTTCGGTATACGGCTAGCTTCTTGCGAATCCTGCACTTGTGACCCGGTGCTGGGGGAAAATCCTGCTTCAGCGACTTTACTGGGGAAAACACGAGCTTCGGCACCCGAACACTTCTATGACGTCTGCACTTGTGACCCAGTGCGGGGGAAAATCAATCATGCTTCAGTGCTGGACTCAGCTGATGAGGTGACATTCCTTCAGGATGCATCTATTTGGGGAAGAGAATCCTCTCTACCTGGGAGACATATCAATGCTCACTATTCTGATTCCGATTCTGCGGAGGAGAGACTACTGAACTCCTGCTGGAGAAGGAGGACTCGTCCTGCTTCGGGGATATCAATCCTGGTCTACTGAGGGTAATCTTAACCCTAATCTGATGAGGGATAAACGCCATCTCAATCTGTTGCAGTCTCAAACTGTATAGGGGGAACAACCTCAAACCGTACGTCTCTGCTGAGAAACAATCCTGATTCAACAACGCCAACACAGGGAATACAGGCTACCAATCATGGAGTCAAGTAACAGGTTATGCTGTAGGATAGCAATCCAATGACAGCCAGGCTTCTTCAGAAGGTTCAGGTTTTGGCGGGGTGATGACATGATTCCCCGATACTCAATTCTTGCTAGGGTGAACAAACTCATTTGAACAACTTGCCCCAGCGCAATTCAACTTGCCCCAATCCGACCTTTGGGAATGACTCATTCTGAGCCGAAAACAACTGGCAACAAGACAATCTTCAGGTGGCTTGCCCCAGCATCTGCACAACGGGAGGATTCATCCTCAACTGATCAACTCTCAGCATGGTCGGCTTCAATATCTCTGAAGTAGCTTGCCCCTGAACGAGCGATGAGCGACTCAACATGCTTTGATCGAATACTGGAGGGATCTGCCCTTAAATCGCAAGAATTCTGGATAACTGCCCCTGATTGGGTCTCGAGAAGATTCACTTCCGATCAACCGCTGCTTGCATAAACTGCCCCATAATCAACTGATGCTCCGGGACTTGTCCTCAGACAAACTGATTCCAAACTCACTGGAAGTCATTGCCCCAGATTCACAGGGTTTCAAAGCACAACATTCTGATCCAGACCTCTGGCGATTCAGTCCTGATTGACTATTCCTTGCTGAAGTTCCTTCGTATCAGCTACTAACCTGCAACTAAAATTGTTTATTCACGAATAGTAATTTTAATGCAGTGTTCATGCAAATTTCGAAAAAATGTTGTGCTGTCACTCATTTACGTGTCATGCTAGTGAGCGACGAATGAACTCAAGAGTTCAAACGTAGTGCTGATGCGATCAGTGAAAAATGCAATAAGGATATGATTAGCAAATCATGAAGGAGTCAGGTTACTCAACCTTATCGTAATGCGCTCTCAGAATAAACCCTGCCTCAATTAGGTCTTTTAAGGGTTGTATCGTGGTCGGGTTCACGGTTCGTGAAACAAAGGATATTTGGCTCAAATTATGATTTGTACCCACCCCTTCTACGTGATGATCTCCGATCCTAAAGTTCAGTCAACTTGGGTCGAGCGCTCGCCTCTTCGAGAGGTATGTTGATCATTGAGAACAACTGGTTAAAGAATTCACAAGGTGCTTCGGAGTGACAGTTACTCCTTTTCGTTTTCGGCGTCTGTGTCTACACGACTTCGCCCTTGTTCGAGGATTTTTCTTTTTTATATCCTTTCTTTTCATTCTTTTGATTCCCTAACTTTTGCCTGGACTGACTCCTTTTGAGTTCTTTTCGATTTCTTTTTGAAGTCCAGCGGGATGCCCTGATTTTGCCTAAGTATTTGCTTTCTAGCTTTTCTTTTTTACTTAGCGGGCTTTCTTATTTCTCTTTTTTCTTGGAACAAAGTCGTGCGACACTGGTTGTCTTGATTGCTCCGAAAGGATTATAACTGTCTCACTCCTGATTGGTGAGGTTTAACCATTGCGGTTGATGAGGTACGACCTCTGGAGAGGCATATGATGTGATTGGTCCTCGAAGGACAACACTCCTCTATAAGACTTGAACGCTCAATCAAGCTAACTGACAACTACCCTGCCCCGGGTTAAGATGCGAGGGTTAAAAAATCCGAAAGAAACTCCTACTTCTCGGCTCGAAGTGGTTAATAAGGGATTCTCTTCCTTATCTCTCCGGTGTTTGGGGATTTGAAACAATGCCTTGTACGTCATCGGCAAAGTTTTATCTGAAGACAATACGATCATCGGTTATGAGCATTCAGTTTCATCATCCTCCCTCCGCTCATTGCTAATCATAGTAATAAAGTGGAGTAAATAAAATGCAAGCGTCAGTGCAATGCAGTAAATGAGTGACAACGACATAACTAATTCAGAAGAAATGCATAGTCACTTTATTATCATTACCATTCGAAACATACAATGTTTAACAGCAAGTAGCAACTAACAGAAAAGAAACTACAAATGCAAATGGTAAAAAGTCCGAGGACTGCCAATGTTGAGGACGTCTGCCTGTCTGGATCACCAGCTTCTGGAAATAACCCTCTGAATCTGCGAGCTCAAACAGCTGAGAGGTCGTCACGCACAACCAAGACTCCGTCTGGAAAGGAAATACACCCTTGGTCGATCAATTGCTGCACCTTCGCCTGGAAAGCCTTGCAATCTTCAGTTGAATGCCCCAGAGATCCACCATGGTAGCCACACTGAGCATGAGGATCGTACCCTGGAGTGTAAGGCTCTAGCACGGGCTTGAGAGCTTTCGGTTCCACCAAGGAATTCTGAACCAATAGCGGAAGAATCTGGCTATACGGCACAGGCACTGGATGGGGAGAAGCATTCCTTTGTTCCACGTGGTTGCGAGGTCTTTTGTGATCCTGGGGCTGGTATTCTTTCCGCCCAAGAGCAATGGTCTCTCGTTTAGGCGCTGGCGTCCTTGAGCTTGATCCAGGTAAGAACTGCGAGCGAGGTGATTCAGTCACCAAAGGTCGCGGGACATATTCCAGATCTTTCTCAGCTTCAGGCAAAGGAGTGGAATCATCCACTTCTCCCGCAGGGTAAGGGATAAACTTTCCCGATGCTCTTATGCCGCCCGGCACAAGCCTAATTGTCCTCGAGTCGATCAGGTCCTGAATCTTATTCCGGAGAGCCTTACATGTTTCAACATGGTGCCCCGGCGCTCCTGAGTGGAAATCACAACGCACGCTTAGATCAACGTCTGATGACCCCTCATCTGGTGGATTTAAGGTCCGAAGCTTGAGAACTCGGTTCTGAACCAACAGCGGCAGCAGCTGGGCATAACTCACAGGTAGTGGGTCCAAAGCTCTATCAAGTAGCTTCTTCTTTTGACCATACCCTTCAGGATTATTCTGAGATGCTCGGCGCGGCTGACGACGAGACAGGCCTCGAGCTTCATGCTGTGTAGAGGGTCCATGAGGTCCACTTGGCTTCAGCACAGGTGGCACTGACGGTAACGGAGGAAGCACTCTGGTCTCCTCCTTGGGTGCTTGACCACTCTCCTTATCTAACATACTTCTCACTACTCCCATGAGAAAGCTCAGCTGATTCTGCAGCTGCTGATTCTCCTCTCTGAGTACTTGCTGGTCCAGACGCACTGCCTGTATGTCATTCATGACCTGCCCCAGCTGGCTTTGGATTTTCTCTAGTTCAGCTTGTATCTGCTCCATCAGTCTGAGCTGCTTGATTCTGAGTCAAACCTGCAAACACAAAGGTTAGAAGACAAGTCCCGGCTTCTGCCATGCAAGATGAATTATGGGTGTCTGTACGTTCAGGAGATCACCCCTGATTCTGGTGTCAACGTGCCAACATAGTGTCAATGCAGTGATAAGACTGGATCCATTCATGGAAGAAAATATCTCATATTGCTCGGGACACCAGGATCAGGGTACGAAACACGCCGGCAGCACAGACACATGCTGATGGGATGCAAACATGAATATGCAAGCTAATGCAAAATGCAGTCATGCAATAATATATCCGGGTGGCTGCTGTGGAGATTCGGTATCAACAGTCACTGAGGAGAGGGAAACCCCGGTGTAAGCCACTGATCTGATCTGCTGTGAATAACCATCTGGTAGGATCGAGATCAAAATTCTGCTCTGACAAGAACGAAGGCCTGATAATAAAGACCCCGGATGCAAGATCAAGGAATATCTGTTGGAGAAGTCTTCGGACCCCAAGTCAAAAATCTGCCCTCTCAAGAACAAATGCACAGCTGCTGATGAGATCTTCAAACCCCACTCAAAAATCTGCCCTATCAAGAACAAAATAACAACTGTTGGCGAGATCTTCAGACCCCCCTCAAAATCTGCTCCATCCAGAACAAACCTCTGATAATAATACACTGATCAAAGCCTGCTCTATCAAGAACAGACAAATACCCGATGATAAGATCCTCTGATCAAACCCTTGTTCTATCAAAAACATATCTGCCACTGAGAACCCAACATAACTGATTCACTGTCAAGAAAACCAGGTAGTCTGGAGGTCAAAGTTTCCTGCAATATCCCAACCCCACTCACAGGTATGATGGACCTAATCCACGGACAAAGGTACGGCATCCTATGCGGTCGTCAGCGTCACAGACATTCATGAGTGACAATACGATTCCCAGAAGGAGTGGCATCGTCAAGTCATGAAGAGGCCTCTCTTAGCTGACTTCCAAATGATCGGTCCCCAGAGTCGACAATCCTCACGTCTGGACTCCCCTCAGATCCTCAGGACCGGAAAGGAGCACCTCTGCAAGAATCTCGTCTGAGCGCAGATTTTCGTAGGGAACTGTGCCTGTTCAACAGACAGGTTCGTCTACTACTTCTCCGCAACTATATCTAGGTGTGTACTCAAAGCCCAGGTCCGGCTCTTCACTCACATTAACATCCCTCTCCCACAGCAGCACAGATAATCATATCAAACTGGAAATAAAATGCGGGAAATAAAATGCGGGAAGTAAAGATGCGATAAATAAACGCAACCCAACAAGCAAACACACAAACGATAGGATTGACTCTCGCAGGGGATGGGAAACGGTCCCAGCATAAGGGATGGGAAAAGTCCCTAGATGCCTTCGTCCCCAGCAGAGTCGCCAGCTGTCGCTTGCGCGAAAATAAGGTGCCGGCATGACAGAAGAGTCGCCACCTTTCGTTATTTATCCCTCAGAGCGGGAAAGGAAACGATCGGAAAAACCTGACGAATAAGGGTAAGACAAGGTCATCGCAACCATTGTCTGGGTTCGGGAGTCGGTTACGCAAGGGGAAGGTATTAGCACCCCTCACGTCCGTCGTACTCGACGGGATCCTCGCCTGTTAGTTTACTTGGACGGGTTGGTTATAATCTATCTACCTATCAAGGCTGGCTGAAAAAGAAAAGAAAAATGACTCGGCAAAGCGTCGCGCTTTATGCCTACGTATTCTCATCAGAGAATGAGAAATCAGAGTCAACGTAGTTCGGCTAGCAAAGGATTATGGGGGAAAGGTTGCTCGCTAGGAAGTCGCATCCTATGCCTACGTACTTTCATCTGGTATGAAAGATCAGAGCTCACGTAGTTCGGGAAACTACGGATTAAAATGGCTCAACTAGGAGGGAGACTATCAAGTCCTACTGTTGTCATGCCATGGATTCATCCTATGGTTGAAGTTTGAACAGGGAACTCCTAGATGTTGTCATGCATGGGTTTCAACCTAACAGTCTATCATCAAGTCCTTATCAAAGGAAATGATAGTCCTAAGGGATCATGTCAATGATACACAGACAAAAACATCAGCTTTAACAGTAAAATGCATGCAATGCAAGTGAGGGAGGAAATGTGTGTGGGGTTTCAGCCTCCACAAGCTCATCTCAACCTCAAGCCAGTCATGAAATAACAGTAATCATACTGAAGATAAACAACATGCTATCAAGCAATGAACCAGATAAAGGAAAGGAAGTACCATCAGGTAAACAAAACACATGCTTGAGAAAGAATCATCTATTCTCTAATCCTAACCCTAATCACAGAGTCCTAATCAAATCAAAGCAAAGCTCTCAAGCACAACCCTAAACAGGAGGAATCATTCCCAGTCTTCAAGCTTCAGAATAAGCTTACCAGAGAAAGGGAGCTAAGCAAGCAAGCTCATAGTGTCTTCCTCAGGAAAGCACTAAGAGGTGGATACTCAGGAGTCATACCCTATGTGGCTCAACCACTGTGATCAGTTTACATCCCTCCTCAGGAGAGATTAAACTCACAAGCAGGCTCCAACATCACTGGATATTTAAGAAATCCTATCTGAACTAGTGGAACTAAGTGGATAGACCCATAGGACCTTCCTCAGGAAAGTACTAGGAGGCTTCCACTTAGGAGTTGTATCCCATGTGGCTCAACAACATGTGATCAGTTTACATTCCTCCTCAGGAGAAATTAAACTCACAAGTTGGCTCCGACATCATTGGATACTTAAGAAATCCTAGATCAACTAGTGGAACTAAATGAATAGACTCCTAGGACCTTCCTCAGGAAAGTACTAGGAGGCTTCCACTTAGGAGTTGTATCCCATGTGGCTCAACAACATGTGATCAGTTTACATTCCTCCTCAGGAGAAATTAAACTCACAAGTTGGCTCCAACATCATTGGATACTTAAGGAAGAGGTGAGAAGGAAGGATGAAAGTCATTCATAGTGCCTTCCTCAGGAAAGTACCATGAACTTCCTTCAAACTTCAGGCTCTCAAACCTCACAGACAGGAGATGAGACAAGCTCTGGGTCTCTGCATCTTGATCTACAAGCTTCTCCTCATGATGCTCACCATCAATATCTTCAAGGCAACACAAGCCCTTCAGCAAATTCCTCAGAATGAACCCCACAGATGAACAGATAACCCACTGAACAGATCACATCATCAGGCAATCTCAGAAAATACCTAAAAATACTAAACTAATGGGGAAAAATTCTAACAAATATTCACAAGAGTCCTCAACACCTACTCATAACATCTACAAAGGTTTCTACCTAAAAATCAAGATAAAACTCAAT
This sequence comes from Lathyrus sativus, assembly GCA_963859935.3. Classification (NCBI taxonomy): domain Eukaryota; kingdom Viridiplantae; phylum Streptophyta; class Magnoliopsida; order Fabales; family Fabaceae; genus Lathyrus; species Lathyrus sativus. The sequence goes on along the minus strand of OZ012740.1, from coordinate 570,732,429 downwards.
CAAAGAAAGGAATCATCACCTATGCACAATTCTAAACCCTAATTAGACTATCCTGAGTCAACCCTAATTAAACTAATCAAGATTAATTCTAAAAAATCTAGAAAAAATCCTATGGGGAAGTATGGCTCATCATCTAATTGCACAAAAAAGGAATGGGTAAAAAAGATTAATGGAAAGTACTAAAACAATTCCTACAAAATCAAATATCAAAATGAAACAATTAAAAAGCTATTTAATTGGAAAATCTACCAAAAATATTAAACCTAAAAATAAAATCTCAATTTTATTTTTATAATTTTCTACACACTTTAATCTACTCATAGAAAAAAGAAGAAATTAAAAATCATTTTTTAACTATTTTTAATGAATTTTACAAATCAGAAAAATAAAAGAAGAAAAATAAAAAGAATTAAATGAAATAAGGGATGGGGGGTGCAACAAGTAAACGCGCCAGTTGAATTAATTGGGCTACACAAAAAGGGGGGTGCAAGTAGCGTTCTGGGCCCAGAATGCCCTTTAATGAAACGCTGCGTATGGACTCATTCAAATTTTCCCTCCAATCTTCAGACACACGCATAGCCCTCGGATTGGAATAAAATGTCAAACCCTGGACTTGATCCAACGGCGCTCCCTCATCGTCTTCATCAAAACCCTAGGGTTTGCAGAACCCTACCTCCATGAGCCAACCTTCGAGCTCTATTATCTCCTTGCTCAGGCCTCGGTTTGCCACGACTTAAAAACGAAAGTTGCTCTAAATCTCAAGGGGAACACAACCCTACGTACAGTTTCTTTTAATTCGCCCTAGATAGCCCTAACAGAATGCCTCAACATCCTGGTACCACCATGTTCAACTGCTATCAAACTTTCACCAAACTTCAACCTAATGATTTACAGATACACTACACGCTACCCTGGTCATTATACACTACTTCTTGATGATTGAAATGCCCTAAACTAATAGTTCTTGAAAATCAAAGTTTTCTGGTTCTGTTATGGATTGCCATGGAACAAGCTGCAACTCTCAGGGATGGATCCTCTAGCCTAGTACATCAATCTTATACCTATGAAACTAACTAGAACTCAATAATTTAAGAGATATAGGGTGAAGAAAAACCTGTCAAGAAGATGATGGTGAGGCTCGAGGAGGTGGTTGCAGGGCTTGAAATTGGTCCAAGATGCTCCTACAATGGTGAAGAACCTTCTGTTTGCACTTGTGTGGGAGGAAATGGCTTGTAGTAGAAGGTATCTTGGATTGCTTCAACTTGAAGAAATGGCTTCAATGGCTATCTCTCCTTCTTTCTCCTCTGACTTGATTCCAACTTTCACCAACCTTAGACTCTCCACAATGCATTCCTTATATAACAATTGATGGATGTTTCTAGAATCATCTAGAATGTGATGGAAATTTCTTTAAAATCTCATGTTATGCCATATTGGTTATCTCATGATATATCACCTCTAACCAACTTACACACCTTTTAAAATCTCACCACATGATAATATGAAATGGTAAGGAAGCTCACATGCCTTGTAATTGCCTTATGTTAAGTTTTCCAACATTGCCTTCTTTCTTAAGTAACAAATTTCCAAAGGAACCTCATCTTTTAAGCCTCAAATGAAAATTCTACTTAAACCAATCTTCTCAAAATGTTTTTTCCAATCAAAATGATATATTGGATGACCTATTTTGGATTTGTGGATCTTCCAAAACACTTTTCCATTTCAACTTTTCAAAGTTATAAGTCATATTTAGTTCATTTTCAACCAATCATGGAATCTTGTGCTATGAGCTTTTTCAACAATTTGTGACCTTCTTTCTAGACTTAAAATCACATTTTGAGCAACTTTCATGTTTTGAGTTTTTCCATTTGAGGCTTGGAAATAGGAGTTTTAGGCATTGGTTAAAATGACCTATAACTGACAAATGACCAAAATACCCTTGCCTTGTTCAAACCATAAGTTGAGTTCCACAAATCCAATCAAGGACTTCTACCACTCAAATTAAAGCTAAGAACATCCTCTTCAACATTCATGTTGACCAAGAAACCATAGGAATCAACCTACTAGGGCAAAAGTTGTCTGCAAGTTGGGTGACTTTCAAGGACCCAGATTCACACACCTCTGCTGACCTGTAATTTGTCAAAACCATAACTTGAGCTCTGTAACTCCTATCAAGGACTTCCACCACTCAAATTAAAGCTTAGAACAAGCTCTACAACATTCATGTTGTGGGGAAAATGAGATATCAAACACATCTAGTGCTAAAACTGCCTGGAAGATAGGGATCAAATTAGGGTTTTTCACTGACAATCCTCAGAAACCCTAACTTGAAACTTCTCAAAACTCCTCAATCATGATGAGTTGGTCTAGTAATCATCTTTATAACATCTCTAGGCATCATTCCATGATCTCATGGCCCTTGGATTAAGTCTCAACCTTCTCCAAATCTTCAGCTGGTCTAGGGTTGACCCAGTCAAAACCCTAATTCATCCATTCATGGTTGAATCTTCTGAACTCTTGCACAACGACTTCTCTGGGCTTCATGGTGGCTATCAAGACATCTCATGAGCTTTCTCAAGACATCAAGTTCATTCTCAAAGTCTCAGAATCATCTGAGGAGCACCCACAACTTTCAAACTGTGAAGCACACAACTCTGGTTTCAACCAATTCCTCTGAGGACCTCTTGAACTTTCTGATGAAGGTATCAACTTTCAAATACTCCATGAATGAATAAATGTTGGTCAAATTTTGGGGTGCAACACTAGGTAAGGGGTTGGTTAAGCTTAGGGAAGGTACTAGCACCCTAAACTTCTGTAGTACTCTACATGAACCTTTTGTTTATTGTATGCTTTCTTATTTTATTATCTGTTGGAAATATATATTGAACTAAGGGATAGACTGACCTAGAGAGACCTAAGGGTTAGTCCTAAGTTTACTCGGCAAGACGTCGCATCTTGTGCCTACATATGCTGACGGGAATGGAATCAGAGTAATTGTAGTTCCCCTTGCAATGAGAGGTTAGAAATGTCTTGACTGAGGTCAAAGTTTCAAGGGGAGTAAACGTATCTTAAGGGCACGCTTACGTGGAGTGTTGAAACTCCTATTTCTACGTTGAATTTGTAATTGAAAATTAGGGTTAGATTAGGGTTGGCTAAATGTTCCACGGCGGGAAACCCTAAAAACAGAGTACGACGACTCTTTGACCTAATGCAAGGGTAAAGGGTAATTTCGTCCACAACAGGACACCTAGGCTATTAGGATTTTGAAACGGCTAAAAGTTAGGACTATTGACTTGGCGGTCAAACGGTTTAGACCTAATCCTTCGGAAGGTGGAATTTACGGTAAAACATGCAAGCGACAAATATTATCATACGACACAATTAAAGTACGGAAAATAATGAAAGCGATAAAAGAAAGCATTGCGACGATCACCCGCGTAGATTACAAATCCTAAAAACAAATGCGAAAAATAAAAATAACTGCGATCATGGCCTCGCATAAATTACATCCATGCCATAAAATAGTACGAACAAACGAAATATTGAGGAGCTGCAACGAACAAACTAATGGGGGTTAGACGAAAATGAAACGGCTAAATAGAAACTTTATTTCTTTTTTGAATTTTTATTTATAGGATAATTTAATTTTGCAACTAAAGGAGAATTTATTTTAATTTTATGGTTTTTGATTAAGAAAAAGTTTTTGATTTTTATGTTTTAATTAGAAAAATGTTTTAATTTTATTAAAGAAAAATTTTGTTTTAAGGTTTTAATAAAGAAAATTTTTTGTTTTAATATTTTAATTAATTTAGGAAAAATTATTTCAACTTTAATGTTAATGAAATATTTTAATTCTAATATGAAAAAAATGTTTGAATTTTAATTGTGAAAAATGTTTTAAGTTTTAATAATGAAAAAATGGCTTCCATTCTTAATTACAAAGAATATTTCAAATTTAATTACACGTTTAAAAATCAAAATCATATTTTAACCTTTAATTACAATTAAAATAATTAATCATGATCAATAACCATAATTAAAATAAAACTAACAACTACTTAAATAAATAAAGAAAAGAAAAAAAAATAAAAAATAAAATAAAACACAGGTAAAAGGGGGAGGGGGCGGATCAATCAGTTGGGCCCCATTTAGAGTTTGCTTCTTCATGAAGCCCCTTGTCTTCCTCAAGGAAACCCGACATCAGTTATCTCCCATTAATGCCCGTCGCAACTTTTCGTTCTTGCCCTTTTCGACTTGCATGCCTTCTTCTTCCTCTTCTCGATACCTGAAAACACAGCAAGAAAACAAATGAAGCTTACCCCTTCAGTTCGTTAATGGTGGCTCCGTTTGGTGGTTGTTTGACCGGTGATGCTACGTTCTGGTACAATGAAGACGAACGGTGATGGTGATTGTGTTCCTGGCCGGTGATGAAGCTTTTTCTGAGGTCGGCGGTCTCGTTGCCCGCTGATTATCCTTTGGCGGCCGGCGATGCTGACGGCGCCGCGAATTAGAACGCGTGGTAGTCCTTCATTCTTTCTTCTTTCTGAGGTCCCTGAGGTGATGATGAGGAAGCTCGGAGCTTCTCTGAACCCGTCAGATGGTGATGATGAGGGGTCTTCGAGATTCTTTTGAGCCTCCGTTTTTTGCTTCGTATCTAAGGGTTTTCGGATCTCCCTTTGATTTCGAAATGATGATGATTTATATCTTCTTTTTCTTTTGTGCTTTGCATGTCCGTGGGCGATTTGTAGCTTTTCTACGGTTTTGTTGTTGGTTTTTCGCAGGTTTTGCGGATGATCTTGTTGGGGTTTTGACAGCGTTTTGATTTGATTATGGGTGCTGGATTTGTTGTTTGTTGTTGATTCTGCTGTTTTGACGGATTGTTTGTTGATGTTTGCTGGGATTTCGATCCGTTGGAAGCTGCGAGTTTTCTGGAATTTTGTGTTGCTGTTGGTTCGCTGGATTTCATGCTATTTTTCTGGAAATTTGACGGATCCGCGAAAATCACTTTTTGAAAGAATAAGTGCTTTTTTGTCAAAAAGCACTTTTTTGGATATGCACTTCTCAAACCAGCTTTTCAAAAGCACTTTTCTTTTTCTCTTTCTCTGTTGCCTGGCATTTGAACAGAAGCTGCCGATTTCGGCCGAGGTTGGGAAATAAGTCGGGAGCCGGCTTCGGAATAATCCGTTGCCCTCCCGACGCACCCGATGATGACATTGTTCTGAGGGTGTCCGGACGCAAAACTGACCGACAAATTATTCGCTTATTTTGCAGTCATAGAAGGATCGGAGAAGTCGGCAAATGATCAGATAATCGGGAGGAGAACCAATATATCTTTTTTGGCAATTTTATTTATTAATTTTTTTGCAATTTATTATTTTATTTTTTTTTGTAATTTGAACCATTATTAATAGAAATCTTCAACTTATTTATTTGTTACTTTTATTATTTTTATATAATAAAAATTATTCAACTAAATTAAACAATATTATTATATAAAAAGAAACAAGAGACCTTGTTATGAAATGAAAATTAATATTACAAAATGCATGTTTTATTTTTAATAAGAATGAAAATGATAAAAAATAAAACTAATCAAATAAACATTAATTGAAGAAATGAAATGAGAACTAAAGTTATTTTTAAAAAATGAATGAAAACAATATGTAGAAAAATGAAGTGAAAACAAATTAAAAATGAAATAAAAAATAAAAATAAAAGGAAATATAATTAACTTGAAAATGAAATGAAAATAATATTAAAATAAAATTAAGTTATTTTGTTATTTAAAACGGGAGGAAAAACACACACCAAAATTCTATCTTTATTCGCCCAATTTATCTGATTAACTTCGTCTTCGCTTCGAACTTCCGACTAGCAACTTAAGCGAACAAGTTTATCCGAATAAATTCAAACCTTCGATTAAACTCAATATGAACAACATCTCCGGCCAACTTCAGTCCAACTTGGAATTTTAATTTCGAAACACATCTGAATCCGCCTCAATCAAACGCTCCCAACTGAACCTCAGCCCTGACTCACACCAACCCACTCAAAAGGGCCCCACTTTCCTGTCCACAGCTCAGAATTTGCCTGTTGACAGCCGGCTGCCAACAAAATGACCATTTTACCCTTCACCGCTTGAATTGCGCACAAGGAGCTTTTCCTGCAACTCTGCAAGATTAAACCAACTACACAAACCTGTTAGTGACTGGTTAAATGCAATGGAATGCGAGATGAAACGACAAATCTTAGGGGAAATTTTGGGGTATTACAAATGACTTCGATAAAAGTGTTCTTAGGAGAAGGAAACAATGTTAATAGACCATCGTATTTCATCGGTGAGCACTATGATTTTTGTAAAATTTGAATGCAAATGTTTCTAGAATTACAAGGGGCAGAAGTATGGAAATCATTCGAGAATGGACCATACATTCAAACCTTAGTTGTTAATGATGTAAAGTTCTACAAAATCTGAAGATGCGTGGGATGATAAAGATAACAAGAAAAATTTTCATGATAAAAAAGCCAAAAACACATTAGTATGTTCCTTAGTAATGGATGAATTTTGTAGGGTATCCAAGTGTCAAACCGCTAAAAATGTGGGAAATATTACAAGTCACACATGAAGTAAAATTTTCCAAACTAAACATATTTCTCTCTCTCTCTCTCTCTCTCTCTCTCTCTCTCTCTCTCTCTCTCTCTCTCTCTTAAACACACACATATACACTCTCTCTCTCTCTCTCTCTCTCTCTCTCTCTCTCTCTCTCTCTCTCTCTCTCACTCACTCACACATATACACGCACACGCGCACACACACACACACACACGCACACACACACACATATGAATATGAGATGCTTAAAATGCAACCAGAAGAAAGGATACTAAATTTACAAAAGAGGTTTACTCATTTGAAAAATCACTTGACGGTTTTTGAAAAAACATTCACCAATGATGAATTAAGTCTAAACGTACTTGGATCCTTAACATATTAATGACAACCAAAAGTGATGGTAATTTTAGAAAAGAAAAGCTTATCCAAAATGACATTGACGTCGTCATTTGGAAACATTCAAGAACATGAATTAGAGCTTGAATAATTGGAAGAGCATGAAGGAAACAAACATAAGTGAGATCTCTTGACTTAAAAACTGAAGTCAAATATTATGTTAGTGATCAATAAGAAGAATCACAATCAAATAGTGAAGAAGATAAGAAGATGATGTACTCGTTATGAAGTTTGAAAATTTCTTGAAAAGATAAAGGACAATGAAACTTGATCAAAGAAAGAGGTTTAATGAATAATCAACTTCAAAATAAAAGGTAACTTAATTTGAATTTGGAAAATAAGGACATATTAAGAGTGGTTATCTTGTTCTCCAAAAGAATAATAGATTAAACAACAAAAAGGATAGAATGCCAAGAAGAGCATACATCGTTGGAGAATAGAATGATGCGAACACAAATTCAAAAAATGAAGATCAAGCACATATATCTTTCATGGTTTCACATCACTCCAATGATGATGATGAGCTTAGTAATGATAAACCTTTCTATGATGAATTAAATGACACTTTTAATGACTTGCATGATGAATGTTTGAAGCTTTCTAAATTATACACTAAACAAAAGAAAAACATTTCTTCTTTAGAAAGTAAACTAATACCATGCAAGTAGAATTGGACAAAATTTAAAACAATTTCATCATGTAATATGTACATCCCTTGAAGCAAAGATTGTTGAATTAAATAAAGTGATGTGCATTTTTGAAAAAGGAAACAATGATTGAATAGTTTGCTAAGTAATTAAAGATATACTATGGATTTGGATCCTCTTCTTTTTTATATATTCTGTCATCTCTCATGTTTCTAATCTAACAGTTCAGAATTTATAATGAATAATTAAATAAAAAAAGCCATTTAATAGGAGAGAGAAATAGATAAGTAATTTGTCTTTGTTATCTCTCCTATTAAATGACTTTTTTAATTTAATTATTCATTATAAATTCTGAACCGTTAAATTAGAAACATGAGAGATGGCAGGATATATAAAAAAGGAGAGGATCCAAATCCATATACTATAGATACAAGTGGATTAGGATATTCTAAATTTCAAAATTTTAATCAAATAAAAAATACTATCTCTGTCAAATTTAACAATATTTGTAACACTATTCAATAAAAAAAGTGTGATAATGTACAACATAGAAAGGCATATAACAAGAATGATTTCTATGATCGTAAAAAGAAAATGCATAACATGATACATACTTGTTTTTATTAAAATTATAAAGATCATACATCTAATTCATGTTATATTTTAAAAGTTTGTATACCTAGCAATAATTATGTATGGATTAAGAAAATAACTAAGGCAAATGGACCCAAAGAATATTGGGTACCTAGAAAGAACTATTGATTTTATTTTTTAGGTGTACTTAGAGACAATATGCAAAATTTGTAAAATAAAATTAGGTTGTTAACACAAGGAAACCAGTTGATATGGTAAGGTTAAAATTTCATTTGATTGAAGATGAATTGAAAAAATTGACACTTTCAAATATCATTGTGAAGAAGATAGGTGTCTAAATATATGATACTATATTTTTGATAATAACCACTTGATCTGTCATGATGTATGTTTCCCTGTATTACTTTGATTTGGATTTTATTATTTTTATTCTTTTTGATAATGTCAAAAAGGGGGAGAAAATGTATGATTGTTTTTTTTCATTTTATTTTAGAATACAAAAGTTTGAATTGAAAAACAAAGGGGACATATACAAGATATGGGGAGTATCAAGTGTCAAACGAAAACTTCCCATCAACATATTTTGTCATCATAAAAAATGGTGAGATTGTGAAAAAGATACTGATCCTCTATCTAATATGGTTTTGATGAAGATAAATAATAAAAGTCTGATGTCAAGTGCTTATTAATGATTAAGATAATTAGGATGTTTGATTATGATTAAACTTAATACAATTCATGCTCTAAAACTTTGAATGCTTATAAAATCATCTCTCACTTCATTTAAACCTTCTTACTACATCAATCATTAGCATTCATGAAGCCATGCGTTAAAAAGTCACTTTCAAGCAAAAAGGCAAATTAACGGTAGTCGACTACCAAGAAGTGGTATTTGACTACTAGGTAAAAAAATTACATATTTTCACTTCTGGAAGAAGTGGTATTTGACTACTAGGTAAAAAAAATTACATATTTTTACTTCTGGAAGAAGTGGTATTCGACTAGCACATATTGGTATCTGACTATCAGTGTTTGAAATTTGAAAAAATGAAATTTGAACAAGTGGTATGCGAATGCCATATGTGGTAGTCGACTACTAGGCTGAAATAATGCTTCTTTTCACATTCAAATTGTTTGCCACCTATTACAATGCTTTATGGTTTGGTTTTAAACAAATGCAACATTTTAAAGAGGTGTTTTAGGATGTATGCAAGTGTCTATACATAAGAAACATAATTCACCTCTTTCATAAATTATTTTCATATATTTAAACATATTTTCTAAGTGTTTAAACATCTTTAAGTCGTGAACCTTTGTGCATAAATTTCAAATTATTCAAAAGTTTCATACCATATTTTGAGCACTTAAAGTACATTAGTTTGAATTGTAATATTGAAAAAATATAAAAACAAATTGTTATACTTGGAACTAAGTCAATATTAAATTTCTCAAAGATCATTCAAAGTATATGTGGTGTGACTTAATCATCCAGTTTGTGGTGATATGTTATTTGAACAAGGTTCTTTGAATTGGAGTGATTCAAAAATGTTCTTTGAATTGAGGTGATTCAATGTCCACTATGGTTTTTGGTGTTTGTGAAAAAGGTCATTTGAATTGGGGTGATTCAAAATCCACCATAGTGTTTGGTATTTGTGAAAAAATAATTTGAATTTGGGTAATTCAAAGTTCACCATATTGTTTGGTGTTTGTGTATGTTTTAGAAGTTCGTAGAGAGGTATTGTTGAAAACATGTAAAAAGATCTAACCACATTGGAAAATCCTCAAATGGGCATACAGATTAGGTGCACTCTTAGTTGTTAAGAGGAACTAGTATAAATCTTGTGTGTCTTTTACATTATTGCTTTTAATTTTTTCTCCTTGATAATTCAAGTTAAACATTATCCTTCCTTTTCATAAAAAGTTAACGATAAGAAATTTTTCACAAAAACATGAAATGTCCATCAAATCTAATTAACCCTGTCTTAGATTTATTATCATACTTACACTGATGCCATCAAAATCATTATCCAAAAGAGAATACGCCTTCTCATTTCCTGAAGGAATTGAAGATGATATTATAATTCTGTATTGTGCATGTTAATATATTTTAGAGGTTCTAATGATGATAACTAAATAAAAATAATAATAAGTCACATGCATCATCAATCAAGAAGAAAACATAAGTCAAAGTGTTCAGAGTTCCAGCCGAAAGAGCTAAACAAAGATAAATCAAGAAGGAACTGAAGTTGTGAATTGTGAAGGTTCACCTATTCACGCGCTTTGTGTTTTATATTATAGTTTGATCAACTAAATATAAATGAAGAAAGAATAGGTCTTGCAGTACTAAGGTGATGCACACACGTACGCGCACACACAGAAGTATTTAAAACTTCTCATATTTTCACTAAAACTTATTCAAACCAATTCAGGCAAGTACTTAATCAATTAATAAGCTTTTTGATCAATTAAGGAAACAAAGCTCAACTATCTAATTAACTAGGACCTTCATTTAATATATTAGAACAATAATAACACCTTCTAAACGGTAAAGTTGACTTGTTAATCAGTTACGTGACGTTGGAAATTTGGGTTTCCCATTTTGGTTTAACCTGATTGATTAAGTAGGTATTCTATTATATCAGGAGGCACCAAAGCCCACAAATTGTTTCCCTTTAAAGCTAAACGATTACATATATAAAGAAGGTCCTTCCTCACATCTTAACACATAAGTTTTCTAAATAAAATTACTCTCCTATCTCCCTCATTCTATATATTTTATAAGTTTTATTTTCACTAAAGGTTGCCTTAGTGACAAAAGAGTGAAAAGTTTCATCTAAAAATTGTGTTGTACCTGTGTTATGCTAAAATTGCTTTCTCAAAAGCTGAGATTTATTATAATATTTTATAGTAGATTTGAACATTGCAAGCTAAGCATGTGAAAAGCTTGGTATAAGGTTGTTGGATTAATCTTATGCAAAAGCTCAAGTTTTTTAAGGTTAATGGTTAGATCCTGTGCAAAAACTCAAGTTGGTTCAGTGGGAATCTCAAGAGGAAACTCTTGGCGACTGGAGTAGGCTGCATGGTTTAAGGTCTGATTAGAGTAATCTATGGTAAGATATTTCTTATCTTTTCTATTTATATTTATGTCTTTATATTCTTTATTGTTATTCATCTATTCTGATGACTATTCTCTATTCATATATGCTTCCAACATAAATCTTTTTTGTGAAAAAGTTTTTAAAATATGTTTATCACAACTCACCCCCTTTCTCGTGTTCGGAGTCATTTGTTCAACAAATACTCTATATCTAGGGGCAACCACAATACCATATTGAGGCACCTCATCCTCTAAGTCTATTGAGCTATCTGACTCAAAAGCAATGTGATATTTTCCTCTAACAACCTTATACTTTTTTGGACCTAGGAGATGGCCAGACCTCGCCAAGCGAGGCCAGCTTTATGTTCAAAAGCGGCATCGCCTAGATAATTCGGGCCTTGTTTACGAGTTTCCTTTTCTTTGCAACATGAGTCAATAAGTCAGATGAGTCGCTCTTCTGGTTGCCAACTCCCACATCCCCCAACTTGACTTTCATCTTCTACAGTAAAGCTTTCCTCTATGAGATCGATAGCGAGTCATCCTCTATACAATCAAATTAATAATTTAATGAGAATAAATGCATATAAAGTTAAAATAGATGTATAATTGATACTGACGTAAATATTCGTTGGGCATCTTCTTGTCCTTCTCATAAAAAAATTGTCCTAAAAAACTGACGATGGCTTTCTCCTCCTTGTTTCGCCTATCATAGTCAAAACCATTTATCGGCATAGGCTCATTCACCCAGTATAAAGGAAATTTATAGTCAATGGTCTCCTTGAGCATGACCATCAAGCACTTTATGCTATCATATACTCATACAAATTTGTTTTTCCAATTCTTACAGTTTGATGAATATAAGGTGAACGTGCTCTTATTTATGAAAGAGCTTATTGAGATTCAACCACTATTGTGGGCTCCCTCCGTACCATAAAAATAAAAGGAAATACTCATCATATGCTTGATCCCAAGAGCTCCACACAAGATTTTACAACCCCATAATAAAATCCCAATTACTTGGATGTAGTTAGAATGAGCCGCCATTTACAGTCTTTAAGATGTCGACCTCAAACACAGTAAACAAAACTCCCACACCCATATCGATGATAACTCATGTGTACATGTAGAAGTATTTGTTCCCCGCCCTTGTAGTATCCTCAAATGAACTTTGTCGGCCTCAATACAAGGCTCTAATAGAACATCATCATCTTCGTCACTGATGATAGATATGTGCATACCCTTATAGAACGAAGCCACCCTGATATCATTATCGAAAATTGAGTTAATACTTTTGACTTTGCCACTGAAGGGAGTATCATACATGGTATCCATTATTGATCCTGCTCGTCTTGGGTAAGAGAAAGGCAAAACAATGTCACTATTATTTCCCTCGTTACAATCAGAGTTATTAAAACTATTGTCGTAACTTCGAAACATACCTAACTCAACAAGTTTTTAATTGAACTCTCTGTTGTGTTGCCTTAAATTTTCTAAACAACGATTCCATATCATACATCTCTCTTCACACATTTTAGGTTCTATCAAATTGTTATGCACATCACACTCTCTAATGAACACCACCGCCTAAACGTTAAAAGGAAAAAGATATAAGAGTAACATAACTAAATACATGCGTTGAAAATTCACTTGGGGAAATGTTGGATTAACAAACTAATGAAAGAAAGTACGATTGCTAGAGGAGTAAGGAACAAGATGGAAGAAGCGATGAAAAAGAAAAGAATAAAGGGTCGTGTATTTATTAAAGAAAACTAGTATCCATAAACCAATTAGTCGTTAATAGAGGCATATCCATCATTGTCGTGACAAATCATCAAAGACCATGATCACAAGCATGCAAGCAAACAAACGATTTAGATTGGTTGGTCATTCTCTAGGCATATTTAATCACTTCACCACATTAGTTCCATCTTTAATCCATAAGCGTAACCGTTAATCTGAATGAAATCACCATCAATACCTTCTAAGATATCAAAACCAATATTCAAACCTAAGTACATACACCAATTGAAAGGTCAGTCAATGCCACCATCAAACGCGCTTATTCACTTTATACTCCACCATCACATGCCTTGTTCTTGAATGATTGTGAACCAGAATGTCTTCACTTAGCCACTAACTATGCATTTACAATCTTTGCTCTTGAGGAACTATAGACTAAAATGTCTTTACTTAAACATTTTCCCCTTACATGCCTTGTGCTTAAGGGACTCTTGACTGGAATATCTTCAGTGAGGCCCAATTATGATATCACATAACAAGTTCATTGAAGACTAAAGTCCTCAACACATTAACTCTCTAACTCATAAGCAACACATGGAGTATTTAAGTAAGGAAGGGCAAGGTCACATGACAGACATGTGGTCAAACTCGCCTTATTTACTTCTATATCACATCTTGTAAGGGAACATGTCAAGCCACATTTTAAGTAAGTCTAACGGGATTCTCTTAGTCAATAACTGAAGTATTCATGATTCTATGGGTTAGTCACACCCCATATTAAAGGGATGACTCACCTCATTTACTCCACTATTGAGTCAAAGCCAATAGACGTCTTACCAAGCTCGTAGGTGTTTGAATCGATCTCTTAACTAGTCTAATTATCAAATAATCATATCTATAAATAATAAGACAATCAGTTAACTAGAAATTCATTCACTTTTTTACATATCAGAACCTAAAACTCTCTTATACCTTATAACACAAGGTATTTATTTCACTCGAAATTTAAAGAGGAAAACACTTGTCAATATTTCTTTCCTTCTATTTTTCTTTGATTTCCAAACAATGAAAAGTTTGTTTGAACTTGTACTTTCTCTTTTATAACTTTCTGGCTACTTACCTTGTGTACTTACCTCTTTCTTTAAACAAACAATATGGTGATAACAAGGGCAATATCAAAAGTTAACTAAAGCTTCAGGGGTCGTATTATTATTTTTAATAAGTGTTTCACCGAATCATCAACACAAAAGGGGCACCAAAAGAAATAAAACAAGGGGTCAAAAGTGAGAACTTAAAACTAGTTAGGGGTAAAAACAATTTACAAAAACAAGTTAAAACTTAAAACCCTAAACCCTAAAAGCTGCTTCATCTAGACCCTTCTCTTTCCTTCAAAAGGAACTGTGCAGCGTTCCTCTCTCAACGTCGTCGGTCTCTGCAATTTCGGCTCTACTTCATTTTCTCAGTTACTCAATCACACCATGTACCGTTTTGCTACCTCAATTGCATCCAAAGCTCGGTAAGTCAGCAATGGTAGCATTCTCGTTTAATTTCAGATATCTTTTGAATTAGATTTGTTCACTTCATCTAGGTTCAGTTTTTTCATTTTTTTTGTAATTGATCACATCGATCGCCAAGAAATGATTGGAAATGTATCAAAATTATAGCTCTTTTTCATTGGTTGCTTACTTTTGTATACTTTGTGAGTTAATATCCAATTATCTTGAGTGGATCTGACTGTAAATTATTGTGTTTTTTGATGTAGGATTGCTAGAAACAACGCTCATCAGGTGGAGTACTGTTGTTTAAATCGCATTTTTTTATATTTTTTTGTTGAAAATGTTGAGATTAGTAATTCTTTTGATCCTGAATATATGCTTGTTTTTTGTTTGTGTTGGATAGATTGGAAGTAGGGTGGCATGGAGTAGAAATTATGCAGCAAAAGATATCAAATTTGGTGTGGAGGCTCGGGCTTTGATGCTTAAGGGTGTTGAAGAACTTGCTGAGGCAGTTAAAGTAACCATGGGTCCTAAGGTAACTAAGCATATCTTCTAGTTCCTTTCGCAGTGAAAAGATATATTCTGGAAAGGGAGCAGAATAAGGAGAAAGAGTTGAAAAAATGCTTTATATAATGTAATAATGCCGATGCTGGCGTTATATTCCTTCCCATACCATGTTCAATTTATCAAAAGGAATAAGTACCAATTTTGATTGTAGGAGAAGCAATGAGTACCTATTTGATCCTAGGAATGGAAGATGTCAAATTATCGATCTCTGTCTCTTTATTTATTTATTTGTGGATCATGATTATAAATGTATCATTTCTCCTGTTTTTAGGGTCGTAATGTGGTTATTGAGCAAAGTTATGGTGCCCCTAAAGTAACTAAAGATGGAGTAACTGTTGCTAAGAGCATTGAGTTCAAGGATAAAGTCAAGAATATTGGTGCCAGTCTTGTGAAGCAGGTTGCTAATGCTACCAATGATGTGGCTGGTGATGGTAAGCTTTTTTATCTGTGGAAGATTGTACAACTTTCTTGTAAATCTACACAATTGAATTTGTTTTATCCCTAGGACATTTTATTGATGCTGGAAATCGAAATCCAGATACTGTTATATCTGACATGATGATATTTTGTGTTTGTTTTATTATTATTGTTACTCTTTGATTGGGTAATTTAATAAGTGGTCTAAATTTTGGCAGGAACTACATGTGCTACAATTCTTACTCGAGCAATATTTGCGGAAGGGTGTAAATCAGTTGCAGCTGGAATGAATGCGATGGACCTGAGGCGAGGTATAAATATGGCTGTTGATGCCGTTGTGACAAGCCTTAAAAGCAGAGCACGAATGATTAGCACTTCTGAAGAAATAGCCCAGGTTTGTCTAAAGTTTTAGAGCTAAAGTTAATAGGCAAATTGTAGGATATGGAGAGAGCAACAAGGACTGTGAGTCGTGAACTATGGTGAACTTAATATTTTAAATGTTGCCATAACAGGTAGGGACCATATCTGCTAACGGGGAGAGAGAAATTGGTGAGTTAATTGCAAAAGCTATGGAGAAAGTTGGCAAAGAAGGTGTAATCACAATTGCTGTAAGTTTTCACGTGCTCATCTTGCTAACATCATCTATGTCATTTATCTGGGTTTTACATGTTTTATTGATATGGGCAGGGTGTTATTCATGTAATGCTTATCTTAATATAATAACCCTCTTGGTCACTCTTTATTTTGCTATTTCTTTTCATCCCTATTATACTTTAAAAGGGTTCATGTTTGAATATTTATGCCCTGCACTTACGCTGGGATCTAACTTTTGATCTTGTGTCAGGATGGCAAAACATTGCTCAACGAGTTGGAAGTTGTCGAAGGAATGAAGCTTGACCGAGGCTATATTTCTCCGTATTTCATAACAAACCAGAAGAACCAGAAATGTGTATGTTCTCTCTTGATGCCTCAATTGAGCACCATTATAAATATTTGTGAATAATACTTCCAAGCAAGCTTATATTTGTTATACATGTCTATGTCTATACTTTTATAATAGGGAAGCCACTGCTATATTTTGGGCTGGCCGTGATATGCCATTTCTTGGGATTGATAACTATGCTTGCTAATTCACCTTTTGTCATGAATTTGTCTGTCGTTTTGTTGATATATCATGTCTAATGTTGCCATCTATTTGTGTACACAGGAACTTGAGGATCCCCTCATCATAATCCATGAGAAGAAAATCTCAAATATAAATGCTATAGTTAAAGTCTTAGAGTTAGCTTTAAAGGTGAGTAATACTATTTTCAGCATTTTACATTGAATTGTAAAATATTGATACTGACCCACACATCTTCATCACCAGAAACAAAGACCTCTATTGATTGTCGCCGAAGATGTTGAAAGTGATGCCCTTGCAACTCTTATCCTAAATAAGCTTCGCGCTGGAATCAAGGTTTGCTTTGTCTATATGTAGTGTTATTTATTTGTTCTTAGGTACTTTTAAGTTTTGGATTCTTAGTTTTGCTTATTTAATTTGATATTTGTTGCACGGTCTTAATCTTTAGGTATGTGCCATTAAAGCCCCTGGTTTTGGTGAAAATCGTAAATCTGGTCTCCAGGATCTTGCTGTTCTTACAGGAGGTCAAGTAAGTTATCTATTCGCAATAAGGTTAAACTTATATTCCCTCCCATCCTTTAAATCCATGAATAATATGTTTTCTCTATATTCAGCTTATTACTGAAGATCTCGGCCACAATCTTGAGAAAGTGGATCTGGAAATGTTTGGCTCTTGCAAAAAGGTAGCGGTTTAGCTTTATTAACGTAGGATTTTAATGCCCGGTTGAGTTTTGATACACTTCTTTGGTTAATGTCCATGAACTCTTAGTTTTGGTAAAGGATGCAGACTTTCCTTGATTGATGTGCATTAGCTCAAATTAATTTTTCTACTAATTCCTTAACAATTTTAGCATGATAAAATATAGGGTCAAATAATTTAGACGACTGATCTAAGTTTCTTAATCTTTTAGATTACAATTTCCAAAGATGACACTGTTATTCTTGACGGTGCTGGTGATAAGAAAGCTATCGAGGAAAGATGTGAGCAGGTTTGTTTAAATCTCCAATTCAATTAGATTTTACCATTTTCATATAGATCTAGGTCTGGTTTTTCGATGGTGCTTCTTCTGAACTGTTTCACGTTACGAATTGATTTACAGATTAGGTCTGCAGTTGAAAATAGTACTTCAGATTATGACAAGGAGAAATTACAGGAAAGATTGGCCAAGCTTTCTGGGGGTGTTGCTGTGCTTAAGGTGCATATGGTTATTCAAGTTGACCTTGCTTATGGTCTTTTATTACATGTTAATGTTAATCATCCTAAGGTTTTTACTTGATAAAACTAACACCTGAAACTTAACATATGTAGATTGGAGGAGCCAGTGAAGCTGAAGTTGGTGAGAAAAAGGATAGAGTAACAGATGCCTTAAATGCAACCAAGGCAGCTGTAGAGGAAGGCATAGTACCTGGTAAATCATTAGCACCGACATTTGTGTGCTTAGTTCAACATTCTCCAATCATAATTCGTATCTGATCAAGTCTGTTTTACACAGGTGGTGGTGTTGCTCTTCTTTATGCGTCAAATGAGTTAAGTAAGCTTGTAACTGCCAATTTTGATCAGAAGATAGGTGTCCAGATTATTCAAAATGCTTTGAAGGTTAGTCTATTTTGCACTTACACTGACTTTAAGTTTAAATCATCCATATTGTTTTGTTTTTGTCAGTGTTCCTCTCAACAGACTGTCCTTTCTCTTCCCTTGCTATCACATTTTTGGCCTCATCCTGCAATATTTTGACCTGAATTTGCCCCTAAGACACTATGTTTTCTAACTTCAACTTCAGTTTCTCACTCTTTTACTACATGTTAAAACAAAATTGCAGACACCTGTGCACACAATTGCATCAAATGCTGGAGTTGAGGGTGCTGTAGTTGTTGGTAAACTATTGGAACAGGATAATCCTGATCTTGGGTACGATGCCGCCAAAGGTCAGTTACCTTGTTTTCTTTTTCCGTGTTGTGTTTTCTTTTCTCAAAAGATAGTAAGGTGTTTCTTTAATTTACATTATTATTACCAGTGGAAAGATGGCACTAACATGCCCGTCCATCTACTTTTTCTGTAGTGCTTCATTTTATATTTGTTTAATATATTTAATTTATAATGGTATTTTTTAAATTTAATTTGCTTGTTTTAGTTTCATAATGCCATACAAACTTATCTAAATTTTGGTTTCAACATTGTTATATATTTTTAAATATAATATTGGCACATAATTGTGTTGTCAAGGGCAAATATATTCAAAAAATGTCTGATCAAAATTGATGGTTGCTTTTGTGGTTTCCTTTAATCATGGTGTTGAGAGTTCTGTAGTTCCTGTTGGTTACTTTTGGAGTTCCTTTTATATGATGATCCAGGTTATTTTTATTACTACTGATTCTTCAACTTTCTTCTTGCTTAGGTGAATATGTTGATATGATTAAAGCTGGAATTATTGATCCATTGAAGGTGATCAGGACCGCCTTGGTTGATGCAGCCAGGTAAGATATTAAGAATTTGCATTGCGTATAGATGTTATTGGTAATGTTATATGTTGCATTTACTAACCACCATTT
The DNA here is from genome assembly GCA_963859935.3 of Lathyrus sativus. Classification (NCBI taxonomy): domain Eukaryota; kingdom Viridiplantae; phylum Streptophyta; class Magnoliopsida; order Fabales; family Fabaceae; genus Lathyrus; species Lathyrus sativus. Next base: position 570,713,189 of record OZ012740.1, on the reverse strand, counting down.
TCCTGCAGTGTGTCATCTTTGATGACAACAACTGAAGCTATTGTGTCTGAACTCCCAAGTGATGATAAAGATGGTTCTGCTATGCCTGGCGGCATGGGCGGCATGGGGGGCATGGGCGGTTATTAGCCTATGAATCTTGCTTTCTTTCACTGAACCTTGACTAGAGAGCGGTGCTTCACCACTGTTATTTTTGCTTATTTGTTGACAGAAGGCTTCAACATGTAATCATAGTGAGAGATCAAATCTGTATAATCGAGACATTTGGAACACAACTTCTACCCTCCAAATTAGTTAGAAACTGTTTCCACATTTTGAAGTGTGTTCATTTCATTTTAATCATGGCATTGTTAAAAAAATAAATATTTAAGATGATTGTGCTATTGTCTCTAAGATGAGACATTTGGACAGTTTTTAACCTCCAAATAAATCTTTTAATTGTAGCATTGTTAATTTGAAAAAGAAAAAAAAAGTCATCATCTCTCTTTGAAAATCTGTAGTTTACTTGGGCACTTGTTTAGTTTAAGGACAGTAATAGTTTGCTTGAGCACTTGTTTAGTTTAACATATCCAAATGAATCTTGAGCTTTAAGATACAGGACCAAAAATGCTATTAAGTCTTTTATTTATTATTAATTAATTGAAAGTAAATGATTGTTCATGCTTTAATTATTTCAGAATTGCGTCTCATTGAAGGTGCCCACCCATGAGACAGTTGAAGAAATTTTCTAATGTGCAGATTGAAGGGTGAGAAACACAAGAAATTGGGTTTCATCATCTACGATATTTTTTACAAAATTTAAATAAAACTAAAATTTGTCGTTAATTTCAGGAAAAGGACCAACATTATACATATATTTGTGTGTATAGAAGACTCCGTATCAGTCTGAGCCACCACCTACATATCAGTTACAACATGAACCTCCGTATCAGCTTGAGGAGGAACCTTGGTATCACCCTGAGTTGCCGACTCTACATAATAACAACGATAACATCTAACTCGACATCAAGATCTTTAACATGTCCAACTCTACCTCTTATGTGCTGGAGAGTACACAATCCATGAGACTACTCAATCCTCCTTCAGTGAAAAGCGGTGAGGGCTATTCTACCCGCCCTCTCTCACAACAAAAGTCAACAACAACCAAATCTTATTCTACCAAGTAAGGTCAATTATATGGATCAAGAGATTGCCACTAAATTATAAGAGATTGAGCCTGCCTTCCTCGGATTCCTTCTCTGTCATTATATAATACAGGATCTGAAGTCGTGGCTTCAGAATTGGTTTAAGGATAACATTACTGAAGATTTACTTATATCACACATAAAAGTTGTCTATTCTAACAGCCAACAGCTCCAACTCAAGTTCCTTTAGGCCATATTAAGCTACGAGACTGGATAAAACTGAAGCATACCAATCACCGAATCATGTCAATCTTGCATTATATAATGCACTTCAAATTTTGACAAATGTTGCCAGCATGCTGTCATACTGATGGCATTCTCATATCCATCAACAAAACTTTGTGAGCCTAACAAAGCAATGTCTTTGAAGACCAATTGCAGAGAATAAATCTATTTGTTACCATATTCATCCATTTCAAGCACACTTGTGAGTGCCGACATCCATGCCCGTAAACCATTGGAAGTGTCCTTTTTCATCGATACTTGTAATTTGTCAAGAGCTTGCCTTGATGCTCCATATCTAAGCAAAAGATTTCTAAGTGATCTTAAACTACAATCATCAAGTTGTATTGAAGCTGTTACCATGTCCTTGAAAGTCTGTATTGCTTCTTTGGGTCTCCCAGCATTAGCATACAGGTCAAGGACATTGTTATAACTTAATGAATCTGTCAAGAGTCCTAATTTTCTCATCTGCTTTGCAATTTGAATGGCTTCATCAAACCTTTCACTTTTTTTGTACAAAAATAACATCATTGCATAGGAGAACTCATTTGCAGTTCCATTTTTCTTTAATGTCTCAAATATCTCTTTTGCCGGGTCAACCATAGATTGTTTAGTATAAAGACCAATCATACAATTTGAAGAATATACTGCAGGACCTTCTTCTGACGATTGAAGAAGCTTGTATGTTTCTTGTGCTTCTTTCAGATAGCCAACTTTTGTATACAACTTCATCAAAGAATTATATATAACTGCATTCCCCGGCAAGCCAGCTCTTTTCAATTCATCGGCATAATATAAGGCTTCTTTAACCCTTCCAGCGTCAAAAAGAGCATTGATCAATACCCCGTAAACTATAACGTCGGGCTTCACACCATATCCGATCATTTCCTTGTACACATCTTCTGCCATTTCCAATTGCCCTAATTTTACAAAACTGGAAATCACAGCACAATATGGGATGCAATTAGTCACTAATCCTGCCACCTGCATTTTTTTCAAATAAGGTTTGGCAATGTGAGGCTGGTCAGCACTGGCCAAAATTTGTATGAGAGAGCTATAGCTGCACCTGTCTGCAGCTACACTGTGTTTATCCATACTATCAAACAATTGACACGCTTTATCGTAGCATTTCCCTTTACCATAAGCTTTAATCATCACGTTGAACTCAAGGACACTGAGTTTCTTCCGCTCTTGGCACCAAATGAAGACTTTCTCAGCTTCCAAAATATGTCCGTCCTCTCCATATGCATCAATGTTGGCAGCATAGCACTCAGATGTCATATTGCCAGCCAGATGAAACCTATGAAACCATAACAAGGACCGCTCAAGCATTCCTGCTTCGATGTACATCCGAGTCAAAGCAGATTGGGTGAACTGATCAATTTGGAGGCCCTTCTTATCCATCTCTGATATAAGCTCTTCTGCTTCACAAACCATTTTCCTTATACTGTATGCATACAAGAGGGTACGGTAACTCACAAGATCTGGCTCGAGGCGGGCCGCCTTCATTCTTTTAAAATATTTTGTTGCCATATCAATATCATTATGCTTAGTATGTAGAGAGATAAGAATATTATAAGTCCTTGTGTCTGGTGAGCATCGCAACTCTTCCATTTTCTGCAGAAGTGAACTCAGTTCCTCTAACCGTCCATGGTTTCCACAAATGTGAATCATCGTATTAAATGTCACCGTAGTAGGCGGTATGCCTTGTTTAAGCATCTTAGCAAAAGTCTCAGAAGCTTCTTTAAGCTGACCAGCCTTTCCATATGTATCAATCAAAGTGTTATATGTATGTGACCCGAAAGAAACATTGGAAAACGAAGCCCTCTCGTCCAATTCCAGAGCAGCCTTCATATGATTATTATTACTTGGTCTCAAAGGTTCACCTAACGACCACTTTTTGAAAAACTCCTCCGCTTTCTGAAACTCACCCGCTTTCTTGTACAGTTGAACTACACTCACCATAGTAACCTCATCCGGTTCAATCCCATGTTCTAGCATAGTCTCAAGCCAGAAAAGCGCGTCTTCTTTAAGCCCAGCTTTACTATAAACATCAATCAAAGTTCCATAAGTAGAATTTGTGGCAACAATCCCTCTAGCGTTCATCTGATTCCACAAACCCTCCAAAAACGTCCACTCACGCGACTTCCCAAGAATCCTAATCATAATATTGTAATGAATCACATTCAACTCATGAGAGTTATGGTTAAACCAGTTGAAAATTTCCAAAGCTCTACCCCACTTCAACTGCTGCTTCAAAATAATACTCCTTTCCTTGTTGTTAATCTTGTTTTCCCACGGTCTCAGAGCCTCTTCAACATCCTGAATCGTATCCAAGTCATTCAAAATGGAAGGAATGATTCCACCGTAAGAGACCCGTTTCGTCGAACACTTGGTGTGCACACCAAGTTTCTTGTTTTGGAGAACCCCATCTTGTGAATTCTTTTCAGGACCTTGTTTCTTCAACAGGGTGTCTTGAGATTTACGAACTCCACTTCTTTGTACGCGCTTAACGATGGTTGTTCCGGTGTTGAGAGGGAGTCTCTGTTTTCTAACAGTGGTGTTGAGAGGGAGTCTCTGTTTTCTAAGAGTGGTGTTGGAAAGTTGTTCGGTTTTGTCTGTGTTGGTGTTTCCATATGCGAAAATGGGTGTGTGGGGGTACAAGAGTTTCAGCTTCATAGACATTTCTACAAAGAAAAACAAGGAGAGAGGTTTGATGTTAAGTCAAAAGTGATAGTGTGAGAGACGCAGTTTTGTTTGGTTATTTCAGTTTGAATTTGACGGTTTTTGTTTGAGTAGGAAAATGAGTCTCTGGACTGGAGCGAAGCTGCATGCCAAAAGGGTAGTATTTTTAGAAGCCTAATTTTGTTTTAAAATATGATTATTTTCAAGTGCTAATAGCCTCAAACTTCTAATGATAATTTAAAATATAAGAAAGATACTCCCAAGCTTCTAATGATTATCTAATTTGTTTTTACCTTTCTTTAACCAATGTATTTTTTTAATGGAAAAATCACATGTTAGTAAATTAAATATTTTCTCCCATCAAACATGTTAATTATTTTTTTCTTTCTTATTCTTAACCTATCTTATGATATTTTTCCACTAACTAATAAAAATAGAAAAATCATATCTAAGTTAATAATAATAATTTTAAACTTCTATTGAATTGTAGTTTCATTGTGCTATATTTTTTTTACAAAGTATTATGGAAAATGTTATTAAAAATATATTTTTATTCTATTTTAGAAAATAAAATGGGTAAAAAATATGGTTTTAGATAGTCAGATTCATATATTTAATAATAAAAAAATAGTTTTTCTTTGAAATCTGACAAAATTAGAGAATTCTTTTAATTAATGTATTGAACTAAAATTCATGAAGGACATCATCTTAAATAAGTGAATAATTGATACCGATACTATTATTCTAACCAAAACTTATAGTGTTATTTTGCAGGGTATGAAGATTCCAGTGAAGAAGAAAGATTGAGGTTTCGTTACCATCTCATGCACCATTGGGGATAGGTCATTCAAAAGAGCTCTTATTGATTTTGGAGCAAGTGTTAGTCTCATGCCTTTATCCATCTACAAGAATTGGGGATAGGAACAGTGCAGGATACTAGGATGTGCTATACCCAAAATTTTGACCCCTAGATCACATCATCATTCTAGGAGCATTAACGTTGATTATCTAACCTTAACCTATTTCAAGTTTGGTCTTTGTCAAGATGCAGATGAACTAGGGTTTCTTCCAGTCAAGAATCAGGGTTTCAATGGATTGATCAGTCAAAGTTTTGGATTTATCCTCCATATATCAAGTCTTCATGTAATCAAGCATATCACATTGGATCAAGAATGAATCCAACTTGAGGTTGTCACCCAAGAAAGAAGAACAATGCAGTACAAGAACCCTAATTAAGGTTTCTAATTGGGAAAGTCAATTGTAGTTTGACTGTTGATCCAAAGGGTGTTACAAAGCTTGAATCATGGTCCATGAGGCTCATATAAACCAAGAAAGTCTACCCAAGAATTTTCAAGGCCTCAGAGAACCCAGGACACCAACAGTCGATTCAGAGGTTTTCGATCGTTCGGTTCGTCTAACTGAAAATTCAACCCATTGACCAACAGGGTTTTAACCCAAAATTGAAGCCAACTATGTTCCCAACATCATTTAATATCTAATCATGAAGTTTGGTTACCAATTGATCAAGGATTGAGAAGTAATCGAAAAGTCGGGAAATTAGGGTTTTAAAAAGGCCCAGGCCATAACTCCTTAACCACACATCCAAATGGAGTGGTTCAAAGCTTGTTGGGAAGGTCTCAATGATTTATTCAAAAGTGATCTCATGAGCATAAAATCCATGGATTTTGAGTTATGAGCAAAAACAAGGCAAGAGGGGGGAAATACACGAAAATTTCAAGAATTCTTGACTTGTAAGTCAAGTTTTCAGCATTTTCACAAGGGTTTTTGACCCAGTTTCAAGCGGAATGGATTCCTAATTCAAACATCAATGTTTTAGTACCTAACGGGGGATTTCTCAAAGGTTCACAAGTTGGCAAAAACTCATTATGGCAAAACCAATTCAGCATGGATGACTTGATTTCAAAGCTTCCCAAATCAACTCTAATCAAAGACTAATCCTTATTTCTGATGTTTACATGATTAATAAATATGTTTAACATCAACTCCCACGAGCTTGGCACAAGAAATGAAGAAATTCATTGTTTAATGCAAGTTGCAAAAGTGAATAGTGAAGAAAGAGAAAAATGGTGGCTACCATCATCAAACCGCCAACTTGGCTGCAACCAGTCACCTCTTATCCCGTCAAGCATGATGGAAATGACCTATAGGGCATGGATAAGCTTTTGTTAGAGTGGCTTAAGGTCAGGAATGGAGATTGCATTGAAAAACTCCAAGATTTTCATGATGGAAAGCTAAACTTGTTATTTTAAAACATTTTGCCCATGCCTCTTGCTCAAGAAACTTTCCTATAAATTGAAACTAATTATCACATCAAAAACACACCAAATACATGCTAAGAACCAGCTGAAACTCTTCCTCCCACTCAATCACAAAGTTCTTGAAAGTTTGAACCAAGTTTCAAACCACTTCAAAATTTTGTTTTGCATTTTCTCTTCTAAAACCATTTCAAAACATTCTCAAACTCAAAAAATGATTCAAAGACTTCACAAATGACGTGTTAGAGCTTTCCAAGCCCTCACCTTGGCCAGAAACTCATCCAATCAAAAAGTCAATGGTTGAAAGCTCATTTGTTGACTTTTCTGCATTTTGAAGGGCAACCATCAAACCATTGCATGTTCTTGAGCTCTAAAAACTCTAACACTTCATAAATAACATATAGCAACTGTCCATGATGGTTCCACACTTTTGTAACAAGGATTGAGCAAGTTGGCTTTGAAAATCCTTGGATTTTTTTGGTGTTTTCTTCACTTTCAAGGCATTCTGCCCACCAACTTACTTGAGGGTTATTTGGAGCACATATTCATCATCCTTGAAACATTTTTAGACCTTGTAAGGCCTCTCAAGATCTCTAGTTTTCTTATTTCTCAAGCTTGCTTCAACAGGTAAGCCTAAAACTCATAAATGTGAACTTTTCACTTGCATTTCATATGCTACCATGATTTTTAGCTATGATCTTGTGTTGTACATTGTTTGAACATGTTTTATGTATGTTATTTGTCATGTATGAACCATTTCTTATAGAAAAACATGTATGTTTTTAACTGTCAAACTCAGGTCACAAACCAGGTCACAAACTAAGCCCAACCTAGTCATTTTTTGCATGATGCATCCAATCTGTCAAACCATGTGTGAATCTCTTGATTTATTTTGTGATAACCTCTATATATGATGTATATGTGATGTTTATACACTTGTTTCACCAAGCACACCACTACACAATGTTGTTCACATGTTCTTGCTTTTGGTTGTCACGAAACTTACCCTAACCTTGATGCTACCGGGTTTTCTTGTGAGTGCATGGTATGGAAAAACAAATGGTAACATTGAATTACTTGTTCAAAAATAAAAATTTTACAATTTAGTTTCACCTCATTTGGTTAAGTTTTTACTGAGTTCCAATCCTTCATGCAAATGACCTTAGGTTGTGACCTTGCCTTGCCTTAAGTTTTGCCCTCTTGGTGCACCAACTTTCAATGATCATAACTTGCTCATTTTTTGTGATATTGATGTCGTTCTTTTTGAAAACTACTCCTTAACATGTCTATTTTCATTTAGTCAAGAAATAATTCAAGTATTGTTATACTAGAAATACTTTGAGCCACTTGAATAGCATGTGTTTTTTAGGGTTTTTACCTTGTGTTCTTGAATTTTTTTTCAACTTGTAACTTGATTTTTCTTGTGAGATTGATCTTGTATGATTCATATATGTTTTTTAACATGTTTAAATGCTCAAATATTTTTGGTTAATTGCCTTACCATGTTCATACTTGCTTTTGTGAATGTATATATGTGAAATGGCCTGTTGAACTTCACCTGTGAATTTTGCCATTATTCTTGATATTGTAACCTCTTAAATATGCCTATTAAACCTCATATTACTTGTTTATGTATCTTGTTAGAACCATAACATGTTTAGGGTTTGTTTCTTGCCTTTGTGAATACTTGAATATGCATGGTATACTTTGAATTTCATCTGTGAACCTTCACATGATTCTTGATGTTGTGACCTCTTGAATATGTCCATCATTCTTCATTATACTTGTTTATGTGTCTTGTTAGAACCATAACATGCTAGGGTTTGATTGTTGACTTGGTTGTTACCTTGGAACTTGTTTACTTCCCCCCCATGAAATCATGAATTCATACTTAAACTGTTGTAACATTTCTTATATTCTTGCTTGTTGATTGTCATCAGTACATGTTTAAATGGTCTTATGTTGTTACATTTGATCTTATTTGATCCTTATAACATGATTGCTCCAAGTTGTCACTTGTTTTCATTAATCTTGTTTGTATGTTATAGATGAACTTGTTGTTGTTACACATGTTCTTTGCTTGCATTGATGGTTGTTACCTCTTTGCTTTTTGATCTTTGTTAAGATGTTTAATATTGATATTGATTATTATTACATGTTCTTGCTTTATTTATTCAACTTTGTCAAGTTATTCCCCAGTGATGGAACTTTCTAGTTCACACCAAGTTGTCTGTATCCTTGTGTCCAAAGGAAAGTCTCTCTATTGACCCCTGGGTCATAGATAGCTCATTACCCTCCCTCTAACTTTGTTAAGTCACTTTGAACTCTAAAAGACTCACCTTTACTAGGAGTGTTCTTCAACTAGAACCCTAAGATAAAGTTTGTCAACTCAATGTAAGAATCATTGTGATGATTACTTACTCCCCCTTGGCTTTTGTCAAAGTCAATCCCCTTGAGTGTACAACTTAGAATAGAGAGTTTTGTTAAACTCTACACAAACATTGTTATGTTTGTCCCCCTCCTTTAAACCTTGGTCATAATCAAGTGCTCGTCCACCCTAGTAAGGTGAACTACGATTGCTCTGATTCTATCCTAGTTAGGATACATAGGCAGAATATGCGGTATCTTTGCGAGCAAACTTAGAAGTTATCCTTAGATATTTATCTCACAACTTTTCCCTAACCGTAAACCATAATATAACCATAATAAGTTTATTATACACACACACACACACACACACACACACACAAAAGGTTCCTGTAGAGTACTACATATGTTTAAGATGTGAAATACCTACCCTATGCATAACCAACCCCCGATCCCCGAATCTCTTAGCGTTGTTGTTACATCGCGCAAAAGGTCTTTCTTTCTTTAACCTTTCCTTTGGATAAATCAAAGTCCTATTGTGAATTTAATGAATTAAGATTCAAGTTAATCAATAGCTTGATATGACGATTCTCACCACAACAGAAATGGCGACTTTACTGGGGATTATAATTTGCTTAAAACTTGAGGGTTTAGCCTATTTTGTGTGATTGTATGAATACTTGCTTACGTGTATATTTATAAATATATTTGTATTTTATTGCTGTGAACATTGGGTATCATGAGTGGTGAGATAAGTCCTAACCCGGACTTGAGTGACACATATGATAAGATGTGATATGATCAATAGTTGACTGTTGGGAGTAGTCCTAACAAGTTTGACATATAATGTAATCACGCTCATTTGAGACCTCCTTGAGATGATTGATGATGTATGAGTAGTCATGAATTTCATTAATTGTTTCAACCTGAGAGTCCGTGAAACTGAGGACCTTTAGTAACACTGTTACCCTACTAAGCCTTTTAGGATGTAGTGTGGAAACTATGAGGGAGTAGTCCTGAAATAGTTGTTACGCGATGCTACACTCAGACGAGTTTATCCCGATAATATTTTTGACCCACGTGAGTAGTCATGGTGGCCGATAATATCCAAAGGATTTACTATGACTCTGGAAACTTTGATAGAACCCGTTCGGCAGGTACAATTAACCTATAGTACACGTCCTTGGGGATGGATAGACCTTGTGACCCCATGCTTTGACCTTGAACTTAGGGAAACCTTGTATGTGCATGTGCATTGTATTTGTGAATACTTGTCTATGCATTATGTATGCATCATCCTATCATGTCATCATAGCATATCATGTTGCAACTGGTTTTGTAAAACTCAGTCGATTTATTTGTGTGAAACCCTAGATATCATGGATATTGGGACAAGAAATACAGTTTCAAGAAGCATGATACATCCAAGTTAGGAAAACTAGGGACTATGATATCATAATACTTTGGGAAAAGATATGGGAAGATAATGAGTACAGTCAAGACTGGGATGGAAGAAGGAGTTCTTAACACTTTGGTTCAATTCTATGACCCATTGTATCACTGCTTTACCTTCCCCGACTATCAATTGATGCCAACCTTGGAGGAGTGTGGTTACTATGTGGGAGTTCCTGTAAAAGACCAGAAACCTTACAGTGGTTTAGAAAGCTTACCCTCGCTGAAGGAAATAGCAGATGCTCTTCATCTCGAAGTATCGGAGATTAAGGATACCTGTGCCACCAAAAGCGGAGTCAAGGGTTTCCATTCTAATTTCTTAGTTAAGAAAGCTGCTTATCTTGCCAAAGAGGGTAGTATGGATGCGTTCGAAGCAGTTCTTGCTCTATTAATCTATGGATTTGTGTTATTTCTAGAAGTCGAAGAATTTGTCAATTCATCCGCTATCACCATATTCCTAAGTGGAAACCCAATGCCTACCTTGTTAGGAGACACTTACCATTTAATTCATCATCGGACACTTCAAGGAAGAGGAACCATCCTTTGTTGTGCACCTCTATTATACAAGTGGTTCATCAACCATTTGCCAAGAACTGACTCTTTCATAGAAAATCCCAATGGATGGAGATGGTCCCGAAGGATAATGTCTCTAACCCAAGTTGAAATTCACTGGTACGATTATGCCTACGACAGAGGAGTCTACTTTGACCGGTGTGGTACTTTACCAAATATACCACTCATTGGAGTAAGGGAAGGAATCAACTACAACCCCGCTTTGGCCCGACGTTAGTTTGGGTTTCTAATGAAGGACAAGCCCACAAATCTGCTGTTATCTGGAATCTTCTATCTCAACACCGAAGCGACGGAGAATGTGAGAAATAGCACAGTCGATGCTTGGGAAAATATTCAGAAAAAGACTAAAGTCGATATGGGAAAGAAGAATTGTGTAGCCTTCGAACCATTCACTTTATGGGTACAATCTCGAGCCCGAGATCTAAAGATGACGTATCTCCCGGAGATGAATTCGCAGATCATTATCGCGTCATCATCTTCTGCCATTTCCATTGAGAAAATGGAAGAGTACCAAGAAGTTCTTAAAATAACAAAGCTTGAGAGAGATATTTGGGAAGGGAAGTATCATACTCTGATTTCCGAAACAATGGAACTCAGAAGAGAATTGCAAGATGAAGACGAACTGGTCAGTTGGCTCGAACAACGTGTGATCGACGGTGATGCGACAAAAGAAAAATTATTTTTCTCTAGTGTCAAGCCTACTCAAAGCACTCATGAGTATTCAAATATCCCATCTACATTCGGAGCTTGGAAGAGCATAGTAGACAATTTGGTAATGGAAAATACAATACTGAAGAAGTTGAAGAGGTCCCGCGACTAAAGTTCTTGTCAGAAACTTAGACTATAGGACCTAGTTTTTGATGTAAACTTAGGCTTCTTGTCTTGTATTTTAAATTTGTAACTTTTCCCAACAATAAATGAAATAAGGGTTTATTAATCTTCCGAGTTTCATAAAACCAATTGCATTTGCATTGCATTCTTGCATTTTTACTAACCATTCAAGGAATTCAAAATCTTATTTTTGCAGACATTGTTATGGATCGCAGAAGTAGATTTTCATTCCTGAGCCTAAGGTTGGATAATCTTAGGATCTTAAGGGGCCTCGTCAGGAATCCCTCCGCATTCCATGCCAAATATGGAGATATGCTGCCTCTGTTAGATACAAGAGTCAATGAAGACATGCTGTTGGCACTTGTCGAGTTCTACGACCCGGTGTACCATTGTTTCACTTTCCCGGATTTCCAACTACTCCCAACCTTGGAAGAGTATTATGCTTATTTAAAGATTCTCTTGAACTTTACTCTTCCCTATGGTAAACCAAGAAGAAAGGAGCTTGCCAAGTCCCTGCATATTGAGCCCACAGAGCTACCTGTTCGATTGGTGAGTAGAGAAGGATTCTCTAAAATAGAAGCAAGGCCATTCATGGAAAGAGCTTAATTCCACTATGATAATAGGGACTTAGGGATCTTTTAAGAAATCTTGTCTTTTATGATCTATGGACTATACCTTTTCCCTAGTTGCAATGAGTTCATCAGCAAAGAAGCCATTAGACTCTTCATAATTAAAAACCCTATTCCCACACTGTTGGCTGACACCTACTATGCTATCCACCGTCAAAAAATGTATGATTTGAGACTGTTCTCGTGCTGCACAACACTTCTCAGCAAGTGGTTTATTTCACAGTTGCCCAAGATTCATGTTCTCTGGAATCTCTATAACAAGGATGCTTAGATCAGATAGCTAGCATCGCTTTCCCATTACGACGTCAACTAGTACGACATCAAAAATAAAGGAATCACCATGATTTACAGTTGTGGAGACTTTCCCAACATACCATTTATAGGCACAAATGGAATCATCAGCTACAGTCCGGTCCTCGCTCGCCGTCAGCTAGGGTACCAAACAGGACCAGGACCAAATCAATACTTGCTAAGGACTTGTTTCTGTGAAAAGGGCAGTGACAAAAACTTTGAAGCTCAAGCTCGTTTAGCCTGGTATCACCCACATCTACAAGGAATAACTGCTAAAGAAAACGTGAGCTGCCTGGCCACAAGAGCTCATCTCCTTTGGTCAAAAGAGATAGCTTTGAAAATGTTCTACAATCATACTTATGAAATCTCTCTGGAACTATAAATTATCATGCCTAGAGATGAACTGAAGTTTGCTTTAGTTAAATCAGAACGAGAAAATGCTGAGCTATGGAAGTTGATTCGTCAGAGTCAATACCACGCTAAACCTCAAGAAGAGGAAGGATCATCTTGTTAGAATGATCGAGGCCTGCAAAATTCCTGTTTTTCTAAGATTGTAATCTTAAGAGCTTATGAATGTAATCATTACTTTTTTAAATTATGTTGTAAGAAAGGTCTCGTTCATTAATAAGAACCACTTGTTGTAACAGGCTTTGTTATATCAATGAAATTCTGCTTTTCTTTTATTTTGTCAATCACGTTGTTACGTGTGTTTATTTACTAATTTTGTTTGTAAACAAGATTATTGCTTTTCCTTGAATGAATAGTATTTCATTTGCATATGCGTTCGCATAGCATATCATTTGCATGATGTTGCATAGGTTCCACGACTCTTTCATTGTTCTTTTCCTCCAGAAGAAGATCACACTTAATCCCCACCGTTACAACACCCGAGCCAATACTCAAAAGAGAAGGGAAAATCAGCAAGAGAAATCAGATTGACAATGAATTGGAAGGACTTCGAGGCGATGTCAGCCAAATCCTGGAAGTTGTGCAAGTGATCAGGGTAAAAATGGATACGCAAGCAACAATGGTATCTGAGGTTAACGCTACTACAGCAACCCCTACGCTGGTAGTGACTTCCACAACAGAGTTTCCATTTGGCATCTCCAAAGATTTTTGTATCTCCATTTCATGTCCAAGGAACAACGACACAAATAGCAGGACTTATGCATGAATTCCATAACCCTCTGTTCACTCAGACAGGCGCTCAGATGAACGTTTGACCGGTCTTCAATACTCAACAATAACAAGTTTATGAGATACCAGATGAATCTAAAGCAGGGTATGAAAAATACGACAAGCCGAGGGTCGAGATGGAAATCATGGCAAGAAGAATGAAGGATTTAGAAGGGAAAAACATCTTTGGTACTGATGCCATATACATGTGCTTGGTCTCGGGATTGGTGTTCCCCTCAAAGTTCGTAATGCCATCTTTCAAAAAATATGATGGGGTAACTTGCCCAAAACTCCATTTGGTGATGTATTGTAGATGCATGGTTGTGCATTTCGACAATGACAAATTAATGATACACCGTTTCTAAGAAAGTTTGAAAGGAGCCTCTGCAAAATGGTATTTGCGACTAGACCAATCAAGGATTTGAAGTTTTCAAGATCTATCTGATGCCTTCATCCAACAATACAGATATAATATGGACCTTGCTTCAGACAGACGTCGGCTATCGATCATGACTCTGAAGTCTTCAGAATCCTTCAAATAATATGCGCAAATATGGCACGAGATGGTCGCACAAGTTGATCCACGACTCACAAATAAAGAATTGGCAGATTGGTTTGTCAGCAACGTCAAACCAGAGTATTATGAAAGAATGATAAGCAGTGTATCATCTAACTTCGTCGATATTATGGCAGTGGGTGTCAAAGTGGAAGCCGGATTGAAGAACAGAAAAATGTCTGGTCCCGCCAGCAGTTCCAGCAACTATTCATCCAAGAAACCATCTGGTAGTTTCTAGAAAAAGAAGGAAGGATAAACCAATACGGTAATGTATGAGAAAAGTCCACATAACCGAAGGATCCACCCCCAAGTCCAAGCTCGACAACAACAGTATCATCAACCACAATACATAGTGGTGGTTACGCCAGTCTTCCAGATACAAAATCAAAAAAATCTTCAGCCAGGGGCACCGAATGCCTATCAGCAGTACAATTACCGACCTTAAAATAATCAGCAGATGCAGCAACCCATGGCTCAAGCTTTCAGGCCGACCTATCAGAATAGGAGGCACAAGATACAACTAATACCAATGAGTTATATCGAACTATATCCTATGATGGTAGCTATAGGACTTATTCAAACAAGAAAATTGGGTGCCCCACCCAATCCTTTGCCTCCATACTACAATCTCGACGCACATTGCCCATTCCATGAGAACGCCATTGGGCATGATTTAGAGGGTTGTATTGCGCTTCAGCGTATCGTCAGGGAATTTATTAAAAAGAAGATACAGTCATTTGAAGATAATCATCCCAATGTGAAAGATAATCCTCTGCTGAACCACGGTAGAGTGAATGCTATAATGGAAGAAGGAGAAGGCTCTAAGATGAGAACAATCACTGAAGTGGCTGAAGTTAAAACACCGCTGGTGGAATTGCACAAGAGATTGGCTCTAGCATGGTTGCTCAAGAGTACTCATGAGGATTGTAAAGAGTGCAACAAGAACCAACAAGGTTGTGACCTTGTGCGAAAAGACATTCAGTCATTAATCAACGAGGGGCTGCTACAAGTCAGCAGTAAGAAAGAAAAAGAGGATATTGTGGTTATTGAACTAGTGTTCAATCTACCGGAGGAGCCTAAGAAAAGAGCGGTATTCAATACCGACAATAACAAGATGACTCAATCCAGCGCCATCGCACCAATATTCTGCAATGATCCAGTGCCTAGATTTGGCAAGGCTCAACCTAGATTTGATCCTCGGAGAGAGCAAAATTCCAAAGTTGTACCATGGAAATACGACAGTTCCCGACGAGACGTGAAATCTGGAAGGAAACAAGCCCACGTGACTAACATTACCGGAGGAAGTCAGATGACTCGCAGTGGGAGGATTTATGTACCGAAGGTTACCATTGAAACTCCCAAAGTAGCAGCTAGGGTCATTCCTACTGTCAAAGAGGTTGTTTCTAAAGAGACTATTCCAAAAGAATCAGTAGTCACCAATAAGACAAAAGGAAAAGAGGTATTAAAAGAAGACGACTAAGGGTTCCTAAGAATCATCCATAAAAGTGATTATAGGGTGGTGGATCAACTGAACTAGATGCCATCAAAGATTTCTGTAATGTCACTACTACTCAGTTCACCCCCGCATAAAGAAGCTTTGCTGAAAATATTGGCTCAGGCCCATGTCACCAAACGTCACGTTAAGACAATTCGACTCGGTTGTCACCAATATCACGACGTGTAACATGTTAAGCTTCAGCAATGATGATCTTACGCCAGAAGGCCGCAAACACAATTGAGTATTGCACATCTCCATCAAATGTGAAGAAGATACTTTAGCTAGAGTCCTGGTTGACACCGGCTCATCCTTGAATATAATGCCAAAAAGGACTTTGGCAAAATTAAGTCATAAAGGAGAAATCGTGAAAGCAACCTCTTTGGTTGTAAAGTCATTCGATGGATCCAAACAGTCCATCATTGGAGAGGTGACTTTGCCAATAATGGTAGGTTCGTAATGTTTTGAAGTACCATTCCAATTCATGGATATTAATCCAGCCTACAGCTGTTTATTGAGTAGACCTTGGATACATGCGGCGGGAGATGTAACCTCCATTCTGCATCAAAACCTAAAATTTGTCATTAATGATCAGTTGGTCATAGTGCACGGGAAGGAAGATTTGATGGTAAGTAACCTGTTGTCATTCCAATACATCAAAGCCGACGAGGACGCGCTAGAAATAGTGTTCCAAGCCCTGGAAATTGCTCACACTGTGTTAATTGATAATTCCACTATAGTTTGTGGTCCGTCTTTTGCCTCCACGCAAAGCATAAAAGTTGCAATAAAGGAAGGACTCCCGCAGGGATGGGGAGAAGTTATAGAAGTGAACGCTCGCGCCAAAAATGACAAGCAAGGGTTGGGTTACAAACCAAGTCTGGAAGAAGTGTCCGAAAATAACAACCAAAAGCAGAAAACCCTAAAGGAGATGTTTGTAAGCGGTGGGTGTTGCACCCTAATTTTTGACCACGAGATACCACCTCTTTTTTGCGTTATTTTGTTCTTTTTACAACTAACCAACTTTTACGGATGCAGAAAGTCCAGGTAGAGTTGATGTTTGTTCCCACAATCGAGCATTTTTTAGGCATGACCAAATGATCCTGACTTAAGGTTGCTTCGAGACCTCTATTTGGCCAAGGCTCCGATCCTGGGTTTTATCACTATATTATGTTTTTTTCTTCTGTGTATTTATTGTTATTATTATTATTTTCATTATTATTTATACCTAGACTATATTGTACTCATAAGTCAAGTTTGTTGAGCTTTAGGTTTTTTTGACTTGAGCCATGTAATTAAGGCTTGGCTGCAGGCAGTATCGGTTGGGGACTTATGATGTTTCAGATAAGGTTGGTCGTTTGTGAGAGCTTCATTGGTGTTCATCAAAGCATGTGAATCAAGATTCACAAATTGTTAGCTTGGTGGTAAGGATCATGACGTGACCTCTAGTTCACCACGAGGTCTAAGCACCCCAATCCCGGCAACGTCTTTTAAAATTCAATTCAAGCTGATGTTGGAATTCAAGTTTTTCTAGACTATTCCCCACATGTTCCATTCAACCTTCCCAAAGTGTTCATAATTTATTCAAAGCTAAGGATACGGTTAAAGAGGTTCAAATATTAAAGATTCGAATCTAAATTTATACTCCAGGAGTTCAAGACTGATACATTGAGTTTCTGCATAAAAGAAGAAAAAACTTTCACATGGAGATACAATTCTTGAACTACGAAGCGTTTACGACCCTTTGAAAAGAGGCCCCGCGATGAGAAGAGTTCCTACAGACGAAAGAAGTTGTTCCCTATAACCTATCACTTCTGAGCCCCTTGAAGATATCACAGCCACATTGATGGGTGATTGACTCCCTCCCAAAAGCCGGATCCTGCCGCCTGTGTAATACCATAGAAACAGCCAACATGTGATGTCCTTATTATCAAGCAAGTCTAAACTTCATAATAGGATTTATCCCCCTACTTTCCAAAGCTTTCTCTAGCAAAGTGATAAGGTCTCAACACAGTCCCTGGAGGGCCGAAGGATACTTATTTCCAAGAAACCTCACTTTCCGATGCCATCGCCGTAATGCTACCTGCAATGTATCAATTGATTAGCAATCCTCATTACAAAGCCAAAGCACATTTGCATTCAGCCACTGCCAAGAAAATAGACCAAGGGAGTTATGATCATCAAAACGCATAACACACTAAGCAACAACTTCATACTAATGCAAGAAGCCAATAAGTGCTAGAGGGTGTATGAAAGTATAGATGGAATGCATACCAGTCCAAACATCTAGGTTATAACGTGCCAAGCTTCATGTACACGAAAAAGAAAGCGAACAATGCATATTGAACAAAACTACATGGATTCCCGCCACTACCAACTTATCAAGCCCGTGATAACTGTCTGCTTCGCCAACTAGCACAGGCAAGGACAACCAAGACGAAATAGCGACGAGCACAAGTGCGTCACTCCAAACATCATCATCCAGCACATGAAAAGGAAATGTTCAGATTCGTATCAGTTTGAAGAAAAACTAAAGGATTAGAGTCTGAATTGGGAAAAGAAATATACCCTGCGCAAAGAGCAATTGCAGCTGTTACTCTTCATCACCAACTTCGTGGGAGCTCTCACCAACGTAGCAAGCGCAGCAGGACACGAAGAAATGAGAAAGTTTCTGATGTAAAACTCACGCGGAGAAGCGAACTCAATGCCTAATCACAGCAAGAAGCAGCATACCATTCTATGCACAAAGTTGTTATGAATCAAAGTACATCGGCGACATGAATTCTGGTACATCATTAAGTGCTTGCATTGCAGAGGGGGCCATGACAGTTGATATGGAATTCATAAGCATCCTACGTAAATCGCAACAAATCATAACCTGCATATGAAATACACAAAGCCCAAATAGATTGAAGACGGGATTCGAAAACACAACAATAGAAACAGAATTAATTCCAAGTTTACTTCCCAGGCGAGATCATACCGAAACGGATTCACAAGGTCGCAAACTTAATCAAGCACCTCAAATGAAATCATCACAATCTCATCCAAGACAGTTTGCAGAAGACCATAATATGACAGACTGGATTGAGGAGGAGAATTTATGGGAAATCTTGGTCCTGTACAAACAAACAGCAAAGATTAGCAGCAGAAGCTCAAACAAAATCTGTTAATTGTGTTACAAGTATACTGCATTTAACAAACTCAATTTCATCCAAATGCAACCATATTCAACCACCTCAGTCACACCAGTTTCTAGCCATCCGAATGTTGTTGCTGCAGGATGGTTGAGGAGGTCATGTTCATGGAGACATTTGTTTGACCAAATAACCAAAGTAAAGAGGTGATAACACAAGAGAACGCAAGCCTCTCACACGGAAGTCACCATTCCAACAGTACCAGTATCCTTCATGGTATCGTCCACCAGCAACATCCCTGGGCTGTTAATTTCTCTGGGCCCAAACCCTTTCACTATCCACACCTGCCAACAACAATCACAAAATCAGATATGACCGTTAGAGGATATTCCTTGAAACAATGGAAGATTCTATTCAGACTAAATCAAATCCAATCTCAATTCTCATCAACATTAACTCAATAAAAATGGAAAAGGAAATATTGCCAATTTCAGCTAAACGAAAACAGAAGGTCCAAATCCACAATTAATTGGATTTTAATCAAATTCAGTGGAAATCCCAAATTGGAGTCTATATAAGAGCAATCGAGAATCATCACAAGGGGCCTAAGGATCGTAACCCTAAAAGAGAAAAGAAAAAAACCTAAGAGATCAATTGAACCATATACAAAAAAGAGGCCGAATTCAAAACCTAGAAAGGGGGAGAAACTTATCTCGCCGCCAGAAGCTCGCGTTGCCGCTACTCGCACCACCGCAAATCCACCGCCGAAGCTCCCACCTTCGCTGCTACCGCCTCAGACACCACCGCCGCCGTCCACTTTCGGTAAGCCATCAAGCTAAATTAGACCACGAACTTCTGATAGTTTGGTTTTTATTTCAGGTTTAAAGTAAGCGAAACAGGAAGGAGAAATGAGAAGCCGAAAGAGATAACAGAGAGAAGGGGGCGTGAAAGCGAGAGAGATGAGAAACGGAGAGAATGCGATCGGACACGACGAGGGGGGGCTTCTCCGATTTGGGGATTCACGGGGATTTCGGGTTTTCCTTTTTCTCTGTTCTGTTTGTTAATCTTGTTTCATCGTTATATTAATACACTAACACAGCACTATCACACACTAATCACCAATTAACATACTAATCAGCTTTTCTTATAAAATTAATAATAATCTTTTAAAACCAACAATTTAATTAACTAGGTTTATAATCAGTTTTATAAATAATTACTTTTAAAATCACGTTAAACTATTTTGTTTAATAAAATGTTATTTATTTAAATTATTAGGTTGCTATTAAATCCTGTTCTTTTTTATATAAATAATAATATACCACTTATTTACCTTTCAAAAAGCAAATATTAGTAAACCACTCTTTAATCAAATTAACATGTATATTAACTAATTAAGTTAGTCTTATCTTTTTATTAAATTAATTAAAAATTAAATAGTTTTTTATATAAACCTAAAAGTCGTTTTCACCATCTAATCAAAACTAATTAGTTTTTTTTTATAAACTTAAGTTTGTTTTTCAATTAACTAAATTCAAATAGATTTTTTCTTATAAACTCAAAACTATCGTTCATTTTATCAATTAATTAACTATCCCTTTATAAACTTAATGATTATTTCTTAACATTAAAAACTAAATAAGCTTTTTTTATATATAATTCAATGAGTGTTATTTTATAAACAAATCATTTTCATAATTTAAGAGATTATACTAAAAGAAACTATTTTTATAACAAAAACATTTTCACAATCTAAAAATAAGCTTTTTACAATAATTGAAAAAGAGCGTTTTCAAACTTATAAAATTCAACCCACCTCAAAACGACAACTTCCCGTTTAAGTCAGTTAAAAACAATCTCATCACACCAATCAACGTTTTTTTCTCAAAATCAAACGATTAAAACCAATTAACATCGCAAAAATATCATGCACCCCACTTACGCACGCACTGACACCCAGCGCTTACATGCGTATATCTTTAATTCTCTGCTCTTATTTTGTATGTAACTCACCTACACCCAGCGCTTACATGCGTGTGTATGGTTTATTTTCCGCACTTTATATTTCCGCAATTTATTTACATCATTATCAATTCATGCTCATACATCGCATCCGTCCAAAGGAAAACCCTACACATAATTCAACATTGTGTGTAGTTGCATTTACATTTGCATCATACTCCCCCGTGATCCTTGATCCCATTCAAGTCGATCTTTTTAGGATAGATCCTACCCCATAGGAAGGACCTTGTCTTTATCTTTACAACTTAGACGAACACAATCAACACAATACAATCTTTTCGAACACATTTAGAGAATAAATGTTAATCATCTTAAGTGAGATATAATCTCCACCCCACAACAATACAATCAAACATGTAGGGACTTTGCCTTAAGAGCGACAAAGGCATGCTTGGCGACCATCCGAGTATGTAAGACCTTTTCTTAAGATAACACAAAGACCATTTCCTACAGCCCCCTTTTTTACATTTGTGGCGGTTATCTCTCCCTTAAAATGAAGACTCATCTCTTCTCCTAGACCCAATCAACCAACTACCCTAAACCCGTAGGAACTTTGACCACAGTCAAAGAACTCCTCTAACCCTTTAGGGTGAACTACAACATACTCTGATTCCACTCCCGTAAAGATATGTAGGCACAAGGTGCGACGCCTTATCGAGTATACTTAGATATAAACCACTAGGGTCCTTTAAACCATTAAGCAGATAAACACTTAGCAGTAAACAAACATAAAACAAGAGGTTCCTGTAGAGTACTACAGAAACTTAGGATGCTAGTACCTTCCCTAAGTTTAACCAACCCCCGAACCTAAACAATCCAGCTTGCATTTGCATTGCATTGTGGGAATTTCGATCTTTATCCCTTCCTTTGGACAAATCAAAGTTCGGTTGCAAAATGAATTAAAGATTCAAACTAATCAATAGTTTGGTATCCAAATTTCACCGCGACAGAAATGGCGACTTCACTGGGGACCTTCTCTAGTGGGTTTCCCTATCTTATTTTGTTTTGTTTACTGCTTTATATATCTGCCTATTTGATTATGTGTTTACATGCTTTCTCTTATGGTTCTTTTGGGTTTGTTGTCCTTGAGTGGTGAGATAAAGTTCTACACCCGAACTTTGAGAGAAATTAAAATAGGATGGTGATATATTCGAGGAGGCTTATTGGGAGTGGAATCCCTACTAAGTTGAATCGAGAATCCCGCTCAGTTGAGGCCCTTTCGAAATAGTACTGTTGAACGATCCATCGTGAAGACACTCACTATTTTTGACTTGGAGCCTATGATATTGAGGACCGTAGTTACCTTAACCCAACTTTGGCCTTTATTAGGACGTAGTGCGGGACTGTGAGGGGGTACCCCCGAAATAGTGCTACGCGATGCTACACTCAAAAGAAGTTCTCTTGAGAATATTATTAACCCTCGAGTACTTGGGAAGTTGATAATATCCGAAAGATGGGCTAATGACTTTGGGAACCTTATTAGAACCTTGTTCTACAGGTACAAACCACATTTAGTCCTTAAACCTTTGGGAAGGGTACACCTTTGCTCCATGCTCGTTGCAAACCTAGGGTGCCCCTTGTTTGTTTATCTTTATGTCCTTATGTGAATACTTGTGTTTGCTGCATTCATATAGCATCATTCTACATTGGACTTCATGGGATTTACTTTCGTTTATGGACATTGTAGGTCACTATGACTTCAGATAAAAGACATACTGTAAAATATACTTTTAAGAGTCCCAAATTGGATGACCTAAAGAAGTTGTGGGGTTTCATCGAAGATCAAGAAGGGTTCAAGACCAAGTATGGGAAGCTGATATCTCTATTGGGTTGCTCAGTGAATGAAGGACTTCTTGCTACCTTGCTACAGTTTTATGACCCTCTCTACCATTGTTTCACCTTTCCAGACTTTCAGCTGTTACCTACATTGGAAGAGTATTCCTTTTTGGTGGGTCTACCTATTCTGGAAGAATCTCCTTTTCCCTTCTTGGAAAAGGACCCTGATGAGAAAGATATTGCTAAAGCTCTCCGTTTGAAGGTGTCTGACGTCAAAGCCAACCTAGTTACTAAGGATGGGATCCTTGGTTTAAAGACAGGTTTCCTAATCGAGAAAGCTTCCTTCTATGCTGGTTATTCTAATAAGGCTCCGTTTGAGGCAATCTTCGCTTTGCTTGTTTATGGGCTGTTCTTATTCCCAAGTTTCGAAGGGTTCATCGATCTCAAGGCATTCAAGATCTTTATGAAGAACAACCCAGTACCGACTCTGTTGGGAAATGCATATCACTCTGTACATCTCCGAAACCTTCGTGGTGGAGGGATGATTACTTGTTGTGTACCTTTACTTTACAAGTGGTTTATTTCGCACTTGCCGAAGTCTAGCTCTTTTACAAACATTGGTAAAGAGCATTGGTCTCCAAGGGTTATGGCTTTGACCCATTCTGACATTGATTGGTACAACCGAGTGTACGATGGAGTATTAATCATTGATAGCTGCGGTGACTTTGCTAATGTACCACTGCTCAGCTTTAATGGAGGAATCAGTTATAATCCTATCTTAGCTCGTCGACAGTTGGGATACCCGTTGAAGGAACCCCCCAAAAGTGTTCAAGTAGAGGGTATATTCTTCAAAGATGATATAGAGCTTCTAGGAAGAGTTCTGGACGCATGGCGTAGGGTATACAAGAAAGGGAAGAGAAGTCTAGGGAAGCCTAACTGTGTGTCTCTAGAACCATATCTCCAGTGGGTCAGACAAAGGGCAGCCAATCTAAAGATGCCTTATTCCTGTCAAGATCCCATAGCCCCCAGGAGAGAGCCCACTTATGTCTTTATGTCTAAAGCCGAGGAGTTAGAAGTGTCCTTAAGAAAGTCTCAACATGAGCTAGAGTCTTGGAAGAACAAGTACCAGGTAGCAGTGGCAGAAAATGATGAACTTCAAGAGCAGAAGGCTGAACTTCAAGAGCAGAAGGCTGAACTTCAAGAGCAGAAGGCTGAACTTCAAGAGCAGAAGGATGAACTTCAAGAGAAGAATGCTGAACTTCAAAAGGAGAGGGATGAACTTCAGAAGCAGCTACAATTGAAAGATGAAGAGCTACTCCCTTCCAAGAAGAGGAAAGTCATGGAGGATTTATTTTTCTCCGGCCCACAATGCACTATTTGGAAAATAATTGTGGACAACCTTATCCGTGAGAAGGCGCAACTAGAGGAGCAGCTCAAGCAGCAGCATTCAAGGCTTCTTTAGTGTCTTTACTAGCTTTTATTTAGCTTTTATTTGGGACTCTTTAAAAGAATATTTATGTAGTCCATTTCAACTTTAATAAAACGTTTTCTTTTACCGCAATGCCCATAAATAGAGGAATCCCATGAAGTCCTAATCATCTTGCATTGCATTCTTTTTCCATTGTTCACTTCAAGAAACTCAATTTCGTTCTGTAGGTGTTGTAACCATGGATTTCAGAAGAGAAACCCTGAAGTACACTTTTCAGAGTCCCAACCTCGAAAGCTTGAGAGAACTAGCCGAACTCGTCGAGGATCGCTTTGCTTTCGCAGCAGAATATGGAGGATTCTTCCGTTTCCTTGAGTTGAAGATGAAAGAAGGATTGTTGGAAACATTGGTTCAGTTTTATGACCCGACGTATCACTGCTTCACCTTTCCAGACTACCAGTTGATGCCGACCTTGGAAGAGTACTCAGAACTCTTGAAGATGCCTGTGACTGTTCGACCTCTATTCACCGGAAGGGAAGACACGCCTAGTCACCAAGAAATTGCAAATACCACTCATCTCAGCCTTGAAGATGTTCAGACGCACCTGATCACCAAGGAAGGAGTCCTTGGGTTCCCCGCCGACTTTTTGATCGAAAAGGTCCGTTACCATGCTGAAAGAAAGGAGGTTCTCATATCGGAAGCCAATTTCGCTTTGTTGGTCTATGGGACTTTCTGGTTCCCTAAAATTGACAATTTTGTTGATATGGATGCAATCAAGTTGTTCATACTCAAGAATCCAGTACCCACCTTGCTTGCTGATACATACTTCTCGATTCACTCGAAGAATGCCGAAGGAGGAGGACACATTGTATGTTGTACCGCCTTGCTGTACTCATGGTTCATCGCTCGTTTGACTTTGTATCCGTCCCTTTGGGATGAAGTAGCAACACCTCGATGGTCCGAGATACTCATGGCCCTTACCCATTCGGACATTGTCTGGTATGATCCCGCCTATGGAGGCGTGTCTATGATTCCTAGCATCGGAGGATTCCCCAACGTACCGCTTATTGGAAGAGAGGGATGTATAAGCTATAATCCCGCCTTAGCCCGTAGACAGTTTGGACACCCTATGATCCAAGTGCCTGACCCGGTTGCGTTGGAAGAGATCTATTTCAAAGGAGAAGAGGATCTAGATTTAAAGACTGTCATCATTTATACATGGAAATACATTGATAGGGAAGGAACAGCTGCTTCAGGATACCCCGACTGTACTGTCTCTGAAGAATATCTACATTGGGTGCGAGAAAGGGCTCTCGATCTCAAGGTGCCTTTTCCTTTTCACGAACCTATGGCATTGTCTCCTCATGACCCCGACTGGTTCGAGGAAGAGGAAATCGAACAAGTAAGGATTGCTTTGGATGAAGCCCGGAAGCTGAGGACTGCCTGGAAGAATAAGTTCTTCACCCTCAAAGTAGAGAAGGAAAGGCTTCAGAAGACACCAGAAATAGAAGTTGCCAGGAAGAGAAAGGCACAAGGGGATTTATTTTCTCCTCATGCCTCTTCAAGTGCTGTCACCAATGATGATCTCCCCTCGACTACCATGGCTTGGAAGGAGTGTGTGGAACGACTTATCATCGAAAAAGCAGCGCTGCAGGAGCGCATTGACCGGTTGACAGAGGAGCTCCGTACAAAGAAGACCATGGAGTAGAGTTCTGAGTTTTCTTTTGCTTTCGTTGTAATAAACTCTGAAAAGAGTACTTTGCTTTTCTCAAGAATAAAAAAAGTTTTTCAATTGTCCTACATTATAACACTGAAAAACACTTTGAGTTTCTTGAAGTCTCATTCTGCATTCTTGCATTAACATTCTGCATGGCATTTTACATTTGTGCATGTGTCCTTCCTTTGTTGTGGCTCATTCCGGTTTCCATCTTTGCTGTCAGTCGCCGTCTCGACCATCTGACCAAGTCGGAAGTATCATTAAAGGATAGTGAGGAGAACAAAGACATGGATCGCATGACTAGCTTCAGAGAGAGGTCTAACCCGACGTTTCGCCGTCCCTCCGACAATTTTGTTCCTATGCAACTTCAGCCTGTGCAAGAAAAGGAAATGGATGATCCAGAGCTTACAGCATTCAAGAACGAATTTCGTGACTTCGAGGAGCGATGGAAAATAATGAAGAGGAACCGTGCGCCTGATTTCCATGCTCATGACCCGCACCTAGTTCCAAACTCAGTTATCCCCCCGGGATTCCAGATGTCCGCCTTTGAAGCATACAAAGGTACAACTTGTCCAAGGTATCATTTGACGATGTTCTGTCAGAAGATGACCGCCTATCTTGGAAATGATCAACTACTGATTCACTGCTTCCAAGAGAGTTTGGGTAGAGCACCATCCGCATGGTATATGAATCTGCAAAGGGATCACATTCAGTCTTGGGAAGACTTAACTTTTGCTTTTGTGAAGCAATACCATCGTAACTTGGGTATAGCCCCGAACAATAGAGACGACTGTGGACCTTCCAGAGAATTCATGGCTCCGGTACCCCACCCTCAGCATCAGTATGCGATGCCCGCTCAGCATGAACAACAACCACATCCTAGGCAGAGGTTGGCCTCTCCAGATCAACCACAGCACCGACAACTTCGGAAAAGATATCAGAGGATGACTCCAGATGCACCAAGGGAAACAATTCACCAGTTTGATCCCATCCCGGTGAAGTATGCTGATTTGTTTCCAGCTCTAATTCAAAGAGGGCATATCCAGACTAAAGCCCCACCCAAGGTACCTAAGAGGCTTCCATACTGGTACAATGCCAACAAATTTTGCCTGTATCATCAAGGCGCTCCGGGGCACGACATTGAGAGTTGTTACGGCATGAAAGCAGACGTCCAAAATTTGGTCAAAGATAGAGTCTTGATCTTTGAGGGTTCCGTCCCTTACGTACGAGATAACCCCTTATCGCAACAAGGTTCATCCTCCCCAGGCATGATTCAAGGTCGTCAACGCCGTGTCTGAAAGCTGTGCACCAGACATTTCTGAATATCTTTCCCGTCTACATGAAAGCACAATAAAGATCCTGGAAAGGACTCTCAGAAGAACTTTACATGTTTCTTTCGTTTATTTGTGTGTTTATTGAAAGCATATTTTGCATGTAAGAACTTTCTGTTTCGAATAAGTAATGCAATAACTGTTTGTCTTGAAGAAATCCATTCGTTTTCACTCAAATAGTTTTCAAAATTATTTATAATGCCGACTTGTACCCGATCTCCCGCTCTGGAAGAGAATTGGAAGGAGGATGATGAAGTAAAACACATGATCTCTTGTTGTATGCTTCGAATGAAAACCCTACTGATGATGTAAGGCATCATTTTTAAAACCTCTTGAAAGCCAAAATAGTTAACCCTTTCTTTTCAACCTTGATTGAGGATCCGTTCTCTCTCTCCCCAACCCTTTCAAACATCATTTCTTAACCTGGGGCAGGGTGCTATAAAAAATAATAAACGTCTTCAAAAAAATTGGGTGGGCACAAATATACTAACCCTTTCTTTCTCCATTCTACAAGTCATAAATTAAACCCATATACGACCCTCAAAGTCCTAATTGAGGTAAGGTTTAATTCGAAAGCATACTAGATGAGATACTGTTTCCTGACTCCTTGAGCTATGCCCAAATTTAAATCGGCTTTATAAATAATGATTCAATTTGTATCTTGACTAGTGGTTTCGATCACAAGTTATTGCGATACCCCTTTTCAAAACTTCAAGACGAACGCGTGTTGCATTAACCATTTCAAAATGGATATTTCAAATGTGCTAAATACGCTTGACATTTTAGAAAGACCACATACAGACATTGATGATGATATCTGAAGACTTTGCTGACTTGGGGCAAGTCATTCTTCCCAAGAAAATTTTTCATCCGCACAAGTCTTGGGTTCAACTGGAAGAAATTCAAGGACTCACTTACCGCCAATCAGGGGCAGTTACGTCGAGATTCAGCGAATCTCTAGAGAGTTTGAAAACAGTGGGGCATTGGGACATCATGTTTTCTATAAAATCCTCTCGAGACTTTTCTCTTAAACTATGTGACTTGGGGCATTTGAAGATTGGAGCAAGATGTATATCTCATCCTCAGGAAGCTCAACCCCAACATATTCAGCAACTACGAAGACCCAGGATATTTATTTTATCCCCTATGAAACTTCGGTTTGGGTACCTCCATCTACAATTTCATATCACACATCAAACTTATCAAGTTGTTACATCCCCAACTGGATTGATCACTTTGTCTCAAGAGAATCGTGAAGTTTTGAAGCAGGATCGGGATCCTATATTTAGTCCTCCATCTATCCTCAGTGGTACTTCTATCTTTGAAGATTGGTCGGATGTTCGTTTCGAGACACTTATCCCGTATCCGGTCTTTGCTTTCGTCTGTCTTGTCAGCATAAGCATACACATATCATATAAGTAGATAGCATAACATTTGCATTTGTGCATCCTTTGTATGTTTTACTCTATCTCTTCGATTGCGTTTACCCTTGGGTATTTGGGCGTGTCTTACTCCTTCCAAATAGAAGTTGTCAGCCCTAAGCAGAAAAACTCAATATTTCTATTTCCCCACGAAGTTCGATCCTCGTGGAAGACAATTGTTTCAGTACATTCCCATTGGAGTTTAGGCCTCTATGGTTGAGTCTTACTTGACAGTTTCTCTTCGGTTATTTCCCGAATTGAACTTCGGTCTTTGGCAATCGCACTATGAACATCTCCAGCTTTTGAGCATGGATCAAAGTGCATTTATTTTGTACTTTGACATTATGGGGATCACCATTTGAAGACGTGACGTTTCCTCAACAACATTACAAGATCCACTCAACAACTTGCAACTAAATAACAGAAGATCTCTTTATTTGAGCAACTCGTTTTGGGCAGATCTATTCTCAAAACGACAAACAACAATATTCATCAAGACAATCTGTCCTTCCCCAGTGGACTATTTCAAGATTATCAAGTCAAAGGACATTATGGATACTTCTCCATTTGAGGATTTCTGCTACTACAATTTCACATTTCTTTTACAATTACAGTAGAGGTACCTCAAAATGATCTTCCTCAGAGAGTTCATTATGAGTACAATCAATGACATATCTCCTTACAAGAGGACACTCCACGTATCAACCGGTTTACAACTCTTTCGAAGATCCCCGGTGCACATTCTACAAATTGCCAATTCAATACAAATTGCATCTATAATTACAAATACAAGATCACATCTACAAATGACATCGACAACATTTACATCAGCAATTCTACAGTGTCACAATTTTCAACATACAATCTACAATGACACTATGGCTCACAGCCGAACAATCTACATCAACATTGCAATTTACAACACGCAATCTACAGTCTACAAATTTACAACCCCTCTTTGAGGACGCTCTAACGAGTTTCCATCATTTTGGGTAGAAACCGAGACCAGCTCATGGTTCCCATACCATGGAGCAAGGGGAAGTTTGACATCAGAGACCGAGACCGGCGCATGACTCCCATATCATGATGCTCGGGGAAGCTCAACAACTACAGTTACATCTACAATCAACAAATTTACAACCCCTCTTTGAAGACGCTCTCACGAGTTTCCATCATTTTTGGGTAGGAACCGAGACCAGCTCATGGTCCCCATACCATGGAGCAAGGGGAAGTTCGACATCTGAAACCGAGACCAGCTCATGGTTCCCATACCATGGAGCAAGGGGAAGTTCGACATCAGAAACCGAGACCAGCTCATGGTTCCCATACCATGGAGCAAGGGGGAAGTTTGACATCAGAAACCGAGACCAGCTCATGGTCCCCATACCATGGAGCAAGGGGAAGTTTGACATTAGAAACCGAGACCAGCTCATGGTTCCCATACCATGGAGCAAGGGGAAGTTTGACATCAGAGACCGAGACCGGCGCATGACTCTCATATCATGATGCTCGGGGAAGCTCAACAATTACAACAACATCTACAACTACAATGACATCGAAGACCGAGACTAGCTCATGGTCCCCGTACCATGATGCCAGGATAGGCTATACATTTTACCGTTTCAGCTGAGTTACAAAATACAAAATAAAAAAAAAAACATTTTGAGTTACTATTGACCACCACCTCGGTAGCAAAAGTATCTTTCGATCACAAATCGTCAAAATCACTGCATCACTGATGCATGAGCTACCGTTGCACGTTTGGAGATTTCCCATGAGTGATTGTTCATGTCCTCGTAGGGTCCCGCCTTGTTGGATCTGTTGTTCTTCTGTCTAGCATGTCGCGCCCAGTACATCCCCTATGACCTCTTTCTCACAGATTTGTCCGCTTTGCATTCTCATATCATTGCATATCATTTGCATTCGGTGGCTTCTTACGGCCAAAAATTTGCACAAATGTTTGTATTTAAGTCCCTCCTATCTCGTCGAGACAAAGATTTCAATCTCCAAATCTCCGAATAGGAGCAACTTAAATAGGGGCATCTGTTGCACCCTAATTTTTGACCACGAGATACCACCTCTTTTTTGCGTTATTTTGTTCTTTTTACAACTAACCAACTTTTACGGATGCAGAAAGTCCAGGTAGAGTTGATGTTTGTTCCCACAATCGAGCATTTTTTAGGCATGACCAAATGATCCTGACTTAAGGTTGCTTCGAGACCTCTATTTGGCCAAGGCTCCGATCCTGGGTTTTATCACTATATTATGTTTTTTTCTTCTGTGTATTTATTGTTATTATTATTATTTTCATTATTATTTATACCTAGACTATATTGTACTCATAAGTCAAGTTTGTTGAGCTTTAGGTTTTTTTGACTTGAGCCATGTAATTAAGGCTTGGCTGCAGGCAGTATCGGTTGGGGACTTATGATGTTTCAGATAAGGTTGGTCGTTTGTGAGAGCTTCATTGGTGTTCATCAAAGCATGTGAATCAAGATTCACAAATTGTTAGCTTGGTGGTAAGGATCATGACGTGACCTCTAGTTCACCACGAGGTCTAAGCACCCAATCCCGGCAACGTCTTTTAAAATTCAATTCAAGCTGATGTTGGAATTCAAGTTTTTCTAGACTATTCCCCACATGTTCCATTCAACCTTCCCAAAGTGTTCATAATTTATTCAAAGCTAAGGATACGGTTAAAGAGGTTCAAATATTAAAGATTCGAATCTAAATTTATACTCCAGGAGTTCAAGACTGATACATTGAGTTTCTGCATAAAAGAAGAAAAAACTTTCACATGGAGATACAATTCTTGAACTACGAAGCGTTTACGACCCTTTGAAAAGAGGCCCCGCGATGAGAAGAGTTCCTACAGACGAAAGAAGTTGTTCCCTATAACCTATCACTTCTGAGCCCCTTGAAGATATCACAGCCACATTGATGGGTGATTGACTCCCTCCCAAAAGCCGGATCCTGCCGCCTGTGTAATACCATAGAAACAGCCAACATGTGATGTCCTTATTATCAAGCAAGTCTAAACTTCATAATAGGATTTATCCCCCTACTTTCCAAAGCTTTCTCTAGCAAAGTGATAAGGTCTCAACACAGTCCCTGGAGGGCCGAAGGATACTTATTTCCAAGAAACCTCACTTTCCGATGCCATCGCCGTAATGCTACCTGCAATGTATCAATTGATTAGCAATCCTCATTACAAAGCCAAAGCACATTTGCATTCAGCCACTGCCAAGAAAATAGACCAAGGGAGTTATGATCATCAAAACGCATAACACACTAAGCAACAACTTCATACTAATGCAAGAAGCCAATAAGTGCTAGAGGGTGTATGAAAGTATAGATGGAATGCATACCAGTCCAAACATCTAGGTTATAACGTGCCAAGCTTCATGTACACGAAAAAGAAAGCGAACAATGCATATTGAACAAAACTACATGGATTCCCGCCACTACCAACTTATCAAGCCCGTGATAACTGTCTGCTTCGCCAACTAGCACAGGCAAGGACAACCAAGACGAAATAGCGACGAGCACAAGTGCGTCACTCCAAACATCATCATCCAGCACATGAAAAGGAAATGTTCAGATTCGTATCAGTTTGAAGAAAAACTAAAGGATTAGAGTCTGAATTGGGAAAAGAAATATACCCTGCGCAAAGAGC
Organism: Lathyrus sativus; assembly: GCA_963859935.3. Lineage (NCBI taxonomy): Eukaryota > Viridiplantae > Streptophyta > Magnoliopsida > Fabales > Fabaceae > Lathyrus > Lathyrus sativus. The sequence continues at coordinate 570,680,952 of OZ012740.1, read as the reverse complement.
AATTGCAGCTGTTACTCTTCATCACCAACTTCGTGGGAGCTCTCACCAACGTAGCAAGCGCAGCAGGACACGAAGAAATGAGAAAGTTTCTGATGTAAAACTCACGCGGAGAAGCGAACTCAATGCCTAATCACAGCAAGAAGCAGCATACCATTCTATGCACAAAGTTGTTATGAATCAAAGTACATCGGCGACATGAATTCTGGTACATCATTAAGTGCTTGCATTGCAGAGGGGGCCATGACAGTTGATATGGAATTCATAAGCATCCTACGTAAATCGCAACAAATCATAACCTGCATATGAAATACACAAAGCCCAAATAGATTGAAGACGGGATTCGAAAACACAACAATAGAAACAGAATTAATTCCAAGTTTACTTCCCAGGCGAGATCATACCGAAACGGATTCACAAGGTCGCAAACTTAATCAAGCACCTCAAATGAAATCATCACAATCTCATCCAAGACAGTTTGCAGAAGACCATAATATGACAGACTGGATTGAGGAGGAGAATTTATGGGAAATCTTGGTCCTGTACAAACAAACAGCAAAGATTAGCAGCAGAAGCTCAAACAAAATCTGTTAATTGTGTTACAAGTATACTGCATTTAACAAACTCAATTTCATCCAAATGCAACCATATTCAACCACCTCAGTCACACCAGTTTCTAGCCATCCGAATGTTGTTGCTGCAGGATGGTTGAGGAGGTCATGTTCATGGAGACATTTGTTTGACCAAATAACCAAAGTAAAGAGGTGATAACACAAGAGAACGCAAGCCTCTCACACGGAAGTCACCATTCCAACAGTACCAGTATCCTTCATGGTATCGTCCACCAGCAACATCCCTGGGCTGTTAATTTCTCTGGGCCCAAACCCTTTCACTATCCACACCTGCCAACAACAATCACAAAATCAGATATGACCGTTAGAGGATATTCCTTGAAACAATGGAAGATTCTATTCAGACTAAATCAAATCCAATCTCAATTCTCATCAACATTAACTCAATAAAAATGGAAAAGGAAATATTGCCAATTTCAGCTAAACGAAAACAGAAGGTCCAAATCCACAATTAATTGGATTTTAATCAAATTCAGTGGAAATCCCAAATTGGAGTCTATATAAGAGCAATCGAGAATCATCACAAGGGGCCTAAGGATCGTAACCCTAAAAGAGAAAAGAAAAAAACCTAAGAGATCAATTGAACCATATACAAAAAAGAGGCCGAATTCAAAACCTAGAAAGGGGGAGAAACTTATCTCGCCGCCAGAAGCTCGCGTTGCCGCTACTCGCACCACCGCAAATCCACCGCCGAAGCTCCCACCTTCGCTGCTACCGCCTCAGACACCACCGCCGCCGTCCACTTTCGGTAAGCCATCAAGCTAAATTAGACCACGAACTTCTGATAGTTTGGTTTTTATTTCAGGTTTAAAGTAAGCGAAACAGGAAGGAGAAATGAGAAGCCGAAAGAGATAACAGAGAGAAGGGGGCGTGAAAGCGAGAGAGATGAGAAACGGAGAGAATGCGATCGGACACGACGAGGGGGGGCTTCTCCGATTTGGGGATTCACGGGGATTTCGGGTTTTCCTTTTTCTCTGTTCTGTTTGTTAATCTTGTTTCATCGTTATATTAATACACTAACACAGCACTATCACACACTAATCACCAATTAACATACTAATCAGCTTTTCTTATAAAATTAATAATAATCTTTTAAAACCAACAATTTAATTAACTAGGTTTATAATCAGTTTTATAAATAATTACTTTTAAAATCACGTTAAACTATTTTGTTTAATAAAATGTTATTTATTTAAATTATTAGGTTGCTATTAAATCCTGTTCTTTTTTATATAAATAATAATATACCACTTATTTACCTTTCAAAAAGCAAATATTAGTAAACCACTCTTTAATCAAATTAACATGTATATTAACTAATTAAGTTAGTCTTATCTTTTTATTAAATTAATTAAAAATTAAATAGTTTTTTATATAAACCTAAAAGTCGTTTTCACCATCTAATCAAAACTAATTAGTTTTTTTTTATAAACTTAAGTTTGTTTTTCAATTAACTAAATTTAAATAGATTTTTTCTTATAAACTCAAAACTATCGTTCATTTTATCAATTAATTAACTATCCCTTTATAAACTTAATGATTATTTCTTAACATTAAAAACTAAATAAGCTTTTTTTATATATAATTCAATGAGTGTTATTTTATAAACAAATCATTTTCATAATTTAAGAGATTATACTAAAAGAAACTATTTTTATAACAAAAACATTTTCACAATCTAAAAATAAGCTTTTTACAATAATTGAAAAAGAGCGTTTTCAAACTTATAAAATTCAACCCACCTCAAAACGACAACTTCCCGTTTAAGTCAGTTAAAAACAATCTCATCACACCAATCAACGTTTTTTTCTCAAAATCAAACGATTAAAACCAATTAACATCGCAAAAATATCATGCACCCCACTTACGCACGCACTGACACCCAGCGCTTACATGCGTATATCTTTAATTCTCTGCTCTTATTTTGTATGTAACTCACCTACACCCAGCGCTTACATGCGTGTGTATGGTTTATTTTCCGCACTTTATATTTCCGCAATTTATTTACATCATTATCAATTCATGCTCATACATCGCATCCGTCCAAAGGAAAACCCTACACATAATTCAACATTGTGTGTAGTTGCATTTACATTTGCATCATACTCCCCCGTGATCCTTGATCCCATTCAAGTCGATCTTTTTAGGATAGATCCTACCCCATAGGAAGGACCTTGTCTTTATCTTTACAACTTAGACGAACACAATCAACACAATACAATCTTTTCGAACACATTTAGAGAATAGATGTTAATCATCTTAAGTGAGATATAATCTCCACCCCACAACAATACAATCAAACATGTAGGGACTTTGCCTTAAGAGCGACAAAGGCATGCTTGGCGACCATCCGAGTATGTAAGACCTTTTCTTAAGATAACACAAAGACCATTTCCTACATCCCCCTTTTTTACATTTGTGGCGGTTATCTCTCCCTTAAAATGAAGACTCATCTCTTCTCCTAGACCCAATCAACCAACTACCCTAAACCCGTAGGAACTTTGACCACAGTCAAAGAACTCCTCTAACCCTTTAGGGTGAACTACAACATACTCTGATTCCACTCCCGTAAAGATATGTAGGCACAAGGTGCGACGCCTTATCGAGTATACTTAGATATAAACCACTAGGGTCCTTTAAACCATTAAGCAGATAAACACTTAGCAGTAAACAAACATAAAACAAGAGGTTCCTGTAGAGTACTACAGAAACTTAGGATGCTAGTACCTTCCCTAAGTTTAACCAACCCCCGAACCTAAACAATCCAGCTTGCATTTGCATTGCATTGTGGGAATTTCGATCTTTATCCCTTCCTTTGGACAAATCAAAGTTCGGTTGCAAAATGAATTAAAGATTCAAACTAATCAATAGTTTGGTATCCAAATTTCACCGCGACAGTGGGGTACAATTCAACGCCATCATTAAAGAAGATGAGAGAAGTAGCCTCAACAATCTGGTGACCCGAGATGGGGTGGCCTTATACAATTGGGAGGTAGTGGAAATTTCCATCGTGCTACCTTTAGAGTAATGCATTGCTTGTTAGCTTTTATTTTCTTTTGTTTTCTTTAAAATTTATGGTCTTGACCAAGGCCAGCGAATCATTTTGTACGGGCCACTTTGCGATTAAAAAGATTAATGAATGAAGAAGTGTTTTTGTTAAAACTCTTTTCCTTTTTGTTCATTTACTTTTTCATCATTTTCACTTTTTGTAAAAACGAAAAAATGGCAATCTTTTTTGGAAAAACTTAAAATTGAACCCATCATCTGCATGTTGTTATGTGTGTGTCTGATCATGTTAAACCCTTCAAAACCATCTAGAAAGCCTCCATCACCCACAAAATCCAATGATCATTCGGTTCCTTCTGGTAGCGGTTCATTTGTTTTCCAAGCTGAAGAAGAGTTTGACGAAGAATTCGAGGTTCCCGAAGAGTTAACCAAAATGGTTGAGCATGAAGAAGCCTATCTCAGCCGTATAAAGAGCAGATCGAAGTTCTCAACTTAGGTTCAAAAGAGATGAAGAAAGAAGTAAAAATTGGGGCATCACTCAAAACAGAGGTCAAGGACAGGTTGATACTACTCCTCAAGGAGTATGCCGATGTTTTCGCTTGGTCATACTAGGATATGCCAGGGCTAGATATTGATATCGTGGTCCATAAGCTCTCTCTGAAACTAGAATGTCCCCCTGTTAAGAAAAAACTACGATGATATGATGCATCAAGAGACCGAGGTATACGTAGATGATATGATTACGAAGTCCCAGGATGAAAAGGATCACCTGGATCATCTACTAAAAATTGTTTGAAAGACTCCAGAAATATCAACTGAGGCTAAATCCAGCTAAATGCACATTTGGAGTTCGACCCGGCAAATTACTTGGGTTCATCATTAGTTAATAAGGAATCGAGGTGGATTCTGACAAAGTTAGGGTTATTTAAGAGATGCCAGCTCCCCAAACAGAGAAACAAATTAGAGGTTTCCTCGGACGTTTGAACTACATCTCCAGATTCATCTCAAATTTGACTCCTATATGCGCACCAATCTTTAAATTGTTACAGAAGAATCAAAAAATAACATGGAATGATGACTTCCAGTTGGCATTTGAAAAGATTAAAATCTATCTTCAAGAACCTCTGGTGTTGATCCCTACCGTACCTGGAAAACCGCTCTTCATGTATATGACGGTGTTGGAAGATTCAATGGACTGTGTTTTGGAACAAACAGATGAGTCAGGAAAGAAGGAACATGCAATCTACTATCTATCAAAAAGTTCACTGATTTCGAGAGTCGTTACTCACCTCTGGAAAAGGCTTGTTGTGCTTTGGCTTGGGCAGCCAAACGTCTCCGACAATACATGGTCTACCACACTATGTTATTGATATCGAAGATAGACCCAATAAAGTATATCTTTGAAAATCCTGCTCAAACTGAAATACTTGCTAGATGGCATATGCTCTTGTCAGAGTATGATATTCAGTACGTCACCCAAAAATCCATTAAAGGAAGTGTTTTGTCAGAACACTTTGTTGAGTATCCTGTAGATGATTACCAACTGCTTAAATTTGAGTTCTCTGATGAGGATGTGATGTATGTTCAAAGAATGAAATCGGAACCTGGTCCTGAACTCGGAACTCGTTGGAAGATGATGTTTGATGGAACGTCCAACAAAAAATGACATGTTGTTCGGGTTGTTCTGGAAAATCCAACTGGAGGTTATATTGATGTTACTACCACATTGTGCTTCTCATGTACCAATAATATAGCTGAATATGAAGCCTGTATCATGGGACTCAAAGCCGCCATTGACCTTCGCATTAATATTTTAAAGGTGATCGGCGACTCCACTTTAGTAATCTACCAACTCAGAGGAGAATGGGAAACTGGAGACGAGAAGTTGATTCCCTACAAAGACTACATTTTGGAAATGATCGAGTACTTTGACGAGACCACTTTCAAGCATGTCCTGAGGGCTGAGAATCATATTGCGGATGCGTTAGCCATGCTAGCATCGATGTGGAAGGTCTAGTTTGTCAACGAGGCTCCTTTAATCCGCATTGAAAGAAAAATCGCACCATCATACGTCATGATGGCAGAGGAGGAATCCGATGGAAAACCTTGGTTCCATGACATCAAGAATTTTTTTCAGAATCAAGAGTATCCGATTGATGCTTCTAAAATTAACAAGAGGGCTATACGAAGATTGTCATCTAAGTTCTTCATCAACAACGATGTTCTGTACAAAAGAAATCATGATATGGTCCTGCTTCGATGTATTAATGAGAAAGAGGCAGACCTGTTGATGACAGATGTGCACGAAGGTACCTTTGGGACTCATGCGAGCGACCATGCCGTGGCAAAGAAAATCTTGAGGGCTGGTTATTACTGGTTAACCCTGGAAACGGATTACATTCTCTTCGCTTAGAGATGCTACAAATGCCAGATCTACACTAACAAGATGCATGTTCCTCCACATCCTCTTAATGTATTGACATCGCCTTGGCCATTCGCAATGTGGGGCATAGATATGATTGGGGAAATTGATCCCAAAGCATCCAACGGTCGCCGTTTCATCCTCGTCGCTATCGACTACTTCACCAAGTGGGTAGAAGTTATGTCATACGCCAATGTCACCAAACAAGTGGTCGCCCGTTTTATTAAGAAAGAGATCATCTACCGATACGACATCCCTAATCAAATTATCGCTGGAAATGGGTCAAATCTGAACAACAAAATGATGAAAGAGCTTTGTGATAGTTTCAAGATCAAACATCACAACTCTGCACCGCACAAACCAAAGATGAACAGTGTTGTTGAAGCTGCGAACAAAAATATCAAGAAGATAGTGCAAAAGATGGTTGTAACCTACAAAGACTGGCACAAAATGTTACCATTTGCCTTGCACTGATACAGAACATTGGTACACACTTTAATAGGGGAAACCCCATTTTCTCTTATCTACGGGATGGACGCAGGATTACCCATCGAGGTTGAGATACCTTTTTTAAGGGTCTTGATGGAAGCAGAGCTCGAAGAAACTGAATGGATAAAGGAAAGATTCGACTCTCTAAATCTCATCAATGAAAAGAGGATGACTGTGATGTGTCACAGTTAGATATATCAGCAAAGGATGAAGATAACTTTTGATAAGAGGGTCCACCTCAAAGAATACAAGGAAGGAGAACTCGTGCTCAGAAGCATCCTGTCAATTCAGAAGGATATGCGCGGAAAATGGATGCCCAACTGCGATGACCCATTTGTTGTGAAAACTGTTTTCTCTTAAGGCTCTCTAATTCTCGAGACAATGGACGACGAACAGCTTAGGTACCCCGTCAACTCGGATGCAGTAAGGAAATACTATGCCTAAAGAGGACTCGCTGAGTTGAAAACCCAAAATGGAAATTCAGGCAAAAGTTAGGGGCAAGGCTCTCACTGCATCAGAAGTTGTTAAGCCCGCAAAAGATAATCAAGAGGATCATTATCCGCCATTCTCGTCAGAAGCAGCGAATCATATGGACTACTAGTTAGTAGGGTTGGATCATTGTTGGATTTTGTAACCCATCTTGTTTTGTTTTGCCATTTTTCCAATTGTAATTGTTCCCGAGACTTTGCCATTTGTAAGGTTCTCGCCCATTACTGAAATTATATTTTGGACCAATCTTTGTCAAGATCTGTGTATTTCTTGTTATGCAAATTTCACTTATTCGTTAATAATGAGTTTTGAAAGCAAAATGTTTTTGAAAAAATAAAACTGTTTTGAAAAACTAATCTAACAAACAAGTCGTAACTTTAAAGGTGTGACATGATGATATTAGATTCCTCTCATGAGAGCAGAGCAATAGAAATCTTAACACCATCTTCAGATAAGGTTGCACTCAGAGACCGCCATGCTATAGAAGTTGTGACTTCTCCTTCGCAAGTTTGCAAAATCAATGACCAAATCCCTTCTGGAAAGTTACTCTGCTCTCCCTAGTGGAAGATTTTATCCTGGGTAGTGACATTGGGACTCGGTGTGATTAATATCCCCTCCAGTGATGTTAGATTGTCATCTTTCCTTTATTTTCCTTCTCCCCCGTGATTCGGTCTGCACTTACATTTGCATCATACCATTAGCATATGCATCTGTTTGTATGCTTCTGTTTTGGCCGTAGCCCTTGAGATTCTTTGGTAGTTATCAATCCTTTTGCTCCAAACATGTTGTCACGGGCTCGCTTTGTGGTTTGTTACCCCAACTTGGTCAAGTTGTCTAGATTAAGTATTATTGTGATAAATGCTTGTATCCCTGGGGAGACTAGTTGTAACTAGCAAAATCTGATATTGCTTATTGGTGTCTACCAAGATGTTAGTTGTTGCTAATACATATCTTTGAGATCCGGTGTTTACCTAAATTTACGCCCAGCTGAAGTTTCGTTGGTTAATAGACTCTGCTGAGACATAGTAGTTACTATGTTTTTGAAATCCAATTGTTATTGGTACGTTGATTTGGTTGTCATTAATCTTCCCCATTAAAGTCCAATAGTTATTGGCATTGCTTGAAATCCAATTTTTATTGGTACTTTGATTTGGTTGTCACCAATCTTTCCCAGTAAATCCAGTTGTTACTGGCACGTCTTGATAAATCCAATTATTATTGGTATGGAGCGTGGTCGTTACCCGTTTTCCTAGTATAAGTCCAGTGGTTACTGGCATTGCTTTTAAATCCAATTGTTATTGGTTTGACGCGTGGTTGTTACTCATTTTCCCTAGTTAAGCCCAGTAGTTACTGGCATCATTTGAAACCCAATTGTTATTAGTACCACTATTTTGGTTGTCACTAATCCCCAAGAAAGTCCAGTAGTTACTGGAATTAATTGAAGACCCATTGTTAGTGATAATGGAGTGTTTGGACGTTACCTGTCTCCTCTCGGAAGTCCAGTGGTTTCTGGCATTGTTAAGTCCAATGGTTATTAACAATTTCATTCAACTCTATTGTGTCCTTTGATTGTTGGTTGTTACCAACATCTCCCCATAAAGTCCAGTAGTTACTGGTACTGTTTTAGATCCAATTATTATTGGTACTTTGATTTAGTTGTCACCAATCTTTCCCAGGAAGTCTAGTAGTTACTGGCATTGTGTGAAAATCCAATTGTTATTGGTATGGAACGTGGTCGTTACCGGTTTTTCTAATATAAGTCCAATAGTTACTAGAATTGTTTGAAAATCCAATTGTTATTGGTATGGAATATGGTCGTTGCCCGTGTTTCCGGTGTAAGTCCAGTATTTACTGACATTGTTTGAAAATCCAATTGTTATTGGCATGGAGCGTGGTCGTTACCCATTTTTTCAGTGTAAGTCCAATAGTTACTTGCATTGTTTCAAAGTCCAATTATTATTGGTATGATACCTTATTGTTATCGATCTACTTTTCTAAAGTCTAGTCGTTGCTAGCATCATTTAAAGTCTGTTGGTTATTAGGAATGCTCACCTACCTCTAAACTCGGGATGTTTGGTTATTACCAGTATCCCCAATGGAGCTTCGGATGATTGGTTGTTACCAACATCCCCTACGTATCTGTATTCTTCAGCAAAATCTCGGAGATCGGGTAGTTACTAGCTTCCTCGGTGGGTCCAGTCTTATTTCTAGTCTCCTCCTGAAGATCCTGTTTGAACTCTTCATTAAGGGAATTCCTTTGGTTTGTCCCCAATAGGAGCCGTGTCTCTGGTCTTTTGATCCCCAGTCCGAGTCTGAGTCTGTTGACTTTTGTCCCTCTGCGTGGCTTCTTATCCATATCACCCTTGATGCATTTCCCCAGTAGAGATTTGCATTTCCCCAGTGAAGATTCATCTTCCCTAACAGATTTTGTGTCCCATACATGGAGGATTCCTGTAAAGTATCACCTTTAGTCATGTATGAACTATTGTTTGATATGCTTCATATTTTTCCCAGTGTGTCGGGTCCCTAGTGAGTGGTTACTCGTTGTTTTGCTTTTCTTTTTGTTTGCTCGTGTGTCAATATTGTCTTGCATTCAAGCATCATGAAGCATCATTTTAGAATTCATCGCATTTCAGCATTTTTCCTTTTTGCATACCATCGTATCTAAGGGACAAAATTTTTGATTTGCTATATTTAAATACCTTTCACCATGATTCTATGGAGATTGTCATCTCTCATTGTCGTCTGGTAAAGATATTTAAATATGGGCAACTGTTATACCGCAAATTTTGACCCCTAGATCACATCATCATTCAAGGAGCATCAATATTGATTATCTAACCATAACTTATTTCAAGTTTGGTCTTTGTCAAGATGTAGATGAACTAGGGTTTCTTCCAGTTAGGAATCAGGGTTTCAAGGGATTGATCAGTCAAAGTTTTGGATTGATCCTCCATATATCAAGTCTTCATGTCATTAAGGATATCACATTGGATCAAGAATGAATCCAACTTGAGGTTGTCACCCAAGAAAGAAGAACAGTGCAATACAAGAACCCTAATTAGGGTTTTTGATTGGCAAAGTCAACTATAGTTTGAATTTTGATCTAAAGGGTGTTCCAAAGCTTAAATCATGGTCCATGAGGCTCATATGACCTAAGAAAGTCTATCCAAAAAGTTTCAAGGCCTCAGAGAACCCAGGACACCAACAGTCGGTTCATAGGTTTTCGATCGTTCGGTTCGTCTGACTGAAAAGTCAACCCATTGACCAATAGGGTTTTAACCCAAAATTGAAGCCAACTATGTTCCAAGCATCATTTAATATCTAATCATGAAGTTTGGTGACCAATTGATCAAGGATTGAGAAGTAATCGGAAAGTCGGAAAAATCAGGGTTTTAAAAAGGGCCAGGCCATAACTCCTTAACCACACATCCAAATGGAGTGGTTTAAAGCTTGTTGGAAAGGTCTCAATGATTTATTCAAAATTGATATATGCACTCATGAGCATAAAATGCATGGATTCTTGACTTGTAAGTCAAGTTTTTAGCATTTTCACAAGGGTTTTTGACCCAGATTCAAGTGGAATGGGTTCCTATTTCAAACATCAGTGTTGCAGTACCTAATGGGGGATTTCTAAAAAGTACAAGTCGGTTCAATAACTCTTCATGGTTAGAGAGAACCAAGGTCCACAAGTTGGCAAAAAAACTCACTATGGCAAAACCAATTCAGCATGGATGACTTGATTCTAAAGCTTCCCAAATCAACTCTAATCAAAGACTAAGCCTCATTTTTTATGTTTAAATTGTTAATAAACATGTTTAACATTAACTCCCACGAGCTTGGCACAAGAAATGAAGAAATTCATTTTTTAATGCAAGTTGCAAAAGTGAATAGTGAAGAAAGAGAAAAATGGTGGCTACCATCATCAAACCACCAACTTGGTTGCAACCAGTCACCTCCTATCCCCTCAATCATGATGAAAGTGACCTATAGGGTATGGAGAAGCTCTTATTAGAGTGTCTTGAGGTCAGAAATGGAGATTGCATTAAAAAAAACTCCAAGATTTTCATGATGGAAGACTAAACTTGGCATTTTACAACATTCTTCCCATACCTCTCTTGCTCAAGACACTTGCCTATAAATTGAACCTCATTATCACATCAAAAACATACCAGATACATGATAAGAACCAGTTGAAACTCTTCCTCCCACTCAATCACAAAGTTCTTGCAGGTTTGAACCAAGTTTCAAACCACTTCAAAATTTTGTTTTGCATTTTCTCTTCTAAAACCATTTTCAAACATTCTCAAACTCAAAAAAAGCTTCAAACACTTCACAAATGACGTGTTAGAGCTGACCAAGCCCTCACCTTGGCCAAAAACTCATACAATCAAAAATTCAATGGTTGAAAGCTCATTTGTTGACTTTTCTGCATTTTGAAGGGCAACCTTCAAACCATTACATGTCCTTGAGCTCTAAAACCTCTAACACTTCATAAATAACATATAGAAATTCCATGATGGTTCCACACTTCTGTAACAAGGATTGAGCAAGTTGGCTTTGAAAATCCTTGGATTTTTTGGTGTTTTCTACACTTACAAGGTATTATGCCCACCAACTTGCTTGAGGGTTATTTAGAGCATATATTCATTATCCTTGGAGCATTTGCAGACCTTGGAAGGCCTCTCAAGATTTCTGGTTTTCTTATTGCTCAAGCTTGCTTCAAGAGGTAAGCCTAAAACTCATAAATGTGAACTTTTCACTTGCATTTCATATGCTACCATTATTTCTAGCTATGATCTTATGTTGTACATTGTTTGAAAATGTTTTATGTATGTTATGTATCATGTATGAACCATTTCTTGTAGTAAAACATGTAGTTTTTGAACTGCCAAACTTAAGTCACAAACTAGTCCCAACCTAGTCATTTTTTGCATGATGTATCCTATCTGTAAAACCATGTGTGCATCTATTTATTTCTTTTGTGTTAACCTCTATATATGATGTATATATGATGTTTGTACACTTGTTTCACCAAACACACCACTACACAATGTTGTTCACATGTTCTTGCTTTTGGTTGTCACCAAACTTGCCCTAACCTTGATGTTATCGGGTTATCTTGTGAGTGCATGGTATGGAAAAATAATTGGTACCATTGAATTCCTTTTTCAAAAATACAGAATTTTCACTTTTTTTTCCACCTCATTTGGTTAATTCTGACTGAGTTACAATCCTTCATGCAAATGACCTTAGGTTTTGACCTTGCCTTGCCTTAACTTTTGCCCTCTTGGTGCACCAACTTTCAATGATAATAACTTGCTCATTTTTTGTGCTATTGATGCCATTCTTCTTTAAAACTACTCTTAACATGTCTATATTCATTGATTGAAGAGATAATTCAAGGATTGTTATCCTAGAAATACTTTGGTCCACTTGAATAGCATGTGTTTTTAGGGTTTTTACCTTGTGTTCTTGAATTTTTTTTCCAACTTGTAACTTGATTTTTCTTGTGAGATTGATCTTGTATGATTCATATATGTTTTTAACATGTTTAAATTCTCAAATATGTTTGATTCATTCCCTAAGTATGCTCATACTTGCTTTTGTGAATGTATATATGTGAAAATGGCTTGTTAAACTTCATTTGTGAATTTTTCCATGATTCTCGATGTTGTATCCTCTTGAATATTCCCATTAGACCTCATCTTACTTGTTTATATGTCTTGTTAGAACCATAACATATTTAGGGTTTATTTCTTGCCTTTTTGAATGCTTGAATATGCATGGTATACTTTGAATTTCATCTGTGAACCTTGACATGATTCTTGAAGTTGTGACCTCTTGAATATTTTTATCATGCTTCATTCTACTTATTTATGTGTTTTGTTAGAACCATAACATGCTAGGTTTTAATTTTTGACTTGGTCGTTACCCTGGAACTTGTTTACTTCCCCCCATGAAATCATGAATTCATACTTGAACTGTTGTAACATTTCTTGTATTCTTGCTTGTTTGATTGTCATCAATACATGTTTAGATGGTCTTATGTTGTTACATTTGATCCTTATAACATGCTTTCTCCAAGTTGTCACTTATTTACATTAATCTTGTTTGTATGTTATAGATGAACTTGTTGTTGTTACACATGTCCTTTGCTTGCATTGATGATTGTTACCTCTTTGCTTTTTTATCTTTGTTAAGATGTTAAATGTTGATCTTGATTATTGTTACATGTTCTTGCTTTATTTCTTCAACTTTGTCAAGTTATTCCCCAGTGATGGAACTTTCTAGTTCACATTAAGTTGTTTGTGTCCTTGTGTCCAAAGGAAAGTCTCTCTATTGACCACTGGGTCATAGATAGCTCATTACCCTCCCTCTGACTTTGTTAAGTCATTTTGAACCCTAGCTTAGTTAAGTTAGAACCTACTAGCCATTATAATTTTCTTAATTCTAAAAGACCCACCTTTACTATGAGTGTTCTTCAACTAGAACCCTAGGATAGAGTTTGCCAACTCAATGTAGGAATCATGGTGATGATTACTTACTCCCATTTGGCTTTAGTTAAAGTCAAACCCCTTGAGCGTACAAGTTGGAATAGAGAGTTTTGTTAAACTCTACACAAACATTGTTATGTTTGTCCCCCCTTTGAACCTTGGTCATAACCAAGTGCTCATCCACCATAGTGAGGTGAACTATGATTGCTCTGATTCTATCCTAGTTAGGATACGTAGGCAGAAGATGTGTTATGTTTGCAAGCAAACATATAAGCTATCCTTATATCTTTATCTCACAACTTTTCCCTAACCCTAAACCATAGCATAACCATAGCAAGTTTATCATACACACACACAAAAGGTTCCTGTAGCGTACTACAGATGTTTAGGATGTGAAATACCTACCATAGGCATAACCAACCCCCGATCCCCGAATCTCTTAGCATTATTGTTACATCATGCAAAAGGTCTTTCTTTCTTTAACATTTCCTTTGGATAAATCAAAGTTCAGTTGTGAATTTAATGAATTAAGATTCAAGTTAATTAATAGCTTGATATCACGATTCTCACCGCTACAGGATGACACTTCAATTTACTGATCATTCTATGAAGAGACCTTGTGGGGTTGCTGAGGATGTTCTTGTGAAGATTGGCAAATTTGTGTTTCTGGTGGATTTTGGGATTTTAGAGATGCCAGAAGACGGGGAGATTCCTCTAATTCTTGGGAGACCCTTTTTAGAAATGGGAAGGTGCTTCATTGACATAGAAGAGGGTGCCATGACATTGAAAGTTTATGACGAGGAACCGAAAATTGATGTTTGTACCACCATGAAATATAAATATTATGTTGGTACTAGTCATACAATAGAGGTTATCGATCAAGTGATTTCTCATGAGAATCCTCTTAATATACCACAGTTACCGTTGGAAAGAGTGTTGAGTTTGTCCATCTTTGAAAGTGATAACAAAGTTGACGACAAGGAATCATAAGTGTTAGCCATGATGGACGCATTACCTCAGTGGAAAGGATCTAGACCATACAAGTGGGAGGACCTAAGGCAACCTCAATTATCAGAAGAGAATAAAGAGACTAAAAAGGGTACGAAGTTGAAATAATTACCTGAGAATCTCAAATATGTCTTTCTCGACAAGGAAGGAAAATGCCCCGCTATCATAAATTCAAGTCTTAAGAGTGTCCAGGAGGACAAACTCATCCAAGTCCTAAAAAAATACAAAAAGGCTATTGGATGGGTGATCGAGGATTTAAAATGTATTAGCTTTACTGTTTGCATACACAAGATTCTCATAGAAGATGATCATAAACTGGTTGTCCAACCGCAAAGAAGACTTAACCCAACCATGAAAAAAGTGGTTAGAAAGGAAGTGGTGAGTTTGTAACATGCGGGCCTTATCTATCCTATATCTGATAGCTCATGGGTGAGTATGGTGCATGTGGTACCCAAGAAAGGGGGAACCACCGTCATTATGAATGAAAAGAACGAGCTAATTCCTACAAGGACGGTTACTAGTTGGCGCATGTGTATTGATTATAGGAGGTTGAATATTGCAACAAGGAAATACCATTTTCCTCTACCATTCATCGATCAAATGTTGGAAAGGTTGGCTGATCACGATTACTTTTGCTTCCTAAATGGTTTCTTGGGGTATAATCAGATTGTTCTAGCTCCTGAAGATCAAGAGAAGATAACATTCACATGCCCCTATGGTATTTTTGCATACAGGATGATGTCATTTGGGTTGTGTAATGCACCAACCACATTTCAAAGATGCATGACATCCATTTTTGCTGACATGCTAGAAAAGCATACGGAAGTGTTCATGGACAACTTTTTTGTTTTTGGGCCTTCTTTTGATAATTGTTTGACTAGCCTATCTCTTATTTTAGAAAGATGCCAGCAAACCAACTGGATTCTTAATTGGGAGAAGTGCCACTTCATGGTGTGCGAAGGTATTGTGTTGGGTCACAAAATTTCTCACAAGGGAATAGAAGTAGACCAAGCTAAAGTCGAAGTGATATCCAAGCTTCCTCCTCTAGTGAATGAAAAAGGTATAAGAAGTATCTTAGGCCATGCGGGGTTTTACCGCAGGTTTATAAGAGACTTTTCTAAGATAGCCAAACCTTTTACTACTATTTTGGTTAAGGATAAGGCTTTTGTGTTTGATAAAGAGTGTGCTGATGCATTTGAGACATTGAAAAATAGATTAGTGTCAGCACCAATTGTGATTGCACCCGATTGGTCTCTCCCGTTTGAGATCATGTGTGATACAAGTGATATTACAGTAGGGGAAGTTTTAGGACAGCGGAAAGAGAAGTTGTTACATGTCATTTATTATGCTAGTCATGTGTTGAACCCTGCCTAGATGAATTACGCAACTACCGAAAAGGAGTTGTTGGTTGTGGTTTATGCTTTTGATAAATTCTGGCGATATCTGTTAGGATCTAAAGTAGTTGTTTATACTTACCATGCTGCTTTGAAGTATCTATTTTCTAAACAGGATTCTAAGTCGAGACTTCGAAGATGGATCTTGCTTTTTTAGGAGTTTGACGTGGAAATTCAAGACAAAAAAGGATGTGAAAACACAGTCGCTAATCATTTGTCTTGAATGTCCCCGTTTGAAGAGACGGAAGGCAAGAGACCAATAAAGGATGAGTTTGCTGAACACATCCTCGCTATTGTTGTTATCCCTTTGTTTGCAGATTATGCAAACTATTTGGTAGGTGGTGTAATCCCTGAGGATTTTGACTCTAACAAAAAGAACAAGTTTTTTTATGATTGCACGTTCTACTTATGGGATGATCCATTCTTGTACAAGATAGGCGTAAATGGATTGGTAAGAAGGTGTATTTCAGAGGAGGAACAAAAGGGTGTTCTTAGAGCTTGTCATGACTCAGACTATGGAGGACACTTTAGTGGTGATAGGACCACAACAAAGGTCCTTCAGTCATGGTTATATTAGCCTCCTCTATTCAAGGATGCCCAGAACATGGTTAAGGAATGTGATCAATGTCAGAGAGCAGGTAATATTTCCAAGAGGAATCAGATGCCGTAAAATGCAATGTTGGAAGTTGAACTATTTGATGTATGGGGAATAGACTTTATGGGCCTGTTCCGTCCGTCATTTGGGAAGACTTACATTTTAGTCGCAGGCGATTATGTGTCCAAATGGGTAATGGTGGTGGCTTTGTCGACCAATGATGCAAAAGTGGTAGTGAAATTTCTGAAAACAAACATCTTTGCGAGGTTTGGGGTACCGAGAGCTCTAATAAGTGATGAGGGGACTCAATTTTTAAATCGTCTCATGGAAACGCTTCTTGAAAAGTACAATGTGAAACACAAAGTCACCACTCCTTAACATCCTCAAACCAGTGGCCAAGTGGAGGTTTCAAATCGGCAGCTAAAGTAAATCCTTGAGAAAATAGTAAGTTCATCTCGCAAGGATTGGGCAACTAAGTTGGATGATGCGCTTGGGCGTACAGGACAGTGTTCAAAACACCTATAGGTATGTCTCCTTATCAACTAGTTTAGGGAAAGGCGTGTCAATTACTCCTAGAGCTTGAACGCAAGGCCTCGTGGGCATCGAAATTCCTTAATTTGGATCTTTCTAAAGCAGGAGATTCCCGAATCCTTCAACTCCATAAGTTAGAAGAATTTCAGAATCAAGCTTACGAGAATTTCAAAATATATAAAGATCAAACAAAAAAATGGCATGATAGAAGGATCCAAAAGAAGGAATTTTGGAAAGGACAATTAGTCCTTTTATTTAATTCCAGGTTAAAACTATTTCCTGGAAAGCTGAGGTCTAGATGATACGGACCGTTTGTAGTTAACAAAGTGTTTCCCCTATGGAGTGATCGAATTAAAAAATCGAGCCAATGGGGACACTTTTAAGGTGAATGGTCAAAGGTTAAAGCCTTATTACCATGAACAAGAGATTGGACAGATTGATGGCGTTCGTCTTACCAGATAAGATGGATAACCATCTAGTCAGGCGACGTTAAGCGAAGCACTTCGTGGGAGGCAACCCATGCATTTATCTCTAACCATTTCGTTTTTATTGTTTTGTTAGGATTTATTTAGGTTTGCGCAGAGTCCCTCACGAGGGAGCGAAGACACCCCAAATAAAGGAGACGTTTAAGACGCCATAAGCATAATAGAGTGCAACTGAGAAAAAGCTGAGAAAACATGAAAAATTGGAAAAAAATATGGAAAAACAGGGGCTTGACGCGACTACCCATGTCACCGGACACAGCCCGTGTTAGGATGGTCATATCTGATGAAATTTTTTGGAAGAATGGGATTTCCAATAGGTTGACATGGCCGCTCGTGTCAGCTCTACTAGGACAAGAGGTTTATTTGATGCATTGGAATTTGGAGGCAGAGCCCTGACACGACCATTTTCAGGCTGGCGCAGACCCTTTTTTTTTAATTATCTCTTTCATGTGTGGTGGACCCCACACAATCCCACATCTTCTTATCACCCAATAAACCTAGTTTAACCCTATTAACATCAAATTTTCACTATCTCTCTCCTACCTTTCATCTTCTTCTTTCCTATTCTCTACCCTTCATTCAAAAAACACCATAACCACCAAAACCAAAAGCTTTAATCTTCCATCTTTCCTTTCGCCAAAACCCTAGTCCATCTTCACAAAGAGTGTCCCATTTCTACCCTCTACCACCTTCCATAAGCTTTTTCTACTAACCTCATCTTTTGTTTTTCTCTGTGTTTTTGTTTTTGCTGCAGGTACACGAAAATGCCTCCAAGAAGATTGGTAAAAGGAAAGCAACCAGTGGCAGAACCATCAAGGTCAAGAAAGAGTGCTAGTAGGACACCAAATGTGCATGATATCATCTTTGACAACCTGGAGCATGAGAAGCGTTACTCATACCATGTAAAGCGTAAGATTACGTCGACAAGGTATATCTGTAACAAAACTTTATCTGAGTTAGGTCTAAGTGTTGAAATCGACAGGATGTTCCATGTATTAGGAATGCTTGAGTTTATGCATTTAGAAGCTCCCACTTTTGAACGTATAACTTTAGAATTTTTGAGCACCGTTGAATTTTATTTGAAAATAAAGTGGACATGTACGATGAAGTATTACCATGGTACAATAAAGTTCAGCTTGTTTAAATCTGATCATGAACTCACTGTCGAGGAGTTAGGAGGCATCCTCTGACACCTATTATATGGACCCAGAGCTGTTCCGGAAGGGTTTGATGCTAAGGCATTTTGAACTGCTATAACAGGAAAATCGGAATATGTCGCAAAAGGTGCGAAAGCCTCCAGGATCCAAAATTTGTGCTTCAAATATGCTCAAAAAGGTTTAGCTTACACTTTGTTTAGAAGAGGTGATAACACAAGGGTAGATACACAGAGAGAGCTATTTTTCTATATGTTATGGCTAACACGGAGATAGTGATTGTAGCTGTCTTTGCAGCAGATTATTTAGGCTGAGTAGGGAGGGCGACCCAATGAGGTATATCTGTTGGAGGGATGATCACTCAAATAGCTGAACAACTTGGATATGACCCTGCCGCGCTAAATGATACACCAGTGGTAGGTAAGAATATATTGGATATGGCTGCCCTAATCCAACAGGGTATGATTTCTATCACTCCCACTTATTATGTTGTTATGAGTTTAAACAAGTTTGTTATTACTCTCCCTAACCCTGACAGAGTAATTATTTCTGACCAGAACAATTGAATTTATGATAGTGTCGTCCAAGATGAGGACGAGTACAATGTTGAGAATGTTTCTGCAGGTGAGCAGGATGAGAAGGAAGTTCCTGAGCAGGGGCAGTTTGTTCCTTCCCTTGAGATGCCCACCTATGCAGGTATTGGATCATCATCCATGACTGAGGACCACTGGCCGTGAATGCGCAACGAGATTGGGTACCTCTGAGCGGAGCAAACCCGATAGGGTGAGGAGCAAGCTTGCCAAGGGGAGGTCATGGACGAGATGCATGCCATGATGCAACAATTGATGTTGCAATTTCCTCCTCCACATAAGGCTTTGTATGTTCCTCCCTCTCTCGCTTGTACCGAAACATTGGGGCCAAGTTTAGTTCAAGTGTGAGGGGGGAGTGGGGTTTATTATTTTCAGTAGTTTAGGTTTGATTTTACTTTGATTTTGGTATGTTGTGTTATTTTCATTACAGATTTGTGGTGTTGTTGCCGATTGAGGGATGAAACGTGTACCAGTGGATGAGAAGATTCAACCCGTATTGGCTCTCCAGGAAACCCCAAAATGTTGATACTGATGAATAAAAGAATTGGACGTGACTCTATGAAACCAAACTATTTTTGGAGTATTGTTCACCCGAACCAGATAGGAAGCTGCACCATAGTAAAAGCACTTTAGAACTTGTTTAGCTAGATCAAACATGGTGAGGACAAATAAGCCAAACACATTAGTCATCATGAGAGAGGTCCAAGTATGTATTTTTCGCTCCGAGCTTGCGTACTATATGTTGAAATTTTAATTGCACACGTATACGCACCGAGGCTTTTTTTTTGTTAACCCAGAGCCCTTTTAGACACCCTTTGTATTTTGAGCCATTTTTCCCTTTGTTTGTTTATAACCAAATTATTTAAACCATTAGCCTATACAATTCCCTACCCCACTCAGATAAGTGTTTCCATTGTGAGTTGTGGAAAATTCTAAGTTTGGGGTGGGCACACATAAAGAACTAGGAAAGTGCCATTGAAAAAAAAGAGGAATTTATGATCGGAAAAAAAAAGAGAGAAAGAAGATAGTATGAAAAAATAATAAAGCACTTACTTAGAGGAGAAAGTTAGTTTGAAAATTGAGAATGCATGCTCGAGGAAAATAATTGAGTAGAAACTAATGAATCCTGTGAAGAGGTGTCCAATACTCCTAATCATGAACAGTGAAAATAACACAGTGAAAAATGACGACACCGACTCTGAGTCCTAAACCACTTGTTTTCCCGTTTTTGTTTATCCCACCATAACCCTTAGCTCCGTTACAACCTTAAAAGACCTCAAAAGGTGTATGTGGTGTGTATGTGTGAGATAAAAACAGATGTTATTCAAGCTTATGAGTCAATTTTGCATGCTCTGACTTTGAGCGTAAACACTTTAGCCCAGAGAGATTTTGGTGAGAGTGTGAAAAAGCTGGCAGGTAAAGAGGTGCTTTGATGTTGAAGTGTAGCATAAGGTTCAGATCGAGGTAGCAGGAAACTTGACGGAAAAAGTGAAAAGAGAGTCGCGAAAGATTTCAGTAGTGTTGCGGTAAGTCGACTTTGTAGTTTTAGAGGTGACATGTCTGTTGTCTCGAGCATTGCTTGAGGAAAAGTAATGAGCTAAGTTTGGAGTTGTGATCGATCACCATTTTTATTATATTTTTATCACTTTTTCGACATTTCATCCATGAATCGGTAATAGTTTGTCTGTCTTTTTATCATTTTTAAGTAAATTTGATAGTTCTTATTTTATTCTCGAAAGTTATTTTTTCTAGTTTTATTTCACTTTTTGTTGTATTTTACGCGTTTGGTTGTAGTTTTGATGATTTCAAGTCCATGCGAAAAAATCCAAAAGACTCAGATGAAGAAAATGGAAATTTCAGAAAGTCGGAGGAGTTTTTGGAAGAGAGATAGTGGCTCGTGTCAGAAGGAACTCAAAAAGAAGAAGATGGAGTAATGGGCAGTAGGCTAACACGGGTGCCTGTGTCAGCAAGTCTAGGGCACTAATTCTTCACATCTTATGTCCAGGGGGCCAACACAGCCGTCTGTGTCACCTGAGATGGCCCGTGTTGGCTTGGTCGTATCAAATCCCCATTTTCTTGTTTTTGTGACCTTTGTGATTCCTGAGGGTAATTTGGGTATTTCTCTATTGTTGTATTGGACCTGGGAATATTTAAGACTTATTTTGAGAAGGAAAAAGGGACTTTTGAACGACGGAGAATTTTTACGATCAAGATTGGAACGATTCAGGGAAGTGAGGAACGAAGATTTTCATGAGCCTTCGCAATTGAAGATCAAAGTAACCACTATTCTTTTATTGTTTAATATGAATTTGATTGTAATTTCTCTAATTATTATGAGTAGCTAAACCCTCTAATGCTAGGGGGTGTCCCTGAATTGTTTATGTAATGATATTGTTCCTGTTATTTGAATGACATAAGCGCTTATTTTCTTTATCAAGTTTTATCGTTCAATGTTCTTACTGCTTTTTCAATCAGAAAAATTAAATTAGATTTACGGTTAACCTTAGGTCGGACAAACCATTGTTAATGCATTTTGATCGATAATGCTCAAGTACATATTACATAGGACTAGGAATACCCTGTTGCACTTGGAATACTGTTGACATTATTTGTAATGCTTGATTTCAAACTAATTGCCTACGGACATAGTAATTAGGTTATGCAATTAAGAGGTTTTCTCACTAAGAATTTAGGAGTAAACAAATTTCCAGTCAAGAACTTTATAATTTGAGCTATGTCTTTGAAATAAGGATTGATATTGTTACAAGGCAATTCATACACTACCCCTAGTATGCTCTCATATCTGTCAGAACCCTATTTTATCCTTTGACCTTATTTTTATTATTGCAACCTTTAATTTTAAAAACAATTTCCAAAACCCCAATTGCTTTTGTTTAATTGAATTACTATAGAGCTTATATTCTCCTACAGAGTTCTTGAGATCGATACTAGGGATAAAACCCCTATTTAACTACAATTGGCAAAAAATAATACACTTGTTATTTTTTCCGATCACACATCTCCAACATTTGGGAATGACGGGGAACTTCTTCATCCCATACACCCCATTCTAGATGGCGACTTTGAGCTCATTCTTCTCGCCAATGACCCGGGCAGAGCCGTGAAGATCGACACGAGACTCCCCGGCAAATGCTGACTTGTTTGCATGGAACACTATAGAGATGCCCGGGATGGACCCCGACGTTGCCTGTCATCAGCTGATCATAGATCCGGCCACTTGGGTCATAGTACAACGTAGGTGTAGGCAGTCTCCCGAAAAAGCAGAGACTGCTGAATTAGTTATAAAAGACCTCGTATAGGCAAATTTTATTTTTGAAGCCCAGTACACAACATGGTTGTCTAACATTATATTAGTTAAAAAATCACATGGAAAACGGAGAATGTGTGTTGACTATACCGATCTTAACAAGGCATGCAACATATCCTTTTCCTAACATCAACAAATTGGTTGACAAATTTGGAGGTTTCAAACTATTGTTGTTCAGGGATGCATACTCAGGGTACAACTAAATCCCCATGGCAAAAGCGGACAAGCAATACACAACTTTCATGACTGAGTCGGGCAACTATTACTACATGGACAAAGTCTTCTGAGGTGAGATCGGGGACATGCTCGAGGTCTACATGGACGATATGATCGTGAAAGCCTAAGAAGAAACCAAACACACCCTTCATCTAAAAAGGGTCTTCGACACGACGGGGAGGTGTAGGATGAGGTTCGACCTAGAGAAGTGCACCTTCAGCACCCGAGCAGGCAAATTCCTTGATTTCTATCTGACAGAATGAGGAATTGAAGCGAACCCCGAAAAATGAATGGACTTCTCCTAGTTTCCAACATCGAACTCGAAAAAGTAGATCCAATCCCTAAACGGGATGTTCACCTCGTCGTCCTGCTTCATGGCTAAATCTGCCCAGCACGCACTTCCATTTTTCAAACTTTTGCACAACGAAGCGATGTTTGAGTAGACCAAGGAGTACGAGCAAGCCCTCTTCTATCTAAAATAAGTCTTTTCGAGACCTTCAGTCCTCTCACGACCAGAAAATAGGGAGACTTTGTACCTCTACGTCGTTGTCGCAACCGAGGCTGTCAGCGCTACCCTCATTCACGAAACCCCCGAAGGACAAAAACCTATATACTTCACCAGTAAAGCCTTGCAAGGCCCAGAGCTTAGATATCATTAGATCAAAAAAGTGGCTCTGATCCTTATCAATGCGGCCAAAAGGTTACGACATTATTTCTTGGCTTATACGATCATGGTACAAACCGACCAGCCCGTAAAGCAACTACTTGGTTGTCTCGACAAGGCCGATAGAATGCTCAAATGGTCGCTGGAACTCTTTGAGTTCGACATATAGTACAAGAACAGAGATGCCCTCAAATCTCAATTATTAGCTGACTTCATGGCAGAAATGATCGCACCGATATCCCAGACTAACGGAGCCCATAGGTGGACCATCCATGTGGACGAGGCATCCAGCTTGATAAGAAGCGGTGCAAGCATCATTCTTGAAAATGAAGAAGGCATCATGATCGAAGTTTCCCTCGCTTTATCCCTCCCTACCTCGAACAACCAAGTCGAGTAGGAAGCCTTCCTTGCAGGGATGTGCTTAGCCGAGGATTTAGGCGTGAAAGAGGTAAAGATCTTTACCGATTTTCAGCTCATCGCCTCTCAAGTACGGGGAGAGTACCAAGACAAAAATGACAACCTCGATAAGTACTTAACCCTTGTCAAAGAAAGAATGAAAAAGTTAGACTCCACCAAAATGAAGCGTGTTCCCTACGAACACAACACCCAAGCAGACATCCTATCGAAGCTCGCGAGCACGAAGAAGAAGAGCAAAAACAAGATCATCATTCAGGAGGTACTTTCTCGACCAAGAATTGAGAGGCTCAACGCGACCATCGACGTGAGCACCATCGGCGAAAGTGACAACTAGATTACCCCAGTGTACGCATACCTCGCCATAGGGGAACTTCCCCTGAACCGAAAGAGGCTAATGCGATCAGGCACAGAGCATGCTCCCACGTCTTGATTAAAGACAAGTTATATGGACGAGGATTCTCCATCCCTTATTACAAGTGCACTGAGGAGTCTAAGGTCGCCCATATACTTCAAGAGATCCACGAAGAAATCAACGCCCAACACCTTGGAGAATGATACCTTACCCGGAAAGCCCTACAAGTAGGATATTATTGGTCCACTATGCAGCATGAGATGAAGGAACATGTCAAAAAGTGCGATAAGTGCCAATGTCACAGAGACATGCACTCAGCACCACCCAACAAGCTCAAAACGCTCTCGTTCTCATAGCCTTTCTCCTGGTGGAGGATGGATATCCTCAGACCCTTCACCATGGGGTCGTACCAAAACAAGTACTTGATAGTCAGTGTCGACTACTTCACGAAGTGGATGAAGGCTACTTCATGAAGTGGATAGAGGATGAGGCCTTTTCCAAAATCACAACCCATAACATACTTCGCTTCTACAAGAGAAACATACTCACTCGGTTCGACCTACCACATGCACTCATCATCGACAACGAGACACAGTTCACCGATAAAAGCTTCCAAGAGTTTGTCGCCAAACTGGGCACCAAATAACATTTCACGTCTGTCGAGCACCTGTAAACAAACGGGCAGGCTAAAGTCGCGATTCCGCAAACAGAGTGATTCTACGAGGCCTAAAACCAAGGTTAGGCGAAGCTAAAAAGAGGTGGATCGAGGAGTTACACAGTGTACTCTGGGCCTACAAAATGATACCACACTCGACCACCAGGGAGACTCCATTCCGACTAACCTACATAATCGAGGCAGTTATCCCAGTGGAAATCAGATAGTCCTCTAGGCGGACCAAATCCCACTTCGACAAGAAGATGAATAATGAGGTACTAAGGGAGGAACTCAATATGTTCGAAGAAATTTGGTCGAGAGAAGCCCTCCACGAAGCTTCTTTGAAACACAAAATAACCATGCGATATGGAGCCAAAGTCATAAAAAGAGAATTCCAAATCGGCAGCCTAGTCCAGTGGAAAAGTCAGAAAGATCCGCGCGATGGAAAACTTGTCGTGAACTGGGAATGCCCTTATCGTGTCTGAGCAAAAATAGACAACGGGGCCTATTACCTCGAAAACCTTCACGAGGGAAGAACTTGCTCGACCAAGGAACGCTGAAAAGCTTAAACAATATTACAGTTAGACATCGTAGTCGGCACATTTGGTTCAACGACAACGAAGTACGTCCCGACCATAAAGACATGCTAAGGCACACGCACGACTTTCAAACTTGAAACAAAAAGGCAAGATTTCGCTCTTGTATGTGCGAGTAATTTCTTGACCCGATGGGGACACCTCAATCGAGCTCCACTGTTATCATACCAATAAGGCATAATACTCATCTCGTGATGGGAAGTTCACACCTCGAAGCAAAGACCTCGACCTAGATCTTAGCTCTGTTGTCAATCAGAAGTCAACTTTGATCACTCGACCAGTTCCCTACACAGTCGAGGACCAACTATATCGAGCAAAGGCTACAAGCACTTAGTAAAAACAAGTAAGCACAATATTACAAACACACATATCAACAAGGAAAATAAGTACTCGACAAGAAAAATATACAATGGCATGTACACATGGCAAAAAGGAAAATATATTTAGATTACAAATCAAATATTCAAGTACAAAAGACAAGCAAAGCCCACTAATCAAATATTACAAACCATGGCACGCAGGCCAGGAAAATACAAAATGTGGCGTGCATGCTAAAAGACTACAAAGTAAAAACTAAACATTGTCATCCTCTTCGAGCTGGGAGTCTCCTTCAACTTAATCAACATTGTCGTCGAGACATGCTGGAGCAACTATCTAGTCATCGACCACCTGGTGAAAAAACCTGATCCCCTCAGTGGCGAGCTGAATCCCAAGGTTGGTGACTTGGAATTGCTTCACCGTGCTATTAAAACCCAGCTCAAGGGTACCCAAGCAGTCACGCTCAAGCTCCCAGATTCAAGAAATCGTCTCACCTCGAGTTGACAAGGCTTTCTCCTTGTAAGTCTCGTCCTCGGCGGGAGTCACAGCAGTCTCCAACTTGGAGACCCCCGCCTGAAGGCGTTTTGTTATCCTCGTCAGCCTTGGTCATCTTCTCCCGCATCTTATCCATCTCGCAGTAAAGCTCGGCCTAGATCTCATACTTCGCACGGTAGTCGAGGAAGTCGTTCTCCAGCTTGATCTTCTTCGCCTCAACACTCGCCTTCGCAACCTATACCATCCTTAGCTCAGCAAGGGGGCGAGTCTCCTCGTCGTTTAGGGCCAGGATAATCTCTAAAACCCTCATAACATCATCTACGTCCTCGGATAATGCTTTTCTCCTGGTCTCTTTGTCGATAGTCAGGATTGCCTTGGATTCCAATTAAGGAACAACCAGAGAGTTGTCTCTACCGAAGAGCCTTCTGTGAAGATGACAATGGGTAACACAAATTTCTCCGTAACAACCCCCTCTGAGAGATTGACGATCCCGGGGTCCTCTTCATGCTGTCTCTTCTTGGCTGGATTCTCCTGAGAAGCTAGAGACTGGTTGCGTTGGGGCAATGAGGAAGAACCGTCAAGGTGTTGGTCAATCTTTGACAGCTGTTGGACTTGAGAAACCTGACCCTTAGGGGCTTTTTTGGTATCTCTGGCCACCACGATCTTGAGCATGCGCTCCTGAAGGCTCTACATTTGACATGCAACAAAGAAAAGAACACAGGTTAATGTAAAAAGGGAGAATAAGCAGACACACAAGTTGGGAACATGCTCGCTACCTAAAATCCTCAAGGCTTTACCATCGAAACCGCAATCGAGGAGCGCCTTAGTGTTGGTCAATCGGGCCTCGTAGGCAACCTCCATATCCTCGTTAAGGTTGAAGCTCTCATTTTTGTTCACGCACTTGGTGGGGACGAAGATATCAATAAATTCCACGAGCTTCTCGAAGGCAAGGTGATCCTCAGGGTCCAACTCATTGGGATTCATGATATAGTGATCCGCCCTTTTTTCGAAGTGGACCCTCTGCCACTCGAGGGGAAACTTAGTTTCTAGCCTCTCCACCTTCTGCCCATTCACGAGCTTGACCATACGTTCAAACATGGAATCGATTATGGCCTCCGATACAGGCTTCACAAGGAAGTATCTATCTTTGAAAGCATGGATAGAGTCCAGGTATGTTCTAAACAACTTCCTCAATTGTTTAAAGGACACCCAATTGTGCTGCCTATGTCAAGACTGTCATTGAAGGTGGTAAAGATAGAAGAATAGTGGGAGTGTGTGGCCAATTCGAAGGTATTGGCATACGAGCTAAAATGCCCATACAAACGCGATCGCATTTGGGTGGAGCTGAGAGGGTGTCAGCTCTAGCCATTGAGAATTCTTCAACTTGATAATACTGCGAGCATACCAAATGAATCCCCTTTTCTCCTACTTGTATCCTCTGGCATGGAAAAACGAATCATCGCCTAGGCCCTCGAGTACCTCTACTAGTAGGTTGTTAGAGGAATTTATCATTTTGGCCACTTGGCTAGAAAAGACGTCACACTAGTATTTTCAAGACCCATCATACAACTTGAGAGAATGACGTGTCTGTTCCTTCCACTTCTATCACACTCCTATATTGTATCGCGAGCACGTCCTTGTAGAAAGGCTTAAAACAAGTTACTTTGTTGAGCACAGATAACGACCTTGGCCCCCTCGCAAGCACATGGCTTTGAGGTAAACGTGAAGCTGAATCTTATCGCCGAGCACACATGAACCTCGTAGGCACTAACTCGACAGAAATGTTTTTTCATGATCATGTTTTCGGGCACAAGGAGCAACTCTCACGCTTCCATGTGAGCGTAGTTCCGCAAGCTCACAACCACGAATCTGAGTAACGCTCTCCTCGTGATGATTCCCTCCATCCCTCTTTGACATGCGAACTGACTCTAAGTCATTACTCCCTTGACTGGGAGAAACGACTTAAGGGGCTCCTGTTCTGGACTGGGCCTGAGGCTAGCCCATCATCGGGCACAAC
Organism: Lathyrus sativus; assembly: GCA_963859935.3. Classification (NCBI taxonomy): domain Eukaryota; kingdom Viridiplantae; phylum Streptophyta; class Magnoliopsida; order Fabales; family Fabaceae; genus Lathyrus; species Lathyrus sativus. The sequence continues at coordinate 570,652,605 of OZ012740.1, read as the reverse complement.
CCAGACCAGCTCCGCATCAAGAAGGGCTCAACACAGGCCTAATATTTCATATTTGTTGGAGACTAGGTTCTCCACACGTTCTCCACATGCTCCTCACGCAGGAACACATCACCAACTAAACCCACGCCCTTTAGAATAAATCATCCATTTCTGGGAGTTCGTGGGGAAGTTGATCTAGGATGAAGACCATACATTGGTCTTCCATGCTTCCATGTAGAACCTTGGAAGTCATCCGTTGTGGGCCTTATGATCCAGCCCACAGCAGATGATCGTTGGTCCAACGCTGGGGGCACATTATAAATACCCTCCTCCACTGGAGGGTCAAGTATTCTAAATTCCTTCACTATGTACTTGATTTTTCTCTCTTTCACTCTAAACCTCACTTTGACATCAGAGTGTCTTGTAGGTACACCCATTCCTCTTCTCTGTCACCAACAAATTTGGAGCTCACGCCGTATTGCTGACTGCTAATTGAATTTCTGATCTCGGTAAGATAAAAAAGAATACCAATAGGAGGGCTTACAGCCTTTTCGTTTCCATCTAAAATCTTTGCAATAGTCTTTGAATATAATGTTCTTATAACATGTAATTTTTTCTCCTTTCTGTCACACATGATTCTTATACCAAGAATTTATATAGTTTCTCTCATGCCTTTCATAGAAAAAAAATCACCCAATTACTTCTTTAACTTATCAATCTATAAAACATCTTTACCAACAATAAACATGTCATTAACATATAATAACTAGATAATAAAATTAAGCATAAGAAAGTTTTCTAACAAAGACAAGTAGTCTTCATGTATCCATGGTCAAACAAAACTAACTAAAAATTCTTTACACACATAGTCTCCCTTTCCTTCAATAAGAAAAACATCATATTATTTCATATAAATTTCTTCCTCCAAATCACCATGAAGGGAAGTTGATTTCAGGAAAGTTGATTTCACATCCATTTGCTCTAACACTAAGTAAAGAGTAGGTGTCAAACTAAATACAATTTTAATCGATGCAATTTTTACCAAATATGATAAAATTTCATTAGAATCAACACCTTTTCTCTGACGGGAACTTTTCACCACCAATTTGACTTTATACCTCTGAGATTTATAGTTCTTATTTTTCACTTTACAAGTATGTATGTTTTCTAAAGCCTATTTTTCTTTTGGAAACTTGACAAAATAATAAGTGTGATTCTCATGCAAAGATTTCATCTAATCTTGCATTGCATCCAACCGCTTTTGATTTTTTTTCACTTTCCATGATCTCTCGAAAACATTCAGGTTCCACATCATAATTCAAAGTAAAATAGTCATTGGAATAATAATAACTTTATAAAAGGTTTTCTTGACCTATTAGACCTTTTATATTGGGATTGAAATGATTGAGAGAAGCATCACTTAGATTTTCATCCTCCAACATCTCATGTTCTTGACCACCATCATCGCATGTTAGAATATTTGTGTAAGTGCTCTTGATTGGCTGAATTTTGTGGCAAAATATAAGTACATATATGAATGTCATGTTTGATGTTATTACATTCATAATATGGACTGTGCAAGGTAAGTTAACTAAGCCAACTATAAGTTAAGCTGGATGTCATACTCAATGTTATGACATAGGTCGTATGACATCAAGCGAAAGTTTGTTTTTCTGGTAGCTATAACTCAGGAAACAACTCAGAAGCTCAAGCTGGAATGCAGGAGACATTTTAGACGCCCTAGAGGAACTAATATGTACCTAATTAAAGAGGCAAACATGCAGAATACATAAGTGAGGTTTTATGATGGATAAAACCTAATGTATGCGCCCAGGCCCAAGAACTGATATGCTGCTACAAATACCAGGAGAGGCAATCCTAGAAGGCAGCGGTTGAAGATAGAGAAGCAGAGAAATCACCATAGTGGTTTAGAAGTGAAGAGGTTGTTCTTCACGTTTGTGTCTTAGGAATACGTGTAACCCAAGCAACTGTTGAGTGCATTGGTTAGGTAGTTTCTATATTGTGTTACACTCGAAGCTGTTAAGCAAGAGTGTGTGTTCCTTGATCAATGCTTTGAAGCAAAGATCAAGGTATGTGTGTGTAGGTGAAATGTCTCTTCAATCTACTGTTTTTGTAATTGTTTGTTATCACTGGTATGTGATTGTAGGGAGTGAGTGGGTATACTCATGTCTAGAGTGTCTCTAGGTTAAATTGTCATTGGGTAGTGATTAAGTGAGGAGTGCAAATTGGAGGTTTGACTCTAAATTGATACTGCTGATAGTGAAATTTCTCCCTGGCTTGGTAGCCCCCAGATGTAAGTGTGTTGCAGTGAACTGGGTCAACAACTAACTGTGTTATTTATTGCTTTGTTATTACTGCATTCTAGTAGATCTGTAGTGAATGTCATAGTGGATGTTAGAACATCCATCGTGGGCAGGCCAGAATTTTCAATTGGCATCATAGCAGACACCCTGCCTGTTTATTATTGGGTGAGATCTAGGGAAACAAAATTCTGGTAATATGGATAAAGATATTGGTTTCACCAATAGACCTCCAATTCTGGATGGTTCTAATTATGACTATTGGAAGCCTAGGATGATTGCCTTCCTAAGGTCCTTAGACAGCAAGGCTTGGAGAGCTACAAACTCTGGCTGGGAACATCCTGTGAAGACTGACAAGGATGGAGTATTTGTGCAAATTCCCGAAGAGGAATGGACCAAAGAGCAAGAGGCATTAGCTCTTGGAAACTCTAAAGCTTTGAATGCACTCTTCAATGGTATAGACAAAAACATCTTTAGACTGGTCCACCATTGTGAACTAGCAAAGGATGTTTGGGATACTCTCAGAACCACTCATGAAGGAACTTCCAAGGTTAAAATGTCAAGACTTCAAATGCTGACCACAAAATTTGAAAGTCTAAGAATGAAGGAAGATGAGACCATTCATGACTTCTACATGAATGTTCTTGAACTAGCCAACACCTCAGGAGCTTTGGGAGAAAAGATGGCTAAAGAAAAGCTTGTAAGGAAGATACTAAGGTCACTACCTAAAAGATTTGCAATGAAGGTAATAGCCATTGAAGAAGCTTAAGACATATGCCTAATGAAAATGGATGAACTCATTGGATCTCTTCAAACTTTTGAGATGGGGATGTGTGATCAGGCTGTGGAGAAAAAGAGCAAGAGTATAGCTCTTGTCTCAAACACTGCTGAGACTTCAGAGCATGAAAGGGAGGAAGATCTATCAGAGGCAATAGCCATGCGTGGAAAACAGTTCAACAAACTGGCCAAAAGGATAGATACTAAGTCTAAGCCCTATTTCAAAATGGTGTCTGCTGACAAAGAAAAAACTGAAGATAAAGCCAACCAAAGCAGAGGAGTACCGTGCCATGAGTGTGAGGGATATGGACATGTTAGGAAGGAATGTCCCACATACCTCAAAAAGAAGGGAAAAGGTCTAACAGTCACTTGGTCTGATGAAGATTCTGACAGTGGATCAGAAGGGGAATCATCCAAACATGTAACTGTTCTCAACCGTGTGTGTGTATCTGATGGAGACTCAAGTGAAGAGGAGTTAACTTATGATGAACTAGCTGAATCATATAAGAAGTTATCCATCCAAAGCACAGAACTGTACCAGCAAGGAGAGCATCTGAAGAAGCTCATCAAAAAGCTAGAAGCTGAAAAGAGAGAGCATCTAGATACTATAAACTCACTCCAAGGAGAGGTAAAGGAGTTGAAAGGAGAAAAAGAGCAAATGACAAAATTCATAAGGATGTTCAACTCTGGATCTGACATGCTAGAGGAGATTCTTCAGAGTGGTCAGACTGCAGGAAATAGGTCTGGTCTAGGATGTGTTGAAAAACAAAATCATGTCTTGAAACTCAAGAGGTTGCAGCCTGACATCTAAAAGTTACAAAGGATGTCATAGCCAAAGTTACAACATCCTCCCCACAGAAATTGGAATCTAGTCAAGAGACAATTCCAAAGGCATAGATGCTACCACAGTGGAAAGCTTGGACACATTCGTGTTGTGTGCTTCTGGTTGCATGGATTTCCAAGGCAAAGAAGTGATAATCAGGGTAAGCAGGGAAAAAGACAGCATCATGGACAAAGGTATCATCATGCCCACCAGAGTTGGAGACAGCATCAAGCAAAATCCAGAAAGAAGGAAGTGCCTAAGATGCAAGAACAATGGGTTGTCAATACTGTAGCTCTAACAGCTAACATTTCCCTAAGAATGCCAACCAATGAGGATTAGTATTTTGATAGTGGTTGCTCCAGGCATATGACTGGAATTGAGGATCTGTTGATCAAACTCAAGCCTCATTCATCGAGTCATGTAACCTTTAGGGATGGAGCTAGAGGAGAAATCACAGGTGCTGGACAACTTGACAGTCCTAAAGCTCCAGAATTGAGAGATGTCTTGTTAGTTAAAGGACTAACTGTCAATCTAATAAGCATAAGCAGCTATGTGATCAAGGTTTAAAAGTACACTTCTCCAAAGACAAGTGTGTGGTGACCAATGAAGAGGGTAAGGAAGAAATGAGGGGATCTAGATCCAAGAACAACTGTTGCATATGGGAGCCCAGAAGTAACATAAATGGACTGGTAAATGAAGAAAAGGATCACATCGGACTAGAGAAAAGAACCAGGTCCAAATCATCAACAAAAGGAGTTTCAAAATATGCTTCAGAAAGAAGAGTTGGGTGTAAGAAAAGTCAGGTAGGAAGGCTAGACAAGAAGGGATACCCTAAGATTAGCCTTCAGGTAAAGCTAGACATGCTGTATTGGAACCTAATGGAGTCCATGGAGGATACTCTGCAGAAGAGAAGTAATGTCACTCCTGATGTTATGACCTTGTTTTGTGACATCAAAGGATTCATCCAAGAGAGGTCTGCTGATCTCAAGAGGGGAATGCTCAGTGGTAGAGGATGTAGATGGACAATGACGTGTGGAAACTACGGGGACTATGTGTCGCGGTGAAATTTGGATAACAAACTATTGATTAGTTTGAATCTTTAATTCATTTTGCAACCGAACTTTGATTTGTCCAAAGGAAGGGATAAATATCGAAATACCCACAATGCAATGCAAATGCAAGCTAGAGAGTTATAGGTTCAGGGGCTGGTTAAACTTAGGGAAGGTACTAGCATCCTAAGTTTCTGTAGTACTCTACAGGAACCTCTTATTTTACGTTTATTTATTGCTAAGGTTATCTGCTTAATGGTTGAAAGACCTAGGGGTTTATTTCTAAGTATACTCGATAAGATATCGCATCTTATGCCTACATATCCTTACGGGAGCGGAATCAGAGTATTTGTAGTTCCCCTAAAGGGTTTGAGGAGTTCTTTGACTGTGGTCAAAGTTCCTACGGGTTTAAGGTAGTTGATTGATTGATTTTAGGAGAAAAGGTGAGTTGTCATTTTAAGGGAGATTTAACCGCCTCAAATTGTAGGAAAATAGTCTTTGCATCGTCTTAAGAGAAGGGATCAAGTACTCGGATATTGATCGACGAGTACGCATCTATCTCTCTTAAGGCAAAGTCTCTACGAATTGATTGTATTGATGTGGGGTGGAGATTCTATCTCGCTTAAGATGATTAACATCTATTTCTCTATTGTGTTTGAATATTTGTTGAGTTGTATTGTTTTCCTATGTTGTAAAAGATAACGGTCCTTCCTATGGGGTAGGATCTATCTTAAAGATCGACATGAATGGGATCAAGGATCAAGGGGAGAATGATGCAAATGATGTGCACTATACACAATTGTTGAATCATGTGTAGGTTTTTCCTTTGGACGGGATGCAATTGCGAGAAAGATAAATTGCGATAAAAGTAAATTGCTTGTAAAATAAATTGAGGAAATAATAAAGGGGCAAATAAGTAAAACATACACATACGCATGAAAACGCTGAAGCGTGTGAGAGTGAATCGTGAATGTGAGTGTGCACGATTAGATTGTATTTTACGTTGTGAGTTGATTTTAATTGGTCGATTTTAAGCGGATTGATTTTAGGTGAGATTAAGATTTTAGATGGGATTATCTATAATTTAGATTAAAAACTACAATAACCTTAATTTTATTATAAAAACTTAAGTGGAGTGATATATTTGTATTTTGTTATAAAAAGAACTAAGTTATTGGTTATGGAATAATAAAAGATGTTCATTATTATTTCTAAAACTAAATTAAATTAAACACTAAATTATTTTATCATTGACTAAATAAATTGACAAAAAGAGGGTAATTATTTATAAAAGTTTATTAGTGGATAAATATTTATTTTTAAAAAAGTTATTAAAAGTTAACATTAAATTTATCCAAATATTTAATAAAAAAATTAAAAGGTTTTTTTTAAAGGTTGTTTTAGTTATGAAAAGATTATAAGATTGTTTAAATTGGGATTAAAAAATTAAATAAATATGGTGAATTACTTTAAAGACTAATCAAATAATTAGTTAAGAAAGATAAAGCTAATTGGTTGATTAATTTATTTTAAAAAGTTGACTAGTTAATTAGAAGGGCTAGATGTTGATTAGAAAGAAGAAAAAAATTAGTTAAAATAGATTAAATAATAAACAAAAAGATTAAAGAGATTAAGGGGGTGATTATCGGTGGGTGTGTGGTGGTGTGAGTGTATGTGTGAAAGATCAAAACACAAAATGAAATTGAAAATGACATGAACCCTAACCCCCTTCGTATCCCCAAATCGAATCAATCCCGCCTCTTTCGATCGCTCTCTTCCCTCTTCGATTCACACAATTCTTCGCTTCTCCTTCTTCTTTTCTATTTTAGTTTTAATTTTAAACCTACAACAACATATCAGAGCATTAATGGCATAAGAGATTTTAATATGAATAGTGATTTTACCGAGATTTGGGAGTGGCGGCTGGTGATGAAGCTCCACCGATTAGTGTTTGCAGCGGCGTCGAAAATGGTTCCACCGGTGGAAGAAAGATAAGTTCCCTCTCCTTTCGATTTGTGTTTTTTTGAGTTGGCTCTGTGGTGACTTTAATTTCCGCGATAGCTTTTTCTTCTCTCCCGTTTTCGTTTTCATTCTTCTCTTTATATAGGAAAGCCTCTTGGATGAGTATTGACAATTAATTTTGAATGCTGATTGAATTAGATTTAGGGTTTCCTATTTGGGACAAATCCAATTGAAAACCTTCTCTTTTCAAGAATTGCAGTAATGAGCCATTTAATTGATACTTCAATCTCTGATTTCTGTGATTCAAATGAGATTGGTTTCGATTTGGTTTCTGAATAGGATATTCTGTCTTCCAGGAATATTCTCTAATTGTTATTTTCTGTGACCTGGCAGGTACAGGTGGCGAAGGTTTTGGGCTAGGAGGCGGGTGAGAAGCCCAGAAGGAAAGTTCGTGCTTGATGCGTGTCTAGCGGGATGCTTGGAGAAGTTATGGTACAAGAAACAGTATGGAGGTGGAATCAAGACGAAGCATCCATGATATGTAACCTCTGCATGGACCGTGGTGGTGAGTTTTGCCTTAGATTCATTATGTTCCCTTTTGATACCCTGCGCATTCTTGATGGGTCGTATAATACCTTTACACCTATTCTTGGGATTGTTATAAACACTGAGGTTAATTGAATGTTCCAGCTGACAGACCCAACATAAAAACTACCACGAAATGTGTTTGTGTATATCTTGTTAACTGATTTCCTTCTGGTGTGATCTACATTCAGAAATTAAAGCTTCTTCAATCGAGTTTTCTGGCGACGTTTGGAGTTCTCCAAGAATAGAGAAGGATGATTCATAAGGTAACCTTCTAAATTAACATAATTTTATGCGTATGAATTCGGAAACAGCGTTGTCTTGCACCTGTTGTAATCATTGGGTGATCGTTGACTGTTACTTGCAGGTGCGTAGGGATACGAACTTCCTGGCTTAAACCAATGCAACTTGGAATGGAGCAAATACTCTCTACTGGTCTCAGTGGGGCTTAGCAGACAGTGAAGGTACCTTCCCCCGCTTCCCTTTATAACAAAAATACTTTCAATGAACAAATATTGTGGCTGAACCATGATGTTCTAATTCCATTGTAGTTTTCAAATCAGGAGGTTCCTGAAAAAGGCCAGAGCTAGACACTTCAACAAAAGTCAAAACGGTGTAGGCGGAATCAAGCGAAGTTCTGTCTGTGATATTTTACTCAAGGCCTTACCAGCATTCATTCCGGTCAGCGATAACGGCGTAGTTACGATCTGCCTCCACCAAAATTCCAGCATGATCACCTTCTCTTGCTAAAGTTACATAATCATTGCAAGAATTGGGATATTGAGAGTTGAGGCCATCAGAGGAGTCATGATTCAGCAGAACAATAACAGCATTGTTCCCGCTTGGATTAGAGATGTTTCTTGCTATTATCTTTAATTGTAATCTTTGGTTGAACAAAACCTGGATGCTTGTGTTAAAAGGCTACTTTCAATTGTAATCCTTGAATTATTATTGTAACAGTTCCGTATTATTGTAAAACCTGGATGTTTGTGTTTCATGCCCTTTTCAAAAAGAGACAGTTCTGCATGGCTTGTGTTGAGTTATTTGCTCTGAACTATTATTGTAACATCTCCCAAACGTATCCATGTAGCACGTCATTAAAATTTATATAACTTGTTGTTTGAATCAAAGCCTTGAGCAAACAAAGCAAATGAATTCTCTCTTTGATCCTTCCATACTCACATGACTAGGACTCTGTCTATTACTCAAATTGAATTCATTGTTGGACATATCTTCAACTCGTACTCAATTCGGTAAAAAATAATTCGAGTATGAGCAGCGGGTGCTTGAAAGAACAATAGGAATCCACATCCCCTGCATTATGGATCCAAACTTCTAACTATCTGACCTTCGAAATCTTGATAATTTATTGAGAGTAAATGCATGAACTTTGATCACGACTCTGCCCCTTTGTATCATGATTGGTTTCTTGCACTTAGTTCACTTAAACCAAACGCCATGGTACTCTGCTCTTGAAGTACTGTTAATAAACAAAGGCCTCCCTCAACCTTAAAGAGACATATGCAAGGGTTCAACTGAGATATTTTCTAGTTAAGATTCACTGATTAGGCCTTGGAATGCTTGACTGTGGGAATAAGTACCGTTCATTTTTTACAAAACATGCCTGCACTTAAATGGTTAGCTACAATGTACATATAAATAGTAGAATAAAATAAACAACAATAGGTACCAGGAGGTGGGACCTTAAGGTCAAAAATTAGGGTGTGACACTATGTACTGAATATTGTTGACAGGGGTTCAAAAAGTTTAAAGGAAGTTCAAGGCAAGATTGAGCAATGGAGATTGAATTCCTATAATAAATAGTTATAGCAATTAACAGGAAGTGAGAATTATGCCTTGAAATTAATACTATTAAAAATAAATCAAAAGGGTAAGTTCCCTCCTAGTGGGCAAACGTACCACATCATCACGTCTAATATACACCTCCTCCACTCTTGGTGCCAGCATAATCCTTTCAGTGTCCATAAAAACTTAGCCAAGCAAAGAAAAGTCATCTTCTCTCGATCAAAGTCATCAACCATGTCACAACATATGAACCCTAGAATCACCACTAACAATGCTGAGAATAACCCTAATGAGATTCTAGAGATTGCAACCCTGCGCATGATGACACCAGACAGATTGTTGGTAAAGAAACCCAGAAAGTTGCATGCAAGAAAACCCAGAAACCTCGGCCCTGGTCAAGCTCCCTCTACTACTGAATCGACTGCCCTAGATACAGAAGAAGCTAGGCAAACCCACCTGAAACTCGCAGAAATGGTGGTCAGTGCTCTCAATATACCCACGACATCTAGCACAAAGGGGTCTGAGCCTACACCACATGATCAAGCCAACGTCTTGCCGGATGTCACAACACCAAAAGACCCTGCACCAAAAGAAAAGAACAAAGGTGGAAAGGCCAAACTCACAGATGAATGCTCTCATGGAATCAAAAGAACTGCAGTAGTTGACCTAGAAGACTACTCAGACAATAACCTCATTGTTAAGCTCAATCCAGGAATATCCAAAAGGCTAATGACAAGAAAAGGAAAAGGGCAGCTGATCAAAGTTCCCCCACGCAAAAGAAGGATAAGAAGATTGCTGAACAAGAAACCGCTGCAAAGAAAACTGGTACAAAGAGGCCTAAGGTTGGTCCTCCTAAGGGCTGAAGCAAAGTTATCACCAAGAAGCAAAAAGCTAAGTCCAGTTCAGAACCAGAAACAGATTCAGATGAAGATGTTGATGTCTCAGACATGCAAACCAAGCAAAAGCCTTCTACAAGCAAATTGGCTGCAAACATTCCTGAGGTACCTACTGATAACATCATCTTTCACTATCCATCTAGTGTAAATAGATGGAAATACATGTATCACAAGAGATTAGCCATAGAAAGGGAGCTTGGTCAAAATGCTCTTGAGAACAAAGAAATCTTAGCCCTGATAAGCAATGCTGGCCTGATGAAAACAGTGACTCGGCTCTCTCAATGCTATGAAATGTTGGTGAAAGAGTTCATAGTCAATCTGGCTGGAGAAAGTGCTGATAAGAAATCAAGTGAGTATGGAAAGGTATATGTGAGAGGAAAGTGTGTCAAGTTTACAACAACACTCATTAACAAGTACCTGGGACGACCTCATGAAGGGCTGGCGGAAATACAAGCCACAAATCACCAAGTGTGTAAAGAAATCAGTGCCAAACAAGTCAGACAATGTCCATCCAAAATGAAGCTTGTAGCAAGCAAGCTAAGTGTCAAATATGCTATGCTTCACAAAATTGGGGCTGCCAACTGGGTGCCCACAAACCATAAGACCTCAGTGGCCACCATCCTTGGAAGGTTCATATATGCAGTGGGAACTAAGGCTCACCTCAATTATGGGGCATACATACATGAGCAAATAATGAAACACGCAGGGAGTTATAGTGTCAAGGGACTCATTTCCTATCCTTCACTCATATGTGGTATAATATGTGATCAACATCCCAACATTGTCAAGGAAACTGACATAGCCTGTAAGAGAGAAACTCCTTTGTCCTTCAACTATAAGTTGTTTAAAGGAACTCATGTTCCTGACATTGCTATACCTTCAGCTAAGCCTTCCAAAAGGACCTCAACAGCTAGCAAAACTGAGGTAGTAGAAATGCTCAAACACACATGCATGGAGTTGGAGACAAGCAAGATAAAACTGGAAAAATTAATCAGAACTCTGGAGCTTGAAGAGGGGACAAAATGTGCTGATGAAACCAAGAATAGTGATGACTCAAATGATGAAGTTCAGGAAGCAGAAGAAGTTGCGGGGGACTTTGAAGAAACCAGTGGTGCAAGTGAGGTAACTAGTAAAGATGAGTCAAAGGAAGCAGATACAACAGAAGACAGGGCAAGCTTTGCTGAAGAAGAGGAAGAATAGTGTGACTGGTAGCTGAACTGTTGAAACAAGGGTGTTGTGTGTGTGAGTTATGACCATGTGTAAGATTTTATAAACAAAATGTGTTGTCCCTAACAATCTTTTAGTCTATATTATGGTTAGTTGGATTTTAATTTGTGGCTAAAAGGGGGAGAGAGTGTTAGATAAATAACAGCAGGTACAACAGATACAGATGGAAGAATTGGTGGGTAACCAATATGAGTACCAAGGTTATATGGTAGTATATGAGTACCACAGGTTATGTGGTAGTAACAGATGCAGGTGGAAGAACAAGATAGTGCTTATGCACATAGTGATTGTGATTGAGCATATGCAGTGCTTGTGAGATTAGTGTGCAGGTGATGCTAATGAGATTTGTGTGTGATAACATCTGTTTGGGCTGTTACAGAAATGATATGTATGCCATGTATGTTAGAACTAGGACTGACATGCTGTAGGTGCTAACATGGGTGATCCTAACAAGATGCTTAGGAATTATATGCAAGGAGCAGAATGCATCCCTGCAGGGGAAGTAGCACAAATGTGTGACATCAAAAGGTCACGCTGAATGTTATAGCATCCAGTTCAGATTGGATATTGCCTAGCTGATAAGTGCATCAGTTGAGGGGGAGTAACTCTGTTACTCAAACAAGCAAAGAGTGACATATGTAGTAGAAGTCTACAGAGAGTTAACAAAGTGAGTGCTAACAGGGCTGAAAGCCAATTGTGATGATTCTGAGAGCTTGAGCAGCAAGTGACTTACCTGCATAACAGGACCATTGTTAAGTCTTCTGCTGTGTAGGAAATCTCTGATGTAAGTACAAAGTGTTTTAGCCAAAAATTTGCCAGAGGGGGAGTTTGTAAGTGCTCTTGATTGGTTGCATTTTGTGGCAAAATATAAGTACATATATGAATGTCATGTTTGATGTTATTACATTCATAATATGGACTGTGCAAGGTAAGTTAACTAAGCCAACTATAAGTTAAGCTGAATGTCATACTCAATGTTATGACATAGGTCGTATGACATCAAGCGGAAGTTTGTTTTTCTGGCAGCTATAACTCAGGAAACAACTCAGAAGTTCAAGCTGGAATGCAGGAGACATTTTAGACGCCCTAGGGGAACTAATATGTACCTGATTAAAGAGGCAAACGTGCAGAATACATAAGTGAGGTTTTATGATGGATAAAACCTAATGTATGCGCCCAGGCCCAAGAACTGATTTGCTGCTACAAATACCAGGAGAGGCAATCCTAGAAGGCAGCGGTTGAAGATAGAGAAGCAGAGAAATCACCATAGTGGTTTAGAAGTGAAGAGGTTGTTCTTCACGTTTGTGTCTTAGGAATACGTGTAACCCAAGCAACTGTTGAGTGCATTAGTTAGGTAGTTTCTAAATTGTGTTACACTCGAAGTTGTTAAGCAAGAGTGTGTGTTCCTTGATCAAAGCTTTGAAGTAAAGATCAAGGTGTGTGTATGTGTAGGTGAAGTGTCTCTTTAATCTACTATTTTTGTAATTGTTTGTTATCACTGGTATATGATTGTAGGGAGTGAGTGAGTATACTCAGGTCTAGAGTGTCTCTAGGTTAAATTGTCATTGGGTAGTGATTAAGTGAGGAGTGCAAACTGGAGGTTTGACTCTGAATTGATACTGCTGATAGTGAAATTTCTCCCTGGCTTGATAGCCCCCAGATGTAAGTGTGTTGCACTGAACTGGGTCAACAACTAACTGTGTTATTACTGCATTATAGTAGATCTGTAGTGAATGTCACAGCGAATGTTATAACTTCTGTTAAAACATCCATCGTGGGCAGGCCAGAATTTTCAATTTGAATCATTTTCAAACTTTTGATGATCAACTTAATCTTGTGGCTCACCATTCTGAACATTTCCAATAGTATTTGGATTTGGATTAAGTAACTGAATTGGAACAACATCAAATTGTATGTTATCTTTCTTAGGGGTAGTACTTTTCTCTACCTTATCAATGTATTTAATATTTTGGTCTTCCATGAACACTACATCACAACTTCTAATAATAAGTTTACTAATATAATCATTCAACATATAACCAAATTCATCTTGTCCATAACCAATAAAGATACATTGTTTTGACTTAACATTTAAATTGGATCTTTCATTCTTTAGAACACACATAAAATCCTTACAAGAAAAAACTTTCAAATGATCATAGCTGACATTTTTTAAAACCAAATCTTGTATAGAACCTCAATGTTTAAAGCAGTAATAGGGGCAAGGATAAAAATATGCATCACAGTGTACAATAACTTCATTAATTTTTAGGCAACTTGGATTTAGAGAGCATGCACCTCTCTCTCTATATATATATATTTCTCTCTCTCTCTCTCTCTCTCTCTCTCTCTCTCTCTCTCTCTATATATATATATATATATATATATATATATATATATATATATATATATATATATATATATATATATATATATATATATATATATATATATATATATATATATATTAAATTAGCATGAACATCTATAGAATGCTTATATCCTTTAAGAAACAACAACATTCATATTTGGGTTCGCAAGCAAAAATCGTAAACACAAGTTACCTTAGATACACCATCGTTATGTTGAAAAAGTAAAACCAAGGCATGTTTTCTATGGTTGCATGTCTCTACCTCATTCAGGGGGCATCTATATCAAGTTATTTTGTTGCTTGTCTTATCACTTCCAGGTTTTTATTTATTTTTGTTTTGTTAAGTCTCTTTCATGATTGCACTTCTCGGAATCAAGTTTGAAAAGATTCTTTTTTAGCATGCATAAAACTTTGGTTATTTTGACCTTGATCATAATGTTCTTTGATCAATTGCATGAGTAAGTGGAATGAAAAAAATTTAAAACTTTGATTTAAGTTTGATTCAAAGTAAAATCTCAAATGCTTTTAAAACCTTGAAATTTCAAAAATTACATGTTTGATTTGAATCATGGAGTTTACACACATTTTTTTATTATGATTAAATTGAATAGAGGTGAAACCTGGTCATTTGATTCAAATCATTTTTTACAATTAATATGAATCACTTTCCTGATGCTCACTTCTGTTATATTAGATTCAAATTAAATTTTGAACATGATTCAAATCACTCACCTTTTCAACATTTTCCAGTCAGGGTTATGACATTTGATTTAAATCAATTTTTGCACATGATTTAAATCAATTTTTGCACATGATTTGAATCACGTGGCTCATGATTCAAATCAATCTTTCCCTAATTCGAATCCGGTGACAAATTTTCAAAATTTTGTTTTTCTTTTATTCCACCTCACTTGCTCATTTAATTCAAATCATAAATTGCTATTGATTCGAATCTAACTAACTTTTTCAAACTTTTTGTGAGCTTAATCCCAAGAACATATAAAAGTTTTTTGTCATTATTTCACACAAAACATTTATCATTTTAATCATAAATTTTCAGTGTGATTCGACCGAAAAATCAATTTCCTCTATTATGAGTGTTCAAAGTCTTGCAAAGAAATTCCTACATCTTCAACTTTAATTGAGTTAAGATCTTGATAACGAGAGTTTTTTAATTGATTGAAGGAGGTGCATCCTTGAAACTAAATATTCTTGGATATCTTATTGAGTTTTTTAGGATGTTAGTAAGATTGAGGTGATTGCCAATGATGGTGAAAAATTCCATTAATAAGAAGTGGATTCTTCTTTCCATAATTGTCTTAGTAGTAACTGTGTGGACGACTACGGATAAGGCGGAGTTCTTTTCATATCTTCGGACAATATAACACTCAGGGAATCAGTATGATCAAGGGGTTGATTTCTACACACAAAGACTTGGATAAGAATTGGTGATATTGGAATATTCAAGAAACGTAATTATTTGCATTTAGATTCGTAGTATTTGCATGCTTAGATTTTTCAAGTCCGTCATATTATATCGTTTGTTCATTGATAGCGGTTTATTATATAAGCATTATGTTTTGTTAGAATTGGATAAGTGGTTAATCTAGATTATTGATTAATAAACTGAAACAAATTGAACTTAGAACTCCATCTATTAAATCATTGTGCAAACACTTCTCATGCATTAGGCAATGAATCAATCCATATCAAGTGTTTCATCGTATTAATCTTTGATATTTGTGAAACGATCTGTGTTAAATTGATAATATTCAAACTATATAAGTTTCGTTTTCGCATCACACCTTCTGCTCGCAACTCATTTTTAAAAATACTCTGATTTTTAAAATGGCGATTGAATTTTTTTAATTTGGGTTTATTCACCCCCTCTAGACTGTTTTTCTACTTCCACATCCACACCTAACAATTGGTATCAATAACTAGTTTTTTTATTATGTCGAATCGACATCCAAAAGTTTGTGAATATGTCGTAAAGTGACAATCTTAAGAGAGTGTGTAATAGAGCACCAATTTTTAAAGGCAAAAATTATACTTATTGGAAATCAATCATGTTTGTACACTTGTTATCAATTGACAAAAATCTGGGTGTGCCATCACTGAGGGACCATTTATTCCTAAAGACAGTGGTGACGTTTTTAAACGTCTAAAAGATTAGGATGATGCTGAAATAAAAAAGGCTCCATATGATTTCAAAGCGACGAACATACTTATTTTTGCACTTAGTGCTAAAATGTTATATTCAATTTCACATCATAGAAGTGCTAAAGGTATGTGGGATGCTCTCCAAACTCTTTATGAGAGAATGGAGGACGTCAAGGATTCTAAAATCAGTATGTTTATAGAGGAGTTTGAACTATTTTGTATGAAACTCGTAGAATTCGTGGATTCCATGCAAACTAGGTTCCTCTGTTTAATCAACAAACTGCGAGACTTGGGTAAACCCTTTTCCAACAAAGATTGTACTAACAAAATATTGAGATCCATGTTCAGGTAATAGCAATAAAAAACCATTGTTATATAAGAAGCAAATGATCTTAGTACTTTAGACATTACAACATTGTTTAGGAAGTCAGTCGAGCATGAGAATGAGCTGAAACGACTCACCGGTAATGAAGTAAAGTCATAAAAGAAAGATAAAGATAAATAAGAGAAACAGGATTTTTCTTTGAAAGCTTCATCATACACTATAATATATATCTTTAGAGAAACAAACTCAAGCATACCGACAAAAGTCTAGTGAATTTCAGAAATACTCATCCATCCAAGAAAGATAACAAGAAAGAAGATGATGATATCACATGTTATGAATATGGTAAGTTAGGACACTATAGAACTATCCGTCTAAGTCTCACCAAACATCATAAAATAAAAAATAAGGTTTTTTACAAGACAAAAGGAAATTCTTCCAAAGGTCGTAAAGCCTACATCACGTGTAAATAAGAGGTTGAGATCTCATCCTCTAATTCTTGCTCAAGTTCAGATGATGAGTGTGCCAACTTTTGCGTGATGGCACGCAAGAAAGGTGAAACTTCAAAGGTATACAATTTTGATTCTAAAAATGAGTATACTTATAGTGAATTGTCTAATGCATTCAATGGCATGTATGTTAATTCCGTAAAAGCAATTAAGAAAATTTATCTCCAAAAATAAATGATTTCAAAACTTGAAGAGGAGATAAATAATCTTAATCATGCTTTAGAATCTCTCAAGGAAACTCATACATCTTTAATTGATGAGAGTTGTAATGTTTAGATACTTTAGATGAAAAGATAGAAATCGCGGAATGTGTTAAGTGTCCAACTTTAAAACTTGAGATTGAAACTCTTAAGGGACAATTATCACATGTGGCTTCCCTATCTTGTACTTTTTCTAGCTCTTCTAGTGAAAGAGGGAAGGTTTTTATGAAAAACTCTTATGTCACTAGAATAAATAAAAGGAGTATTTCATTTAAAGTTATTTGCCATTATTGTGGAAATAAGGGTCACATTAGGCCTCTTTGTCATGTTAGGAACATTCAAGTTCCTAATGGTAAAATGACTTGGATATCTAAATGTAACTCAACTAACCTTAAAAGACCCACTAGTTGGAGACCTAAATTACCTATTTAATTTGACACAATAAAGTCTTGCCTCTGCAAAAAGAGTATGGTTTCTAGATAGTGGGTGTTTAAGACACAAGATGAAATATGCTTCCATGTTCATCAAGTTTGGTGAGAAGGAAAGTGGTCATGTCACGTATGGAGACAATACGAAAGGTCAAATTATTTGTGAAGATATTGTGGGAATTCCCTTCACAATTAACATTGAAAATGTGTTGTTAGTGACAAAGCTTAAATCCCTGTCTAAGTCATCTATTGCCTTATAGGAGAAGCTGCTGCCATAATCAATATCTGGCTCATCTTCATCTATGTCCTTGTCCTCCTCTTCTACCTCTGGGATAACATGATGGTAAAACATCTTGTTGATCCTCTTCCTCCTTATCTTATTCATGAACTTCTTCTTTGAATTCATCACAACTACCGAAGGACCTGCTTCTGTAGGTTTTTGAGGTACTGTTGATGAAACTTCTTCTGAAGTGTTCATGATATAGGGGATATGCATAGTAGCAGATGCTTTTGAAGCTGCTGGCTTCTAAAGGTTTTGGATATTCAAACTTGTAAAGCTCTCTGTGACTTCTGTCACAACAGAGATTTTGTTGCTCTCAGCTTATGACTACATGATGTATTGCTGGATGTTGATGAAAATGAACTAGGTTTTGGTTGCTTTTATAATGGCTTATGAGTAACCTAATCAATATAATAAGATCCTTAACTTGATTCTTGGGACTGTTATGACCAATAAATATTTAACATGCATTGCACGATCCTTTATTGATCCATGTTACTTGATCGTTTTCCCTTTCTTGGAAACTGATCTTGTAATGATGGCATGTTATGCATTTATGACTGTAATTATTTTCTTTTTTCTCCTTTTATTCTATTTTATGTGACAAAAGTGGGAGAAAAGATAGTATTTAATTTAGAAACTGAACCCATTCAGTTTATACATAATGATCATTTATAATTTTTGTATTTAAATTTTATACATAATGGTTATTTTTCCCGGACGACATATTTTAACTTTCTTGTACATGGAACTAAGGAAGAGCTTACAAACCTCAATCTTAGACTATCAGACTCAGAAGGAGCTTACAAACCTCGTATTCTGATGTTGCCAAAGTAAGTTAAAATATTATTTTTAGTTTACTTAAATATAGATCTAAGGGAGAGTTTACAAAACTCAACTTTGGACTATTTGACTTAAGGGAAGCTTACAAACCTCTGACTCTGATGTTACTAAGAAAATTATTTTTTTTTTAAAGTAGTACTTAGGTTGGGTTTACAGAACTCAACTCTAAACTATTAAACTTATGGGGTGCTTACAAACCTCATACTCTAATGTTGCAAAGAAAATTATAAATGCCCAACATTGTCCTTTAAATACTTGCGTTTGTCATCTTCAAAAAGGGGGAGATTGTTAGAACACTATTTGTTCATGACACATATTTCTTGGGTTTTGATGATAACAAAGTATTAAAAGAATAATGATTATATTTGGTGTGTGTTTCATGTATACAGGTTCTGATAATCATAGATATATATTCAGAATCTGATATACAAGGGCACACTTAAGAGAAGCTGAATTGCTAGCTTCTGGTGGTGCAGAATCTGAAGAACACTCTCTAAGTGATGTCTGAAGCTGAAGGTCTCAGCACCTGAAGAAGCAACATAATTTTCTCTACACTTGGTGAATGTAAATTGACTTCTGGTGATCATTCAGAGTTAGTGATAAAGCTGAAGCTATCCGTATTGCAGAAAATAAGCTGCATTGTCAAATAAGTTTGTTAGCTAAACTCTTAGTTCACAAGGCTCAAGAAAAATTAGCATGCTTTAAGGGTATCCACTCACAACAACTCTATAGTCCTTGAAGACTCAATGGTTAAACACATTATACAATGGATCAAGATCTTTTTGTGTATCTATCTTCAAGGTCTCTTGTACTATGGAGAATGCAAAGACACTTGATCAAGTTATCTCCCCAACAGTTAGTCTTATGCAAATGCTATATAAGTATATGAAGGTTTAAACTGAATTTTTAACAAGGATTAACCTGATGAAGGAGTAATAAGATTAGCAATTATCAACACAGTCGAGTATGCAAAATTTATGTTGAAGGTTGTAATTGTACAAGCCTTAAGATTTCTTAAACATTGAATATCTAAGAAATCTTAAGAGCTTTAGGTATTTGTTATGGTGATTTCCCTGTACATATGATATTTGTATCAAGTACACCTTGTTCTCTATTCTATTGAACATGTTGTTTAGTAGAATAGATTAAGTCTCTCGCCAAGATGCTTGAGCCATGTAAGTCTCCTGTTATGTGCTAGAGCATTGAAAATCTTAATCAAGTAGATTGATTGAGCAACCAAGTCTCTTGTAAAGATGCTTGACCCATGTAAGTCTCCTGTTATGTGTTAGAGTAATGAAAGTCTTAATTAAGTAGATTGATTGAGCAGAAGTCTTGAATATGTGGGATTTAAGCAAGGAAGTCTCATATTGAGGGTTTGAGTATAAGTCTTAAACTTGAGGGGTTTAAGCAAAAAGTCTTAGGTTCATGGAACCTGAGCAAGGATGTCTTGGACCATGGGCCTGAGCAAGAAGTCTTGGGCCTGAGGGCTTTAGCAGAAAGTCTCGGGTCTGAGGGACCTGAGCAGGAAAGTCTTAGGCTGACGGTCTAAGCAAGAAAGTCTTTAGTATGTAGGATTTGAGCAATAAGTGTTGAACCTTAGGAGTTTAAGCAAGAAATATTAGACTTAGGGTCTGCCCATTGTAAAAGCCTTATGCAGAATGCATACGCGATTGTAATCATGATTTGATTATAGTAGAAATATCTTGTGAAGCAAGGGGACTAGACTACTCTTTTTTGTGAGGAACCAATATGAATCTCTGTGTCTTCTGCTATTATTTATTTGCTTCTGTTAACATTCTACTACTAAGTATAACTAGAATTTTAACACCAGTTTAGATTCTGAACTCTGATTAGATACAAATTAAGAAAACGAAAAACACAATTCAACCCCCTTCTTGTGTAATTTTCTCACCTTTAAAATGTATATTGTGATTCGAATCACAGACACAAAATTCTCATGTTTTCCCCTGGTAGATTTGATTCAAGTCAAATATCATGCATGATTCTAGTCACACACATGAAATATCAAAATTTCAAGTTTTTCAAAATAGTTTGAGATTCCACTTGCCACATAACTTGAACCTACCACAAATATAGTTCTTGTTCCATTAACTCAACAAATTGACTTAAAGCATAACGATCATACTCAAATACAAACACTTTAATTTATGCATGAAAAACACGATTTAATGCAAACTACCATTTAAAAAACAATGCACTCAAATCTAAGATGTTTACCAAGATCTAACTAGATGATACTCAATTATGAAAGCGATAAATGATAAATGATAATAAATGCGACAAGCAACAAAACCAAAGCCCTAAAGGGCAGAGTAACTTTTATCTCTCCTTTTTTGATGCTTGGCAAACTTGCATTGTAATTTAGGTGGCATGAACATTAAGTAAAGTGTTATCAAGGTTTTCTTTCGTACCCCTTAAAACATTATACCGTATCAAATTTGCATAAAAATGCATAAATCAATTATAGACTCACATTACAACTTCCCCCCTTTGACAATATTAAAAAGAGATAGTTGTTAGTGAGTCTAAATCCAAAATAACCAGCAAAACAAATAATTCATATGAAATAAAGCTAAACACAACTAGATAATAATATATAACAAAGATAATGATATATCATAGATACATGAGGATAAAATATGCCAAATGCAACAAATATGCACAACAACAACATGAAACATTCAACAACCGAATATAATGGTTAATTCATATACACAAACATATTGGAAAAGGGATACATAATGCATGAAATATGAACATACAATGGTTAAACCTAGTTTATATGTTCATGCTCATAATCAAAGAATCCATTTAACAATATTTTAAATGCAAAAACATGGAGTGAAAAATGAAAAAACAAGATGAAGAAAATAATTTTAATACATATGAAAAGAAGTAATGAATGATAAAAATGTGAATAGTATGATATACACATGTAACACAGTTAAATGATATGAACGAAAGAAAATGATAGATTTTTCTTAAAATATTTTTAATGATGAAATGGGATGACGGAATGAAAGACGGAGATTTTAAATGCCAAATTATTTTAGTGATTGTTCTAAATAAGTTAGTTTGAAATGAAAATAAAATTGATGCATGGACGAATGAAGAGGGTTATGCATAATTGACATAAAATGCAGAAAAGAATGAGATATATCATGCATGCATAGAAAACATATATTACAAAAACATAATACATCAAACCAAAAATATCAACAAATAATTAAAGGCACACTAATAGAAGGTAAAAGAGAGTGGAACGATCATACCAATTTGAAGATATGGGATCTAACTTTCTGCACAAGTAATTGTTAGTACACAAAACTTAAGCGAAAGCATAATACAATAAAAAAATATAGTTGGATACTTCTCTATTTGCACGTTTGATTATCAAACAACCCTTAAAAGGATATCAAATGAAGTGAAATGATACATGATATAATTATCTTTGCTTATGTTTTCCCGTCCATCAATGATTAATTACTTTGTTGCTTGAACTTTGTATCGAGAAGCTTGGATAACTTAATAAAACATTTGACAAAATTTTGGCTCTCTCAAAAGCTTGTTACTTTGAGTCTTCTCATACGCTTGTTGAACAATTAACGAACACAACATCTTCATATAAACTATCTTCATCTTCCTTCATGATGACTTTGGAAGAGTAGGTCTTCAAGGAAATACTTCTACTTTCTTGTAACAACCCTTTTCTATTTCCTTTTAATTAGATTAAGATGCTTTAAGCTTCATGGTAAGTCATCTTTATAAACATAATTGAAATATTTAACGAATTCAAGTGATGTGGCTAAGTGGACATTCATGCACAATACTTTAACACTTTGTCAGCCCAATCCCGGTTAGACAAAGTCACATTAAAATTATAACATATAATTATATAATTGTTAACATAATGATATTAAACTACTTCACATAACTCAAAGTCATTTAATAAACTAATATCAAGTAAGAAATATTATATCTATTTAATCGTATAAATTCCACTATTTGAATTTAGGAGCTCTACTAAACACACCCTTCAAATCGTTCTAGCTCGTATCCTTAACTTTTGAGTTGTTTGGACCTGATAAAAAAGATCAACTCTCATACCACTTGTTGGTGCAGGATATGGGGATTAAAACGGTCTAGAGGGGGGGGGGGGTATACCATTCCCCTAAAATCATTTACAAAAACATTTCTGTTTATAAAATCAGAGTTTTTCCAATAGATACACAAATTACATGGTCTGAGGTCAATCATTGTTACCATGAGAGGATATAACCAACAAAAGCAAAAGACATCAACAAATTTATAAAGCATACGATTAAATGGAGTTAACTCAGTCTATCATAAATAAATAAAAAATGAGAAATATGAATTTGCTTAAATAAGCAATTCAACAATTATCATAATTCAATTTTCACACGAAGCTCAAATTAAATTTGACTAGTCCAATGATCAATCTAACAAGAGTTCATACAACAATAATCGCAAGAGAGAGTATTCAAATGACTAAATCTATCACATACCTAAACTTTAATCACGAAATCTCTATAAGGCGAAAAATTATTACAACATATTATTCTATGAAAGCAATACAAACTTAAGAATACAAAACTATGCAGAAAATTAAAGAGGGAGAAGGAAGAAAAAAAGTACACTAAATATATAGTGGTTTAGCTCTATCGTCATCACATAAGCTTAATTCACTCTTCAATGGTTTCCCATTAAAAAACTTGTTAGTCTTCTGATAATAATAATATGACAATTATTTTACAGAAATTATATAACCACTTAATACAAGATACTCCTGAAGATCGCTAGCTTCTTATCTTGATACTCTCTTGTTGCATACAGTATCTGCTTTGTCGATCTTGCAAGATCCACATGATCTCGACTTAAATCTTCCATATTCACAAACTTGCTCTGAGTCTTTGTATGTGGCGATTCCCATGATCCCACCAATTTCTTGAGCGATGACGTGTCTAAAGAACACATCAACTCAAGAACTTCAAAAACATCAACATGTATTAACCTTGTCTACAATATATCTCACATTCCCTATAATTGAGAAGCAATAATTATGTTAATCTTGCTAGTGGTTAATGATGGGTTCAGATGCTAAAGATAGATATGAAAAGGCGTTCTTTAAAAATATGTTTCCAAGTTTTTAGAAAGACTTTCAAAGATATGATTATCACAATAATCAATCTCATTATTTTGGTGAGAAATAAAAAATGATAATCTCAAAATAATCATGGTGAGGGAGAGAGGAAAATGATTAATATAAGTGGTTAAGGTTATGCACAAATTGAGTGAAAAAGTTATATTTGATTTGAGTCAACAACATTTGTTACTTTTAGTCAAGTGAACTAGTAAAGTGGAACAATATCAACATAAAAAGAAGTGACCCATTTTCCTTTGATTCAAGTCAAGTTAAAAATATGATTCGAGTCATGAAGGGTCATGATTCAAATCAAGTAAAAACTATGATTCAAGTCATATTAGACAGGGCCAACAGGAAAATATGTGAAACTGTGTGATTCGAGTCGCATGTAAGTTGTGATTTGAATCAAACTGAGTAGTGGCTAACAGAAGCTTGTGTGATTTGAATCATGTATATCTTGTGATTTGAGTCATAATGTTTCATGATTTTAATCAAGTCTAATATGTGATTTTAATCACAGAAACAAGATTCTTGTATTTTTCCTATTAGATTTGATTCGAGTAAGATATTGTGCATGATTCAAGTCACACACATGAAATCTCAAATTTTCAAGTTTTTCAAAATTGTTTGAGATTCCACTTTCTAAATAACTTGAACCAACCTCAAATATGGTTCTTGTTCTATTAACATAACCAATTGGCTTACATCATGATGATCATACTCAAATACAAATACTTTGATTTATGTGTGCAAAACACAATTTAATGCAAAATACCATTTAAAAACCAATACATTCAATTCTTAGATATTTATAAAGATATAACCAGATGAGACTAAATTATGAAATTGATAAATGATAAACGACAATAAATGAGACAAACATTAAATCCAAAGCCATAAAGGGCAAATCAACTTCAACCATATCCCTTACTAATGAAAATATGATCATAGCCTTCAAATGAAGTCAATTTTTGAAGGTTATTGGAATCATTAGTGACATGAAATGAAGCCCTTAAATCTGGATACCATGAAGTGGGTTCGAGAGGTGAAAAAATATAATTGGAAACAAAGGCACTAGGTGATAAGAGTGTAGCAATATGCTTGGATTGTGGAGAAGGCTTTGTCCACATATTTAGTGAAAAAGATCAATAGTTATTATGAGAAACTAGCCATGCTGAAGAGTTATAAGAAGAACTAAAGTGTGATGTAAGTTGATAGTGTTGACTGAACTTGTACCAGCAGTTGTGAACCGTGTGTCCAAACTTGGCACTGAACATTGGAATTAGAGAATATGCCACCTCTACCTCAACAGTTACGACCACCACATGGACCTTTACCACCACAAAAATTATGCGAGTAGGTGCGTCATTGTCAGGATTATGAGGAAAAATGGCATCTGGAGAAGAACCAACACTAATATGATTCACATTTTTCAGAGTTGTGAACTAACATGAGTGAGATTAAGAGATACAAGATCATGTATAACATGTTTCTTAATCTTTGCAAGACGTAGTTCATGAGCAGGAAGAAGGATTTCAACCTCATTTAAGTCCATCGTTTCAAAATTACTTTCAATAAACAAAACAGCTGGAGCAAAATATGACGTTAAACCTTCAAAAGTAACATCAATGTGATGAGATACAAGGATTAACTCACCAATTGAAGCTAGGGAGTTCACAATAGTGCAAACTTTGAGCAAATATTTTTGAATTGAGGAATTGTCAAGTGTCAGAGCTTAAAGCTCCACAAAAAGTTATCTAGCTCTTGCACAAGTTTGCCTTTGAAAATAATTGAACAAGCGATCCCACACCGATGCGCATGAGTGTAACTAAGAACACGCGAAAGGATTTCGTTCGAGTGTTGATTAAAGCCAGAAGAGGAACATTTGCTATTTCTGCAGCCATCACAAATATTCATGACACACTTTACCTAAAATGCGAGCATCATCATCCATAAACTAGTGATATTATGCGCATTGATATATGGTTTGATATATAGACGTTGTAGATGAAAGTTCTCCTCATCAAGTTTCTATGCGATTTTGGGTGAAAATTGAAGGCAGTTGGATTTCTCATTGAAATTCGATAACGCCAATGTCTGAGTGGTGGAGATGCAAAGATGAGCGAAAGACGCTGTCAATTGAGATGGTTGTGGTGGTCCAGTCATGGCCAGGTCATATATCACAATCTAGCAATCTAATAACGTATTAGATTAGAGAGAACAATTAGTTAGGATTTTCATTTCAGAATGTAAATAACTTTTGATTACTGAATCAATTGGTTACAACTATCTACAACTATTACTTCACATAGTAACTAGTTGATCTATTGTAGTAGGTTTTGATCACACTCAAGCTAACAGTTGTCGGTTTTAAGACTATATCAAGTTCTAAGCTATTCTTATTCTAATAAATATAGACATGATAATTTAGTAGAAAGACTTTCGAAAAACTTAGTAGAATAGACAACTATTTTATTTATTTTAAGTTACAATTTTTCATTATTGCCTAAACTCATCTTTATTATAATCATCGAGTAGCTTATATATTAGTTATCAATTTTTAAAATTTTTTATTTTAAATATAATACAAAAATATTTTGATTAAATTAAATTAAATAAATGGTGACGATAATTTTTTAAATATGAAGCAAATTTTTTTAAAAAGTGAACGAGTTAGTTTAGTTGTAGTTAACTCTGAATTTAATTCAGAGTGAGGATCACGATTTAATTTTCACAACAGCAATTCTTTAATGTCCGAATTGATTTTTGAACTGGATTAATCAATTCAATAAATCAAATACTAATAGTAGTGAAAAAAATTGAACGAGTTGGAAAGGTTAGATCCGACCCGTGTTCAAGTATATTGTGCGGAGGAGTAACGAAAAAATAACACATTCTTTTGAATTAATGTGTTATATTAATAATATTCTGATAGCAGGCAACACCGTTGTTTATCGTCCTTTTTGATCGAAGGGAGTAAGCTGCGGCATCCGCCGGCACCTCTCCCGGTTTCTTGAAACTTAGAACATAATTTTTCCCTTTTCTCTCCAATTTCATCCAATCAAACAGATATAAATAGCGATTCTCCCTCTTCCCACTCCCCACAACGTGGAGTAGAATGCTCTCTCGCAAAAGCGATAGTTCCAATTAGGGATTTCTCGATCCTACAAGTTTTTTTTTGTGCACTGAACCGCCAGCGGAACTGAATTCTCCGGCGGTTTTACTTTAGGTTAACGATGTCGTCGGCGCAACAAGTTGTTAAGCGTGCCAAATACAAAACCACTGTCAAAGATCCTGGCACTCCCGGCGTACTCAAATTGGTACTATCCCTGTCTCTCTTGTTCCTTTAACAATTTCCAATTTCCAATTTCCATTCACATTGCCATTTTTTAAGGCGGTTCATGGTTTTTACTCTGCAGACTCGAGAAAAGTTTGTTTTCAAGCCTAACGATCCAACATCAAGCAACAAGCTCGAAGCTGATTTCAGATTAATTAAAAGTACTTATCAACTATTGTTTATGTAAACTGATTTCAGATTAAAAGTACTTAACAAGCTCGAAGCTGATATTAATTATTGAGAACATGTGTTGTGTGCATATTTTGATTTTTGTATTCTGATTGTAAAATTTAGATCATAAACACACCAAAGAGGGTTCGAACAAACCGCCGTGGCTTAACCTTGCACATTCTCAGGTTTTTTTCTTTAGTTTATTTCTGCATTTGTCAATGTAGTCTGAGTGATGTGTTTATTGGATTTTTTAATTACTCTTTTTGTTTGAACACTGCACTATTGAGTTATCCGTTTCATTCCGCGTGCTATGGTTCACTTAGTAGTGCCGTATTTTATGTGAGTAATGTTTGTTTCTTAAAATGAATTTTGTAATTATATGGTGTGATGTTCCAGGGAAGTTACATCTTTGAATTTGAAAGCTTTTCAGATCTTCATATTTGCCGGGAATTGGTTGGTAAGTTTCTATAAAAATGATTTTGATGCTGTTATTTTCTTTTTGAATTTAAAATCTTATGTGGTTTATTTGACTAAACGGTCATTCTTGAATTGCGGAACAATGGTGCTTTGCCTGAGGTTGAGAGTGATGCGCTATTACAATGTTTAAATGTTTGGCAGTAGACTTGTGTTTCAAAGTTAGAGTTAGAGTTTCTTTCAAAAGGTTTTTCATTGATTAAACACATCAAAAGGTTCCCATGTCAATACATATGCCTGAGCAAACAAGTGATGCATCACCAAATAATTTATATTCTAAAGAATTTGAGCATGTTATCCACCTTTCTATTATTTTTCTAATGCAATTATAATTTATAAATAGCAAATTTTAACAAAAATGGTATGAAATAATATCAAAGGAGATTCTGATTCTGAGTTGTCATGATTTTCTTTTATTCCCTTTCTTTATTCTTTTGTATATACTTTTATTTTCAGTTGTTTCATATATGTTTTTCCAATGTGTTGTTTGGTGTGTTTGAGCAGGTAGTGCCCTTAGCAAGTATGTAGAACCACCAAAAGTTGTTTCTGATGAACAGCTTAGCGCTTCTGAAATGACACTGAGAATTAAGCTATTGCAAGAAGATAGGTATTTGGTTTTTACTATTGCACTTCCATTTTTTAAGAGGAAGTTTTGTTTACTATTATGATCATCCACTAAAGTTCTTATTGCAAACTCCTCTTTGCTTTTGGGGTGTTCCTTAAAAATTATCCATTTATTTATTATCGTCCTTGCTCAAAAATGTCACTCAGTTGTATTAACTGATGATCGTAATATTTTGAATGTTATGTTTTATTTACTATAAGTTCAACTTTTGCAGTAAGTTGCAGAAACTTCATAAAGAACTTGTGGCTAGTGGTAAGCTTACAGAATCAGAATTTTGGGCTACAAAGAAGGTAAAAGTGTTTGAATATATTACTATGTAATGTATTATTCCTTGCTTGCTGAGAGCATTTGAATGTTACACTCCCCTGGGGTATTTATTTATTAATTGGAAATCTTTGGTTGATATTATGATGATTGAAAGAGTTTTTATTCATTTTGTGAAGTATTTTGCAAATCAAATATTTCAGTAAAGGATGTGGTCATTTTAATGGGTTACTCTAATAGATATGCAGAGACTGGATAGCTTTACTCTATCTATGTATTCATTTTTGTGTGGAGGGATATCTATCGCTCCGATTCCTTGTAAATTCTTCTTTTCATCTTATTGAATGTTTACTCTTATATTTATATCACATTTTACAGAAATTGCTCGACCAAGATGAAAGCAGAAAGTTAAAACAAAGGATTGGATTTAAAAATTCTTTGATCTTCGACACAAAACCTACTAGTGATGGTCGGGTATGGTACTACATCTTCCTCTTCTGCATTGGTGCTCTATTGTTTTTTATGGTTTAGATGTGTATCTTCGTATTTGGATGTCATCATGAGAACATTATATATCATTTTCTTTTGTCAAGAGAACATTATATAGCTAACTGTTTGTTGCAGCTATGAAATTGTTTAAAAGCTGCATTGAATTGAATACTGTAAAGGAAAAAAACTTATTCTCATCTGGTATAGAGCACAAAACTCAGGTTTTGGAATCTTTTACTGTGTGACAATTCTATGACAATTGGGCTTTGAACCTAAAGAGTATGGTTAAATAGTTTTGTATTACAGTTTGCAAGAATAACTTTTAAACTTGTGCTCGGGTATATCATATTTACTATAAAGTGTTCTAACACTAATGAAACAAGCCGATTGTTCTGGAGATTAGAATGTAATAGATATGTTCTTGTTAGCAAAACCCAAATAAAGCTATTAACCTCATTTGTCATTGTAGTCAAAGAAATTATCAGAATGTTTCAAGATGAAATCTAGTTTGTCATTTTCTTTGTAAGTGATTAGAGTTTTAAAATTTTAAAACCCAGTTTGTTATCTTCTTATGGGAATAATGGGATCAAAATTATCCTCTTCATTAATGGCTAGGCCTTTTAAGTCTTATGCTGATTGCTAAGTTGTCTTTAATAGAACATTATGGCGTAATTTGATCCATGTAGCTGACCTCACCTAGTGGGATAAGGCTTGGTTGTTGTTGTATGATTGCTAAGTTGCATACTTTTCTCAATTGTTTGAAGGAATAAATAAGTTGAAGAGAATACAAAGTTTGATTTGGAAAATTAGGCAATGCAAACTGTATGCATGGTCTTGTATTTAAAAGAGGATTTGGATCCTCATGTTTGAATCAAACATGAGAACTCACATGTTTGAATAAAACACGAGAGGATTAAAAAATGAGAGGATTATGTTCATCATCTCACCATTAAATTTATTTGGGCCCCACATATTTATTTTTAGAGTTGTTGAGTTCAATAAGTTTCATTGGTGAGATGATAATCTAACCCTCTCATGTTTGAATCTCAGATCCTTTAAAAGACTAGTGACTCCACATTTACCTGACAAGAACATAGCATATCAATACTACTGCTAGGTGCTAGCACATGCATATCATAATAAGTAGATGCTGTAGATTTTCGTCTTATGTTAATGAACTTCTGCATTTATAGGCAAACCTCCATAAAAGGAAATTGTTTATGAAATAAAAGTTGATAATTCATTTGAAGCATGTACTTATTGTGCATTTTTAATGAGATACATAACAATTAGAAATGCACGATCCCAAAAATTTAAGGGAAGAGATGCACAACTTAAGAGGGTGATACTATGATCAACAATGTGTCTATGCTTGTGTTCTATGACGCCATTTTAATGATGAGTATGGGCACAAATCACAACCTATGAATAATCCCTAGATCATCCAAGTATTTGGAGAAGGGTTTAACTCACCTCTCCAGTCAGTTTGTAAAGACTTAATAGACGAACCAAACTGTAATTCGTTCATTGCTCTGGATTGTTTAAAAATGGTGAGAGCATCAAATTTGTTCTTTAAAAGATAAATTCAAGTGAAACAAGTTGTAGACTCAACAACGGTAATATAATTCAAGAAGTTATTGGAGGATGTCACTGGTGCTGGGCGCCACAGATCATCCTGTAAATAAATTCTAGTGGAGTGGTGTATTGAGTGTGTGAAGGTGAAGAGTATGATCTATGTGCTTTTGTATTTTTATTATTTATTATATATTATTATTATTATTACGAATTTAATTGAAATACACTGTTAGTGTAAAAGGATTATGCACTGTCAGTTAATCATAGCCGTTGGATGTTGGGAAGAGTTTGACGGATGATAGTGATGAATTGACGGTGTAAATTTTTTACACGATAGTGCATAGTAATTAATCTCTATTATTATTATTATTATTATTATTATTATTATTATTATTATTTATTTATTTATTTATTTATTTATTTTTTAATACATTTGATGTAACAATGGTTTTAATACAGATCTCTAGCTTCTTTTGATTCATGTAGCCAACCTGATATTATTTAACTGTTATATTGGGTTCTCAATTTTACAAAGCCATGTTTGATCTAGTAGTACTGGACTGTTTAGCTTGAGATCAACTGACTTGTTTTCTCTTGTTTTGTTTTTCCAGATAAACCAGGTTAAGTTTCAATTGACACCGGAGATAAAACATCAGGCATGCGTTTTCATCTAAGTCTTCATCTAACTATGCTCATTTTTACTCCTGTTTTTTTATCCTATGTCACTTTGGGAAAAAGTTTTGCACTAAATTATAAGTCATTTTACAATACCTATGAATCATTAATGCTACTTAATCTATTATACTCTTAAATATTTATTATTCTCTCTTCTTTCAATTCTTTTAATTTATCTTTTCCACACCATTAATGAAGGATAATTTTGTAAAACCTTTTGTAATTTCTCTTTTTCATACGGCATTAGTTACATTTTTTAATATCAATGAAAGTGACAAAACGACTTATAATATACTAGTAAATCAGAGGGGGTAGTTCACTAGATTTCAAGTTAAGTGTTGGAAATTCTACCTACATTGCGATCCACCCTAGCCGCCTAATTGCAACATCTGGATTGAAGGTTAGGGAGAATACTTTTTCGAATTCAATTAGGGAGAAGCTGTCGTAAAGAATACTTTTTGATCATCATTGTTCCATTCAAACTGACCGCAATGATGATCAAAGAGTTCAATTAGGGAGAATACTTTTTCTCAATATCAGCAGAAGATATTTTGAGAAAATTTTCTCATTCGTGTTTAAGGTGGTTGTCGTTGCTTCCATTTTTGTCTTATTGGTTGGAACTGTTTTCCTCCTTTTCTTATGTCTATGCTTTGTATTTCTTATGGATAGTTTTATTAGAATATCTCGGAGCGTCACTTATACAGATAAAACAGTCTGCTAGCTGAGGAAGGAACCTGATGCATTTCTTTGTTTCTTAGTTTGTAGGCTTGGGTTTTTAGTAGTACATGACATAATTTCTTTGGTATAAATTGGTGTTGGTTCATTGTATTTTACATTACATCAAATTATTATAGCTTTCTTTTTTTTCCTCTCCTGTCTAATCTCTGCAAATTAAATAGATTTTTTTCTCCTCTTATACTTCCCCTTGAACTTTAGTATTAATTTATTTTCTACGTTGAGAATTCATTTTGGAGTTCTTGGCCAACATCAGGGTTGACCTAACCTTGTAGCAAATTTTTTTGGTATATTTTAATTGTTTTGGAGCAATTTCTTGTTATCTCTCACTTGTATTTCTTTCATTTTTTCAAATATTATTTCTTCTTTCACTTCAAAAAAAAAAAAGACTCGCAGACTATTTCCTTACTTTCTTTTCATTGTTTTCTTTCCAGATTTTTACCCTCAAACCAGCTGTTCACCAGGCATTCCTCAGTTTTGTACCCAGTAAGGTATTATAGATGTCAACAAATGTCCGTTATGATCTTTTATATTTATTCATGTAAACTGATCCAGTACTTTGCAGACTGAATTATTTTATTTTTTCATGTCCTTCAAATTAAAGATGAGTGAGGTAGATTTCTGGAACAAATACTTTAGAGCTGAATATCTCCATAGTACCAAAAATGCTATTGCGGCAGCTGCTGAGGCTGCTGAAGATGAGGATCTTGCTGTTTTTTTGAAAGATGACGAGATATTAGAAAATGAATCTCGAGAGAAGGTTTTCCTCTTTTTTCTTTTTTAATCTGGTTAAAGATCTTGTAGTTGCATTCTCAGTTCCATTTATTTTACACTGTTTTTGCAGGTTCGACGGGTTGATCCGACTTTAGACATGGAAGCAGACCAAGGAGATGATTACACTCATCTTCCGGTAGGGTGAATGGAACTATTAGAAAATTTAGAATACTGTTATATTTTATTCTTCAGTAATAGCTGGTAGCTGGTAATAGGGAGATTACAACTTCATATAGAAAAGAAGTATTCTAAGAGAATATTATTATAA
Organism: Lathyrus sativus; assembly: GCA_963859935.3. Lineage (NCBI taxonomy): Eukaryota > Viridiplantae > Streptophyta > Magnoliopsida > Fabales > Fabaceae > Lathyrus > Lathyrus sativus. The sequence goes on along the minus strand of OZ012740.1, from coordinate 570,619,489 downwards.
TATAAGACTAAATATAGAAAATAAATAAATAGGAAAAATACGAGTTAGGATCCTCTCATTTCTTGAAAGAAATGGAGAATACAATTACTAAAGCTTTAAGTGTATAAATACACATATTCTTGCTTTTATACATTCAACATTAGTAATAGAACTTTCATTTTTTATGAAATGTAGATGATCTTTACCCAAAAAATACGGTTACTCCAACCCCCCTCAAGTTGCTGCATAGATATTTAGCATGCCCAACTTGTCTACAAAATGCTCAAATGTGCGCCTAGGCAAACTTTCGGTGATGATGTTTGTAGTTTCCCTTTAATCATCATTGTTCCATCCCAACTGACCTGCTATGTGCTTCCGAAGTTGTTATGTTAGAACACCGTCTGTCAATCATCCTCTTCCTTTGCTCACATGGAGAAACCTTCTCTCGTCAAAGTGACGAGAGAAGGTTTCTCCATGTGAGCAAAGGAAGAGGATGACAGGAGAAATAGTCCAATCCCCAAAGTGCAATGCTGAAATGAATAAAAAATCCAAGCACAAGAATGGGTTTCACTGATTAATTGATGCCAGCTGGTAGGAGAGCACAGTTAGTATTAGAGTAGTAACTCAACAACATATTTTGTGTCACATTTCTGCTGACCTGCAGAATGCAGACATTCTGACTAAGCTACTCTCAGCCCTGAGATTTCTTGCTCTTAGGGACCAGCTTAGGGTGGTGGACAAGACTACTCTACAGTATAGAGAAGACTCATCCATTTGAGGGGAAAATATAATAGTAGTAACTCTGTTATTCTAAGCTCAGTTTGTTATGCTGAGCTGGCATTAGTTAGTTAGAGCTGAGCTGTAAACAGCTGGCATTAGAATATCTATATATACATTACCCTATGTGTAACTAACTCTTGGATGAGTTCATTCAATACAAAACTCAGTTAACTCATCTTCTATGCTTCAATTATCCTTCTCTAATAGTTAGAAGTTAGGAGAGAGTTTCCTCCAATAGAGGAGAGATGATATGAATGATTGCACATCTAAATTTTCTGCCCCTTCACAATTATGTCTCACCTCTGCTGATTACCGAGAATGGATAGTAGCCTATTGTACTTGAACATTATGATACAACTATGCACCATAAAAATAGAAATAAATGAAACAGCTAATGCTTATATCTATTTAGTTTCAACAATATGGATAAGCAGGTTCTGAATCCTTTTCGATGTTGTCATTTAATAACTGTTTAGATATCTCTAATCCAAGGAAAATTAGCTCACATGACCTGCTTCCTTCACTTTCACTTCCATGGTTTCTTTCAAATTAGGGGATAGTTGTGGTACCAGGTTTTAGGATTCATTGGTTAGGAATCACCTTCCTCTACTTCTATTGGTCTTACCCTCGCCTTGCTAACTGTTTACGATGTTCAGATAATGGCTATCCTGGAGGGGGTTTCTTTGTTGGATAAGTGGAGGGATTGGTGAGATTACTAAGTGAGTTAGTTTGTTTTGGTTGTCTTCTCCTTTAGAGGCAGGCTCTCTTATCTTTGCTGTAGCCTCTGATTAATTTTCTTCTTTTTTTCCTGCCTACAATAAGGATTATGAACTACGTAGCACTAACACTTCTGAAAAAAGGTGTGTCAGTGTCCAACACCGATACTTGTGATTACATTTAATTTATTCATCTTTTCAAATTATTACCGATGTCGTTGTGTCAGTGTCGATGTCGTGTTTCTGGTTTCCGTGATTCATAGATTAAGAATGAGTTGTGTGTCATATGATGTTGATCATTTTGTTATTAACAAGACTTTACATGTAGCACAGTTTATCTATATTGTTGGCTCAGAACTGCTAGTCTGCATTGAATTTTGTATTTTAACTCTTTGGTCTATTTGGTGAAAAGAATCATGGGATCTTCCGTGATGGTAGCAAGGAAACATCTGAACCTCAAAATACTATGTATTGGCGAACATTGTTGCAAGATCTTAATAGACAAAGTGAGGTGGTTCTCGAAGGAAAAACTATAGGTATTTTCTCACATTTGATGAATTCTTTTGTTTCATAATGTCATTCATTCTTAAATTCTGTTATCATTTTGGATATGTTTTGTGTTTCTATCGCATGAAATACATTCCTTTTACTTTTTACTAGACTCTACAAGCAGAAAAATGGTCTCTTGATTGTAAATGTGTTAAGATTGACAAATATACATTTCATAATTGAATCATTAATTTGCATTTCGCTAGTAGTCATACTGAAGTTGATATATGACTGTTTTCTACAAAAATGAATAGTTCAAATGCAAAGTGAAAAAATAGAAACTTATTGCCACATATGCTGACTCATTTATTGCATTGCATTCGTTTGCATATTTACACATATGCAAAGTGTAATTACTTCACACAAATAAGATGGGACATTTTTTGGACACTTTCAGATACATCCTTTTAAATATGTTCCTCCAGGAGATCATTTAGTGCTTGTACAGAATGATGGTTCTAATTGCCAAGCCTCAGCTTATCAAGTGTCTAAAATTCCTATTGTTTCAAAATATTATGACCAACTTTATTGTTTCAAAGTTAGGCACAGCATACTTAATAATATTCTGCTTAGCTATATTGTTTCAAAACAGTCCCAAAATAAATTGAAAGCAGAATATGCAATCTAAATCTGGGTACAACATACTTATTGTCCAATCTGACGAGTCAGATTTCAAACATAAATGTAGATAAAGATATGGAACCTCCAAGAACAGTGGCAGAAGTGCTTGCTCGGAGAAAACGGAGTTAGTGAGGCTAACTTATTTTTTGTCCTTTTTTCCTTTCTGTTTATGTTGAGTAAACTCTTAATTTATTCCACTATACAGGATTTGATGGGGTTATAGAGGAGGAGAGGCTAATCAGAATTTCTAAGATGACACCGATTGAGGATCTTCAGGCACAAGATGATAATGCGTTTGCACCACTCTGTATCAAGGTACTACTTTGTCTTGAGAATTAAATGATCTCGTATTTTTAGTAAATAGCTCAAGTCATGGAATATATAATATGTACATTATTAAATAGTTCTCTTTTTGGATTAAATATTTGTTGAGTGTTATGGCTCTTACGTTGTTTCTTGCTCAGGATCCTCGTGACTATTTTGATTTTCAACAAGCGAATGCAGTAAAAACTTTGGATGATTCCCTAGCTGCTAAGATGAAAACAAGAAGCAATTTGGGTTATGAGGAAGCCTATGGCTCTTTGAGGGAGTCAATATCTAACATCGTTACTATGGGATTAAGGGATCCTCTATTGAGCTCTGATGTTGCCATTAAGGTAATGACATTTGTATTGCTTAGTTTAAAATAAAAATCAAACTTTTTGAAAAATAAAAAAATTATAGTTAAATACTCTATGTTTTACTAATGTTGGAATTACAAAATAAATTGAAATATTTTCTAAGAGATTAATAACTAATTAAATGCCTAGTAAAATCACATTCATGCAGTGTATGCAAAATCGCGAGTCAACTCTTGAACTCGTCCGATCCTACGTTCCAAACATATGCCGGTGTGCTTCGATTGAGGCAAAATCGTATGGAGCAAACTCGGTAAACTCGTCCGAGTTTAAAAACTGAATCGTTATCATTTTGAAGTGCGGCGCATCTGTTTTTTTGGGTTTTTAAGAAGAAAAAGATAACTTTTTATAATGGACCTGGATTGGTGACGGAAGCAGAGGATGTATAGCGGTGGAGTTTGAATAAGAAAAAGAAGATGAAAGGCACAAACATGATGAGAAGATGACACGAGAAGGAGAAGGAGAAGAAGAAGAGTTGAAGTGGTGGGGTCAGAAAATGTTTAATCAATAAATAACAATAATGTGAAAAAGAGGGTTGAAAAGTCAAACAAAACTATTCCAAAGCATGTGACAGCTCAGCTGTATACCACATCATAAATATAATTTTATTTCTTTTTAAAAAAGAAACAAATAATAACAATACTTATAATAATGGGTAATGCTAGCAGGGCACATGTTAAGAATTAAATATAGAAATATAGAAATGTTTTTTTGAAACTTGTGTATTATTTTTATCAAAAGTTCATGATTAATTCTTTTATTACTTTTTTCAATACAAATTTTCTATTTATGAATTTCTTAACACGTGCCTTTAGGACATAAGTTAGCATTATCCTATAATAATTAATCCAAATTTGATTAAAATTAGACAAAAATATTGTTTAGGTCTTTTAAGTTATTTTAAAATATCAAGTTAGTCCTTTAAGTTTTTTTTGTAACACGTTGTTCTTTTATATTAACTAACGTTTACGTCGTCGACCTTTTTAAAAATATCTGTTACAATAAATTGCAAACTCATACCATTTGAACTGGTTTTTCGTGCTGATCACGAATATGCATTCAAATTTATCAAACAAGTTACGATTCATGAGAATCAGGGGAAAAAGTGAACAAATACATAATGGAAAATTGTTCAATCCGACCAAAATACACAATCAAACGCAAAACTAATTACATATTCGTGATTAGCGTGAAAAATCAGTTTAGATGGTATATGAGTTTACAATTTATTTTAACGGAAATTTTTAAAAAGGTCAACGACGCAAATATTACTTAACATAGAAGACCAAAGCGTTACAAAAAATACTTAAAGGACTAACTTGATATTTTAAAGTAACTTAAAGAATTAAAACAATATTTTTGCCTTAAAATTATAATAATTAATTCTCTTAAAAAATAAAAAATAATGAACTTAATTAATTTAATATTGTGATTTAAAGATTATTTTCTTAATCTATGATAATATATATATATATATATATATATATATATATATATATATATATATATATATATATATATATATATATATATATATATATATATATATATATATATATATTTATATTTATTTATATTTATTTAAAAATATATATTTTTTAGTATATTAGTAGAATCTTCCGACGTGTTACGATCCTCGAGTTACGATTTTTTAAATCTCTCTCGATCCCACGTAAACTCTCGTCTTTTAAAACATTGCATTCATGTACTCCCTCTATTTCAAAATGACTGTCGTTTTAAGAAAAAAAATTTGTTTCAAAATGAATGTCATTTTCACTTTTCAATGTAGTAATAATTGCTATTTTTTCAATTGTGTCCTATAATTATTATTATGTACACTATTCCCAACACATTAATAAGACTAATTTAGTAAAAGTGTAATATCTAATGACAATATCATTATATTCTTTAATCTGTGTGCAAAAACCTTTAAAACGGAGGGAGTATTTGGAAACTAGAAACTACATTAGGAACTAGAAGCTACATTTAATGTCCTTGTAACTCTCCCATTGTATTTAATTCTAGTGTTTATATACAAGTAAATCAGCTGAGTGGAATTTTACTCAAGCATTCCATAACAATTCGGTATTTTTACAATTAAAATAACACATTTTCTTTTTTTGATTTTTTCTGCGTTAACAAAAGTTCTGTTATTGAAAATGAGTGTGGTTTATTTTTATTCCAGGTCCTTACTGGATTGACCAAAAATATCTCAAGCACCAAATCAAATCTTGGGAAAAGTTCTAAGGAGAGTGCCCTTGATATATTGCCCAACGCAACTAAGGAGAAACTACTAGATGTGAGTCATTATGGACGGAAAAAAAAAAAGATAAAGAGAGCTGGAGATAGTCTTATAAGCTTTTATATATCTTTTGTGATCTAAAGTGTAACATATGTTGCTTTTATTTTCTCAATCAGCGGTTTAGCGTTCTGTAATATAAATATAGTTTTTTGGGTAGTTCTACTTCTATATGCATTTTTATTTATAAGTTTGATATATTTTAATGCATGCTTCTTTCTTTCCAGCATTGGGTTTGCAGTCAGGAATTACTGAAGCACTTTTGGTCTTCCTATCCAGTAACAACACAAAGCCTTGCTAATAAGGTGAATATTGAATCTGGTTTTCAGTGAGATCTTTCATTGGTGATAACTATGCATAACCTATCTAATACTGCACTGACATTTCATGTGTCTGAGATGTTAGCTTGCTTGCAATTATCATTATTATTTTTATCTAGCCCACCTTTTATTCTCCCCGTTTCATTATAAGACCAGTTTTTTTTTGCAGCATGATAAGATGGCGTTAAGTCCTACATTGTATTAAGTTTCTATTTGCTTGCATGATATGTCAATCACTAAACCAGTTTTATCACAATTTTGCTTGATTTTATAAACTCTTGTGCTGGGTCTAACCAGAATTTGAGTTTGACATGGGAATTAATATCATGTCTTGTACATGTGATGAACTTTTTAGGCCAAACACCCATTAGACTTGGCTTTGAAAAGCCTGTTGGTGTTAAGGCGTTGGCAACCATTCAACTACTGTCTATAGATATTGTCAAAATATCAAGGTCAGGCCTTAAATCATTTGATGAAAAGGTCAAAAGGGCTTTGATATGTTGTCGAGGAACCACAAAACTGGCCAGTTAAGCAGATGTCTAACATTGACATTTTATAATCAAATAGAAGATAAGCATCATTCATCAAATGACCTTTTGATATTCATTCATGTCTAAGTCAGCTTAAACGACAATGAAAACTCAGGTAAGTTTATTATTTCTACAAACCTTCCTGTAATTTCCTTTACATGGAAGTTTATCAATGTCACTGGTGAATAACCAGCTAGGCATTGGATGAGAACATAGAGGTGTATTACTACCATATGCCATTGGTGGGAATCTGCATCATAGGTGCAGTATATTGGCGGGAATATGCCATACGTGCCTAAAACTGGCATTTTATAATCAAATAGAAGATAAGCATAATTCATCAAATAACCTTTTGATATTCCTTGATGTCTAAGTCAGTTTAAACATTATTTATTGATGTCTAAGTCAGTTTAAACAACAATGAAAACTCTAGTAAGTTTAATATTTCTACAAACCTTCCTTTAATTTCCTTTACATGGAAGTTTATCAATGGCACTGGGGTGAATAGCCAGCTAGGCATTGGATGAGCAGAGAGGTGTTTTACTGCCATATGCCATTGGTGGGAATATGCATCATATATTCAGTATATTATTGCAGATATTTTGATGAAGATTCTTCAAGAAACATTCTGAATTGCATTTTATTCTATCTGATGTTTTGTTCACTTAATAAAATGCAGGCCAGAAGACTGAAAGATGCCATATCACAAATATATGCTAAACTTGAGGTATGTATTTAATGGAAGCATCTACTAGTATTCATCAGTTGAATAGGGTCTTCGTTTTATTCTGTCATTGCACGGACACTATCATTAGTTTTATTAGTAACCAGTACTAATTTGTTCATATTTTTATTTGCTTAATCCTAGGAAATAAAGGTATCTTCACAGTCAGACCTGCGGCACCAGGTTTCACTTGTTGTCCATCCAATGCAGCAGGTGAGCTCCTTGTAATTTCATTTGACCGTGTTTCATTTCTTAGTATCCCATCATCCTAAATGGCTGCACCCTGCCACCTAAAATAAGTTAGTACGGAATACCAACAACCACCAACAACCAAGCCTTATCCCACTAAGTGGGGTTTAAACCTACAAAATAAGTAAATAAATTTATAGGGGTACAAGAGAAAATTATCATCACCTAAACAGTATAAAGTGTCATGTGTGATGGGAGTCATTGCTTACAACATTCACCGACCTCTAAAGCAGAACACATTTATGTTCCTGTCGTAAGATCATTTGTTGGGTATTAACAAGCGCCACTACAGTTTTTTACACTTAATTATTTTGCTTTTTATTATTCCTTTGTTGTTTTGTAAACTTCCAAGTTATGTTGGCATGTATTCACTCAAATGAAATAAACCGTTTTCAAACTATTATATAAAAACTATTGAGTTTTCTGTTTTGCTGTGTGGCTAAGGCATATCTACCTTTCACCCAAATACTTTATCACAACTTTAAAAGCTATATTCTTAGTAGTTTAGACTTTTAAATATATATTTGGTTTCCTCTCATCCCTCTAACCTTCTCCCGCCTTCCATGCATTTTACTCTTAGTAGAGTGACAGTTTAGTTGTGTGTAGGACAGAAGGATATAAAATAATTATGAAATTTCTCATAGTATTTTCAAGTGTCGCTTGATCACCATATATAATTTTGGGCTTACTCCCAATGTCCTGGATTCCTTTAAAGGTAGGTTGGTTGTGTGAAATCACTACCAAATGAAAGATTGTCCGACTAAAATTTCTGAGTGAAATTGACTTTGTTTTGAAACCAATCAAATAGTCTCACTTCGTGCAGTAATGCTTGGCCGTTTTTGGCAGTTACCACATCCTCGCTGGGTTACTGTTTATCTTGCACATGTATCTCATCACTTTGGCACTTACATGATTGATTTGCAGCCTCAGATTTAAGTGGAGAAATGCTAACAAATATTTTGTTGCAGGCTCTGGATGCTGCATTGTTACATTATGAAGCTGATCTTGGGAAAAGAAATGCTAAAGGGTCGAAGCCTAATGGTTATGTTTAGGAAAATGGTATTTCTCTGGGCATTTCCAGCATTGCACCATAACAATTTAGGAATGTATATTCCATCAATTTTGCCGTGACCTCTAAATCGTATGGCTATTTACCTCTACATTATATGATGAAATGAATTAGTATTATTAGAGTTAGTGAGCAAGACACTTACTCTATAATTAGCTTTGTAGAAATTACTTGTTTACTAGTAGTCCATAGGCAGTCCAACTGTAGTATGAACCAAAATTTGAAGAGTTCACAAATATCTGTCCTTTCCCCGTTGCTTCCCTCTGTTATTATTCCCTTACGATAGTTTTTATTGAAGTAAATACAACAAAAGATATCAATATCATTGAATTTAATTGTTTTGTTGATGTTCAAGATGAGAATAATTTAAACTCTGTTAAGCACCTGTTTACAAATTGGTATATTTGCAATGTGTAATATTTCGTAACTTTTGAATGATCTCGGTAATTTTGTTTCTTAGTGAATGAAACTTACACTTGGTCCTAGTCCTGGAAATGGCACGTGTTAAATTTGGGGAGTGTACATTATCTTGACCACTTGAGATTTTTTTTGTTGAAATATAATGAAATCGTTACTTTCCGTTGGTGTTTCATAAAAGAACTGTTGTAAAATGAATGACAGTTTAATTTGTTTTAAATTATTTTGAGAAATGAATAGTGTAGATTACTTTTCCTCTTAATGAGAAAAAAATGTTTTATATTATTTTGTAAAATGAATAGTGTAAATTACTTTTACACTTAATGAGATAAGGGGTGATGCACAATGACCATCATGTATTTTGTCATATCACACTTACATTTTAAAATTCTTAATAATAACATGATTGGTTATTGGTTTTTTATTGGATGAAAGCGTCAAATTATATTGTTATTGCATATTTATTAAATTTTAGTTTAATTTTGTAAATTGTCAATTATTTATAAATTTACATATCATTCATAATTAAAAATTGCACAATTATATTGTTAGTGCATATCTATCAAATTTTAGTTTAATTTTGTAAATTGTCAATTATTTATAAATGAACATATCATTCATAATTAAAAACTGCACATTGGTTGATTGTAAAATGGTATTTATAAAAAAAACTCAATAACATAATAGTAATATAACATGCCAACGAAAACACTTAAAACAAGAATTTTCATTTTCATATTCATAATCACAACTATTTGTAGTGATGCCAGCTAGCAGTGGCAAGTCTGTTCTGTTTAGGTCTGTCTGCAAAAGACTGCAAAATTGAGACAGGACGTACGTAGTTGAGAGTGTGAACATATAACTTTTGCAGACTGCAAAATTAAGACGGAGCAAACATAGTTGAGTGTGTGAACCTATAATTTGGGTCTGTTTAGCAAAAATGTGAGGCGGAGCAGGGCGAGTTTGCGGCTATTGCATCCTTTAAGTTTAAAAATACAAAAAATTAGGGATTTATTTTTCCTACCTTTACAAGTTCTCCCTAACTTTTGGGCGAAAAGTAAAAACTATCATAAGTTTTCGGAGATGTATCTTTGAACTCACCGTTTTCTACAAAATAAGTGCAAAAGGGTAAGACATCCCTCACTTTGCCAAAATTTAATTTGGAAATACATCTCCAAATGTATTTTATGGTTTGTCCACAAATGCATTTCCAAATTAATCCTTATTTTATAATTCAGGTGTTTTTTCGTAGCGATGCATGCATCAGTTTGAACATGTGTAGATCATTCTCAAATCCCCCATCGAGTATGCTCCTAACAACATCTTTTGCAGACATCTTAATGATATACTGAAGGATTACGAGATTTATCTGGTACAAGAGGAGTATTAAGAGTATGTCAACCACAAATCAGTGGTCTTATGTGGATAACTACATGATTTGGTTCTATATTATGTCACACCATGTCATGACACCAAATGCTCCAGGACGTCCACCTATGTTTGCTCATGAGGAGATCCTGGAGAACGAGCAGTCCAAGGATGACCATGTATGAGCTGTCTCAGGGCATAAATTCTAGGTTGTCTGAGAGAGGCGAGATGATGCAGTTGCCCTCGCACGTGCCATTCTTACTGAGTCACGGAATGCCTTGAGTTACCGACGGTAGATGAAGAGTTAGTGGTTAGGATTAGGCATACACAGTAGATTATGTTTTTTTTCTTTATATTTTGGATGTTTTAGTTTTATTTTTCATACTTTGAGAACAATGTTTGTAATATTATGTGATGCTTTTTTAATTAATGCATTACATTGTTCTATGATTTCATGTTTATTAATGTTTCAATCGAATTATGACATTGTTAGTCGGATTAAAATGACTTTTGATTTAAAAAAATACAAATTTAGGACAATGTTTCTGCCCAAGATGCTTGCAGATAAGATTTCAGAGATGCATATCCGAAATAATGTTGTTTAAATAAATTAAAATGCACTAAGTGGTGTTTTCAAAGATGCATCATCGAATACACCCTAGAAAGTTTCGTAGATGCATCTCTGGACCAATATTTGCCAAAAAGTGGGTAGCTGGTTGATTTATGAAGGGTAAAATGATTAAAGGTGCGTCCAAAGATGGATCTCCGTAACACCTGAGAGCAATTTTGATTTTTCAGAGGTGCGAGGCACACTATAAGGGTAGGAAAATAAATTTTCAAAATATATGTTAATCATTGCGCTCGCTAAAATTCGCAAAAAAAATAAAGGGCAGGGGCAGGGAGGACATATTAGAGGATGCAAGTCTAAATTCTTGGTCACTCTGCACTAAAGGACGGGGAAAATGCACACTCTATTTTGCCACCCCTAATTCCAGCACTTGCCACAAGGATTTTCTCTTTTAAAATATTCTGGCGAGTTTACTTCTCAACTTTTTCGATTTTTGATTTTGGTTGTGTAATTTTTTTTGGTGCAAGATTATACAAATATTAAACGAGGAACAAAAATCCCCAACAAATCACTCTCTAATAAGTGATTAATGAAAGTTGTGCAAGAATCAAAATTACATATAACAGTCAGAAGATTAATTCCACTTTTCGCTAAATCATCCACACATAAGTTAGCTTCTCGATAGACATGGATGATTATCATTTCCCAATCTTGAAGGAAATAAGATCTGATTCTGGTGATTAGATTTTCCCCAATGATGTTACTTAACTTGTTGGCATTAATCTCATTGCCACTTGTTTGGAATCAACATTGATAACAATAGCTTTAAATCCCAATCTAGTCGAAAGTTGTAAGCCTTTATAAACTCTCCAAAGTTCTGCTATATAGACACTATAAACACCAATTCTCTTTGCAAAAACTCCTAGCCACCCCCCTCATTGCCTCTAATTATTCCCCCACAACCCGCATTTCCATTCTTGTCTATAGCTCCATCGATATTTAGCTTTACCCACCCCACCAGAGGTGTTTTCCACTTTATTAATTTCAACGTTTTGTGGTAGTTCATAATGATATTAGTTGCAATTCTCGCGGTCTTATAATCTTGCACCAAATTACTTATATGCGTCATCAGACACGAAGGTCTAGAGAAATTTTCATCATGGATCTCTTTGTTATGCCATCTCCAAAGACTATGGGAAGAAGTGAAGAATTTAACCTACCAACCCCATGTTATATTTGGCATCCCCGCATATTTACATATTGACAAAAATGTTCCTTGTATTATTTATCAATTAAAACTTACAATTGGTTAATAATTTTCACTTTTACTAAGTTATAATTTTCTAAATTTCTGGTAGTTAAGACAAAAATTCCGGTCCGGTTTTTTTCGCATTTTGTAGAATGTTTGCATTTATATCGAAAATATAAGAAAATTTGATATATTTAGAAAAAAAACATGCAATTTTACTAAATTTTTTTGGAATTGTCGGTGAAGAAATTCCGAAAATTTTGAAAATTCCGATAATTGTTTGAAAAAACCAAAAAAAAAACGCTAATTTTGAAAAATTCGGTAAACATAAAACACTATCGATTTTCCAAAATTTTGCTATACAAGAATTTTTGCCTACATTCAATAAATCTGGTAGTACAGAATAATGTTTTACTTGTGTGGTCCACAACTAGAAGGCTCGTCTACAGGTTTCTGTATAGATTATACACATTTCTTCACCACTGACGCTATATGTTTTCTTTTTAACTTTATCGAAGCTTAAATATTTTTTCTCCTTCCCTATGACATTGATAGTTTATTCTTTATATAATGCAAATGGAAAATAGTTCCCTCCCGATATGAAGTATTAGCATATGCACAGTCCATTGCTAAATAACACGGTTTTGTTGTTATCATTGTTCGTTCCGATAAAACAAATGGGATACGAGGGATGCGAGATAAATTGATTATGAGTTGTGAGAAGGGGAAAAACTACAAAAGGAAGAATACATCTGAAAGCAACCAATATACATGCGGTTGCTTCATTAGAATAACATATCATGTGCGTGTCAACTTGCTGGTTTTCAAATACAAGGTGATCATGTTCCTTTAGAATCAATTCAAGCATTTTGGAAGAAATTAAACATTGAAGAGCATGAGGTCACTCATGAAGATAACGATACACATTTGGATTTGGAAGTAGAATGTGAAGAGTTGAAGATATATTTTAGTACTTTGGATATTCTAGGCCAGATGGCAATGAAGAAAAAGGTTCGAGTGCTAACACATCCATCTACAACTTCTTTGTGTCAACCGCTGGTGAAATACAAGCCAAAGATGGGAGTTAAGAAGAGCAAAAAGCGTCGAGAGCGTGATGTGCATTGTGATCATTCACAATGTGTTGCACCCCAAAATTTGCCCAACACTTCTTCACCTAGCTTGTGTTTCATTTCATTCACATTAGCATTATCATTTGCATTTCATTGACATGTATGCAGGAGATCAAGAGGTATGATTACAAATTAAGGGCTACACAAGACTTTGAAGCTAGCTGAGAGGCTTATTCAGGTGTTCAAGGGTTGATATCCTTGTCAGAGAAGTTAAAAGATCCTCAGAGAGAGTGGTTGAAACCAAGAGGTAGGTCTCCTAACTTGAGAGTTGTGGGAAGCCATCAGATGATTCTGAGGTCATGAGGATGGACTTGAGATCTTGAGAGAGCTCATGACAAGTGTTGAATATCACTTTGAGGCCTAGACAAGTCATTGTGCAAGATTAAGAAGACTCAGCCATGAGTGGTGCAATTAGGGTTTGACTGGGTCAACCCTAAGTCAACTGATGATTTGAAGGAAGTTGAGACTTAATTCAAGATCCATGTGATCATGGATTGATAAATTGATATGTTCTAAGGATGATTCCAAGGTTAAATCATCATGAGTGAGGAGTTTGAGGAGTTTCAAGCTAGGGTTTCTAAGACTTGACAGTGTAAAATCCCCTAGTTTGACCCCTGTCTTCAAGGCAATGTGGATCAAGATAGGATCTTCATCTCATCTTGACCCCAACATGATTATTGTAGGGCATGATCTTAGCTTTAATTTTAGTACTAGAAGTCCTTGATAGGATTTATAGAACTCAAGTTATGAGCCAGACAAGTTATAAGTCATATGAGGCATGTGAATTTGGAGCTTGAAAGTTACCCAACTTGCATGACACTTTTTCCCAAGAAGGATGATTCCTATGAACTTTTGGTCAACATGAATGTTGTTCATTATTCTCTTAGCTTTCTAGAGAGTACTATAAGTCCTTGATAGGATTTGTAGAACTCAAGTTATGGCTTTGACAAGTCAAGGGTATTTTGGGAAGTTTTGATTATGGGTCATTTTTGGTTATAGGTCATTTTCACCAACTTAGACATCTCAAATGAAATTTTGTTCAACTTGAAATTTGCTCAAAATGGGGTTTTAACCTTGACCATGTATCAAGGAGGCATTGAAATGGCTCAAGGAGAGACTTGGTTCAAGAAATTGTGAAAAAGGAAGAATTAAAGGCCAAAAATTCAAAATTAATGATATGTGTGCAAATGAAGCAAAATAATAGCATTTTTTGAATGGAAAATGCATTCTAGAAACATTGGCAATGTTAGATTTTTGATTTAAGTCCAATATCATGCCCTTTTTCTTTATTTCTTCATGATGAAGTAACATATCAAACACGAGCCATTGGATGGAAACAAGGAGTGAAACACCACCATTCAGATTCAATATCTCATGAGGAGTGGAAAGCAAGAATTTTGAAGCCAAAACAGAGTGCATATCATGACTGGTGTGGAGGAGATTTTGGTGAGAATTTGAAAATCCAATTTCTCATTCTGAAGCTTTGAGAAGGTTCTGGATGATCCCAGTGAGTTCTATATAAGGTGTTGAGTGTGTTCAGCCATTTTTTGGAGGAGTTTGAAGCTGGAAGCAGAAAGTGGATGTGAAATTTCAGAGTTGCAAGAGGAAATCGATTTCTGAGTTCAGGTAAGAAGCAAGGCAAATTGAAGGTTGCATTGGCTTCAGAAGGTGTTTTGGAGTGTATCTGCATCATCTTGGAGGCTGAAGTGATCAAGAACTGCATCTGTTACACGCCTGAACTCAGGTTGGTATCTTTCACTCTTATGCATAATTTAGGAGGAGATAGATAGAAATCTCTAGGTGGTTAGGATCCTTGCAATGTGTAGAGGTGACCTTTGGTCTTCACTTTGCTTCTCCCTGTCCCACCTTGCTCTTGTTAGATGAATCTTTCTCCCTTGCTAGAGGATGGAGTTCCTTGCTAGAAGATTGAAGATGCTAAAGGTTGCATTTCCCCTTTGTTTGAAGACTGCCATTGAAGCTGAAGCTTGAATAAGGTGAAGAACAAGTTGATACTTGTGTTTGATGCATTAAAAGCTTGAAGAAGCCAGTTGATACTTGCTATTGAGGATGAAAGCCTGAAGGTGGAGTCTACCATGAAGATTGAAGCTTGAAGATGGAGTACCTTTCATTCCCTGAAGAGGATAGACTTGAAGAACAGTTACAGACTGAGGACTGATCTGCTGTCAGAGGATTGCTTTGCTGTGGAAGCTGTTGATTTGCTTTCTTTACTGTCTGTTTGCTTTCTGTGCAACTGTATTGAGGTGACTTGTGTGATTTGCTTGATGCATTAGAATAAGTTCATCTCTAATTTGCTTTAAGCTAGGAGCATGATTGCATTAGAGGTTGAGTTGTTCCCTCTACTTGTACTTTTACTGTATGGCTTTGCTTGCGGGTATTCGGTAGAGCTCTGCTCCCTTGCCTATGTGGTTTGTGATTTGCTTGATGGCATGTTATTTTTTCTTCTATTATGATTGCAGTTATTCATATCTGGCTTGAGGTCGAGACGAGCTTGTGGAGGCTGATGCCCCACACACATTTCCTCCCTCACTTGCATTGCATGCATTTTACAGTCGTTTACTGTTTACTGTTTAAGCTGATGCTTTATCTATTTTTGTTTATCATTGACATGATCCCCTAGGAATCTCACTTCCTTTGATAAGGAAGTGATGATTAGAACTTTAGGTTGAAACCTATGCATGATAACTTCTAGGAGTTCCCTGTTTCAGACCTCAACCATAGGATGAATCTATGGCATGACAACATTAGGACTTGATAGTCTCCCCTTAGTTGAGCCCTCTCTTTTCTCATCTCAAAACAACAGTAAAAAAACGTAATAAAGGCAAGTTAGTATAAGCACGATACGATCCTTAAGCTACTTGGGTAATGATAATTGAGCGGCCTCCTCTCAATCGTCTAGAATGTTTAGTATACGTCCTTTGGACGATATGCGACGCATTCGTTCCCAAGTCATAATCTCTAGAGTTGTACAAACTACAGACAAACATAAAAAACAGTTCTTCCGTAAAAGACAGAAAACAAACTTCAAACCTTTTTGCCCCGGGGGCCCATACTTCAAAGGAAAGCATTAACTCCCAGTTTTACCGCAAACGGTAACGCTTGAGTCTCCAAAGGTCGAGTTGCATACACCAGATTGTTGGAACTGTTTGTTAACCCTACTCGATAAAAACAGATGAATCTGAATTCCCTTAATCCGAATCATCCCGAACTACGTAAGCTCTGATCTCTCATACCTGTTGAGAGTACGTAGGCACAATACTGACGTATTGGCGAGCCACCTTCCCCATCACCCGTAGTTAGACGAACTATGTAGACTCTGATTTCTCGTTCTCTGATGAGAATACGTAGGCATAAAGCGCGACGCTTTGCCGAGTCATTTTCTTTTCAGACCAGCCTTGATAGGTAGATAGATGAAACCAACCCGTCAGATAAACACAACAAGCATGGATCCCATCGAGTACGATGGACGTGAGGGGTGCTAATACCTTCCCCTTGCGTAACCGACTCCCGAACCCAGAAAATGGTTGCGACGACCTTGTCTTATACCTTTTCGTCAGGTTTTTCCGATCGTTTCCTTTCCCGTTCTGAGGGATAAGTAACGAAAGGTGGCGAATCTTCTGTTTTGCCGGCACCTTATTTTCGTGGAAGCGACAACTGGCGACTCTGCTGGGGACTTCGATAGTTTCCTGGGATCCAACGTCCCTTATGCTAGTCAATTTGGGGATCCAACATCCCCTGCGAGAGTCAATCCTAGCGCTTGTATGTTTACTTGTTGGGTTGTGTTTATTTATCGCATTTTATTTCCCGCACTTTATTTTCAGTATGATATGATTATCTGTACTGTTGTGGGAGGGGCATTCTGATGAGTGAGAAGCCAGACCCAGGCTTGAGAGCTACATAGTATTAGAGTGGGTTAGTGCAGGATGTGCTTGCTTTGCTTGCATCTGTTCCCATGTAATCCACACTCAGACGGGGTTCTCTTTGATGGCTTCCTATCGGTCCTTTGGACTCGAGGGGTTGTTGGATCTGAGGATTGTCGACTCTGGAAACCGATCATTTGGAATTCAGCTAAGTGAGGCCGCTTCAAGAGATGATGATGCCACACCTCCTGGGTATCGTATCATCGTTTCTTGAAAGTCTGTGACGCTGATGACCGCATAGGATGCCAAAACTTTTCCGTGATTAGGTCCATACCTGTGAGCAGGGTCGGGTGTGATGCAGGAAACCTTAACCCCTAGACTACCTAATTTTCTTGATAGTGAATCAGTTTTGTTGGTGTCGGAGGTTCTCATCATCATATATGTGTGTTCTTGACAGAGCAGGTTTATGGTCTGGTATCAGAGGTTTCTTCTCATAAGAGATATGGTTGTTCTTGACAGAGCAGTATTATAATTTTGTTGATACAGAGCCTTCATCTCCTCAACAACACAGTCATCTTGATCTCCTGCTGCATGATTGCATTTTGCATTACTTGCATCCTCATTTGCATGTCATTAACGCGTGTCTGTGTTGCAGGTGCATATTCCTCCCATGGTTCTAGTGATCTTGATCCTCATGGCAGATATGGCATCTCTGAAGAAGACTGTGGCTTACAAGTTACCAACACCTGACATTCGAGAGTTTCGGACTTTGATTTCTTTGGCTGACAAGACAATGATGGAGAGTTTCAGAAAGAGTTATGGGAGACTTCTGGGTATTGTATATAAGCTTCCTACGTACGAGTTGAATGACCTCTATGCTCTTCTGCAGTTTTACGACCCACAGCTCAGATGCTTTGTGTTCCCAGACTATGTCCTAACTCCGACCCTGGAGGAGTACTCTAACCTGTTGGGAGTGCCTTTGATGAATCAAATGCCTTATTACCGTGTTGAAGGTGAACCCAAATTGAGTAAGCTGACTGACGCTCTTCATGTAGATGGGTCTGAATTAGGAGGGATGGTATCCAGGAAGATTGGAGTTCATGGTTTCCTTTTGCATTTCCTGATGGAAAAAGCCCGAAAGTTTGCCGAGAAGGGTCGCTGGGATGTATTCAATGCCTTCTTAGCCCTTTGCATTCATGAGATCGTGCTATTCCCAAGTCATCCGGACTTCATAAGCATGGATGCTTGCCACATATTTGCCTCCGAGAATCCAGTACCCACTCTCCTCGGAGACGTCTACCATTCAGTTCACAGCAAGAACGAAAACAGAAAGGGGAAGAACGTGGCATGTTGTGCTCCTTTACTGTATAAGTGGTTCGCTAGCCATCTTCCTAAGTCAGGGCCGTTCATTGATTCTGCTGAGTCTTCACCCTGGTCTGCATGTTTGATGGGTTTGACTGCTGACAATATTATCTGGTTTGATAGAAATCTGCTGGGCAAAGATATTGTGTATAGCTGCTGTGGCTTTCCTAACGTCCCCCTGGTCGGAAGGAATGGATGTATCAACTACAATCCATCTCTGCTGGTACGACAATTTGGGTATGCACTACGAGGTCCTCCTGAAGAGGAAGAGATACATGAATCTCTGTATCTCACAAGGTTGCTTGAAGGTGACGCTTTGGTCAAGGTACATAATGCTTGGAGCAAAATTCACCGAAAGGGGAAAATCTTGCTAGGAAAAAGCAACAACAAGGCCTTTGATCCCTGTGTGACTTGGGTTCGAGAAAGAGCCGCCAAGTTTCTAATGCCATTTCCTGCCGTGGAACCATTGTATCCTCCTGTGCACAAAGAGCCTACTACAGTTGATATTCAGAAATTCAACCAGGTACTCCAAGAGAAGGAAGAGCTGCGAAAAGCCAACGAAGAGTTGAAGAAAGAGATCGCTCAACTTCGGAAAGAGAAAAGTGAAGCCGTTTATACCTGCAAGAAGCAGACTGAGATGATCAACCATCTAGGCGCCAACCTGGCCAAAGAAACTGATGCTAGGGAACGTCTGGGGTTGGACCCGAAGTCAGTACACGGCGTGTTGACGACCAAGAAACAGGATCTGAACAGAGTGTACCGGAAGCTAACCCAATACGAGAGGGTCTGGAGCAGCACCCTAGCCAAGTACAAAGAGTGGGAAGAAAAGCTGAAGCAGCGAGTAGCCGAGCTAGAAGCTCAGATTACGGTGAAAGACGAGAAGATAGAGGCTGAAGCCTCACTGCGACGAGACATCCAGTATAGATTGGCTGAGGCCAAGACGAATTTGCAAGATTTTCAACTTCGGGTTGATGCTAAAAGGAGTAGAGTCGAGAACCATTCTGAAGAAGGTGTTTCTAGGAGCATTGTTGAGAACCTCCCAGAGTCCATTAGGCAGAGGGACCTGCTGATCCAGGGTTTGCTTACCCAGCCAGATCATCCCGCTACAAAGAAGTTGTTAGAAGATTGTCGTGCCCGTGGCCGCACCTGATATTTTTGTATTTTCTTTATACATTTTATGCATTGATATGCTGATCACCGCCAGGTCTGTTGGTTGGGGTCATGCCTTATTGCTTCAGTTGTATGTGATTACAATTGTACGCTACCCGAGCGGACTTTTTAGATGAATATATGAGGATTTCTTTTCCATGATTGGATGAGAGACTTTATTTGTCTCGGAAACTAGGATCGGGGAGGGGGGGGGGATCTCCCCAAGGCACAGACACACGTTTGCATTTGCATGACGAGCACCTTGTCGTTTTTCTAACTCTTTGTGTATGCAGGTTGTTCTAGGATTGACCGAAAACCGATCCACCGCTATCCGACCAGAGCGAATCAAGCTAGAGCAATGGAACAAGTGCAAACTAATGTCTAGGAACTCCGAGAGAGGATGGACCACTTCATGGAGCTCATGCAAGTGGTTGCCAATGGCCAAGACCAGCTCAGAACATTGGTCCAACCTCTGATCTCAAGGGTTGACAACAACGGTGTGCTTCATGGTGGGAGCGTTCCAGTCCCTCCTCATGTTGAAACTCCTCAGGGTGGCATCCCCGTGACAGGGGGGAATGGAAGTGGTAACGGCAATGTGATCACTAACATCGGGCTCAATGGTAATACGACTGGCGTTGGTAATGGAAACTTTGAAGCTAATGACAATACTGGACTAGGCAACGGCAACACAGGTGCTGGAAATCTGTATGGGCCTCAGCCATGGCTAGAAGATCGTTAAGAAGATTTGTTCTCACAGAGGAGTGCTGAAGGAGAACTGACTGCTGAAGCACGTCTGAGGTTTAAGACACTCGAGGACAAAATGAGGAATTTCGAGAACCAGAATACTATGGGTGTCGACATGACTAAATTGGGATTGATTTCTGATTTCAAGGTGCCTCCTAAATTCAAGGTACCCGACTTTGAGAAATACAAGGGCACCACCTGCCCTCGTGTCCACTTAAGGTTATACTACCAGAAGATGTCCGCTCACTCTGAATACGAGAAGCTGCTGATGCACTTCTTTCATGATAGCTTGTCCGGGCCATCCCTGGAATGGTACATGGGTTTGGAACCCACCAATGTGCGCATATGGAAGGAACTGGCTGAGGCCTTTGTACACCATTATCAGTATAACAGTGACTTGGCTCCGAACCGGGTTCAACTGCAGAACTTGTCATAAAGGAACAGCGAGGGGTTCAAAGAATAAGCCCAATGATGGCGTGAATTAGCAGTTAGAGTTCAGCCACCGATGGTTGAACGAGAGCTTGTTGAGATGTTTGTAGCCACTCTCCCGGGCGTCTATTACGAGAAATTGGTCAGCGGTATGTCAGGGAGTTTCTCATATCTCATCATTACTGGCGAGCACGTCGAAAATGGGATCAAATTGGGGGAAATTCAGGGTGGTGATCTATCCTCAGCAGGAGGAGGAAAGAAACCGTACGGTAACAAAAGGCGTGAAGGAGAGACGAGCGCCGTGTCTAACGCTCGAAGGAAGGGTAAGGGGCAGCGCCAGCAGGTGGCTAGCATAACCATCCCTACTATCCAACAACCCCAGCCGCAGCAACAGAAGCCAAATCAGCAAGGATACAGAAGGTATCAGAACAGGGCCCCTCTGTCAAGTCGTCACCTTGAGACACCGCCCATGTCTTATGCTCAGCTATTACATACTCTGCTTCAGTTACAGCTAGTCCAGAAAAGAACCCTGGCTCCCTTGACAGGGGCACCTCCGCAGGGTTATGATGCGAATGCAACGTGTGATTTTCACTCAGGGGCACCCGACCACATGATAGAAAACTGCAAAGCCTTCAAGCACAAGGTGCAAGATATGGTAGATGCTAAGATCATCAATTTCTCAGATAATGTGCCGAATGTCACAAATAACCCTATGCCGAATCATAGGGGAGGTGGGGTGAATGCCATTATTGAAGAAGAAAACTTAGATTTATTGACTGATGTCAAGGATCTGAAGACACCGCTTAGCTTCGTTAAAGCCAAGCTGATGAAGAGAGGCTTCTTTTTGGGCTGTGGAGAACTGTGTATGGGTTGTGCGACTCGTTCTGATGGATGTGAACAGTTGATAGAGGGGATTCAGAGTCTGATGACCGAAGGAATCTTGCAGTTTAGCCGAAGGGCCGAATGTGGATCTGGAGAGGTAATGCTGAAGCAGGATGATGAGGTTGCCACCATCACCATCCCTCGCCAGACGATAACCATTTCTGCACCCAGGCCGCCCACAATTACCATCACAAAGGCTGAGCCGATACCTTTTGAAAGCACCAACGCTGTCCCATGACACTATGGGGCAGACGTCTACTGTAACGGACAGAAGTTGGAACTGGAACCCTCTGGGCAGTCTGTGGATAACCTAGTGGGAATTGGCGGAATCACGCGCAGCGGAAGAGTATTTGCTCCACCTGAGATTGTAGTGGACAAAGCAGAGAAAGCTGAGGAAATTGATAAGGGAAAGAGTAAAGTCATTGAGGAAACCCCTCGTGGGGTAGAGAATGACTTACTTGTAAAGGACGCTGAAGAGTTCATGAGGTTGATCAAGAAGAGTGATTACAAGATCGTGGATCACCTCCATCAAACGCCCTCGAAAATCTCCATTCTAAATTTGTTGCTGTGTTCGGAGTCACACCGCAACGCGCTTCTAAAGGTTTTGAATGCCACGTATGTACCGCAGGAAATCTCGGTCAACCAGTTGGAAGGGGTAGTAGCCCACGTGAATGCTGGAAACGGGTTAAGGTTCACAGACCTGGAGCTGACGCCGAAGGGAAGAAACCACAACAACACCCTGCACATCTCGATAGAGTGTAGGGGAACAGTTATGTCACATGTGTTGGTAGACACTGGGTCATCGCTCAATGTTCTTCCGAAGAAGGCATTGATGAAGTTAGATACTCGCGGATTGATTTGCACACCCAGTGATCTGGTTGTGAAGGCTTTCGATGGAACCAAGCGCCATGTCTTTGGAGAGGTAACTCTGCCAATCCAAGTTGGGCCGGAAACTTTCGACGCAGTCTTCTATATTATGGACATCATGCCAGCCTACAGCTGTCTCTTAGGCCGGCCATGGATCCATTCTGCTGGTGCCGTGACCTCCACGTTGCACCAGAAGCTCAAGTATGCTGTCGGAGGCAACATTGTAACTGTATGTGGCGAGGAAGACATAATGGTGAGCCATTTATCGTCCTTCAAATATGTTGAGATGGATGGGGAGATCCACGAAACCCTATGTCAGGCATTCGAAGTTGTTAAGGTCAAAGACGTGACTCTATTAACGACTGAGAAACCAGAGATGACTCTCTCTTCCTTCAAGGAAGCCTGGGCCGTTGTTCAAGCCGGATCTACCCCAGGCTGGGGGCAAGTTCTAGAAATATCTAACAATCAGGATATGTTTGGGTTAGGATACTCTCCTACGGCTGAAGCCTCCTCTTCTCACAGTGCGTCGCGAGGTAAAGGGCCGATCCAGTTTACCAGTGGCGGGGTGATATTTGAAAGTGTCAACGCAGTGTCTGAAGATGCCGAAGACATCGATTGTGACTTGGACTCTTGGATCCAGCCAAGCAAACCAGGCCAGAGCCTTAACAACTGGTCCATCAGGGATACCATCCAAGTGACAGGCAAAGAGTAATGATTTACTTTCTCCAATTATTGTACAACCTTATGTCCTACCCGGGGCATAGTGGTTTTATTGTCAGGGCCTTGTTTGATTATGTACATGCATTTTACCAATAAATCAAAAGGCGTTTTTCTTTGCATTCAAATGTTGTGATCTCTGTTATTCCTGTTTTATATTTGTTTTGAAAAATAATAAAATGGAAATAGGGTTTGTGCTAACCTGCATATCCTTCTCTTAAGCTTAACCCTTGTTATTGCAGGATCCACATAGCAGATGACATCGACTCTGGACCTTCTATGACTCACTTCGACATCGATTGCCCGATCTATCAAGCCGAAGAAGAGATTGATGAAGACGAAGACCTTCCTGAAGAGTTGGCCCGCTTGTTGAAATAAGAAGAGAAAGTCATTCTGCCTCACAAGGAAGAGATTGAGATTGTGAATCTGGGTTCTGAAGAGCTGGTCAGGAACGTCAGGATAGGGGCTGCGTTGCAGAGTGATGTCAAGCAGAGATTGGTCGAGATGCTTCGAGAGTATAGTGACATCTTTGCTTGGTCATACGAAGATATGCCCGGACTTGATACTGGCATCGTGGTCCATCACTTGCCGCTGTGAGAAGATTGTCCTCCCGTTAAGCAGAAGCTTAGGAGGACACGACCAGATATGGCTGTTAAGATCAAAGAAGAAGTGCAAAAACAGCTTGATGCTGGCTTCTTAGCGGTCACCACTTACCCTCAGTGGGTCGCCAACATAGTACCTGTGCCGAAGAAGGACAGTAAGGTGCGAATATGCATCGATTATCGGGATTTGAACAGGGCGAGCCCTAAAGATGATTTCCCGCTCCCTCATATTGATGTGTTGGTCGACAATACAGCTCAGTTCTCCGTGTTTTCGTTCATGGATGGCTTCTCCGGCTACAATCAGATCAAGATGGCGCCGGAGAACATGGAGAAAACTACATTTATTACACCTTGGGGAACATTTTGCTACAAGGTAATGCCTTTCGGTCTGAAGAACGCAAGGGCCACTTACCAACGAGCAATGGTTACTTTGTTTCATGATATGATTCATCATGAGATTGAGGTCTATGTTGATGACATGATTGCGAAGTCCCAAACGGAGGAAGGACATCTGGTCAATTTGCTGAAGCTTTTTGAGAGGCTTAGGAAGTTCAGGTTGAGGCTGAATCCTAACAAGTATACTTTCGGAGTACGGTCGGGAAAACTACTGGGGTTTATCGTGAGTGAAAGAGGCATTGAGGTTGTTCCTGCGAAGATAAAAGCAATACAAGAAATGCCAACGCCAAAAACCGAAAAGGAAGTTCATGGTTTCTTGGGCAGAATAAACTACATTGCAAGGTTTATCTCTCAGCTCACAGCCACGTGTGAACCGATGTTCAAACTGCTAAAGAAAGATCAGGCGATTATCTAGAACGAGGATTGCCAGGAGGCATTTGATAAGATAAAACAGTATCTACAGGAACCTCCGATCTTGATACCCCCAGTGACCGGAAGACCCCTAATCATGTACTTGACAGTTCTTGAGAATAGTATGGGGCGTGTTCTCGGTCAGCACGACGAGACGGGCAGAAAGGAGCATGCCATCTACTATTTGAGTAAAAAGTTCACAGACTGTGAATCCCGTTACTCAATGCTGGAGAAAACGTGTTGTGCACTAGCCTGGGCTGCCAAACATTTACGACAGTACATGCTCAACCACACAACCATGCTAATTTCGAAGATGGATCCGATCAAGTACGTCTTCGAGAAACAAGCGCTTTTGGGCAGGATTGCCAGATGGCAAATGGTGTTAACAGAATATGATATTCAACATGTCTCCCAGAAGGCCATCAAGGGAAGCGTATTATCTGAATACCTCGCCGAACAGCCGATCAAAGATTATCAGCCGATGAAATTTGAATTCCCTGATGAGGATATCATGTTTCTCAAGGTGAAAGATTGCGATGAACTGTTGCCCGACGAGGGTCCAGATAGGAAATCCCAATGGAAATTGATATTTGACGGGGCGGTTAATTCTTATGGAAGTGGCATTGGGGCGATCATCAGGACTCCCCATGGATCCCACATCCCGTTCACTGCCAGACTGACGTTTCCGGTCACCAATAATGAAGCAGAATACGAAGCATGCATCATGGGTCTAGAAGAAGCTGTTGATTTGAGAATAAAAAACCTAGATGTGTATGGTGACTCGGCACTTGTGATTAACCAGATTAAAGGGGAGTGGGAGACTCGTCAATCGAATTTGGTGCCGTACATGAACTATGCCAGAAGGCTGCTTCCGTTCTTTGATCGAGTGAAACTCCATCATGTGCCCAGAGCTGAAAATAAGATGGCTGATGCTTTAGCCACGTTGGCTTCGATGTATAAAGTCAATTTTTGGAATGAAGCTCCAAGAATTGTCCTTTCTCGTCTTGATAGACCTGCATTCGTCTTTGCGATCGAGGAAGCCTTCGATGGCAAACCATGGTTCCATGACATCCAGACCTTCCTTATGACTAAGGAGTATCCGGTGGGAGTGTCAACCCAGGATAAGAAGACTCTGAGGAGGCTGTCTGGAAATTTTTATCTCAATCCTGATGGAGTTCTGTATAAAAGAAACCACGATCTCGTGCTACTCAGATGTGTAGATGAGAAAGAAGCGAGTATACTCATGGAAGAAGTCCATGAAGGCACATTTGGTACGCACGTCGGCGGGCATGCTATGACAAGAAAGATCCTGAGAGCAGGATATTACTGGCTGACGATGGAATCAGATAGCTTTAAATTCGCGAAGAGATGTCATAAATGCCAGATTTATGCTGATAAAATTCATGTGCCGCCGTGCCCGTTGAATGTCATGTCCTCCCCGTGGTCGTTCTCCATGTGGGGCATCGACATGATAGGCAAGATCGATCCCACTGCATCCACCGATCATTGCTTCATTTTAGTAGCCATCGACTACTTCACCAAGTGGGTGGAGGCAGCCTCGTATGCTAACGTGACCAAGTAGGTGGTGGCTAAATTCATAAAGAGGGACATCATCTGTCGTTACGGAATTCCCGAGCGGATCATTACTGATAATGGTTCGAATATGAATAACAAGATGATGAAGGAGCTGTGCCAGAGTTTCAAGATTGAACACCACAACTCATCTCCTTACTGGCCGAAGATGAATGGCGCCATTGAAGCGGCCAATAAAAACATTAAGAAGATTGTACAGAAGATGGTTGTGACCTATAAGGATTGGCACGAGATGTTGCCATTTGCATTGCACGGTTATTGTATGACAGTATGTACATTCAACCGAGGCAACTCCTTTCTCACTGGTGTACAGTATGGAAGCTGTCCTCTCGTTAGAAGTTGAGATTCCTTCTTTACGAGTTTTGGTCGACGTGAAACTCGATGAGGCAGAATGGATTAAGAACCGACTAAACCAACTCAGCCTGATGGACGAAAAGAGGTTAGCATCGATTGCATATGGTCGTCTGTACCAAAGTCGAATGAAGAAAGCTTATGATAAAAAGGTGCGTCCGAGAAGTTTTCAGACGGGTGATCTCGTCCTGAAGAAGATTCTTCCTCCATACTCCGATCACCGGGGAAAGTGGACTCCCAATTACGAAGGTCCGTACGTCGTCAGTAAGGTCTTCTTGGGAGGAGCCTTGTTGTTATCCACGATGGATGGCTAAGATTTTGCATCCCCGGTGAACGCGGACGCATTTAAAAAATACTTTGCTTAAATGACCCACTGGAAAGAAAAAGAATATCCAGGCAAAAATGGGGCATCCCGGCGAACCATAAAAAAGGAAAAAAGGTACGGGCAAAAGTTAGGGATATAAATGGAAAAATGTACACCCGCAAAGTCGAAAACCTGGAAGGGCGACTTTGGCAAAAAAGGGTATCCCGGTGAATCGAAAACCCGAAAGGGAGATTCAGGCAAAAGTTAGGGATTTGAAAAAGCAAATGACTGCGTTCCGCGTGTGGACTTTCATTGTTTAGTGGTTTGGAAGACCTGATGGTCGTTTATCTGAATCAATCTCTTCTGAAGCTGAAGCGTCGGAGAAGTATCGAAGTCGAGTGGGTCGTAGAGGGATCAACTCATGGTGTTCGTCTACGCCATATTGCCGACATTTGTGTATATACTGATGTATATTTATGATTTTATATTTGCGCAGCTTCCTCATTCCAGGAGCTTGCATCTGTTGTAAAACATTTTTGCCCATTCAGGGGTTCGTTATCAATAAAATGTATACTATTCAGCAATTTTGTTTGTTTGTTTAACATTTATCTGTTTTGTTTGCGAAAAAGAAAGCCGATGTTTTTGATAAAATGCGCATACATAAACTTACTGGCCTAGGCTACTGATTGTTGAAACAATGAATTACTTGAACATCGTCACAAGATGATAACCTTGATAGGTCCCGTTGAGAAGGGTATCTTGTCTGTTTGTTTGTGTTGTTGCAGGTAGGGCATATTCCAGGCAGTACGCCGTAGGCGTCCCCAAGCAGGATGATTCCTTCTACCCCAGCAGGTTTAAAAGCATCTCCCCACAGAGCCGGAACATGGGATGGTGAGCGTTGATTTGTATCCCCAAGCAGAGAAGATTCTCCCCAATCAGAGGTATCCTGCAGGATTGTCATTGATTGGGAAAATAGCAAGTGTACTATTTTTACCAATTGTAGTAATAAGGGAAACGTCCCAAGTATCGATCTCGAGGACTGCGTAGTAATTAACGGGATTTTTAGAATTCAATTGAACAAAAGGTCTAGTGGTTTGTTTGGTAGCAGAGTAATATCACAGTAAATACGAACTTAATTAATTAATCTAAGAACAGTGTTAGGGGAGTGGAGACTATACGAGTAAAGACCCTGTATGATTATTCTACTATACTAGTTATTAACCTTAATTTATCAGTTTGCCACTTTAGTTGCCTTAATTCCTTAATGGAAACCCTTTGATGATTTTCCTGTTCACTAATTCCTCAGTGTCCCTGAAAAACATCAAGCAATAATTCCGACCATAAAATACGTGATACGGGATATCCTCATTCCTAAGCAATATCGACCGTGATACTATTTTGCAAAAGAGTTAGGTTGACTTTCCAGACTAAGCCTAAGCACTATTCGAATTCTACTCTCCAATATGAATACGAATAAGATTAATGCAAAATCAAATATATTAAGGTAAAAACATAGTTCTCGTAGAATAATTAAATAAATGTCATTACATCGTATTAAGGACCACCCCCTAACAACTTGGGGGTTTAGCTACTCATGTTCTTGGTCAACATAAAAGTAATTAGAATTAAAAAGGAGAAGATCATTACAATTGAAATTGGGGGACTTGGATCATCAATTGCTTCCGCTCTTGATCGATCCTTTGTTCTTCCGAATTCTCCGACTTTAGTTCTCTCCTTTCAATCCTAATCCAAAACGTGCCTCCTTTCTTTCCAAAATAAGGCTTAATATAACTCAATTCAAATTACATGATAAAATGTCTAAAATGCCCTTCAAAATGGCTTCCATAGTGAAAAATAATAAAAAACAACATTTTCCTCATCAGTGGCCTTGACACGGGCCGTGTTGTGTGACACGGGTGGCCGTGTCAGGCTGCTGTAACTCAAAACAGAGAAAAAAGCATCAGGGGCTGCAACACGGGCCGTGTTTTGTGACACGGGCACCCGTGTTGCTCTTCTGTTTCCAAATCTTCTTTTCTCCTTTTCACCCGTGTCCTCCTGGCCGTGTCCCTCATGACACGGGCCGTGTTGTGTAACACGGGCACCCGTGTCAGGCCTCTGACCTGTGCTTTTTCGGCTTTTCTTTGTCTTCGAAACAGTACGGATGTCCAGCCACCGATTCCTGCCAAAAATACACTAAAAGAAACCAAATCAAACGCACCGGCGGCAAAAGCAATAAATTTATTAAACTAAGACTCATGTGAAAACACTGCAAATAACTACGACAAAACAAACCAAAGACTAGAAAAACGGATAAAACAATGCGAAACCAACGACAAACATAGTTTGGAAAACACAACTAAAATCCGCCGATCAAACTCCCCCGAACTTGAACTTTTGCTTGACCTCGAGCAAAAAGCTCATCAAATCGAACCTTATAAATCTTTTCACATAAACGCCCATAGAACTATGAGTTACGGTAATGATACTCATACGTGAAGTTCTCATTCCAAGTCCCACTAGGATTAGTCTCGGCTTACTCTGTCAAAATAGGTAACACATAAACACTAAACTGTGGCAAAACCACCGACCTCAATCTCCCAATTGGTAACCTCTCCGACTATGCTTTGTACTTAAGTCTTCTTTTTCGATTTTTCTCCCTTTCATTCGAACAGTAACTATAAGGGCAGTTATGATTTTTCCTCGCATGTACAAGATCGATCAAGTATTATATTTTCTTCTTCTTCTTTTTTTTTGGCACAATTATTATTATTATTATTATTATTATTATTTTTTTGGATGGCTCTCAGGTTCGACCGCCGTTAGGCTGAATAACCGGGTGAGGGTTACCCAACTTAGAAGGACAGGTCGTCCAATTTGCCCCTTTTTCTCTGTGCTTTTTTTTTTTACATATACTTTTCGATCAACCTCGCACATACGATTCTTATTGATTAAGCTCGCCTGTCAAGGAGAACTACTAGGGGTACTTCTCAGATCAAAGCACTATGACACAAATCTACACGTCGAACTCGTTCCTATTCGGGAGACCAAGGGTGTTTGTGTTTTACTTACTTCTCAAGATTATTCCGATTTCCTCCTCACAAAACTTTTTCTGAGCATTCTCTATACTTTCTCATCACCTACCTCACACGAAAACAGTTCAACCAAACAGTTCTTATTTTAATAGTTCAACATCGAGGGTTTTCACTGCGGGTATTTCGATCATGCTTTCAAACTAACACATAAATATAAATAACAGAAAAAGAAAACAACAAAAAAAACAAAACACACAATAAAATACCCCCACACTTGAATTCAACAGTGTCCCCACTGTTGAAACACAAGTAGCAGGGGACTCACAGAGTTCATCATGATGGAGGAGGTTGTTCCCGCAGCATCATCTGCCGCATCCATTCGTGCATTTCATTGATCAACCTGCCCTGTCGGATTTGCTCGTTCCCTTGTCTTGTCTACTCCTCGCCTTGCCTCGTTTGTTCACTTCGGAGATGGCACATCTCATTCTCCATCCAGTCCCATTCCTTTTTCGATAAGCTCCACGAGCCTGAGCCTGATTCCTGATGGGGTGAAAATCGAGTAGGCGGTATAGGCGCTTCTTCCACCTGATCGCCTTCATCCTCAAAGAATTCTGCACCTGTACCATCATAAAATTGGTCTTCTTCATCCTGCAGGGGGCTCTCATATAGCCAGTTATTCACATTTTGAATACTAATAAAGTCAGGGGCAGGTAAAGCAAGGAGATGACTGTTTTGGCTTACCAAGGAATAGTAATTATCAAAGACACGAATCATACCTTGGGCCGTCAGTGTGGCAAGATCTATTTTTGTCTTACCTGTAACAGTGGGTTCCTCTCTCAAGAGAGCACCATGGCCAAAGTGATTCGCGATTTGAGTAATCATACCGCCTACACTTATTTCGCCTGAAGGTGCATTCGCAACCCTCTTCAGGTGATCAGCTGCAAAGGCAGCTACATTAATGAGCTCGTGATTGGCCATGCCGTACATGAAGTACAACTCCCTCTGAGTCGCTACCCCTGTGCTGTCACCCCTGCCGAACAGTGTATATGCCAATCCCTTTTGAGCGTACCAGAAACAAGGGTTATGGATACAAGAAGCTTTTGCCGCTTTCGCGACATAATCAGTTCTGCCTGTAATAGCCTTCCAAAAGTCCCCTGCACTAAAATTTCCCGGAGGGGCTCCGGGACCAAAATTGGGGAGCTTCAGTATATCTCCCAACTCGGCTATGGTCAGGCTATGGTCAGTATCAAATAACCTGAACCTCAGTGTACCATAATATTCTTCCTCCACCCCCGTCCACCTATGCTTCAACTGAAACTCTAAAGTGCTCAAAAATTCAACGGTTATGCGCTCATAAGTTGGCGCTTCTAATTGCATAAATTCTAACATCCCCAGAGTGTGAAACATCCTATGGACCTCTATTCTGAGCCCTAGACTATCAAGCGTAGTGTTGCAGATATACCTTGTGGGCGTGAGCTTACGCTTGATGATGTTAGAGTACTTTTTTTGATGATCCGGGTCTTCAAAGAGTATGCCGTGAGGGTTCGCCATACGGTGTGCTCTCTTTCTGGGGCGTGAAGTTTCCGCCACTGCTTTTCTGGTATCTCTACGAGGAGGCATTGCGTAACCTGCAAAACAAAAGCAACACAGAAAATTCGAAATCACCGTTAGAGAAAAACGTCACCGTAGGAATGACCACAATGATGAGGGGATCGTTTTTCGTGAAGAGGGAAGGTGGTTTTGATGAGTGGGTATTGGTGAAATTGAAGCTTTTGTGGGGAGGAGGCTATGGAGTGTTAGGGTTTTATGAAGAAGGTGAAAGAGAAAAGAAGAAAATGATGAGGTAAAGAGGGTAAATGAAAGGGTTAAAGGGAGTAAGTGGGAAATAAAATAGGAGGGCCCCACACGGTAAAAAAATTTGAAACTGCACGCTCTGCAACACGGGCCGTGTTACACAACACGGGCACCCGTGTTGCTCCTCCTGGGACCCTTTTTTTTCTCATTAAAACGCGCTTGCAACACGGGCCGTGTTGCACAACACGGGCACCCGTGTTGCACCCCTAACTTGTTCAAATTTTCTGGTTCTTCTTCTTTTTTTCTGGTGTATGTGACACGGGCCGTGTCATGGGACACGGGCACCCGTGTCACCCTGCTGTTTGGCCCAAAATCCACAACTCTGCTACCTCTTCCTGGCACGGCCCGTGTTGTGCAACACGGCCACCCGTGTCAGGGATCTGATTCTCCTCTTCTCAGCATTATTCGCTCCCGTTATCCGGTGTCCTCTTTTCATGATGAAATGCAAGCTGAAATAAAACAGAAACAACAAAAACAAAAAAAGAAAACATCAGCAAAAAGTGTGTGGGTTGCCTCCCACAAAGCGCTTCGTTTTACGTCGCATGGCTCGACGGTCGTTCATCCTACGAGGCAAGATGAACGACATCCACCTGGCCGGTTAAATCGCCTTGATAGTATGGTTTTAACCTCTGCCCATTCACTTTGAAAGTGTCTCCGTTGGCTTGATTCTGCAACTCGACTGCGCCGTGTGGAAAAACTTTGTGAACCAGAAATGGTCCCGACCATTTAGATCGTAACTTTCCTGGGAATAACCTCATCCGGGAATTGTATAGGAGGACCAGCTGTCCTTCCCAAAATTCATTTCTTCGTATTCTCTGATCATGCCATTTTTTTGTTTTTTCTTTGTACAGTTTGGCATTTTCATAGGCTTGGTTACGAAACTCTTCCAGCTCATGCAACTGAAGAATCCTCGAGCTTCTGGCTATCGATAGATCCATGTTCACGAATTTTTTCGCCCAGAAAGCTTTATGTTCTAACTCTAATGGTAAATGGCAAGCCTTTCCATAGACAAGTTGATATGGTGACATGCCTATGGGTGTTTTAAACGCTGTACGATATACCCATAATGCATCATCCACCTTGGTTGACCAATCCTTCCGCGACGAACTAACAGTTTTTTCTAGAATTTGTTTTAATTGTCGATTAGATACCTCCACTTGACCACTTGTTTGGGGATGATACGGGGTGGCCACCATGTGCTTCACATTGTATTTATGAAGGAGTCTCTCCATAAGGTGATTTAGGAAATGAGTTCCTCCATCACTTATCAACGCTCTTGGAACTTCAAACCTGGCAAAAATATTTTCTTTTAAGAATTTGACTACCACCTTTGCATCATTAGTAGGTAGAGCCACAACTTCAACCCATTTTGACACATAGTCCACTGTGACCAAAATGTAGTGCTTTCCAGAGGATGGTGGAAATGACCCCATGAAGTCTATCCCCCACACATCAAACAATTCAACTTCCAGCATGAAATTTTGGGGCATTTGATTCTGTTTCGAAATGTTTCCCGTTCTCTGACATTTGTCACATTCTTTCACCAGCTCTTGAGCATCTTTAAAAATTGAGGGCCAGTATAACCCCGATTGGAGGACTTTGGCTGCGGTTCGGTCACCACTGAAATGTCCTCCATATTCCGAATTATGACAACCTGTAAGCACTTTCCTCTGTTCCTCTTCAGGTACACATCTTCTGATCAAACCATCCACTCCTCTTTTATAGAGATAAGGGTCGTCCCATAAATAAAACCTGCAATCATGAACAAACTTTTTTTTCCTGTTAGAGTCAAAATCGTCGGGTATGATACCTCCGACCAAGTAATTCGCATAATCAGCGAACCATGGAACACCGGAAATAGCTAAAATGCGTTCATCAGCGAACTCATCCCTTATAGGGCGGTTATCTTCATTTTCTTCAATTGGTGACATTCGCGACAAGTGATCAGCCACGGTGTTCTCACATCCTTTCTTATCGCGGATCTCCACATCAAATTCTTGAAGAAGCAAAATCCATCTCAGGAGCCTAGGCTTCGATTCCTGTTTAGCAAAAAGATATTTCAATGCAGCATGGTTAGTATAAACAATCACTTTTGAACCCAACAAATATTGCCTAAATTTATCGAAGGCGTACACCACCGCTAACAACTCCTTCTCGGTGGTCGCGTAATTCATCTGTGCAGGGTTCAAAACATGACTAGCATAATAAATAACATGCAAAAGCTTCTCTTTCCGCTGCCCCAATACAGCCCCTACTGCGATGTCACTGGCGTCACACATGATCTCAAACGGCAGCGACCAGTCTGGGGCTATCACAATTGGTGCGGACACCAACTTATTTTTCAGGTTCTCAAATGCATCAGCACATTCCTTATTGAACACAAACGCCGTTTCCTTGACTAACAAGGACGTCAACGGTTTAGCTATCTTGGAGAAGTCTCTTATGAACCTGCGGTAGAACCCTACGTGACCCAAGAAGCTTCAGATACCTTTCTCGTTCACGGGTGGTGGTAACTTGGATATTACTTCCACTTTTGCTTGATCAACTTCGATCCCTTTGTGTGAGATTTTGTGACCAAGGACGATGCCCTCTCTCACCATGAAATGACATTTTTCCCAATTCAGGATCAAGTTACTTTCCTGACATCTCTGCAAAACAAGTGACAGGTTAGTTAAACAATCATCAAATGATGACCCGAAAACCGAAAAATCATCCATGAAGACTTCCATATGTTTCTCGAGCATATCCGCAAAAATGGAAGTCATGCATCTTTGAAATGTGGCTGGAGCATTACATAACCCGAATGGCATTCTCCTATAAGCAAAAACTCCGTACGGGCATGTGAAAGCTGTCTTCTCTTGATCCTCCGGCGCAACCGCGATTTGGTTGTATCCGGAGTATCCATCTAGAAAGCAGTAGTAATCGTGACCAGCCAATCTTTCTAACATCTGATCAATAAAGGGCAACGGGAAGTGATCCTTTCTGGTGGCTAAATTAAGTCTCCTATAATCAATGCATACCCTCCAACCAGTGACGGTACGCGTAGGAATCAACTCATTCTTGTCATTAGTCACCACAGTTGTACCTCCTTTCTTAGGCACCACGTGAACAGGGCTCACCCATGAACTGTCGGATATAGGATAGATAAGCCCATCATCCAACAATTTCACCACTTCCTTTCTTACGACTTCCTTCATAACGGGGTTCAGTCTTCGTTGGGGCTGCACAACCGGTTTATGGTCCAGCTCCATAAGGATTTTGTGCATGCAAACTGTAGGACTTATACCCTTTAAGTCTTCTATTTTCCAACCAATAGCACTCTTAAATTTTTTTAGAACCCCAATCAGTTGTTTCTCTTGGACACTTTTCAAACTAGAGCTGATAATGGCGGGACACTTTTCCTCGGTGTCTAGAAACACATATTTGAGATTTTCCGGCAGTTGTTTCAATTCCGAACCTTTAGGCTTTTCGTCATTACCCTCAAGCTCTATAGGTTGCCGTAAGTCCTCCCATCGATGTGGTCGGGATCCCCTTTGGAATGGTCGAGTGTCCAACATTTTGACTACCTCTCTGTCATTCTCATCTACTTCTTTGTCTTCCTTAAAGATTGACATGCTTAGCACTCTCTCCAGGGGCAGTTGGGTCACACTCTCCAAATGTTCGCTCTCTACGACCTGTTCTAGCACTTGTATGTTGCTGCTGGTGCCCCGATCCTGTTTATGCTTCATGGTATTACTACCATCAATTTTTAACTCCTCGTCATATACTTTCAAGGTCAGGGTGCCGCCTTCCATATCTATCATGACTCTCCCGGTTTCCAAGAATGGTCGGCCCAAAATTAACGGCATTTCTTCATCTTCCGGCATCTCTAGGATCACAAAATCAACCGGAAACACAAACTTATCTACCTTAACTAGTACATCTTGAACCACTCCATATGGCCGCTTAACTGAATGATCAGGAAACTGGAGGGTCATCCGAGTGTCTTGAACTGCACCGATATCCAACTTTTTGTAGATGGACAAGGGCATGAGGCTAATACTTGCTCCCAAATCAATTAAAGCTCTGTTGAATGACCTATCGCCAATAGTGCATGGGATAGTAACAACTCCACTGTCTTTCTTCTTGACCGGAATCTTCAGACCCTGCAAAATAGCACTACAAGTTTCCATTAGAATAACAGGTTCAGACTCACTAGTCCGCTTCTTAGCAATGATATCCTTCATGAATTTTGCATAGGTGGGCATTTGTTCTAGTGCCTCCAACAACGGAATGTTCAGCTCCAGCTTTTTAAACAGCTCCAGGAACTTCTCGAAATTCTTCTCTTGCTGTCCTTTCTTTTTATTTCTTGAGGGGTATGGTAGCTTGATCACTGGTTTCGGTTCTACCACTTTTTCTTTAGTTACCCGTACCGGTGTCACCACTTCTTCCTCGACTGTTTCATTCTCTTTAATTTCCAGCTCCACTTCAATCATCCGATCATTTAGTTCTGTTTCCTCTTCTCCTACTTCCTTGGCTTTTCCACTTCTTGTTACTACCGCCTTAATTTGGTGGTGATCCTTCGGATTTGGTACTGTGGCACTTGGAAGTGTACCCGGCGCTTGTGAACTTGCTAGCTGTTGGGCAATTTGACTCATTTGTACTTCAAGGTTCTTTATGGATGCTCCAGCATTCCTGAAGTTACTCCTTGTCTCTTCTTGAAATTGAGAACTTTGGGCGGCCATTTTCTCAATTGCCACTTCCCAATCTGCTTTTCGAGGCGCTTGTGGTTGATATTGAGGTTGGTACGGTGTCTGCTAGTATTGCTGTGGCTGAGGTTGATACGGTTGTTGGCCTTGAATAGGTTTTTTCACATTACCTTGTTGATCTTTCCATGAAAAGTTTGGGTGATTCTTCCAACCAGGATTATATGTGTTGGCGTAAGGATTGTTCTGCCTCAACATATTAATCTGTTCCACTTGCTCTTGGGTTGCTAAACAATGCATTGTAAAGTGTGGCCCACCGCATATTTCACAAGGTGCTGCTTGAACTGGCTCAACCTGTGCCACTGCCTGAGTTTCAACATTCATTTTCTTTAACCTTCTCTCTACCTCAGCGGTGATCTGATCCTCCATTTTAACAACCTGGTCTGCCAGCTTCAGATCAATCTTACCTTCCGGTTGGTTTACCGTGCGATCATACAACTCAAGGTGCTCGTTCGCGGCGATTGCTTCTATGATCCTTCTGATACCTGTGGCTGTTGAGAAGTTGGTTGAGCCACCGGCAACAGTATCTATGAGCTGTTTCGTTTTGAGTCGTAATCCATTCACAAAGTTTTGCATCTGCTCCATGGCGTCCAGGTTATGAGTAGGACATGCTGTAAGACACCTCTTAAACCGCTTATATGCATCCCCTAAAGATTCTCCTTCTTTTTGCTTGAAGTTGACAATGTCGTATCTTTTTCGGATGAACACTGAGGCAGGGAAATACTCATTCAGGAACGCAGTTTCCATCTCTTGCCATGTTGTGATACTCCCAGTGGGAAGCGAGTAAAACCATTCTTCTGCATCATCAGTGAGTGTGAACGAGAACATAACTAATCTCTTGGCCTCTTCGGAATGTCCTTCTATTTTCAGCGAGGTGGTGGTTGTGAGGAATCTCTGAAGATGTTTATTTGCATCTTCGTTGATTCTTCCGGCGAACGACTTGCTCTCCAACTGACGGATGGTGGAAGGGTGTAGCTGAAAATGCGCAGTAATCACCGGTTGATTCACAATGGTCATCCGGTTCGGTTGAGCATTGGCCCCTCCATAGTCTCCTAGCAGTCTTTCAGGCTGAGGTGGATTTCCAGCCATTTGAACAATCTCAGGTGGTGTCTCTCTCTCTCTTCGGAGTCGCTCTGCACGGATATAATTTCCTCTATTTCTTCCAGTCTTTTAACTTTAGCTAATCTCCGTCTTTCGTGTAATGCTCGTTCTGGTTCTGTATCAAAAGAATATTTAGCTGAGGCCTGACCTCGCATACACAATTAGACAAGCGTTAGATAATAAACGGATAAAAGTAATGCAGTAAACAATAAAATTTTAGTCGCAGAGCAACAAAATTTCTTTTGGATTCTAAAAACAATGTTAATTTGGCAGTCCCCGGCAACGGCGCCAAAAACTTGATCGGGAAAATAGCAAGTGTACTATTTTTACCAATTGTAGTAATAAGGGAAACGTCCCAAGTATCGATCTCGAGGACTGCGTAGTAATTAACGGGATTTTTAGAATTCAATTGAACAAAAGGTCTAGTGGTTTGTTTGGTAGCAGAGTAATATCACAGTAAATACGAACTTAATTAATTAATCTAAGAACAATGTTAGGGGAGTGGAGACTATACGAGTAAAGACCCTGTATGATTATTCTACTATACTAGTTATTAACCTTAATTTATCAGTTGGCCACTTTAGTTGCCTTAATTCCTTAATGGAAACCCTTTGATGATTTTCCTGTTCACTAATTCCTCAGTGTCCCTGAAAAACATCAAGCAATAATTCCGACCATAAAATACGTGATACGGGATATCCTCATTCCTAAGCAATATCAACCGTGATACTATTTTGCAAAAGAGTTAGGTTGACTTTCCAGACTAAGCCTAAGCACTATTCGAATTCTACTTTCCAATATGAATACGAATAAGATTAATGCAAAATCAAATATATTAAGGTAAAAACATAGTTCTCGTAGAATAATTAAATAAATGTCATTACATCGTATTAAGGACCACCCCCTAACAACTTGGGGGTTTAGCTACTCATGTTCTTGGTCAACATAAAAGTAATTAGAATTAAAAAGGAGAAGATCATTACAATTGAAATTGGGGGACTTGGATCATCAATTGCTTCCTCTCTTGATCGATCCTTTGTTCTTCCGAATTCTCCGGCTTCAGTTCTCTCCTTTCAATCCTAATCCAAAACGTGCCTCCTTTCTTTCCAAAATAAGGCTTAATATAACTCAATTCAAATTACATGATAAAATGTCTAAAATGCCCTTCAAAATGGCTTCCATAGTGAAAAATAATAAAAAACAGCATTTTCCTCATCAGTGGCCCTGACACGGGCCGTGTTGTGTGACACGGGTGGCCGTGTCAGGCTGCTGTAACTCAAAACAGAGAAAAAAGCATCAGGGGCTGCAACACGGGCCGTGTTGTGTGACACGGGCACCCGTGTTGCTCTTCTGTTTCCAAATCTTCTTTTCTCCTTTTCACCCGTGTCCTCCTGGCCGTGTCCCTCATGACACGGGCCGTGTTGTGTAACACGGGCACCCGTGTCAGGCCTCTGACCTGTGCTTTTTCGGCTTTTCTTTGTCTTCGAAACAGTACGGATGTCCGGCCACCGATTCCTGCCAAAAATACACTAAAAGAAACCAAATCAAACGCACCGGCGGCAAAAGCAATAAAGTTATTAAACTAAGACTCATGCGAAAACACTGTAAATAACTACGACAAAACAAACCAAAGACTAGAAAAACGGATAAAACAATGCGAAACCAACGACAAACATAGTTTGGAAAACACAACTAAAATCCGCCGATCAGTCATCTCCCCAGCTGAGCAATACACTGAAGTGTATGTTCATCCCCAGCACTGGGTCAAAGTGCGGTTTTCTCGTAGAAGGCTATTCGCAAGTGTCCAGCTTTAATGGTTCAAGACTGAAGTCTTCCAGCAGAATTAAAATTCCCCACAAAGTTGTAATCTCCTCAGCAAGCAGGATGATTCCTTCTTCCCCAGCAGAGCTGGCAAATCCCCAAAAGAGTCGAGTCCTTGGAAGTCGTGCGGACCATGATTGGTTTTCCCCAGTAGCGTGTTGAATAGCCGATGCTGTATTTTCCCAACAGAGTTGTTATCTCCAGGAAAGCTTCGCCGCGAAGGCCGTGCAGTTTATTTCTGCGATTGACATCGTTTCCCTCAGCAGATTATGGGTCGTATACCCGAACGAGCGGGTTCAGGTCCTTGTAGAACTTTGCTCCCCTGCAGCAGTCGACTGAAGATCATTTCCCTAGGCGGAATCTAATTGAGATTGGTGTGACTTCTTCTCATCGGCAGGATGAGTCCTTCCTCCACCAGAGTGGTTCTTTCTCCTTGACAGGAGGCTTTTTCCCTTCAACATTTATTTTGCTGATTGGGTCGTAGCATCTTGCATGATTGCATAGCATTTACCCTAAACGCGTAGCATTTCCACCGTGTGGAGCATTATGCCATGGTCAAACATCTGCATACGAAACATGAGTTAGGTCGTTACCGTTCTTGTTTTGCAGGCATTCCCCAGCAAGGTTGATTTCTCAAGATGATTCTTGAATTCCCCATCAAAGTCATTCCTCAAGATGATTCTTAAAATCCCCAGTGAAGTCGCCAGGGTTAATTGCTTAAGTTGATGCTTGGAATCTCCAGCAGAGTGTTTGCTCAGGATGATTCCTGAAATCTCCAGCATAGTTATTGGTTCAGGGTGATTCTTGAAGTCCCCGACGGATTTATTTGTCCAAGATGATTCTTGAACTCCTCAGAAGAGTTGATTCACCCAGAATGATTTCTGGATCCCCGAAGCAGAGTTACTTGATAGTTCTCCAGAATCCCCAACGGAGATGTGTCATCCCCAACAGATTTCTGAACAACAAAGTTGAAACTTCCCTTGAAGACTTGATGATTAAAGTCTGGCAACGGTGTCAAAACCCCGGACTTGCTGATGAAGTCTAACTGCAAGGTCAAAGCAGTTCTCCTAGCTGACACAGAGTGCCTGACGGCAAAAGATTGTGTATCCTTATTAACCCGTGAATGATTACAAATCCCATTTCAAGACTTACTGATGAAGTCTAACTGCGAGGTCAAAGCAGTTCTCTCACTTGATGATTAAATGCCCAATGGCATGATTAACTTGATTATTAAAAAAGTTCCTAATGACCTGATGAGTCCTGAGGAATCCTTCTGCCACAGTGTCGCAAAATGCCTGACGACAATATTAGCTATGTATCACCGGTTACCGAGTGACCAGTGAGCCCTTGATGATTTGAGGAAGAAGCTGCAGCTAAATCTGGTAATCATCCCGACGGAGATTTGAGAGTAGCCATTCACCAGTTCTCGAATAACCGGTGATCCCTTATTGACTTACTGATGAAGTCCGACGAAGATGTTGTCGACGTTCCTAGCGACATGATGAGTCCATAGGCGACGATAAGGAATGCTTCTGCTACGATGCAGAACGCCTAACGGCGTGATCAACCATCCATTTCCAGTTACTGTGTAACCGGTGACCCCTTGATGACTTGAGGACGAAGATCTACAGCAAAATTAGATGATCATCCTGACGGAGATTAGACCCTTCACCAATTACCGTGTGACCAATTCCCCAGCAGAGTTGTCGTGCAACTGTCATGCTCAGTTTTGAAGATGTTCCTACCAATCAGAGTATCATTTACTTGTACGGTTGGCAGATGATCGCGACTTTCTATGTCTAATACAACCTAACTGCAAGTGCACAGTCTATCGCATAGTAATAATAGATATCGATCCCACAGGGACTCGTAATCAAACTAGTGTTCTCGGGAGTTACTATGTTTAGCTAGGTAGATAATGTTTGAGGGAATAAGATTGTCACTAAAGGGAACTAAGAATGTTAATTAAAGTATAATTAATTGAATCGATATGCAGTATTTATGTTCTTCAGGGATTTGACAAGTTACCAGCCTACGAAATATTTTTCAGAGTTTATTTAAGCAGAAAATGGTGATCTGAAGACTCTCGCCTCACGATGGTTATTGACGCTAATCATAATTCTAAGGGCCAAACGTACGCTTTCGTGTCCCATTCGGGGTTAAAATTATTTTTTGGAAATCTCTAAGTTCTAATTCATTTTAAAGTGCTTTCGCTGTTATTAAAATGAATGACTAGTGTTTACTATCTGGTCTTGCCGCAGCTTTCGCTTGTTGGTTCGTACCTTAATTAATTTCCCACTTTCGTGGCAAAACTACTTTTAAATAAGTTCTCGCTTTCGCGACGAAGTTTATTTAGTAAATTAATTTTAAACACTCAGACCATAAACGACTTTTGAAAAAGACAATTTTCAACCGGTTATTATCAAATCCCTTTCGAATTATTACTACATATCGATTACTTAAATTTAGCTAGACATGGATTTGGGAAAGGTAAAACATAAATAAAAACAATAAATAATAGCATGCATCATAATAAAAACTGGAATTACGATTGAAATGAGAAACCTGTAAATATTCCAATTGGCCTTTGGGTAGATCCTCCACAGATGTTGGCAGGATTCTGGTCTCTGTGCCAATTTGATCGTACAACGGAAATAAAAATTACAGAAGGAATGAAAGGAATGCAGAAAAGAAAGGAGAAACAAATAAGAATAGAAAAACTGGAAAGGTTGCTCTGAAAATAAATTTGCAGCACTTCGTTGTCTGAATGCGGCTCTCTTTCTGAGTCCCCCTTCTTCCCCTTTTATAGAGATGGAATTCTAACGGTTATAACTTGAAGAAGGTGGACTTTGAGGCAGAATTATCAGGGAGTAGTGGTCCACCATTTGGGACTTGGAACTGCTTCTTTCACGTGCATTTGAAGTGGGGCGTTTTTGCCTGCATGACGGTCGTCACAAGGTGTGACGGTCGTCACCCGTGTGACGGTCGTCATGGAGCTGTGACGGTCGTCACAACAGCAAAATCAGCAGTCTGCGTTTTTCATGTTATTTTCATCCAGTTTTCGTCCATATTTCATCTGAGATTGCTTCTTTTCTTCATATTGCCTTGTTTAGACGTGATCATCAAATACCTGCAAAACATCAGACAAATAACACGGAAATAACCCAAAATCGGATCGAAAACAGTTAAACTTCAGTTGAATTATGCATAAAAATATATATACGATTTCGTGTTATCAAACTCCCCTAAGCTTGAATCTTTGCTTGTCCTCAAGTAAAACAGGAAAAAGTCGGCAAGGACGAGGCAGCTTCTTCGTTCACAAAGTTGGGAAAAACCGGGATTCTTAGTAAAAACAAAACGAGTGCCATGGCGACACTGGACTACAAGTCTTCGGAGGTCTCCTTCTTATGCAAATCGGTCCCAGTCATGCTACTGTAGCTTGGTGTCAAGGTTCTCGCGGCAAGTTCACCCTGTTTGTTCTAGCGCAATCACATTAAGCCCGTTGTCCATACACTTTCAAGGCAAGTCGACCTGTTAGTGAATATGATCTCATTTCTGTTTTGATCTTCTTCATAGATCATGAGCTTGTATCATTGATTTTTTCAATGAGTTTTCGTGCCGTTGGGCTAAATGCTCGGGTGAGGAGCACCTAACTTAGAAGGGAACGTGTCTTTATAATTTTTGGCTATCTAGCTTTCTTTTCATGATTTTTCATCTTTTTGGAGATCATACACTTATTTGCATCGGTCGCTCGCTTAGAAGTGTTTTAGGATGGTGCTGACTGCTAGTATAAACTACTTGGGGCTGAGTTTGCGTAGACACTTGAGACTTTGGTACACGTAGGTAGTGAAACCGACTCGCATAAACCGGAGATCTAAGGTGTCAAGACGGTACTGGTTTTGTTAGAATTGTCGTCTCCTCGGAGTTTCAAAACTTGGTTTGAACTTGGGTGCATTCTCGTGATGCTTTTGCTTTTGAGGAACGAACGAAAAAATTTGTTGTTTACGTCAAATAACGTGGGGATGTTTGCGTAACGGAAAAAGGATATATAAACGAGCTTTATTTGCTAAAAATAGAAAATGTTTAAATAGAAATTACGAAATTCAAAGTACAATGGAATGGGAAATAAACGCTCTGCTCCCACACTATCTCAATCAGTGTCCCCACTGATTTGAAAGAATGCGAGAGGGAGATACAACGGAAATGAAAGTACATAGAAACTAAAAATATAGTAAACAAGTAAGGAAAATGGATAACTAATCACGTCCCCTGCCTCGGTCACGTCCGCGCTCGCGTCCTCTGGCTCTGACCAGGGCTACTCGGTCCTCATAACTCATAGCTCCGGTGTGGTAGACATAGTCACGGAGTCCTTCGACCTGCAAGGTCAGATTCGCCAGGTTCTCTGTAATGGTTTCTTGGCCGGTTTGAAGTTGTTGCATTTGGGTCCGATTCCAAGCTTCGAACTGCTCTGCTCGCTCATTCTGCTGCTGCATCATAGCGAGTGTCTGGGCCTGCTGGTCGAGAGAGCGGCGGAGGTCCTCTTCTGAG
This sequence comes from Lathyrus sativus, assembly GCA_963859935.3. NCBI lineage: Eukaryota > Viridiplantae > Streptophyta > Magnoliopsida > Fabales > Fabaceae > Lathyrus > Lathyrus sativus. The sequence goes on along the minus strand of OZ012740.1, from coordinate 570,575,458 downwards.
TAGTCGGGCACTGGACGATGGCGGCGGCGGCGGGAGGATGTACCTTCGGAAGGAGGAGGCTGCGATGCCTCCGGTTGCTCCAGCCTGTCCAACTCAACTTGGATTTCGTCGTCAGAACCTTGGGTGTGGTCCTGAGTTGGAGCAGCGGCAGCAGGAGGGGCAGTGAGGTCAAATAACTAGTTGGTACGATCCTCTGGGTGTGTCCGGGTGCGTGATGGAAGGATGATGCTGCAGATGGTTTTGCCACGCACCACCGGATGGTACTTGCCGTCGGCTCTGGAACGGATAAGGTGAGAGGCTCTGCAGTGGTCGGTGTTAAGGAACACCGAGGGGATGGCATGGAGGTGCTGGAGGCGGTCGCCGAGGTTCAGCCCAAGTGCAATGGCAGTGACAATCCCGCCAAAGTAAAATGGCTTGGAGCCACGGTTACAGTTGGCCTGAATGTGGGCCAGGAGGAACGGAGCGGCGTTGATAGGCTCGTTGTTGAAGACGCAGTGGAGGAAGAAGAGCTCTTTCGAGTTCACCTTATGGTTGCTATCCCTGGCGAAGATTGTGTTGCTCAATGCTCGGTGGAAGTACCGGATGGTCGGGTTATGGATATGCGTAGCGTGTAGAGAGTCCCAACCATCGGCTTTGATGCCGGTCAACTGGTACCAGAGCGCGAAAGCTTCGTGCTGGAACTGATCGGTGAGGCGGAGGTGAGCATTGTCGCCTCGAGGGAGTTGTAAGATGGCGGCAATCTGGTTCTGGTTCACCTGATAGTTTGTGCCGAACATCCGGAAACATGCGACACCGGAGTGTTGGCTGAGGTCGCCGCTGGAAGTGACGTAGGTAAACAAACTCAGGAACTCGAGAGTGAGTTGTTCGTACGTCGGCAGTGGATTGGTGCATAGGTTCCAGATGCCGGCTCTTTGAAGCATCCAAGTGACGCCTTCAAGGAGTCCGAGCTCCGTGAGCGATGGAATATGTGGATAATGAGTCGGCTGTAGCGACCGTTGATGGAATGCGATGTAGTTGGCCCGCTGTCTCTCGCCAGAGTCGCCTTCGCTGAACACAATGTTACTAATGTCCGGGGTTTCGGTATTTCTCGCCATTTTTGGAAGATTGAGAGGGTTCTGAGGATTGGGGTTGTTCTGCGAAGTGGGAAAAAAAGTAATAGAAGTGTGGTAGGAAGTTGAGGTGGGAGTTGAAAGATATGCTGCAATGTGGGGGAAACGAAAAATTGGAGTGGGGAGGGAGTGCTGATGATTGGAAGTTGAAAGGAGGTGAGTGGGAAAGAAAACGCAACCCCTGTTATATCGGATAGCAGTTTTGGGTTCGTGACGGTCGTCACGTATATGTGACAGTCGTCACCCGCGTGACGCTCGTCAGGATCCTGTGACGGTCGTCACAGCAGCAAAATCTGCAGAACGCAGAATTTTGCTCTGAGGGTGTTCTTGCAGTGACTTTGAGGCCTAGTATTGATATGGCAATGTATTATAGCAGCCAATAAACAAAGAATAACGTAAAAACAGAATAATTGAATAAAGACTATAATTGAAATAACAAGAAATTGAAATGATTGTATGTAGTACATAAAGAAATTAACAATGCAAAAATCAAAACAATTGAAAACGGGCGGAAAGTAGAAAAACTAAACTAAACTAAATCTAATGCTAAAACTAGTATCTAGTCTTTTCGTGCCTTCAACTCATCGAACTTCTGTGCGTAGTAGTCGAGCTGGTCACAGACTAAGTCCATGAAGACTACTAGTTCGCTGTGTATGCCTGCGATGTCATCTTTTACAGTAGTCAGAGCTGCATCAACGTTGTCCAATCGGAGTAGAACAGTATCCATTTTGTCGGTGGTCTCCTCAGGGATAGGCTCGTGATAGGTGTTGTAGTGCGGAGGAGTCGTAGGGTCTAATTCAGCTTCTGATACAGCATCCTCATAGTACATATAGTCGTGTGCCTCAGAGATGTGGTCACTGTCGTACATATAGTTCTGTGGTGTTGACTGAGGTGAAGGAGGTCCCATAGGCCTATCCAATTCATAAAGCCAGTTGTTCTTGTTGTGGATACTTGTCATCTGATGATCAGGCAGTGTGAATAGCTGGACAGGTTTTTCATTTATGAGGTACTCATAAGGTCCAGGTCCCATAGTTCCTAAAATGCGCCTGTTAAAGCAGAACTGTATATTCATGGGTCGGATGGTGCCAAAACGAGTGCTTGCATTTAAGTGGAATCTAAGGCCAAGCTCGTGGGCAATCATTGTCACGAGGCCTCCTATAAGAATAGGTGATTGTGGTTCCTGAGTGAGGTGTCTGAAAGATCTCATCATGAAAGGCACTGTATTTACTGTACGTCCCTGGGAAGCACAGAACATGATGAATAACTCCTCTTTAGATACTGTGGTAATATTTTCTTCTTTCCCGAAAAGGGTGTGAGCTAGTATCTTATGGAAGTATCTGAAAGCTGGGTTATGAATATCATCATTATACATTCTGTCTGGTTCAGGGTGATAGTCGCCTGTGATTCTACCCCAAAATTGGTCGAGTTCAAAGTCAATATCGTCATCTTCTGCACTGATGAACACATGCGGTCCGCTAGGGAATCCTAGGAGGTTAGCTAGTGACATCCGGCTATGGGTTTGGTCCATTCCAAACATTCGAAAGGTAATCAGCTCTGTGTTGGATCCAAAACCATAGTTGGGTAGGTATTTGAAGGAAGTAAGGAATTCATAGGTGAGATCCTTATAGGTAGCAAAACGAGTTTTCAAGGCAGTGTTCTCCCAACCCAGTTGATTGAACAGGTATTGAATGCTATCTGTGATTCCTAGTTTATCCATGGTAGACTTATCATAATATAGCGTTAAGGCGATTTCTCTTTCAGTTAGTGCTACAAATCTTGCCTTTTGAGCTAGTCCTTGAAAATGAACCTTTGTGAAGTCGTACTTGTCATACCCCAAATTTGTCCTACCCGTATAACTTGCATTTGTATATCCATCCATCAACTGTTATCCAGAAAATTAAAAATATATAAATTGTGAGTTTGGATTGAACTGAATCAAATTTCATCTGGGGTGTGATGAGTTAAGAACGAATGCAGTATGTGTTGGGGACTTTTTGTGTTAACCCAAGCCTGGATTCAAGTTCAAGGTCAATGCAAGGGTGCTTTGGTTCAATAGTCTAATTCGTTCAAGATTCGAGGAGGGCTCATGATGGATTTTATTGTTGGGAGTTGATTCAAAATTTTGTTCACTTGGTGTGAAAGTTCAATAAAGGTATGTTCTAAATGAGAGAGTTTTCTTTTACCATACATGGAAGTCAAAGTTCAAGAGTATATGGAGGGTGTATTGATGATATTGAAGTCTATTCTTTTTATGATCATACTGAAAGAAGAATTCATGAATTAAATCAAAGGCCCATGGGGAAGCCCACCCTTATTATTAATTTCCATACAAATTTAATTCAATTGGAAATTATAATAACAAATTGCAACAGAGCCTCATCCAATGTTAAGAATTCATTGCAGTGTAAAAATCCACATTCGAAACATTGTTGTAGCTGTCTCCAAGTAAGTCCATTAAATTGTTGCAAATCAATACAGAATCATCAGGCATATGCTTTGAAAATTGAAAAAAAACATATAATAACTTCCTTAGTTTTGACTAACATCATCTAAAACTCCAAAACAAAAGATGAAATGTTGGTTTGGTACTCAATGTTGCACAATTCAAAGAATCTAAGATACAAGATTGTCGTTGAGGGAAAGTGAAGCTAGTTGATCCGCCGGGCTGTTGCCTTGTTGAGAAACATTTCTCAGCACATCCATGGCTTCAGCAACTTTAGCCTTGAGAGCATCGGGTGATTCAATCAGATGCAATACTTCAGGCTGGTCCATCTCCAAAAGCATGCCTGTCACCTTGGCTGCTGAATCATGTTCCAACTGGTCTACCAGGGGATACAAAGCCTCTCCAAGCGTCGTCCTCAACAGCTTGGCAATAATGCATTTACAGACGGAGAAGCTTCTTAACAGCAACAATCTGTCTTCTTCATCTCTTATGCAATCATAACAGCTTTCTGTGAATCACACCCTGAATACGCAGAAGCCACTCACAATCACAAGAGTTCCCTCTACACTTACAGATGGAGAGGCTCCATTATGCTCAACTTCGCCATCTACAAATAACTGCCAGATATCTCAACCAAACAGCCTGAAAAGAAATCAACAAGTACCGGCTACAATTGGCGGGATATTGGTAGCAGAGCCTGCCAGTAATTTGATACAAGACCTTCAGAGTAAGTCTAACATGCATATCAAACACGAGTTCTTGAATGTAAAAGAATCCAACCAGCTTCAAATAGTGGTGACACGATGTCATGATCAAGACTGTTCAAGCCCTCAATGCAGGATTTCAACTGTAAAAAAAGGGAAGACAACATGCCCTGCTACCAACATTTTTTGCCAAGAACCCACAGCCTTCACGTGCACGAAGCCGGTAATTCCATAACACGAGCTGAGCACACAACTTGCGATTTCCAAGCTAAACATCAAGGTGTGAAGCCATGTCTTGGGCAGGGAATTTATCTCATCCATGTCTGTTGCAGCACGCATAACATATGGCCCGTATAACCTGCAAAGTTAATGAAAAGCTCATGAGCAAATCCAAAACACAAAGGGCTAATTCCAAACAATCATGATCCATGCTAGACAACAATTCAATTTGAGAAATAGCACCAATGCTAACTAACAAAATCTTAGCTTCTTCATAGAAACACACTGTTTTGAGGAGGCTTAACCCAGGACAGATTCCATTGCTATGTCTTATCCTTAACAAGCCTCATCAAACCAACCAATAGACTATGGCTGGAGATAACCTCAGAACCAACGGCATATGAAATAAAAGGACCAAGTAAAGAACATAAAACAGAAACACCACCTTCATCGATCACAGACTTACGAGCAGTAGCATGAAAAGTCACAACCTGGTGAAGTTCCTTCAAAGCATGAGCACGAGCTTGACCCTTCACCTTCTTGAGTGTCTCCACAAGCTCAGAAGCTCTTCCTTGAACATCTTCGGACCGTTTCTTCATCAACAAACACTTCTGAAAGAACCAAGTGTAAATGAGTCTGTAAAGCACCAAGCAGCACCACCAGCAGCATTGACGTGTGGGATGTGAGCAGAATCTAGAACAACGGTAAAGTGAGCATGGTTATGAATGAACCAACACTTGTGAAGCAATTTCGGGATGAAACCGGAGCTGGAATGATGGACTGCAAAAATGCCCTGTCAAAGAGTGAAAGCGACATTATTAAAGCACAAGAGCTCCTTAAGAAAAAAGCAAGCAAGAGCAGAAATATTAAGTCAAAATAAGGTTGAAACAAAGCCATGTCATAGCAGTGAAAATCTCCAATTTCTCACAGTAAAGATTCAGGTTAAAAATATCAGTTATTTTCAAATAAAAAAATATGAAATCCAAAGACAAGAAAAATAAGATAGCAGAGGACAGCAAGGCCAGGTTTACTAAAATGGAAAAGACAAAATTTTAACATCAGAAAGTGATAGCAGGGGTGATACAAACATAGGCAAAACCCTAATCTCATGTGATATATATTTCGTGACTATCATTCAGAAAGGGGGCTGAGAGGAAAAAACCTAGAACTCTTGCTGCACAACCCCAAGCCCTTCCCCAGATTCATCTTCACTTTCTTCCCATTCAACTGTCATAAGACAAAACACCATAATCAATCGTTATAACACGAAAACACATATAAGGAACTGAAAAAAAAGAGATTTGAAAAAGGAACTTATCTGCCTTCAATCGGTAATCTGGCTACATCGGTGCAACAAGGAGCTTTGCATCATCCAAGCTCTTCATCACTAGCGTGAGAACCGGTCGGACTCGTTCTAGCTCTGTAAGTATTCCATTATCTTTTTTCTCCTCGTCTTCATGATTTTAAGTTATTATCGCTTCATTTTCTAATAATGAGCCTGCGAGAGGGAGGCGTTGTTTTGTTATGGATAAAAAGGAACCTCCGAACCCTAACAGCCAAAAACCCTAATCTGAGAGCAGCCTCCAAACCCTAAGGTTCAAACCTCTTCCCCTCCTTCCAAAAGCCCTTCACTCAGCCCTAATCGAGTGAACAAAACCTTCATCCCGTTTCACAAACAGAAAACCCAACAAACCCAACATCTTCTACCTCCCACCATTCAAACAAGTTCCTCCATTAACAAAGCTCTCAACCGAAACAACCATAAACAAACAATAGAAACACAAAACTCAGATTTCCATTAACAGAAACTCACATCCAAAACGCCTAAACCACTCGCTCACCTTCGAAAACCACACACAACCACGTTCCTTTCCCCATCAATCCACTTCTCTGATTTCTTCAAATCTTCGAACCCTAGACCCCCCAAATTTCCATCGTCTTCCTCCTCGCTTCCACTACCAAAATCAAACCCAACATCACTGATCGAAACTCCCTCCATAAATCTTCAATCAACAATACCCATAACTGAAACCAATTTCGAAATAGTTGAGATTGAGAGGCAAGACGAAAGAAGGGATTGAACTGATTTTGAATCGAACCAGTGAGCAGAAGAGAGTGAGATTGAAACATCTATGTACCTGAAATCGAGCAAATGGTGGTTTTATGTTGCGATAGCTTGCCGCAGTGACGATTGTTGTTTGACTCACGACGACATTGCTCATAGGTTGAAATTTGATTTCAATTTACAAACCCAGTTTATTGTGCTCTGTATTTTAGAATGATAGGATTTTTTTTAGGCGTGTTATTGGAAGTGGGTCTCGTGGCTCATTAACATTAATCAGTTAGTATTCCCCTTTCTTGTTTTTGCCGTGTGAAGTGAGTAGATGATGGGCCTTTTTTTAAGTCCATATGATTCTACCACCCCATGTTTTCAAACATACCCCTACCAGTTTTGTCATCATTTGTCTATTTTCTTTTAAGCAAAAAACTTGTTTATTTTAGTTGGTATTTAATTTAGGTATAAATCCTTTATTTTTATTTAATCTTCCATTAATTTATTTATAATATATCTTATTTTCAACTTAATGTCTTTTTTTTTTGTGTGTGTTGATTTCATTTGGGTCGATAACGAGACCACCTTCGATTCTCTGTCAAATTATTGATGAGAAATGAAGGATCTTAGACCGCTCTCTTTCGTTTTCCATTTTCGATTCATTTTCGACTTTATTTTCATTTCACTTCTTTTGGGTCGATGACGAGACCTCCGTAATTCATTACCAGTCAAATTATTGATGAGTAATGTTGGACCTGAGACCACCTATTTTCTCTCTTCATTATTTGTCCTGACTCGATTCAAAAACTTTGTCAACCGATTTTCAAAAATCAATTTATCTTTGTATTGAATTAAAAGAGGGGATTAAGTGTAGACTTTCTTCCTCTCCGAGTATTGGGATGCCCACTGTAGTGAGGGTGGTTCCGACACTCGTCTTTCAATACGAAGACGCTTCCCGTCCATTTTCAAATCTCATCTCTTTAAAATCATTTCTTTGTGTTGAGCTAAAAAGAGGATTGGGTGTAGACCCCTTCTTCTTCGAGCGTAGGGATGCCCACTGTAGTGAGGGTGGTCTCGATGCTCGTCTGTCAATACAAAGACCCTTCCAACATTTCCTCATAAAACCTCGGTCTCGTACCGAGTATACTTTCAGTAATAATATCATTTCTCTTTGTATTGAATTAAAGAGAGAGGATTTGGTGTAGACCTCTTCCTCTTCGAATGTTGGGATGCCCACTGTAGTGAGGGTGGTCTTGATATTCGTCTTTCAATACGAAGACACGCCTCCATCCACCACCTCTCCCTCTTCAACTTCCTTCCGCAATTTTCACACCTAAAACCTCGGTCCTGTACCGGGTGCATTTCCAAATCATTTTCACAACAAAAACTTGAATGGTCGTGGAGTGGTTAGGCGTAGGCCTTCTCCTATCCCGAGTGCTGACGTTTACCGTAGGGTTCTCTGTCGCAAAGCACTTACCATTCAAAACCAAAAACATCTTTAATAAGAGAACGAAGTTCTCTTTGCATTGAATTAAAGAGAGGGGATTGGGTGTAGACCTCTTCTTCTCCGAGCGTAGGGATGCCCACTGTAGTGAGGGTGGTTTCGACGCTCGTCTTTCAATACGAAGACGCCCTCGTTCGCCACACCTTTTTATAACAAAAACTTTGAGACAATGAATTGGGTACTATCCGTAGGGGTTACTATCCGAGGACCTGTCTCGCCCCTAAAAAAACAATCCAATCAATCAAACGTGACTTCTTGCCCCGCGTGGCGAAAACTAATCAATCTTTCAAAAGGATATGATACGTCCGTTCTACCGCAAACAGGTCACGCCTAAGTCTCCAACGAGCGAGCAGCAAAACACCTAACTGCTAGAATGCGCACGATAGCATCATCCATAAAAAACATCAACACACCGTAGGCCGAACTACGGCTGCTCTGATTCTTTACTTTTTCAAGTAAAGATACGTAGGCACAAGGGCCACAATCCTTGCCGAGCATATTCCCCCTATATCCGTAGCCCCGAACTACGTCGACTCTGACTTTCTCATACCTTTTGAGAATACGTAGGCATAGGACTGCGAAGTCCTACCGAGTCTGTTCTTTCTCTTTTTCCCCGTTCTCTCTTTTCTCCTAACTTTCCTGTTTCTAATCTTTCTTTTACTCAGTGAAACACTCTTCTTATAGCATAATGTTTAAGCAAATAAATTCACACATTCGACAAACAAAAGGTTCCCATCGAGTACGATGGATGCGAGGGGTGCTAATACCTTCCCTTCGCATAACCGGCTTCCGAACCCATTCTTGGTCGCGAGACCATCTTATACATTTCTTTCTTAAGGTTTTCTCGATATTTTCCTTTCCCCTCACGGGATAAATAAAGTTCGGTGGCGACTCTTCTGTCTATCCTTTTCGCCTCCCCGTCGTTGCGCGACGCATTTTTCGAGTAGCGACAGCTGGCGACTCTGCTGGGGAGACCTAGCAAGCCAAGCCTATTTTGTTTATCGTATTTGTGTTTTATTTGCTTTATTTGTTTGTGCTTTGTTCGCTAACTTTTGGGTTTATTTGGATGGTTTGTGAGATAAGGCTTTCTACCCGAGCTTTTAAGTACACACTAAGATAGGAGGTGGTTTCTTTCTGATTTGCGAGACTTAGGACTCGTTGAGTTGGATCGAATTCCACCGCTCAGATGAGACCCCGTTGAAATAATTATGTCTTACGTGTAGTCGTAATGACGTCTTTATTTCCGACGTGGGAGTCCGCGACTCTGAGGACCTTTGTAGAACCTTATTCCAAAGGTTGCTAAGACATGACTCTGTGTTCATCCTTTGAAGGGATTACCGTCTTACGAGTAGTCGTTATGATGGAAAACTTTCGAGGGCTAGTACATAGGACTTTGTTTAAAAGCCTTTGGGATACCCTCTTATAAACCATTAGACAACCCACCCGATGGGAGAAATGTTTTGTGTTGTTTTGCAGGACCAGTGATCTTGATCTCATTTTGTGCTCTTTATCATGTGCATTCATAAAACATTGCATTGCATATCATTTCTCGCATATCAAGGGACTTAAGAGACTGTGATTATCTCAGGTATTGGTGAATACAATGACTGACCAAAGAAAGCGAAGCACAAACTCCATCAAGTTTAGAGAACCAAAGCTGGAACTAATTCAAGACATTCTGATTGACGTACCAAAGGCTATCAAGATCAACTTTCAGGGGAAGTATGGGAAATTGCTTGATCTCCTCCATTCTAGGGTCGATACTTGGGCTTTGTTCGCTATGGCTCAGTTCTTTGATGCACCTCTCCGATGTTTCACTTTTCAAAACTATCAGTTGGCCCCTACTCTTGAGGAATATTCTCACATTTTGAACATCAAGATTAAGGACCAACCTATATACACAGGCTTGGAAGAAGAACCAAAGCCTCCTGCCATTGCTCTTGCCCTACGTATGACCAAAGAGGAAGTCAAAGAGGGTCTAACCAGTAAAGGGGGCGTTCAGGGTTTTCCATTGAAATTTCTGCTAGAAAAGGCTGCTCAATACAAGGTGGATGAAGATTGGGAAAAGTTCGGAATAAGCGTGGCTCTAATGATTTATGGGATTGTCCTCTTTCCAAATGTGGACAATTTCATAGACATCACTGCCATCGTTCTCTTCATGCAGAAGAATCCTATCCCTACACTCCTTGCCGATGTTTATCACTCCATTCATTGGAGGAGTGAAAAGAAGGCGGGAATGATCCAATGCTGCTCTCACCTGCTATACAAGTGGTATGTTTCTCATTTACCCAAGAAAGGGCCGTTCATGGAAAACAAGAAGAAATTAAAATGGTCTCAACGCATCATGTCTCTGGAAGCTAGTGATATTGCTTGGTACTCTCCTGAGTACTATGATGTGGAAATCATTTTCAGTTGTGGAGAATTCGGTAATGTACCTTTGATCGGTAGGACCGGTTGTATTAACTATAACCCAGTCATGGCATTACGTCAGTTGGGCTATGCTATGGAGGGCGAGCCCGAGGCAGAGAAGATTCAGAGTTTCTTTTTGCTAGCCACATCAGAGGACCCTGCGTTTGTCAGGAAGGTTGCTAAGGCTTGGGGTAAGATTCATACAAAGGGGAGAAAGGAGTTAAAAGCGAAGAATTGCGTGGCAAAGGAGCCATACAACCGGTGGTTACTAGCTAGAGTAGCTGAAAGATCGTTACCATTTCCCTTAGAGCCCTCTATGCAAGAAGCACCTCCTGCTCCCACTCATGTGTCCATAGAAGAATATGAAAAACTGAAGCTAATAGTGGAGAGATTGACTAAGGAGAACCAGGACCTTCAGAATGAAGTCCACCAAGCAAAGGTGGAGAGCGGCCAGTACAAAAGAAAGGTGGAGTTTGAACAGGATCAAGCAGCTGAAAGTAGCAAGAAGCTAAAATTAGAAACGGATCTGAGAGTCAGGTACCAACAGGGTTACGAAGGGGCTGACGCATCATTGACAACTCTCCGACAACGCCTAAAGGACACCAAAGCTTCTTGTGATAGGGCGTGGCACCTCTTCGAGATAGCCTCTGCCGAAAAGAAGGAAGTACGAGAGAATCTTGAGGCCGATATTGGGGATCTAGAAGAACGACTGAGAAATGCCTTGACCCTAGTGGAAAATGAACGAAGACTCAAAGAGGAGGCATTGAGAGACTCATATGTCACGTCTGACCTATGGAATAACAAATGTCAAGAATTGGAAACTGCCCAAGAAACAGCCCTTCTGTAGAGGAATCGTTTCGAGGCTTTGCAAAGAGATAGTGCGCAGTGGCTCGAGAAGGAGGCCCAGCTCAATGAGTTGTTGGACACCCATGTGGATTCCATTTGTTATTACCAGTCGACTCTAGATATGTGTCGTGCTAGGTACAACAATTTGGTGGAGCATTGCAACCTCATGATCCGTGATATCCCATGGAGGTTGGAAAGCGCCATTGAAGACTTGGAAGGAAATGATATCCCCCCTTCTGTTCACCACTTTATCCAGCTCTGCGACCAAATGGTTAGGAGGTTCATGTTTGAGACGAAGAAGCTTGAAGAACGTCTCCAAAAGAGAGAATTTTAGTTATTCAGTTATCTTTTGTAGCACGACTTGTAGTTTCGGCTTATTCAGCTTTTGTCTGTATGAATTTTTTCTAAAATTAATGCAAGATTGCTTCTTGGTCCAAATTGTGCATTTCTTTATTATTCAGTCATGATTCTATGATACCAATGATAATCACAAGCCTCGAAAGTCTCTCGAGCATTTTGCATACGTTTGCGCATTTTTTTTTTTTGCATTTCCTACAACCCGATCTTACACACCGCTTACCCCTTTCAGAAAGAGTAAAGCAAACTGACTTCACGGCATCGGTATAACACAAGGAATAGCCAGAAGAGAATCATGGATCAGATAGAGCAGGACCAGGCTACGATGAGAAGCGAGATGCTAGGCATGAAAACGCAAATGAATCAACTCATGGAGGTGATTCAGAATATGGCCAGAAGTCAAGAGGAGATGAGACAAGCAGCGGAGAGGAGCGCTAATCAGACTTTGGCTGGTGCAGTTCCCAATGCAAGTGGGGCAATTCCAATTCCTGTTGATGCCACCCCAACCCCTGTTGGGGCAATTCCTACTTCTGCCGGCGCCGTACCTATCAACACCGTCCCTCCGCCAGTCGGTACGACCCATCCTCATGGTACTACGATCCCAACACAAGTCCAGTACGACGATCATGAAGGTTTCTATGAGAATTCAGGTGAAGCATATGGACCACAGACTGCCGAATTAGAGAAGAAATTTAATGCTTTACAGGAGATGGTGAAGACATTGCAAGGCCCCGATGTTTTAGGACTGGATGCCGCTGAAATATGTCTTGTACCCGGAGTTAAGATACCTCCAAAGTTTGTAATTCCAACCTTTGAGAAGTACAAGGGTAACAGTTGTCCTAAGACCCACATAAGGTCTTACTGTAGGAAGATGGCCGCCTATTCTGATGACGAGAAGCTACTAATCCATTTCTTTCAAGATAGCTTAACAGAGGCATCCCTAGAATGGTATATGCACCTTGAACGATCCAACGTAAGAAGCTGGAAAGAGTTGGCAGACGCTTTCGTGAAGCATTATCAGTATAATACTGACATGGCTCCGAATCGTATGCAGCTTCAGAATCTGACTCAGAAGCCGAATGAGTGTTTTAAGGACTTCGCGCAGAGATGGAGGGGAGTAGCTGCAAGGGTACAACCTCCACTGATGGAGAAAGAACTGACAGACCTATTCATGGGCACGCTACAAGGACCGATCTTTGAACGGTTAGCATCCTCAACATCCACAGTGTTTTCTGAACTCGTTATGGCTGGAGAGAGATTAGAGAGTTTCATGAAGGCGGGAAAAATTCAGAATGCAGGCGGATCTGCAAGCGGGGTCAAGAAGCCTTATCAGGGCTTCGTTAAGAAAAAGGAAGGCGAAACTAGTGCAGTGTTCACCAATGGAAGGAGAACTCACCAAGGTTATCACCACATTGCTACCATCGCTCCACAACAACCACTTTCTATTCCGGCAAATCAGCCTGCGCCTCAGTAAAATCGACAACAACAACCCTATCAACCAAGACAAAATCAGTATCAAGGGCAGAGAAAGCCAGAAAGGAGGCTTGATCCAATTCCGTCCACTTACGCCAAACTGCTTCCGTTCTTGTTGAAAGCAGGTCTCGTTCAACTTAGGGAAATGAAAGATCCTCCGGCTGTTCTCCCCTACGGCTACGATGTAAATGCGAGATGCGAGTTCCACTCTGGCGCCCCGGGCCATAGCATCGAGAATTGTAAAGCTTTAAAATACATTGTGCAAAATCTTATCGACTCCAAAGCGATAAACTTTACCCGAAATACCCCGAACATCAAATCTAACCCAATGCCACCTCACCATTCAACAAACATGATTGAAGGCTCTAAGGGGATCCGATTAATTTCGGATATTGAGAAATTGAGGACCCCACTTTCCACAATTAAGGAGCAACTCTTGTTGAAAAACATTTACCCAGGATGTCCAATTGATTGCCATGTTTGCATGGACGGATCTCAAGGATGCGCTGAGCTGAAGAAGGGCATACAAGGCCTGATTGAGCAGGGTGTATTAGTAGCAGAACAACTATCAAAGATTGAGGAAGTTGCTACTCTTGAAATTCCGTTCGAAACATTGGAGATACCATATGATGATGGATATGAGCTTTGGATCCCAGTTAACAATTCGAACCGCACACCATTGACCATACCGTGCGATGAGGAAGAATGGGACAACGTGTATGGACGTACTCCGGTCCCACTGCAAATCCCGTATGATCCAGTTCAGATACCTATGTCTCCACCGTCAATGAACCAGCTTGTCATTTCGACCCCATCTCCTTTTCCGTACGAAAGCACCAAAGCTGTACCTTGGTTATACGATGAAACTGTTTTTCTCAACGGACAGAAGGTGGCAGAGGAAGATGTAATGGAAGAAAAGAAGACTGTAGGGAACATCGTGGGAACCGGAGGCGTCACTAGAAGTGGTCGAATATTCGCTCCGACTGCACCTCCTGTCAACAGCAGTGACAATACAAGGAAAGGTACTGCCGTACCAAGCACCAATGAACAGGGGCAGTCATCTAAACAGAAGGGCATCCCAAATGATGAAGCGGAGGAGTTTCTAAGAATCATTCAGAAAAGCGACTACAAAGTGATTGATCAGCTCAATCAGACGCCCTCAAAGATATCCATGCTGTCATTGTTAATGTGTTCAAAGGCCCATCCAGAAGCATTGCTAAAATTCTTGAAGGCAACTCATGTGCCAGAGGAGATATCAGTGGTGCAGTTTGAAGAAGTGGTGGGAAATATTGCATCAGGTCATATTTTGAGCTTTAATGATAGTGAATTACCTCCCGAAGGTAAAAATCATAACAAGGCCCTGCACATTACCATCGAATGTGTGGATGTTGTATTCTCTAGGGTGCTTGTTGACACTGGATCATCGCTGAATGTATTACCCAAAAGCTCGTTGTGCAAGTTGTCAATTGAAGGACTTGTGATGAAGCCAAGTCAAACCATTGTAAAAGCATTTGATGGAGCTAAGAGAACTGTGGTAGGCGAGGTTGACCTCCCGATCAAGGTCGGACCTCATACTTTCATCATTACATTTTACGTAATGGATATATACCCCGCTTACAGTTGCCTTCTTGGTCGTCCGTGGATTCATTCCGCGGGCGCTGTAACTTCAACCTTGCATCAAAAGATCAAGTTTATGATTAACAATCAGATGGTCATCATTGAGGGTGAGGAAGATGTTCTTGTGAGCCATCTTGCCTCTTTCCGCTATGTGGAAGTAGGAAATGAGGTGCATGAGACACCGTTTCAAGCTTTTGAAGTGATCAATGTTGAAATGATTTACGAAAAGCCAGCATCTTCAATAGTGACTTGGAAGGACGCGAGGACGGTGATAGAGGAAGGACATCCGCGAGGATGGGGCAGGGTGTTAGAATTGCCCGTCAACAAAAATGGAGCTGGTCTAGGCTACAAGCAGAAGAATGCAACTGATAAGGGCAAAGAGCTTGCAACTCCGTTGGTTTTTACTAGTGGAGGCCACCTTGTCGATGGTCAAGTCATGTTTTTGGAAACTGAAGCCGAAGATCATGAAGAGCTGTGTATGGTGTATCCTAGGGCGCCTAATCAAGTCTTGAACAATTGGAGAGTCGTCGAAATCCCCGAAGTTACTCTAGTAGACGAGTAATTCCCTTTTATTTTACCTAAAAAAAAAATCATATGCTCTGCCCAAGGCATATGGATCATGTTGTAGGGCCTTTTGCTTTTTAAAGCACAACTTATCATCAATAAATAAACTTTCGCATCCAATTACGCTCTCTTTCTTTCATTTTTACTTTTTTGCACATAAAATTATCTTTGAAAGACAATGTTTTGTTTTATTTTCCTTTTTCTGTTAACCTTTTCTAAAAATATAAAAAAAATAATAATAAAGCATGAAGTCATTCATCGTGCAGATCTTCCCTTGCTCCTGTCAATAACGACCCCGCTATGGTCCAATATGACTTTGATAACCCGATATACCAAGCCGACGAAGACTGCGAGGAAGATTGTGATCTCCCAGAAGAGCTAGCTAGACTATTGAAACAGGAGTCAAAGGTCATTCAGCCCTACCAAGAAGAGGTCGAAGTCATCAACATGGGAACTGAGGAGGATGCCAAAGAAATCAAGATAGGCGCAGCTTTGGAGTCAGAGATTAAGTCAAAACTGATAATACTGCTTCGAGAGTATGTTGACGTTTTTGCTTGGTCTTACAAAGATATGCCTGGTCTAGATGAAGAGATCGTGATGCACAAACTACCTCTCAAGGAAGGCTGCCCGCCGGTGAAGCAAAAGTTGAGGAGAACAAAGCCAGAGATGTCTTTCAAGATCAAAGAAGAGGTACAAAAACAATTGGACGCTGGTTTCCTGGCAGTATCCAACTATCCGCAATGGATAGCGAATATTGTCCCAGTACCTAAAAAGGATGGGAAGGTGCGAATGTGTGTAGATTATAGAGACCTTAATAGAGCGAGTCCGAAAGATGACTTCCCTTTGCCACACATTGATGTGCTAGTGGACAACACAGCCCAATTTTCTGTATTCTCATTTATGGATGGTTTTTCTGGATATAACCAAATTAAGATGGCGCCCGAAGATATGGAAAAGACGACTTTCATCACTCCATGGGGAACTTTCTGTTACAAGGTTATGCCATTTGGACTCAAGAACGCAGGCGCAACATATCAGCGAGCAATGGTCACTCTTTTCCATGACATGATACATAAAGAGATTGAGTGTTATGTAGACGATATGATTGTGAAATCCCAGACTGAGGAAGAGCACCTTATCCACTTGGGAAAACTATTCGCCCGGTTAAGGAAATTCCAGCTGAGACTAAATCCCAACAAATGCACTTTCGGTGTAAGATCTGGTAAATTGCTAGGTTTTATTGTGAGCCAGAAAGGGATTGAAGTCGATCCAGATAAGGTCAAAGCTATCCAGGAGATGCCGATTCCCAAAACTGAAAAAGAGGTCCGAGGATTCCTTGGGAGGTTGAATTATATCGCCAGGTTCATATCCCATCTAACGACCACTTGTGAGCCCATCTTCAAATTACTTCGGAAGGATCAAGCCGTGGTATGGAACGATAACTGTCAGAAAGCCTTTGAGAAAATAAAGGAATACCTACAAGAACCGCCGATCTTGATGCCTCCGGTGCCCGGACGACCCCTGATCATGTACCTGACTGTGTTAGAGGGATCCATGGGATGCGTATTAGGACAACATGATGAAACCGGCAGGAAAGAGCACGCAATCTATTACCTCAGCAAGAAGTTTAATGACTGTGAAACGAGATATTCGATGCTCGAGAAGACATGCTGCGCATTGGCTTGGGCAGCAAAACGTTTGAGACAATATATGCTCACCCATACGACTTTGTTGATCTCCAAAATGGATCCCGTCAAATACATATTCGAGAAGCCCGCTCTCACTGGGCGGGTAGCTCGTTGGCAAATGGTGTTAACAGAGTATGACATCCAGTATGTTACACAGAAAGCTATCAAAGGGAGTGTGCTCTCTGAATACCTTGCCCACCAACCTATGGACAACTACCAGTCTATGCGTTTCGATTTCCCCGACGAAGACGTCATGTTTGCCAGAGATTATGCCACACCAGACCCAAATGAGGGACCCGAACCAGGATCGCGATGGACGCTCGTGTTCGATGGTGCCGCAAATGCCAAAGGTTGTGGAATTGGGGCAATCATCACTTCTCCAACTGGCTTTCATCTGCCATTCACCGCCAGATTATGCTTTAAGTGTACTAACAACATGGCCGAATATGAAGCTTGTATTTTCGGAATTGAAGCTGCCATTGATAACAGAATCAAGGTTCTAGAAGTCTATGGAGATTCCGCGCTTGTCATATGCCAGATTAAAGGGGAGTATGAAACACTGGACCTCAAGTTAATTCCTTACAGAGATCATGTCTTGAAGTTAATCACGTACTTTGATGAGATCACTTTCCATCACATTCCCAGAGGAGAAAATCAGTTGGCTGACGCTCTAGCAACACTAGCATCTATGTTTCAAGTCAAGTGGGAGAATGAGGCGCCATCCATCCGTTTAGAATATTTAGACGAACCCGCTTATTGCCTAGCGGCCGAGGAGGAGGAAGCTAAAACTGATAATCATCCTTGGTTCTATGATATCAAACGATACCTAGAGACACAAGAATATCCAGAAGGTGTAACTATCACTGACAAGAAGTATCTCAGAAAGCTCTCCTCAAAGTTCTTCCTCAGTGGTGACGTGCTATACAAGCGAAATTACGATTCAGTTCTACTCAGATGCGTGGATAAACACGAGGCAGAACGTATCATAAATGAGATGCATGAAGGATCTTTTGGGACACATGCTAGTGGTCACACTATGGTTAAAAAGATTTTGAGGGCGGGATACTATTGGATGACGATGGAAACGGATTGTTGTCTCCATGTCCAGTCATGCCACAAGTGCCAAATTTACGCAGACAAGGTCCATACTTCACCACTCCCTCTGAATGTTTTGACTACGCCTTGGCCCTTCGCTATGTGGGGTATAGATGTAATCGGACGCATCGAGCCAACCGCTTCAAATGGGCACCGTTTTATCTTAGTGGCCATCGATTACTTTACCAAATGGGTAGAAGCGGCGTCCTATGCCAACGTCACTAAGCAAGTGGTGACTCGCTTCATCAAAAAAGAGATTATTTGTCGATATGGAATCCCGAACAAGATCATTACAGACAATGGATCAAACCTCAACAATAAGATGATGAAAGAGTTGTGTGAAAATTTCAAAATTGAACACCACAATTCAACACCTTATCGCCCTAAAATGAACGGAGCTGTTGAGGCGGCAAATAAGAACATTAAGAAAATCGTCCAGAAGATGGTGAAGACTTACAAAGATTGGCACGAGATGTTGCCGTTCGCGTTGCATGGCTACCGCACCTCAGTGCGCACTTCCACAGGGGCAACCCCGTTTTCTCTCGTATATGGCATGGAAGCAGTATTACCCATTGAAGTAGAGATTCCCTCCTTAAGGATTTTAGCAGACGTCAAGCTAGATGAGGCCGAATGGATACAAGCCAGACTTGACCAACTCAATCTCATCGACGAGAAACGCATGACGGCCATCTGTCATGGACAATTATACCAAAAACGATTGAAAAGGGCCTTTGATAAGAAGGTTCGCCCACGACACATCCAAGCAGGAGATTTGGTGCTAAGGAAAATTCAGCCAACTCACGTCGATCCAAGGGGAAAATGGGCACCAAACTATGAGGGTCCGTATGTAGTAAAGAAGGTTTTCTCCGGAGGGGCCTTGATCCTGTCAACCATGGATGGTGACGATCTCTCATCCCCTGTGAATGCAGATGCAGTTAAAAAATATTATGCCTAAAAGATAGACCCGGTGGACCCAAAAAGAAAATCCACGCAAAAATGGGCGTCCTGGTGGACCATAAAAATGGTTCAGGCAAAATTAGGGACTAGAAAAAAGGAGTATCCTGATAGGCTGAAAACCTGAAAAGGCGGCCTAGGCAAAAGTTAGGGATTCAAAAAGGCAGAACTGCATCTTGAAAAGACGTATGAACTATTCCTCGTAACCATCAAGCTCTCGACTGAGAAAGGTCAATTCGATTCTGGCGCTCGAAGGCAAGTCATGAGGGGTCTTCAGAGACATATGGGCCATAGCAGATTTGAAACTTGGCAGGGACCATTTTCAATATTGTCTTAGTTTTTATATTTTCTTTCGAAGGCAGTTACCTCTTTTAGGAATTGCCTCCTTTGTAATTTTCCCATTTATGGGTTTTCATCAATAAAATTACTTTCATCAAAGCTTTTTCTGTTTTTATTTACCGTTTGGTTGCAAGTTTCATTTATTTGATGATAGGTTTTGCATATAATGACATTATGGTAAATTAGACTAAGGGATAACTTACCCTCTTGAGATAACTAAAGGGTGACCATGACTCTAAGGAATACGCAGGAACATCATTCTAAATCTTGTAACAACTTGACTGACAAGGTCGTCAAACCCGGCAGAGCAGGCCATGAGCTGAAAATCTCAACGCATCCAAGTTCTTTGTACATCATAAATAGATGATGTCGGGAAGTCAGGCTTATCGTTCATTTTTCCACCACCAAAGTCCGCCATGTCGGCACCTGTATTTCCATTGCCCGTCCGCAATCATACGCGTCATACGCATCGCATTCGACATCATAAGCATCTTGCTTCATAAGCATCTTGCATCATATACATACCTATGATTACATCATACTTTCCTCAGCTCTTGCATCACCGCGTGTTAGCATTTGCATTTGCATCTCCATTCGTTATGGAACATCATTATCATCAAGCATTTACATATACGAGATCAGATCCAGGATCAATTTCGAAGATTTTCAAGATCCTAATCAGCCTAGTCAGGGGCATCTTTTCAAGACCATGGGCGTATTGCATGATGTATTGCAACCTCGTGGTTAATCAGACCTTCAAAATCAACGTTCAGCCCAGACAGGGGCATCTCCAGTAAATCTATGGGTGATCCCCAATGAATTGTCTCCAGCAGACTTCAGCGATAAGTGGCAATCTCTTCAGAGAAGCTTATCCATCTTCAGTGATAAGTGGCAATCTCTTCAGAGAAGCTTATCCATCTTCAGTGATAAGTGGCAATCTCTTCAGAGAAGCTTATCCATCTTCAGTGATAAGTGGCAATCTCTTCAGAGAAGCTTATCCATCTTCAGTGATAAGTGGCAATCTCTTCAGAGAAGCTTATCCATCTTCAGTGATAAGTGGCAATCTCTTCAGAGAAGCTTATCCATCTTCAGTGATAAGTGGCAATCTCTTCAGAGAAGCTTATCCATCTTCAGTGATAAGTGGCAATCTCTTCAGAGAAGCTTATCCATCTTCAGTGATAAGTGGCAATCTCTTCAGAGAAGCTTATCCATCTTCAGTGATAAGTGGCAATCTCTTCAGAGAAGCTTATCCATCTTCAGTGATAAGTGGCAATCTCTTCAGAGAAGCTTATCCATCTTCAGCGATAAGTGGCAATCTCTTCAGAGAAG
The DNA here is from genome assembly GCA_963859935.3 of Lathyrus sativus. Classification (NCBI taxonomy): domain Eukaryota; kingdom Viridiplantae; phylum Streptophyta; class Magnoliopsida; order Fabales; family Fabaceae; genus Lathyrus; species Lathyrus sativus. The sequence continues at coordinate 570,554,755 of OZ012740.1, read as the reverse complement.
CTTATCCATCTTCAGTGATAAGTGGCAATCTCTTCAGAGAAGCTTATCCATCTTCAGTGATAAGTGGCAATCTCTTCAGAGAAGCTTATCCATCTTCAGTGATAAGTGGCAATCTCTTCAGAGAAGCTTATCCATCTTCAGTGATAAGTGGCAATCTCTTCAGAGAAGCTTATCCATCTTCAGTGATAAGTGGCAATCTCTTCAGAGAAGCTTATCCATCTTCAGTGATAAGTGGCAATCTCTTCAGAGAAGCTTATCCATCTTCAGTGATAAGTGGCAATCTCTTCAGAGAAGCTTATCCATCTTCAGCGATAAGTGGCAATCTCTTCAGAGAAGCTTATCCATCTTCAGTGATAAGTGGCAATCTCTTCAGAGAAGCTTATCCATCTTCAGTGATAAGTGGCAATCTCTTCAGAGAAGCTTATCCATCTTCAGTGGTAAGTGGCAATCTCTTCAGAGAAGCTTATCCATCTTCAGCGATAAGTGGCAATCTCTTCAGAGAAGCTTATCCATCTTCAGTGATAAGTGGCAATCTCTTCAGAGAAGCTTATCCATCTTCAGTGATAAGTGGCAATCTCTTCAGAGAAGCTTATCCATCTTCAGTGATAAGTGGCAATCTCTTCAGAGAAGCTTATCCTCCTATCATCCTTTTGGTGTCATGACTAGCGTGTTTTCCATTATCCTTTCGGTAATGGACTCCTTGCATCCTTTTAGTGTTAGGGTTGATTGTGCTTTGCTCTATTATCATTTTGGAGGTAGCAGTTGTGTGTGTTTCATCCCATCATCCTTTTTGGTGATGACAACTTTTGCCGATTATTTACAGTTCACTCATGGGTTTACATTTTCCGGTATTTCAATTCCCAAGTACACCTTTTGTTTTCGGACAAATTCAGGGTCTTTCTTTATATCCAATTGACTTCTACCACGGGAGAATGAACGTTGCAGCAATTCATTTCCCTAGCTTTAAGCCAATTAGATAGGGGCATCTGTCATACCCCAAATTTGTCCTACCCGTATAACTTGCATTTGTATATCCATCCATCAACTGTTATCCAGAAAATTAAAAATATATAAATTGTGAGTTTGGATTGAACTGAATCAAATTTCATCTGGGGTGTGATGAGTTAAGAACGAATGCAGTATGTGTTGGGGACTTTTTGTGTTAACCCAAGCCTGGATTCAAGTTCAAGGTCAATGCAAGGGTGCTTTGGTTCAATAGTCTAATTCGTTCAAGATTCGAGGAGGGCTCATGATGGATTTTATTGTTGGGAGTTGATTCAAAATTTTGTTCACTTGGTGTGAAAGTTCAATAAAGGTATGTTCTAAATGAGAGAGTTTTCTTTTACCATACATGGAAGTCAAAGTTCAAGAGTATATGGAGGGTGTATTGATGATATTGAAGTCTATTCTTTTTATGATCATACTGAAAGAAGAATTCATGAATTAAATCAAAGGCCCATGGGGAAGCCCACCCTTATTATTAATTTCCATACAAATTTAATTCAATTGGAAATTATAATAACAAATTGCAACAGAGCCTCATCCAATGTTAAGAATTCATTGCAGTGTAAAAATCCACATTCGAAACATTGTTGTAGCTGTCTCCAAGTAAGTCCATTAAATTGTTGCAAATCAATACAGAATCATCAGGCATATGCTTTGAAAATTGAAAAAAAACATATAATAACTTCCTTAGTTTTGACTAACATCATCTAAAACTCCAAAACAAAAGATGAAATGTTGGCTTGGTACTCAATGTTGCACAATTCAAAGAATCTAAGATACAAGATTGTCGTTGAGGGAAAGTGAAGCTAGTTGATCCGCCGGGCTGTTGCCTTGTTGAGAAACATTTCTCAGCACATCCATGGCTTCAACAACTTTAGCCTTGAGAGCATCGGGTGATTCAATCAGATGCAATACTTCAGGCTGGTCCATCTCCAAAAGCATGCCTGTCACCTTGGCTGCTGAATCATGTTCCAACTGGTCTACCAGGGGATACAAAGCCTCTCCAAGCGTCGTCCTCAACAGCTTGGCAATAATGCATTTACAGACGGAGAAGCTTCTTAACAGCAACAATCTGTCTTCTTCATCTCTTATGCAATCATAACAGCTTTCTGTGAATCACACCCTGAATACACAGAAGCCACTCACAATCACAAGAGTTCCCTCTACACTTACAGATGGAGAGGCTCCATTATGCTCAACTTCGCCATCTACAAATAACTGCCAGATATCTCAACCAAACAGCCTGAAAAGAAATCAACAAGTACCGGCTACAATTGGCGGGATATTGGTAGCAGAGCCTGCCAGTAATTTGATACAAGACCTTCAGAGTAAGTCTGACATGCATATCAAACACGAGTTCTTGAATGTAAAAGAATCCAACCAGCTTCAAATAGTGGTGACACGATGTCATGATCAAGACTGTTCAAGCCCTCAATGCAGGATTTCAACTGTAAAAAAAGGGAAGACAACATGCCCTGCTACCAACATTTTTTGCCAAGAACCCACAGCCTTCACGTGCACGAAGCCGGTAATTCCATAACACGAGCTGAGCACACAACTTGCGATTTCCAAGCTAAACATCAAGGTGTGAAGCCATGTCTTGGGCAGGGAATTTATCTCATCCATGTCTGTTGCAGCACGCATAACATATGGCCCGTATAACCTGCAAAGTTAATGAAAAGCTCATGAGCAAATCCAAAACACAAAGGGCTAATTCCAAACAATCATGATCCATGCTAGACAACAATTCAATTTGAGAAATAGCACCAATGCTAACTAACAAAATCTTAGCTTCTTCATAGAAACACACTGTTTTGAGGAGGCTTAACCCAGGACAGATTCCATTGCTATGTCTTATCCTTAACAAGCCTCATCAAACCAACCAATAGACTATGGCTGGAGATAACCTCAGAACCAACGGCATATGAAATAAAAGGACCAAGTAAAGAACATAAAACAGAAACACCACCTTCATCGATCACAGACTTACGAGCAGTAGCATGAAAAGTCACAACCTGGTGAAGTTCCTTCAAAGCATGAGCACGAGCTTGACCCTTCACCTTCTTGAGTGTCTCCACAAGCTCAGAAGCTCTTCCTTGAACATCTTCGGACCGTTTCTTCATCAACAAACACTTCTGAAAGAACCAAGTGTAAATGAGTCTGTAAAGCACCAAGCAGCACCACCAGCAGCATTGACGTGTGGGATGTGAGCAGAATCTAGAACAACGGTAAAGTGAGCATGGTTATGAATGAACCAACACTTGTGAAGCAATTTCGGGATGAAACCGGAGCTGGAATGATGGACTGCAAAAATGCCCTGTCAAAGAGTGAAAGCGACATTATTAAAGCACAAGAGCTCCTTAAGAAAAAAAGCAAGCAAGAGCAGAAATATTAAGTCAAAATAAGGTTGAAACAAAGCCATGTCATAGCAGTGAAAATCTCCAATTTCTCACAGTAAAGATTCAGGTTAAAAATATCAGTTATTTTCAAATAAAAAAATATGAAATCCAAAGACAAGAAAAATAAGATAGCAGAGGACAGCAAGGCCAGGTTTACTAAAATGGAAAAGACAAAATTTTAACATCAGAAAGTGATAGCAGGGGTGATACAAACATAGGCAAAACCCTAATCTCATGTGATATATATTTCGTGACTATCATTCAGAAAGGGGGCTGAGAGGAAAAAACCTAGAACTCTTGCTGCACAACCCCAAGCTCTTCCCCAGATTCATCTTCACTTTCTTCCCATTCAACTGTCATAAGACAAAACACCATAATCAATCGTTATAACACGAAAACACATATAAGGAACTGAAAAAAAAGAGATTTGAAAAAGGAACTTATCTGCCTTCAATCGGTAATCTGGCTACATCGGTGCAACAAGGAGCTTTGCATCATCCAAGCTCTTCATCACTAGCGTGAGAACCGGTCGGACTTGTTCTAGCTCTGTAAGTATTCCATTATCTTTTTTCTCCTCGTCTTCATGATTTTAAGTTATTATCGCTTCGTTTTCTAATAATGAGCCTGCGAGAGGGAGGCGTTGTTTTGTTATGGATAAAAAGGAACCTCCGAACCCTAACAGCCAAAAACCCTAATCTGAGAGCAGCCTCCAAACCCTAAGGTTCAAACCTCTTCCCCTCCTTCCAAAAGCCCTTCACTCAGCCCTAATCGAGTGAACAAAACCTTCATCCCGTTTCACAAACAGAAAACCCAACAAACCCAACATCTTCTACCTCCCACCATTCAAACAAGTTCCTCCATTAACAAAGCTCTCAACCGAAACAACCATAAACAAACAATAGAAACACAAAACTCAGATTTCCATTAACAGAAACTCACATCCAAAACGCCTAAACCACTCGCTCACCTTCGAAAACCACACACAACCACGTTCCTTTCCCCATCAATCCGCTTCTCTGATTTCTTCAAATCTTCGAACCCTAGACCCCCCAAATTTCCATCGTCTTCCTCCTCGCTTCCACTACCAAAATCAAACCCAACATCACTGATCGAAACTCCCTCCATAAATCTTCAATCAACAATACCCATAACTGAAACCAATTTCGAAATAGTTGAGATTGAGAGGCAAGACGAAAGAAGGGATTGAACTGATTTTGAATCGAACCAGTGAGCAGAAGAGAGTGAGATTGAAACATCTATGTACCTGAAATCGAGCAAATGGTGGTTTTATGTTGCGATAGCTTGCCGCAGTGACGATTGTTGTTTGACTCACGACGACATTGCTCATAGGTTGAAATTTGATTTCAATTTACAAACCCAGTTTATTGTGCTCTGTATTTTAGAATGATAGGATTTTTTTTAGGCGTGTTATTGGAAGTGGGTCTCGTGGCTCATTAACATTAATCAGTTAGTATTCCCCTTTCTTGTTTTTGCCGTGTGAAGTGAGTAGATGATGGGCCTTTTTTTAAGTCCATATGATTCTACCACCCCATGTTTTCAAACATACCCCTACCAGTTTTGTCATCATTTGTCTATTTTCTTTTAAGCAAAAAACTTGTTTATTTTAGTTGGTATTTAATTTAGGTATAAATCCTTTATTTTTATTTAATCTTCCATTAATTTATTTATAATATATCTTATTTTCAACTTAATGTCTTTTTTTTTTTGTGTGTGTTGATTTCATTTGGGTCGATAACGAGACCACCTTCGATTCTCTGTCAAATTATTGATGAGAAATGAAGGATCTTAGACCGCTCTCTTTCGTTTTCCATTTTCGATTCATTTTCGACTTTATTTTCATTTCACTTCTTTTGGGTCGATGACGAGACCTCCGTAATTCATTACCAGTCAAATTATTGATGAGTAATGTTGGACCTGAGACCACCTATTTTCTCTCTTCATTATTTGTCCTGACTCGATTCAAAAACTTTGTCAACCAATTTTCAAAAATCAATTTATCTTTGTATTGAATTAAAAGAGGGGATTAAGTGTAGACTTTCTTCCTCTCCGAGTATTGGGATGCCCACTGTAGTGAGGGTGGTTCCGACACTCGTCTTTCAATACGAAGACGCTTCCCGTCCATTTTCAAATCTCATCTCTTTAAAATCATTTCTTTGTGTTGAGCTAAAAAGAGGATTGGGTGTAGACCCCTTCTTCTTCGAGCGTAGGGATGCCCACTGTAGTGAGGGTGGTCTCGATGCTCGTCTGTCAATACAAAGACCCTTCCAACATTTCCTCATAAAACCTCGGTCTCGTACCGAGTATACTTTCAGTAATAATATCATTTCTCTTTGTATTGAATTAAAGAGAGAGGATTTGGTGTAGACCTCTTCCTCTTCGAATGTTGGGATGCCCACTGTAGTGAGGGTGGTCTTGATATTCGTCTTTCAATACGAAGACACGCCTCCATCCACCACCTCTCCCTCTTCAACTTCCTTCCGCAATTTTCACACCTAAAACCTCGGTCCTGTACCGGGTGCATTTCCAAATCATTTTCACAACAAAAACTTGAATGGTCGTGGAGTGGTTAGGCGTAGGCCTTCTCCTATCCCGAGTGCTGACGTTTACCGTAGGGTTCTCTGTCGCAAAGCACTTACCATTCAAAACCAAAAACATCTTTAATAAGAGAACGAAGTTCTCTTTGCATTGAATTAAAGAGAGGGGATTGGGTGTAGACCTCTTCTTCTCCGAGCGTAGGGATGCCCACTGTAGTGAGGGTGGTTTCGACGCTCGTCTTTCAATACGAAGACGCCCTCGTTCGCCACACCTTTTTATAACAAAAACTTTGAGACAATGAATTGGGTACTATCCGTAGGGGTTACTATCCGAGGACCTGTCTCGCCCCTAAAAAAACAATCCAATCAATCAAACGTGACTTCTTGCCCCGCGTGGCGAAAACTAATCAATCTTTCAAAAGGATATGATACGTCCGTTCTACCGCAAACAGGTCACGCCTAAGTCTCCAACGAGCGAGCAGCAAAACACCTAACTGCTAGAATGCGCACGATAGCATCATCCATAAAAAACATCAACACACCGTAGGCCGAACTACGGCTGCTCTGATTCTTTACTTTTTCAAGTAAAGATACGTAGGCACAAGGGCCACAATCCTTGCCGAGCATATTCCCCCTATATCCGTAGCCCCGAACTACGTCGACTCTGACTTTCTCATACCTTTTGAGAATACGTAGGCATAGGACTGCGAAGTCCTACCGAGTCTGTTCTTTCTCTTTTTCCCCGTTCTCTCTTTTCTCCTAACTTTCCTGTTTCTAATCTTTCTTTTACTCAGTGAAACACTCTTCTTATAGCATAATGTTTAAGCAAATAAATTCACACATTCGACAAACAAAAGGTTCCCATCGAGTACGATGGATGCGAGGGGTGCTAATACCTTCCCTTCGCATAACCGGCTTCCGAACCCATTCTTGGTCGCGAGACCATCTTATACATTTCTTTCTTAAGGTTTTCTCGATATTTTCCTTTCCCCTCACGGGATAAATAAAGTTCGGTGGCGACTCTTCTGTCTATCCTTTTCGCCTCCCCGTCGTTGCGCGACGCATTTTTCGAGTAGCGACAGTACTCGGCCATACTCGCAGGTAAGTCGGAGAAAACAGGAGGAATGTTTTGAAGACTTTTAAAATCCTGAAAAGTTTAAAACAGAAGTTTGAAGTCAGGATTTTTAAAAACAAAAAGCGGTAAAAACAAAAGACAAAAAGAAAAATAAAATAGAAATATGAAAATAAACGAAAGTAGAAAGTAGTAGTAATTATAAGTTTAGAATTTTTGTTAAATTTTCAAAGTAAAGTTTTAAATAAAAATGAAATACAGTAACGAGGAAAAATGCGGGAAAAGTTGGGTTGCCTCCCAGTAAGCGTTGTTTTTAACGTCTAAAGCTTGACGATAGCTTGGAGACAAGCTATTCGGGTGTTTGAGCTGGAAGCTCAAGCAATGCTATACTGCAGACTTGAGGGTTGTTTTCGTTCTTATTATAATGTTTTAGACGTTGCCCGTTTACGATAAACGGTGCATTCGTCTTATCGGTAATTTCAACAGCTCCACTCTGAAGTACTTTAGTCACTTCATAAGGTCCAGACCACCTAGATTTTAGTTTACCTGGGAAGAGTTTTAATCTTGAATTAAATAGCAATACGATGTCTCCCACACTGAATTGTTTCTTGACTGAACGTTTATCATGCCACTTTTTAGTTCGTTCTTTGTGGATACAGGCATTTTCGTAAGCGTCTAGTCGAAGTTCTTCCAATTTGTGTAAGTTCAAGATTCGCTTTTCTCCTGCCTCGGTGTAGTTGAAATTGAGTGTCTTAATGGCCCAGAAGGCCTTCTGCTCTAATTCTACAGGGAGATGGCAGGATTTACCGTAAACTAATTTGTAGGGTGTAGTACCTATTGGTGTCTTAAAAGCGGTCCTATAAGCCCATAAAGCTTCTTGTAGCTTTGATGACCAATCTTTCCTTGAGGTAGCGACAGTCTTTTCCAATATCTGTTTTATTTCCCTGTTCGAGACCTCTACTTGTCCGCTAGTTTGCGGATGGTAAGGTGTAGCTACTCGGTGTCGGACTCCATATTTAGAGAGAAGTTTATCAAATATTCGCGATATGAAGTGAGATCCGTCGTCACTGATGACGAGTCTGGGTACACCGAATCTAGGAAAGATTGTGTTTTTGAAGAGTTTGATTACTACTCGTGCATCGTTTGTTGGAGCAGCAATGGCTTCTATCCATTTAGACACATAGTCTACAGCGACGAGTATGTAGTTATTACCAAAAGAAGGTGGGAATGGTCCCATGAAATCTATTCCCCATACGTCAAAGATTTCTACCTCTAAGATTCCTTTCTGAGGCATTTCATCGCGTCGTGAGATGTTGCCAGTTCGTTGGCATCGATCACATTTTAGCACAGCGATGTGAACGTCTTTCCAGAGGTTAGGCCAGAATAAGCCGGCTTGGAGAATCTTAGCGCACGTCTTGGATGTACTAGCATGACCACCATATGGTGCTGAATGGCATTGGGAAATGATATTTTCTACTTCTTCCTCTGGGACACAGCGACGGTATATGTTGTCGGCCTCTCTCTTGAAGAGTAGAGGTTCGTCCCAATAATAGTGTTTCAGATCGTGGAAGAATTTCTTCTTTTGCTGATAAGTGAGATCTGGTGGAAGCACGCCTGCAACTAGGTAATTAACGATGTCATCATACCAAGGTAATGTGACTTGGGCATAGACGGCTTCTACAGCTTTTTCGAATTCTGGATCTTCCGAGATTGAGTTGGGTATGTCACTTTTAATTTGGCTATCAGACGTTCGTACGAGAAATCGTCGTTTATCGGTACTGGTTCGTGTCTGATGCCTTCTATTCGGGATAAGTGATCTGCAACAACGTTCTCGGTTTCTTTCTTATCTTTGATTTCTAAGTCAAATTCTTGTAATAACAGGATCCATCTCAATAGTCTTGGTTTGGCATCCTTTTTGCTTATTAGGTATCTTATGGCAGCGTGGTCTGTGTATATGATAATTTTTGCTCCTACTAAGTAAGAACGGAATTTGTCAAGCGCAAATATAACTGCTAGAAGTTCATTTTCCGTGGTAGCGTAGTTCATTTGGGCAGGATCTAAGGTTCTACTGGCATAGTAGATAGCATGGAGTTTCTTGTCCTTCCTTTGTCCTAGAACTGCGCCTACGGCATAATCACTCGCATCGCACATGATTTCGAACTGTAGTCGCCAATCGGGTGGTTGTATAATCGGTGTGGTGATAAGGGCTGATTTTAATGTTTCGAATGCTTTTAGACAGTCGTCGTCGAAGACGAACTCAGCATCTTTCATCAACAGGCCGGTCAAAGGTGTTGTGATTTTTGAAAAATCTTTTATAAATCTTCGGTAGAAACCGGCATGTCCTAGAAAACTCTGTATTTCTCGTACGGATTTTGGAGGTTGGAGATCTTTTATAATCTCTATTTTAGCTTTGTCGACCTCAATTCCTTTATCTGATATGACATGTCCTAGAACTATTCCTTGTCGGACCATAAAATGGCATTTTTCCCAATTTAGGACGAGGTTCACTTTTACACAACGTTCTAATACCATTTCTAAGTTTTGTAGGCATCCTTCGAAACTTTGTCCACATACCGAGAAATCGTCCATAAATACTTCCATGATGTCGTCTATGAAATCTGCGAAGATTGCCATCATGCATCTTTGAAAGGTTGCTGGAGCATTATAGAGTCCGAACGGCATTCGGCGGTAAGCAAAAGTACCATAAGGACAGGTGAATGTAGTCTTTTCTTGGTCATCAGGATGAATGGGAATTTGGAAAAATCCTGAATAACCATCTAGATAGCAGAAATATGAATGTTTGGCTAATCTTTCCAACATTTGGTCTATGAAGGGTAACGGGAAATGATCTTTTCGTGTGGCTTTGTTAAGCTTCCTATAGTCAATGCACATCCTGCTTCCAGTCACGACTCTTTTTGTTATTGATTCGCCTTTTTCGTTTTTGACTACTGTGACTCCTCCTTTCTTTGGTACGACGTGAACTGGGCTAACCCATTCACTATCGGAGATTGGATAGATGATTCCTGCATCTAGCAATTTCTTTACTTCATCTCTGACTACAGTGCTTAGGATGGGGTTCAGTCTTCTCTGATGCTCTCAAGAGGTTTTAGAGTCTTCCTCTATTGTAATTCGATGCATACAAATTGAAGGGCTTATACCTTTTAGATCGCTTATGTTATAGCCTAACGCGGTGGGGTGCTTCTTTAGGACTTCTAATAGCTTTTCGGTTTCTGGTTGTCCTAAGTCGGCGTTGACTATCACTGGTCTTTTTAGTTCATCGTCTAGAAATTCATATCTAAGGTTTTTGGGTAGTGTTTTAAGTTCTAAAGATGGGTTCTTCGGACCTGGCATATGGTTTGGGGTCAGTGCTAAGCTTTTGCTTAGGCTGTCGTCTTTATACGGTTTACGCCAATCATCGTCTTCAAAAATATCGGGTATTTGAATCTTTATTATTTCTGAATACGTGGTCTCTTCATTTTCAAGTTCTCTTATGCATTCGTCAATTTCGTCTACTAAATAGCAGGTATCGTCTATGGCTGGTGCTTGTAAGAACTTGGTGAGAATGAACTCTATCTTTTCTTCTCCTACTTCGAATGTTAGCCTTCCTTTCTTCACGTCTATAATAGCTCCGGCTGTAGCTAGGAACGGTCTTCCCAGGATAATTGGGGTGACAGTGTCCTCCTTGATGTCCATGATTATGAAGTCGGTTGGGATGTAGAATTGTCCTATGCGTACTGGAATGTTTTCCAGTATTCCGACGGGGTATTTTACTGATTAGTCAGCTAATTGTACGGACATTTTGGTTGGTCTGAGGTCTCCCATATTCAGCTTTTTGCATATAGATAAAGGCATAACACTGATACTGGCTCCTAAATCGCATGGAGTTTTGTCTATCACGAACTTTCCTATGACGCAGGGTATGGAGAAACTACCTGGGTCTTTTAATTTAGGAGGCATGCGGTTTTGAATAATAGCGCTACACTCTGCAGTAAGTGTAACTATTTCGTTATCCTCGATCTTTCTCTTATTCGACAGGATTTCTTTGAGAAATTTAGCGTATGACGGCATTTGAGTTATCGCTTCTGTAAAAGGAATAGTAATATTCAACTGTTTAAGGAGCTCTACGAATTTCTTAAACTGTCCCGAAGTTTTGGAGTTTATTAATCTTTGAGGATAAGGGATAGGTGGTTTATATGGCGCTGGAGGTGCTTGAGTTTTTTCACTTGCGGTATCCTCCTTCTCGTTGTCTTCCTTCTTCTCTAACTCAGATTCCTTTTCTGCTTGTTCAGTTGGTTTTTGTCACATGGCTGAGTTTTCGGTCCTCGGATCGATCGGTTCGTCCAATTCTTTTCCACTTCTTAGTATTACAGCATTTGCTTGGCCTTTTGGATTCTGTTCGGGTTGTCCAGGAAATGTGCCAGCGGGTACGGCAGCAGAGGCTTGTTGTTGAGCCACTTGTGATATCTGTGTTTCTAGCATTTTGTTGTGGGTGGCTAAAGCGTCTACTTTTCCGGTCAACTGTTTAATTTGCTCGCTAGTGTGTATGTTTTGATTCAGGAATTCTTTGTTTGTTTGAGCTTGAGTAGCTATGAATTTTTCCATCATCAATTCGAGGTTTGATTTCCTAGGTGCAGTCTGAGCAGCAGCTGGTTTCTGATATCCTGGTGGAGCAGTAGGCATTTGCAATGCGTTTTCGCTTTTGTAAGAAAAGTTTGGATGATTTCGCCAACCTGGGTTGTAAGTATTTGCGTAAGGATTTCCTTGAGCATAATTTACTTGGTCTGGTGGGATTCCGGCTAGCAATGGGCATTCGGGCGCATTATGAGTGGTGCTTCCGCATAACTCGCAATTTGGAGTTACGACAGCGACGGTTGCAGTGGGGTTAACGGTCAGACTATCAATCTTCTGTGCTAGAGCATCTACTTTAGCGTTGAACTTTTCAAGACTGCTGATCTCGTACATCCCACCTTTCGCTGTGATTTTCTCTGTTGGAGTGCGTTCACCTCCCCATTGGCAGTGGTTCTGAGACATGTTTTCGATTAATTGATAGGCTTCGTCGTATGGCTTATCCATAAGTGCACCGCCCGCGGCGGCGTCTATTGTCAATCTAGTATTGTATAAAAGCCCATTATAAAAAGTATGGATTGTCACCCAGTCTTCTATACCGTGGTGAGGACATGTTCTCATCATATCTTTGAATCGTTCCCATGCTTCGTAAAGAGATTCAGTATCTTTCTGTCGAAATCCGTTGATTTGAGCTCTAAGCATAGCAGTTTTGCTTGGCGGAAAATATCTCGCTAAGAAGACGTTCTTCAATTGTTCCCACGTCGTAACGGAGTTGGATGGTAAAGATTGTAACCATGTCCACGCTCTGTCTCTAAGAGAGAATGGGAAAAGACGAAGTCTTATCGCGTCTGGAGTTACTCCATTTGCTTTCACCGTGTCTGCGTATTGTACAAACTTCGTTAGATGTTCGTTCGGATCCTCAGTTGCGTTTCCTGAGAATTGGTTTTGTTGTACAGCTGACAACAATGATGGTTTCAGCTCAAAATCGTTTCGGGTAATAGCTGGGGCAGCAATGCTACTTCTAGGCTCCATCTGAGAGGGTGTAGCGTATGCCTTCAGCGGTTTGTTTGGAGGTCCTTCAGCCATGTTTGATTCTTCTTCGGATTTGGGAATGTGAGTGAGAGGGTCGGGAATGTTATGTTTGAGTTGGTACTCAATGATTCGGCTTCTTAGATGTAAGAAGCATTCTAGTTCTACGATTGAAGGTTTCAAGATATCGCCTTTTGGGCGATTACTTGGCATACAATCGACAACACTAGTAAAGGAAAAATGAAAATAATTAACCTAGTCTATACGGCGTAACATAAGGTTACACTATTGACTAAACGGGTCCCCGGCAACGGCGCCAAAAACTTGATCGCGACTTTCTATGTCTAATACAACCTAACTGCAAGTGCACAGTCTATCGCGTAGTAATAATAGATAGCGATCCCACAGAGACTCGTAATCAAACTAGTGTTCTCGGGAGTTACTATGTTTAGCTAGGTACATAATGTTTGAGGGAATAAGATTGTCACCAAAGGGAACTAAGAATGTTAATTAAAGTATAATTAATTGAATCGATATGCAGTATTTATGTTCTTCAGGGATTTGACAAGTTACCAGCCTACGAAATATTTTTCAGAGTTTATTTAAGCAGAAAATGGTGATCTGAAGACTCTCGCCTCACGATGGTTTTTGACGCTAATCATAATTCTAAGGGCCAAACGTACGCTTTCGTGTCCCATTCGGGGTTAAAATTATTTTTTGGAAATCTCTAAGTTCTAATTCATTTTAAAGTGCTTTCGCTGTTATTAAAATGAATGACTAGTGTTTACTATCTGGTCTTGCCGCAGCTTTCGCTTGTTGGTTCGTACCTTAATTAATTTCCCACTTTCGTGGCAAAACTACTTTTAAATAAGTTCTCGCTTTCGCGACGAAGTTTATTTAGTAAATTAATTTTAAACACTCAGACCATAAACGACTTTTGAAAAAGACAATTTTCAACCGGTTATTATCAAATCCCTTTCGAATTATTACTACATATCGATTACTTAAATTTAGCTAGACATGGATTTGGGAAAGGTAAAACATAAATAAAAACAATAAATAATAGCATGCATCATAATAAAAACTGGAATTACAATTGAAATGAGAAACCTGTAAATATTCCAATTGGCCTTTGGGCAGATCCTCCACAGATGTTGGCAGGATTCTCGTCTTTATGCCAATTTGATCGTACAACGGAAATAAAAATTACAGAAGGAATGAAAGGAATGCAGAAAAGAAAGGAGAAACAAATAAGAATAGAAAAACTGGAAAGGTTGCTCTGAAAATAAATTGGCAGCACTTTGTTGTCTGAATGCGGCTCTCTTTCTGAGTCCCCCTTCTTCCCCTTTTATAGAGATGGAATTCTAACGGTTATAACTTGAAGAAGGTGGACTTTGAGGCAGAATTATCAGGGAGTAGTGGTCCACTATTTGGGACTTGGAACTGCTTCTTTCACGTGCATTTGAAGTGGGGCGTTTTTGCCTGCATGACGGTCGTTACAAGGTGTGACGGTCGTCACCCGTGTGACGGTCGTCATGGAGCTGTGACGGTCGTCACAGCAGCAAAATCAGCAGTCTGCGTTTTTCATGTTATTTTCATCCGGTTTTCGTCCATATTTCATCTGAGATAGCTTCTTTCTTCATATTGCCTTGTTTAGACGTGATCGTCAAATACCTGCAAAACATCAGACAAATAACACGAAAATAACCCAAAATCGGATCGAAAACAGTTAAACTTCAGTTGAATTATGCATAAAAATATATATACGATTTCGTGTTATCAGCAGATCGCCAGTTACCGTGTAACTGGTGATCCCTTGATGATTTGAGGACCTAGATGACCAGCCTGACGGAGATTTAAGATGTATCCTTCACCAGTTATCGTGTAACCGGTGATCCCTCGATGGTCCGAGGACACAATGATATCAGATAAATCAGAGAATCATCCTGACGGAGGTTCAGATCAGTATTTCTCCAGCTAGTTGCCGTGCAACTATTATTTCAGTTTCCGAATAGATTTGTCCTCATCAGAGTACCGTGTACTTGTGCAGTTGGCAAATTTCCGGGTTTGTTGGTATTCAACCGTCTTTTACCTTGATTGTGTGAGAGTCGTTCACTTCTCGCCCAGTCAGGTCCAAGCCGTTTGAATAGGGGCAGCTGTTGCACCCCAAAATTTGCCCAACACTTCTTCACCTAGCTTGTGTTTCATTTCATTCACATTAGCATTATCATTTGCATTTCATTGACTTGTATGCAGGAGATCAAGAGGTATGATTACAAATTAAGGGCTACACAAGACTTTGAAACTAGCTGGGAGGCTTATTCAGGTGTTCAACGGTTGATATCCTTGTCAGAGAAGTTAAAAGATCCTCAGAGAGAGTGGTTGAAACCAAGAGGTAGGTCTCCTAACTTGAGAGTTGTGGGAAGCCATCAGATGATTCTGAGGTCATGAGGATGGACTTGAGATCTTGAGAGAGCTCATGACAAGTGTTGAAGATCACTTTGAGGCCTAGACAGGTCATTGTGCAAGATTAAGAAGACTCAGCCATGAGTGGTGCAATTAGGGTTTGACTGGGTCAACCCTAAGTCAACTGATGATTTGAAGGAAGTTGAGACTTAATTCAAGATCCATGTGATCATGGATTGATACATTGAGATTTTCTAAGGATGATTCCAAGGTTAACTCATCATGAGTGAGGAGTTTGAGGAGTTTCAAGCTAGGGTTTCTAAGACTTGACAATGTAAAATCCCCTAGTTTGACCCCTGTCTTCAAGGCAATGTGGATCAAGATAGGATCTTCATCTCATCTTGAACCTAACATGATTGTTATAGGGCATGATCTTAGCTTTAATTTGAGTACTAGAAGTCCTTGATAGGATTTATAGAACTCAAGTTATGAGCCAGACAAGTCACAAGTCATCTGAGGCATGTGAATTTGGAGCTTGAAAGTTACCCAACTTACATGACACTTTTGCCCACGAAGGATGATTCCTATGAACTTTTGGTCAACATGAATGTTGTTCTTTATTCGCTTAGCTTTCTAGAGAGTACTAGAAGTCCTTGATAGGATTTGTAGAACTCAAGTTATGGCTTTGACAAGTGAAGGGTATTTTGGGAAGTTTTGATTATGGGTCATTTTTGGTTATAGGTCATTTTCACCAACTTAGACATCTCAAATGAAATTTTGTTCAACTTGAAAGTTGCTCAAAATGGGGTTTTAACATTGACCATGTATCAAGGAGGCATTGAAATGGCTCAAGGAGAGACTTGGTTCAAGAAATTGTGAAAAAGGAAGAATTAAAGGCCAAAAATTCAAAATTAATGATATGTGTGCAAATGAAGCAAAATAATAGCATTTTTTGAATGGAAAATGCATTCTAGAAACATTGGAAATGTTAGATTTTTGATTTAAGTCCAATATCATGCCCTTTTTCTTTGTTTCTTCATGATGAAGTAACATATCAAACACGAGCCATTGGATGGAAACAAGGAGTGAAACACCACCATTCAGATTCAATATCTCATGAGGAGTGGAAAGCAAGCATTTTGAAGCCAAAACATAGTGCATATCGTGACTGGTGTGGAGGAGATTTTGGTGAGAATTTGAAAATCCAATTTCTCATTCTAAAGCTTTGAGAAGGTTCTGGATGATCCCAATGAGTTCTATATAAGGTGTTGAGTGTGTTCAGCCATTTTTTTGGAGGAGTTTGAAGCTGGAAGCAGAAAGTGGATGTGAAATTTCAGAGTTGCAAGAGGAAATCGATTTCTGAGATCAAGTAAGAATCAAGGCAAATTGAAGGTTGCATTGGCTTCAGAAGGTGTTTTGGATTGTATCTGCATCATCTTGGAGGTTGAAGTGATCAAGAACTGCATCTGTTACACGCCTGAACTCAGGTTGGTATCTTTCACTCTTATGCATAATTTAGGAGGAGATAGATAGAAATCTCTAGGTGGTTAGGATCCTTGCAATGTGTAGTTAGATTCTAGAACAAGAATTGGTGAATTAGAGACAAGTTAGGATGATGACCAATTTCTGTTGAGGCTGAATTCTAGAGATTCTTGGAGTGATAATCAAGATTGTATAGTGTAAGATGATCACCATGAGATGAGGATTATTTATGTGTATTTAATTGAAGTTCTGATGAGATCCAAGATTGAGGTATATTTTGAAAGAGCTACCGGGTTTGAAAATCCATAGAGAGTTAGACGATTCTAAGGCTAGATTCGTGATCAGCATTAAAAACTAGACAAGATGATGTATAGTTATGTGATTTTTGATGACCTGTGGAAGATGACTCACCGGAGAAGACGGTGGCGCCACTGTTCAGGCCACCGTCTGGTTTCCCTCCAGTCTGAACGTTTAAATGGAGAAGATGCACCTGGAGCATTGGATTGATATGAGATATTGACTCAGTAGGACAAACACACAGCCACAATTGATTTTGAGAGTCAGACTTTGACCCCTTCATTGAGATGCACCGTTTCATTAATTGGAGGCAATGGGCTTAAGGATCTGATTGATATTCACACCCCCACTTTGGCCCAACCCAGCGCAATGAACTGATCAGGATTGCTATTTGCAACGCATCTCTTTTTAATTTCTAGTTCTTTTTCTTATTTTTATCATTTCATATTAGTTTGATAATAATTCATAAAAAATAGGAAAATAGGTCAATTAATTCCAGGTTTTTTCTCCCTGATTCATGATTGAATCTAGAATTTTATAGAATAAAAATATTAGGAAAACCATGCATTTTTATTTTATGTGCATTTTTTACATTTTATTTGATAATAAAATTACCATGGTTGATACCTCTGTTTGGTGAATTTAGTTTGATCATTTGGTGATGATTTTTTGCTTGAGATTTTGTTTGTGATTAGCTTAGACATGTATGCTCCCATAGTATTTTTCTCACATTTTTGTGATGAAGTTAGGTTTTGTTTTTAGGTTGAAACCCTAGGTGCTCCCTTTTAGGGTTTAAGTTTAGTACCTTGTAGTTTAGAATTTATTTCTAGGTCTTATTTGAGGATTTGATCTCTGGAATTAACATGGTAGAGTCATGATTGACATAGGTTCCCATAGTTATTTTTGTAGGATTTTATAATTGATTTTAGTATTTTAGTTAGAATTAACTTTAATACTAGGTTTTAGGTGATCCTAACTTGCTAACTCAACTAGAATGACTTCATTAGTTCCCTTAGACTAGGGTTTTGCTTCTCTTGCTTTTGGGTGATGATGAAGACTTGTGTGGGCTGCTGTGGAATGCATGGTGGAGCTTGTACTTGAAGATTGCTCTCCCTTTGGTGTAGTTTGTTTAGGGTTAAGGATTAGGGTTTTTAGGGAGATCTCTTAGAATAGATTTTCTTCCTTCATGAAACATGGAAGGTGTTGATCACTTCCATTCCTCCCTATGATGTAAGGTCCCCTTGTGAAGGCCTCATCCCTTCTTTGGTAGGATGTGTGGATCTTCACAAGTTGGTAGAACCTTTGAGGGTTCCTTTCTTTGATGGTGGAGTGCTTAGAGGTGACCTTTGGTCTTCACTTTGCTTCTCCCTGTCCCACCTTGCTCTTGTTAGATGAATCTTTCTCCCTTGCTAGAGGATGGAGTTCCTTGCTAGAAGATTGAATATGCTAGAGGTTGCATTTCCCCTTTGTTTGAAGACTGCCATTGAAGCTGAAGCTTGAAGAAGGTGAAAAACAAGTTGATACTTGTGTTTGATGCATTGAAAGCTTGAAGAAGCCAGTTGATACTTGCTATTGAGGATGAAAGCCTGAAGGTGGAGTCTACCATGAAGATTGAAGCTTGAAGATGGACTACCTTTCATTCCCTGAAGAGGATAGACTTGAAGAACAGTTACAGACTGAGGACTGATCTGCTGTCAGAGGATTGCTTTGCTGTGAAGCTGTGGAAGCTGTTGATTTGCTTTCTTTACTGTCTGTTTGCTTTCTGTGCAACTGTATTGAGGTGACTTGTGTGATTTGCTTGATGCATTAGAATAAGTTCATCTCTAATTTGCTTTAAGCTAGGAGCATGATTGCATTAGAGGTTGAGTTGTTCCCTCTGCTTGTACTTTTACTGTATGGCTTTGCTTGCGAGTATTCGGTAGAGCTTTGCTCCCTTGCCTATATGGTTTGTGATTTGCTTGATGGCATGTTATTTTTTTCTTCTATTATGATTGCAGTTATTCATATCTGGCTTGAGGTCGAGACGAGCTTGTGGAGGCTGATGCCCCACACACATTTCCTCCCTCACTTGCATTGCATGCATTTTACAGTCGTTTACTGTTTACTGTTTAAGCTGATACTTTATCTGTTTCTATTTACACTTTCTTTGATAAGGAAGTGATGATTAGAACTTTAGGTTGAAACCTATGCATGATAACTTCTAGGAGTTCCCTATTTCAGACCTCAACCATAGGATGAATCCATGGCATGACAACATTAGGACTTGATAGTCTCCCCTTAGTTGAGCCCTCTCTCTTCTCATCTCAAAACAACAGTAAAAAATGTAATAAAGGCAAGTTAGTATAAGCGCGATACGAGCCTTAAGCTACTTGGGTAATGATAATTGAGCGGCCTCCTCTCAATCGTCTAGAATGTTTAGTATACGTCCTTTGGACGATATGCGGCGCATTCGTTCCCAAGTCATAGTCTCTAGAGCTGTACAAACTAAATACAAACATAAAAAACAGTTCTTCCGTAAAAGACAGAAAACAAACTTCAAACCTTTTTGCCCCGAGCGCCCATACTTCAAAGGAAATCTTTTCTGAAGAAAAGAGTGTCGTTAACTCCCAGTTCTACCGCAAATGGTAACGCCTGAGTCTCCAAAGGTCGAGCTGCGTACACCAGATTGTTGGAACTGTTTGTTAACCCTACTCGATAAAAACAGATGAATCTGAATTCCCTTAATCCGAATTATCCTGAACTACGTAAGCTCTGATCTCTCATACCTGTTGAGAGTACGTAGGCACAATACTGACGTATTGGCGAGCCACCTTCCCCATCACCCGTAGTTTGGCGAACTACGTAAACTCTGATTTCTCGTTCTCTGATGAGAATACGTAGGCATAAAGCGCGATGCTTTGCCGAGTCATTTTCTTTT
The DNA here is from genome assembly GCA_963859935.3 of Lathyrus sativus. Lineage (NCBI taxonomy): Eukaryota > Viridiplantae > Streptophyta > Magnoliopsida > Fabales > Fabaceae > Lathyrus > Lathyrus sativus. The sequence continues at coordinate 570,535,027 of OZ012740.1, read as the reverse complement.
CTTTTCAGACCAGCCTTGATAGGTAGATAGATGAAACCAACCCGTCAGATAAACACAACAAGCGTGGATTCTATCGAGTACGATGGACGTGAGGGGTGCTAATACCTTCCCCTTGCGTAACCGACTCCCGAACCCGGACAATGGTTGCGACGACCTTGTCTTATACCTTTTCGTCAGGTTTTTCCGATCGTTTCCTTTCCCGTTCTGAGGGATAAATAACGAAAGGTGGCGACTCTTCTGTTTTGATGGCACCTTATTTTCGCGGAAGTGACACAATGGGAATGTACTGAGGGCTCACAAAGGAGTGAGACTACGAAAAGATCATGCATAAAACTAGCTAGAAGTCAATCGTCAAGTATTCCTATTGTAAGTCAACCGCCCACTGAATCTTTGAGACATGTTTACCTGTATCATTTTCCTAATTTCTTACATGCATACATTGATGACACTGTTGATGTTGGTAAAGATGGAAACTGTGGTTTTCGTGTTATTGTTGTTCTATTTGGATGGGTGAAGAGTCATGGTATTTGGTTCGGATGCATATAGATGCTCAAGTTCATTAACACCCTCAATTGTATTCCAAATTTTTTTATGACACGATTTCTGCAGTTATGAGTGTGTTGCAATTAGATACCTTGGGTGTGCAGGGTAAGGATAATTATATGACAATTTCTTATATGAGTTACCCTATTGTTTGTAGATACAATGTCATATTTGTCTCTCTATCCAATAAAATTAATATCAATTTTTCCCTTGTCGTACTACACCTATGTATACGAGTAGGAATAACATTATTGTTGTTGGTTTTGTCAACAAAAATCATTGAGTTCAGGTAAAGTTGAAACCTGATTGTCCTTTGCCTCCCATCACTAACCGTTAGAAACAAAACTATAGTGAAGATGCAAAAGCATGGGAAGTAGCATATGTTAGATGATGGCACGGATCTAGAAGAGGGGTTGAATAGATCCCTTGTTAAAAAAATGAGTCGGCGCTACCAATAAAATGGTTTTAAAAAATTTGTTTAATTTGTGGAAGCGGCCGTTGAAAAATACCGTCTATAATGAATGGTTACTAGAAAACCGGATATGCGTTTTAGCCGATGGAATCAGATAACGAGTTAATGAGAATCACTACGCTAGTCACGCTCTCAATTTGATTTAGCTCACAATGTAGTATGACTAGTTCCAATGCCTTAAAATATTACCACAATAAATGGACACCACACAAGGCTTTTCGTTCAGGCAATTTATCAAACACTTGGAGTGCAGAGCACTACAAGTGAGTTCAGCTTTGAATAAGTTGCTCTAGTTTCCTTGTACAATCAACGATTGTACTAGAGTCAAAATTAGTCCAACACTTACTCAAAACAGTCCTAAATTTGATATAATTGCTTATACTAAAACCATACAAATATTATGCAATGTAAAAACTAAAGGTAAAAGGCACAAGGATTTATTGAGGCAGTTCCCCCACCGTCCTCGCTTTGGAGTACGTTTGCCCTCAATTCTAACAATATAATTGAGCTCTTATAATATAAATTTAACATGTTGTAGAATCTTATATACAAGAATGAAATAGCAATCAAACAAACGAACTCCCTTGTTGTTGTAGATGCTATCTCCTCTTGCCCCTTGATTCGAGTCGAATCAAGTCCTTGACAACTTGTGTATGAACCCCCGATTACAGCTCTATGTTTGAACAACCTTCCGTCTTCAAACCCCAGCCCGACTGATCTCAAACACTCACGTGTCGAATCCGAACCTCTCCTTCACAATTCTCCGATTACCGCTACTAGATCGACGGAACCCACCACTCCTCGATCACCTTCACTTGGCCGAATATGTGTTGAGAAGACTCGTCCAAAAACCCCCAAATGCAGAGAATCTTAGAGGACAAAACCCTAGAGGTTTTATTCAAGAAAAACCTGCCAATTCCTCAACCCGAACCGAATTACCTAATCACGGCTTCGAACGTTATCACCTTAGTCAATCCATAATGCACAACAAATATTATTGTGTGTGATTGTTGTGGTATGAAATGTAGAAGATGAAGATGATGAGAACTTGAATTGACACCTCTTTCACTTTTCTTGTTTTTGTAATTGATTCAATTGATTTTAAATGAATAGAGCAACTGAATATTTATACCATACAAAACTATTATAACTGATGAAACTAACTTTCAAAAATAATAGACAAATCAGAAAATATGCAGCAAACAAAGAGCGGTCGACCCATGCAGAGTGCAGGGTCGACCTGAGCTAACCCGAGGCAAAATATTATGCAAAACACACAGCTATGCATCGACTGGAACAAGGCATGTGTCGACGCAAAGCCTTAATTTTTAGACAAATTCAAATGACAACAATATGCATCGACCGGTAGGTCAACCATACCTAACCTGAGGAAAATGCATTTCTAGGACACTTATCATGAGTCGACCGGAGCAGAGTTTGGATCGACTCAAAGACCTGAAACATCAAAAAATGCCTAAATTCATATTTTTGATTCTCTTAGATGAAAGCTATGATAGACCAATTGAGTTTGACTCGTATGACACATATTTTGACAGTTGTAAATGCAACACTCAAGATATTTAGTGCAAGCAAATAAACATGAGAAATAAGGTATGCTTATGCATCATGGTGATAACGCCAAATGTCTATTCTTCCTTGCGGCTTAGTTTTGACATCATCGATACACACATATCAAGTATCTGAGGCTTTTCCCTCACATACTCCCCCTTTTTTATGATGGCAAAACATGTATAACCAGTCTGTATGATATCCGACATTCCCCCCCCCCCTTGCTTGATGCCTTCATTCTCACTTACTCATTTACGTTAAATGCGACGTCTTCATGTTTGATCTTTATGGTTCTACTAAACAACTACTAAACAGCTTGACACTTTCTCCCCCTTTGACAACATCAAAAAGAAAGAAATTTATGTTAAGAAATGATAAAAACAATAACAGATGCTCATATCAAAACATACACAACAGGATAAACATTAACAATCATCCACACATGACAAAGTTAATGATCAAGAAATAAAGAGATAAGTAGCACCATATATAGACAAAAATAATAATTGTTGCTAGAAATACAATTAATACATTAGAAATTAACACAAGTAATGACAAGTAAGTTCAAGAAGCAAGACATTAGTCACATTAGAAATGCTTAATACAAGGCAAAATTCACAGCAACATAACAAAATGATGAAATGTAATTATGAAGAATGCATAGCCTTCAAGGTCTCCTCCCCCTGAAATGTTGGCCTCTCCCATGATACAGATATGTCGAAGGTAGTTGAGCCTCGGCTCTGTCGAAGGTAGTTGAGCCTCGGCTCTGTCAGTAAGCTCCAAAACCGCTATGTTCAAGATATTGAAGCTTGAGGCAAGAGCCCGGTGCTGTTCTGCAGTTGTTTCAGCCAGACCGTCGAATTGTTGATTAATATTAGAGGAGAATGTGTTGAAGTTTTTAGTATGCGTCTCAAATTGAGTCTGAAGCTGTGAGAGACACTCATCCTGATCATTCATGAAAGCACGCTGTTCTAATTGCATATTCCTCATCATCTCGAGGAGTTCGGCAGAATGTTGTTGCGGTGGATTCCTGAAATGAGTCAATTCTTCATAGCCCCACTGAGGAGGCTCCCCATAGACCCAGTGTGGAGACTCCTCATAACCCCACTGCGGAATTTCCTGATACTCAGAATATTATGGAGGCTGATAGTTATCGCGTAACGAAGTCCACCTGGTATTTTGCCATTCGCCCCAACCTTGATCATTTCCATGATCTGTGGTAGGAGTGTGGTCAACCCAAATCACATTTATGTGATCGAAAACTTCCATTGGTTGTCTATCACCTTGTTCATTTTGTTCTTCTTCTTCATCATCCTCTTCATTTTCCTCATCACTCCCATTGGAGTCTTCCAACCGAGAGGAGGTTGCTTTAACAACGAACCAATAACGATTTTCTTCCTTAATCCATAGATAACCCATCATTATAAGATTCTTTTGACAAAAATCTTGATCTGACGTGAGAGATATATATGGAATTCCCAGAAGCGTAACTTTGGCATTATTTAAGATCTCTTGAATAACTGACCCATATGAAAGAGCGGTACCACGACCCGAGTCCCTAAGGGCATAAATCCTACTCGCAATGTAATAAGGCCAATTAATTTTGATCCTTTTCTTCAAGATGTAGATCAAATGGACTTCGTCCTGATCAACTCGAGAGAAACCACCTTTTTTAGGCCACAGAATGCGCGCCACAATCCATTGCAAAATCCTATCCATAGGTTTCAATTTACCTGTAGTGACGGTTTTCGGGAATAAATCACTTGCCACAATGTCAGCTGCATACGGCTTCTTCAGCATTGAGTTCAAAGCTCCTTTGAACTCGTAGCCATCAACCGTGCGGGTTACAGTGACCTCAATGTTAGGTTCATCCGACACGGAAGTCGTATCAAACAGTTTTTTCCAAACAACATTATTGACACAAACCTTTGTATGTCCTACCTTCATGTGAAATTCAGAACCCGGAAACTTACCATGAAGACACGTATAGAAAATCCGCACAAGGTATTTGTTGTACTTCGTATTGCATTCCAAAAAATTGTTAAACCCTTGAAAATCAAGAAGACTGATTACCTGAGGAATGTACATTCTTTCAGTAGAGAGTCGATAGTAGGCATGTTGCTTTACCACTGACCGTTTGCCGAAATTTTTGGCGAAGCTCTCAGAAAATTCAGGAGGAACCGGTGAGACGGCGGTTGCCGGAAGAGATGCAGAAGAAGGTCCTGCAGAGGAGGAAGCTCTTGTGGATCTTTTACTGGTAACTTTTCAAGTAGCCATGATTTTTCTTTTTGCTTTCAAAGAGAAGAAAAGGAAATGTAGTGATGATGATTTCAAATGTTGGAGAGAATTTTTGAAGATGGAGAAGAGTTTTAAGACTTTGACCCTTTTGTAATAGCTTCTAGGCTTTGGGAAGAGGATAATAGTAGAGTAGCATGCGATGTAGATATCAAGTTTCAATGCAAATGTAATGATGCACATGAATATGAGTCATAAAGGTGATTTAATAGGGAATTTTGAACGATTTTCAAAAAATATTGAAGGAAATTGCGCGATGCATCGACCGCTCTATGTATGTGTCGACGCATACTGTGTTCAAAAATACACGTTCAAAAAACAAAAGTATGCGTCGACCGGTAGGTCGACCTGAGCATACCCGATTCAATTTCAAATTTGAAGACATATTTGTGAGTCGACCGGACCTTGTTTAGGTCGACTCACGCAGTTAAAACTAGCAAAATTTGACATTTTTGATCATATGGGCATACATAAAGACATAGATAAACAACCAAACCATATTTTAAGCATTCAAATAGGTAACATACATATAATACGACATATATGACAAATGGAACACATAATTTGATGCATTTTGTGAACATGAGTATCGAGAGAGAGAGAGAGAGAGAGAGAGAGAGAGAGAGAGAGAGAGAGAGAGAGAGAGAGAGTTAGGTGAGGAAAGATATTACCTCAATTACAAATATATCTAGATGAACACACACATATACTTTCAACATCTTCAATTGTTAGATATCCGAAAATCAAAGTACACGTAGACATAAATATATATGATGTGCAAGGAATTTGACTAAACACGATCCGAAATATCGAGAATACCTAGTTCCCGTCGGATGTGAAAGAAAAACTCAGTAGCAAGAGGTTTTGTGAAAATATCAGCTAGTTGATTCTTAGTATCAACATGTTAAAAAAAACATCGCCTTTCTCCACATGATCCCTGAGAAAATGGTGTCGAAGTTCGATATGTTTAGTGCGTGAATGCAACACGGGATTCTTGGTAAGATTGATGGCACTCGTATTGTCACAGAAAATCGAAATACGCTCAAGTTTGAGATTAAAATCGAGCAGTTGTTGCTTAAGCCATATGACTTGAGCGCAACAACTACCGGTGGCAACATATTCCTCCTCGGCGGTTGACAAAGCAACAAAAACCTGCTTTTTGCTATGCCAACATACCAAGGAGTTTGAAAATAAGTGACAAGTACCACTTGTACTTTTCCTATCCGATTTTCACCCGGCAAAATTGGAATCGGAGAAGCCAACCAAGAAGTAATCGTTTCCTTTAGAATACCATAGCCCATACTTTGGAGTACCAGAGAGGTATCTAAGTATGCACTTAACAGCTTTTAGATGGGATTATTTAGGAGAGGATTGATATCTAGCGCACATACAAACACTAAACATAATATCAGGTCTAGAGGCTGTAAGATAAAGAAGAGAGCCGATCATACCTTGATATCTTTTTACCTTTACATCCTTACCACTTTCATCTCAATTGAGATTTGCACATGTTGGCATTGGTGTGTTAATGGCTTTGGAATTTGCCATGTCAAACCACTTGAGAAGCTCAAGACAATATTTCGTCTAGCTCACAAAAGTTCCTTCTTCAAGCTGCTTGATTTGTAATCCAAGAAAATATGTGAGCTCTCCCATCATACTCATCTCGAATTCTCCCTGCATTAGACTAGAAAACTCACTTACGAGATTCATGTTAGTTTATCCAAATATAATATCGTCAACATAAATTTGCACCATTAAGTGTTTTCCTTGGCGCTTAATGAAGATGGTTGTGTCGACTTTGCCTCTTGAATACCCTTGATCAAGTAGAAACTTACTTAGACGTTCATACCAAGCCCGAGGGGCTTGCTTGAGTCTATACAAGGCACGTTTTAACTTGTATACATGATCGGGATATTCATGAGATTCAAAACCCAGAGGTTGAGCAACATAAACTTCTTCATTAATATAGCCGTTAAGAAATGTAATTTTTTCATCCATTGGAAATAGCTTAAAATTTTTTGCACAAGCAAAGGCAAGTAAAAGGCGTATAGCCTCGAGTCGAGAAACCGGCATATAAGTCTCCTCATAGTTGATGCCTTCCTCTTGGTTATACCCTTGCATGACTAAACGCTCCTTGTTGTGATTTATTACCCCATTTTCGTCCAGTTTGTTCCTAAACACCCATCAGGTGCCAATTACTTGATGACCTCACGGAGGAGGGACAAGGTCCCAAACCTCATTCCTCTTGAACTGGTTAAGTTCCTCTTGCATAGATAAGAACCAATGTTCATCGAGTAAGGCTTCTTTCGGGTTCTTAGGTTCTATCTGAGAAACGAAAGTGAAATGATAATAAAAATTACTTATCTTATACCGAGTCGTCACCCCCTTTGGTATATCACCGAGGATATTGTCGATGGGATGGTCTTTGGAAGACTTTCAAGCTGGAGGAAGATCATCTTTTGCAGACGGATGAACTACCTCGGTTTCTTCATGACGGTCATCTTTTTCCTCCTCAATTTTGGTTAGGTCGGGTTGATCAATTCCCGACTCGGCACTTTAGAGTATATCTTCCAAAGATATACCTACACCATGAACAACACTACCTTTTCCGACATCTCTCAGATAAGATTCATCAAATGTTACGTGTACAGACTCTTCAACAGTAAGTAATCTCTTATTGTAAATTCTATAGGCTTTACTTGACTGAGAGTATCCGAGGAAGATACCTTCGTCGGCCTTGGAGTCAAATTTACCTAAGCTTTCCTTTCCATTATTCAACATGAAACATTTACAACCGAAGACATGTAGATGAGACACATTTGGCTTGCGCCCTTTTAAAAGTTCATACGGTGTTTTGTTTAGAATTGGGCGGATAAGCACCCTATTCAATACATAACATGTCGTACTTATGGCGTCATCCCAAAAATACTTAGGTAATGCACTTTCATTGATCATGGTTCTCCCTAACTCTTCCAAAATACGATTTTTGCACTCCATAACCCCGTTTTGTTGAGGGGTACGCAGAGCGGAGAAGTTATGATCAATATCGTGTTTACTGCAATATTCCTCAAACAAATGATTTTCAAACTCACCTTCATGATCACTCCTAATTGATATTATGTTTGTGTTTAATTTATTTGAGAAAGTTTAGCAAATCTTTCAAAGGCTGCGAATGTATCACTCTTGCTAGTCAAGAAGATAGTCCAACATAATCTAGAAAAATCATCAGCTATTACAAAACCGTAATAGTTACCACCTAGAATTTTAATTCTAGATGGCCCAAATAAATCCATATGGAGAAGCTCAAGAGGTATCGTAGTTGAAACAATGTTTTTAGATTTAAAAGAGATCCTCGTTTGCTTTCCCATTTGACAAGCATCACATAGGTGATCCTTGGTAAACTTAATTTTGGGGAGACCTATGACTAGATCTTTTGAAACTACCTTGTTTAGCAAGTCAAAGTTGACATGTGCTAAACGTCTATGCCATAACCATGAGTCCTCACTCATTGTCATGAGACATTTATCACTTGTCAAAGATACTTCATCCAAATCCAGCATATAGACATTGTTTACTCTTAGACCATTAAACATATCCTTCATTTTATCATTATGCGTAATTTGGCAACAATCTTTTGAAAACGATACTTTGTATCCTTTGTCGCACAATTGGATAATGCTAATGAGATTATGTTTAAGGCCCTCGACAAGCAATACATCAGAGATAGTAGTGGAAGAGGGATTACCTACACTACCTTTTTCCAAGTATTGCACCATGATTGTTGTCTACATAGATTACATATCTCTTCTTCTTTGCCACGAAGTCGATGAAGAGATATATGTCTCCTATCATGTGTCTTGAGCAACCACTATTGAGAACCCATTTTCTCTCAGTGATCTCAAGACATTGTACCTATGAAAAATAATTAACAAGAGTAGGTACCCAATGGCTTATTGGGTCCTAAGTTATGAGTGACAAAATGGTCGCATTTAGGCAACCATTGATAAATGCCTTTAGGAACCAAAAATCTCCTAAAACGGCATTTAGCAATGGTGTGGCCTTTCTTGCAACAATACAAGCAAGAAAAGTTAACTTTTGAATTACTTTTGCTATCATTATCTCTTACAACATATATGTATTTTTGATATGGATTAACCATACTCTTTCTAAAATTAGCTTTATCAATGAAAAAAGTAATTTTGGACTCTAGAGCCTTGTTAAGTTTGGCATTTAGGTTTCTAACTTCATTTTTCCAAATGTAACAAGTATCACACCCAAAGTTAACAACTCTTTTTCTTAGATCCTCACAACCTACTTTTGTACTTTCCACTATGGAAGCTTTCAATGCCTCAAGTTTCTTTTCGGAATCACGAATGTTTTGCTCTAGGTGAGCAAATATTTGGTTATTTGAGGCAAGCCTTTTAAAGGCTTCTTTTGCTTCACAATGCAAAGTATTAAAAGCAGTTTGCAATTTAAAATGAGACATTTTAGAGGAATTTTCATACTTGGCATGTCGTACCTTTTTCTTTTTGTTCTTTTGATGGGCGGAAAGACAAAGACTGGCAGATTCGTCTTCATCACTTGAGCTCTCATCCTCGGAGGATTCGTTATCGCTTTCCCAAGCTATATACGCTCTCCTTGGCTTAGATTGCTTCTTATGTGATCTACTTGTTTCCTTTTCTTTGCCCTTTTTGTTCAAGGGACAATCCGGTTTGTAGTGTCGGGCCTTTCCGCAAGTATAACATGATCCTTTTGTCTTGTTTTCTTTTGTGTCATCATTTCTAGAGTACCTTGATTATTTCCGGAAGTTAACAAGATTTTTCTCAGAGTGTTGGATACCATTCTTTTTGACATAGTGGTTGTAACGCTTTACAAACATCCCCATATCCCCACTCTTGTCATCATCTTCGTCATCACTCGAAGTGTAATCACTATGCTATTTAGTTTGGGACTTTGAGGATGAAGTCTTGAGAGCAATAGACTTCTTTTTAATGTTTTTCATTTTCTCCTTCTTTTCCTTCTTTTCATATTGCTCTAGGCTTAGAAGCACTTACTCGTGCTCTTGCAACTTTCTAAACAATGTTGTGAGATCCAAAATTGTGAGATCGCTGGCTTCTTTGATGGTGGTTACCTTTGGTTGCCATTCCCTGTTAAGACATCTCAAAATTTTGTTAGTAGTAACATCATTGGCAACTGGCCTACCTAGTTAGTGCAATCTATTGATGAGATGAGTGAATCTCTTTTGCATGTCCGCAATGGTTTCCACTTGCTCCATGTGAAAGAGATCGAACTCTTGCGTTAACGTATTGATTCTCGCTAGCTTGACATCATTGGTTCCCTCATGGGCAACTTGCAATGAGTCCCACATAGCTTTTGCCGTTAAACAATGAGAAACCCTATAATATTCATCAACTCCTAATGAGGAGATCAAAATATTTTTGGCTTTCCAATTGTAATTATATTTCTTCTCGTTATCACCAGTCCATTGTGCTTCAGGCTTAGGCACAATCATGTTAATATCATCGGTCATAGTTATTTCAATTGGACCGTTAAGAATAACATTCCACACCTTCCAATCAATGGAATTAATGTGCACCTGCATACAGTCTTTCCAATAACTATAATGTTCTCCATTAAAAACAGGAGCTCTATTATAGGCCCCTTTAGGTTCGTTAGCCATTTTCTACTAAGTTATACTTGAAGCACGGAGTGAACCGGTGCTCCTGATACCACTTGTTAGACGATGGCACGGATCTAGAAGGGGGGTTGAATAGATCCCTTGTTAAAAAATGAGTTGGCGCTACCAATAAAATGGTTTTAAAAAATTTGTTTAATTTGCAGAAGCGGCCATGGAAAAATACCGTCTATAACAAACGGTTACTAGAAAACCGGATATGCGTTTTAGCCGATGGAATCGGATAACGAGTTAATGAGAACCACTATGCTAGTCACACTCTCAATTTGATTTAGCTCACAATGTGGTATGACTAGTTCCAATGCCTTAAAATATTACCACAATAAATGGACAGCACACAAGGCTTTTTCGTTCAGGCAATTTATCAAACACTTGGAGTGCAGAGCACTACAAGTGAGTTCAGCTTTGAGTAATTTGCTCTAGTTTCCTTGTACAATCAACGATTGTATTAGAGTTAAAATCAGTCCAGCACTTACTCAAAACAGTCCTAAATTTGATATAATTGCTTGTACTAAAACCACACAAATATTAAGCAATGTAAAAACAAAAGGTAAAAGGCACAAGGATTTGTTGAGGCAGTTCCCCCATCGTCCTCGCTTCAGGCCCTCAATTCTAACAATAGAATTGAGCTCTTATAATATAAATTTAACCTGTTGTAGAATCGTATATATAAGAATGAAATAGCAATCAAACAAACGAACTCTCTTGTTATTGTAGATGCTATCTCCTCTTGCCCCTTGATTCGAGTCGAATCAAGTCCTTCGACAACTTGTGTATGAACCTCTGATTACAGCTCTATGTTTGAACAATCTTCCGTCTTCAAACCCCAGCCCGGCTGATCTCAAACACACGCGTGTCGAACCCGAACCTCTCCTTTACAATTCTCCGATTACCGCTACTAGATCGAAGAAACCCACCGCTTCTCGATCACCTTCACTCGGCTGAATACGTGTTGAGAAGACTCGCCCAAAAAACCCCAAATGCAGAGAATCTTGGAGAACAAAACCCTAGAGGTTTTATTCAAGAAAAACCTGCCAATTCCTCAATCCGAACCGGATTACCCAATCACGGCTTCAAACGTTATCACCTTAGACAATCCATAACGCACAACAAAGATTATTGTGTGTGATTATTGTGGTATGAAATGTAGAAGATGAAGATGATGAGAACTTGAATTGACACCTCTTTCAGTTTTCTTGTTTTTGTAATTGATTTGAAATGAATAGAGCAACTGAATATTTATACCAGACAAAACTATTATAATTGATGAAACTAACTTTCAAAAATAATAGACAAATCAGAAAATATGCAGCAAACAGCGAGCGGTCGACCCATGCAGAGTGCAGGGTCGACCTGAGCTAACCCGAGGCAAAATATTGTGTCGTCGACCAGAACAATACGCAAAGCCTGAATTTTTAGACAAATGCAAATGACAACAGTATGCATCGACCAGTAGGTCGACCATACCTAACCCAAGGACGATGCATTTCTAGGACACTTGTCATGAGTCGACCGGAGCAGAGTTTAGGTCGACTCAAAGACCTGAAACATCAAAAAATGCCTAAATTCATATTTTTGATTCTCTTAGATGAAAGCTATGATAGACCAATTGAGTTTGACTCGTATGACACATATTTTGACAGCTCTAAATGCAGTACTCGAGATATTTAGTGCAAACAAATAAACATGAGAAATAAGATGTGCTTATGCATCATGGTGATAACGCCAAATGTCTATTCATCCATGCGGCTCGGTTTTGACATCATCGAAACACGCATAACAAGTATCTGAATTTACATTAGACACTAGGAAGACGAAATTACAAAGTCATCATAATTTGTTTGGTATTTATATATATATATATATATATATATATATATATATATATATATATATATATATATATATATATATATATATATATATATATATATATATATATATATATATATATATATATATATATATATATATATATATATATATATATATATATATATATATATATATATATATATATATATATATATATATATATATATATATATATATATATATATATATATATATATATATATATATATATATATATATATATATATATATATATATATATATATATATATATATATATATATATATATATATATATATATATATATATATATATATATATATATATATATATATATATATATATATATATATATATATATATATATATATATATATATATATATATATATATATATATATATATATATATATATATATATATATATATATATATATATATATATATATATATATATATATATATAGGGCATATCATATGAGAATGAAATTTTTATGTGAGAACATAAGAATGCATCTGAACCATTAGATTTTAAAATAAATGGTGGAGATTATGTGTTAGTTTTTTTTCTCTCTCCTCCATCATTTATTTTAATAATGGAGGAAAGAGAAAAACAAAAATCACACATAATCTCCACCATTTATTTTAAAATCTAATGATTCGGATTCATTCTCATGTTCTCACATCTCATAGGATATGTTCCACACACACACACACACACACACACACACACACACACACACACACACACACACACACACACACATATATATATATATATATATATATATATATATATATATATATATATATATATATATATATATATATTACCATGTTATTTATTTCACAAATTTATGCAAAGTTTGAGGGGAGGAACTCGAACTGGCGCACGACTCGCTCAGACAGATATGGATAAATCAAGTGTGACCCATAAGCCAATCATCCAAAGTAGAAGGTTATGTCATCCAAGGGACATATTTGATGGTGATCTTTGTATTGTGTGTATCATATATTATCTACTACAGTGCGATCAAGAAACAATTTGAACGTCTCGGTCGCTTAATTCCCCCTGAGCAGGACAAATGCACAAGCACGCGACAAATCCTCAGAGTAATCATCCACATATGGTACAAATAAAATATTAGTAATGGCGTAACACAAGTGTTATCAAATTTTAGTAAGAGTAAAGGTTCAAATAGATTACCATAAATATTGTGCAACTTGTTGTCATCTATCTGATCTTCCAAATACATGCTTCACCTAACTATGAGTACATATAAACCAGACAAGCGGCCCCCTAGTTGTACTCGTGAATATGTTCGAAGTTAATGAAGTATCTAAGGTAATCCATATCGACATAATAAGTAATTTGGTTCACAAATATGGATGTGCCAACCAAATAGATGATGTATGAGATCAACTCACATGCTCTGTGATGCAAGACCCGTGTGTCATCACCATCAGCCTCTAATATTGCAACCAGATAGTGTATATGCAACTTCTCCAAAAATGAAAATCTATCATGATACCCTCTGTTGTCGTCTATCTCCTTCTGGGCATCACATGGACTTGCTCCCAAATATGTCACAATCATGTCAAATGAATTCGGTATGGTGATTCCAAAGTGGTATAATAATCTTCCTCTGATCGAAAGATGTAGCATGGATGACAGATTATCTAATGTGATTGACATCTCACCATGCAGAAGATGAAAAAATGAATTCTCTGAGTGTCATTTCTTCATGAAAGCTAACAACATACAATGGTTAATTACAATATAACAAGTCATGCATAAATATTGCAACCTAAATAGTTGCATGACATCATGAAACCATTGATCCTCATGCTGATGTAGCTTCACAATCTTCCTACTATGGTTGATGTATCTTAAAGCATCACGATACTACAAAAATAAACATCAATGTTAGAAATTTTCAAATATTATAACACATATATTTCAAAGAATAAATACCAATTTATTTTACTTCTCTATCCCATACATGCCTAGAAACATGGTTTGCATACAAAGTTAGTAATGAAGTGTCATAGGGCTTCCTCCAAAAATCTTAGGAACATCAGTAACACGTGCATCAAAATGGACATGTGGAGTTTGTAACACCCTAAACCCCAAAACTTATATAATAAGGATTACTTGACAATTTAAGGTGTTACCAACGATAATCCTTCAACAACACATTGAAATTTTGAAAACATGTAGCGAAAAGTAAACAACACACAACACGTGTCATCTCACGCTCACCTTTACTTAGGGTATCATCATAGCGAAATCACATTAATCACGATAATAGAACATATTAACTTAATGTGAGTCTTATAAAGACTTAACTTTCACAAAATGATTCAATAGAGATTTTAATATCCAACTCAAAACAACTTTAAAATAATTGAACGTAATAGTTATTAATGTCAACAAGCAAGTAAGTTGCCATAAAACAAAATAAAAAGAAAACATCATTCACACTCAGTGTTATAGAGTTAGAGCATAGCGACTAAAATGCGATGACTAATGAAAATAACTCCAAGAGCTATTTCTCACTCATAACAATAACTCTACTCCTAGGTATCTGCAAGATGTCCATGGTGGACAACATCAAAGCAAAGAGGGTTAAAACTCATATCAATAATTTAACGGCATAAGCTGCAAGGTAGAATTCAAATAACTACACATTACACAAAAATCACACAACATCATTCTCACACCCAATCTATTATCATACATGATTCAATCATATATTCATCATTTAAATTATGAAATGATAATCATAACTTCAACTAGACTCATTACATGTCGTACCATATCATCACCAATTGGTTCACTTAGGAATCGGGTTCACCCTGCTCGAACCCCGAATCCACCCTTCTCGAATTTGGGATAAGTCACCAATCCACCCTGCTCGAATTATAACTTACTTGTTTCATCAACAATAACAACAAAATGAATGCACGTCACAACATGTCAATGCAACAACAACAAAATGTTTAAAGTCCCCTCCCAACAATAATTAAAACATGCATCGGCCAAACGATAATAGTTCCCCTCCCGGGATATCATCCCATAACAACATACTCATAATTCAACAACATAATTCATGCTCCTACAACATCATAGCATCATCATAATTCACAATAATTAGCACAACATCATCGTCATATATGCACATATTCATCATTCATCAAATACTTCATAAAATCAATTAAAATCACGTTTAATCATTAAGTCATTGTAACACATCATTCAAACAGAATTAACTGAGCCTAAAACTACTCCAATAATCCATAAAAGTCAAAAGAATCGAAATATGCAATTTAACATCATCAATACAAGTATTTTCACCCACTGTAGACTCATGATGGATTACCCGTCATGGTCGTGACGCCCGTCATTGGCCCAACACCGTAGAACATCACCTGTGTAACAACTGGCTTGAAAGACAAGCCTGGAAAGCATGACGAGTTACCTGTTACGATCATGACGTGTGTCACCGCCCTGAAGTCTGCAAAATTTCGTGTTTTTCAATGGAGTTCAAGACAAAACTCCTAGTCATCAATCCTGACGTACTAAATCGACCCAAAACTTTACCCTTATATTAAATGTTCATTGATAACATCCAATTTCATCAAAACAACACTTTTAATTCATGGTTTTCATAAAATCCTATTATTCCCAAAACCTTCAAAATAACAACAATGGTGAATATATGTTAATCCCTTAAAACAGAATTTGGCACACATCATAGCATATGAATTTGATTACCAACTATCATTACATACAACAAATCAATTACAAATAACAGAATTATGTAAAATCCTAAAGCCCTATTAGAGGTTAAGGACTCTTTAATTCTACCTCTCATGCATATACCTATTATTGAGATGGTTATCCCCATTACCGGATTATCCTAGTAGCAGTGCAAAAATCCTGGTTTGATTCCCTAATCCCTTCCAAGTTCTTTCACTTCCTTTAGCCTCTTGTCTATTCTCCAAACTTTGATTTTACGTACAAATAACAACTCCCTAAAACTAGGTTATGCTCTAATTTATATCATTAGGGTAAACATATTAAAATTCCAATTATGTTCCAAACTCTTATTCCTCTTACTCTTTCCTCCCTTTTACTATTCATAAATCATACTTTGCCCCAAACTCTCTATTTTCTATTAAATTAAATAAGTTTAATAAAATATTATTATTTTAATTATTAAAATAAACTCTACTAATTTAATCAAACTCTACTAGTCGCTAATTACTCTCCACATTCTCACCTCAATGTCACACACCCCACTACCCTTATTTATTTAACTAATATTACTCAATAATCAAATAAATACACAAAATTATAATAAATCAAAAACTGGGGTGCTACAGGGTTTCTGGAGCAGAAGCATGTGATGTCTACCTCTAGTAAAACAAAGTCGGAGACACCTAAACTATAAGTGAATGCTTCTGCATCAAATGTACTGGCACCAACTAATGATCGAGCTCTTTCCACGTGAAGAGATGCATGTTGGGATACTCTTTTGGGACTCAATCATTCTTGGTTGTTATACATTTTACCGGTAGTTAAAGTAGACAAAGAAGATAAAATCAAACTCAGATGAGAGAATCATACAATGCAAACAAAATCAACCAATGCATACAAAATACGGAAGTGCACTTTCATATTTATGGAAAATCAAATTCATAGAAAATACAAAAGTGCACTTCTGTATTTTCCTAAAACACAAAAATGACATAAAACACGAAAATGCCTCATGCCTATGCTCTAAATGTGTCAATGAAGTCCTCAATAAACTACACATTATTAGTTTAAATACAACCTAATGTACCTTAAAGAACCTATTTAGTAATTCATACATCACAAATAAAAAAAACGAGGGAAATGAAAAAACTATTGGAACAAAATTGGTTTGTCCCATATCCCTTAGGTTTTGATAAAAAAAAAGTATTTAAAGAACAATTAAGTATACTAATGTTTGTTCAAGTATGCAGGACCATAAACTAAAAAATTGCATATAGTATCCAAGTATTGGTTCTAACTATGAGCATTCAATGAGAAGCTTAAAGACCAAAATCTGATGGATCAGAAGCTGGAGACCAGACTCTGAAGAGTTCAACATCTGTAGGTCAGAGTCTGAAAAAGTCAGCCTTTGAAGAAGCCTGCTTTTGGTGATCATAACTTGAGCTAGTCAAAGCACAAAGACCAAAGTGAACCTAATAGGTCTCTATCCATCTCTAAATACACTTTGTCACGTGAAGACCAAAACTCTACTTTCTTCATAGTCTGATGGGATACAACTTCTAATTCCATTTGTAGCAAATTATTTTCAAACTAGCATTCACCTAACATGAAAATTTGGTGAAACATCCCAACATCTCTTTTGAAGCTTCTCAAAGGACTATACTGTACTACATCTTCAATGACTCTTTTTGTTCTCTATTTAAGGAGCTAAAAGACTTGAAGAAAAGATACACCAGTATAAATAGAAAGAGAAGTCATTATGTCAACATAAAAACACAAGTTGAAACTTAGGATTTCTTATCCTTCTATATCTTAGAAATCCCTAAGTCTTAAATGAGTCTATTTACTGTGTATTCGTTATACACCTCTGGTTGTATATCAAGTGTATTTTTCCAACAATAATTTATCTTCTAGGTAGATTGTTAAAAGTATCTTACTAAGTGTTTGAGCAAAGAAAGTCTCTTGCTTGTATGCTTGAGCAAACTGTAATCTTGTGTGATTATAGTAATAATCTATTGTAAGTACAAGGGGACTAGATTATTTTCAAATTGTGAGAGGAACTAAGACAACTTTGTGTATTATTCTTCTTTCTTGCATATTATATCCGCTGCCTACCTCTGACTGAATTAGATTCTACAACTTTGTGTTTAGAATTTGACTTAAGAGTTTAAAAAGAAAGAAAAAGTCAAAATAATTCAACCCCCTTCTTATGTTTTTCTCACCTTCAAAATATTACCAAAAGTGAGAAGTGGAAGTTCTTAGATTGAAAAGACTTAATTAGTGTTTGATCTTGGATTAGGCACAATGTAGTAGAAAATTTGAAAAAGGTTGAAAAATGGTGGATTTTGGGGGTTCTTACTCACAAATGAGAAAGTTTAGCTTAAAGGAAGTTTTGTTGGAAACGAGAAAGGAAGAAGGTTTGACATGTATTTGACTCAAAACCCGTATAGAGGTATATTTTTGTATTTTTTACGGAGATGCATCTCTATGATAATTTTGGGAAAATAAGGGTGTGACCCAGTTACAAATTGATGGGGTGTGGACTTTTGGTGCGTATGGAAATGCATCTCTGTATTGTAAGGGCATTTTTGGTTTTTCACAAAAGTGCATGAGCACAACTAAACGTGTAATAAGAAATCCACATATATATTTTTTGTTATATGAATAAAGAGCCTGATAAACTCTTTAATTGCATCAAATTTTAAACATTTTGAATTTCTCTTTTCTTTCTTTTTACTTGTTGATTTTTTTAAACTCTTTAATTGCATCAAATTTGAAACATTTTGAATCTCTCTCTCTCTCAATATTTGTAGGTTTAATCCCACGATATTTAAAAGATAACTCATAAAATTATTGCTTAAGGAAACCTTTAAATGATAAATTTCAAGTAACTGCCATTATAGACAAATTACCATCTTCATGAAAGAATTTAAAAAATCTTCTAAGGAGAAGAAATATCGTCAACAATATCAAAATGAAGAACAATAGTTGTTTCAAACAATAAAAATAAATTTATAAGTGTTTTTCTAAAGCCAATTGACAAACCTGTAAATAACATATCTAAAATATGAATAAGACCTTTAACATTGACCGATATAAGAACGGTAGCCATCTAAAAGCCCAAACTATGTCACAATGACCACCTCCTCAAAGAAATGATTAAGGCTCACAATTAATTTTCTATAACCGTATGAAACCATGTCACGTGGCTTGCAAATGTATGAACAGGAAAAGTGTTCCTCTCCAGTTAACTTGACTTAAGAATAATTCATTGATATGATTACTGAAATTAAGCTTGTTGGTGGATCAAATGGATGGTGGATTGACACTTTTGCTCTAAACATGTTTGTTATGATTATTTCATGTTCAAAATATAAAATATTGTTGAATATAATAAAGTGTTGTTGAGTCACACATCATTAATGTTTCTGGAATAAGAGATGAAGAGCTAAAATACACCTCTTAAAGTACTTAGATTCTAAAAGATGTAACAAACACTCGAAAGATAAATAATAATCTTATTTTCAATTTTCTTTTGAATAAGACAAAGGTTACTAGGTCTATAAAGATAGATTTATGCACCACTACTCTGAATATGATAGTATGTGGTACTTCGAGACTCATACAAACTTTGGGAAACTTGAGGAATTACTCATTCAAATTTTGAGAAACCTCTTGAAAGAACGAGAACTAACAACTTATACTTTTATAAGCCTTTGGCTTCTATGAAATTTAGAGGGACGTCTACAAATTTCACATGTTCATTGCAGTCAGTTGTTCTGTTGTAAGTTTTCATTCCAATGATTTTGGAGTTCTCTGTATATATGATATTCGTTGATTTTTCTATTGGAAGTGTTTCAGAAAGGGATATCCTTTTCCCTTTCAGAATCATTGGATGAAGAGGAAGGTGGGACTAATTAGCAAGAATGGTGATGCTTTCCATGGATGGTGTCAATGATCCCTACTTAAGTATGAGTGCTCACATATATGTGAGCTCAATCAAACTTGGGTAATTTATGAGAATTTATTATATGCTCCAAATCTAATATGCCGTCCAGAATAACTGCATACACTCTGATGCCCAATTCAATGAATATCAGAGGTAGAATGAGGTATTTTAGGTTAGAAAAAGATGTGTACTTAAATTTTACATATTGCCTATTCTCTTATATTCAGGTCCTAGGATTTCGGGGACCTAAAATGTTCTTGTGATGAATAATTGTCCAAAAATTCAAATTTCAAAATATTATTTGCTTTATCATCAAATGATCATCCTTCAATCATTTGCCTTAACGGCACTCAATTCGTGAGTTATGGCGGAAACACGAACCACACTTTCTGCATTTACTACAAAATCCGAATATAGTCCATCAATAAATAACTTAATTCGCCATTACTTCACCATCACATAGAGCATTAGAATAGCTTTCCAATGCTTTGAACTGTGCGCCATTCCGAGTTACGGTTCTCCCGCTATGACAAAAATACGAAAACAACATTCTTCTGCCCAGGACCTTTCGCTAGGCGAACGCTCGGCGAACAGGACAGTCCAAATTCTTTTTTCGACCATTGAATGACTTCCGTATCTCCGATTTCGATTCCGTAAAAAGCTACGATCTCAGAATTCGACGTACAACAACAATTTCACACTTAGAACGCCATTCAACACATTTCCAATTTTTGAAATATTTTAAAACTCAGTAATACCAATATTGCATTCCACATCTGACCTTCTTTAATAATCATCAGAAGTCATCGTCCACCTTTAATATACTCGACCTCACAATCTGTTGCCTTAGAACACACACCAGATACAAGTCTCAAAACTACTCAATTCAATTAGTTCTTCGACCATCCAAACGGACATATAATATAGAGCTCTCAATATCGGACTAGTTCCTGTAACTAAGTTGATCATAACTCCACTTCACGTCCTGGATGTATATCACAATCTTGTCAGGATAAGTTCCAGACAACCATAATTAATCGACAAACTTCCAACTTCCCCACTTTCAGTAACACAAAATTCCAATCAAAATAAGTATCTCGGCATCAT
Organism: Lathyrus sativus; assembly: GCA_963859935.3. NCBI lineage: Eukaryota > Viridiplantae > Streptophyta > Magnoliopsida > Fabales > Fabaceae > Lathyrus > Lathyrus sativus. The sequence continues at coordinate 570,513,779 of OZ012740.1, read as the reverse complement.
CCTACACCGACTCACCAAAATAATTCTAAGCATTGAGCTTAACTCAAAACAATTCACTGCTCACGCCATCTAAGCTTGCAAGACACGCCTATCCCATCCAACATAATCTCAACTACTATCAACAACAAATTAAGGGTGATTAGTTCCTCAATTTGTCAATAGACAGCCGAAAATCATGATGGGGTATAAACCATCTTTACCAAGCTATAAGAGCGTTCATCGACACACTGAGCCACAACTCCACACTTGCAGCATCCTGGAGAAGCACAAGCTTCTCCCCCACTTGAAGCATTCCCACTTCTGCAGACAAAGGTTAGAAAACAAACATGTATCGACAGTGTTTTCACACACATGTCGCATACAAGGGAACCAACAACATTAGACAACTTGGCCGGACGGACCGACCTGCTCTGATACCACTAATGTAACACCCTTTTTCTACCCCACAGATAGTACGGCAAAATAACACGGATTTCAGAGTAAAATATTAACTTTCATTAAAAAGCCACAAAAGGGCGTACATTTCTCAAAGTCAGCAAAATTGGTCAATACTCCGTAACACACTGGTTTTCTCAAAATATATCAAAACATCATATACAGCGGAACTCAAAACATAAATCAAAGTTTCCTAAAAATGGAAATTAAATCAAAATAACTTCAACGGTATAAAATCAACTCAAGGAACCCAACTAGATGTTACATATCAGAGAAAGACCCTCTAGGCTGACCAAAAGACTAAAATACTCAAAAACTTCAAAAGTACTCCTCAACGGCGTCCACAGCTAAACTGCATCATCTGCATGTTACCCATGTGGAGGTAACATTCAAATAGGCAGGGTGAGTAAAATAATTCATAATAATCAATATATAACAATTAATGTATAAACGGCGTCATATTTATATTCAACACATTGATACCCTTTTAAAATACGCCTCGAAGGCACAACTTCATAATTCACATAGAAGAACTCATGAATGCAATATGCAACACAACCCAATACATGTGGTACCAATCATCACAGCGCGATGGGCACTAGGCCATCAACCCTCCATAGATCCCCATCAATAGGATCGGAGAACGTCACAACACTTCACATCCACACAATGGGATTGAAGTCATAATAATCGAGGTCCTGAACCGAAGTCCGGATGCAAATGAATGTATAATGCACACGTCACAATAATAATCCTCACAATACAGCATAAGGTGCATCATCATTCATCATATTATCACATAATTCATCATTCATCATGTTATCACATAGTTCATCATTCCTCATATTATTTCATCATATTAATTCAATAAATACATCATAGAAATAATCTTAACATCATGTACATCTCACGCAAAACCCACTGTCATAATCACAACAACCCATCACAAAAATCACAGAAGCAAAACATCAAGACATCATTGAATCAGAACATGATTCGTTACTAAAACATATACACAATTGACTTCTCAAACATAATTAGATATAAAAATATTGGGAAAATAATTCCATTATCTATCCTATGTTATATCTCTGTTCATTATCTTTCCAACGCTTCGAACGGGGTCAAAACGGACTTACGGATCCAAAGTTACGTCCAAAACAATTTCGACCGAAAACATGAACAGTCGTGACGGACAGAAAGACGCTGTTACGCTTCGGAACTGATTTTTACTCAATTATTCTTACGAATCACTCACTCAATGTACCCAAAACATCACTAAAACATTCCTAAGGTTATACGGCAATAACAACACAACTTCTATGGTTTATTAGGCTCATCTGGCAACATTTGCAACGCCTAAAACACTATTTTCTGCAATTACTCTGAGTACTTCAGAGTTACTCACATTTAAATATTCTTATTCCTATAGGGTCAAACATATCACAATCCAAGGTTTTGGTCACGAAGGCAAAAATCATTATTTCTCATCTCTACACTCAAAGGGTCAAGAATACTAACCACTAACCTCCAGGGTCTACCGTCAATTTCCTTACAATTGCTCCGAAGGCATCGTAATTTCAAATATCAAATATTCTATCCCTTATGGACAGATATATACCAATCTAAGATTTTGGCCACAAAGGCCTAAGGTTTCCTTTCTCATATCAATATTCAATGATACATACCATTAGCCATACTCTCAGAGTCTTATCATTATTTTCCCTAATTTTCCCAAATCAACCCAAAATACCTTAAATCATAGACTAACAATAAACACATGAAAATTATGAAAAGTCATACTCCCCATACCTTAGTCGAATCTGCAGCTTTTCACGATCATTTGGGATTTCTGCTTCCGACCTTTCTTCAGAGCTCTGGCCACAATTCCACGGTTAACACAAAATGAACTTCCTTTTCCTTTGAGAATTCTATTTTGTTAAATCTCACAATTTGGGCTTTTCCCCATAATATCCTCACTAACTCCTCAAATCGCCCAAATTGCCCTTATTTCCCTTATTTCAATTTAATTAATAATAATACTAATAAATTAATATTATGTGCTATTAATTAAATAAATACCCAAAAATGCACATTTTCTTAATAATTCACCAACCACCCGAAAATCACCGAAAACGAATATTCTTAATTAAATAATTAATTAAAATACTCCAATTAAATTTAGGGTGTTACAACTCTCCCCCACTTAAAAGAATTTTCGTCCTCGAAAATTACCTCAAGAAAACAGAGTCGAACACGACTCCCTCATCTGATCTCCAAGTTCCCAAATCGAACTTTCTCTAGTTGGTCCTCCTAAAATTACCTCTTCCAAGGCAATCCCTTTACCTTATAGTTGCTTCTCGTTCATCAATCCGAACAGGCAACACTTCAACAGTCAAGTTACCTCTCACTCGTACATCGGCCATCTGAATCAAAGTACTTCCTCAACTTAGACACATAAAACACATCCAATAATTTTCCCAAGCGACAACGGTAAAACAGTCTAACATGCCACTTCTCCCACACTTCCGCTGCGCCACTCTGATACAGACCACAAAACACGGTGTGAGCTCTCGAGACTCCAAAGCTCGGCCAACACCAGTTACCATCGTAACTCTCAAAACACGTTTTTTCTTAGATCCTCTTGATCTTCTCAGTTGTCTCTTGCACAATCTCAGGTCCGAGTACAAGACTCTCACCTAACTCATATCAATACAAAGAAGTCCTACACCTCCCACCATACAAATCCTCATACGGTGTCATTCTGATACTAGAATGATAACTGTAATTGCAGGTACTCAACCATCAGCAAATAACTATCCCACGATCCACCTCGATCCAACACACAAGCTCTCAGCAAATCCTCTATAGACTGGATAGTTCTCTCTGTCTGTCCATCTGCCTGCGGATGATAGGCAGAACTCAATCTCAACATGGTACCCAAAGTGTTGGCAAATTCTCCCAAAACCTCGATGAAGATCTCCGATCTTTACCCGACACAACACTCGATGGTATCTCATACAACCTCACAACTTCCTCAATATACATCATAGTTATCTTCAACATAGAACGATTACTCCTCATTAGTAAGAGATGAGTTGAGCTAATCAATCCATCCATCATTCCCAAAGCGAATCATATTCATCTCACAGTCTTCGGCAACCCGACATAAAATCCATAGAAATACTATCCCCTTCCATTCAGAAATATTCATAGTTGCATCAGGTCCAACAGTCTCTGATGTTCAAACTTCGACTTTCCACAAGCCTAACCAGCATACACAACTTCAACCACTTCTCTCTCCATCTATGGCCACTAAACAATTTCCTCAAATTTGGTTACATCTTCATAGCACCGGGACGGATACTCAATCCACTTAAATGTCCTTCCTCAAGAATACTCTTATCCCAACTCAACAATATCTGAAACACAAACTCTATCACGACATCTCCTGATACCATTTTCATCAATCTGCAATTCGACCCTTCGACTTTAATTCATCAAATTCAACCAATTTACCAACTCAAACCAGATTCTTGACCTTCTCAAATCTCATCAAGAATACCACTAGTAGCTCCACCATACTAAGCTTAACTCCATAAGAAGTCTCTTCACAACCCAAGCTCACATCACGAAATTGTCCAATCAGTTCTAACTCTTTTACCATTAATATCAGTATATACAAAGATTTCCAAATCGATGCATCAGCTACCACGTTTGCTTTACCCAAATGGTAATTCAATCCAAAATCATAATCCTTCAGAAGTCCCAATTATTTCCTCTTATTTACTTTAAGTTTCCTTAAAGCATAACTAAAACTCGCTGATGTTGCACTTAACATACCTCCCAATCTTATCAACAAAGCATCACAAAACACAACAAATAGTCCGGTCGGATTCATAAAAAATCAACACACAAGTTGTTGACAGCTCTCCCAAAAACTCTTTGAAACTCTCTTCACAGTGGCATATAACCGCTTCTTCTCCAACACTGATAACTCATGTTCCCGATGTTCAACATGGTCCTCTATACTATTTGAATATATCAAAATGTCATTGATTAACACAACCATTTACTCGCTCAAATAAGTATGGAAAATCCCATGCCAAACGGGCACTCAATTCGTGAGTTATGGCGGAAACACGAACCACACTTTCTGCATTTACTAAAAAATCCGAATATAGTCCATCAATAAATAACATAATTCCATGCCATTACTTCACCATCACATAGAGCATTAGAATAGCTTTCCAATGCTTTGAACTGTGCGCCATTCTGAGTTACGGTTCTCCCGCTATGACAAAAATACGAAAACAACATTCTTCTGCCCAAGACCTTTCGCTAGGCGAACGCTCGGCGAACAGGACAGTCCAAATTCTTTTTTCGACCATTGAATGACTTCCGTATCTCCGATTTCGATTCCGTAAAAAGCTGCGATCTCAGAATTCGACGTGCAACAACAATTTCACACTTATAACGCCATTCAACACATTTCCAATTTTTGAAATATTTTAAAACTCAGTAATACCAATATTGCATTCCACATCTGACCTTCTTTAATAATCATCAGAAGTCATCGTCCACCTTTAATATACTCGACCTTACAATCTGTTGCCTTAGAACACACACCAGATACAAGTCTCAAAACTACTCAATTCAATTAGTTCTTCGACCATCCAAACGGACATATAATATGGAGCTCTCAATATCGGACTAGTTCCTGTAACTAAGTCGATCATAACTCCACTTCAGGTCCTGGCTGTATATCACAATCTTGTCAGTATAACTTCCAGACAACCATAATTAATCGACAAACTTCCAACTTTCCCACTTTCAGTAACACAAAATTCCAATCAAAATAAGTATCTCGGCATCATCCTACACCGACTCACCAAAATAATTCTAAGCATTGAGCTTAACTCAAAACAATTCACTGCTCACGCCATCTAAGCTTGCACGACACACTTATCTCATCCAACATAATCTCAACTACTATCAACAACAAATTAAGGGTGATCAGTTCCTCAATTTGTCAATAGACAGCCGAAAATCATGATGGGGTACAAACCATCTTTACCAAGCTATAAGAGCGTTCATCGACACACTGAGCCACAACTCCACACTTGCAGCATCCTGGAGAAGCACTAGCTTCTCCCCCACTTGAAGCATTCCCACTTCTGCAGACAAAGGTTAGAAAACAAACACGTACCGACAGTGTTTTCACACACATGTCGCATACAAGGGAACCAACAACATTAGACAACTTGGCCGGACGGACCGACCTGCTCTGATACCACTAATGTAACACCCTTTTTCTACCCCACAGATAGTACGGCAAAATAACACGGATTTCAGAGTAAAATATTAACTTTCATTAAAAAGCCACAAAAGGGCGTACATTTCTCAAAGTCAGCAAAATTGGTCAATACTCCGTAACACACAGGTTTTCTCAAAATATATCAAAACATCATATACAGCGGAACTCAAAACATAAATCAAAGTTTCCTAAAAATGGAAATTAAATTAAAATGACTTCAACGGTATAAAATCAACTCAAGGAACCCAACCCGATGTTACATATCAGAGCAAGACCCTCTAGGCTGACCAAAAGACTAAAATACTCAAAAACTTCAAAAGTACTCCTCAACGGCGTCCACAGCTAAACTGCATCATCTGCACGTTACCCACGTGGATGTAACATTCAAACAGGCAGGGTGAGTAAAACAATTCATAATAATCAATGTATAACAATTAATGCATAAACGACGTCATATTTATATTCAACACATTGATACCCTTTTAAAATACGCCTCGAAGGCACAACTTCATAATTCACACAGAAGAACTCATGAATGCAATATGCAACACAACCCAATGCATGTGGTACCAATCATCACAGCGCGATGGGCACTAGGCCATCAACCCTCCATAGATCCCCATCAATAGAATCGGAGCACGTCACAACACTTCACATCCACACAATGGGATTCAAGTCATAATAATCGAGGTCCTGAACCGAAGTCCGGATGCAAATGAATGTATGATGCACACGTCACAATAATAATCCTCACAATACAGCATAAGCTGCATCATCATTCATCATATTATCACATAATTCATCATTCATCATGTAATCACATAGTTCATCATTCCTCATATTATTTCATCATATTAATTCAATCAATACATCATAGAAATAATATTAACATCATGTACATCTCACGCAAAACCCACCGTCATAATCACAACAACCCATCACAGAAATCACAGAAGCAAAACATCAAGACATCATTGAACCAGAACATGATTCGTTACTAAAACATATACACAATTGACTTCTCAAACATAATTAGATATAAAAATATTGGGAAAACAATTCCATTATCTATCCTATGTTATAGCTCTATTCATTAGCTTTCCAACGCTTCGAACGGGGGTCAAAACGGACTTACGGATCCAAAGTTACGTCCAAAACAATTTTGACCGAAAACATGAACAGTCGTGACGGACAGAAAGACGCTGTTACGCTCCGGAACTGATTTTTACTCAATTATTCTTACGAATCACTCACTCAATGTACCCAAAACATCACTAAAACATTCCTAAGGTTATACGGCAATAACAACACAACTTCTATGGTTTATTAGGCTCATCTGACAACATTTGCAACGCCTAAAACACTATTTCCTGCAATTACTCTGAGTACTTCAGAGTTACTCACATTTGAATATTCTTATTCCTATAGGGTCAAACATATCACAATCCAAGGTTTTGGCCACAAAGGCAAAAAATCATTATTTCTCATCTCTACACTCAAAGGGTCAAGAATACTAACCACTAACCTCCAGGGTCTACCGTCAATTTCCTTACAATTGCTCTGAAGGCATCGTAATTTCAAATATCAAATATTCTATCCCTTATGGGCAGATATATACCAATCTAAGATTTTGGCCACAAAGGCCTAAGGTTTCCTTTCTCATATCAATATTCAGTGATACATACCATTAGCCATACTCTCAGAGTCTTATCATTATTTTCTCTAATTTTCCCAAATCAACCCAAAATACCTTAAATCATAGACTAACAATAAACACATCTAAAGGCATATATAGAAAATCATGAAAAGTCATACTCCCCATACCTCAGTCGAATCTGCAGCTTTTCACGATCACTTGGGATTTCTACTTCCGACCTTTCTTCAGAGCTCTGGCCACAATTCCACGGTTAACACAAAATGAACTTCCTTTTCCTTTCAAAATTCTATTTTGTTAAATCTCACAATTTGGGCTTTTCCCCATAATATTCTCACTAACTCCTCCAATCGCCCAAATTGCCCTTATTTCCCTTATTTCAATTTAATTAATAATAATACTAATAAATTAATATTATATGCTATTAATTAAATAAATACCCAAAAATGCACATTTTCTTAATAATTCACCAACCACCCGAAAATCACCGAAAACGAATATTCTTAATTAAATAATTAATTAAAATACTCCAATTAAATTTGGGGTGTTACATCAGTAGTCTGATGTCACTTTCAAGATCTTGCCTATAATCAAATGGTCCATGTCTTTGTAAAATAGTATAGGATTAACCCTTTGGACACACTTTGAAAGGGTTAACTTGCACATTATTTTTTGGCAAAATTGCGGTGGCTCACTTGCGAAGTGTTTTGGTGTGTATGAGGGACACCTGGAGGTTAACTTCCATAGTATTGCAAGAGCATTTTCGGGTTTCCTAAGGGTTACTCTACACCACTAAGGGTGGGAAGAGCAGTCCCCTTTAGTTTTATTCCTTATGGACTAGTGCTCCAAAGTGCTCATGTTGGAACGTTAAGCATGAGAATTTGACCCGGCAGCATTGCATTTAAACCAGACACCCTAATTTTTTCATAATACCAAAAATACCCCTGTAAAAAACATCGTTCAAAAAATTCGATAGGCGAATAAAAAGTTCAGTATAAATACAAAAAAATGGTAGGCAAATATAGGAATTCAATATGCATTTTCACTGATTATTTCAAATATTCTTGCGTGTCTCAAATTTTACAGGTGTATTTCAAAAGCACAAGAAATAACAAGATTTTGTTTCCATAAAACTGAAAAATCCGGTAGTGCTATTTTACCAGTTTTTCCAAAAAAAACTCCAGTGATTACCAGATTTTTCCTATAACCTTAAAAAACCTAGTAATGTTAATTTTCAACGGTTGTGATTTTGCTGATACTTTTGTAGGATTGCAATTGCACCCGCAATTTTGTGTGGTCCATATTAATTACAAAATTGTATAAATATGCATGATATGTTGTTAAAAAATATCTCAAAATGTCTCAATATTGGTATCTTGCATTTGTGTACTTCAACTACATGAGACCTCCAGTTGATTTTAGACTCACAGAGGACACCCTTCTTGATGTTATGAAATTCAAATTGGATAATCTTGTCCACCATATCGAAAACAGAAAGTGGTTAAGATTGAATATCTTTCGCCATTAGTCGATAATTAAGGGAAGATTAAGTTTAGTAAGTTTGAGTTGAAGATATGTGAAAGTTTAAAAGTCATGAGGAACATATATCACTTATATGGAACAAAGGGTATGTTCGAGGTAAATGCAATAATTTTCAGATATATCAACAATATTATCAAGATGTTGAAACATTTTAAATCATCTAGTATAGTTTAAGTTTTGTTTATGTTATTTTCTTGTTAAGTTATGTTATGAAATGTTTGTGTTAAGTAATGTAATGCTAATTTTCTTCTAATGAAATGGTAAGACAATATAATATAAGATGTCGATAATACAAAAATAATGTAATAACATCAAAACATAAACAAACTAATAAAATATACACATGTCCATCATAAGCAATATGTGTTATATGTGATGCCAAAACATACATCTCACCATTTGGGTTTGCCAAACCCATGAGGTTATCCAAAAGAAGTTTTATATTCTGCAACTGCTGCTAGTCAATCATACCAGAAGAATGCGGTGACACGTCATCTGAAGGTCCTCTGCCATAGGAAGGTCCAACATCAATAAAAGGCTAAAGAGGCGCGATGATTCAAGGGTGTGATATTGTAACATACTACTCTAAGTAACCATCCTCAAAATTCCCAAGGAAATGTACATCCACTGCATTATCTCTAATAGCAATGGCATTGCTGACAATATTAGACATAAATCATTTATCAATGCCCTCAGATGGAACATAAAATATTGGTTGAAGGATGCCCATAACATACCCAAACTAGCGCAAACACCTTTCAAGAAATTATCTAGCCACTGAACTCTCCCAACAAATATAGCCTGAAAACATGGCAGTGTTATCAAAGTCTCGATGCATTATATGCTCTACGTAGGGTGTTCATATGGCATTGTTTATGGTCAACACATAAATCCTCTTCTTGTACTCATGAAGATTTCCTAGATATAAATATATGGCCCTTCATTTGGTGCCCCGTGAGGAGCCAGTGATAGGAACACATGGACATAAAATGCTTGCACTACACAAGAAGAAAAAATTACATATACAAAATGTTTTTGATAAATAAGAACTAAATAAATAAAACATAATAAATATTCATACCTAAAATAGACTCATTGACCAGCAAGTTGCCTCGTCTGAAAGACAATCGCCTCTCCAAGGGAAATATATAGTACCTTCTAAAACAACACACCCACATGCCTAGTCAACATGCTCAAGCTCAATAAACAGGGAGATGTATTTGGCATCGATATATACATGAGAATTATCCACTATGATAATACATCTACCATATATAACATGTATACCCTACCAGTTACTTAATACATAGAGGGCTCCACTAGTGTTTGATACATCCCAGAAACCAAGAGATACAAAAGTAAGACCCCTGTTAAACCTGAACTCCTCGACGACCACGTCCTAGGTAACCCCTAAGTACTGCTCATCTGTAATACAAGTAAGCTCGTGTTTAATGATAGAAGCATTAAAAAAGTTGCCTACAAAGGGGAGATAGAAGAGGCGGGAGACATCATCCATGGTAATCGTCATCTCATCAAATGGAAGACAAAAAAGGATGTATCTTTAAGCCATCACTCAACAAATACGGACAACAATGGCGCATTGAGCATGGTCAGCATAGAATCCACCAACGGAAGCATATCGACATCAACAACAATCTGTCTGACCTCATCATCAGGCGTTTGAAAATCTGAAAATTTCTTTAACTTCGCCGCATGGGTGGGCACCTTCAATGGCAGGCGGTTTTGTAACAAATAAAGTATAAACCATCAATTATTTTTAATTAATTAGTAATAAATAAATAAACTTAAAATAAAATATTTATGTCTCTCTCGACCATAGTTTGAATGTCACATGGTCGACATACACGATGAGCAAGGTATGCTCACTAGGCCCTCTAGGAAAGCCCTTATCTTTCTGTACATATGGTTCCGTATCAGCCCAAGTTATCACATTTGTCTTAGCCTGAGCCTCCACCTCCGTGTCAACCTAAACATCCTCCTTTATTTCAGTCTAAGCCTCCATATCCATCTCAATATGAACCCTAGCTTGAGTTAACGTATCCTACTAAACTGATGTCGCTACATCGTCAACAATAGTAGCATCGGGCTCTGCATCAAAATCTTTGCCTCGTCTAGATCCACCTCATATACGATGGAGAGTACTGGATATGCGTGATTGCTCAACCAACTTCCTCCTGTGAGAATCAGTGGGCATTACTCTACCCGCCCGAATATGCTAATCCTCAACGTCATCTGCCTCTGCATGAGAGCTCTCTAAAACTGCTTTCTACAACTGCCCTCTCAACTTTGTCAGTCCATCTAAAAGCAAGTGAGTTGTCTCATCCTCTAGTCTTCATTATATATATATATATATATATATATATATATATATATATATATATATATATATATATATATATATATATATATATATATATATATATATATATATATATATATATATATATATATATATATATATATATATATATATATATATATATATATATATATATATATATATATATATATATATATATATATATATATATATATATATATATATATATATATATATATATATATATATGAACTACTAGATTTTTTGAAAATCTAAAAAAATAAACATGGCTTTATCAAAATTTTGGAAATATTCGGTAAGCATGTATGCATTTTTATTGGACATTTCAAAAATGCCGGTAAAAATGCATGTGGTTTTATCCAGTTTTTCAAAAACTTTGATAAAATTGTATGTAATTATCGTATTTTATCGAACATTTTGAAAATGATAATAAAAGTTCATAGTTTTCCTAAACAATGTGGTATACATCTTAAATTTCCGATATAAATTTAAAGTATTAACGTGAAAAAGAAACTTGTTAAAATCTCGTAGAAGGCTTGAAAAGTTCAATAAATCACTTAGATTTTGACAAAATTCTAAAAATTAGAAAATGATATATAATTTTCATTTTTTTAGCAAAAAATATTACTCTTTCTATTTTAAAATGATTATCGTTTTAGGTTTTTACACATAGATTAAGAAATGCAATAATATTGTTATAAAATATTAAATATTTACTAAATTAACCTTAACAAAGTGTTGAGAATAGTATACAAAATACTAACAATTATAGAACACAATTGAAAAAAAATAGTAATTATTGCTATATTGAAAAGTAAAAATGAGATTCATTTTGAAACAAATATTTTTTTTCTAAAAGAAAAGTCATTGTGAAACAGAGAGAGTATAGTAAATGAAATTTTTTGTATTGTTGGATTAAACTTCAGGGGTGTCAGGACAAAATATTGTTAAGTATATCCACTAAACCAAATAAACACAAGTATCATAATTTCATAGTGTCGCTTGCGCGAAAAATAAGGTGCCGGCATGACAGAAGAGTCGCCACCTTTCGTTATTTATCCCTCAGAGCGGGAAAGGAAACGATCGGAAAAACCTGACGAAAAAGGGTAAGACAAGGTCATCGCAACCATTGTCTGGGTTCGGGAGTCGGTTACGCAAGGGGAAGGTATTAGCACCCCTCACGTCCGTCGTACTCGACGGGATCCTCGCTTGTTTGTTTACTTGGACGGGTTGGTTATAATCTATCTACCTATCAAGGCTGGCTGAAAAAGAAAAGAAAAATGACTCGGCAAAGCATCGCGCTTTATGCCTACGTATTCCCATCAGAGAATGAGAAATCAGAGTCAACGTAGTTCGGCTAACTACGGGATTATGGGGGGAAAGGTTGCTCGCTAGGACATCGCATCCTATGCCTACGTACTTTCATCTGGTATGAAAGATCAGAGCAAACGTAGTTCGGGAAACTACGAGAAAAGTGGCTCAACTAGGAGGGAGACTATCAAGTCCTATTTGTTATCATGCCATGGATTCATCCTATGGTTGAGGTTTGAACAGGGAGCTCCTAGATGTTGTCATGCATAGGTTTCAACCTAAAAGTCTATCATCAAATCCTTATCAAAGGAAATGAGAGTCCTAAGGGATCATGTCAATGATACACAGAATACAGACAAAAACATCAGCTTTAACAGTAAAATGCATGCAATGCGAGTGAGGGAGGAAATGTGTGTGGGGTTTCAGCCTCCACAAGCTCATCTCGACCTCAAGCCAGTCATGAAATAACAGTAATCATACTGAAAATAAACCACATGCTATCAAGCAGATAACCAGATAAAAGAAATGAAGTGCTATCAAGCAAACAAAACACTCATGCTTGAGAAAGAATCACCTACTCTCTAACCCTAACCCTAATCACAGAGTCTAAACAAATCTAAGCAAAGCTCTCAAGCACAACCCTAATCACAGGAGAAATCATTCACAGTCTTCAAGCTTCAGAATAAGCTTACCAAAGAAAGGGAGCTAAGCAAGCAAGCTCATAGTGTCTTCCTCAGGAGAACACTAGGAGGTGTATACTCAGGAATCATACCCTATGTGGCTCAACCACTGTGATCAGTTTACATCCCTCCTCAGGAGAGATTAAACTCACAAGCAGGCTCCAACATCACTGGATATTTAAGAAATCCTATTTAAGCTAGTGGAGCTAAGTGAATAGACCCATAGGACCTTCCTCAGGAAAGTACTAGGAGGCTTCCACTTAGGAGTTGTATCCCATGTGGCTCAACAACATGTGATCAGTTTACATTCCTCCTCAGGAGAAATTAAACTCACAAGTTGGCTCCAACATCATTGGATACTTAAGAAATCCTAGATCAACTAGTGGAACTAAGTGAATAGACCCATAGGACTTTCCTCAGGAAAGTACTAGGAGGCTTCCACTTAGGAGTTGTATCCCATGTGGCTCAACAACAAGTGATCAGTTTACATTCCTCCTCAGGAGAAATTAAACTCACAAGTTGGCTCCAACATCATTGGATACTTAAGAAAGAGGTGAGAAGGAAGGATGAAAGTCATTCATAGTGCCTTCCTCAGGAAAGTACCATGAACTTCCTTCAAACTTCAGGCTCTCAAACCTCACCAACAGGGCATCAGCCAAGCTCTGGGTCTCTGCATCTTGATCTACAAGCTTCCCCTCATGATGCTCTCCATCAATATCCTCAAGGCAACCCAAGCCCTTCATCAAATTCCTCAGAAAGAACCCCACAGATGAACAGATAACCCACTGAACAAATCACATTATCAGGCAATCTTCAGATAATACCTAAAAATATTAAACTAATGGGGAAAAATTTAACAAATATTCATAAGGGTCCTCAACACCTTCTCATAACATCTACAAAGGTTTCTACCTAAAAATCAAGATACAACTCAATCCAAGAAAATGATCATCACCTATGCACAATTCTAAACCCTAATTAGACTATCCTAAGTCAACCCTAATTAAACTAATCAAGATCAATTCTAAAAAATCTAGAAAAAATCCTATGGGGAAGTATGACTAATCATCTAATTGCACCAAAAAGAATGGGTAAAAAAGATTAATGGAAAGTACTAAAATAATTCCTACAAAATCAAATACCAAAATGAAACAATTAAAAAGCTACTTAATTGGAAAATCTAATAAAAATATTAAACCTAAAAATAAAATCTCAATTTTATTTTTATAATTTTCTACTCATTTTAATCTACTCATAGAAAAAAGAAGAAATTAAAAATCATTTTTTAACTATTTTTAATGAATTATTCAAATCAGAAATATTAAAAAAGAAAATTAAAACAAATTAAATGAATAAAAGGAGGGGGGGTCAGAATAGCACTCCAAACTAGTTAGAAATGAATGGGCCAACAAATAGGGGGGTGGGAATAGAAGACTGGGTCCAGCGCCCTCTAAATGAAACGCAGCGTTTCAACTTATTTGAACTTTCCCTCTCACTCTCAGATGCAACCACAGCCACACGATTGGGATAAAATGTCAACTCTGGGACTTGATCCAACGGCCTCCCCTTCGTCTTCTCCAAACGACTTAGGGTTTTCAGAACCCCCACCCCCATGCGCAAACCTTCGAGCTCTCCTATCTCTCTCCACACGCCACGGCTGGACTCGATTCCAACATGAAAAACGATCTACTAAATGCCTAGATTACAACCATACGTTCACTTTTTCTTAACTCCTCGTGGATAATCCAAACAGAGCCCTTGAATATCTTGGTACAAACACGGTTCACAAACTTAACCTGATACCAATCCTCACTAAACTTCATCATAATGATCCACAGATATTCTTGATGCTATCCTGGTGATTCTAAACCCATTCATGCTAACTAGAACTCATCAAACAGTCAGTTCTTGCAAATTAAAGTTTTAAGGTTCTGCCATGGAACCTCATGGAATGAGCTATAACTTCTAGGACTTAGTCATCTACCCTAACACCATCATTCTATACCTATAAAATGATCTATCTAAGCATAAATAAAGAGAAAGAGGGGAGTTCACCAACCTGTCAAGAAGCTATGGTGAGTGATGCTATGGCTCGAACCAAGGCTTGTAAATCCTTCAGGATGATCCTTTGATGATGGTTAGCCTTCTGTTTGCACAATTCTTGAAGAAGAAGACTTGTAATGGAAGAATTCTTGAGTTGCTTCAAGTTGAAGGAATGGCTTCAATGGCTATCTCTTCCTCTCTCTCCTCTGACTTGGCTTCACTTTCACCAACCTCCAACACTCCTTGATGCACTCTTTTTATAACAATCCATGGAAGTCTCTAGATTCATCTAGAATGATGTGGAAGTTTCATGAAAGTTCCATGATATTCCATAATGGTCATCTCATCTCATATGCCATGCCTTGTTATTTTGGTCTCAAATTCTCCTTACATGAGTTATTGAATGAGGATAAGTGAAAAACAAGTGCATTTGTTGCTTATGTAGGGTTTTTTAACATTGCCTTCTTTTTCAAGTAACTAATTTCCAAAGGAAGCTCATTTTTTAAGCCTCAAATGAAAATTCTACTTAAACCAATCTTCTCAAAATGTTTTTTCCAATCAAAATGATATATTGGATGACCTATTTTGGATTTGTAGATCTCCCAAAACACTTTTCAATTTCAACTTTTCAAAGTTATAAGTCATTTTTAGTTCATTTTTGACCAATCATGGAATCTTGTGCTATGAGCTTTTTCAACAATTTGTGACCTTCTTTCTAGACTTAAAATCACATTTTGAGCAACTTTCATGTTTTGAGTTTTTCCATTTGAGGCTTGGAAATAGGAGTTTTAGGCATTGGCTAAAATGACCTATAACTGACAAATGACCAAAATACCCCTGCCTTGCTCAAATCATAACTTGAGTTCCACAAATCCAATCAAGGACTTCTACCACTCAAATTAAAGCTAAGAAGATCCTCTTCAACATTCATGTTGACCAAGAAACCATAGGAATCAACCTTCTAGGGCAAAAGTTGTCTGGAAGTTGGGTGACTTTCAAGGACCCAGATTCACACACATCAACTGACCTGTAATTTGTCAAAACCATAACTTGAGCTCTGCAAATCCTATCAAGGACTTCTACCACTCAAATTAAAGCTAAGAACAAGCTCTACAACATTCATGTTGTGGGGAAGATGAGATCTCAATCACATCTAGTGCTAAAGCTGCCTGGAAGATAGGGATCAAATTAGGGTTTTTCCACTGACAATCCTCAGAAACCCTAACTCAAAACTTCTCAAAACTCCTCAATCATGATGAGTTGGTCTAGGAATCATCTTTATAACATCTCTATGCATCATTCCATGATCTCATGGCCCTTGGATTAAGTCTCAACCTTCTCCAAATCTTCAGCTGATCTAGGGTTGACCCAGTCAAAACCCTAATTCTACCATTCATGGTTGAATCTTCTGAATTCTTACATAATGACTTCTCTGGGCTTCATGAAGGCTATCAAGGCATCTCATAAGCTTTCTCAAGACATCAAGTTCATTCTCAAAGTCTCAGAATCATCTGAGGAGCACCCACAACTCTCAAGCTATGAAGCACACAACCCTGGTTTCAGACCACTTCTCTGAGGATCTCTTGAACTTTCTGATGAAGGTATCAACTTTCAAACACTCAATGAATGAATAATTGTGGGTCAAATTTTGGGGTGCAACAGCTGCCCCTATTCAAGCGGCTTGAACCTGACTGGGTGAGAAGCGAACGGCCCTCAACCAATCAAGGTACGAGACGGTTGAATATCGGTAAACCCGAAAATTTGCCAACTGCATGAGCACACGGTACTCTGCGGGGAACAAACCTTCGAACACTGCAACACTAGCTGCTCAACAACTAGCTGGAGAGATACTGATCTGACATCGCCGCCGGAAACAAACATCGCCCTGAGAGACACTCGACATCACCGTCGTACAAACACCATCTCTGCTGGGGATTTAAGGAGTCTGACATTGCCGTCAAACAAATCATAATCTGACCTCGCCGTCGGAAACAAACATTCAACCTCGCCATCGAACAAACATCCAACCTCGCCGCCGGACAAAATATAATTTGACCTCGCCGTCGGATAATCAAAATACCCAAGCTCACTGCTGGACAACTATATTACTGAACAATTCTGACCTGGGGTTCACCCCTGGTGAATGGTACACTTGCATACCTGAAGCTACTTTGCTGGGAATGAGAGACTTAACCGAGCACACTCTGATCTGGGGTTCACCCTCAGGACCATGACGAACATCGGAATAATGCTGCACACTGCCTGTCGTAGAACTTCAACATTAAAGATATATGAAACCCTGGCCCCTGGCCACCTCTAGCTTCGGCTAGAAAAGATCTTCAAGCACTTCTGAAGATAAGCATCCTTGGCCTCCAAGGATGGCAACTCTGCAGGAGGTATCCTCGACCTCAGTCTGAAGAAAGTGATCCTTGCCCTTCAAGGATACATGAATCTGCCTTCAGGCAACTCCACCTCTGCTATAGAGCATCCGAGACTTCAGTCAGGGATATACTTCGGCCTTCAGCCCGAATAATGAATCCTAGGTCCTTCACGACCTTGGGGGATAACCTTGCCTTCAGGCACCTTTGCTTCAGCATAAGAAATCTGTGACTTTAGTCAGAGAAATGGTATCCTGAGCCACTCATGACTCCACGGGGATTCAAACACTTTGCCTACAGGCAAAACTCCGCTTCAGCTGGAGAAACATCTTCGACTTCAATCAGAAGACGTATCATTCACTTGATCGCGATCAATCATCACCTCAGGATAACTGACCTGGTCTTCAGACTCACACGGATCACTCTGTTGTATCTACAACCCTGGAACCTTGTCTTCAGCCACCCGTTGCTTCATCCACACGGAAATCTGGCTTCACAGGAACCTTCTGATATCGCCTTCTGGCGCTTATGAAATCCATCTTCAGATTAGACATCATTGCTGGGGCAGACATATCATGCTGCTACTCACTTGACATCCTGTCAAGTCGTTGCTAATTAAAAGCAAACATGTCGGGTCACCGGACATAATCATCACGTTAACAACTCTGTTGAGGAGAGAGGAATGAGGGTTCACCCAAATAATCCTGACGACTCACTGGGGAAAAGGAAGAAGGGTTCACCCGAACAACCTTGTAGACTCTGCTGCAGAAAGACGAGAGAGTTCACCCAAACGACTTCAACAACTGCTGGAGAAAAACGAAAGAGCACACTCAGACGATTCCTACCAACTTTACTAGGGAGCAAGTACTTCTGCACGGGAAAAGCGATAAATGCCCTGAACGACTTTTTGGGAAATGACCCTTCTGGGGAACATAGCCGTCAGGCTACAAGACACTCATGTCATTAAGTTCTCAAACTTGCGGGATAAACAAACTTCAGCTTGCTGGACAATCCTTCGGGATCTGTTTGGGGAAACTTTCCATCTGCCAATCATGACTGTGCTCGGCTGGGGATATCAATCTACCTGCTTGCTGCTGGGGAAGTGCCAACCACCTGCTGGGGAAAAGCCCTCCACTCCGTTGGGGGTTCCAGAAATCTTCCTGGGCAACTCTTGCTGCGGACGCTACTGGGGAGCTCAAGAATCATCTTAAGCAAACAGCTCGGGAAACTGTACTGAGGTCTTAAGAGTCATCTTAAGCAAACGGCTCTGCTGAGGGATTTGAGAATCATCTCGAACTGAAGGCTCCGCTGGGGGTCTCAAAAATCATCTTGAGTGAGCGACTGCGGGGATCACACCGGGGTCTTTTAGAATCATCTTAAGAGAGCGACCTTGTTGGAGAGAATATCAGGAATCGTCCTGGGCAACCGGTCTTTCGGTAGTACACCTGTACAATAAGGATGATAATGACCTAGGTCATGCTTATGATGCGTATGCTTCTGCGCTATGCCCCACACGGTGGGAATGATATGCGAAAATGCTAAATGCCATGCAATCATGCACAACGTTGTTGCAACGTCAGATGCTATGCAGTGTTAAATGCCATGCAGTCATGCACAATGCTATGCAATCATGCACAATGATGCGATCCCATCGGCAAAATAAATGCCGAAGGGGGGAAATCTTCCTGTCAAGGAGAAAGAACCACTCAGGTAGAGGAATCATCCTGCCGAGGAGATGGTGAACACGTCAATATCAATCGGGCTCTGTCTGGGGAATTGATCTTCCGCGAATTGCTGCATGGCAAACAACTTCAGCTGACTGCTGCAGGGGAACGAAGCTCTACGAGCACTTGGATCTGCTGATATCAATCGCGAGAATGAACTGTGCGGCCGTCTCGGCTACTCTTCTGGGGATGACCGCTCTGTGGGGAGCCAACTTCAGCTGCTCAACACTCCACCGGGGAGAAACCAATCATGATCCGATCAACTTCCAAGGACTCGGCTCTCTTGGGCATCTGCAAACTCGGCTGAGGAAGGAGAAATCGTTCTGCTTCGCTGGATAGAGTACGACTCTGGGGGAATACAACATCAGCTGCTCTACGCTCTGCTGAGGAAAATTGATCATGACCTGATCAACTTCCGAGGATTCTGCTTTTCTGCGGACTCGGCCGGGGATAGAAATCATTCTACTTCGCTGGAGAGGGCAACTCTGATGGGGAACTTCAATTCCGCTGGGGAGGAAAGGATCACCTGACTTCGGGGAGAGTACAACTCTGCCGGGGAATACAACATCAGCTGTCCCAACACTCTACTGGGGAAGAAGGAATCGTCCATCTTCAGGAGAGAGCCTGATTCTGGTGAGGAATCTCAATTCCACTGGAGACTTCAGTCTGGCACTATCAGTTACTGCATACTTCGGTATACGGCTAGCTTCTTGCGAATCCTGAACTTGTGACCCGGTGCTGGGGGAAAATCAATCATGCTTCAGCGACTTTACTGGGGAAAACACGAGCTTCGGCACCCGAACACTTCTATGATGTCTGCACTTGTGACCCAGTGCGGGGGAAAATCAATCATGCTTCAGTGCTGGACTCAGCTGATGAGGTGACGTTCCTTCTGGATGCGTCTGCTTGGGGGAAGAGAATCATCTCTACCTGGGGAAGACATATCAATGCTCACTATCTGATTCTGATTCCGCGGAGGAGAGATCACTGAACTCTGCTGAAAAAGGAGGACTCATCCTGCTTCGGGGATACGCACGACACATCTTCTGACGGGTGCTATACCTGCAACGACACAAACAAACAGACAAGATACCCTCCTCAAAGGGGCCTATCAGGGTTATTATCTCGCGACAACGTTCAATTAATTAATTGTTTCAACAATCAATGGGCTTAGGCCCGCAGGTTTATGTATGCGCATTTTATCAAAAAAACACATCGGCGTTATCATTCGCAAACAAAACAGATAAATGCAAAACAGACAAGTAGAATTGCTGAATAATGTGCATTTTATTGATGGTGAACCCCTGAATGGGCAAAAATGTTTTACAACAGAGGCAAGCTCCTGAAATGAGGAAGCCGCGCAAAAAAGAAAACATAAATATACATCAGTATATACAAATGTCGGCAATCGAGGCGTAGACGAACACCATGAGTTGATCCCTCTAAGACCCACTCGACTTCGATACTTCTCCGATGCTTCAGCTTTGGAAGAGATTGATTCAGATAAACGGCCCTCAGGTCTTCCGAACCACTAAACAATGAAAGTCCATACGCGGAACGCAGTCATTTGCTTATTTAAATCCCTAACTTTTGCGTGAACCGCCCTTTCGGGTTTTCAGTTCACCGGGATACCCCTTTTTGCCGAAGCCGCCCAGTGTAGGTTTTCGACTTCGCGGGTGTACATTTTTTCAATATATCCCTAATTTTTGCCCGAACCTTTTATTCTGTTTTTGGTTCGCCGGGATGCCCCTTTTTTGCCTGGACTCTCTTTTTTTGTCCAGCGGGTCGCTTTCAAGCAAAGTATTTTTTAACTGCGTCCGCGTTCACCGGGGATGCAAAATCTTCACCGTCCATCGTGGATAACAACAAAGCTCCTCCCGAGAAGACCTTGCTGACGATATACGGCCCTTCGTAATTCGGAGTCCACTTGCCCCGGTGATCGGAGTGTGGCGGAAGAATCTTCTTCAGGACGAGATCACCCGTCTGAAAGCTTCGAGGACGCACCTTCTTATCATAAGCTTTCTTCATTCGGCTTTGGTACAGGCGACCAAATGCAATCGATGCTAACCTCTTCTCGTCCATCAGGCTGAGTTGGTTCAGGCGATTCGTCACCCATTCTGCCTCATCAAGTTTCACATCAACCAAAACCCGCAAAGAGGGAATCTCCACTTCTAGCGGTAGGACAGCTTCCATACCGTACACCAAGGAGAAAGGAGTTGCCCCGGTCGACGTACGCACCGTCGTACGGTAACCATGCAAGGCAAACGGCAGCATCTCGTGCCAATCTTTATACGTCACAACCATCTTCTGAACAATCTTCTTGATGTTCTTGTTGGCCGCTTCAACGGCGCCATTCATCTTTGGCCGATAAGGGGATGAGTTGTGGTGTTCAATCTTGAAGCTCTGGCACAGCTCCTTCATCATCTTGTTATTCAAATTCGAACCATTATCAGTAATGATCCGCTCGGGAATTCCATAGCGACAGATGATGTCCCTCTTAATGAATTTAGCAACCACCTGCTTGGTCACATTAGCGTACGAGGCTGCCTCCACCCACTTGGTGAAGTAGTCGATAGCTACCAGAATGAAACGATGACCATTGGATGCGGTGGGCTCGATCTTGCCTATCATGTCAATGCCCCACATGGAGAACGGCCAAGGGGAGGACATGACATTCAAGGGGCACGGCGGCACATGAACTCTATCAGCATAAATCTGGCATTTATGACATTTCCTCGCGAATCTGAAGCAATCCGACTCCATAGTCAACCAGTAATATCCTGCTCTCAGGATCTTTCTCGTCATGGCATGCCCGCCGGCGTGCGTACCAAATGTGCCCTCATGGACTTCCTCCATGAGCATACTGGCCTCTTTCTCATCTACACATCTGAGTAGCACGAGATCGTGGTTTCTTCTATACAGCACTCCATCAGGGTTGAGATAAAAGTTTCCAGACAGCCTCCTCAGAGTCTTCTTATCCTGGGTTGACGCACCCGCCGGATACTCCTTAGTCATAAGGAAGGTCTGGATGTCGTGGAACCATGGCTTGCCGTCAGTGGCATCCTCGATTGCGAACACATATGCTGGTCTGTCAAGACGCGAAAGAACAATGCTTGGAGCCTCATTCCAAAGATTGACCTTATACATAGAAGCCAACGTGGCTAAAGCATCAGCCATTTGATTTTCAGCCCGTGGTACATGATGAAGTTCTACTCGGTCGAAGAACGGAAGCAGCCTTCTGGCGTAATTCATGTGCGGCACTAGATTCGGTTGACGAGTTTCCCACTCCCCTTTGATCTGATTGATTACAAGCGCTGAGTCACCATATATGTCTAGATTCTTGATTCTCAAATCAATTGCCTCTTCTAGACCCATAATACACGCTTCATACTCGGCTTCGTTGTTGGTAACTGGAAACGTCAGTCTCGCAGTAAACGGGATGTGGGATCCGTGAGGAGTCGTGATGATAGCCCCGATACCACTTCCATAGGAATTGACTGCTCCGTCGAATATCAACTTCCACTGAGACTTCCTATCCGGCCCCTCGTCGGGCAATGGCTCTTCGCAATCCTTTGCTTTGAGAAACATAATGTCCTCATCAGGGAACTCGAACTTCATCGGCTGATAGTCTTCGATTGGCTGTTCGGCAAGGTAATCAGACAATACGCTCCCTTTGATGGCTTTCTGAGAGACGTACTGAATATCATATTCTGTTAACACCATTTGCCATCTGGCAATCCTACCCGAAAGAGCCTGCTTCTCGAAGACGTACTTGATCGGATCCATCTTCGAAATCAGCATAGTGGTGTGATTGAGCATATACTGTCGTAGACGTTTGGCAGCCCAAGCTAGTGCACAACACGTCTTCTCCAGCATCGAGTATCGAGATTCACACTCAGTGAACTTTTTACTCAAATAATAAATGGCATGCTCCTTTCTGCCCGTCTCGTCGTGCTGACCGAGAACACACCCCATACTATTCTCAAGAACTGTCAAGTACATGATTAATGGCCGTCCAGCCACTGGGGGTATCAAGATCGGAGGTTCTTGAAGATACTGCTTTATCTTATCGAATGCCTTCTGGCAGTCTTCATTCCAAGTAATCGCCTGATTTTTCTTTAACAACTTGAACATCGGTTCACAAGTGGCCGTGAGCTGGGAGATAAACCTCGCAATGTAGTTTATTCGGCCCAAGAAACCACGAACTTCTTTTTCCGTTCTCGGCGCTGGCATTTCTTGGATAGCTTTTATTTTTGCAGGATCAACTTCGATACCTCGTTCACTAACGATAAACCCCAATAACTTTCCGGATCGCACTCCGAAAGTGCACTTGTTAGGATTCAGCCTCAGCCTGAACTTCCTAAGCCTTTCAAACAGCTTCAGCAAATTGACCAGATGCCCCTCCTCCGTTTGGGACTTTGCAATCATGTCATCAACATAGACCTCGATCTCATGATGAATCATATCATGAAACAAAGTTACCATTGCTCGCTGGTAAGTGGCCCCTGCGTTCTTCAGACCGAAGGGCATTACCTTGTAGCAAAACGTGCCCCAGGGGGTAATAAACGTCGTTTTCTCCATGTCCTCCGGCGCCATCTTAATCTGATTGTAACCGGAGAAGCCATCCATGAATGAAAACACGGAAAACTGGGCTGTATTGTCGACCAACACATCGATATGAGGCAACGGGAAATCATCCTTAGGGCTCGCCCTATTCAAGTCCCGATAATCGACGCACATACGTACCTTACCGTCCTTCTTCGGTACAGGCACTATGTTGGCGACCCACGGAGGGTAGGTGGTAACGGCTAAAAATCCTGCGTCCAACTGCTTCTGGACTTCTTCTTTGATCTTCACAGCCATGTCTGGTCTCGTCCTCCTGAGCTTCTGCTTGACTGGAGGGCAATCTTCTCGCAACGGCAAGCGATGAACCACGATATCGGTGTCAAGTCCAGGCATATCCTCATATGACCAAGCAAAGACGTCACTATACTCTCGAAGCATCTCGACCAGTCTATGCTTGACATCGCTCTGCAGCGCAGCCCCGACTCTGACATTCCTGATAAGCTCCTCAGAACCCAGATTTATGATCTCAATCTCCTCTTCATGAGGCAGAATAACCTTCTCCTCTTGTTTCAACAAGCGGGCCAATTCCTCCGGAAGGTCTTCGTCTTCATCAATCTCATCCTCGGCTTGATAGATCGGGCAATCAAAGTCGTAGTGAGCCGTAGAGGGTCCAGAGTCGATGTCGTCTGTTACGTGGATCCTGCAATAACAAGGGTTAAGTTTAAAGCAGGAATATGCAGGTTAGCACGAACCTCGTTGCCATTTTGCTGTTTTCCAAAACAAACATAAAATATGAATAACAGAGAACACAATATTTGATTACGAAGAAAACGCCTTTTTATTTATTGATAAAATGTATACACATAATCCAACAAGGCCCTGACAGTAAAACCACTATGCCCCGGGCAGGACATAGGGTTGTACAAAAGATTGTAAAAAGCAAATCATTACTCTTCACTTGTCAGCTCGATAATCTCCTTGGTGGTCCAGTTGTGAAGGCGCTCGCCTGGCTTGCTCGGTTGAATCCAGGCATCGAGATCACAGTCACTGTCCCCGCTGTCCTCCGACGCTGCGTTGACACTTTCGAATATTACTCCTCCTTTGGTGAATAGGATCGGCCCCTTTCCACGAGATGAGCTACCAGAAGAAGTTGAAGCTTCAGCTTCAGGAGAATATCCCAATCCAAACTTATCCTGTTTGAATGGTATATCCAAGACGTGCCCCCAGCCTGGGGTAGAACCAGCTTCGACAACTGCTCTAGCTTCCTTAAACGAAGAGAGGTTCACCTCCTGCTTCTCTGCAACAATGGGAGCTACCTCCTTCACCTTGACGGTCTCAAACGCCTGGCAAAGAGTCTCATGGATCTCGCCATCCATTTCGACATACTTGAAGGACGACAGGTGGCTTACCATGATGTCCTCCTCTCCGCAAACTGTCACTATGCTGCCCCCAACAGCATATTTAAGTTTCTGATGCAACGTAGACGTTACGGCACCAGCGGAATGAATCCACGGCCGACCTAAGAGGCAACTGTAGGCGGGCATGATATCCATAATATAGAACACTGCATTAAACGTCTCTGGTCCGACTTGAATTGGCAGGGTCAATTCTCCAAAGACGTGGCGTTTGGTTCCGTCAAAAGCCTTTACGACCAGATCACTGGGCGTGCACAGCAGTCCCCGGGTATCCAACTTCATTAGTGCTTTCTTCGGAAGCACGTTCAGCGAGGAGCCCGTATCTACTAGGACATGTGACATAATCGTGCCCCTGCACTCTATCGAGATGTGCAAGGCATGGTTGTGATCTCTTCCCTTGGGCGTCAGCTCCAAATCTGTAAAACCCAGCCCATTACCAGCGTTGACATGGGCTACCACTTCCTCAAGTTGGTTAACTGATATCTCCTGCGGCACGTAAGCAGCATTCAATACTTTCAGCAACGCGTTGCGGTGTGCTTCAGAACACAGCAACAGGTTGAGAATTGAGATCTTTGACGGAGTTTGGTGAAGATGATCTACAATCTTGTAGTCACTTTTCCTGATCAGCCGCATGAACTCTTCGGCGTCTTTAACCAACAAGTCTTTTTCTGCCCCTGCAGGAACCTCTTCAACGGCTTTACCTTTGCCCTTATCAGCAGCATCAGCCCTGACTACCTTCTCTGCCGCACCTTCTGCCGGCGCGAACACTCTGCCACTTCTGGTGATACCACTGGCCTCAGCAAGACTCTGCGCAGTCGATCTGGGCGGCTCAATCTCTACCTTCTGGCCATTACAATACACTTCAGCGCCGTAATGCCATGGCACGGCATTGGTACTCTCGAAAGGGATTGGTCCAGCCCTGGTGATGGTAATAGTAGGAGGACGAGGTGCAGAAATGGTGATAGGGTGGCGAGGAATGGTGATAGTAGCAACTTCGTCCGCCTGCTTCAGCACGACTTCTCCCGACGCATTCTCAACGCTTCGACTAAACTGCAAAATACCCTCGGTCATCAGACTCTGGATACCTTCACTCAACTGCTCACACCCGTCAGGAAGTGCAGCACATTCCATACAAAATTCCCCACACCCGGGAAAGAAGCCTTTCTTCAGCAGTTTAGCTTTAACAAAACTCAGTGGCGTTTTCAAATCTCTGACATCAGTCAGCAAGTCTGAATTCTCTTCAGTGATGACAGCATTTACTCCGCCCCCCCTGTGATGAGGCATCGGATTCTTGGTGACGTTGGGCACGTTGTCAGAAAAATTTATTATCTTGGCGTCAATCATGTCCTGGACCTTATGCTTAAAAGCTTTGCAGTTCTCAACTGTATGGCCAGGTGCCCCAGAATGAAATTCACATGTAGCATTAGCATCGTACCCGGGTGGTGGTGCCCCTGTCAAGGGAGCTAGCGTCCTTTTCTGAACCAGTTGGAGCTGAAGCAACGTCTGCAGAAGCTGGGCATACGACATAGGAGGAGTTTCCAAATGACGGTTTGCCAGGGGACCCCGATGCTGATATTTCTTATATCCCGGATTATTCTGTTGCTGAGGCTGCTGCTGCGGCTGAGGGGGAGCAACTGGGATGTTTATGCTAGCGATCTGAGACTGAGGGCCCTTGCCCTTTCTCCTAGCATTAGAGACAGCACTGGCATCGCCCTCCCGACGCTTGCCAGTATAAGGTTTCTTGCTGGCTCCTCCGGATGAGGATGATTCGCCTTGAATCTTGTCGATCTTTATACCATTTTCAACATGCTCGCCCAAAGTGATGAGGGCCGAGAATGTCCCGGACATGCCACTAACCAACTTCTCATAATAGACTCCGGGAAGAGTAGCCACGAACATCTGTACCAACTCACGCTCAACCATCGGCGGTTGAACCCGAGCAGCCAATTCACGCCACCGCTGGGCGTACTCCTTGAAGCTTTCATTGCTCCGCTGCGAGAGATTCTGAAGCTGAACTCGGTTGGGAGCCAAGTCGCTATTATACTGATAGTGGAGAACAAATGCTTCAGCGAGATCTTTCCACGTTCGCACAGCAGCGGGTTCCAAACCCATATACCATTCAAGCGATGGGCCAGAAAGACTATCCTGAAAGAAGTGCATCAGCAACTTCTCATCATCAGAGTAAGCAGACATCTTCCTGTAATACGATCGGAGATGAACACGGGGACAAGTAGTGCCTCTATACTTCTCAAAGATAGGCACCTTAAACTTGTGAGGTACTTTAAAGTCAGCAATCAGCCCAAGTTTGGACATGTCAACGCCCAATGTGTTCTGATTTTCTATATCTCTCATTTTATCTTCCAGTGCCTTGAACCTGAGTCTAGCTTCAGCAGTTAACTCAGCCTCTACACCTCTCTGAGAGAAAATGTCGTCCTGATGGTCCTCCAGCCACGGTTGAGGCACCACCATATTTCCTGCACCAACATTAACATTGGCTCCCAAACCACCATTGACGGCGCCCGCCGCGTTAAGTCCGAGATTATTCATAAGATTGCCGTTAGCACTACCGTTGCCCCCGGCAGCAGGAACAACGTTCTGAGGAGTATCCACTTGAGGAGGAGGAGTGGGTACGGCCCCGCCGTGAAGAATTCCATTGCTGTCAACCCTGGAGATGAGAGGTTGAACCAAAGTACGAAGTTGCTCTTGCCCGTTCGCAACTACTTGCATCAACTCCATAAAACGATCCATCCTTTCACGAAGCTCCTGAACATCTGATTGTACTTGGTCCATGATTCTCGTTTGATTGGCGCGAGTCGAGTAGCGGTGGATGAATCTTTGATCAATCCTGAAAGCAGCTCGGAACCTGAGTACCTGAAAAACCTGTCAAGATTAAAGGTTAGGAAAAGCAACAGAATGTATGTCATGCAAGAATGCTTCATGCAAATGCATGCGTGTGTCTGTGTGCTTGAGAGATTTCCCCGGTCCTGGCATCTGCTGATAATAATAAGGAGAAGAATCTAGGCCCAATCATGGAGACAGCAACCTCACAGACACACGCTAATGGAATGATTATGCAAGCTAATGCAAAATGCAGGCATGCAACAATATATCCAAGGCTGCTGTGGAGATTCGATGTCAACAGTCACTGCTGAGAAGGAAACCCCGGTGTAAACCCACTGATCTGATCTGTTGTGAATAACCATCTGGTAGGATCGAGATCAAAATTCTGCTCTGACAAGAACGAAGGCCTGATGATGAAAACCCTGGATGCAAGATCAAGGAATATCTGTTGGAGAAGTCTTCAGACCCCAAATCACAAATCTGCCCTCTCAAGAACAAATACACAGCTGCTGATGAGATCTTCAAACCTCACTCAAAACCTGCCCTATCAAGAACAAAATAACAACTGCTGACGAGATCCTCAGACCTCACTCAAAAATCTGCTTCATCCAGAACAAATAACAACCGCTGATGAGATCTTCAGACCTCATTCAAAAATCTGCTCCATCCAGAACAAAC
Organism: Lathyrus sativus; assembly: GCA_963859935.3. Taxonomy (NCBI): domain Eukaryota; kingdom Viridiplantae; phylum Streptophyta; class Magnoliopsida; order Fabales; family Fabaceae; genus Lathyrus; species Lathyrus sativus. The sequence continues at coordinate 570,484,833 of OZ012740.1, read as the reverse complement.
CTCTGATAACGATACTCTGATCGGAACCTGCTCTATCAAGAACAAACAAACACCTGATGATAAGATCCTCTGATCAAACCCTTGCTCTATCAAGAACATATCTGCAACTGAGAACCCAACATAACTGATTCGCTGTCAAGAAAACCAGGTGGTCTGGAGGTCAAAGTTTCCCGCAATATCCCAACCCCACTCACAGGTATGATGGACCTAATCCACGGACAAAGGTACGGCATCCTATGCGGTCGTCAGCGTCACAGACATTCATGAGTGACAATACGATTCCCAGAAGGAGTGGCATCGTCAAGTCATGAAGAGGCCTCTCTTAGCTGACTTCCAAATGATCGGTCCCCAGAGTCGACAATCCTCACGTCTGGACTCCCCTCAGATCCTCAGGACCGGAAAGGAGCACCTCTGCAAGAATCTCGTCTGAGCGCAGATTTTCGTAGGGAACTGTGCCTGTTCAACAGACAGGTTCGTCTACTACTTCTCCACAACTATATCTAGGTGTGTACTCAAAGCCCAGGTCCGGCTTTTCACTCACAGTAACATCCCTCTCCCACAGCAGCACAGATAATCATATCAAACTGGAAATAAAATGCGGGAAATAAAATGCAGGAAGTAAAGCGCGAGAAGCAAAGATGCGATAAACAAACGCAACCCAACAAGCAAACACACAAACGATAGGATTGACTCGCGTAGGGGATGGGAAACGGTCCCAGCATAAGGGATGGGAAAAGTCCCTAGATGCTTGCGTCCCCAGCAGAGTCGCCAGCTGTCGCTTGCGCGAAAAATAAGGTGCCGGCATGACAGAAGAGTCGCCACCTTTCGTTATTTATCCCTCAGAGCGGGAAAGGAAACGATCGGAAAAACCTGACGAAAAAGGGTAAGACAAGGTCATCGCAACCATTGTCTGGGTTCGGGAGTCGGTTACGCAAGGGGAAGGTATTAGCACCCCTCACGTCCGTCGTACTCGACGGGATCCTCGCTTGTTTGTTTACTTGGACGGGTTGGTTATAATCTATCTACCTATCAAGGCTGGCTGAAAAAGAAAAGAAAAATGACTCGGCAAAGCATCGCGCTTTATGCCTACGTATTCCCATCAGAGAATGAGAAATCAGAGTCAACGTAGTTCGGCTAACTACGGGATTATGGGGGGAAAGGTTGCTCGCTAGGACATCGCATCCTATGCCTACGTACTTTCATCTGGTATGAAAGATCAGAGCAAACGTAGTTCGGGAAACTACGAGAAAAGTGGCTCAACTAGGAGGGAGACTATCAAGTCCTATTTGTTATCATGCCATGGATTCATCCTATGGTTGAGGTTTGAACAGGGAGCTCCTAGATGTTGTCATGCATAGGTTTCAACCTAAAAGTCTATCATCAAATCCTTATCAAAGGAAATGAGAGTCCTAAGGGATCATGTCAATGATACACAGAATACAGACAAAAACATCAGCTTTAACAGTAAAATGCATGCAATGCGAGTGAGGGAGGAAATGTGTGTGGGGTTTCAGCCTCCACAAGCTCATCTCGACCTCAAGCCAGTCATGAAATAACAGTAATCATACTGAAAATAAACCACATGCTATCAAGCAGATAACCAGATAAAAGAAATGAAGTGCTATCAAGCAAACAAAACACTCATGCTTGAGAAAGAATCACCTACTCTCTAACCCTAACCCTAATCACAGAGTCTAAACAAATCTAAGCAAAGCTCTCAAGCACAACCCTAATCACAGGAGAAATCATTCACAGTCTTCAAGCTTCAGAATAAGCTTACCAAAGAAAGGGAGCTAAGCAAGCAAGCTCATAGTGTCTTCCTCAGGAGAACACTAGGAGGTGTATACTCAGGAATCATACCCTATGTGGCTCAACCACTGTGATCAGTTTACATCCCTCCTCAGGAGAGATTAAACTCACAAGCAGGCTCCAACATCACTGGATATTTAAGAAATCCTATTTAAGCTAGTGGAGCTAAGTGAATAGACCCATAGGACCTTCCTCAGGAAAGTACTAGGAGGCTTCCACTTAGGAGTTGTATCCCATGTGGCTCAACAACATGTGATCAGTTTACATTCCTCCTCAGGAGAAATTAAACTCACAAGTTGGCTCCAACATCATTGGATACTTAAGAAATCCTAGATCAACTAGTGGAACTAAGTGAATAGACCCATAGGACTTTCCTCAGGAAAGTACTAGGAGGCTTCCACTTAGGAGTTGTATCCCATGTGGCTCAACAACAAGTGATCAGTTTACATTCCTCCTCAGGAGAAATTAAACTCACAAGTTGGCTCCAACATCATTGGATACTTAAGAAAGAGGTGAGAAGGAAGGATGAAAGTCATTCATAGTGCCTTCCTCAGGAAAGTACCATGAACTTCCTTCAAACTTCAGGCTCTCAAACCTCACCAACAGGGCATCAGCCAAGCTCTGGGTCTCTGCATCTTGATCTACAAGCTTCCCCTCATGATGCTCTCCATCAATATCCTCAAGGCAACCCAAGCCCTTCATCAAATTCCTCAGAAAGAACCCCACAGATGAACAGATAACCCACTGAACAAATCACATTATCAGGCAATCTTCAGATAATACCTAAAAATATTAAACTAATGGGGAAAAATTTAACAAATATTCATAAGGGTCCTCAACACCTTCTCATAACATCTACAAAGGTTTCTACCTAAAAATCAAGATACAACTCAATCCAAGAAAATGATCATCACCTATGCACAATTCTAAACCCTAATTAGACTATCCTAAGTCAACCCTAATTAAACTAATCAAGATCAATTCTAAAAAATCTAGAAAAAATCCTATGGGGAAGTATGACTAATCATCTAATTGCACCAAAAAGAATGGGTAAAAAAGATTAATGGAAAGTACTAAAATAATTCCTACAAAATCAAATACCAAAATGAAACAATTAAAAAGCTACTTAATTGGAAAATCTAATAAAAATATTAAACCTAAAAATAAAATCTCAATTTTATTTTTATAATTTTCTACTCATTTTAATCTACTCATAGAAAAAAGAAGAAATTAAAAATCATTTTTTAACTATTTTTAATGAATTATTCAAATCAGAAATATTAAAAAAGAAAATTAAAACAAATTAAATGAATAAAAGGAGGGGGGGTCAGAATAGCACTCCAAACTAGTTAGAAATGAATGGGCCAACAAATAGGGGGGTGGGAATAGAAGACTGGGCCCAGCGCCCTCTAAATGAAACGCAGCGTTTCAACTTATTTGAACTTTCCCTCTCACTCTCAGATGCAACCACAGCCACACGATTGGGATAAAATGTCAACTCTGGGACTTGATCCAACGGCCTCCCCTTCGTCTTCTCCAAACGACTTAGGGTTTTCAGAACCCCCACCCCCATGCGCAAACCTTCGAGCTCTCCTATCTCTCTCCACACGCCACGGCTGGACTCGATTCCAACATGAAAAACGATCTACTAAATGCCTAGATTACAACCATACGTTCACTTTTTCTTAACTCCTCGTGGATAATCCAAACAGAGCCCTTGAATATCTTGGTACAAACACGGTTCACAAACTTAACCTGATACCAATCCTCACTAAACTTCATCATAATGATCCACAGATATTCTTGATGCTATCCTGGTGATTCTAAACCCATTCATGCTAACTAGAACTCATCAAACAGTCAGTTCTTGCAAATTAAAGTTTTAAGGTTCTGCCATGGAACCTCATGGAATGAGCTATAACTTCTAGGACTTAGTCATCTACCCTAACACCATCATTCTATACCTATAAAATGATCTATCTAAGCATAAATAAAGAGAAAGATGGGAGTTCACCAACCTGTCAAGAAGCTATGGTGAGTGATGCTATGGCTCGAACCAAGGCTTGTAAATCCTTCAGGATGATCCTTTGATGATGGTTAGCCTTCTGTTTGCACAATTCTTGAAGAAGAAGACTTGTAATGGAAGAATTCTTGAGTTGCTTCAAGTTGAAGGAATGGCTTCAATGGCTATCTCTTCCTCTCTCTCCTCTGACTTGGCTTCACTTTCACCAACCTCCAACACTCCTTGATGCACTCTTTTTATAACAATCCATGGAAGTCTCTAGATTCATCTAGAATGATGTGGAAGTTTCATGAAAGTTCCATGATATTCCATAATGGTCATCTCATCTCATATGCCATGCCTTGTTATTTTGGTCTCAAATTCTCCTTACATGAGTTATTGAATGAGGATAAGTGAAAAACAAGTGCATTTGTTGCTTATGTAGGGTTTTTTAACATTGCCTTCTTTTTCAAGTAACTAATTTCCAAAGGAAGCTCATTTTTTAAGCCTCAAATGAAAATTCTACTTAAACCAATCTTCTCAAAATGTTTTTTCCAATCAAAATGATATATTGGATGACCTATTTTGGATTTGTAGATCTCCCAAAACACTTTTCAATTTCAACTTTTCAAAGTTATAAGTCATTTTTAGTTCATTTTTGACCAATCATGGAATCTTGTGCTATGAGCTTTTTCAACAATTTGTGACCTTCTTTCTAGACTTAAAATCACATTTTGAGCAACTTTCATGTTTTGAGTTTTTCCATTTGAGGCTTGGAAATAGGAGTTTTAGGCATTGGCTAAAATGACCTATAACTGACAAATGACCAAAATACCCCTGCCTTGCTCAAATCATAACTTGAGTTCCACAAATCCAATCAAGGACTTCTACCACTCAAATTAAAGCTAAGAAGATCCTCTTCAACATTCATGTTGACCAAGAAACCATAGGAATCAACCTTCTAGGGCAAAAGTTGTCTGGAAGTTGGGTGACTTTCAAGGACCCAGATTCACACACATCAACTGACCTGTAATTTGTCAAAACCATAACTTGAGCTCTGCAAATCCTATCAAGGACTTATACCACTCAAATTAAAGCTAAGAACAAGCTCTACAACATTCATGTTGTGGGGAAGATGAGATCTCAATCACATCTAGTGCTAAAGCTGCCTGGAAGATAGGGATCAAATTAGGGTTTTTCCACTGACAATCCTCAGAAACCCTAACTCAAAACTTCTCAAAACTCCTCAATCATGATGAGTTGGTCTAGGAATCATCTTTATAACATCTCTATGCATCATTCCATGATCTCATGGCCCTTGGATTAAGTCTCAACCTTCTCCAAATCTTCAGCTGATCTAGGGTTGACCCAGTCAAAACCCTAATTCTACCATTCATGGTTGAATCTTCTGAATTCTTACATAATGACTTCTCTGGGCTTCATGAAGGCTATCAAGGCATCTCATAAGCTTTCTCAAGACATCAAGTTCATTCTCAAAGTCTCAGAATCATCTGAGGAGCACCCACAACTCTCAAGCTATGAAGCACACAACCCTGGTTTCAGACCACTTCTCTGAGGATCTCTTGAACTTTCTGATGAAGGTATCAACTTTCAAACACTCAATGAATGAATAATTGTGGGTCAAATTTTGGGGTGCAACACATAGTAAAATGGATCAATTTTTTTTATCTATTAAAAAAATCAATGAAAAAAATAGGTTGTATAGAATTTGTTGAGATTTATCTTATTTAAAATGCTTCTTATAAGAATAAAAATGTGTTTTCTTTAAGCAACCACTAACAACCGATACATAAAAAAATGACATATTTGAATTGTATAAATTACTTATTCCATCTCATGGGATGCGCCTTACATTTCTGAAAACCTAAAAATATTTTTATTGATGTTTGAAGATTTATGTTTGGAGACTTTGAAGGGTGTCTTAGAATAACTTGCAAATATTCAAATTGGCACATCACTCGTTTGGGAAGATACACATACATCAGAGTTGACCCACAAGCCAACCATCAAGAGTATAGCGAAATATCGTCTATCTGGCACATCTCGTTATAACCACTGTATGGGTAGAAGGAAATCTCATCTACTACATGTCGGTCAAGATACATCTGAATGACTCGATTGTAGGATTCCTTTTGAGAGGAGGAAAGGCGCAAGCATGCGACCAATCCTTGGTGTAATCAGACATATGTTCCCACCAAAAAATGCGAGAAAAGTGAGAGATGATCTATCCTTGAAAATGGTTCAGACGAAATATTAGTAACAAGTTAAACAAAAGAGTTATGAAAATAATTGCAAAACTAAATTACTGTAAGTAGCGTGCAACTCCTATCACCTGCTTTATCTTCTAAAGATAGCCCTTGCTCAGCTTCTACATGCCATGATTTATGGTAGTGTATGCAGCAACATATAAATCGGTAAGCCAAGAGTAGCATATAACATTCTTGAACCAGTTGTCATAAGTTTATTTCAAATCCAAAACCTTCCATGTGTGGTTTACGGATTCTAAACATGGACGCTTCTGTAAAAAAAATATCACCATTAGTCGGGATTAAATTGTTTAAAACACATGTAATGCAAAAGTAAATACATATAGTTTTCCTTCTCAGACATGCCTAACAACATGGTTTCCATAAAGATGAAGTAAAGAGGTGTCAACTGGGCCTCCTGGATAAATATCTACAAGGGCATCTGCATTAGCAGCACGTTCCTCCTGATTGGCCTTATAGGCTTCAGGTGCGTCTTCAAGGGCTTCATAAGCAGATGTCTGAGAAGTAGATGCATGAGATATGTGACTACAGGAAGTAGAACCAGATGATTGTGAACCTCGACCTTGTGAACCATCAAATGAGATAGCATCGACTCGGGGCCTCGTAGCCCTGTCCCTGCCCCTCTCACGTCGTACAAACACATGTTGTGACACACAGTCGGGCCTGATTCTGTCCTGGTTGTTTTTTAGCCATTGCACTTGTAATAAAACCAGAAAATCACATCAAAATGCAATAAAAATACAGTCGGGCCAAATTCGGAGACACATCTCTAAAAACAGTTCAGAGAAAATCCAAAGATGCATCTCCGGATGAACTCGCGATTTTCAACAATGGAAGAAACTCCTTTGATGCCCTAAATTCCAACCAAATGGGAATGCATGTCTATACCAACTACCTATTTGGAATCTACTACTATCAAATGCATCTTAAACGATCTATGTTACCTAAAACATCATTTAAAATTCAAAAAAAAATTACCAAATTAGAGTTGTGAATTAGAAGCTTGAATACACCGAGTGACTGCAAAACGAATGTAGTAGAATGAAGTGAGTGAACTTAAAAATTTTTGGAGAAACTTGCTCATATGGAGTTTGTAAATGACTTTGCGATTATATGAAACAAATGCGTTCGAAGATGTATCTTCAGAACAATCATAAAATTTTAAATTAAAGATTTTTACAAAAATATATCTTTGAACTCACCCTATTGTTGATACGAATATACATCTTTGAATTAATTGTTAATAAAAATAAATATGGTTGATCAATTTACGCTGATAATTATGTAAAAAAAATCCATCCATTGATACATATCAATAAAAAATTCAAGAATATTTGACTTTTTCACCATACTTGGAGAACACCCAATAATATTCAGAGAACAATTCCCTAAATTTTTACCATTAAAATAGTGTGATTGTTTACATACTTATTATATACATATAACGTGACTATACTCTTTAATCAACTATCATTGGAGTTCTTAAGTACTTATCTGATAGTGATGCAAGCACTGACGACACCAATTATAAAGATACATTAAAAAAATGATATTGTCACTAAAATGAAAAAATAACAATGCTGGTGGGGGCAGAAAACACATATTTTAATTTAAAAAACATAAAGTCACATGGTGCTAGTTAAGTCTGACTATTCCTCTGTCAAACTCATATGTAGCAAATAACAAAACACATTCTACTTTTTTTAGTTTGACTTGTTGAACAAACCAAACGACTCCATGAATCACCATCTATAAAAGAACCAGTCTTGGATTATGAAAACATAAGCTAAGATGACAGAGGTGAAACTGCATGGATTTTGGTATAGTCCTTTTACTTTCCGGGTAGTATGGGCCCTAAATCTGAAGGGTATACCATATGAGCACATAGAAGAAGATCGTTTCAACAAGAGTCCTCAACTTCTTCAATATAACCCGATATACAAAAAGACTCCAGTGCTAGTTCATGATGGAAAACCTATATGTGAATCCATGCTCATTGTTGAATACATTGATGAGATATTGCCACAGAATTCATTGCTTCCTGCTGATTCATTTGACAGAGCTCAGGCACGGTTTTGGGTTAAATATGTTGACGACATGGTACCATTTTTTTTTTCAATCCTTAATCATCATATTTGTGTGCTTGCACGACACATGCTCTAACTAACGATAATATCTTGATCAATGTTTATAGTTTTCAGGAATTGCGGCGCACTTTCGTAGCAGAAGTGATGAAGAGCGAGAGAAGGCGAAGGAGATTATATGGGAGGGACTCAGAGTTGTTGAGGATCTTTGTCTGGGAGATGGGAAGAAATTCTATGGGGGAGACGCCATTAACATTGTAGACATAGGTCTTGGATCTTTTGTGAAGTTTATTGAGGTTCAGGAGGATATGTTTGATGTGAAGATCTTGCAAAGTGAGAGGTTCCCTCGCTTGAAATTATGGTTTGATAATTTCAAGGAGGTTCCAACCATTAAAGAAAATACCCCTGGTCAAGAGAAGTTGGTGGCTTTTTTAAAGTCTCTTCTTGAAAAAATTATGGCAAGGAAATGATGCTTCTTGAATTGATGTATCATATGTGTATCCTTGTGGTGTCTTTGTCCGTCAATAATCAAAAATTAAAATCGTTTCCTTTCTTTTAATATTAAGAGTATGTACCCCCACACGTCTAATAAAATTATAGATAAGATGATTCCTACCTTATACTTTTGTTTTCCATCAAAATTGAGGTATTTGGTACACAAGATTACTTCATAAGTCTAACTAATTGTCGTTAATAAGAGCTTAAACAAGAATGTTATAGTCCAACTAAATATTATTTATTATTTTTTAATGTGTGCACTTAACTTCGAGCAAATGAACAAAGGGAGTAGTTATTTCGGTAGATAAATACTCCTCTGCATTGGAGTTAGATTTGATACGATAAGAGGAGGTCGATTTATAAAGTTAACACTTCAATGTTTAAGTCAGTAAGAGGGAGAAAAAATTGATTACCTGTGAAATTGTGTGATATCTTCTTTAAATAGAAAAATTAGTTAGTAACTGAACACGTGTGATGAAGTGTGTGATGTAGTCAGTCGTCAGATCGATGTGGACTGCTAGGATGGGGCTCGCGGGAGAGTTACTTGCTTAATGAAGGAGCCCATTTGCCCTTTGCAAAATAAATGCCTTCATCATTATTGGGCTTTCGCATCGTTGGGCCTTATGCGCAGCCCAAAACAGTTGTCCCAAACCCATTGTTTTTGCTTTGTAGGATGAGGGTCTGCGACATTTGTCTTTGTATGACCATGGAATCTAGGGACGTGGAATTCTTTGATGGATCGTCGTCTCTCTTGGGAAGAACACATTGAATGTCTTTCTTGTAAGATGCAATGTGATGCTGGGAATGATTGACATGTCCCTTTACTCTAGTCAGTAATTGATAATTCTGGCAAGCTCAGGATGGATGTTATTACCAAAGTTATAACATCCACTGTGACATCTGCTACTTAACAGCTAATAATCAGTAATAATAAAAACAGTAAATACACAGCAATTGTTTACCCTATTCAGTGTCAACAACACCTACATCTGGGGGCTACCAAGCCAGGGAGGAACTTCACTATTTGCAGAATTAATTTAGAGTCAAACAACACGGTTTGCACTTCTCACTTAAAACCTACCCATGACAATTCAGCCTAGAGACACTCTAGACCTAAGTATACCCACCTCACTCCCCCTTAATCACCACAGTGATATGCAATTCACAATTACAGAATAAATATGAAGAGACACTTCATACACACCTTGATCTTGCTTCACAGCTTTGATCAAGGAACTCACACACTCTTGCTTCACAACTTTGAGTGAGACACAACCTAGAATCTATCTATCCAAAGCAATCATCCACCAGACAATTGCTTGGAGTACAAGTATTCCTAAACAGAATTCACACGTGAAGACTAGCCTTCTTCACTCACAAGGACTCTCTAATTTGCACTCTTTATTCTTCTGTTAAGAGTTGTTGTTCAGGATTGCTTCTTCTGATATTTATAGCAGTTGTCAGTCCTTTTGGGCCTTGGTGCATAAATTAGGTTTTATTCATAACAAACTTATTTTCAATGATTTGCATGATTGCCACTTAATTCAGGGATATTCAAGTTCGCCTAGGGCTTTTAGAAAGTCTCCTGATATCTAGCTTGAGCTCCTATTCTGTTTCCTAGTTTATAGCTACCAGAAAAATAAACCTGCACAAACCTGCGCTTGATGTCATACGACCCAAGTCATAACATTGGGTATGACATCCAGCTTAGCTTTCTTTTAGCTAAGTCAACTTACCCTGCACTGTCCACATTATGTATGCACTAATATCAGACATGACATACATACATGCTCTAGTGTTTTGCCACAAAATGCAGCCAATCAAGAGCACTTACAGTAATGACATTTCTCCTTATTTCATTGTTTTCAAAATTCTTTGACATTTTTCTTTGCACCTAAATTGAACCAATAACACATATGGTTCTTATTCCAATGGCTTATGCAGTTGAATAAAAGCATCATGATCAAGTTCACATGTAACCGTTGATTTATGCATGCTAAAAACGAATCGGTTCAAACTTGATTCAGAGATGTTCAAGCATGAAAGAAACTCAATAAACAAAAGTAAATGCAAATGAAAATGATAATACAGACAACAAAATTGTATTAGGGTTCTCCCCTTGGTTGTATTATGGACATGCAACTTTAGTCTCCCCCTTGGGATATGCAGCTTTAGTCTCCTCTTTTTTATGCTTGGAAAGCTTTCAGTTGGAATTGACTCGACTTTGAGCCAAAATCAAAAACACTTATGCTCCCCCTGAAACATTTCACACAAACCACGACATAAAACGTATAAAATAATTATATACTTACATTACAACTTCTCCCCCTTTGATAACATCAAAAAAAGATAGATCAAAATGAGCCTAAAAATCAAAGAACCAACCATAAAATGATAATTCCAAATGAAAATATGAGCTAAATAGCTAAGAATAATATACAACAACAAAGATCAAATACAGAAAACAAAGATAGACATGTTAGATGCAACAAAATGAAAATAGACATGCAACACCAACACTCAACAACATACAATTATGTGATCAAAACTATCATATAAAGGAATATTAAATAATGCAAGAACAAGTATATAAATGCTTGAATGCATATAATTAGCAATACACATTTAAAAATATTTAAATGCAAAGAAGAACAATAAAAAACATATGCTAGAGATGAATGAGTAAAGTAAAAAAGTTAATAAGCAAACTAATGGACATATCTAGGACAAAATACAGACAATGATATAAAACCATATACAAGAGTTATAGAGACATACCAATGTAGTCGGCAAAACTATGATTTTCTACAAAATAGTGTTAGTGAAAACAAAATACAAATAGCAAATGAATCTAAACAGAGTTATCATTCTATTTAAAGCACAAGGAATCTAAGATTCCAAAATCCTTACAGATCTTGTGAAAAGGTTCTGGTGAGAAAGGTTTTATAAAAATGTCAGCAATTTTACTTTTAAGGCCAACGTATTCAACAAAAATATCCATATTTTCAACATAATCTCTAAGAAAATGACATCGGATCTCAATGTGTTTGGCCTGTGAATGAAGTACCAAATTCTCAGTGAGTTTTATTTCCCGAGTACTATTGCCCTTAATCGGAATGCAACCAAGTTTTAAATCATAATATAGAAATTGTTGTTTTAGCCATAAGACTTGTGCATAACAACTACCAACGGCTACATATTCATCCTCGGCGGTAGAAAAGGTAACATTATGTTGCTTCTTATTATGCCAAGAATGTAAACAACTTCCAAATAAGTGACAAGTACCACTAGCGTTTTTCTTATCCGACTTGCACCCTGTAAAATCGGAATTAAAAACCTACTAAGCTACAAGCACTACCTTTAGGATACCAAAGAACGTGTTGGGAGGTACCGTTAAGATACCTCAAAATACGTTTTACGATCTTAAAGTGGAGTTCCTTAGGTGATGTTTGATATCTAGCACACATGCTTACACTAAACATGATATCTGGCCTACTTGTCATTAAATAAAGTAAAGATTTGATTATACCTATATACCTGGTAATATCGAATTCAAGTCTTTTCTCGTCTTTGTCAATTAGCACATTTGATGTCGTGGATGTTGAGATACTCTTCGAATCTTTCATATTGTACTTCTTGATAAGCACTAAGAAGTATTTCATTTGACTTATGAAAGTGCCTTTTTCGGCTTGCTTGATTTGAAATCCTATGAAATATGCCAGCTCTCCTATAAGAGACATCTCAAATTCTCCCTGCATTAAACTTGCAAACTCTCGACAAAGAGATTCATTAGTAGAAGCAAAAATAATATCATCTACATATATTTGAACCAAAATAATATTTTTTTTCTTTGTGTCTTATAAACAAAGTGGTGTCCACTTTACCACAATTGAATCCTTGTTCAACTAAAAATCCACTTAATCGCTCATGTCAAGCTCTTAGAGCTTATTTGAGACCATATAGGCTCCATTCAATTTAAAACCATGATTAGGATTATCGTGATCCTCAAAACCTGGAAGTTGTGAGAAACACGCCTCTTCGTTTATATGGTTGTTAGGAAAATCATATTTAACATCCATTTGGTAAAGCTTAAAATCTAGCCAACAATAAAATGCCAAAAGGAGTCTAATAACTTCTATACGAGCTACAGGAGCATAAGTATCCTCATAGTTTATTCCTTCTGCTTGACTATATCCTTTTTTCAATAATCTTGCTTTATTTCTAGTAATTACACCATTTGTCCATCTTGTTCCTAAAAACCCATCTAGTGGTAATGATGGTTTTATCAATTGGACATGGAACAAGGTCCCAAACATCGTTACGCTTAAATTGGATAAGTTCTTCTTGCATACTTAGTACTCATTCTTTGTCAAGTAAAGCATCGGATATCAATTTAGGTTCAACCTAAGAAATGAAAACATAGTACTTATAGAAATTATTGACACGTGATCTAGTACTTACACCTCTTTTGATGTCTCCCATAATTTATTCTAGCGAATTATCTTTTGCGGTTGTCCAATTTAAGGCAGCTAGATTAAGGTCTCTTGTTTTCCATCCTCATGTAAACTTTCCTCTTTATCTTCCTTAATGTCCTCAAGAGGAGGATCCTCTTTGGAACTTTCATCGTTGATCAACTTCTCTGTTATCACACCTGAAACATTAGAAAAAATATTTTTCTCCATCTTTTGGGGTGAAGACTCATCAAATGCAACATGAATTGATTCCTCAAATGCAAAAAAAAAAAAAAAAAAAAAAAAATCAATGCGAAAATGTTTATTGCAAGGTAAATTTAATGAAAAATATTTTAATCTAAATGAGAAATAGTTTTGATGCATATTAAAAATAGCTGAATGATCATGATGTAATGAAAATAATTAAAATCAAATAAGATAAATAAATTGCAACTACACAAAAATAAAGGAGAATGAAACGATCATACAAATTACGATGATCTACGACTAAACTTTTTGCACATGTAACATTAGTAAATAACAACACTAATACAGCAAAAAGAATACAATAAAATCAAATATATGATTAGATACTTCTTCTTTCACTTGTCCTGAGAATCAACTAATATTCTTATACGCTCCTGCACATAATAACAATAGATAGAACTAGGTACCTAATTTTAGTTGGGTCCTTTGGCATTAGTGATGACGTGAAAATGTAACATTTATTTCGACTCAACTCACATGCAATTTAGTTTTGTTTTACTTATTTTTCCTAGTATTATGTCGTATTATGCCTGTGTTTTAGGTATTTGTCGAATAAGAGCGTCCATGCGAGAAAATCGGAAAAAGAGCAAGAAAATGAAGAAAAACGGCAGAAAAATCCACGTTCCTGGTGCATGGCGTTCGCCATTGCACCCTGCCACGTCATATGCCCACTTAAAGATAATGGCAGTTTCCATGAGCATAATGGAGATCACCATGAGCATAATGGCAGTCGCCATTCAGTTCAGAAACGTGAAAGTAACTGCCCACAATAGCACTACTTTGGAGGTTTCTCCCACTTTCTCCATGACTCATACATGATATTTGGATGTTAGTAAATGAAATTTCTCCTATAAATAGACCTTGGGTTCATAATTTCCGGCATCCAAGTTTTGTATGCGGAAGCGTTGTCCATAGTTTTAGGCAGAAATCATCATTGTAAAAGTGGTAGTTTTCTCACATCGAGGAACTATCACACCATTAGTGTTTAGGCCTACAATCTGTGTAATGTTTGGATCAATCTTGCTGCTATTTTATGTTCTTAATTCAATTTACATTCCAACTTTTATTTCAGGTTCATTTACATTCATCGCATTTATTTTCCTGCTTTTATTTTCCGCAATTTACATTTACGCTTTATCTTTCTGCCATTGTTATAATTTCAAGCTTTTACCCTTTTCTTCAAGAACCGCTTTAAATTTTTTAAAACCGCTTATTATGTCTTTAGTTAATTCAAAAACCCAAAATTGTTTATTTGTTTCCGTAACCATATGTCTGGCTAAATTATTTTGAGTCCAGTATGTGAGGATCATAGTTTCGACGAGACTCAGTAATAAGTCGGTGTTACACTTTTATTAAATTATGTTTTGGCTTTAATTTACAAATTTAATTCAAATGGTTTTGTCACAAGAGTGAAAAACAAATAAAGCTCCAACTCGATAGCGCGAGAGTGTGAGAATTGGACTGGATAGTGGGAACTGGGCATTGATCCTAAATATAGCGAGAGTGCTTTAGATATCAATTAGGATCTAATTAGTTTTTAAAACATGCTTCTTAATTAAAATGGGCGAGCGAGAGAAAAATCTCATGGTTAGGATGTGTGGATTTAATCAATAGCACGAGAGTGTGAGATAGAGTTTTTAAACTAGTATTTTCTACAGAATGCAATTTAACCATAAATTAATGCCAATGAGTTACAGAGTCCCTAAGGTACACGGAATCTATATTCCGGCTTCTCTTTTCTGTTATATTTCCTAAATCTTAATTTAGTTTTAATTTTAGTTTTAGTTTCCCCAAATTCATATTTCATTAGCCTTAGTGTCGCAATTGCGAAAAACACCTGGTTGAAAAAACAGAAGAGTCGCCACCGAATATTATTTATCCAGATGAATGGAAAGGAAACGGTCGAAGAAAACCTGAAGAAAAGGGAGAAGAAAAGGTCATCGCAACCAAATCTTGGGTTCGAAAGTCGGTTATATGAGAGGAAGGTATTAGCACCCCCTCGCATCCGTTGTACTCAACGAGATCCATGCTTGTTGTCTAATTAAAGGGTGTGTTATCTAAAGCCTACTGCTAAACAGAAACAAGAAAGGAAAAAAGACAAAAAGGAGACTTGATAGGATATCCCCGCTCTATGCCTATGTATTCTCTCGTGCAACGGGAAAGTCAAGTCAACGTAGTTCGGAAAATTATGGGTAAAAAGGGGAAAGTTTGCTCGTCAAGATATTGTTGTCTTGTGCCTACGTATCCTCATATGGAATGAGAAATTAGAGCAGTCGTAGTTCGTCTCACCATGGGTTGTTTAGTGTTTTTTATGAGCGGCGTTAAGTTCCCATTCCAGCAGTTAGGGTCGAGTCAGTAGAACGGAAAAATAACGTGCTCTTTCTGAAAATGGTTTGACAAACGATCTCCAAGGGTAAAAATGATTTGAATTTGTTTGTGGGTTTTAGAGAAGTGAATTGATTGGGTTTGAGATTCACATTGCACTAAAGTCTATGATATAGGAACAAATGTGTCGCATGATCGCCCTTAAACAGGACGTACACTAAACACTCTAGACAAGTAAGGAGAGACCCCTCACTCATCATTTCTCATATACTTAAGGCTCGTGGCGCACAATAATCATCATATTTATTAAGTGTTTTAAAGTTGTTTTGAGATGAGAAGAGAGAAAGATGCACATAAGGTCTAAAGGGAAACTCGGCCCTAACGTTGTCATGCAAAGTGGCCCTAAGGTCGGGATGCAAAAGGAAATTCTATCTTAATGTTAGAATGCAAAAGACAGACCTAAGGTTGAGTTTAAAAGGGACTAACCTAATGTTATCATGCATGGATTAAACTCCTAATATCTATTCTACTCCAAGCTTAATCAAAAATTAAGTTGGACTAAGAGGCCCTAAGGGAGCATGCAAAAACAAGCCAAAACAAAGAAAACAAAACAAAAACAGCAGCTACAACAGCGCTTCCTGAACAAAACAGCAATAAAAAATCCAGCAAGTAGTACAACAGCATTTAACAGTGCATGTTTTCAGGCAGAAACAGATGTAAAAAGCAGCATGCAGAATAGGTGCACATTTAACAGTATGTGAAACTCCAAAACAGCAGGTGTAAAAGGCTAGGCACTAAGCATACATGAACATTGCAACAAAAGCAAATGACATGGTAAGGATCATTCGTGAACATGCATCAAGCAAAGCCAAGTGATGAGCATGTATTAAAAATTAAGTACATAACCATAACAAGATTGCACAACCAAATATTCAATAAGAACATCATGCATTCCACATCGATTAATCAATTCAAACGATCAAGCAACATACGGAGTCGGAAGCAAACAACGAGCATGCAACAAAACCAGCAAGATGAACATCAATAATCAACAATTGACTTGATACAAATGAGTATGCAACATGATCATCACATCAAGAATGCAACACAATAATCACAAATGTTCAACACCGGAAAACCACAAGTCCCGTGTCGAAGAAACTCAAGCATGCCATCAAGAACAATGAAATAGATCAAAAACAGTCTACATACATGCATCATATTAATCCATGAAGATTAAAAGTGGAAAGGAATCAAAACACACTTGAAAATGCACAAAAATCACATTCTGCATCAGTGTTAATCGATTAACCATTTATAGTGCAAAAGTGGTTAATTGATTAACCCCTTTAGAAAAGCCAAAAATCGTGAAAAGTACACTAGTTAATCGATTAACCAGATTTGCACTGTAACTGGTTAATCTGTTAACACTGTAAAAACAACAACGTAAAATTCAGCATAAAAGCACTTTTCAGCAACTTAATCGCTTAATCTCCACACATTAGAACATGCAATTGATCATAAAAATTACATCAAATAACAATAATTATACACCAATTGAATCCATAAATCATCAATATCTATAATCAAATCCAACAATGAATCAATTTACGTCAAAAACTCAAGGATCTACATTGCAAAAGTTGTAAATAAGCTATAACAAGCTTGGATCTGAAATTTACCAACCTACAAAGCGGAGAATTGCTTTGGTGAGTGTTGCAAACTAAAATTGATGAATCAAAGCAAGGAAACTAGAGATATGTGAAGATTTAACAAGAAAACTTGAAGATCCAAGCAATAATCCACATATAAGCAAAAAGATCTCCAAGAAGTGATTCTCAAACCTTGAATCTAGACCCAAACAAGTTGCTACTGTAGAATTTTGTGAGGATGAGAGGAAGCAATGAAGGTCTAGCTCTAGAATTCACAAATCCAATGAAGAGTTTAAGAATTCTAATGGAAGAGCTTTGGTGAAGGTTGAAGATGAAAATGGAGAATGAAAAAGTGAGAGAGAATTGAGAGCAAACTCTGAAAAATGAAGGTGAAAATGAGAGTGAATGAGTGAGATTTAGAGTAAATTTAGTTAAATAACCCCTAGGTTAGGGATTAAATTTGGTTTGTAGTGTGGGTTAGTGAGAGGAATGGAAATGAGGAATAGAATTAGGATGGAAATGGAATGGAAATTTGAATTTTGAGTGGAAATGAATTAAAATGAACCCATTCTAGATCCTTCCAATGATGCACATGTGAAATCAAGTGGTGGAATTTGGTTTAAATTCTGCAGTGCTGAAAATTAAGGTATTTTTGAAAATTGCGCCTTGGTTAATCGATTAACCATTTGCCAGTGCAAATGTGTTAATCGATTAACACAAGAAAATTTTGAATTTTGGCGTCTTTTGGAGGGAACCTTGGAAAATCACCTATTTCCACCTATTTTGAGCCACGTTAAGCCTCTGAAACTTGACTTTTGATATTGCACCTGAAAAGTTCCTGAAATAACCAGTGAACTATCTCGTGCGCTCAAAATAACCTGCTGAAAAATATAATCTAGTATTCGATTGCTGAATAAAATGACGGTTGAAGCCTCTGATGCTTGTTGTACAAACTAGCAATAGAAGAAAACTTTGATCCATATAAACACCTTAATCCCATGTCTCAAAAGTAAATGCCATGATATACCAAAATGCAAAAATGTAAATGAACAAAACATAAGCCAGTTACGATTAAAACGAAAAGGAAAATTTAGGGGTGCTACACTTAGTTTTACATCGCAACAATAGATAATGGTAGGTTGACATTGGTCTCTGTGAGTTTGACAATCTTTTATATTACTTTGATATTTCTGTGTAGTTGCGGAAGCATCAAGTTTTTGGCGCCATTGTCGGGGACCAACAATCAATATTGTGATTCTATTGTTGCACCGTATAGGCTAAGGCACTCTTATCTCAATTACTATGTATCATCCAGATTTTATCTACGATTACCACTCCACATATTTTGAGGAACCGCAAGATCCCCCTAAATTCGACCTCGAAATATTAATGGAGGATTTCATTGAGACGCAAACTCACATTAGGCTAGCATTTATGATGGAGCTCTTTGTAGAGACACAAACTCTCCAAAATGAAGAGTTTAGAAAGCAACATCTCCAAATTAATGAAAACCTTAGGCAGATGAATATTATGGTCGAGTCCCTCGCGACTCACAATAAGGAATTGGAGAATCAAACCTTCCTGCTTGCACAGACATCTCTAGAACCCTCTCTTGAGAGACATGTGGATGTTATAATAAACAATAGTGAATAACAAATCCAAAATCTTAAGGAGATTGATAATGAGGTTGAGAAGAGTTCTGGTGAAAAAAGAGTAGAGATCGAGAAAAATCCACTGACACCACCCGAAAGGGAGGTTGTAGAAGAGGTAGAGAAGGAAACGCCTATTGTTATTCCTCCTCCTTATACCCCACTGGTTCCTTTCCCGCAAAATCTTGTGGAAGTTAAGGTAGACTCTCAATCCAAAACGTATGTGAAAGTATTGGAAAATATCTGCACAAATGCACCTTTGTCTGAGGTCTTGGATAAAAAGAGAAAGTTAGAGGACCACGAAACTAGGGAAATCATTAGTGTTAAGAGGGGAAGGTTAGCCTTTGAGGTGGTGGATGAAATAACTAAGCCCAAATTTGAAAAGTTGATACTCAAGATAGAGTCAGAACCACCACTACAAGTTCAAAAGAATGAACCACCCCACAGAAAAAACAAAAGAAAACGTGAGGGATATGAGAGATGGCTTGATAAGTGGCCTTGGAAATCGAAGATTATTAAGAGTTTGATCGATGAATCATTCTCGAGAGAACCACCATGAGTGCTCGCACTCTTAAATAGTCGAGCTACCGACGCTAAATGAAGCGTTGCGTGGGAGGCAACCAGCGAGCTTTTAATTTAATGTTTTCCTTTCATTGTTTGAATTTGCAAAAAATAAAGAGATGGATTGCTTGTCACGTCTCAACTACTTATAGCCGAAAAAACTCTAGGTTCTACCTTCTAAATAATTTAACGATTAATAATATTGTTGTTCTGGATATTATTTTTCCCATGCCCAAACCGCACCAATGTGCAAAATTGGGAGATTTAGTTCTATGACTCGGATGACAATCTTTGAGATTAGCTAGTGCCCAGGGAAATTCCTACAAATGTTGTTGCTGGTGGTGACACTGATGATCAGTATGATAAGAGAGAGCATGTCTCTCCCGTCCATAACTCACCTCTTCCTCGTTTTTCGCATGGTCAGGTTCCACTTGCACACACTGCACCATATTTTTCTAACACTTTTTCAGATGCTTCCTTCGGAAGCCGGCAATATGATGAGTTGGTTCAAGAATTGTGTAATCGAAGATCTCATAATGACGAGGGTGATAGTCTATTTTATGTCACGTATCAACAGCAATAAGAGATTATGGGTTACATGCAACAGATGCAAGCATCACAAGCTCAAACAAACGAAGGTATCTCAAAATGCACGCCGCCGAAGCAGAAATGGTCAACGAAGACATGGATAACAATAGCAGGATCAAAGAGGATTTGGTACGCAGTAGCATTCACACGGTTTCTATCTTTCCTTTTTCAACCTTTTATCAAAATATTAAGGATAATGTTTGGTTTAAGTATGGGGGAGGAACTTTAGCGCTTTGATTTAACCGCTTTCTAGTTAGGTTTATTATTTTCTAGTTTATTTCATGTTTTTAGGATTTTTATATGTTTTTGATGTTTTGTCGAGTCTTTTCATGTGTTGTTGAGTCTTTATGCGTGGTTTTCACCTGTTATTAAATTTCCCCGAAATTTTAAAATTTTAACCTTCAACATTTTTTTGCTTTGATTCATGGCACGGTACTCTGAGAGTATATAGGTTGTTTAGACTATGTTAGAGAGAGGCTTGGGAAACTTTTAATAACATCGATACCATTCTAACACCCTAAACTCCCTAATTATATAATGTCAATTTGAATATCCATTATGCCAAGACCTTAAGCTCTAGTTTTAAAAATAGCCCCTAAGTAGTTTATACTAGCAGTCGACATCATTCTTAAGCATACATTAAGTAAGAAACTGATGCAAATATGTGTATGATCTCCCAGTTAAATGAAAATAATTTCTAGAGAAAAGATGAATGATGAGATATATTCCTTCTAAGTTGTGTGGTCCTCAACCGACCACTTGGCCTAACAGAGCGGACTCTTTAAATTCAATGGATATAGAAAAGAAAAAATGAACAAATAATGAGATCTTTAAACACTAACAGGTTTACTTACCATGTACATCCGAGGATAATGAGATTAATGTGATCGCGCTTGAATGAAAAAGGGTGAAAAAGAACAAAGACCCTAGGTTGAGTTATAATGGCATGATTCAGAATGGTTTGCATAAGGCGGAAATTTGACCGCTAAATCCGGGATTGTGTCATTACGGTATCCTTGGTATCGATATATAGTACCTATCAATATAACATTAGCCTAGCAACCACATATGATTAGAGTCTCAATGTGTCGTTGTTTTGAATCGTGCTTATTTCTTTTTACCATGTTAGTTTATTGCTGGAGGACAAGGAATGGTTTAAGTGTGGGGGTGTTTGATGACGTTTAAATGTAATGTTTATTTCTACTCAATTCACATGCAATTTAGTGTCGTTTTACTTGTTTTTCATAGTGTTATTTTGTATTATGTATGTGTTTCAAGTATTTGTCGAATAAAAGCGTCCATGTGAGAAAACCAGAAAGAGTAAGAAAATGAAGAAAAACTGCAGAAAAATCCATGTTCCTGGTGCATGACGTTCGCCATCTTCTAATGGTGTTCTTCGTTGCACCCTGCCACGTCATATGCCCAATTAAAGCTAATGGCGGTTGCCATTCAGTTCAGAAACGTGAAAGTAACTGTCCATTACAGCACTACTTTAGAGGTTTCTCCTACTTTCTCCATGACTCATACATGATCTTTGAAAGTTAGTAAACGAAATTCCTCCTATAAATAGACCTTGGATTCACAATTTACGACATCCAAGTTTTGTACCCGAAAACATTGTCCATAATTTTAGGCAGAAATCATCATTGTAAAAGTGGTAGTTTTCTCACATTGAGGAACTACCACACATTAGTGTTTAGGCCTACAATATATGTAATGCTTGGATCAATATTGTTGTTATTTTAAGTTCTTAATTCAATTTACATTCTAGCTTTTATTTCAGGTTCATTTACATTCATCGCATTATTTTCTTGCTTTTATATTTCGCAATTTACATTTACGCTTTATCTTTCTGCCATTGTTATAATTTCAAGCTTTTACCTTTTTCTTCAAGCACCGCTTTAAATTATTTTAAACTGCTTATTATGTATTTAGTTAATTCAAAAATCCAAAATTGTTTATTTGTTTCTGCAACCATGTCTGGCTGAATTGTTTTGAGTCTGGTTTGTGAGGATCGTCGTTTCGACGGGACTAAACGACATAACTCAGTAATAAGTTGGTGTTACACTTTTATTAAATTATGTTTTGGCTTTAGTTTTCAAGTTTAACTCAAATGGTTTTGTCACGAGAGTGAAAAGCAAATAAAGGTTCGAGTTGATAACGCGAGAGTGTGAGAATTGGACTGGATAGTGGGAACTGGGCATTGATTCTAAATACAGCAAGAGCGCTTTAGGTATCAATAAGTATCTATTAGCTTTCAAAACATGCTTCTTAATTAAAATGGGCGAGCGAGAGCAAGATCTCATGGTTAGGAAGTGTGACTTTAATCAATAGCGCGAGAGTGTGAGATAGAGTCTTTAAACTAGTATTTTCTACGAAATGCAATTTAACCATAAATTAACGCCAATGAGTTAAATAGTCCTTGAGGTATACGAAATCCATATTCCGACCTCTATTTTCTGTTATATTTCCTAAATCTTAATTTAGTTTTAATTTTAGTTTTATTTTCCCCAAATTCATATTTCATTAGCCTTAGCTTTACATCGTAGCAATAGATAACGGTAGGTTGACATTGGTCTCTGTGGGTTCGACA
The DNA here is from genome assembly GCA_963859935.3 of Lathyrus sativus. NCBI lineage: Eukaryota > Viridiplantae > Streptophyta > Magnoliopsida > Fabales > Fabaceae > Lathyrus > Lathyrus sativus. The sequence continues at coordinate 570,462,066 of OZ012740.1, read as the reverse complement.
ATATTTTATATTACTTTGATATTTTCGTGCACTTGCGAACTCATCAGTTAGTTGAGGTACACTTAGAAATCCATGTCATTTTATCATTGGGAACTTGAATGTTCCTAATATGGAAAAGAGGTCTAATGTGACCTTTATCGCCACAATAAGGACAAATAGCTTTAGATGAAATTCTTTTTTCTATTTCTACTAGTGACATGAGGGTTTTTCTTGAAAAAGGTCCTTCTATCACTTGAAAAGCTAGAACAAGAACAAGATAGTGAAGTATCATGGGTTAGTTTTCCTTTGAGAGTTTCAATTTCAAGTTTTAAAGATGGATAAGTAACACACTCTACTTTAGCTACCTTATCAACTAAAGTGTATGAAACATTATAATGCTCATCAACTAGAGATGTAAGTACTTCCTTAAGGGAATCTAAAGCACGATTAAGATTATTTATCTTCTTTGCAAGTTTTAAAGTCATTTCGTTTTGGAGAGAGATTTTCTTAAAGGCATTTATAGAATCCGCATATATATCATTAAACGCTTTCGACAATTCACTATATGATTATTCATCATCTGGTTAAGAATTATATACCTTTGAAGTTTCACCTTTCTTACATGCCATCAAACATAAGTTGGCACACTCATCATTAGAGCTTGAGCAAGAATCTAAGGAGGATTTCTCATCCTCTTCTTTCCACGCGATATAGGTTCTACGACCTTTGAAGATTTTTCCTTTTGTCTTGTAGAATTTCTTATCTTTCTTTTTATGGTGTTTAGGAGACTTAGACAAGTGGTTCTAAAATGTCGCGATTTTTCGCACTCGTAACATGTAATGGCATCATCATTTTTCTTGTGTTATTTCTTTTTTTGAAATCTTAGTATCTGGCCTGACTAATCCAAGAGGACCAATCCCATTGTCCACTAGTGGGGGCTCCGTTTAAAGCCAGGACGAAGCTCCATATGGGCTGGCCCGACACAAGGATTGATTGCACCTAACAGGATTTGAACCTGAGACCTTGAGAGGAGCAAACTCTCAAGACTCAAGCCTCCACCACTAGGCCTACCCTTTAGGCGGGTGAGTATTTTTGAAATTTACTAAGCCTTTGTCAGAATGCTTGTTCTTGTTTCTTTTCAAATATCTATTGTAGCATCTAACGAGTAAACTCAACTCCTCTTGTTTAGAAGTTTATTTGTCAGAGTTATCATTTTCTTTCTTTGAATTCTTTATTTTTGACGATGAAGTTTTCAAAGAAAGGTCTCATTTCTCTTTTTTCCCTTTCTCTTTCTTTTTCGACTTTACTTCGATATCGGCAATTCGTTTCAGCTCATTTTCATGCTCGGCTAACTTCTCAAAGAGCTTTGTAATATCCAAAGTATTAAGATCGTTAGATTTTTTTATAGCAGTAACCTTTCGTTGTCACAGCCTGCACATTAGTCTCAATATTTTGTTAGTACAATTGTTGTCAGAATCTAATTTGCGGATTAAGTGGAGGAATCTAGTTTGCATGGAATTTATGAATTCTTCGAGTTCCATACGAAATAGTTCAAACTCCTCTATAAATATATTGACCTTAGAATCATTGACGTCATTTGTTTCCTCATAGAGATTTTGGAGAGCGTCTCACATTCCTTTAGCACTCATATGATGTTAAATTTAGAAGAATACTTCCGCGCTTAAAGCATAAATAAGTATGTTCCTTACTTTCAAATCATATGAAGCACTTTTTGTTTCATTATCTGTCCAATCTTTTCGGTGTTTAATAAGGTCATTATCGCCCGTAGGGATAAATGGTCCCTCGATGACAGCGCACCACATATTTATGTCAACTAATAGTAAGTGCACATACATGTTCTCTTTTCAATAAGTATAATTTTTGCCTTTGAAAACAGGTGTTCTATTATACTTTTCCTTTGGATCGTCATCGTCCGCCATATTCTCAAACTTTTGGAGACGATTAGAGTTGATCAAAAGACCAGCTCTCGATGTCAATTGTTGGGTAAGAATATGGAGTAATGAAATGGTCTAGAGGGGATTAATAGACCCTTTAAAAAAATAATTTGATTGATTCTTCAAAATGGATTACCATAGGTTTATAAAAAAATGTGTGCAGAAGGTTTAAAGCGAAAATGTGAAGATTATACTTTTGTTGGAACTTGATCATGTTAACACTTAATCAATTCAAAAATACCAAAGATGGTTTTATGATGATACATAAAAGATAATCATTTGATTCAGTTGTATATTTCACAAGGTGTATTTATACAATTTCTAAGAATCTAATCACCGTTAAAGCTTGATTAGGCATCAATCCTAACAAAACCTAACCTTACGTAATAAATCGCTACCAATTGAATAAATGATAAGCTAAACTAAGAATTAAAAACCTAAGCAATCAATATCCTATTAAAGTTAAATAAAAAATTAAGTGAGAGAGAGAGAGAGAGAGAGAGAGAGAGAGAGAGAGAGAGAGAGAGAGAGAGAGAGAGAGAGAGAGAGTACACTAGGATATATAGTGCTTCGGCGTTCTTCCTCGCTTTGCCTACTCCATTCTTTAATGGTTTCCCATTAGAACCTGTTGTGTTCCTTTTTATTTTGACAAATATTGCAAGAGTTCATACAATTACTAATCCACAATAATTCTAAGAAAAATAAATCTCTTATCTAGATCATGATTTATATACATCATAATTCCAAACTCTTATGCATAATCTTTACTCGATTCATTCTTCTTGAATCTTCCATTTCACCAATCTTCTCATAGTTTCCATGTGTCGCAATCACCCCTTGATTCCACTGATTTCTTGAGAGAAGAATTGTCTGAAGATTTGAGATGAACTTCACCTTATCCCTAGTCTTCCACACACTAACTACCAAGGAAATTTGGAGAGAAGAATTCCTTCTTTTCAGTGGGATTTGTCAGCATCAATGACAACAACCTCAATCTTACAAACTACTTGAAAATCTCAACCAAATCTTCAAGAACAATTAGTTTCAAGTCGGTGTCTCTCTCAATCAATTAAAAATCTCTCATGATCAATATCTAAAATCAAACTTAAGTTTGAAGATGAAAGCATTTTGTTGCAAGAGTTTTTGAACTTTCAAAAGAGATGGTGTTAATTTCTCAAAAATCACAGTATTAATTGTGAAAAAGTGTATGTTATGAAAAATGATGACAAAATGAATTTATATGTTTGAGATTAATCACAAAAATGAATGAAAAAAGTTAGTTAGGTTCTAATTAAGAACATTTCATGATTTGAGTCCAATGAGCAAGTGAAGTGGAAAAAGAAGATATAGAGATTTTGACTCATTTCTCGTCTGATTCAAATTAAGAACAAACTCTGGTTCGAGTTAGAAAGCATGTGATTCGAACCATGTATAAAGTCTGATTCGAATTAATTTAAACAGAGCCAAAAGAGAAATATGGAGGGAAAAACTGATTGATTTGAATCGGGTGTAAAGTCTGATTTAAGTCAAATGAAACAGAGGTAACCCATATCTACTTGATTCGAATCACAAAGTTGTCTGATTCGAATCAAGTTAAAAGTTTGATTTGAACCTGAGTGTTTGAAAATCTTTGTTTTCCTATGTTCAATTTGATTCGAGTCAAGAAATATACATGATTCGAATCAAGTACGCAGAATCTCAAATTTCCATTGTTTTCAAAATAATTTGAAATTTTTCTTTCCACCTAATTTGTCTCAACTCTGGACATCCCACGTGTTTCAATCTAGTCTTCTAATTAACTTTGAGATAGAAACAAATTAATAACTAACTTTTAGTTTTGTAGTTATGGATAAACCTAATTCCTAATAGACATGTTTATTAAGTAGTAAGAAACCTAGTATGAATTCTCTAGTCAATATACTTCTAATCTTTACATATTAAATATTTATTTCTTCCATCTCATAAAAAATGTCTTATTTATGCTTTTTCTTTGTCTTAAAATAATTGTCCATTTACATTAGTAATGTAGTATTTATTATTGTTTTTCCACTACTATACTTATATTTATTAACTTTCACTTTTGTTCAATTACTTTATTAACTATATTTAATAAAGATATTTTAATGATATTAACTTTTTCACTAAAACCAACCATTAATCAATTTCTTAAAAATGTGCATTGCTCAAATAAAACATTTGTATGAGACTTATGCAAGCACTTACAACACCGATTCTTAAGACTCCAAAAAATAATAATTGTTACCAAGTGAGAATATACTAATGCTGGTGGGGCAGATAAAGAAACATTTGTGTGGAAAACATGCCCCCAAAAAATGAATGAAAGTATACAAGGTTTTATATGTTGGTAGAAAGAAAGTATACAACTAAAGCGCATTAATTCATTATATTTTTCTGAAATAAATTTGATCTCTTTTTCATACAATGGCAAGTAGATAATTTTAATTATTTTTTATAAAATCTGTCCCAAAAAAATTATTAAAAAAACAAAACTTAGCATGGTACTACTTAAGTCTGACTATTACTCTTGCTTATTAAGAAAATAGTTTGACTATTAGTCTGCTATTTTTCTATTTATTATAATTTCATGTGGTTAGGATATCACTGGATGAAATTTCCATGGGAGAGAATCCCTTCCAATATTTTTTTGTCCATGAATCACCATCTATAAAAGGGTTAATCTTGGTTTAGGAAAACATAAGCTAAGATGACAGAGGTGAAACTGCATGGATTTTGGTATAGTCCTTTTACTTTCAGGCTAGTATGGGTCTTAAATCTGAAGGGTATACCATATGAGCACATAGAAGAAGATCGTTTCAATAAGAGTCCTCAACTTCTTCAATATAACCCTGTATACAAAAAGGCTCCAGTGCTAGTTCATGATGGAAAACCCATTTGTGAGTCCATGCTCATTATTGAATACATTGATGAGATATGGCCACATAACTCATTGCTTCCTGCTGATCCCTATGACAGAGCTCAAGCCCGGTTTTGGGTTAAATATGTTGACGACATGGTACCATTTCAAAGCTTAATCATCATATTTGTATACTTACACAATACATGCTCTGATTATTTTACTTTACCTTATATGTTCTAACTATTCCAGCTTGATTCAAACTAACAACAATATCTTGATTATCTTGATTAATATTTAAAGTTTTCGGCAATTGTGGCACACGTTGATAGCAAAAGTGATCAAGAACGAGAGAAGGCCGAAGAGAATATACGGGAGGGACTAGGAGTTGTTGAGAATCAGTGTTTGAGAGACGAGAAGAAATTCTATGGGGGAGACACCATTAACATCGTAGACATAGCTCTTGGATCTTTTGTCAAAGCTATTGATGTTCAAGAGGATATGTTTGAAGTGAAGATCTTGCAAAGTGAGAGGTTCCCTCGCTTGAAATTATGGTTTAATAATTTCAAGAATGTTCCAATCATCAAAGAAAACACCCCTAGTAAAGAGAAATTGGTTGCTCTTTTAAAGCCTCTTATTGAAAAAAACTTGGCAAAGAAATGATGGCTTCTATGAATTGATATATACAAAGTATTAGTATTTCTTTTTGTTGTCTTTGTACGTCAATAATAAGGGATTAAAATGGTTTTCTTTCTTTAATATTAAGAGTATGTACCATGCATCTAAAAAAAGTTAATAGTTTAGTTGATTACTACCTTATACTTTTGTTTTCCACCAAAATAGAAGTGTTTGGTACACAAGATTACTTCACAAGTCTTACTAATTATCATTAATAAGAGCTTAAACAAGAATGTTATAATACAACTAACTAAATATTTATTCAATATTTTTTTAATGTGTGCACTTAACTTAAACATCAAGTTAAGGAATGGAGGGAGCAGTTGCTACATAAACACTAAATCACTAGAATGTAAGATAAAAAGGGGTAAGAGGGAATTAAAGTTTGCTGAACATTTGACAGTTCAGAAACATACATTAGATTTGGTTGATGTATCAGGTTTCTTTACAATAAAACATGCATCAACAGGCAGTCAACCTCGCAAATTGTTTTGAATAGGAGATAAACATACCTCACCACTCCCAGCCAATTCCTCAAAGTGCATAATTGCATCTTCAAGTTGAGAAAACTGAGTGGAATATTTGACATGCAGTTCATTGCTTTCTAATTGATTAACCTGCCACTCTAAAAGGCCATCACTGATTATCTTCAAACCACTCTTCAGCAGTTCCACTCCTTTGCTAATTCCATCTGGTAATTTCCTTTTTTTATTTGATTGGTGTTTGTCATCAACTTCCATGCTATTTGATTGGTTCTTGTCATCAATTTCCATGCCCTCACATTCCTCTCTCTGTTCAGCACTGACTGAAATGTTATGAACCATCTGTTTTAGTATAAGACCTTCTCTTTGTAGCAGCTCAAGCTGTTCAGGACTTGGTGCGATTGTCAGAAGAGCATTTTGCTTATTAAGAAATGCTTTAAGCTCAGCCATAAATCCCCCATTAGTTGCCTCTAATCCTGAAACTATATCATATGAAAGTGCTGCATTCTGTGGAAGAAATCTCCATAGCTGAGTGCAATTTGTGTCAGCAGCAGCAAAATGTCCAAATGCGGCTATTGCCAAGTGAGTGAATGCCCAGTGCCGCTCTGTCAAGATCAATTGAAATAATTTCCATGCAGCGCGGCTTTTTGCATCAGACTCATCACTTTCTAAAAACTCCATGTCAACAAGTCCCATGAGGAAGCGAGCCAAATGCGGTTTACATTTGTACAAAAGGACCGGAGGCTCGGTGATAAAGATATTTTCAATCTCCAGTATGGCTTGTTCAATATCATTCGATATGTACAAATGTTTCAGATATGAAATGATCACTAGAAGTTCACCAAAAAGACAAAGAGAATGGTTCTTTATTTCTTTGTCTACTGTACTTTTGTAGATAGAACAAATTGAAATCAAAAACTTTAAGGTCCTTGCTTCAATCTCAGGTAGTCTACCCTCGCTGCAGAAAATGGGAACATAATTCTTAGAGCTAGAATCGGTATGATATTCTTGTTCAGTGAAAGAATAAAAGGAATTGGGTCTAAATGAATGCAAACTGGGCCTATCAATAAAAATTCAAATCAGTTTGAAACATGCTAGTGGGAGATTAAACTGAATTCTGATTTTTGCTTCCAAGATTTAGGAGACTTTGATATAAAGAAGCAGAATAAATTTATGACAAACTGTTCATAAGAATTGTAATTAATAGGAAACAAAGTTATATATATAGGCATACAATAACGGGTATAACAGAGCCAAATTACTTACAGTGATTGCAAAGAAGATTGCAAAGAAGCGGAAAGGATAAAAACTGGAATGCCAAACAAACCAGAGGAGCATGCCATCAATGAAGCTTCATCAAAGCTATCAATTAAGTCAAAATAATCAGATGTAATTCTTTGAATGGAAGTTTTTCTCAATTCATCTGAAAGTAAATCAAGCGTAAACCCTTCAATGAACAGAGCCAAACACAAAATTAATGACAATTGTGATTTCCCATCACCAACAATAGACATGAACACCTCATCGACCACTGGTTTTTCACAACAGGTTAGAAGCATGCAAATTGATCTTGTCAATTTCCTGAAGGAAGAATGAGGAATGAAAACTGAGTCGGGGGATGCCAGCAGCTTAAGTAATGAACATAGTTTGTTAATTATTGTGTTTGCCATTTGTCTTTCAGCATGTTGCAGTATAAAACACCAGCATTCCATCACAATCTCATAACAAAGGAAGTGAGGATGAAAGAAATTCTCTAGTAAGAAAGACTCCAACTCCCCCCAAGCTGTACTTGAAGAGATCACAATCATGAAGGTTTCGAATGCTTGCAAGAGGAGAGATAATATAGGCTGCCACACCAGTTCAACTGCTTTTCCAGAGCCAGAGCATAAAGGAAGTTGCAAAACAAGCATACGAGAATATACATTTTCCTCAACTAAAATTTCCAAAAACCAATTAAGCTTCTTAGTAATTGCTAATTTCATATCTCCATCAAGTTTTAGAGAATATTTAAGGAAATTAATAAACAATACAACTCGACCAAGTATTAGTACTCTTGATCTTTCTATTCCTTCACAACTACTTAAAAATACTTTGTTAACCAACGTAAAGTTACAATCAGCTAATGCAGGATTATCATCCAGGCCTGAATGAGAATCACCTTCATTAATGAATAGCCACTCCACTACCTCAAGCTTCTGTTCCAATTTTAGTTTATCAGAATTTATCAAAGACAACACCAGATCCAAGGTTGTTTCCTCCAATAGCTCTGCAATTACTGCAGTTGCATTTTTCAAAAGATTTTCATTACTTGCAAAAATCCAAAAAGAAGTTATAATGAGAACACATTGTGTAATCTCCCTGTACACTGTGTAGGTTTGATGAGGATACAGTGAGCATATTTTAACTGCATTAATCAGGTAAAATTTCACTGGGACAAATATCCTTTTAGCTTCAGTTACAGAAATGGTATCATTCAGTGATGATGACCAGACCTCAGCAGCACATTTAAAAGGCTCAGTTATTAATGCAAGCAAAGATACCACTATGTTTGCTATATTCACTTCAGTAAAATGTCCCCCACCAATTTGAAGTAAAGAAACAACGCCTTTCCAAGAGATACTAAGAATATTGACTAAACTTCCGCCATCATTTGCAGCCAGAACACCGATTTGAGACAGCTTTTCTATAGTGTATTTTGTTATGTTGATAGCATGGCAAACATTAATAGGTTTGTGGTTTTCATCACAAGCCTCCCAGTTTATTAATTCAAAACGCGCCTTGCATAGTTTTACCACCACATCAATGACCATGTGTGTGACCTTCAATATCTCTGATCCAAATGACTGAATTTTCTGCTTAGGATCAGAAAAGGACCATGCTTAACAACATATACAAAATCTTGCAATGTAAATATGAAATGAACAGGAGAAATTTCATCAATGGCACAGTGTTCTTTACTCTTGCTGATACTAAGTTACCTAGCATTCACTACCATCGAGCGTCACACAATTAAGAATATTGAGATGATAGATTTAAACATTCAAATACTTCATTGAATTTTGGAAGACCACAAGTGTCAATATTAGAGGAACCTCAAACTGATATATCATTGGGGTCAACTTTGATTCTCCATCAAAGTTTTATTACACTACACTCAATCATGTATCCACATACAAACTTCATATTTAAGCAGTAGTTATTAAAGTTGAACACTTTTAGTAATGTAGAAAATGGAAATAAATGATTAAGTGATGATAAAAATGAAAAGGAAAAAATATCTGACAGAATTACAATAATAAAAATCATATCTTCATATTGCCAAGTATCATACATGGGAAGAAACATGTTACCTTGGCTTCTGATACGGAATCTTTAGTTAAATTTAACACTTCTATAATGAAGGATTCAACATTGTCCATCAATTCCTTGTTATTAATATCGGTGAATTTCAATAAGGCTGAAAAAGTTGATGAAGAAAACCTTAGGATCTCCAAAAGAAGCTGCACAGCAGAAATATAAATGACTCGGGTAAATATATGTCACTAAAATGAATGTTTAGACCAACAAACTAGCAGATTCCTCAATGACCTTTGCAAAATTCTCAAATTAATCTATACCATCAAAATAACAACATTCCAAGTTAGAAAAGCCGTTCAAACTTTGGACCATTTTGTTTATATTTGTTTAAATTATAGGGCTTTGATATAAAAGACTAGGCACTGTTCATTATTATTAATGCTAATAGTAAAGTTTCACTCATTACTTATTAAATACAGAAACATACAACAACAATCAAGCCTTATCCCACAAAATGGAGTCAGCTACATGGATCAACAACACCATAATGTTTTGTCCAAAATCAAACTTCTATCTACCTCATTAATTTCGAGATCTTGTTTAATAGTTTCTCTTACAATTTTTCTAAGTCTTTTTCTACCTCTAGTGGTTCGACTACCGTCTATCTGATCTACTCTTACTACATAATTCACAAGTCTTCTCTCTACGTACCCAAACCACTCAAATCTAGTTTCAACCATATTTTCTACTATAGGTGTTACCCCAACTCTCTCTAATCTTGTTGTTTGTAATCCTCTTGTGTAAAGTCTTAACACACATCCAATATAACATTCTCATTTCTGCTACACTTAATTTATTTTTGTGTAGGTTCTTTACAACCCTATACGATATCCCGTACAACATTGTCGGTTTAACAATTGTCCAGTAAAACATATATGACATATAGGACAAACAAATTTACATTATCACATATAAATGATATAATTGTACACTAATGACTAATGTTTTGGTTTATATTGCTTGCAGGAACATTTGACAGAAAAAAGAAAAAAAAGCAAGTGTAAATCTGGAAACCTTTACAAGAATTCATAATTTGAATAGTTGATGCAGTTTTTGGAAGAATAGTATTTTTTTACATTTAGTTAATGGTTATAACATAAGATAACTATAAGTAATAACAGAAGAGAAAATAGAAACACAAATCGCAAAAGATGAACACAGCCGTTTGATTATGCAGTTAGCTAAAATATGCCTACATTTGCGGCTACAAAGCAGTTATAGACTTATAGTTGTATACTATTACTTGAATGAATTAGGGTTTATTAGTGTTACAAGTCATATATATAATACTACAGTCCAAATTACAGCCTAACTTGCTCAGCTCCATTGCCTCTTGCCCCTCTTCTATATGTGTGTGTGTAAGAAGCTTTTGTGTGAATAACAACCTTTCAAGGACTATATGAGATCAAAATTCATTTAAAGGAAAAAAAACTCCTACCTGGTAAAAAACAGAGTTGTGTTCGTCATCTTGAGATTCAGCTGTCGACAAAAGAGTCATTTTTAGATGCTTGCCACACCATATACTAGCCTATTCATCAATATTATGTTATCAGAAATCGGAAAAGACATATCTTCCTGAAAAGGTTAGGAGATAACAAAGTGCGTTGAAGTGTACAAATGAATAAAGAGAGTAAAAACAACACACAACTAATGAAATACCTTGACTCCAAGAGTGAGAGTTTGAAGTAAACAACTAGGTAGGTTAAGATCTATATTTTTTAAGGCAACCTGTAGAATGCTTCTATTAAGCATGCATTGGGTAACATCCAAACATGTGTAATTTTCCCAATAGGTCAAGCTTGCAGTTAAGGTGGAAGCAACATATTTGTGCCTATTCATTTGAGATTAATTTGTAGGAAAATCAAATCAACAACTAACAAATTTGTGGGAAAATCAAATCAACTTTATTTTGGATTTGTAGGATAATAAAATCAACAACTAACATATTTGTTCCAATTCATTTGAGATTAATCTTGAAGACCAAATATTGACTCAGTGTATCATAATTAACATATTAATAAATAATTCCTAATACTTGATTAAGCCAATCTACATAATTAATTAATTGAATAAATTAATCTAACAATAATCAGTAACATATAATTAAACATAACAAGTATTGTAGAAGAAGAAGTAAATAAAGGATACTACAAGGCAGTTCACGATGGAAGCATGATCAAACTCAGATACGTTCTTGAAATTTAAATTTCCTAGATCAGTAAACAATTGAATGCGATCCTCAACAACCTGCAACGAATTTGTAAGAGAAAAACGAAGTGGAAATTAAGCGCGAAACCCTAAAATGTGTGAACAGAATGAAAGAGTAGTTTATATGTAAGAAAATAGAAACGAGAATATGAAGAAGAAGCTTGCCTCGGAAGATTTAATGGCGGTGAGTATTCTCTGGATATCGGTGCTGGAGCTTCCTTCCGCCATTTTCAAGTGTTTATTATCTTTGAACTTTTTTTTATTTGCTAGTTATATTTCGGTTTCGGTGTTTGAATGGCTTTGTTGTTTTTTCGTTTTTGGCTCTCTTTTTTTCCCGCTCTTTTCCAAAGGTGAGAATGTGGGTGCCCTCGGGTTCAATAAAACGTGGACTCTCCACAAATTTAAGCCTCGTTTGTTTTAGTTTTCTTAAAAGGAAAGTATTTTTTCTATTTCTACAGATGCCTACACACTACCCTTGTACCGTGTCAGCGGCACAATAAGTGTGTGGGTTCTCCCACTTATAAATATTTAAGTCACTACATTATTATTTAATGTGAGATTATTATCCACATTACTCATTACTCACACTTGTTAATAGTTAACAAGAAGTTCATAATATCCTTAATGTTCAAAAATATATTTTCGAACGCACATTTTTTTCGTCTTTTCTTCGTCCAAATTGAAAAGACGTCTCTTTTACAGTAAATTTTAATTCGAAGATGCATTTTCATATATAAAAAGTGTGTCTGAAGATACATCTTTGTAAACACCATTTATTAAAAAATGTGTGGATGGTCCGGAGATACATCTTTGGGCGTTATTCTCTCATATCCTGCATTAGACATTTCCCTCTCCCTTCTTCATCATTTTCTCAAGTTTTTTAAAAAAAGTTCATTTGAGCTCTGTCTCTCCCAACCATTGAAACATCTCTTTATTGCTTTGTAGTACAGGTGGAACACTTTCTCCTCATTTCTATCATCTCGTAACATATAAACTTCTCTTTCTCATTAATCAATTTCATTTGGTAATTTTTCAAATTTTGTTTTCTTTTTATGTTTTGCATTGTAGTTAGTTTTTTAAGTTACATTACTTCTTTTATGCACATTAGATAGTAGTTTAAACGAAACAAGTAGGCTATAAGAACATGCATTGAGTTTATTTGGGACTAGAAGGACAGAAAAGGGGTTTTTGCCATGGGAGAAAAATTGCAGGTTGGCCCGACGATGCATCTTCATATTTGCACTGAATTAATTTGAAGGTGCATCTCAGGATTGTACGTAGTCAGAAATTAGGTGATTTTCTGAATTACTTTGGACATGTTTATATTTGTCTCTTGTTTATAACGCATGTGCAATGGATGAAGATAACATTGGTCGAATTAGGCTCGAACGTGTGTCCCAAATCACGTTGGTACAACCTGAGAGGATCGCAGTGAGGACCACGAGGCCACGAGTCACTAACAACTCATTTGGTGCTTCATCTACTTCGCAACCCCAATTGCCTAGTTCACGTAGTCGACTCTCTTAGGCATCTTAGGCAGCATGTCAGGCTTCTCTGATATGAAGATGCATATTTCTTTTGCAATACATATGTTGCAACTAATTAAATTCATATCGATGCTTATGTTTTCTTTTTATAGAAGTGTGGTTGTTTGAAAATGAATAACCACTACAGGAAGATATTGGAGTTGCCATAGCTCACTACTACTTGGTTCGTTAGTGCTATTTGTTATTCCAGTTTTGTTGGTTTATGTTCTTCTACGTACGTGACCATAAACCACGTTGCAGACAAATTTTGCAGAGAAGTGGCACTCAGAGAATGGGTGAGTGAGGTTAGTTTTTGGAAGACAAAGTAGATAACCAGGTGTTGCACGCTACTTACAATAATTTCTTGTTACTAATATTTTTCATAATTTATCTGTTACACTTGTTATTAATATTGTATCTGAATCATTTTTCAGAGATGAATCATCTCTCCTTTCTCTAACATCATCGAGTTTGAAGGTGTGTCTGATTAGACAAAAAAATCCTTATGCAATCACTTTTGTTCCGTATAGGGGGTGGTGTGATCGACTCATTAAGAGTCTCTTTTGACTGTATGGGGCATCTCTTATGTATCCATATCTGCCTGAGCGAGTGATGTATCAGTTTGGCTACATGCACATTATTCCAAGACCTCCATGTGAGTCTGCTCCTCCCGGTGTGCGCTGCAAAGACCTACATGCAATACGGGATGTTTTTGAGAGTCACCCGGTACCAAAGAGTATATTCGGGAGCAAGCTCATGTACATTGGGTTTGTGCTAAGGGTTACTTGGCATGGTTATATAAGATGTCACACCATATTATGACGCTAGACGCTTCTGAATGACCGCCTAGGCCAGCTAATTATAAGGTACTTAAGATTCGAGATGAGCAGGCAGAAAACGTTACGGTTGTATGTCGACATGTTGTAGACATGGGTAGAGCAGTCATAGAGTCTGAACTCTTTGAGGATGGCAGTCATGATTCGCTATTACACACAGGTAAAAAACGAGTAATTAAGAACGATAGTATAGAGAAGCGACACTCGAGTATCGTATTGTAAAGACTCTTGTATAATTCTTTAACGGATTAAAACAATTGGTGGGTTGATTCAGATTAAGAGCACAATTAAAAATAATTAATTAAGGTAAAAGCATAAATTTATAAATAAGTTGATATACTGATTCGAGTTCCAACTTATCATCGATTATTATAACTTCAATTCCCTAAATAGATTCTCATTACCATTCGATTACAGTAACAATCAATCAAGCGTCAACGATATTGTATGAATTATGTTCCTGTTTTCCGAATTAAACATTTAATTAAAGATAACACGAATTAACAAATAAGATGAGTTAAAACAATTAAAATTAGGGAACATTTACCAATCGAATTTAATAGTTTATGCTCTATAACAATAATCGAATTAAGCAAATGATTGCGCTCAAATTATACAAACGGTTAATATGAAGAACTTGAAAATAAGTCAAATTTCAATTGCATAATTATAATAATCTCAAAATTTTAGAACTTGAATACAGCAGATCAACTTCGAAAGTGTTAGTTCTCCATAGGTTCGTATAGAGCGTGTTATTTTCATGAATATTCAAAATGATGAATAATACCGTGACCATAAGCTTTTAGTTTACAATGGGAAATCGGACCTAAAAGCATCTGACCCGAAAACTAAACAAAATCGGCCCAAAAACAAAATATTTATTAAGTCTGAAACTAAACTGAATTATTCAACCCTCTTGAACTTTGAATCGGCTTTTGACCTTAACACAAAACTTGTATCTCTTTCTCTTAGATTTCTAACACATAGTAGAACGCGTCAATCTGATTTTTGTAGCATAAGTTATGGTTTGCATAGTGAAAAGGTAACAAATAACAGTTTAAGTTGAAAATAAAGTACGGAAATAAAATAAAGCCATAAATAAACTTAAATATAAAAACACACTAATATAATATATATATATATATATATATATATATATATATATATATATATATATATATATATATATATATATATATATATATATATATATATATATATATATATATATATATATATATATATATATATATATATATATATATATATATATATATATATATATACGGTAGAGTTAGCTAAGTACAATAGAAGAAGAAAGTGCGTCAAAATGCACTGTTCAAATTCTCCCACACTTGAACTTTTTTTGTACTCCGAGCAAAATTATAAATTTAAAACAGAGCATGCAATTCCAAAAGTTCTCTTAATACAAAGTGCAAACAAAATTCTAAGTCTAAGCTTCAAGAAAATGGCAATATTAAGTAACTTTTTTGTGACATTCAGAAAAAATACGAAAAATAGATTACCAAAGAGTACACAAAAGCAGCAAGATCCTCGCAAGATAAAATTCACTCAGCTCTCAGTGTTTAGGTTACTCTTTACACTCAAAGCACATCATGAAAGTTAGTATTACCGTAATCTTGAAAAGGCTCTTACATCCATAACTGACATACATGCACACAAAGATCAAAATGACTTTTATTTGAGTCATAACTTAGCCAAGATAAAGGTGAGATAGATCTTAAGGGGTACTATGCTAAACTTCAAAGTGTCAAAAGAGAATTGAAAGGACTGCAAGAGTTGAACTACATTCATCCACATTCAAACAACAACTTTTCTGTTATTTCTCTTCTTTTTTCTCTTTTTATTCTTTTTTTTCCATAAGGAATATGTATTGACATTCTTCTTTTCTTTTTCCACTTTTTTCTATTTTATTATTTTTATTTTTCTACATTTTTTCCTTTTCTGCCAACTTTTGAATGAAATATCACAACTATTGTTATTCAACCCACACACAACTCCAAACAAGACTCTTTCGACCCTTCGAATAAGGTGATAATTAGGGATGGCAAAAAAGCCCGTGTCCGCGGGTATCCGCGGATATAATCTGTCACGGATACAATGTGGATAGCTTAATGGATATCCATGGATAAGATAAATGGATATTTAAATATCTGTTATTTAATGGATGTGGATGCGGGTTTAATGATACCCGTACCCGCGGATATCCATACCCGTTAATAAATTATAAAAAGTATTTAAATATTTTTAATTTATTATAGACGTCGTCATTACATCTGTATGATGAAGAAAAGAATGAAAATTGTATGGATATTATGTTTGAATGTTATTATGTTTTAGTGAAAAAAGAATGAAAATAATATGATGAAGTTTAGTTGTTAAATTGAGAGCGAAAAAATATATTTTTAAAAAATAATTTTAGACAAAAAAAGTTATTCATGGATATCTGTAAATATCCGCGGATACCTTAAAACACGTGGATTACCCGCTTAACTGATATCCGCATAGATATGGGGCAGATACGGATATCATATTTATCCAACGGGGCAGACACGAATATCATACTATCTACCCCCATGGATATCCATTTACATCCCTAGTGATAATATTGTTTTTCACTTTTCGGCTTGTAATGAGTTTTAAACAAAGAAAGGGATAAAAATGCTCAAGGGGTTTTCAAACACGGGATGACATTATTCAGGGTTGGTTTTTTGGTTAAATGGCTAAAAATAAAACTAAAACAAGTTACCTTTATCATATCATTATGAACAACTAAACAAACAGTTTCAAGAAGAGTCATATCAAGTCCTAGAGACTAACAAACATGAGCTAAATCACACAAGAAAGAAAGAAATTCATTTTTTTGTGTTATCAAATATTAGGCTCGAAATATCACAAGGGTAAATGATCTACCATAAATGATGTACAATTTAGAGTTTAGTTCTACATATCATACTAAGAATGCATAAAAGGAATCAATTATATCACACCCCAAGTCTTTAATTAAGAGGACGGAGAAAATACTCACAATTGTAACTCAAAAACCACATAAAAAACATGTATTTTGTATTTTATTTTTTATGTAAGAAAGCAAGCAAAAACAAAGAAACTTAATGAAATAAAACAAAGTAAATGGTTATCTTCCCAACACTTAAAACACACATTGTCCTCAATGAAAGAATATAAATATAAAATAAGAATGAGAGAGAGGAAAAGGTGTTCCCTGATCAAGAGTGAGAGAAAGGAAAAGGTGCCAAATATCTTCTTTATTTTTGGTGGATGACCGTCATTTTAGAAATCTTCCTCCTCACAGTGCCTTTGGAGGGAAGGTTCACCCGGGGTGCTCCTTTAGTGATGGCAACCATGTAGGGGCATTTTCCCTTACTTCCCCCTTCGCTATCTTCACTCGTTTCGACCTCTACAGTTTTCGAGGGAGACTTACTTTTAGGTGAATCCTCTATATCCCATTTCCCCCCTTTGATATATTCAGTTAGCCAACTCATATTGATTAGTCCTTTGATGATATCCTTCATTTAAATGCAATCGTTGGTGTTGTGGCCATGGCTAATATGGAAGTGACAGTACTTTGTTTTATCCGTCTGGGATGTCTCTTTGATGGGGTAAGGAGGTCAGACCCCTCCTTTTGAAATCCAGTGTTTGCATGATCTTGATAATTTTTCTCCCTATAGACTGTTAGGGGGTGCATATGTTGTACTTCCATATCATACCTTGGTCAGAGTAATGTCGACGCTTATGTGATTCCTTTCCGACTGAGATACTGGAGTGAGACTCGTTAGAGACAGGGTTATTGAAGTGTGCGGTCAACTTCTCCTTCAAGAGCATGTAAGGTTCAACTATGGTTAACATTTCATGGACACAATTTACTTTCTTCTTCCCTAACATCTTCCTAAAAGGACAGTCTCTCAAAAGTTCATTCTCAAATATCTAACATTGAAGGCCTTCTTCGGCACATCCACCTTGATTGAGACCTGCGTAAATTAATCTATGTAAGACCACAAGCTTCATTCCTTTCCCTGGATGACCTTGTTTAAGGCGGATTCCGTGAGTGGTTGTCGCTTCCAGACTGTAAAATATGTAGGAAACCTCTTACAGAAGTCTGCCCAATAATCAATGCTTCTGTCGGGAACGAAATTGAACCATAATTGGGCTGGTCCGGTCGAAGTTAACATAAATAATTTGCACTTAGAGGCATCATCAACATTGGAGTAACTCAACCGGACATTGACGAGTTGCATATGTTTATCACGGTCTCCTTTTCCGTCATACTCGCCTAGTTTGTGTGACTTACCCATGGACTTTAGGATCTTACTCTCCAAGATTCTTATGGAAAACAGATGGTTCAACTGCACCTTTCCCGAACGAGTTTATGCTTAAGTCAGGGAAGTAGCATGACAGTTGTGGTCTCCCCCAGGAATATGAGAAGGAATCAAAGTCGTCATGCTCTTACCCCGATCTTTCGACTAACGTGCCTTATCTTTCTTTGCTCCGACTGATTTTGGGACGACATCACGAGTCTTTCCTAACGCAACCTCTTGGTTAGTATTTTTGTGGGAAGGAGTATTGTGAAGGATTTCTTCCAAGCGCTGAATTCTCTCTTTAAGTGCGTGCAAGTTATGTTGTCGAAGGATGTTGAACATGTTATTCAACATATCGTTAGCACCTTGCGCACTGAGGCTCACTTGTAAAGTGCATAAGTCATACAATGCTTATGATTATTTGACAAGAGGATGAATATAAGTCTCCATTTACGTAACTTGATCTGGCCAACTGTAGAGCTTGAACCAAATATGGATGTAGTGAAGATACCGTTTTAGGATCTCTGGTGTCTTGTGGAATAGGGTGGGGCAATTAATTTTTAGCTGCTAGAACAACAGTCGTGGATCGAGTAGTGTTAGATCCAACCATTACTAGAAATTATGAGAACTGAAGCTTTAAAAATTCGAGGACACAAAATTGATATTATACTTGATTTAAGCAAGATGCGATTTGATTGAGAATGCGTTCACTATGTTAATCTAAGGAGATTACAATCGATGAAGTTGATGAGCAAACATAAATTTGTGGAAATCGTAGGAATCAGAAGTCGATTGTCAAATATGACATTACTCTTATGTTCTATAACCATAAATAAATGTTGGAATGACGACGATGATGGATCTTAGCCTCTGATGCAGTGGAGTGTGATGACCTGCAATGTTAACACTATAATGCTCAAGTTAGTATACGAGAAAAAATAGTGAAATAAAATTGGATTTGATACTTTTTACCTTAATTTGGTGTCTTCTCTATATATAAAGAGGGGTAAATAACGAACTCGTTATTTGCTATGCGTGAAATGTGAAGAACCATTGAATGCACTTACAATTGAAATCTTTCGAAATAATTAGGATGATAACCCTCGTGTTCTGGAAAAAATCTTGAAAGAATAGAGGTCCCTTTCATGTAGTTGACATGTGTTGATGTAGTCGGCCCATAACAACAACTAATTGACACCTTAAATAATTGTAATTTTTTGAGAAAAACCGGTGTTGAATATTTTTTAATATTTATGAACTAACATAAATTAATAAACTAGTTGTAAATATCAAGCTTAGATGGAAAAGACTGAAGAGAGGAGAATGCTTTACTTATGTTTTCAAAGTAAATTCTTTATGTGTTTATACATTAGCGAAAGATAATATTTATACTACTAAAAACTCAACTATTACACTAATATAATAATTGGACTTACTATTTTAACTTTGACAAATTATATATCTACAATAATTTGTCATTACTATTTAGATAGATATTTCAAACTAATAATAACAATAATAATAATAATAATAATAATAATAATAATAATAATAATAATAATAATAATAATAATAATAATAATAATAATAATATAACACTCCCCCTTTGAAATATTTATTACGATACTCCATCGAAATCTTATCAAGGAGAAACTTACGAGAACATATATTGCCTTGTTAAAAACCCTATTAGGAACAATTCATTGGAATAAAAACCTTAATAAGGAAAAACAAGTACAACATGATGTTCCCCCTCAACAAGGCACATTTAGTTCTTATTTAAAGATCTCGAAATTGACGCATTCAAATATTTTGTATATGCTTCTTGAAAATTTATGTAGGAAGTGCCTCTGTAAAGAGATATGCCATATTATACATGAACAGATGTATTGATAATTAACCTCTTTGTTTCTTTCAAGTTCTTGTGTGAATGAGAAGAACTTTGGAGGAATATGCTTGGTTCTGTCACTTTTAATGTAAATTTCTTTCATCTGGGTAACACATGCATCATTATCTTCATACAAAATTGTTAGATTATTATCAATTGGTAAACTAGATACTCCTTGGGTATGTCTAGTTACCGATCGTAACCATCTACATTCTTTGCTTGCTTCATGAAGAGCAATTACTTCAGCATGATTTGAAGAAGTTGCTACAAGTGTTTGCTTTCGTGATCTCCATGATATTACAGTATTACCATATGTAAATATATATCTAGTGTGTGATTTACCATTATGCGGATACGACAAATATCTCGCATCTGCATAACCAAGCAAATATGGTTT
Source organism: Lathyrus sativus (assembly GCA_963859935.3). NCBI lineage: Eukaryota > Viridiplantae > Streptophyta > Magnoliopsida > Fabales > Fabaceae > Lathyrus > Lathyrus sativus. The sequence continues at coordinate 570,441,548 of OZ012740.1, read as the reverse complement.
TGTATTGTTAGAATAAAACAAACCAAAGTCTGATGTACCTTAAAGATATCATAATATATGCTTTATTCCTTTCCAATGTCTTTTGGTAGGACATGAATTGGATCTTGCTAGTAAATTTACTGCAAAAGCTATATCAGGTCTTGTATAGTTAGCAAAGTACACGAGTGCCACAATGGCACTGAGGTATGGTACTTCAGAGTCAAGACATTCTTCATTACATTCCTTAAGTCTAAATGGATCATTTCTAATCTTAAGCGTTCTACCCATCACTGGGGTACTTAAAGGGTTTGCTTTGTCAATGTTAAATCTTTTCAATACCCTTTATGTATAATTTGATTGATGTACTAATATACCATTTTTAGTATACTCAATTTGTAAACCAAAGCCGAACTTTTTTCCCCAAATCTTTCATTTTGAATACTCTCTTTAAGTAATTTCTTGCTTCCTTTATTTCTCTATTAGTTCAAATGATATTTAAATTATCAACACCGATAACAATTATTACAAAAATAAATATTGTTTTTCTTATAACAACACAGGGGCAAATAAGATTATTTTCATAGCCTTCTTTAAGCAAAAATTCACCTAGCCTATTATACCACATGCACCCTTATTGTTTTAATCCATACAATGACCTTTTCAACTTAATTGCATACATTTCTCTAGGTTTTGATGTCTCAGGCATTTTAAATTCTTCTGTGGTTTTCATGTATATATCAATATTAAGTGGTCCATACAAATAAGCAGTAGCAACATCTATAAGATACATATCAAGATTGTTAAATACTGATAAACCAATTTGTTTTGGACTGGACTGACACATGCCCCAAAGTTGGGCAATGCCCAATCCAACATAGCTTAAGTCCAAGCCCAAAAAGGAGATTAGGAAAATTTAGTCGTTAGGCACAATATAGTCGTTGGGCAGAATATGGTCGTTGGACACAATATAGCCGTTGGAGCATATAGCCATTGGGAACATTCCCATCACGTGCTTGACAGTTTACGCGACCAACTGTCCCTCTAAAAGTCACAGGGACAGTTGGTCCAGGTCAAAGATTATGCGCTAGATCTTCCACCCAGCAGTCCCTCATTGGCCGACCAGATATTTCAGTCACACGGGAGACCTTGGCCCCACGCTGGGGGGAATCTTATAAATACCTTCTCTCTTGAGAGGGTCAGGTATTATAATTATTCTAACTCATACATAAACACTCGTACTTGATTTCTCTCTAGCCCAAATTTACTTTGGCATCGAAATACCTTGCAGGCACACCCCCTCCTCTTCTACAATCATTGGTGCTGCCCTACATTAAAGGCCACGACAATCCATTCTAATTACTCTAGATCAGAGGCGTCGTATGTGGGAAACCAGCTCCCTCAATCTTCTCGAACAAAATACCAAAGCTATCTCTTTGAACCTTCATTGTTATAGCCTCTCACCATAACAATGACATCCATTAAGATTTTGTCGTCGCCATTCTGGGTTGCGGCGAAACCCCTATTCCTAGAGCCGCTACCGGAGAGACCGATCATAGGGACGAAAAACTGGCATTTCCATCCCCTGAAAACGTGAAGCCTCGTATCCAAAATTTCGACCATGTATACGAGCCCATCATTGTCCCACAAGATGCTGACCCCTGCACTGCGGCCCTTATCGCCACTCTCAAAAAATCCAAAGACCTTCTTTTTCAACAAAGGGAAAAAATCCACATGCTGGAGAACACCATCGGAGAACGACCCCCCCCCCCCCGCAGAGATCCTTCGGTCCATCTTGCCAGTTTCGATCCCCTATTCAAAAACATCGCCGAGACGAATCTAGAAGCATCTCCCTAGTCAAAGAATAATCCAAATCATAGAAGCGTGGACATGAGATCACCAGAAGAAGCGATCTTACCCCTTTCCGAAGGTCTAGGCATCCCCAACGTCCAAGAGGACCAGGCCTCCAGGGAAGCCTCACGAAGAGCACCGAAGTCGACACGAACATTCTCCTTGATGCAGTAGGAGCCATGAACACAATTATTCTCTCAGCAGGTCGCCAAGCACGAGCGACAAAGACGACGCTCGTGGTCCCCTATCTCAGGAAATCATGAACACCCGCATTCCTCGTGGGCTGGAGAAACCTCCCCCTCTAGCCCGTGGCGACCACATAGAAAACATTGAGCCCATGTTGCACTACCACAATGTCGTTATGGCAGTCAAATGCAGGTTATTCCTTATCACCCTCGAGAAGGGGGATATGGTTTGGTATAAGAGTCTTCCTCGGGGATCGATCACCTCTTGGAGGAACCTGAAAGAGCGGTTTGCTCGACATTTTACTGCCTCCAAGCGTCATCCAAAATATGAAGCCACACTTGAGGGTATCATACAGGGAAAGGATGAGCCTCTTCATAACTACGTCAACAAATTCAACAAGGAAGCGGTCGAGATCCACACAACTGGCCACATGAAGAAGTACCTTCAAGAAAAGGGACTGAGGCCGAAGAGTGACTTCCGCAAGATGGAAGAGATTGATTATCCTTGTTCTCTAGTTGAACTTCTCCATAGGGCACAATCCTATATTCAATACAAGGAAAAGGAATCCACGTATAAATCTAGAGACTCGAGGGACCAAGAGAGTTCCAAAACGTCTAATAAGGACGAAGCAGAAACTTCCAGGCGAGACAAAGATAAGTGACGAGACGACTGTCCCCGTGATCACAAAGGGCCTGCGGGCCGCTTCACCGAATATACCTTACTGACTGCTCCCTGCAAGCGTGGCCTTTTTTAATGTATCAACGCCGACTTCAAACAAAGAGGTGTACGATTCCCCAAGCTGACAGCTTCAAAGAGAAACATCGACCAAAGCAAATATTGTCGCTTCCACTGTAGCCTTGACCACATGACAGAAAACTACATCCACCTGAAAGACGCCATTGAAATCCTCATTAAAGAGGGCCACCTAAAGCAATATACGAAGAGAGGAGAAGCCCACCGAGGAGATAATTCGGAGTCTAAGAAAGCGGAAACAAGAGTTTCAACTTTTAGCCCTCCCCCGCTGGTCGCCATGTCTGTTTTCCGGCTAGAGGACTTTTTCATCCCCAGCGGTATCGAGGAGCCTGCGTATTTTTCAACACACACCCTCGGGGAGGCCTTCCCTAACACAATGGTTATCTCTTGCAATGGGTACAACAAACTCACAGTAGGATAAGTGAAGAGAAAATTTGACCAACTGGTCGTCTGTAGCCCAGATCTTCTGTCAACACTCGAAAAATTTTGAGGACGATCTCAACCAATCACTTTCTATCGTGAAGAGCTCCCCGGAGGCTCCCTAAATGCTTACACTCCTATTCTCATCAGAGCCAGGTTGACCAACACTGATGTCCGTCGAATCCTTGTCGATCAGGGGAGCTCGGTAGACATTATGTACACCAGTCTGTTCCGCGCCCTCAAACTCGACCAGAAGAACATGTCCCCTTATGTAGGTTCAGACTTGCAAGGATTTAATGGGGCTACTGTTAGGCCCTGGGGATACATGGAGCTCCAAGTTACATTCGGGGAGGAAGATGCTGCCAAAATGATTAAGACTCAGTTCTGAGTCATCGATTGCCCATCGCTATACCAGTGTATCCTAGGGAGGCCGACATTTGCCGAGCTAATCGTTGTTCCATCCACAGTTCATCTCAATATAAAGTACTGTATTGAGAAGGGGCATGTTGCCACTTTGCACGGGGACATCGAGGATGCAAGACGATGCTTTGAGGCAACTACCAAGGGGCAGAGTTCAATCGGTGCAGCACCACAGGTCGTCAAACGGGAAAGAGACGAAGATCTTTCCAGTGAAGAAAACCAGCCCGAAAAGAATACAACGCTTCAGGTTCATAACATCGATCTCGATAGTCAGATCTTGGAAGAAGGCGAAGAAGACACTTCAGTTTCAATGGGCAGCTCACCCTCTACAACTATCATGCACTCAACACCGGACTTTGAAGTGATCACCTTCGGAGACAACCTTAATCGAGAAGTCAGGATTGGTGCGGGACTTCCTAATGAGGTGAAAGAGCTGTTGAAGACGTGCTTGAAGAACAACGCTGATTTGTTTTCTTGGAGCGCCGCAGACAATTCCCGACCTTGATCCAGAAATCGCTTGCCATCAGCTCATCATCGATCCATCTGTTCAGGCGGTAGCACAACACAGGCGCATGCAATCCGACGAGAAGACTGAAGCGGAGAATTAACTTATAAAAGACCTCTTAGAGGCTAAATTTATCTCGGAAGCCAGGTATATAACTTGGTTGTCCAACATTGTATTAGTAAAAAAACACAATGGAAAGTGGAGAATGTGCATTGATTACACCAATCTCAATCGGGCTTGCTTGGAAGACGCTTATCCTTTGCCTAGCATTGATAATTAGTAGATAAATCTATCGGTTTCAAACAGTTATCCTTCATGGACGCATACTCGGGATATAACCAGATCCCCATAAGGGAGAAGGACAAGAGGCACAACGCTTTCATGACCTCGTCGGGCAACTATTACTACAACGTAATTACCTTCGGTCTGAATAACGATGGAGCCACATACCAGCGAATGATGAACACATTTTTTCGATCATAAATCAGGGACATGCTCGAGGTATATATGTACAACAAGATTGTGAAGTCCTAAGAGGAATCTGATCATATGCTCCACTCACAAAAGGTCTTCAACCAAGCTAGGAAGTGTAAAATGCGATTCAACCCAAAAAATGCACCTTTGGCATACGAGCAGGGAAGTTCCTCAGATTCTACCTCACAGAGAGGGGGATCAAGGCCAACCCTGACAAATTTCGAGCATTTTCTGAATTCCCCACGCCTAAGTTGAAGAAATCCATACAGTCCTTCAACGAGATGCTCACCTCGCTATCTTGCTTCGTGGCCAAATCTGCCCAACACTCTTTATCTCTTTGTCACTAACGAAGCCATTAGCGCTTCCCTCATTTGAGGAACCCTCGATAGGAAGAAGCCAATATACTTCACAAGAAAAGCACTACAAGGGTCAGAACTCAGATACCAGCAGACCAAGAAGGTCGCCCTAGCCCTCATCAACGTTGTAAGAAGATTAAGGCATTACTTCTTGACCCACACGATAGTAGTTCAGGCAGACTAATCCATTAGACAACTACTCAACCGACCATATATGAACGCTAGGATGCTCAAATAGTCTTTGAAACTGTCAGAATTCGATATCCACTATGAAAGCAGGAAAGCCCTTAAGGCATAAGTCCTGGCCGATTTCATGGCGGAAATGACGCCCCCAGCATCCCCCTCCGGCGGGGCGCACAGATGAACCATTTTCGTCGATGGAGCTTCTAGTTCCACGGGCAGTGGGGCGGGCATCATCCTCGAGAATGAAGAAGGGACCCTAATCAAAGTGTCGTTGGTTTTGTCCTTCCCAACCTCAAACAATCAAGTTGAGCACGAAGCATTTCTCGCAGGCTTAAAATCGGCTAAGGACCTAGGCGCAAAGGAAATAAAAATTTACACGGACTCCCAGCTCGTGGCATCCCAGGTACGGGGGGATTACCAGGCAAAAAACGATCACCTCGTCGAGTATCTAATGTTGGTGCAAAAAAAGATAGTCAAGTTCGAAGCATGGAAAGTCCTGTACATTCCCCGTGAAAGTAACGCTCGGGAAGACATCCTGTCGAAGTTAACTAGAACAAGGAGGGAAGATGGAAACAAGTTTGTTATACAAGAGACACTTCCCCGTCCAAGCATCCCAAAACCAACAGGATTGCTCGACTTCAACACCATCGACGACAACAATTGTTGGATGACTCCGGTGCATGACTATCTCACCATAGGGAAGCTGCCCAAAGATAGTAAAGAGACCAACATAATTAAGCGAATGGCCTGCTCTTATGTCATAGTCGAAGGTAAGCTCTACCAGCGAGGATTCTTCACTCCCTTCCTAAAATGTGTTGAGGATAAAAAGGTCCCATACATTCTCCAAGAAATTCACGATGAGATCAACGCGCAACACTTAAGAGGAAGATCTTTGGTGCAAAAAGGCCTTCGAGCATGATACTATTGGCCAACCATGCAGCATGACGTGAAATAGCATGTTAAGAAATGCGACAGATGTCAATGCCATAGAGACACGCACTTAGCACCCCCCAATGAGTTAAAGGCCATGTCTTCCCATTGGCCTTTTGCCTGGTGGGGGATGGACACACTCGGCCCCTTCACCGTGGGATCTTATCAGAACAAATATCTGATCGTGGTGGTCGAATACTTCACAAAGTGGATTAGAGTTGAGGCCTTCTCCAAAATCACGACATTCAACATACTTCGTTTTTACAAAAGAAACATCCTTGTGTGATTCGTTGTGCCCCAGGACCTCGTAACCAACAATGGGACCCAGTTCACGAACAGGAAATTTCAAGATTTCGTTGCCAAACTAGTAACCAAGCAACACTTCACGTCCGCCGGACACCCCCAGACCAACGGACAAGCATAGGTCGCGAATAGGGTGATCCTCCACGGACTAAAACGAAGGTTAGGCAAAGCCAAAAAGAGGTAGATCGAGGAGCTACATAATATGCTCTGGGCATAAAGGATAACTCCACACTCTACCACCGGGGAAACTCCATTCTGATTAGCATACGGGACCGAGGTAGTAATCCTAGTGAAAATCAGAGAACCCTCTAAACGGACAGAGGCCCCTCTCGAAGATGAAATGAACGATAAAGTATTACGAGAAGAACTCGACCTGGTCGAATAAATTTGATCAAAGGTAGCTCTCCACAAAGCTTAGCTGAAGCAAAAAATAATGTTATGCCACGACTTCAAGCTCATAAAGCGCGACTTCCAAGTGGTTATCCTGGTACTATGGCGAAATCAAAAATATTCACACAAAGGCAAGTTGGCCGCAAATTGGGAAGGCCCTTATCGGGTGAGGTCAAAAACAGACACTGGAGCCTACTACCTCGAAACCTAAACAGAGAAACATTTGCTCGACCCTAGAATGATGAAAAACTCAAGCAATATTATAGTTAGTACTAACGATCAATTAGGACTAACTGTCGACGACTCCACCTCACAACGAAGAGGGATCGTTCGGCCAAGGGAGCATGCCCTGGTGCAAGCACAATCCTCAAACATAATAAAGGCAAGTTTTTGCTCATGAAACGAAAAAAATTTGTACCCGAAGGGGGTGACTTAATCGAGCTATACCGTTGCAGTGCCAGTGCGGCAGGACACCCAACCCGCGATGGGAAAGTCCAAGCCAAATGCAATCAAGACCTCGACCGAGATCCTAGTTCCACGATTGGAAAAATTACTTCGCTCCCTCGACAAGTTCCCTAAAATGTCGGGCAACAAAATGAGTCGAGCAAACTCTCATTCAACGAACACAACTCACAAAAAACTAGCATAAAGCAAACACCTATACAATAAACAACACATAATAGGGCATACAATGTCGAACAAACATATACATATATATGTTCAACCACCAGGCCGAAAATTGTTTAGATATTACAAAAATTACGGGCCAAGCCCGACAGTTAGAATTTACAAAAATGGCATGCAGACCAAAATACACAATTACAAAGAACACTCAAACATCATCAACAAGAATTTCTGGAGGGACCAGCTGCCCGTCGACCAACTGGTGCAGAACACTCATCCCTTCAGTAACCAACTGGATATCGGGGTTCAAGGCCTTCATTTGCTCTACCGTAATATTAAATATGAACTCAGCAGCTTCGAGAGTGTCATACTCGAGGATACAGATCTTGTCGATCATCTCTTGCCGGGTCTTCAAGGATTTCTCCTCCTCAGTTTCATCCGGCCCCGCCGCCGATGAGCCTTCCAGCTCCGTTACCCTAGCCTTCAAGCTGGAATTATCCTCCTTAACTTTCTTCATCCCATCATCCATCTCATTCATATCTTCCAGGAGTTCGACCTTGGCCTCATAGTTGCCATAAAGAGTCGACAACTGGTTGAACAGGTCAGTTGTCTCCAACTCAAGCTCAGTGTCCCCGACCTTAACCTTTTTGAACTCTTTAAGTGGAACTGTCTCCACATCACCCAGGGCCAGGGCCGTCTCCAGCACCCTCATCATCGCATCATCATCACGGTAAGGGAGTGTCCTCCTCACCTTTGGGTCAGCAGACAATATGGTCGATGCCTCTAGGTCGGAGACAACTACAAATCCATCCCCGTCAAATATCTTATCCTGCAGATAGCAAGGTGGCAGGGTGAATTTCCCCCTAACAAAGCCACTTGAGCCTTCAGCCGAAGAAGAACCAAGGTCATCCCGCTTCCTTTTTTTCTGAGGATCCGGGGTTGGAGGATTGAAGGTGCTGCCCGGAGAAGGTGAAAGACCACCGACAAACTTCTCCAAAGTTGCTTGTTATCTTATCGTGTCCACCCTTTTGGTCGAAACCTTCTTAGCATTTTTGGTCGTGACAGACTTGACAAGCCGTTCACGCAAGTTAGACATTTTTCCTACGAAAGAAGAAAAAAGGAGTTAGCACGACATCAAAACATCAAGAAGTGCAAGCAAAATCAATCATTTGTACCTACAAGTTCAAAAGCCACGACCTTTGTTTCATAGTTGATGAGGGCTTTGGTGTTTATGTAAGGCATTGCCCGAGTAGGCTCCCCATCCTCATCATAGAGCAGGTTACCATCCTTGTCCGCTATAGTGGCAGGGGTGAAACTCTCCACGAACACTGTCAATGCTCAAAGAGATTTCCTGTCCTTGGTGCACAACTGGTCGTGATTCACAGGGAACTAGTCGGTCTTATATCTAAAACGAGCATAAACCCACTATAGCAGAAACTTTGATACAAGTTGTACCACCTCCCGACCATCCTCAACCATAGTCTCCATGGTGAGCAGAGAACTCTTGGTCGCCTTTGAAAGAGGTTTTACAATCAAAAACCTGAACTTGAAATTTCGGACAGACTCCGAATAAGGCCAAAACAACATGCTCTGCTATTTAAAAGACACCCAACTTTGCTTTGACTCAGTGGTGCTTCTATATAACTGAAAGATGCAGAAGACGAGGTCCACAGTAGCCCCGATCCTCAGATAACAGCATACCAGCTCGAGATCCCGAATGAATGCTAGAGCATTCAGGTGAAGTTGGGCAGGATATAATTCGAGATGAAAAAATATCGCCCCTTGGGAATCCGTGAAGGGCAAACGATACCCTGCCTCCCTAAAAGCAAACTAGTACATTGGGAATTTTCTCCCCGGATACACCGAGCATATCTGTCCATTATCTGTATGACTAATTACCCTCCAACTCATGAGCGCATCTTCGGCCCTATCTTCGAGGAGATCAAAATTACTGGCCTCCTTCTCGGTAAAGGTCATATTGGTCGCTAGAGGCTCATAGGCGATCCAACTAAGATCCCCTTGAGAAACCTGCACATTAGCATATTTGGCGGGAGGCACGACCTCATACGTAGTCGCCTCAACATCGGGACGGTTCCTTCATTTTGATCATCCATTTCACCTAAAAAGCATAGGAAGCAAAATTGAATTCGACAAAGATCAAATCCACCATTCCACCACAAATCAAGTGAAAAGGCGGAGATTAAGTGCGAGGATGTCTCCTCAACTCAAGCCCTTGTCAATGGTAAGGGGCCTCGACGAAACCCCTCCTCGAAAATGGGGACAAGCCCCCGTGACTTGTAAAGACCCTAAAGGGGATAAGCCCCGCGACTACTAGGACTTGTCGAACACCTAAGAACGAAACCTTCAGCATCGAGGATACCTTCTTCCCGACTACAGACATAAAATGTTTCACACAACAACCTAGGAAGATCTATAGACATACAACATCCTAGATTCATGTTCTTCAAGGCCTTCATGAATTTCCCAAGAAATTCATGTGTTCATCTGGAAACGCATGAACTTCAACCGGAAAATTCATGCATCACCGGTAAACTCAATATGAAGTTCCAGAAACTCATACATTCTAACAACAATGATGAAGAACTTACTTGGATAAGGAGGTTAGAGACGAAGGTCTTGGAAAAGACAAGGATGACTGACGATGGCGAAGAATGCTCCGGCGACGAACGATTGTTGTAGAGTAAAAGGATTAAAGCATAGAAATTTCCATGAAGTGAAAATGAATCCTCTTCCCCCTTATATAAGTTCTTTTGCTCACACAGGGAAGCACAAAGGGAAAAAAATGCCATCATTGCCTAGCCTCATAAACCTCCTAGGCCTTAACAAAATTAGTTTCTATTTCACATATGGAAAAAGAGGAAGCTGTCATTTGGCACTTTCAAAATTGACTATTCACATACTTGTGAAAGAACGAGTCCCTCCAGCTCCCCGCAGACACATTCTCCTTGACAATATTGCCAAATAGCACCCGAGCAGGAGTCTCGTAGACATTTTTTACATCTTAAGAACAAGTCTGGTCGACGTAAAACACACATTTCATATCCGACCACGTCCTTGCACCTCTAAGGAGGCCACCCGCAATCAACAATCGATCATACTAATCATATGCTACGTACATGCGCGTCCCCGAAGTTTTTCATTCAAATAATGGCGACCTCAAAGACCTCCCCGCGTTATGGTTCTTGCCCCTTGGTCGACCAGTTAGGTTAACTCAAGTCATTACTCCTCACCTCGAAGCAACGACAAGAGGGGTTTCTGTTCTGGACTGGACTGGCACATGCCCCATGTCGCTACTCGAAAAATGCAACGACGCAGAGGTGAGAAGAACGACAGAAGAGTTGTCATCGAACTTTCTTTATCCCGTGAGGGGAAGGCAAAACATCGAGAAAACCCTAAGAAGGATAAGATGGTCTCGCGACCAAAAGAAAGGGTTCAGAAGCCGGTTATGCAAAGGGAAGGTATTAGCATCCCTCGCATCCATCGTACTCGATGGGAACCATTTGTTTGCCTATGTGTGAAGATATTTGCTAAAGGTTATTGCTATAAAAGAGTGTTCTATAGGATAAAGAGAAAGGTTAGAAATAGGGGAAATGGGAGATAACAGAGGGAGAAGAGACTCGGAAAAACCTCACGGTCCTATGCCTACGTATTCTCAACAGGTAGGAGAAAGTCAGAGTCAACGTAGTATGGGAAACTACGGATATAGATGGAAGAGTGTGCTCGGCAAGGATTGAGGCCATTGTGCCTACGTATCTTTACTTAAAGGAAGTAAAGAATTAGAGCAGTCGTAGTTCGTCATACGGTTTGTTGTGAAGTTCTGGTAGACGATGCTAACATACGTATTCTAGCAGTTAGGTGTATTGTTGCTCGCTCGTTGGAGACTTAGGCGTTACCTGTTTGCGGTAGAACAGACGTAGCATGTCCTTTTCAGGGAAAAGTGTGGAAAAGAAATAAGAGTGCTCGCTAGGATTATCGCAATCATATGCCTACATATTCTCATATGGTATGAGAAATTAGAGCAGTCGTAGTTCGGCCTACTACGAGTAATTGGTGTTTTTGTGGATGATGTCATCGTAAGCATTCTAGCAGTTAGGTGTATTGTTGCTCATTCGTTGGAGACTTAGGCGTTACCTGTTTGCGTTAGAATGGATGTAAAATATCCTTTTTGAAAAGATTAATTTTCGCCATGCGAGGCAAGATGTCACATTTGATTTGTGAGGTTGTTCTTAAGGGTGAAATAGATCCTCAGATAGTAACCCTTTGCGGGTAGTACCCAATTCTCTATCTCAAAGTTTGGTTATGAAAAGGTGTGGAGAATACAGTCGCGTCTTCATATTGAAAGACGAGTATCGAGACCACTCACTCTACAGTGAGTATCCTGACACTCGGAGAGGAAGAAGTCTACACTCAATCCCCTTTCTTTAGTTCAATACAAAGAGAACTTCATTCTCTTATTAAAAGGTGTTTTGATTTCGAATGGTAAGTGCTTTGCGATAGTGAACTCTAAAGGTAATGTCAAGCACTCGGGATAGGAGAAGGCCTACACCTAACCACTTTACGACCATTCGAGTTTTATTGTAAAAAGAGTTTGAAAATGCGCTTGGTGCAAGACCAAGGTTTTAGAAGAAAAGTTGTGAAACAAGAAATGGTGAATTGGTTTGACAGTTGGTTGAGAAAATCCGCTTGACGTTGGATCAAGGGTTTGACTTGTACTTGCGTACAAAAACATGGTGGTATGGAAGTGAGTTTGAAAATGGCTCGATGACGAATCAAGAATTAGTTTGAAAACAAATATTCTAGTCCCTGGGGGTGCTCATAGACGATAAGTCGCTGTCAAAGAAATACGAAATACGTACATCAAAAATGACAGAGGGGTACATGCAAATTATACGGGATTGCACACAACAAAAAGTCTCATTGTCAGGTAGCCCAATAGAAAACCGTGTGTATATGTCCTAAGCTACGCCTTTGAGCGAAAGTCGGGCACAACTCCATGCTTGGGTTCCTGAAAATGGCCAAAGATCCAACACTCGGATAAACAAACAATAGTCCACCAATTTAGGATTTTATGGTTTCGATAATTTATTAGGTGTTTTGAAAGAATGTGAATTAAGATGAAGAGGATATATACAAGATATATAACAATATGTACAAGAATATCCATAATAATAATCAAGATAAATGTTAGTGAGATATATGGACAAGATAATATCAACTGAAAAATAAAAACAGTGGTATATTTGACTGAAAGTAAAGTTAGTGGTTAGTTTGTTAGTGAATTGAATCGGGATAAAATGTGACGCTAAACCGTCGTAGCTCGACTTATGATGAAAGTCAAACTATAGGAGGTCACGTAAATTGATATCCGTGCTAAAGACAAGATAAAGAAATGATATTGAGGATCATTCTCCGATTTAATCATGTCACACAGACCAAAGAAAGGTGGGATCTCGTCTTAATCGCAAACATTATGTTGATTAATCGAAGGTAGCCTATCACGATCCCAAAGTAAAGAAAATGACCCAAATGGTCATTTTCCGTAGATTTGAAATCGAGAAGGTTATCGACTTTGATAAATCGACGCTTACGAATAAAAGACTTCATAAATCGAGGAAAATTGAATAAAATCGAAAATAAAGAAGAAATGAGGAGAGAAAGAAGTGGGTGGTCTCGGATCCATCATTATTTATCAATAGTTTGACTAATAACGATTTTCGGAGGTCTCGTCATCGACCTTAACGAAATAATACGAAACTAAAAACTCAAACATAAATAAAAATACTAAAATATAACTTTAGAAAAATATGTTCAAAAGCTCTAAAAATTAATTTTAGAAAAATATTTTAAAATTCTAAAAATTTACTAATTTAGAAAATATATTAACAATTCTCAAAAACTAAATCAAAAAGAAGTTTAGAAATCTAAAAAAAGCTAATTAGAACAAAGGAATATTAAAAATTCTAAAAAAAAGTTTATTTAGAAAATATATTTACCAGTCTAAAAAACTAATTAAGAAAAAATATTATAAAACATTAAAAACCTACTTAGAAAAATATTATAAAGTTCTAAACAAATATTAAACTTTTAAAAACTTAAATTAGAAAAATATATAAAACTTCTAAAAAATTTGGTTAAAAAAAATATAAAATATATCTAAAAAACTAATTTATAAAAGTCTAAAAATTAATTTTATTAAAAAAAGCATTATAGAACTTTAGAAACTTAATTAAAAAGAAAATTTATGAAAACTCTACAAATTAATTTTATTAAAGAAAACAAAAAGTCATGGAGAAAGGGGTGTAATAAATGAATTAGGGTGGTGACTAGGAGGGGACCTCATGTGGGCCTTTCAGCCCATTATCCTCTTTTAAGTTCCAAAAAAACCAGAAAAAACACATCCAGTTCTTTATTAAAAGGAGACACGGCAAGTTATAGTGCCACAAATTAGATTAATTTCAGAATATCCACATCATCATCGTATCGTTGATGATAAAGAAAAAAAACAGAGAAAAAATAAATGAAGCGATTAACAAGGTTGACGACAACGACGTTCAACCTTCCTCTCTTGATTCACCTTCTCCGGTCTCTCATTTTCAATCTTTTCCTATTTCTACTTTGCTTCTGGGTTGATTTGTGGGTTATGTGCGTTGAAATTAGGTTGGGGTGAGCTTTTTAATGGAAGATTTTGAGTCACAGAGATCTGTAAGATTTTTTCCCCTTTTTTCTTTTTCCGCTTTCATCTCGTTTCAGGCTATGGTGAAAAAGAAAGGTTTTGGGGTTGAAGCTTGTATTTGGGGTGAGTTGAGTGGATTGAAGATTGGAGAGGAGAGCTACACGGTTTGAGTGGGTGAAGGAGGAGATACAGAAGATTGCGAGGTTGAAGACGCGTTTTGTATGAGGATTTGTGGTGGTTACTGTGTTGATTTGCGGTGGGGTGTGGTGGATTAATGAAGGGTTTATGGTCTAAAGAAGTTCGAATCAAGGGGTGGATTGGTTTCAGAAGGTTGTTGTTGAGGGGGGTCCGAAAAATAGACGAGGAAGATGGACGTTTGGAGAGCGATTTTGCAGTGTGGGAGAGAGGAAGGAGGATAGGTGAGGGTTTGAGGCTAGGGTAATGTGTAGAAGATGAAAATGGTTTGCGTTTTGAGGTTTATTATGATGGTGAGGAAACGACGGGTCGTATAGGTCGTGGCGACTAGGTTATTTTCGAATTGAGAAGATGATGAACAGTATACTGGGTCAGATTTTATATCCCCTCTCATCCGTGTTTCCTTAACTTTTATTTTCTTTTTCTTTTAATTTTATGGATTAATTAATTCTAAAATATAAAATCTATTCTAATGAAAAATTATATTCTAAATCTATTTTGAAATTAGTAATCTAATTCTATATTAATTCTATTTAATAAATTAAAATCTTAATTCTAATTTCTTAATTAATTATAATTGAAATTCTAATCTAATTTAATTCTATTTTTTAAATTAATTAATTAATTCAAATTCTAATAAAATAAAATTCTAAGTCATTTTTAAACAAATAAATTATATTCCTAATTAAATCTATTTAACTAATAATTCTATTCTAAACTAACTAAATTCTAAGTCTAATTAAAAAAACTATGCTAATTTCTAAACAAATAAATTAAACTTAAATTAACAAACGACATAAAAAATGATTGAAAGGGTCGAACACAAAAATGTTTGAAAGCGAGAAACTAACGCACCACAATTATCAGCACGGACTAAACCACCAGGAAGATTACGACCTTCGCTTGATTTCGAAATAAATTTTATCATTATTAATGAAAACTCTGTTCCATTTGGTAATATGAACATAACATTACTCGTTCCTTCAATCAAATATGCAGGACCTGAGTTTGTATTTATTACACCTTTATTATGATTTATTTTAGTAAAATATTTCTTACATTTGAGGATTGTGTGGGTAGTTCCACTATCTAAAATGCAAATGTCTTCAACATGTTCCATATCTAACATTCTTGAAATAGAAATAAGATTAAATAGAGAATAAATTAATACAACGTATTTAACATTATTATTTCATGCAAACACAACATACAAATACTTAAGTTTGTACATAGTTCAAATATAAAATTAATACAAGTTCATCACACACTATACAAAAACTACTCAATCTATTGTTCCTTTAACGAAATCAACAACCTCGAGACATGTAGTATCACTTTCGGGTTTAATTTCATTAAAATTTACTTTCTTCCCCTTTTCCTCTATAGTTGCCTTATTTCTTTTATATAAATATTTTGGTGTTCTACACGTCTTAGACCAACGACCTTTCTTTCCGCATCCATAACACAAATCATCATGATTCCTCGATGGACCCTCTTGGATATAAGTACTCCTACCTTGACGATACTTGTTAGTTTTGTCATATATAAGAAATATATAATTATTCACATAACTTCGTCCACGACCTCAACCACGAAAGTGATTTCGACTGTAATATCTGCCTTAACTAGGACCCTCAAAACGAGCATAACCTCCACAATTTTTATTACGATTATAGCCACCACGTTTTTGATTAAATGTTGTGACATTTATCTATGGATATGTTATTGTCCCTGTGAGATGTGACTGGTGGTTTTTGGTAAGAAGTTAATTATTTTGTTATGCTACTATAAGGGTTGCAACTAAATCAGAACACTAAAAAAATTCTCTCATTCTGTACTGTTGTTGCAACAAAACTTGGGATGCATGAAAAGTTGAAAATGTTTTTTCTAATTTTTCTTCTTCGGTTATAACTATGCCATAAAATTCTAGTTGTGCTATATTTTGGTGCATAACAAAGTTATATGCAACAACACTTTTATAATCTTGGAACCTTAATTTGTTCTCCTGATCAATTAATGAGTGCAACAAGACTTTCCTCTAATGTCCAAATCATGCCTTAAGTTTGTCCCGCAAAATCTTGGGATATTTTGCATTTGAATATTATGTTTGTAAATCATTGTCAATGTGGTGTTTGATTATTTGACTTACTTTTGATTTTTCATTGCCATCTCTACTGGGTCAACAACTGACTTTCCTGAATTTTTTCCTTCAAGAATTTTATCGAGTCCCTCCCATGCAAGGTACTCTATTAAATTGTTATTCCATGTTATGTAGTTGTTCCCAGTTATGCTTAAAATTTTGAAGGGATGCTTAATATCTGACATGATTATATCTAAAATTCAAAAGAACATAATCAAAATTTAATACATTTTATATATATATATATATATATATATATATATATTCAACAACAATGATTATAAAAATCATGATTATTCAAAAACCTCTACTAATGAATCAAACTAACTAATAATAATAAAACAATAAATATCATTAATGATACATAATTTTTATTCAATTCTTCGTGCTTGACAATATTGACGGGAATAAAATAATAATGAATAAGATAATGAACAAAAGAAAATATTTAACCATTTAAAAGTTACGGATAAATATTATATTTTTTTTTGTTTTTATACAATTTAAAAACGGCAATAAAAGACAATTTCCCACATTTAAAAAAACATGATGTGTACACATATAGAAGAGAAGAATATCCCCTTGTTTTTCTCAACAGTCCAAATCCATTCCGCGCCAATTTAAGCAAATATTCTTCTCCAACGTATCTCCGTTGTAACCTCCGATCCTCATGGAACATTTTCACCTCTCTCTCTCTCAACGATCTCCTCTCAAACAAACCTCTCTTTCTCTCTCCCAATTCCCAACAAAATCAAACCTTCAACCCCATTTTCCCCCTTGGGTTCGTCCAACCCTACCCCAAAACCTTGCATTCCCAACACCACACCATTCCCCTCTCAATCTAACCCCCACCTCCTGTTCATGGATACACAATCAGGTACTTTTTGCAATTACACCCTTGTTTCTTCCGATTCAATTTGAAATTAAACGGGTTCTACATTATCTCAATTTATATTGTTTTGATCAATGTCGGTATTCTTGTAGGGTTTAAATTCTCAAGCCCGTTTATGGAGCTAGGGTTGAGTGCAACTTCATTTTCCGGACAACGATCATGTTGATATCAATGACAACGACGAGCCTTCGTGTTTCAGATTATGGTTTTTAATGGACTGATTATGTAGAATTCCTTGGTTCTCCATTTTTTATAATGAAGGGTAAACATAATTTTCAAGTTTCTCCGCAATTTCGAGTTTTGTTTACAGAGGGATTTGGTTATTATGTCACCTTCAGGATATACCAATTGAGACCGGCACAGATGACATATGCGAAATACTGAATTGTACAATGTTGGTTTGACGGTTTTTTTTTTGTGTTGTAAGTTGCTGTGATAAAAATTAGAGTTAAGTGTAAAATGTGGATAGGCATTGAGAATACTTTTACAGTCTATTGCAAAAGGTTGTTAGGTTGAGATAACTGTATAATCTTCCACCATGAATAATGAGGATCCTGGAATTTCAGGAAATCAATATAGAGGTACAGTGATTGTTGGGTTTAGTGACAGAATACCTTCTGATAAAGATAATAAAGACAATATATGTTTACAGACCGGTGAAGAATTTTCTGCCGAGTTCTTACGCGACCGGGTCGGTTTAAGAAGGTTTCCTGTCATAACTGATGCAGAGCAGCACATGCCAAACAGAATGGACTTCAATGTTAATAATAGTAAACCGGTCTACGAGGATCAAAAACACGTCGTTGGGCTAGGGAGAATGGATTCTGATAGCAATTTGGATTTGTTAGATATTGCTTTTGCTAGAGGCTATGTTGCTGAAGTTGACAACAGGGCATGTCATAATAATTTGACCAGATACCAGTGTGAACATGGTGGTACCAGACAAGCATCGAGTGCATTTTCTAGACAATTATCAATTGGATTTTCTGACGGATGCGATCAAGTTGCCTTGGCATCAAATACTCCTCGTTCATGCCAACCTTATGGAACAGTAGTCTCAGAAGGTTCCTTCTACCAAAAGATAAAGTTTTTATGTAGTTTTGGAGGTCGAATACTACCAAGGCCAAATGATGGGAAGCTCAGATATGCAGGGGGAGAGACGCGGATTATATCGATTAGGAAAAACATCACACATGAGGAACTTACAAGGAAGACTTCTGATATTTGCAATCAAACTCACATTATCAAATACCAGCTTCCTGGAGAGGATCTTGATGCTCTTATTTCTGTTTGTTCTGATGAGGATCTTCATCATATGATTGAGGAGTATGAGGAGCTTGAAAGAGGCGGAGGCTCGCAACGACTGAGGATTTTTCTCATAGCTTCAAATGAATCAGAGAGTCCAAGTTCTAATGAACCAAGAGTCAATCAGCAAAGTGATGCTGATTATCATTATGTTGTTGCTGTTAATGGTATACTAGATCCATGTCCGCGAAAGAATCTTAGTGGACTGAATCTGGCAGGCCATGCTAGCCAGTTTACAACTGCCTCTGATTACAACAGTCCACATTTCCATAGGGAATCATCCACATATGCATTTGCTTCAGATTTTATTGATTGCAGCCCAACCTCTTCAAATTTGGCAGGAACAATGTCAAAACAAAGTCTATTTGTAACATCAATGAAGGTAGCGGGCAAGTCGTTTGATCAAATGCCTCCATCTCCCATTTGTGCACAGCCTAAAGATCCAAATATTTCTAATGTCCAGTTATTTACGGATCAACCATATAATGTTGTTAATGAAAACATTATTCCCTATGTCATGGAAAAAATTCCACGCGACAACTCTTTGTATGTAGACAGTACCAGTTATGTTGATCCCATTGCATATTATAACAATCATCCCCAAGGGCCTCCATGTATGAACCACCATCCTAGTAATCAATATCCATTGGAGTCTGACCAAATCAGGAAGTCTAACGCTAATTTCCATTTTCACAGAAGAAACAATAGTAAAGAATTTGTTTCTTCTGCAATTTTTAATCAGACAGATACGAAATTTGAGAGGCCTTTAGTAAACAAAGAAGGTTCATACCATTTTAACAAGATTGTCTCTCATACACATCAGTCATCGAGTGTATTCTCAATGTCTGATGATAAGGATGTTTCTCAGTACAGAATGTTGCATGCACTCTCTGACTCAACGCTTCTGGAGAATAGTGAGAACTACAAAGATCACCTGCAATTTCTGCTTAATGTTGAGAGAGACAAATTGTCGTCGCTGGGAACTTCAAGCTCTTTGGAAGAATGTTCAATGCAGCTAGAAGAGATATGTGATGGGAAAGAACGTACAGTTTTACATCAAAACTGGCCGACTTTTGGAATGACTGATAGTTGCAAGCGATTGTCAGAAATTGGTAAAGAGAACGTACAATGTGTAGGTAAAAGCACTGATTGCTTTGTTGAAAAAGTTGGAGCTGTGCCACAACAGTTACAGTACATCTACTATCAACATGGTGCTTGCTCGTCTTCACCAGATTTACAAAGCAGTGAATGCAGTGATTCTGCTGCACCACTTATGTCGTCAGAGTTGGCTAGATGCATGACAGAGCAACCAAATGGTATACCGTTTGACACAATTGCTTCTGAGTTTTCTATGAGAAGCCAAAGTTCACCAATGCATTACCAATATGCTGTGTCAGAAACAAAAGACAGTCAACCACCTACCCCTGGCTTTTTTGAGATACGTCCTATTGACTCCCAAACCGACACAGAATCCGTGCTACCTATCTCGGTAAGTATATAATATAACCTTTGATTTATCGAATCAACTCCATGCTTGCATGTAAGAATAACAGCATTTTCGTTTGTAATTCAGTATCCAGATGTGGTTTCTTCTTCACTAAGAGAGGTTCTTGACCCTGACGGCAATCCTGCATACTACCAGAACCGAAAGGAAGAAAGCATAGTCACTAAGAAACAATCGTATGAATACATTGATGAATTTTGCATCAACAAAGCAGAATCAGCAACAGTTGTCAAAGAATCAATTGATTATATTTCTTCAAGTATCCAGTCATGCTTACAAGTTGTCTCAAATACAGATGAAGAGGGCAAACATACATATTCTGAAAAATCAGGGGTAGTGTGTGTTAATCCAGAATCTGAAAGTAAGGTGAGAATCTAAAGATGAAATGAAACTGTTGTGTCAGTGTTTCATATATGATAACTGATTTATATAACTGACTTGAGGTTATTGTCTACAATGATAGCTTGGAAAAGCCGATAATGAAAACTTGAATAAGCCTATTGGTAATTCAGAGACTGCTGAAACAGAGTCGGAACTTTATGGTTTACAGGTACAAAACACTACATTTTGGTATATTGAAGCATATTCCCATTTTCATCTTCAATATTATCATGAACCCTCAATTTCATTAGGTATTATTTGGTTGATTAAAACCACTTATTTACTTATCTCCATTTTTCGTTAATTGGTTTTGTCGACTAGTATGAAACATGAGATTTCTAATAACACCTGCATTATTAGAAAATACGAGGCTTACATGTAAAGAGATACTTCAAAGTTATTGTTCTGAAAGTAACGCCTGTATTATTATAATTATGTTGTTGTTAATCATATGAAGACAAATGTCAGTCTTCATTAATGAGCAAATTCTGGTAGGATTAGCTCCACCTGAGATCTAATCTCCCATCTAGTTTTTGGCTTCTTATTTTAATTTTTTTGCTTTTCCATCCTTTTAAGTTGTTTTAGTAGGAAGACTAAAAGGAAGCAGATCAAAATCCACAAGTATCCATATTTAACCCAAATGCTTCATGTGTTAAAATACAGATTATTGAGAATGGTGATCTTGAAGAACTACATGAGTTAGGATCTGGAACCTTTGGAACCGTTTATCATGGCAAATGGAGAGGAACAGATGTTGCAATTAAGAGAATAAAAAGTAGCTGTTTCGCTGGTAGAATGTCAGAGCAAGAGCGGTTGGTAAGTCTCCATAGAGTATAAATAACAAAATGAATTTGCTATTGTCCTTTATTTAGTTTTCCTTTCAAACTTATATTTTATAAAATTACTAGTAAATAGTTATGGATGGGAAAATGCTTCTGTGATGAATGAATTTGCTAGTGTTCTTTATTTAGTTTTCCTTTCAAACTTACGGTATAAAACTACTTTTAATATGCATGGAAAAGTGCTTCTGTGGTGAATGAATGACGGAGTGAATTTCATTGACTTGGAAGATCTCATATTTACCGACCATTAACATAAATTCAGTTATCCTTTTTTTTATGATGTTCCATAGTTATATGCTTATTGCGTCTGTTTCTCTAGACTAAAGATTTTTGGAGGGAGGCAAAGATTCTATCAACTCTTCACCATCCAAATGTGGTGGCATTTTATGGGGTAGTTCCAGATGGTCCAGGTGGAACATTGTCAACTGTAACAGAATACATGGTGCACGGATCACTGAGAAATGTTCTCTTGAAGAAGGAGAGGTAAGCAAACTCTCACATGTATAGGCTGCAACCCGGTAATTATTTTGAATTTATTACTCTTACTAAAGTATACTTGCAGAGTGCTTGACCGTCGTAAAAGGATAATGATTGCAATGGATGCAGCCTTTGGCATGGAATATTTGCATTTAAAAAGTATTGTTCATTTTGATTTGAAGTGTGATAATTTGCTTGTCAACTTGGGTGATCCTGAGCGGCCTGTATGTAAGGTATTTTGAAGCGGAAACAAGTTTATTCTTCTTCTGACTTACGAGCCTTTAAAAAAGTTGTGCTCGTAAACATTTGATGTCATGTTAAATAAAAAGAAAAATACACAATTATTTTAATAATTTTTTTTCTTCATTTAATTATTTAAAAATATTTCCCATCTTTTGATAAAAATTAACCCCAGTTGTTATCCTGCTCCAATACCATCAAGATATATTTTATTTTATTTTTCTTTAGCAACAACTTTGATTAAACAAAGACTGATCTCTTTCCCTAAAATATGATTAATAGGTTGGAGATTTTGGCCTATCGAGAATTAAACGCAACACATTTGTTTCTGGTGGTGTCAGAGGGACTCTTCCATGGATGGCACCGGAACTACTGGATGGTAACAGCATTAGAGTATCTGAGAAGGTTAGGAACTTCATCTGTCTCTCTATGGTCTTTTCAATTTTGACCATGCACTTTCTAGTGGATTAAGCAAGTTACTTTCCTGGAGATCGTATTATTGAGCTGTCTATTTTGTCATTTTTAGGTCGATATTTTCTCATTTGGCATCACAATGTGGGAAATTTTGACTGGGGAAGAACCTTATGCTAACATGCACTGTGGTGCTATCATAGGTATGTTTTGCACTTGTGTCTGGCACCATCATAAATGAAGTCTTCTACTTGTGAAAAATGAAGAGAATCTCAACTCGCAGTTATATACCTATAAGTAATGCTACTTGTGTATATCTATGTGTTGCAAATAATCAATAGCCATACTGCATCATCTCTGAACCTCTGAACCTTGGTATATTTTTCGCAAAACAAAAGTTTTGTTTGAATTCTAATGATAAGTTTGTTTACTGCTAATTATTTGTTGAAGGAGGTATTGTCAATAATACACTGAGGCCATCTATTCCAAAACGCTGTGATTCTGAGTGGAAAAAGTTGATGGAAGAATGTTGGAGCCCTGATCCTGAAGCCAGGCCAACCTTCACAGAAGTTAAAAATAGACTCCGCAACATGTCAGCTACACTGCAGAAAAAGAGACCTAATGTTGGGATTCGGTGAAAACTAAACATTACTTGTAAATGAAGGCAAATATGAAAGATGAACGAAATGAGTTGTTGTGTTGGCTAGTTGTTTGTATAGAAAACATAGTGCAGAGGTATATGCTGAAAATGAGTAAAAGCCTTTTATGAACTCCACTGCTTCTTTACCGGCTCAATCTAACGGTTGGTTGTTGTCTCGTGATTTCGATAACCAGTTAAACCATGGAATGAAAACCGTAACAAAAACACTAATACTCATACATGGACACATGCTTAAATTTCCGCAAGTAGTTATCCATATCTGCACTAAATTTATTTTGCAGGTAGCATACTTGTCATGGGTAAATTTTACAGATTATAAAGTTTCATATTGCCAATTGAAAAGAATAAAGATAGATACTTATATCTCTAAACTTGTCTTTAAATTTAATAAATAAAAAATGGGTCAAAATCTATTTAGAGGATTAGACTAGTATTTTGGGTTAGAGTGAGGGGGAAAATGGAAATAAGAGTTTTTGTAAAATTTAAATCTGTTTATTTTTAAATCTAACAGTGTTTTGCATGAAAGTCAAATAATATTAGATGTAACAACGATGATATTTAGTAAAAATATATTAGCAAACTATATCTATATGTATTGACTTTATAAACCAAATATCTCATTTATCCTTTTTTTTTTGAATTTCATTTTAAACTATTTTTTAAAATATAATTTAGTATTTTTGTTTTATTTTAATAAACACTCTGATAAAAGATCTAAACAATATATGTTCTTTATATTGAGAATGAGTATTTCATTCTATTTATTATCATGTATTATAACAAGATGTTTTTATATAAATTCATTCATGTATATTATAGAAGCAATAGAGTTGACTGCGCTTTTGTAGGGTAAATTTGTTGAAATGAAACAACAATTTTTAGAAAAAACATGACTCCTCACAGAATGTCATTATCATACTTCAACTATGGAATTGAAAAATTAAGTTTTTATATTAACTACATGAGACTACTGAAAGTTCAAAGCGCCTAACATTGAAGAAAGAAATATATTTTTTGAGTGGATTTTAAAAATTGATAATGGAAGTATGGAAAAAATAATGATAATAATATACCACACAATTTGCTCATTTCATATTTTGACGATCCACTTGCAGGTTCAAAACACATATTCATATTTTTTCACTGACGCATCATTTTTTTAAGATAGGACTATGAGTCACTTTGTTTTAGTTTTAAAAAATAGATTTAAAAAAGAATAGATTTTATAAAAATGTTTTTTAAAATATTATAAATTTTTTAAAATTTATTTTTTATAATTTAAGAGACAAATTTTAACATACTATAATATAAACATACATTATTGAAGATCAAAACGTAATCAAAATTACAGTTTTTTTTAAAAGTTGTATCTCAAAAATGATTTATTGAAAAACTATTTAAAACTATTTGAAACAGTTTTAAACTTAAGTGATTTTTTTAATTTAAATTTTGACATCTAAAAAAAATTTCGATAAAATGATGAAATACATAAAATAATATTTTAAAAATAATCAAATCAAATTTTTTTTTGAAACTTTTATGAAAAGTTTTCCTAAAATCTTTTACACCAAAATATGTTACACTATAAAAATTATTTAAAAAAAAAGACAAAATAAATGGGCTATATATTGGATCCTAAAAATACAATTATTGACTCAATCAATGATTATACGTTAAATTTAATAAATGAAAAAAAAATATTTGATTTTGATTGCCTGAATTACGAGAACTCAAATGTTGACATGGGCATGATGTGTACACTCTTGAATTTTTTAAGCACAATTATTTCTTCTAAATTTTCAAATCACAAGTTAAGAATAAAAGATAGAATACTACTAATGTTATTGAGATATATTGAACAATTTTAAAGTTTGTGTAATGAAACAAGGTTAATAATTACAAAAATGGAAAAATACGGAAAACAAAAGTGATGAAGCAAAAGTGATATCAGAAAGTAATATTAAAAATTTTGTATTTCAAAGTTATCATCGACTCTTTCTAATAATTTTTGTATCTCAAATTTTAACGATATCAATTTTTAATGGTTATTTCATTTGCAATAACTATCAATAAAAATCAATGGCAATTGTTAGATTTTCCGTCTTAATTGTCATTTGTTATTTTTTTTTGAAATAAAGTGAGTTTGATAAATTATTTAAAATATTGATTATTTTAGAATATTATTTAAAAATGTTGATTATTTTAAAAAACATCTTATTTTTATTGGTTTGTCTTGGTTTGATTTTTAGTGTTTTAAAAAATAAAATCGAATCAAACTAAAGGATTTAATTTGATTGATCAGATTACATTGTTTTTTTCAAACATTATATTAATTTACTTTGGATCCACTTACCCCTAACATTCCATGATTGTAGTGTTTACAATGTAATAATTTAATAGTAGTAGTATTCCTTAAAAAAAAGTCCATATTTTGGCGCGAATTTTGAATTTCCTTTTCTCTCGTGTCTCACTTACTCACACCTACAAATTGAAATTCCCTCAAAATTCATCTCAATTTCCCTTTCAGCACAATGAACTCAAAGTCAAAACCTAAAAAACCCACACCGATTAGGGTTTTCGGACAACGATCCA
The DNA here is from genome assembly GCA_963859935.3 of Lathyrus sativus. Lineage (NCBI taxonomy): Eukaryota > Viridiplantae > Streptophyta > Magnoliopsida > Fabales > Fabaceae > Lathyrus > Lathyrus sativus. Next base: position 570,415,843 of record OZ012740.1, on the reverse strand, counting down.
TCACTTCAACATTCCGTTCTCTCCCTTCAAATCCGTAAGTCATCTCTATCCCATTCCATTCCTCAACTTCAATTTTTTCATGACTTTCTCACTCTCGCTGAATCCAGCTCTCATGATTCCGAAGCAACTTCGAGAAATCAAGCTTCGCGTAAGAGCGAGTTTTCTCGTTTATCGCTTTCTCACTTCCTCGATCGTAAACTGCATAGCTCTTCAACAGTCCCTCAAAAAGTTCCGGTAATTTTATACCATTTTTAAAAGTCTGGATCAAATACTACTCTTAGGGTTTTGGGCTGATTTAATGTATATGGTAGATGTTGAAGTGTGCTGATTTGTTAATTTCTAATTTTTTTAATAGGGGAAATTGACGCCTTTTCAATCACCTTTGGGTTTGAGAATACCGTCGAGTGAGCAAGTTGGAAGTGTCAAACAAACTGATGAAGAGAGAAAGTGTGCAACTGCTGATGAGAAGTTGATTTTGGGAATGTTTAAGCATACTGAAAAAGAGGGAAAATGCGACTTTGTTCTTCCATTAGATGTTGATGAGTTAGAAAATTCAGTAGCAAATGATCGTCAAGAATCTAGGAAAAGGAAAAATCTATTTGAAGGTTTGGATTCCTATCCTAATGAATTTGAGCATGAGACCATTTAGTTTTGAAACTATTATTTATTATTCTTATGGGAAAGTTGAAACTTTTTCTTTGTTTAATTTATTGATATCATAGAAAGACCTACAGTAAGTTCATCGAATTCATGCGGGGTGACTGGAATGGAGGAGGGCTTCAGGGGTTTTATGTGACACAAGTGTACCGTTAAAGTTGAGAGAAAATTTTATCGGGCTGCAGTTAGACCTGTGATGTTGTACAAGAAAAAATGTTGGATGATTAAAATTCAACACAAGAATAAAGTCAGTATAGCGAAAATGAGGATGTTTCGTTGGATGTGTAGTAAGACTAGACATGATAAGATTATAAATGATAGTATTAGAGAGTGTTGGGGTAGCACATAGTAGAAAAGATGGGGAAAAATAGACTTAGATGGTGTGTGCTTGTAGAGAAAAAACCTTTAGACTATGTGGTAAGGAAAATAGATCAAATTGAGAAGAGTCAAAGAGTTAGAGATAGAAGAAGACATAGAAAAACTTTAAGAGAATTATTAAGGAAGATCTAGAGATTAATGGTTTGGAGAGATACACGGTCTATTATGACATAAGTTTATGTTGTTGTAGCCGATCCTATTTAGTGGGATAATATTTGGTTGTTTTTGTTGTTGTATGTCATAGAAAGATATTGTTTCAGTCTATTTTACTTGGAATGACCATGGAAAAGATTTTATACCTGACAACCATATTAAGTCCATTTTGGAAGATAAACTAGGAACCTTGTCTCTGATTTCATACTTTGTCATTCATTGTCATATGCTTCTTTGGGGAACTTCACTGTACGCCATTATTTCAGACTTTTGAGTTTGTTCAGTTTCATATTGAGTTTGGTAGCAAGTTCGAGTCTTGCACTGCTGTTAAGGTTTTATTGTTCGATTTTATAGTGGGTTGGCAACCCTCTTTTCCAGTGTAGTTAAGATCGAGTGCTGGGTCTTAAGATCTTACGGTCTTACGTGCTGAAGTTGCCTTTTAGTGCTACGATCTTAGAAAAAGCTTTTTTCGTGCATTTTGTGGTTAAGATCGAGTGCTGGGTCTTAAGATCTTACGATCTTACGTGCTGAAGTTGCCTTTTATATGACTATCATGATATGGGAATACATAATATCTTAGATGATTAGACTTGTTTGTTAGATTTATATTTTTGAACTACTTTTTTGAACAAAGTCTTTTGAACTTGTTAAATTATGGAGTGATAGTTATGGGTTATTAATTTAATTGGTTGAATTTAGTGATGTATAGGTTATTTTGTTCTTGTATTATAATTTTCATGTTGTTGTGTGTGTATATGTATGTCAAATTACCATTTTTCCCTTCAGTAAGATCTTAAGTGCCGTGTTACGATCCTAGTTTTACGATCTTTCACAAGCCGTCCGATCCTACTTAAGGTCCCGTGCTTGACTACCTTGCTCTTTTCGACTAAATATATTGATCAACTATACATTATTCAGAGGAAGACAAGAGAGTTGTATATACTGGGTACAGGGACATGGCAGCTGCATAAGACTGATAGAGAAGTTGAGATGGAGTTGTCTAATGCTAAAAACACCTCCTTTTTTTTTTCTTTTTCTGTACCTAGATTAGTCTCGTTACTCAATAACTTATCAAGATAGACAACTTATGGTCAAACCAATAGAATATGCAGATCATAACATTATAAATTTCAGTTAAGGTTAAGAGTTAAGACACCAAAAACTATGGTATAGGATGCAAACTTGTTTCTTGGGCTGTGGTGCAGATACGATTTTGAGCATAACTATTACATGATGCTAGGTTTCACTCGGATAAATATACTGATATTGAATAGTTGATATGAATGTGATATATATAATTCATGAAAACATATCCATGAAGTCATCTGATAATGAGGTTTGACATTGGATGGACAGAAATGGAGGTAATAAGATAACAGATAGATACTACCTTTCTCTGCTTGCAGCTCTTTAAAAACTACTAACTTAAATACGACTAAAAGGTTTTTAATTGAACTCTGGATTATTATTTTGCGCTTCTTCTATGGATTCTCTTTGTTCTATATATTAATAGGTGTAAATGAGAACCAAACTGTTCGAAAGCATGTGGTAGTTCTTGGAGGTGAATCAAAGTTGAAGCCAAGAAAGCAGATGAAAAATGACTTCGATGGCAAAAAGGAAAAACCATACAATCACTGTAAGCTTTACATGCATAAATATATTTTGTTAGAGTGTGCGTTTGAAATTTTGCATTGACATTACTATTTATATTTTTGATGAACAGATGCAAATGGCCGTGGCTGGTGGGACTATGACATGGAAGGTGTTGATAATGAGGCCTTGGGGGTCAGTGAAGTATGGGAGGGAGTGGGATCTACCACACTTGGAGGTATAGCTGACTGGCATTGATGTTGATTTTATTATATATGTCTGTATGCGATAAACGTTTGTACTCTGGCTTAGTTTAGCTTTGATATCAATACAATCATAAACTCAATTGTTCTGAGAAAATTCCTCAATGTGTATAAATTCATAATTCACTTTGATCAGTTTTATTCTCTCCAAATCATATGGTTTTACTCGTATGTTTCAAATAATGTAAAAAAGAGTAATTCAACACAGGTTATTGACGGTGCCATGTAATTGCAGTTCTTGGTCCAAATTGATTCCTAAACCAGTTAGGAGGGTTCTACCAAACTTTTGCGATAGTTTAGAAAAAACTATATTTAAAATGTAGCAGACATACATATTCAGAAACTATTATATGGAAGAGAGAATGTGGTTTCTCACTTAGCCCGTCCTTCAAGATTATATTTTCTTGTTATGGATTTTTGTTCATCACTTAGCCCATCTTTCAAAATTTATATTCTCTTTTTATGGGTCTTGGTTCATCATAAATCTCTACTGCAAAAGGATCAACATGTTTGTCGCGACTGAAATCACATAGGTAATGAAAGACAATGTTCAACGGGAATCACATAGCTCTTCACATGTTGCTCTTGTGTTATGAGAGGAGTGTCAACATATTCTCAGCTTGTTGGTGAAGAGCTGGGATGGTGAGTACCAGAAGAGCCACAATAGAAGTACTTTGAGAACAATTATATGAAAGGATATGGAAGAGATTCAATCACTTCAATGTGACCTTCCTATTCGGCTGCCATGTTGATTTATCTTCATCTTTAGAAATAGAGAAATTACTTTCATTGGTGATTAGAATCTTTAATGTCTTTGTAGGTTCTTTGTTTTTATGTGTTGTCTCCCCAAAATTCCCATTAATGTTCGGCGGTTGATTCCTATGAATCAAAATTTGTGGTGACATTTTATGCAAAGATGGCATGTAAAATGATAGTGAAACGATGAGTCCATTTTGAGGCTCTAAATTAAATATGTAATTTACTATTTTAAAAAAATTAGATTTGATTTAGAAAGATTAGATTAGATATTTTTGAGCTTTTATAGAATTAGCTTTGGTTTGAGGTACAAGTTAATCTAAATCTATAAATAGAGTGTTCCGGACTGGTCCAATGGTTAGGCATGACCAAATGCACATCTACTTGTTGAATGATCCAATTGCCTAAGTCTAACCACTTTGGGGAAAAATTTACCTTTCTGTCCCTCCAACGAGGGAGTCTGACCAATTTACCCTTGACCACAACACTCCTTCTCGTCAGTCTTTGTCTGTCACGCATGGTTTCATCATCTAGAAACAACTAAAACGTTTGTGCTCGTAACTATGCTTATGCCCGTGCCAACGGCTAGTTATGGGCACGTTTGCCCGTCCCAACAACTAGTTCTGACAATTACCTATTCTTTGGGAAACAATTATCTCGCCTCGAAAATACGGACCAATGGCCAAGCGCTTGGGGCATTATATAAACTCTCTCACTTGAGAGGGCCAAATATCAAAATATTCACCATGAAACACTCATATTCTGTACTTGTTCTCTCTCTCTCTCTCTCTCTCTCTCTCTCTCTCTCTCTCTCTCTCTCTTACTCGTTTTCTTACTTTAGCATCAAAGTGCTTTGCAGGTACACCCCCTCCCCTTCTTTCACACCCAGCATCCACGAGGCTTGTCTTTGACCCATATCAGGTTTTGATCAACCGGTAAGATCAGTGTGCCGTCTGTGGGAGACTTGCTATCCCCGTCTTTTCTCTCTTCGTAGAACACAAGAACAAAACAACTCTTCAAATTTCTGATCATGGCTACCCGTGACAACAATCTTGATGCTCGTAACTCTGCTCTTCTCCCCGTCAGAAAGACTGATGCTGATGAGGCCACCACCTCTCGTGGCGGCGACGTCCTCCGACAAAGGGACGAAGCCACTGCTTCCCTGTCCCCTGCTCGAACAGATCACGACGAGGTCCCCCTTGTCTCATAACACCTGTCAGTTCCAGTTCCGCCTAACGCCGACCCGGCCATGACAACCCTCTTTGAGGTTCTCAACAAAACCAACCTCCTAATCCTCAACCAGAATGCGAGGATTGGATCATTGGAAGAGTCCAGTCGTCCAAGATCCCCCCCCTTGCCGAGGAAAGAACGTCAGCAATGACGAAGTCCCCCTCCCCGACGCGAGAGGAACAATCATACGCCTCTAGAGCCAGAGACCCTGACCATCCGCAAACGCGACCAGATTTCTCCTCGGGACCAGCATTCCCCACAACCCAAGAGGACCAGAAGAGGCCACTAAGCAGAATCTTAACGTTCACCTCCGCCCAGATCCAAGGGCCGAGCACGAACCCTGTCTCCCTGACGAGACCACCATCCTACCTACAGACGGGACGCCTGCTCCCCGTCTTGGACCAGCAGCAGCGACGACGAGCCTCGTGATCCGTTGTCCCAAGAGATTATGGCCATGCGCCTCCCAAAAAGGACTAGAGAACCCTCCCTCTCTAGGCACATACGACAGAACAAATGACCCCGACGAGCACATCAAAAACATCAATGCGTTGCTCGACTATCGCGACGTTCAGGGCGCCATGACCTGATATAATGGGCTTCCTGACGACTCCATCACCTCATGGAGGCAACTGGGGAGACTCTTCTCCAGACACTTCACGACCTCTCGCCGTCATCCGAAGACCAAAGCCTCCCTTGATGCCATCATTCAAGGGAGGGATGAACCCCTACGAGCCTACATTGAAAGATTCAACAAGGAGGCCGTCCAGGTTTCTACCACCGATGACATGAAAAAGTTTCTGCTCAAACGCGGGCTCCGTCCACGCACCGAATTCGCTAAAGTTGTTAGCATCTGGCCCCCAGCAACGCTAGACGCCTTCCTTCTCAAGGCTCAAGCGTAAATTCAGTACGAGGAAAAAGAGGCTGCCAACTTTGCCTGTGATTCCAAGCACAGGGAGAACGCTCGTCCATCCAGGTTCAACGAGCCCTCAACATCCCGTTGAGGAGATAAAAGACGAGAAGACCGTCTCCGCGAGCCCCGGGACAACAAGGGACCCTTCGGCCGGTTCCATAAATACATTCCTCTGATAGTTTCAAGGGAAAAGATTCTCATTGAGTGCACCAACTCAGAATTTCGGCAGGCAGAAGTTCGGTTCCCAAAGCAGATACCGTCCAAACCCAACACTGATAAGTCCAAATACTGCTGGTTTCACAGGAGCCATGACCATACGACTGAAGACTGCATCCACCTGAAGGATGCCATCGAAAAACTCATCAGGGACGGGCATCTAAAGCAGTTCGCCAAGAGAAAGGAAGCTCCTCGGCCAGACGCCCAAGAGTCCTAAAAGGTCGAAGAAGAAGTGCCTTCCTCTGAGGAAGCCAACCTCCAGGTCTCCATGAGCATCTCACGACCTGAAGATTTTTGCATCCTCGAGGGGCTCAACGCCCCTCCATATTTTGCAGCGCATAGCTCGTGGGAGACGTTTCCCTCCGCCATGTTCATCTCCGGAGGAGGTTTCAACAAAGTAACGTTGGGGTCCGTCAAAAGGAAATTTGAGCACCTCATCAGCAACAACTCGAACCAGAACTCCACCCTCGACAGGGTCCGGGGAGAGTCTGTCCCTATCTACTTCTACCGCGAGGAGCTCCTCGACAAAGCCCTCAACGCCAGCATCCCTCTGTTCGTAAGGGCTCAGATGACAAATTTTGACGTTCGGCGAATCCTCGTCGACCAAGGCAGTCTCGTTGATATTATGTACTCTCAACTGTTTTCCACACTCCAGCTGGACGAGTCACATTTGACTCCTTACGTGGGCTCTGACCTACAGGGTTTTAATGGATCAGTGACAAAGCCTTGGGGTTACGTTGAGTTGATCGTAACCTTCGGATCCGCTGAAACGACCATATCAATCAAGGTATAATTCCTAGTTATAGACTGTCCGTCACTATACCAGTGCATCTTTGAATGACCAACTCTGGCCGTGCAGGTGGCCGTACCTTTAATAGTACACTTGAAGATGAAATATTACACCTTTAAAGGCCTCGTCGCAACTCTACACAGGGACATAGAAGCCGCGAGGAGATGCTTTGAAGCAACGTCTAAGGGATTGAATGCCATTGCCGCCTGACCGAAGACTCCTGCCTAGTCTCCCTTGCCCAGCAGCTCCGACAAGGCAAATTTGCTTCCTCGCGTCGATTCCATCGACCTCGACAACCGCTTCTCCGAAGAAAACCAGAAGACTCAGAGGGCAAATGGGAAAGATATCCAGTCATCCTCGAGCGCCCCTCCAATAGCAGCGAAGCCGCCCATCCGATGCGCCTCATCCTAGATGGAGAATTCGAGCTTGCCCCACTCGGTGACGATCCTAAGCGAGGAGTAAAGATTGGAGCCGGTCTCCCGAGCTAGCGAGGAAACAACTGAGAGCATGTCTCCAAGAGAATGCATACCTGTTTGCATGGAGTGCCGTAGAGATGCCCAGGTTAGACCCCGATGTGGCTTGTCAGCACCTCACCATCGACCCCGCCGTCAGAGCAGTTGCCCAACGTAGACGACGACACTCTCCGGAGAAAACAGTGGTTGTCGAACAGGCTGTAAAAGACCTTTTAGAGGCAAAATTTATATCGGAGGCCAAATACACTACTTAGCTGTCCAATGTTGTACTCGTTAAAAAGAATAATGGAAAATGGCGATTGTGTATTAACTATACCGATCTTAATAGGGCCTGCCCTAAAGACGTATATCCCCTCCCCAACATAGATAAACTAATTGATAATTCTGTCGGTTTTAAATTGCTATCTTTCATGGACGGCTATTAGGGCTACAACCAGATACCCATGGCAAAAAGCGACAAGAGGTACACGACCTTCATGACCGAATCGGACAACTATTACAACAACGTAATGCCCTTTCGGCCTGAAGAATGCATGCGCTACCTACCAAAGGATGATGAACAAAGTCTTCCGAGGATAAATAGGGGACATGCTCGAAGTCTTATGGATGACATGATCGTGAAGTCCCACGACGAATCCGATCACACGGCCCATCAGAGAAAGGTCTTCGAGCAGGCCAGAAAGTAAAAGATGCGCTTCAATCCGGAGAAGTGCGGGTTCAGGGTACGAGCAGGCAAGTTCCCCGGCTTCTATCTAACTGAACGAGGAATTGAAGCTAACCTCGACAAGTGCAGAGCCTTCTCCGAGTTTCCCACGCCAAACTCAAAAAAGTCCATCCAGTCCCTCAACGGGATGCTCACATCGCTTTCCCGCTTCGTAGCCAAATCTGCCCAACACACCCTCCCCTTTTTCAAACTCCTCCGCAAGAAAGCCGCATTCAAATGGACAGAGGAATGTGACAAAACTCCTCCTCCACTTGAAGCAAGCCATATCTGCACCGCCAGTCCCCTCCCGGCCAAAAAATGGGGAAACCCTTTTTCTTTACCTCTCCATCGCAACCGAGGCTGTGAGTGTCACTCTAATTCGTGAAACCCCTGACGGGCAGAAACCCATATGTTTCACGAGAAAGGCGTTGCAAGGGCCAGAGCTGAGGTATCAACAGATAGAGAAGATGACCCTCTCGCTTATCAACACTGCAAGGAGACTGATGCACTATTTTTTGGCCCACACTATCGTGTTACGCACGGACCAGCCCATAAAGCAACTACTGGGTCGTCCAGACATAGCCGGAAGGATGCTCAAATGGTCGCTGGAACTATCCGAATTTAACATCTAGTACGAGAGCAAGAAGGCCCTCAAGGCACAAGCACTAGCTGACTCTGTAGCAGAAATGACCTTGCCTGGCCAACCGAACGAGGGTGCCTGCAAGTGGGTTATATTTGTTGACAGAGCGTCCAACTCGACGGGGAGCGGAGCAGGTGTCATCTTGGAAAACGAGGAGGGAATCCTCATCGAAGTTTCACTCACACTTTCCTTCCCCACCTCCAACAATCAGGTTGAATACGAAGCCTTCTTGATTGGTCTACGCCTCGCCGAAGACTTGGGAGCAGAAGAAGTCGTCATCTATACCGTCTCTCAGCTAGTGACCCTCTAAGTCCAGGGGGAATACCATATCAAAAACGACAACTTGTCAGAATACCTGGCCCTGGTTAAGGAGAAGATGGAAAAGTTCACCTCCGTGGAAGTAAAACACGTTCCTCGCGAACACAACGTCCGGGTAGACATCCTATCAAAACTAGCAAACACGAAGAAGAAGGGAGGAAACAAATCCGTCATCCAGGAGATACTCCCACGACCTATCATCGAGAAAACATCCACGACCCTCGACGTGCACGTCGTCGGCGGCGACCACTGCTTGATGACCCCTGTATACAACTACCTCACTAAAAATGAACTACCATCCGACCCGAAGGAATTCAGCGTAGTAAGGCGTAGAGCATGCTCCTACGTTCTGGTCGAGAACAAGATGTATAAGCGAGGATTTTCCATACCCCTCCTCAAATGCGTCGAAAAGGAGATGATCACCCACTTCCTATGCGAGATCCATGAAGGAATCAACGCCCATCACCTAGGTGGGAGATCCCTTGCGAGGAAAGCTCTGCGATCAGGTTACTACTGATCGACCATGCAAAACAACGCGAAAGAGCATGTGAAGAAATGAGATAAATGCCAACGGTACGGGGACATGCTCCTGGCGCCACCCAACGAGCTCAAGGCAATGTCCTTCCCGTGGCCAATCTCCTGGTGGGGCCTGGACATCCTGGGACCCTTCGTCATAGGCTCCAACCAAAATAAATACTTAATAGTGGGCGTTGACTACTTCACAAAATGGATAGAAGCTGAGGTCTTGGCCAAGATAACGACTCACAACATACTTTGTTTCTACAAGAGAAACCTCCTTGCCTGTTTTTGCATTCCTCAAGCGATCGTCACAGAGAACGAGACACAGTCCACTGACAAAAAATTCCAGAAGTTCGTCGCTCAACTTGGCACTAAACAACACTTCACATCCGTCGAGCACCCGCAGACTAACAGGCAAGTTGAAGCGACGAACCGAGTAATCTTACGAGGTCTCAAACGAAGACTGGACGAAACAAAGAGGCAGTGGGTCGAGGAGCTGCACAGCGTGCTTTGGGCCTATCACACTACACCTCATTCATTAACCGGGAAAACCCCTTTTCGCCTAACATACGAGACAGAGGCGGTAATCCCTATTGAAACCCACGTGTCGTCCAAATGAACTGAAGCACCTTTGGAAGAAGAAACAAACAACGAGGCCCTGAGGGAAGAACTCGACCTCTTCGAAGAAGTTCGGTCAGGGGCAGACCTCCGCGAAGCCTCACTCAAACAGAAAATCACGATTAGGCACAACGCCAAGGTCATTCGACGAGAATTCCAAGTGGACAACCTCATCCTAAAAGGGAATCATAAAGATTCCTGAGAGGGCAAGCTCGCCGCAAACTAGGAGGGACCTTACCGCGTTAGAGCAAAAACGGATAACGGGGCATACTACCTAGAACACCTCATCAGGGAAGAATTAGCTCGACCATGGAACGTCGAAAAGTTGAAACAATATTACAGCTAAGACCCTCCGTTGTCGGCGTGCCTCACCCAGGCAGAGGACACGACAACCGACCACAGGTGCACACCCAGGCAGAGGACACGACAACCAACCACAGGTGCACACCCAGGTACAAGCTATGCACCACAAAAAAGGATCTAAGCAAGGGTCAAACGAAGAGACCTACCCATGCTCGACGACGGTTCCTTGACCGAGCCCGCCGTCGTAGTCACAATACCATGAACGACAGAACTCCCAGCTCGCGATGGGAAGTTCACACTGCGAACTCAGGCCACGATCGTGACCTAAGCTCCGCCCTGTCCGGAAATAACCCAGGCCTTTCGATCAGTTCCCCGCACTCTCGAACATCATCCATCGAGCATACCCGGAACATAACAAATTACTAGGTGCCTCTCACGACCGCGTTGGAGGGCGCATGACACTTAGAAAACATTAGACAAGATATAAACATACAACATACTGATGCATATTACATAACACGGCTACGAAGGGACTCAACTGTGCGTGATACGATAAAAGGGGCCAAGCCCCACAAAATAAAATTACAAGTTGATCAAATGGCACGCAGGCCAAAGCACAAACTAGGAAAAGTTCACTACTCCTCTTGCTGAGCCTCCTCTTGGGTCGCCTGCCCCTGCCCTTCACCGCCTTCGCCGAACTGTAGGAAGTCGGGGACGACTATCTGACCTCTTTGACCGTATAAAGGAATCCTGTGCCCTCTATGGTCAGCTCGACACCATGGTTCACCAGCTTCAATTGGTCCACGACGTTCTGGAAAGCCTCCTCACTGATAGCCACAAGGTCGTCCCCGACCTGAGTAACCCGGGCAACTAGCTCCGCCCGAGTCAATAGCTTCTTCGTCTCCCCAGGCTCATCTTCAGCAGGGGCAACAACGACTTTTAGTTTCTCCACTAAGTCCTCGGCGACTTTCTTCTGGGCAGCCATGACGTCCCTCTCTGTGGTCATCTCCTCGCGACCCTTCCGTGCTGCATCTTTGAGCTCGCTATCCCGCTCCTCTGGAAGCTTCTTGACCTTTTCTTCCAGGGCCGCCACCGCAACTTGGGATTTCTTCAGCTCGAGCTCAAGCGGAGAGTCGTCCTCGGTATATACCATGGCCATCTTCAGGATCCTCATCAAGGCAGAGGCATCCTGCGCAAGCATGACCCGCTTGCTGGGGTGGTCCATTTCCTCAAGCTTTAGAGATTCTTCCCGAGGAATGGATAGTGAGGATGCCTAGAAGAATTTCTTGTTATGTAGGTAGTGAGGCAACTCAAACTTGCTTTTGACGAACTCCTGGTTGAGGTCCATAATTTCATTCGTGCGAGCGCGCTTGGGCTTCATGCTCATGGGCAGAGGGGACGTCTGAGTGGTCAGAGGAGTTGACAATGAAGTCCCCAACCCTGTCTGCGGGGGAGCCGTTCGCTGACCAAGGCGATTTCTTCCTAGGGCAACGCCGCCATTCATCTTTCCTTGGGCATGCTTTACCATCCTCTCCTGCGCCGAAGATATTTTACCTGCAAAAATAACAAGCACGTCAGCACATGGAAAGAAAAACATCTCGAATAAAATAAGAAAAAGCGAGAAGCTACCCAAAAGTTTGAGAGCCTCCTCTCGAGTGCTACACTCGAGGAGCTCTTTAGTGTTAATATATCGGGCTTCCACCTGCAACCCCCCATCTTTCTCCTAAAGAACCTGCCCACACTGAGCAGGAGGGAAGCCGTCTGCGAAGGCCACCAGCTTGGCATAGCTGGCCCGATCACCATGTACCAACTGATGAGGAGTAACTATCTACTCATCAGTCGAACATATGACGTGAGCCCCACTCCAGCAGAAGGGGAAGGTGAACAGCCTCCAGGAAACTATTTTACCCTCCTCTTCTATCAGGTCCTCCCCATTTTGTCCGTGGAGACCTCTCACACAAAAGTCGAGTCAGTGGCTTTCTCCGACACCGACTCGATCACATAAAACCTCTCTTTGAAAGTCTGGATGGATTTATAGAAAAGCTTGAACAATTTCCTTTCCTATTTCAAGGAAACCCAACCGAACTTCCTTCCTGACACCTGCCCTTGAAGATGGAAGATAGTGAAGAAGAGTGGAAGGGTGGCCTCGATCTGCAAGTATTCGAACACCAATTCATACGCCCGCATGAAGGGAATGGAATTTGGATGTAGTTGGGAGGGTGCCAAGTTTAGATGTACGAAGACTGCCCGTTGAAAATCCGTGAAGGGTAGTCTCAGCCCTATCTCCTTAAAAACATATTCGTACATGGGAAATCTCTCCTTGTACGCCGAGCAGATACAATCATCCACTGTAGGGAAGTGAACCCTCAACTCTCCCTCCGGTCCCTCCGTGGTAAATGCGTCCCCGGTGTATGAAGCGAAGAACGAGACATGCTCCATCGGCTCAGCTACAGTCCACTCATCAGCTGATGACCTCACGAGATTCAGCCCCCTAGCATCAGGAGACAAGGAGTCGTCATCTGTCTTAGTGTCCTCCGAGGAGCTATCCTCGGACAAATCTCTGGGTTGTTCGTCTTCGTCAACTTTGCGCAACATCGCTTTTACTTGAAAAGTAGAGGGAAAAAATGAATTCGATGGCAAAATCAAATCCACCCTTCCACTGCTAGTCAAGTGAAAGGGCGCGCAAAGGGCCAAGGATAAAATCCTCGACCTAAGCCCTACTCAAATGGTACAGCTAAATGATATCAGTGCCCGGGGGTCCTCCCCGACACGTCCGGGGAAAGATCTCATGAGGAAACCACCAATGTCCATGGCCCCCTTCGGTAGCAAACGCCACCTTACCGTCACTACTCCGCGATCAACTAAAACCTATGGCTTGCTAACTGTTGCACCCCAAAATTTGACCAACTATTTTTCTTGTACTTGGCTTATGTTTTATTTCATTTTCGTATGTTTGCATATCATAGCATTTGTTCTTGAGGCATGGGATCAAGGTATTTCTGTGGCTCAAGGTTCTCTTTTAGTGCAAGAGTCTAAACAGCGAGCATCAGGGGCTCCGACATTTATTTTGCCTAGCGATCGAGCAGTCGATTTTATTTTATCAACAGGATAATTTTCAGCTCAGGAGACAACACCCAGGCTACCTCAGGCATTCTCACAGTTATGATATTCAAGGGAAAATTTCAAAGGCTTAACAGGGCTCAGAACGGGTGAAAACGGGCGAATTTGCAAGTTTCCCTCCAAATGGCGCTATTTTTGAAAATTTGTGAGTGGTTAACCGATTAACCAATTTGCACTAGCAAACGGTTAACCGGTTAACCATAGTAAATTTTGCCCAGTAACGTGCATTTCCAATGCTGCCACTTTTGAGGTCTATTTTGATCACTTGTGAATTTGATTTTACACCAGAAGAAGGATCTAGAATCACTTTAAATTTGGATTAACTTTCAAAATCAATTCAATTTCCCTCCAATTTTCCATTCCTAATCCCATTCTAATTTTCTTAACCTCACTCCAAACCACATTTTGATCCCAAACCTAGAGCATATTTAAGTGAATTTGCTCCAAACCTCAAAAAACAATCCTCACAATTACATTTCATTTTCAGAATTCACTCTCACTCTTGAAATTTTCTCTCCACTTTTTCACTCACAAAACCTCCATTTGAGCTTTCACTTGAGTTCTTTGATTCTTCATTGGAATCATAGAATTCTAGAGCTAAACCTCCATCATTCATCTCCATTATCTTCAATTCACCATTCAATTTTCGTTTGGATTTAGATATGAATTTGGAAGCTAATTTGGAAGTGCTTATATGGATCGTTTTTGCTTGATCTTGCTTGATCTTAATTTCTACAACAAGAAATCTCTTGGATCTTGAAGAATTTCTGGGTTTCTTGCTTGGATCTGCTCATTTCAAGTGAATCAACACTCACCAAAGCAAATCTCCTCTTTGTAGGTTGGCAATTCTAGATCTAATTATGTTTTGAGCTTATTTGGATAATCACAATGTAAATCTTCAAGTTTTGATTGATTTTGTTGATTTTGATCTTTGTGATTTGTGATCTCAATGCTTAATTAAGTTTAATTGATGTTTGATCACTGATTTTTGGTGTTAAATTCGTGCATAATTGATTACATGATCATTTGGATGATTGCACATTGAATTAATTGCTGAAAGTGCTTTTGAGTTGTTGTTTTTTTGCTTCTGGTGCAGTGTTAACCGGTTAACCAATTGCAGTACAAAACCGGTTAATCGGTTAACCAGTGCAATTTCTAAAATTTTCAAGTGGTTAATCGGTTAACCTGTTTGCACTAGTAAAGGGTTAACCGGTTAACACTGGACTAGAATGTAATTTTTGGTTATTTTCAAGCATGTTTTGATTTCTTCCCACCTTTAACCTTCATGTATTCATATGATGCATTTATGTGGTTTATTTTGGACATGTTTCACTATTCTTGAATGTCTAATGTCAATTCTTCGACACGTAATGCTTGGTTTTCGCTTGAATGCATATCATGTTGTTGTTGATGTACGGTCATTTGCATTTCTTTGCTTGATCTTAAAGAATTGTATGGTTGAGATGTGCATGTGGTGGTGGATGCCCCACACTTTTTCCTCCCTCTTTTCTTTGTGTGTGCATCTTAGGATGACACCATTCTTCTTTGGTGATTAATGGTAATGGTTGTAGGAGCTTACTTCTCCCATTTCATCTCATCTCTTGTTGACTTGTTTAAGTCACTTGCTTGTGTTTGAGTCTCATTTTGTTGTTGAGTCTTTATTGCATCTTTGCATACTTGCATTCCATGTTTGCATCCCTAATTGCATTGACTTGTTTAAGTCACTTTCATTTCTCATTTTCTTTTCATATGTGATTGAATTACTAAATGTTTACTTGGTCTTTTGCCATGATCCCTTAGGATTCTTAGTCCATCTGTTTAAGATGGGAGTAGGAGAGACATTAGGTGTTCAATCCTTTGCATAATAAGATTAGGATACATTTCCCCTTTCAATCCCAACTTTAGGATCATTATGCATGATAACATTAGGGTTGATTTAGTTTCCCCTTAGAGTTTGTGTCTTCTTTTCTCATCTCCTAACTTTCATAAGACACTTAATAAAGGATAATAAATGTTGTACGCTACGAGCCTTAAGTACTCGAGGAATGATAGTTGGGGGGCCTCCTCTCATACTGTCTAGAGTGTTTAGCGTATGCCCTTTGGGTGATATGCGACGCATTCGCTCTCAAGTCATAGTCTTTAGTGCAACATGAGTTATAAACTTAACTCAATTCACTTCTTGTTTTAAAAAACACAAAACAAAACATCAAACCTTTTTATCCTCCGAGATTGTTTGAAAATCATTTTTAGAAAGAGTGTGTTAAGTCTTGGTTCTACCGCAAACATGCATTGTCTCTAACTACTAGAACGAATGTTTAACCCTACTCAGTTAAAACACTTGAACCAATAGTGGTCGTGTTAGCCCGAACTATGTTTGCTCTGATTTCTCATACCAGATGAGGATACGTAGGCACAAGAAGACGATGTCTTAGCGAGCAACCTTCCCCACCTTCACCCGTAGTTTCCCAAACTACGTTGACTATGAATTTCCCATTGCAGGAGGGAATACGTAGGCATAGAGCGGCGATGCTCTATCAAGTCTCTTTTCTTTTCTTTTGTCCTTGTGAGCCAGCCTTTTGATATGTTAACACCCTTTTAGATAGATAACAAGCGTGAATCCTGTTGAGTACAACAAATGTGAGGGGTGCTCATACATTCCCCTTGCGTAACCGACTCCTGAACCTAAGATTTGGCTGCGATGACCTGTCTTTTCCCTTTTTCGTAGGTTTTCTCTGATCGTTTCCTTTCCCTCTCTTTGGGATAAATAATGAACGGTGGCGAATCTTTTGTCAGTCGGCCGACCCTTTTTCGCAATAGCGACACTAACTTACCATTTCCTAAAAACAACCACTACGGCGTCGACAACAGAGAAATGGTCGCGCCACCGTCTGCCACCAGCAGCCACCACAAAAACACCCTGGAACTACTTCATTTTAGTCCTAACCACATGCATTCTACAACATCAAACCAGAAAAACAAAGAGTAAGCAAGGAATCGACATACTTACTTGGTCGAGGAAGAAGTTCTAGACTTGAGTAGCTCTAGTCGGACGTCGTACGGTGGCCGAAGCAAAACTTGAAGGCAGCCGGCGACGGAGAACGAGGAACAATGAACAAGAAGAGAGAGAAGCGAAAGTTCTGAATGAACGAAACCTCTCACTATTTATAGGCAAATGACAGGAACGTGCACGAGCATGCGCGGGTAGGGCATCATCATGACTCTAGCCTAGCCATCATCACACATTTAATGCAGCACACGGCTTGAGGCACACGTGACACCTCCACTCTTCAGATCCCATCAACCGTTGGGCTCGCCAGATCTCAATCTCCTCGATAAAAACGCTTCAGACGCCCAAGCAAGTGTTTTTTCAGACACAAGGAAGCTTATGACGACTATGCCCGGAAAGCAGATTATCCTTAAGTCATCACTACCGTGCTCGGTAGCAACGACTTAGGGGGCTACTGATCTGACCTGATCAAAAGGGATCACTAACTGGCCACACTCTGTTGGGTTGCTGCTTGTTCACCGGTGATGATGAGGAGGAGGGGGTGTACCTGCAAGGCACTCCGATGCCAAAGTAAGTATATGGGCAGAGTGATCACAAGTATAGAAAAGGGGTAAGAAGTGAATTACCTGTCCCTCTTGTGAAAGAGGGTATTTATAGAGAGACCCCAGCGCTGGGCCAACGGTCACTTGTGTTGGGCTGGATTGCC
The DNA here is from genome assembly GCA_963859935.3 of Lathyrus sativus. Taxonomy (NCBI): domain Eukaryota; kingdom Viridiplantae; phylum Streptophyta; class Magnoliopsida; order Fabales; family Fabaceae; genus Lathyrus; species Lathyrus sativus. The sequence goes on along the minus strand of OZ012740.1, from coordinate 570,398,493 downwards.
AAGCTCAACCCAGGTGACTGCTAGGGCTGGATTGCCAAGCTCAACCCAGGTGACTGCTAGGGCTTACGTGGCGTAGTGAAGACCAGGACGTGGTCTTCGCCCTAGTCCAACTGTCCCGTGATCTCCGGAAAGTGGGGTTAACCTGCTCTTTCGGAGGTGGGCAGTTGGCCGGTGACGTGTCCCCGCGGAGGGGAGCACGTGGAGAACGTGTGCATGACACGTTGATCTCCCTGCAGAGGGGAGCACACGAGGGCGTGGGGGAGACATGTTGTCCTGCTCGTTGACATGGGGATTCTGCCTGCGGAGGGCTGTTCTGCTCGACGAGGGGCAATGGTTGGCAGCGCATCCCCGCGGAGGGGAGCTCGCAGAGAACGTCTTGAGGCACGTTGTTCTGCTCGACGGGAGCATGTCCTGCCCGTCGAGGAGTCATACGCTCGACCAATCCTGCTTAAGCTAGATTGGGCCTTTGTCGTGCATCATTGGGCTGGGCCGCATGGTGAGGCCGGGGTCCAGGCCAAAACAACTACTATTCTGGACTGGCTCAATGGCTAGGCATGGTTGTTGCACCCTAATTTTTGACCATAAGATCTCACCTCTTTTGTGCATATTTATGTTATTATCACTAACAAGTATGTGCAGGCGTAAATCTCAAAGGTTGCAGACCCAAGAATTTGTGAATCAGAAGTTCGCATCTTGAAGTCAATTTCAAGTATATGAGGGGGTTTATTACAAATTCAAGGACATGAACCCAAGCCAACAATCAAGGATATATGAACAAGAGGGGTCCTTATGTGGCAATTATCAAGATCCATTTCCAACCTCAATACTCATATTATCATAAGGTCCAAACTCAAATTCCAAGACTTCGACTCTTATGGTTTCAACCACATTGGAGGATTCGTGCTACATTTTCATTTTAGTACATATGAGAGTTCTTATAATCCAAGGGATTCATGGCCGTGATAGTCAAGTTAACTTTGAGACCCAATTCAAGTTTTAAATTAAATTCAAGGACAATTTTAATCAATTTATCGTTCACACTCAAGTACCCAATTTACGAGCTCAAGGAGATCTTGTATTAAGGTCTTATGGTCTCAAATTAAACGCAATATGGGCTTTATTATCAAAGTAACACTATGTTCAACTAAGTCAATTACAAATGGTCCAAGAATGATATTGAAAGATCATTACAATAATTAGTTATCCAAGAATTCCGTCAAAGTCATTACAACATAGGCGTTACAAATGTACACAATCCGTATACTTCATGTTCTTTTTGGCAACATGTGAAGGGTGAAGCCAACGCGACAACTAGCTTCATGAAGCTCATACCCGAGCCCTTGGTTCCATTCCCTAAAGCAAACTCCAACCTGAAGACGTGCGACAAATATCCATGCTTTTCCAAGTTCACATGCCATAACCTGCATAAATACAACCGGTAATCAGGATACCGTTAAAATAATTGAATTAAAACTTAGAGTTAAGAGAAGAGAATGAGATGATTTAGATTCAGCCCTCAGAAAACTCAGCATCGGGCAGACGCACGAGCGACTGGGAAGGCAACAACAGAGGATGCCACCAGTTCCCTACCGAACACCGAAAAATTGAATTCTGGGACAGCAAAACAATTAACTTCGATGACCCGACACAACGCAAAGCATACAACTACAGACATCTGCAATTTCAAGCACACACGGTTCAGACCATCAAGTCATCATTACCGTTATACCTCTCTCGCCAGTGACACTAGACCGGCAACTCCCAGACTTATGATCGGGTCCTGAAAGAAGAAGAGGAAATTAGCACAATAACAACAACAGGTAGCAACTTCAAACAAGCAGCATCAGCTGCATCAGTTAAAAGACAATAACAGGTTTGCAACAAACAGCAGCAGGCCACAATTAGAATTCAACAAGCTGCAAACAACAACAAGTTGCGACCAACAACATTGATCCTGCACCCCAAGCTGCTCCACCACCACTCTACCATCCAAAAACATGTTAACCGCATAGAGCATAGAAGTCAAGTTAGACTTTAAAAATTAACCACAACAATTGACTCATATGAAGACCAAGATGGCAAGAAGTTCCCCAAACTCCTGCATCAACACACGAAACGATGAAGGGATTTAGTTAGAAATTACAAGAAAAGCTCCTGCTCAGTTTGATGTAAACACCATGTTCCACCAACAATAATCAAAGACAACCACTATTTAGGAGGCAACCGAAAACTCAAAGCAGAGTTGGGGAAATTAAACCATCAGGACTACGAAGTGCATCATCGGGCATAGGAACGAGCGGCCAAGAGGGCAACAACCGAAGCTGTCACCTACTCCCTACCGAACATCGAAGATCAAATTCAGTAAAGCAAAGCAATTAAGTCTCAATGGCCCAATACATTGCAAAACACAACTTCATCGAGGCAGCAGGGGTATTCTTATTTCCCTCATGGCTCAGACCTGTAAGCCATCACTGCCACTTTGAACCCTTCTCGATGACGGCATAATAACCGGCAGCTGCTGAACTTTTAACAACATCCTGAAAGAAGAAGCAAAACAATATCAAGTCATCATCTGCAAACCATAACAGCGCAGCATAACAACATCAATAACATCAACTACAAGCAACAATAACCATGTCAGTTCAACAACAACAAAAGTAAAAACAAAAGCAAGAGTATTATTTGGCAACAAAGAATGGTGCAACAAACATAACAGCAACAAGTATCAGTCACGAGTTAGCCACAACCACCAGCAGAACAACAACAATAATCTTGTTTCATCATCTGCAACAACAACTACATATCGACCACAAAACAATTCGAGGTCCAAGAGTAAAGATGAGAGAAGATTCTTAGCCCTCAAGTAACACATCATTGGGGCAAGGCTCGAGTAGCCAGGAGGATAACGAGAAGCCGTCGCCAACTCCTTACCAACTCAAGAGCGTCAATGGAAATTCGAAAACAACAAGAGGCAACCACGATCCCTCATAGGCTCAGACACAATGTCGTCATCGTCGTTTCAACCCAACATCAGCCACGACATAAGACAAGGCGAGCGTCTGAACTCGAGTACAACTTTCTCTACGAAGAAGAAGAGAAGTATTAGCAATCCCGCAATGGCAAGGAACCAAGTCACAAAGTCAACGAGGAAAATTACAAATCAATACAGGAAGAAGAAAGATTAGAACTTCCCTAATCAAAACCATTCAGGGCTACTAATTCCTTTGGCCCATAATCCCCTGCTTTCCACACCTGCAAAAAACGTAGGGTTTGGATTAGTAAAGAATATACCCTGTGCAGAAAATATCCCATTCAGATTCCTTCAACATCAAGTGAATATTCCTCAAATCAAATCACACAATCTGATTTTCATCAACACAATTAAACGCAATCATCCGAAGAAGGAAAGTTTTTGAATCCAAATCACACGAAAACGGAAGGCTTTAACACCAATTAATCAGAAATCTTCTACTCAGAGGCCTATAAATTAGAAGGAAATCGACAACATTCAGAAGAATCCACGAACAACCACAAGTTCGAAACCCTAGAAAAATCATCACGAAAAAACACCAAAAGCCCAGAGCTCGTAAACCTAAGAGATTGAAGGAGGAGACTCATCTGTTTCAACCGTCGAAACTCATCATCATCAGCCACCGCGAGCAACTAACGACGCTCCCTTTCCGTTCATCTCGAACACGACTCCAATATCCCCAACTTTCGGTAAGCCATCGATTCATGTCGAGGTTATGGATTGTTTGATGTTTCTGTTTGTGTTTCAGGGTGAAGAAAGTAACAAAGATGATGAAAGGAAATGGCGAGTATGGTCGGAGACGATGAGAGGAAGCCGTGCGATTTGGGGTTTCGATTTGGAAAACTCAAAGGGGCTAGGGTTCTTCACTATTTTTATGAATTCTTTGTATTGTCTTTGTGTATTACGATCACACCCACTACACACTCACTACACTGCCACTAATTACCCCTATTTTCCTAATCACTTTTTAATTAACCTTTTTTAACCAATAATTAATCATCTTTTTTTAATTAAACCAACAAATAAAACCTATTATTTAAATCTAGTTTCTATAGTTAACTTATTTAATTAAGCAATCCCTTTTAGAAATTAATTAACCCCTTTTTAATTAGTTAATCTAAATCAGCGCTTTTTTATAAATAAAAAAAAACTAGTAACTTTTTTTATTAATTAAATCAACTTTTTATTTTATTAATTCCTTACATAATATAACACTTATTCAACTTTTTTAAATAACTTAGAAATGTAGTAATAAAACCTTTAATTTAAAATCAACCTTTTGTTTTATAATTAAGAACTTTTTAAATAATAATACTAACTTTTATAATAGAGAATTTATAATTAAACTATTTTATTTATTCACTTCATGATCTTTTTTATAATTTTAATAAACCTTTATAGCGAAAACCATTTTATAATTTAAATAGCGTTTAATAACGATAATCAAACCCCTTTTTAAAGACATTCCCCTCAAAACCGATCTCATTAATATAACTTCTTAAAAACAATTCCAACACCCCTTAAAATCAATCCAACATTTCTCTTAAAACTCTGTAACTAAATCATTCTCTCACTAATCAATCCGTCTAAAATCAATCTCACATCGTAATATAATCAATCGTGCACCTCACATACACAATTCACTCACCTACACCTTAGCGCTTTCATGCATGTGTATGGCTTTATTTTCCGCAATTTATCTTTCGCAACTTTACATTATCGCAATTTATATTCTCGCATCGCATTCCGTCCAAAGGAAAAACCTACACATGATTCAACAATTGTGTGTAGTGCATCCCATTTGCATCATACTCCCGCTTGATCCTTGATCCCATTCAAGTTGATCTTTCTAAGTTAGATCCTACCCCATAGGAAGGACCGTTATCTTTTACAACTTAGATACAAACAAACACAACTCAATACAGATATTCAAACACAATAAAGAATAAGATGTTAATCATCTTAAGCGAGATAGAATCTCCACCCCACATCAATACAATCAATACCGTAGGAACTTTGCCTTAAGAGTGATAGAGGCGTACATCGTCGATCAATATCCGAGTACTTGAGCCCTTCTCTTAAGACGATGCAAAGACTATTTTCCTACAATTTGTGGCGGTTAAATCTCCCTTAAAATGATAATTCACCTTTTCTCCTAAAATCAATCAATCAACTACCCTAAACCCGTAGGAACTTTGACCACAGTCAAAGAACTCCTCAAACCCTTTAGAGGAACTACAGATACTCTGATTCCACTCCCGTCAGGATATGTAGGCATAAGATGCAATATCTTATCGAGTATACTTAAAAATAAACCCCTAGGTCCTTTAACCTTAAGCAGATAAACCTTAGCAATAAACAACATAAAACAAGAGGTTCCTATAGAGTACTACAGAAACTTAGGATGCTAGCACCTTCCCTAAGTTTAACCAACCCCCGAACCTAAAACTCTCTAGCTTGCATTTGCATTGCATTGTGGGTATTTCGATCTTTATCCCTTCCTTTGGACAAATCAAAGTTCGGTTATAAAATGAATTAAAGATTCAAACTAATCAATAGTTTGGTATCCAAATTTCACTGCGACAATGGTCCAATCCACTTCTGCCCCCAGAACGATCCAATTACCTAAGTCCAACCACTTTGGGGAAAGAATTTACCTTTCTGCCCTTCCAACGGGGGAAGCTGACCAATTTACCCTTGGCCACAACACTCTTCCCCGTCAGTCTCTGCCCGTCTCGCACGGTTCCACCATTCAGAAACAACCAAAACGCTTGTGCCTATAACTACGCTTCTGCCCGTGCCAATGACTAGTTATGAACACGTCTGCTCGTCCCAACGACTAGTTTTCGCAGTTACCTATTCTTTGGGAAACAATTATCTCGCCCCAAAAATAAGGACCAATGGCCAAGCGTTGGGGGCATTATATAAACCTTTTCACTTGAAAGGGCCAGGTATCAAAATATTCACCCTGAAACCCTCATATTCTGTACTTGCTCTCTCTTTTGCTCATTTTCTTACTTTAGCATCGGAGTGCCTTGCAGGTACACCTCCTCCTCCTCTTTCACACCCAGCACCACAAACGCTTGTCTTTGGCCCATCTCAGGTTCTGATCAACCGGTAAGATCAGAGAGAAACCCCTATTTTGTAAACATCTTATCTCATCATATTTTGTAATTCACGGTTTGCAGTTGCAAGTGAAATAACAGAATTTCCACAGTTTGCAGGCACAAAATTCGGTGCAGAAAATTATTCATCTTCTTTTTCTCCAACGTTTACTTTCTTTCTTTATAAACTTTTCTTTCATTGTCATTACGTGAGTTGAAACAATCTTGAGATCAAGATTGATTGAGTGAAATTCTCCATAGGTTGTGTTTAAATTTCCAACATCTGGTATCAGAGCTCCGGTTACGATTTAAGGAAGGAAAATTGTGATGACGATGAATAATCCAAACAGTCACTTTCCGGCAAACCTTCCAATTCTCAAGAAAGATAATTATGAGAATTGATGCAAGAAAATTAAGGTGATTTTTTGTTATCAAGATCTTTGGGATCTTGTGAAGGGAGGAGTAACACCGCTTGCAGAAAACGCGATGGATTAAGAAAAGACTGCATTCTAAGAATTGAAGAAGAAAGATTATAAAGCTCTATTTATAATCCATCAATGTGTGGATCCAGATGATTTTGAAAAGGTTAGTGATGTAGAATCAACGAAGGAAGCATGAGAGATTCTTGAAAAGTTGTTTGGAGGCGCAAAAAAGGTGAAAGAGGTGAGGTTACAAACTCACAAGAGAACCTATGAATTGCTTCAGATAGAAGAAAGTGAAAGTTTAGCAGATTTCGTCACTAGAATTACAAAGCTGGTGAATCATATCAAGGTATGTGGAGAAGTGTTGACATCAAGATCAGTTATTGCAAAGATCTTGAGGTCGTTAGCTCTAAAGTTTGACCATGTGGTAATAGCCATAAAAGAGTCGAAAGAATTGTCAACATTGACGAAGGAAGAGCTTTAAGTGACGCTTGAGTCTCATGAACAAAGGATGGCTGAGAGAGATGTAGGAAAGTCGAAGAGTGATATGACTTTGCAAGCGCAGTCAGAAAAGGAAAGGAAAGGAAAAGGAAGCTGGAATGACAATAAAGGTAGAGGAGAGTACAACAATTTGACTGGTCGAAATCAGCAGGAAGGAAACTGGCCGAATCAAAGAAAACCCTAGAACCAAGGCAACCAAAGAGGTGATGCTGTAGGTAGAGGAAGATGTGGTGGACGAAAGCCTGACAAAAGTCACATTCAGTGTTTCAATTGTCAGAAGTATGGTCACTATTTTAGTGAATGTCGAGAAAAGAAGAATCAAGAAACCGATGCAAAAATGGCAAAGCATGAAGAAGAAGAGATGTTGTTAATGGTCACAACAAGAGACAAAGAGAGATTCCAGGACCTGTGGTACTTGGACCAGGATGCTCATCACACATGACTGAAAGAAAAGATTGGTTTATCAACATGAATCCCTCGTTGAAGAACATGGTAAATTTGCAAATGACAATACTCTAGCATCTGAATGTATTGGCGATGTTTTGATTATGAGGAAAGATGGCAAGAGGTCAACAATTTCCAATGTGTTATACATACCAGGCATGAAGAGTAATTTTCTTAGTATAGGACAACTAGTCGAAAAGAACTACAAGGTGTCGATCAAAGACAATATGATGAGAGTTCTCGACGCAGGTGGTAGGTTTATCTTGAAGGCTCCAATGTCTCAGAATAGGATCTTCAAGATTGAACTCAATGTGATGGAGCACAAGTGCCTAAGAATTGCATCCAACAGAGATGAACGGTTATGGCATTTTTTACTAGGCCATCTCAACTTCAATGACATCAGAGAGCTAAAGAGGAGAAATATGGCTTCAGGATTACCTGAAATTGACATTCCAAGTGAAGTTTGTGAAGAGTGTGTTCAGTCGAAACAACACAAGAATAACTTTAGCAAGGATGCAGGAAGGAAGTCGAAGGCAATTCTAGAAGTCATATACTCTGATGTATGTGGTCCAATCCAGGTAGATTCGATTGCAGGAAACATATACTTTGTCACGTTCATAGATGATTACAGTCGAAAGCTATGGACTTACCTCATCAAGAAGAAAAGTGATGTGATTAAGGTATTTTCCAGATTCAAATCTATGGTCAAAAGATAGAATGGTCGAAAGCTAATAATTTTGAGGACTGATGGTGGTGGAGAGTACGTGTCGAAAGAGTTCGATGCATTATGTGAAAAAGAAGGAATTGTGCATGAGGTGGTGCCACCCTACACTCCACGGCAAAATGGAATTGCAGAAAGAAAGAAAGAACATAACCATCATGAACATGGTGAGAAGTATGTTAAATGGAAAGTATCTACCCAAATAATTATGGGGAGAATTAGTTTCGACAACAACATACATATTAAACAGATGTTCGATGTAGAAGCTTGAAGGAATCACACCAGAAGAATCTTTGTCTGGTGTCAAGCCTAGCCTCAGTCACTTGAAGGTGTTTGGACCTATAGCACATAGACACGTGCCAAATCAGTTGAGAAGGAAGCTTGATGATAAGTCGAATCAGATGATCTTGATAGGATATCATTCGACTAGTTAGAACTAGTGAATAAGCAGGTAGTGATCATAGATGAGCTTAAATAATGAGATTGGATTGAGAAGTTCAGGAAGGATTCAGTGAAAATTCTTGTGAAGAACCAGCCACTGAAGTTGAAAGTGAAGTTCGACAGGAATAAGTCAGAGATGAAGCTGGCCCAAGCAGACCTCGACGAACAAGACACATGCCTGCAAGGTTGAAAGAATATGTGATTACATCAGATGATGTGGTCGATGAAGAAGGTAAGCTGGTACACATGTTTTCTACATAGATGTCGAAAAAATCAATGCAGTTGAGGCATTGAAAGATTCAAAGCGGGTGAAAATAATGAATGAGGAGTTAGACTCCATCGAAGTTTATATTGCACAGTCGGCTGGGTTTGTGAAACGAGGCGAAGAAAGAAAGGTGTACATGCTACATCAATCTCTGTATGGACTTAAGCAAGCTCCAAGAGCTTGGAATAAGAAAATTGGCAGCTTCTTAAGGGAGAAGGAATTTGTGAAGTGTACGATTGAGCATGAAGTGTATGTAAGAAGAAGCAGTAGTGAACTGCTTATACTATGCCTCTATGTCGATGACATGTTGATAACAGGAAGTTGCAATAAGGAGATCGAAGACTTCAAACATAACTTGAGTGAGGAGTTTGAAATGTCAGACTTGGGAAATCTCTCATATTTCCTTGGCATCGAATTCTACAAGAGTAGTAGAGGATTGATGATGCACCGAAGAAGATATGTAGACGAAATACTCAAGAAATTTGAGATACAAGATTGCAACCCAACTTCGACTCCAGCTGAGACTAAATTGCAACTGTCGAAGGATTCAGATGAAGATGATGTCGATCCAATCCAATATAGAAGACTTATTGGGTCACTTCGATACCTTTGTCACACAAGGCCTGACTTAGCATATAGTGTGAGTATGGTAAGTAGGTTCATGCAGAAGCCAAAGGTATCACACCTAGCAACGATGAAGAGGATATCAAGGTATCTGAAAGGGACTCTCGACTACAACATTTTGTTTCCTGCAACTGATGAAGGAAAAGAATGCAAGTTAGTGGGATACATCGACTTTAGTTGGTGTAGTGATGCTGAGGATAGAAAATCCATAGTTGGCTATGTGTTTATGCTAGGTGGTGCACTAGTTGCTTGGAGTTCGAGAAAGGAGCCAGTAATGGCATTGCCATCATGCAAAGCAGAATATATAGATGCTTTTCTTTGTGCATGTCAAGCAACCTGGATGATGAACCTGGTCGAAAAGATCACATCGAAGAGTCATAGAGCAATTACCATGAAGGCCGACAACATGTTAGCTATTAACTTGGCGAAGAATCCAATAGTACACGATCGAGGAAATCACATCGAAATGAGGTTCCATTATATTTGAGAGCAGGTAGTAGAAGGGAAGATGAACTTGGAACACTGCAGAATTGAGAATTAGATTGCAAACATCATGATGAAGGGAGTGCTAGTCGAAGTGTTCAAGAAGCTACGGTCTACAAGACTTTTTCTCAGACTCACAGTCTAAGAATTTCTACTCAATCAATAACTGATCAAGACCTTCAATGCTCTAGCTCATAGCAGAAGACTTACTTAGCTCAAGCTTCTCAGTAAGATACTTTAATGCTCAAGCACATAGCAAGAGACTTTATCTAAACTACTAAACAACATGTTTAACAGAATAGAGAACAAAGTGTACATGATACAAAATCATACGTACAAGGTAATCACCATAACAAAGACCTTAATCACTTAAGATTTCTAAGATATTCAATGTTTAAGAAATCTTAAGGCTTTGTACAATTTACAATAAATAACAAAATATCTGCATACTCGATTGTGTTGCTTATTGTTGATCTTGTTATTCCTCCATCTAGATAAAAGTGTAAAACACTCTTATCCTTGTTGGCTTTCCTTCTCTATTTGATCCTTGTTCCTTGTTTAAAATTCAAATTGAATCTTCAGCTACTTATATAGTATTTGTAGAAGACTAGTCGTTGGAAGAGATAACTTGAACAGATGTCTTTGTTTTTTCATAGTACAATAGTTGTTGAAGATAGATACACCAAAATATCTTAATCCATTGTGTAACTTGTTTAACCATTGCGTCTTCCATGTAATATTGTACTATAGATCCGGTGAGAATAGATATCCATAAAGCATGTCAACTCTTCTTGAGCCTTGTGGACATAGACTCTAGCTGACAAACTGATTTGACAATGCAACTTGGTCTCTGCAGTACGGATAACTTAAGCTTTATTACTAACTCTTAATGTTCACCAGAAGCTGATACATTAACTTAATGTAGAGACAATATGTTACTCTTATGATGTTAAGACCTTCAGCTTCAGAGTCTACGCCAGACATCACTCAGAGAGTGTTCTTCAGATTCTGATTCACCAGAAGCTAGTAACTCAGCTCCTCTCAAATGCGTCCGTATATCAGATTCTTATGCGTTCTTTTTAAGCTTTAGAACCTGCATACTTGGAACACACATTAGATAACACCTTTGTTATTTCAATACTTTGTTATCATAAAAAACAAATGGATATATGTCATGAACAAATCTTGTTCTAACAAATATACACGGATTCACTTAACCCACATGTTGTCAGTTTTTCTGCAAACATTCCACAGACATTTCAACATAGTTACAATGTTCCACACTTCCAGATTTATCACATTATAGCCACCTTGATTAATTTTGCTACATGTCTTCTTCCAATCCACAGGGTATTTTTTGTTGATCTATGAATTTCCTGTCTAGATGAAAGACCTGCAAATAGAATATATCTTCTGCACCACCATTTTTGGTATTGGGAAACATTACATCTAATACTGAGCTTTGGCCAAAGAGGTGATTTTAACCAGCTGAATTCTTCCTGCAATACTGAGTAACTTTATGGCGTAGTTCTTTACTCTACCTGTAATCCTCTCCACCAAGTGCAAATAATGGTTAATGCTCAGCTTCTTTCAAGACAGAGGCAAACCGAGGTATCTCACAGGTAATTGACCTTCTTCAAATCCAATAACATTTAACAGAGCTTCCTTTGTAGTATTATCCACTCCACCATAATAAATCTTGCATTTACTGGGGTTAACAATAAGCCATGTGGATTCATAAAACTTCTTGAAAGCTCCATTTATCATTTCCATAGATTTTTGGTCCCCTCTGCTGAAAAGCAAGACATCATCAACAAAGGTTGGATGTGTGAGGGCTAACTTCTCACACTTGGCATGGTGATTGAAGTTTGGGTCCTTATGTATCTTAACCATAATTATATTCATACACCTCATCATAATAACAAATAACAAGGGGGATATAGGGTCCCATTGCCTAATACCTCTTCTAGCCGGCAACACATAAGAATAATCCCTGTTTATATTAAATCTATAGGAGACAGTAGAAGTAGCAATCATGATCTAGTCAATAAATTACTTAGGTATACCAATTTCCTGTAACACACAAACCAGAGATGTTCAGTCCATCATATCATATACTTTTTGCAAGTCTAGTTGCATCATACACATAGGGATACCTCCCTTCCTAGTGTACCCTCTCATCAACTCAAAATCCAAAAGGATATGATTATGAATGACCTGCCCAAGAATAAAGGCTGCTTAACTATGATGAACTACTGCATGAAACACCTTTCCTAACTATTAGTAATAATTTTAGAGATGAATTTGTAGAATGTAGTGCACCTTGCAATTGGCCTATAGTCTCTTATGGTCTTGGTATGTTCATTTTAAGGGATTAAAGTCACCATAATGCTATTAAAGGCTTTAAACATGACACCCTTCTCAAAAAGATTCCTGGATTGCAGCAGTGACATCACTCTTTATAATATGCCAACTTGTCTTGAATAACTTAACTCCATAACCATCAATTTTTGGAGCTTCTAGATCACCAATCCTCTGTAAAGCTTTGACTATTTCTTCATCAGTAACTTTGCCCACTAAATATTCTCTTCGTTCCATGTTAAGCTGTCTACCACTTCTCATGACTTCAATATTAACATGCTTCAAATTGCTAGAAACCTTACCCATTATATTGCCATAGAAATCTATCACTTCTTTATGAATATTAGTTTGATGTATGAAAATACTCCCATCTTGCCTATGCAGGACCGTCATGCTATTTTCCTATTAAGAATGTGAAGTATCACCAAGAGTAATATTAATCAATTAAGAATATGACAAGCACATGGCATGTATAGTGCTCTAGGATTAATTTTTTTAAAAAATCTCTTTTGAACACCTTAATGTTTTCCTTTCATATTAGAATCATTATCACAATTTTCCCCCTCACATCATCAACATTAAGATCAAGAGCATTTAAAACATTTAATAATTCATGAGAAAGTCCTAACCCAAATGTATAATAAACTTTTAAAATTTTTAAAAATAATTGCTTAATCTTTATTTTATTATTTGTCATATTCAAACAATGAATCATAAGATTCATTTGTTCAGGATTAGGGCTGAAAATGAGTCGAGTCGAGTCGAACTCACCTCAGCTCGGCTCGACTCGTCAAGAATTGGTTCGAGTTCGAGTTCGAGTTCAACACAAACTTTTTTTTAAGCTCAAATTCGACTCGTTATAAGTTCACGAACAATTCGGTTTAACTCGTTAGGTTCATCTCATTAGGTTCAGCTCACAAGATTCACGGACTTAAAAACTATTTTTTTAAATATATATATTTTTTAGTATATTTGACATTTTAAATAAATATATATTTTTAAAATAAAATATTAAAATAAAATAAAAGTTATCATATTGAAATTTAACTTTATCTTCGAAATCTACTAATTCAAAACCTACACAATTTTAAGAGATACATTTGAGAGTCTAATTCAAAAAATACTAAATTGAAGATTAAATTTGTCTAAGATTTAGAGTAAATATTTAAACCTAATCTTAAAGACAGTATAATTCTTCTCATATGTGAAAATTCTGGAAAGCACACGATGGATGTTATTCCCAATGTTATAACATCCACTGTGACATCTGCTACTTAACAGCTAATGCTCAGCAATAAAAGCAGTAAATAGCACAACAATTATTTACCCAGTTCAGTGTCAACAACACTTACATCTGGGGGCTACCAAGCCAGGGAGGAAATTCACTATCAGTAGAATCAATTCAGAGTTAAACCTCCAGTTTACACTCCTCACTTAATCTCTACCCAATAACACTTCAACCTAGAGACACTCTAGACCTGAGTATACCCACTCACTCCCCCTCAATCACACAACATTGATATTAAACAATTACAATGCAAAACAGTATGAAGAGACACTTCACACACACACCTTGATCTTGCTTCACAACTTTGATCAAGGAACACACACACTCTTGCTTCACAGCTTTGAGTGAGACACAACCTAGAATCTACCTAACCAATGCAATCATCAACCAGACAATTGCTTGGATTACAAGTATTCCTAAGCAGAATTCACACGTGAAGACTATCCTTCTTCACTAACACAGGACTCTGCAATCTGCACTCTTTTTCCTTCTGTTTTCAAGTGCTACCCTTCAAACTTGCTCCTTCTGATATTTATAGCCGCTTCAGTCCTTTGGGCCTTGGTGCATAAATTAGGTTTTATCCATAATAAAACCTCTCTTCAGTATTCTGCACGCTTGCCACTTTAATCAGGTACATATTAGTTCCCCTAGGGCTTCTAAAATGTCTCCTGCATTCCAGCTTGAGCTTCTGATTTGTTTCCTGAGTTCTAGCTACCTGAATAACCAACCTACGCTTGATGTCATACGACCTATGTCATAACATTGAGTATGACATCCAACTTAACTTATAGTTAGCTGAGCTCACTTACGCTGCACAATCTATATTTTGAATGTATCAACATCAGACATGACATTCATACATACACTAATGTTTTGCCACAAAATGCAGCTAATCAAGAGCAATCAAGAGCACTTATAAACTCCCCCTTTGGCAAATTTTTGGCTAAAACACTCAGTACTTACACCAGATATTTACACACAGCAGAAGACTTAACATATGTCCTGTCATGCAGGTAAGTCACTTGCTGCTCAAGCTCTCAGAGTCCTCACAGTTGGCTTACAGCCCCGTTAACACTCACCTTGTTAGCCATATGTTTGTTATTACTACAGATGTCACTCTTTGCTAAGTGAGTAACACATAGAGTTACTCCCCCTCAACTGATGCAACTCACAAGCTAAACACTTTACCTGCACATCCTGCAGTCATATAGACATCCAGTCTGATCTGGATGTTATGACATTCAGCATAATCTTCTGATGTCACACACCTATGCTGCTCCCCCTGAAGGGATGCACACTGCTCTCATTCTGCTTACACCTTGCAGACACATATATGGTTAGCATCCTAGTTCTACCATACAACCCTACTCAACCTAGTCCTTCATATATATCATCAGCACAATCCTATACTAACAACCCTAATCAGCTGTTATCACACATATCTTCAGCAGCACCTGCAAGTATGATTATGTCATGTATGCACACTGGTACATATGCTCTAGCTATGCACTAGCCAGTCTTCAACTTGTTCTCCCACTTGCTTGACCTTCTTTTTTCTATTTTCTATCATGCTCTCCCCCTTTTTGGCCACAAATTAAGATCCAACTAAGTACTTAGCACAGATCATTCATTGTAACATGACAATTGTTAGAGGTTATATTACAAAAAGGTAACTCAAGCAGAGCATCAAAAAAATCAGTGGTTTACACAAGATTCATATGATTCTAACTTATCAACCAGCAGTACTCCTTTGTGTACCACTTCATCCATCAACAGTGTCTGTTGCAAGTCATCAATCCTCTTCTGCAGCTGGGATGGACTCGTCCCCACCAGTTTCTCCAGAGTTGTCTGTTGTAGTGTCACTTCCTCTCCCTGAGCAGTCATCAGCATCTTCTGAACCAGCTTCTTGACTACCATCTTCCCTAGTACCATCATCTTCCTTGGGAGCATCTTCTGAGCTGTATGTATCCTCATCTTGTTCAAGAGACTGTAGCAGCTTTTCAAGTGTTTTCTTCCTTGCCTCCAGTTCTTTGCATGTGTCTTTAATGATTTCCATGACTTCAGCCTTTTTGGTTTTGGGACCCTTATTGGATGTCTCAGCTGAAGTTGAATCAATGTCAGGAGCATGCATTCCTTTAAACAATTTGTAATTGAATGACAAAGTAGTTTCTCTCTTGCATACTATATCACTCTTTTTGATGATGTTGGGATGCTGATCACAGATGATTCCACATATAAGTGATGGAAAGGCAATATGTCCCTTGACACTGTAGCTCCCAGCATGCTTCATTGTTTGCTTAAGAATGTAGGTCCCATAGTTGAGTACATCTTTTGTCCCTACAGCATACAAAAATCTTCCCAGAATAGTAGCAACAGTCGTTTTACCTTGTAGGCACCCAATTGGCTGCACCAATTTTTTGAAGCATAACATATTTCATACTAAGTTTGCTAGCCACTAGCTTCCCTTTGGAGGGCCAGTTCTTGACTTGTTTAGCAGTTATCTCTTGGCACACTTGATGGTCAGATAAAGTAAGTTCAGACTTTCCTGCATGTGGTCTTCCCAAATACTTATTGATGATGGAGTCCGAGAAATTTATACACTCTCCTCTCACATGTACTTTTCCAAACTCGCTAGACTTCCTATCAGCACATGCTTCTAACAGGTTCACTATGAATTCTTTCACAAGAATCTCATAACATGGTGGAAAATGAGTGACAGTCTTCATCAGGCCTGCCTTATGAATAAGGCCAAGGATCATTTTGCAGTCAAGAGCAGTTTGAGCTAACTCTCTTTCCAAATCCAACCTCTTTTGATACACAAATTTCCATCTATTAACACATGATGGATAGTGGAAAGATATATTATCAATAGGCACCTCAGGGATATTTTCAGCCAGCTTGCTGAAAGCAGGTTTCCTTTTAGATTGGGTGTATGTGACATCTGTAACACCCCGTTCCCAAAATAAAATAAAACAATCAAATAAAACACATATCAGAGTTTCTCTCCCAAACGGGATGCCACAATACACATCAAAATATCCACAAATATTTTTCCAAATAATTTAACCGAATTTTTTTTTCAATAAAATTGCAGCGGAAAAAGATATGGTCTGTCATAACACAAAATATCATATACATACATCATCCATATCCATCATCATCATATATACAATAACGACCATCTGCCCCAAAATACATATCATCATTACCGATCAACATTAAACATCTCACAAAATATCAGATATGCCACGGGGGCACACATATCAAAAATACACAAGAATACTCCCCAAAACGCCCCGGTATTACGTATCAGAGCAGTCCTATGGAGACACCACAATCCAACTAGCTAGACACCTGGATTGTCTGTACTTCTGAAGAAGCACAAACCACAACAGTAAAAAAGGGGTGAGAATCACGATCAAATAATAATGGCATAATAGTACATGAAATAAAAGGCAGAAATCAATAATAATATTATTTCATATACATATCATTCGGACTCACGGTCCCACCATCAACCACAATATACAATCACGCAACAAATGCACTCACACAACTCTTAACATACGGTACCGACTCACAATCACGATGGGCACCGGGACATCAACCCTCCTCACAGGAGCACATATCAACGACGGGCACTTGGCCATCAACCCTCCACTCAGGGAGTACACCACACTGATGGGAAACTGGCCATCAACCCTCCACAATGGGAGCACCACAACAATACCGATGGACACCTGGACATCACCCTCCACAATGGGAGCACATCTCCGATGGACACCTGGCCATCACCCTCCACTACGGGAGCACCTCATCAACATCGATGGACACATGGCCATCACCCTTCTCACCGGGAGCACAACACATTAACATCGATGGACACATGGCCATCACCCTCCTCACCGGGAGCACACCAACAATACCGATGGTCACTGGGCCATCACCTTCCACTACGGGAGCAGAACAATTAATGTCGATGGACAACTGGCCATCACCCTCCTCTACGGGAGCACACAACAATATTCACACGCATCAAACATCTAGCACACCAAGTGCACACCGATCCTATTAATCCACCCCTCACACAACATATACATGACGCACAAGGCGTACCGATCTCACAGATCCATTCACATCATAAAATACATACATAACAAGCACACACAGTACGTCGATCCCACGGATCCGCTCACCACACAACTCATCACATACAATGCACACAAGGCATGTCGGTCCTACTGACCCAATACATCACATAACATCATACAAATGCAATGCATAATAAGCGTACCGATCCTCACGGATCCACTCACCACAACACACCAACACAACGCACTCAAGGCGCAACGATCATGCTGATCCTCATATCTCACACGCAGCACACACACGGTGCATACATCTCACGTACACATCCACATAGGTTCATACTTAATGCATAACCTACTGATTATGCCACTTGCGATAAACACCGGCCAAACAACCCTACAACCTCCAACATACGCTCGCCTCATCTCTCCAGCAAGCCTCTCATCGCACATGACCAACGAGGGTCCAAGTCCACAGGGGAACAACACAAAATCAGCAGCAAAAACAGAAACTGATGTCGGGCTCGTTGGCACATTCGCCCTGCGAAGCCTCGCATCGAACACTCGCTACCATTCGCCTGGCGAAACCTCTGGCGAAGCCAGACAGAAGCTTCTGCCAGCACTCGCTGGCTAGTTCGCCCGACGAAGCCTGGCGAAGGCTCGCCCTTCATTCGCCCAGCGAATACCTGCGTGCTCAGAAAAATTCTGCGCTGCAGAGTCACCTCCCACACCGATTTCGCCCGATTAAATCGAAACCCACAACCATCCACATACTGCAACTTAGTTACGGGGTCTATTCCCGATTCCAATAGACTAATCATCAACTCTGCTCTCAAAACCAATTTCCGGCTCAACTTCGAACTTAACTGAAAATCTCAAAACTCATCCAATCTAACATTCTCAACACATGCAACGATTTTAAACATCAAACAATACAACAATCACCACAATAACAGCATGCAATCAACATCAATCATCAAGGAATCTATGGGTTTAGGGATTTCCCCCTTTTCTACCGATTAATCATGCATTTACCGAATTTAACCGATTATTCCCCCTTACCTCAATTCAAGCTTTGATGACGAACAAGCTCCTCAGTCCGCACGAAATCCGCTTGTTCAATCTGCTGATCTTGATGCTTCAGCCTTGCTCCAAAACCGTGTTCTTGCTCGTGCGTGTGTTCTCCTCTTCTTTCCAATTCTAATTCTCACCAAAATGACAATGTTGCCCTTAGTCCCAACAATCCTCTTATTAATCCAAATAATTCATTTTAATAATAATTCCTCATAATATTTTTATTCCAAAAATCCATTTAAATTATAATTTTACTCATAAAATTAATATTAGTAATAAAAATGATAATAATTAATAATAATATCACATTACTATTAAATATCATATTTTTATCACTGTATACTAATATCATGAGTTCTTGATCCTTCAAAATAATTCCTCAAGCACATTCTCAAATAAAATAATCCCGAAAACCAAAAATAATTAAAATGGGCGTTACAACTCTCCCTCACTTTAATTATTTTTGTCCTTGAAAATACCTGATGGAAACAGCTCCGGATATACTTCCCACATCCTACTTTCCAATTCCCAGGTCACACTGCCACCTACAGCACCTCCCTAAGCCACTCTCACCAACGATATCTCTTTTCCTCTGAGTCGCTTCATCTTGCAATCCTCAATCCTCAACGGCAACGTCTCCACAGTCAGATTCTCTTTAACTCGGACTTCATCCCTCTGAATCACATGATACGGATCGTGTACATACTTCCGAAGTTGCGACACGTGAAACACATCATGCAAGTTCAAAAGCTCCGGCGGCAACGCCATCCTATAAGCCACAACACCAATCCTCTGCAAAATTTGATACGGTCCGATAAACTTCGGGTCCAACTTTTTGGACTTCAAAGCACGTCCAACACCCGTCACTGGGTTAACCCTCAAGAATACATGGTCACCCTCACTGAATTCCAACTCTTTCATGCGATTATCATAATAACTCTTCTGCCGATCCTGAGATGCTTTCATCTTTTCACGGATCATCTGCACTGTCTCAGTAGTCTGCTGTACCAACTCTGGTCCCAAAACCACACTCTCACCCAACTCATACCAACACAAATGAGTCATGCACCTCCTACCATAAAGAGCCTCAAACGGTGTCATCCCGATACTGGAATGGTAACTATTGTTGTACGTGAACTCTACCAAAGGCAAATGAGTATCCCACGTACCACCTTTCTCCAACACACAAGTTCGCAACAAATCCTCCAAAGTCTGAATAGTCCGCACTGACTGCCCATCCGTCTGCGGATGATAAGCTGAACTCAGCTTCAACTCAGTACCCAAAGCCTCTTGTAAACTCTTCCAAAACAAAGAAGTGAACCTTGGATCTCCATCCGACACAATGCTTAACGGTATACCGTGCAACTTCACAATTACCCGAATATAAGTCTCTGCCAGCTTCTCCAACGGAAAGCTAATACTGATTGGTACAAAGTGTGCAGGCTTCGTAAGTCGATCCACAATCACCCAAATGGCGTCAAATCCTCTCTCCGTATACGGCAACCCTGTAACAAAGTCCATAGCAATACAATCCCACTTCCAAACCGGAATCTCTAACGGTTGCATCATCCCAGAAGGTCTATGATGCTCCACCTTCGACTTCTGACAAACCAAACAAGCATAGACATATCGAGCAATATCCTTTTTCATGCCCGACCACCAAAATAACTTTTTCAAGTCCTGATACATCTTCGTAGCTCCTGGATGAACACTCAGGCTACTACGATGTCCTTCGTCCAAAATCAACTTCTTCAACTCATCATTATCCGGCACACAAGTTCTGCCCCGAAACCTCAACACACCCACATTATCCAACCTGAAATCACTACCGGAGTCACTTCCGGCCTCTCGCATCAAATCCACAAGTTTCACATCCAATTTCTGATGTTCCTTAATCATGTCCAAGAAATCATTCTTCACTTGCAATTTACCCAACGTCACACCATCCGATGTAAACTCACAAACCATGCTCAAATCCCGAAAACTGCTCAATAAGCTCCATCTCTTTTACCATCAATGCCGACATATGAATTGTCTTTCTGCTCAACGCATCCGCCACCACATTCGCTTTCCCTGGGTGATAAATCAAACTAAAATCATAATCCTTCAAGAATTCCAACCATCTCCTCTGCCGCATATTCAACTCCTTCTGATCAAACAAATATTTCAAAATCTTGTGATCACTGAATACCTCAAACCTCGAACCATATAAATAATGTCGCCAAATCTTCAACACAAAAACTACCGCAGCCAATTCAAGGTCATAAGTAGGATAGTTACGCTCATGCACCCTCAATTGCCGCGAAACATAGGCTACCACTTTTCAATTCTGCATAAGAACTCCGCCCAATCCCATTTTGGACGCATCACAATATACCACAAAAGGCTCACACGGATTCGGTAACACCAACACCGACGCTGAAGTCAATCTCTCTTTCAGTTCCTCAAAACTCTCTTCACAAGCCGCATCCCACACAAACACTTGATCTTTCCTTGTCAACTGAGTCAACGGCAAAGCCAATCGAGAAAAGCCTTCAATGAATCTTCGGTAATACCCTGCTAAGCCCAAAAAGCTTCTAACCTCTGTTACCGTCTTCAGCGGTTCCCACCGTAACACCGCACTCACCTTAGATGGATCCACAGAAACACCATCACCCGAAATAACATGCCCTAGAAAACTCACCGTCTTCAACAAAAATTCACACTTCGATAACTTAGCAAACAACTTTTTATCCTTCAACACTTGTAAAGCGATCCTCAAATGTTCTGCATGCTCTTCCTCAGACTTAGAATAAATCAGAATGTCATCAATGAACACGACAATAAACTGATCCAAATAAGAATGGAAGATACGGTTCATATATTCCATAAACACACCCGGCGCATTAGACACTCCGAAAGGCATTACTGCATACTCGTAATGTCCATATCAAGTCCTAACGCCGTCTTCTGAATATCACCTTCTCTCACTCTTATATGATGATAACCCGATCTCAAGTCAATCTTACTGAACACACGAGCTCCCACTAACTGATCCATTAAATCATCAATCCTTGGAAGAGGATACTTGTTCTTAATGGTCACTTTATTCAACTGTCGGTAGTCAATGCACAAACGTATGCTACCGTCCTTCTTCTTCACTAACAATACTGGAGCTCCCCACGGTGACACACTTGGCCTGATGAAATTTCTATCTAGCAACTCTCCAATCTGAGTCTTCAACTCGGCCAACTCCACTGCCGACATCCTGTACGGCGCCATAGAAATAGGCCTCGTACCAAGAACAAGATCAATGCTAAACTCAACCTCTCTCTTCGTAGGCAACTCTGTAATATCTTCTGGGAACACCTCCAGAAACTCATTCACCACGGCTAACTCATCCAACAATGCCTTGTTGTCAACAGACAGTGATGCAAACAAAACAAACATTTGCGCTTCATCTTCTAACAAGGTTCTCAATTCCTTACCAGACAAGGAATCTGCCAACGCTTCCTCTTCAGGAGTCAAAAACAATAACACTTTCCGAAAACAATCGATGTACACTCGGTTAAACTCCAACCAGTTCATACCAAGTATAACATCCAAACCACCAAGTGGAAAACAGATCAAATCCACACCAAAGTCTCAGCCAAAGATAGTCAGTAGACACTTCAAACACACAAGTGAAGTAGTCACTGAACCAATCGAGGGAGTTTCAATAGTCATCCGCCGCTCAGGAGTAGTCGGCACCAAACCTAACCTCTTCACACAATCAACAGAGATAAACGAGTGGGTCGCACCCGTATCAATCATAGCAGTCAAAGGAATGTTATTGATAAAACAAGTACCTTTGATCGAACGTTCTCCGTCTTCCGCTTGAGTTCCCACAACTGCAAATACTTTATCCACCACCTGAGGCGCCTGAGGCCTCCTTGGATTCTCACAATGAGTACTAATGTGGCCCTTCTCGCCACAGTTATAACAAGTAGGCATATTAGTCCTACAGTCTGCCATCACATGGCCCGACTTCCCACACTTGAAGCACTTCTTCGCATCAGGAGGACAATCATTGGCATGACGACCCATGCCACCGCACCGGAAACACTTTGTACCAGCCAACGCCCTACCCTCTATGGGCTTCCTATCAACAACACCCTTGAACTTCCCCTTACCAGTCGGAACACTGTAAGGAGTACCATCAAACCTTTGTTTACCCTTACAATCACTTATCGCCTTATAGTGTGCGATCCTCGCACGGTTATCGTTATCATAGATACGACTCCTACTCACCAACTCAGGATAGCTCCTGATTTTCTGACATGCGATTCCCATCTTGATCTCTGGCCTCAGCCCATTCTCAAATTTCAGACACTTCGAAGTCATAGCTTCCTCAGTATTGTAATAAGGACAATACTGAGCTAGCTCATCAAACTTAGCCGCATACTCGGCTACCGACATACTTCCCTGTTTCAATTCCAAAAATTCCACCTCTTTAGCACTTCTAACATCTTTTGTAAAATACTTCTCCAGAAATCCAGACCGAACCACCTCCCAAGTAATCGGAGTCCCCGAAGCTTCCATCCTCTGACGACAATTATCCCACTAAGCCTCGGCCTCCCCCTCGAGCATGTGAGTACCGAAACTTACCTTCTACTCGTCACTGCACCCCATGGTTCTGAAGATCTTCTCTATTGCCATCAGCCATTTCTGTGCAGCTACCGGATCTAGAATTCCACCTTCAAACTTTGGTGGCTTGTTGCTCTGGAACTGCGTCAGGTCTCTAAACTGAGCTCCCGCAGCCAGATTCTGGTTGGCCACCACTTGTGCCATAGCCTGCATCACCGCAGCCAACGCCGCGTCATTTCTCCCAGCCATTCTGCTCAACAACAATCCAGGTTAACAGAAAACAAGCAACTCTATCCTATAGACAGACTTAACACACTACACTGGCCGGACGAACCGACCTGCTCTGATATCAACTTGTAACACCCCGTTCCCAAAATAAAATAAAACAATAAAATGAAACACATATCAGAGTTTCTCTCCCAAACGGGATGCCATAATACACATCAAAATATCCACAAATATTTTTCCAAATAATTTAACCGAATTTTTTTTAAATAAACTTGCAGCGGAAAAAGATATGGTCTGTCATAACACAAAATATCATATACATACATCATCCATATCCATCATCATCATATATACAATAACAACCATCTGCCCCAAAATACATATCATCATTACCGATCAACATCAAACATCTCACAAAATATCAGATACGCCACGGGGGCACACATATCAAAAATACACAAGAATACTCCCAAAAACGCCCCGGTGTTACGTATCAGAGCAGTCCTACGGAGACACCACAATCCAACTAGCTAGACACCTGGATTATATGTACTTCCGAAGAAGCACATACCACAACAGTAACCAAGGGGTGAGAATCACGATCAAATGATAATGGCATAATAGTACATGAAATAAAAGGCAGAAATCAATAATAATACTATTTCATATACATATCATCCGGACTCACGGTCCCACCATCAACCACAATATACAATCATGCAACAAATGCACTCACACAACTCTTAACATACGGTACCGACTCACAATCACGATGGGCACCGGGCCATCAACCCTCCTCATAGGAGCACATATCAACGATGGGCACTTGGCCATCAACCCTCTACTCAGGGAGTACACCACACTGATGGGAAAACTGGCCATCAACCTTCCACAATGGGAGCACCATAACAATACCAATGGACACCTGGTCATCACCTTCCACAACGGGAGCACATCTCCGATGGACACCTGGCCATCACCCTCCACTACGGGAGAACCTCGTCAACATCGATGGACACATGGCCATCACCCTCCTCACCGGGAGCACAACACATTAACATCGATGGACACATGGCCATCACCCTTCTCACCGGGAGCACACCAACAATACCGATGGTCACTGGGCCATCACCCTCCACTACGGGAGCACAACGATTAATGTCAATGGACAACTGGCCATCACCCTCCTCTACGGGAGCACACAACGATATTCACACGCATCAAACATCTAGCACACCAAGTGCACACCAATCCTATTGATCCACCCCTCACACAACATATACATGATGCACAAGGCGTACCGATCTCACGGATCCATTCACATCATAAAATACATACATAACAAGCACACACAGTGCGTCGATCCCACGGATCCGCTCACCACACAACTCATCACATACAATGCACACAAGTCATGTCGGTCCTACTGACCCAATACATCACATAACAGCATACAAATGCAACGCATAATAAGCGTACAGATCCTCACGGATCCACTCACCACAACACACCAACACAACACACTCAAGGCGCAATGATCTTGCTGATCCTCATATCTCACACGCAGCACACACACGGTGCACACATCTCACGTACACATCCACATAGGTTCATACTTAACGCATAACCTACCGATTATGCCACTTGCGATAAACGCCGGTCAAACAGCCCTATAACTTCCAACATACGCTCGCCTCATCTCTCCAGCAAGCCTCTCATCGCACATGACCAACGAGGGTCCAAGTCCACAGGGGAACAACACAAAATCAGCAGCAAAAACACAAACTGTTGTCGGGCTCGCTGGCACATTCGCCTGGCGAAGCCCCCCAGCGGACACTCGCTGCCATTCGCCTGGCGAAACCTCTGGAGAAGCCAGACAGAAGCTTCTGCCAGCACTCGCTGGCTAGTTCTCCCGGCGAAGCCTGGCGAAGGCTCGCTCTTCATTCGCCCAGCGAATACCTGCGTGCTTAGAAAAATTCTGCGCTGCAGAGTCACCTCCCACACCATTTCGCCCGATTAAATCGAAACCCATAACCATCCACATACTGCAACTTAGTTATGGGGTCTATTCCCGATTCCAATCGACTAATCATCAACTGTGCTCTCAAAACCAACTTCTGGCTCAACTTCGAACTTAACCGAGAATCCCAAAACTCATCCAATCTAACATTCTCAACACATGCAACGATTTTAAACATCAAACAACACAACAATCACAACAATAACAACATGCAATCAACATCAATCATCAAGGAATCTATGGGGTTAGGGATTTCCCCCTTTTCTATCGATTAATCATGCATTTACCGAATTTAACCGATTATTCTCCCCCTTACCTTAATTCAAGCTTTGATGACGAACAAGCTCCTCAATCCGCACGAATTCCGCTTGTTCAATCTGCTGATCTTGATGCTTCAGCCTTGCTCCAAAACCGTGTTCTTGCTCGTGCGTGTGTTCTCCTCTTCTTTCCAATTCTAATTCTCACCAAAATGACAATGTTGCCCTTAGTCCCAACAATCCTCTTATTAATCCAAATAATTCATTTTAATAATAATTCCTCATAATACTTTTATTCCAAAAATCCATTTAAATTATAATTTTACTCATAAAATTAATATTAGTAATAAAAATGATAATAGTTAATAATAATATCACATTACTATTAAATATCATATTTTTATCACTGTATACTAATATCATAAGTTCTTGATCCTTCAAAATAATTACTCAAGCACATTCTCAAATAAAATAATCCCGAAAACCAAAAATAATTAAAATGGGCGTTACAACTCTCCTCCACTTTAATTATTTTCTTCCTTGAAAATACCTGATGGAAACAACTCCGGATATGCTTCTCGCATCCTGTTGAAGCCACGGTCATGTAACAGAGGATTGCATCCACCTAAAGGACGCAATTGAGATTCTGATCAAGGACGGACACATTAAAAGATACACTCGAGGAGGAGAACCCCTGCGGCAGGAGGCCCCCGAAGCTAAAAGAGTCGAGGACCTCCCTCCCCCAGAAGGCGAGTCCGGTCTACAGGTGGCCCTCAGTGTCAGCCGATCTGAGGACTGGTTCGCCCTCAGGGAGTTCAGCCTTCCCGCCGAACTTGAGCTACCCGATGAGCCAGTGCGCCCCACCAGCCGATAGGAGCATTTCCCGAGGGCAATGGTCATCTCCGGAGGAAACCCAAGAAAGTTGTCCGTGGGGTCAGTTAAACAGAAGTTCGACGAGCTTATCAGCAGCAGCTCTGACAAGATGAGTATGCTCGACAAGTTCCGAAGTCGTTCCAACCCGATCACCTTCTACCTCGAGAAACTCCCCGGGGGAGCCCCAAACTCCAACATTCCCTTACTGATCCGGGCACAGATGGCTAACTTCAATGTCGTGTGCATCTTGGTCGACGGGGAGAGCTCGGTGGACATCATGTACACCCATCTCTTTGCAACACTTCAGCTCGACGAATCTAACTTGTCCCCCTACCTAGTCTCGGATCTACAAAGCTTCAACGGAACGACCACGAGACCATGGGGGTACGTGGAGCTCAAAGTCACATTCGGGGAGAAGGAAACGGCCAGAGAAATCAACATCCGTTCTCTGGTCGTCGAGTGCCCATCACTATATAACTGCATGCTGGGCAGAACGACGATGGCCTAACTCACCCCGGTGCCATCGACCGTCCACCTAAAGATGAAGTACTACACCAGACTTGGAGCCGTTGTCACCCTCAACGGGGATATCAAAGCCGCCCTACAATGTTTCAACGCAGCGAAGAAGGGTCTCAGCACAATCGGCCCCCCGACCAAAGCGACCAAGCCACCTCCTGCCTGGGAGGTCAAACCGAAAGATCATGTCGATGTTGTGGACCTCGACTACCGCTTCATCGAAGAGCCTAACCACGAGGACGAATCCGGAGAAACCAACAGGCAGCCTTCCCACCCAACACGCCCCATTCCAGAAGGGGACTTCGAGCTCGTAACCCTCGGGGCAGACACAACGAAGACCGTGAAGATTGGGGTGGGGCTGCCCGACCTCGCGAGGAAACAACTAGAGGCATGCCTCCGTGAGAACGCCGATCTCTTCACCTGGAGCGCCGCGAAGATGCCTGGGCTCGACCTCGAGGCCGCCTGCCACCGGCTCTCCGTCAACCCGGTCGCTAGGGTCGTAGTTCAATGCAGGCGTAGGCAGTCCCTCGAAAAGTCGGCGGCGACTGAAAAAGCTGTAAAAGACCTCCTAGAGGAAAATTTTATTTCGGAAGCCCGATTTTCAACCTGGCTATCTAACGTTGTACTCGTTAAGAAAAATAATGGAAAATGGAGGATGTGTGTTGACTACACGGATCTTAACCGGGCATGTCCCAAGGACACCTACCCCCTCCACAACATCGACAAGCTCATCGAAAACTCGGCGGGCTTCAAAATCCTGTCCTTCATGGACGCGTACTCGGGGTAGAACCAGATACCCATGGCTGAGGCCGACAAACAGAGCACGAATTTCATGACTGAGTCGGGCAATTACTACAACAACGTAATGCCCTTCGGCCTGAAGAATGTCAGTGCCACATACAAACGGATGATGAACAAGGTCTTCCGAGGAGAGATCGGCGACATGCTCGAAGTCTATATGAACGACATGATCGTCAAGTCCTGCTCAGAGGTCGATCACACAGCTCACCTCAGGAAAGTATTTGAGACCGCGAGGGGATGCAGGATGCGGTTCAACCCGGAGAAATGCACCTTCAGGGTGCGCGTGGGGAAGTTCCTCGGGTTCTACCTTACCGAGCATGGGATCTAAGCAAACCCGGACAAATGTCGGGCATTTTCCGAGATTGAAGAAATTAATCCAGTCCCTCAACGGGATGCTCGCATCACTTTCCCGCTTCGTCGCTAAATCCGCGCAACACGCCCTTCCCTTTTTCAAACTGCTAAGAAAGGAAGTCGCGTTCGAGTGGACAGAGGATTGCGAGCAAGCCCTCTTCCAACTCAAACGCATCCTGTCGGAGCCACCCGTGTTGACGCGGCCAGAGGCTGGGGAAACCTTGTACCTGTACCTGGTCGTAGCAAACAAAGCCGCCAGTGTCGTACTGATCCGAGAAAACCCCGAGGGGCAGAAACCGATCTACTTCACGAGCAAAGCCCTCCACAGCCCGGAAGTGAGGTACCAACAGATCGAGAAAGACGCCTTAGCCCTCATTAATGCGTCCAGACGACTCTGACACTATTTCCTGATCCACACCATCATAGTCAGAACCGAGCAACCTATTAAACAGTTGCTCGGCCGACCCAACATGGCGGGGCGCATGCTGAAATTGTCGTTGGAGCTTTCCGAGTTCGACATCACCTATGAAGGCAAAAAAGCCCTGAAGGCCCAAGTTCTGGCCGACTTCATCGCTGAGATGACCCCCGCACCAAAATCCACCCCTGACACTTAGAAATGGACCATCTTCGTCGATGGCGCCTCGAGCTCCTCAGGAAGTGGCGCGGACATCATCCTCAAAAACAAGGAAGGCACTGTCGTGGAAGTCTCTCTGACACTGGCCTTCCCGGTGACGAATAACCAGGCAGAGTAAGAGGCCTTCTTGGCCAGCCTCCGCCTAGCAGAAGATCTCGGAGCCAAGGAGATAAAAATCTTCACAGACTCCCAGCTGGTCATCTCGTAAGTACGAGGAGAATACCAAGCGAAAAATGACAACCTGGCCGAATACTTAGCCCTCATAAGAGAGCGGATGAAGAGTTTCGATTTTGCGGAGGTCCAGCACGTGCCACGCGAGTAGAACACACGAGCTGACATCCTGTCGAAATTAGCAAGCACCAAGAAGAAGGGAGGGCACAAATCCATCATTCAGGAGATCTTCGCGCAACCAAGCACGGAGAAAGTAAAAGCGCTGCTCGACGTCAATGTCATCGGGGACGCCAATTGCTGGATGACTCCCATACACGCCTAACTCGACAGGGGGAGCCTCCCCGCCGATGCGAAGGAAGCCAGTGTCGTCAAGCGACAATCCTGCTCATACGTCCTGCTTGACGACAAGCTCTACCGCAGAGGCTTCTCGATCCCACTCCTCAAGTGCGTCGACCAAACCCAAGCCTCGGCCATCTTACAAGAGGTCCACGAGGGCATTAACGCGCAACACCTCAGCGGATGATCCTTGGCAAGGAAAGCCCTGCGAGCTGGGTATTACTGGCCGACGATGCAGGAAGACACAAAAGAGCACGTCAAGAAGTGCGACAGGTGTCAGCGGCACGAGGACATGCACCTCTCTCCTCCGAGCAAACTCAAATCCCTCTCCTCGCCTTGGCTGTTCTCCTGGTGGGGGATGGATATCCTCGGCCTGTTCACCTTAGGCTCATATCAGAACAAGTACCTGATAGTGGGCGTCGACTACTTCACCAAGTGGGTCGAAGCCGAAGCCCTCGCCAAAATCACAGCATACAACATACTCTGGTTCTACAAAAGGAACATCCTCGCCAGGTTTGGTGTCCCGCTCGTCATAGTCACCGATAACAGGACACAGTTCACTGACAGAAACTTCTGGGACTTTGTCACCGAACTCGGGACCACACACCACTTCACCTCGGCCGAACATCCATAGACAAATGGCCAAGCCGAGGCCGCGAATAGGGTAATCCTTCGAGCATTAAAATGAAGACTCGGCGACGCCAAAAGAGGATGGATCGAGGAGCTCCACAGCATGCTATGGGCGTACCGAACGACGCCTCACTCGACCACTGGGGAAACCCCGTTCCATCTCACGTACGAAACTGAGGCCGTGATCCCGGTCGAGATAAGGGAACCGTCCAAAAGGACCGATGTGCCCCTCGAAGAGGAAGCCAATGACGAAGCTCTCCAGGAGGAGCTGGATCTAGTCGAGGAGATCTGATCAGGAGCGACTCTCCGTGAAGCCAGGTTAAAACAAAAAATATCCCAATGCTACAATAGTAGAGTCCTGAGGCGCGAATTCCAGATTGGCGACCTGGTCCTGCGAAGAAACCAAAAGGACTCGCACTAAGGAAAACTCGCCGCGAATTGGGAAGGCCCCTATTGTGTTCGAGACAAGACAGAGCACTGGGCCTATTACCTTGAAAATCTTCATGGGGACCAACCAGCTCGACCATGGAACACTAAGAAGCTGAAAAAATACTACAATTAAAACACTGCCCACGATGACAAACGCCGCGACCATAGGGGGGCGACATGGTACCATCGCACCTCCCCGCGTCTCCCCGAGACCAACGACATAGCAAGCCCTACCTTTGTGTGCACAGGCATAAGGCTCTGCTCGACAGAGATTCCCTCGACCGAGGCTCCCCGCCGCTGTACCTGAATAGGAAGAACGCCCAGCTCGCGATGGGACGTTCACACTACGGGGATAAACACCCCTTTATCGACCAGGTAACCATACCGGTCACCGAGCCAGTTCTCCACACTACTGGACACAATTGTCGAGCTACACCCCCCAGACATACAAACGTGGAGAAATAAACATGCATTTCAAACATACCAACCTTCGGGCATACGAACGTACAGGAATAAAATAGGCATATCACCATGCAGAAACAAAACAAGCACACACTTAAACAAAATTCCATCTTATAAAGACGGGCACCAGCCCAGTAGTCAGGTTACAATATCAAAAAAGGCACGCAGGCCCAACAAAAACACTTAAACAAAAAATAGCAAAATATTGGCGCGCAGGCCCAGAAACCACGAGCACGCAGGCCCAGACAAATCTACATATCTTCAGCGTCCACCTCATGCTCGTCCATAGGGGCAGAGTCATCGACAGCTTCAGCGTCAGGATCGACCACCCGTCCATCGATGATCTGGTGGAAAGGCCCGATTCCATCCACGACCAGGCTGCCAGCGGGGTTAACCACCTTGAGCCGGTCCACATCACTAGAAAAACCAACCTTGAACGCCTCCAAGCAATCACCCTCCAATTCTCGGATCTTCCTTAGCAAATTCACACGGGTGACCATAAGCTTGTCCTCATCCGTCTCGTCGTCGACAGGACGGAGAGATCCTTCCATCTCCCCCACGCGGGCCTTCAGCGCCTGCACCTCCACCTCTGCAGCCTTCAGCTTCTCCTCGGCACTCTCCCCCTGCTTGCACTACGCAACTGTATCTTTCTGGCTCTTCTCCAACTCCTCGGTCAGCTTGGTCAGCTGCGACTGCACAAAAATGAGATCACCCTGCAGCTTAGCCAGCTCGATCGAGGAGCAACTTTCATCGCTCAGGACCAAGGCCATCGAGAACACTAGCATCATGGCCGCCAAATCCCAAGTCAAAACCTGCCTCCGAGCAGCCCGGTCCAAACCGAGGACCTTCTTCGCCTCCCCGACCGGTACAGCTGGCGACCTAGCACCATGAAAGAAGCCAGGGTGCTGGTAGCATGGCGGGATTAAGAAGCCTTCCTCGACGAACCCTGCCGTCAAGTCGATAACACCCTCAGGCTTATGAACCTTGGCCTGCTTAGCAGCCCCTTGAGATAACGGGGACTGGCTGCCCTGGGGGGACGAAGAGGAACCCTTGCCTCCCTGATCAGAAACAGCTTGCCCGGCCACCTGGGTAACCCACGTCTTGCCGACCTTGACCGCGACCCAGGTGGCAGCCAACTTCTTCACTCTCTCCTCAGCAGTAGACATGCTCCCTGCAAAACGAAAAAAAGTTGCCAGCAAAAGAATAAATAATTGAGAGGGCAAGGGGAGAGGGAGACGACCACCACCTAGACAACTAAGGGCCTCCTCCTCCGTCGAACACTCAAGCAGAGCCTTCGTGCTGATCAGCCTCTGCTTTTGACAAACGCGCCTGATCGATGGTTTTTACACGTTATTTTACAGTTTATTTCAGTTGATCATTTGTTTTATCTTGTCGCATTTTAGTTGTTTTTATCACATTTTACGCGTCGATTTGGTATTTTTACTGTTTCTAGGTTCAGGTATACAATAAAGGAGAAGCAGAGCGAAAACTGGGAAAAAATGGCAAGATTTCAGAAGAGTTTTGTTGTGAAATCTTTAGCAGTCTGCACGAAAACGATCATAACTGGAGTTCCAGGAATCCGTTTGAGGCATTCTAAAAACTGCTGGAAAGCTAAGAGAGAGAGAGCTACGACTTTCGTGTTGGAGTCGAAGTCAGATTCGAAACAGGGGTGCAACACGGGTGCCCGTGTTGTGTGACACGGCCTGTGTTGCAGGATTTGCTCAGAAAAGGCGATTTTTGGAGAAAAAACAGTCGCATAACACGGGTGTCCGTGTTGTGTGACACGGCCCGTGTTGTGACACCTGGGACTTGCAAATTTCACGTGAAAAATCTCTCAGGAAGCCAACACAGGCGCCCGTGTTGCCTGACACGGCCCGTGTTGCAGGAAGCGCTTTTTTCCCTATTTTTCTTGTATTTTTGACTCTTGTGATCCCCGAGGGTATTGTGGGTATTTCCCTAGTGATTAGTTTGAATTGAGACTATTTGATACGTGTTTGGAGAAAGAATAAGGATTGGACTTTTGAACGGAAAAAAGATTTTGACGATAAAGATTGAAGCGATCAAGGATTTGGGAACGGAAGATCCTCATGAGCGGAAGCGATTGAAGATCAAAGCAACCAATTCTCTTGTAATGTTAAATTTTATTGTTGATTTTATGTTTATTATTATGAGTAGCTAAACCCCCCAATGCTAGGGGGTGTCCCTGAATTGACTCTGTAATAGGAAGAATACCAAAGAGTTTTCTACAAGGAATTAGAGTCAACTAATCTTTAAAACCGGTAACGATTGAATTGAGTAGTGATTTCTGAAAAATAAGGATTAAGGTTATTACAAGGTTTTTTCATACACCATACTCTAGCATGCTTCTCATAGTTGTCTAAACCTTTATTTTACTGCTTTTGCCTTTTGGCCTTTAAAATTGTAAGAAACAAACCAAAACCCCTATGACTTTTTGTTCAATTGTATTATTTTAGAACTTGTGTTCATACGCAGTCCGCGAGATCGATATTCGGGGAATTTTCCCTTATTACTACATCGGTACAATTAGTACACTTGCTAATTTACCGGTCAAGTTTTTGGCGCCGTTGCCGGGGACATCCAAAATATAAGTTTAATTCTAAGTCAATTAAAATTTTGTTGCTCTGCGACCAAAATTTTATTTTCAGTTTTTAATTTTAATTTTAATTTTTATTATTTTTGTTTTGTTACTACTAATCTACGTCTAACACTTTTATGCGAGGAGATCCCTCAGCTAATTTTTCTTTGGACGCAGAAATTGAAAGGACTCTACGCGAAAGACGTAGGCAAGCTAGACTATTAGTTTCAGAAGAGGAAAGAGTTTCTGTTCATTCAGATTCAGGTTCAGAATCAGAAAGTGATACTGAAGCTATGGCGTATCTCCCACCAGCGGAGAGACTTTTGGGAGACTATGGAGGGGCAAATGCTCAACCAAACCGGATGACCATTGTGAATCAACCAGTGAATGTCGCAAAGTTCCAGCTGCATCCGAGCACAATCACTCACCTTGAGAGGAGACCTTTCACCGAAAAGGTTAGCGAAGACGCAAATAAGCATCTACAGAGATTTCTGACGATGAGCACTACTCTAAAGGTTCAAGGACACACAGATGAAGCTGAAAGGTTAAGAATGTCCCCGTTCACTTTATCTGAAGAAGCTGAAGAATGGTTTTACTCCTTACTAGCCGGAAGTATTACTACGTGGGAAGAAATGGAAAAAGCCTTTCTGAATGAGTATTTTCCTGCCTCTGTGTATATTCGCAAATGATATGATATTATGAATTTTAAACAGAGGGAGGGAGAATCACTCGGGGACTCGTATAAAAGGTTCAAACGGTTATTGGTTGCATGTCCTACTCACAATCTAGATCAAACTAAACAGATGCAGATGTTTTTGAATGGTCTTAAGATGAAGACTAAGCAGCTAATCGATACAGCAGCCGGTGGTTCATCTAACTTTACAACAGCCACTGGAATCAGAAAAATTATTGATGCTATCACTGCAAATGAACATCTGGAATTATATGACCGGAGTGTGAGTAATCCGGAAGAAACAGTTGACTTGAAGTTGGCCGCACAAGTTGTGAAAATGGAAGATCGAATCAAGGCTGAAGTGGAAAGAAGGCTTAAAGGGATGAAGGTGAGTACTAAAACTGTAGCTCAAGTTCAACCTGTCAAAGTTATTAGTTGTGAGATTTATAATGGTCCCCATTATACTGTGCATTGTGTTGCTACTACTCAACAAGTTGAAGAGATAAAAGTTTTGAGGCAGAACAATCCGTATTCTCAGACCTATAATCCAGGATGGAAGAATCATCCTAACTTTTCATGGAAAGACCAAAACCAACCTCCATATCAACAACAACAACAACAACAACAACAGGCCCCTCAAAAAGCAGAATGGGAGTTAGCTATTGAAAGAATGGCAGCTCAAAGTATGCAATTCCAAGAAGAAACCCGAAACATTCAAAGGAACATCACAACTTCCATCAAAAACCTTGAGTCGCAGATGGGACAGATAGCCCAACACCTCTCAAGACACGCTCAAGGAACCCTCCCGAGCGCGACAGTACCGAATCCGAAAAATCAAGAGAGTATTAATGCTGTCAAAACAAGAAATCAGAAATCGATAGAAGAGGAGAAAACAAAGGGGGAAGAATGTATAGAGGTGGAACTTGAGGTAAGAAAAAAATAAAAGAACCAGAAGAAGTTGTATTAACTGAAAAGTCAACTGGAGAGAAAAAGAAAGAGGAGGTCAAACCGAAAATCAAATTACCATTCCCTCAAAGAGTTACAAAGAAGGATCAGAACGAGAAAGACTTCGGAAAGTTCAGTGCAATGTTCAACAAATTGGAAATCAACATGCCCTTCTTTGAAGCACTTGAGCAAATGCCTTTGTACAAGAAGTTCATGAAAGAGGTTATAGGTAAAAAGAGACCAATGGGTGAAGAATCAAAGACCACAACTGAGCAATGCAAGGAAATATCACAAGAAAGGAAAATACCAATCAAGATGAAGGATCCTGGACCAGTTGTAATTCCATGTACTATAAAGGATCAAACTTTTAAGAAAGTCCTGATCGACTCAGGTGCTAGTGTGAGTCTCATGCTGTTATCAATTTTCAAAAAGCTGGATATTGGAAAAGTGAGCGATACGGGAACAAGCTTGAAGTTTGCTGACCACACAACTAAGATGGCATATGGGCTAGCAGAGAATGTTTTAGTGACAATCGATAACTTCACTTACCCAGTTGATTTTCAAATCATGGATATACCCTCGGATGAAGAAACTTCGATCATACTTGGCCGACCGTTCTTGCTTACTAGTCGGTGCAATATTGATGTGGAAAAAGGTACGCTCACTTTGAAATTTTTTGATGAGGAAATCACTTTAAAAACTCAAGAGGGTCGAAAGAAAGGTAAGGAGAAAGATGTCAAACCTTCAATTGGGAAGATTAACACAACTAAGAAGGGAGAACGATCAAAACCATTTCAAGTTGCTCTTATCTCTGAACCGGCACAATATTCTGTTGCGAAGAAGTCGAGCAATAGAGTTTGGAAGTTGAAGTACCCCCCATAATAATGGGGAGTCGATCGTCGAGCCATGCGACGTTAAACGAAGCGCTGCATGGGAGGCAACCCACGGTTTTATGAATTGATGTTGTTTCTTTTGTTGTTATTGTTTTTGCAGGAATAAACGAGATTTTACAAGGGAAAACGTGGAAGCAGCGAAGAGGTACTGCATTACCTGTAGACCCCTCTGTGAGGATCTCTGTGAGTACACCTCTTCTTCTCTTGATTCTTGAACATTGAGATAATGTTTAGTTCAAGTTTGGGGGAGGTTTTACCGTTTTGAATTGTCTATTTAAACACCTTTTTATTTTTAAGTTCGGTAAAAATCACATCGATTTCGCCCATATGGAGATCATAAATTTTTTTCTTGTGATTAGTAGGTGTGTAAGGTAGTTAAGAAAGTATTTAGAGTTCAAGGGAAGTAGAGTTTGAACTAAGGAACTTGGGAAAGTTTGGAAATTGAGGTATAACGTGAACACCCTAGGTTCCCCAGAGTAAGGAAACGAGTCCAACGTGTAGATTTGTGCCATAGTACTTGGATTTGAAAAGTATACCCCGATTAGTTCGTTGTGATAGTCCTGCATAATAAAAACTTTTTTTTTGAGAAGGATGTGTGGCAACAAAAAAAAAAAAAGTTGAATAATGACGGTAAAGACAACCTGTCCTTCTAAGTTGGGTAACCCTCACCCGGTTATTTAGCCTAACGGCGGTTGAATCTCTATAGTCGTCCCAAAGTGGACTAATAAACGCCTGTGAGCGAGAAAAAGAATAAAGGTGCCACAGAAAAAAATCTCGAGCAAATGTGCATCCCTTAATCTGATTATCCGAATGAAAGGGGTAAAAAATCGAAGAAAAGACTTAAGCCCAAAGCATAGTTGGAGAGGTGGCCGAAAGGGAGATTTAGGTCCGTAAGTTTACAGCGGTATGTCTTTATGTAATGCCTTCGTTAACGGATGAGTACCGAAAGAGCTGATTTGAGCCGATCGGAACTAAGACTCACGTATGAGTATCGACACGCCTTACACCCTGAACCCTTCACTTGATGTACTGTTTGACTTGAAAATTATTTATCCAAGTTTTTTGCTTGAGGTCAAGCAATGGTTTAAGTTTGGGGGAGTTTGATCGATGGTTTTTACACATTATTTTACTGTTTATTTCAGTTGATCATTTGTTTTGTCTTGTCGCATTTTAGTTGTTTTTATCACATTTTACGCGTCGATTTGGTATTTTTACTGTTTCTAGGTTCAGGTATACAATAAAGGAGAAGCAGAGCGAAAACTGGGAAAAAATGGCAAGATTTCGGAAGAGTTTTGTTGTGAAATCTTTAGCAGTCTGCACGAAAACGATCATAACTGGAGTTCCGGGAATCCGTTTGAGGCGTTCTAAAAACCTCCGGAAAGCTAAGAGAGAGAGCTACGACTTTCATGTTGGAGTCGAAGTCAGATTCGAAACAGGGGTGCAACACGGGTGCCCGTGTTGTGTGACACGGCCTGTGTTGCAGGATTTGCTCAGAAAAGGCGATTTTTGGAGAAAAAACAGTCGCATAACACGGGTGCCCGTGTTGTGTGACACGGCCCGTGTTGTGACACCTGGGACTTGCAAATTTCACGCGAAAAATCTTTCAGGAAGCCAACACGGGCGCCCGTGTTGCCTGACACGGCCCGTGTTGCAGGAAGCGCTTTTTTCCCTATTTTTCTTGTATTTTTGACTCTTGTGATCCCCGAGGGTATTGTGGGTATTTCCCTAGTGATTAGTTTGAATTGAGACTATTTGATACGTGTTTGGAGAAAGAATAAGGATTGGACTTTTGAACAGAAAAGAGATTTTGACGATAAAGATTGAAGCGATCAAGGATTTGGGAACGGAAGATCCTCATGAGCGGAAGCGATTGAAGATCAAAGCAACCAATTCTCTTGTAATGTTAAATTTTATTGTTGATTTTATGTTTATTATTATGATTAGCTAAACCCCCCAATGCTAGGGGATGTCCCTGAATTGACTCTGTAATAACCTTGTTTCCTTTGAATAATGGATTTCACTACTTTCTAATCATCGTTGTTATTGTATAATTTTCTTATGGCTTTT
Organism: Lathyrus sativus; assembly: GCA_963859935.3. NCBI lineage: Eukaryota > Viridiplantae > Streptophyta > Magnoliopsida > Fabales > Fabaceae > Lathyrus > Lathyrus sativus. Next base: position 570,360,159 of record OZ012740.1, on the reverse strand, counting down.
CTTATTTGACAAATAAGGGTTTGTTTTACGGTTAACCTTAGGTTTGGAAAAACGATCGTTAACGCGTTTATACAATAGTACTATAGTAGATATTGCCTAGGAATGGGGATACCCTATAGTAACCGTAATGTTTTAGATAAAATATGTTGCTTGAGATTGTTCCTATACCACCAAGGAATTGGGGCATAGGAAGAATACCAAAGAGTTTTCTACTAAGGAATTAGAGTCAACTAATCTTTAAAACCGGTAACGATTGAATTGAGCAGTGATTTCTGAAAAATAAGGATTAAGGTTATTACAAGGTTTTTTCATACACCATACTCTAGCATGCTTTTCATAGTTGTCTAAACCTTTATTTTACTGCTTTTGCCTTTTGGCCTTTAAAATTGTAAGAAACAAACCAAAACCCCTATGACTTTTTGTTCAATTGTATTATTTTAGAACTTGTGTTCATACGCAGTCCGCGAGATCGATATTCGGGGAATTTCCCCTTATTACTACATCGGTACAATTAGTACACTTGCTAATTTACCGGTCAAGTTTTTTGCGCCGTTGCCGGGGACTGCGAGAATATAAGTTTAATTCTAAGTCAATTGAAATTTTGTTGCTCTGCGACCAAAATTTTATTTTCAGTTTTTAATTTTAATTTTAATTTTTATTATTTTTGTTTTGTTACTACTAATCTACGTCTAACACTTTTATGCGAGGAGATCCCTCAGCTAATTTTTCTTTGGACGCAGAAATTGAAAGGACTCTACGCGAAAGACGTAGGCAAGCTAGACTATTAGTTTCAGAAGAGGAAAGAGTTTCTGTTCATTCAGATTCAGGTTCAGAATCAGAAAGTGATACTGAAGCTATGGCGGATCTCCCACCAGCGGAGAGACTTTTGGGAGACTATGGAGGGGCAAATGCTCAACCAAACCGGATGACCATTGTGAATCAACCAGTGAATGTCGCAAAGTTCCAGCTGCATCCGAGCACAATCACTCACCTTGAGAGGAGACCTTTCACCGGAAAGGTTAGCGAAGATGAAAATAAGCATCTACAGAGATTTCTGACGATTAACACTACTCTAAAGATTGAAGGACACACAGATGAAGCTAAAAGGTTAAGAATGTTCCCGTTCACTTTATCTGAAGAAGCTGAAGAATGGTTTTACTCCTTACCAGCTGGAAGTATTACTACGTGGGAAGAAATGGAAAAAGCCTTTCTGAATGAGTATTTTCCTGCCTCTGTGTATGTTTGCAAACGATATGACATTATGAATTTTAAACAGAGGGAGGGAGAATCACTCGGGGACTCGTATAAAAGGTTCAAACGGTTATTGGTTGCATGTCCTACTCACAATCTAGATCAAACTGAACAGATGCAAATGTTTTTGAATGGTCTTAAGATGAAGACTAAGCAGCTAATTGATACAGCAGCCGGTGGTTCATCCAACTTTACAACAGCCACTGGAATCAGAAAAATTATTGAAGCTATCGCTGCAAATGAACATCTGGAATTATATGACCAGAGTGTGAGTAATCCGGAAGAAACAGTTGACTTGAAGTTGGCCACACAAGTTGTGAAAATGGAAGATCGAATCAAGGCTGAAGTGGAAAGAAGGCTTAAAGGGATGAAGGTGAGTACTAAAACTGTAGCTCAAGTTCAACCTGTCAAAGTTATTAGTTGTGAGATTTATAATGGTCCCCATTATACTGTGCATTGTGTTGCTACTACTCAACAAGTTGAAGAGATAAAAGTTTTGAGGCAGAACAATCCGTATTCTCAGACCTATAATCCAGGATGGAAGAATCATCCTAACTTTTCATGGAAAGACCAAAACCAACCTCCATATCAACAACAACAGGCCCCTCAAAAAGCAGAATGGGAGTTAGCTATTGAAAGAATGGCAGCTCAAAGTATGCAATTCCAAGAAGAAACCCGAAACATTCAAAGGAACATCACAGCTTCCATCAAAAACCTTGAGTCGCAGATGGGACAGATAGCCCAACACCTCTCAAGACACGCTCAAGGAACCCTCCCGAGCGCGACAGTACCGAATCCGAAAAATCAAGAGAGTATTAATGCTGTCAAAACAAGAAATCAGAAATCGATAGAAGAGGAGAAAACAAAGGGGGAAGAATGTATAGAGGTGGAACTTGAGGTAAGAAAAAAATAAAAGAACCAGAAGAAGTTGTATTAACTGAAAAGTCAACTGGAGAGAAAAAGAAAGAGGAGGTCAAACCGAAAATCAAATTACCATTCCCTCAAAGAGTTACAAAGAAGGATCAAAACGAGAAAGACTTCGGAAAGTTCAGTGCAATGTTCAACAAATTGGAAATCAACATGCCCTTCTTTGAAGCACTTGAGCAAATGCCTTTGTACAAGAAGTTCATGAAAGAGGTTATAGGTAAAAAGAGACCAATGGGTGAAGAATCGAAGACCACAACTGAGCAATGCAAGGAAATATCACAAGAAAGGAAAATACCAATCAAGATGAAGGATCCTGGACCAGTTGTAATTCCATGTACTATAAAGGATCAAACTTTTAAGAAAGTCCTGATCGATTCAGGTGCTAGTGTGAGTCTCATGCCGTTATCAATTTTCAAAAAGCTGGATATTGGAAAAGTGAGCGATACGGGAACAAGCATGAAGTTTGCTAACCACCCAACTAAGATGGCATATGGGCTAGCAGAGGATGTTTTAGTGACAATCGATAACTTCACTTACCCAGTTGATTTTCAAATCATGGATATACCCGAGGATGAAGAAACTTCGATCATACTTGGCCGACCGTTCTTGCTTACTAGTCGGTGCAATATTGATGTGGAAAAAGGTACGCTCACTTTGAAATTTTTTGATGAGGAAATCACTTTAAAAACTCAAGAGGGTTGAAAGAAAGGTAAGGAGAAAGATGTCAAACCTTCAGTTGGGAAGATTAACACAACTAAGAAGGGAGAACAATCAAAACCATTTCAAGTTGCTCTTATCTCTGAACCGGCACAATATACTGTTGCGAAGAAGTCGAGCAATAGAGTTTGGAAGTTGAAGTACCCCCCATAATAATGGGGAGTCGATCATCGAGCCATGCGACGTTAAACGAAGCGCTGCGTGGGAGGCAACCCACGGTTTTATGAATTGATGTTATTTCTTTTGTTGTTATTATTTTTGCAGGAATAAACGAGATTTTACAAGGGAAAACGTGGAAGCAGCGAAGAGGTACTGCATTACTTGTCGACCCCTCTGTGAGGATCTCTGTGAGTACACCTCTTCTTCTCTTGATTCTTGAACATTGAGACAATGTTTAGTTCAAGTTTGGGGGAGGTTTTACCGTTTTGAATTGTCTATTTAAACACCTTTTTATTTTTAAGTTCGGTAAAAATCACATCGAATTCGCCCATATGGAGATCATAAATTTGTTTCTTGTGATTAGTAGGTGTGTAAGGTAGTTAAGAAAGTATTTAGAGTTCAAGAGAAGTGGAGTTTGAACTAAGGAACTTGGGAAAGTTTGGAAATTGAGGTATAACTTAAACACCCTAGGTTCCCCAGAGTAAGGAAACGAGTCCAACATGTAGATTTGTGCCATAGTACTTGGATTTGAAAAGTATACCCCGATTAGTTCATTGTGATAGTCCTGCATAATAAAAACTTTTTTTTTTTTAGAAGGATGTGTGGCAACAAAAAAGAGTTGAATAATGAAGGTAAAGACAACCTGTCCTTCTAAGTTGGGTAACCCTCACCCGGTTATTTAGCCTAACGGCGGTTGAATCTCTATAGTCGTCCCAAAGTGGACTAATAAACGCCTGTGAGCGAGAAAAAGAATAAAGGTGCCACAGAAAAAAATCTCGAGCAAATGTGCATCCCTTAATCTGATTATCCGAATGAAAGGGGTAGAAAATCGAAGAAAAGACTTAATCCCAAAGCATAGTTGGAGAGGTGTCCGAAAGGGAGATTTAGGTCCGTAAGTTTACTGCGGTATGTGTTTATGTAATGCCTTCGTTAACGGATGAGTACCGAAAGAGCTGATTTGAGCCGATCGGAACTAAGACTCACGTATGAGTATCGACACGCCTTACACCCTGAACCCTTCACTTGATGTACTGTTTGACTTGAAAATTATTTATCCAAGTTTTTTGCTTGAGGTCAAGCAATGGTTTAAGTTTGGGGGAGTTTGATCGATGGTTTTTACACGTTATTTTACTGTTTATTTCAGTTGATAATTTGTTTTGTCTTGTCGCATTTTAGTTGTTTTTATCATATTTTACGCGTCGATTTGGTATTTTTACTGTTTCTAGGTTCAGGTATACAATAAAGGAGAAGCAGAGCGAAAACTGGGAAAAATGGCAAGATTTCGGAAGAGTTTTGCTGTGAAATCTTTAGTAGTCTGCAAGAAAACGATCATAACTGGAGTTCTGGGAATCCGTTTGAGGTGTTCTAAAAACCGTCGGAAAGCTAAGAGAGAGAGAGCTACGACTTTCGTGTTGGAGTCGAAGTCAGATTCGAAACAGGGGTGCAACACGGGTGCCCGTGTTGTGTGACACGGCCCGTGTTGTGTGACACGGCCCGTGTTGCAGGATTTGCTCAGAAAAGGCGATTTTTAGAGAAAAAACAGTTGCACAACACGGGTGCCCGTGTTGTGTGACACAGCCCGTGTTGTGACACCTAGGACTTGCAAATTTCACGCGAAAAATCTTTTAGGAAGCCAACACGGGCGGCCGTGTTGCCTGACACGGCCCGTGTTGCAGGAAGCGCTTTTTTCCCTATTTTTCTTGTATTTTTGACTCTTGTGATCCCCGAGGGTATTGTGGGTATTTCCCTAGTGATTAGTTTGAATTGAGACTATTTGATATGTGTTTGGAGAAAGAATAAGGATTGGACTTTTGAACGGAAAAGAGATTTTGACGATAAAGATTGAAGCGATCAAGGATTTGGGAACGGAAGATCCTCATGAGCGGAAGCGATTGAAGATCAAAGCAACCAATTCTCTTGTAATGTTAAATTTTATTGTTGATTTTATGTTTATTATTATGAGTAGCTAAACCCCCCAATGCTAGGGGGTGTCCCTGAATTGACTCTGTAATAACCTTGTTTCCTTTGAATAATGGATTTCACTACTTTCTAATCATCGTTGTTATTGTATAATTTTCTTATGGCTTTTCTTATTTGACAAATAAGGGTTTGTTTTACGGTTAACCTTAGGTTTGGAAAAACGATCGTTAACGCGTTTATACAATAATACTATAGTAGATATTGCCTAGGAATGGGGATACCCTATAGTAACCGTAATGTTTTAGATAAAATATGTTGCTTGGGATTGTTCCTATACCACCAAGGAATTGGGGCATAGGAAGAATACAAAAGGATTTTCTACTAAGGAATTAGAGTCAACTAATCTTTAAAACCGGTAACGATTGAATTGAGCAGTGATTTCTGAAAAATAAGGATTAAGGTTATTACAAGGTTTTTTCATACACCATACTCTAGCATGCTTCTCATAACTGTCTAAACCTTTATTTTACTGCTTTTGCCTTTTGGCCTTTAAAATTGTAAGAAACAAACCAAAACCCCTATGACTTTTTGTTCAATTGTATTATTTTAGAACTTGTGTTCATACGCAGTCCGCGAGATCGATATTCGGGGAATTTCCCCTTATTACTACATCGGTACAATTAGTACACTTGCTAATTTACCGGTCAAGTCGATAACACCCTCAGGCTTATGAACCTTTGCTTGCTTAGCAGCCCCTTGAGATAACGGGGACTGGCTGCCCTGTGGGGACGAAGAGGAACCCTTGCCTCCCTGATCAGAAACAGCTTGCCCGACCACCTGGGCAACCCACGTCTTGCCGACCTTGACCGCGACCCTGGTGGCAGCCAACTTCTTCAATCTCTCCTCAGCAGTAGACATGCTCCCTGCAAAACGAAAGAAAGTTGTCAGCAAAAGAATAAATAATTGAGAGGGCAAGGGGAGAGGGAGACGACCACCACCTAGACAACTAAGGGCCTCCTCCTCCGTCGAACACTCGAGCAGAGCCTTCGTGTTGATCAGCCTCTGCTTTTGACAAACGCGCCTCTCATTGTCACAGATGTATCTACCGTCGAGCGTCACGAGGTTCGCTGGGGGTAGGCCGGCCACGAACGCAACTATCTTCTGATAACCGGCTAGGTCCTCCTCGTCTAGGGTCCCTACCCACACGATATATCGATCAATACCCCTCGATAAGTGTTCCTCAATCCACTCCAAAGGCACCTTCGGGATCAAGAATTCTTCCCGCTGCCCATTTACCACTCGCTCCCCTCTCCTGTACAACGAGGAGCATTCTCCATGAGATATCGGTCTAACAACGAAGAATCGAGCCTTGAAGTCTTAGACAGAATCCACATACGTGTGAAAAAGCTTCTTCAGTTGTTTCAGGGAAACCCATCTATGCCGACCATCCACCGTTTGCCGCTGCAGATGAAAAAGTTGGAAGAACAGCGACAACATCGCCCCAATCTCCAGATACCGACAAAAAATCTCGAACGCGCGAACAAAGGCTACGGTGTGAGGGTGCAACTGCGAGGAGGCTAACCGTAACCAGTCGAAGACCCCCAATTGGAAATCCGTGAACAACAACTTGATCCCGGCTTCGCGGAAACAAAATTCGTACATAGGGAAACACATCTTCCCAAACGACGAGCAGATACGGTGGTGCTCGCGAGGCCGATACGCCTGCCAGTTTTTGGGGTCATTCTCACACCTATCCTCGATGGTGGCAAATGCTCCATTCTGCTCATCCACAAAATACGAGGGAGTATCCAGGGGTTCCTCAGCCACTGGCTCCTTGACCGGTCGGATTGCATTCTCGACGGTGGGCACCTCTTGCTCGTCATCCATGTCCATAGTCCCTGGGACCCACGATGTCATTAACACCTGAAAAGCAGAAGGAAACGGTGAATTTGATGTCCGAGATCATATTCACCCTTCCACCGCAGGCCAAGTGAAAGGGCGATGGGGACAACATCTACGACAGGAATAAGAGCCATCCAGGGAAGCGTCTCCGGGGAATTCGTCCTACCTTCCTCGACGTCCCCGGGGAACGCTTCTAAGCCTATCAACCTCCCCGGGGCACTCATGGAATACTATTATCCGTCCCCGGGACGTGCATCTGAAATTAATACCTGTCCTCGGGGAATTCAAACCTCACCTTCTCACGACCTCGACGTACTCATCCTAAACTTAAAACGCCACCTAAAGCGGCGAATATTTGCGTCCCTCCTCGGACAGGACGGCGGAGATTCACCTCCGTCCTCGGGGCATTCAACATACCCTGATGCCATCTCTAAGATTCGAAACCATAAAAGACAAAGAGAGCGAACTTACTAGATTGTAAGTAATTGAGGAATGCGCGTCACTTGAACAAATTAGTCGTCACGTGAGAAAGGAAGCAGAAGCGAAAATATGGAATGGACGGGGGATCACGTACTTATACCCCCAGCACGGGACTCAAAGCGTCCCTAGGCACTTGAATGCCCTAGGGTAGTCTCCCCACATGGCCTATTCAACACTTGACATGTGGCGTAGGCTGACAGACACCTCCCTTCGCATCTCCCCGACAATGACCCGTACGTCTCACTGACAAAAACCCTTTGCATCTTTTCGACAACAACGTTCGTTGTGACAGCGTCCTCGGCATAGACGTCCGACAAGCCGAACACTCCCATACTCACACCGGGTAGGAACATTCCCTCGACCTTAGTGCCCGATAGGGATGTAAATGGATATCCATGGGGGCGGATAGTATGATATTCGTGTCTGCCCCGTTGGATAAATATGATATCCGTATCTGCCCCATATCCATGCGGATATCAGTTAAGCGGGTAATCCACGGGTTTTAAGGTATCTGCAGATATTTACAGATATCCATGAATAACTTTTTTTGTCTAAAATTATTTTTTAAAAATATATTTTTTCGCTCTCAATTTAACAACTAAACTTCATCATATTATTTTCATTCTTTTTTCACTAAAACATAATAACATTCAAACATAATATCCATACATTTCATTTTTAACAAAATAAAATTCATCATACCATATAATAATTGTTTAAATAAAACAAAAAGTAATAATGCAAATAGTTTTCATCAATCATTACAAAATTCCATATTATGCATTCCTTGCTTAAAATTCAAAATAAAACATAATAATGACACCTATAATAAATTAAAAATATTTAAATACTTTTTATAATTTATTAACGGGTATGGATATCCGCGGGTACGGGTATCATTAAACCCGCATCTACATCCATTAAATAACGGATATTTAAATATCCATTTATTTTATCCATGGATATCCATTAAGCTATCCACATTGTATCCGTGACAGATTATATCTGCGGATACCCACGGGCACGGGCTTTTTTGCCATCCCTAGTGCCCGACAGTTGCCTCCCCGACACACTCTCCCAAATAAATGCAACATCGTCAAGTCCTCGCTCCCTCATCTCGGAGCTACGACTTGGGGGGCTCCTGTTCAGGCCTGGGCCCTGGTCAGATTGGGAAGGCCCAGCCCACCTATGCTTGGGGAAAGGCCCAAAGGAGCTTTCCTCATATATGTCGGGCACAAGTCTCCCTTCGTCCAGCCCTTGCTCCGTCGGGCAGAACGCTTCCCCCGTCGGGCAGGAAGACGCGTGCCTCGCGCGTCCTCCATATGCTCACACGTCCTCCATGTGCTCCCCTCCGCAGGGACACGTCATCAACCAACTGCCCACCTCCGAAAGAGCAGGTCAACCCACTCTCTGGAGTTCACAAAGCAGTTGAACTAGGGCGAAGATCACGTTCTAGTATTCATTATGCCACGTAAGCCCTAACAGTCACTTGGGTTGGGCCCGGACATCCAGCCCAACTCAAATGACCGTTGGCCCTGCGTTGGGGTCTCTCTATGAATACCCTCTTTCACAAGAGGGTCAGGTATTCAATTCTCAATCTACTTTCTGTATTTGCTCTCACTATGTCCAGTTCCTTACTTTGGCATCAAAATGTCTTGCATGTACACCCCCTCCTCCTTCTTACCACCGGTGAATAGGCAGTAGATCAAAGACGCGTGGAGGTCCATTGATTATGTTCTGATCAGGTCAGATCAATAAATAAAACAAAAAACACTTAAGTAGAGAAAAATAGCATTTGAGAAGTAGAATAGTTGACTTCGAATTTAACACTAAATTTCCATAATTGTAAGATCCAAATAGTTGAAATTATATGCAAAAAAATTATCTCTTAAGTGTTAATAATTTGCAGAAAATAAAGTGTTAGTAAAAAAACCAGAAAAAAATTAATGAAATTTTAGAACAAAATTAAGTGAATTGAAGATTTAGAGTGATTCAAAAAAAATTGTTAAGTGATTCAATTGAATTGGAGTAGTATTGAAATTTGAGATTTGATAATTGGATTAGTATTCAATATTTCAATTGGAGATTAGAATTCTATTGATGTCTGCGAAAAGAACTTCTATTTATGGATGCAAGTTAATTTGCGTTTCATGACTGAGAGGGCTGAAATCGTGGCTTGATGGATGGATGATGTAAAGTTTATTATATTCTGAGCCGATCAAAGGCCCAATAAGTTCATGCCTATTGATCTCACTCGCAACATTGAGACCTAGGTAGAAATACAGTTCTAAGATGGTTTTAGGTACATTATCTCTAGTATCCACTTTCACTATGATTATCTTTAACCCTAAACTTACTTGGGTGTTTAAGTGCTAATCATGCATACACCCTACTTTTTGTCCACCGTGCCGGAGATTAGTGACACAATTTCAAGATCAATGACACTGATCCAATATGCGCCAAAATCACAACCTTCGATCCAAGATCTTACATCACTGAATCGTTTCTAAAGCTTCGTTTCATCATAGCTTCCATAATCTTTCCCATTTATGGTTCCATAATAGAACAGTGGTGCAGTATGAAGGAAACGACTTCTGATTCCTACTTTTTCCATGAAAGTCGTGTTCACTTCACAAAGGCCATCGAACGACCTCAAAAATTTTAGATCTGGATTCTGGTGGTTCAAATCCAGCTCTCTGATTCGCCGACTTACAACCTCCTCAAGCCACCGAATAAAGAGTGAATCAACCTCTGATTCCTGCATTTTCCATCTTCACCGTTCACAACTCCCCCATATTTGAAAATTAAGAGCGATTCTGACATGAACACGGGGTTTTGTCGTAACCGATTCACTTAACTATCGTCTCCGCTTTGGTTTTTTGTCGACAAGATTGACCGGTAAATTAGAAAGTGTACTAATTGTCCCGATGTAGTAATAATAGGGATTTTTCCCAATATCGATCTCTGAGGACTGCGTGTAAATTTTAAGTACAAATGTTCTTTTAATTAAACAAAATAACTCTTGGGTTTTGTTTTTGGGGTCTTTAACAGGAAAATAGCTGAAAGATAAAATTTATATTCCGATAAACAAAGTAAAACATGCTAGGGAAAGTGTATGATTTGATTGTAACTGATCCTGGAGTAAACCATGAGACTTCTCACAAACCTTAATATTTATTGGACCTCAAAAGTGTTTTTCTTAAATTCCTTATTGAAAAACCTTTGATATTCTTCCTTGACCCCAATTCCTTAGCAGTCAAGGAAAAACATCAAGCAATAGTTTTGACATTGGCTTTCTAACAATCATTACAGTGATATTCCTATTCCTAGGTAACATTTACTGTAACGTGTTATACAAAATAAACGATCGGTTTTTTTAGACCAAATCCCTAATAGTAACGTGTTCACAATTCTTACGATCTTAAAAAGTTAAACAGTTCGTATAACAAAATATTAAGGAATGAAACGAAACCTCATTAAAAATTGCACCAGATGTTCATTACAATACAAATCAGGGACACCCCCTAGCAATGGGGGATTTAGATATCCATAATATTCGATAAAAACAACATGATAAATAGAAACATTACAATGGTATAAGGAGTGAATTCGATCTTCAATTTCTTCCGAGCATGAAAATCTCCTTGTCCTCCCAATTCTCCTGAGCGTCAATCCTTGGTTGTCTTTTTCTTCGTACGATCAGAAGTCCCCTTTTTTCCTCAGAAATTATTTCTTAATAGTATCAGATCTCTCTTTTTCATGCAGAAAGTCTGAATTGCCCTTCGAGCATTCACCTAGGACATAACTCAAAAATATCAGGAATCTGGTCGCCTTGTCCAACACGGGTCGTGTCAGCTGACACGGGCACCCGTGTTGGCCCACAATGTAACAATTTCAAATTTTGACCTTCAGGCAAGCTGACACGGGCGGCCGTGTCTGCCCCCTGGTTTGGTTATTTTCTTGTGGTTCTGGTCCTCTCCTGACACGGGCCGTGTCAGGTGACACGGGCACCCGTGTCAGACCTCTGATTTTGCCGAAACTCTTCCTGAACTCCGTCGACTTCGCATTTCTTCTTCCAATTACTTCCATGGACCTGAAACCATTAACACTACCAGTCCAAGACATCACAAGTGCTTTATTAAACATAATTTAAACTGCAACAACGTAAAAAGACATAATGCGAAAAACTCAAACAATTGGAGGAAAATAACTACGAAATACTTACAGTGCTATCGATAAGATGAAATCTTTGCCGAATACATGACGAAAACAAAGTAAAACAGGTGACCGATCACTACCCCAAACTTAACTCGTTGCTTGTCCTCAAGCAATGCATGAGACCAAATAAGATCACCCCAAAATTCTTTGCTACCACAATACAACCATTGTCTTTCGCAACCTGCTTTTCACCTTCTTGTCAAGCGTCCGGTTTCCCGATCCCAGCTGTCCGCTGCACTTCCATATCAAAATACTTTTTCACCTGCAAGCTTTTCACACTTCTCACCAATTCTCTCTGGGTTAAGGTGTTTTTCGCTCAAAATTCAGCATATGCAATACCAACTTTTAAATTTGAATAAATTTTACCTGCATCACACAATCAGATAACACACGCTGTATAGGTCTTAGAGTTGTAGCGGAGCTGAGGTGAGATACGGAGGGATAAAAAAAACAAAATATGAAAAGGGTACATAAAGAGGTTGTATGCTCAGGATTCGTGATGTCGTTGTTTCACCTATGTGCTTGCATTACTTTCACGGGTTTCTGTCGTTGTTTATTTACCTTTAACGAAGCGTAGGCAAGCGCTATCTTCTTTTCTCTTTCCCTTTTTTTTCTTTTTTTTTACCTTTTTTTTCTTCCTTTTTTTCCTTTTATATTAAGACATGATAGTGTCTTCTCACTTTTTCTGATATGCACAATTTTTCTCTCTTTTCTTTTTTTTCTTGCGCACTTGCCTTGCTAATTATAGACGCACAACCCCAAACTTAGAGTTAGCACCGGTTCAACAACTACAACACAAACACCGAGCAGAGTAGGGAGTGTTTGGTTATGGGTTACGGTGGTGGTTATCACAAACAAAAGGATGAGGGCTCAACAGGGGAAGCAACGGGTGAGAAATATGAAGGGATGGCTAGAACGACTTGAGGTTAAATCAAACAAAACACAAAAAATTTGCCTTAGTGTGTGTTCTCATGCAGTGTTTTGTAGCAGAACGTACGCAAATTCAAAGCGATAAAGTCATACCTGATTCACTCTCATGATAATGTGATATTTGGTCCATTGTGCACTCACCGTGTTGGGTAGAGCTTACAGGTTCCAAAGCACTTCTCATGTAATACCGCTTCTTTATCTGGTTTCGGTCAACCTTTCACTCTTGGTTCAGTGTCAGCAAGCTGCGTCCGACATTTGTTTTTGGTTATATCCATTTCTAGGGTGCCTAAGTAGCTAGTCTAGGTTTGAATCTTTCCTCCTCCAACTACTCGTTTATCATGTATCGGGTTGAACCTCATCTATCTGTAGCACAAATCAAAGTAAACGAGAAACAAAAAAAACAAATACCATGAAATACTAAAACAAAACTAAAACAATTAAAACTCCCCCACACTAGAACTAAACATTAACCTCAATGTTTTAGAACACATGGGAGAGGAACTCACAGTGCCTCATTGAGGAGGGGGAAACCGCAACATCAACTGCTGCATCATGCTGTGCATGTCATCCATTAGTGCCCCTTGGCGAGCTTGCTCTTCCGCTTGACGGGTTTGCTCAGCCCTTAAGGAACCAATTTCTCCACGCATCCACGACCAGTTGTCGGTAGCAGTAGATGAGCTTCCTGCGCCTGTATAACCTTGCTCCTCCTGAAGAGGAACAAACTGTTCGAACTCTAGGGCGTCTTCATCTGCCTGTTCACCTGCATCAAAATGGTCAGGATATTCGTCCTCAGGATGGACGGTATTATCGTAAATCCAATTATTTGGGTTAGTAATAGCGACTCTATCAGGAGCAGGGAGGGCAATAACTAACCTGTTACGACTCATAACAGCATGGTAACTCGGAGTGATAGAAATCATACCTTGTTGTTCTGGGGATGCCATATCGAGCCGATTCTTACCAGACACCGGTGTATCGCATAAATCAGCAGGGTCATAGCCAAAGTGGCGGGCTATTTGGGTAATCATGCCCCCCACCGAGATTTTGCCTTGCGTTGCCCTTCCTACTCTCCCCAAGTAATCCGCTGCAAAAGCGGCACCGCTGACCATCTCTTGGTTAACCATTGCATGCAGGAGAAATAACTCCCGTTACGTGGCAACACCAGTACTATCTCCTCTCCCAAACAAGGTGTATGCAAGGGCCTTCTGCACGTACCTGAAACAAGGATTCTGGATACAAGATGCTTTCACACCTTTGAAACATACTCAATAGTACCTGTAATTGCTGTCCAAAATGATTTAGCATCAAAAGTTTCCGGGACAGCACCCGGGCCGTAAAGTGGAAGATGGAGGATACCTCCCAGCTCTTCCACAATGAGCTCGTGGTCAGCATTAAACAAGCGAAATTTCATCGTACCGAAATAGTATTTCATAGTCCTGGTCCAGCGTTTTTCTAAGTGGAATTCGATTGTACTTAGAAACTCCAACGTGAGACGCTCAAATGTTGGTGCTTCTAACTGCATGAATTCTAACATGCCGGGACTATGAAACATACGGTCGACCTCAACATTTAGTCCTAATTCAGATAATGTAGTATTGCACATATACCTGGTGGGTGTGATTTTTCGCTTCACGTGACAGGCGTACCGCTTTTCATGTTCAGGGTTGTCAAAAGTTATATCATGCGCATTCGGCGTCCGACTCGCGCGCTTCCTGGGCCTTACGGCTTCGCTTTCAGTTTGCTTCCCTCAAATGATTCGTCTTGGAGGCATTTTCTTTGTCCCTGAAAATTTAGAGATAGCAAAAAAAAAAATCAAAAAAATTAAAGTGAGAGTTCGCGAAAAATATTACCGTAGAAGTGATGAGGAAGATGAGAGGAACAACTTTCGTGAAGGGAGGTAGGTGTTTTGAAGCACAAAAAGTGAGAATGTGGAAGCTTTTTGTGGAACTTGGATGAGTTTCAATGGAGGCACTAGGGTTCAAAGAGGGAGAAAGTGAAAATTCTGAAAGGGCAAGTGAGATAAAATGATTTAAAACGTGTGGCCCCACCAGAAGGAAGAAAGAAAATAAATAAAAAACTCACTCAGCAGGGCTGACACGGGCGGCCGTGTCAGCCTGCTGTGAAATGGAAAAAGGAAACATGTACTCTCAGGACCGCTGACACGGGACATGTCAGCCCTCTGTTTTACCACAAAAATGCAAGAAGGAGCGGCTTCCTGACACGGGCCGTGTCTGCTGACACGGGCGACCGTGTCAGACCTCTGATTTTCCAATTTTCTGCAATCTTCACCCGGTTTTCGACATCCTCCTTTCACTGGTGAGCTGCAAGCCAACAAAACCTATCAAGAAGAGAAAAAGAATGAAAACATTTGTATAAAATGCGTCGGTTGCCTTCCACGAAGCGCTTCGTTTTACGTCGCATGGCTCGACGGTCCTTCATCTTATCCTGTGAGATGAACGACTTCATTTCTATCCCTCTGCTGACCATCGTGGTAAGGTTTCAATCTCTGACCATTCACTTTTAAAATGTCCCTGTTTGCTTGATTTTTCAGTTCTATTGCTACGTGAGGAAACACCTTGTGTACAATAAACGGTCCCGACCATTTCGATTTAAGCTTTCGAGGAAAAAGTTTAAACCTGGAATTGTATAAGAGCACTAACTGTCCTTCCCAAAATTCTTTCTTTTGAATTCTCCGATCATGCCATTTTTTTGTTTGATCTTTGTAAATCTTGGCATTCTCATACGCCCGATTCCGGAATTTCTCTAACTCATGGAGTTGGAGGATTCTAGAATCTCCTACTTTGGTGAGGTCTAGATTGAGGGATTTTGATGCCCATAATGCCTTGTGTTCCAACTCTAGAGGCAGATGACAAGCTTTACCATAAACTAGTTGGTATGGTGACATACCGATGGGTGTTTTGTAAGCAGTACGGTACGCCCAAAGAGCGTCATCCAACTTTACTGCCCAATCCTTACGGGAGGCACGCATTGTCTTCTCTAAGATTTGTTTGAGTTTTCGATTCGACACCTCTACTTGCCCATTGGTTTGAGGATGGTAAGGGGTAGCTATTTTGTGCTTCACATTATACTTAAGGAGTAACCTTTCCATAAGATGATTCAGGAAGTGAGTTCCCTCATCACTTATAAGAGCCCTCGGTACTCCAAATCGAGAAAATATGTTCTCTTTCAAGAACCTGACCACTACCTTCGCATCATTAGTTGGTAGAGCCACTGCTTCTACCCACTTCGAAACATAGTCAACCGCCACCAGGATATAGTTTTTTCCAAAGGATGGTGGGAATGGCCCCATAAAGTCAATCCCCCAAACATCAAACAACTCTACTTCCAACATGGAATTTTGCGGCATCTGGTTTCTTTTAGAGATATTTCAGTCCGTTGACATTTGTCGCATTCCTTTACTACGTCTCGGGCATCCTTGAACAAGGACGACCAATACAACCCTGATTGGAGAACTTTGGCTATGGTGCGGTCACCACTTAAATGCCCTCCATAATCCGAATTATGACATGCTTCGAGCACATTCCTCTGCTCATCTTCAGGAACACATCTCCTAATAAATCCATCCAGGCTTCTTTTATACAAGAACCAGTCGTCCCACAAATAGAACCTGCAATCATGTAAAAACTTTTTCTTTTTGTTAGCATCAAAATCTTTAGGTATAATACCGCCAACCAGATAATTTGCGTAATCAGCGAACCAGGGGACACCGATAACAGCGAGGATGTGTTCGTCAGTAAACTCATCCTTTATTGGGTTATTATCCTTAGTCTCTTCAATTGGTGACATTCGAGATAAATGATCAACAATAGTGTTTTCACATCCTCTCTTGTCACAGATCTCCACATCAAACTCCTGGAGGAGTAGGATCCACCTTAAGAGCCTTGGCTTCGAATCCTGTTTAGTGAACAAATACTTTAAAGCAGCATGGTCAGTATACACAATAACTTTTGACCCCAACAGATATTGCCTGAATTTATAAAGGCATAAACCACCGCTAATAACTCTTTTTCGGTAGTTGCGTAATTCATCTGTGCGGGGTTTAACACATAACTAGCATAGTAAATAACACGCAATAATTTCTCTCTATGTTGTCCTAGCACAACCCCTACTGCAATGTCGCTCGCATCACACATGATCTCAAAAGGGAAAGACCAATCGGGGGCAATAACAATAAGTGTCGTCACTAATTTATTTTTCAAATTTTCAAATGCTTCGACACACTTTTCATCAAAATCAAATACCTTATCCTTAACCAAAAGAGTGGTTAGAGGTTTGGCTATTTTAGAGAAGTCTCTTATGAACCGGCGGTAGAAACCCGCATGGCCTAAGAAACTTCTTATACCTTTTTCGTTCAATGGGGGCGGAAGGTTTGATATAACTTCAACTTTGGCTTGGTCCACTTCGATTCCTTTGTGAGAAATTTTGTGACCCAAAACTATTCCTTCCTGTACCATGAAGCGGCACTTCTCCCAGTTGAGGATTAAGTTGCTTTCCTGACATCTTTGTAAAACAAGAGAAAGGTTAGTTAAACAGTTATCAAAAGACGAGCCAAATACCGAGAAATCATCCATGAAGACTTCCATATGTTTTTCCAACATATCAGCGAAAATGGAAGTCATGCATCTCTGAAACGTGGCTGGAGCATTACATAATCCAAATGGCATTCTTCTGTAAGCAAAAATACCATAAGGACATGTAAAATCCGTTTTCTCTTGATCTTCGGGTGCTACGGCAATTTGGTTGTAACCGGAGTAACCGTCGAGGAAACAATAATAATCATGACCAGCTAACCGTTCCAACATTTTATAAATGAATGGCAAAGTAAAATGGTCTTTCTTTGTAGCAAGATTCAACCTTCGATAATCAATACAGACCCGCCAACCTGTTACCGTTCTTGTCAGAATCAACTGGTTTTTGTCGTTCTTGATGACGGTTGTACCCCCTTTCTTTGGTACCATGTGGACCGGACTAACCCAAGAGCTTTTGGATATAGGATAGATAAGGCCTGCATCTAACAACTTCACAACCTCCTTTCTGACTACCTCTTTCATGGCAGAATTGAGTCTTCTTTGGGGTTGCACCACCGACTTATAATCACCTTCCATGAGAATTTTGTGCATACAAAACGTAGGGCTTATACCTTTTAAATCTTCAATCGCCCACCCAATAGCACTCTTATATCTTTTAAGAACAATGACTAACTTGTCTTCTTGGATCGTTTTAAGGTTGGAGCTTATAATGGCTGGGCATTTACCGTTAGTGTCTAGAAAAACATATTTAAGATTTTCCGGAAGTTGTTTCAACTTCGCCCCTTTTTTGTTTCTTCACTCCCTTCCACAATCTGAGGTTGTCTTAAATATTCCCACCGGTATGGTCAAGATCCTTTCAAAGGGGGTTGTGCTTCCATCATGGCCCACACTTCCACCTCTCTTTCATCCTCTGTTTCAGTTGGTTCAAAAATAGACATACTCAATACTTTTTCTAAAGGCAAGGAAGATACACATTCACAATTCTCATTGGTAACCACTTGGTCGAGCACTTCTATATTGCTGCTTGTGCAAAAATCGTTTTTGTGCTTCATGGTATTTCTCACATCAATCTTTAGCTCCTCATTATAAACCTTCAATGTCATCGTACCCCCCTCCATATCTATCAGTACTCTACCAGTCTCTAAAAATGGTCTTCCAAGTATCAGAGGAATATCTTCATCTTTCAGCATTTCTAGTATCACAAAATCCACAGGAAACACAAATTTGTAAATCTTTACAAAACATCTTCCACCACCCCAAATGGTCGCTTCACCGAGTGGTCTGCAAACTGAAGTGTCATTCTTGTAAACCCACATGCTCGATATGCACTAGAACGATGTATGATATGACGAATGTAGGATATGGTGAAAATGAGGGTGTGACGTGTGTGTGTGTGTGTGTGTCATTATATTCTTGCTGCTTTGCTTTCTATCTTATTCCCTCTTTAGGACACCAAAGTGTGAACATACATAACAATGAACCAGGGCATAAACAATGCGGGTGAGACCTGGAATTAAGATCTCAGGGGAGCTGTCGAAGATTCTCCTAGAGGTTCTATCAGATGCACTTTGCACATCCGACTATAATAATCAATACCCCCACAGCGCCGAGCATGCCTTCGAGTGAGCTGTCAGAGATGCTTTGTGTAACACCTCAATTTAAATTATATGGTTTGATTTGAGTTTTGGTGTGTTTATCAACCGACTATTTGTTTTATTTAATTTCAATATGGTGGGTAGAGTTATTGTAAAATTTGATTTAATTAAATGAATTAATAGAGAAAATAAAGAATAAATGACTTTGAGGAGGAAAAATAGAAATTTAATGGGAATTGGGGAGCTGGAGTGAATTATTGAAAAATTAAGGAAATTAGTAGAGTTATGAAAAGTAAAAATAAAATAAAATTTATTTAAATAGAAAAGGAAGATAATAGAAAAAGGACAGTATGTGAAATTGGTGATAAAAAAATCAAGAGATGAGAAAAAGACCTATCAGAGCAAGAGTGAGAAGAGGGAGACTCCATTGTCTAGTTTGGATCTCTTTTACGAATTCGACGTAAGGGGTGGTGGTGGTGGCGGGGGAACTGTTCGTGATAAAGGTGCTTAATATTGTAGGATATAGGAGGATCTTCACCCCCTTTCTTCTTCCCTTTGTCTCAGTGTCCTCCATTGTTGAGGTTTGTGTATTGCTTAAGGTATAAAACCTCTACAATTGGATTGATGTATTATTGATTTTATATGTCTTAATCATATTATGTGATGTTTTAGAATCTACTTGCATCGGTCCATACATATCTGAATACACCACCTCAAGTTGATTCTTGGTTCTACAACATGCATCCTTACTGAATTTACCCTTATGTTGCTTCTCTTGAATACATTCTTCAAAAAAAATTGTTGATTATGTTGGTTAATGGAAACCCTATTACTATTCGGTTCTTTTGCAAGTCTTTGAGATCTCAAAAATTGAGATGTCTCAAGACGATAATTCCATATCCACTATTCTCGACTTGCCGCTGTAGCAAGACATCTATACTCCATAACCTTCAACTAAACCTTGAAGGTTCTATTGGCAGTCATAGGAGCTTTTAAGACAAAAGTTCGTTTAGATCCATAACACGCAACCCCTTGTTTTCCATGTGAGTCTTGTAACCCTTCTCAAGAAATTGGTCAATATCTAGAAGGTTACATTTAATTCCTGAAATGTAAAATATATCATTGATCAAGGAATGTCCACCATCCCTTCTAATGCTCAAAACATCACCGGTCCCATCGGCCGCTAGAGTGGTGCCACCCGCAATTTTCACTTTGTTCTTCATGGCATGATTGATTTTGACAAACCAATCCTTCCTACCCATTATAAAAGTATAACACCCCGAGTCTAAATATCATTCCTCGATGCATTGAATTGAATCTTTCGTACTCATCATGGCATTTTCTTCTTCCTGTAATTGGTTACAAATTTTACGTAACCGATTACACATGCTTCTATAGCGTTTTCAAAACTATTGTTGCTTCTTTCCCGCAACTTATTGTTGCTGCATTGACCTTTGTGATCATGACCAAGAGTGTATTCTCCTATTCAAACTCTTTTGTTGCAACCTTGACTTCATTTCCTTGAGATTCCTTCTTGTTCCCATTGTACTCTTTTACAAAATGGTCGAACTTATGACATTTAAAGCATTGCTTATTGCTTTTGTCAAACCTCTTCCTTTCACCTCTAAAGTTACCCTGACCATCATTTTTGTTACTACTACTCTCACCTCTTTGACAAGTTGAATTCTTGGAACTTTGAGACTCTCTTCCACCAAAATTCTAAAAATGCCCTTTACTTTTCATGGGCCATTTTTCTTTCGATTTCTTGTCCTTCTCGTTAAAACGAGCTTGCAAAGCGATCTCCGTCTTTTTCTTATCATTATTTCTCTCTTCCATCCTTTGCTCATGAGCCTCAAGAGATCTTTGCAACTTCTCTTTTCTCATCGTAGCAAGATCCTTTGATTCCTCAATCGCTACAACTACGTTGTCAAATCTTGGCATTAAAGAACGCAAGATTTTCGCAACAACATACTGCTCTGTGACTATTTTTTCACAGGCCTTCACTTGATTCACTAACCAAGTGATTCTAGTTGTGAAATTATTTATCGTCTACTTTTTCTCCATTTGAATCAATTCAACTTGACGTTTGTAAGTTTGTAGCCTCACCACTTTTGTCTTGTCAGCCCCTGCGTATGCATTCTATAAGATTTCTCACACTTTCTTTGACGATTCACAATCACCAACTTTCTCAAAGTTGTCACCATCTACACACTGATGGATAAAAAACAACGCCTTGAAATCTTTCTTCTTCTCTTCTTATGTGTTGCTCGTTGTGCATCTGTTGCACCTTGGTCAAGAAGATTCACCCTGTTTTTTATCACTTCAAAAACATCTTGGTAGCCATATAACCCTTTCATTTGCTTACACAATTTGTTGTAATTCTTTCCATCAATGATGGGTAGGTTTGCATGGATTCTTTCATTGGAGACATAATTCATGTTGCATACTAAGTGTTTGTGGATCAGAACCAGGCTCTTGATTCCAAATGTTATAACTTAAAACCACAAGATTGATGAATAATGGAGAAATTAGAGTGTCAAGACGGAGAGAGAAATTAATTAAGAGTGAGATATTTTCGTTGTCATTCATTAACTATACCAATGATACCTTTAAAGTATTAATACAAGTGATTGGGATAGAAAACAACAAGTCAAATAACTGAAAAAACAGAATTCTCAAGTTTGTAACAGGTTACACTAAACCTGTAACTAGTTATAGCTGTTACAACAAATAAATTCAGGCAGTGATAATCGGTTATGTTAATCGATTACGTCCACGATAAATCTTCAATTTCATCAACTTATAAATAATTTGTGTCTAACTATTGGTTACACCCCACTTACAACACTTGAATTATATATAAAAAACTCTTAACAATAAACATTCTTATTAAAATATAAACAATCCCTAAACTAATCTTTTGGGGATTTTTTTTAAAGAACTAACTTATTTTTTCTAATTAACCACCTATCTAATTGCATTTCTATTTAATTTATATAATCATGCCAAAATAGGAACTCACCACTTATTCCAAAAGGTTGTTCCAAGTTTTCTTAAGTTCAATCTTGGTCTCTAATGTACTTCAAATTCACCGTTTTAGTTGTAAAATTCTAGAAACAACTCAAATGAGTTACAAACATATGAATGAGCACAAAAACAACAACTAAAATAATCCAATTCCTCCACACTCATAGGGTGTCTCGGTTAGGAAATTTTCTTATGCTTACCTCTTATAATCAAATTGCTCATACCCTTTGAGATTTGTTTGAATCCTTAGCTTAAGTTATGCTCCCAAAGAAAAATATAAAATTGCCCTCACCACTCATTCCCTACCAATTAATTCCATTTAACTCCAAAATTTCTAATTTTACCAATTCTCATAATTTAACTAATAATACTACTATTAAATTTTTCAAAAATCCTAATTTTACCAATTATCATAATTTAACTAATAATACTATTATTAATCAAATTTGAAGTGTTACGAAAAAAAAAATTTAGGTCAATACTTTTTTTTATAGAAAAACAAATAAACTTTTATGTCTAAATTAAAATTTTCGTTTTTAATATGGTTTGTAAACCATAAAAATATAATAAGTAGTCTTTAAATCATAATATTATATAACTCATCGAGTTAGACCCTGATAACAGGCTCATACGAAAAAAGAGTCAGCCCAAATGGATGCAAGATTTTATAACAAAATAATTAATATGGTGTTTTAGTTTGTGGGCTGACCCAAATGAATTGTTCCTTGAGATTTTGTTTTTCTTGTATTTAAACTCTGTTATGTCTAGTTGAAAGGGTATGAATGAAAATAAGTATTTTCTATTATCTTCTTCTTCTTGTTTTTGAGTACTCATTTTAGTAACCCTAGATCTTAGAATCATAGTTGTGGAACTCTTCTTATCAAATTGGTGCTTTCATCCTTTGAATTCATGGCCCCCCCACCCAACCCTAGAGACATTATTGAAGAGGCTATCCAAACAGCCCATGTTCATCTAGATAATGTAATGAACCAAACCCATCAGCAAATGGGTGAGCATTTTGACAAAACCACAACATATCTAAAGTTGATTCAAACTTGGATGGATAATGAAAAAGAAATTTCAGACTCTAGATATGAAAATATCATGGGGACGCTCAATAAATTAGCTACCTAAAAGGAACAACATCAAAAGACTCCTGCCCCCATTTCAGCAGCTTCTTCATCAGGTATTACTTATGTTCCTCACCCATTTTCCCCACCTGCTACGAATATCATTTCCCCTCACCTACAGCCACCTTTTTCCCCATTATTACACTCAGGTTCAGGGTCACTTACCAACATACCTCACCAACCAACCTTGACCACCGCCCCTATACGACCAATACAACCCCAACTACCTAGATTTTTTTCTTCACCGTACCTTAACCAACCTACCACCTTACCATTCACATAGAATTATAATCTTCCTATGTTTCAACATATTCCCGTTTCCCAACTACACTCAACCGCACCACTTCCACCCTTTCGCACCCCTAAACTTGTACTGCCCATGTTCGATGGTTCTAATATGTTAGAATGGTTATTCCAAGCCGACCAATTCTTTGATTTTTACCTACTTCCCCCTGAAAATAGACTTGCTATGATGTCCTTTTATATGAAAGGTGAAGCCTTATGTTGGTTCAAATGGATGTATCAAAGTCACCTATTAACTGATTGGTCCGTTTTCACCAGAGCGTTAGAATTACTTTTGGACCATCCACATATGCTAATCATCAAGCAGAACTGTTTAAGTTAAAACATACATGTTCAGTTGTGGAATATCAAGCAACTTTTGAAAAATTAGGTACTCAAGTGGTCGGATTATCCCAAGATGCTATCCTAAATTGTTTCATTTCTGAGTTAGCACCTGAGATTCAAAACGAAATTGAAATACTCAAACCTGTCTCTATTTCTCAGGCGATAGGCCTAGCAAAGATGATTGAATCAAAAATTAAAGATTCAAAACCGAAATACCACAAAACGTTTCCACCTTCCTTAACTAAACCCAACCCAACATTGCCATCCCAAGCCCCAAACAACCCTGCTCCTAAAATCCCAATACCTACTCAAACACTAAAACTCCCTATTCGACGATTGTCAAATGCTCAACTTCAAGAGTGTCGTGCATATGGTTTATGTTTTAACTGTGATGAGAAGTTTATCCCTAGTCATAAATGTTCATCAAGTAAATTCCTATTGTTAATGGTGGACGAGGATGATACTACTCCAAAGGACTCAGCTGAACCTAACGGCACCAGTTTTCCAACCAAGGAACTCGAAGACACCTATTTCCAACTGTCTCCCCAAGCTGTGAGTGGCCAATTCTCCCCCAAAACACTGAAATTTAAGGGCCTGCTACACGGTCTCACTGTGACAGTTCTGATTGACACCGGCAGTACCCACAACATTCTCCAACCACGTATTGCCCAGCATTTAAGACTACCCACCAAACATATCCCCAACTTCTCTATCATGGTTAGAAATGGTTCAAAGTTATCATGCTCAGGACTCTGTCCACAAGTCCCTATAATCTTACAAAACCATATCTTCACTATTCTATTCCATTTAATACTTATTGAAGGTGCAGATGCAGTCCTCGGAATGGAATGGTTGCGAACACTCGGGCCCCTCCTAGATGATTTCTCTATCCCAAAAATTTCTTTCACTTACCAAACAAATGAAATTACCATCACCGGGGACCCCAAATCCCTCCCCTTACGCACTTCTTACAACCATATTTTTCATTTACTACAAACAAACTCCATTGCTTCTATCCACCTCCTACTGTACCAACCACCACCGGATCCCATTTTAAACACTTCTGAAAATCAACCCCACCCCATTAACACTTTACCTAAACCACTACCTAAATAAATCAAAACCATCCTACAATCATTCACAACCATTTTCAAATAGCCGCATGGCCTGCCTCCCCCAAGACCTCATGACCACCACATACCCATTCTCCCAAACAGTTCCCCATCAACGCAAAGCCTTATAGGTACCCTCATTCTCAAAAAGACACCATGACCACGATCATTCAGGACATGTTACGTGAGGGATAATTAAACCTAGTAATAGCCCTTATTCCTCTCCCGTCCTTCTAGTCCGAAAAAAAGATGGCTCGTGGCGATTCTGCATAGACTATCACACTTTAAATGCAGTTACAGTTTGGGACCGTTTTCCAATTCCAACAATTAATGAACTTTTTGATGAATTGGGTTCTGCAACTATCTTTTCTAAGATCGATTTACGATCAGGTTACCACCAGATAAGGGTTACACCAAATGATACTCACAAAACAACATTTAGAACATTTGATGGTCACTACGAGTTTTTGGTTATGCCTTTTGGCTTGACAAATGCTCCTAGTTTGTTTCAATCTGCTATGAACAATTTGCTCCATCCATATCTACGTCGGTTCGTTTTAGTATTCTTTGATGACATTTTGATTTATAGTTCTAGTCTTTCTGACCAGGATCTTCACTTACAATTAATTTTAGAGTTACTATTGTCTAACTTGTTTTATGCAAAGCTTTCCGAATGTATTTTTGTTTTCCCAAGTGTTGATTATTTAGGTCATATCATATCAAGTGAAGTCATCACCCCAGATCCAGAAAAGATTCAGGTTATACTTGATTGGCCTAGGCCACGTTCACTCATGACTCTCAGGGGTTTTTTAGGCCTCACCGGTTTTTATCGATGATTTGTTCGTCATTACGCATCTCTCGCTGCTCCTCTCACCAATTTATTACATTCTAATAAGTTAGTTTGGAATACATCAGCAGAGTCAGCTTTTACAACAGTAAAACAACAAATGACAAAAACTCATGCCCTATGTCTTCCTGATTTCTCTAAGATCTTTGTCATGGAAACAGATGCTTCTGCAATTGCTATTGGAGTTGTTCTCTCTCAGCAAGGCCACCTTTTGGCTTTCTTCAGCAAAAAGTTGTGCAATAGACTTCAGGCTTCCTCTATCTACGTTCGTGAAATGTATGCCATTACAGAAGCCGTTAAAAAATGGCGCCAATATTTGATAGGCAGACATTTCCATATTTACACTGATCAAAAAAGTTTGAAAAACTTGTTAGTTCAAATGATTCAAACACCTGGACAACAAAAATGGGCTGCAAAGTTGCAAGGGTTTCATTTTTAGATTTTTTACAAACCTGGAAAATCTAACCAAGTTGTAGACGCTTTAAGTCGAATTCACACTGATGATGTTGCCATGCTTTTCTTCATTTCCTCCTCTATCCTTCAACTAATTTCCCAGCTCAAACAGTACTACCAAAACCAAACCGAAGGACAAGACCTAGTCAAGAAGGTGTTATCTGAGAACAAACAACAAGTTTTTTTCTACATCAAAGATAATCTATTGTACTACAAGGACAAAATTTACATACCTCCCATTGATAACTTGAGACAGAGCATCTTGACGGAATACCACTTCACACCCATTGCTGGCCACTCGGGACTCCAACCGACCCTTGCTAGGGTCTCTAGCGCTTTTCTCTGGCCTAGCATTTACAGAGACACGAAAGAGTTTGTTAAAACTTGTTCGGTGTGTCAAACAAAAAAGTACAGTGCCAAGAAGAAACAAGGCCTTATTCAACACTACTAGTACCAAATCAAGTTTGGGAAGATTTAACTATAGATTTTATCACACACTTACCGGTTTCGTTTGGCCATACTGTCATCTGGGTAATTTGTGACCGGCTCAACAAGTTTTGCCACTTCATTGGACTCCCCACAAAATTCACAGCCAAGGACCTGGCCTTACATTTCTCGGTCAAGATCTGTCGGCTTCATAGGATCTCACACACAATTATTTTCGACCGTGACCCCATATTCCTCAGCACTTTTTGGAAGGAGTTGTTTCATGCCTAGTGTACCACTTTGAAATACAACACCGCCTACCACCCTGAAACAGACGGTCAAACTGAAGTTGTTAATCGCTGTTTAGAAACATATCTACATTGCTTCACAAGTGAGCAACTAAAAAAATGGTTTGAATACTTACACTTAGCAGAGTTTTGGCATAATACTGCTCTCCACAATTCCATCAACATGTCCCCTTTCGAAGCCCTCTATGGTCGACCTCCACCTTCATTTCACCATTACGACCCAGGATCCTCATCCCTTGAAGTTGTTGATGTTTCCTACAAAACAGAGATGAAGTTCTTAGAATTTTTAAAAGAAATCTAGAGCGTAGCAGAAATTATATGGAAACTCAAAGTAACAAAAAGCGACAAAACATAACCTTCGTCGAAGGTGATTTGGTTTTGCTTCGTCTACAACTGTATCGCCAAAGCTCCGTGCAAAAACGTGTCTCGAACATACTTTCAAAGCATTTTTTGGACCCTTCAAAGTACTTCGACGGATCGGAAACATAGCCTATCACGTGGACCTTCTTGACTTATCCAGGATCCACCCTGTTTTCCATGTCTCGCAACTTCGCGCTTTGCATGGTACGGATCTGGCTCTGCATTTCCAACTAATTCCAACTGATTTTGAGACCACCAATAATGAAGATCCACCACATGTAACACGACTTGAGGAGACTCAGACCCACAGCAACCAAACTCAGGTTCGTAGACCTGAATCACACACTGAAGCAGTGTTGCATGCAAAAAATACGAATGTATATGGAAAAGAAGTCTTTGAAAAAGAAGAAAAAAGAGGGTTGAAGAATATAGAGGAAGCAACAAGTGACAAGAAAAGTGAAGTTATAACGTACAGAGAATCTCTTAAAGCAAATACCAATTTTCAAAGTGATAAAGCCATCAATGCTATGACTAACTCTGCAGCTTCACGTGTTTCTAATAGCATAAATTCATTTCCCAACACTGCTTTTCCTGACCTCGAGCTACACCATCTGCCAAATGTCCCCATCTCTTCATGCATGCGGCCAGCTGTATCCCACTTCCCTTTAGTGGACAATGTGCTGGCACCTGTTCCCACTTTCCACGACTTTTCCCCTTCTCCTTCAGCTCCAGCACCGAGTCAACCTTCTGGGCCAATTAAATAGGCCAACTTTTTTACCACACCTCCCAACAGTTCTGTCAAACCCAACCTTGAGGACAAGGTTGTCATTGGGCCGGATAGTAGTGATAACAGGCCCATACGAAAAAGGAGTCAGCCCAAATGGATGCAAGATTTTATAACAAAATAATTAATATGGTGTTTTAGTTTGTGGGCTGGCGCAAATGAGTTGTTCCTTGAGATTTGATTTTTCTTATATTTAAACTCTATTTTGTCTAGTTGAAAGGGTATGAATGAAAACAAGTATTTTCTATTATCTTCTTCTTCTTATTTTTGAGTACTCGTTTTAGTAACCCTAGATCTTAGAATCATAGTTGTGGAACTCTTCTTATCAGACCCTTAATTGGATTAAAAATTGGAGATCAAATGAAAATTTTAAAAAATAGAAATAGTTTCTAAACTATTTATTATATTTAGAAATTTGATGGACCAAACTAAATATAAAATAATAGTTTAAAAACATAATTGATGATTTATTCTTTGAAAAATTAAAGCATATTTCTTAGAAACATATCTTGGAGAGTCAAGATTACTTAACAATTTGGTGTATCTAGTTTTCAAAGGAATTGTGTATTTAAATTGACTTGTTGGGGTAGGTTGAAAATATACATGTTAAAGAAGTTCTGCATTATTTAGTTTTGTGAATGAAGAGAGATTCCAAGACTATATATAGGATACAAGTTCTTTCAAATTCCACATCAGTTAGTTTTGTGGAGGAAGTGAGAGTCCAATGCTATATATAGGATTCAAGTTTTTCATTCCAAGATGTATCAATCAAAAACACTTTAAGCTTTTATTTGACTTTTGTTGTTCTCTTATACTCTTGTTTTATAGTGTTGTGAGATGTATTTAAATATTAGTTTTGGAGGGTATGGGTGTACTGGGGGCCTGGGTTAGTTGAGGGTATATTATGTGTTGTAAAAATTTTTACATAGTGTTATTTTCTAGTTGTCTTATTGACAACGACCATGGTTTTTCTCCGATTTTGGAGTTTTCACGTTATGTTCTTGTGTTGTAATTGTGTTCCTATTTTTTTTCTATGCTTTGTTTTTTTCCCAACAAGTGGTATCAAAGTCTGGTTTGGTGGGATATAAATTTTCTAGTATGCTCTGTGGTTGCAGTTTTAACTGATCTTTCACATTAGAAAAGAAATTTTATACTCAGTGTTGGTTGGGAAAATTTTGTTTTGCTGCAAGGAAGGTTTTGGTTGAAATGTCAAGTTTTTCAAGTGCGGTGAAGATTGACTTAGAGAAATTCGATGGAATAATTAATTTTCCTTGTGGAAAATTCAAGTCAAAGATGTTTTTATACAATTAGGATTACAAAAGGCATTGAAAGGAAACATTTTCAACATGGACAACGAGAAGTGGGAGGAATTAGATTTGAGAGCTTCGAGTACAATTTGTATGTCTTTGCCTAAGAATATTATTGCGAATGTTCTTGGTACGTCGTCAGCCAAAGAGCTTTGGGAGAAACTTGAAGGCCTATATCAAGGAAAGGGTATATCAAATTGTTTATTATTGAAGGAGCAGTTTTATAGCTTGCGTATGGATGAGCATGCAAAAGTATCTGATCATCTAAGTGTTCTAAATGGTATTGTTTCTAAATTAGAAACTATTGGAGTCAAGGTTGATGATGAAGATAAAGCTTTGAGACTCGTATGGTCTCTTCCATCTTCCTATGAGCATATTAAACCTGTTTTAATATATGGGAATGAAACTTTGAGCTTTGAAGAAGTTTCTAGTAAGACTATTTCTGAAGAAAGAAGATTGAAGGGTCGGGAGAATACTTCATCAAACTCAGTGTTGGTTGCTAGAGGAAGGTCTTATGTGAAGAAAAACAATGAAACGGGTATGAGATGTTGGAAATGTGGAAAGCTTGGACATATAAAGTATAAGTGTCTGATGGGGCTGCGTCAGAGAAGGGTTATGAGTCAAATTCTAGCAATGTCTCTCTCGCTGTGAGAGAAGATGATCTTCTCTGAAAATTGAGAAGTGTGTCCTCATGACATTTCTGCTGTCATGGAAAAGGACGAGTTATTACTAGCGGTAGCGTATTAACACATGGACATTAATGCAAAGTGTGTTGTGAGATTATGTCGATGGTTGATGAGCTTCCTACCAACAAGGAAGTTGCACCATAAAGTTTCAACCTAGTTTTCAATATGTGAAAATTCTTGAAGCGATTTACCTTCAAGTGAAGTATACTCTTTTTTAGGTGGAGTATGATAGTTTTTGAAAACTATGATTGTCGGTGAAGACAGTATGAAATTCTTAGAGTGGTGTAGCTTCAAGTGACTATACTCTTTATGATGGAGTATGATTGTCAGTGAAGACAATGAAAGCTTATGTATTATTTTCAATCAAGGTGGAGATTATTGGGGTTGGTTGAAAATATACATGTTAAGGAAGTCTCACATCGCTTAGTTTTGTGAATGAAGAGAGAGTCCAAGACTATATATAGGATACAAGTTCTTTCAAGTCCCACATCTCTTAGTTTTATGGAGGAAGTGAGAGTCCAATGTTATATATAGGATTCAAGTTTTTCATTCCAAGATGTACCAGTCAAAAGCACTTTAAGCTTTTATTTGACTTTCTTTGTTCTCTTATACTCATGTTTTATAGTGTTGTGAGATGTAGTTAAATATTAGTTTTGGAGGGTGTGGGTGTACTGGGGGCCTGAGTTAGTTAAGGGTATATTATGTATTGTAATAATTTTCACATAGATTATTTGGTTGTCTATTGACAACGACTGTGGTTTTTTCTCTGGTTTTGAAGTTTTCACGTTATGTTCTTGTGTTCCTCTTTTTTCTCTATACTTTGTTTTTTCCTAACAGGACTTAGGTAGAAGGTTAAGTTTACGAGTATAAGTGACATATGTTATATAAATTTTATAACTGTGTCCTAGAAAATAAGTTTTTAAAATTTGGATTGGTCATCTACCCGATCAAATTATTGGATCATTGAATTATTGGTTAGATCAATGAATTACTTATTGCATTGTATAACTTCTAATTTAATTTATAAAAATAAAAAAATTCATAAAAAAATTCTTGAGATGATTTCATAACTATAAAATCTAAGTAAAAAAAATTCTTGACAAATGAACCAAATGGATCACATCAGTTATTGTTGGGACAATTGCAATTGCAAACATGGTTCAATGGCCTTACCAGACCACTCTACCTTCCAATTCACGGTCTAACCGATCTGATCGGTTGAAACGGTCTGAATTTTAAAACACTGCTAGAAAATCACTATAGTTAAAATTAAATTTCCATGATAAAGTATTTTTAGTTAATATATTGTATATCGAAGTGAATTTGATAAAAATATATAGGAATCGGTAAGTATAAAGCAACAAAGACAAATATCAATATATAAACTTTATTTCATGCACTAAATTATTTTTCTAAATTATTTTTATTTATTTATTTGAAAATCAAGCAATAATGTTCTATATCTAGCTAGAAGCGGGAGATTTGGATGGTGAAGTTGCAGTTGCAGTACTACAACCCTGACCGGAGGAGGATGGAAAGTTGAGGTCGATATTCATCATATTATTCATCCCATTTGTTGATCTTCTATCATTAAACAACTGAGGCATATCTTTTTCATTTGTCACCAAAGAAACTCTTTCAGATTCAGAGTTTTCAAAGGAAGCAACCAATAACACCACCGAGCCCAAAGCCTTCAGAGGGGGAATCACAATCCCTCCAACCACTTGTCTTGTAGTTCCTGACAAGTTAATCATCAACCCTCCAGCATCCCCTGACATTGTCTGTGAGTGAATTGTTCCAGATATTGAAATAATCTGGAACCTTCCTTGGAGAGTTACAACTTTTCCTGTGGATTGACGAAGAGTTACTTTTTCCACCGCTCCTTTTCCACTGAGGATGAATATTCCCTTTCCCCGGTGATGAACGTAACCAAAGAGACTACTTACTACGTCAGATCCACTAGTGATCTCAAGCTTATGAGAATAAAGTACATTGTCACGTGTTTCAGTGATAGATGTCTTGACTTTGTTCTTGGATCCAAGTGGACGACCACAAGGACGACGAACGCTTTTTGAGGATGATGGGTGATTGTTTATTTTTGTTATGGTATTAGTGTCTAGTGTTTGATGTTGCACTTGTGGTGCCATGGATAGGTGAAGCTCTTGGATTCTCTCAGTATTTTGGTCAGACATGATCTCTTTTCTTTTTCTACTCAAATTAATCTGTTTGTCTTGCCTTGACCTCCCCTTTTTATTAGTGATGGTGAAGGATCTAGAATTATTATTTTATTTATATTTTGACTTAACTTATAAAAAACTATAATGAATTTTGATGATGAAATTGGAGAATGAAAAATCACACCTCAATAAATTAATATATAATACTAAAGAAAAGTGTTTATATTGACTTATTTATTTATTTATATTTTTTTTACCATCCATAGACTCACGCGCTTACCTCAAATCCACCAACGTTATCTTCAACTTTATCTTTCCGTATTATATTTAATTATTTTTTTGACTTTTTTCAATTCATCTCTGCATTCGTTCATTGTATATACAAAATTAATTGTTCGGTCAAAATAATAATAATAATAATTGGATTCACTTAATTAATAGTATATATTAAGTTATTAAAATAAAATGTATGAAATTGTTGGTAATTGATCGACAAATTAGCAAGTATGCTAATCTGTCAAAATAGTAATACTGATTGTTACTAGAATATCAATCTCGAGGACTACGTTATATTTTAGAGTCTGTATTTTAATTCAGTTGAACAAAAAGGTATTTGGGGATTTGGAAATTTGTTTTTTTGCAAAGATTAAAATCAAGATAAATCTAATAGAGTATAAAATAATAAGAGAGGAGTGTGATGGGAATGAGGATTTGAAATTGAACTCGTTTGATATCTTAAATTAACCTTTATCCCTACAAATTACTGGCTCTTAATGGAATTTATTCCAAACTCCTTAGTGAATAAACTTTTGACTATTCAAATTAATTCCTATGGTCATAGTTGTAGCTTATGGGTTATAAGATAGTGTTATAACAAACTCGGTCGAAGTTAAAGATGTGCATGACGTAGTCGAAGTCTGTTCTTGCATGCAGAATTATGTGAGCTTGTTGTTTAAGTTAATATGTTGAATTGAGCCAATTGTTTAAGTTAGCTTAGTAGTCTATAAGTAGATTGTATCTCTCAGGTTATTGATTGGGAGTTTTTATTATTGGTATTAACTTGTAATATTTGAATCCTAATAGAGAAAGTGAATAGTAAAACAGTTACAACCAAGTCTAATTCTTTTTCTTCCTTCTTCCCTCTCTTTCGTAAAACCTAGTAGGGTTTCTTATGTTTGTTCAATAAACTCAATCTTTCTCATAATTTTATTTATTCTTGACGACACCGATTCACAACAAACTGGTGCGATGACCGTGAAGGAGAATATGTCATCAAAAAAGTATGAGGTTGAGAAATTCACCGAAGTGAATGATTTTAGTTTGTGGTGCTTAAAGATGCAAGCCTTACTGGTTCAACAGGGTTTGTTAGAAGCATTAAAAGGATCAGAAAAGATGGATGTTTCCCTAACAGAAAAAGAGAAGACGATGATGATCGAGAAAGCCCACATCGCCATCATATTGAGCCCCGGTGATAAGGTTTTGCGGCAAGTTTCAAAGGAGAAAACTACAACTTGTGTCTGGACGAAACTCGAAGGTTTGTACATGACTAAATAATATGTCAACCGTCTCTATCTGAAGCAATCATTGTATTTATTCAAGATGACTGAAGATAAAGTCTTGGCTGGGCACCTAGATATTATCATACCCCAAGTTTGTCCTACCCTTTCATGCAAATCTCCTGGCTTATGCTTTTCATTTTCCTCATCTGCATCACTCCATTAGATCATTTTCATATAATGCATTCATTCTCCGTAATATCATTGGTTCAAAGGATCAGTGGTAATAGATTAACTAGGGTTTCACATAATATGCAAGTTTGTTTTTATTGAGGATATCATGGATCACAAATTAGGGTTTATTCCCTATACTTGGCTTCACCAATTGGTTTTAGGATTTTGCATAACTATAATCATCATGTGATTCATCCCTCGTCATTAGGGTTTCATTTGATTTTCATCACCAATTCAAGGTTGGGGTTCATGCCTATTTATGGTGCAAGATGTTTGTTTTAGAATTTCATGCAAGGGTTTGATGTAAACATGATGTAAAGGATCATTGATTGAGCTTAAAGCATGTGAATAAGAGCTTTTAACTTTGATCAAAGGCAACCTTGGATAGTTGAATTTTTTACCAAAGTCATATATGAGTTTTGTGGGTTTACATCTTAACTTGTGTCAGGGATTCAAGTTGTAGTGGGAAAATAAATATTTCAATTGAAGCAAATGGAGGGGTTATAACATCAGTTGAGCAAAAGACCTTTTCATAAATGTTAGAGCTTCAACCTTTGAAGCTCTAATCAGTTGAGCAAAAGACCTTTTCTCCCTCAATCTTCATTGTATCACAACATATAATAACACACAGTAAATCATAACAAACTGAAGCACATCAGAGAAGAAGTGAAGATAAAGAAGAGAATGTTGTACCCCAAAATGTGCCCTCTTATTTATTATCCTAGTTGATTTTTCTTCTCATTCACGTGCATCTCCATTAGGTCATGACATTAATCATGCATTGCATTGAGTTCTTAAGGCATGGGATCACAACTTATTTATTACGGTTCAGGGGTTTCTTTACTTGAGAGAGTGTTTCAGTAGCATTCATAACTAAACTCATAGTCATCAGAGGCTTAAAGTATTTATTTTGCTCAACAAATGGTTTGATTACTTTAGAATCAAGAACAGAGAGCACGAAGTTCATATGATTTGTTCCAAATAAGTTATCTATCATATTCCGAGCATCATTCAAGTGTCATACCAAAAGTTGAGGTTTAGACGCAGAGTCGTGCTCATAATAGGTTGCAACAGGGCAGTTTTCTCATTTTTGCACTAATGTAACTGGTTACCTAAAAGCCTGTAACCGGTTACACCCCATTCCAAAAGGTGCTATTTTTGAATTTTTGAAGCATGTAACCGGTTACCATGATTGGTGTAACCGGTTACATCAGGTGATTTGGCCAAAAACAACAGGTTTTCAACACTGTAGCAGTTTGTAACTCATTTCAATTGCTTGGTTCAATTCTACACCAGTGGAAGGATCTAGAGCATTGAAAATTCTAACTAACTCTACCATAATTCAAACCTCATTCCATAACTAAATCCAAGTTACATTTCCAAACCCAAATCCAAACCTCTTTGAACTCCAAGCCTAATTGTTATTTAAGAAAACTTGCTCCATTCCACAAGAGGACTTGGATCATTTTCTGCATTTTTCTGAATTCACTCTCAATTCTCTCTCACCTTGTGCAGAATTTTTCACTCACACTCTCCATTTTCATCTTCCCCGACCATACAAAAGTTCTATCATTAGAGTTAACAACCTTTTCATTGAAGTTGTTAATCCACGAGCTAAACTTTCATCACATTGCTTTTCCATTGATCAATTCTGCATTAGAATTTAATTTGGATCTAGATCTGGTTTTGAAAGTGATTACTTGAAGAGTTTTTTAGGCAAGTTCATCTTATTGAATTATTCTTCAAGTTTCTTGCTAGGAATTCATTGGATATCTAGTTTTCTTAGATCAATCCACCATTTTCTGTTTGCAACAATTACTAAAGCAAATCTCAACTTTGTAGGTTGGTAATTCTTAGATCTAACTCTGTTTTAGCTTAATTCACACTTTTACAATGTAGT
Organism: Lathyrus sativus; assembly: GCA_963859935.3. Taxonomy (NCBI): domain Eukaryota; kingdom Viridiplantae; phylum Streptophyta; class Magnoliopsida; order Fabales; family Fabaceae; genus Lathyrus; species Lathyrus sativus. Next base: position 570,324,636 of record OZ012740.1, on the reverse strand, counting down.
CTCTTGTGATTTAAGTGTTAATTAATCCATTGATTCAAATGCTTTATGATGTTGATGTTTAATTGATTCAATTGGTGTTTATTTGCTCATAATTATTGTGAATTTCGTGTACAATTGCATGCCCTAACATCTAGTGTTTAGATCAAATAAGTTGTTCTGGAAAGTGTTTTTTCTAAATTTTGTTTCTGCTGTTTTTTCAGGTATATCCGGTTACACCCTCTGTTGTGCATCCTGGAAGTGCTTTTGTTCAGAGACATATTCTTCATATTCTTTCCATTGAATATTTTCCCAACGTCAATGTCAACTTCCTTGGTCAAACCTACCTCTATTATAGTTTGAACCAACTTGTTTTCAAAGAGCACATATGAAATAAGTCTTCCTAGAGGAATCCACTTTCTAGGTTTTAGACTTCCATTTCTGGTTTCCTTGACCATCTCCCTTAAATACTTAAATAGAATATAGGTAAGTTCATCTTGGTGCTAGAAGACATGTAGAATAATGTATACTTTTGATATGTGTTGATGTAATACAAAGAGTTGGTTGAAGGTCTATGGTGCACACATCCCAGAAGAATCTTGAACCATATTTTAAGATGGTTGTGCATATTCTGGGTGTTTGAAGAGTTATTTCCATATTAAAATATCACGGGAGCTATTTCTTCCAGATTAGCCTTTTTAGTTGGCACATCAAAGCACCTTTTTCTATATCCATCATGTAACACCCTAAACGCTGCATACAAATTAATATGGAATTTAATTAAACAAAATGCAACCATTTCAGGGTGTCACACACAATCAAACATATCCTGCTTTGTAACACGGGTTATAACATGACAATTTAGAACCTATCATCGCATGATCACCTTCACTTAGGGTATCATCGCATTGGAATCATTATTAACTTAAATAAACACAACATTGCAAACCATGACATTTAGTCTCATAAACTTCAACTTTCACAATACAACAAAAGGAGTTGTATTATTCAACTCACCACAACTTTGAGATCTCAACAAAACATAAATAGTAACTTCAACAAAATAAAACAAGTAAAAGCAAACGTTTCCAGCACGACGTTACATGATCAGAGCAAGACCATACTAATAAAATGACTAACTAATGGAAGCCACTCCAAGAGCTATCTTCCATTTACTTTAACAATGCTACTCCTGAGTATCTATAAGTTGTTCATGGTGGACAACATAAAGTAAAGGGGTGAGAATTCACTTCAATAATCAACAGTGAAAATAAGAACCAGTAGATTATCACATAGCAACAACATTCACATTACTCAATCAACGCCAACATATTAAGTATTCCCACCCAACAACATATCAACAACAATCAATACAAATGCAACATTTGTATTAATTGTAGAATAAAGATTCAAAAGCCTATATTGTTTTGATGAAGACAACTCATATCATCTTAGCTCTCAAGATACTATACACCCATGCAGGTATATACACTGAAGATAAAATCTGAAGCATCTCTATTTTGAACACTTCACAAAAAGAAAGAGGTGCAAGCATATCAACAAGAATAAATTATCAAGATCAAGGAAAAGTCGCATATGTCAATTTGGATCACATCTATCAAGTTTCAAGTGGTGTTGAAGATTCAAGACACGGTATAACATTGTTTACTTAGAATTATGTATGCAAGTGTTCTTTAATCTTACCTCACTACACCACTAACACAAACCATTTTAAAACTCTTTTAAAATACTCTTGATTTTTTAAATTAAGTACTTTTACAAAAACCTTTAGTGTTAAACGATTAACGCATGGGGTTAACCGGTTAACACACATCAAATTTCAGTATTTTTGGGATTTCTAACAGTGTTAACCGATTAACCATATAGGTTAACCGATTAACACATGAAAAATTTGAATATTTTGAATGTTGTAAAGGTGTTAACCGATTAACCTATATGGTTAACCGATTAACAATGTAACAGCAAGCAAAACTAGCAATTGTTCATGGAGAATTGCATTGCTCTATGATCTTCTTACTGGCTATTTTTGATGTTCCAAAAACACACCTTTTTGGAAAGGTTTTTGATCAGTATAAATTGATTTCTTTTTCAAAATCAAAATCACCTTCAAGAAAAAAATTTCAAAAATTACTCTTTGTCTTCAACCTTTTGAATTTTCATAAAAGTGTTCAATCAATTTTGAAAGAAGCCATTGAAATACACTTTCACATTTTCACAGCTTGCTTTCACATAAAGAACACTTGTATAATTTCTGAGTAATCTTTGTTTCAAGAAGAAGATCAATATTTCATCTTGATATACATCCAAATTGTTACTTATATACAATTCATATTGACTACAACTTATTCTTAGAATTATAAAAGATAAGTTTGTAGGGTTGTCCTTGTGATCCGGATTATGGATACAAGAGGTTCTTGTGTGAGATATTCATTCTCGGTAGGACTTAAAAATTGTGTAAATTTAAGAAGGGTGTTCTTGGTTGTTAGGATTGTCTTGTGTAGAAATCTAACAATGATAGTAAAATAGTCTTTCATGTTGAAAGGAGAGTGGAGTACTCTCGAACTGTAAGGGAAACCACTATAAATCGATGTGTCCTTTACCTTCTGCATTTTACTGCCTTTCATCATCTAGAAGAACTTAATCAAGTAAAATCCAAGAATCATCAAAAACCAGAAAAAGTGTTTAAGAACCTAATTCACCCCCCTCTTAGGCATACATATAACTTAAAATTGGCATCAGAGCAGGTTAAGGTAACCTGTTCCTATCGATCCAGAATGGCTTCCGCTAGCACCAACCCGGTTTTCAATGACGGTGGAAGTAGTAACAAACCCCCACTGTTTTCTGGAGAATATTTTGATTTTTAGAAAATTCGCATGAATGCACGTCTAGAAGCCCAAGGAGAAGGAATATGGGAAACTGATGAAGATGGCCCTCATCAACCGACAAGTGTCATCAATGGTGTAGGAACTGCGAAGATTAAATCATCATACGATGATGATGACAAGAAAAGGATTCTTAATGAGAAAAAGGCTATCAATATATTACAAAGTGCATTAAGTATGGATGAGTTCTTTCGAATCTCTCAATGAAAGTCGGCAAAAGAAATATGGGACACCTTAGTGGAAACACATGAAGGCACCGCCGAAGTAAAGAGATCTAGATTGAACATACTAAGTCAAGAATACGAAATGTTTAGAATGTTTCCCGGAGAATCCATTGTGGCATTACAGAAAAGATTCGTCCACTTGACAAATCACTTAATTGCTCTCGGTAAGACCTTTACTAACGATGATTTGAATCTTAAAATTCTTATATCCTTAACCAGGGAATGGCAACCAAAAGTGACAGCAATTTCGGAGAAGAAAAGTCTCTCAACAATGACGTCCGCATCACTTTTTGGCAAACTTCAAGAACATGAGTTAGAACTTGGAAGGCTTGAGAAACATGAAAATCTAGAAAAGAGATCCAAAGGAATTGCCTTGAAAGTGGAGTCAAAAGAAAAGAAAAATGATGACGCATTAGAGGAAGATGAACAGTTCACGCTCCTTGTAAAAAGGCTTGGTAAATTTTTCAATAAAAATAATAAACCCTTTTATGATAAAAAGAATAGACATTTCAGAAAAAGGGAAGCATCCACATCAACGCAAGATGTTACATGCTACGAATGTGGAAAGCAAGGCCATATAAAACCAGATTGTCCAAAGCTTCCAAAGAAAGAAGGACTTCAAGAACAAGAAGGCGTATATGCTTGGGAAGATAATGAAATAAGTTCCTCATCGGAATCGAAAAGCGATGAATGTGCAAGTGTGGCTCTAATGGCTTCACACCACTCTGATGACAAAAAAGTTGAGGTTAGTAGTAACTTTTCTGTTTATGATAATGATGCACAAGATGTTATTGATGAATTGTTACTTGAATGCAAAAATCTGTATAAGACTATCTCATCTCAAAAGAAACAAATGGCTTCTTTAGAAGAAAAGAACTTTGAATTAACAAAATATGTTGAAGATGAGAAACAAAAAATTTTAAGTGAAAAACAGAATTTTGTATGTAAAAATTATGAATCTCTCTCATTTCAAATTGTTCAACTTAAAAGAGTTATTGAAAGATATGAGAAAGGTCAAATTGGTTTGGAAGAAGTTCTTAGGCATCAAAGATTTTCTAATGATAAAAGTGGACTCGGATATTCCAAGTTCTCTAAACCAAGTTCAAATGAAACAATATTTGTTAGGCCTAAGTGTAGCGGTAAAAATCGTGAGTGTAAGTTATTGATTAACTTAACTCAAAGAAAACCAGAGTCGCCACCGCAATTTTATTTTATCCCAAAAAGGAAAGGAAAAAGAGCGAACAAAACCAAAGAGTTCTAAAATAAGAACAAGAGACAGAGATCGGGGTAAGGGGGTTGGTTACGCAATGGGAAGGTGTTAGCACCCAAAACGTCTATAGTACTCTATAGGAGCCCTTTGAAATATTTACGTTTTTTGGTTTGAAAATGGTTTGTTTGAAAAGAGATTGGGGAGATGAGAAGAGAATTATTTTTTTAGATTTTTGTGTTTGGAGAGACTTATCGCCTCATGCCTACGTACCCACAAAGTGCAATATGGGATCAAAACCCCGTAGTTCGTGGTACAAATGACAAAAATTTGTTGGTTTTGATTGATTTTAGATGTAAAGACAAGTCGTCATTTTAAGGAGAAAACTGCGAGTATTCACCCACGAGTATTAAGACAACATCTGCGTCACATAAAGATGGAGGATTTGCTTGAATTATCAACAAGACTATCACTCAACATCAACGTGGAAAATGTCAAAGTCTTAATAATATGGGGAATAGGAGATTTACATCTCAACTATAGAAATGAATCATGTCTAAACTTTATGAAAAGTTTTAAAGTGAAAAAGTGCATAAAGGCACAAAAAGAGTTGATGAGTTTTTGTATTTTTTATGTCTTTTGAAATTGGTCAAAGCATGATTAACATTGATTGACTTTTATTAAGAAGAACAAAGTTTGAAAATCACTTGATGAAAGTCAAGGTTTTATTGCGAAAGCAGTTTTGAAGTTTGAAACCAAGAAGGTTTTGAAAGAGGGAGAAAGTTTTGAAAATTTAAGAAGGGGAGGAGATGAAGTGACTATCCTAGAAACCAAAATAAGAGCTAGAGGTAAGAAAGATCTAACCGACTTGTAGCACACTCCATAGCAAGCAAAAAAGAATTCCATCCGATTTAAAGCATAAGCTAATGAGCGAGCCAAATAAAGGCTAAGATCCACAATACTCCAAGCATAGGAATAAGAGCCCTAATTCTAAGTCCAAAGGTCCATGAAGTCCAAGGTCTAAGAGTAGTCCAAGAGCATAACCACAAAGTTAACAACACCAAGTTTTTTAGAGATTTTTTATCCTTTATTAGTGTTTTGAACAAGATATGGTCCAAGTGGACAAAAGAGAAATGACATAAACATAAACAAAGATATGATATGAAATGATAATATGGAAGCATAAAAGTAAGAAATAAGGAGTAAGAAGAGAATATAAACAAAATTAAACAAAGATAATGTTAGTGAATTAGTAATTAGTGGTTAGAACATATGATCAATGATGATTAATTCTTGCACTTTAGACCAAGGTTAATGAAAACTCATTAGAGGATTGATAGAATCAAAGCCTCCTAACAATGATTTTCATAGGTATTGGACTTAAGACAAGCAACTAAACATACTTGGACTTTTAAACGTAAGTTTGAGCCACGAATGATCATTTTCCGATTAAGGGACACTTTAGCGCTATGTTAAGCAATCGTAATCGGGTTTATGTAGAAACCATGACTATCTGAGGCCGGTCAATAATAATGTTAGTGTTAACACATGTTAGAGAAGTGATATGTAAATCACTCTCCTAAAACATGCCACACAAAAAGAAAAGAGGTAGTGATCTCATCATAATCAAGATTTTTAATCAATTAATCAAAGGTAATTTATCACTATTCCAAAGTACGGAGAATTATCTCAATGATTATTCATCCATAGATTTGAAATAATGAAGATTAAACAACCTTGATAATCAACAATCTATGATCCATAGATTTCATCGATCAAAAATAAAAAGAAGAAGAAAGAAAATGAAACCACAATTTGAATCTCGAATCGATTAAATTATCGTCAATATCAATCACCTCTCTTGGTGGATAAAATCAACACCCAAAGTCCATTGATATTGATGAAATCTTATCAAAATTCAAGATCCAAAACAACCAACACTTAATCAAAATATTTTCAAATAATTTTTTTTTAAGAGCTTTTTCAAAAATGAAATTAAAATACAAATTTAATAATAAAAAGAAATGTGGAAAAGTCCACACGGCTAAATTCTGAAGAGAAATAAAAAGAAAAGAAAAAATGAAAAAATGAAAAAATGACAATTGAAAAGGAGAAAGAGAAAACAATCAGAATCATCTTCTTCTCACGCGAGGCACTGTTCACGGCCATGGATGTTGTTTGAAGCTCTCCATGAATTGGAGCGGCAGAATGCGAAACAAACACGGTTAGGTTCGAAATCAACAGCAGATTCTAAATACGCCAACAATTTCGAACGAAGCTCAACTTCAGAATCAAATTTAGAACACAAGACCTCGACGAAACCGGTAACTACCTTCGAATTTACGTGAGTAACAGTTGGATTTCTCTTCTCCTTCACATTTCTGAAGATTTGTTGTATTGATGAAGATTTTCTGCGATTTGTGAGATGCGAAAATGAGATGTGGTTTTGATGGTAATGGTTAAAGAAAAATTGAAGGGCAATGTTGATGAATTTTCAAGGATAGTGAAGTTTAATTGAATGAAGCTTGAAGGTGATTAAAGGTTCGTTTGGAGCTTTGAGGATGACTTGGTTGAAGTTTTGAATAAGTGTTTATGGAGATTTTGGCAGCAGGATTTTGGCTCTTCAAGCTTCAAAAATTGTGAATGAAGCGTTCTCTATTTATAGAAGAGGTGAGTGATTTCAATTAGAATATTGCTGCTACCGTTTTGATCTTTGTTTTTGCGTTTTCATTTGATGCGTTGTGTGAATCGTGCGTGACCCATGTGCATCTTTCATGTCATTTTGATTTTTCATTTTTAGCTCTTGTGTGACGTGGATTTTCTGGTTTATTCACTTTCAAATATATGACGTGGATTATTTTTCAGCTGGCTCATGTGCTATCCATTTTTGCTGCAACTTGTGAATATGACTCAGATACGTGAAAATAGTCTGGATAAAAACAAAGCTTCTGCTACCGCAGAATTCTATTTTCTACCGCTTCTTGACGCCGCCATTTCCCATTGATAATATTGAAGCTTCCACGCCGCAATTGATGTGCAATCATTAAAACCAAGATGCGGCATTCCTACGTCTGCAGGTAAACTTTGAAGAATTGGTAGCTATTGTCTTCCATTAAAATCATTGATACAATTCCTTGCCTGTAATCCATTTGCTGCAATCTTTCCACATTGACTCTATTTATACCATGAGCAGTAGGTCCAAACATGCTCTTTTCTTGAATGTCCTGCTATCATTGCCTTTTTAACATTGCCGTAATAATCACGACCATTGAATTCAGTGCTGCATAATTTCAGGTTAAACCGAGCCATGATACGCACTAGCTGTTGTCGAACATTATCAACTAATTTCAGTGCCCAAAATCAATAAGGCATTGAATTATAGCTGGTAAGCCTAGAAGACATGCCGTGTGTATAGGAAGATACTCGGTCTTGCTGGTTGTTCGCATTTCAAAGGCCTTGTAGATCAAGATTCCGGACGATTCCAACTTTGCTCTAAGCCCTTCCAACAAGTAAGCCCTTAACCTCTGGATTGGCTCTCCGGCTACCGACACCATCTTCACCCACTGTTTTTGCTGAGCAGCTGCAATCTCCTCCGCTTATGCGATTCAAGGATGCAATAGCTCGGAGTGCACTTCATGTCTTTATTGCGATCTACTTCTTGCTTAACTGCATCTTGCTTTGGCTTAAAGTTGATAGTCTTCTGGAGAGGATCCACCAATGAATCCAACACTGCCAAGACTGCAGAAGGACACTTGTCGGATAGTTTTGAAAGAATCAGGTGACAAGGCATTTTAACATCATAATGATCATCCAAACCAGATTTAAGATAAGGAACAATTAATGATGAGGGGTTCAGCTGATCAAGACAACCATCCAACAATGTGTCTACACATTCAAAAGCTGCCTTCCTCAATCCAAGCCCATCATCCACAGTATGCTTGAAAGGGCCAAGATCAACTGTCCTTATCGGTTCTTGCTTTACAATTGTTTGATCATAAAGAAAAGGCAATAGATCAGGAAGAAGCCCCTTGATGAGGTTTGGTTTATTGTGCGCAAATGTGCTCAGAGCCAAGACAGCAGCTCTCCTAACATGCATGTCATTATCCCTGATAAGTATCAGAAATGATGATATTTCGGGGTATATGATCGCATTTATCTTCTCTGGACGTTCAACTATAGAGTACTTCACAGCTATAACAACGGTAGCCCGAGTAAATGCAGCTGGACTGCTTGTTCGTACCTTGAGGGCAGGAAGGTTCCAAAGTGATATATTACGTCCACTACCGCAAGCCAACCAACTCTCACTTGCATCTAAAGCAACAGAGCCAACCCATGAAATAGGTCCTTTTAACTTCAAATGTTTTGCTGGATCAATCACTTGGATACACTTTCCACTTTTGCAATCCCAAATTCGCGTTGTCCCATCCTCTGAACCTGTTATGATCTGATTTGATGAGTTGCGAGCAACAATACAATGCAAGTAATCAAAGTGACCCTTGAATACTGTTTTTAATTTACCAGTTTCCACATCCCAACAATACGCACAAGAGTCACCAGATGCAGCAAAAACAGATCCCGCCTGAGTATTAACAGCAATAGCATTATTCTCAGGGAGAGGTGAGAGTGAACCCCAAGGACCTTTGTGTTGAGGATTTACCACATCAAAGACGGGCTTGATATTATTTCCTTCTGAAGTAATATGATATTTTGAGATAGCTAGTTCCTTCCATCTCCATTAACACTTCACCACTTACTGCCCATAATCTGAGAGAACCATCATGGGATGCAGATAGGATTCCTAGATCAGACATCACAGCCAAGCCACGAACTGTATGTAAACAAGTTTTTCCCTTCCAAGTCTTTAAAGTAGTGTCACTTGAACCTGTAACAAGCTCTCCTGTGGGTAGCTTTATAACTGCTTGAATCGCTGACTTGTGAGCCTCCCATGTCTCAACGCATTGCCCATTCCTCCACCGTTTCAAAGTACAATTAATGGAGGATGAAACAAGATCTCCATCATCAAACGCAATGCCGGTGACCTGATACTGATGACATTTGAGTGTATGAAACTTCCCACCTGTCTTCAAAAACTGTTGGTTGCCTAGACTGATTTCTTTCAGCATCAACACCACCCATATCAACATCAACATTGGCGTTTACTGATGATGCAGGGTCACTTGGATTAGGAGTCTCCAAACCAGAGTCCGGTAACTCAAGATTAGTAGGCTGTCTGGCAACATTTGATGTTCCATCGCAAACCAATGGTATAACTGGCACATTTTGGTTGTTAGTAAGTTCATTATCAGTCCTTCCGCCTTGTACATTAGCACTAGACTCAATAGATGAGTTTACAAACTCCTGGGGTATTGCTACATTATCACTGGGAACAACATTTATTTCATTTACAGTGCAATCTAGACCATTTGGCATGATGTTCAGTGAAAGTGGTTGAACAGACATAGGCTCGTTAGTATGCAGGCTTTCTTCACCTGTATCTTGACCACCAAAGTCTACATTTCTCTCTTCTTCCCAAGTAGCACCATCCACTGAAAGGTTTATTTGCTGAACTATGGTTTCAACACCATTTTCCTGCTCCAGACCTGCAAACTGCTGAGAAGTAGAGTTTCCACAACTTCTTTTGGGTTCATACATCGTTCTATGAGATTTTGTACCAGCTGGATATCTTCCCGAGAAACCCGTCTCACAGATCCACTTGACATGTCTGAAAGGATTGGAGAGAGCGATGCTAGGTTTCTCTTCGACCATGAGAACTTTGGGAAGTGCCATGTTTGTATTGAACTACCAGTTTCTGCTACTGCGATTGTGAATGGGTGCTAAGTGTTTCAAGGGAAACATGGCCATAAAACATAATCTATCACGGTTTCACAAACAATCCTGTTTCTGGCGAACGACGACCTAGTCCGCGGCGTTTTCCGGTGATACCAGCATCAAACAGCAAGCCACAATCATTTTCAACATAGGCACGTATATCCTCACTGTGATCACATAGGTTCCTCAGGATTGTTGCTGAGTCTTCTTTTGCTTTGGCGGATCCCGACTCCAAAATTTCAACAAGTGGAGGTATACCACCAGCAGCAGGTGTGTTAACCTGAAAAAATGAGGTTGGAGATATGGAGAAACGGTGATTGCTTATATAATCATGAATTCTAACATCTGCAGCACTAATGCTTTCATCCCTCTCAGGATCACCAGCTGCTATGGGAACAGCTTCAATTTCACCTTGTTTACAAGTTGAGCCAAAGAAAACTTCTTGAACTGATGTCTTTTGGTAAAAAGACGTCTGACTGAACTTGCAAATCAGAATACTCAAGATCTTTTCCCCAGTTTCCCTCATGCTCAAAGGTGATAACTTGAGAAGTCAACTTGTGGCACTGAAGAATTCCATATAAGCTATCAGGTTCGTTGATTCTAGTGACGGCTGAAACGAGTATTTCAATATGAGCAAGCAACATTTCGTTATGAGAGAAATCTGGACCTCCAACAGTCAAAGCTTTGAATTCTTCTTCGCACCAGTGTTCCATGTACATTACTGATGTAAAATATGATCCACAGGTAACTGTTGTCTTGGCAACAAGTAGATAATCAATTGAAAGCCAATAAACTTTCTCCCATGAAGATGGTGATTCTGCCAAGCCACTAGAAACAACAGCAGATGGTCTCTGTCTTGCCTTTGCAGGAGTGGACCGAGATTTTGAACTATAATTTGGAGCTCTTGAATTCTTGGACACTTCATGCTTTAATGACACAAGTGAAGATATTTCCATGACATAACAAACACGAAGTTCATTAAGGAAATTCAAAATCACTTGAATTGATTTGATCATCTTATTTGACTTAACAAATATATGCTCTTTCAACTGCAAAGAAATTAATTTGTGAAGATCAATCTCCATATCCTTCCTCGCAGCAATGTTGACAAGTATACTTGGCAAAAGAAGCTCGGCAGCTTCAGCTTTCAACAGTACCACATCTTGGCATAATCTTAGTACCACGTCATTGCAGTAGACAATAAGTGAATACACAAAAGGGCAAACCCACGTCTCAAAAGATTTACCATCTGTCAACCAAGCAGTAGACTTCTCCAAAGAAATTTTTTCAACTTTTGGCTTCCTATCAAAATCCAAAAGGAAATTTTCCACAAGTTCGATATTAACGCCTTTGGAATGTATCTCGACGAGAGACTTTTGGTAAGAATCAAATGACTGTAAAGCTTTTTGGCCTCTTTCAGTTGAAAGAATTACACGGAGAGTTTGTGATGCCATATCAACAATTTTCACTGAGTCATCCATCAGATACTTCATTAGTAATTTCATAAGGACAACTAGAAGTTCTTCAGATATGCACACATCTATGATAAAATGAATACAACTACTTTTGGACCAATGAATTACTTGCACCTGAAGCAACAATCATCTAAACCAAATTCTGATTTTACCCTGATAGATTCAAAGACGAACCACTGAATAATTTGCAACTGAATCATCGGCCATCAATTTTGATTTTTGACATAATTCTCTGAATATCTGGACCCAACTTCTCATAGAACACTGCTTGATAAATCAATGAATTTCAACACAAGACAATTTGATCTTGAAAAATCACATTTCCTGAGAAAATAGCCCACCACCACGGGTAACTTATAGTTGAATCAAACTCTTGATAGTTTGACCAAGATGAGGTCAAACGTCCATCTGATTTAAACTTGAATGAATGTCCTTGCCATCAATCTCCTTGCAAAACCCTAAACACACAAAGAAGAGGAAACAAGCAAAATTGCAAAATATTTTTGGTATTTTGGTTAGTAAACAGAAATAAACATAAAGCAAGTAGAAAACACAAGTGCGCTGAGAGAACCAAAAAGTATGGTCTTGTTTGTGTATGCAAAAAATGAAAATGCAATGTGGGATCTTAGGGGTAAAAATTAGGGTATTACACTAAGAACCAAATTCCTAAGGAAAAAGTAAACAATTCTAAAATTGTGCATCATCATCCTAAAAAGAAATTGTTTGCTAAGAAGAAATTTTATGTTCCTAGATATAAAAGCAATTTTGAACCAACTTGTTTTTATTGTGGTATTAAAGGTCATACACCTAATGCTTGTTATCTTCGTAACTTTAGTGTTCCAGAAGGGCATTATGTGTGGGTGAAAAAGGGAACTAACTATCAAGGACCCAAAGAAATTTAGGTACCTAACAAAACTTAATCATGTTTTATAGGTATGCTTGAAGACCTCCGGAAATAATTGGTATCTTGATAGCGGGTGTTTAAGGCATATGACGGGAAATATAAACAAATTTTCACATCTAACGCTGAAAGCCAAGGGTTATGTTACTTATGGTGATAATAATAAGATTCTTGGCATAGGAACTATTGGTTCACTACCATTTACAACAATAGAAGATGTACTTTATGTCGAAGGACTCAAGCACAATCTTCTTAGTATTAGCCAACTTTGTGACAAAGGATTCAAAATCAAGTTCAACAAAGATGAATGCTTGATTGAAGATGAAGTCACTGACGAGGTTATGTTAAAACGTAATAGAATCAATAATATTTTTATGATTTCCCTTGACAATTTATCTTTAAAGGTTAAATGTCTTATGGTGAACAACAACGAGTCATGGCTATGGCATAAAAGGATTGCTCACATTCACATGGAGCACTTGAACAAACTAATTAATCATGATTTGGTTATTGGCTTACCGAAGATCAAATTCGTCAAAGATAGATTGTGTGACGCATGTCAAAAGGGGAAACAGACTAAATCAACTTTCATATCCAAAAATGTGGTGTCCACAACCAGGCCACTACAACTGTTGCATATGGATCTTTTTGGTTCATCTAGAACAAAAAGCTTCGGAGGTAATGTTTTCGCTTTAGTCATTGTGGATGATTATTCTAGATTTTGTTGGACTTACTTTTTAATGCAGAAAAGTGATGCTTTTAAAGCATTAAAAAAGTTTTCAAGACAAATTCAAAATGAGAAAGCGATAACAATTGTCTCCATAAGAAGCGACCATGGTGGAGAATTCCATAACACTCTATTTAAGGAATTCTGCGAAGAACATGGAATTTCACACAACTTCTCGGTACCAAGAACTCCTCAACAAAATGGTGTCGTGGAAAGAAAGAATCATTCATTGGTGGAACTTGCAAGGACAATGCTTAGTAACTCAAATCTACCAAAGTATTTTTGGGCAGATGCGGTGAGTACGGCATGCTTTGTGAGTAATCGGGTAAATATCAGACCAATCCTCAAGAAAACACCGTCTGAACTATTCAATTGAAGGAAACCAAACATTGTGTTCTTTCATATCTTTGGATGCACATGCTTTATCCTCAACAATGGCAAAGACAATCTTGGTAAGTTCGATGAAAAATCGGATTAAGGTATATTTCTCGGTTATTCCCTTACTAGTAAAGCATTTAGAGTTTATAATAAAAGAACATTAACTATAGAAGAATATATGCATGTCAAATTTGATGAATCTAACCCCTCCAAGGAGGGTATTGTGTTTTGTGATAATGATGATGATTCTGTAGGAATTCCCGATGAAAATATTTCTAACGATATCATGAAAGAACAAGATATACCGATTCAACAAGATTCCAATGTCAACGATCTACCAAAAGAATGGAGAACTCATAGAGATCATCCTATCGACAAAGTGATCGGAGACATAAGTCAAGGTGTTGCTACAAGATTGAATCTCAAAATGCATGCTTAAATATGGCGTTCGTCTCTCAAATAGAACCTTCCAAAGTTGATGAAGCTCTTGAAGATGATCAATGGATTGTTACAATGCAAGAAGAATTAAACCAATTCGAAAGAAATCAAGTTTGGGAACTTGTTCCTAGACCAAAAGATAAACATATTATCGGAATAAGATGGGTGTTCAAGAACAAACTTGATGAGAATGGAATAATTGTTTGAAACAAAGCAAGGTTGGTAACTCAAAGGTATAATAAAGAGGAAGGAATCGACTTTGAAGAAACATTCGCTCCGGTTGCAAGGTTAGAAGCTTTTCGTTTATTACTTGGTTATGCTTGTTCAATGAATTTTCAACTTTTCCAAATGGACGTCAAAAGCGCATTTTTGAACGGATACATCAATGAAGAAGTCTATGTCAAACAACCCCCAGGATTTAAAGACTTCAAGCATCCTTCACATGTATACAAATTGAAGAAGGCTCTCTATGGTCTAAAGCAAGCACCAAGGGCATGGTATGATCATCTCAGCACTTTCCTATGTGATAAGGGTTTTGAAAAAGGAAAGGTAGACAAGACTTTATTCATTAAAAAGATAAAGGATAATACCTTACTTGTTCAAGTCTATATGGACGACATCATCTTCGGATCAACAAACAAAGATCTATGTGAAGAATTTGCTTCGATGATGCAAGGCGAGTTTGAAATGTCTATGATGGGAAAGATGAACTACTTCCTTGGATTGCAAATCAAGCAACTAAAAGACGGAATATTTATCAACCAATCAAAGTATTGCAAATAATTGCTAAAGAGATTTAATATGGATGAATGCAAAACTATGTCAACGCCAATGGGATCCGGAACCAACGTCGATCAAGACGAATCGGGAAAATTAATTGATATTACAAAATATCAAGGTATGATTGGTTCTTTATTATATTTGACGGCAAGCCGTCCTGACATAATGTTTAGTGTGTGTTTATGTGCTCGCTTCCAAGCAAATACAAAGGAGTCACATTTCATGGTTGTCAAAAGGATCATGAAATATCTCAAGGGAACATCAAACGTCGGCCTATGGTATCTAAAAGGTAGTATTTGTACTTTAATTGGTTATTCTGACGCGGATTATGCAGGATGTAAAACTGATCGAAAAAGTACAAGTGGAACCTGTCACATCCTTGGAAATGCATTGGTTTCATGTTCATGCAAGAAACAAGCATGTGTTGCTCTCAGTACGGTAGAAGCAGAATACATAGTTGCGGGAAGCTGTTGTGCGTAAAATCTGTGGCTAAAGTAACAATTAAGTGACTACAGAATTGATCTTGGATGCATTCCTCTGCGATGCGACAACACAAGTGCAATTAACATCACAAAGAATCCGGTCATGCTCTCAAGAACCAAACACATCGACATCCGGCATCATTTCCTCTGCGATCACGTGCTTAAAGGAGATGTCAAAGTTACCTTTGTGGATACGCATAACCAACTCGCCGACATTTTCACAAAACCACTCGCAAAGGAACCTTTCTTCAAAATTCGACGAGAACTCGGAATTCTCGACGAAGGTGACATCTAACCTCTTCTTAAGTAAATGTGTGCATATTGTATGTTTTCAAACTTATTTGCATTCTGTTTTTAAGCATTTTTTTCTAAATTTTGCGTGTGTTAACTGATTAACCTATAGGGTTAACCGATTAACACTGTTAATTTTTCAATTCTGAGTTTTTTTTTAATGTGTTAACCGATTAACACTGATACTTTTTATTCAAAAATTAAAATTTTTAATGTGTTAACCGATTAACCTATATGGTTAACCAATTAACATGTAAAAAATTTCAAAAATCAGAAACGAAAAATTAATTAAATTTTTAGTTAAATGTGTGTTTAATATGTTTTATGTATGGTCAATATATCTTTTAAATATCCCAACATTATCCTTGGAACTCTTCTTCTTCTTCTTTGACTACAAGAGTTTTTGGACTTCCAACTTCAAACCCTAATACTTAAAAACCCACTTAAACTCTCTCCCTATATTGGTATCTCTTTACATCCTTCCTCACAAAACCCTAAAACCCCAAATCTCTCAGAAGCACCTCAATCTCTCAGAAGCTCCAACTCTTCAAATGGCTCCCAACAACAAAGGCAAGGGAAAATTACCGGAACACAACTCTGCATCTGATGAAGACAATACTCCCATGGAATCTATGAAGAAGCGTAGAATGGATTTTAAGGTTCGGGTTCGTCATCTCTTTCCGGTAAAGTAGGTTAATTTCAATGCATTTCCGACTTCCTCTTTTGATTTCCAGCACTGTTAAGATTCCAAAAGATTGATAAATTTGTGGCTGACAATGGAAAATGTTACCCCGATTTGGTCAAATCCTTTATGAATAAGTTGTCTGATTATTTGAATGTTGATGATGAACATATAGTGGAAACCTTTGTTCGGAACTATGAATTAAAGGAAAATCTATCTGATATTGCTGCTAGATTAGAGATACCATCCAAAGGATTTTTTCTCAGGAAAGGAGTTAACCATGTGGAAGGTCCGTGGGCTAAGTACGACAAGATGGAGTACTATTATCGCATTTGCAGGTTCCCAAAAGAATCTCTTATTGCAAACCAAAGGACTGCTTGCACACTATGCTATGCGAAAAATTTGACGGTTAATGATCGAATGTTGCACTATGTTATCTCTTATGTTCTGACTCCGAAAGACTCAAATCATTATCAGGTTAATGATTTGGAGATGCAACTGTTGTTTGCAATCAAGAACAAGATAAAAGTAAATTGGATTCTCACTATAATGTATCATCTGGAACAACAACTCTCTCTGTCAACAAGGCTTCCGTATGCACGATTGATTTCAAGAATACTTGAGTTAACGGAATTGGACCTCAACCGTGAACCTGCTACCAAAATGAAACCAACAACAAATGAAATCAATGAGATCACTATTGTCAAGAACACCATAATCATCAAAGACACCAACGGTATCTACAAGAACGCCGACGAAGGCTCCTCAGCTTCCAACCAATCCTATCACATTCCAGAAGGAGGAATAACAAATGAGTTTCTCTACATAACAATGATGAACCATCACCGTGAAACCTCTCGAGCCATTACCTCTCTCCGTAACCTTGTGCTTAATTCTCAGCATTCAAACACGGGAAACATTGAAGAAGAGGATGGTAGTGAATGAGAGGAAGATGAAGATGAGGATATGTCGGCTGAGGATATTTAGAAAATATTTGCTACTGTGTTATTGCTATCTAGACTATGATTCTGTTTAAGTTTTAAATTCAGTTTCGTTTTCATTTGTGTACTTGTACAATGGTTTGCTTCTTTTTAATTCAATCAAGTTATGTCTTTTCCTGTGATAATTGTTTGTGCTTGTTGTGTTTGATATGAATGATTGTTTGCTATTATCTTTGAATTCCCCTCTTCCTTTTTTCTAATGACAAAAGGGGAGAAGGATTGTGGTTCTAACATTTTCCTGTGTAGAAAAAGTGTTATCTCTCTTGAATTTAGGGGGAGATTCAACTTAGGGGGAGAAATGGTTTTAAACCAAGTATCAAAGCAAGATTTTCAAAGAAACGGTTGTCATCATCAAAAAGGGGAAGATTGTAGAATCAAGATTCAAAAGCCTCTATTGTTTTGATGAAGACAACTCATATCAGCTTAGCTCGCAAGATACTATATACCCATGCGGGTATATACACTGAAGATAAAATCTGAAGCATCTTTATTCTGAACACTTCACAAAAAGCAAGAGGTGCAAGCATATCAACAAGAATAAATTATCAAGATCAAGGAAAAGTCACATATGTCGATTTGGATCAAGTTTCAAGTGGTGTTGAAGATTCAAGACACGGTATAACATTGTTTACTTAGAATTATATATGCAAGTGTTCTTTAATCTCACCTCACTACACCACTAACACAAACCATTTTAAAACTATTTTAAAATACTCTTGATTTTTTAAATTAAGTACTTTTACAAAAACCTTTAGTGTTAAACGATTAACGCATGGGGTTAACCGGTTAACACACTTCAAATTTCAGTATTTTTGGGATTTCTAACAGTGTTAACCGATTAACCATATAGGTTAACTGATTAACACATGAAAATTTTGAATATTTTGAACGTTGTAAAGGTGTTAACCGATTAACCTATATGGTTAACCAATTAACACTGTAACAGCAAGCAAAACTAGCAACTGTTCATGGAGAATTGCATTGCTCTATGATCTTCTTACTGGATATTTTTGATGTCCCAAAAACACACCTTTTTGGAAAGGTTTTTGATCAGTATAAATTGATTTCTTTTTCAAAATCAAAATCACCTTCAAGAAAAAAATTTCAAAAATTACTCTTTGTCTTCAACCTTTTGAATTTTCATAAAAGTGTTCAATCAATTTTGAAAGAAGCCATTGAAGTACACTTTCACATTTTCACAGCTTGCTTTCACATAAAGAACACTTGTATAATTTCTGAGTAATCTTTGTTTTAAGAAGAAGATCAATATTTCATATTGATATACATTCAAATTGTTACTTATATACAATTCATATTGACTACAACTTATTCTTAGAATTATAAAAGATAAGTTTGTAGGGTTGTCCTTGTGATTCGGATTGTGGATACAAGAGGTCCTTGTGTGAGATATTCATTCTCGATAGGACTTAAAAATTGTGTAAATACAAGAAGGGTGTTCTTGGTTGTTAGGATTGTCTTGTGTAGAAGTCTAACATTGATAGTAAAATACTCTTTCATGTTGAAAAGGGAGTGGAGTACTCTCGGACTGTGAGGGGAACCACTATAAATCGCTGTGTCCTTTACCTTCTGCACTTTACTGCCTTTCATCATCTAGAAGAACTTAATTAAGTAAAATCCAAGAATCATCAAAAACCGGAAAAAGTGTCTAAGAACCTAATTCACCCCCCCTCTTAGGCATACATATAACTTACATTAACACCGACTCAACATGCATGTGGTACCAAATATGAACAATCAGGTTCGTTTCGCTCCCCAATCCCCACCATAAGATCAGATTCCCTCTTGGAATCGGAGCACACCAAATCGCTACCATCATCATAGGTAACACTTCACTAATCCCTCTTAAGAGTAATTAGCTACTCGCACCTGATCCATCACCATAGGATTGTGTTCGAATCGTAGTTAAAAAGGGGTTTTTGTTATCGTCTCCATAGGGATTGTTCGATATCTTAATGTTTGTCATTCAATAGTTTGTCGTTTTAAGAAAAAGGGTTTTCAAATTTTGTTTCATAGATTGTCACGATTTTTAGTAGCAAAGTTTATAAATTATAAAGTGTTTGATTAACAAAGTATATCAAAAGTAGTTTTCAAATAACCTAACTTATACGTATTCTTTAAATCTTGCACGTGAAGTCGGATCTGATTAATATCATCGCGTATTCTCTCAATACCGTCTATCTCTAGAGTAGCATCGTGAGAAATATTGTATTCATCGCTACACGATCTCTTTATATAACAACCAATATAGTAATCTTTAAGTTCAATACCAAGTAAATATCAACGATAGACCGATCTCTTCAATCTATAACTCGATAGATGAATATTTTAGGTCAAGTTCCATAAAATCTATGTCCAGAGTTTTATAAAACAAGAATGGATCATTAAGAACAAAAATATTCATCATATATTAATTATCACTTGTTCATGTACAAGGTCAATCAAACGAAGTACATAAAGCTAAGGTAAACTACCTCTACCTTTGATACAAATAAATTAGCTACCCATAACCATGTTATCTACTTAGCATGCCATGATTAATATACATGACTCTATGCAGGTTTTATAGCTACAGTACCATAAGCCTATGGTGCAACATTCGGTCGTGATTTGGGAGCAGTTCCTAGCTCATGTTGGTTGGCCTCAGGCCATGACATTCTCTAGAGAGGGGGCGAATGTAGCTAGTATTGATTAGGCCGATGACGCTGAAAAGGATGGTGATGATGAGGATGCTGGTACTGATGTTAGTTCAGAGTTTGGAGAGGAGGTTGATCTGGATGATGAGGAGACCGAGTTCGATGAGGACTAGTTTTTGATGTTTTGAGCATGATCTTAGGCTACTTCCTTTGGTTGCTACAAAGTGAAGTTTCTGTTTAGCTTAGATCATTATTATATTTGTATTATTTTGATTGTATTTTATTTGGTGTTGAACAATATCCACTTTGTGGATTATTTTGGATAATGTTTGTATGTATCACTTTTGGGTACTCGTACTTTTGTTGGTGTTTTACACCATAACATTTTAGTGCTATATCAGTTAAATTCTTCAGTTCACGAATGTTCAACTTTCGCTTCGTTTTTTTAATGTTATTTAGAGTTGAATTCTTCAGTTTAGGAATGTTCAACTCTAGTTTTTTTATGGTTGATTGGTAGCTTGTTTTGAATTTAATGTTTCTTCCTTTGGTGATTGAATGTGGGAACTTCTAGATTGGTTGCTATTTTCTATAAGTATCCAATGAAGATTCTCTCAAGTTTGGATGGTGATGATAGTATTTGAATACCATGAATGCAAGTAAGGCACGTGGTTACCTCTTTTTAGGATGCTAGAATGTTTAAGATTTTTTTCTTTGTGCAATTGTATCCTTGTTTCATTTTAAAACTGTGTTTGAATGCTTGTTTCACTTAGGTTCCAAAAGTCACAAATTGTGAGAGACCTCCATTGTTTACCATACGCATAGGATAAATGTAAGCCTTATTTAATACATTTGATTCATGTTTAATCTTGTAATTATTTTGATTTTATAGAAGCATTAGATATTATCAAGGCATTTATTGATATTGAGCACAACCATATTCCAAAAAAAAAAGTAAATTACCCGTGAGAATTTGCTAACTCCTTTGAGCTTAATAGTTTAAATCCTAGTTTAGTGATGAACTTGGTATGTGTGCATAAGTTAAAAGATAGTTCATCATTGAATTTTGTGGGATTCTAAAAAAATTTCTTAAACCTTTGAAATTTGTTCTAAATTGTCTTCTTTGCCATAAAAAGTAAGGAACATTCACTTGAGGTTTGGTTGAAATCAAGTTGGGGAGAATAAAAAGAAAAGTGGTAGGTTACTCAAAATTTTGAAAAAACTCAAACAAGCATTGAAAAAGAAAATTGTGAATATGAATGTGTAAAAGAAAAATAAAATGTTTGTGCACATTTGTTATTTAATTTGAGCCATATATCCATTCTTGGTTGAATTAAATGCTTGAGAAAATCCTCTTGTTTTCAATGAGAGGTATACTTTGCTTGAGGACAAACAAATATCTAGTTGGGGAGAGTTTGTTGAATGCCAAACATGTTTTAAATTCATCTATTATATTTGGCATTTTTCATCCCATTTGTTATGTTTTTTTGGATTTATTCCATGTTTTAATGTTATTATTAAAATATGTTGCAAATATCTTTGGTTGCTTTGATTTGTGTATTATTGTTCAGGAATAAGGCATAATCTATCAAAGAGTAAGACACAAGGAAATTGACAAGGAAGCCAAACAAAATATGAAGATTCAGCATGTTCGTTGGGCGAACAACAGCGAGCAACCATCGAATATTTGTTGGGAGAAGTAGCAGCGAAGCCCTAGAGAACCCTATCAGATTAGAGGCAGAAAGAAAAAGACTATAAGTTTGCTGAGCAAACTTATAGCGAGTGTTCACTGTGCGAAGTTTCAGCGAGGTCCCGATGAGGAGGAAATCTTGGATGGAAATAAGTAAAATATCACAAGTTCGCTGTGCGAACCTGTTACGAAGAGGCTCGCAGGGCGAAGAAGAGTTCACTAGGCGAGTTCAGATATTTTCCAAGGGCAGTTTAACTGTTCAAAGGAACCTCAGATGCCATAAAGTAGACCTTGCTGGTGAAATTCTGGAATGCAGATACTAGATATCGAGACATATGTAACAACACTGGGATCAATAACAGCTTGATCTCACAAGTAAAGATGTAGAAAATTGAATGACAGAAAAGTAAAATTAACACCAGAATTATTAACTCAGTTCGATGCAACTCACCTACATCTAGGGGTTACCAATCCAGGAAGGAAACTCATTATGATATTATTAGTTCAAAGCTACACTCCCTCGTTTACAACTTCTCTCTTAATCCATACCTTATGCATCTTCTACCTAGACACTCTCTATATATGAGACCCCCCTCTCACTTCCTAATCAGTCACAATCCTAGTGACAATTCAACAACAACAAACAATAGAACTAACACACTTCCAAGACAATACCTGATTTTTCTTAAAAGCTTTAGAGTGGACAATAAACAATGAACAATCAGTCAACTTCAATGCATCAGAAGATACATGAGTGACATACAATTAACAAGCATTAAACCCTAAACACCAACCAAAACACGGTTAATCCTTATTTCCCTAATTCTTCACGTTGTATTATCTACATCAATAGGGTTTGATCTTTACTTTAAATAGCCTTCAGACCTAATAGACTTGGGCTTCTTGAGGCACACAAATAGCAACAATTAGTTTTATCTCACTGCAAATCATCCTGCACAATAATAGGAACAAAATACAAACTTTCCTAAAAAGGCTCAAGGAACCTTTTATGAAACTAATATAATTTGTCATAACAGAAATTACCACAATATACTCCCATGAATATCGCACACATGTGAAATAGAAAACACTAAAAAAACACACTAAAAATACCAAAATAGTCATGCCCTAACTTTCTGGTATAACATGTCCTGGCACATGTCACAACATCATGCAGAACATCGTATTTAACATCTTGTTATCAGCATGTTGTTTTACCAAAATGTAGCCAATCCAAAAATCACAGAACTTACAATCTCTCTCTTTGGAAAATTTTGGCTAAAATAACCTTAGCACACACCAGGGGAACACACAGCAGAATCAAAACAAAAACAAAGAAACCCAAGCACAATGTTGTCAAACTAATAAAGTACAACTGACAGCACAATGTCAAGACATCAGGTCTGACATCAAACAATGACACAAGCTACATGAAACCATGTACGCTCTGCACAAATTGCAACCTTGCAACTATAGATCAGACATACGCAGCTCCCCCTGCCACACATAACCAGTACTCCCCCTGAAGGGGAAAACCCAAATCACCAGAAAAAAAGCTCATGAACATGAACTCATGTCAGTTCATACAATAGAACCAAATATCAAGAACGCCAAACACAAGCATAAACACACTCCCCTTGAACATCACAACCAACTGTAGAGAATAATGCATTCTCCCATACACAACAACACATAATCCAACAAACAACCTCAGAATCAAGCATTCTGATCTTGTACACCAACATCAGATTAACATGATCCCCCTAAATGTTGCATACAACCAGGCAATAACAAAGAAAAGCTACTTTTCTTAAGCAGTAGTATAAACATGACATAAAGTCATGACATCTGATATAACATCAGAAACACAAAACAAATCGACATTTTACTCCCCCTTTTTAGCCAAAAATTGACAAAAAGAAAATAGAGTAAATGTACATAAAAATAAATGGAACCACACATATATGGAAGCACAAAAACAAAATGCATAAAGCATAAGCACTGATGAAAACACAAATATCTATAATGGAAACACAAAGGTAACAGATGGAAGCACAATGTAATACCCCAAAATGTGCCTCATATTTTCTTAACCTTTTGGTTTATGTTTCATTTCATTTGCATCATCATTTGTGCATAGCATTGGTTCTAAGCAGGGGATCAAGGTATCTTGGTTTATTCTCAAGAGGAAGAGTATGATCCTCAAAGCTCAAGCAAATGGTTTATTATTAACCTTGTGGTATTCTTAAGCCCCAAGGTCCTCTCATCATCAAGACATATCTCACAACCATTTAAATCAAGATTACAAGCATTGGGCATGTCCTCCTATCTTTGGGATGCTTAGATTGGGGTTGTGGTCAAAGGGCATTTGTGGCTAGTTTCTTGGGAAAGATATTTTTATATGGCACAATTCACATATTAAGGGTTCCCTATATGTATTATATCTCATCACAAGTCATGGCATGAGCTTCAATCAGTGGAAAGAGTGATAGGGTTTCATTTGATCAAGAAAAGTCAATTGTGGCTCCATAGGGTCAAAGTCTTGGTTTTCAAGGTCAATCAAGGACATGCTATGTCTTTTCAAGTGTTTTCATGTGTTTGGAACAAGAAGAATCAAAGAGAAACATAAAATTAAGAGATTGGTTGAATTAGGGTTTTGTTGAGTTTTTTTAAGTGTAAAACCCTAATTTCTAGCCATCTTGCATCAATCATAACTTTTTCATCCTTGATCCAAATGGGGAAAACTTGTTATCAAATTAAAGATGAGATCATTAACTACAAGTTTGTAGAATACAGAAAGTCCAAAAGATTCATAGATTAAGAGTTATGGAGAGCTAAAGTTGAGAAAATCAAGGTTTTGTGATTTCAACACTTAGAATTTTTTTCTAAGTATAGAAGTTCAACTTGAGGAGCATGTTTTCAAACCCATCTTTCATGGTGATCCAAGATTCAAATGAATTTTCCTCCAACGTGAAAGTTGTAGAGCATTCACCAAAATTTCTTTTGAATACTAGAGCTCCTCCATTGGATGTGTAAAACTCAAGTTATGATGTCTCCAAGTTAGTGTTTCAAAGATGACAAATTTGGCAAGTTCCTAGGCAGATATTTGGACCAATCTTCCATGGGATTTTTCACCAAGATCCTAGCTCCACCTCATCATCCTTGAAACATCAAAGTTGTAGATCTTTCTTTAAGATTTTCATCCATTACAAGATCTCCTCCATTGGATCAAAATTCCTCAAGATATGAAGCATCAAAGTCCATGTCATTAAGTTGTCAAATTCCATGACTTAGAATTTTTCTAAGTTTCTTTTATAGCACATGGTGGACATGTTTTCTAATAATTTTTTCTCATTGATCCAAGTCTTATTTTACCATTCCATCAACATGAAACTTGCTCACCGATCGGGAAAATAACAAGTGTATTATTTTTCCAATATAGTAATAAAAGGGATTTCCCCAAATGTCGATCTCAAGGACTGTTTGACAATATAGAGTTCTGGGTTTATTTTAGTTAAACAAAAGCTCTAGGATTTTAAAAAGGTTTTTGTTTAATTATAAAAATATTTTCAAGGAAAAGGGAAAATTGACTAATTGGTTTAAACAAATATGAGTAACCTGCTAGGGAAGGTGTATGATCTAACTCGGTAACAACTCTGAATTAACATGCAACGACTTATTGTAACTACTTAATTACCAATTCTTTAGAATATTTATCCTAAGTCCTTAGTGAGAAAACCTTTAATCATCTATCCTAATTCCTACGTCCAAAGAGAATTATAAGTGAGATTAAGCAATCAATTATCAAGAATTATTTCGGTTCCTATAGGGTATCCATAGTCCTAGGTGATATCTACTATAGGATGATCAAAAGCAAAGCTTTAACAAAGGCGGTCCAGCCTAATCATTAATCGTAAATCAAACCCTCTTGGTCTGACAGGGCAAGCATTAAGAACAACTAGAGATCAAATCATTTATTAAACAAAGGAAATGTCAGTGCAATAATAATATCAGAGTCATTACAGATTCAAATCAGAGACACCGCCTAGCATTGGAGGGTTTAGCTACTCATACTATTCAAATAAAATACAAAATAAAAACTAGGCATTACAAGATAAGAGGGTTCTTGGACCTTCAATGACTTTCGCTCATAAAAATTTTCAGTTTCCCAATCACCTTGATCTATCTAATCCTGATAATGCAATTCTTCTTTGGCCAAAAAGTCCCTTTTTCCTTCTCAAAACTCACTTAAATAGAAAAGACCCACTGAGACCGGTTAGAAATACCCAAAACACCCTCTCAGGCCAACACTTGGGCAAAAGTGTTAATCGATTAACACTGGAACAGAGCCTGAAATTTGATTTTTCAAAAGCACTTTTGGCCAATTTTGATTTATGCAATCCTTCACATGTTAGGGAAAACAATCATGCACGAAAATCAAGTCCAGAAACAACAAATAATCACTTATGGAATCAATTAGCACATCAAGAATGAAGATCAAATCATGACACAATCAATTTGCGAACGAGAAAAACGTCGAAACTACATTGCAAACGATACAGTAACGATTAAAGCAGTGAAAAGAGTGAGAATTAACCAACCTACAGGGCTGAGATTTGCCTTGGATGTTGTTTCAAATAGATTGTGATGAATTTACTCAAAGAAATCCAGAGAAAACATAATTTGTAATTGAACCGTAGCGAAATCGAGCAAATTCCAACGAAAACTCCAAAATTGAAATTACACCGAATAAGCTTGAAGTAATGACTTAAGATGAATCCAAATGCAATAAAACTCCCAGAAAGCAAGAAGAATTAGCAAGACGGTGATGGTTAAGCTCAAGAGAAAGCACTTCCAATGAAGAAGTTGCTACTCTTTAATGGAGGTTTTGAGCTCTAGTGTGGTTTGGGATGAAAGTGAAGAAGATTATGAGTAGAAGTTGCAGAAAATTCAGAGAGAATGTGAGAGATTGAGAGTGATCAATTGTAAAAATTTGGGAGAATGATTGGATCCCTTGTGAAATGGTGATTATTTGCTTATACAGAGTTTTGCTTCGGAGTTGCTAGGCTAGATGTGAGCTTTGGATGTAGCCTTGAGACTAGCCTTGGAGTTAGTTAGCCTAAACTCACTGAGTTGGAGGTTAACTCAGTTAGTTAGGTAGTTGACTCGGTAACCATCACAATGCAAACTTGAATCTAAGGGCTCACATGCTCGAAAATGAAGCAACATGGTGGTCTCAATCCAAATTAATGTATTAAAGAAAATGCCTTGAAGTGTTTAGAAATGTCTTGAAGTGTCTAGAGTTGTCTAGAATGTTCCACACAATGTTAGAACCATGTAGACCCCAAAAATGAGAAGTGGAAGTTGTTGTCCTGAAAATGCAGCAAATTCTGCAAATTTTGCAAGGGTTAATTGATTAACCCATTTGCACTAGCAAACGGTTAATCGATTAACCAGGCTAAAACTTGCCCAATTTTTCCTGAAAGATGATGTTGCGGTCATGGCTCTGATTTTCGACCTCTTGCTCTGATGAATAGGTATAGAAACCTTTATTTTGTTCTTGTTTTGATGACATGATATCTTTGAGAGGATGTGATTAATCAGACTTAAAAAACCTGAAAGTTCCTGCAACAAAGAATCACAAATAAAAAGCAAATGTGTATGACGACGATGCAAATGCACATGTTTATGCAAAGGCAAAAAGAGGAGGTCAAATTTCGGGTTACGACAGCCATCACAGATGTTGGCATTCTGTAAGACTATTCTCGACAGCCTAAAGGCATGGAGAAACCTGGAGGCATAAAGGGTATGTTCGAATCATTTCCTATTGGTGGGGGTTATTGAAGGACCCTGTGGTCCAATGTAAGTTAAAATTGGCTCACTGTGGGCAATCGACTGCGTAGGCATCGAACTTGCCATGGATCGTACCAGTCCAGAAATAGGTATTGAGACCGTGGTTCCTCCTGTCGAAGATGCTGGGGTAGGTTCTCCATTGTTTAATGTATTTTGAGGATTTGGATTGTTTGAGTGATTTTTATTCGCCATTTTCCTCGTGTATTTTCTCCTTGGTCTATCTTCGTTAGAGGTGGCTAATTTACCACTTCTGAATAACATACAACGGAGTTTAGCAAAAGAGGAACAACAAACGTGAAGAATTTAGAAGAATTTTTAAAAAGAAAAACCGTTAAAAAATATCACTAGCACTGTCCCACTGAGCGTGCCAATTTGTTTACGGTGAAAATTGGTAAACAACCGTTGGTCTCCAAATATTGGTTAACTTACATGATCAACCAGTGAGGATATGTGCTAATGCTTTTTTAAATCAAATTTTGAAAAACAATGAACAATTCGACAATATTCATCATGATTGAAAAATAGTTTAATTCGATAAAAGAAATATGTTGCGAGAAAGTAATCGAAGAGTAAAACGCGTCAAAAGAAACTTATGCAATAAAGAAGATAAATTTCTGGACAAAAGTATAAACTGAATTTAATTAAATGGTAAGAAAATTGCGTTTCATCAAACGTACATTTTTCAATAACTCTTTTCTTTACACACTGGGTACTTTGAGTAATTTGAGTGACTTGTACAAACTTGATCACGCACACGAAATCCTATCACTAAGACCTCTTACTTATATTGAATCGAAATAACTGCCTCTAACAGCCTTTCTCCTAAAACAAAATAAGTGGCGCGCGACATGTCTTCACTTTCTTAATGTGTTCCACGTGTCTTCTCTTGGAACTGGATAAGAACAAAGTTCCCTCTTTATTCAAATTTGAACTTTAAATCGAAGACGCCATCAATGCAGTGCCTTTTCGTCGAACTACACCTTCAAACTTAAAAAATTTCTCTAAGTCCAAACAATCCTTCCTTCTGGCACATGGGTCACTTCGGCTAGACTTCTATAAATAAACTGTTCTGTCGAAGTCAATTATAACTTTTCAAAAAAATTCTCTTTCATTTATTTATTCCACTAACTTAAATCATGCGTCAAATTTATGAGTTAACAATATGCATAATAAATTCAAATAAAAATGAGAAAAAGACGAACATCTGATGTAATAATATCTATGACATAATAATATCACTTAAATGCGTCTTAGTGATATACTTTCATAATTTTTATAGATACATTTTTAATAATTTATATCAAAATAAAATGACATACTTACAAAATCATAAATCCAAATCACTTTGTATGGACTTTTGAATCGATCCGAAAATACATCTGAAGCATTTATGATTTTGTACGAAAGGATACGAGCATCACTATGAATGCCCCCACAAACTTGCATCTACATGGTCTTTGGAACCGTAACATCCTCGTCCTTACTGGACCCCACCAATCAGAAATCTAATTCAAGGTAGAGCTCGAACGTTACTCCAACATATCATCACAAGAATATATTTGTATTTGTATGTACCAACTCTACTTGTGTCACTCTACCAACATTATGGGTCCACTTTATATCAATAACTATGACACATAAGCCACACACAACCACAAACTCAAATTAACCCACAATAATACCAACGCTCCAGATACACAAATATCTCACCCAAAAGAACACGAACGGTTGAGATGAATTAGGAAAGATAAGGTAAACAACCACCTAACATTTCCTAGGTAACAGCCAGCCACGACCACGACTCTCATTCTTGTCGTTTAGTGGAATCCACCCTGGATTTTCACATCAGCACGAGTAGTTGACACCTACCGTTTCGGAAGTTTGCGCAATAAAAAACGGGTCTAAAAAAAATAATAAATAAAAAAATATTTCCAATATCTTCGTCACCACCCAAATTTCAGTGACTGAAAAAAAAATTCGTGTTTTGGTAGAGTCACCAAAAGAGGGGAATTTTGGTTTGCACAAACCTAGTTCCCCTCAGAAAGAAATGTTGCAGAAATTTTGTTTGATGACTTCTTATGGATTTCCTTCGGAGCTTGGTTTCCAACAAGAATTTGTTATGAAGGTGAAATTATTGTTTATTGTTTATGATTTTAATTTTACTGAAGTAGTTTTTTGTTTGTTTGTTTGGTTTAATTGAATTTTTTTGTTTATGATAGGGTTGTCAACAATTGGTGCCTTATCATGTAGCGAAACCAGAAATTGTTCGATATCAGTGTCCTAATCTTAGGTTAAGTTCGTATGAGGAATCGAGAATGGCATCAAAAGAGTGGTTCGGTTATAATCAGTTTGTCAATTTGGAGTTGTCAGCTCTAAAGGAAATGGTTATTGATGTTAAAGGTGTGGTGATAGTTCTTTGAGTTGTGTATTTGATTCACAACTATTTTGATGGTTAACTCCTTTTACAATGCCATATTTATTTATATATTTTTGCCTTTATTTTTAAATGGTTCCTGTTCTATTCAGGAACTAGAAATAAATAGTTGATGACACGGAGTGAAAGAGGGTTCAAATGCGGTAGAGAGTACTTCCGAAGTTGCAAAGCATGGTGAACCTGCAAGGTTAACACTCCAACGCCAACGTCCAAGTCATTGAGAGAAAGTGAGAGAATGAAAAGTATAAGTAGTTAGAATGTGAGAGTAAATAGAATACCTGAATTTTGTCGTTTGTATAGCTTTATATATGTAAGGTGGTTTAGAACTGTTTCCGCTTAATCCGGCGTTTGGTGAGGATCACTGTCCAATTAGATTTGAGGGTGGGAAGAAGGTTGGAATTAAGCGTCCCATGCTGTGGTTGTACCTGTTCGCCGCGCCTCCTCGCAGTGCTTGCTATCGGGCCTTGATGTGTGGGCCTTGTGAGCGAACCTAGAGCAGTTACTTTGGATGTAGTGTCTGTTCTCTTAACCCTACCTTCCTTTATGGCGCTTTTGTTATTCTATGTTGTTTCTTCATGCATTTATGTGTAAATGCTCTTGGCCCAAAAGCTCAACAGTGTCCTCCCACCTTAATTTCATGCAGACAAGGAATTTTCAGGACATGTGGTAAAGTAAGGACCAATATATGTGCTATCTATATCAGTTATTGTTCTAAATTTTAGCAAGTGAGTATTAGGGTGTGAGAGTTGAGACTTGAAGACTACTACTTGTAATCCTCATTGATCGCAGTGAACTCTCTATTTTTGTGGACCTCTCTCTAGATTTTATGAACAATATGGCAGTAACTCAAATTACTCTAGAATATCACTATATCAATCAAGGCCTTGTCAAAGATTGTATGCGGGGACTTTTTTTTGTTGCTCTCTATTAGAAAGCTACTCAAGTTGCCCCTAAGCACCAAAGTTATCTCCTCAAGAAGTGATGGTCACCTAGAAAGGATACTAGTTAGAGAGATCTGAACCTATTTGTATGGATCATTGGATGGCCACGTTTTAAAAATAATTTCTTTGTTAAGTTTTACTTCTTTCAACTTTTACCATTATATAGACAGCTTGTGTAATTCACTTGTTCATTTATTAAGCATCTTTCTTTCACTTGTTATTTTAATTGTTAAATGTTTCCAATTACAAAAAGGTAACTGTGGTGATACCTAAGGTTGGTTTTCTCTCTTGGATATGATGTGTTGTCATTTGCTAAAATACTGAGTAATTAGAAAGCAGGTGGTAGGTTTTTGATTACTGAGCCTGTATATGTATATTTATTATCGTGTCTGAGATGAATGTCTAAGATGATTCATGCTGGTAACTCCTTTGATTTAATGTTATGTGTCTTACTCTTAAGTAATTTCACTTATCCTTTGGTTGCAGCAACTTGTCCAAGCACATTACTTTTCAGCTTTGGCGCCGTTAATCAATGCACCGAGCATGATAAAACTTTGCATTGTATCACATCTGAGGCTGCTGAACTAGGCGGTGTTCGTAAAGCTTTGTTGTCTGACTTGATGAGTCTGCACCTTTCAGGCATTGATATACCTCAAATTTCATTGCATCCTCTCATCTACCCAAATAGGACATTCTATATCTCGAGGCCTTTGCTTGATATTTTTCAAGATTCAGCTCTAAGTTCAAAAATTACTGCTCATCCAGATGGCCAAGTCACATTTATGGGTACAGAAATTGAGATGAAGGATTTTCTTGCTTTAGTTACCGAGTCATACTTATCAGAAAGCACACATAAGGGTGAAAAACAGTTTATGCTTGTTCCACACTTCAGTAGGTATGTACGTGTGGACCCATTTTATTTAAGCTTCAATTTGATCACATGAAACCCTATCTGTTTTGGCTACTTTGAATTACTTTTTCATAGCAGAAAAGAATAATCAGAGACTTCTTCATCAACACCAGATTTAATTATAATTTCTACATCAATTTTAAATATTTTGACAAAGATGTGTTTTCAAATGTGTTCTTTTTCTAAGGTATATCCAGAATAATTAATATTTGCTGCATGATCAAATAAACATGTAGTACTTATTTTGGTCACTTTAAGAGTCACTTTGCTCATGCTACTTCTATATTGCCGAGAGTGCTGTTAGCTTGGGTTGTTCTGATACTTTTAAGATAGCTTAAATTTGGTCATTGGCACAACAAACTTCTTTTTCATACTAATTTATCGAATATTTTCATCTATGTTGCTGTAAATACAAAAATCCAAATGCATATATGTGTGGTTTAACAACTGTAAGTTAAAGTAGTTAAAATTGACGGCTTGCAATGTTCTTGTATAGTAATTCTAGTGATTCTTGCCTCAACTGATTTTCGATAAGCCTTTAAAGTTGCACACATACATGATTCAGTTATAGATGATGAACATACTTTTTGATCCCGATACTCAATATTCTATTTTTTGTTATGTATCAAGCAACTGACCTTTTCTGAGAAAATGTACATGGACAGGCTGAATATGAATGAATTAGAGGCCAGAAGTCATTCCTCCATATTGGATATTCACTCTACACTGACTGTTCCTATAAAAAGGTAGAAAAATATGCTTTTCCATGACAATTGTCCTCCTCCTGAGTTTGATATACGCAAAATACTGCTATACGAGGTTGTTTTAATCCAAAAAAACTGTTCACAGTCTATTCTGTGTAAAACGAATAGACCATTTAAAAGTGGTTTAATTTTATGTCCCACTTTAAGTTTGTACACTTCGATTCCTTCATATGATGCATCTGCTAGCATACAGCAATCACCTTATTTGCTAAAGAAATATAGCAAAAGTTAATGTTTTTCTCTTGTTTGGCAGTCCTGAGAAAGTCAAAGTCAAGCCGTCACGAAAAAAGAGCAAGAAAGTAGCCAGGGAGAGGGATCTGTTCAAGAAGAACCACATTCATGCATGTGAAAGCCTTCTGTTTTTGATGACTGATAAAAGTCATCATCGAGAAACAGCAATTCTTTCACTGAAGAAATCTGGCCCAGAGCTTCCTGAACTCCTCACCCAATTCTCTGCCGGCATTGCAGGTACTGGCCTTGCTGTTGTGCTATCTGTGATCTGCAAGCTAGCTTGTGGAAGGGTCCCCTTTTGTGCATCTAAGGTCTTCAACACGGGTTTGGGTTTCGGGCTTGTTTGGCTTTCTTGGGGAGTAAATAAACTGAGGAATACAATTGTTAGCATAAACAAGAATACCGGAAAGATGAGATTGAAAGATAAAGATATGATTCAAAAGGTGGATAAGAGCCTAAAAGAGGTTTACTTTAGAGCTGCAGCATTGCTAGTAGTGGCAGTGCTAAGGCTTGCTTGAGTGTATCGGTTAATGGAATAACCATTAACTGTTGTATCTGATTTGTTGTAAAGTGTAAGGTAGAATTTTGCAATAAAATGAACTGACTTATTTAGTAAAATGTTTCCATTTTCTCACTACAACAGATTTCAGCTCCCTTGAAATTGCTGGATTGGTATATCAGCAAAACAATTAAAGTTGTCTACATATATACATACATATCTTAAAATTAATGACCCTAAATAATTAATATATCAATGTGAAATATTAATATAATTTTAAATTAATGTTTAATTTTTTATCCAGAATAAAAATGTGTCTACATATCACAATTAGTAATATTTTAACAAGATGATAATAAATAATAGTAATTTACATACACAAAAACTAAAATTTGAAGTTCAAATCTTAGTATTAATTTTTAATCTAACAATATCAACTTTTTCCTAATTAGAATATAATTTACAGAATTCATTTTATTTAAAGGCAAGCAAATATAAGAGCTACTATAAAATTTTATATTCTTCACACTTTTACTATTACTCTACTTATATGTGTACTATAAAATTTAAATAATTTAAAATGATTTCATATGAAATCTATTTAAATTAATTTAAAAATAATGTTGTACTATAAAATGACTTTTGATAGTTTCTTGCAAATGGATTTTATATCATTAAAAAAAATCATTTATTAAAATATTATTTCTTGCTTTTATATCAAACTTAATTGTTATAAAAAAGTTATTCAAAATAATTTTATATTTAATAATTTCTTACAAAAATTTATTTAAAACTCTAAAAAAATTAACAAAAATAACATTCACATTGCCATGTCATTTTATATATATATTTTATTTAAAAATAAATTAATATTTTAAATTAATTTACTTATCATAAATATCTAAAAATTTGCTTTTAACAAACATATATATTTTTTTCTCTTCCATAACCTCGAATTCAGCAACCTCCCAAAGGTCCATTTTATGTCTCTTCCAAAACGATTGATGAGCATACTACAAATTTGGTGGATTCTTCGAGGTTGTTTTTATTTATAGTGTTTTTCCCTTTTAATTTGCTTGTTTATTGGATCATTTGATATGCTTAAGTAAAATGAATTCCCTATATAGAAGTACAAGTTTTGAAGCTCTACTATACTTTTGATCACATGAAAACTTTGGCATTCAATCCTCTTTAGAAAAACTTCAATAATGAGTATAAGTAGGAGTGATATTTGAAACTTCAACACATTGAAGTTCATAAATAGTAGTACTATATATCAGCTCAACTAGACCATTATGTGATTCTGGAGATAGTAGTAGACACATGTGTCTTAAATAGAAGAATGTGTAACATATGTTGTAGAATATGACGTAGCTAGTAATAACACGATGAAGAGTGTATTCTCATAGAAAGTATTATTCGGATAGACATAAATTCTTGGATAATCTGGATTCCTATTACTATTAGACTCATGATATGGATAAGTTAAAAGAATATGCTTTTAAAATATATTTTAACTATCATCAATACTAAAAAGTTTAATGAATTTTTAGAGAGATATCATAAGAGGAAGGTGGTTTAAAAGGATGACGTGTAGCAAATAGGTGGTGGTTTATTGGTGAATATGAAGGTTTAAAAGGATGACGTGTAGTAAATAGGTGGTGGTTTATTGGTGAATATAATGGGTTAGAAATCAAATTATTTTTAATGATGATTTAGGCGATCCGGAGTGGATAGTGGTGAGAGTTTTACATTTTTTTAGTGGTGGTTATTAACACTATTTAAGGATAGAATCTCTTGTACTTTTTATGATTGGTATAAACAACTATTTAATTTCATGTAATTGTAGGTGTCGTCCGATATTCAATAGATATTTGTATTGTGGGTTGGGGTACCCTTAGTACCTGATTTTTATTGAATATATATTTGGCTTATCAAAAAAAATATCTTATCTCATTAAAAAATTATCATGTTTTTCTTCTATTTTTCTAGAGTTTCCTCTAGATTTCCTCAGGTTCTTGAACTCCATCAATTATGAATAATATAGGCTAAATTCTATCTGCTACAGACTTAATCCAATGCTGGAGAAATGAAAGAATATTTCACTCCTCAAAGGAGGAGGAAGATGACTTGACGGTGGGCAAGGAACTGGAAATAGAAGACAAAATCTTCAATAACAAAATTTTTTTTTGGAAAGCTATGAGATTTTAACTCCTTCAACATTAGGGCTTTTAAAAGCACAATGATCCAAGCGTGGAGGCTTAAGAATCCAATCGAAATACAAGATCTAGATAAAAACATGTTCATGGTTCGCTTCACTTTAAAAAAGGAATGTGGATACGATGCTACAAGGGGAACCTAGAGCTTTGACATGAACATGCTTGTACTTGAAAAAGTATTTAGAGATGAACAACCATCCAAAATAAAGATACATTTTAACATTTTATGGGTTCGTGTGTATGATCTATCTCTGAAACTTAGGTCGAAATCAATGGCAAAGAAACTAGATGACATCATCAGAGCTTTTGACGTGGTCGATCCTAAAGAGAAAAAAAGGATATAAAGATTTATACAACGCATGATCAAAGTAGATATGAGGAAAGCATTAATGTGAGGTACAATGGTTAGATACCAGCAAAAGAGTGTGAAAGTCTTTTTCAAGTATGAATGTATACCTATGTTCAGCTTCGTCTATGGAAAAATAGAACACCAACTGAAAGCTTGTCATGATTTGAGCGAGGTGGGAGTAGAAGGCTTTAAGGATATATATATATATATATATATATATATATATATATATATATATATATATATATATATATATATATATATATATATATATATATATATATATATATATATATATATATATATATATATATATATATATATATATATATATATATATATATATATATATATATATATATATATATATATATAGAGAGAGAGAGAGAGAGAGAGAGAGAGAGAGAGAGAGAGAGAGAGAGAGAGAGAGAGAGAGAGAGAGAGAGAGAGAGAGAGAGAGAGAGAGAGAGAGAGAGAGAGAGAGAGAGAGAGAGAGAGAGAGAGAGAGATGTCCTTTGAACCTTGGCTAAAGGAATCTCATCTTCCAAAAGTTCAATAAAAAATAAAAAATAAAGCAACCTCAAGCAAATGTAGCACAAACATTTTTTACTCCCTTAGCCATAGCAAGGAATGAGAGCAATCAAAAGGAACAAAGTCGAGTATGAGACATGTCAATCAGTATTAAAAGGAAGACAAAGTGGGAAAGAGAATAAAAACTAGAGACCAACAAAGGATTTAGATGTAAAGAAAAGCACAAAATAAATAGAAAGTGTAGCAAACTATTTTGGGGCATTGGCCATATCAAAGACAGAAGGTATAGACAAGGAAACTAAGCATGAAATAAGTCAAATTTCCAAATGAATAAACATAAATACCCAAGGAATAAGATGGGAAGAAAACCTAAAGAAAAATAAAGGGACAAAGTTAAAATACAACTAGTTAAGGTGATCATCTCGGAACTGACTTCATGAATGGTGACAACAAGAGAAAACTAGTAGTAGTTATGGATGAAGTAGTTAAGATCAAGAAACCATATGTAGTGTTGAATGTATTGTTACAAGTGATTAGGACATTTTATAGATAGCATGTTATGCAAGATGTCATGACATTCTATTGAGACATATGGTTTTTATGCACTCAAAATAGGTTGCAAAGATGTGGTGTCAAATGTCCCATATATGATGGAACATTTTGCACTAGAAGCTGCTACCCCTCACCGTGATCATGCGCCAGATTTGTTTCCTTATTTGTATGCATGTTTATGCGTTTTTTTGGAATTAGAAAAGAATTCCTAAAAACGATAGCAGATCAAGGCCAAATCAATGATTGAGATTTAATTTATGGAAGATTGCAAATCAAATTAAATCACTATTTGAATATGCACTTTTTGAACTTTACTTCAGCCTAAAGCTCTTCAAACCCTAATGAAGTTGCATCTGTTTTGTTTTTCTATTTAAGGAATTCAAGCCCTTGGCAGAAGACTCAGACCTTTAGATATTAATAAGGCATCTTTTGTTCATTGACTCTGTGTGTATTTCACGTGGTTTACTTTGTAACACTTTATTCATTAATCATTCATATACTAAGGAATAAAGTTTGAATTATTGAGTTGTAATAAGTTCATTATTCAAACTATTTTGTAATGCTTATTGAATATATCATTGTAAGTTTAAATTAAAGTGTTGAAGTAACATTTAAAAAATCATGTTTATTTTTTCTCTTATAGGTATATGCAACAAAATTATTGATTACTCTAATTGGAGAAAGTATGTTTTTGTACGTTTAACATTTAAAATATTCCTTTGCAAGTTTTTTTATTAAGCTTTTTTGAATAGTAGCTACAGGGGGATGAGGGAAGATGTGTTGGTATCTGGATGGAAATTGTTATTTGTACTTTCAGATTGATATTGATTAGCATAATATTGGACCTTCTCGATGAACTTTTTACAATAATTTTTTGTCATTAATTTGTAACTGACGTGTTTTCACTCCACAGTCTGTTTATGCATGAAACATCCGGAAGATATTGGCCTCCTTGTTATTAAAATAAAATTGATGCTTGCTTAATGGTGAAGAAGATAGACACTAGATGCACTTTCACTTTATTCATTAATCATTCATATACTAAGGAATAAAGTTTGAATTATTGAGTTGTAATAAGTTCATTATTCAAACTATTTTGTAATGCTTATTGAATATATCATTGTGAGTTTAAATTGAAGTGTTGAAGTAACATTTAAAATATCATGTTTAGTTTTTCTCTTATAGGTATATGCAACAAAATTATTGATTACTCTGACTAATGCAATATGTGTTGTTGTGTTCTCTGATTATGTTTGGGAATCTTCAATTTTCAGCAAAACTGTTGAATGAGGAAATACTTTCCTTGGTTGTTGCAATTTTTGGAAGTGGTTGTTATGAAACCCCCAATTAGTTGTGAGTTCAACGATTTAAGAGATATAATAGTTGAAGAAACAATATGTAGGTACCTCCTTACCCTAGAGCATATGTTATTTCCTTTTATTTCCATATTACTGCAAAATGCCTCCAAAAGGCCAGGATAAATATCTTCAGAAAATTCTACAAATTTCTTTAACTCATTTGACCTAATAAAACTGGTAAAGGAAAATCCAAAGAATTCATAAAGTTTACCATATTATGGAGTAAGCAATGGCTTGTTATGAAATTTGACTATGATCAGATCCATCTGCTCTAGGGTAGCCAATAATTTTGATAAATCCAAAGTGATTATTCTTGGCCTTTGTCTTTGAACTCTTCTAAAGGTAGGGATCTGGGTCGTTTTGTTTCTCTAAGGAATCATGGTGATTTTTGAGAGTGTGGGGTTTTAGGGTTTTTGAGCTTTGGGTTTTAATGGAGTATGAGAGGCTGAGGTTAGGGCAAAGATGAAAAAATGAGATGAAAAGAGTGTTGTTCTTATGATTTTGCTTTTGAAGATAAGAATTTGTGAGTTGAGAACTTATGTTGAAAAGGATTATATAGAGTATTCGGCTACCACAAATATGAGAAGATGAAAAAATGACCAAAAAAGAGGGTTGAAGCTTAAATAGAGGTGAAAATATGTGTTGTAATTGGTTACTCAATGGGTATGATAAAATTCATGGCCGTGACTTTTGATCCATAAAATTTGTGCATTCATGGCCCTTATTTGCCTTATATTCTTATGGTAAACCATACTTGAACAATATACACAGTAGAAAAACATAATCTAAGCTTTCCTTGAAACATCCATGCATAGTATCCACTCGTAAACTAAACTGGCAAACAATACCTAAAAAAATAACAACAATAATGGGGTGAGATAATAGTCTCAGTGAGTTCCCATATCTTATGGGTTCACTCGGCTCTACAAGGTTCTAATCAAATTCTAACTCAAGTCAATGGGGAAAAAGGGATAAGATTTTAGTTCATCAAATCAAATAATCACTAGCTCGAAAACCATACCAAGGCATCCTTCCATGTCCTCTCCTACGTCTAGGACTTCCGGCACGGGTCACGAATCCTTGTAACGTACTTTGACATACAAATGGATTCAGATTCTAAGGGACTCCTCAACCTTAAGAATCATTACTTCTTATAGGACTTTCAACCCATCTCAAGCCTTTTACCTGTAGGCTCTATTCGCTTGTGTGGACTCAAACATGTTAAAGTACTGGTACGTACATCCCAAATGAGCTCTACATAAGCATCACTCTTGGGGCGACACCTTTAGGGAGTTGTTTGCGACTACATGATAAAATACAATAAAACATAATCGTATTCGATAATCACAAGGTCACATTCACCTTAATCACACAATAACATCACATGTCCCGTACAATGCATCTCACTTATAGCTATGGTAACCATTCACCCATGACATTCACCTAGGTATCATAATGCATCAATGTCACCTTCTAGTTTCATGTAAACCATACTTATAATCTAGATATCTTTTTAATCCATTTACATGGTTATAAGCCTAGATTTCCTCACTCATCTTCATAATGTTTTAGGCATATCATTTCACAATCAAGCATGTATGTCATACATAATAGCATCACAAGTCAAACATAAGCATTTCACACGAGGAAAAACAATAATGTATATATCACATGTTAACATATCATCCATAAATATGCACAATGCTATCCTCTACCAAGAATTATTGGTCAAATCATGATCTCAAAATAAATGGGACTTTCAAAGTTAAGCTCCTCACCAAAATAGGACTTTTAGGACAAAGGTCCCTCTCCAAAAATATCAAACCAATTCACACGGTGTTCATCTTCACCCGCTTACATGTATTCCACAATTTCTTTAATTCATTACTATTCAATCAATTAATCACCTATATCCATATTTTTCAACACTTTCCAATGCTTTCGGTCACGCCTCGATCCGAATTACGGTTCACAAGTTATGGAGAAAACAAGAAATAGAAGAACTACACCCTGTTATGGTCGCCTAGCGAGGCTGGCTCTCTTTCAGTTCGCCTAGCAAACTCATAGCGAGGTGTAGTCAGAACTAAAATGGCACCATGGTAGCCTAGTGAGCTTCAGCGAGGTAGCTCGCTTTCCATTCGCTAGAGCTCGCCTAGAAACGCGGGCGAAATCCAGATTCTGCAGAACGCAGTTGGAAGGGAACCATGGGCAAAATCCCAAACTCACATGTTCATATAACATCAAAACATCCAAGCAAATATCGTATAACATGATTAGGCA
Organism: Lathyrus sativus; assembly: GCA_963859935.3. Taxonomy (NCBI): domain Eukaryota; kingdom Viridiplantae; phylum Streptophyta; class Magnoliopsida; order Fabales; family Fabaceae; genus Lathyrus; species Lathyrus sativus. Next base: position 570,284,080 of record OZ012740.1, on the reverse strand, counting down.
TGAAATTTATCAAATCATCATGAAAACAACATTTAATACAATTTTAACTTAAAACCTCACCCACCTTCACATATCCCCCCCCCCCCTCGCGCAAAAAAAAACAAACTTTACTACCTATTAGAACTCGCCTTGTTAAAGAAAATGAGATGAATTGGTGATGAAACCATGACCTTGTTGATGATTGTGAACTTCCTCTTCTCCTCCCCCCCTTTCTCTTATCTTCTTCCTTTCTTTCTCTCTTTTTCTTATTTCTATCTTTCTTACTATCCATCTTCTTTTCCTTTTTGTTTTTATTCTCATCCATCAAAATATATAATAATATAATAATAAAATATTATATATTATTACAAAATAACCCAATTGATATTTTTCCATCTAACACTAGTTGACCATTTATTAATGTTACCAAAATATTCTCTCTTGCACTTATTAAGATTGATCTGTCTCTTTTCTTAATAATTGATCTCCTACGAATCTGCTAGTTACTCTATTGGTCTCAACTGATAACATTTAGAGCACTTAGGAGTTCCAATTGTTTTAACTGCAAAAAAATAGAGTACATAGGAACTTTGTTAATCTCAAATGACACCCAATTGAGAACTTAAGAAAATATGAGATATCACACAACACATGCTTAATTTTTGAAAGACCATGATACTAATTCATTTCCTAAAGTGTGACATGTTTCACTTGTGATTTTTCTATCAGTTTTACATCCTACATAATTGGAATTTGAATAACCGACTAAATCACATAAACTTCCTTAGGGTACCATAACCCTACATTAGGGGTTTATTTAAGATATTTCATGATTCTTTTCACAGAAGAGAGATGGGATTATTTATGACAAGATTTATATTGAGCATATAAAAATAAATTAAACATGATATCAGGTCTACTAGCGGTTAAATAAAGTAAATGTTCAATCATATCTCAATACTTTGTTATGTTAATAGGTGTTCTTGATTCATCTTGATCAATATATGTGTTTGAAACCATAGGAGTGACATCTACTTTGCAATTATCCATGTTAAATATTTTCAAAATGTCTTAACAATACTTAGATTGATTTATGAAGATTCAGTTCTTTGTCTATTTGATTTGCAACCAAAGGAAGTAATTCAATTTCCCCATCAAGAACATCTTAAATTCTTATTTCATCATATTTGAGAATTATTCTCACAAGGTTTCATTTGTGGAGCCCAATATTATGTCATAAACATATATTTGTACTAATAAAGTATGATCATCAATATTCTTTATAAACAGTGATGTGTCCACCTTTCCTTTTTCGAAACCTTTTTCATAAAGAAAGTTGCTTAGTCTATAATTCCAAGCCCTTGGTGATTGCTTCAAACCTTAGAGATATTTCTTTAACTTGAACACCTGAGAGGGATTCTTGAAATCTTCAACTCCCGGAGGTTAACTTACATATACTTCTTCATGTATGTATCCATTTAAGAAGGTGCTTTTGGCATTCATTTGGTATAATTGAAAATTCTAAGAGCATGTATATGCCAACAATAGTCTAATAGCCTTTAATCTTGCTACATGGGAAAAAATTTCATCAAAGTATATTCCTTATTCTTGATTCTAGCATTGTGCTACTAATTTAGTCGTATTTCTTATTATGATGCCATTTTCATCTAGTTTATTTTTAAAGACTCATTTAGTGTCAATAATATGCTTATCTTTTGGCCTAGGTACTATATACCAAACTTTATTTCTTGCATATCTAGAATCTATTGTTCGTCCTCTAAGGCATCTTTAATTTTAGAAGGTTCTATTTGTGAAAAAAAAGTCATGTTTGAGCATGCATCTTTAAGATTTAGTATAATGGATACTCCTTTGTTCATGTCTACAATGATGTTATCAATTGGATGATCCCGACGAGTACTCCATTATTGAGGTAGATCATTATGAGTTTGCTCTTGTTGTGCTACTTCATCTTCATGTTGTATGTTTTCTTATTCATTGTGTTCATCATTGTTGTTGGTATCTTTTGGTGCAACATCTTCATCAATATAAACAACTTTATCCTCTTTGGAGAGGTTAGTTTCATCAAAAGATACATGAAAAATTCGTCAATAATAAGGGTTCTATTATTAAAAATTCTATAAGCCTTACTAGTGAGAGAATATCCAAGGAAATACATTCATCTTATTTAGCATCAAATTTTCCCAAGATTATCTTTACCATGATTTAAAATAAAGCATTTGCACCTAAAAATATGAAGATGATCAATATTGGGATTTTCACCTTTATAAAGTTCATATGGGTTTTTCTTCCAAATAGGTATTACCAATACACAATTAATTACATAACAAGTCGTACTTACCGCATCCGCCCAAAATTATTTTTTTAAGTTTATTTCATTTAGATTGCTAGTTCTTCCAAAGATTTATTCTTTCTTTAAACTACACCATTTGTTATGGTGTTCTAGGTGCTAAGAAGTTATGAGAGTTACTGTATTCATCGAAAAATTCTTTAGATAAAGTATTTTGAAACTCTCCACCAAGATCACTTTGAATTGAAACAATCTTCAAGAATTTCTCATTCAGAATTAGTTTTGCGTACTTTTTGAAAGTGTTAATGGAAAATGTTTATATGCTAAAAATAATGTCCATGTGAATCTTGAAAAGTCATCAACAATTATCAAGGCATATAAACTTACACCAAAAATTCTAGTTCTTGATGGATCAAATAAGTCCATATGAATTAATTGAAGTGGTCTATAAGTTGAAACAATATTTTTAGGTTTGAAAGAAACTTTAGTTTGCTTACCCATTTGACATGAATCGCATAACATATCTTTAACATACTTAATCTTAGGTAAACCAACAACAAGATCATGCTTTACTAATTTATTCTATTCAAATATTTCATATGGATATGTGCAATTATTTTATACCAAAGTCATGCATCATTATTTTAACCATAAGACATTAAGTTTTAAACACAAATCATTAAGACATATCATGAAAATATTGTTTATCCTTTTCCAACAAGTTTAATTTCATGAGTTATTTCATTTTCTATGATGCATGAATCTTTATTAAAATTAACTTTAAGACTTTTATCACAAAGTTGACTTATACTAAGTAGAATATGCTTAAACCTTCAACATATATCACATTATTAATAGTGGTAAAGGGTGACGTACCTACTTTTCCACTTCTAAGTATTTTTCCTTCATTATTGTCTCCATAGCTGAAAAATCCTTTAGAATTTAGGATCAAAGTTGAAAATTTTTATTTGTCTCCCGTCATGTGTTTGAAATATTCACTATCGAGATACCACATGTTGGTTCTGGATTTCAAGCATTTCTACAAAATAAATTAAAATTTGTTAGGTACCCAATGTGATTTAGGTCCTTGATGGTGAGTACATTTCTCTACCCTTATATACTTCTCACTTGGTACACCATTTTTTTTTATGTAGCATGTATTAGGGGTATGTCCTTTATACATATTAGGCATAATGTTATACATATTCTTCCCATGGGGTATAATAAGAATTTTTATCATAATTTCTTCTTTATCGAAAATTATTTTCAACATTTATAGTTTGAATATTTTTATAAGCATGGCTAGAATTGACAAAGATAGTCTTCTTGATTTGACTAGATTTATCAAATTAGAGTATCATAGTCCACTTCTATGATTAGAATATCTTTGACTACTAAGAACACTATCCAAGTCAAGTTTCCCTTTTTCATGTCTGCATATAATTTGTTTTAATTCAACCACTTTAGTTTCAAGAGATGTACATTTCTTACATGTTGATGAACTAACATGAATGTCTATTTTTGTTTTACTTTTGTCTAAATCATTTTGTAAAACACTTGTGTTACTCTCTAGAGATGAAATGATTTTTCTCTTGTTTAGTACACATTTTAGAGCGATTTAGACATTTATCATGTAATTCATTAAAGGAATTTTGTAGTTCATCATAAGAAGGTTTATCATTACTAACATCTTTTTCATCATCGAAGTAATGTGATGCATTAATGAGATATGTGCTTTGATCTCACCAGATCTGAAAGGATCAATGGTCTGCCACGCGTCGTTGGATTGTAGCTTTCACCGAAGGTATGGAGAAGGAGGGAGTGTACCTGTAAGGCACTCTGATGCTTAAGTGAGTAAAGGATCAGAGTGGGAGAGCAAATACAGAGAAGTAGGTATAGAGAATAAAATACCTGACCCTCTAGTGAAAGAGGGTATTTATAGAGAGACCCTAGCGCAGGGCCAACGGTTACATTGCATTGGGCCAGACTGCCAAGCTCAACCCAAGTAACTGCCAGGGTTACGTAGCGTAGTGAAGACTAGCACATGGTCTTCGCCCTAGATCAACTACCTCGTGATCTTCGGAAGGTGGGCTGATCAACTCTTTCGGAGGTGGTTAGTTGATGATGATGTGTTCCTGCATGGGGGAGTACGTGGAGAACGTGGGGGAAGCGCGTGGGCCTCCCTGTCAAAGGAGTCACCTGCCCGATATAGGTGCCTTGTTGAGGCTTGTGCCCAACAGGGGGAAATCGGGCCTTGTTGGGCCTCATCAGCATAGTATTGGGCCTCATCACCTTCCCAGATGAGGGGTAGGTCCCGACCCAGTCTAGAACAGGAGTCCCCTAAGTCGTTGCTCTAAGGCGAGGAGTAGTGACTTAAGGGCATGTTGAAATGGCTAGGTCCTCTTCGAAAAACTATGCTTTTTGGGGAGGTGAAAGATGACCAGGGTACTGGTCTTCTGAGTTCAAGGCAGAACGAAGGGGCGCAGTCATAAACGGTTGCCACACGTCAGGTGTTCATTGTTCCTCCTAGGGCAGCTAGCCATAAGGGTGCTTGAGTGCCTAGGGGTGCCTCGAGTCCTGTGCTAGGTTTATAAATAGCTGAGGTCTCCCCTCCCCTTGTTACTTTTTGCTCCCAACTAGCTAACAAAATCTCTCTTGCTCTTCCATCGTCTACATCGTCGTGCAACCGCTGCCACTGCACCATCCGCCGCGAAGTCCTTCGTATCTACACTCAACTACTGTATCAAGTAAGTCCGTTCTTCCTTCCTTATGTTTCTTTATTTTTTGGTAACTCCTGCGGCGGACACGATGAGTGTCCCGAGGAGGCTGCAGGTTTTTCGGCGATTACAGCGGGACTCCGTTGACCAAGAGCGGGCCTAGGATGACGCTCCCGGAGACGCATGGTAGTTTTAGAAGACTCCTCGGGGATAGATGATAGGGTTGGACACATATCTCGGGGATAAGTGATGGGTCTAGATGAGTATCCCGGGGACATATCACAAGTCTGGATGAGTGCCCTGGGGACATATGTTAGGTCTAGATGAATGCCCCGGGGACATAGATGAATACCCCGGGGACATGCGGTAGTGAATGACGTGGGGAGGCGGATGTCGAGGTTGGAGGAGCCTACGTCGTAGATGTTGTCCCCTTCGCCCTTTCACTTGAGCTGTGGTGGAAGGGTGGATTTGATCTTGAAACGTCGAATTCACCAATTTCCTCTGCTTTTTAGGTGAATATGGCTTCTTGGATCCTTGGAGTTATGAAAGTCGACGTAAAGTCGGAGTTTCCCGCGGTCCCGCCTGACGAGGGGCAGATTAGGACAGTCGAGGACTGGGTCGGGGAAGAGCCCCTGAGTACGCCTTCCCGTTTCGTCGAGGATGACTTTGAAGCTTTCGCCACGGTCGAGGATCTCCGTGAGAGTTCCTCTGTGAGTTGGCAAGCATATAGATCGCGGGCCCATCATCATATCTACTCTAGCTATAGGAAGATGTGATTCCCCATGTATGAATTTTGCTTTCATGAAGCAGGACTTCGACTTCCCTTCTCGTATTTTCAACTGGGGATCTCCAACTGGTTGAGGCTGGCGCCTTCGCAGTTACACCCCAATGTGATTGCTTTTATCCGGGCATACGAGCATGTTTTTCGGCACCTTGAAATCGGGGACACTCCCACTCTGTTCTTTCGGATCTTTCATATGCAAAGACAAACAGTTAATGGCCGACAAGGATGGGTGTCATTGAAGCAGCCGATGATATTTTTCAGGGCATACATGGATTCTGTCCGAACTTTCAAAGATCGATTCTTTGTGGTTCGGCCCGTGTCTCATGAGGCATGCGCCTCGTTATATTATCGTGAATCCTGAGAGGTGAACGAGCAAATGGAAGAGGTCATGGTGCCGAGGGTCCCCTTAGACTGGTTGGAGGAACACTTCAAACAAGGCACATACCACTATATCATGTGGGCAGGTACCTTGGACGAGGAAGACCAGGTAGGCTATCAAAGGTTGGTGGCCTTCGTGGCCAGCTTCACCCCGACGAAACTCGTGACGCCCGACTATAACTTTATCCTCGACAGGCACGGGAATATCCTCTAGCAGTCGAGGTTCATTAATACAAGGGCTCTACTCAAATGCTCGTCTAACGAGGAAGCCTTACGTATGTTAGGTAGTGGGTCGTCTTCTGCCCGGCCCATCCTGGGCTCTATTGTCTTGTGCTTCGCTAATCCTTTGCTCATTTTATTTTGTATGAAGTATGTTAACCATGCAGGAACGCGCAAAGCGAATGGCGACTATCAGAGGTAGGGTGAAGAGTGGCAAAGGGAGGGTGGCTCAGGTGCAGTAGCATCCTACTTCCGAAAAAGGAGGAGGAGGTTCTTCATCGTCACCGCAGGGGAGCCAATCTCCCTTGTCGCAAGGGACTCCGAAGAGGGTGAGGGTCCATGGGCAAGAGACTGTGGTCGACCTTACTGAGGGTGGCGCAAAGGAGGGGTTCATGATTCCCCTTTTCCATCTGCATCCTGGTTTCTTCCATGGGGCCAAGTCTCCTGTTGTGTCGGCTGTAGAGGCGAATGCGATTCTTGGCTCCAGCCGGAAGGCGAGGAGGCAAAGACTAACCGAGGACTTGGCTACGATGATGAGGGTCTTCTCGATGGCCCTGACTCTGAGTGACAAGAGTGTCTCTTTTGTTGATCTTACCAAACTGCAGGGGAACCTCGCGGTTGATGAGTCAAAGCTAACCAAGTTAGATGCCGAGCTAGATTTAGCCATGGAAGACAATTTTGCCAAGTGTAAGCGGAACAGCGAGGCAGGGGAGCAACTAAAGGCCATCGGGGAGGACAAGATGAAATTGTAGACGCGGATCTCGGAGCTGGAAGCTGCCCTTTGTCCTGCCGAGGAGGAGACCGACGAATAGAAGCTCCTGAATTCTCAGGCTAAACTGGTGGTGAGGATTCAGAAGCTCGAGCAGGATTGCTTAGGGGCTGTCAAGGTTGGCTATGAGAGTGTTGTGGAGCATCTCAAGATAGTGAACCCCGAGGTTGCCCTTATCACTGAAGGGACAGAACCCTATCACCAAGTCGGCCCGTGTCTCATGAGGCATGCGCCTCGTTATATTATCGTGAATCCTGAGAGGTGAACGGGCAAATGGAAGAGGTCATGGTGCCGAGGGTCCCCTTAGACTGGTTGGAGGAACACTTCAAACAAGGCACATACCACTATATCATGTGGGCAGGTACCTTGGACGAGGAAGACCAGGTAGGCTATCAAAGGTTGGTGGCCTTCGTGGCCAGCTTCACCCCGACGAAACTCGTTACGCCCGACTATAACTTTATCCTCGACAGGCATGGGAATATCCTCTAGCAGTCGAGGTTCATTAATACAAGGGCTCTACTTAAATGCTCGTCTAACGAGGAAGCCTTACGTCTGTTAGGTAGTGGGTCGTCTTCTGCCCGGCCCATCCTGGGCTCTATTGTCTTGTGCTTCGCTAATCCTTTGCTCATTTTATTTTGTATAAAGTATGTTAACCATGCAGGAACGCGCAAAGCGAATGGCGGATATCAGAGGTAGGGTGAAGAGTGGCAAAGGGAGGGTGGCTCAGGTGCAGTAGCATCCTACTTCCGAAAAAGGAGGAGGAGGTTCTTCATCGTCACCGCAGGGGAGCCAATCTCCCTTGTCTCAAGGGACTCCGAAGAGGGTGAGGGTCCATGGGCCAGAGACTATGGTCGACCTTACTGAGGGCGGCGCAAAGGAGGGGTTCATGATTCCCCTTTGCCATCTGCATCCTGGTTTCTTCCATGGGGCCAAGTCTCCTGTTGTGTCGGCTGTAGAGGCGAATGCGATTCTTGGCTCCAGCCGGAAGGCGAGGAGACAAAGACTAACCGAGGACTTGGCTACGATGATGAGGGTTTTCTCGATGGCCCTGACTCTGAGTGACAAGAGTGCCTCTTTTGTCGATCTTACCAAACTGCAGGGGAACCTCGCGGTTGATGAGTCAAAGCTAACCAAGTTAGATGCCGAGCTGGATTTAGCCATGGAAGACAATTTCGCCAAGTGTAAGCGGAACAGCGAGGCAGGGGAGCAACTAAAGGCCACCGGGGAGGACAAGATGAAATTGTAGACGCGGATCGCGGAGCTGGAAGCTGCCCTTTGTCCTGCCGAGGAGGAGACCGATGAATAGAAGCTCCTGAATTCTCAGGCTAAACTGGTGGTGAGGATTCAGGAGCTCGAGCAGGATTGCTTAGGGGCTGTCAAGGTTGGCTATGAGAGTGTTGTGGAACATCTCAAGATAGTGAACCCCGAGGTTGCCCTTATCACTGAAGGGACAGAACCCTATCACCAAGTCATCGATGGACGGGTGGTAGCCACTGGGGATGAGGAGGACGATGACAACCCGACGATCGAGGAAGAAGAGCGGAAGGGGCAGGATACCTCTTAGGGTTAGTTTCAGTATTTTCGGGCCTGTGCGCTCATGTTTATTTTTCTGGCCTGCGCGCCTATTTTTTTTAGATGTATTGTCGGGCCTACGTGCCTTTTTATGTAACTATGTACAATGGATTCTGTCAGCTTCTTCTTGAATGAATTTTGTTATTTTTTACTGCATGTGATTATATGTTTATTTTCATTTAGGTATGAATGTGTTTACTTGCTCGACATGCAGTGTCACCGACTGTGTGGAGAACGAGTCGGGTGGTCGGAGATGGTACCCAACCGACTAGGGGTTAAAGGTCCTTGGCAAAGGCCCTTCCCAGGGCATAAACTTCCCATCGTAAGCTGGGTGTTCTGCCCAACTGGTACGATAACAGTGGAGCTCGGTTAAGGGGTCCCCACTGGAGAAAGGGTCATGCCCACACATGTAAAGGGTTAACTCTTGTCTTTTTATTTTTAAAATTAGAAGTCGCAGCGGTACCGTGTCGCGCCCCTGTGTCGCGACGTCGACGGGTCACAGGCAGTGTTTAATTATAATATTGTTTAAGATTTTATGCATTCCATGGTCGAGCAAGTTTGTTCCCTTGTAGGTTTTCAAGGTAGTAGGTTGTTGCCTGTCTTGTCCCGGACGCGGTAGGGGCCCTCCTAGTTCGTGGCGAGCTTGCCTTTGCGTGAGTCCTTTTGATTTCTTCATAGGACCAGGCTTCCTATTTGGAATTCGCGCCTGATGACTTTGTTGTCGTGGCGCAAAACTATCCTTTGTTTCAGAGAAGCTTCTCGTAGGAATGCTCCCGAATGGATCTCCTCGACTAGGTCAAATTCTTCCCTGAGTGCCTCATCGTTTGCCTCTTCGGGCAAGGGGGATTCGATTCTCCTATAGGGCTTTCTTATCTCGACAAGAATCACCACCTCTGTCCTGTAGATCAGTCGGAATGGAGTCTCCTAATTTGTGGAGTGCGGAGTGGTCTTGTACGCCTAGAGGACGCTGTGTAGCTCCTCGACCCATCCTCTCTTGGTGTCCCTCAGCCTACATTTTAGCCCGCATAGAATTACCTTGTTCGCTGCTTCATCCTGCCCATTCGTCTGCGGGTGTTCGACCGACGTGAAGTGTTGTTTCGTGCCTAGTTTGGCGACAAAGTCTAGGAAGTTCTTGTCGGTGAATTGTGTCCCGTTGTCGGTGATGATGGACTGGGGAACGCTGAATCAGACAAGTATGTTTCTCTTGTAGAATCGTAGTATGTTTTGGGCTATGATTTTGGCCAGGGCTTCGGCTTTTATCCACTTGGTGAAGTAGTCCACACCGAATATCAAGTATTTGTTTTGATAGGATCCGAGGATGTCCATACCCTACCAGGCGAACGACCATGGGGATGAGAGCGTTTTTAGCTCGCTAGGTGGGGCGAGGTGTATGTCCCCATGCCGTTGGCATCTGTTGCACTTCTTGATGTGCTCTTTCGCGTCCTGCTGCATGGTGGCTAATAGTATCCTGCTCGTATGGCCTTGTGGGCGTGTGCTCCCGTCTAGGTGTTGGGAGTTGATACCCTCGTGGATCTCTTGGAGTATGCCTAACACCTGGGATTCTTCGACGCACTTAAGGAGGAGAATGGAGAACCCTCGCCTGTATAGTTTGTCTTCGACCAAGGCGTAGGAACATGCCCGACGCCTAACGACGGTTGTTTCCTTTGGGTTGTCGAGAAGTCTCCCCATGTGTAGGTTCGTATACACCGGGGTCATCCAGCAGTCGTTGTCGCCGATAGCGTTTACCTCGGGGGTGTTGTGCCCCTCTTTATGCTAGGGGAAGGGAGGATTTCCTGGATCACATATTTGTTTCCGCCCTTCCTCTTTGTGATGGCTAGCTTGGACATGATATCCACTCGGGTATTGTGTTCGCGCGGTACATGTGTTACCTCCGCGAAATCAAAACTCTTCATCTTTTCTTTTACCAGGGACAAACACTCAGCGAGGTTGTCGTTTTTAGCTTGATACTCCCCTCGCACCTGTGAGGCCACGAGCTGAGAGTCCGAAAATTTTCACCTCTTTGGCCCCCAAATCTTCGGCCAGGCGTATGCCTGCGAGAAATGCTTTGTACTCGACCTGATTGTTCAATATCGGGAACGCCAAGGCGAGGGAAACTTCTATCAGGGTACCTTCTTCGTTTTCTAAGATAATGCCTTCTCTACTTCCCGTCGAGCTGGAGGCGCCATCGACGAAGATGGTCCACTTCTGCGCCCCGGGTGTCGGGGAGTCCGCGAACGTCATTTCAGCGACAAACTCGTCCAAGACTTGGGATTTGAGCGCCTTCTTGATTTCGTATTGGATGTCGAACTCAGATAGTTCGAGCGACCATTTAAGCATTCGTTCCGACATGTCTGGCTGTCTGAGTAATTATTTGACGGGCTGGTCAGATCTGACCATGACCATGTGAGCCAGGAAGTAATGTCTCAACCTCTTGGCCGCCCGTCCGGTGTTTCGTGGATCAACGCCGCGCTGACGGCCTTCGTGGCAACGACGAGATATATGTATAAGGTTTACCCGACCTCTGGTCTCGATAGCACCCGTGGCTCCAAAAGGACCTGTTTGAGATGGCGGATAGTCTGCTCACATTCCTTGGTCCATTTGAATGTGGCCTCCTTGTGCAACAATTTAAAGAAGGGGAGGGCGTGTTGAGCAAACTTGGCGATGAATCGTGACAGGGACGCAAACATCCCGTTTAGTGACTAGATGAACCTCTTTGTGTTCGGAGTGGAAAACTCAGAGAAGGCTCGACACTTGTCCAAGTTGACTTCTATTCCTCGTTCGTTAGGTAGAAGCCGATGAACTTGCCTGCTCGCACACCAAAGGTGCACTTGTCGGGGTTGAACCGCATCCTGCACTTCCTCGCCATTTAAAAGACTTTCCAGAGGTGAACGGTATGGTCGATCTCATATCGCAACTCTCACGATCATGTCGTCCATGTAGACTTCGAGCATGTCGTCGATTTTGCCTTGAAAGACTTTGTTCATCATCCTTTGATAGGTCTCCTGACGTTCTTTAGGCTGAAAGGCATTACGTAGTAGTAGTAGTTGCCTGACTCGGTCGTGAAGGCTGTATGCTGCTTGTCGGACTTCACCATGGGGATTTGATTGTATCCCGAGTACGTGTCCATGAACGACATGAGTTTGAAACCTGCAGAATTATCAATGAGTTTGTCGATGTTAGGTAATGGGTAAGCGTCCTTGGGACACGCCCGGTTGAGATCAGTGTAATCAACGCACACTCTCCATTTTCCATTAGATTCTTTAACAAGTACAACGTTGAACAACCATATTGTGTACCGGGCTTCCGAAATAAAATTTGCCTCTAGGAAGTCTTTTACAGCTTTTTCAGCAACCTCCGCTTTCTCGGGGGACTGCCTACGCCTATGTTGAACTATGGCCCTAGCGGCTGGATCTATGGAGAGGTGGTAGCATGCTACGTCGGGCTGGAGCCTCGACATCTCGGCATCGCTCCATGAAAAGAGGTCTGCGTTCTCCCGGATGTAGGCTTTGAGCTGTTTCCTTGCTAGGTCGGGCAGGCCTTTGTCGATATTCACGCCTCTCTCGGGGTTATCTCCTAGCTTGATGAGTTTGAAGTCTCCATCTGGGATGGGGCGTGTTGGATAAAATAGTTGTATGTTGTCTTCTAGAGGCGTGTCTTTGGGATCTCTGCCTTGTCCCTGTTTGCCGAAGAAACGATTGTCGAGGTCGACGAAGTTAACATGCGGAAGAGGCTTTGGCTCCTCAATTTGAGCTGGACGGTTGGCCGGTTTGGGGGCGACGTTGATGGAGCTGAGTTCTTTGAGTGCTGCCTCGAAGCATCTCCTGGTTGCTTCAATGTCTCCGTGTAGGGTGACGACCTGCCCTCTGGTGGTGTAATACTTCATCTTCAGTTGGACCGTCGACGGTACTGCAATCAGCTCGGCTAAATTTGACCGTCCAAGGATGCACTGATACAACGAAGGATATCCGATCACCAAAAAGCGGATTTTCACCAGTCTGGTCGTTTCCTCCGCCCCGAAGGTGATGAGTAGTTCCAGACGCCCCCAAGGCTTAATGGTCATGGCCCTGGAGGTCGAAGCCTACGTACGGGGTCGGGTGGCTCTCGTCTAGCTGCAGGGTGGTGAATATGTGGGCGTACATGATGTCTACCGAACTTCCTTGGTCGACCAGGATTTGGCGGACGTTGAAATTTTCCATCTATGCTCTGATCAGGAGGGGAATGCTGGCGTTGGGTGCCCCTTCGGGAAGCTCCTTAAGATAAAAGGTGACCAGGTTCAACTGCCCTTTGAATTTGTTGAGGGTAGCATTCATCTTTGAGCTCTTGTCGATGAGCTCCTCGAATTTTCTCATGATTGACCCGGCCGACAGCTGACTGAGTCCCTTACCTGATATTACCATTATGGTCGGGAAGTCCTCCCACGAGCTGAGGGCGGTCAGTGGTCTGGAGGGCTTGCTGAAAGAGAAGTCTGAAGGTGAGAAAATACTTAAAAGGGGGGTTGAATAAGTATGAAGATAAAAACTTAGAAGTAAAAACTCAAGTATTTTTATCCTAGTTCATTGAACTCAACTACTTCAGTCCACCCTTTCTAGAGTGATTTGCCTTTCTCAATCAAGGACTTAATCCACTATTTAATCAACTGATTACAATAGTAAGCACTAAGAACAACTGTTCAAAGTCTTCTCAAGAACTACTGATCCTAACTGGATCTTCTTAAGGTTTTCTTACAATCAAATGTAATAATAAATACAAGTGTTAAGATTCTTCTAATAAAGTTTTATCACAACTGTGATTTTTCACTTAAGATTAAGAATAAAGAAATTAATTCTAGCAAGAATATATGAGTTGAATGAGAGCTTTGATAATGAATTCTTTTCAAGTGATTTGTCAACTGAAGAAGATGAGTGGATACTTGCTTTTATAGGCACAGTGATCCAAGAGTTTTTTCACGTTGAGAAGTGTGTACCAAAAGGTCTGAGCCCTTTTTGTCTTCACATCAAGTGACCTTTCCTAGAAGAAGAAAGCACAGAGAAATCCTTTTTGTCTGTGCTTTTGTGTCTAGCATAAATAAGGAAAGAGTCGTTTGGATATTCCAACGGACATAATCTTTGAATTCTTCTTCAACAATTTTCAGCAAGAATCATCAGAGTCTAATTTGGTCAGAGCCTTCTGATGTTCATCAGAGTTTTGCTGAATCAGAGTCTTTGCAGCAAGTGTGCTTTTAGCGTGTATAAGTTCAGAGCAGAGTTTTGGGTCAGATCCTCAGTACTGGCAGCGTTAGTACTCTTAGAGTCTTCTGAATTAACTATGCTTGAAAACTCTTCATACAGAATTCTTCATTGTTTCAGATGCTTCTGACTTGCTTCAGATTCTTCTGGAGCTTCTGATGACAGCGTCCAGAATCTTCTAATGGTTGCATCTGCCGCTTCAGAGCCTTGCATATTTCTTATGTTCATATCTAATTTGCTTCTGGAGTGATATTTACTTTAATATCTGCAGCAAACATTCTTAAGCAAATTTTAGAGTACATAATTCTTAACTACAAAATTTCATAATAGTTATCATCAAAACATAGAGATATTATTAAGAACCAATCTGTGTTATAATAATCTCCCCCTTTTTGATGATGATAAAAACATCAGAAATTTTGTTTAATTGTAAAGCGAGTAATTATAACCCCCCTGAGATGATGAATCTCCCCCTGAATTAAATATTAATAAGGAATAGAAACTTCCTTTTTTGTCTTGAGTATTTTTCAGAGTTAGAGCTTGATTGTTCTAAACATTTGAGAGTAAGAGTCTCTTGCATATTTCAGAGTCAGAGTCTGATAATTTACATATGATCTGGGAGTCTCAGAGTTTCTTTTACAGAATATACTTATCAAATGTTCTGAAATACTCAGATATTATGTTAGATAAAATTGATATGCCTGAAGTTTCATTCTGGTTGAGTTTAATTAAACAGTTCAGATCTATTTTCTCCCCCTTTTTTGTCATATGCAAAAAGTAAGAACTTTTAAAAGACAAATAAAAGGAAAACCAAACGAGATAAATCATGTAGAGAAAACATTGAGACATTCATTCATTCAGAGCAGAAAGTACAAACATCAAAAAATATTCAAGTACATGGGCAAACATCAGATGCAAACATCAGAAAAAAATAAACTAAGATTGTTTTGACAAAATCATCTTCAACAGATCCGTGATCTCAGAAGAGGATTGTTCTTGTTTTGACATCCACTTAGCCATGGTTTCATTCTTCTAATCTTGTTTGGACATCCACTGAGTCATATCTTCAGGCTTCTTATCTTGCTTAGCCATCCATGACTTAATCTCTGATTGACCAGCTTCCAGAACTGCAATCTTATCTTCAAGATCTGGATACTCTTTCTTGATCTTAGATGAAGAAGGTGGGACAGATTCTGAAGCATGAACAAAGTCAATTTCCATAGGGGATTTGGAGTTAGGAGCAGCAGATCCAGAGGGATGTTCTACCAGAGTCATAGCCAGAGAGTTGTCTTCAGATGCATATTCAGCGTTTACTTCTGTATCACAGATTTCAGATGATGAAGGAACATTCTTAAGAAGCAATGGTGCAGATCTTTTAACAGTCCAGAACAAACTTCTAGCAGTTTCAGTAAATCTGAGCTTCGCATCATTAGAACATACGTTCTTCAGATTTGATGCTACAGTATTGAATCTGTTTATGAAGCCATTCCAAATGACATCAGATTCATTTGCATCCATTGTTGATGCATACTTCCTCTGTACAGAGTCTAAATACATCTCTATTTCTTTCAAAAAAACTTGTAAATAAATGATCAACATTCAGCCTAGGTTTTGGGTTTAGAAAAGTTTCCAATGTGATTGGCTTGGGTTGGGGTGAAGGTGGAATGGTGAATTTTGGAATGGTGATCAGAGGATGAGGGTAGAAGGGTATGAATGGAAGATCAGATGAATTGTCAGATTTTGATCTAGTTAAAGCATTCAACAGATATGGTTTTGCATTTGATGCATAGGAAACAACATCAAATGGGGTATCAGAGTAAGGTGTGAATGCAGATTTATCAGATAAAATAGGTTATGATGAAATCACTTCTGGCAGTTCTTTAATATATGTTTGAAGAATAAATGGTAGAATGATGGTAAGTTTGGGTTTAAGAGGAGTGATAGTGTCAGATGGTTCAATTCTGCTGTAGAAATTTTTGAATTTGAAACCAGAGGGAAGTTTGTTAGATGAAAACAGTTTACACGAAGCAGAGGGTACACACTCAGATGTCCTTGGCTTAGGTGTTGGGATAGGATTCAGAATGAGAATTTCAGAAGAAACAGGTGGTTCTGGTTGGTTAACTTCAGAATTTCTGTGAGAGGGAGATATCAGAAAATCTGGGTGTATATCAGATTTTGATGAATTTGAGGATGTGGTTGGAGTGTAAGACGTGGAAGACACTTCAAAAACAGATTTAAGAGGTGTAACGTTTAGAACCTCTGTCTCAGGGATATTGGTTTCAGATGGGTTGGTTGATTCTGATGGATTCTCAAAAAGTTTTGATGGAGGTGCAGATGTAGGTGGTTCTGATGTAGGTGGAGCAGATGTAGGTGGTTCTGATGTAGGTGGAGCAGATGTATGTGGATCAGATGTAGGTGGACCAAATGTAGGTGGATCAAATGCCACTTGATTAGATTGTATAGTTTCAGGAAGAACTTGTGCAGATGCAATAGGTCCAGATCTGTTTAATTGAGGTTTTTCTGGTTGTGGTGGTTTTTCTGGTTGTTGTTGTTGTTCAGATTGTTCTGTTGGTTTTGTTATAGGTGGTGAATTTTGATTTGCTGGTGTTGTTGTTATTGGTGTTGGTGCAGATGATTGATTAGTAGAAGGTTTTACAGGAGTGGTGGAAACAGAATCAGATGATTTTTATGGGGAAGGAACAAAGATATGAGATGGAGCAGGAACAGATTGTTTCTGAGTAGGAGGTGGTTTTGGAATAGACTTGAATGTTGATTCATTTAAAACAATATTATTAAAAGAGGATACAGAAGATTTGGTACCTTTAATCTTGATACGCTTTGTGGGAACAGAGGGAGCGTCTCCAGATGCTTTCCTCTTGATCAGCTTCTGAGGCTTGTCAGCAACTTTGGGCTTCTTCTAAACAGCCACTGCTTCTGCTTCTAATTGACCTCTTTTCCTTGTATTCTCATTTCCTCCATCAGGCATTGGTTCCCTTGCTCTTTTCAGAATATCTACAGGAACTGGGGTTCCATCTTCCTTGCAAGAATCAATATACCTTACAATTATTTCCCTTGGTTCTTCAGCACAGAACAGTGGGTAGTTTTCAACTGGGATTCGCTTCTGACTAAGTTCAGAGATATTCAGCTTCTTGGGTGCTGATGTCAGTTCCTCTACAATTTTTAGTCTCTGAAGACTCTTGGCATTCAGAGGTTTCCCAACAATAGATTCAAGTTCGTCCTTGACTCCAGCAGCATACGGAGCAGTCACTAGTCCATTTTCTGTCAGAATATCTAAAATTAACCTTCCAAAGGGAATCCATGTTCTAATCTTCTGACCCTTATCTTTTACAGATTCTCTTGAAGCATTAATATGATTCCATAAGTGCATGAACAGAATGTAAGGAAGATCTAGGGTGCTCTGACTTAAACAGTACATGAAGTATAGCTGTTCATTGTTCACATAGTCTGGAGAATTTGTAGATTTTCTGTGATGAATGCATCCCATGAAAATCTTTGCCCAAATTTTGTAGTCAGGCTTCAGATCTTTAAACTTGTTAGAGGCCTGTCCAGCAGTCATGACTTCCTCATAAACTTCTTCCATGTCTACACGCCCAGCTGGCAGATGAGATACTCCATCATTCTCCTCATATCCTATGAGTTTCCTGATTAGATCTTCTGTAATTATTATCTCCTTACCCAGAACAGAAGACAAGATGAATTTGGGGTATACAGAAGCATGTATCCATAATTCTTTTACCAGATGAGGGTAAACTGGTCCAAATAATCTGTCAAAGTATTTTACCCAGCCTTGAGCATCAACTATTGAACGAAATTCAAATCCATTTTCAGCTAATGAATCAAATTCCACCATTGATTCACAGAGAACTTCAAGTTTGTCAACAGGAGTTAACAAAGTCCTTTTAGGTGTCGTGTATGGAACCACACCCATATTTGCAGAAGTAACTGCAGCCATGGTTGATTGAAACTGAGTTGCTGTAGAAGATGAGGTTGCCATTGAAGATGATTTTGACAAAGGTTTAGGGTTTTTGTGAAGAGAGAAAAGAAGACAGAAATGCATAAACTTGCTTGAGTTGTGAAAGGTGTGAAAGTGGTGAGAGATGTGGTATTTATAGAAAACAATTAGGCATACAAACAGACAATCAAAACACATTTACTCACAATAATTAATGTCAATTAATGAAAAAGAATAAAAATCATTTCAAGCATTGATTGATTCTGACAAATTTGGGGGGAAAATCAAGATTTTCACTATTCAAACTATACCTCAAACGTCTTTTCAGTAGTGTACACGCCATCTTTGCAGATTTAGAGTGACACGTATTTGCTTGCATGTGCTTCTGAATTCTCTTGAGAAATGAAACATTAACCAATGTTCAGATCCTCTGAGATTGGTTAGTTCAGATACACACAAATAAACATAAATCTAATAAGCAACAGAATGAAATACTTCAGAGTGATAAACATTTATCATCTGTAAAATTTGCTTCTGACAAATATTATTCTGGACACAAATCCATACCAATATTTTTCAGAATAAATTTGAATCTATCTTCAACAAGGGGTTTTGTGAAAATATCTGCCCATTGATGATCTGTATCAACAAAGGCTAAGTTTATAATTCCCTTCTGAACATAGTCTCTGATGAAATGATGCTTAATTTCTATATGTTTTGCCTTAGAGTGTAAAATGGGGGTTTTAGACAAACATATAGCAGAAGTATTATCACAGAATATAGAAATGTTACTTTCAAATATCTGATAGTCTTCTAGCTGACTTTTCATCTAGAGCATCTACGTGCTACATCCAGCAGCAGCAATATATTCTGCCTCTGTAGTTGATAGTGCAATTGTGGGTTGCTTCTTGCTGTACCAAGAGATTAGATTTCTTCCTAGAAATTGACAACTTCCAGAAGTACTTTTTCTTTCCACTCTGTCTCCAGCGTAATCAGCATCACAGAATCCAACTAAATTGAAATCATCAGATTTTCTGTAACACAAACCCACATTAGAAGTACCTTTCAGATACCTTAGAATCCTCTTAACAACTGTTAAGTGTGATTCTCTAGGATCTGATTGGAATCTTGCACACAAGCATACACAGAACAAAATGTCAGGTCTAGAAGCAGTTAAGTAGAGAAGAGATCCTATCATACCTCTGTAGAGTTTCTGATCTACTTTCTTACTTACCTCTTCCTTGCCTAGTGAACTAGTTGGATGCATGGGAGTCTTTGCCATCTTACTATCAGTCATGTTAAATTTCTTCAAAAGTTCTTTAACATATTTGGTCTGATGAATGTAAGTGCACTCTGGAGTTTGGTTGACTTGGATTCCCAGAAAGAATCTCAATTCTCCCATCATGCTCATTTCAAATTCTGCCTGCATACATTGAGCAAACTCCTTTCCCAGCATAGTATTGGTAGATCCAAATATGATATCATCCATATATATTTGACAAATTAGAAGATCTTTCTTAAATGTTTTACAAAAGAGTGTTGTGTCCACTTTGCCTCTGATGAAATTTTTCTCCAGAAGAAAATTGCTTAATCTCTCATACCAAGCTCTGGGAGCTTGTTTTAAACCATACAGAGATTTCTTTAGTTTGAAAACATGTTCTGGGAATTTTTCACTCTCAAAACCAGGAGGCTGGTGAACATAAACTTCTTCTTCTATAATACCATTTAGAAAGGCACTTTTAACATCCATCTGATATAGAGTGATGTTATATTGTGCAGCAAATGAAATAAGAAGGCGTATAGATTATAACCTTGCCACTGGAGCATAAGTTTTAGTGTAATCAATACCTTCTTGTTGACTGTACCCTTGAGCAACAAGCCTTACCTTATTTCTTTCAACTTCTCCTTTCTCATTAAGCTTATTTCTGAAGACCCATTTAGTTCCAATTATGTTGAATCCTTTTGGTCTTGGAACTAAATCCCACACATCATTTCTGGTGAACTGATTTAGCTCTTCTTGCATGGCAATAATCCAATCATTGTCTTGCAGAGCTTCATCTACAGAAGTTGGTTCAATTATTGACACCAATCCAAATAATGATGCTTCAGATGATCTGAGAAAGGATCTTGTTCTGATAGGGTCATCCTTCTTTCCAATGATAACATTCTCTGGATGAGAAGCTTTGATTCTGGAAGATGATCCTCTAACAATTGATTCTTCATAAATGTTTAAGTTGTTCATCTGAGAATTCAAAGGAATTGCATCTGGCGTTGCTTCTGGTTCCTTCACTTGAGCTTTGTCTTCCTCTGAGCCTTCAGAATCTGTGAAGACTACTTCTCTATCTGCAGAGTTTTCAAACTGCTTTGGCTTTTTAATGCCAAGCTTATCATCAAATCTAACATGAATAGATTCTTCCATAATCTGTGTCTCAGTATTGTATACTCTGTAGCCTTTAGAGCGTTTAGAATACCCAAGCATGAAACACTTCTGTGCTTTAGAATCAAACTTGTTCAGATTTTCTTTAGTATTCAACATATAGCAAATACATCCAAAAGGATGAAAATATGAAATATTGGGATTTCTGTTCTTCCACAGTTCATAGGGAGTCTTCTCCAGAAGAGGTCTTACAAACACTCTGTTCTGAATGTAACAGGCTGTGTTGATTGCTTCTGCCCAAAAGTGCTTTTCCAGATTAGTCTCATTGATCATGGTTCTGGCCATTTCTTGCAGAGTTCTATTTTTCCTCTCTACAACTCCATTTTGTTGTGGAGTTCTAGGACAGGAAAAATCATGAGCAATGTCATTTTCATTAAAATATTTATTTTCAAATTCACCACCATGATCACTTCTGACTTTTATAATTTTGAAATCTTTTTCATTCTAGACTTGTTTGCAGAAGTCAAAGAACACAGAATGTGACTCATCCTTGTGTTTTAAGAACTTTACCCATGTCCATCTACTATAGTCATCAACAATGACCAATCCATACTTCTTGCCTCTGATGGATGCAGTTTTCACTGGTCCAAACAGATCAATATAAAGTAATTCTAGTGGTCTGGAAGTAGAAACAATATTTTTTGATTTAAAAAATGATTTTGAAAACTTCCCTTTTTGACATGCTTCACAAAGAGCATCTGAAGTGAACTTCAGATTAGGAAGTCCTCTGACAAGATTAAGTTTATTAATATGAGATATACGTCTCATATTAATATGCCCCAATCTTCTGTGCCAGACCCATTGCTCCTCATTAACAGACAAGAGACATTTAACATTTTGTACCTTAAGTTCTGAAAGGTTTATTTTATAAATGTTGTTCTTCCTCTTTCCACTAAATAGGATTGAGCCATCCTTTTGACTAATAGCTTTACAACATTTTTTATTAAAGGTTGTGTCATAACCATTGTCACTTAATTGACCTATGGATAATAGATTATGCTTTAATCCTTCTACAAGTAAAACATTAGTAATAGAGGGAAGTTTACCATTTCCAATAGTGTCAGATCCAATGATCTTGCCCTTCTGATTCCCTCCAAATTTCACATCACCTTCAGATCTAAGCTCCAGACTTTGGAACATAGGCCTTTCTCCTGTCATGTGTCGCGAGCATCCAGAGTCCAGGTACCATGATTGGCGTCCTGACCTTGTTGCTAAGAACATCTGCAACAGGAATTATTTTACTTTTAGGTACCCAGATCTTCTTGGGTCCTTTTGGGTTAGTTGTTCTGAAGGTTTGTCTAAACTTTTGTTTTTCAACATAAGGTTTATTCTGACTAGCCTTAGATTTGAACACATGAATGTTCTTTTTAGAACGAGTGTGTTCAATATCATTCAAGTGACCAAATTTAAAGTGGGAATATAAAGGAGTTTTCTTGATGATAATTTTATCAACAGGTTTTGGATTTAAATCCTTTCCAGAGGAAGATTTATATCCAATTCCTTTTCTGTTATTTCTGCTAACTCCATAGATCATAGAAGCCATTTTGCTTCTGTCTATGCTATTAGCAAGAAACTTCTGAAAACTGTAATCATATTTTTCCAAAATATTTTTGCATTCATACTCAGTTTCAGAATCAGAGTCTTGTTGAGCTAATTCAGAATCATTTTTCAATCTTAAGTTCTTTTCATTTAGCTCAGCTACTTCTGATTTGAGAATATTATTTTCAGATACAAGATTGCTTTGACGCTTCTTGTATTTGAGCTTAATATTGTTATAGCTCTTTAGAACTTTTGATAACACTTTGATAAGTTCATCTTTAGTGAGTTTAGCCATTACCTCTTCAGCGTTAGAGTCAAATTCAAATCCTGAAATTCCTTCCTCCTGATCTTCTATATCAGCCATCAATGCTACGTTGGCACATTCCTCTTCTGACTCAGATTCAGATATATCTGAATCATCCCAGGTAGCCATTAGAACCTTCTTCTTCTTATCAGATTTTCTTTTAGGCTTTTCTTTCAACAACTTTGGACATTCATTTTTGTAATGCCCAGGTTCTTTACATTCGTAGCAGACAACCTCCTTTTTGCTAGATCTTCTGTGTCCAGAAGATTCTTTTCTTTGGTCAGGCTTCCTGAAGTTTCTGAACTTCTTTCCTTTATGCTTCCAGAGTTTGTTTATTCTTCTGGACAACATGGATAGTTCATCTTCATCTTCAGATGAGGATTCTTCAGAGCTTTCCTTTATTACCTGCAATGCTTTAGTAGATTTATTAGATTTTAAGGCAATTGATTTACCTTTCTTTTGAGGTTCATCTTCCTCAAGTTCAATTTCATGACTCCTCAGTGAACTGATTAGTTCCTCCAAGGAAATCTTGTTCAGATCTTTATCCATTTTCAGTGCAGTCACCATAGGTCTCCATCTGGTAGGTAAGCTTCTGATGATCTTTTTTACATGATCAACAGTAGAGTATCCTTTATCCAGAACCTTTAGTTCAGCTGTAAGTATTTGAAATCTGGAGAACATAGCTTCAACAGATTAAGCTTCTTCCATCTTGAAGGCTTCATACATCTGAATTAGAGCCAGAGCCTTTGTTTCCTTGACTTGAGAGTTTCCCTCATGAGTCATCTTCAATGACTCAAACATGTCAAATGCAGTTTCTCTATTTGTGATCTTTTCATACTCAGTGTGAGATATTGCATTTAACAATATTGTTCTAGCCTTGTGGTGATTTCTAAATTCCTTCTTTTGGGCTTTTGTCATAGATTTTCTATCTACTTTCTTGCCATTCCCATCAATGGGATGAACATATCCATCTATGACCAAATCCCATAAGTCAGCATCATAACCAAGGAAAAAACTTTCAATCCTGTCTTTCCAATAATCAAATTTCTCCCCATCAAACATAGGGGGTTTAGTGCTGATTCTGTCCCTTTCTTCATATTTGTTGTTAATATTAGATATTGATCGGTGGATTTCACTTGTGTTTTCAAATGTTGTTTGTTGTTAATTTCGCAACGTTTTTATCTGTTTTCGAAGCTTTAGTTGTTATTATCTGAATTACTCGTAGTTGTTTGTCTTCAAGTCTTATTTTTAAGTTTGTATTACTTTTGCCGCTGGTGCGTTTGATTCGGTTTCTTTTAGTGTGTTTTTGGCAGGAATGGATAGCATGACAGTCGCACCGCTTTCGGAGGCAAAGAAAAGTCGGAAAAGGGAAGTCAGAGCTACAACACGGGTACCCGTGTTGCACAATGCGGCCCGTGTCATGGAGGACACGGTTGGCAGACACGGGTAGACCAAAGCAGAAGAAAAGAGGAATCAGACGTACAACACGGGTGCCCGTGTCATGCAACACGGCCCGTGTTGCAGCCCTTGGAGATGGAAACGCGCCGTGAAGGAGTCAGCAGCCTGACACGGCCACCCGTGTTGCACAACACGGCCCGTGTCAGGGCCACTGAGAGTGAAATTGTTATATTTTCTGATTTTTTTGCTGTCAGACCTATTTCGAAGGGCATTTGAGACATTTCGCGATGTAATTTGAATTTAGATATAAGAGTCACTTTTTAGAAAGTAGGAGACACTTTTGAACTGATATTAGGATTGACAACTGAGGAGAGAGTTCTGTGGGAGAACAAAGGATCAATCAAAAGCGGAAGCAATTGATGATCCAAGGGATTCAACTCGAATTGTAATGATCTTCTCCTTTTCATTTCTAATTGCTTTTATGTTTACAAAGAACATGAGCAGCTAAACCCGAAGTTGTTAGGGGGTGGTCCTAAGTTGCGATGTAATGACTTTTATTTGATTATTCTACTAGAACTATGTTATTCACCTGATATCTTTTATTTTGCATCAATCTTAATGCGTATTCATATTGGAAAGTAGAATTCGAATTATGCTTAGGTTTTAGTCTGGAAAGGCAACCTTACACTTTTGCAAAATAGGCTCACGGTCGATATTGCTTAGGAATGAGGATATCCCGTATCACGTATTTTATGGTTTGAACTATTGCTTGATGCTTTTCATGGACACTGAGGAATTAGTGTACATGAAACTCATCAAAGGGTTTTCATTAAGGAATTAAGAAAACTAAATTGGCCAACTGATGAATTAAGGTTAATAACTATTATAGCAGGATAATCATACATGGTCTTTACTCGCATCGTATCCACTCCCCTAACACTGTTCTTAGATTGATTTATAAGTCTTTATTTACTTGTTATATTACTCTACTACCAAACAAACCACTAGATCTTTTGTTCCTTTGAATCCTAAAAATCCCGTTAATTACTACGCAGTCCTTGAGATCGATACTTGAGACTTTTCTCTTATTACTACAATTGGTAAAAATAGTACACTTGCTATTTTCCCGATCAAGTTTTTGGCGCCGTTGCCGGGGACTGCCAAATTAACATTGTTTTTAGAATCCAAAAGAAATTTTGTTGCTCTGATGATCTTTTTTACATGATCAGCAGTAGAGTATCCTTTATCCAGAACCTTTAGTCCAGCTGTAAGTATTTGAAATCTGGAGAACATAGCTTCAACAGATTCAGCTTCTTCCATCTTGAAGGCTTCATACATCTGAATTAGAGCCAGAGCCTTTGTTTCCTTGACTTGAGAGTTTCCCTCATGAGTCATCTTCAAGGACTCAAACATGTCAAATGCAGTTTCTCTATTTCTGATCTTTTCATACTCAGTGTGAGATATTGCATTTAACAATATTGTTCTAGCCTTGTGGTGATTTCTAAATTCCTTCTTTTGGGCTTTTGTCATAGATTTTCTATCTACTTTCTTGCCATTCCCATCAATGGGAGGAACATATCCATCTATGACCAAATCCCATAAGTCAGCATCATAACCAAGGAAAAAAATTTTCAATCCTATCTTTCCAATAATCAAATTTCTCCCCATCAAACATAGGGGGTTTAGTGTTGATTCTGTCCCTTTCTTCATATTTGTTGTTAATATTAGATATTGAAGTATCAGCCATAGTAACAACCAAATATATATCAAAGTTTTTCTCACTGGATCTTTTATGTCACTGTGAGGTGGTAACACACACAGAACCAGGCTCTGATACCAACTGAAGGTGAGAAAATACTTAGAAGGAGGGTTGAATAAGTATGAAGATAAAAACTTAGAAGTAAAAACTCAAGTATTTTTATCCTGGTTCGTTGAACTCAACTACTCCAGTCCACCCTTTCTAGAGTGATTTGCCTTTCTCAATCAAGGACTTAATCCACTATTTAATCAACTGATTACAATAGTAAGCACTAAGAACAACTGTTCAAAGTCTTCTCAAGAACTACTGATCCTAACTGGATCTTCTTAAGGTTTTCTTACAATCAAATGTAATAATAAATACAAGTGTTAAGATGCTTCTAATAAAGCTTTATCACAACTGTGATTTTTCACTTAAGATTAAGAATAAAGAAATTAATTCTAGCAAGAATATATGAGTTGAATGAGAGCTTTGATAATGAATTCTTTTCAAGTGATTCATCAACTGAAGAAGATGAGTGGGGATTTGCTTTTATAGGCACAGTGATCCAAGAGTTTTTTCACGTTGAGAAGTGTGTACCAAAAGTTCTGAGCCCTTTTTGTCTTCACATCAAGTGACCTTTCCTAGAAGAAGAAAGCATAGAGAAATCCTTTTTGTCTGTGTTCTTGTGTCTAGCATAAATAAGGAAAGAGTCGTTTGGATATTCCAACGGACATAATCTTTGAATTCTTCTTCAATAATTTTCATTAAGAATCATCAGAGTCTAATTTGGTCAGAGCCTTCTGATGTTCATCAGAGTTTTGCTGAATCAGAGTCTTTGCAGCAAGTGTACTTTTAGCGTGTATAAGTTCAGAGCAGAGTTTTGGGTTAGATCCTCAGTACTGGCAGCGTTAGTACTCTCAGAGTCTTATGAATTAACTATGCTTGAAAACTCTTCATACAAAATTCTTCATTGGTTCAGATGCTTCTGACTTGCTTTAGATTCTTCTGGAGCTTCTGATGACAGCGTCCAGAATCTTCTAATGGTTGCATCTGACGCTTCAGAGCCTTGCATATTTCTCATGTTCAGATCTGATTTGCTTCTAGAGTGATATTTACTTTAATATTTGCAGCAAACATTCTTAAGCAAATTTTAGAGTACATAATTCTTAACTACAAAATTTCATAATAGTTATCATCAAAACATAGAGATATTATTAAGAACCAATCTGTGTTCTAACAAAGTCCTCTGGTCGAGAGACACATAGGGCCACTTGAAATCCTACTTCATCAGATGGAATTGACACCTCTTCGACCTTCTTCACCTTGCGGGTCGAAGGCCGGGGGGCTTCTTCTCTCCGGGTGTACTGTTTCAGATGCCCCTCTTTGATTAAAATCTCGATTGCATCCTTGAGGTGAATGCAATATTCAGTCACGTATCCGTGGCTCCGGTGGAACTGACAGTATTTGGACTTGTCCGCGTTGGGCTTAGAGGAAATTGGTTTTGGAAACCAAACACCTCCCTGTTGAAACTCTGAATTGATACACTAGGCCAGGATGCACTCGCGGGGAGTTGTGAGTAGCGTGTACTCAGTAAACCGTCATGTTGGGCCCCTTTGTTCCCGAGGGCAATCTTCGTGCTTTTTTTGCTCGTTTCATCAAGAAGAAGCATGCGAGGTATCCTCACGCCTCGCGCCTCTGGGAGCTTCGTGGTTGCACTCGGCCTGGGCTGTGTTTGGGGCCTTTATCTCCTCATACTCGATGTGTGACTGATCCATGTGGAGGAGGGAGTTCATAGTAAATGGGCGTGCGAGGCCGACGAATTTAGTGAAGTCGGAGTGTGGCCTTATGCCCCTCTAGATCAGGAACTTCTTCATGTTGTCCGTCGTAGATACTTGGACGACCTCATGATTGAACCTCTCAATGTAGTCTCTAAGAAGTTTGTTCTTTCCCTAAAAAATGGCTTCCAGGACCGCCACTATCTTCGGATCGCGTCGTGACGCTGTGAAGTGCCTGGAGAACTGGCGCTTCAGTTTGCCCCATGAGGAGATGGATTCGGGCGCAAGGCGCTTGTACCATACCATGGCCCTTTTCCTCAAGGTGATGGGGAACAGTCTACACCTTATAGCTCCCCAGACGTTTCTATAGTCCAGCATCGTGTCTATACTTTCGATGTGGTCGTCCCATCGTAGGTTGATAGGGTTGGGGGTTTCTCCATCTCGACGGGAAATAGTGCTTCCCTGATGGCTCTGCACAGCGGTGAATGTCGGGTATCTTCATTGCTCCAGACAGGCGACGACGAGGGGGAGGCCGAATCGAGGAGGTTTCGTCGCCGACATGGGCTCTTCGACTGGGTCTTCGGTCTAGAGGGGGCTGCAGCTGCTTTATTCTTCTTCGGAGCCGGTGAGCATCGTTCTTCTTGAGGAGGGGATCTATCCCTCTTGTACGAAATCGTTGGCTGGGACGGTGCCCTGCCGGTCGGGGCGATGGGCTCCTAGAGTCGTCCACGTACTATGTCTACCGTGGAGGAGGCGAGGGACTGAGGGAAGCCTGATGAAGGTGTCTCCGCGGGGGAAAGAGGCTGATAGAGCATTGTCGATGGTGTCTCCTAGGGGGAGAGAGGTTGATAGAGTGTCGTCGACCGTGTCTCTATGGGGGAGGAGACGGACTGGGAGAAACCGGGCGATGGTGTCTACGCGGAGGAGAGCGCGACGGTTGTTCCCTCTCGAGTATCCTTATCCATTTTTTTGCCCTAATATCATTAGGTTAGTTTGATTGATCGCCGCAAACAGGGCCGTGACGGTAGGGTCGGCGCCCGCCGGTGCCATAATGGGCTGGTAGACAGTCAAGCTGTCTAAGCGCTGAACGGTGTTGAAGGTCGCGTCTTCTGAGAAGGGGGAGGCGGTGCGTCCGTCCCTGGGGTCACCCTCCTTGCTGTGGACGACCGTGTTAGGTTCGTGGTCATCCCTGTTGGACAAGGGGCAACGACAAACCCTGAGGAGTTGTTATTGCATAGGCTGGCCATGATTGTAATGGAAGTTGAAGGTTGATTTTGCTTTGGTTCTTGATCTTCTGTGCTCGAACAAGGGAAAGAACGGGGAAACTGAGTTTCCCACAGACGGCACCGTTGATCTCACCTAATTAGAAATGATCAATGTCCTGCCACGTGTTGTTGGATTGTAGCTTTCATTGGAGGTAGGGAGAAGGACTGGGTGTACCTGCAAGGCACTCCGATGCTTAAGTGAGTAAAGGATCAGAGTGGGAGAGAAAATACAGAGAAGTAGATGTAGAGAATAAAATACCTGACCCTCTAGTGAAAGAGGGTATTTATAGAGAGACCCCAACGCACAACCAACAGTTATATTGTATTGGGCCAGACTGCTAGGCCTAACCCAAGTAACTACCAGGGCTTACGTGGCGCAGTGAAGACCAACACATGGTCTTCGCCCTAGATCAATTGCCTCGTGATCTTCGGAAGGTGGGCTGACCAACTCTTTCAGAGGTGGGTAGTTGTTGATGACATGTCCCTGCATGGGGGAGCACGTAGGGGAAACACGTGGACCTCCCCGTCAAAGGAGTCACCTGCCTGACATAGGTGCCTTGTTGAGGCTTGTGCCCGACAGAGGAGAATTGGGCCTCGCTGGGCCTCATCAGCATAACATTAGGTTGGGCCTTCCCGACTGAGGGGCAGGTCCCGGCCCAATCCAGAACATGCTTGTTCTTCATTTTGGGAAATCCGATTATTAACTTACTTCACTGTCTTCTGATGCAATATATGCTTTCTTTGGTCTTGTATCATTATTTTCTTTAAAGTTATTTTCTTTTGAAGAGATAATCACTCAACCTTAATGTGCCCTTATTTTTCACATTCAAAGCAAGTGAACTTTTGATTTGATGTTGATGTTTCCTTCTTCTTCACAAATGTATTCCCTTGATCAAATCTTACCGTCTTATCTCTCTTTAAGAATTTTCCAAAATTCTTTATTAGAGAAGTTATGATATAAACTTCTTCCAAACTATCTTCTTGTTGAATTACATTTGACTAAGCCTTCAAAGAGATATTTTTATGTATCCTTTCAATTTCTTCATGTTGTTATAATCGACCGAGCTCTAACTCATGCTCTTATAACTTTCTAAAAAGTGTCGCCGAAAATAACTGTCACCTTTGGTTTCCATGCTCTTACTAAAGATCTTAGAACAATTAAATTTAATTCACTATATGTTAAGATTTTTTCGAGAACGATTATATGAATTGTCAAATGGGTGAATCTCTTTTTCCTATTTAGAATTTTCTCTTTCGATAACATTCTAAACATTTCGTACTCTTGAAAAATGGTGTTCAATCTAGATCTTTTTACTTATTTCGTACCTTCATGGGTTGTCTATGATGTATCCCATATTTCTCTAGTCATTTTGTAATTTGAAACTCTAAAAAATTCATCCATTTCAGGTCATATAAAATTTTATTTTTAGAATCTTCACTCTATGCATCTTTAGACTTGGGCTATGATACACCCTCAACAATAATGGTAAGTATGAAAGGTCATTTTTCAACCGCATTCCAAAATTCTACACCATGTGATTCAAGGAACATTTGCATTCTTATTTTTTAAAAATCGTAACATTCACAGGTAAAGCAATGTGATCTATTTATACTAGAGCATTCTCTTAAGAATGGTTTAGTGGAACCCATGCATCCCGAATCTTACATAAATTTACCCAACTCTTGCTCTAACACCAGAAGTAAGTTTTAGATATGACCAGAGAGAGAGAGAGAGAGATTGGAAAGAGAGATAGATAGATAGATAGATAGAGAGAGAGAGAGAGGGAGAGAGAGGGAGAGAGAGAGATTGGAGAGAGAGAGAGAGATTAGAGAGAGAGAGAGAGATATGTGTGCGTGTGAATTAGGTATGCTGAAATTTTCTTGCTTAAGTGCTAACTTGTTAATTTTTTGGAAGCGATGTTATGATTACCAAACTTATTTAGGAACGTTAATGAATAAATTGCAGAAAAATAAATGTGTAGAAAGTAAATAACACAAGAGAATTATCCGGTTCACCTTCTTCAAATAAAGGCTAATCCATTCCTCCAGTCCTCCTATTCCCTTAGAGGATTTTCCATTATGTTTATAATTCTTGGACAAGTATCACACAGAGATTTCTCTTACAATCTTTTAACATACACACAAGAAAAGAACACCACTTCTTTCAACCAATATTTTTCACCATAACTTTAATGAATAAGTACTACACACTTTTGAACCCTTAATCGATTACCACTACCATTTCTTTGAAGAAAAAAAAGTTTTGGCAGCATTGATTAAGAGTTTTTATGCACGATCTTAGAGAAATTAAGATGAAGTTTGTATAAAACTTCTAAATTTCAAAGTGATATATACGATAAATTGTGATATGTACTTTTAAGATAATGATCATGCAATTCTTTCATTTATTTTTCATTGATCCCTTTTCATGACATCTCCGTCTTTTTTATTTTAAAATACACTTGTGTTCGTCAAAATCAAACAAAATAAAAAAAAAGTTTCTTCACATGATTTTTTAGTTCTATATTCACTTACAGAATTCTGATATAATCCCCTTCTAACTTTGTATACAAGCTTTTTTTTTTCTCAATAAGATTCATTTTGTTTATATAAAAAAAAAGTATAGTTATGTTTACAAATATATCAATTTTGATTTAAAAATGAGATATAATTAATCACTAAGCCTCTTAGTTTAATTTAATATTCTGCTTTACCATTTTAACTTAAAAACATTACAAGTTAGTCTTTTAATTTCATATCCGATATTTTATTTGATCCCTTCTGTCAAATTTTGACAAAATGTTAACTTTTGATCACATGACGTGACAACAAAATTATTAGTACAAATCTGAGTTAGTATATGAAATTAAAAATTAATATACTATTTAAATTGTGTAAATTTTATGTTCGAGGAGACCCAACGATTTAAACAATGTTTTTAATTATATATATTAATTCAAATTTGTACTAATAACTTGTTGTTACGTCACGTCACAAAAAGTTAATATCTATTTGCCAAAAATTAGAGAAAGCGATTATAAAATTAAAAATAAATATTTCAGTGAAGTTTTATATCATATATGTTTATCATATATATGTTTATCATATATGTCAAACCTAGTGTAAACCTATCATTTATGTTCTCATAAATACCAGCTAATTTATTTTTTTATTTCAAATTTTTTTAATCAAATTTAATAATACCCCAAAATCGTGCGGCCAATTTTCAACAAGCTATATTGTAAAAAATTAAAATAAAACAGTTTTGTCAAAAAAATAAAAAATAATAAACATTAAATTTTAGTCGAAATATTTTTGTAAATTGAGATTTATTTTGTGAGGAGAACCCCTGACACGCAGGCAGGGTGATACTCATACACTCTATCCTATTTCCCTTTTCTACTTTTCTTTTACCCATCATTTCCTTCACTTTACTCCTTGCATCAAATTCCTTCGTTTTCCTCTTATTTTCATTTTTCCTCAATTCTAACTATTATTATTATTATTATTATTATTATTATTATTATTATTATTATTATTATTATTATTATTATTATTATTATTATTATTATTATTATTATTATTATTATTATTATTATTATTATTATTATTATTATTATTATTATTATTATTATTATTATTATTATTATTATTATTATTGTGCCAAATTCTCTTCCTACCTAATAAATCTAAATCCTTATAACACTATCTCGATTTTCTCTCAATCCAAACCCTTGTTTCTCGCTTTTTTCAATTCAAACGATCAATGACTCTGTGCGCTTAGTCGTCTCGTTGAAGATGGCGATGGTTCCTTGGCGTGGCATCAGTTGCTGTTTCAGTGCTGCTGCTCTTTACTTTCTCGGTAGAGCAAACAGCAGGTATTGCCAGAATCCCGTTACTTTCTGCCATTTTCATGAAATTCAATGTTTTCTTCTTTTTCTATGATGTTATTAATAATATTTATGAGAATTTTTTGTTCTTGCGTAGGGATGCTGAAATGCTTAAATCTGTTAGCAGGGTTAATCAATTGATTGAGCTAGGTTTGTGTTTTTTCATGAACTGGAACTTTTACTGTTATTGATTTTGGTTTTGGTTTTTCCTAATGCTTATTGAATTTACCTGGTAATTAGTAATGCAATCTGTGCTGTTAGGTTTTCTGATTATGTTCGGGATTCTTTGATTTTCAGCGAAACTGTTGGATGAGGAAATACGTCCCTTGGTTGTTGCGATTTCTGGAAGAGTTGGTTCTGAAACTCCGATTAATTGCGAGTCCAGTGGTTTAAGAGGTGTAATAGTGGAAGAAACGGTCTGTAGATTTACGTTTCTTAAGTGCATGGATAATCTCTTCTTTTATAAGAACATTGCTTATCTCATTGTTGCCCTTTTCGAATAATACCTACTTGCTTACAATTTATTTTTAGGCTGAACAACATTTTCTGAAGCACAATGAAAACGGTTCATGGATACAAGATTCTGCGTTAATGTTATCCATGAGTAAAGAGGTTCCTTGGTATCTGGTGTGTGGTTCTTCTCTTTAGTGTAGTTGTTGCTGGTTATCTGGATGGTGGGATGAAAAACACTCTCTTCCCTTTTTAAAGTCAATATTTAAGCTTCTGAACACTCCTCTTCCGGAGCTAGAAAAAAGAAAATGATAGTAAAAAATCAAAACTATTATAATATGCGTGTGCGCGTGTGTGTACTGTGTTCTATGAGTGGAAAGGAAACCATATTCACTTGAAATAATGATTTAATATAACAATTCCTTCAATTTTATGTGTTAGGATGATGGCACTGATCGTGTGCGTGTAGTTGGAGCTCGGGATGCCACTGGTTTTGTATTGCCTGTTGGAAGTGAGGCATTTGAAGAGTCGGGTCGATCACTTGCACGCGGAACATTGGATTATCTCCAAGGTCTAAAGGTGGGAGTGTTAGTACTTGGCAACACACCATTCATTCTCTGCCTCTCTCCCTGCAAAAAAAAAAGATTGAAGCACTCGGATGCTTATTTTGTAAACTGACATAATCGAAACTATATTTTCAGTTGCTTGGAGTTAAGAAAATTGAACGGATACTTCCAGTTGGGACTTCCTTGACTGTTGTTGGTGAGGTAATTTAATTAGTTTCAGAAATATAGCTAGTTACTTTCTCACGAATCTCATATTTTACAAAATTTCATTATAATTGGTGTTAGCAGTGGTGCAGAGTAGATAGGTAATGGTTCAAGGTTTACCAGGTTACTGGCCAGAATAATAGTATCAATAAACACATGCTATTGCGATATATTCCTCGTGGTGCAAGTTTTGTATGGGAAGGGCTTATTGTATTAATTGTTGTTTACACATAAGTAAAATGAACCCCACATTATGCATTATCTATTTATCAAACTCTGATCATAGTCATTGCTGTTTCTCACGAAGTGAAATGCGTTACAGCATATGATATTATAATCAAAGTCTTTGTGAATAAAATGATAAAAGTCTCTGTTCCAAAGAAAAGATCTACAAGGACTTCATTAAATTTTTATTTGAGGTCTTACTTCCTATATTCAATTTATCTACTTCGGTGTGTTTTTGTCTCTATTAATATTAATCCTTTGCTGTTTCAAACTTTTTTCAAAGGAATAATTTTTAAACTGAATGATCAGGCTGCTAAAGACGATGTTGGAACCATTCGAATTCAGCGACCCACCAAAGGGCCATTTTATGTCTCTCCCAAAACAATTGATGAACTCATTGCAAATCTTGGGAAATGGGCGAGGTTGCTTTTCTTTATGTGTTTAATGTATGTTTTTTCCTACAGGATTTTCTATTGACTAATTTTTTTTATTAGGTGGTACAAGTTTGCTTCTATGGGCTTGACAGTGTTTGGTGTATATCTGATAGCCAATCATGCTATCCGGTACATCATGGAAAAACGCCATCGCAATGAAATACAAAAAAGGTACACATCCATGGTGACAAAACTGAATACATTGAATACCTTTCAATTTGGAAATATATGATTCCACTCTATTTTACATTGCCTCACCTTTAATAATCTGAACAATTTTATGCAGGGTTCTTGCTGCAGCTGCTAAGATGTCTGGACAAGATAATGGAGGTATATTGCACTGATTCTACAATATTTAAGTTTGTAATGGCTGCTTCATTAAATATCTGAAATTTATGATTCTGTTTCAGGTGAAATTGCTGACAACTTATCAGTTGGTGCTAAAAGGGAACGCACAATGCCAGATTTGTGTGTAATATGTCTCGAGCAGGAATATAATTCCGTTTTTGTTCCGTAAGCTATCTATCTTATCCTCTTCTCTAATTGTATGTCATACTATCATACGAAGCAGTGTCACTGAGAAGGACAAGCATGCACCCCATATTTGTGATTCTCTGCCCCGATTTTCCATTTTCTTTATTTCTTGCATTGATATACACTTTATAAAATATTCCAGTAACATTTCTTCCGTGTGATCTTTATTGATTATTCTCTAACATGAAGAAAAGTTGCTTATCCATTGTATTTGACTCAACAACTTCTTGTTACTCGTATCAGTCTGTTTTACATGCAAAAGAAAGTATGACTTTGCAGGGAATTTGTTAGCTGAGCTAAATTTTGTTACTTTGATTATATATGGATGCTTACCAACATAACAACAAGCCTGCTAAAACCACTTAAAATGAGATGTTCTTACTCTTAAGCTCTATGTTGTGATGTCAGGTGTGGGCATATGTGCTGCTGTACAGCTTGCTCTTCGCACTTGACCAGTTGCCCTCTTTGCCGGAGACAGATAGAAAGGGCAGTGAAGACTTTCCGTCATTGAGTATTGAACATACATAGACCCACACGAAAATGAGGAATCATACCATATGAATCCAACAGTAACAGTTTGGTCAATGGTGATTATAGAATTTATGCAACTTTTCATTCATCATCTTTGTCTGTGAGCAATGCTGTCTATGAGAAATCTTGAAAGCAATCTTTCAAATAGGCATCAAGATGGTGGCTTACTGTTGGTTCTTTTGGCATCTTCAACTGTAAATATTTACTATCCGAACTAGTTGCTCGATACTCCGATTTATCGCTAAGTGCTATTTGCATACAGGTGTCTTCTTTTCAATTAGTGTTGAATGTTCTGACACATGATATAAGTTATTCCATGGATTTGTTTAAACACTTATATGATGCATGTTAGTGAACACGTATTGTTAATCCGACCCGGGACTATTTATTGTGTTCCCTTCATTTCTTAACATAATTATGCACTTGATAGTAGATTATTTCTTCAATTCTTTGTAATTGTTATTTTGTAAAATTAGCTCATGGTTTCAATCTCTCTAAAATATGATAGGTACTATGTTTGGTCTCTTGGTAAGTGACAACTGTTAACTACTTACGTTTCTTTGCAGATGTTGTTATATCAAAGTGACATTGAATAATGTTATGGTAGAACGTAAGTACTTGAAAAGTTTTCCTTGATCCCTAAAGTCACTTTTATTTGTCTGCCATAAAATGAATACTTGGGGGATCAAAAACTGATGTAGATTTTAGAGGGATAAAAATCAAAGAAAAATATTTTATAGGATAATAAAAATTTGTTCATTTTTTAAGGAATTGTTTAAGCCTAAACGTAAACCAGCTGAAATAGGCAAGGCATTTGATTAATAGAAAGACAAATTCCTCTAAGCTAACAGCATGTTAGACAACTCATCAACCATGATATAAAGAAAAAGTTTTTTTTGTTATACCCCAATTTTGTCTTACCAATTTATTGCATCTGTTGATTTCTAATTTTTCATTTGCATCAACATGACTATTGCATTTGTTGATTTCTAATTTTTCATTTGCATCAACATGACTATTGTATTTGGTCATGCTTTTCATCTCTCATAAGTCATTTGTATACAATTGAGTAAAGTCAAAGTTAAAAGTTGACTCTTTTGCAATCTTGTTTAATTTCTCATTTTGTATTGTTATTGTTCATTAGTTTAGATTTGAAGAAAGTTAAAGTCAAGAAGTTTGATTTTTGACTTTGACTTCTTTAAGTCTTAATTGCATAGTTTAGTCTTTACTCTTAAGTTTGTTTTATTTTGATGCTTAAGTTCATTATTAGTCAAATTTGTTTTGGTTCATTTTAAAAATAAAATGAATAAGAGTGATATTTTTCAATATTTAATTTATTATATTATATTGGTAAAAAATTACAAAAATTACAAAATTTTTTGACAGTTTGTGAGAAGAGAAACCCTATAATGACACTGAAATTTTAACACCGGTAGCCATACACCGTATTTCATATGTTTTATTTTCAACATTGCACAAACTTCAATGTACATTAAAAAATTAAAATAAGTGAAAAAGAATATATAGTAGTGTATTTTTATACGATGTAGATGTTAAATTTAGTGTCAATATATTATTTCTCGAGAAGAGAAATGCTATAATGACACTGAAATTTTAACACCGTAGCCATACATCGTATTTCATGTTTCATTTTCAACATTGCACAAACTTCAATGCACATAAAAAATTAAAAAAAGTGAAAAAGAATATATGGTAGTGTATTTTTATACGATGTAGATGTTAAATTTAGTGTTAATGTATCATTTCTCTTGTGAGAATGCGTTTCTATTAATAGTGTATTTATTTTCATGCATACAATATTACATGCTACATCATTCTCTTTTTATTACAATGCATTTATATATTATACAAAATATCAAAAAGAAAGGAATTAAAATAGAAAAAGGAATTCTATTAACAATTTGGTTTTACATGCTTCACATACGACAAAAGAGATTTTATTTTACAATTTTTTTACAAAGTACAAAAAAGAAAAAATTATAATATAAAAAAGCATCCAAGTTTGTTGGAAGATTCCCCACACGTTTTTGGTTTGATCCCATCATCACTTCATCATCATACTCATATGCCCTGCAAGATGAAATTACACATGAGTATCAACACCAACAAACAACCATACCATGACATACACATGAGAATCATCACCAACATCACATATCAACATCGAGCATCCAAACCAATTCACGAAATAGAAGGTAGTAAGAAGTGCATACGTGTGACTCGAACCAACGTCTAAACCACCTCAAACCACATACAAGCATCCAAACCAATTCACAAAATATGACTCTTAGCTTTGTTGTCAAATTTCAATCTTCTCTCGTTCAACGTTCATTGTACCAAATCTTTGAAAATACACATTAGAAAGTTTTGTGACTAAGAAAGTTGTGAAACTTACAAAAATTCTTTCTTCTTTTGTTGTTCTAAAGGTGATTTTTTATCCCCTTTAGCACTATAATTTGACCATCAACAACGAGAAGATCAAATATCTTGTTGCACTTATTTACATTGACTGTATACGTTTTTGCGACAAACTTATCATTTTTGGATTTAACGAGATTCTTCGCATCATATGACTTTAATAATTTACAGACATAAGGAGATTTTGGATTTAGTTCCGCCACGTTAACATCTATCTCTTAAACCTCTTCATATCCTATGTCATATTCCTGGTTTTTTCATCTGCTTCTATATAAGTAATTTTTTCTTTCTTATGAAATTTACTCGACCCAACCTTTTCAACTTTTAAACATTAGACCTGTCAAACTATATCTGCTAACTTGACCATGTCTCTTAGATAATGGTTATCTAGTTTCTTTCTAATGGAATAATCTAAGCTACCCATAGCCATTTCGACTAGTTCGTGTCCAGGAACTTGGGTGAAACACCTTGCCTTTAATAGATTAAATCTATTAAGATAATCATCTATTGATTCATGCACCTTGCGTCTTGCGCTGGCCAATTCCTTAAGGCTGGTCTTTGATTGCCCCATATAGAATTGTTCATGAAATACTCTCTCTAATTGACTCCAGTTATGTATGGAGTGTGGAAGGAGTGTAGTTAATCATGTGAAGACATTTTTAGTGAGATAATTTAGGATGTATTTCATCTTTAAATTCTCATTGTTTGCCATATCGTCTGCCTTAGTTAAGTATCGAGTGATATGTTCGACAGTCGATTCGCTTGTATCGCCTGTAAACTTGGTAAATTTGTGGTATTTCCATCCATCCCCTAAGAAGTTCGGCTTTGTAGTACATATTCTGATAAGGCAGACACAAAATTAGGTTTGTGTAAGTTTATATTAAGGCCATTATGGGCTAGAATTTTTTAAACCATGCGTGTCAAATTGTATTTCCCTTTTAAGTTGTTCTGTTGAACATTTCTAATCACTTCTTTGGCATCCTGTTTTCTATTTAGCAACATCACTCTTAGGTTATTTTGACCTATATACTTTTCGTCCTATCTATGTGTGGGAGGGTATGTTGCCCTTGGTTGATAGGGGCCGCTCCATTGTCAGGCGTTTCCACTGGTCTGAAATTTGAGATTTGAGGAGTTGGTCATGGGTGAGCCTGGGGAGCACCGAAGAAATTGGTTATTCGACCCATTTGGCTGGACAATAATTTATAACTCTGGTTGGTGTTTTGAATCAAGGGATTGAACAACATACCAATATGCTAAGTCAACATATTAACTATCTCGTAGTTGCTTTCATCCATTTGATGCCACATAGACATAAGAGATGCCATATTTATCGTATGCATCACTTGAGGGATATAACATAAACCCCCTGGTGGTGGCGCTGTTCGACCTTGATTATTTATGGTCGAACCTAAGACAGGATGCAAATTATAGGGTGAAGTGGCAGCCATTGCATTCTCTATATATGTTGGCGTATTAATTTGTAGGTCTATCATCATCATTGGTGGGATACCATATGAATACTCCCTGCTACCCATAAGAAATCAGAAAATTTGAATATAAGGTAGCCTAGGGTAGCCTAGGGTCCTCCAGAGTTAGTCTTATAACCGTGAGATTAATTGGGAGACTCACTAGTTATGGTGGGAGAACTTTCCCATTAGATAGTATCAGTGATATTGGAATTGATGATACTATAGGAGCAGTTGTTCTAATAGGAGTCGAAATAACTACATCTCTAGTCGTTGATTCGACCAGTTATTCTTCTACATTTTGGGAATTGTTCTGAGGGTTATGAGAAGAAGGGTTATTAGAAAATGAACACACCATTTCAAGGAGGGCTTTACCACTTCTTAATGCATACACACATAACAATTGGGAACATTTCACGCATGAAGAACAATTTTAAAACGTAGCAAACAAAAAAAGTTGAAAATATTTGAATTTTTTTGTACAAAAGGGTCCCACTGGGTGTACCACTTTGTTTATCCATGTTTTTGATAAACAATCACTTAGTTTTGAATAATATTTTACAGGACCAAGCTAGGAAGTTCTAAGGAATTTGTGTGTGCATATTTTCCAAAAATTGCAGTCGCTCAACTATTGTTATAAATTAAAACTAAATGTCTATTGAAGTAAACACAACTAAAAATAATGGGCAAAGGAATAAGTGGTTTCAACTGTGTAGAAATCCCAATAAATTGGAAAAGTAATAACTTTGAGACAAAGTAAATGAAAAATAAAAGGTACTTCAATCAAGTAAAGAAACAACGGTGTGCAGAATCATACATTTCCTCACAAACTCGTTTCTCGCTTTGACTTGGGTACTTTGAGTTCTATAGAGTTTTTGTAATGATATTTCCACCCGATTCCTAACGCTAGAACCACTATATATATTAATTTGAAAATAACTATTTACAATGGATATTTCCCTACTGTGTGACATGAAATCTCCTGTGAAGTTTCCAATCTCCTACCAAGTTTTCACATGTCTTCGACATTCGAATAAGAAAAATTAGTTATTCAATCTAATCCTTCTACTTCACCTCAATCGTCATAATTGATGATTCAACTTGTCGAATCCTGATAAAAGCACTCTCAACATTTGGAAAAATGCTAAGTTTAAAACTCAACGTCAAATGTGTCGCACTCGATATTTATGGTCGAACGTTGAGTTTGTCGCACATGTCACCATGTGTCCTCATTTTCACTAAGTATCATCTTAGTGTTGTATCCTCTTGGTTGAACTCTACACATCAAGAATTTCCAAGCTAACATAGTGACACATGGTGTACATAAAACATAAGTGTGGGTTATCACATTGAGATACACACACAAATGTTGGAAAACCATAATGTAAGCAAAAAAGGGAGATATATTTGAAAAAGATCTATAAGGAAATTTGCTAGAAGTTGACGCTCAAACCTTATAAATGGTAGTTTGAGTTCGTACTTACAAAAAGTAGCATCATACATTTGGAAACTATAATTGGGATAACAACTACATATATAGTTCTTTGGATCAGGTATGTTTGCGAATCATTCGATAGGATTCCCTAAGCGAGGATGTGGATTAGAGGAATGAGCCGCAATTGGATCTAAATAAATTGACCACAACCCTAGATAGATAAGATCAGATATAGTCCTCTTACGCTCCATCTCAGGGAGCACGACAGAACCACCAGAGGAAATTCAGGTGCAACCGTTGTCTACTCCTGAGTGGAAATGGGATAGCATATCTATGGATTTTGTGTCTGGTTTACCTGGAACACCGAGTAACTTTGAAGCTATTTGGGTTATTGTGGATAGATTGACTAAATTTGCTCACTTTATTCCTATGCGAATGGATTACCCGTTGGAGGGATTGGCAAAGCTGTAAATTGAAAGGATTGTCAGTTTGCATGGTATTCTGTCACTTGAGGATCTTTTGAGAGCTTGTGTGTTGGAAAAGGGAGGAGCTTGGGATAGCTACTTACCTTTGATTGAGTTTACTTACAAAAACGGTTTTCATTCGAGTATTGGAATGGAACCCTTTGAGACATTGTATGGTAGGCGGTGTACGACGCCATTGTGTTGGTATGAGTCGACAGAGAGTGTCGTGGTTGGACCCGAGATAGTCCAGCAGACTACTGATAAGATTAAGATGATTCAAGAGAAGATGAAGATTTCTCAGAGTCGTCAAAAGAGTTATCATGACAAGAGGAGGAAATCACTTGAATTTCAAGAGGGAGATCATGTGTTTCTTCGAGTTACTCTGATAACTGGTGTTGGTAGAGCGTTGAAGTCGCGTAAGTTGACGCCGGGTTTTATTGGTCCTTATCAGATTTTGCAGAGGATAGGAGAGGTAGCCTACCGTGTTGCTTTGTCGCCGTCGCTTGCTAACCTTCATGACGTGTTCCATGTATCTCAGTTGAGGAAATACATTGCGGATCCGTCTCATGTAGTCCAAGTGGATGATGTACAAGTGAGGGATAACCTAACTGTGGAGACATCACCTATACGGATAGAGGATCGGGAGTTGAAGCAACTTCGAGGTAAAGAGATTGCTTTGGTGAAGGTTGCTTGGGGAGGATCGGCTGGTGGGAATGTGACTTGGGAGCTTGAGATTCAGATGAGGGAGTCTTATTCTGAGTTATTCGTTTGAGGTAATTTTCGAGGGCGAAAATCTTTTAAGTGGGGGAGGGTTGTAACACCCCAATTTTTAGTAATTATTTATTTAATTAAATTAATTGATTAATTGTGTGATTTTGTGCCTAATTGAATTAACTAATTTATGTGATTTATTTGAATTAATTGATTTATTTAATTTATATGAGTTAATTAATTTAATTGATATATGTGATTTATTGAATTAAATTAATTTATGTGATTTATTTTATTGGTATAATAAAATGTAGAATTTTTATAATTAATAATTGGGCTTAATTGAGGGTGTGAATAGAAATTATGATGGTGAGTTAGTAAACCCAATAAAATTATAAGAGAAATTGTGAGATTTATAAAATAGGAGAAAGAGATAGAATTAGGATTTTAGAGAAGAGAAGTTAGTAAGAGAAGAGAAAAAGAGAATAGAGAACATATAAGAGAAGAAGAGAAAGAGGCAAGAGAAAAAGAAGAGTGGAAGAGAGAAACTCAGAATTCAAGCATTCAAGGAATCAAGGATTCTTCCAAAAAAAAACATAAGATAAGGGTGGGTATTCTCTCATTATTGGGATTGTGGGTTAGTGATTAATGGGTAGAAGTTTGTGTGGGGAAAAACCATTAGATTTCCCATGATTTAGTGAATTTTTGATTGTTATGAATGCCCTAACATGGGGGGGGGGGGTCGATTACTGTAGCAAACAAGGGAGTGGTTGGTGAAAATACAATTTTCTGCATAATTTTTCGAAAACGCACAGTGAGCAATCAAATGCACTAAGGCTACAATCGATTGCACACTTAACAAAGCTGCTGGAAATTGAGTTTTTGAACTGAGCAATCGATTGCACTAAGATGCCAATCGATTGCACAACAAAACAGTAGCTAAAATGATGAAATTTTCAAAGGTACAATCGATTGCACTAAGATGTCAATCGATTGCACTTAAAAACAATAGCTAAAAACATGAGAAATTGAGTCATACAATCGATTGCACAATAACTCCAATCAATTGCATGTTGTATAGAAGCTGAAATAAGTGAATTTTTCACATGACCAATTGATTGCATGTTCACTACAATCGATTGCGTTAGCTGAAATTTGGAAAAGTCATGTACTGGAAGTTTGATTACACATAGTCATTGTTTAATTAAATCTTAACTAAAATATGGATTAATTGAGATGATTATTGATTATTTACTTGAGTATTGATTGATTACCAACCTTTGGTTGGTTATTGAGATATCAATTGTTGTTTAACAAGCTGATTGTGTATTGAATATTGAATTCGATTATTAGTGATGGATTGATTCTCCTATGTGTAATCATTGAACTGTGTTGTGAATTGTGATTGAGTCTAATTGATTCTTGTGCATTACT
This sequence comes from Lathyrus sativus, assembly GCA_963859935.3. Classification (NCBI taxonomy): domain Eukaryota; kingdom Viridiplantae; phylum Streptophyta; class Magnoliopsida; order Fabales; family Fabaceae; genus Lathyrus; species Lathyrus sativus. Next base: position 570,240,914 of record OZ012740.1, on the reverse strand, counting down.
TGATAAATGTAGTGATTATGTGGAAAGTATGAATACTTTGATTATTATAAAATGTGTTGTGTGCGCAATCATGTTATAATTCTTGTGTGATGAATTATTTGAGAATGCATGGGATTAAGATGTGAGAACGATCTTAAGTGCATATGGTTGTTGATTGTATACACATCATTTGTTGTCAAGAGGCAATGCTTGCTAGTTTCGTGGAGACTAGTGACTTGTCCCAAACCTAGAGTGGGGTTTGAAAGCCTAGGGGACGGGCTTTTGTTTGTTATTGGTCTAGGGGACGGACCCGGTTTAAATGTAAAAATAGAAAAATAATAAAAAGTGTTGATACCACATGGCATGAGTTGCATTGAGTTTGCATCGAGTCGCATGGCATATATAATTGTTGTATGAAAGTATGCGTATGTGTATGACTTGTTGAATTGAGGGTTGTGAATGTGTGGTTGTTGAATGATATTGGCTGAGAAAAATTGAAGTGTGAGAATATTGGTGTTGGTGTTGACATGCTTTACATTATTCATTATCTTATGATTTCAATATTGATGTGAATGCTCACCCTTCTGTTGAAATGATGTTTTATTCGACATCGCGCAGGTATCAAGGAGTAGGACTGTTCGTAGTTACGAGGTCGCTGTTGGTGCAGCTGTTTAGTATTTTAATTATGTTGGGTCGAGTCATGCTCTGGTCATGTAACACTGGGATCGCTTGGTTTATGTCTTAGAGATACATTATGTACTCTACGCTATGTTTCTATATTCATCGGAATATTATGATGTTGGCCTTAGTGCCTAAGTAATATTGATTTATGTGATGAACATGAATGTTTTCGTTACGAGAATTATGATATAAATTGAATCCGCTGCTACATGCAAAGTGAAACCTTGAAAAACATGATTATTTATTAAAGTGTTAATGAGCACGACAAGTGGTTTTGATGTTTTGAAAATTATGTGTGACACCCTTTTGTGAATGCATGATGATTTACTCTGATTATTTAGATATATTCCGCGGGGGTTTAAAAAGGTGTTACATTAGTGGTATCAGAGCAGGTCGGTCAGTTGACCAAGTTGTTAATGTGTTTATTCCCCTATATATTTGGTATGTGTGTATGACACTATCGATATTGTTAGTTCTTATGAAGTTTTGCTGTTGGAATCCAGAACAATGGTCGCTGGTAGGAACGGTGAAGCGATTGCCGAAGCTTTGGCGATGTTGGCTGGAGCGATTGGACAAAATCCACAAGCCAACGTGAATGCTGGAAACAACGCCGATGACGAGTGTCGCACCCAAATTTTTGACTTTAAGATCCCACCTCCTTCGTTTGGCACATTTTTTTACTCTTATATGTGTGGTTATTATGACTAACGAATGTGCGCAGATGTATCAAATTCAAGAAGAGACGACACTCATAATCCAATCCTTTCGGGCAGGGCACGATAAAGACATGTGGAAATGCCTGGCAAAGTTTGGTCAGCATGTATGGAATATCGTCACCAACTCAAAACTTCTTAATTGGTTACAACAATGTCTTTGTTTCCAACACAAAGGCATCACAAGTCATCGGAGATAAGAGACCGTTCATTTGGAGTTAATTACTTGATGATTAACGGTTCATAATAGTAAGATCACTCATTCCACTTGGAGGATAAAGCTTTGAAGAGGAACTTTTTTTAAGGTACGCTTCGCAAGAGAACGTGATACAAAGTTTCATTACGCAAAATTACACTGTACAAATTCACATTGCGAGTACAAGCTCGAGGAAGAAAAGGTTGCTTATATCATAAATCACGTTAAGGTTACAATGTTACATATGTTTTCAAATTGAGAACAAAGATGTTACAAAAGATTGGATTACAAGAGTATTCAAATGACAAAAGCTACAGAGTTACGCCGTCACAACGACATGGTAATGTTAAATACAAGAAATCCACGGTACATTGTTCTAGGACATTTTGGAACCCTGCGAACATTGGCAAGTGCGGTTGAAATTCATCTGCATCTTTTCAAAGCGAGTGAGCTACTTTTGAAAGCTTTGATCTCATATCCATCCTTCATTCTAATCACCAATTATGCTTGTAAGCATGCCTATGCCACTTTCACACAAAGGACCAGCGCCTGGAAGTCAGAACAAAGACACAAAGTCACAGGCAAGCAGCATTGAATTACATTGAGAGGTTACAAGTATTAGACACGTACCCCGAGGAACTTCGTGTTGGCTCCCGTTCTTGTTAAAACTAGAACACAACCAACGGCAAAATCACAACCTGCAAACAAAAACTGATAGAGACAGTGGCCACAGTAGGCAATCAGAATAACCGTAACAGTTTTGAGCCAGAAGGCGAGTTAAGTTTTGATTCATCCCTCAGCTCAACTCATCATAGGGCAGGAATTCGAGCGGCCGGGAGGACAACAGCTAAAGCTGTCATCAACTCCTTACCGAACATCGAGAGAATCAAAGTCTATGCAAATAAATAACTGATCTCAGAACAGTTCTCAACATAGTTCACAGGCATCAACACTATGCAAAAGCACAAGAAACATCAAGGCCACAGCTGCATTCACAAGCCATCAGTTTAGATAAATCATCATCATCACAGTAGCACTTTTTAAATCCCTCATAGGCTCAGACACAAAGTCATCATCGCCTTTGAACCTTTCTCGAATAACGGCGCGAAACTGGCAACTTCTGAGCTTCGGGTGGCATCCTGAAAGAAGAAGGGAAATATGTCAGCAACAAACAACAACAAGCAACTTTTACAAGCAACAATAAGTTTTTCTTTTGCATCAGCAAACATCAACATCTCAGCGGCGGCAAGCAAGTATTTTCATGCCATCTACAAGCATTTGCAAGTATCAACACTAGTTCAACACCTGCAAGTCAATTGCAAGCAAAACATCCACAACAGCATAACAACATCAATAATGTAAACTACAAGCAACAACAACTATGTCAGTTCAACAGCAACAAAAAGCAATAGCAGTATTTGGCAACAAAGAGTGGCGCAACAAACAACAAGCAGCAACAACAGTTGCAAGAAACATCAATGGCATCAGTTCTGCAAAGGCATCATTAGCAGCGCCTCAAGCAACACCAAAACAACACAATTATTTCTAAAGATAGGTTGAGGCCCAAGAGTTGGGAACCCCAGACAGGTTTGGCCCTCAGCTCAATTCATCACTGGGCACAACAAACAAAAAATTCATATACGAACCCCTCACAACACGTAGCAGCAAGGGTGAAACTGCAGCATCACTCAGGTTCTAAATTCGCATCAGTCGGAACCACGGGAAACTTCAGACTAGCAACAGCCTCAAAGCCTCACGGTTCAGACCCACGAATCATCATCACCGTTTCAAACTTTCCCCGGCAATAGCAGCTCCTGAGCCACAAACATAACAGCAACAAGTATCAGTCATGAACTAGCTACAATCACCAACAGAACAACAACAATAATCTCGTTTCATCATCTGTAACAACAGCTACATATTGACCACAAAAGAAACAATTCGAGGTCCAAGAGTAAAGAAAAGAGAAGGTTCTTAGCCCTCAGGTAACACATCATTGGGGCAAGGCTCGAGTAGCCAGGAGGACAACGAGAAGCCGTCGTCAACTCCCCACTGACTCAAGAGCGTCAATGGAAATTCGAAAACAACAAGAGGCAACTACAATCCCTCATAGGCTCAGACACAATGTCGTCATCACCGTTTCAACCCAACATCAGCCACGACATAAGACAAGGCGAGCATCTGAACTCGAGTATAGCTTTCTCTGCGAAGAAGAAGAAAAGAATTATTAGCAATCCCGTAATGGCAAGTTTCTATCTTTCAGCGGCAAAAAAAACCAAGTTGCAAAGTCAACAAGGAAATTTACAAATCAATACGGGAAGAGGAAAGATTAGAACTTCCCTAATCAAAGCCAACACTCCATTACAAAATCAGGTTTATCAACATATAGAAGTCAAGTTCTGTTTACGAAAATAAAACACGGAGGGAATTATTCAACACCATTGAAAAGCAGATATCTTTTAGACCACGAAGCTACCAGCTCGAACAAGTGAAGATGAATTTGCAAGAGTTCAAACAATGAGGCTTTGGGCTCACCAGCTATTACCGCAAACCACTCCGGGCTACTAATTCCCTTGGCCCAAAATCTCCTGCTTTCTACACCTGCAAAAAAACGTAAAGTTTGGATTAGTAAGCTGATCAAAGAATATACCCTGTTCAAAGATTAAGATCCTACTCAGATCCCATCGAATCCTTCAGCATCAAATGAATATTCCTCAAATCAAATCACCCATATTGAATTTTCATCAACAACATTAAACACAATCATACGAAGAAGGAAAGTTTTTGAATCCAATCATACGAAAACAGAAGGTTCTAATACCAATCAATCAGAAATTCAATCAGTATTTTAAGGATTCTAAACCCTAGCTCGCCTATATAAGAAAGGTTCCAAATCGAAGAAAAGGAGAGATTGGATGAGCTCGTGAACACAGCGAAACCTACCGAAAAAAACCCTAAGAAAGTTACAGTGAGAAGAAGAGGAAAACTTATATGTTTCAACCATCAAATCCATCATCAGCCGTCACAAGCCCAACGGACGAAGCATCCGCCTCCGTCACCGTTCGATCCCACCGCCACCAACTTTCGATAAGCTTCCATTCTCATCAGTACCATTGAACTACTGACGTTTTAGTTTGATTTCAAGTTCGAAGAAGAAAAAATGGAAGGAGATGATGAATGAAGAGGGTCGATAACGATCGGGAAGGGGAAACAGAGATGAGAGTATGAGGGCGCCGACGACGATTTGGGGAGGAAGGGTTCCCTAGGGTTCTTTTTTTCTTTCTTTACTTTGCTTTGTTTTGATCTTCTTGTAATCCAATGATCACACGCACACACACCCAATAACACCCACCGTACACCTTCAACCTTAATTGCACTCTAACCTTTCAATTAACCAACTAATCACCCTAATTAACCTGTCATTTGTTAATTAATCAATTAATCCTTTTTCTAAATAACTAATAACCTTTTTAATTAATCATAAATCAGTTTTCATCCTTTTATAATTAATTCACTTTTAACGATCAACTTTATCTAAATATTTCAATTTAATCAACCTTTGTAGCTTTTATCTTTATAACTAAAAAAACTCCTTTTAATAAATTAATTCACACCTTTTTTTATCAACTTAATAACGTTTTATTGGATAATATTTAGTCGCTAAAAAAGAAAAACCTTTTCCTAAATAAATTACATTCACCAATTCATCCATAATTAATAATAAAACCTATTTCATAACTCTAAAGAATAATTTATAATTTACAATAATAAAAACTACCTGTATTTATTTAAATCAATCCACATCTAAGACCTTTTTGCTAATAAATTAAATCAGCTCTTTTATAAAATCCATCACACCAAAATAACATTTTCTTATAAATCAATTCAACCTTTTCTCTTAAAATAATCAAAGCAATCTGCTTAAAATCAATCAACAGCGTAAAATACAGTCTAATCGTGCACGCTCACGCTTACACTCCATGATTCACTCTCACACACTTCAGCGCTTTCATGCGTATGTGTATGCTTTACCATTTCCGCAATTTATTTTACAGCAATTTACATTATCATATTTATACTTTCGCTTCGCATGCCGTCCAAAGGAAAAACCTACACACGAGTCAACACTTGTGTGTAGTGCACATAATTTGCATCATTCTTCCTACGATCCTTGATCCCATTCAAGTCGATCTTTTAAGATAGATCCTGCCTATAGGAAGGACCTTTGTCTTTACCTTTTACAACATAGGAAAACAAATACAACTCAAAACAACAAATATTCAAACACAATAGAGAAATAGATGTTAATCATCTTAAGCGAGATAGAATCTCCACCCCACGTCAATTACAATCAATACCGTAGGAACTTTGCCTTAAGAGAGATAGAGGCGTACATCGTCGATCAATATCCGAGTACTTGAGCCCTTCTCTTAAGACGATGCAAAGACTATTTTCCTACAACTTGTGGCGGTTAAATCTCTCTTAAAATGACAACTCACATTTTCTCCTAAAATCAATTAATCGACTACCCTAAACCCGTAGGAACTTTGACCACAGTCAAAGAACTCCTCAAACCCTTTAGGGGAACTACAAATACTCTGATTCCACTCCCGTAAGGATATGTAGGCATAAGATACGACATCTTATCGAGTATACTTAGAATTAAACCCCCTAGGTCTTTCAACCTTTAAGCAGATAACCCTTAGCAATAAACAACATGAAACAAGAGGTTCATGTAGAGTACTACAGAAACTTAGGATGCTAGCACCTTCCCTAAGTTTAACCAACCCCCGAACCTATAACTCTCTAAACCTTGCATTTGCATTGCATTATGGGGATTTCGATCTTTATCCCTTCCTTTGGATAAAATCAAAGTTCGGTTGCAAATGAATTAAAGGTTCAAACTAATCAATAGTTTGGTATACGATTTTCACCGCGACAACGAGTTTCATGCTTTGGGAAAATTTCAAAGGAACAATCCGCCAATTTTCAAGGGAATCCATGGACCTGACAAAGCACAGGTATGGCTGAAAGCGATCGAGAAGATCTTTCGAGTCATGAACTGTTCGGATGCGTAAAAGGTGCAATTTGACACTCAGATGCTAGAAGAGGAAGCCGATGACTGGTGGGGTAAGACTCGTCAGAGGTTTGAAGAAGATGAAGTTGAGGTTATGTGGGATGTTTTTAGGGAGACATTCTTGGAGAAGTATTTTCCAGAAGATGTACGAGGGAAGAAGGAAATTGAATTCCTCGAGCTGAAGGAAGGTAACTCAACTGTGGCTGAATATGCAACAAGGTTTTAGGAATTGATTAAGTTTTGTCCTCATTACAACACTACCAATGCTGAGAGATCCAAGTGTCTCAAGTTCGTGAATGGTTTTCGGCCTGAAATCAGCAAGCCATTGGTTATCAGGAAATTAGGCGATTTTCTGAGTTGGTGAACAAAAGCAGGATTTATGATGAAGATAATAGAGCTAGATCTGCCCACTATAAGAGTTTAAATGACAAGAAGGGAAAAGGCCAATTCAGAGGAAAATCGTATGTGACTCTTGCTGATAAGGGGAAACAGGAAGCTGGTAACAACAAGAAGCCGAGTGGGGGAGGAGTTTCCTCTCTGGTGAGATGTTATAGATGCGGTGAAGAAGGACACCATGCTCCTGAGTGCAAAAGCGATGAGCAGAAATGTTTCAAGTGTGGCAAGCCAGGACACAAAGCTATGGAGTGCAGGAGCGGTGCAAATGTGACTTGCTACAACTGTGGTGATCAAGGGTATATTAGTACCAGGTGTGACAAACCCAAGAAGGCTCAAGCGAATGGGAAAGTGTTTGCTCTATCAGGATCGGAGACTGCTAGTGAAGATCGGTTGATCCGAGGTACGTGCTTCATGAATGGTATACCTTTGGTTGCTATAATTGATACTGGAGCTACCCTTTATTTTATTTCCTTCGATTGTGTTAAGAGATTGAATCTTGAGCTATCAGTTATGAGTGGCGGTATGGTTATTGATACTCCTGCTATGGGTTCAGTAACTACCCCATATGTGTGTTTGATTTGTCTATTGAGTATTTTTGGTAAAAACTTTGGAGTTGATTTAGTTTGTCTTCACTTAGATCAACTTGATGTTATTCTTGGGATGAATTGGTTGGAATTCAATCGTGTCTATATTAACGGTTTTGACAAAAAGGTTATTTTTCCTGAACCTGATGATGAAGGAGACTTATTTATGTCTGCTAAGCAAGTGAACAAGTCAGTGCAAGATGGTGCGAAGGTGTTTATGTTGATGGCAACTTTGAGCATTGGTGAAAGTGGAGCAATTGATGCTTTACCAATTGTTCTTGATTTTCCAAAAGTTTTTCCTGATGAGAAAAGAGAATTACCGCCAGAACGAGAAGTAGAGTTTACGATCGACTTAATTCCTGGAACTAGTCCGATATCGATGGCTCTTTATCATATGTATGCATCGGAATTGAAAGAGTTGAAGAGTCAACTTGAAGACCTACTTGAGAAGAGGTGTATTCGTCCAAGTGTGTCACCGTGGGGTGCACCAGTTTTGTTGGTTAAGAAGAAAGAAGTTTCTATGAGACTTTGCATGGACTACATACAATTGAATAAGGTGACCATCAAGAATAAGTATCCACTTCCGAGGATTGATAATTTGATGGATTAGTTGATTGGTGCGAGTGTCTTTAGTAATATAGATCTGAGATCTGGGTATCATCAGATTCGTGTGAAGGCTGAAGATATTCAAAAGACTGCTTTTAGAACGAGGTATGGACATTATGAGTATTCTGTGATGCCATTTGGTATGACTAATGCACCAGGTGTATTTATGGAGTACATGAATAGGATTTTCCATCCTTATTTGGACAACGAATTGACTATATTAACCTTGAAATTGTTTTGAACATTTATCAAAATTCACTCAGAGTTTGTGAAAAGTTTCAAAAACTCCAAAGCGATACCAGAAATTTCACAATTCTATCAGAAATCTTATGACTAGTAAGGTTTGTTGCTACTCGAAAAATGCAACGACGAGGAGGTGAAAAGAAAGACAGAAGAGTCGCCACCGAACTTTGTTTATCCCATGAAGGGAAATGAAAATATCGAGAAAACCTTAAGAAAGGAACAAATAAGACGGTCTAACGACCAAGAACGGGTTCAGAAGCCAGTTATGCGAAGGGAAGGTATTAGCACCCCTCGCATCCATCGTACTCGATGGGAACCATTTGTTTATCGACGTGTGAAGATATTTACTTAAACTTTTTTGCTATTGGGAGTGTTCCTACGGCATAAAGAGAAATGTTAGAAACAGGGAAATGAGGGATGATGGGGAAGAAAGGACTCGGTAGGACTTCGCGGTCCTAGGCCTACGTATTCTCAACATACATGAGAAAGTCAGAGTCAACGTAGTTCGGGAAACCACAGGTATAAGAGGGGAATGTGCTCAACAAGGATTGTGGCTCTTGTGCCTACGTATCTTTACTCAAAAGAAGTAAAGAATCATACCAGCCGTAGTTCGGCCTATAGTTTGTTGATGTTTTTGTGGATGATGTTATCGTGCGCATTCTAGCAGTTTAGGTGTATTGCTGCTCGCTTGTTGGAGACTTAGGCGTTACCTGTTTGCGGTAGAACGAACATAACATATCCTTTTTTAAGAGATTAATTTTCCCCATTCGAGGTAAGATGTCACATTTGATTTGTCGAAGTGTTTTTTGGGGGCGAAATAGGTCCTTGGATAGTAACCCCTTGCGGGTAGTACCCAATTCTTTATCTCAAAGTTTTTGTTATGAAAAGGTGTGGCAAACACAAGCGTCTTCGTATTGAAAGATGAGTATCGAGACCACACACACTACAGTGAGTATCTTGATACTCGGAGAGGAAGAAGTCTACACTCAATCCTCTATCTTTAGTTCAATATAAAGAGAACTTCATTCTCTTATTTAAATGTTTTTGATCTTGAATGGTAAGTGCTTTGCACCAGTGAACCCTAACGGTAATGTCAAGCACTCGGGATAGGAGAAGGCCTACGCCTAACCACTCCACGACCATTCAAGTTTTATCGGGAAAAGAGTTTGAAAATGCACTCGGTACGGGACCGAGGTTTTTTAGGAGAAAAGGACTTTCGAAAAGAAGTTTTGAAAGTATGTCTTTATATTGAAAGACGAGCATCGAGACCACCCACACTACAGTGAGTATCCTGACACTCGGAGAGGAAAGAGTCTACACTCAATCCTCTCTCTTTAGTTCAATACAAAGAGAGCTCAATTCCTTTATTAAAAAGGTGTTTTGAAAATGCACTCGGTATGAGACCCAGGTTTTTTAGGAGAAAAAAGGGGTGACGAATACAAGCGTCTTCGTATTGAAGGAAGAGTATCGAGACCACCCACACTACAGTGAGCATCCTGACACTCGGAGAGGAAGAAGTCTACACTCAATCCTCTCTCTTTAGTTTAATACAAAGAGAACTTTATTCCTTTATCGAAGAGATTTTTGAGAAGATGCCAAAGAGATGAGAGATAGATACAAATATGTACAGGATATAAATAACCAACAGTCTACCAATTAGGATTTTATGGTTTCGATATTTATTAAGTGTTTTGAGAAAATGCACAAATAAAGGGGGTTAGATGACAGTATGCACAATATGATAATATGAAATATGAACGATGAAGATAATATGAACAAGATAATGTCAATAGAGAATATAAACAGAAAAATATGTGTGGAAATATAAAACAATGAAGTGTTAACAGAATATTAAAGTTGGGAGTTAGTAACCGGTGAAATGGAGGAGGTCGAAAAATTCAAACCCCGTCTTAATCGCAAACTTCAAGTTAATTTAATCGAAGGGAACCTCTCGCGATCTCAAAGTAAAGAAAATGACCCAAATGGTCATTCTACTTAGATTTGAAATAACAAAGGTTTCAACATCCTCAAAGATCAACGTTTGACGAATCAGAGACTTCATCGGTTCGAAAACAGAAAAATCGTAATAAAAAATACGAGGTGAAAAATGATCGTGAATTTCTGAGTCTAACCAAATTAACTGCAAGTGCACAATCTATTGTGTAGTAATAAAGATATCGATCTCACAGGGACTCGTAATCAAGCTAGTGTTCTCGGACGTTACTATGTTTAACTAGGTCGTATATGGTTTAAGGGAAAATATGCAAAAGTAAAGGCTAAATTAAAGAGAGGCTAAAAGGTTTCTTAGAATATTAATATGGGGAATCGGTATACAATGACTTAGTTCTTCGAGGATTTGATAAGTTACCGGCGTGATTTAATAATTTCAAAATGGTTTTCAGAAGAAAATAACGATTTAAATACCTTTGTCTCACATTGGTTATTGACGCTAGTCACAACTCTAAGGCGGAACGTATGCTTCCGCTATCCCGTTCGGGATTAAAATTGATTTTTGAAAACCATTGAGTTCTAATCTCTTTTAAAGTGCTTTCGCTGTATTTAAAATAGATGCCTAGTTTTTACTATCTGGTCCTAGCCTCAGCTTTCACATGTCGGTTCATACCTTAGTGAATCTCCCACTGTCGTGGCGAGATTACTTTAAATAAATTCTCGTTGTCGCGATGAAGTTTAGTTTAACAAATTTGATTAAAAACTATGGCCAGAAACAAGTTTGAAAAAGAGGTAATACGCCGGTTATTATCGAATCTCGTCCTACTGGTTCATTACATACCGATCGATGCGGTTTAACTTGACATGAATCTTAAAGCAAGCATAATGGAATTAAAATAACAGAACTTGTAGACATACATATTAAAGCAAATGGAATTAATTAATAATAATGGAACCTGTAAACAATTCTGGTTTGGCACTTGGATAATCCTCCATAATGTCGGCAGGATTACTCTGGTGACGATTAATGTACGAAAATTTAAAGAACGAAAAGTACAATTTAATTCTTGAAAGAAAACAAAGGAAAGGAAACAAAGCAGAAATAAGAAAAAGGCTCTCTGTAGTAAATTCGGCAGCACTTCGTGGTCTTCAATGCGGATCCCTATTTCAGTCTTCAAGCCCTCCTTTTATAGTGAGTGATTTCTACGTGAACTGCCTCTGGAAGTGTAATTGAGGGTCAGAAAATCCAGGGAGTCGTGCTTCTGTTTTTGGGCTTCTGCTGCACGTTCTAAGAAGTGGACGTTGAGCTGAAAAATGCAAGTGTGACGGTCGTAAGGGGTGCATGACGCTCGTGGAGCTCATGACGTTCGTGACGTTCATGACGGTCGTCACACACATGACGGTCGTAAGGGACATGTGACGACCGTCATATCAGCAAAGTTCATTTCTGTTACTTTTTTCGTCCTTTTTCTTGTGTTATGTGTCTTTTAGTACTTGTTTTCCTTGTCTTGCTTCATTTGAGTGTTGACTTCGTAAACCTGCAAAATACTTAACAAACAATGCGAAGAAGGTCCGAAATCGGGGTGAAATAGACCATTAGTAGCATAAAATCATGGTATTTAATATATACGTTTTCGCGTTATCAAACTCCCCTAAACTTGAATCTTTGCTTGTCCTCAAGCAAAAAGCATAAGAGCTGAGACGATGCAACTACATGATGTGTTCCTTTTTGTTTTCAAAGTAGCTTCAGAGGCGCTGAGTCGGGAATTCGGAGAAGATTTATAACAGCACGCATACGACAGTGACACTAAACGGTAATGCTCTCGAAGGCCTCCTACTTATATGAGCCGGTTCCAATCATGCTGCTGTAGCTCGGCGTTAAGTTTATCGTACCAAGTTTTTACCCTGTTTCGTTCCAGCGCAATCACATTAAGCCCTTTACCTCTTTGCGCGCACGTAGTGGAATAGCCTGTTAGTGATTTCGGTCTTTTCTTTCTACGGGGTCTAGTGCACGAGTGTGGTACCCTATGATATGTTCACTTCATAAGTTATCGGGGATCGAACCGTGATTCTCCCTACCGAGTCCATAACCAGAGACCTATGGACCAACTGACAGAGAACTTCTTTTCTTTTATGAGCTTACTTTTTTTTCTCTTTTTGCTAGTCCGAGATGTCAGAGGTAGATAATCACTACATGGCTGCGGAGCAATTCTTTTCTTTAGGATCTTACCGATCACTTATTTGCATCGGCTTTCCACGTGGTACGTGCTTAAGGCGGTGCTGATTGCTTGTATAAACTACTAAGGGCTTCGCTTGGTGCTCGAACCTGAGGCTTCGGTACAGTAGGTAGTGGAACTGAATCGCATAAACCGGAGGTCTAAGGTGTCAAAGCGGTATGGGTATCGTTAGCAATCGTTCTCGAGTTTCCTTGACTCGGCCTTAATCTTGGCGCATCGGATGTTTTTGCATCGGTTTTTGGAAAAAAATTTCGTATAGCTCGAGTAAAGCAGATTAAGCGGGGGAAGCTCTCGTAATGGAAAAGAATATAACAAATGCGCTTTATTGAACTGAATTGAAATTACTGGATTAAAATGATTGAATTGGAAATAGAGTATATAATAGAAATGGATAATAAAGTGCCGCTCCCACACCATCTCAAGCAGTGTCCTCACTGCTTTGAAACGAATGTGGAAGGTGTATAACAACGAAAACAAGAAAATGCAAAAAGTAAAAGTACATTACTCTCTGTCTCGTCCTCTTCCGTGATGTCGTCCTCCTAGGGTCGTGGGGTGTAGAATGCCGGTATGAAAGATGGAGTCAGGTAGGTCATCCACACAGACGTTTAGAGCGGCCATCTCATCTACTACGTTGTTGAGGCGTTCCCCTTGGGCGACCAACAAATCTATCACCTGCTGATGTTGTTCTTGTTGACGACATTCAAGCAGGACAACGGTCTCGTTCTGTTGCCAAATGCTGTGAAGGATCTCTTTGTTGGTTACTTCAGTTTGAGGACGGTGGCGACGACGGGAGGAAGGACCTTTAGGAGGTGGTTGTTGAGGAGCTTCGGCCTGAGCAGCGCGGTCCAGTTCTTCCTGTACCTCATCAACGAGCACTTGAATATTCTCTTGAGGTGCTGCAGATTAGCCTCTGGTGTCGCTGGATCAAAGAGCCAGTTGGCTCTGTTCTGAGGGTGAGTACAGTTACGACATGGTAGGATGATGTTGCGGATGGTGCGGTTTCTAACCACCAGATGATATCTTCCGTCGGCTCGTACCTTGATGAGGTGGGAAGAACGGCAGTAGTCGATATCAAGGAAGACAAGAGGTAAGGACGGGAGGTCCTGGAGGCGATTTCCGGGTCGAGGGACACGATAATGGAAGTGACAATACCTCCAAAGTAAAAAGGCTTTGAGCCTCGACCACAGTTTGCCTGGATGTGGGCCAATAGAAATGGGGCGGCGTTGATGGGTTATGGAGCAAAGACGTATTGCAGAAAGAATAGCTCCTTAGAGTTAACTTTGTGGTTGCTATCTCGGGCAAAAATGGTGTTACTGAGTACCCTGTGAAAGTAGCGGATAGCGGGGTGGTGAATGTATGTGGCATTAAGGCTGTCCCAACTATCGGCAGTGGTGCCGGTAATTTGGTTCCAAAGTGCGAATGCTTCCTGAAAGAATTGCTCCGAAGGGACACGACAGTGAGCATCAGCACCATGGTGGAATTGTAGCATCTGAGCAAGCTGATTTTGGTTGAGCTGATATTCCCGTTCGAACAATCGGAAACATGCAACACCAGTAAGCTAATTAGTTTCGCCGGTGGGGGTCATGTACGAGAACAAACTCAGGAACTCCAGGGTTAACTGTTCATACGTTGGCTGCGGGGTTGTGTAGAGAAACCAAAGACCGAAATTCTGCAGCATCCATTGGACGCCTTCCAGAATGCCCAATTCCGTTAAGCATGCAACATCAACGTATCGAGTGGGTTGAACAGAACGCTGATAGAATGAAACGTAGTTGGCTCGCTGCTGTTCGCCTCTTTCGCCGTCTCTGAAGATGATGTTAGACATATCTGTAAGTTCTCCTTGGAGTGCCATTGTTTCTGTTGTTTTGTGGAAAAGAGAGAGTGTTTGGGGAGAGTGGTTCTTTCAGTGGAATGAATGAGAGGAGAACCGTGAGTTTATAATGAGGGATTTGGAAATGAACGGGTGAAATGAACAATAATGGGGTTGAATGGAATGAATGAGGAAGTTGAGAAATGTGGAGGTATTTGGAACGTGAGAGAGTGGGAGGTTATGAAGTGAAAGAGGGAAAGGATTCTGAACGGTCGTATTCTGCTATTTAGCAGAATACATAATCGCATGACGGCCGTGAAGGGCGTCACGATCGTGAGGCTCGTGACAAGCGTAACGGGGTCGTGACGGTCGTCAAAGCAGCAAATTCCGCAGATGCAGAATTTGTGCTTTTTTTGTTCGTATGAAGTTATGTAGTAGTATTGAGTCTCATTTTAGTCCAGTATATCAACCAAAAAAATGAATTGAAAATGAAGAATTCTTGATTAAACTAAATTTGCAAACGAAATTCATTAATTAAAGAATGAAGTACAAGAATTGAAATGTAGTTCAAATTGTAAAAACATAAAACCAGAAATAGTTCAGAATGCAGTAAAAACTAGAAATAAAACTAAAGTTAATCAGTCCTTCTGTTGCTTCAATTTGTCGAGCTGTTGAGTAATGCAGTCGAACTATTCACAAACTACGTCCATGAAGGTTGTGACTTCCATCTGCAGTGTTGTTAGCTCTTCCTTGACTGTTGTAATTTCCAACTTGACGTCGTCCATTGTTTTCAGAATGGTGTCCGGCTTTTCTGTTTGTTGGTCAGGGACGGGGTCAGGGAAATTATGGTAATTTGGAGGAGTCTCAGGGTCGGTCTCAGCTTCTGACACATAATCTTCACAGTACATAAAATCTTGAGCTTCGAATATATGATCACTATCGTACATGTAAGCCTGAGGTGTAGAATGAGGTGAGGTAGGACCCATAGGCTCATCCAATTCGTACATCCAGTTGTTTCGGTTGTGGACACTTGTCATCTCATGGTTGGGCAGTGTGAAAAGTTGAACATGCCGGTCAGCAATGAGGTACTCATAAGTGTCAGGGCCTAAGTTACCTATAATACGTTGGTTAAAGCAAAATGGTATATCCATAGGTCTGATCTGGCCAGAGGCTTTGATTCTGTTCAGCTGGTACCTAAGTCCGATTGCATGTGCAATCATGGTGACGAGGCCTCCTATAAGGATAGGTGAACTTTGTTCCTGTTTAATCTTTTCAAAGGTTCTCACCATAAACGGTACGACATTGACTGGACGACCTTGTGATGCACATTACAGGATAAACAACTCTTCCTTAGAGACAGCGGTAACGTTTTCCTCCTTCCCAAAGAGGGTATGTGCTAATATCCTATGGAAGTAGCAGAGTGCAGGATTATGTATCTCGTTAGAATTCATGTCGTTTGGCTCAGGGTGATAGTTACCTGTAATCGTACCCCAAAAGTAATCTAACTCGATATCCATATCTTCTTCTTGGGCATCAATATACGAGAAGGGTCCGCTAGGGAAACCTAAAAGATCAGCTAACGACTTACGGTTGTATGTGAATTCTGTCCCAAACATTCTAAAGCATATCATCTCCTTGGTGGATCCATAGCCGTATTCGGGTCTGTAGCCTAGGGAGCTAAGGAATTCGAACGTGAGTTCGCGAAAGGTGACACAACGGGTTTTTAGAGCAGTTCGCTCCCAATCTAGTTGGTTAAACAAGTAAAGGATGCTATCATGAATTCCTAACTGATCCATAGTGGATCCATCATAGTAAAGGGTCAAAGCGATGTCTCTCTGAGTCAGAGCCTCAAATCTGGCTTGCTGAGCTGGTCCTTTAAAAACGGCAACCGTGTAGTCGATGTTACCCATTGGCTTTAAAATCCTGTAAATAGTTGAAAACACATTTTACTCAAATTAGATTTTAGAAATAGAAGGTGATAAAAATAAAGAAAATAAAAAAACAATAGTATAGATCAAATGAAAAACATAAAGTAAATAATTTCAAAGGGAAAAACGAGGGAAAATGGGTTGCCTCCCATTCAGCGCTGTTTTTAACGTCGAAAGCCTGACGATAGCTTGGTGATAAGATATTCGGGATGTTGAGCAGGAAGCTCTAACAGTTTCAACCTGCTCACGTGGTTACTGACGTCATTTCGATTATAATGCTTTAAACGTTGTCCGTTGACTATGAATGGTGCATTGATTTTATTGCAAATTTCGACAGCTCCACTGTGAAGGATTCTAGTTATCTCGAAAGGACCTGACCATCTTGATTTTAGTTTTCCTGGGAAGAGTTTCAATCTTGAGTTGAATAGGAGCACGACGTCTCCCACACTAAACTGTTTCCGGACCAAACGCTTATCATGCCACTTTTTGGTTCTTTCCTTGTATATGCGGGCATTCTCATATGCGTCTAATCTAAGTTCTTCCAATTCATGCAGATTCAAAATCCGTTTCTCGTCTGCTTCAGTGTAGTTGAGGTTTAGTATCTTAATATCCCAAAAAGCTTTGTGCTCAAGTTCCATTGGCAGGTGACATGATTTCCCATAGACTAATTTAAATGGTGTAGTTCCTATCAGCGTCTTGTAAGCGGTCCTATAGGCCCATAAAGTGTCGTTTAGTTTTGATGACCAATCTTTCCTGGAGGTGGCGACTGTCTTTTCCAAGATCTGCTTTATTTCTCTGTTGGAGACCTCCACTTGGCCGCTGGTCTGCGGGTGATACGGTGTTGCAACACGATGTTTTACTCCATATTTCGATAGCGTTTTGTCAAAAATTTGCGCTATAAAGTGGGAACCACCGTCACTGATGACAAGTTTGGGTACACAGAATCTGGGAAATATGGTATTCTTAAAGAGTTTGATAACTACTCGCGTGTCGTTAGTTGGAGCGGCAACGACCTCAATCCATTTCGATACGTAGTCGACAACGACGAGTATGTTCTTTGTTTCCAAAAGAAGACAGGAATGGACCCATGAAATTGATCCCCCATACGTCAAAGACTTCCACTTCCAAGATACCTTTTTGGGGCATCTTATCATGCCTTGAAATGTTTCCAGTGCGTTGGCAACGGTCACATCTTAGTATAGCAGCGTGGACATCTTTCCAAATGCTGGGCCAGAATAGGCCAGATTGCAGGATTTTTGCACATGTCTTTGAAGTACTGGCATGTCCTCCGTAAGGAGCGGAGTGACACTGAGAGATGACGTCTTCAGTTTCTTCCTCTAGGACGCGTCGACGGAATATATTATCGTTTCCTCTCTTGAAAAGCAGAGGTTCGTCCCAATAATAATGCTTTAAGTCATGGAAGAATTTCTTCTTTTGCTGATAACTGAAGTCCGGTGGGAGCACGCCTGCGGCTAAGTAGTTTACAATATCAGCATACCAAGGCAGGGTGACTTGTGCGTAGACGGCTTCCATGAGTTTTTCTAGTTCTGGTTCATCCGAGGTTAACGGTGGTATATCGCTTTCCAATCTGGCTATCAGGCGTTCGTAAGGGAAATCGTCGTTGATAGGCACTGATTCTGGCTTAACGCCTTCTATTCGGGATAGGTGATCGGCCACTACGTTCTCAGTTCCTTTTTTATCTTTTATTTCTAAGTCAAACTCTTGTAATAATAGGATCCATCGCAATAATCTCGGCTTGGCATCCTTTTTGCTTATCAGGTACCTAATGGCGGCATGGTCTGTGTAGATGATGATTTTCGCTCCTACCAAGTAGGAACGGAATTTTTCGAGGGCGAACATAATTGCTAGAAGTTCCTTCTTTGTTGTGGCGTAGTTCATTTGGGTCGGATCTAAAGTTCTACTGGCATAGTAGATTGCGTGAAGCTTATTGTCTTTCCTTTGTTCTAGAACTGCACCTACAGCATAATCACTCGCATCGCACATGATTTCGAATGGTAGTTGCCAGTCTGGTGGTTGCATGATTGGTGCAGTGATGAGGGCTGTTTTTAGAGTTTCAAATGCTTCTAAGCAGTCCTTGTCGAAAACGAATTCAACATCTTTCATCAACAGACCTGTCAGAGGTTTTGTGATTTTCGAGAAATCCTTTATGAATCGTCGGTAGAATCCGGCGTGTCCTAAAAAGCTTCGTATTTCTCATACAGTTTTTGGAGGTTGAAGATCCTTTATAATTTCTATTTTTGCTTTGTCAACCTCAATCCCTTTGTCAGATATGACGTGTCCTAAAACTATGCCTTGTCTGACCATGAAATGACATTTCTCCCAATTGAGAACAAGGGTTCACTTTTGCGCATCTTTCGAGTACCATCTCTAGGTTCGACAAACAACCTTCAAAACAAAAGTCCGCATACAGAGAAGTCATCCATAAACACTTCCATGATGTCATCTATGAAATCCGCAATGATTGCCATCATGCATCTCTAGAACGTTGCTGGAGCATTGCAAGTCCAAACGACATTCGTCGATAAGAAAAAGTGCCATAAGGACAAGTGAATGTAGTCTTTTCTTGGTCATCGGGGTGAATAGGAATTTGGAAAAATCTTGAATAACCGTCTAGATAGCAGAATTACGAATGTTTCGCTAATCTCTCCAACATCTGGTCTATGAAAGGTAAAGGAAAATGATCTTTTCGAGTTGCCTTATTCAGTTTTCTGTAATCGATACACATCCTGCTTCCAGTTACAACTCTTTGGGTTATCGATTCACCTTTCGCGTTCTTTACTACGGTGACGCCTCCTTTCTTGGGTACGACGTGCACTGGGCTAACCCATTGGCTGTCGGAGATCAGATATATGATTCCTACGTCTAGTAACTTCTTCACTTCGTCTTTGACTACAGTGCTTAGGATAGTGTTGCGGTGGAAATAGGATATCAAACTATTAATGAGTTTGAATCGCAATTCAATTCACAACCGCTCTTTGATTTATCCGAAGGAAAAGGTCAAAAGAGGGAAAACCTATTTTTGCATCGTAAACACAATGCGGGGAAAGATCTAGGGTTCGGGGGTTGGTTAAATCTAGGGAAGGTATTAGCACCCTAAACTTCTGTAGTACTCTACAGGAACCTTTTGTTCAAATGTTTACTATTTGCTTTATTCATTTGCTTAAGGTATATGTACAAAGGATTAAAAGTGAGAAAAGAGACCTAAGGGGTTAATTCTAAGTTTACTCGGCAAGACATCGCATCTTGTGCCTACGTATCCTTACGGGAGTGGAATCAGAGTAATCGTAGTTCCCCTCAAAAGGGAGGTTAGAGACTTCTTGACTGTGGTCAAGGTCTCAAGGGGGAATAAACGCATCTTAAGGACACGCTTACGTGGAGTGTAGAAACTCCAAATCTCTACGTTGAATTGTTAAGTGAATTAGGGTTAAATTAGGTTAGGTTAGGGATTCCGCGGCGGGAAACCCTAAAATGAGCGCGGCGGCTCTTTGACCTAATGCTAGGGGTAAAATTGTAATCTTGCCTGCGGCGAGGCATTTGTGAAAATTAGGGTTTGTGAGGTCGCAAGAGTTTGAAGTTGAGGACTACTGACACGGCGGTCAAACGGCTAGACCTAATTCCTTCGGAGGAGTGAAATTAATTATAAAGATGCGATGAAATTAAATATACATACAACGGCAGAAAATAAAGTGCGGAAAGATAAATGCGACAATTGTCTCGCAAAATTACATCCCATAAGCAGTTACAAATATGATAATTGAATATTTAAACTGAAAATAAAATCAATTGAACTTAGTCAGCTGCAAATAACCAAAACAAACCGAGACTGTTATTATACGGGGTTAGACAAAAAATTAGACGGGAACGTTAGGAATTTAAGTAGAAAATTATAATTTTAACGAAACAAGAAAAAAAGTTAGAAATTTGGATCTTAAAAATGAGGATGTTAGCGAAAAATTAATAAACAATGAAAATTGATACGCAATGAAGATAGTGATAATATACAAGTGATAATGGAATATGAAATAACAACGATGATGTTAGATTATGTACAAATATAAAAATAAATACAAAAATAAATAAATAAATATTAGTGTACAGGTTCATGGATAATCAATAATACTGTTAGGAATGCAGGATGAAAATTGGAGTTGACGATAATTAGAAGTTAAGTGATGAATGTTTTGAGACGGTGGGAATTTAGGTAATTAGAAAAGAGTTAGAATGGAATTAGGTTTTTTGTGAGATTTGGAAAAGTTAGAGTTTTTAATGTGATTAAGAAAAAGAAAATAGATTAAAAATTAGAATTAAAAGTTAGCAAAAAAAATTAGAACTTCGAAATTTGGTTTTTAAAAAAAAGGTTAGAAAATAAAAATAAAAGTTTGAAAATAAAGAGAAAAGGTTAGAATTTTAATAAAAAAGGAGTTAGAATGTTAGAATTTTAATTAAGAAAAAATGGTAGAAATTTTGAAAAAAGATATAAAAAGATTAGAAAAAAAAAGAAGAGTTAGTTACTTTTGATGAAGACCGTAAGAGTTTTTGATGCTTGTCGATCCCCCCGTTTTGTTGCTTCTGAGGGTCCTTTTATACTTGATTTTTTTAAATCTTTTTCAATCTCTGATTTGATTTGAATATCTCAATCTTTTTCAATCTCTGATTTGATTTGAATGAATTTTTATGATGATTTCAGATTTGATTCAATGATGGTGATGTTGATATTTAGATCTGATTTTCTTATGATGATGATATGATCTGATTGATTTGATTTTGCTCCATCTGTGATTTATTGTGATTGGATTTGATAAAAAAATGTTGGGATTTAAATTTAAAAATGTTAGCAAAGAAAGTTAGAGTTTCAAGTTAAATAAAAATTAGAGTTTTAAGTTTAAAAAAAATGAGTTAGAATTTTAAAATAAAAACATTTGAATGTTGATTTAAATAAAGTGTTAGAATTATTTTAAAAACTGTTAGAATTTAATTTTAAAAGGAATTTAGAATTTTAATTTGAAAAAGGATGGTGTCAAAAAAAGATTTAGATTTAATTTAAAAAAAAAAGGATAGATTTAATTTATAAAAAAAAAAGGTTAGATTTAATTTTTTAAAATAGTTAGAAAAAAAGATTTAATTTTAAAAAGAAGTTAGAGAAAAAAAGATTTAATTTTTAAAAAGAAGTTAGAGAAAAAAAAGATTTAATTTTTTTAAAAGAGTTAGAAAAAAAGATTTAACTTTATAAAAGTTAGAAAAAAGATTTAACTTTAAAAAAAAGTTAGAAAAAAATATTTAACTTTAAAAAGGTTAGAAAAAAAAGATTTAGTTTTAAAAAAAGATAGAAAAAAATATTTAACTTTAAAAAAGTTAGAAAAAAGATTTAATTTTAAAAAGAAGTTAGAAAAAAATATTTAACTTTAAAAAAGTTAGAAAAAAAAGATTTAGTTTTAAAAAAAGGTTAGAAACAAAATATTTAACTTTAAAAGGTAGAAAAAAAAAAGGATTTAACTTTTAAAATAGTTAGAAAAAAGATTTGATTTTTTTAAAAAAAATAGAAAAAAAGATTTAACTTTAAAAAAGTTAGAAATAGATTTAACTTTAAAAAAAGGTTAGAAAAAGGATTTATCTTTTAAAAAAAAGTTAGAAAAAAGGTTTAATTTTAAAAAGGTAATAGAATTTGATTAAAAAAATGTGTTAGAAATTAATTAAAAAAGGTTATAAAAAATTTACTCTTGAAGAAAAGAAAAAAAAAGTTAAATTTTAATCTAAATCCTAAAAGTTAGTAAAAAAAAGTTAATAAAAAACATTAGTAAAGTTATATAAAAAAGAAATTAAATTATTATTAGTTAAAAAACAAGATCTAAAAAAAGGGTAATTTATTAAGTTAATAAGAATTTAAAATAAAAATAAAAAGAAAGGGTAAAATTTGGGGTATTACAGTTGCCCCTATTTAAATAACTACACCAGATGATTTGAGCGACGGAGACTCGAGGAATCATGGTGGAGGGATTTAAATATAGATAACCGAAAATTTTGCCCTTATATGTGACGATATGCAATGGACCATGCGAGAACAAGCTAATGCAGACAATGCCATGAACATGATATGATGCGTATGCTGGAATGATGAATGCGAAAATGCTGACGAATACGACGACACAGACGCTACGAGAAGAACACACTGGGGAAAACGACGCGCTGGGACACAGTACAACACTGGGGAATTCTAAAAATGATGGTCAACTGGTGCGAACACGACCAATTGTCTTTTTTAGAAAAGGAACGAGATTCTCAAATGGAGATGGTACCTATGAGATGGCCTCCACTGGGGAATCTAAAAATAAAACTGGATCTTGTACAACTGCAAGATCGATTACAGAATGCTGGAGCATTGAGCAAAGAATAACATCCAAGCTTCTGTAAACTATCTCTCGTGACAGGATCAAACGGACTTTTCGGGAATCCGTAGCAAATATACAGGGTAAAGACCGACTGTATGCCAAAATAAATGGACTTTGATGGGAATTGCCCTGATAAGCTTCTCGAGGGAGAACTGTCACTTATCGTTGGAAGGGACTTATGTGCAAAGAATGGATAAGCACTCAAATAAAGAGGCTGCTGCTTATCTGATAAATAAATCTTCTCGCATTTAAGGTCGGCGCCTGGAATACGATTCTGATTCTTCTCTTACTGAAGGATAAATAAACTTCGTCATGCTTCAAGATTATGTTCTCCTGAACATGAAAAGGGTAAACTGAACTTCCTCATACTTCAGAATCGTGCTCTCCTGAATATGAAACTGGATGACTGAATATACTCATATTTCAGAATCGTGCTCTCCTGAATATGAAACTGGATGACTGAATTTCTTCATATTTCAGAATCGTGCTCTCCTGAATATGAAACTGGATGACTGAATTTCTTCATATTTCAGAATCGTGCTCTCCTGAATATGAAACTGAATGACTGAAGATACTCATATTTCAGAATCGTGCTCTCCTGAATATGAAACTGGATGACTGAATTTCTTCATATTTCAGAATCGCGCTCTCCTGAAAAACGGCCAACTGAACTTTCTCATAACTCAGAATCGTGCTCTCCTGAATATGATTCCGCTCCTTCTTTTACTAAAGGATAAATGAACTTCTTCATAACTCAGAATCGTGCTCTCCTGAATATGATTCCGCTCAAACCTCCCCGTACTTCAGGATCGTGCTCTCCTGAATACGATTTGGTTCAAAACCCCCCATACTTCCAGACGACAGGTAAATGGAAGCCCAACTGCTCCATGGAGATGGCCATTTGCTGCGAGTCATAACGAAGACAGGATCGGCTTCTTAGGTGAGAAATGTTGTATACCGATGTTGTAAGATGTAAAGTGTTGTAAAGTGTTGTAACCTGTAGGATTGTAAAGTATTGTATTGATAGATTTTCCAGGCGTGAACTGGCGTGTACTTGTAAAGGGTTGTAGTTGATTTTCTTGAAAGATAGTGCAAAATAAATGCACGTCCGGGTACAGTGATAAACTTCTCAAGCGAGATAGTCGCGTATCTGCCAATGTATGGTGAAAATTTTAGATGGTGCAAAATAAATGCACGTCCGGTTGGGCTTGACGACCGACAAGACTGAGATTCAATCTAGGATCGAGCTAGAAAGAAGACTGGTAATCAAGACTCCATCGAGGGAATGAACTCGAAGGGTAAATATCTTATCCTGGTGAGGAAAGATAGCTGAAGTAACCGTCATCCACGAGGATCGAGCTCCGTGGGGAAACTGGAAACACATATGTATTTTATGCTTAGGGCTGACAATCTATTTGGAGAGAATGGACGAACCCAGTTACTCGGCGGTAACAACCAATGATAGAGACACAATGAACCTGTGCATGCTAACGCGTATGTTGATGCATATGTTAATATGAATGTATGTTAATGTGTATGCAGTTAAATATGCAGGATGTAATGGAATGAATAGGTAATGAGCATGTGAAATGAATATGTGAAATAGGCATGTGAAACGAATATGTGAAATAGGCATGTGATGCTTATGCCCCTGCGTATGTTGACGAAACAGACTAGAGACAGGACGAGAGATGAAATAAACATCTCGACGGAGATACCCTGCGTTCTCTGCAACCAATACGTCAATCATGGGTAAGAAAGATCAATGGTAGAACCAAATCTGGTTTTAAAGTTCTGAATTCTCTGAGGGAAAAAGTAATCTGCTTGGGTGCACAGTATCACGCCTTCTTATGGGGAGAAGAAAACCTGAGGGACACTTTCGAGTTAACCAAGAAAAAGTTGTCAGCTTATAGTCTCTCTGGGGACTATGATGAGGCAATAGTTTAGGAGTCTGTTGCAACACTGAGGCTTACTGGGGTATGAAGGCCGTTGTGAGTAAAATCCATCGGGTGCATGAAAAAATTGTGAAATCCCATGGTTTTGATCTTGCAGGACCTTATAGTAGCCGCCATTTGTTTCTTCAAAAACATGGTGCCCCAGGATACTTGCGTTGCGAGGTAGGGTCATCTCAAGAGGATTTTATAGAGAACACCGAGTCCGGTTGCTCCATTGTTCTCAAACTCTTTGAGAGATTCGTCAGGTCTCGACGTAACTGGCACAAATTAATCGTGTTACGACGAAATCTTTGGGAAATAGCTCTTAAGAACGTCAGACTCGCGTTGGTAAGCGAATTGGGAAACTGCCTGCCCCTGTTTAGCAGGATCTTCAAGTTCCAAGGGTTATGTCCATATGTAAATCTCTAAGATATCAAGCAAAGTCGTCATGCCTGAAATGCCTATCCTGAGCTTGTCAATGTACACATATATTTGTCTTGAATTTTTGTTTTGAAAAAAAGATATCGCAACAACTTGTGACCGAAATCACTAGTCAGGATATAAGTTTTAATTATAATGCCATCATGAATTTTTTTCTGAGCATAGCTCGTAGGAGTCAGGAAACGTGATCTTGTCAAGTATGCTTTCAACCGAAGTCCTACTTCAATTAGGTCTTTTAAAGGTTGTATCGTGGCTCAGTTCACGGTTTAAGAAACAAAAGGATAAAGGCTCAAAGTTATATTTGTACCCACCCATTCTTCGTGATGTTCTCCAATCCTAATTCAGTTAACCGGATACGAACGCTCATATCTCAAGCGGATTTGCTATGGTCGAGAACTTATCAAGGCTTTGGACATGGCAGTCGCTCACCTATTACACGATCTTGTTCTTTACTAGGGACTATTTATTGTACCCTCTTGTTTTGCTTTTATTCCCTAACTTTTGCCTGGACAACGTCTTTTGATCTGACTTTGGAGTCCAACGGGATGCCCCAGTTTTGCCTAAGTCTCCTTCATAGGTTTTTGACTTAGCGGGCTCTTATTTTTTTGAATATTCCTTTATGCACAAGTTATGTAAATCTTTTGAAAGGCTCGTGACTGCCCCACTCCTTAGGTAACCGAGGGATAGTCATTGTATTGGACTTCTTAAGATGCTAAGGATAAATTCTCGAAGGTTTGCTCTTCCTTTTTGAGGATCTAAGCGCTCGATCGGTTTAACTGAAACCTACCCTGCCCCAGGTTAGGATGAAGGTTCTTAAAAAGAAAGAAAAACTCCTACTTCAAGGTTCAAAGGGTTGACTAGGGATTATCATCCTTATATCTCCAGTGTTTGGGATTTGAAACAATGCCTTACATCATCAGCGGGTTTCAATCGAAAGCATACGACAAGAAATCTGACGTTTTGGGTTCGTCATCCTCCCCCCAATTCTCCATCAGAACAAGAGATCGGGTAAAGTTGGCATTATAATTTATGAAAACGTTTTTGAATGAGTGAAGCGAATGGATTTATTCAAGACAAACATATGTGTTGCATCAAAGATAAACAAGTTCGTGCATGCTAAATATGCTTAATCAAAGAGAAATGCATATAAATAAACAAATGAACTGTCGGAAAAATCCTTCTAAATGTTTATGAAATCTTGCATTCAAGAGTAACAGTTTCCTTTGGCGGAGCCTCAATGGAAAGGACGTCTGGTTCATGATCACTGTGAGTCGTCATGGCTTACCCCAGTTATGCTGGTCACATCTTCAACAGTTTTCAGTCGTTGCTTCAAAATAAATTTCCCAGATCCTTTGTTGATCCCGGTCATATCACCTTGAGGGTTACTGAAATGAAGCGGGCTAGGCCTTTGAATAATGACTGGATTCGGCTGATAGGCGTAGCATGCTTTGCAGAATTTGCACTTGACGAGTGAGGAACCCCGAAAGGAGTCTCGATCTTCAGCTGAGCATCGCCAAAAGACAACTTCTTCGTTTCTAGCAAATTTCTGACAACTTTCTTAAGAGCATAGCAATTCTCTAGATCATGGCCGGGCGCACCCTCATGAAATAAACAATGAGCGGTAGCGTTGTAACTTGCAGGTAATGGATTAGGTGGAGGATTAGGAGGCGGACCCAAAGCCCGAGTAGTGATGAGACCTTGCTTGACCAAAGAGGGACACAACTCGGTAAAAGTCATCGGGATCGGCGGACAAGGTTTATACGTTCTTCTGTTTGGCATATTCTGGCGAGGAGCCGGACTCTTTGGCTGTTGAGGAGCAGGAGTATTAGGTGCCTGTAGGTAGTTGACAGGAGGCGGATAAACAGGAGGTTGTTGCATAGGTTGATACATGGGAACCTGTTGATTGAAAGAAGGTGTAATAGCTGCCACATAGGGTTGTTGAGCATACTGGACTGGGTACCCTTGAGGTTGAGCATAACCTTGCGGATGCCGATAAAAGCGTTCCCTTGGTCTACCAGAGGATATAGCATTAGTCTCACTCTCCTTCTTTTTCTGGGAGCTATAAGGAGGTTTCTTCGGCTGATCCTTAGAAGCGCCATGATTATTTGTCATTTTACCACTCTTCATACCTAATTCAATCTTGACACCCACAGCAACGATGTCGGAGAAATTTGAAGTCACACTACCCACCATTCTCTCGTAAAATTCTGGACGGACTGTGTCGACAAACCAATCGGCTAACTCTTTCTCGGTCAAAGGAGGTTCTACCTGCGAAGCAGTTTCTCTCCACCTTTGAGCATACTCTTTGAATGACTCAGAATTCTTTTGTGACATACTCAGCAACTGTCTTCTGTCAGGAGCCAGATCCATATTGTACTTGTAGTGTTTGATGAAAGCGTCAGATAAATCCTGGAAACTCTTAATGCGAGACTGGTCTAAAGTTAAATACCACTTGGAGGAAGCACCCTTCAAGCTATCTTGGAAGCAATGAATCATCAGTTTAT
Source organism: Lathyrus sativus (assembly GCA_963859935.3). Taxonomy (NCBI): domain Eukaryota; kingdom Viridiplantae; phylum Streptophyta; class Magnoliopsida; order Fabales; family Fabaceae; genus Lathyrus; species Lathyrus sativus. The sequence goes on along the minus strand of OZ012740.1, from coordinate 570,213,228 downwards.
CATTCTCAACATGGGCAGCCATTTTGCGATAATACATGATCAGATGACTCTTAGGACAGGTGGCACCTTCATAGCGATCGAAGTTCGGAGTTTTGAACTTCGGGGGAATAACTAAACCCGAGACCAAACAAACATCCCTTGCAGCAGTCCCAAAAATTTGATCACCCTCTACCTTTTTCAATCTCTGGACGATAGTGTTTACTTCCTCACGAAGCTTATCATGTTTCTCATAACCCTCAACATTCTCATCAAGATTATCAAAAACTGTCTCATTGGAGTACGGTTGCGCACGAGTGTGTACAACAGGTGGTGCAAAGATAGGAACCCCCCTAGAAACTTCAGAAAACAAGGGCACGGCTTGCTGAACAGGTTGATTAATCGGAACAGTGGCTTGAGGAGGCACAAAACCGGGAGCAAGACCATAAGGTGGGTCCCTTGCTACGGTCACACTTGGTGGAGGGTCCACAGTAACGCCGGTAATCTCAGAAACAACAGTGGGCTGGGTATCCATCTTAGCATTCATGACATGTAACAATTCCATCATACGCCCCATACCCCCTCGAAGGTCTTCAAGTTCATTGCTAAGGCGATCAATCTCTTTTGCCTGATCCTCCATTCTTTTCCGAGTTTGAGCTCTGGTGTTGTATTGGTGCCGAGAACTCAGGGTGACGAAACTGGAAGGTGAGAGAACCGAGTGTGAGAAATCGGGAGACACATGCAATGCAAGAGTAAATGATGCTAAAATGTGGATGAAGATGAAGATTTCATGGAATTCAAAACATTTACTAATGTCGTGGGGTACCAAGGAAATCTTTTTTTTCTTGTTTTTTCATTTTATATTTTTTATTTATTTATGGTATCCCGCGATATCCATAAATGATGTTTGAACTCCATGAAATACAATGCGATGAGATGCTTTATGGATGCAATGCATGAAAACACACAAAGTCCTAGGTTAAAGGCTTGCATGAGGTTCAAAGGCAAATACCCTCCCCTGAAGTTAGATGGTTCATCCTGTCCTACAAAAGTAACCAGGTTCTAAGGGATCTCAATATCATTGATCCTTCACAAGGGTGGTTGTTCAGAAGGCAACTTACTTGCCAACCAAAACCCTCCAAGTTTAAAATCTCAATGAGCGTAGTATCGAGTGTCAACCAACTTCAGTCTGCACCAAAGCCGGTTACCTCACTACCTTCTAAAGGCCAAGATGAGTTAACTAGGGTTCTAAAAGTCAGTTAGTGCATTGACAACATATGGCAGCCTCAATATTATCCTCAACTTGACTTAAGGAATATAAGCACCAACCAAGAAGTCGCACTAACTATGGCCACCAGATCAACCGTATCGATATACGTCGTACAGTTTCCTTGGTCTATTGCCATTTACCTAAGGTACACTAGATCCGGGTGTAGGACTCATCTCGCAGCACAAGGAACAGTCCCACAATCAAAGCACAAATATATACATGCAAATGAATAATAACACAGATAGTAATAAATATGAACAAGTTAGGGATAACCCTCAAAAGTTAAAGGCGTCCCCAGTGAAGTCGCCATTTTCTGTTGCGGTGGAAATAGGATATCAAACTATTAATGAGTTTGAATCGCAATTCAATTCACAACCGCTCTTTGATTTATCCGAAGGAAAAGGTCAAAAGAGGGAAAACCTATTTTTGCATCGTAAACACAATGCGGGGAAAGATCTAGGGTTCGGGGGTTGGTTAAATCTAGGGAAGGTATTAGCACCCTAAACTTCTGTAGTACTCTACAGGAACCTTTTGTTCAAATGTTTACTATTTGCTTTATTCATTTGCTTAAGGTATATGTACAAAGGATTAAAAGTGAGAAAAGAGACCTAAGGGGTTAATTCTAAGTTTACTCGGCAAGACATCGCATCTTGTGCCTACGTATCCTTACGGGAGTGGAATCAGAGTAATCGTAGTTCCCCTCAAAAGGGAGGTTAGAGACTTCTTGACTGTGGTCAAGGTCTCAAGGGGGAATAAACGCATCTTAAGGACACGCTTACGTGGAGTGTAGAAACTCCAAATCTCTACGTTGAATTGTTAAGTGAATTAGGGTTAAATTAGGTTAGGTTAGGGATTCCGCGGCGGGAAACCCTAAAATGAGCGCGGCGGCTCTTTGACCTAATGCTAGGGGTAAAATTATAATCTTGCCTGCGGCGAGGCATTTGTGAAAATTAGGGTTTGTGAGGTCGCAAGGGTTTGAAGTTGAGGACTACTGACACGGCGGTCAAACGGCTAGACCTAATTCCTTCGGAGGAGTGAAATTAATTATAAAGATGCGATGAAATTAAATATACATACAACGGCAGAAAATAAAGTGCGGAAAGATAAATGCGACAATTGTCTCGCAAAATTACATCCCATAAGCAGTTACAAATATGATAATTGAATATTTAAACTGAAAATAAAATCAATTGAACTTAGTCAGCTGCAAATAACCAAAACAAACCGAGACTGTTATTATACGGGGTTAGACAAAAAATTAGACGGGAACGTTAGGAATTTAAGTAGAAAATTATAATTTTAACGAAACAAGAAAAAAAGTTAGAAATTTGGATCTTAAAAATGAGGATGTTAGCGAAAAATTAATAAACAATGAAAATTGATACGCAATGAAGATAGTGATAATATACAAGTGATAATGGAATATGAAATAACAACGATGATGTTAGATTATGTACAAATATAAAAATAAATACAAAAATAAATAAATAAATATTAGTGAACAGGTTCATGGATAATCAATAATACTGTTAGGAATGCAGGATGAAAATTGGAGTTGACGATAATTAGAAGTTAAGTGATGAATGTTTTGAGACGGTGAGAATTTAGGTAATTAGAAAAGAGTTAGAATGGAATTAGGTTTTTTTGTGAGATTTGGAAAAGTTAGAGTTTTTAATGTGATTAAGAAAAAGAAAATAGATTAAAAATTAGAATTAAAAGTTAGCAAAAAAAATTAGAACTTCGAAATTTGGTTTTTAAAAAAAAGGTTAGAAAATAAAAATAAAAGTTTGAAAATAAAGAGAAAAGGTTAGAATTTTAATAAAAAAGGAGTTAGAATGTTAGAATTTTAATTAAGAAAAAATGGTAGAAATTTTGAAAAAAGATATAAAAAGATTAGAAAAAAAAAGAAGAGTTAGTTACTTTTGATGAAGACCGTAAGAGTTTTTGATGCTTGTCGATCCCCCCGTTTTGTTGCTTCTGAGAGTCCTTTTATACTTGATTTTTTTAAATCTTTTTCAATCTCTGATTTGATTTGAATATCTCAATCTTTTTCAATCTCTGATTTGATTTGAATGAATTTTTATGATGATTTCAGATTTGATTCAATGATGGTGATGTTGATATTTAGATCTGATTTTCTTATGATGATGATATGATCTGATTGATTTGATTTTGCTCCATCTGTGATTTATTGTGATTGGATTTGATAAAAAAATGTTGGGATTTAAATTTAAAAATGTTAGCAAAGAAAGTTAGAGTTTCAAGTTAAATAAAAATTAGAGTTTTAAGTTTAAAAAAAATGAGTTAGAATTTTAAAATAAAAACATTTGAATGTTGATTTAAATAAAGTGTTAGAATTATTTTAAAAACTGTTAGAATTTAATTTTAAAAGGAATTTAGAATTTTAATTTGAAAAAGGATGGTGTCAAAAAAAGATTTAGATTTAATTTAAAAAAAAAGGATAGATTTAATTTATAAAAAAAAAAGGTTAGATTTAATTTTTTAAAATAGTTAGAAAAAAAGATTTAATTTTAAAAAGAAGTTAGAGAAAAAAAGATTTAATTTTTAAAAAGAAGTTAGAGAAAAAAAAGATTTAATTTTTTTAAAAGAGTTAGAAAAAAAGATTTAACTTTATAAAAGTTAGAAAAAAGATTTAACTTTAAAAAAAAGTTAGAAAAAAATATTTAACTTTAAAAAGGTTAGAAAAAAAAGATTTAGTTTTAAAAAAAGATAGAAAAAAATATTTAACTTTAAAAAAGTTAGAAAAAAGATTTAATTTTAAAAAGAAGTTAGAAAAAAATATTTAACTTTAAAAAAGTTAGAAAAAAAAGATTTAGTTTTAAAAAAAGGTTAGAAACAAAATATTTAACTTTAAAAGGTAGAAAAAAAAAAGGATTTAACTTTTAAAATAGTTAGAAAAAAGATTTGATTTTTTTAAAAAAAATAGAAAAAAAGATTTAACTTTAAAAAAGTTAGAAATAGATTTAACTTTAAAAAAAGGTTAGAAAAAGGATTTATCTTTTAAAAAAAAGTTAGAAAAAAGATTTAATTTTAAAAAGGTAATAGAATTTGATTAAAAAAATGTGTTAGAAATTAATTAAAAAAGGTTATAAAAAATTTACTCTTGAAGAAAAGAAAAAAAAAGTTAAATTTTAATCTAAATCCTAAAAGTTAGTAAAAAAAAGTTAATAAAAAACATTAGTAAAGTTATATAAAAAAGAAATTAAATTATTATTAGTTAAAAAACAAGATCTAAAAAAAGGGTAATTTATTAAGTTAATAAGAATTTAAAATAAAAATAAAAAGAAAGGGTAAAATTTGGGGTATTACAGATAGGATTTATCATTCTCTGATGTTCTCTAGAAGTTTTGCAGTCTTCCTCTAGCATGATTCGATGCATACAGATAGAAGGACTTATACCCTTGAGGTCGGTTATACTATAACCTAACATTGTTGGGTATTTCCTTAGGACTTCTAATAGTTTCTTAGTTTCTAACTGTCCTAGGTCGGCGTTGACTATTACTGGTCTTTTGAATTCGGTATCTAAGAATTCATACCTGAGGGTCTTAGGTAATTCTTTAAGTTCTAAAGCTGGGTTTTTCAGACTTGGCATGTGATTAGGAGTTAGTGCTAAGATTTCGCTTAGACTAGCATCTTTGTATGGCGTACGCCAATTGTCGTCTTCATGAATATCAGGGATTTGGATTTTCATGATTTCAGAGTATTTAGCTTCTTCCTTTTCCAGTTCTCGTATGCATTCGTCAATGACATCTACTAAATAGCATGTGTCATCTATGGCTGGTGCTTTTAAGAACTTGGTGAGGATGAATTCTATCTTTTCTTCTCCTACTTCGAATGTTAGCCTACCTTTCTTCACGTCTATAATAGCTCTGGCTGTTGCTAGGAAGGGTCTTCCTAAGATAATTGGGGCAACAGAGTCCTCCTTAATATCCTTGATTATGAAGTCGGTTGGAATGTAGAATTGACATATGTGTACTGGAACGTTTTCCAGTATACCGACAGGATATTTGACTGATCGGTCAGCCAATTGTACGGACATTTTAGTTGGTCTTAGTTCTCCCATATTCAGCTTTTTGCATATAGATAAGGGCATAACACTTATACTGGCCCCTAAATCGCATAAAGCTTTGTCTATGACGAACTTTCCTATGACACAAGGTATGGAGAAGCTACCTGGGTCTTTTAGTTTAGGAGGCATGTGTTTTGAATGATTGTGCTACACTCGGCAGTAAGTGTAACTGTTTCGTTATCCTCGATTTTTCTTTTGTTAGACAGGATTTCTTTGAGAAATTTAGCGTATGAGGGCATTTGAGTTATAGCTTCTGTGAAAGGAATGGTAATATTCAGTTGTTTCAGAAGTTCTACGAATTTCTTGAATTGTCCTGTAGTTTTGGAATTTATGAATCTTTGAGGATAAGGAATCGATGGCTTATATGACGGTGGAGGCACATATGGGATTTCATCTTTGGCAGCCTCTTGCTCGTTATCTTCCTTCTTTTCGGTTTCAGACTCCTTTTCTGCTGGTTTATCAGTTTTCTGATGCATGGTTGAGTTTTCACTCCTAGGATCGGTCGGTCCATCCAGTTCTTTTCCACTTCTTAGTATGACAACGTTTGCATGGCCTTTCGGATTAGGTTCTGGCTGACCAGGAAATGTACCAGCTGGTGCGGCTGCAGACGCTTGTTGTTGAGCCACTTGTGATATCTGCGTTTCGAGCATTTTGTGGTGGGTGGCTAAAGCGTCTACTTTGCTGGTTAGCTGTTTAATCTGCTCGCTAGTGTGTATGTTTTGATTCAGGAATTCTTTGTTCGTTTGAGCTTGAGTAGCTATGAATTTTTCCATCATCACTTCAAGATTTGATTTTCTAGGGGCAGTCGGAGCAGCTACAGCTGGTTTCTGATATCCTGGTGGAGCAGCAGGTGCTTGCAATGTGTTATCGCTTTTGTAGGAAAAGTTCGGGTGATTTCTCCATCCTGGGTTGTAGGTATTCGTGTAAGGGTTACCTTGAGCGTAGTTTACTTGGTCCGGTGGAAGTCCTGCCAACAATGGGCATTCGGGCGCATTATGAGTGGCGATTCCACATAACTCGCAGTTTGGAGTTACAGCAACTACGGTTGCAGGTGGCGTTACAGTTAAACTGTCGATCTTTTGCGTTAAAGCATCTACCTTAGCGTTGAATTTTTCAAGACTGCTGATCTCGTACATCCCACCTTTTGCTGCGGGTTTCTCTGATGGAGTTCTTTCACCTCCCCATTGGCAATGGTTCTGAGACATGTTTTCGATAAGTTGATAGGCTTCATCGTATGGCTTATCCATAAGTGCACCACCCGCGGAGGCGTCTACTGTTAATCTGGTGTTATACAGAAGCCCATTGTAGAAAGTATGAATTGTCACCCAGTTTTCTAAACCATGGTGAGGACATGCTCTCATCATATATTTGAATCTTTCCCATGCTTCGTAGAGAGATTCAGCATCTTTCTGTCGAAATCCGTTAATTTGAGCTCTAAGCATAGCAGTTTTGCTTGGCGGAAAGTATCTCGCTAAGAAAACGTTCTTCAACTGTTCCCACGTCGTAACGGAGTTGGATGGCAAGGATTGTAACCAAGCCCAAGCTCTATCTCTAAGATAGAAATTAAAAAGACGAAGTCTTATTGCATCTGGAGTTACTCCATTTGCCTTCACTGTGTCTGCGTATTGCACAAACTTCGTTAAATGTTCATTCGGATCCTCAGTTGCATTTCCTGAGAATTGATGTTGTTGTACGGCTGACAGCAATGATGGTTTTAGTTCGAAACCGTTCCGATTGATAGTGGGGGCAACAATGCTACTATGCGGCTCTAGCTGAGATGGGGTAGCGTAGTCCTTCAGAGGTTTGTTCTGAGGTCCTTCAGCCATCGTTGATTCTTCTTTAGATTTAGGAGCGTGAATGAGAAGTTGGGGATTATTACGTCTTCGTTGATGATCTACGAATCGTCTGGCTAAGTGTAGAAAGCGCTCAAGTTCGGAGATTGTTGGTAGCAAATGTTCGCTTTGGGAGCGAGTAATTGGCATACAATCGACGAACGAGTAAAAGGGAAATAAAATAGTTAACCTAGTCTATCCTACGTAACAAAGGGTTACACTATTGACTAAACGGGTCCCCAGCAACGACGCCAAAAACTTGATCACGACTTTCTGAGTCTAACCGAATTAACTTCAAGTGCACAGTCTATCGTGTAGTAATAAAGATATCGATCCCACAGGGACTCGTAATCAAGCTAGTGTTCTCGGACGTTACTATGTTTAGCTAGGTCGTATATGGTTTAAGGGAAAATATGCAAAAGTAAAGGCTAAATTAAAGAGAGGCTAAAAGGTTTCTTAGAATATTAATACAGGGAATCGGTATGCAATGACTTAGTTCTTCGAGGATTCGATAAGTTACCGGCGTGGTTTAATAATTTCAAAATGGTTTTCAGAAGAAAATAACGGTTTAAAGACCTTTGTCTCACGTTGGTTGTTGACGCTAGTCGCAACTCTAAGGCGGAACGTATGCTTTTGCTATCCCGTTCGGGGTTAAAATTGATTTTTGAAAACCATTGAGTTCTAATCTCTTTTAAAGTTTTTTCGCTGTGTTAAAAATAGATGCCTAGTTCTTACTATCTGGTCCTAGCCTCAACTTTCGCATGTCGGTTCATACCTTAGTGAATCTCCCACTATCGTGGCGAGATTACTTTAAATAAATTCTCGCTGTCGCGACAAAGTTTAGTTTAACAAATTTGATTAAAAACTATGGCCAAAAACAAGTTTGAAAAAGATGAAATATGCCGGTTATTATCGAATCTCGTCCTACTGGTTCATTACATACCGATCGACGCGGTTTAGCTAGACATGAATCTTAAAGCAAGCATAATGGAATTAAAATAACAGAACTTGTAGACATACATATTAAAGCAAATGGAATTAATTAATAATAATGGAACTTGTAAACAATTATGGTTCGACACTTGGATAATCCTCCACAATGTCAGCAGGATTACTCTGGTGACGATTAATGTACGAAAATTTAAAGAACGAAAAGCAAAATTTAATTCTTGAAAGAAAACAAGGGAAAGGAAACAAAGCAGAAACAAGAAAAAGGCTCTCTGTAGTAAATTCGGCAGCACTTCGTGGTCTTCAATGCGGCTCTCTATTTCAGTCCTCAAGCTCTCCTTTTATAGTGAGTGATTTCTACGTGAACTGCCTCTGGAAGTGTAATTGAGGGTTAGAAAATCTAGGGAGTCGTGCTTCTATTTTTGGGCTTCTGCTGCACGTTCTAAGAAGTGGACGTTGAGCTGAAAAATGCAAGTGTGACGGTTGTAAGGGGTGCATGACACTCGTGGAGCTCATGATGTTCGTGACGTTCATGACGGTCGTCACACACGTGACGGTCGTAAGGGACCTGTGATGACCGTCATATCAGCAAAGTTCATTTCTGTTACTTTTTTCGTCCTTTTTCTTCTGTTATGTGTCTTTTAGTACTTGTTTTCCTTGTCTTGCTTCATTTGAGTGTTGACTTCGTAAACCTGCAAAATACTTAACAAACAATGCGGAGACGGTCCAAAATCGGGGTGAAATCGACCATTAGTAGCATAAAATCATGGCATTTAATATATACGTTTTCGCGTTATCAAAAAAGAAGTGTGTCTTGGATCCAACACTACTTATCAATAGATTGAATAGTAACCGCTTTATGGAAATCTTGTCATCGACCATAAAATAGAAGGGAAATAAAGTCGAAATAAAATCGAAAACGAGAAAGAAGAGAGAAAGTCGGTCTCGGATCTATCGTTTCTCATCAACAATTTGACAGACAAACGAAGAAAATCTCTTCACCGACCAAAACAAAAAATAGAATAAAAAGCCCAATGACAAATGGAAATAAAATTCAACATATAAATTGAAATAAGAACTAAAATGAAAATTTAAATATAAGATTATATATATATATATATATATATATATATATATATATATATATATATATATATATATATATATATATATATATATATATATATATATATATATATATATATATATATATATATATATATATATATATATATATATATATATATATATATATATATATATATATATATATATATATATATATATATATATATATATATATAAAACTTATTTACAATCTGTTTTTAAACTTAATATATATTTACAAAATATAAAGAGACTGTTTTTTTTTTAAAACTAAATTATAAAAATATAAACAGAAAAATAGTAATATTAATTGATCTGACCTGATCAGAAGGGGATCACTGACTTGCCACACGCTATTGATCTACTGCCTGTTCACCGGTATTGAGAAGGAAATGGGGGGTGAGTACCTACAAGACACTCCGATGCCAAAGTAAGAGTTTGGAAAGAGTGACAGCAAAGACAGAAAAGGGTACAAAGAGAATACCTGATCCTATTGTGAAAGAGGGTATTTATAGAGAGACCCCAGCGCAGGGCCAACGGTCATTTGAGTTGGGCTGGATGGTCAGGCCCAACCCAAGTGACTGCTAGGGCTTACGTGGCGTAGTGAAGACCAGAACGTGGTCTTTGCCCTAGTTCAACTGCTCCGTGAACTCCGGAGAGTGGGTTGACCTGCTCTTTTGGAGGTGGGCAGTTGGTTGATGATGTGTCCCCGCGGAGGGGAGCACGTGGAGAACGTGTGAAGGACACGTTGTTCTGCTCGACAAGAGAGAAGATTCTGCCCGCGGAGGGACCATTGTCTTCTCGGCGGGAACCATGTGCTCGACGGATGTAGCCCAAGTCGGATTGGGCCTAACTAAGTATTATTGGGCTGGGCCTGCCCGGTCAAGCCGGGGCCCAGGCCAGAACAGGAGCCCCCTAATTTGTAGCTCCAAGGGAGGGAGCGAGGACTTGATGAAGTTGTGTCGGGGAGGAGAGGTTAGCGTGAGGAGAGAATCCATCGGTTCGTACTCCACGGGGATGCGTGCGTGTGATTCCTTCCTCGTCATCGGGTGTCCGGGGGTTGAGGACACGTGTTGGTGAGGAGATGTGAAGGGACGCGACTGTCAGCCTTTGCCACGTGTCATGCGTTGGATGGCCATGAGGGCGGCTACCCTAGGGTACTAGAGTGCCTAGTGACGCTTCGAGTCCCGTGCTAGGGTATAAGTAGGTGAGTCCCCGTCCATTTTTCACTTTTTCCTTACTTGCTTTCAACCACGAGGATCTGCTGCTCCGCTTCTGTTGGACATCTGTGACGTGACTTCCGCCGTGTATTTCGTCGTTAACCGCAATCTAGTAAGTTTTTCTTCTCCTTTCTCTTGTTTTTCTTGTCTGTTTCGGAACTGGGGTCGGGGCGTGTTGAATTCCCCGAGGAGAGAGGCACGCCTCTGCCGTTGTATGCGGTGTTTTCTAGGGCTTTTAGATGAAGGCGCCGAGGACGCACGAAGGAACGGTTGAAGCTCCCGGGGACAAACACTTATTTTGATGAATGCCTAGGGGAGAGACAATAGGTTGGTTGAATGTCCCGGGGGGAGTGCGTAGCTTAGGCGGATAGGTGTCCCGGGGAGGAGAGAGGATTTGGAGTGAGCCCCCGAGGAGGATGCCCGGGTGCTCTTCGACCGTTGCTCACGGGGGCTGTCCTCGTCGCCCTTTCACTTGACTTGCGGCGGAAGGGTGAATTTGATCTTTGTCATCGAATTCACCGTTACCTTCTGCTTTGCAGGTGTTAATGTCTTCGTGGATCCCGGGGACTATGGTCGCGGATGAAGAGTCGGGCGTCTCTCTTGTTGATGAACGAGTACGTTCTATCAAGGAGTGGGTGGCCGACGAGCCTCTATCCATGCCCTCGTATTTCGCTTGCGACTCGGTAGGAGCTTACGCCACCGTGGAGGATAGGGGCGTAGATGATCCCCAAAACTGGCAGGTCTACCGGCCTCGAGAACACCACCGCATATGCTCGAAGTATGGGAAGATGCAGTTCCCTATGTATGAGTTCTACTTTCGGGATGCCCGACTCAGATCTCCGTTTTCGGACTTTCACCTAGGACTCTTCGACTGGCTGCGGTTGGCCCTCTCGCAGTTGCATCCGAATGCCGTAACCTTTGTTCGAGCGTTCGAGATTGTCTGCCATTTTCTGGAGGTCGGGGCCACATTGCCGCTGTTCTTCTGTCTCTTCCATTTGCAGTGGAACACGGTGAATGGTCGGCATGGATGAGTTTCGTTCAAACAACCGAACAAGATTTTTAAGACGTACATGAACTCTTTTCGGGATTTCAAGGGACGCTTCTTCATCGTCAGTCCGATCACTCTCGCAGAGGTCGACTCATTGTACCAGGAAGGGGAGCGAGTAATGAATGACCGGAGGGAAGCCGTCATGTTGCCGAAAGTGCCCGTGGAGTGGACTGACGAGCATTTCTCTAAGGGCACCGATCGGTACATCGTGTGCGCGGGGTCCCTCAACGATGAGGACATGGCCAGCTATTTGAAGATAGTTGCGTTCGTGTGAAACTTGCCCCCGTCGAATCTAGTGACACCCGATGGTCGGTACTGTCGCTACTCGAAAAATACACACAACGACGGGGAAGGCGAAAAGGAAAAGGACAGAAGAGTCGCCACCGAATTTTATTTATCCCACGAGGGGAAAGGAAAATATCGAGAAAACCTCAAGAAAAGAACGGATAAGATGGTCTCGCAACCAAGAACAGGTTCGGAAGCCGGTTATGCGAAGGGAAGATATTAGCACCCCTCGCATCCATCGTACTCGATAGGAACCATTTGTTTGTCGTGTGTGATTTATTTGCTTAAAAATTATGCTATAAAAGAGTGTTCCAAAGGATAGAGGGAAAGGTTAGAAATTGGGAAAAGAGAGATAACAGGGGAAGGAAGAGAAAGAACGGACTCGGTAGGACTTCGCGGTCCTAGGCCTACGTATTCTTGATAGACATGAGAAAATCAGAGTCGACGTAGTTCGGGGAACTACAGATATGGGGGGAATGTGCTCGGCAAGGATTGTGGCCCTTGTGCCTACGTATCTTTACTTGAACAAAGTAAAGAATTAGAGCAGCCGTAGTTCGGCCTACGATTTGTTGATGTTTTTATGGATGATGCTATCATACACATTCTAGCCGTTAGGTGTATTGCTGCTCGCTCGTTGGAGACTTGGGCGTTACCTGTTTGCGATAGAACGAACATATCATATCCTTTTCGAAAGATAAGTTTTCGCCATGCGAGGCAAGATGTCACATTTGATTTGTTGAATTGTTTTTTTTTTGAGGCGCGAGATAGGTCCTCGGATAGTAACCCCTACGGGTAGTACCCAATTCTTTATCTCAAAGTTTTTGTTATGAAAGGGTGTGGCGAACATAGCGACTTCGTATTGAAAGACGAGTATCAAAACCACACACACTACAGTGAGCATCTCGACACTCGGAGAGGAAGAAGTCTACACTTAATCCTCTCTCTTTAGTTCAATACAAAGAGAACTTCATTCTCTTTTTAAAGTGTTTTTGGTTTTGAATGGTAAGTGCTTTTGCGACAAAGAACCCTACGGTAAACGTCAGCACTCGGGATAGGAGAAGGCCTACGCCTAACCACTCCACGACCATTCAAGTTTTGTTATGAAATGAGTTTAAAAATGCGCTCGGTACGGGACCGAGGTTTTTAGGTGACAAAGGTTGCGGAAAGAAGTTGTAGAGGGAGATAGGTGGCGGATAAAGTCACGTCTTCGTATTGAAAGACGAGTATCGAGACCACCCACACTACAGTGAATATCCCAACACTCGGAGAGGAAGAAGTCTACACTCAATCCTCTCTCTTTAGTTCAATACAAAGAGAATCGATTTATTTATTGTAAGTGTTTTGAAAATGCACTCGGTACGGGGCCAAGGTTTTTTTTTGGAGAAAAAAGGTGTGGATGAAAACATCTTCGTATTGAAAGACGAGTGTCAAAACCACCCACACTACAGTGAGCATCTCGACACTCGGAGAGGAAGAAGTCTACACTTAATCCCCTCTCTTTAGTTCAATACAAAGTGAACTTTATCCTTTTGTTAAATATGGTGAATTGCCTTAACAATCGTTTGAAAAAATCCGCTTGACGTTGGGTTAAGGGTTTAATTGCTTAACAAGGTTTGAGGTGAAGCGAGCAAGGTCAATAGTGACGCACAAGGCAATCGACTTACAAGGTCAAAAATGGCTCGATGAGAATCGAGAGTTTGTTTTCTTGAAAATAGTTTTTAGAACCAAAGGTAAAAATGATGACCAACAATAAATATGCATAAAAGCTATACCAAACACGACGGGTTAATCGGCTAAAAAAAAAAACAAAACACAAAAAAAACGGTTTGGGGTAAAAAAAGTTGAAAAAACGTGAAAAAACAGGGGCCTGACACGGGCGACCGTGTTGTGTGACACGGCCCGTGTCACAGTTCCAGAGAAATTAGGGTTTTTGAGGCAAACAACGGCGTGACACGGCCGCCCGTGTTGCATGACACGACCCGTGTCACAAGGTCTGGGAGAAAAAAGATTTTTAGGGCAAATAGAGGTGTGACACGGGTGGCCGTGTTGTGTGACACGACCCGTGTCAGGGGTCATGGGAATTTTACACATTTGAAACCTCAAACAGAGGTACAACACGGGTGGCCGTGTTGTGTGACACGGCCCGTGTCATGGGTCCTGGGCATTTTGTACTTTGAAAAGTCACACAAAGATGCAACACAGCCGGCCGTGTCGTGTGACACGGCCCGTGTTGGGCTACCAGATGAAAAAATCCAAACTTTTCTCTTGTTTTTTGCTTCTTTTTGTGGTTCTTAAAAAATGGTTTCTTGGTCCCTTTTAGGACCTTACATGATATATACAATACAACAACACACAAGAGAATAAATGAAATGAATATAAAAACAAAAAGTAAAGGGAGAAAGGTTTGAAGAAATGGATACCCAAGAGCTTTCTATTCTTCTTACAAGTCCTCCTTGGTTTTGGTTGAATATGCTTCACCACTCCTCACCTTGTGTTGTGAAGGTTTTGTTTCTCAATGATCCTCTTGGTTCTATCTCACTCTCTTCTTTTTCTGGTTTGTAGGGTTTTGCTTGCTCTCTCTATTTTCTGGTTTTGCAAAATGTGTGTTGAAATGAATCTCTAGTGAATGTGTTATGAATCCAATCCTTTTGTTGACAACCCTCCTTCCCTTCTCATCTCACTTTTTCTGTCACCTTTTTCTGCTGTACCAAAGCAATAGCTCTTGCACAAGCTTCAACTTTCAGAATTGCCATTCTTGGCAACAATTATGGCCACTTTCTTGGTGCAGCCCTGCTTTTTTCCACTTCTAGTATGCTGCTTTTGCTGTATTTCTTTTGCAGCACTCTATATTGCCTTCCAACCTTGTACCCATTGGTTGGTTGATTTGTTTGGACATACTCATGTAGTCAATACACTACCTTTTGGACATCATTTTCAAATTCTGATTTTTGATGTGTAGATGTATCAACATAAGCTTATAGCCTTGGTTTTGTGACATAAAATGATTTTGTAATATGATACACATTGCCACTTCTTGCATGGGGCTGTTTTTGACCATATTCAAATTGCTCATGGTTGAACATGCATGGTATTGATCTTGAAATATTCCAACATTGAATTAGCTCTTAAATATTTTCCTTGCATGTTTGTAAGCACAAAGAGGACCATGTGGACTTGATGAGGCATGGGGGATACCATGGCATGAAGTTATTTTTAGAAACTTGAATTAAGACTAGAAATAGCTTAATTTCCTAAGCATTACCAAGAGTTTGGATTTTGTAACAAATGTGACATTCTTGCAAATGTCATGAAATTTCTCTTTGTAATATTCTTGAATCTAGCCTTGAATTCATGAACCTTGAATTTGGAATGATGGGTCTCCCTTATGTCATTGAATTTCAAAGAAATGAAGAAATGAGTCAAGTCTTGAAAGAGGGCAAATTTTGGGGTGCAACAGGTACATCCTCGAAAATCAGGGGAATATTCACCAGAAGGCGAGGCTGATCAATACGAAGGTTCTGCTTGAGTGTTCCTCGGAGGAGGAGGCTCTTAGCTATTTAGGTGGTGGCCGCCTCGTTCTTCCCTTTACTTCTCATTTTTTCGTCTGTTACTGACTTATTTCTTTTGTTTTGTAGGGAGCATGTCTTCTGTTGAGGAGAGGGTGAAAAAGTTGCATGCATCGAGGCCCGTTGCTGCCGCGAAGACGCGATTAAGTCAGGTAGCTGCTGGTGACCAGGGCGGCAAGGGTTCTTCCTCGTCTCCTCAGGGCAGCAAGTCCCCCACGTCTCAGGGGGCCCCCGAAGAGGCCTAGGATCCAGCAGACAGAGAGCGTGGTCGACTTGACGATTGGCTTTGCTGAGGAGGGTTTCACAATCCCGCCCTGCCATCAGCATCCCGGTTACTTCCACGGGGCAAGGTCACCTAACATTCCGGCTGGTGAAGTGAAGACGGTACTCGGTACGGACCAGGCTTCTCGTTGACAGGTTTTGACGGAGGACTTGGCCGCTTTGATGCGGACTTTTACCACTACTATGGTCCTGAGTGATGAGAGCTGCTCTGCTACTGAGCTGTCCAAGCTGCAATGGGACCTCACCTTTGCACAATCACACTTGAATAAACTTACCGAGGAGCTGGAGAAGAGCAAGGGGGAGGTTGTCGACCAACACAAGAGGGGAGACAGTGCCAAGGAGAAGTTGAGGGCCGCCAAAGCGGAAGTGCAAACACTGAAGGCTCGCGTGGGGAAGCTGGAGAATGCCCACCATCCTGCCGAGGACGAGACCGAAAAGGACAAATAAATGGTCACTCGAGCAGACTTGCTTGCTAGGATCCGGATGTTGGAGAGCGATTGCTTAGAGGCAGTCACAGTTGGTTTTAACGGTGTTGTCGCACAACTTAAAGCGGTTAACCCTAACGTCACCCTGGTCGAGGATGGAATTGGGCCTTTCCACGAGATTGTCAACGGACAGATGGTCGACCCTAGTCTTGAGGATGTTGGCCACGATGTTCGCCCTGACGAGCCTGAAGTGGAGGAGGAGGAAGACCCGTAGATTAGTTCCGGGCCTGCGTGCCCGTGGATTCTGGGCCTGTGTGCCGAATATTTTGTGTTTTTACTAAGTGTTTTCTTTGCTAGTCTTGCGTGCCCTTTTTGGTGTTGTAACCCTGACTACTGGGCTGGTGCCCGTTTTTATATGACAGAATTTCTGAATTTTGTTTAAGTGTGCGCTCTGTTTTGTTTTTGCATGGTGTTATGCTCGTTTTGTATGTGTGTATGTTTGAAATGCCTTTGGGCCTGTTTGGGGTTGGTAGCTCGACGATATTTGTTTTCGGTAGTAAGGAGAACTGGCCGGTCAACCGGTTTAATTTCTCGGTCTATCCGGGGGTAGTTTATCCCCGCGGCGTGGATGTCCCATCGTGAGCTGGGCGTCCTGCCGATTCTGGTACAGCAACGGGGAGCCTCGGTTGAGGTATTCTCCGTCGTGCAGAGCCTTCTGCCTGCGCATACAAAGGTAGGGCTTGCTATTTTGTTGGTCTCTAGGAGACGCGAGAAGGTGCGATGGTACCATATCGCCCCCCTGTGGTCGCGGCACCTGGGCGTCTCGAGCAGCGCTTAAGTGTAGTACCTTTTCAGCTTCTCAGTGTTCCATGGTCGAGCTAGTTGATCCCCGTGTAGGTTTTCGAGGTAGTAGGCCCCGTGCTCCGTCTTGTCGCAAACACGATATAGACCTTCCCAATTCGCGGCTAGTTTGCCTTCGTGAGAGTCCTTCTGGTTTCTTTGCAGGACTAGGTCACCGATCTGAAACTCGCATTTTAGAACCCTGCTGTCGTAGCAAAGTGCTACTTGTTGTTTCAACCTGGCTTCACAGAGAGCTGCCTCCAACCGAATTTCCTCGACCAGGTCGAGTTCTTCTAGGAGGGCTTCATCGTTGGCTTCGGCTTCGAGGGGTGCCTCAGTCCGTCTAGATGGCTCTCAGATCTCGACCGAGATCACCGCCTCGGTTCCGTATGTGAGGCGGAATGGTGTTTCCCCCGTGGTCGAGTGGGGCGTGGTTCGGTATGCCCATAGTACGCTGTGGAGTTCCTCGACCTATGCTCTCTTGGCGTCGCCGAGTCTTCGTTTTAGTCCTCTGAGGACCACTCTGTTCGCTGACTCGGCTTGGCCGTTTGTCTGAGGATGTTCAACCGAGGTGAAGTGATGTTTGGTCCCGAGTTTGCTGACGAAATCCCAAAATTTTTTGTCAATGAACTGCGTACCATTTTCGATGATGATGGCGAGTGGGACACCGAATCTTGCGAGGATGTTCCTTTTGTAGAATCGGAGTATGTTATGAGCCTCGATCCATTTGGTGAAGTAGTCGACGCCCACGATCATGTATTTATTCTGATACGAGCCTAAGGTGAAGGGACCGAGGATATCCATCCCCCACCAGGCGAATGGCCAAGGGGAGGAGAGGGATTTGAGCTCGCTCGGTGGGGCAAGGTGCATGTCCCCATGTCGTTGACATCTGTCGCATTTCTTGATGTGTTCCCTTGCACCCTCCTGCATCGACGACCAGTAGTATCCTGCTCGTAGGGCCTTTCTCACCAAGGAACTTCCCCCGAGGTGCTGCGCATTGATGCCCTCGTGGATCTCTTCTAGAACGGCAGCGACTTGAGAGTTGTCGATGCATTTGAGGAGGGGAACCGCGAAGCCTCTGCAATACAATTTGTCCTCGAGAAGGACGTACGAGCAGGATCTTCGTTTAATCGTGCTGGCCTCTTTGGGGTCGGCGGGGAGGCGACCTGTGCTAAGATAGGCGTGTAAATGCGTCATCCAACAGTTGATGTCCCCTATGGCGCTTACGTCGAGCAGTTCTTTAGCCTTTTTCGTGCTCGGCTGCGCTAGGATCTCTTGGATGACCGACTTGTGTCCGCCCCACTTCTTGGTGCTTGCCAGTTTTGAGAGAATATCTGCTCGAGTGTTCTGCTCACGCGGAACATGTTGAACCTCCACGGAGTCAAAGCTTTGCATTTTTTCTGTAATGAGGGCCAGGTACTCGACTAGGTTATCATTCTTCGCCTGATATTCCCTCCGTACTTGTGAGGCGACCAACTGGGAGTCTGTGAAGATTCTTATTTCCTTGGCCCCGAGGTCTGCCGCTAGGCGAAGCCTGACTAGGAATGCTTCGTACTCGACCTGGTTGTTCTTCGTTGGAAAGGCTAGCGTTAGAGAAACCTCTATGATGGTGCCTTCCTCGTTTTCTAGGATAATGCATGCACCGCTGCCCGAGGAGTTTGAGGAGCCATCGACGAAGATAGTCCACTTGTGACTACCTGGGGTAGGTTCCGGCGAGGGGGTCATCTCGGTGACGAAGTCGGCCAGGACTTGAGCTTTGAGGGCTTTCCTTCCTTCATAGACGATGTTGAACTCAGATAGTTCCAACAACCACTTTAGCATCCGTCCATCCATGTCCGGTCGGTCAAGAAGCTGCTTGACGGGCTGCTCAGTCCTGAGCATAATGATGTGGGCCAAGAAGTAATGTCGGAGGCGTCGTGCGGCAGTGATGAGGGCCAAGGCGACCTTTTCGATCTGTTGGTATCTCACATCGGGACCGTGGAGGGCCTTTCTCATGAAGTAGATTGGTTTTTGTCCCTCAGGGGTTTCTTTGATTAGCACAACGCTGACGACCTCGTTCGCCACGACCAGGTAAAGGTACAGGGTTTCCCCAACTTCGGGCCTCGTCAGCATGGGCAGTTTTGATAGGACACGTTTGAGGTGATGGAGGGCTTGCTTGCATTCCTCTGTCCATTCGAACGTGGCTTCCTTTCTGAGTAATTTGAAGAAAGGGAGGGCGTGATGTGCGGATTTGGCGATGAATCGGGAAAGTAAGGCGAGTACACCGTTGAGGGATTGTATAGATTTCTTTAAGGTCGGCGTGGTGATTTCCGAGAAAGCTCGGCACTTGTCCAGATTTGCCTCGATCCCTCGCTCGGTCAGATAGAAGCCGAGGAATTTTCCTGCTCAGATTCCGAAGGTACATTTCTCCAGGTTGAAGCGCATTCTGCATTTTCTTGCTGTTTCGAAGACTTTTCTGAGGTGAGCCGTGTGGTCGACTTCCGTGCAAGACTTGACGATCATGTCGTCCATATACACCTCGAGCATGTCGCCAATCTCTCACTGGAAGACTTTGTTCATCATCAGTGGGTACGTGGCGCCGACGTTCTTTTGGCCGTAGGGCATTACATTGTAGTAATAGTTGCCCGACTCCGTCATGAAGGCTGTGCTCTATTTGTCGTGTTCGTCCATGAGGATCTGGTTGTATCCCGAGTACGCGTCCATAAAGGACAAGAGTTTGAAGCTCGCCGAGTTGTCGACGAGCTTGTCAATGTTAGGGAGGAGTTAGGCGTCCTTAGGACATGCCCGGTTGAGATCGGTGTAATCAACACACTTGCGCCATTTTCCATTATTCTTTTTAACAAGTACAACATTGGACAACCAGGTTGAATACCGGGCTTCTGAAATAAAATTTACCTCTAGGAGGTCTTTTACAACTTTTTCAGCAGCCGCCGACTTTTCGGGGGACTGCCTACGCCTATGTTGTACTACAGCCTTGGTGGTCGGGTTGATGGAGAGTTGATAGCAGGCGACCTCAGGGTCGAGTCCAGGCATCTCTGCGGCGCTCCAAGTGAAGAGATCAGCGTTTTCAGGGAGGCAGGTCTTTAGTTGTTTCCTCGCAAGGTCGGGCAGTCCTGCCCCGATCTTCACGGTTCTCGTCTCGTCGTCCCCGAGGGTCACAATCTCAAAGTCACCGTCTGGGATGAGGCGTGTTGGGTGGGTGGGCTGCCCGTTGGATAGAGGAACGTCGCTGGATTCGCGGCCAGTCTCTTCAGTGAAGCGGTTGTTGAGGTCTACAGAGCCGACGAGGTCCTTGGGTTCGCTCTTCAGAGTAGTGGTGGGCGCTACTTTTTTGGTCACTGGGCCGATCGTACTTAGGCCTTTCAGTGCGGCCTCGAAGCACCATCTGGCAGCGTTGATGTTTCTATTTAGGGTGACAACGGCCCCTCGCTTAGTGTAGTACTTCAGTTTTAGGTGGACGGTGGAGGGCACCGCGGTGAGCTCGACCGTCGTTGTCCTGCCCAGGATACAGTTGTAGAGGGACGGGCATTTAATGACCAGGAAGCAGACATTGACCTCCCTGTCCGTTTCTTTTTCTCCGAAGGTAACCTTTAACTACATGTACCCCCACGGCCTTGTTGTCGTCCCGTTGAAGCCCTGGAGGTCAGAACCCACGTAGGGGGACAGGTTGGACTCGTCGAGTTGGAGTGTAGTGAAAATGTGGGTGTACATGATGTCTACCGAGCTTCCTCCGTCGACTAGGATACATCTGACGTCAAAGTTTTCCATCTGTGCCCGTATCAGGCGGGGGATGTTCGAGTTAGGGGAACCCCCGAAGAGCTCCTCGAGGTAGAAAGTGATCGGGTTGGACCGACCACAGAATTTGTTAAGGGTGCTCATTTTGCCGGAGCTGCTGGTGATGAGTTCCTCGAACTTCCTCTTTACCAACCCCACAGATAGGTTCCTCGGGGATCCACCGGAGATGACCATGGCCTTCGGAAAGTACTCCCACCGGGTGGTGGGGCATACAGGCTCGTCGGGCAGACCAAGCTCGTCGGGGAGGCCGAATTCTCTGAGGGCGAACCAATCCTTAGGCCGGTTGACGCTGAGGGCAACCTGCAGAACATTGTCACCGTCAGGAGAAGGGAGGTCCTCGACCCTTTTGGCCTCGGGAGCATCTTGCCGCGGGGCTTCTCCTCCTCGGGTGTACCTTTTCAGGTGCCCGTCTTTGATCAAGATTTCGATTGCATTCTTCAGGTGGATGCAGTCTTCTGTAACGTGCCTGTGGCTTTTGTGGAAGCGGCATAACTTAGATTTGTCCACGTTGGGCTTATGGGGTGTCGGCCTAGGGAAGCAGACACCCGCCTAGACAAACTCCTTTTTGGCGCACTCGGCCAATATGCGCTCACGGGAAGCGACCTGAGCTGTGTACTATGTAAATCGATCAGCAGGACCGCGTTGCTCACGTGGCTCACGGGAAAGATCCTCCCGTCGGCGGTATCCTCCTCGCCGGTGGCTCGAGGCTCCGTACTCTCGGTACCCGAGGGGGGTCTCTCGGTCTCGAATATTGCGAGCGGAGTTCCCCGCTTGAGTCTCCTCGAACCGGATGTAATGCGCTGCTCTTTCGAGGAAGTCTTATAAAGAAGATGGTTGGTGTATGGCCACAACCTCGTAGAATTTGAAGTCTCGGTGCAGGCCTTGCTCCATTAGGTAACATTTCATCTCGTCCGATGTCGTTACCTGCACTGCCTCTCGGGTGAACCTTCCGATGTATTTCCGGAGGGGTTCGTCGGGGGCCTGGATTATGGCGCCCAGCGCAGCCTCTGTCCTCGGGTGACGCCGGGATGCTGTGAAAAGAGGTCCTTCAGAACCCTCCACGACGTGATGGACTTTGGCTCCAGACTTTTGTACCACGTCATGGCACCCTTCCTCAGCATTGCCGGGAAGATTCTGCACTTGATAGCTCGTCGGACATTTCGATAATCGAGCATGGCCTCGATATCCTCTAGGCGGTCGTTTGGGTCGGAGGTACCGTCATACGTCGAGAGTGATGAGGGCTTCTCCATTCTGTGGGGGATGGGAGCCGCCGTGATCTCCCAAGATAGGGGGCCCGATAGTCTTCCTCGTCACTAAGAATTGGCGACTGAGGGGGTGATGGCCCTTGTGGTAGAGGAACTTGATTTCGTACCCTCGGTTGCCTGATCGGGGGTTCGACTCGCGGTGGCCTAGATGGGGGATCCACCCTGGTGGTCCGGACTCGTCTTTCTCTTCTGGCTGACTTGGTTTGCTCCCTCACAGTCGTGGGTTGGGGCCTTTCGAGCCGAGGTCGACGATTTCTGGGACGAGGGGAAGGGCTCCTCGAGTTTTCGTTTTGGTCTTCCCGCGGAGGGGACCTCAACGGGGCTTCGTGCTCTAGAGCGCCAATCCGTGTGTTCTGTTGAAATAGCAGCTGATTTGTTTGGTTGATGGCCGTAAAGAGGGCGGCCACCGTTGGATTTGCTCCGGTTGGGACAAGGATGGGCCGGAACTCTGTTGGGCTCCTCGGTCGAAGAACATTCTGGTGTGCAGCTTTGTCGGACGAGGCAGAGGTAGTCTGGTCGTCCTTCTCGTCGGTCTCCGGAGGTTGGGATGCCCCCGTTTGCTTGCCACCGTTTGCGGTGGGACCATGGATGAGGTCGTGAATGGCATCGTCGTGGTGTGGGCTAGACATGATCGTGAAATGTTGATGAAACTTTGGTTCTCTGTTCGAAGGAACGGGGAAGTTTTATGTTTCCCACAGACGGTGCCACTGATCTGACCTGATCAGAAGGGGACCACTGACTTGCCACACGCCATTGATCTACTGCCTGTTCACCGGTATTGAGAAGGAGATGGGGGTGTATACCTGCAAGACACTCTGATGCCAAAGTAAGAGTTTGGACAGAGTGACAACAAATACAAAAAAGGGTAAGAAGAGAAAACCTGACCCTCTTGTGAAAGAGGGTATTTATAGAGAGACCCCAGTGCAGGGCCAACAGTCATTTGAGTTGGGCTGGATGGTCAGGCCCAACCCAAGTGACTGCTAGGGCTTACGTGGCGTAGTGAAGACCAGAACATGGACTTCACCCTAATTCAACTGCTCCGTGAACTCCGGAGAGTGGGTTGACCTGCTCTTTCAGAGGTGGACAGTTGGTTGATGACGTGTCCTCGCGGAGGGGAGCACGTGGAGAACGTGTGAAGGACACGTTGTTCTGCTCGACAAGGGAGAAGGTTCTGCCCTCGGAGGGACCATTGTCTGCCCGGCGGGAACCATGTGCTCGACGGATGTAGCCCAAGTCAGATTGGGCTTAACTAAGTATTACTGGGCTGGGTCTGCCCGATCAAGCCGGGGTCCAGGCTAGAACATTAATAAACCCTGAAATAAAAAAATGATACAAAAAGATGCAGGGGGTTATGAACTAAACAGGGAGTATGGAACTGAAGGAATCATGTGGGCTTGAAATAAGCCCATCATCCCTCAACGAAAAAACAACAAGGTACAAAATGGAACACCAAAACAAAAGGAGAATAAGTAGATTGACAAAGCCAAAAAGTGGGGTTTGTGCTGAAACAAACTGGAATGTCCTTCAGCGAAAAAAAATCCACGACCTAAAAGGTGAACTCGGCCATGACCATCAACTACAAATGAGCGATAACATACAGAAGCAATGGATCGATATGAAATCAAAGGCAATCCAATTCCGTTTTACCTTCCGTTTGTCACTCTGTTTTTTGATCTCAATTTCTACCCCCTCAAAGCTTCATCTCTGTCTGATTTTAATTTTGAGTTTCTTGAAGTTTAAAACTGGGTTTGGTTGTCTTTCTTTTTCAAAAGTTGAAGGTTGGGTTACATTTTGGTATGAATCTAATGTGGGTTGGGCAAAGTAAGTTAATTAGTTTGAACGGAAATTTTCATGGAGTTTGAAGATATTGAGAGAGATGAGTTTGTGTGGGTTGGTTGTTAATGGAAATTTCTGGGCGAGTGAGTTGAAAGAGAGTAAACAAGGTTGTTGTTGTTGGTTTCCAGAAGAAGAATGAGGGTTAATGGTTTAGAAAATAGGAAGAAGTTTGGAGGTTTGTGTTGTGTTGAACGATGAAGATGATGGGTTAATGATGAAATTCCAAGGTGAAATGGTGCGGAAGTTGGGAATCGATGATGAAGAGGGGTAGTTTTCGGATAAAATGATGAAGGCTGGAATAAGGGTAGGGCGGCTGGTCTTTTGGAATTAGGGTTGTCCCCTTGTAGGGGATGATGAATAGGGTCTTATACCCTACAAAAAGGACATGTGGCCGCTGATTGATGATTAATGGTCTGACTTAATTGATGACTAATAATTAACTAAAGTCCTAATTAATCTACTCTAATAACTAAATAAATAAAACTAATAATAATAACTAAAGCTAATTAATAATATCTAATAATAATTGTCTACACTAACACTTAGTTAACTCTAAACAATTAATATTAAAACAAATAAAAAATAATTTCTATTTAACTTTTAAAACAAAAAGATTCTAAACAATAAAAAAACTTTTTAAACTATTTTCTAAATAATTAAATATGAAGCAAAAAGAGCAATAAAATGCAAAATGTTATGGAAAAAGAAACGGAAAAAACGGGCGAACACCGAAATGCGTCGGGACTATCAGCATGGACTAAATCAGCAAGAAGAGAGTGACTTCCGCTCGATTTCGACATGGAACTTCTCATTTGAATTGATTTGAATCGTCTAAAATGCGAGCAAAGTGACTGTAACCCTGATAAATTCAATTCGGCTGATAACACCGGCGGGATGCGACATAAATGATATGCAGACGAAAATAAAGTAAAAGTCAGTCAAAGCTAAAAAAAGGTGGGCAAATTTAGGGTATGACAAGGTTTTTACTGGAAAATTTGAAAAGTCTAGTACAATTCTTTAGATTTTTACCAGAAGTTTCAGAAATCCTTGTATTTTTGCATGCATGTTTACGAGAATTATAGAATTTCTGGTAGTTCAAAAAATTGGAATTGTACCGGGAATTTTAGAATTTTCGCTAGTTAAATTTATAAAATCATACTAGAAATTTTAGAATTTCCGGTGATATGTAGGAAATTCAAAATTCTCGATAGTTCACTGACTTTTTGCATTTTTCATTTTGCAGTGAAGACTTTGGGGAAGGACGAAACCATTACATGCATGGCTACAAATAGAGCGAATTCCCGGACTAGGGTTGTTGAGGCAGAATCTTCCCAAATTCAGGCTAAGGCAAGTAGTTCTGACTAGTTCACACTAGAACGGTTGGCTAAGCAAGTACAGTTATGCGCATCCTGTAGCACTTGATATCGCGCACTGAGATTAGACGGGCAACCCAAATATGATGCTAAGGATGTTGATGATCAGGAGGTGAAGGGTCAGGTTGTTATTGACTCAACTGATGTGGTAGAGATAGATGCAATACATGTTGGTGATGAGGTGGTTGAGACAAATGCCATTATTCTTGATGAGATGGTTGATGAGTTGGCCAAGACATATGCCTTCGTTGCTGATGAGGTGGCTTCCATAGATCTGGTCCATATTGTTGATGAGGCTATTGCTACTACCGATACAGAGGTCATGGCTTCTGCTTTGACGGAGCCATCTGTGTACATTGATGGAGAGTTCCCGAGATGACCCAGTGACCAATTGGTTCTTATCGAGAAGGCTGACCATGCAACATATCGATTATGACTGGGAGAGGTATATATATATATATATATATATATATATATATATATATATATATATATATATATATATATATATATATATATATATATATATATATATATATATATATATATATATATATATATATATATATATATATATATATATATATATATATATATATATATATATATATATATATATATATATATATTATGTTTAGCTTTAATTAATTTGTTATTGTTGCATGATGTGTTGAAAGCTAACTTATAATTTTTTAAAACTTTGTTTGTTATAGGACCGTTTCATGCTGAAGGTGACATCCCACGAGTCAAATATGAAGAACTTCCCTAGGATTCTGATGCCCTTATATATATAATGATTAAATTTGTTACAAACAAATAAATAAACAATGAGATAGATAACCTTCAATGGCGACTCCAATACGGATGGACGGTATCAGGGGTTTTTGATTGTCGTCCTTCCCCGGGGTTCTGGGTTGAGTTCACTTTGCGCTTTAAAGCGCCTTCTTTGTCGGATGGGGTGTCGAGGTGTCTCGCCTTGTATTTTCCTATTTATATGTTAGCTTATTCAGGGACTTAGCTTGATGTCGGTCGTTGATTTTTATGTTTGGCGAATTGCTCTGTCCAATGTTTTGGCGAGGTGCTTTTTGATCACTGGGGTTGAGATTCCCTGTCCTTTGTCCTATTCCAGAGTGGACATCTACCTCAAGTAGATATGGGGTTCCGCCTGTGGCAGGTCCAACTTGATAACTGGCTTCTCCCAAACCTGAAATGGTGGTTGGGCATTGACGATGTTATTTAATAAGCTCATCCAGAACTTCCTTTGGAATAAGGAATCTGAGCGGCGACCAAATTTTTTTATCCTTGCAAATAGAGTCTGAGGTATCTTTCTTCAGGCATGCTCGGTGGACCTCTTCTCATTGATCTAGCCTGAGGAGACCCTGGTGCATAAAAAGGAAATTCTATGGTATTCACAGGATGCACCCCAATATTAGATTGGCTCCTACGTTAACTATGAACTTCTGATGTCGCCCTTTTATTCACTCCAACAACGGTGGGAAGTAAGGGCACAATCAGGCCTAAAGGTGGATTGCGAGTCTTCGCCCAACCTTCATAGAAATTTCCTTCTTACCTTGACACAACCCTAGATCTGGAAATAAGTCTCTTCCTTTCTCTATTATGTAGAGTTCTCTAGGAAATTGGAGAACTGGATTCCGAATAATTGGAACAAAAATAGTGTTTAACTGAACAAACTATAGTAGATTTCTGCGTTCACATTTGACCATTTCTTGATTCTCAAACATGAGGAAGTTGCAAATGGTGAAGATGGAAAGAGAACACGAATTCATGGAAAATGTAGAAATTGGAGGTTGATTCGTTCCTGATTCGGTGACCTAAGGAGGTTACAAACAGGTAAATCATAAATTTGGATCTGAAATTGCAAGAACCCATATCTAGAACTTATTAGTTTGTTCGATGGTGTTATGAACTGAACGCTTTTCATGGAATTCGTAGGAGTCAAAAGTCAATTCCCACGAACAGCGCCAGATTTTGTTCGGGAACCAGAAATGGATGCTCTAGCTTCGCGTAGGAACCAGAAATGAAGATAGTTGGATAATTGGTGATCTTGAGTGGTGGCTCAGATCTCTTTTATGGTGGCATGAGGTGGACCTGCATAGTTAGCAATCTAACTCCCAAGTCTGTTCAAGATTCAATATGAGTATAATGAAAGTGGAGATTAGAGATTGTACCTTACTATTAGCATGTGCAATGTTTTATACTTTGAGTCGAGTAGAGTTGATATGAGATGGATTAGACCTTGGTTAATTGGGCTTTTGGCCAGTCTAGAACATGAGTATTAATAATTAAAATTTGTAATAAAGATCAATTTAGAAAAGATTATTTATAACTCACATTTAACATTTATGAATAAGATTTATTTATACAAGTTATTAACCATAGAAGTGTTGTTTTATGTGGCTATGTGTCCACAAGGTGGTGAACAATTGTGTTTTAGGTTGTCCACAAGGTCTACGAAGAAGGCACAATATGAAGTGCTAAAAGTGAAGTCATACCAAACAAATAAACTCTCATATCTGACAAAGACACATTATCACGTCATCCATTGCATCTCTCATTGTTGATATCTAATCAAACAACTATCCGAACAAGGCATCAAATCACGTGCGAATAATTTTAAACGCCTACACTATATAAATACCAAATCACACCACTTTAGATATTCAATTATTATCACTCACAAACTACTTTTCACTAAGTGAATGACTAAGACATTGAAGTGCTAACCTTATAGGTCCATACCCTCTTCGCCATACTAGTAGTTTTCACCATCGCTCTAAGACCTCATTCCACCATTTCACTACTCATTTAAGGTTCTCGAACGGGACAATAGCATCATCTATGGGAAAAGACTCTTGATTCCCACCATATTTTTCAACGAAAAACTTAGTCTTTTCACCAAAGACGCAAATCATCGATCTTCTTTTCTCTAATCACCAATCTTTTTTTCGCTGGTCACTGATCATCTTCTCTCAGATCATTGATCTTCTTCTCTTAGATCATTGATCTCCTTCCCTCTGATCATCAATCTTATTCTCTCAAAACACAAATGTCTTTCTCAAACAAATCATATAACCAAGTCTTAAAGCCATGGTAATGTCAAATATTATCAAATTTTCCGTTCAATGTTATGCTGCCACTGAGGCTAACAAAAATTTACCTCTTCCACTAGTAGAGAATGATCCAGTTCTCGTGAATCCCCCGTCACTCATGTGAAAAATATCCCGTTCCTCTAAGAATTGATTAGGGAATGTTATAAGCCTTACCGTTCTTCTAACCTATGAAATAGATTTTCCAAGGCCAATCTTCACGACAACCTCTTTCATAACCGATGATGCTTGGACATGAGATTCTCTCGAACATCAAACAACTACAACCCAAGCTAGGCATGCAAGGAGCATTCCACATACAGAATAATGTCTACAAATTAGTACAATAACACAAATTCCCAGGCCGTAGTTGATAGGATACTCCAAATTGAAGAGAGCTTGTAATGTTCTCCTCCGAGAGCCAACACAATGCCTAAGTCGATATTACATGGTGACCATGAAATCATAGCATAATCAGCTCTAGTAGATGCAACCTCACAACATGTAGTAGTTTTGAAGTCACTAAGTCGTAACTAGGGTAGAAGAAATCATACTCCCTCCTCCGATTGCAGAGGGAGAAAGGACAGACACATTCCACCAGAGGTTTGTCGGCCTAATAGTTCAAAAGTACACTAATTCTATAAAAGGAAAGGTATGACACTTCTGAGCCAATTTTTTTAGCAGAAGAGGTTTGAAGAAACTTGAGAAACCCTCAAAGATGGAAAGTTATGACGAAACTACAGATTCAAATGAGCGTGTTGAACATGTCAATGGCAGGCTGAATTATTACCATGCCTAGGGAGCCATGAATTGTATATTCTTTGAATTATCCCATAAGGGAACTGCCATGACATGGTTCAAAACCATCCAAACATTGAAAGAATTTTGAAATTTGTTCACTGCTTAGTTCACCACTCAAAAGGGATAACCTACTACCATGGCCATAATCAGCAAGACCAAGCAAAAGAAGAAATGAATCATGTGTGAGTGCGTCGACAAGTTTGCCAATGTAGTGGTAGAGGTAAAAGGTTCAGAGGATGGATTAAACTGTTGGATCTTCAAAAAAGGACTGAGATCATGCTAGATGTTTAAAGAAAAATAGGGTTTGAAAGAGCTTGAAATTTAAATGATCTGTTGAATAAGGCTCAACCTTATATCAATTACAATAAAGAACTCCTAGATGGATAAAAGGCCCAAGGAGCGAGAAACCTCAGGCATGGTTGGGTTCCAAAAAGGACAATAATTGTCGTAAAGGTGATGGGAAGCAAGGACCTTGGTCCAAAATTTTCACATACACTACTTTAAACACATCGTGGAGAAAATATGGTAGAAATGTGTGAACACTGAGTTCAAATAAGCAAGGATTAGGAACCCCTACCCGGTTAGGGAGTCACCATGACACATAAATCAAGGTAACATTGTTTCCACAAAATTCACTACCATGATACTAATGAGTTGTTCACATAAAGGACACAATTGAAGAGTTGATAAAAAAGGGATAGCTCACCAGTACACCCGAGGTGGAGGTCGTAGAGGCAACTAATATTAGAATAAAGTATTCTTGATCGGAGGAGGATTCCCCTAAGAAGAAACAATATTCTTGATCGGAGGAGGATTCCCCTAAGAAGACTATCAAAGTCGTAAGTGGGTCTATAGGGAAGAAGGATTGTAGCAGCAAAGAAGAAGAAGAAGAAAAAGACAATCAGAAATGACAATACATCACTTCCATTACTATGGGTATTTGATCGGTGGTTTTTACACGTTATTTTACCGTTTGTTTCAGTTAATATATTGTTATGTCTTATCGCATTTTATTTGTTTGTATTATATTTTACGCGTCAATTTGGTGTTTTCACTGTCTCTAGGTTCAGGTAAGCAATGAAGGAGAAGCAGAGCGAAAGCCGGGGAAAATGGCAAGATTTCGGAAGAGTTTTGAGGTGGATCAGTAGCCTGACACGGGTGCCCATGTCCCATGACACGGCCTGTGTTGCAGGACCTGAAGAGGAAGAGCACGCCCAAGACTTGAAGGGGAAAACTAGAAAAACAGTCGTGCAACACGGGTGCCCGTGTCCCATGACACGACCCTTGTTGCAACCCTTGAAGATGAAAAGTTTATTCCACGAGTCAGCAGCCTGACACGACCACCCGTGTCCCATGACACGACCCGTGTCAGGGCTACTGAAAGTTAAATGATTTTATTTTGTGTTTTATGCTGACTGTGCTATCTCGGAGGGCAGTTTGGACATCTCGCATTGTAATTTGAATTTTTGATATATTAGACCGTTCGTGAATTAAGAGAGAGGATTTTTGGGACAGAAAGGAATTTCACGAGAAAGATTGGAGCAATCAAGGTTTTGGGGAAACTGAAGGTCCTCATGAGCGGAAGCGATTGAAGATCAAAGCAACCGACTATCTTGTAATGTTTAATCTTATTGTTGATTTTGTCTGTATTATTATGAGTAGCTAAACCCCCCAATGCTATGGGGGTGTCCCGAAATTGACTCTGTAATAACCTTTGGTTTCTTGAATTATATATTTCACTGCTTTCTAATCATCGTTGTTATCGTATATTGTTTTACGGCTTTTCTTATTTTAAAAAATGGGAATATGATTTACGGTTAACCTTAGGTTTGGAAAAACAATTGTTAACGCGTTTATATGATAATACTATAGTAGATATTGCCTAGGAATGGGGATACCATATAGTAACCGTAATGTTTTAGATAAAACATATTGCTTGGTATTGTTCATATACCACCAAGGAATTGGGGCATAGGGAGAATACCAAAGGGTTTTCTACTGAGGAATTATAGTCAACTAATCTTTAAAACCAGTAACGATTGAATTGAGCAGTGATTTCTGAAAATTTCGGATTAAGGTTATTACAAGACTTTTCATACACCCTACCCTAGCATGCTTCTCATAACTGTTCAAAACCTTTATTTTACTGCTTTTGCCTTTTGGCTTTTGAAATTAAAAGGAAACAAACTAAAACCCTATGATTTTTAGTTCAATTGCATTAGTAAAAAACTTGTGTTCATACGCAGTCCGCGAGATCGATATCAGGGGAATTTTCCCTTATTACTACATCGGTAAAAATAGTACACTTGCTATTTCACCGGTCAGTATTCCCATAGCAAAAAATACCCTCAAATAGGACTATGCATATAAGGATTTCTGAGTTAATGGAAATTAACAAGGATGAAGGAACAACCCTTGATAGGAAGCCGAAAAGGCCAATCCTAGGTTTTCGGGATAGCGAAAAGGTATGTGGAATCGAAAATGAGACTTTCCCCTTATGATAATGGTCAGTTTTGATGTATCATGGATCCTCATCAATGGGGGGAGCTAATGTGACATTATGAATGCTGAAATTTTCGAGAAGAATTAAATAAAAAGATAGAAGTTATGGTCATGCGAGGGGGTCCAACCTAAAAACCTTCAACGTCAACGTAACTTGCCCTTAGGAATATATTAAGTTGATGATCACCTTAGAAGAAGGTAGCGACATCTGGACAATCGGCCTACAATTCCTAGTGATTCCCTGTAGGAGCATCTACAAATGCATCTTAGGCATACCCTTCGCGAAAATGTTGGACGTGGTGACCTCTCTGGTCCAAGTCAAACTAAAGTCTCATAATATCCATGAAAAGTTAATAACAATATGCGTTAACCTTTCTGGAGTATGGAGGATACACAAATACTTGCAATGTAATCAGAAAGGGAAAGACAAAATGAAGGAAGTGAATATCAACGTAGCCTCTCTCACTAGGCAAATAGAAAGAATAATAATAAAAACCCCAAAAGAGAAGACTAGGTATCTCGACAAGTATGACGCAAATGATTCTGACTTAGTAGTTGCATGAAAAAACTCCAATTAAGGTCGGATAAAGGTGTATCACCACAGCGCTGGAGGAGAACAAGTTGTAACTATGTCGTTTAGTTAAATTTTACCTTTCTCATATATTCACATATAAATATCTTTTTCAAAATGAATGAATAAATATTCACTAAATTCTCTTCTTAATAATTGTAAAAGAGAGCCATGACTCATGGGCGTAGTCGCAAATGCCACAAGCATATGAGTAAAGTAATAAAAAACCCACAGCGAACGAATTAGGGGTGCTGTCGTAAACATCGCATGCGTATGACCAAAGAAATTAAAACCTTGCGAAGAAAGTTACATAGACAAAAACGAAGAATCAAAAAGTGGTGATTCAGATTCATCTCCATATTTATAGCTAGCCGTTTCAAATGCAAAGGTGAGTTACCACTAGGGATGTAAATGGATATCCATGGGGGCAGATACTATGATATCCATATCCGCCCCGTTAGATAAATATGATATCCATATCCGCCCCGTTAGATAAATATGATATCCATATCCGCCCCATATCCATATGGATATCTGTTAAGCGGGTAATCCATGAGTTTTATGGTATCCATAGATATTTACAGATATCCATGGATAATACTTTTTTTATAAACATTATTTTTTGAGAAAATTATTTTTAACTTATTTTAAAGACACAAAAATTTATTATCACATAACATCCATACAAAAGATTCGACAGAGGAATGATGGAAGATCAGACGACATAGGAGTAGGAATGGAGACACTAGTTCGATAAAGGAATGACGATATTCGTTGGTTGGACTGTGAAATTGATGAAGTGAGGTATGAAGTATCGAAGAGTTTAAATATGAAATGACAAATAGAATTTGAATGAAAAGTGAAAGGTTTTCTTAAAAGAATTAAAAACTAAATAAAAAGTATAAGAAGACTAATTTTTTTTAGAAGATGCAAAGATAAAGTATAATAAACTAATGATATTTAAATAATTTTTATAATTTATAAACGGATATGGATATCCGCGGGTATGGATATTATTAAACCCATATCCATATCCATTAACAAACGGGTATTCAAATATCCATTTATTTTATCCATGGATATCCATTAAGCTACCAGCCCCATATCCGTGGCAGATTTTATCCACGGATATCCACGGGTATGGATATTTTTGCCATCCCTAGTTACCACTACATTGACTTTGAACCAAGGTTAAAATTGGAGGCATGGAAATGGTATTGACCATTGGTCGGGTGCAATACCCAGAGAGGTGTAACAAAATTTCGAGCATAACAGGTAAATAAACTTGCATAATAGAAAATATGTCTTCCACATACTTTGTATACTCTTTAGATAGCTCAAGGTTCTCATGATGCATCTTTCAAAGACCGTCCTCATCTTTCTTCCAACCTTTTTGAGCCTCATTCAGAGACAGCTCCAAATGTTCCACTCTATTACAGGAAGATTTGAATTCCCAGTTTACTTCAAAAACAACGACCTCACTTGTGGACAACGCCGAGCAGAGGGGCTATAGAGCTTCATCTTTTTCCTTCATCTCTTGCACAAGGGATTGCAACCTATCATCCAATAAGTGAGGTCATCCTAAATTATTGACTTCGGTCCTTCACTTTATCAGTAAGCTATTCATCCTAGTAAGATTCATTAAATGCATGGTCTAAACCACCTTCACCAACAAATGCAAAAATGATGTCCAACGTCTCTTATTTCACCCACAGTGCATAGTTATCCTGTGTCGCTTTCTAGGATCGTTTTTGAAAGTTTTCTATGTTGGAAAAGACAATCAATGCATAAAATAAACGTTATAAGAAAATTGTATGGTCAACGCAAAGGCAAACTTCGCGCCCCATAAAAATTCGTTTATAGTTGTCACGGTGAGAATTAGATATCAAGCTATTGACTAACTTGAATCGCAAACCATTATTCACCACCAGTCTTTAATTTGTCCAAGGGAAGGGAAAAAGATCGAATAACCCATGAGTATGCAATGCAATGCAAAGTTAGAGAATCTAAGGTTCGGGGGTTGGTTAAATTTAAGGAAGGTGTTAGCATCCTAAGCATCTGTAGTATTCTACAGAAACCTCTTGTTGAATTGTGCTTTTGTTCGGTTGCTTGCTAAGGGTGACCTAAGGGTTTATTTCTAAGTATGCTCACTAAGACATCGCATCTCGTGCCTATGTATCCTGACGAGAATGGAATCAAAACGTTCGTAGTTCCCCTAAAGGGATGAGGAACTCTTGACTGTGGTCAAGGTTCTAGTGGGAGAGTTTTGTTGATTGGTTTTAGGAGAAGAGGCAAGTCTTCACCTTAAGGATAATACTTGATTTAAACCACCACAAACATACGAAAGATGGTTTTTGCTTCATATTGAGAGACGGTCTCCAACTCGGATCTATAATCGAAGAGTATGTCATATACCTCTCTCAAGCGGAAAAGATTCTACATCTTTCTCGACTATGTTGTGGGGTATAAGAATTATATCTCGACTACATAGATTACTTATGTCTAATTCTCTTGTGGGAGAAAAAGGAACTTAGTCTGTAAGTTGTCTAGAAGTTGAAATCTTAAGAGAATCTATCTTAAGGATATAAGGGTGCATCTTAAGCTGATCGACCTAAAGGGAGTTGAGATCGAGCAAAGGGTAAATGATGCAGATAAAATAATACAGTGTGTATGACTTATAAAGTCACACATAAGTTCTTCCCTTGGACATGTAGTATGATCAATAGTAAGGATTGAGGACCATAAGATGATTGTCCAATAAACGTAGGCAAAAAAAAATAGTTAAGCCAAGATTGATCATGAAGTCGAGATTGAAAGGGGAACTTCTGGCGTAACGTTATCATGTGGTAGGATTAATCCTAGTATCTAATTAATCCAAATTATTAGAGATGAAGTTAAACTAAGAACTTAAAGGGACCTGTAAATCACAAAGCATTAAGAACGCACACCAGGATTATTTAACAGTCATCAAGATTTCACAACAAAAACTTGCCAGGTTAACAGTTAAAGCTGGCACCAAGATCAATTAAGATTTATTTTAATCAACTAGAATTTCATTAATTAATCAGAGTTTAGAATTTCAATTAATCAATTAGAAAATTAATTAATTAAATTTGTTAAATTTAAAGGTTTAATTAGCATCTAAACAACATTAACCTATGTAACAAAAGATCAAAATAAACCCTTATTGAAAGAAAAAAATAAATAAGTCTAAAAATATTTAAAAAAAACAAGCAAAGGGGGACACATTTGAAATAAGGGGTGTAGGAAGAGGAAAAACGTGAACTGAAGGCTTGTAAGCCCATCCAGTTCTCTTAAAAACCTCACGAGACCTAGACAACACCAAACCTCAGCAATTAACAACTTCTTCCCTCGCCCTCCGCTCTCCCTCGATTCGTTACCTCTTCGTACGCACGCAAAAAGAAAATCCGGCCATATCTCGATCGATTTCCTCCCCTTTTCCTCCACAATTTACCTACAGATTCGCCTCCCCTTATTGCCTTCTTTCGAAACCAAGCGGTCCCATCTCGTTTGCGAAACAAAGGTCCAAACTTAGCCATTGTCAGATAAACACCAAGGTGCAAAATTACTTCCTCATAGCAATAAACCCAATTCCAGCAAACTCAAATCAAGAGTAAAATATGAATTCTAAAGACATACAAGTAAAACAGCGAGCATTAGATCAAAAGGGTTACCAATCGATGTCGGAAATGGAGGCAAGTGATTCGTATTGATTTTTGAAACTTTCTTCTGATTTTATGCTCTGCTGCTAGTAGTTATTATTGTTGCGATTCCTATGTTACCGCTGTGTGTACTTTTCCTCTTTCTTGTGTGTTACTACGTCGTGAGCGTGTACGTGTTTTTTGTGATATTCTGTTCTTCTTTTTCTATGCCCGTTGTGAATGAAAGCAGGGTATTCTTATAGGCTATAATGAATTAATTTCATGATTTGGAATTCAATGTTCAAGATAAGTTGTCTGTTCTTGTTTTGGCAAGAAGGTAATGAAAATAAAGGTTATCATGAATGTTAACTCTTGCCCTGTTTTCAATGATTTTAAGATCCAAATTTTTTCCATTTTCATCTCGACATGTTGAGGACAGGTGTCATACCCCAAATTTTACCCTTAGATCATTAGGTTCATTTCGCATTTCATTTCATTCTGCATTGCGTTTTAACTAACCGCTAACCAGTTTGTTCAGTCTGTTGTTGTTGCAAGAGAATAACACCGGGTGCGCTTTAATTTATGAAGGGCAAAAGGGTTATTAATTTGCAATCTGTTAACGATTATGAAGCAAAGTCATCATGCAACTTTTATCTGAGAATGGGTTGAATTTTGCGACAGTTTTGACGTCAGGCCTCGTGACACAATACATTTATTCGAGAACCAGGATTTGGTCGTCAGTTGGATTTCAGAAGTACTGTTTAATTCATAAACCATATGGAACTGAGTGCATTGAGATATAAGTGAATTCGGGTTACATCAGTGCGAGAATCTGCTTCGAGGAATTTATTCTAACAAACGCACGGTTTCCTGTTTTCTGCTAGTGACCAGTCAATTTTAAAGTAATGGTGGAATTTCGGTTCGTGTTGAAATTTATAATGAATATCAATTGGGTTGATCACGGGCATCAGTTGAATCGATTCCAGTTGCAACGACAGGTTATTCAAGATACGGTCTAGATGTTGAATGCGGAAGAAAATTCATTAAAAAATGGATTTCTCTGTCTATCTGTTTAAGGGCAATATTCACCAATTATTATTATCAAATACAAGTTAATCGGCATGGATTTAGTTTCTGAACTCAGAAGTATGTTGGATCAGTTAATTCTAAGCTTGCGCGAGCCGGTTGATTGTCAGATTCGGATGTTGATACGAAATTTTATTTATTGAAAGGATTTAATTATTTAATTTCTATACAACTTCTATTACAACATATTCGGATATTTACATTTTTTGAATTACAAATTAAATCCTAGCTTTGTCCTAAGAGTTCCTAATTTTTTTCTAAGAGTTTTTCACACTGATCTTCGTTTCGAACCTTCGAGCCTGCAAAATTGACAACACATGAAAATAATTGTTAAGCGATTAGAATTAATCAAAAAGTTGGTTTTTAGTTATTTTGATACCCTCAGCAAATTATCATCATCGGGTACGTCGGGAGGGCAACCGAATATTCCGCCGCCAGCTCCTGACTCCACTTTCCGACCTCGGCAGATCCGGCAATATCTGTTCAAAATTATTCCGAGAGAGAGAAAAAGTGCTTTTGGAAAAAAGTGATTATTTGAAAAATGGTTTTTTCGTCCAGCCAAACAGGTCATAAAAAAAATCCAGACACAAAAATCTGGATATCCAATAGTGGCAGATCCAAACCAGTTCAAGCCAAAACCAATCCGGATATCCAAAAATTTCAAGATCCATATCCAGTCCATCTCAAGAACAAACTGTAATCCGTAAAACCGTGAATCCGCAGATTTCTATTTCAAAACAATATTAAAACAGAAAGATCATAAGAACAACATAACAAACCCACAATTTCCTCTGTTCCAAAACCACATCAAAACAGAAAAACCGTGAAAAATCGTAACAGTATAAGCACCCAGGCCCACGAAATTCGTCAATATATGAATGCATGTGAAGCATCAAGGAGGGGGGGTGGGACGAGATCAGAAAAGGGTTTGAAGAACCCAAAACATCATCACCATCACCAATGTCCAAATGAAGGACTCAGAGACAAAACAACGTCACCATCATCTTCCGTAACCAAAGCACAGCCACCACAAGCCACTGCAAGTCACTCACACGACCGTCATCAAAACCACTTCAAACCCAGAGGTTAGCGATTTTTTATTTCTAACATGAGTTTGTGTTGTGTTTGTTTTACAGAAAACGAAGAAGCAAGAAATCGAGCTATGGAAGTAAAGAGAAGAGAGAAAGAATTTTTTTACAGTAAGAACACAAGAAGAGGATCTGCGCCGCCGCGAAGAAGGGGAGGATGGGTTGCAAAACCCTAACTGACACCAAGACCTCTTAACTTTCCCCTTTTATATTTTGCTGTCTATTTTTTTTTTTAGTTTAATTTAGTTAATTAAAATTCTGTAAAAATATAATTTCTATTTAGTTTTTTTAGAATTAAAACCATTTTTAGAACTTAATTTTAAGATTTAAATAAAAACTTAATTTCAAAACTTAATTTAAAATCATTGTTAAATCTTAATTTAAAAAATTAATTTGGAATTTAATTTTCTCTAATTAAAAGATTAATTTTTTATAATTTAAAATTAACATTTTTCAAAAATAAATTCTAATCTCTTTTTTAAAATAGCTCTAACCTCTTTTATCTTTAAATAATTTTTATTTATTTATTAAATTTTTTATTTTTTATTTATTCAAACCTTTCTCTTAATTTGATCTTAATCTAATTCTTTTATTTTTATCACATAAAATTCAACTTTTTTTTGAAACTTTCACAAACCCCATCTCTTCAACTCTCTTATTTTATTTTATTAAATTTACAGTTAACCATTTTTAAAAATCATAATTAACCTTTAATATTTTTTATATTCATTTATTTTAATTAACTTTTTATGACTGTTTTTGTATATGTAGCCTTTCCTTTTTTTAAAAGAAAAATCAAAATCTATCTTTTTCTTTAAATTAAGATTAATTCCTTTCTTTTTTCTTTAAATACTAATTGAAATTCTAATTCACTTTTTAAAACTCTAACATTTATAATTCAAAACTTTCTTACATTTTTTTATTAATTTTCAAAAATCTTTCTTTTTAATCAAAGTTACTAACCCTTTTTAGAAAAAAAAACTCTCACCTTCTTTTCTTAATTAAAAACTTCTAACATTTTTTTCTTATAATAAATAACTAACTTTTTCTTGTTAAAACAAAATCTAATATTTAAAAAAATTAAAACTAAAACATTTTTTTAAAAGTAATTACTAATCTTTTTTTTTTTAAATAAAAATTCTAACTTTTTTAAAACTTAAAACTCTAACTTTTTAATGTAAAATTCAAATTTTCTTTTTTAATTTAAAAACTCCTAACTTTTTTATAAATTTCAAAATACATTTTTTAAATTCAAAGTTCTAACTCACTTTTTAACTTATTTTTCTAACACTTTTTATTTTTAAATTTCTAACATCCCATTTAATTTAATTGTAGTGCAAACTTTTTTTTCTCAAATTTCTCAAAACGATTATCACCTAACTTCTAATTTTCATCAACTCTAATTTTTATCCTTCATTCCTAATATCCTTCGTAATTATCCATGAACCTGTTGCTAACCTTTTCTTTATATATTTTTTTTATTTGTACATTATTTAATAGTATTCTGTCTATTATCACTTGTATATTACCACCATCTTCGTTGCGTATCAATTTTCACTGTTTATTATTTTACCGGTTATCCCCTCCGAAGGTTAGGTCTAGTCGTTTGACCGCCGTGTCAATAATCCTTAACCCTTACACTTTTTCATCTTTCAAACCTAGAAGCTCCGAGTTGCCGTACTCATATTTTTAGGCGTCCCGCCGTGGACCAAATTACCCTTTACTCTAGCATTAGGATAAGGAGTCGCCGCACTCCATATTAGGTTTCCCGCCGTGGAATACCTATCTTGCCCTTTTCAATTCAATTTCAATGTAGAAATAGGAGTCGCCGCGCTCCACGCAAGCGCTTCCTTAAGAACGTTTGCATCCCCATGAAACCTTGGTCACTGTCAAAAAGTTTCAATTCCTCCCTTTCGAGGGGAACTACGATTACTCTGATTCCATCCCCTACCTCGGATACGTAGGCACAAGGCGAGTCTTGACAAGTAAACTTAGGACTAACCCTTAGGTCTTTCTTTTCACCTTCTAACCCTTAGCATATACCCTTAAGCAGATAATTATAGCAAAATAGCAACATTAAAACAAGAGGTTCCTGTAGAGTACTACAGAAGTTTAGGATGCTAATATCTTCCCTAAGCTTAACCAACCCCCGAAACTAGATCTTTCCCCGTATTGTGTTTACGATGCAAAAACAAGTTTTTCCTTTCTTTAACCTTTCCTTCGGATAAACCAAAGACCGGTTGTGAATCAAATATTTGTGATTTAAATTAATTAATAATTTGATATTCTATTCTTACCGCAACAGCAGGTTAAAGAATCTTATTTTTTTGTTGGATTGTGCTGGGAACACGTTTTTGTATGAATCAGGGCTTTTGATTTTCAAACATGTTATGCCTCTTTCCTGAATTATTGATGAATTGTTGCTGCTGCAGTTGTCTCTAAGCGCAGGGAAAAGGTGGATTTGTGCTGCTTCAAAAAAACTGGGACGAGCGAACAAGTACGAGCTGGTACTGTTATGAGGCATCATTATTCGAAGATCTGTTTACTGGATTACTAATGCGATTGGCAGGTTGAGCTCATTTGCTTAGAAGGGAAAATGAGTTAGGTTAGTGAATGTTAAAGACGAAATGCTTTGAAACTTAAAAAGGTGTGCAAATACTTGTTAGTTTAAATGTTATTGATATTGTATTTGCTTGTTAGGAGAAACTGAGGCTTTTTATGAGATGGTTGGTGTTAGAAATTTTGCAAGAAAAGTTAAGTTGTTAATGAAATCATGTCGTCGTCGAAAACAAGTCGGTTTTGAAGTTGACGGTCTTGTGACTTTGAACAATTTGGAGTTTGTGGCTAAATGAAGAGTATGGTGAAGCTCGTGACGTCTTGTCTGTAAGGGAACTCGCAAATTCCAATGCACTTGTTCTTCCTTTTCATGCTCATGGTATTTATTTGGTGAATTGGAAAACAAGAAGGTTGTTTGGCCATGGCGTGGTTTTCATTTCCCTTACGAAACGTTGTACTTTATTTGGTAGCTTGGCTTGTGTCATTTGTATGTCTTGAATGGATTTTTGAATGTGTTTTTCTTTAGGTTTCAACATAAACAAATTCTCCTCTGTATTCTTTTCTACACTCGTGAATCTTGTACGCACTTCTTTGGTAAGGATGTTGTAGTTTGAATTCTTATGCCAAAATTTTTAATGAACTTTAAACTTGAAGCTTTGAATGACATAGAGTGGCGATAAACTTGAATTTTGAGATTTAAATCTTGTAATTTTGCGAACGTTATGAACTTATTTGAGCTTGAGTTTGCTTCTTGGAATAAGCTTATATTATTATACCTTTGTATCCAATCTGGCGCCTTTGTGATGAGTGGCATGTAGCATGGTTTCATAGGTTTGACGAATCCAACAAATCCGCATTGTAACAAATTCAAATTCTCCAGTGAACTTGTTTCAGTTTGCCTTGTAACTTCTTTTTGGAAACAACTTATAACAAGTATGCTCTTTGTATTCTAAATACGCATCTCAAATATGCATCTTGTTGTTTTACTTGCAAATTGTACCAATTATTTTAACTCTTTGTTATCAAATGTATTAGTTTTGGACTTTTTATGTCTTTGAGTTTTTCTTTTCAACAACTTTGTAATTCAAGACTCGGGAATGGTTCAACCATTGCTCCATACGACCCGTTGTCTCAATTATGAAAATTTTATGACAAAATCTTCTCGAATGACCTTGATAATAATTATTTCAAACCACATGTTCGAACATTTTAATATTTCCCTCTTGATTTTGAGAATATGATGAGTATTGAAATTGATATGGAGAAGGTGAGTTGGTTTCTTGAATAAATTTGGGCAATGTTCAAGTGATTCACACTTAAACAAACGACTTGTGTTTCAAACTTGCAACTTGAATCAAACTCTTGGAACTTAAGTAATCTAAAATTAGCCTCAGTTGTAACCATTCCAAAGACTTTTAATAAGCGAGGAGTGATTTGTAAGAACAAAAAGGTCTTGACCACAATGGAGGCTTATGATTTGATTTTCATGTAATCCCTTCCACAAAATAAGGGATAAATAAAGTTGATGTCTTGAGAGATCCCTGAGACGTCTGAAAAACGTTGAGGAAAGTGACTTTTGATCCTTGATAAGAAAATGCTTAAACCCTAGTTCCTTGGTTGGGAGATTAAATGCTACCTCCAATTGGAATCAAATATTCCCGCATAACCTTGTTACTAATAAAGCACGCAGATACACAAGATGATGCACAGAGAGGTGGGATCTTAGGGTTAAGACTAGGGTGTGACAATAGCAATAGAATTCTCCAAAGCATGAAGCATAGAAAACTAAAACCGATAACTCTCCTCTACAAAAACCCTAATAAAGTAAGCAAGTGTGAAAAGAAAAGAAAGTTCAGACTCAAACATTACCTTGAAAAGATGAACTCAATGATCTAGATATTGTATGTTCTACTAGAAGAGATGGCGCAAGCACAAATTAGTGGAAAATGGAAAGAGACTAAGGGAAATCACCGAAGTGGGATTAGAGCTTTCAAGGAATCACATATGACGAATAGAAGATTATGATAACTCTTGAACTCCTCATATATATTCTCCAATGAAGGTAAAGTGTGTGGTCCTCGACATTGAGAAATGTGAACCGCATCACCAACAATTAAGATTTCAATGCATATTAAATCTCTCAAAAACCCTAGTATTAGAAAGAATCATTACAATTATACATAGGGACACATGTCGAGATGTGTCTGCAAAACATTGTTAATCACGAGGAAGAAATTTAATGCACATTTTTCCAAAGATATCAACACCCATCAAAACACTTCTGCTCCCTTCCACAAGATCCCAAACTAAATACAAACCCATTAAAACCCATCTACAACATAGGAACAAGGGTTTACGGGACAACTATTATGAGTCGTCCGCAAAACCCATGAAAAAGGCTCAATAACAAGTTCTAAAAAAAAGTCATACTGAACAAGTAAACTCTCATCTTTGCCAAGAACACACTATCACACCTTCCATCACATATCTCATTGTTGATATCTAATCGAACGACCATCTGCCCAAGACGCTGAGTGGAACGCCGATGATTTTAACCACTCATACTATATAAATACCAAATTAAATTTATTCTCACTCTCATACTATCACTCTGTAATTAATTTGAACATTAAAGTGATAAACTTATAATTTCACCTCTTCTTTATTGTACCAGAAATTTGTTTCACTGCTTTGACCTTTCACTTTCAAACAAAATAGTTATCATTCTTACTTGCGAGTATCTAAAAGTATCTAAATGGTTAAAGATGGTAATACTTACTCATCGGTATCTAAGAATATCTAAATGGTTAAAGATAGTAGTCCTAACATTAACAACAGACAGAAGGGAATATATTTCATTTTATTAAAAGTAGAAAAATTAAAAGATACTCTAAGATAGGAATTTTATTATAAGTGGAACATAGAAAATATTTGTTGTGAAGATGAAGGAGAACAACTACAATTTAGATCAATTATTAGGAATGGTTTGCTTTAGCACTCAAATGAATGGTATTCTTTATGTTTCTTCAGATGGCTTGACGAATAAAAATTCCCTTCTGCATTGGCAAATCAAATCATAAGATCATAAGATTATCACCGCACTGAATCTGTCCGGCAAGTTTTCGCAGCATTTGCATCACTTTTGTGCATTTATGAACGAGCATATTAAATCTCAAAATTCTTAAGTAACTGATATGTTCTTTGTTCATTTATTTCAGCATCTAGGTGTCCTATTTCTAGACAAGTAGCACAATATCATGTATAATTATTATTTTTTTAAAACTATCTTAAACTTCTTAACTCAAAAGTAGTGATGTAACATATTTAAAATGACGGAATATAATAGTTGATGATATGAAATAACA
Organism: Lathyrus sativus; assembly: GCA_963859935.3. Lineage (NCBI taxonomy): Eukaryota > Viridiplantae > Streptophyta > Magnoliopsida > Fabales > Fabaceae > Lathyrus > Lathyrus sativus. Next base: position 570,169,332 of record OZ012740.1, on the reverse strand, counting down.
CCTCACTTAAAATTGCAAAAAATATTTATTCTCTTTGTGTTTTAAAAATCAAACCGAATTGATCGGTCGATTTGGTCAAATCAAAAATTGGAAGTCACCAGTTTGATTTGATTATTGAATTGAATAAGCTATTTAACCGGTTAAAATGGATCAAAATCGACAAATTCATAGATTAAACGAATGTATTTTTTTCTCATACAAAACGACGCCGTTTTAATAATATATAAATAAAATTAAAATGTAAATAGATTTCGTTTAAAACTTATTTGAAACATTTTTCTCTCATAGAAATTAAATTTATTAGGTATTGTGGTGATTTTTTGTTTAAAATTTATTTGAATTTGTATTTTATACTATTTTGTTGTGTGTGATGATTATATTTAGAATTTGAATTTAAAGAATTAATTTGTGAAATTATGATATTTTGAAATTTTGTAACTATCTTGATTTTTTTTAAGTTCGAATCATCTAGTTCGATCTATTTATACCGATTTATTCAACCGAGTTATTCAGTTTAATCAAGTTTAGTCAAGTGATCAATAATCAAATAATTTAATCAATAAATTAATGACTCAATATCCTCGTCGGTTTGATAACCGGTCTAATTTTTAAAACATGAATTCTTTATTAAAAACTTTACTTTTATCATAATAATTATTTAATTTTACACTTAAATTAATAACATTTAAGTTAACATAAATAATTAATATACGTAAATAATTCTATATTTTTAGCACAACATATAGGCACACACATAAAAGTAAAGGATAGAAAATAAAATAATTAGATAATAAATATTTTTTAATATTAATTTGAATGAAATGTAATTTATGTATGCGTTTAAATAATTATATTTGTTGTGGTTGTGGCTGTGTTATGTAAGTATTTTTCTTTCAAACATTTCAATTACTATTTTTTAAATATAAAAATATAAAGAGAGATTAAAATGGGTGGTAGAGATGGTAAACAAACATGTCTGTTCCGTTTTAATTTTTTTCACAAACATTTGTAAAAAAAGGAGACGAACGAAACTGACATTGTTAAAAGTGCATGTCTAAATATATTTGACCCGTTTCACACAAAATAAATGTGTGTGTGGGTGGGGGTTGGTTTGTGGGTACCAACCGCATCTTTAAAGTTTAAAATTGTAAAATTTTAAGAGTTGCTCTTCACACCTTTAGTGATGAAGAGTCACCATAACGAAATCTGAAAATACTCTTCACTCATATGAAAGCATACTTTCGAACACATTTATTGTAAAACAAAACACATTTTAAGTGAGACACACTCTCATTTTTCAAAAAAATTAGTTCGAAAGTGTATCTCTGGACTCACTCATATAATAATTATGTTTAAAAAACATCACCTTATATGTATTTCACAACTTAGTGTCTTATTTGGACGTGCATTTCCATATTTGTCAAGCGAAAAATTTAATAAAACACCACCTTGCATGTATGATTCACTCATGATCATACCACCATTTCTTCTTCAAACTCTACCAAAACCTTCTTCCACAGTCAATCAAGTTTTCTACTTCAAAACAACATTTCTTTGTTTTTTCACATCAAAACGAGTAAAATAAATTGGATTTAAGGTAATATACATGTTTTTCCTTCCTCATTATTCGATAGAATCTGGTTTTTGCTCTAAAAAACGAAGGTTGCATCCAGAAATGTATTTTCGGATTGTTGTGGAATGTTATATGGAAATGTATTCTCAGATTAGTTCAATGTTGAATTTGGTGAGTTTTAATTTTTTTTTCCTATTATGATTGGCCTTAAATATGGTGCACTCTGACGTTATCCCCAAAGCAATTGTATCTATGAATGTTAAACCGTTTGATGTCAAGGTAAATGTTGGTAAACAATTTACAAATAATAGGAGTTTGTCGTTCTTGAACATACGCTCTAATGAATCTGCATGGAGGCTTCCAATTTGGGTTCAATGTTGTAATCGAGAGGTATGATAATGATTCAGATAGAAGACATACATTTGTAGCACTGATGCGAAAGAAGTTGCAAGTGCAAAAAATCTATTCGGAAGTTGAAATGAGATGACACTGGTTCAAAGTGATAGGAGTTTTCTTTTAAGTTGTGTGGGTACCTTATGGAGAATCATACATGGCCATTTAATGTGATTTGTGGTATACATAATCATGGCAATGTTACAAGTTAGTCGATCATTCCATTGCATGTCAAGATAAGCAACTTGTTTCTAACATGACATTGAACCAGGTGCAGCCCAAAAACATACTTGCAACTTTGAAATGAAAAATAGCTCAAAATTTCTCAAATATCAAGCAAGTATACATTATTCATGCCTGAAACAACAAGGTCATAAGAGGTCCAAGAACTGAAATGTAACAAGTGTTGAATCTTTTGGATGATAAACATTATGTATCTAGGTATAGAGTGTGTGAGGATGGAGAAACTATTCGAGATATATTTTTTATTTATCCTGGTTTTATCAAGTTGTTCAACATATCTCCTATTGTTTTCATTATTGATTCAACATATAAGACTAACAAGTATATAATTCCACTTTTAGAATTTGTTAGTGTTACTTCTACGGATATGAATTTTTCAGTTGGGTTTGAATTTTTGAAAAGTGAAAAAGAGGACAATATTACTTGGCATTTAGAAGTGTGTCGGAGTATGTTGAAGGACCAAGAAAACATGTCAAAGGTCATTGTCACTGATCGCAATATCGCACTAATGAATTCGATTGTAATGGTAATTCGTGCATCATACACATTACTTTGTAGGTATCGCATAACATAAAGAGGTGAGAAGTAGATTTTAGCATGCGGTAGGGATCAAACAAATCAAAGGTGAGGATGGGAAAATGGTCAAAGCTGGTTTGATATTGGAAAACATAATGGATGCATGTAATGTTATAATAAATTCTTCTACTGAAGAGTTATATGTTAAATCTATAATACATTTCAGGAGGGTGTGTGAGAAATATCTGGATTTCTTGAAACATGTTAAAAGTATAATTATATACCAAATGAAGAAAAATACTGTTTGTGCTTGGACCGATTAAGTTAGAAACTTTGGAAATACAACAACTAACAATATTGAATCTACTCATGCTACATTGAAGAATTGGTTGAGAAATAGTAAAAGTGGTTTATGTAGAGACTGAGAGTCCGTGAACCAAATTATCCAAAATTACCATAACGAGATACAGTCATCATTTGGTCGAAACATTACAGTATTATAACACAGATTTAGAGACAACATTCTTTATTCATAATTGGTGGCCAAAATATCTTGAGAGGGATTAAATTTTATTTATCACGAAGCCAAATGAGCAGGGAAAGTAGGTTCAGATAGCTCAAAGTGTGGTTGTACACTTAGGAAAACGTATGGTCTTCCATGTACTTGTTTAATATCAAAGAAGATGAAACTTGATACATCCATATGAATGGATGAGGTTTACATGCAATAGAAAAAACTCTGGTTTGATGATGATGGTGCGATGAAGGATGGTAAATTAAATATATCTATCATGATCAAATTAAAGAACTCTGGTTACGATATGTTCTTAATTTTCTTAAGTTATAAAAATGATATATTTTTAGGAAGATAAAGCAAAGAAAAATAAATTGTTGAAAAATAAAGAACGTGGGGAATTATACTAGTTCCCCTTATCAACCAAGGGTACATATAGTCTCTTCTAACCTTGAAGGATTTTCCACTATGTTAGATCTTTATACAAGTCTCATACCAAGACCTCTCTTGCAATCTTCTAACATAAATAACAACAATATTTAAATCACCCCAATTCAAATAACCTTTTCACAAAACATCAAACACTATGGTGAACTTTGAATTACACCAATTCAAATAACCTTTTACAATAAACAACTTATCCCCACAAACTTGGTGATTAAGTTACAATGCACTTTTTGAATAATCTTAAGTATTTGAATCTTGAATGAATTCCAAGATGAAGATTGATCTTCCCTTAATGTTACAATTTCATAATATATAAACCTTAAGTGCTCATAATGTATTATGTATTTATTTTTTTAATCATTTAAAGTTCATGCACGAAGTTTCAACATTTTACAAATGAATGAACACTTGGAAAATTGATTTGAATTATATTAAAATTTGTATGAAAGAGATAATTGGTAATTATGATGATTATTCCTTAAATATATGTTAATAAACCTTTACAATTAGATGCATAGTTTTGTAGATGATTAGTGAAGGTTTACAATGCATTAGGATGACAATAGTTCATGGAAAAGACACAAAATTGAATTATGCAACGTTTTAAAAATTTTCAAAACTCCTGTAACCGATTTCTTAAATTGGTTAAATGGTTATCTGATTTAAAAAGTACATAACTTAGATTTTTCACTGTCTGAAATATGAAACAAAAACAACAAGTACTCGATATCTTAAGTCATGTAATTGATTACTTGATTTAAAAAGTGCATGAATAAGCTTTTGATGGTTTAGTTTCAATGGCTTTCATGCATGATGTTCATGGATTTTAGAGATAACGCTTGGTATGATTTTCTTGATCATCCCAGGAAATATATTATGAATTGCAACAAACCTTAATTAATGATCATTGATTTTTATTCTTAGCTTGATTAGCTCCATTATAGTTCAACACTTGTCTGTCCATATTTCTTCTTCGATCATCATTGTCTTCATCAATCTTAATCACGATCAAACATCTTTATTTAAGCTTCAAATTTTGAAAATATTCATCATGAGACCTTTTAAGCTCTTTTTTTTTTTTATAGTCTTCATCAATCTTTGTCTTCACCAAAATTGTATTTGGTAGATAATGGATATCTTCTTCATAATCTTCCTCTTTTTTATGATGATAAAATATATGTATAGTAAGCTTTTGTTAGAAATTTGAAACCCCATATATCTTGTATATCCTCTCCATTTTTTTTTGCAGATCAAGCTTTGGGAATTTTTTTTTATAATAACCATCTATTAAATAATAAATACTAAAATAACAATTAATTCAGAAAATTTTGTAAACTGCCTATGAAACCAACCGGTGTTCGCCATTTGAAATGGAAAAAGAGAAGGAAATGGAAACTTGGAAAAAGCAAATCGCCATTTGAATTGGCGAATGCTTGGAAACTTGGAAACTTGGAAAAAGCGTTTACCATTTGCATTGTTATACTATTTCGCCAATTGGATTGCCTCATTCGCCATTTGGTCTGGCAAATTAGTTTGGAGACCAATTTCCACTTTGTCTGTTTCGCCATTTCAAACGGCGACTGATTGCTGAAAGTTGGTTGGTTTGGGAATTTGTTTGAAACTCAGATTTTATTGGTAATTAAATTGGAAAAAGTGGTTATTGTAAAAAAAAATTCAAGCTTTGGTATCCTAAAAATAAAATGAACAAATACAATCATACCTCCTCCCGCTTTTTGACATTATCAAAAAAACAAAAAAAAATCCAAAGCCAAGTACTTTAAAGAAATATTTATTATAGATAAAGCTATTAGATGAAAGAATATAATAACACATATTTAGACATTTATCTTATTCACAATGATTTGATGTCAATGTTGACATCATGTTGATGTTCTTTGAAAGTCTCAATCTTTTCAATTCATCTTCAACTAATTAAACTTTTCAATTTTACCATATCACATAGTCTTCTTGTGTCTGAAAAACCGATCTTTATTTTTCAATTCTCACATGTATTCTCTAAGTACACCTACAAAATAAAATTGAAAGTTCTTTCTAGGTACCCAATTTTCTTTGTGTTCTATTGGGTTATTTACTTTCTCAACACATACAAAATTTCCACTAGGCACACCAATATTTATAATATAACATGCATTATAGGTATGGTCTTTACAATTGCAATAAAAATAAGTATGTGTCATGTTAGACATTTTTTATGATCATTATGACATACTTCTCTAGGATTCACATTATGACAAACATTGCTAGATTTGGCAAAGATAATTTTCTTAATTTAACTAGAATTTTTAAATTTAAAATATCATATACCACTTTTATCATTAACATATCTTTGACTATTTAGAACATTATCCAATTCATTATTGCCTTTTTCTTAATTTCATATAACTTGATTATGATCAACAATTTTGGATTGAAGAAATATACATTTATCACATGATGAAATTATGTTAGTTTATCCAATTATACTTGCATGCTTTTAGATTCAATTTCTAGAGATAAAATCATTTTCTTTTGCTTAACACATAATCTAGAAAGCTTTAAAAATTCATCATGCAAGTCATTAAAAGGTAGATGTGCTTGTTATTCATTACTAACCTCATCATCATCATCATCGGAGTGATGTGAAACCATAAAATGTAGATGTGCTTGTTATTCATTTTTGGAACTTGTACTTACATCATTGTCTTCCCAAGCGATGCATTCTTTTCTTGATTTTATATCCTTCTTGTTCTTGACTTTGTTCTTCTTTTAAAGTGTAGGAAATCACTTTAGACATGTCTTGATATTCCACATACAAAACTATTAATCTTCTTTCTTGAAGTTGACGGTTCATTTGACTTATTTCTTTGACCAATTTTATTTGTCTTTTCTCTTGTCAATTTTTTTTCAAATTCCATGATTAGTACATCATATTTGTCACTATCGGTTTGAGAATCTTCTTCTTGATCCCTTCATATTTAGACTTCAAAACTAGAGATCTGAATTTATCTCCACACCTTTCATGCTTCTCTAATTTCTCAAGATCTATTTCATGTTTTTCCATTCGATCAAGTTCCATTTCATGTTCTTGAATTTTTTTGAACAATGTCACTGAAGATATTTTGGAAAGACCTTTCTTCTTCGATGTAGTTGTTACCTTTGGTTAGCACACTCTTGTCAATGATCTAAGAACTTTGAGATTTAATTCATCATTTATGAATATTTTTTCAAGTTCCATCAAATGGTTTATCAAGTTTGTAAATCTCTTTTGAAAATAAAAAATTTTCTCTTCGGTTGCATTCTAAACATATCATATTCTTGGATAGAGTGTTTAATTTGGACCTTTTCACCTCCTTCGTACCGTCAAGTGTTACTTACATGTTTCCAATATTTCCTTGTTTGTTTTGAAATTAGACACTCAGAAAAATTCGTCCATTCCTAAGGCAGATGGAATTATATTTTTTGCCTTCTTATCAAACAACAATTTCTTCTTGATATCATCGTTCCAAGGACTTCCTACCCTTGGTTGATCTACACCATTTATGCTATTTGTAGGAACGAAGGGTCCACTCTTGGCAGCATTCCATACTTCATTCCCTTGTGTTTCTAAGAACATTTGCATACAAATTTCTAGAAATTATAGTATTCACCAACAAAACATGGTGGTTTGATGGTCCTGACCATCTGCTAAGAACGGTTTTACGCAATTCATATCAATCTGAAACAAAAAGAAAGTCACATTAACTTGCTCTGATGTCAATTGTAAGTATGTGATGCAACCTAAGAGGGGGTGAATTAGTGTTGCCATATTTTTCTTAATTTTACGTTATGTTCTTAATTTTCTTAAGTTATAAAAATGATATGTTCTTAGGAAGATAGAGTGAAGAAAATTAAAGTCTTGGAAAAAAAGAAAACAAATAATTATATAGATCCCCTTATCAACCAAGGATACATCTAGTCCTTTCACACCTTGAAAGATTTTCCACTATGTCAGATCTTTGTACATGTATCACACTAATACATCTCTTACAATCTTCTAACATAAACACCAACTCTATGATGGAATTCGAATATCTCAATTAAAAGAACCATTTCCAAAAAAACATCAAACACTATGGTGGACTTTTAATTACAATTTTAATAACCTTACTTTGAATTATACTTTTTTTAATTATCTTAAGTATTTGAATCTTAAATGAATTCCAAGATACAAATTGATCTTCTCTTTCAATGTTACAATTCAATAATTTATAAATCTTAAATGCTCATAATATATTATGAGACTTTTTTTAATGATTTAAAGGTTATGCACAAAGTTTCAACACTTTAAAATGAATTAACACTTAAAAAATTGATTTGAGTTGTATTAGAATTTGTATGAAAGAGGTAATTGGAAATTATGACGATGGTTCCTTAAATATATGTTTAGAAACACTAATGCTCGGATGCATAGGTTTTTAGATGATTAATGAAGGTTCATAATTCATTAGGATGTAAATGGTTCATGGAAAAGACACAAAATTGAATTCTAGAATGTTTTAAAACATTTCAAAAATCATATAACAAGTTTCTTAAACCGCTTAAATGGTTACCTGATTTAAAAAGTACATAACTCAAATTTTCCAAAAAAACATATTTCTCGCTCAACTGTTTCACTCTTTGACTCAGGTACTCTAGTGGTATGGAGATTATGTATAAAATTTTGTGACCCTTGATCCTATTTATGAGTCTATTATTTATTCTTACTCTACAAAATAAATGTCGACAATGGGTTTGACCACTAGGAGAATAGTTGCATTTGCTCCACGCTCAATCCTTCCAGTTTCCACTAGTGCGCTTATGTGTCTTCCAAGACGCTATTTGCTTGCAACCCATGTTGGGATTACTGTTTTCCTACCTCTTCACAATCCTTCGAAAATAACTGCTTCAATGTGTTGTTTATGATGCCTCATAAGAACTCAAGACTTGTAGAAATCACTACGTCTTTTATACCATGTCGTTTTTGTAGACGGGTCCTTTTTGATAGAATGAGGGCTTCCATCGACTGTCCTTTTCAAGATTCTGAACATGTGTCAACTGTCTTTTTCGAGATTCTAGATATCTTTCCCAACAATCTGGGTCTTGAGGATTTATCCTTGAGAGTCCTCCCAACCATGTTTTTCTGCGTCGATGGATCGGTCAACCATTCGTCATTAGTCTGTCGAAGACTTGCCATTAATGCTTCTTTAAAGATACTTCATTAATATATTTTTTTAGTAAACATCTTTTCATTGACATTCTTTGTTGACTTTCTAGTATATGAAAATCCAAGTGTAGCACATATACACTCTAATTTTACTAAATGAAATAGGGGTATATTGATCTAAAACTTGTATAAATGGGGTGCCCTCATATTTGAGACATGATTGGGGTCTTAGGTCCGTATTGTTTTGAAACTTGTAAAAATATGGGTGCCCCTCTTTTTTTTAGCTAAATCACACTTAGAATGTCTCAATATTCATATCTCACTTTTGTCTACTTCAATGGCGAGAGGCCCCTTCTTGAATTTAGGTTCACAAAGATCACTTGTCTTGTCGATCTAAAATCCACACTAGAGAATCGGTTGTGCTACCTAGACAGTTATAGAGTTGTGATGTTCTATTATCATTCACCGTCAATTAAAAACGAAGGAATATATTTCACTGTTACGAAACAATAAGACTGATCGAGGTGGATGTGAAGGTTGCCAAATCGACCGAAGATATTCTAAAGATGTTAACTTATTTATATTAATAGATAAGTATAAATAAATAATGTCGTTAAAAATTAAATCATAAATCAACTGATTCATTTAACTCAACTAGCACATTTTTGTTAAAAACTTGAGCTACCTACTCACCTATAATTAAAAAAACTTTGACGTTATAGATATGATTTTTTTAATAGTAATATTATCTTGATATTTTAATTATTACACTTAATGCTAATGAACATATACTCTTAAGATCAATTTTTATACATCATATTTCATAGGTTAAATAGCCATCCTATTTTCTTCCAAAATTTGTTCGGAGATGCATCTGCAAAACTTTCTAGGATGTATTCGGAGATACATCTACAAAACTTTCTAGGGTGTATTCGGAGATGCATCTTCGAAAACAACCTTGAACCCCATTTACTTCTCTTTTTCATTGAGCTGGTCTATTTAACCATTCAGTGAAATTTTCATAAATACATCTCCGAAAATATCAAGTGGGAAGTTGAATATATCACCATCTTGCATGATCATCTCTTCCACAGTCCATATCACTTCTGTAACACAATGACATCATCAAACATGCTTATTTTACACCAATAACACCACAACAACCTCTTTATAACAATGTTCAAGTTTCGCTACTTACAACAGGATTTCATTATATGCACAGCAAGTAATTGTCGTGAACTTCAACACATTAAAATATTTATAAAAAATGGTTCATTTATTTATACCATGCTAAAGTTATGCTCACTATTTTTCCAATGCTTCGAATGGTTCGTCATTTGGATTAATGGTTAAAAAGTTATGACTGAAACCGTTTCTGGCGTTTTTCTGTCTATGAGTCGACCCCAAGGTCGACGCAAGGCCTATGAGTCGAATCATGCTATTAAAATTTCCACAATGTTACATTCGGGTGACCTCAGGTCGACCCAGGGGTTCTAGCGGTCTACTCACACTGTTTCGAACCCCAAAAATCACTTTTTTTAAAAGCACTTTCACCACAGATTATCACTCCAAAGTCTATACCACTAACCCCCATCACCCTAGACCCGATTTTATGTCAAAATAACATCCTAAAACTTAATTAGGCTATATTTTACTCATGAATTAACAATAAATTATCATCAATTCATACTTCCGACTCGAAGCTCCAAAACTCAAGAATGGAAGCACTTTCACAATTTCCAAAACAGAATTACTACACACATATATGTATAGAACTCATCACATATCATTTATAAAAACATTGTTTTTCACACAATTAACTAGCAATTTCATCATTGATCAATTTTTCATAGTAATCATAACATAGAACAACATTCCACCCATAAGAGAAAATCTAATTTTTATCCACCATTCAACATATTAGCCCTTATAAAATCAAAACCACACCTTTACCTCGAAATCAAGCTTTCTAGACTTTCACTGATGGTGGTTTCTCTTCTTCTCCTCTAGCCCTAGCATTTTTCACTGTCAGATCTAAAACATGTACTATCAGAAACTGATTCCAATCTTCCAATTCCCTTATAACCCCCTCAACTATGATTTATCTCTTATGCCCTTACTTATTCCTCTAACTCTCTATTATGCCCTCAACATTCTCCCAATTGCCAATTATGCCCCTTCTTCTCATTTTCACCTTAATATTCTTATATATTGTAATTATCATTACTCCCATATTAACATTACCAATTATTTTCTAACTAAAATAATAACAACATTAACTCATTATAATTAAATTATTAATATTACTTATTAATCACTCTCACCACACCACCAATTCTAGAAGATTAGCCACACACCCCTCACCCTCGAGGTCATTAATATTAAGGTCACTACCCCCTACCACAGGGTATCCCAAACACAACAAAGCATACATAATCACATTTACACACAGAACTTCACAAAATTAAATTACGAAAAATAATTTAAAGTAAACGAGGAATTACAACTCTCCCCCACTTAGAATATTTTCGTCCTCGAAAATTACCTGACGCAAACAACTTCGGATACGACTCTCACATCCTGCTCTCTAACTCCCAAGTTGCATTTCCTCCAACAACACCTCCCCACACGATCTTTATGAGAGCAATCTCCTTGCCCCACAACTGTTTCACCTCATGGCCATCAATTCTCACAAGTAAAGCCTCCACGATAAGGTTATCCCTTACTTACATGTCGTCCATCAAAATCACATGTGACAGATCCGGAATGTACTTCCGCAACTGCGAAACATGAAATACATCATGCAAATTGGACAAACTTGGTGGCAATGCCACTCTATAAGTAACAGCTCCTACCCGCCCGGTTATCTGATATGGACCGATAAACCAAGGAGTGAGCTTCTTCAACTTCAGAGCACGTCCAATACCGGTGACTGGAGTGACTCTCAAGAATACATGGTCCCCTTTCTAGAACTCAAGATCCTTTATCCCCTTGTCATGATAGCTTTTTTGTCTACTTTGAGAAGCTTTCATTTGTTCCCGAATTAGTTTCACTTTCTTCGTAGTCTGTTGGACTAATTCAGGTCCAAGCACCACACTCTCACCAGATTCATGCCAACATAAAGGCGTCCTGCATCTCCGACCATACAATGCTTCAATAGGTGGAATCCCAATACTAGAATGAAAATTGTTGTTATAAAAGAATTCAATCAACGACAAGTGACTATCCCAAGCACCTCCTTGTTCTAGAACACAAGCCCTCAACAGATCTTCTAACGACTGAATAGTCCTTTTCGTCTGACCATCCGTCTGTGGAAGATAAGTCAAACTCAACTTCAGCTTAGTACCTTGCAAACTCTCCCAAAATCTAGAAGTGAACCTCAGATCTCTATCCGACACAATGCTCAACAGAATTCCATGCAACTTAACAATTACACGGATGTAGATATACGTTAACTTCTGCATAGAAAAACTAATGTTAATCAGAATAAAATGGGTCGACTTCGTCATCCTATCTACTATCACCTAAATAGCATCATGCCCCCTTGGAGTATTTGGCAATCCCGTCACAAAATCCATAGAAATGCTGTCTCATTTCCATTCTAGAATATCCAATGGTTGCATCAACCCTGCAAGCCCTGATGCTCAACCTTCGATTTCTTGAAAGTCAGATAAGCATAAACAAACTTCGCAATATCGCGCTTCATTCCTGACCACCAGAATATCTTCTTCAGATCTTGGTACATCTTAGTAGCTCCCTGATGGATACTTAAGCTACTTTGATGACCTTCTTCTAAAATCATATTCTTTAGTTCCGCATTATCGGGAATACAAATTCTATTCTGAATCTCAACACACCTTGTTCTTCTACTTTGAAATCATTTTCTGCAGCTTGATCATCTCCAGCCATCAAGTCCACCAATTTCACATCCAGTTTCTGATTATCTTTAATCCTAGTAAGAAAATCATTGTTGATTGTTAGCATCCCCAAATTCACACTCTGATGTGTTAATTCACGTACTAAACTCATGTCTCTAAACTATTCCACAAGTTCCAACTCTCTAACCATCATTGTTGACATGTGCAACGACTTCCGACTTAAAGCATCAGCCACGACATTAGCTTTACTGGGATGACAATTCAAGCTGAAATCATAGTCTTTCAAGAATTCCAACCACCTACGATGTCTCATGTTTAATTCCTTCTGATCAAACAAGTACCCCAGGCTTTTATGGTCAATGAACACTTCGAACCTAGAACCATACAAATAATGTCTCCATATTTTCAATACAAACACTACTACAACCAACTCTAGGTCATGGGTAAGATAGTTCCTCTCATGAATCCTCAAGTGTCGGGAAGCATAAGCCACAACTTTTCCATCTTGCATCAACACACCTCCTAGATCCATTAGTGACACATCGCAATATACTACAAAAGGTTCATTTGGTTTAGGAAAAACTAAAACCAGAGCCGTAGTCAACCTTTCTTCAACTCTACGAAGCTCTTCTCACAATGAATGTCCCATATGAACAGTTTACCCTTGCAGGTCAGTTAAGTTAGCAAAAGTGCTAACTTGGAAAAACCTTCAATGAATCTATGACAGTAACCAACCAACCCCAAAAAGCTTTGAATTTCGGTAACCGACTTCGAAGTTTCCCATTGTAGAACTGCATCTACTTTGGAAGGATCCACTGCGATACAATTACCTGAATAACATGACCAAGGAAGCTAACCACCTTCAACCAGAACTTACACTTCGATAACTTATCTTAAAGCTTCTTCTCCTTCAGAACCTACAACACAACCCTCAAATGTTTCTCATGTTCCTCTTCTGAATTAGAATAGATCAAAATGTCATCAATGAACACTACAACTAACTAATCTAAGTAGTTATGAAATATCTGATTCATATACTTTATAAATACTCCGGGTGCATTAGAAACGCCAAAAGGAATCACCAAATATTCATAATGTCCTTAACGAGTCCTGAATGCGGTCTTCCGAACATCTTTATCTTTTACTTTTATTTGATGATAACCCGACCTCAAGTCTATCTTGCTGAACACTTGAGCACCCACCAGTTGATCCATTAAATCATCTATCCTTGGAAGTGGATACTTGTTCTTAATTTTAACTTTGTTCAACTACCGATAATCTATACATAATCTCATACTACCATTTTTCTTCTTTACCAACAATACCGGGGCTCCCTAAGGTGACACACTTGGTCTTACAAACTTCTTTTCCAATAAGTCTTCCAGTTGTTTCTTCAACTCTGCTAATTCTAAAGCCGACATCCTATATGGTGCCATAGAAATAGGTCTGGTACCAGGGACAAGATCAATATTAAATTCTACTTCTCTTTCTGTCGGTACATCTGAAATATCTTTTGAAAATACTTTTGGAAACTCTCGTACCACCTGCACTTCATCGATCACAACTTGGCTGTCAACAGATAGTGATGCAAACATCACAAACACCTGAGTGTCATATTCTAAAATCTCCTTCAACTCTTCCATAAATAAGAAACCATCCCCCTCCTCATCACCGGGAGTAGGGAACCACACCGATTGATTATACATCAACCAGTTCATTCCCGAGATAATATTAAGATTCATCAGCGGAAAGTAAATGAGATCCACACCAAAATCCCTATCAAATATTCTCAAAGGCAATTCAAGAAAACAAGGGAAGTAGCCACTGATCCCTAAGCAGGATTTTCGATAACCATTTCTCCCTTCATCACAGATACACTAAGGCCTAGCCTTTTTACACAATCATCAGAATAAAGGAATGAGTAGCACTAGTATCAATAATAGCAATCAAAGACGTATTATTAATGTAACGTATACCTCTAACCAACCTATATTCACTGGAAGTCTAAGTTCCTGACAGAGCGAACACTTTGCCTCTAGTTGCAGCTTGTTTTGGTTTTTGGCAATGAGTACTGATATGACCAGGTTCTTCACAATTGAAGCAAATCACTACCTTCTCAGTGCAATTAGTGACCAGATGTCCTGTCTTACCACACTTGTAGCACTTCTTCACATCTCTCTTTCACTCATTGGCGCGATGACCCATCTCACCACATCTATAACACTTAGGAATCATAGGAGCACCTCCCCCACTTTGCTTCTTGCCATCAGCATATATCGGTTTACCTTTATCAGCTGGAGCTGCATAAGGCTTTCCATGGTTTATATGTTGTTTTCCTTTCCTCTCGGTCAGCCCCTTATAGCGAGTCGAGCAAGCCTTGTTATCTTCTTCATAGATTCTATAACAATCCACCAAATCTAGAAATCTCATGATTCGTTGGCACCCGATCACCTATTTGATCTCAGGCCTCAAACCGTGCTCAAATTTGACATACTTCGAGAATTCAGCAGTTGCCTCACTGTAGTGAGGATAGAACTTAGAAGGTTCCACAAATCTGGCAGCATATTTTGTAGCCGAAATGTTAGCCTGCTTCAACTCTAGAAACTCAATTTCCTTCTTACCTCGGACATCTTCAGGAAAGTATCTCCTCACGAATTCCCTACTGAACACATCCCAAGTGATAACTTCTCTTGTAGCTCCCAACACTTGACGGGTGCTAACATACTAGTCATCGGCTTCCTCAGCTAACATGTGAGTACCTAACCGCACCTTTTTTGTCTCATGACAATTCATAACTCAGAAGATCCTTTTGATCTCCCTGAGCCAAGTTTCTGCTCTATCTGGATTGTATCTTCCCTTGAAGGTAGGCAATTTGTAATTTCGAAACTCATCATTCTCACCAGCATTAGACTGATTCTGCACAACCTGAACAACAAGTTGCAAAGCATCAGCAATAGCAGCATCGTTCCTTCTAGCCATTCTCTGTTACACTTCAACAACAACATACAATGGTTAAGGAAACGGCATCGAAACTAGTCAATTGTCAAAACAACAACCACTCAACAACTTGGTCTGACGGACCGAACTTCTCTGATACCATTATGTAACACCCTAAATAAACCCCCGTAATATTCTTAAATAAAACACCAAAGTAATTAAAGAAATACATGAAACTTAGGATGTTACGGCCAACATACAAAACCTGAACATTATTTTATTCGCAGCGGAATCATAAACTCATTTATTGTTTCATGGCATGTAAAAGTCAATGTGGCATCACATAATCCATTAAAAGTAATTAGAAAAGATAAATGAGATGTCCATAATCTCGAAGAAAATATAAATCATAAAAATGTTCCCACGACTTCCCAGTGTTATAATTAGAGCAGACACCAACTATAAAGAAGAGATAAGGAGACTCCATCTTCAACTCACACCTGAGTCCTACTATGGAGTATCTGCACATTGCTCACGTGGAGGCAATATTCAAATAGAAGGGGTGAGATATCATGGTATTATAAAGGAAAGTATGTTAAACAACATGCACTAAGTTAGCACAACAACAATTCAACTAACATCTCAAATCAATCATCCAATGATATCATCACCAATTATTCACCAAACAACAGAAAATCACACGATACAAATCAATTAATCACCCATCACCATGTATTTAACAACTTAGCAACATATATGACATATAATTCAATGAGACTCACACGCGACTCAATACGTATGCATGTGGTACCAATTTTTGTGAACACTCAGGTTCACCATTCTGATCCCCACCTCCTAGGATCAGAACCACTAACTGATTCATCACCTCTGAATCAGCAACCGGTTCAATCCACACAATGGGGTTTTAGGCTCACCAACAACGGATCATTTATCCTCAAATGTATGCAATGCAACTATTTATGCATACAACAACACCAACACGATTGTGTACAATAATCCACCACCATTGTTATTGTACACCGCCCAAATTGGCCAACAAGCATAAAAATGAATCTCATACAATATAGACATACATATATATTACTCAATGATAATGACATCATCAAACATGCTCATTTTACACCAATAACACCGCAACAACCTCTTTATAACAACATTCAAATTTCGCCATTTACAACGAGATTTCTTTACATGCACAACAAGTAATATTCGTAAACTTCAACATATTAAACATAAAAATATTAGAAAAATGGTTCATCTAATTATAACACTCTAAAGTTCTGCTAATTAGCTTTCTAACTCTTTGAACAGTTCGTCATTTAGATTAACGGTTAAAAATTTATGACCTAAACCGTTTCTAGCGTTTTTCTGCCTATCAGTCGAGCCCAAGGTCAACGCCAGGGTACTTAGGTCAACACAAGGCCTATGAGTCAACTCATACTGTTCAAATTTCCAAAATATTACATTCGGGTAACCTCAGGTCAACCCAGGGGTTCTAGCGGTCGACTCACACTGTTCCAAACCCCAAAAATCATTTTATTTAAAAGCACTTTCACCACAGATACCACTAACCTCGATCACCCTAGACCTGATTTTATGTCAAAATAGCATCCTAAAAATCAATTAGGCTATATTTTACTCATGAATTAACAACAAATTATCATCAATTTCATACTTCAGACTCGAAGCTCCAAAACTCAACAATGGAAGCACTTTCAACAGTTTCTAAAACAGAATTACTACACACATATATGTATAAAACTCATCACATATCAATTAGAAAAACATCGTTTATCACACAATTAACTAAAAATTTAATCATTGATCAATTATTCATAGTAATCATAACATAGAACAACATTCCACTCATAAGAGAAAACCTAACTTTTACCCACCATTCAACATATTAACCCTTATAAAACTAGAACCTCAACCTTACCTTGAAATCAAGCTTTCTAGACTGTTCACTGATGGTGGTTCCTCTTCTTCTCCTCTAGCCCTATCCTTTCTCATTGTCAGTTCCAAATCACGTATGATCAAAAACTGATTCCAATCTTCCAATTCCCTTATAACCTTTTCAACTATGGTTTGCCTCTTATATCCTTACTTATTCCTCTAACTCTCTATTATGCCCTCAGCATTCTCCCAATTGTTAATTATGCCCCTCCTTCTCATTTTCACCTTAATATTCTTATATTATAATTATTATTATTCCCATATTAATATTACCAGTTATTTTATAACTAAAATAATAACAACATTAACTCATAATAATTAAATTATTAATATTACTTATTAATCATTCTCACCACACCACCAACTCTACAAGATTAGCCACACACCCCTCACCCTCGAGGTCATTAACATTAAGGTCACTACCCCCTACCGCAGGGTACCTCAAACACAACAAACCACACATAATCACATTTACACACACTACTTCACAAAATTAAATTACGAAAACTAATTTAAAGTAAATGGGGCGTTATAACTTCCATAACCCAAAACCCTTTTTAAAAAAATTATTCTCAATCAACTTTTCGACTTTAAATCATCATTATTGTATTTTATCACATCAAAGGGAGTAAAAGAAGTTGCAATTTAAGGTAAAGTTCACTCATTTCATTCCTTATTGCTTGCATTAATCTTCTTTTTGAGCTGAAAAAATGAACGTTGAGTCCAAATGTGTATATTCAAATTTACTTTGTCATGTTTCAGATTGTGCATATCCGGATTTTCCTACTACTTTGAGTTTTTTAAACCATTTTTTTGTTTTGGTTTGTATTAGATATGGTGCATCCAGATATGTTTTCCAAAGTTGTTGTAAGTAATGATGTAAAACTGGATTAGTGGAGGATGATGCATTACTACAGAAAACATATGCAACAACAGTTGGAAAAGGGATAACATCACGCGTGATCTGCCGTTGTTACGTAGGATGTGGTTATATATGCGCTACTTACAATCACGGTGTTATGACCGTTGTAGAAAACCTGAAAGCGCGCTATATATGATCACAGTTGCTATAACTAACCACTGTAATGTACTAAAGGTCTCAGGTTTGATTCTCAGCAGTGCATCTTTTGGTGTAATATATTATTATAGACAACATTCACTATACAACCACGATTATAGATTACAACCATCGTTATATTATATGCTTATTTTAAAATAATTTTTCTGCATTTTGAAATTTTTCTATTTTTAACCTGTATTTTTTTGAACCATATCAGAACAGAAACAACAATTATATCATAATGAAAAATTGTAGTGTATTACATCAAATCCATAAATTGGATAAAGAACCAAAACATTGTATATATATTACATCAAAAGAAAATTTTCACAAAACAACCTACAAACATTATATAACATCACATAAATGTATCTTATAATGTTTTGGTGTCTTGTCTCTTGGTGTATTGACTTTAAACACCTACAATTTCAAATAATCATACTTGTTAGTAAATATACTTAGAAATAATGACTTACATTAATTAAATTATGAATAAAGAACGAAATACTAATTACTTGTTAATTTTCCCATATGCCTTCATTATGATCTATATGAATATCATGCACATCATGTCTATTAACTTCACCATAAGCGCTAGGAACTTTTGTTGTATAAGAATGAATAGAAGGAATATCAAAACTTTCATCACTACTAGGAATGTCTTTTTCTCGAAGAACGATTGACCATTTCCCCGATGTGTCCGAAGGGTCGATCACATAGAAAACTTATTTTGCTTATGAAGCCATGATGAATGGTTCGGTCATATAATTTTCCTTGCCAAGGTCAACTCAGGTGAATCCTAAGTCATCAGTTTGTACACCATTAACATTATTGGAAACCCACTTGCATTTAAATAAAGGCACTCTGAAGATGACATAATCAATCTCCCAAATATCCTCAATGACAGCATAGAACACACTAGATGCCAATATTGGATTCTTATCTTTCGAACTAGAGAAATACATAGACTCGGCCTTAACCATAACCCCACTAATTTGCATTGTACTACGATTATCTTTTGATTTTGTATAAAAGATATAATGATTAATGTCATATGCAGTCCAAGTTATCACATTAAATTTTGGCATGAACGACAACCATTTAATTGTCTCAGATGCACTATGATCTTTTGGTATCCTTTTATTAAACCAATCTAGGAATTTCTTGTTTTGTTCGATCAACAACAACTTGTCACTCATTCGTGGATATTTTTTCTTCAAAAATCTTTTGTGAGTAGCCACGTAAGGTTGAATTTCTTCAAGATTGTTCAATATATAGAAATGTGCCTGAATAACTACATCCCGAGCCATTGACTTAACATATAAATCTTGAATACCTCTACCTTTAGTGTCAACATTACGAGACTTTGGAATTCCTATAGATTTTGTTTCCGACAAATAGTTTATACAAAACTCAATAGCTTATTCTATGATGTACCTTTCAACAATCGAAGCTTCTGGTCGGTGATGATTCTTCGTATATCCTTTAAAGATATTCATGTATAGCTTTATTGGATATATCCACCTTAAATAAATTGGACCATAAATTATGATTTCTCTAACTAGATGAACAAGTAAGTGAACCATAATGTCAAAACATGATGGAGGAAAATACATCTCCAATTGACACAAGATTATGGAAACTTCATCTTCTAATTCATATAATTTTTTGAAATTAAGAACTTTATTACATATGGAATTGAAGAACAAACACAATCTAGTGATAATTACTTTCACATTTTTTGGTAGGATGCCACAGATAGCCACTGGTAGAAGTTGTTGCATCAAGATATGAAAATCATGAGATTTCAAACCAATTAACTTGAGATCTTTCATTGATACAAGTTTCTTTATGTTTGACGAGTAACCTTGGGGAACTTTGATACCATACAAACACTCTAAAAAACATTTCTTTTCCTTTTTGCATAGAGTGCAACAAGCCGGAGGCAGATAAGTTCTTTTCCCTTTTTCTATTGGAGTCAATTGTTTTCATATACCCACCGCCTCATATAGAAACGAGATTGCTTACTATCTTTAATCTTGCCTAGAATGTTTAGAAGTGTTCTAATCAAACTATCACACATATTTTTCTCCACATGCATCACATCAAGACATTGTCTTACATCGAGACTT
The DNA here is from genome assembly GCA_963859935.3 of Lathyrus sativus. NCBI lineage: Eukaryota > Viridiplantae > Streptophyta > Magnoliopsida > Fabales > Fabaceae > Lathyrus > Lathyrus sativus. The sequence continues at coordinate 570,148,480 of OZ012740.1, read as the reverse complement.
AACCAATATGGAAGATCAAATAACACAGACCTCTTTTTCCATATATTTTTCTCAATAACTTGCCCTTTTTATTTTCCTCTCTTTACAAGGACAACATTAATGTGTTTCTGTCATTGATAAACTTCATCCTCGGTTAATGTTTTAGAAACGATATCAAACTCATGCTCTCCATTAAAAGCCTTTTGCAATCTACAATAAGAATGATTGGGTTTTAGAAATTTCTGATGCCCAAGGTAAACAATATTTTTTTCCAAACTCAAGTTGGTGATAACATGTATTATATTCACAAATAGGACATGCTTTGTATCCTTTGACACTATATCCAGCCAAATTACTATATGTAGAAAATTCGTTGATTGTGCAAAATAACATTGCACGAATCTTAAACTTTTCACCGGAATATGCATCATCAAATTCAACGCCTTCCTCCTACAAAAGTATTAGATCTTCAATTAATAGACTTAGATAAACATCTATTTTGTTTCCAGATTGTCGTGGTCCAGAAATCATCATACTAAGCAACATATACTTACGTCTCATGCACAACCAAGGAGATAGGTTGTAAATCGTGAGAAGAATGAGTCATATTACTAAAAGGGTTCATTCCATCGATGGTAATCCCGAGCCTAAGGTTTTTTGGCTCAGTGCCAAAATTCAGAAACAACGAATCAATTTTCTTTCATTGCAAAGTATCAGCTACATGGCGTATGTTTCCATCATATTTTCTTTCATCTGCATGTCATTTAATATTCTTTACATCATCCGCATTAGAAAAAAGTCTCTTGAATCTTGAAATTATTGGCAAGTATCATAACACTTTAGCAAAAGGCCTCTTTCTACTAACATTGTCATTGTCATCACCATTGTTGTCCTTCAGCTTGTAACGCGAAACCCCATATTTCGGACATTGATCAAAAATTTCATACTCTTTCCTGTATAATATGCCATTATTGGGGCATGCATGTATTTTAATATACTCCAAACTCATTTGACACAATATCTTCTTAGTATCATAATAATGATCAGGCAAATTGTTATCTTTTGGTAGGATTTGTTTTAGCAAATGAAGCAATTTCGTGAAACTTTTATCCGGCCACCCATTTTTTGCTTTCAGATTAAACAATTTTAAAACCGAAGATAATCGTGTAAAATTTGTGCACCCCTTATATAAAGGGGTGTCCTTATCACCTACATAAAGTATCATAAATATGGGCTTTCTTAAAGAAGATTCTCCAATATCACGGAACATATCTTCTAGACGGTCATCCATATATTCATCTTCATCAACTTCGTGACTCTGTGGCGCAGAGTTTCAATTTTTTTCCACTTCAACATGTCGCCTCCATATTGTATAATTTTGACATATACCATCACAACATAGGTGGTGGAATATCTCATCCTTTGTACCTTTCTTTATATTCTCACAATTAACACAAGGACAATAAAAGATACTATTATTATCAGAAATCTTTTGATCAGCGTATTCATGGAATTCAATAACTGCTTTCTCACATACCGGACCTAATCTATCAGCTTTCATCAAACTAGGATCCATAATAAATTCTGAAATTTATATCAAAACAATATTATGAATGGCAAAACAAAATCTAAACCTAACGCATGTCGAAAAACTCAAGCATATTCAATACAATAATACAACTCTAAATCTTAAGCATATGAATAAAGCATATGAACTTTGCAAGAAACAGACCACAAAATCCAACAATAAAACATAAAGCATATTCAATACAATAATACACCTCTAAATCTTAAGCATATGGATAAAGCATATGAACTTTGCAAGAAACAGACCACAAAATCAAACAAGAATGAAGATGGTGAAGGTTATCAAGAGTTATGAAGATGAGAAAGATAGTGAAGTTTGCACGAAACATACTGTACTTCGAAGAGACCAAGAATGAAGATAGTGAAGATTATCAAGAATGAAGATTCAAATGAACGAAGATTGTGAAGATAAAGATTTCGTTATCGCTATCGTTGTCGTCTCTGGTTCACTGGTTCGCTTAGGGCATGTTATGAAGGAAATAATGAATATGTTTTATTTTAAATTTATCAGAAAAAACATTAATCACGGTTGATATTTGCAACAAAAAAAGCAACAAAATCTTTTATTCTTAACTAGACATTCCCCAAGACATCACGTTTCTTGCATGCAAAGCAACAAGCTTCCGTAATAAGAGATTCTTGCAACTTGAATGTGTTTAGCTATATCAGTCCTTGCCGAATCCTGTACCATTCAAGAACTCTGAAAAGCTCCAAGTTTCATTTCCCACCCTTCTTTTTTCTACGAACAAACAGATACCATTAAAATCAAGAAAAAGTAACCTCATTAGTGGGTGCTACCAATCTTATCTATATGGAATTCGTTTATACTAGTTTATCTCTAATAACATTGATTAAAGAATCAATCAAAGGAAAGTTTATCTTGAGAATAAGTTAAACCTTTTTCAATGTAAAAACTACATAGTTTTCTCAAACAAACTTACTTTTTTTATTCTTTAACCACAACTGTAAGGGCATTGTTAGCATTCTCATTTTCAAAATATTCTTGCTTTCCATCTTTCCTTTTCACACTTGGATAAACACTATATAACATTAACATTAAACCAATCTTCTGTGAGCACCAAAATCTTCTTAGCTTTAGCTTCTTTTGAGTAGTAAACAATTCTATGGAAAACAATAACAGTTCATCAAATTCTTCTGTGTGCACCAAAATCCGTCATGTCTTTGCAAGCAATCCGGCTCTCCGAGCAATTCAACGAATCTCAAGCATCAACCCAGAACACAAACAAATCACCAACGGTTCAAATTATCCATCATCAGAACCGATCCATATCAAGTTTGATAATTCAACACCTACGTACAAAGAGAAAGGACACTCATCAGCCAAAGGTGCTTCAATTCTTGTTGGAAATTCAGAAAGAGCAACAAAAGTTTCTGCCAAGAATGAATTCCAATTACCTCAACCACAGCATGTTCCCAAGAAAGCAGTGGCACACAATGGTAATCAACAGGGTAAGGAATCAGTGGATATAAATGACACTTTCAAAGACTTCATTCAACGTGCTAGGAAGAAAATCAGAACGGTGTCGACTATCGGCCGGGGTCAGAACAACCCTACAGCTGCACCAGATCATGAAGTCCATCATGGTACCACTACTGCCGGCAAAAATGAAAGCCATGAAGACCATTTTCAGGACTTCATTCACCGCGTCGGGAAGAGGATCAGAGCCACAACCATGAGAAGAAATTAAGAATATGATTATTGAAAAAGGGTGTGTCAAAAGAATGTTGATTAGTAAGCTGGTGTTGGTAAAGTGTTGTGTTAAGTAACTATTATCTAATATAGGTAACTGTGTGCAGATGAAAATAAGGTCATAGCCTATTATGGTTTGCAAGCCTAATATTTATTTCATATCTCATATTTGTGCTAAATTTGTAGACTTGAACTTTTAATTCAACTTGTGGATTGTGAAATTTAATGATTACAACAGGACATGTTAAGTAGAATATTTTCCAGGATCCTGCAGAGAAATAGTTTGGCGAGTATAATTATCACTTCATAGTGTTTCTATGACTTTTACTCATGGGTCATAAAAAACTCATGCAATTGATCACTGATATTGGTCTTACAATTTCATGTGTAACATAATAGACCGTGTTAAGACTATGCTATCCTTTCTAGAAGTGTAACTAACTGTGCTGAGTCAGCACACGTTAATACACTATATAATCTCTCTTAATAAGAGGTGTAACTAACTTTGAAATCATAAATGAAATCAAAACAGAATTGTAACTGAAATTGGTATCAAGAGCTTATTCGATCTTCAACAATGTCAGAAGTCGGTTTCAGTTGAAATTGTAATTTTTTGTGTCGAATCAGTGTAGCTCGACAGAAACAAAGATTAGTCGAATTAGCCTAATGTGTGTGTCGAATTGTTTAGATGTCGAAGTGTCAAAGCAGGTTGTTTGATACAGAATTTCGACTTAGGCCAAAAATAATAATTTTTGAACTTTTGTGTTTTTAGGCTTTCTTTTATTATAAATAGAGGGAGTAACCTCTATTTTGTAATAACTTGTATTCACAGATTTTTGGAGTTGCAAAATGAATAAAAGAAGTTTTTTACAGTTTGTAGGCGGAGATTTCGCAATTGAAAATGATTCTCTTCTTCCTTTAATTTTGTCAAACTCTTTCTTTCTTTCTTTCTTTCTTTCTTGTTTTTTCATTAACAGTTGATGCGCATAATCTTTTTTGGTATCAAGATTGATTAGGAATTCTCAAAAGATTTTAAGTTAATTCCAACATCTGGTATCTAGAAACCCCAGTTGTGATTCGGAGGAAGAAAAACACAATGACGTTGAATCACCCAAACGGACATTTTTCGGCGAACCTTTCAATTCTCAAGAACAATAATTATATGAATTGGTGCAAACAGATAAAGGTGATTTTCTGTTATCAAGATATTTGGGATCTTGTGAATTGAGGAGTAACACCGCTTGCAGGAAACACAAAGAATCAAGAAAAGGTTGCATATAAAGAATTGAAGAAGAAAGATTATAAAACTCTCTTTATAATCCATCAATGTGTTGATCCAGATAACTTTGAAAAGGTTAGTGATGTAGAATCAGCGAAAGAAGCATGAAAAATCTTGGAGAAATCGTTTGGAGGCGCATAAAAGGTGAAAGAGGTAAGGTTACAAACTCACAAAAGGACGTATGAATTACTTCAGATGGAAAAAATTGAAAGTATAACTGATTTCTTCACTAGGGTTACTAAATTGGTGAATCAAATCAAGGTATGTGGAGAAGTGTTGATATTAAGATCAGTTGTTGCAAAGATCTTGATGTCATTGGCTTCAAAGTTCGACCACGTGGTAGTAGCCATAGAAGATTCGAAAAACTTGTTAGTATTGACGAAGGAAGAGCTTCAAGGGACGCTTGAGTCTCGTGAGAAAAGGATGGCTAAAAGAGTTGCAAGAAAGTCGAAGAGTGATATGGCTTTGCAGGCGCATTCAGAAAAAGAAAATAAAGGCAAATGAAGTTGGAATGGCAACAAAAATAGAGGAGGCTACAACAGTTTAACTGGTCGAAATTAACAAGAAGGAAACTGGTCGAATCAGAAAAAAAAACTCTAGAACCAAGGCAACCAAAGAGGTGGTGTTGCAGGTAGAGGAAGAGGTGGTTGTCGAAAATTTGACAAAAGTCACATTCAGTGCTACAATTGTCAGAAGTATGGTCACTATTTTAGTGATTGTTCAGAAAAGAAGAAGAATCAAGAAACTGATGCAGAGCTAGCGAAACATGAAGAAGAATAGATGTTGCTGATGGTCACAACAAGAGATGAAGAAAAAGCTCAGGACCAATGATACTTGGACTCAGGATGCTCATCACACATGACTGGTGGGAAATGTTGGTTTGTCAATATAAAGCCCTCAATGAAGAACATGGTGAAATTTGCAAATGACAATACTCTAACAGTTGAAGGTATTGGTGATGTTCTGATTATGAGGAAAGATGGCAAGAGGTTAGTAATTTCCAATGTGTTATACATACCAGGCATGAAGAGTAATTTGCTTAGCATAGGGCAGTTGGTCAAAAAAACTACAAGGTTTCGATCGAAGACAAGATGATGAGAGTTATCGATTCAGGAGGAAGGTTAATCTTGAAGGCTCTTATGTCTCAAAATAGAACCTTCAAGATTAAATTAAATGTAATGAAGCATAAGTGCATTGCAACTGCAGCCAACAGCGATGAACGGACATGGCATTATCGACTTGGCCATCTCAATTTCAAAGACATCAGATATTCGAAGAGAATAAATATGGTTTCAGGATTACCATAAATTAACATTCCAAGCGAAATGTGTGAAGAATGTGTTCAGGCGAAACAACACAAGAATAACTTTAGGAAGGATGCAGGAAGCAAGTTGATCGCTCCGCAAGTGCACGGAAATATCGAAGTAATATAAAAGATTGTCGAACCCACAGAGACCAATGTCAATCTACCGTTATCTATTATTACGGCGTAAAGCTAAGGCTATTGGAATTAGAAAAATTGAATGCGAATGAAATTAAATGCAAAAGAAATAAAGAAAATTGGTTTAAAGAAATGCGGTAAAGGATATCGGTATGCAAAGACTTAGTTATCTGGGATTCGACAGGTCACCGATGCTTCTTACTCTTTGCAAACATTGTTCAGAAGAAAATAGTGATCTAAAGACTTTCGCCTCACGATGGTTGTTGGCGCTAGTCATAATTCTAAGGGCCGAATGTATGCTTTCGCTATCTCATTCGGGGTTAAAACTACTTTTTGGAAATCTCTAGGTTCTAATCCATTTTAAAGTGCTTTCGCTGTTATTAAAACAAATGCCTAGTGTTTACTATCTGGTCTTGCCGCAGCTTTCGCTTGTTGGTTCGTATCTTAATTAATTTCCCACTTTCGTGGCAAAACTACTTTTAAATAAGTTCTCGCTTTCGCGACGAAGTTTATTCAGTAAATAAATTTAAACACTACGGCCAGAAAGGTTGTTTGTAAAAAGGGAAGATGTCGGTTACTATCGAATCCTATCCTACTAATTCGGTTACATACCGATAAAACTTAACTTAGCCAGACATGATAATTAATGCGAACGGAAATAGACATAAACAACGGAATAATAAAGCGTGCATCATAACAGAAATAAAGTAGCAATTCAATTAATAAAAACCTGTAAATTGTACTGATCTCAAATCCTTGGGTAGTCCCCCACAATGTCGGCAGGATTCTACTTTGGCGAGAAATAAAAGGTACAAGAAGAAAATACAATATTCTGAACTGAAGGAAAATGGAAAGGAAAATAAAAGTAACGATAAATAACTTTGATGGAACTTTGGCAGAACTTCGGGATGAAGAATCCACCCCTTTCTCTGTGAGTCTCTTGTCTATTTATAGGAGATGTTTCTTATCTCAACTTCCTGAGATCATGCGTGAGATATGGAGAAAGTGGTAGTAACTTCCAGTGGTGGGCAGTGAGTGGAGAAAGTGTAGTAACTTCCAGTAGTGGGCAGTGAGTGGAGAAAGCGTAGGAAGGATTTAAGTTGAGATTGATCGTGAATTCTGATTCTGCGTTTTTTGTCTGCGTGATGGTCGTCATGAAATGTGACGGTCGTCACACGCATGACGGTCGTCATGGACCTGTGACGGTCGTCACAGCAGCAGAATTCGTATATGTTGTTTTTCATCTATTTTTCATCCGTTTTTCATCTGTTTCTTCTCCTTTTCTTTCTTTAGTCCAAATTCTCCCCAATCTGCAAAACGAAGTAAATTAATCATATAATAGAATATAAATCAAGATAAATTAATAAAAGTCACAAATAAATGCATGTAAATCAAGCCAAATAAACGATATGATTTCGCGTTATCAAACATCCCCACACTTAAACCATTGCTTGTCCTCAAGCAATCGACCAACACAGTAAAAAGAAATAAGCATAGTTCGAAACAAAGTCACGACGAAACTCTAATCATACGTGGCTGCTAGGCTAATGTTAAATCGATAGGTACTAAATATTAATACCAAGGATATCATAACGACACAATTTCAAAAACTCCCTACTTATGCAAACCAATCGGAATCATACCATTATAACTCAACCTATAACTCATGCTCTCTTTCACCCCATTTCATTATAGTGCAATCACATTAAGCCCGTTATCCATACACATTCATGGCAAGTAGACCTGTTAGTGACTACGATCTCATTATTATTTCATTTTTTTCTGCAAATATGCTTAAGCATCAATTGAACTTAAAGAGTTTGTACCGTTAGGCTAAGTGCTCGGGTGAGGAGCACCTAACTTAGAAGGAACATGTCTTTTTCTTCATAATTTTTTTTCTTTTCTTTCTTAGTTTTCTCATTTTAACCTAGAGATCATACACTTATTTGCATCGGTTTCTTACTTAGTGTGTTTAGGGTGGTGCTGATTGCTTAAATAAACTACTTAGGGATTACTACAAGAACCTGGAGTTTTAAGGTCTCGGCATAATGGGTACTCAAATTTATTTTGCATATTTAGGGGGTTAAGGTTGTCAGGACGATATCAATTTTATCAAAACTTTCCCAAGTTTTTCTAACATAGCCTAAACAGCCTATATACTTTCAGAGTACCATGTCATGAATCAAAAAGTTTTTGTTGGAGGTTAAAATTTTAAAATTTTGAAATTTTGGGGAAGTTTGAATAACAGGCGAAAACCACTCATAAAGACTCGACAGCACATGCAAAGATTTTGACATAGCATTAAAAATAGATAAAAACAATAAATCAAACTAAAAGGCAATAAAATGAAAGCGATAGAGTTCCTCCCCCACACTTAAACCAAACATTGTCCTCAATGTTTCAGTAAAAGGTGGAAAAGGAAAGATAGAACCTGTATGAATGCTAATGCTCTTGCTATCCTTGTCTTTGTTGATCACTTCTACTTCGGTGGCGGGCATTTTGAGATACTTTGTTTGTGTAATTCTTGAACCAGCTCATCATGTTGCTCGCGTCAAGAGGAAGTACTCATCATCAGTGTTCCCACCAGCAGCGACACTCGTATGAATGTCCGTGGGCATAGCTCATCTTCTCAGATCGTCATCTAGAGAGTTTTCGCCTAGATATAGCTAAAGCATAACAAGCGATACATTTCTTTATTTTCTGCCGATTTAAACAAACAAATTAAAATAAAGACCTTGTGGGTTGCCTCCCACACAGCGCTTTGTTTAGCGTCGATAGCTCGACGGCTAAGGAGTGCAAGTACTCATGGTGGTTCTTTCGAGAATGGTTCCTCGATCGAACTTTGAATAGTCTTCAGTTTCCAGGGCCACTTTTCAAGCCATCTCTCATATCCCTCACCTTTTCGTTTCTTTCTTCTGTAGGGTGGTTTCTTGTTTTGAACGCGTGGTGGTGGTTCTGGATCTATTCTGTGTATCAGCTTTTCAAATTTGGGCTTTGTTATTTCATCCACCACCTCAAAAGTTAATCGTACCCTTTTAACAGTAATAATGACCCTAGTTTCACGGTCCTCGAATTTTCTTTTTCTATGAAGGGCCTTAGACAAAGGTGTATTGGTGTGTATATTTTTCAATACCTCCACATATGTTTTGGATTGGGAGTCTACCTTAACTTCTGCAAACCTTTGTGGGAAAGAAATAGGTGGGGTATAGGGAGGAGGAGCAACGATACGTGCTTCCTTCTCTACCTCTTCGACAACCTCCCTTTCGGTTGGTGTCGGTGGATTTTTCTCAATATGTATGCTTTTCTCGCCAAAACTCTCCTCAGGCTCATCATCAATCTCCCTAGGATCTTCTATTTGTTCTTCATTAACGGTTGTTACAACATTCACATGTCCTTCTGGGAAGGGTCCTAGAGGTGTTTGTCTAAGCAGGGAGGTTTGAGTCTCCAAAGTCTTGCTGTGAGTTGCGAGGGAATCGACAATAACGTTCATCTGCCTAAGGTCTTCATTAATTTGGAGATGTTGTTTTCTAAAATCTTCGTTTTGGAGAGTTTGTGTTTCCACAAAGCGCTCCATTATAGATTCTATCCTAGAATGAGTAGACGTCTCATTGAATTCTTCTAGTAGTAGTTCGAGGTTGGATGTATCAAAATCTTGTGTTTCCTCAAAACATTGGGAGTCGTCATCATAGGGGGAATTTGGGTGAGAGTGCGTAGTATTGAAATCTTCTAATAATATTTCGAGGTCGGATTTAAGCGGAATTTGTGGTTCCTCGAAATACTGGGGATGGTAGTTATAATATGGAGGGTGGTAGTTATAAGGGAAATATGGGTTATACATAATGATTTAGATAAGAGTGCCTTAGTCTATACTATGCAACAACGGAATCACAATATTGACTGTTGGTCCCCGGCAACGGCGCCAAAAACTTGATCGCTCCGCAAGTGCACGGAAATATCGAAGTAATATAAAAGATTGTCGAACCCACAGAGACCAATGTCAATCTACCGTTATCTATTATTACGGCGTAAAGCTAAGGCTATTGGAATTAGGAAAATTGAATGCGAATGAAATTAAATGCAAAAGAAATAAAGAAAATTGGTTTAAAGAAATGCGGTAAAGGATATCGGTATGCAAAGACTTAGTTATCTAGGATTCGACAGGTCACCGATGCTTCTTACTCTTTGCAAACATTGTTCAGAAGAAAATAGTTATCTGAAGACTTTCGCCTCACGATGGTTGTTGGCGCTAGTCATAATTCTAAGGGCCGAATGTATGCTTTCGTTATCCCATTCAGGGTTAAAACTACTTTTTGGAAATCTCTATGTTCTAATCCATTTTAAAGTGCTTTCGCTGTTATTAAAACAAATGCCTAGTGTTTACTATCTGGTCTTGCCGCAGCTTTCGCTTGTTGGTTCGTACCTTAATTAATTTCCCACTTTCGTGGCAAAACTACTTTTAAATAAGTTCTCACTTTCGCGACGAAGTTTATTCAGTAAATAAATTTAAACACTACGGCCAGAAAGGTTGTTTGTAAAAAGGGAAGATGCCGGTTACTATCGAACCCTATCCTACTAATTTGGTTACATACCGATAAAACTTAACTTAGCCAGACATGATAATTAATGTGAACGGAAATAGACATAAACAACGGAATAATAAAGTGTGCATCATAACAGAAATAAAGTAGCAATTCAATTAATAAAAACCCGTAAATTGTACTGATCTCAAATCCTTGGGTAGTCCCCCACAATGTCGGCAGTATTCTACTTCGGCGAGAAATAAAAGGTACAGGAAGAAAATACAATATTCTGAACTGAAGGAAAATGGAAAGGAAAATAAAAGTAACGATAAATAACTTTGATGGAACTTTGGCAGAACTTCGGGATGAAGAATCCACCCCTTTCTTTGTGAGTCTCTTGTCTATTTATAGGAGATGTTTCTTATCTCAACTTCCTGAGATCATGCGTGAGATATGGAGAAAGTGGTAGTAACTTCCAGTGGTGGGCAGTGAGTGGAGAAAGTGTAGTAACTTCCAGTAGTGGGCAGTGAGTGGAGAAAGTGTAGGAAGGATTTAAGTTGAGATTGATCGTGAATTCTGATTCTGCGTTTTTTGTCTGCGTGACAGTCTTCATGAAATGTGGCGGTCGTCACACGCATGACGGTCGTCATGGACCTGTGACGGTCGTCACAGCAGCAGAATCCGTATATGCTGTTTTTCATCTATTTTTCATCTGTTTTTCATCTGTTTCTTCTCCTTTTCTTTCTTTAGTCCAAATTCTCCCCAACCTGCAAAACGAAGTAAATTAATCATATAATAGAACATAAATCAAGATAAATTAATAAAAGTCACAAATAAATGCATGTAAATCAAGCCAAATAAACGATATGATTTCGCGTTATCACAAGTCGAAGGAAACTCTTGAAGTCATATACTCTGATGTATGTGGTCATATCCAGGTGGATTCAATTGGAGGTAACCGATACTTTATCACGTTCATAGATGATTTCAGTCGAAAACTGTGGACTTACTTGATCAAGAAGAAAATTGAAGTGATCGAGATATTTTCCAAATTCAAATCTATGATCGAAAGACAAAGTGTTCAAAAGCTAAAGATTTTGAGGACTGATGGGGTGGAGAGTATGTGTCGAAATTTTTTGATGCATTATGTGAGAAAGAATGAATTGTGCATGAGTTGGTGCCACCCTACACTCCACAACAGAATGGAACTGCAGAAAGGAAGAATATAACCATCGTGAATATGATGAGAAGTTTGCTGAAAGGCAAGCATTTATCCATAGAATTATGGGGAGAAGCTGTGTCGACAGCAACATAGATCTTGAATAGATGCCCGATGAAGAAGCTAGAAGGAATCAGGTCAAAAGAATGTTGGTTTGGTGTCAAGCCTAGCCTAAGTAATTTGAAGGTGTTTGGATATATAGCACATAGACATGTGCCAGATCAGTTGAGAAAAAAACTTGATGACAAGTCAAGCCAAATGATCTAGATAGGATATCATTCGACTAGAGGATACAAGTTGTTCAATCCATTGAATAAGCAAATAGTGATCAATAGGGACGTGATCATAGATGAGCTTAAGGAATGAGATTTGACTGAGAATGTTAAGAAGGATTCAGTGAGAATCTTATATGAGGAACCAGCTAGTGAAGTCGAAAGAGAGGCTCGACAAGAAGAAGTTTGAGGTAAAGTAGGCCCAAGCAGACCTCAATGAACAAGACACATGTCTGCAAGGTTCCAAGATTGTGTGATTACATCAGATGATATGCCCAATGAAGAAGGTGAGTTGGTACACTATGCTTTCTACGCAAATGTCAAACCAGTCAATGTAGCTGAGGCATTGAAAGATTTGAAGTGGGTGAAAATAATGAATGAAGAACTAGAGTCCATCGAAGTCAACAACACTTGGTCACTTGTCAAATTACCTCAAGGCAAGAAGTCAATCAATGTTAATTGGGTATACAAGGTGAAGCTGAATCCTAAAGGAGAAGCAACTTGATACAAGGCAAGACTTGTGGCGAAAGGATTTCTTTAGAAAGAAGGAATCGACTTCGACAAAGTTTTTCCACTTGTTGCTAGGGTCGAAAAAATCAGGTTAGTTGTTAGCCTAGAAAACATGAAAAAATGGCACACATGTCAGATGGATGTGAAATGTGCATTCCTGAATGGCCCCTTAGACAAAGAAGTTTATGTTACACAACCAGCTGAGTTTGTGAAACAAGGCGAAGAAAGAAAGGTGTAAAAACTGCATAAAGCCATGTATGGACTTAAGAAAGCTCCAAGAGCTTGGAATAACAAGATAGATAGATTTCTAAGGGAGAAGGAATTTGTGAAGTGCACGAATGAGAATGGAGTATATGTAAGGAGAAGCAATAGTAAACTGCTTATACTATGTCTCTATGTCGATGACTTGTTGATAATAGGAAGTTGTAAGAAGGATATCGAAGATTTCAAACATGACCTAAGTGAGGAGTTTGAAATGTCAGACTTGGAAAATCTATCATTCTTCCTTGGCATCGAATTCTACAAAAGTGGTAGAGGTTTGATGATCCACCAAAGAGGATATGCAAGCGAAATACTCAAGAGATTTGAGATGCAAGATTGCAACACAACTTCGACTCCAGCTGAGCCCAGAATGCAACTGTCGAAAGATTCATATGAAGATGATGTCAATCCAACCCAATATAGAAGACTTATTAGGTCACTTCGATAAATTTGTCACACAAGGCCTGACTTAGCATACAGTGTGGGTATGGTAAGTAGATTCATGCAGAAACCAAAGGTATCACACCTAGCAGCGACGAAGAGGATACTAAGGTATCTGAAAGGAACTCTCGACTATAACATTTTGCTTCCTACAGCTGATGAAGGAAAAGAATGCAAGTTAGTGGGATACATCGACTCAAGTTAGTGTAGTGATATTGAGGATAGAAAATCCACATCTATCTATGTGTTTATGTTAGATGGTGCACTAGTTGCTTGAAGTTCGAGAAAGGAGCCAGTAGTGGCACTGTTGTCATGCGAAGCAGAATAAATAGCTACTTCTCTTTATGTATGTCAAGCAAAGTGGATGGTGAATCTGGTCGAAGAGATTACAGTGTAGAGTCATGGAGAAATATGAAGATTGATATCATGTCAGATATCAATCTAGCGAAGAATCCAATAACACATGAACGAAGCAAGCACATCGAAATGAGGTTCCATTATTTTCGAGAGCAGGTAGCAGAAGGGAAGATGAACTTGGAACACTACAAAACTGAGAATCAGATTGCAGATATCATGATGAAAGGAGTGCAAGTCAAAGTGTTCAAGAAGCTAAGGTCTATAATGAATGTAGATAGCTTAGACACAATGAATTAGGTAGTGTATTGAAATTGTAATTCTTTGTGTCAAAGCATTGTAGCTCGACAGAAACAAGAATTATTCGAATTAGCCTAATGTGTGTGTCTGTGTCGAGTTGTTTAGATGTCGAATTTTCAAAGCAGGTTGCTCGACACAGAATTTTTTACTTAGGCCAAAATTAGTAGTTTTTGGGCTTTTGTGTTTTTGGGCTTTCTTCTATTACAAATAGAGGGAGTAACCCCTATTTTGTAATAACTTGTATTCACATATTTTTGCAGTTACAAAGTGAATAAAAGAAGTTTTCCACAGTTTGTGGGCGGAGATTCCGTAGTTGAAAATCATTATCTTCTTCCTTTAATTTTGTCAAACTCTTTCTTTCTTTCTTTCTCGTTTTTTTCATTAACAGTTGTTACGCATAATCTTTTTTGGAATCAAGATTTATTAGGAATTCTCAAAAGTTTTTGGGTTAATTTCAACAGTTCCTCAGAAATACAAAGTGTTACGATGAAACTTGATGAAGAAAATTTTCCCTCACGGAAGCAGCAAGTTGAAGGCATTGTTCGAACACCCAAACTTCATCGCTTTCTCGTTAATCTGACGATTCCTCCGTGCTATCTCAATGAAACTGACGGCGACAATGATGTCGAAAATCCTGTGTATCTCACTTAGGAGCAACAGGACTCATTGTTGCTCACATGGTTGCTTACTACCTTGTCCAATTCAGTTCTTCCTAGCATTGTTCGGTGCGTTCCATTGCACCAATTTTGGGATGAAATTCACAAATTCATGTTTGCGCACATAATGTGAAGTCTAGGCAACTCATAACATAATTAAAGAATATCACAAAAGGTGAAAAATTGTTTCTGAATACCTGGATAGAATTTGGCGCATTGTTGATATTTTGGACTCCATAGACGATTCTGTGTCACATTGTGTGTTGAATATGACTCATATTGTTGAGATGATTATGAGTTGTTGAGACAAATATGGGTTGTTGAGATAAATATGGGTTGTTTAGAGTATAACTCATATTGTTAAGATAATTATGGATTGTTGAGATGATTATAGGTTGTTGAGAGAATATATCATACTGTTGAGATAATCATGGGTAGAGATAATTTTTATTGAGGGAAACTAGGGATTAGGGTTTTAGATAAAATAAAACCTCGTATTATATATATGGCTTGTAACAATGTAATCTATGCAATTCATAAGATATGAATAAAAGGAATTGTGGCTACTCTATAGTCGCAGGCGTGAGCAATTTGGCTGAACTGCATGAACAAAGATTTTGTGTGTTTCTCTTACTTTGATCTGTATTTGCATTTTTGTTCCAACAATTGGTATCAGATGACGCTTAATTTGGGAAGTGAAAAATTCTAAGTGACTTGGTTCGACAGAACGGACAATTTCAATTTATGGCAAAGGAGGGTTAAGGATTTGTTGGCTCAACAAGGTTTATAGAAAGTGCTTCATGATGAGAAACAGACAGAAATCACAACCATTGACTGGAGCGATATGAAGGAGAATGTTGCATGTTTGATAAGACTTTGCATGATGAATCATATCCTGGACCTCATAAATTCGAATGATGTCTGAGGAAATTTGGAAAACCAGTGCATGTCCAAGATGCTCATGAATAAATTGTTCGCGAAGAGCGTCTCTATAGCCTGAAGATCCAGGAAGGAGGCAATTTTCAGGCTCATGTCAACGTTTTCAACAACATCCTTGCTTATTTGACACGGCTTGGTGTGAAGGTTGACGATGATGGTAAAGCCATTATTTTGTTGTGCTCTTTACCAAGTTGTTATGATCACTTAGTGACCACTCTCACATACGAGAAGGAAACAATCACACTGGATTATATTTCTTCTACTCTTTTGCAACATGCAAAATGTCGACAAAGTGTAGAGGAAGGTGGAGGAAGCTCATATGAAGGATTTTTTGTGAAGGAAGGTCAAGACTGTGGCAGAGACAAGGGCAAGGCAGTGTGTTTTGGAAAGAAAAAGAGGTTCAAGTCCAAGGATAGAAAAACAACAAAATGTTATGGTTACAAGAAAATTGGACATTGGAAGAGGGATTGTCCAAACAAGTTAAGAAACAGTAGTTCAGCAAATGTAGTTCAAACTGATGGCTCCTGTAGTGAGGAGAATTTACTTTTTCGTTTCATCTACAAAGTGCACTGATGCATGGATTCTTGATTCTGGATGCTCTCACTTAGTTGTTATGATCACTTAGTGACCACTCTCACATACGAGAAGGAAACAATCACACTGGATTCTATTTCTTCTACTCTTTTGCAACATGCAAAATGTCGACAAAGTGTAGAGGAAGGTGGAGGAAGCTCATATGAAGGATTTTTTGTGAAGGAAGTTCAAGACTGTGGCAGAGGCAAGGGCAAGGCAGTGTGTTTTGGAAAGAAAAAGAGGTTCAAGTCCAAGGACAGAAAAACAACAAAATGTTATGGTTACAAGAAAATTGGACATTGGAAGAGGGACTGTCCAAACAAGTTAAAAAACAGTAGTTCAGCAAATGTAGTTCAAACTGATGGCTCCTGTAGTGAGGAGAATTTGCTTTTCGTTTCATCTACAAAGTGCACTGATGCATGGATTCTTGATTCTGGATGCTCCTACCATATGACATTGCGCCGGGAATGGTTCAACTATTTTAAATCTAGTGATTTTTGTTTTGTCTATTTTAATGATGATAAAACTTTTACCATCACTAGAAAAGGGAAATTTTTTAAAAATGGATGATGGTGGCGTGTGAACGTTGAGTGTGGTGCGTTATGTTCCAGAATTAAGGAAGAATTTGATTTCTCTGGGTACTCTTCAAGATAAAGATATTGTGAGGGTTAGCAAGGGTTCAATGACAATGATGATGGCAAAGAGGATTGCAGAAAACATTTATAAGTTGTTAAAGGGCATAGTTATGGGTGACGTAGCATCTGTTGAAACTGATAGTTATGCAACCAAACTGTGGCACATTTTCTTGGGTAATCTCAGTGATTATGGAATGATGGAAGTACATAATAGGAATTTGATTAAGGGTGTTCTAAGTTGCACAATTGGAATCTTAGACCATGTCCATTCTGATGTCTAGGGACCTATAAAAGAGCCCTTCATTGGAAGTTCCAAGTACTTTGTTACATTCACTGATGATTTTTCTCGTAAGTTCTGGGTTTATTTTTGAAATATAAATTTAAGGTCTTTTCAAAGTTCAAACTATGGAAGATGAAGGTTGAGAATCAGACAAGGAGAAAAATAAATTATTTATGGTCAGATAATGGAACTAAATACAAAGATAAGGAGTTCATGCATTTTTGTGAGGATAATGGAATCCAAATGGAATTTTCTGTGAGGAAGACATTACAACAAAATGGTATTACAAGGAGGATAAATAAGACTCTGATGGAGAAGGAAAGGGGCATTCGGTTGAATGTTGGTCTTTCAAAATATTTATGGGAAGCATCATTCAATATGGCATGTTATCTAGTTAATAGATCACTACAGGTTTCATTGGATGGCAAAGTTGTAGAGGAGGTGTGGACAGGTAACCCCATTGATCTACGTAATTTGAGGATTTTTGGGTGTCAAACATATGTACGCCTTTCCAGTGAGGATCGGTCTAAACTTGACCCAAGTCAAAATAATTCATCTTTATTGGCTATAATAAATGTGTGAAAAGATACAAGTTATAGGGTTCGGTTAAGATGAAGGTTGTTGTCATCATAGATGTTATATTTGAGGAGCAATCGATGTTGAAACACTCAAATATGACAGTTGTGCCAGATGCTGAGGTAGAAAGTCCCAGTCAGGACAAGATTTAGGAGGATATTGAGAAGTCGCCAATGAGCCCAAGACAGATTGTATCCCAACGACATGATGAACCAGACTCATATTCAAGTGGAGTGTAAGATTCGGGTGGAGTACAAGACTATACACTTGTACGTGATAGGGAGCCTCGTCGTATTACACCTCTAGTAAAATACGGGTTTGAAGACATAGCAATGTATGCTCTTATTTCCAGTTTAGGAGACTCATCTACTTTTCGAAAGGCTATGGCGATCCAGAAGAAAGATAAGTGGATGGGTGCTATGGTGGATGAGATGGAATCCTTTAAAAAGAATGAGACATGGGATCTTGCTCAGCTTCCACAGGGTAAGAGAGCAATTGGTGGTAAGTTAGTGTACAAGAAAAAGCTAGCAGTAACAGAAAAAGAAGGGGAAAAGTTCAAGGCTCGCCCAGTTTCAAAGAGGTATTCACTGTAGAAGGGGATTGATTATGATGTGATTTTCAGTCTGGTCGTTAGACACGCTTCTATCAGAGCAATATTGTCCCTGGTAGCTAGCAGGAATATGCATTTTGAGCAGATGGATATAAAAACAGTTTTCCCCCATGGTAATCTAGATGAGCAAATCTACATGGAGCAGTCAGAGGGATTCAGTGATATTGGACATAGCAGACTTGTTTTCAAATTGAAGAGGTCTTTGTATGGCCTGAAGCAGTCTCCAAGGAAGTGGTACAAGCTTCGAATTAGCTATAGAAGGTGTGATTATTATTGTTGCATTTATGTGAGGATCCTTAATGATGGCTCTTTTATTTTTCTATTACTTTATGTTGATGATATGTTGATTGTTGCCAACCATTTGCATGATGTAAATGAGTTGAAAACCAAGTTAGGTAAGGAGTTTGATATGAAGGATTCAGGATCTCCGTGTCACTTAATCTAAGACTTCTACAGGGAGAAAATGAATGGAATTTACCACTTCCATAAGGAGAAAAAGGTCGGAACCCACCGGGATCTCTGTGCCACTTAACCCAAGATTTCCATAGGAAACAAAATACTAGAAAACCCATTGGACTCTCTGTGTCACTTAACCCAAGACTTCCATAGGGATCACAGGTCAGAACCCATTGGGCTTTTGTGTCACTTAATCCAAAATTTATGCGATAAAGGAAGGTTATTGACCCCTTGGTTTCTTGACCAAAGAGAATTTATTTAACACTCAAGGATAGGACTCGCAAGACTATCTGCGTTAAGTAAAACACTATAAGCTAAGAATCGAAAAATATAAATTTACGAACAATGCTTTAAAATAAAGTTTAAAGAAACAAGAAGTAACCATTCAACCTTATACAAAATTAGTCCAAAAAACTAAATTAAAAAAGCAACAGAGTATCATTACATAAACCTCAAAGGGCTAAACAAAGGCCATAAACAACAAATAAATTAAGAGACTCTTAGTCCTCATGGATGGATGTCATAGTCTTCACGTCTTGACCCGCCTCTGCACTAGTATTCTCAAGCGTTGGACCTTCAGCGGCAAATTCAGTTTCAGTAGAAGTGTCGGGTTCAGGAGTCGGCTCAAGGTCAAGTTCGTCCACATGTCGTCCATCCACCACCACCTTGAAATAATCTAGCTCAGATAAGTCAAGGTTGGGGAAGAGGCAAAGGGCCTAAGTTTTGGCTTTTTCAAAAACTATATCCCCTAGAAGAAGGTCATTCATACGTTCCTCCTCAAAGTCCTTCTTAATTCTCTTGATAGTCCCTTGCAAAATTACCTTTTGCTTGGCCTGAGAAAGTTTCTCGCAATGCAATTTGCAGCTAACCTCCATAGACTCCTTTGCCTTTTTTATAGAATTGCACTCATGTTGGAATGATTTGAGTTTCTCTTCTAGCCCAAGAATCCTTTCATTAGCTTAGGTAAGTAGTGTTTGATATGTAACTTAAGCTTCCTTCGTCTTGGAAAACTCTAGCTTCAACTTATCCACCTACCAGCCGGACAAATCGGCGACCTCAAACAGAGTTTGCCCCAGAACACAACCACTCATAAGGTAAGTGCCCAGATGTTGGAGTAGTTTTTGGATGCCCATAGTTTGGCCTTCTCGACATCTTCAGTAGCATGAAGGTGGTCTTACAAGAAACCCATGTTGTCAAAACTTCACCGCCCCTGGAAGAGGAGCCACCTATTTTCCCTCAATTTCCTCCCAACAAGTCATATGCTTCCTGGTTAAAGTAGGCCAAAATCACGTCACCAACAATGAGTTTTTTGGCAACCCAGAAGTTCCAATGGCATATTGGGTCGTAATATGAACGACCTTCAACATGGTTCCATCCGACATATTTTTTTATCTTTTTGGCAACCCAGTTTTTAAGCTCAGCTGGATCATTCTGATACACAGGCCGGACTTCTCCTCTAAGAGCTTTGGCTTAAGCCATAAGTGCCTTAATCTGAGTCATCATAATGTTAGTCATCTTTTATGCACGAACAATAAAAAATTCAAGTTAGGTGTCAAATAAAGAAAAAACAAATAGAACGCCACGAAAGTTACATTACCAATATAGTCGACCAATCTATCCAGGTCGCCTTCGTAATTGAACAAATTGCGCACCCACATAACCTGGAAAAACTCCAAAAGAGCAATTTCCTCTCTTTTAATGGCACTTAGTTTGTGTGGGACATAACTCATAATAACGAAGAGGTCACTGGTCTAATAAAGAGAAAACTAGTACGTCTTATCTTCCTCATATATGACTTAAAGGCAATGGGCGTCACCCCTAACCTAAAGAAATTTTTCATTTCAACCCTTATAGTTTGAAGTGTATGGGGAACAAATGACTTTCTCGTGCATAACGTTCAAAGAAACCTAACCTCCTTTATGCACACCTTTAGATTCATAGAAAGAAAATAAGATGCCAACGATAGGTGTGATATTAAGACCCAAGTAGACAACCTCAAATGCCCGAGAAAAAGCCCAACTATTAGGATGAAGTTGGGAAAGGTCGACATTTAGGGTTTTCAGAAGTTCAGATTGGAAGATAGTAAAAGGGATATTCACGCTGAAGTTGTCAATAACTTCGGGGTAGAATTAAATGTATTTGTCAGGCACACCGGATGGTTACTGCATGCAAACCTTTTCTCCTGGGATGCATGGTTCCAAAACTATGTCGGCTTTGTCACTATTAGTAAACAGTTCCGAGCCATCCCAAAATTTCTCTAACCAAATGTCGAGGCAAAGTGAGTCGTAACTCAAAACCTTGTCATTAAAAGAGTCGACAAGAAGCTCCATAATGATCTCGAGTGAACTTGAGGAACGGGACACTGAGTCGGCGTCACTATCATTAGAAGCGTTATTAAATAGAATGTCATACATTTTTTTCTCCATTAACTCCCAATCTACCTTTTATGTAGTGCGTCTAGAAGCTTCCACATATTGTTGCCACAATGCGTGCCTCTTGAAGACAATCTTAGGGAGAATTTCCCTCCCCACTCACCACACTCATAAATTATAACCATTGAAAGTGTTACACAAAGTATAAAAAGGAAGAATAAACAAACACAATGTCATAATTAAAATGGAAGAGACGAAGCCTTGAGGAGAAATGATTTTCAGTGCGAGGAAAGGGTGAACTTATAAGTATGGAGAGATAGGAAATCGATTGTATTTCTAAAAAAGATAATGAAGTGTGTGGGTGAAAAAATTGTTATTTAAACAAGGTTTTGGGTACACGAAGGGTCTCCTAGGTAAAAGGCTAAAAATCCCTAATAATATAGTGCATTTATGACAACATAGACGTTACAAGTCCTAATAAAAAGTAATCATGAGACATTAATTCACTTCATGAAACGCAGAAGACCAAGAGTTCAGCGGCAGACAATAGGTCGGCCAAAGCGGGTTGAAGTTAGAGAATAATTTCATGCTTTCCTTGATCTTGACGACCTTGCTCTTAACCATTTCTCCTCCCAAGGGCCTCATGCTTAGGGGCTAGTGTACAATCCGAGAAATTGCAAGTTCAAGTTTGATCAAGTAACAAAATTTAGCCCGAATGAACTCACTATTAAGCATTTCACCCCCCCCCCCCCCCCCCCCCCCCTTGGATATCATGCTTGGGAGACTATGTACATCTCCGAAATTGCAATGGTCAAAATATGTGTCATGATCAAAATTAGAGTTCGGTCAAAAAACATCGATGAAATACCCGAGTAAGTTTTCCCTTAAGCATGTCACCTCTCTAATCCTCTTTTGGAAGCCTGTGTACATCCTAAAAATTAAAGACGGCCTGAGTTATACAGAATAGCCGTGACTAAACACAGCTCATTCTAGGGTCTGGGGCGCGACAATAAGCAGCCCTAGGCAAGATGACAGAAGACATGCATTTAATAGTCATTATCATGTGACATCAACATATTCTAACATGTTTGATTACCAGACGAATGGCTATAAATGTCCATTATGCTAATAAATGACATTAAAATCCCTCGTCTCAAATCCAATAGAAATCCAATAATGGTGAATCAATATAAAAGACAGTAATAAAAAAGACGGACTCGATTCTAATAGAGAAAACTCATAAAAGACAACAATAAAAAAGACAGACTTGACTCTAACAAAGAAGACTCAACTCCAACAAAAAAGTCACTCATTGTGGCTCTTTCTAGGCAGAATAATAGAAATCCAATAGTGGTGAATAAATATAAAAGACAACAATGAAAAAGTCACCCAGTGTGGCTCTTTCTAAGCAGAATAATAGAAATCCAATAGTGGTGAATCAATATAAAAGACAATAAAAAAAATGACAGACCCAGCTCTATCAGAGATATCACCGACTATGGCTCTTTCTAAGAATGAAGTTATCAAATTAGTGCACTTTGTCTGAACATAATATAATAACAAAGAAATACCATTAAAATTAAGAAAAAGCAACCAATCTTATATATGGAATTCATTTATACTAGCTATTCATTCAAAAGAATATCTGTTTTTCTAAAAGAGTCATGCTAACAAGAACTCTAATAACATTGATTAAAGAATCAATCAAAGAAAAGTTTATCTTGAGAATAAGTTAAACCTTTTTCAATGTAAAAATATACACAATTTTCCCAAACAAACTTACTTTTTTTATTCTTTAACCACAATTGTAAGGGCATTGTTAGCATTCTCATTTTCAAAATATTCTTGCTTTCCATATTTTCTTTTCACACTTGTATAAACTCTGTAGCATTAACATTAAAACAATCTTTTGTGTGCACCAAAATCTTCTTTATCTTCTTAGCTTTAGCTTCTTTCGAGTAATAAACAATTCTATGGAAAACAACAACAGTTCATCAAATTCTTCTTGTACACCAAAATCCGTCATGTCTCTCCGAGGGATTCAACGAATTCAAGCATCAATCAAGAGCACAAACAAATCACCAATGGTTCAAATTATCCATCATCAAATCCTAAGACTAGTAGTGTCCAAACCAAACCACATCACAAGGCTCAAACAGGAACATCATCAGAACCAACCCATATCAAGTTTGATTATTCAACACCTGCGTACAAAGAGAAAGGGCACTCATCAGCAGTTTCAAGTGTAGCAAAAGGTGCTTCAACTCTTGTTGAAAATTCAGAAAGAGCAACAAAAGTTTCTGCCAAGAGTGAACTACAATTACCTCGACCACACCATATTCCAAAGAAAGCGGCGGCACGCGATGGTAATCAAGAAGGTAAGGAATCAGTGGATATTAATGACACTTTCAAAGAGTTCATTCAACGTGCTAAAAAGAAAATCATAACCGTGTCAACTATCGGTCAGGGTCAGAACAACCCTACAGCTGCACCAGATCATGAAGTCCATCATGGTACCACTACTGCTGGCAAAAAAGAAAGCCATGAAGACCATTTTCAGGACTTCATTCACCGTGTTGGGAAGAAGATCAGAGCCACAACCATGAGAAGAGATTAATAATATGATTATTGAAAAAGGTGCGTCAAAAGAATGTTGATTAGTAAGCTGGTGTTGTGTTGGTAAAGTGTTGTGTTAAGTAACTATTATCTAATATAACGTAACTGAGTGCAGATAAAAATAAGGTCATAGCCTATTATGGTTTGCAAGCCTAATATTTATTTCATATCTCATATTTGTGCTAAATTTGTAGACTTGAACTTTTAATTCAACTTGTGGATTGTGAAATTTAATGATTACAATATGACATGTTAAGTAGAATTTTTTCCAGGATCCTGCAGAGAAACAATTGGTGAGTAGAATTATCACTTCATAGTGTTTCTATAACTTATTCATGGATCTTGCGATTTCATGTGGAACAAGAGAAAATGAAGCAAACAAGTTATCAGCAATATACCTTTCTTCTCTCACAACTAGTAGGTTCTTTTATGCAGGTTCTAGATATGGTTTTGGACCAAAAGCTACTTGAAAATTTCCTTTGATAACTGACTACACAAGTTGCATCTAAGTTGAAATTAAATGTTAGGATTATTGGCTTTCAAAAGTCAGTTGAATCATTGTGGTAGTATTACCACCATGCTAGCTTTGTCTTTTGTTATGAAGGATGGTATTAATGAAGGTGGTTCCTTTTGATAAGGTATAAAATGTAATACCATATATGGTCCTATCTCTTTAGTACACAATAGAGTATGCAGTACAATCACACTCATAAAAAACAGTAAGCCAATCATTCTAATTTTGTATACCTGAACAAGGCATGTACATATTACATGATCCTAGGCAAGAGAACATCGCCAAGCAAGCATGCCTAGTTGGGATGAAGGTTCTCCGTTTCCCTAACCTGTGTTCCACTTCCACCAACGAGCGATACAACTCATTCATGTAGAAGACAGAATCATAGTAATAAAACTCATTCATGTAGAAGACAGATTCTTTGTAATAAATTGTGTTAGCTTCAAGAGAGAAATTCAAGTTGGAGTTATATTATATAATGATCAGAGAATATTTGTTGCAGTCAAAACCAATTTGATGATGTATTACTGCAGAGCTTAGGTGCTACTAAATTTCAAGTTGGGAATTTTATCAAAACACCATGGAGAGTTAGAAGTAGAATTCAAAGGAGATGTTCAAATTTTGATTAAAGATGTGAAAATCCCTAAGTCAATAAAGGCAAAGTCAAAGGAATATTTTAACATAGTTATTGTATGTACATATATGTAAGCTAGAATTTTGTGCACGCCATGCACAAATTGCCATTGTATTTACATTGTTGTCATATTTGAATGTTAAATGTAATGAAAATAGATACTTTTGAAGCCTTCAAGTTTCAATATGATTAATTATCAAACATCAAAGAAATCAAAATTGTTCTAAATTTACCTATTTAAATGGTATAAGAAATATCTAAATATTTGCAAAAGCAATCCACTTCTTTTAACAAGGACAACTATAATTGTCATGCTCAAAGTAGCAGCTGACCTATGTCTTTATGATGATCATTGATCATTCCTATTGTGTTGTGTTGTGCCTGTAAAAAAAAAACATGGGCAAAAAAAATTAGAGATTTCATATCAAAGTTTGACCATGTTACCAGAAAAGATACAATCAATACCAGTACAAGTTCAGAACAGGACCCATTCTGGCTTATGGTTTGAGGACAATATAAAACCTATATATTACCTCAGCTATTTCCACAATGTAAGTAAGGGTTTAGATAAAAATAAAAAGCACTGGGTCCTATATTTTTATCACCTGGGTTATATGGCCAATATGTCCTTCAACTTCTTGAACAATAGGTGTAAACAAGTCCTGCCATAAAAAAAATCCAAAATTAGAGATTCTTTTATTATGCTGTAATATTATTACACATACAGATACAGTTCTTATGTTCAACAATAGTAAATAAATTTGAGAATTTAGAGATCACCTCTTCTTGACTTTGACCCTTTTTGTTTTCCTGGTTGTTCTTTTGAGTTTTATTTCTTGCAAGCTTCTTCTTCAAAATTTGATCAATGTCAGATGTCTTCCTTTTGGAAGGAGGACACCCATTACATTGAGTTACGGCTGAGTCAAGAATCCTAGTTACATGGTTTGGAATTGAACTATTTTCTTCTATAATCCTGGAGGATGGCCCTTTACAAGTTAATACATTTTTCAATTCCTTGATCCAATTCATCATTTTCAGTAAATCTTCTTCAGAGTTTATGCTTGTAGAAGCAACTTCGTAAAAGGCATCACATGCTTTATTAACACGTTGCAATTCTTCAAAACCACGTTTAATCAGTGTATATCTCCGCTTTACATACTTCCTCCACCGTGACAAGATATAATAAGGTGGCACTGAATCAGTTTTGCCAATGAGCTTAAGCACACAAAGAATGTGTCTACATAAAATTCCTTTGAATTCAAATAAGCAACATGTACACTGCAATTTGAAATCTTTTTCATAGAAAGATACCTTAAACACCATATCTTTAATGTTCTCGTTTACTTTCTTATTTTCAGTAACAGAGAATATTGAATTCAAGTCCTCCAATCTCTCAAAACTAGTATTACAATACATCATAGAAGAAACTTCTACTTGAAATTCTTTGAATTTTGCATTGGTGAATGCTTTTTGAAATTGAACCTCAAAGCCAAAATGACTTACACATGCAATTGTTGTGTTAAATGAATCAAAATCGGTCATGCTTTCCTTTTCAATTTTATCATTCAATACATCATCATATTGTTCAACAAATTGCTTCAATGTTGTCTTTGAACTTACGTAACCATCAAAAAATGATTCTATTCTTTCCCTCCTTTGTGTAGTTGACATTCCAGCCCAAAATGTGTCTTTCACATACACAGGAACCCAACGATTTCGCTCATCAAATAACTCTTTTAGCCATCCATTATCATGTAGTTTATAACGTTCTATCATATTTCCCCACCTCTCCATGAAATCACTTTTGCTTTGAGAATCATATACCACATCATGCATAAGTGTTTTGATAGACTCACAATAAGAGTGTTTACCCAACATTTCTGGGACCTTTTTCACTATATGCCACAAGCACCATCGATGACGAGCTTTTGGAAAGGCAACCTCAATTGCATTTTTTATTGCTTTATCATCATCAGTAATTATGCCATTTGGAGCATGTCCATGCATACATTCCAACCATCTTGTGAACAACCAAGTAAGAGTTTTAGTATCCACATTCGACAATATTGCACACCCCAACAAAATAAACTGACCATGATGGTTCACTCCAACAAAAAGGGCCAATGGCAAGTCATACTTATTTCTAAAATAAGTAGTGTCAAAAGTTATGACTTCACCAAAATACTCATATGCAGCCCTACACCTCGCATCAGCCCAAAATAAATTTTGTAAATTTCTTTTATCATCCATATCAATTGCATAATAAAATTGACTATTTTGCTTTTGATTTCTAGAAAAAAAGCTATGAATCGCATCAACATCTCCTCTCCCAAGTTTTATCCGCCTTACTTTGTGTATATGGTTTCTAAAATCTTTTTCTCCAAAAGTAACATTCACACACCCATTTGTTACAACACCCGCAGATTGAAGACTTCTGCTAACATTTATTGCAGCTTGATCATTAAGTTCTAAACTCTTCTTTATACAAGGCCCCGAATTCTCGTCCAATCTGAAATACCGCCCTTTGGTTTGGCCAAGTTCGTGATTATGTTCAAGAACAACTCTTGAAACAGTAATTGTTCCATCTAAAGCAATACACGCATTCAACCTAGCTCTGCATTGTGTTTTCGATGTACGGTATTGCTTTGAAGGATTCTTTGAAGTGCTCACATACTTTCTTGCACAATAACATGCTAGAGTAAAGTATTTCCTTCCATCATCACCGTTTTTTGAACTTATTTTTCCAACTCCAAAACCCATACGTTTGGCATAATTAGTGTAATATTGAGTAACATCTTCTTCGGAACCAAATGTCATTCCAGTTCTAGGTTCTTCATCTTCATCGCAAGCAACAATTGCAACTAAACTATCATCACAACTTTTATTTCCTTCCTTTATTTCATCTTTATCAGAAGATGCAACTATTTCTTCCACTAATGCAATGAATTGAAGAAAAAAACTTAAATTAGTCAACTAAACAAAAAGTAAATAAATCAATGTGCGAGAATTTTCTCTCTTATGATATGAAAAAACAATAAATAGTGAAAAATTAGTACTTACTTATTTAAAGCGAAAACATTCGTGTGAGAGAACTGGTTGACGGAGAATTAGGGTAAAGTGATGATTTGGTAATAACGGCTTCCTCAACCGCTACGGTGGTAGTTGCGGCAGCTGCGACGGGTTGAAGAGATGGAGAGACGGTTATGGAATTATGAAGCGGCAAAAACGGTGCAGCTTGCAGAAGTGGTGAGGAAGGTTTTCGTAGCAGGAGAGAAGATAGGTTCGTGGAGTTACGATTTACCGATTCGTGCACTTCGTACGAAAAGTTTCTTATGTTTTTTTTTTTCGAAATGCAGCTACGTTTCAAGGCAGTGAAAATGGGTCGTACGCGTGGGCCGAATCTAGGCCCAGTTGTTTGTGTGCTTGAGGTTTTTTACTAGCAAGAAAATTTGAAGGATTTTTTTAATATACCCAATATGTTTTTTAGATCTCATGTGAAAATTTAAAAATGTCTTTAGATTTTGAAGATGTACTTGTGGATGCGTTCTAATATACACTCAACATTTTCTATTATGAGTAACGTCCTATTATTTGATTTATTTTATTTTGGAGGTATATTTCTGAAATGTTTTCGTAGTTACATTTCCGTAGCACAGACACATCAGTAGTAGAATCAAAAACATGTAATTTTCCAAAACAAAATTAATATTTATAAAGTAAAATTAGGATTACAATGATCATTTCAACATAAACTGCAGCATTACTTCAATATTCAGGTTGGGGCTTTAACATCTTCGCAATATCTTCGACCGATATTGAAATCGTTGCTTCCGACTCGAGCGGAATTTTTGTTTTGAAACGGAAATACATATTCCACATAGTCCTTACACCTGCTTGTATCTTGATCTCAAATTTGTTGAACTCAATCTTCTCTCCATTGTCAATCGACGGTGAATAGTATTCGAACTTCACAACCATTCGATTGTCTCCGTAAGGTAGGAGATGGTGGATTTCGTCTTTGATATCTTCAAGGGAGGTGAAATCGATGAGCTTAAATGTTTGCCCAGATGTATAGTTGGAAAATGAGACATTTTTGACATACCAGTTGATGTTTATTTGTGACATGTGAGACATTTTCAGTTTGTGTGAAATATAACATAAGAGCACCTTAATTTACAAAAGCCATAGATCAATATGAACCACTCAATAACTGGCATGCTGATTCTGAAGATATATCTGCAGTTTCGCACCTTATTATCTTGTTTCGGAGATGCATCTCTAGAAATTCTCCTGAACCAGTTCTAAAATAGAACCTTATTTTTTTTTACAAAAGAACAAATGTTGTTATGGGGAAGATAAAAAATGCATTAAGACACAATATGAACAAACGTTGAATATATTACACTTCATTTATATTAAGACACAATTACATACACTTATTTGTCCGACTAAATAAGAAATTAAAACGAATCAAAACATGTGTCATCGGCTAAATATATGGATGGTGCCCCCTTGGACTTTTGTGCATTTGATTCCTTTTCAATGTTGCTCAATTTCTCGAACTCTTACATATTTTTAAAAAATAATTTGGCCAAGTCTAGACTTTTGTTGTTGAATGAGTCATCCACTCCAGTGATGTAAGTGGTATAGGGTTTCAAGTAAACTTGAACAAAATGACTTGATTTTGATAGTCACCCAATACACATAATTCGATCATTTGGATTTTGACGTGGGGCGGTGCGCAGTGAGAAAAAGGTTTCAGAAAAATTGTATTGTGTCAGAACAACACACACATTATCATATGCACATGCTATTAGGTGATCCATTTCAGGAAAGCGCATCCATTTTGCCTCCGGTGCCAGATCGCTAAAGCAAGGAAAAAGAGACTCATAAACTTCATCGAATTTTTATTTCTTTTTGTACAACAATATGTATGTTTCTTTATGTGTCTTCAACTCTTGGATAAGTTAATGGTGGACAAGTGTATTATTATTTTCTCCTTTATCGAGTAAAATCAGAGCTGATTGATAACTGTAATTACTGTCCCCACAGGATTGACGATCTGCTCGATGTATTTGTGCATAAAAACGGGCATCTCGTCAATGAATGGAGTTTTTTGTGAAGGCGACGTAGAAGGTGGTTTGCTAATACGAGCTCCTTTGACAATACTTTTTTGAGATTTTTGAGTTGGTGAGTCGGGAAAAATTTTGTCAACGTGTTCAAAATATGAAGGAGACTATGTAGTCGAATTCTCATTTAGTGTAGGCTTCATTTTGTTCGGAGTACCTTTTGTTTTTATCAGTTGATAGGGCGGTTTCATGTTGGTGGTTTTGGGATAGGCAGTCTTCCTCACTTGTTCTTTGATATGGAGTTTCATGTTGTCATCAGCTTTCAAAAATCTCTCTTATATCACTTCCCATTCTGTCAAAATAGAGATATTTGATTTACCGTCATTCATGACACCATTGTCATCAAACCTAAGTCTCTTCCAATGAATGTAAACCTCATCCATTCTTATTGAGCTACCAAGTTTCACCTTTTTTGCAATAACACAACCACGTGGGAGACCATATGTTTTCATAATTGTGCATCCACATTTTGCGCTATCAGCGCCTACATTATCAGCTCGTTTAGCCTCTTGAAAATATAATTTGAACTCTCCTGAGAAATGTTACTGACCAAATGAGAATTAAGAGTGTTGCCTTTAAAACTGTGTTCTAAAACTATGATGATCTGACCAAATGATGTATGTATCTCATTATGCTGGTTTCGATTCATATGGTTCACGGAGAACTAATCTTTACACAAATAACCTTTACTATTTTCCAACCAATTTTTCAAAGTAGCATGGGTAGACTCAACTCTGTTAGTTGTTGTATTTCCAAGGTTTCTAACATTATCAGTCCATGCACAAAAAAATTTCTCCTTCACCTGGTCAAGAATTGTGCTTTCAACAAATTTAGATACTTTTCACACATTTTCCTGGAATGCTTAACGGAATCGGCATATAGATATTTTGTGGAAGAATTTATTATACAATTTCATGCATCCATTATTTTTCCACAACTACACCCGCCTTCACCATTTTTCCATCTTCGGACTTTATCTGTTTCATCCATACCGCAAGATTAACCTGACTTCTAACATTCTTTGTTATGTGATACCTGTAAAGTAATGCGTTAGAAGAAGAAAATACCTTTGCAACCAAATTCATCAAGGCGGTATCGCACTCTATAACAATCACTTTAGGCATCTCACCTTGGTCCTTCAACAATGCCTGACACACCTCTAAGGCCCAAGTAAAATCGTTCTTTTTTAACACCCAAGAAATGCAAACCCAACAGAATATGTCTTCTTAATTGAGGTCACATTAACCATCTCCACTATTAGAAGTCTATACTTGTTGGTCTTGTAGCTTTAATTAAGTATGAACACAATAGGAAATGTATTGAACAATTAAATGGAATTAGGATGAGTCCAAAATATATATCTAATAGTAGCTCCGTCCTTGCATGTTCGGTACCTAGACACGTAAGTGTTATCATCCAACTGTTTCAAGAATTGTTAAATTCCAGTTTTATCCCCCATAAGCGTCTTGTTAGTTAGTTACTGAATATTATACACTTTCTTGATATTTGATATATTTTTTGGTCTTTTCTGTTTCAATGTTGCAAGTATATTTTTCGGTTGAACCAGATTCAATGTCATGTCAACAACGCATTTCTTCTCTTCTGGGATGAGCCGACACACACTAAGATGGCCGGCTAATTTTTCACTCAAATCATGATTATACAAACCACGTATCACATTAAATCTCTAGATTTTATTTGTCAACATGTAACCACACACCTTAAACGGACACTCGCGTTTTCTTGAACTGGTGTCATCTATTTTAAAATTTCGGAGAGAAGTTCTATATTTCCCGCTTCTTTCTCCCGTCATTGTCACAAAATTGCATATTATATCCAAACTATTATAGAACTTTCTTATAACCACAACAAATCCAAGTTTAGAGGCCTCCATACGAATCCATTGAAGCATTTGATCACAAGATTCAAACTCTTGCTCGTTTTTAAATTGGTTGCCAACATTTATCGCCTTCAGAACAACACCTTGGACATTTGAAGAAACAATTTATTTTAGGAAAACATCGGGAGCACCATATCTAATAAAAACAATTACAAAATAATATTATATAAGCGCCACTGCTGAAAACAGACTTGGAAAATAAACACGGAGTATTTCTTTTATGTGATGAACCACAATGAAACGTTTTGATGAGATGAACCACAAGATTGGAGATTTGAAGTGAAAAAATGGTTTGAGAACGGAGGGGTTTTTGGTGAAGGTTTGTGTTGGAAAACAACAATGAAACAATGGATGTGTGATCATGCAGTTGTTTCTTTTATCATATTATTTCGAAAATGTATCTCCAGAAACATCTGGCATACAAAGGTGACAAAATATTTCAAAATCCCACCCTAACTTCTGGTGATGTAGCTCCAGAATTTATACTAAATTGATTAATTATTAATATATTTCTTGAAATGTTTCGGAGATGCATATCTGGAATAAAAATAACTCAAATTATAGGACGCCACTCAGAATGACATGTGTTGAATGTGTAATGGGTGCGTCTGGAGATCCATCTCCAGAAATTAGGGGGCATTTTGCGGGTGCATTCTTCCATTTAGAAATGTTTTGAATGATGTCAAAACTAGGAGGAACTTTAGCATTTTTATACCTTGGGTGGTATCAACCAAAGTCTAGATGTGCATTGATCATTTTAGCATTAGGATGCATACAAATAAGTTTGAAAATGATTGGAAAAACATTAGGCATGTTTCATGCATCAAAAATTAGTTTTTAAGTGTTAAAAATGTTGCATAGGCCGACATATACGAGTTTAGGTCAACCTATAGAAGCTTTTGCTTCAATGTAAGTTGACACATACCTCCATCCTCCAATAATAAAGCATGTGGCCACTGCCTTCAGGTTGCCTCTGATAGGCTAACCTAAGACCTCTATAGATCGACTTGTTACCTTCATAGGCCGACCTATTAACCTTGATAGGTTGTGTAACATCCTTTTCTACCCCCACAAATATAATGGCAAAACAATCATATTTATCAGAGTAAAATATTGAACGCAATAAAATCATCTCAAAAGGGCGCACATTTCTCAATAATTCAAATATAGTCAATGCTCCGTAAATAACGGGTTTTCCCAAAATTACTAAAAAATATTACTCAAAAGGCAAAAATTTAAAGTTTTCCTTGCACAAAAACTTAATCAAAATAAAAATAACCAATAAAATATGGTTCAACTCAAAAGACCCTAACTCAATGTTACACTATAAGAGCGAGACCCTCTAAGTCAACCACAATGGCCACCGACCCAAAAACTTCAAAAAGTCCTCGACGGCGTCCACGACTAAACTTGGTCATCTGCACGTTACCCACATGGAGGCAACATTCAAACAGGAAGAGTGAGTAAAACGATTCATAATAATCAATATAGGAATCAATATATAAAACATCGTTATTTTCATATTCAACATCATCATAATCATCAAGGAACATCAAAGGCCACACATCATAAATTACATCAAATTGTCACATAAATGTAAATGCAACAAGACTCGTGAATGTGGTACCAATCAACAAAATTCGATGGACATTAGGCCATAAACCCCCCATAGATCCACAACAGTAGGATCGATTCTACACGAGAATCGGAGCACAACAATATACCTCACATCCGCACAATGAGACTGAAGCCACAAGAATCAAGGTCCTAGACCAAAGTCCGGAAGCATATGAATGCATGACGCACACATCAACATCATCCTCATAATAAACTCATTAGGTGCATCATCATTCATCAAATTCATCATAATAATCATGTCATCATATAATTATCAAAAACTCATGGAATCAACATCATAAATCATCACAATTACTCATGGGAATTCATTATACAGTCATGTATTATTCTCATAAATTCACAATTATACTCACGGTAGTTCATCAGGAAAATCACAGCATCAAAACATCAAGACACCACTGCACAAGATCAGAATTCGCGAAACTCTGTTACGTTCGCTAGCAAGTTCGTTGTGCGAGTCTGGGGCGAATGTTCGCCATGCAAAGGATTCTTCGTTGTGCGAACTCGCGATTACAGCAAATCGTTGTTATGCACCAGCACCAAAACCAGCCCAAAAACCTCTACAATTTCCTTCCCCAATGCCCTAAAAACATCCCTAAATCATTCCTAAGGTATTACAGCGATAAAGGCACAAAATCTACAACTTATTAGGCCAATATGTATCATATTTATGCCTCCAATTCTCATAATTTCTTACAACTACCCCACAGTCATGAAAGTTCTCATAAATCACTTACCCTATACGGTTAAACAACCTCAACAACAGATTTTGGCCACGAAGGCCTAATTTCCCTTACTCTCAAATCAACCTCAAACCTATCAGACCATCAGTTCAAACCCCTCAAACTCATTGAACTCACCATCAGAAAGGCAACAACAATTCAATACTCAAAAATCCCTAAACCCTTAAATCAGCTTTAAACACATTTAATCACATATTGAAAACAATGAAGGCAATACTCCTCATACCTTAATTGCCGATTTTAAGCTTTTCTCCTTGATTCTTGGAAACCTCGCGAAGCTTTTGTCTCAATCCTCTTCCTCAAAGCTCTAGCCTCTATTTCTTCCCTTTTCACGGTCTAAAAAGAATGAGTCATAATTCCCTCAAAATTCCTTTTTGTTAAACCTAACTTTGGGTCTTAAAATTGGGTTTTCCAACTTCCCCCTCACTAACTCCTCCTCAAATGTCCACTTTACCCTTAATTCACTTATATTTATTAAAATTAATAATAATAACAATATATTCATATTATATACTATTATTTAAATAAATAACTCAAAATCCATAATTTTCAGTATTCACACCAACCACCGATAATCACCAAAAATGTGAATATTCATATTTAAATAAATTAAATAAATATTTCAAGAATTTGGGGTGTTACAACTCTCCCCCACTTAAAAGAATTTTCACCCTCGAAAATTACCTCAAGGAAACAGAGTCGGATATGACTCCCTCATCTGATCCTCACGCTCCCAAGTCATACTTCCTTCAGCTGTTCCTCCACAAACTACCTTTACCAAGGAAATTTCTTTACCTTAAAGTTGCTTCACTTCTCGTTCATCAATCCGAACTGGCAATGCCTCAACAGTCAAATTATCTCTCACTTGTACATCATCTATTTGAATCACATGTGACGGATCTGAAATGTACTTCCCCAACTGAGACACATGAAACACATCATGCAAATTCGCAAGCGACGAAGGTAAAGCAATCTGATATGCTACTTCTCCCACCCTCTGTGAAATCTGATACGGACCAACAAAATGTGGTGTGAGCTTTCTGGACTTCAAATCTTGGCCAACACCCGTTACCGGCGTAACTCTCAAAAACATGTGATATCCTTCATGAAACTCAAGTGTTTTCCTTCTCCTATCATGGTAACTCTTCTGAAGAATCTGCGACGCTTTCATTTTTTCTTGGATCACCTTGATCTTTTCAGTTGTCTCTTGCACGACCTCAGGTCCGAGTACAACACTCTCGCCTGACTCATACCAACACAATAGAGTCCTACAATTTCTACCATGCAATGCCTCATACGGTGCCATTCCGATACTAGAATGGTAATTGTTGTTGTAGGTAAACTCAATCAACGGAAAGTGACTATCCCATGATCCACCTTGATGTACAATCTTCAACTTTTGACAAGTCAAACAAGCATACACAAACTCAGCCACTTCATTCTTCATCCCTAGCCATTAAAATAATTTCTTCAAGTCTTGATACATCTTTGTGGCACCCAGATGAATACTTAACCCACTTTTGTGACCTTCCTCAAGAATACTCTTCTTAATTTCTAGCACATCTGAAACACACACTCTATCTCTGAACCTCACCACACCATTCTCATCGACCCGAAAATCACCCATGTTACCTTGGTTGATTAACGTGAGACGATCCACTAAACTCAAATCAGATTTTTGACCTTCTCTGATTTCTTGGAGAATACCACTAGTCAGCTTCAGCATACCTAACTTCACACTATTAGGAGTCTCTTCACACACTAGACTTATATCTCTGAATTGTTCAATCAGTCCTAACTCTCAAACCATAAGCATCAACATATGTAAAGACTTCCTACTTAATGCATCAGCTGCAACATTAGCCTTATCAGGATGGTAACTCAATTCAAAATCATAATCCTTTAGAAGTTCAAGCCATCTCCTCTGCCTCATATTCAACTCTTTCTGATCAAACAAATACTTCAGGCTCTTGTGATCACTGAACACTTCGAACCTAGACCCGAAAAGATAATGTCTCCAAACTTTCAACACGAAGACCACTGCGGCCAACTATAAGTCATGTGTATGATAATTCCTTTCATGAACCTTCATTTGTGTGGAAGCATAAACGATGACCTGACATATCTGTATCAGTACGCCACCAAGACCCATCTTCGATGCATCACAATACACTACAAAAGACTCACTCGGATTTGGCAAGATTAACACTGGAGCACTTGTCAACTTTTTCTTGATTTCTACAAAACTCTTCTCATATGCAACATCTCACACATAAGCTTGACCCTTCCGAGTCAACTGAGTCAATGGCAGTGCCAACTTTGAAAAGCCTTCTATAAACCTATGATAATAACCAGCCAACCCAAGGAAACTTCGAATCTCAGTAGCAGACTTTGGAGTGTCCCACTGTAACACAACATCAACTTTTGATGGATCAACAACAATTCCTCCACTAGAAATCACATGGCCAAGGAAACTCACTTCCTTCAACCAAAACTCACACTTGGAAAACTTGGCATAAAACATCTTATCCCTCAAAACCTGCAATACAACTCTTAGAGGTTGCACATGTTCTTCCTCGGACTTCGAATATATCAAGATATCATCGATGAATACTACCACAAATTGATCCAAACAAGGATGAAAAATCCTATTCATATACTCCACAAATATATCAGGTGCATTAGATACACCAAACATCATTACCGTATATTCATAATGTCCATACCTTGTCCTAAAAGCTATCTTCGGAATATCATCAGGCTTAACACCAGACCTCAAATCAATCTTACTAAACACGCAAGTGCCCACCAATTGATTCATCAGATCATCAATCCTCTAAAGTGGATACTTATTCTTGACCGTCACTTTATTCAACAGATGATAATCCACACACAATCTCATGCTACCATCTTTCTTCCTCACCAACAACACATGAGTACCCTAAGGAGAAACACTCGGTCGAATAAACTTCTTCTCAAGAAGCTCTTCTAATTGCTTCTTTAATTCTTCTAACTCAGATGTAGACATCCGATAAGGAGCCATCGACATAGGACTAGTGTTTGGTATCACATCAACAGTAAACTCTACCTTACGCTCAGGAGGTAAGTCACTCAAATCACCTGAAAACACTTCTGGAAATTCCCGAACAACTAGTAGCTCCACGCTCACTGCTTCATAATCAACTTGCAGTGATGAAAACAATGCAAACATTTGAGCCTCGTCTTCTAAGAGTTCTTCTACTTGCTTAGCAGATACAAACATCAGCTCTCCACAATCACCAAACTCTGAGAACCTCACAATATTGTTGTAGCAACCGATATGAACATAGTTTAACTCCAACCAGTTCATTTCAAGAATAACATCAATTCAATGCAAAGGTAGACAGACTAAGTCCATCACAAAATTCTTATCATAAATAGTCAAGGGGCAGCTCAAACAGACTAATGCAGTAGTCACATAACCAATAGTCAGGGTATCAATAACCATACTCCCAACCATAAAAGATAATTTCAAATTCAATCTCTCAGCACATTCAAGAAAAATAAACGAATGGGTAGCACCAGTATCAATCATAGCAATCAATTCAACATCATTAATAAAACAAGTACCTCTGATCAAGTTATTTGTCTTACGTTCTTCTGCATTGCTCAAAGCAAACACTGTGTCGTTCGTCTGAGCAGCAGTAGCAGTCCTCTTCGGCTTCTAGCACTAGGTACTGATATGACCCTTCTTTCTACAATTGAAGCAAGTCGGAGCTTCATCTTTGTAGTCAGTAACTCTATGACCTCTCTTGCCACAACGATGACATCTCAACACCTTACAAACCTCAACACGGTGACCTTGCTCGCCACACTTATGACACTTGCTTAGAGCAGTAATCGCTCCCCCACTTGAATTTTTCCCATCTGAAGTCTTCTGCTTCTCTTTATCACCAGAAGTCACATACGGTTTCCCTCTATATTGTATTTTCTCTTTCTTCTCACTCAACTGCTTGTAGTGAGTAGATCAAGCTCAGCTATCCTCATCATAAATTCTACTCTTGTCCACCAGTTCCGCAAACTGATGAATCTGCTGGTACCCAATTCCCTGCTTAATCTCTGGTCTCAATACATTCTCGAACTTGAGACACTTCGACACCTCTGCGTCAACACGATTGTAATGCGGCTAAAACGTCACTAAAGCCTCAAACTTTGTCGCATACTTAGCCATAGTCATATTCCCTTGCTTCAGCTCAAGGAATTCCACCTCTTTCTTGCCTTGAACATCTTCAAGAAAATACTTCCTCAAAAATACTTCCTTAAACACAATCCAAGTTATTGCAATGCCAACACCTCCCAACCTCTGACAAGTGTTATCCCACAAGTCTTCAGCTTCCTCTGCTAGCATATGCGTACCAAATTGCACCTGCTGAGCATCAGTGCACACCATAACCCAGAAAATCTTCTCAATCATTTTCAGTCACTTATGCCCATCATCAGAATCATGAGTGCCCACAAAAGTCGGTGGGTTGTTCCTCTGGAACTTCCCCAAAACACGAAATTCATCTGGAGGTCCACCATTTTAGGTTATCACTTGGGCAAGCGATTCCAGCACATCAGCAATATCACGATCATTTCTTCCAGCCATCTGCAACCACCAACAGGGTTACAAGAAAACAACTCATCCAATAGTGTTCTCACACTATTGACTGACAGGGGACTAACAACATAAAAACTTGGTCGGACGGACCGATCTGCTCTGATACCACTAATGTAACACCCTTTTCTATCCTACAAATATAATGGCAAATCAATCATATTTATCAGAGTAAAATATTGAACGCAATAAAATCATCTCAAAAGGGCGCACATTTCTCAATAATTCAAATATAGTCAATGCTTCGTAAACAATGAGTTTTCCCAAAATTACTCAAAAATATTACTCAAAAGGCAGCGAAACTCAAAAGGAAAAGATCCAAAGTTTTCCTTGCGCAAAAACTTAATCAAAATAACAATAATCAATAAAACATGGTTCAACTCAAAAGACTCCAACTCGATGTTACACTATAAGAGTAAGACCCTCTAAGTCAACCACAATGGCCACCGACCCAAAAACTTCAAAAAGTCCTCGACGGCATCCACGACTAAACCTGGTCATCTGCACGTTACCCACGTGGAGGCAACATTCAAACAGGCAGAGTGACTAAAACGATTCATAATAATCAATATAGGAATCAATGTATAAAATATCGTCATTTTCATATTCAACATCATCATAATCATCAAGGAACATCAAATGCCACAACATTATAAATTACACCAAATTGTCACATAAATGCAAATGCAACAAGACTCGTACATGTGGTACCAATCAACAAAATTTGATGGACATTAGACCATCACCCCCCATAGATCCACAACAGCAGGATCGATTCAACACGAGAATCAGAGCACAACAAAATACCTCACATCCGCACAATGGGGCTGAAGTAACAAGAATCAAGGTCCTATACCAAAGTTCAAAATACATGTTGCACACGTCAACATCATCCTCATAATAAACTCATTAGGTGCATCATCCTTCATCAAAATCACAATAATAATCATGTCATCATATAATCATCAAAAACTCATGGAATCAACATCATAAATCATCACAATTACTCAAGGGAATTCATTATACAGTCATGTATTATTCTCATAAAATTCACAATTATACTCACGATAATTCATCAGGAAAATCATAGCATCAAAACATCAAGACATCACTGCACAAGATCAAAATTCATGAAACTCTGTTACGTTCGCTAGCAAGTTCGTTGTGCGAGTCTGGGGCGAATGTTTGTCATGCAAAGGATTCTTCGTTGTGCGAACTCACGATTACAGCAAATCGCTGTTACACACCAGCACCAAAACCATCCCCAAAACCTCTACAATTTCCTTCCCTAATGCTCTAAAAACATCCCTAAATCATTCCTAAGGTATTACGGTGATAAAGGCACAAAATCTACAACTTATTAGGCTAATCCGTATCATATTTACGCCTCCAATTCTCATAATTTCTTACAACTATCCCACAGTCATTAAAGTTCTCACAAATCACTTACCATATACGGTTAAACAACCTCAACAACAGATTTTCCATGAAGGCCTAATTTCCCTTACTCTCAAATCAACCTCAAACCTATCAGACCATCAGTTCAAATCCCTCAAACTCATTGAACTCACCATCAGAAAGGCAACAACAATTAAATACTCAAAAATCCCTAAATCCTTAAATCATCTTTAAATACATTGAATCACATATTGAAAACAATGAAGGCAATACTCCACATGCCTTAATTGCCGACTATAAGCCTTTCTCCTTGCTTCTTGGAAACCTCGCGAAGCTTTTGTCTCAGTCCTCTTCCTCAAAGCTCTGACCTCTATTTCTTCCCTTTCACGGTCTAGCAAGAATGAATCTTAATTCCCTCAAAATTCCTTTTTGTTAAACCTACTTTGCGCCTTAAAATTGGGCTTTCCAACTTCACCCTCACTAACTCCTCCTCAAATGTCCATTTTGCCCTTAATTCACTTATATTTATTTAAATTAATAATAATACCAATATATTCATATTATATACTATTATTTAAATAAATAACTCAAAATCCATAATTCCCAATATTCACACCAACCATCGATAATCACCAAAAATGCGAATATTCATATTTAAATAAATAGAGTTTAGGGTGTTACAGGCTGACCTATTGCTTTCATAGGTTGACCTATTGCCCTCAAAACTTAAAATTTTATTTTTCCTTTCAATCTTTCTTGCTTTCCTTTTGCTCATTTCATCTCATACACATATATACTTATATATGGATCATATTCTAGCAAGGTACTAGTGAATTACCTAAATGAAACCATAATTACAAAGCACTCACATCGTCTTCAACCTCTCTTCTATGCATACACACAATCAAACTACACATAATCACTTTTTGATTGGGTGACCATATATATTAGGGTTGATAACATCTAATTAGGTTGGTTTAACCAAGAATATTTGGTTGGAATCTTTGTGTGTTTCAAATAAGAAAACCAAGATGGGATTTTCCTTCAAGATCATTGTGATTTAAAGGTTTTGGACAAGATCACGCAAAGACAAATTCGATCAAGTGAAGAGGCCTTGGTACTTGGCAGGGACAACCTTGCAAGGGAGTAGCTTAAAACGCTGAATCGTGTTCGTGAATCTTGGGTTCAACAAGTGTGTGCTAGGGATTAATCCGAATGAGCGAAAATCTTGAAGACGAGGAGGTCTTGCAATCAATTAGTCAAGAACTAGTGGATTGTAGCAGCATTGTTGATGACTTAATCAAACTTTTATCAAGGGTTTGAAGGTGGTAGAATCAATAACAAACCATAGGGTTTGTAGGATTAGATTTCTTCATCTCTTGTATAAACATTTTTGCAAAGATAAGATTAATTGCAAGTATCTCAATTTGATTTCAAATAGAGGACAGACATACCCATAGAGAGGCCGATTGGGGAATTTCCTAAACAAATCTCTCTCTCTCTCTCTCTCTCTCTCTCTCTCTCTCTCTCTATATATATATATATATATATATATATATATATATATATATATATATATATATATATATATATATATATATATATATATATATATATATATATATATATATATATATATATATATATATATATATATATATATATATATATATATATATATATATATATATATATATATATATATATATATATATATATATATATATATATATATATATATATATATATATATATATATATTGCTCTTGCAAATTATCGAGTTCATTGTTGTTTTGATCAATTCGATTGAAAATTATTTTTCAAATATCTTTTGAAGTGTTGTTTTCTTTTCTCTCTCTCTCTCTCTCTCTCTCTCTCTCTATATATATATATATATATATATATATATATATATATATATATATATATATATATATATATATATATATATATATATATATATATATATATATATATATATATATATATATATATATATATATGTATGTATATATATATATGTATATATATATATATATATATATATATATATATATATATATATATATATATATATATATATATATATATATATATATATATATATATATATATATATATATATATATATATATATATATATATATATATATATATATATATATATATATATATATATATATGACAATAATTTCAATAAAGAGGATATGAGACTGTTTATAAAGAGGTTCAATAAATACATGTGAAAACAAGGTAACAAATATTCCAATAAGAATTGTGGAAAATAAAAAAGGTTATTAAGTTTCTTAAAAGAAGATGAGAATAGAAAAGGGAAGTCTAGTACTACTTATTACAATTGTGGGAAACCGGGCCACATTAAGCCGGAGTGTCCTACAATAAACAAAGATAAAGATACAGACCATCATAACAAAGCGTCTAGAAAATCTAGAAGAGCTTATGTCGCTTGGAAGAGCAAAAGTGATTCTTCAAAGATGAAACTTCAACCTCAAGCGTTAAATCGACAAAGCTTTTCTATATGGCAAACAAAGAAAAGAAAATTTTTGTAAGTCACTCTTAACTTCAAACTTCTTATGATTTGGCTTTGCTATATCCTAAGATGCAGTATATATCACATATATATTGTAAATGTCGAAAATGTGGTATGTTTGCTATATTGTATTTTTTTAAAGTATGATAAAATTGTTTAGGATTTACATATCTGTAGTGAGGGCCACGAGAGTCTACCCGACTGCATTATTTTAACATAAACATGATTTCATAATATAGAGATGGATAACATAAACAAAATAATAATAAATAATATGATTTAATATGAAATAACATGGAGAACGGATGACCATTTATAGAATATATAAAGTATTGTAGACCATAAAAAAGTGTCAATGTAATATTGGGTATACAAAAGCGTTGGTGTAATCTCAAGCATATAAAAGTGTTGGTTATCATCAAGTCTAACTATTCACAACTACAAATAACACATCTAACGTCGAGTGCAAAATGCATTTAACCTCGGCTACACATGCGAGGTAACAAAGGGCGGCATGAAAAGCAATCACTTGTTACATCGATGTTTCCAAAATCGAGGTTAGAAATTAAAAGGTCATGGGTTTGATCCTCATCAACTGTATTTTTTATTTTCTAAATTTAGTTACACGCGCCATATACCTCTCAGTTGTATTTAAAGACCGAGGTAATAAGGTATTCATTTATCTCAGTTCTAAGTAATAACAGAGTGATAAAATCTCATTTTTTGCCTGTATCATTTTCACTGTCTGTATCATTTTCACTGGTCTGTACAATTTTGCCTGCATCATTTTCACTGACCTGTATCATATCATTATAAATCTATTAACTAACAAGTATCATATTTATATTATTTTAAATCTTAGTTTTACTTGTCTGTATCATTTTTTACACATAAACTACAAAATATGCGACAAAAATGGAATATATCATATCATTTAAACCAAAGTTAGAAATTTACATTGTTCTAATCATCAAGACAGAATACACACATTTACATATTTGCACAAAACAAATTAAGGAAATTTACACATTTACAACCAAGAAAAAAACTATTGTTTTAAATAATCATAACAAGATAAAAAGACTCTTGCCCAACATGATCAGATGCCATTCATATCTTCTTTTGAGTATGGTGTTTTGTTGTTAAACTCCTATAATTAGAACAAAAATTAAATTATGATAAGCTAACACCAACAACACGAACTTAAGAAGATATGGATTAAGTTAATACCTTA
This sequence comes from Lathyrus sativus, assembly GCA_963859935.3. NCBI lineage: Eukaryota > Viridiplantae > Streptophyta > Magnoliopsida > Fabales > Fabaceae > Lathyrus > Lathyrus sativus. Next base: position 570,104,519 of record OZ012740.1, on the reverse strand, counting down.
TGCTTCATCCATCCATTTGTAATGCATGAGGAGCCAATATAGATAGTATCCACGAGAATGGTCGTCGGGTTGTTTTCACCACTAAACTTTTTTTCATATATTTATATCACACTAATACACACAAATAATATAATATCAAAAAAATACAAGTAATATACTTACTTTTGAAAAAACATATACTAACTTTTTACCAAGTACATTATGTTTGAGTGCATTATACTTCTCCACCGCTCTACACATGTCGGTTAAAATTAAACATGAATAAAAATTATTCAACTCTAAAGTTAAAAATAATACCACTTACCCATTCAAAGCGTTAACTGTAACACCCCAAATTTATTAGAATATTTATTTAATTTATTTAAATAAGAATATTCGTATTTTTGGTGATTTGCGGTGGTTGGTATGGAGTATTGAGAATTATGGATTTTGGGTTATTTATTTAAATAATAGTGTATAATATGAATATATTGGTATTATTATTAATTTAAATAAATATAAGTGAATCAAGGGCAAAATCGACATTTGTGGAGGAGTTAGTGAGGGTGAAATTGGAAAGCCCGTTTTAAGGCCCAAAGTTAGGTTTAACAAAAAGGAATTTTGAGGGAATTAGGATTCATTCTTGTTATACCATGAAAAGAGAAGAAATAGAGGTCAGAGCTCTGAGGGAAGAGGATTTAGGCAAAGTTTTGCGAGGTTTCCAAGAATCAAAGAAGAAAGGTTTGGAATCGGCAAATTAAAGTATGGGGAGTATTACCTTCATTGTTTTCAATATATGATTCAATGTATTTAAAGCTGATTTAAAAGTTTAGGAGGTTTTTGAGTTTGAGGAAATTAGACCTTCATGGTCAAATCTGTTTTTGAGGTTGTTTAAGTATGGGGAGTATTACCTTCATTGTTTTCAATATGTGATTCAATGTGTTTAAAGCCGATTTAAGGGTTTAGGGATTTTGAGTATTGAATTGTTGTTGCCTTTCGGGTGAGTTTAATGAGTTTGAGGGATTTGAACTGATGATCTAATAGGTTTGAGGCTGATTTGGAAGTAAGGGAAATTAGGCCTTCGTGGCCAAAATTTGTTGTTGAGGTTTTAACTGTATAGGGTAATTGATTATAAGTACTCTAATAAATGTGAATGATTTTTCATTATATTTTTGAGGTAGAAAAGAGTGTTACATTAACCACTTCTTCGGGCAGTATGCAATGAGTGAAGCACATCTATAGTATTTTTCTTGGGACATATAACAATTAGTTGTCAATGTTCACTGCATAAACATTCAGAATAATTAATATGTATAAAATTGATTTATAAATGAAAATACAAATTAATATATACTTACTTGTGGTAAAATGAGGCCAAATAACAATCTTTGATGTTTCCTTTCAACTTATCTTTTAAGTAAAAAAGGATATTGTTTCTTGTCAAACCACGAATAAGACCAATGTGCGCCGGATATAAGATGCAATACTTGTTGTGAAGTTTCCTTTCAAAACATAGCTCATGGATGTACCTGCAAGAACAAATCTTTATGTTAAATTTAAAAGAACGTATGAATATAAATAGAGATCAACATAAAAACTACACTTACGAGGACCAAATTTTTAATACGGAATTGTCTAGGTATATATTTCCCAACAAAAAATCATGGACAGAAATCCTAGAATGTACGAATAACTGATTTGGATCATGACATAATTTAATACCCAAGTATGTGTTTGGAATACTATCAATGATCATCATTAGTCTCTCAATGTTATCTAATTTTGATGGTGTGGATTCAATATTTCCCTGGTTGGCAGAAAAAATTTCTTTCCCACTTGTACCAACCTTAACTTTCTAAACTTCATTCTCTTGAATTTCCAACTGATTTGAATTTATATAGCTTAATAGACCCAACAAATTCAATTTATGCATCATAAAAACAACATAAATACAATCCAAAATTAAAATATGTAAACAATAATAAAAACAACATACAACTTATACCTCAAGCACACCACGTGTACACTTCTTAGACACCTTCTCCTCAATCATCCTCTCTCACTCCTCCTGCTCCGTCTAGACATTCTCTCGCTTCGTCTACAACAACCTCCCCATCTCCTCATCCAACTTCCTATCATGCTCCTCCCTTCACCTCTTATTCTCCTCCTCAAACTTCTTCTTATCCTCCTCCAACTTCTTATCCTGCTCCGTCCTCCACCTTTTCCTCTTATACTCCAACTTCATATCTTGTTTCTCCCTTTCCTTCTCCAACTCAACAATAACAATATATTTAATCTCTCTTACAGGTTTTCTCTCTAGATGATTTAGATGGTCCAAAATATGTCTTGAAGCCAATGCCTCTTCCAAGACCACAGACACGCCTAGAATGCTCATTAGTTCCAATCGCTTCTACGAAGATGTCATGACGGTCTTGTGAAGTGAAGAGGTCGACTTCAATTTGTTCAACCAGATCATCCTACAACAAATATAAAATTTTATCTTTAACAAATTGATTTAACAAAAATAAATATTGTTGAAAAAAGTATCTACTTATAATGCTTTGAGCCACTTCGCGCGTATCATCTGATGTGAACTCATCGTCTTTTGTTTGACGCACCCTTTTCTATTTCTCGTGGCGTGATGGTGGAGATTGAATGTGATCAATACTTATAGAACCTCCAAGCTCTTCCTCCATTTATTATCTTTTTTCTTCAATCATTTTCTTTTCAAGTTTTTCATATCCTCCATGAGATAATCTATGTGGATAGATATTTCTAGCTCAATTTTCTTTTTCTTTTTCTTTTTGATTTATAAATGAATAAACATCGTATATAGGTTTTTCTTTATCTCACTATGCCAAAAAAGACCTTTAGCAGCGCTTTTTTTGGCCTTTAGCAGCGCTGCTAAAGGTAAAGGCAGCGCTTTTTTTATGGAAAAAGCGCTGCTAAAGGCTTCCTTCAGCAGCACTTTTAGCAGCGCTTTTTTAGCCCTTTAGCAGCGCTTTTATAAGCGCTGCATATTCCCCCAACCCTCCCCCCTTTAGCAGCGCTTTCACAAAGCGTTGTCTTAGACCCCACCTTTAGCAGCGCTTTTACAAAGCGCTGCCATAGCCCCCACTTTAGCAGCGCTTTTTAGAAGCGATGTCTTAGACCCCCCCCCCCCCCCTTCCAAACCTATAGCAGCGCTTTTGTAGCGCTATGTTTGTAACCTTTAGCAGCGTTTTTTTGTAAAAGCGCTATCTAATGTCCCAGATTTTCAATTTTTTTTTAAATATTCACGCTGTTTTGTATATTTACCAACAACCTGCTTATATTACACAAACTTGCTTATAACTCAGGCCTTTATTTCAACACTTTGGCCTTATATATACAATTCAAAACTTTGGCCTTATATATACAATTCAAAACTTTGGCCTTTAAGTATACATTGTAACTCATCACTTTGCCCATAATCATTTTAATACACGTAAACCTGCTTAAATATGTTACAACAAAATCTGATCCTCAAAATTACAACATCACAAATACAGTCAATTTACATATAATTACAATTCTTCCAATCCGATAACTTTATATAATTCTCAACTCAAGAATAAATTGACACCATTCCTCTTTAATTTCTTCCAATCTTGCTTTCGTGTAAGTAGCGCACTTGAATTCATCAAAATACTACATAATATAACAGAACATGCAAGATTTAATTTTAAAACTAATTACTCAGATGAAGTATCGGATAATTATCAAAATGAATCATATAACTTATATAACAAATTGATCCATACCATGATTGGAACCTCTATTTGACCAGAAAGAATAATTTCCTTCATAAAGCGCAATACAAAATATCCGCAGTCAATCCCATTGCGCTGACGAGGACACTGTAAATGGAAAAAACAAACGAATGTTTATCAGGATATATAGTTTAAATAGTTTTATCAAGTAGAACCACTATAACAGTCAAACATGGGAAAATATACCTCCACTCTGATCCAGCTGATGTTGTTAGCCTTACTTTTTGGCACTGTTGCATCTCTTTGTGCTCTGAATATTTGTATAACTCTAACATAATATAAACGCATATTTAGAACAATGTCACATAATAAATAAAGATATATAATTATTCAAAATAATATATCTCATCACTTACGTATCAACCATGTTCCTCAGATTTTCATATTTTGTTGCATCGCCATCCAATGAATCTATATAATACACTATTTTTTTCCTCAGATTAATCGCGACCAACAACCAATGTCCACTATAAAATAAGACAACAGTTTAGACGGAAATGTTATATAGAAAGGCAAAAATCGAACAAATTATAATAAATGAATTTAGAATAAAATGTAACCCATGGCAAGTATTATATGGCAACAAGAACAACTTCTCTGTAGTCGCGCCCATAAATCTCTGCACTGTGTACTCTTTGACTGCATCTGGTGTCTGGTCTATTGTCCGTGAGTTGACACAGCTATCAGATAAGAATGCGAATACTGAAGTCAAATCATTCGGGACCAACAACTTGTCATACAAGAGCCTAAAAAAACATAATCAACATTAGAATATTCAGTTAAACGAGCAAATTTTAAAATGTTCAATTATTTAATTAAAATGGATCGAAGTACCTGATGTATGAATGCATAACACCGACGCCCAATTCAGAATGGTTGAAAACCTGGTCAAAATCCTCCTTAGCAACGCACCGTTAGGCTCAACTAACTGATCTCTTTCATTCCAATGGACATCATACTTTACTCCTTTATCTCTCGCACGGATGATTTTTTTCATAATCGTTATGCCTCTTTTAATATCGTCTTCCACGTCTTTTGTTGTTTGTTTTCCATCATGTGATGTTTCCTCGTTGTTGGCCATAATATATATACCTGTAATTCAGAAAAACCAAAGTATCAAATGAATGACATGCAAATATGTAAATAAGAAATATATACATAAGAAATGTATAAATAAGAAAAGCATGGTATAAATAAGAAATAATATGTTATTTTATTGCATGATATAAATAAGAAATAATATGTTACAAGTATCTTTAACATCTCTTTGTTTTTTTTCGTTTTAACGGGGTTTACTTGTCTCTTAACAACACGGACAGATGGATTGATCGAAATTCCCTCGTTATGATCATTTCTAATATATGATTCGTCCGCTCTAATATTCTCATCTGGATCATCTATAATATAAGATTCATTCTCAACATCAACATCCCCCTTTTCTCCAATGTTATCATCGATTACTTTGTTGGAAAAAAGAACTATAGACCATTTCGTACTTGTCGAATCAGTGACATAGAACACTTGTTTAGCTTGCGTGGCTAGAATAAAAGGCTTATCTTTGTACCCCACCTTATTAAGATCCACTTTCAAAAAACCTGATTTATCCATTCGTATGTCACTATTATTTTCAACCCACTTGCATCCAAAGATAGGAATATGAAACTTCTCATAATTAAACACCCAAATGCACTCGATAACCCCATAATACGAGGAAATATGCATTGCTTCGGCAAGCACAGTGACACCACTATTTTGCATTGTACTTTTATCATCTTGTTCCTTGGTATAAAATGTGTATCCATTAATTGCGTATGCGCTATAAGAAAACACATGAAAACTTGGACCATATGCTAAACATCTCAACCTTTCTGTTATTGAAGCGGGATCAAAATAAAACTTTGAAAAAATATGCTCCTTGAACCATGTTATAAAACTTCGATTGTGCTCACGTACTATCCAATTTTCATTTCTATTCAGATTTAAACCTCAGAGAACGTCCTTGTGCATTTCAACATACGACTCAACCTTAATGTCATTGTGCAGAACATACAAATGCACTTGCTCCCGTTCATCCCTTGAAACTGTCACAACTTTATTTCCAATTAACTGTTTACCTACTATTTTTTCAACAACATGAGATTTTGGGAGGCCAATGGATTGAACATTGGACAAATATTCAGTACAAAACTCAATAGCTTCTTCAATAATGTATCGTTCAACAATACATTCGTCTGGTCGACTTCGGTATTTCACATACCCTTTCAATATTTTCATATAACGTTCAACAGGGTACATCCATCTCATATAGGCAGGTCCACACAGTTGTGTCTCTTTCACAAGATGAACAACTAGATGTACCATTATGTCAAAAAATGATGGAGGAAAATACATTTCAAGCTCGCACAAAGTAATAATTATTTCTCTTTGCAATGTTGGTAAGATCGCATGATCTATCACCTTACTACAAATTGACCTAAAGAAAAAACACAATTTAGTTATTGCGCCTCACTTTTCTGGAAAAATAGAACGTATACCTATTGGTAGAAAGTGTTCCATTATAACATGGCAATCATGTGTCTTTAAACTCTTTAACTTGAGGTCTCTCATAGAAACAAGTCTTCTAATATCTGAAGAGTATCCTTCTGGAACCTTAACTTCACTCAGAAACTTACACAATATCTTTTTCTCCTTTCTAGATAAAGTATAAGCAGCAGGTGGTAGATAAGTGTGATTTCCTTTCTTCAAGGGTCCTAATTCATTTCTTATTCCCATTGCTACCAAGTCCTTTCTTGCTTTAAGGTCATCCTTAGACTTTCCTTGTATATTGAGTAACGTACCAATAACACTTTCAAATACATTTTTTTCAATATGCATAACATCAAGAAAATGTCTTACATACAACAACTTCCAATACGACAACTCAAACAAAATTGACCTCTTCTTCCACCCACGCGTGACAAGCGTATGAGTAAAAGGCTTGCCAAACTTAGTACTCACATCTTTCACCTTTTCAAAAATTTGTTCGCCGGTCAATGTAGGTGGAGCTTTACGTTGTTCTGAATTTCCATTGAATGCTTTTCTCCACCCACGGTAGTGATGATTAGAATTTAAGAATCTACGATGACCAAGAAAGACATTCTTCTGACCAAATTCTAACTGCGTCCAATCTGTGTTTTCTTCACATATAGGACATGCACATTGACCTTTAATGCTATAACCCGATAGATTTCCGTATGTTGGGAAATCATTAATTGTGCCAAACAACATCGCCCTCAAATTAAAACTTTCTTTCCTATATCCATCATAAACCTCCACACCGTTTTCCCACAAACTCTTTAGGTCTTCGATTAAAGGTGTCAGGTATACGTCTATGTCATTCCCTGGTTGTTTAGGGCCAGAAATTAACATAGATAACATCATGTACTTACGCTTCATACATAGCCATGGAGGTAGGTTATAAATCATAATAATTACAGGCCAGGTGGAATGTGATATACTTTGCAGACCATGCGGATTCATTCCATCAGTCGATAATGCCAAGCGAAGGTTTCTAGCTTCTTCTCCAAAATCAGGATAATCATTATCAATTTTCATCCACTATAGTGAATCTGCCGGATGTCGATACTTCCCATCTACAATTCTATCATCTGCATGCCAAGTCAGGTGTTTTGCATCTGTTTCACTACGAAACATGCGTCTGAGTCTCGGAATTATAGGAAAATACCATAATACTTTTGTTGGTGACAATTTTTTCTTATACCGAGATACACCGCATTTAGGACACTCGTTTAATGATGCATATTCATTTCGAAACAAAATGCAATCATTTGGACAAGCATGTATCTTATCATAACTCATGCCAATAGAGCATAACATTTTTTTAGCTTCATAGGTTCGATTGAGAAGAACATTATCCTCCGGAAGCATCTCTTGAAGTAGGGCTAACAACTCTGTGAAACTTTTATCCGACCATCCATTACCCGCCTTTAAATTGTACAACTTTAATACTGCGGACAATCTGGTGAAAGTAGTGCAACCTTTATACAACGGTTTCTCTGCATCGCTTACCAACCTCTCAAACATCTTGGGACAATCTTGAAGATCTTCTTCAAGTGCTTCTGCAATCTCTTTGACTCGATCACAATCATATGTATCCCTGCCATTGTCCTTTGAAGCACATGTCGTATTATTCCGGGGTTCAACATTCTCGTTACTTATCTCACCATGTAATGTCCAACAAGTGTAACTTTGATCAATTCCATGTCTCATTAAATGAGATTCCAATTGAACGGCGTCAACTTGACGCCCATAACAGCATCCTAAGCAAGGACATGTGATCCTACTGGGGTATTTGGCGTGTTCAACAACAAACTTAACGAACTTCGATACCCCATTCTCGTACTCTTTTGACAATCGATTACCAGACATCCATTTTTTATCCATACTAATTGAGTAATCTACACTAAACTATATATGAAAGTTAAACAAAACAGAGAATACTTGTAAAGAAATCACTAACTTCTAAGAATGCTACACAGTAGGATGCTTGGAAACGATCACAACTTTGCTCTTCACATGTAACCCCTATAGCAGAAAAAATATAAATTTTATTAAAATCATATTAATAATTAACCAAAACAAAAATACTAGATAATCCACTAAAACAAATCATATTAAAAATACTAGATAATCCTTAAACCAAAATGACACCCTTACTAAACATTGAGAAATCCTAACTAAACATATAAAACCATAATAACATATCATATAAACATTGAGAAATCCATACTAACATATCAACATATAAAACCATCAACATATAAAACCATAATAACATATAAAACCATATCATATAAAACCATATTCATGTTGGCTACTCTCTTAAAAAATAGGAATTGCCAAACTATTAAAAAAACAATATGCTCTATCAAGTTACATTAATATTTTTAGCCATCATTATCTAATATTTTTGTTATATTCAAATTAGAAGAAAACTCATTTGTATGATTGGTGCTAGATGAATTATCCATCTAAGTTCAAAATAGCAACAAAATAAAAACAACAATAACATTAACAATAATATAAAACATTTTGAGTTTAGACTTTTAACAACAAAAAAAACAACAAAAACAACACTAAAAACCTTAGTGTATACGTAACATATCTACATAAACCCAACAACATTAGTGTTAACATCATATCAAATATCATACTTGAACTCAAATTTACTTACACGTCCTCAAACCCTCAATGCAAAACAACACTAAAAACCTTCACTAAACCTTCAATAACTCAATAAAAACAACAACAACAACAATAATATTAAACCTTCAATGCCTCCATAACGCAAAACCTTCAATTTCTTAATAACACAAAACGTTCAATATCTCAATAACACAAAACCTTCAATTTCTTAATAACAACAAAGAGACAATAACACAAAACCTTCAATATCTCAATAACACAAAACCATCTATATCATCAGAACAAAAAAACCATCTATATCTTCAAATACCACAGTAACAATGGTGAAAAGATAAATAAACAAGAAAACCAGAGTAAAACTTCACATACCGTAACAATGGTGGAAATGCAATGCAGAAGGACGGATGCACTCGAAAACGGACGGTGAACGGCGGCAAAATCCAATGGAAGAGGGCGACGGTTGGACGGAGGATGACGACAAATGGTTGTACGTATAGGGCAAGTTCGTCGCCAGAGGAGAAAGAAAGAAGAAAAGGAACACGCGACTGTTCTGTTTCTTTATAAATTCTGGAGGGTATTTTAAAATTATAATACTAATACCTATAGCAGCGCTTTTTAAAGGCCTTTAGCAGCGTTTTAAAAAACGCTTTCATAGGGTGCCTTAGCAATGCCATATAGCAGCGCTTTATAGAAAAAGCGCTTTCTAAGGGTCCCCCTTTAGCAATGTTTTTTTAAAAGCGCTTTCTTAGGGTCCCCCTTTAGCAGCACTTTTTAAAAGTGCTTTCTTAGGGTACACCTTTAGCAGCGCTTTTTAAAAAGCGCTTTCTTAGGGTCCCCCTTTAGCAGCGCTTTTTTAAAAGCGCTGTCTTTGGTAGGCAATTTTTTTTCTTTTTTTTTTTACTGGCCCTTTAGCAGCGCTTTTTTAAAAAGCACTATCTTTGTATGCGCTGCTAAAACTAAATTCTGGCGTAGTGTCTTTTTTATGTTTAATATAATCATGGACGAGATGTATCTTAAAGCTCCTCCAACGCTCACCACAATATATAAGCATCTTCTTTTTCGCATTATTATCATTTGAACTAACAACGAACACTTCTTATGTTTACATAATAGAGATGTTATTAGTATTAAATAAAAAAATAAATGATCATATATATACTTGAAAACAAATCATAAAATATCTGAACATCTTCCCATATGGCGTATTTCAATTCCTCTTCAAAATTGTGCCAACTATCTATCAAAATGTTCACTTTACTTCTACCTTGTAACGCAATGTAACCCATAAGATCATCAACGTGTTTATCACAAGCCTTGTCGGTTGCAGCATCAACTGTAACTGGGCAGCGAATATCAGTTTCGTGGGATTTTTTCACCTTGGTATACATCATGACACCTCTAGTTTTTCTTCTTCGATTTGTATTAATAAATATTGCAGCAGATGTTGTATGGGAAGTGCTTGTCGAATCGGCCTTGCCTGTCAAGAGACAAAATGATCAAGAGATAAACAGTGAAAAACAAAATGATATAAACTCATTTCGGTGATATATAACTCGACTCAGTGATATATAAATCGTTTCAGTGAAGAACAAACCTGTTGAAAAATGATATTTATTGACAAAATGACTATCTAAATAAATCTCAAAATGATCAAGAGAAACTATACTAACTAATGTTTCAATAAAAACAAATAGAAATCGTAGAAACAAAATGATCAAAAGACAAACTAATATAAAATCCTAGACAAAATTATTAGTGAAAAACAAAGTGATATATAACTCGTTTCAGTAAAGAACAACCCTTTTGCGAAAATGACGTTTGATGAATATGTTTTGGAAGAGTGTTGATTAATATCAGCTTGAAAATCGCCTAGGTTTTTTTTGCAAAATGAGAGTGACGAAATGACGTTTGAGCGTTGATAAGTAAATAAAAAGTTAGAAACTAGCTAGATTGTAGTGTGGAGTATTTCATGCAATATATGTGTCACGCCGGTTTTACCTAAAATCTGACGTAATAGTATTAATTAAAAATATAAAATATAAAAAAAACACAATAGCACCATATTCTGCGAATTCAATTAAAATTTATATAACGTCAGTTTTTTTTTGTATAACTGAGGGGTTTGAACATATCAAATAAAAAATTAAAATAAGATTTTGAAAATAGTATTTTAAAATTGATTAATGAAAAATATATTACCTCTCAGTTGGACCATGTAGCCAAGGTAATACTAATAAAAAATAATAATAATAACAATGAAAAAATGAAACTTGAAAAGACATCAGGTGAGAAATACTAACTAAACACCTGGAAAAAAAATATAATGCAATGACTGGGTGTCGAAGCGAGCTCCTTTATAATTATATTCCCTCGCTTTTCTTAAAAATCGCGATAAATGGTTGTTTATTTTTTTTTAAAAAAGAAATTTGGCGCTCCCAATACCTATACCCTCGTTTTTTTATTATTCGATGTGTTAGCTTCCTCATAAAAAATGTTATTTGCTGTAGTGATTGATTCATGCTCCAAATTCCTTATGTGGCCTGCAAATACTTATTTTCATTCTCTTTCATATTTCTTTCTCTAGTCGTTAGTGACTAGAGGCAATAGATAATTACACCTCAACTTCATATAAACCCAATAACAATTGTTGGCAAAGTCAACTACAATAAGCTTATGTCGACATGGAGCCATAGATGGAGACAATTCAAGTGGAAAAATGGTGATGTTCATGGATAATTTAACATATATAATATTGTACTTATAAGCGATTGGATGACTCATATGTAGATTGGTCATACACTTGTCTTATTCCTGAACACCCAAATTCATAACCTCTGAAACTGAGTCATAGAACACACGAGGCAAAAAAGATAATCATAAATATTTTTCTAATTATACAAGTATTCGAAAGTTTGTTGGAAACTGTATTACTAACAAAAATCTTATAATTATGAATTGGAAGTTTAATCCAACTCTTAAATCAATAGATAGGAGCTTTCATGAAATTCAGAGAAAAAAAAAAACAACAATGAAGGAAACTATAGAGAAGGTGAAAGAACTAGTTCAACTACTCAAAGATGAGGAAACCCAAACTGAAGAATCATCATCCTCATCTTATTCCTATCATACAACTCCTACATAATTTTTCGAAAGAACACACTTAATAGTTCAACCATCTTCGAAACATTCAACATCAAATGAAAGATCCTTTTGTTCAAACAACGACCAAAAGAAGATGAAGAAGTTGCTTCAACATATTAAGCAAAGAAGATGAGGAGAAAGAACAAACCTCAGGGAGAAATCTAAAAGAATCATCCTTCAACGAAGATGATGAAATGTGCTTAAAGGCATCTTAAGAATGAGACATTGTTCCAGGTATTAAACCTTCCTATACACAGTTATTTAAGATAAGTGGACATTTAGTGAAAGAAAATTTTATCTAGTAAAAAATCTTCTTCAAATAAAAATGGTATAGATTTTAAGAAAATAAATAAACACACAAATTTTCACATTAAATAAGATAGATTCGATAATGTGTTCATAACTGGGGCCCGATCTTCATTTTACAAGTCTAATTAGCTAGATTAGATTATATATAATTCAGATTCTAAAATGATATCAAAGCCTATCTAATATCTATTGGACCACAAGATATCAAAATTATTAAGGTCAGATTTTAGATGTTCAATCTTATACTCGAGGAATGTATATCTAGAGTCTCACATAAGATCTGATAAAACTTAAAAATGTGTTAATAAATAAGATTAATTTGTTTCTTACCCTTAAGTATGGTTTGATATTTGTTTCTTTCATTTGGCTACCATGCAGTTAAAGGAAAGTTCTCTAGAAATAAGAATCCTCCAAAGCTTCCCACTTGATAATGAATGGTTATGATAACCCTATAAGTCATATTTTCATGCACTTGCAATGTTCATCCCAAAAGAATGAAGGGTTGTTTCAACTTTTAATTCGGTACAAACTACCTATCCTAAATGGTCCAAGAAGAATTTTGAATCATATACTATTTCTTTGGGTTTTATATTTGATTCTCTATTTCTACAATAAAGCACATAAAGAGGTTTGGCACAAGCATATTAAAAGTATGTGCGTGCGTGGAGGGGAATGATTCGTGTAATAGTGATGTTCATCTTATAAAATTGGTAATGCCTTCTTGGTAAAGTTTTAATTCAGAATTTATGCTTCTCTTTGGTTTTTCATAAAAGAAAAAGGGAAAGATAAAAGTACTTTAAAAGGAGGGATTCCTTTTTAATTATTTTAAATATGAATTAGATTAGATACACTTTTATTTTATTTACTCTTTTAATTTTATTAAAATATCTTTTTCTAAAATTGTATATTACATTTTAATATTAAAAAACTATTAAATTTTATTTTCTTATAATTAACTATTCATTATGCAATTTTTTTTCATACTATTAATAAATGTTTTTTTTATAAAACACTATAGCATCATGGATCCCTATAAGGATATGCTTGATTATGAAAAAGACTGACATCAGAAACAGTTTAGTAATGATTAGCCAATACGAAAAATTGGAATTGACTTTCTAAGTATATAATTTGATTTTGAAATAGAGTTTGTGATATTTTGCATTGTATAGATATTTGAATGGGTTTTGTATTTGTTTGTGGCTGTAGTGATGGGATAACGAAGAATTTATATTACAATGTCCTTTCCATTGTAATTGGGGCACTTTTATAAAGGGTACTTTTAACATGAACCTCTCGTGTATGTGTGTTGTTGAGACTTTTGACCTTAAAAAAGGTTCATGAGATGAGGCATTAGCACCTTCCCTTTTGGGCGGTGAAATCCATCTCTTTCTTTATTCCTCTCATTATGTCTCGTTTTAACCTCAGCTTAGCTTATCTAAGTTGTATACTTTACGATAGTCTTGTTTATTCATGATAAATACTTACTATTAGAGCAATAACTTGTGATCTAGCATAAACACCAAAACATGTAAAAAAAATAATAGTAACTGGACATATGTTGTTAAAATAAGTATCACAGAAATTTGTACAAACATCAAAGGTATTCCGGCCACGATTGACCCAGGTAAAAAAACACGCAAGGACTATACTTTTGGCTAATTCTGAATGGAGGCCAGTTTCCCATGTTTCATTATCTGATCAATGCAAACTTTCTCTTGTGAGGTATGCACAGTGGAATAAAAATGTTTCACTTGATGTAACATATTTTCAAAAAAATCACTAGAGAAATTATCCTCTACCGACTTCGTGTACTCATTGCTCGAATAAATATTCTTAAGGCACATCTCTTGAAGTCCTCTTTGAACCTCCTTCAATGATACCTCGGATTTTTCTACCCTCTTACCAGAAGGGCATAATGCCTAGTTTGCTTCAACATGTACGGCATCGGTCGTTGACATGAAATCTTGATGGAGGACAAAATTTCACTCTTCCTCGTTGTTTCTTGCACAAGTGACTTCACCTTATAAACCAAGGTATTGGGGTAATCAAAAGCGTCCACGACAACTTTCATCTCCAAAATCAAGGAGGAAATCCATTAAAGCTCCTCTAGATACCAGACTCGTTCGATAGTGAGAGCTTTGACACGTCCTTGAAGCACATATATTTCCTTTTAAAGACGAAACCGCATAAAAACTTATTCTTTCCCTACAACACCAAAGGCCAAGACGATCAATGCACGACAAGTATAATACATTAGGTTTGACAACTCCTCTTCACAAACGACTTCAGCCTTATTTGTAAGGTAAGAATAATCATCTTTAGAAATAAATGCGTGAATCTCCCTAGAGCCCCCTGTGGGAACGAACCTCCTTAGGTTTGGACTAATTATCCAGGGACACCTAGCAAATGATCATTCTTTTAGGGAACTTCAAGTTCAGAGTTAAGAGTTGTACATTCTCCATCCTCGGGCTGCGACAAGCACGAGTCATTCTCCATTACAACTCGGTCAAATGAGTATTTAATTCCCAATTATACATGTGGATAGGTAATCAGAGTAACCGACCCGGAAGAAACCCTTCATGATGAAGCTCCTTCAATGCAAAGAGTATTGAGAACACCCATCAGAAGAGATATAGCCCGTGAATTTGTCTTCATTCGAAAAATTGTTTTGTCACACGTCATCTTTTCCACATCATTAAAAACAAAAATATTAGATAAGAAATTTGCCAAAGAAACATTAAGAAGAAGAAATGTACTTATACTACTCACAAATGATAATATTTCTAGCCTCTTTCGTACTAGTATCACTACTATGAAAACCTCTTTTATCTCGGTTGGAAAAAGAGGTTTTACCTCGGTTTTAGAAGAGGTAACGACATGCGTCATGAAAAATCGCCACTTCCCCTCAAACAAAGTTCCACCGAAAGGAAAATTATATAGATCAAGGGTTTCATCCCCAACAACACCATTTTTTGAATTTTAAAAAGTACATTACTTCTTCCCTCTCATAATAAGTATCTTATTTGTACTCTACGCAGTTCTTAAGAAAATGATTATATGTGTTGATTTTAATGATAAAATTAGTGTTATTTACTAAAATACTCTTATTTATTATAGGTAGTGAAATTGTTGAAAAGAGTGAAAGTTAGAGGTGTTCATTGGTTCGGGTAAATCTGAATCAAACCGGAATCCAAACCAAATCAATGTGTTTGGGTCGACATTTTTTTTAATTTGGGTAAAAATCGAACCAAACCAATTAGAACCAGTGTTAATTGGTTCAGACAACGGATTTCCAATTTTTTTCCCGTAAACCTGAACCAAATCAATAATAATATATTAATATGTCACATTTATGTATTCATTAATAGAATGAATTCAATAGTACCAAGAAAAAGGAAAAAGGAAAAAAGAAAGAAATGAAGAGTTTGGGTCTAAGAAAGAAAATGACGATATTCTCACATCATAACTATTATCAATATGAATGAACCAAACATCATTGATTTTTCATTTAACAAGAATCTCTATTTAAATAAAACAAAAATGAAAAAGATGAATCTCTATTTATATATATGAGTTTTAAAATTGTAATATATGCTAATGATATTAATTAAATATAATATATTATTGTAAACAAATGAATATTTTTAGTGTGTAAATAAATTATTTTTAATAAATATTTTTGCATATTTATTTTTAATGTATCCGATCAATTCAATTTGAACCAATCTGTTGTTTGTCGGATTGATTTGGTTTGGGCATTATTGAAAAAAATCTGGAAATCCAATCCAAACCAATCCATATATATTTTATTGGTTTAGGTATCAGAGTCTCTCGAAACCGGACCAAACCGACCCGCGAACACCCTTAGTGAAAGTTAATAAATAGAGGTATATAGTGATAAATAAATAAGTATTGTATTGGTATTCTAAAGAGTCATTTATTTTGAGACATAAAAAAAAATATAAATGAGACATTTTTTATGAGATGGGGGGAGTGGTTTTTATCTCAGTTGAAAATAATACCCGAGGTAAAATAGTCAATTTACAATTTTTTTTTTGTTTTAACCTATTTTCTTCGTATCAATATGCAAAGCATCAAATTTGTTGACAAATTTTGAATCTTCCTCCTCCTCATCCTACTCATTATCATCATCATCATCAACAACAATTACAACAACAACAACAACAACAACAACAAATAAAAAAATAGAAACGTTGAATGTTAAATCTCAACGACGACAACAACAACAACAACAATAATAATAAGATTAATAAAATATTTAAACATTAAATCTCAAAAACAACGACAACAAAAAAAAATCAAAAGAAGCGTTAAATATTAAATCTCAACAACAAAAACAGTAAACATTTTAACTGACAAATAGTAAAAACTAACATTGCTAGGTTACACCCATGCTTTCTTAACTGACATTAAAATTTTTTAACAAGAAATTATAAGTGAAGAGATTACATTAAGGAACAAATCTTGAAACTTTTTCATGCTCTTGCAATCAATCCAATAGAATCATGTTGTAATTCATTATGTTGCTTTCATTACTTTAAGTTTGTTTTCAGCACTTTGAATCCAAGATGGATTGTTAAGGCATTTACGTTCTAATTGGTTCGTGATGTTTTCACACAAATCAATGATGTTTCATGTTGATTGATGAGTTGTCAATATCTTGATCGTTGTTATTATATAAATGGATGTTAAAGATTCGTTTCTTGATTTTTCATCAAGTTGGATTAAAAAAAATCCCTCGATTAATGGGTCATAAGCAAAAAAAAAAGTGTTAAAATGCATTTCTGGAATTATAAGGCATGCCCCATGAATACTTTTACGCTCGATTTTTTATATCAACTGAAGTAATAGGTAGTATTTTTTTAAAAATAAAATAAAGTATGGTGCGAAGGATTCGAAGACGAGTCCCCTGAATACTTTTCCACTCGGTTGCCAGCTCAACCAAGGGAATAGGCAGTATTTTCTTAAAAAATAAAATAAAATGTAGATTGTCTTTGATTTACAGCTCATTTGTTTGTTGGAAGATTTGAAAGATTTTCCACATAATGTATTATTTATAGTAGTGTATCCACCAGCTATTCAGTCTCAATAAACCGCTTCAGGCGTTTCTTTGATGTTACATCAAAATGGATGATATCGTTTTCATAACCAAGCTCATCAAAGAAAGAAACTATTCGCCTCTTCAGATGCATCTCTTTGTTAGACAAGTCGTCCCTCCTATAGACGTAAGATTCAGACTCTAATAGGAAAGGATTCTAGCGCTAGAACTTAAAAAGCATGGATGTACACGTACATGGCGGTCTGACATCTATTTTTCATATCTTTGTGTGTGCTTCTTAATTAAATAGAGTAACCGGGAATTATTAGTACTTAAAATACCTCACGTGGCCTGAGTAGGACTCAAAATACCTAACACACCGCCTTAGAGAAATCAAGCCTTGACCTTGCGCATGATGAATTCAACTGTGTTGAACCTTGATGATATGAAAGAAGAACCCCAAGTTCGGACATTTTTCTTGTACTCATATACATGTTTTGGGATGCCTACCTCAAAGTCATCAAAAGGAAGGCGAAAGCCGATTAAAGAGAATAGGCACTCATGAAAGGGCGTGACCCATCCGTCATATTTATTGGATATACTCTTATCTTTATCTGGAGGGAGCACTCTTTAATATGATGAAGACCCTACTTCAGTAAAAAGATGGTCTGGAGCATCCACATTAGCAAATACATATATCGTATCCAACATCTCTTTATCTTACCCAATATTTTGAGATATATCTTTTTCCTTTCGAATCATGGTTGGTGCTACCTCCATAGTAATGGACTCTGTTAGAAGGAAGAACAAGGTCCAACCAGGAACTTAAAGCAAGTCCAAACTTAAATCCAACACTTCTTGTTAAAGAAAAAAAAGAATGTTTAAACCCTTAGAGAAAATAAGCGACAATGGAGAATAGGGAAAGCTTGAGTATTACCTTAAAAGTAAGTG
This sequence comes from Lathyrus sativus, assembly GCA_963859935.3. Classification (NCBI taxonomy): domain Eukaryota; kingdom Viridiplantae; phylum Streptophyta; class Magnoliopsida; order Fabales; family Fabaceae; genus Lathyrus; species Lathyrus sativus. The sequence goes on along the minus strand of OZ012740.1, from coordinate 570,086,081 downwards.
AAGGTAGAGATTTGTTGCTAAATAAGTGATGCAAATAAACTTGAAATAAAGACTTGTGTAGAAAATTTAACAGCGGATGAGAAAGGTACAAGCAAAGAAGAAGAAGATATATAGATTTACTCTCTGCATTCACCTCCCTAGGCCAAATCCGACGAAAATTCCAAGATGGATTTACCTTCCGCACTCACCTCCCCTAGGAAAAATCCCTCATGCACGCTTTTAAAACCGCTTGCTACGTTACCTACATGTCCATTAAGATCCCCTTATAGGAAAGACTTATCTTCTTGAGGTATATCCGTAAGTAAACCTTTTAAATCTTCCCAAAATTTACCTTAAGGTGTTCTGCTAACCCAATCTGACATGCGTAAGCACTAATAACATTAAAATGTATTGTTTCACTACAAATTTCAAGGCTATGATTTGATCTCCTACTCTTTTCACATCCATAATATCCTTCTTCCACTTCTTGTCCACAATAATTTTCACATCATTTTTCGATCTAAGTTTTTTCGGTGTACTAAAGCTTAAAACCCAAGTTTTCTAATACTTTCGCTTTTCACCTGTCGACTTAGTTTCTTGTAGGTACATAAAATTTATCTTTCTCCTAACCATAACCATAACATCCACTATTTCCATAGATTTTTCCATAAGTGTGTATATATTACATGATCCAAAACGAATCCTCGTCACATGATCTAACTTCTTTACCCATATCCATTTACGAAAATATTGAAACTCTTTCTTATTTTTCACTACATCCGGACGACGATGCAATAACCCTTTTTCTTTTAACATTTTACTCGAGCCATACAACGTAATACTTACAGACAACGACCTAACATTCACATTATTTTATAATTGATCTATGTCATAGAATTTCAACAAAGTTTTACGTTAATTATCGACTATTTAACTCAACTGTCTTTTTTTATCCAAACGTAAGACTGACTATGTATAACAAAATTAATCTCAACATATTTATTCTAAATAAAAACTATGATGTTATTAATTTATTCAAGTCTAAAGATCCAAAACGGTAAACATATTATCTATAACCCCTTAAGATCTTACTTGAACACATATTGATGTTGGAGATACTTTCAAGTCAACAACTTAAATTTCTTACTCTAGAATAGTGTCTTCACATCACTAAGAGCAACTTTAACGCAGGGTTGTTAAACCAAAATTCTTTATAGCTTACGTTAGTAATAAGAAATTTGCATTATAGGAGAGTTGACATGACATCCAAATGAACTAAAATTTAGTTCCCATTATCTATATAGTTAACGTTAACTATGTGAAACCTATTATAATATTATTTAATATTAATAAAATATTCCAAATATTTCAAAGGGTATGATATTTGAAAATAGTAACGGTCATATTATCATTTTTTACCTTCTATAAATTCTATAGAAATTTTAATTTTTTTTACACACAGTTTTACTTCTAAATTTTTTTCTTTCAATTTCCAATCTTATTTATTTATCAAATGAATCACAACCAATCGAATCCTTATTATAATTATATTCCTATGGAAATGTAATTTTTTTTATGTATTATTGTTGTGAATTTTGTATCATTTTTAATTTTATAATAAAATATATTTAATATTATTTTTAAGTTTTTAAGATAAATTTTATTAAAAAATTATATGTATTTTAATTAAAATAATTAAATTAATGGCAACTTGAATAAAAAATATAAAATGTGGGGTCAAGTTTTGGTTTCTTATAAACAACCACCATTAAAGTAAAAACTACTCAAATCAACTATAAATTTTTTAAATCCTACAAATCACTTTGGGTCCACAAAAAGTATCTTAGTTTACCCATTTAGTTTACTCCCACTAAAGATGCTCTAATTTAAACTCATTAATCATCCTATCACAATTAGTTATTAATATGTTAATTTTTTATGGACGAAGGGGTGGATTTTGAGTTTTATATAAAGTATTGACTTTTCTTTTTATATAATTTTTTATAATAAGAGTTGGTTTTTCCTGTTATATATATATATATATATATATATATATATATATATATATATATATATATATATATATATATATATATATATATATATATATATATATATATATATATATATATATATATATATATATATATATATATATATATATATATATATATATATATATATATATATATATATATATAGTTATAAAAATAATTTATACCAAATTGCTGACTACATGCATAATGGTAAGTTATGTATCAAATATATTTAATTTTGATATCTTCATTTTCGAATTGCTGTACTTTTAAATTCTAGTATTAATGTCGGTTCTGATAGACACATTAGAATCTTATAAATGATGTTTATATTTATTAGAGAGATGAACAACTATAAATAATTTTCGTGCCCTTTTCATGTATTTCAACAACCAAAAAGAAAATCTCAAAAAACAAATAATTAAAAATAAGAAACTTTCCTCTTTCTTGCATAGTAAAGAAATGAAATAATATAACTTTTACTTTTAATTTTTTATTATTTACGTGTGTTGTCAAATATTACTTTTTATTTGGATGTAATAAAAATATATTTTACTTCAAATCGTACCAAAATAAGTATTTGTCTGTTAATTTATTGACAATTGGCATGCCTTGTCATTTTCGATTTAATATTCCACAATGGTAAAGTGACATGAAATACACATTATATATAGAAGATAAAAGGTACTATACTATATATTATAAAAATGTTTCAGGTCCCGGTAATGTATTGCATTATATAAAATAAAATAAAGTAATGAAGATTTTAACTTCATTAATACAAAATAGAATCACTTTAATTATTATACATTACCAATGTAAAATGTTTTATAATGTTAATTTATTATTATTATTATTTATTTGTATTATTTTATAGATGATTAAAATTAAAATTAAAATTTTCATAATATTTAATTTTTATGATTAATTAATTGTATAAAATTATTTTATTCTTCCATACATTTCAACTAAATTTGAATAAAATAATATCAATCACGATTGTTTGCAGCAAAACTAGACGTCAAAAATTTAACTGTGCATTTGTGTCTGGTCCATTTTTTTTAAAATTTCATGAGTATCCTTTTAAAATGATAATCTAAAGAGTACAACGCGCTATTTTTTTTAAGATCTAAAATATATTTAAAAATTATAAATACTAAAGTGTTATATGTGTTAATAGTTTTTTTTAAATATTTTAAATTTTATTTTTAGTCTCGTAAAATATTTTATTTAAAGAATGATTCTACTAAAAATTTGCATCCACTCTTTTAATCTCTTATGCAATTTAGCAAAATTTTTACAACTTAATAACATAATTAATGATGGTTCTAGCGGCGATTTTTTATTTAGCGACAATTTTAAAATTAGGAATCAAAAGCGTGAATAAAATTTTTATAAAGATCATTTTTTGAGAGAAATATTTTGAGGGACTAAAAACGAAATTTGAGATATTTAAGACCACGAACATATTTAACTCAACTATAAATAATAATTTAGAATATAAGTTTGAGATTTATTACTGAATGTTTATTAGATTTATTTTTCTTTTTTTTATTTTATTCAAATTATTTTCGGTATTGTAATTATAATTTTAAAATAATGTTAATTTGTGTCCTAAGGACATAAATTAAGAATGAAAAGAAGAAATAATGTAATGAAAATTATGAATTAATTTTAATAAAAGTATAAATTTAATTTTTTATTACTTTTTTCAATATAAAATTTCTATAAGTAGATTCTTTAACTTGAGACACAAGTTAACATTACCATAATTTTCAATATATTGAAACATTATTATTTTTACCATGAGCTTTAAACTTTTAGATTTGCTTACGGATTATTGTTATTTTTTCTATAACCTTTCTCGGATCATTACTATTTGGGGTTCTTGTTTTGTTTCTAGACTTCGCCTAACCTATCACTATTTATTCTCATTTGACCCACTTAAAAATCATTTTTTTCATTAATAACCATACCATCTTCCATAGTAGTTCCCTCTGTTTTCGATGATCCAACGATTAGTTTGCTCATCTGACCCTCCTCTTTCCATTTATATGGTCAAACTCGAGTTTTGACGTATTTGGTTTTGAGGTATTTTTGTTACGATTCATTTTATTTGGTTATTTGTTTGTTGCTTATTGTCTTATCAATGGAAAAAGTTATAAATTATGGTACATCTTCGGTAATTAATAGTAAGTATTTGTACTCTCAACCTTTTACTTTTTGAGATAATATTCTTATAAATGTTTGTATTATTGGTTATGGTGATACTAATCATATGAAATTTGATTCTATGTTACTATCCTCGTTCACTTCACCTTCGAGTATTCCTTATGTCATTGGTTGAGGGCTCTCATGCTCGTGTTGTTGGTACTGTAAAAATCGACTTACAACCTTCATTTAAGTTACAATTTGTACTTAAACTTCCAAATTGAAAAGCTTAACCATGATCATAATTGTGATGTAACATTTTTTTACTTCTCATTATGTTTTTCAAGACCTTGTCATTGGGAAGACGATTGGAATTGATAAAGAAAAGCAATGGTTATGCTACTTCTTTGAGGAGACAGATGGTCCAAATTTATTATTCACTTGTCTCCGGTGTGAGTATTCCTCTTCTCACTCACATATTTGGTTTTAGTACAAAAATCTTGGACATCTCCCATTTTATATAATTAAGCATGTGTTTCTATATTTGTTCTTACAATATTCTGTTGAGTCTTTTCAGTGCAATGCTTTTCAATTAGCAAAATACAATTGTGTCTCTTTTTCTTCAAATTTGAATAAAAGGGTTGAATTATTTAATGTTATGCATTATAATGTTCGGGGGGTGTGCCCCTACCTATAATATTTTTTATTCAAAATAGTTTGTCTCATTGATTGATGATTGTACTTGAGTAACTTAGATCTTCATGATGAATAATAAATTAGAAATACCATAAATATTTATCGTATTTTATAATATGGCAAAATCATAATTAGAAAATGGTATAAAAATCATTCAACTTGGAAATTGGTAAAGACTGTGACAATCATGTGTTTTCCAACTTCACTAATAAACATGGGATTATCCATGAATTCAGACATGGTGTTGCAGAAAGAAAAAATAACCATTTCTTCGAAGTTGTTTGATTTCTCTTATTTCAAATGTTTGTTCCCAAATATTTTTGGGGAGAGGTGGCTCTTAGTGTTGTCTATTTGATTAATCAAGTATCATCTCGAGTCTTATGCAATGTTAGTCTTATTCTATTTATGCTCTCACATTTTTACATGTTCCCATATTACAAAATCTTGAGTATCGTATGTTTCGATGTGTTGTGTTTGTTCATGTTCATAAATAATATTGCAACAACTTGGATGTATGTGTTGATAGATGTATTTTTTTGGGGCTATGCACCTAACAAACGATTGTACAAATGTTCACCTTCCTAGTCATAAATTTTTTGTCTAAAAAAATGTCATTTTTCATGAAAATGTATCATACTTAACTAGTACTCAATCTCAGAAGAATAACATAAATGGCCTAGAGTCTAAGTCTAAGCTCTTCACCCTTGGTCATTTCCTCCCTATAGGACATATCCATGTTCCCACTCCTGAACTCAAGTCAATAAGTGTTCCAAGTCCTCTAAAAGTTAAATCTAAAGTTGAGTCTATAATTGTTCATGGTCCTCCAAGTCTCATGTTTTGTAGAAATCAGTGCCTTCAACACCAAATATGGTATATTTATAATCAATCTCATAGGAAATACATAAATTTCCTGGAGTTTAAGTCTAAGTACCACACCCTTGGTCATATCCTCCCTGTAGGACATATCCATGTTCCCACTCCTGAACTCAAGTTTATAAGTGTTCTTAGTCCTCTAAAAGTTAAACCTAAAGTTGAGTCAATAATTGTTCATGGTTCTTCAAAGTCTCATATTTTGCAGGAATCAGTGCCTTCAGCACTAAATATGGTATATCAGAGAAGAAGTAAACTTGACCTGCTCCATGAATAAATTTAATCGTCTGAATTAGAGGTAAGTACTGAAAATGATTCTTCTTTTGGTGACTCTCAAATTTCTAATATTTGTGGTACTAACCAAAATAATTTAACAATTGCTTTGAAAAGGGATAAAAGATCATGTCCCTGTCTATATATAAACATCATATTTATATATTTGTCTCTTCTAAGCAACTTTATCCACAATATCAAAGTTTTATTGTAGTTGTTGACTATATGACAATTCCATCATTTGTTTAAAAGGCATTGAAAAATAAAAATTGGGTTGAAGTTATAGATTAGGAAATGAAAGTGCTTGAAAAAATTGAACTTAGAAGATTGTTGAGAGATAAAGAGGTAAGAATCCAATTGGTTGTAGGTGGGTCTATGTTGTGAAACATAAGTCAAATGACACACTTGATTGTTACATGGCCAGACTAATGACAACCAAAAATGCTCATACATATGGAATTGATTATGAAGATACATTTTCTCATATGGCAAAGATGAATATTATTCGAATATTATCATCTTTTACAATTCACTCTGGTTGAGAACTATGTCGATTTGTTTTAAAAAATTATTTCTTACATGGAAACTTAAAAGAGGAGGTGTATACGGAGATTCCACGTGGCTTTGGTCTTACGTGTGGAACTAAAAACATGTCTCGATTAAAAGAAGGCCTTATATAGATTAAATTAATCTCCTCGGGCCTGGTTTGGAAGATTCACAAAGCTCATTGTGTTTTAAGCTATAAATAAAGTCAAGGAGACCATACTTTTTTCTTCAAACATATATAAGGAAGGAAAATAATTATACTTCTTATTTATGTTGATGATGCTATTGTTATAGGTGATCATTTGATTGAGAGGCAACTACTTTAAGAAAATTTATCACCATAGCTTACGATGAAAGATCTTGGACAACTCAAATATTTTTTGACAATTGAGGTGGTCCACTCAAAATAATACATATTTATCACTTAAATGCAAAACGGTAAGTGTTCCCATTGATAAATATTATAGGATAAGACTTAAGGAGGAAAGTGTCAAAGTTAACAAGGGTTAGTATTCGATAAGTCTAATGTGATCATAGCCAAAAAACCAACTTCATATTGCTCGCTCAATACCTTGTTTGTAATGTGTAAAATGGTCTCAATACCATCTGATACCCCAACCCCAAATTGAAATTTATTGAGATATTTTACCACATCTTTATTGACTTATTTCTTAGAAATTTTGGATACCAAATGCCTCATAATAGAACCTGCATCAATAGGGAATCTCCCACCACCAGAACTTAATAATGATGTCAAGGGTGAAGAAGTTACAAACTCTGCCAAACTCATCAGACATCTTCCTCGTAGCCAAAAATTAACTAATGTAGTGATTGTACATAAAAAATATCTCGCCACAACAAAAACTTCTCCACACAATGTGAATGTTATGTGCTAGGCTCACAAACCATCTCTACCACATGATGTTCCTTTGGGGAATGATTAATATACCTGCAAATGATGTTAGCATCATCCACGTAAGGAGCTTTAAAGAATATGATGGTCAACATGGAGGGAGAAGTAACAATCAAACCTAAACACCTGTAGATATCGGCTCAATGACCACCATAAGAGCCACTTTTAATACTTAAGAGAAAGGAAAATGTCAATTATGTGATATAATTTTTACAATAAAGATATGAATTGTGGGAGTTTTCTTTAACAGTCTTGCATCCAAAACCAATCCCTCATTTGCGCTGAAGCTTTTTTAAGCAAAAGGAGGTGCAGATGGATTACCACCCACAATGCCTAAGATAAATATATAAAAAAGCAAGAACAAAAAGATAATGGAAACAAAGACGAAACCATTTTTTTAAGTAAGAAAATAGAAACCAAATTGGGACCAAATATCAAACCCAAGAAACAAAAATTAGCGAGAAAATAAAAAACAAAACAAACTAAGACAAAAAAAATTCAAAAAGAGATTGGAATTCCAATGGTACAAGAAATTTCAAAAAAAAGTTTTGTGTCTCCAATACTCTTATGGCAAGTCACAAAATTTAATTCATACTTACACATTTGTTTGTTTATGTGTGTTTGGATTAAAGTCATAAGTCTACTATAAAAACCTAAGCACTCTCAATTTAACGTTCACTTTACCTATGTAACAAAACACTAGTTATTACTAACATTTATGGATGTATAATTATTTTATTATGCCACTCTTGTATCTATTTTTCATTGTGCTGAACTTAAACAATGCTTCTGATTCTATTATTTTTTAGTCCAAAAAATAATAATATCTAAAGGTTCCACACACATGGGAACATGCTTTTTATTTATTCCGCCATGTCGTTTATTTTGCCCTAGCAGACTTGATATATAATATATTTGATTCAGAAAAATAAAAGGCCAACGTGTTGGTTGTAAAGTTGAGAATTCAAGTTCAAGTTTTCGTTTTAAAATTATCATTTAATTAATGTTTCTGTAAAATATTTTCCCTTTGAAAAATTAAAGGAAGAGAAAGTATAGCTGATACACTTAACTTATAACACTATCAAAAATAATAATTCAATTGACCAATCTGAATTTTTAATTATATAACTGGGGCTTAGATCTAAATCAACCAATTCATCATTGTATATTAGTGTATTAGCATGCTTCATGACAAGTTTTACAAAATAAGTAGGGTTAAAATACAACAAACCCCATTTAACAATAATAAAACATCTCACAAATAAAATATTGTAGAACTAAAAACCTAACCAATATTGATGATAATGGTTTTGATTTAAAACTCATACACAAATTTTCAACTAGTTGACATGCCTTCACTGGGTTATATTATAGGAACTTGGTGTGCTTTATGATCTCATCAGGGTTTCTTAAACAAACAATGTCATAAAAAAATCATAAATACAGAAAAATCATTTTCAAACATCCCATTAAGTTTTGAGGATAAGTGATATGCACTAACATCTACTCAAAATTCTTTAATTTGTCAAATCATATTTAAATTATTTTAAATAAAAGGCAATTGTGTAATTCACTATTGTGTGCACAAATTGTATCATTCATACACTTTATTAGTTTTCAACTTATTAACACCATGGAAGATTTATCCTAAATATTTTGTGTATTAATTCAAATTTAGTTAGTTAGTTATTACATGTATATATTTAATAACTATTTATATAATTATGTAATAATTTGTCAATGACAATTATTTTAAAATTAATTGATTATTCTCTCTTTTCTTTTCTTCTACTCCAACACTCTCTCTATCTTTCTTTCAATTAACTTCTGTATTTGTAAGGTGTAATAACACCAACATATGTTATCATGAGATCGGTTCTGATCTAGATTCAATAGTGATTGTAGTTATGGTTGGAATAGGCGGCAACAACTTCCATAAAAATCTTCCAGTTCTTAATGACAAGAATTAGGAAAATTAGTGCATTCAGATGAGAGTCATTTTCAATGTTCAAGATGTGTTTGAGTATGTAACAAAGGGACTTCAACCGCTAGCAGAAAATGTGACTGGTGCTCAGAAAGCAGCATACAAGGACTTCAAGAAGAAAGACCAGAGATCATATTTTACATTCACCAATGCGTTGAAGCGAAGGTGTTTGATAAAATATCTTATGCTGCAACTTCGAAAGAAGCATGTGATATGCTGAAAAAATACTATGGTAGAGATGTCAAGGTCAAGAAGGTGCGCCTCCAATCTTTGAGAAAGCAGTATGAAATGCTGCATATGAAAGAAGGTGAATCAATATCAGATTTCTTCATAAGGGTTCAAGAATTAATCAATTAGATGAAGGATTCTGGAGAGATGTTGACAAAGCAAATGAATGTTGAAAAGGTACTTTGAAGTCTCACTCCTCAATATGATATGGTAGTAGTAACAATTGAGGAAACCAAATATATGAAAATAGTGAAGAAGGAAGATCTGCAAGGATCCCTTGAAGCCAGAGAACTGAGACTGAATCAAAGAGAGACAGATAAAGATTCTGAATAGGGCCTGATTTCTCATTCAAGAAAGGCAGGTTCTTATGACATGAAGAGAAGGTGGAAGCAGGGAAAAGGAAAACACTAAAGAGAAGTCACTCCAGATAGCAAAGAGAAAAAGAAGTTTAAAGAAAGATCTGAATCCTTTAAAGAAGAAAGAGGAAGATCTAGCAAATTTCAAAATAAAAAAGTTTCAAGATAAGAGAAAGATTCAATGCTTCAATTATGAGAAGTATGGTCACTTTGCTTCAAATTGCTGGTTTGGAAAGGGAAAGAAAAAGATTGGTGTAGAAGAAGTTAACACGGTGCAAGATGATTCAAATTTAGACCTAACATGTTGATGGCAATTATCTCTGAAGGGACTCTAACCTCTGATGTTTGGTATTTAGACTCTGGTTGCTCTAACCACATGACTGGACAAAAGAGGTGGTTGGTCGACTTTAACTCAAATAAGAAAACAAGTGTGAAACTAGAAGATAACATAAGCCTAATGGCAAAAGGCATGACAAGATTGTCATACAAAGAAAGGAAGGCAAAACAACATTGATAGAAGGTGTGTTATTTGTCCCTGGTATGCAATGTAATATATTGAGCATTAGTCAGCTGGTGGAGAAATGATTCACAGTAATCATAAAATGAGGTTCACCGAAGCTATATGACAAGAAGAAAATAATGATTTTGAAATCAACTCTGACCAGAAACAGAATTTGGAAGGCTAGTTTGAAGGCCTTAGAATTACATTATTTTTATTCATCAATTCCTGATGCAGAAAGTTGGCTTTGGCACAAAAGGTATGGGCATATGAATTTTAGAAATCTAGGCAAGCTGAATACTATGAATTTAGTAGAAGGATTGCCTAAGATAGTGACATCTAGTAAAGCATGTGATATGTGCATGCTTAGGACGCAAAATAGATTACCTTTTGTGAAGCAACTATTAATGAAAGTCAAACATGTACTGAATGTAGTTTCATCTGACATTTTTGATCATTTCGAAATCTTTTTTGTGGAGGAGGTAAGTACTTCATCTCATTTGTAGATGAATTCAGTAGAATGTTGTTTGCGTATCTTGTAAATGCCAAAGGAGAAATTTTAAACATGTTCAAAAGGTTTAAGGCTAGGGTGGAAAAATAGGATGGAAGACTGATTAAGATACTCAGGATAAATGGAGGAGGGGAATACAATTCCCACGAATTCAAGCAATTCTGTCATGAAAATGACATCTTGAATGAAGTAACTCCCGATACACACCTCAACATAATGGTATGGCTGAAAGAATGAGTATAAGCTTGGTTAAAAGGGCTAGGAGCATGGTGAAACAAAAGTCATTGCCTCATAAATTCTGGGGTGAAGTAGTGTCTACTGCTACTTATGTTCTAAATAGATGTCCTACCAAAAGTTTAAAGAATCATGTGCCAAAAGAATGTTTTTCAGAAACCAAGCCCTACATCACTCATCTCAAGGTATTTGGATCATTATGTTATAAAAATGTGCCAAATGAAAGAAGAACCAAACTTGAAGATAAAAACGAACTTATGATCTTAGTTGGTTACCATCCAACTGGAGCATATGGGTTATATAATCCAATTATTGAGAACTTGGTGGTGAGTAGAGATGTAATCATCAGATAAGCAAAATCCTAGGATTGGAACCAAGGTGAAGAAACAACAACAGTGGTTCCAATGCAATTTAATTCTAATGAAGGGAATCTAGTATTACCTGAGACTCTAGTTAATGCTATGAATCTACTCAAAGGGCAAGACCAACCAGAAACAGACAAATACCTGCAAGGATGAATGATTATGAAATTGTGCTTGACAATACAGTGGATGAGCAAGAAGAAATATTACACTTGGCAATGTTAGCAGGTGCAAAACCACTGAATTATCAGGATGCAATGCAAGACAAAGTATGGAAATATGCGATGAAGGAGGAACTCAGTTCAATTGAAAAATGTGGCACATGGAAACTGACTCAACTACCAGAAATAAAGAAGCCAGTTGATGTGAAGTGGATTTTTAAAGTAAATTTGAGTCCAAAAGAAACAATAGTGAATCACAAAACAAGACTTGTGGCAAGGGGTTTCCTTCAAATACAAGGTTTGGATTACTCTGACATATTTGCATCAGTGGCAAAACATGAGACTATACAACTTATAGTGGCACTAGCTTGCAATAGAAGGTGGACTGATCAGTGAATCTTTATACACATTCTTCCATGGTTATACTTAGGCCTTACTACAATTTATTTGAGTATTTTTACTATTTTAATGTGTTTTCATATTTAAGTTTGTTTGTAGCTTTTTTTCTTTTCGTAACTTATTTTCAACATTAATAGTTATTTGATACTTGTTCAATATGCAGACCGTAACTGAAGCTACAAGAATCAAATTGACACGTTCTAATAGGCATTATAAAGCCAAGACAAATAGCTACAAGTTTTGTGTTGAAGCCAGGAGCTTATTCGGAGTGTAGCAGGCTCAAATAATTCGTTGAAGTTTCAGACTTTAAAATATAACTAGTTATGTGCCAGTTTTTAGGTTTTCTAATCAGTTTGGAAGTAGAATTTTGAATCCTTGTTTTCTATAAAGTGATCAGCCTCGGTACTATAGTTTACACACATTATTCACAATTTTTCTTTGCTTTGCACGATTGTAATGGAAAACTAATTTCCAAGGGTAAAATACTATTGTACGGTTTCATCACTTTAAGGTTATTCTAATATCAATTTAATTTTGATTCCTTTCAATTATTTTATATGAAGTTATTTGCTTAATTTTATTGCTTTCCTTTGCTTAATTCGATTGTTCTTCATAGGATAAAATTGATTAAATTCAATTGTATGCATGTTCCTAATTTTAATCGTGTGTTAACTTAACTTCTTTGTTAGCCTTCGCATAATCTTTAAACTGTCCTGCTTTATGCGGTAAACAGGAACATAAATCATATGATATTGATTAATCTTGTCTAATTGATATCATAATTAAATAGTTTCGAATCCTCTTACGGATTGGTGTTATAGTAACCGATGATAAGTCGGAACTCGAATCAGTAGGATTAGCCATTTAAGCTTATTTGATAATCACTAATTTTCTCTTGTTTTCTAAATCGAAACCAAAACACCCCATAAACCTTTACTTTAGTTGGTTAATTCAATACAAGAATCCTTATGATACGACTCGAGTCAATGTTGCTAAACTATCGTTTTTAAAATTACTCATTTTAATCCGTGCGTTACAACGGATCAAATTGGCGTCGTTGCTAGGGATTCTTATTGATTTTATCCAATTTTAGAGTTTTTTATTTTTTGTTTTTTGTTTTTTCCTGTTAGTTTTCAGGGTTGCAGTACAGTGGTAAGCATTCTAGTCTATCAAGTAAGTTTGGAAGCTACTGTTTCGATTTGCTTCAAATGTTTTCCAGAAAATCAGAAAATTGCAAATTCTTTATTTTTCTATTTTATTTGATTTATTCTCTATTTTCAAATTTTTAAAAAAATCCTAAATTTTTTGTAGAGACTTATTTTGGTTTGATTTGATTTTTAGTCATGATTTCATAATTTTTAGATTTTATTTTATTCGCTTTTTTATTTTATCATTATTTTTCTTAATAGGGACATTGTCAGTATTTTTTTAATTGCATTGCTGAATTAGTTTTATGTTTTCTCATTCTTTGTTGATTTTTTTTACTATTAAGTTTAACATGGTCAATCAAAGAACTCTTAGAGAACTTGCTTCCCCTGATGTGAATTATAATGTTTTATGTATTGAATATCCTACTGTTATTGTACCATTCGAATTAAAATATAGTTTAATACACTTGTTGTCAATGTTTAATGGTCTTGTAGGTGAGGATTCACATAAGCATATGAAGAAATTCAAGATTGTGTGTTCTGCACCTTCCAAACCTTCACTAAAGGACCTTGTCAAGCAAATGACTATAAATAATATCCAGTTTCAGCAATGAACAAATTCTAGTATTCAGGCTTCACAGACACAGATTGGACAACTTGCCACTTCAATGAATGTCATGTTGCAAGCTCAAGAATCAAACCAACTACCTGCCTAAACAGTAGTAAATCCAAAAGAGTTGTTTTCTGAAATTGTTGATGAAGCTTATTCTGATTTGTTTGCAGCTGATTTTCCACCATTATCAGACATTGATGATACTTACTCTTGCGATTCATGTACTGACACTAACGTTTGCTCTATTTGTACTGAGATTAATGTTGCCTTGCAGGTTGATGTTTTTCAGGTAGATGAAGTAGTTTATGCGGCTGAAACCATTGACATCCTGTTGCCCCAACCATTATGTTCATTGAACAACCTCCTTCCTTAGAGCTTAAACCACTTCCGGACAATCTAAAATATGCCTATTTAGAGAGGAATGAAAAGCTTTCGGTTATAATTTCTTCTAACCTTGATTTTGATCAAGAAAATAAGCTTTTGCAGGTTTTGAAGAAGCATAAGAAGGGAACTGGATGTACCTTGGTTGAAACTCGTGATTTTAGCCCATCCATGAGTATGCGTAGGGTCTCAATTGAAGATGGAACAAAATTAGTTAGGTAACCCCTTAATCCCTTGATTCTTGATGTTGTGAAAAAGGATATCATGTTCACGGGCCCATTCGACACTTTTACTTATTGAAGATACTTCTTTGATCCTGAAATAAAAGGCAAAGACATTAATAAAAATTTCAAGGTCGATGAATGCTATCCAAAGTTACTCCCCACTTTAGAAGAGGAGACTGTAGAAAATATCTCTTTAGAAAAGGATACTTATGTGATCACCTATCCACCTTGACTACTCGGGTGTGTTCTTTCCTTTCTCTCACTCTTATTTTATATTTATGTTATTTTATTGAGGACAATGCATGTTTTAAGTGTGAAGGAGGGAATCATCTCTTTTATGCATTTTCTTTCAGTATTCTTTGTTTTTGTTCTGTTTTCTTTAAGTGAAAAATAAAAAATAAAAAAATTTAGACTTAGAAACACAATGCATCTTTTGAAAATTTTAGGCTATAAATTAATTTGAGGTTAGGTTGTGGAGACTTGGGAAAAATTCATAAGATCAATATCGTTTTAACACCTTAAGTCTCCTGAATATGGAAATCGATTTAAATACTTGTTATGACATAACCTTGAGTTTTCATCCTTTAATATCTCTTAAGTAGTTTATCTAGCAGTTAACACCATCTAGAAATGACACACTAAGTAATTAAGCTAATGCAAATAAGTGAATGATCTCGTGCTTAATAAGTAATCTAAATAGGAATATGCCTTTTAAGTTGGGTGAGCCTCAACCGATCATTTAGGCTAACGGTCGTGAAACCTTCAAGAAAAAAATATTGTTTCTAAAGTGGTTAATTTTGAATTGTTGGCAAGATATGGATCATAGACACTAACATGCTTATTTACCATGTGTGTGAATAGATAACGGGCTTAATGTGATTTCATTAGAATGAAAGAGAGCAAAAATGAGGATGAGTAAGTTAGGCTTAGGCATAATAACACGATTAAGATTGGTTTGTATATGAGGAAGGTTTATGACTGCACAATTGCGGATTTGTGTTCTCACAATATCCTTAGTGTGCAAAAATTAGTACCTATAAATGTAATCTTGACCGAAGAAGAGTTTGTAGTCTAGAATAAGTATTCGAAAGCTATTGTTTTTCATGAGTCTTGATACTATTTTGCTCGGAGTACAAGAGTTTAAGTGTGGGGGAATTTGATTAGTGCATCTTCATGCACATCCTTCCGTAGTTATAATTAGGCATTCCTACAGTTTATTTGAGTATTTTTACTATTTTAATGTGTTTTCATATTTAAGTTTGTTTCTAGCTTTATTTTATTTTCGTAGCTTATTTTCAGCATTAAGAGTTATTTATTACTTGTTCACTATGCAGACCGTAACTAGAGCTACGAGAATCAAATTGACGCGTTCTAATAGGCGTTGGAAAACTAAGACAAAGAGATATAAGTTTCGTGTTGAAGCCAAAATCTGACTCGGAGTGTAGCAGGATCGAATAATTCGTTGAAGTTTCATACTTTAAAGCATAACTAGTTATGGGCAAGTTTTGGGTTAGTTTTTAGGTTTTCTATAAAGTGATGATTCGCGACACTATAGTTTACACACATTATTCATGATTTTGCTATGCTTTGCACAATTGTAATGGAAAACTAATTCTCAAGGGCAAAATCCTACTGTACGTTTTCATCACTTTGAGGTTATTCTAATATCAATTTAATTTTGATCTCTTTCAATTGTTTTCTATGAAGTCGTTTGCTTAATTTGATTGCTTTTGTTTGCTTAATTCGATTTTTGTTCATAGGATAGAATTGATTAAATTCGATTATATGCATGTTCCTAATTTTAATCGCATGTTAACTTAGCTTCTTCGTTAGCCTTCACTTAATCTTTAAATTGTCATGCTTTATGCGGTAAACAAGAACATAATTCATATGATATTGATTTCACTTGTCTAATTGATCTCATAATCTAATAGGATCGAATCCACTTAAATATTGGTGTTATAGTAACCGATGATAAGTCGGAACCCGAATCAGTAGGGTTAACCATTTTAGCTTATTTCATAATCACTTATTTTCTCTTGTTTTCTAAATCGAAACCTAAATCCCCCATAAACTTTTATTTTAGTTGGTTAATTCAATACAAGAATCCTTGTGATACGACTCGAGTCATTGTCGCTAAACTACCATTTTTAAAATTACTTGTTTTGATCCGTGCGCGACAACGAATCATGGACTTTTTCACACATGGATATAAAATATACATTTCGAAGGGGTTCTCTTAATGAAGAGGTATATGTGTCTCAACCTCCAGGCTTTAATGTAAGGGGAAAAGAGCATATGGTGTATAGACTATATTAGGCTTTGTATGGTTTGAAGCAGGCACCAAAAGCCTGGAATAGGAGAATTGATCTTTTATTCATCAGATATGGCTTTAAAAATTGTTCAATTGAGTATGGTGTGTATGAAAAATACAAGCAAGGTGAAATACTATTGCTTGTATGTTTGTATGTGGATGACCTCTAGATAACTGGAGAATATCAACTAGAAATCTAAGACCTCAAAAGTACAATGAAATCGAAGACCTCAAAAGAAGGTGGAGCAAAGTTTTGGTTGAGCAGTTGGATATGTTCAACAAGTTGATTCTTGATCTTGAAAATATCGAGGTTAAGATTGATGATAAAGGTCAAGTGTTGCTGTTGATGTGTGCTTTACCAAGATCTCATGCTCACTTCAAAGAAACTCTCTTGTATGGAAGTGATTCATTGACCTTTGAAGAAATTCAATCAGCATTATACTCTAAGGATTTAAACGAACGAAAGGAGCACAAGCCATCTTCTGTTGTTGAAGGTTTATCTGTTAAGGTGAAATTTTTGAAGAAAGATGGTTGGTTTGAGAAGAAGTAGGGTAAAGTTCTACAGAATTCTTATGGCGGTAATACTCATGCAATTAGGTGTTATCATTGTAAGAAGGAGGGTCATACAAGAAAGGTGTGCCATTGTCGACTGAATAATCATGGTGGAAAGGATAATGGTAATGCAACCATATTGCAAGATGATTATGAATCATTTGGTGTCCTGGTGGTTTCAAGAAGCGACTCTAGCAAAGAGTGGATTATGGATTCAGGGTGTACTTGACACATGACTCCAAATAAAGATGTGTTTGAGGAATTATGTGACCAAGATGGTGGATCAGTGCTACTGGGAAGCAGTAAAGCCTGCAAGATTGTAGGTATTGGATATGTGAGATTCAAGCTCCATGATCAAATTTTCGAAACAAAATTTGATGTGTGGTGACAAGGTCAAAAAACTGAGTTTTGTGAACCGTGTGTATTTGATAAGTCCTGTAGCGTGAAGTTTAATAAAGGTAAACAAAGAACACATGGATCTTTTTATTATATCCATTATGATCTTTTGGGGCCTGCAGGAAATCTTTTTCACTCATGTGCAAGATATTTTCTATCCATAGTTGATGATTACTCACGCAGTTATGGGTATTCACTCAGAAAAGTAAGGATGAAACTTTTGAAATTTTCAAAAGTTGGAAGAATCTGGTCAAAAACCAAACTGTCAAGAAGGTTAAGAGGTTGAGGACCGATAATGGTCTTGAATTTTGCAATGAGGCTTTCAATAGCTATTGTGTTGCGTCTAATATTGCAAGGCACATAACTATCTCAGGTACTCCCCAATAATTTTTTTGGCTAAAATGTTTAATCGAACCATTCTAGAAATGGTTATATGCATGTTGGTTAGTGCAGGATTGAAAAAGTTATTTTGGGAAGAAGCTTTTGTGACTGCAACATACCTGATAAATAGGTTTCTCTCGACTGCCTCGGGAATGAAGACACCTGAAGAAGTCTGGTAAGAACATCCACATAATCTCGATAGACTTATAGTATTTGGCTGCTTAGTCTATACTCACATTAGGCAAGATAAGGTTGAACCTAGAGCTCTGAGATGTATGTTTCTTGGATACCCTGAAGGAGTCAAAGCTTATAGGTTATGGTTCCTAGAGCCAGGTCACAAAAGGTGTATCATAAGTCAAGATGTAGTTTTTACTATATCTGAAATGAATTTCAAGAAAAGTGATGACGTTAGTCGAAGTTCGAAGATCTCTAAAGAAGAGTCGGAACAGGAAGAGAATCATGTTGAGGTAGAACATAGTGATGCTGAATTGTATAACTCAAATGAAGTTGAAGAAGAAGCACAAGGTGTTGATGAAGATAAGAGACTGATAATGACTATCTATTGGCAAGAGACGGGTTAAAAAGAATTATCAAGCCACCTCATAGACTTGGTTATGCAGATCTCATAGCATTCACCTTAATCTTTGCAAGTGAGGTTCTTGATGATGAACCTAAAGACTATAAGGAAGTTGCGACTAGTTTTTGAATGCCAGATATGTCTTAATTTGAACCATTATTCTTGGCATTTTAAACTTATTTCTTAAGTTTTAATTGATTTATTCCATATTCTTGTGTGATTCTTCACTGAAATTGATTTTACCTTTGGATGTCTTGATATGTATACTATTGCGTAGGTTTTAGGCCTGATTATCAAAGAAAAAGGCACAATTGAATGGACAAGGAAGCAAAAGAAATAATGAAGAATCCAGCAAGTTCGCAATGGGATCCATAAGCAAAGTACATGCGAGCTCGCAGTGCAAGCTCAAAGCAAGGCCAAAGCGAGCTAGAGAATTTGGATGGCAGTAGCTAAACCCTTGCTGAACACAGTGCAAGGTTTGGGCGAAGAAGTTCGTAATGCGAAGTCAAATAATCTTTGGGGTCAGTTTAATTGTTCAAAGGAACTTCAAGTGCTTATAAGTGAAATTTGCAGTGCGAACAGAGAGCTCGCAGTGCGAGCGAGACAGATTTTGTTTAGATATTTATATACTTTACCTTACTTTTTGGGGATCATAACCTCATAATATCATTTTTCTGAGATAGACACATTGGTTTAGGGAGAAAAACCCTAAGTTATTCATTTCTTCATCAAAGAGTGATATTTTACAAGTAGAAGTTGGATTCTCATCCTAGATCGATTCTTCATCTGGGATGCACATTGTTGCACCTCAAATTTGTCCTACCTTTACATAGTTTCTAGTGCCACTTTATTTCGAATGAATAAAATGGCACAATTGGCAAGAGACCGTGTGTAAGGAGTTGTGAGTGTGAGAGATTGAGAGTTTGAATCCCACCTTCTTCACTTTTTGTTTTGTTTCTTTTATTTTTATTCTAACTTTTCTATTTTCATAAAAAAAATATTAGAAAAGATTTTATTCTTTTTATAATATTTTTAATGTTTAGTAAATAAATAGGGTTTTAAGTTTGCTTTAATTTGTTTAAATTTTAGTTAGTTTTGACTAATTCTTTAAGTTGGGCTTTAAAGTGGGCATTAGGTTAGAGTTCCCTAATTTGTTACCTATATAAACATGAGTTGCATTTGAGAAAAGGAGGAGAAGGAGACAAAAAGAAAAACGGCGGCCGTCAAGATCTGGAGGTTCAGAAGAGCTTCGAAGCTCATCATCATCACCTCCATTTGAGAAAGAGGAAAAGAGATCCAAAGAAGTTCGTCGAGAACCATTGCCGCCAGCGAAGAACAAGCGAAAGCATCACCAACCGGCAACTGAAATGTAAGCTTTTCTGTTATCCCAATTAAAACCTCTTCCAAATAATTAAACCTCCATTTCATTTTTTAAACCATTTTTTTACTCTAACTAAAAAAACTCTTTTTGGGAATTATAACTAAAACCAGTTTTTGATTATAATTACAGTAAGTAAAAACTTAAAACTTTTTCTTAATTAAAACACTAACCACTAGCAATTTTTTTTAAATAAATAAACAGTGTTTAAAACACTTTTATAGTTAAGTGAAAACATTTTTACTAACTTAAAATTAACCCACTCCTAAAACTAAAACCTTTTTTTTTTTTAAGTATTACAATTAACATTTTTTTTATGTTAAAATTAAGTTTTAAAGATTAAAAATTTTTAAACATGTTAGAAAGGGTTAAAACTTTTTTTTAAACTAGAACTTTCTTTAAAATTTTAAAACTAACATTCTTTTAAAGTAAAACTAACGAGTTTTAAATGTGAACTTCTTCTTTTAAACAAAACTTATGAATAGAGTTTTTTTTTTTAATTTAATTTAAGACTTTCTCTTTTAAAAATTAAAATTAAAACTTTTCTTTTTAAATTAAGATTAAAACTTTCTAAAGATAAAAAGTTAAAACTAAAGTTTTGTTTATTTAAAAATTAAAACCTTTTAAAATTAAGACTAAAATTTTAATAAAAACAAAATATAAAAATTAACAAAACAATAATAAAAATTCCAAATTGCATTTTCGTGTTTCTTTTAATATAAATTGTGTTTGCCATATTTCCGTCTAACTTTTCACTAATGTTCTCTGTTTCTCTCCTCAGATTATACATAGATTCCGATTTATATTTATTTCAATTTATTTTGTTCCATGGATGTAATTTACGCGAGGCCATGGTCGCGGTTTTATTTTATCTTTCTTTTTTTTGGGGATTTGTAATTTACGCGAGTGATCTTCGCGACGCTTTCTTTACTTTCTGCCATATAATATCTTGCCATGTTTGCATGTTTTACCGTTATTTTCCCTCCGAAGGAATTAGGTTTAGCTGTTTGACCGCCGAGTCAATAACCCCAGTTTCAACAGCTTCTAAACCCTAATAGCCTAGGTGTCCCGCCGTGGACGAAAATACCTTTTACCCTAGCTTTAGGTCAAAGAGTCGTCGTACTCTGCTTTAGGGTTTCCCGCCGTGGAATCCCTAATTTCAACCCTAATTTTAATTCAACTTTTCAACATAGAAATATGAGTTTCAAGACTCCACGTAAGCGTGTCCTTAAGATACGTTACTCCCATTGAAACCTTGACCACAGTCAAGAAGTTTCTAACCTCCCTTTCAAGGGGAACTACGATTACTCTGATTCCATTCCCTATCCAGGATACGTAGGCACAAGATATGACGTCTTGCCGAGTAAACTTAAGACTAACCCTTAGGTCTTTAGGTCACTCTATCCCTTAGCTCAATATATATTAAAGCAGATAAAAAAAAAGCATACAATAAATAAACGGTTCCTGTAGAGTACTACAGAAGTTTAGGGTGCTAGTATCTTCCCTAAGCTTAACCAACCCCTTACCTAGATCTCTCCCCGCATTGTCTTTACGATGCAAAATTAGGTTTTCCTCTTTTGACCTTCATTGGGGATCCTCCTAATTTTTAAGGGTTACCCCTATTTTGTTTATTGTATGATATTTTATTAATTATTTTTATATATCATTGTACCTTGTGGGGATACCTGTTATTGTGAGATAAGTCCTAACCCGGACTTGAGTGACCTTATTATAGGAAGGTGAGATATTAGACGAGGCTTGCTAGGAGTGAGTCCCGACCAAGTCGACTCGAGAATCACCGCTCTGTTGATACCCTTTCAAAAATGGTTCGGTTGATCGAGTGCAGTCGTGAAAACTTTTACTATTTTCAATTGGAGTCTGTGATACTGGGGACCGTAGTACCCTAACACCACCTTGGCCTTATATAGGACGTAGTGCGGGAACTATGTGGAAGTAGTCCTACAATGGTTGCTACACGATACTACACTCAAATGAGGTTCTCTTGAGAATATTATCGACCTCCGAGTCAGTCGGAAAGTTGATAATATCCGAAAGATGGATTGATGACTTTGGGCACCGCTTTAGAACCTTGTTCTGCAGGTACAACTACCCCATAGTACATACCTTTTGGGAAGGGTAGACCTTAACTCCATTCATTGTTCCTCTAACCTAGGACTTTGTTGTTTGTGTGTATTTGTGCATGGCATTCATAAAACACCATTCCTAGTTTCAAGGAATTCAACCGTCATTTGCGAATTCAAAAGTCCTACATTTCAAAGTTTAAAACCGTTTCCAACTTTCCTAAAAAAGAAATGTTTGCAATCGACCGTTGAAGTTCTTGGAACTATTGCATTGCATTAGCATCATGTCTTGCATGGCATCTGTCCCCGGGTTTCTCATGTCCAGTTGTCTTTATCTTCCAGTGTTCCGTTGAGTCGTCAAGTTGATTCCTCGACACATATATCAGACTAGAACAAACTATAGACGCCAAATGTCAGAACAAGAGGAACATAATGCGGAGGTCCAAATGGAGATTGATGAGTTGAAAGCAGGCATGACCAGGCTTACCGAGATGCTTCAAGTGTTGATTACCAGAGGAGAGCCACCTCAGAGGAGTGTCATTCAGGAAGTTTCAAGTGTTGATCCACCTCTTGTTTCATTGCTGCCCTCTACTTGGCCTGAGTTTGGTTTACCTCCCAACTACTCTTCACCTGTTGCATCTGCTGCTATGATTGGTCAGGCTGTCAGACCGGTTTTTCAAGCTCCTGTCCTTACCGAGGCCCAACCTGTGGTCCACACGGTTAATCAGACTATCCAAGCTCCCGTTGAGAATCCTCCCTATGAGTACAATGTTTCCGGTGTTCAAGAAGATTTTGTTGAGCCTGAGATCACCCGTGAACAGTTTCAGATCATAAACAAGAGACTCCAAGCTGTCGAAGGTACTGATTTCTTCAATGTTGATGCCGATAATATGTGCCTAGTTTCTGGTCTTGTTTTGCCGGCCAAGTTCAAGACTCCTGAGTTCGTGAAGTATCAAGGTCATTCATGTCCAAGATCCCATCTAGTCATGTACTTCCGAAAGATGGCACCTTACACCAACAATCAAAAGTTGCTCATCCATTGCTTTCAGGATAGTTTGAGTGGTGCTTCTCTTAAATGGTATATGAACTTAGAGCATAACAGTGTCCACTGCTTCCAAGATCTTGTCAACACTTTTATGAAGCAATACAAATACAATTTGGATATGACTCCCGATCGCCGTCAGCTTCAAAGTATGTCTCAGAAGGAAAAAGAGTCGTTCAAGGAGTATGCTCAACGTTGGAGGGAGTTAGCTTCCCAAGTCGACCCCCTATAGCCGAGAAGGAACTGACAGGAATGTTCATGGATACTTTGTCTCTTTTCTATTGGGAAAAGATGATTGGGAGTGTCTCTTCAAGCTTTACAGATCTGGTGACTATTGGCCAAAGGTTAGAAGGTTTGAAAAATGGGAGGGTATCCAAAGCTGCCGAATCTTCTAATGGTGCAAATAAATCCTATGGGAATTTCCATAAGAGGAAGGACGAGCAGACCAATGCTGTCATGACTGAATCAAGAAAGCCTCGCCAGGGATTTCAACCTGTTGTTGCTCCACAGCCAGCTCAGACCGCTCAACGTCCAGTTATTAGACAAGACCAGTCTCGAAATAGGAACCAATTTGATCCTATTCCCATGACTTACACAGAGCTATATCCATACTTGGTTCAACGAGGGCTGATTACTACTAGGGCTTTACCACCTCCTAATCCTCTTCCAGCTGGATTCAGGGCTAATTTCCAGTGCGTTTTTCATGAGGGTGCTTTAGGCCACAACTTGGAGCATTGTTTTGCACTGAAGGCCAGAGTGCGTGAGTTAATGAGGGATGGAATACTTGATTTTGAAGATAATCCTCAAAATATCCATAAAAATCCATTGCCAGCACATCAAAAGTGAAGCTTCGGGCTGACCCCAGAGGATGGCTCACTAATTTAATCATTAGGCTTTTGTTTCTCATTGTTTGTATTTTCCTTATTTTATTAGTTGTTTGCTTTCAAACTATGTTTGTACTTTTATATTAATGAACTGAGCATTGCAACTTTTGATTTAATTCATTTTATCTATTATTTTCATCTCAATGCTTTATCTTTCAAATATTTATTTTTGTCCAAATTTTTGGTATGCAAAGATTGGAGGGAGGATGACGAAAACGTTACACCCATAGTTGCTGTCATTATGCTTTCAATCAAACATTGTTGACGATGTAAGGCATTGTTTCAATCCCCAAACACTGGAGAAATAAGGAAGTTATCCCCTTGTCACCCCCTTCGAGCTTAGAAGTTGGAGTTTCTTTCTTTACAAAAAACTGCAATTTTAACCTTGGGGCATGGGTAGTTCTCAATTAACTTGGTTGCGTGTTCATACAATACACCTTTCATACAAAGGTCGCACTCACAATTTTCCTTCGCACACAACAAGTAAGTGTTGAAGATGTTTTTCAATCAGAAGTCGATGATGGTTCACCGTGATCATTAAGCTAGGCAGTCACTTCCTTTCAAAAAAAAATCAAAAGAAAAGCCCAATAAGTCAAAACCTATGAAGGAGACTTATGCAAAATTGGGGCATCCCGTTGACTGTAATCTTCGTAAGAAATAGTTCAGGCAAAAGTTAAGGATAATAAAAAGAGGAGATCTTTAAATTCTTACCCTGAAAATCCTCAATGTCAAAAGAACCATATGTTGTAAAGAAGCATTGGCTGCCTTTTCGTAGGTCCCTTGACTTTTGAACCATCCCTGCTACAATCAGTGCAATTCCTAACCTATAGGAACCTGAATGCATAATATGAGTTAACTGAGCGTAGGACTGAAGATTATCACGTAGATTGGGTGGGAACAAACAAATTTTGAGCTTTTATCCTTTGTTTCATAAACCGTGAACCAGGCCACGTTACAACCCTCAAAAGACCTAATTGAAACAAGGATATTTTAAAAGCATGCTACAGCAAGGTTGCGTAAGCTGACTCCTAAAGATCTTTGTGAATCATTTATTTTGGCCGTATACTTGTATTAAACTTTGAGCGTCCTGGACCGCCGCGTTCTAACCTATGACTCATTTATTTTTCATCTTTCAAAAATAATTTTGATTTCAAAAGTTGCATGAACTTTGCATTACCATGTTTGTATGAATATTTTTGTTTGCAAACTAGCTTTCCTCTAAAGAATTTTCAAACAATCGAGAAACTTGGTCAAGTGATCCTATCAGGGGTAAAGTCTTCTCAGATATGGTTTATCCATGAGATTTTCAAGACTCAGACTGGGGCAACCTTCCGAGGGTACAGTAAAACAGTCATTTTCAGAATCAGACAAGCTGAAGCAATTATCAGTTCATCTGTAATGGACAATTTAATCTGGGGCAGTTTACTTGAAAGATCTCCAAGCGACTTTCCATCCTTCCTACGAGGACCATCAACCTGATTACAATTTAGCAAGTGGCAGTGATCTCCGAGTTGAAAAATCAGTTTTCCAGTCTTGTCATCTTACCATAAGAGTCGAGCCTTGTCATCGACATCTGCATTTGCATTTGATCATATCTCATAACATTATTCATATACATATACATATCATACCTATGCATAACATGAGTGTTTCATCCTCATTTGCATTTCTCCCAAGGTCGTGTTTTATCCAGGTCTTACCTTGTGGTCGAAGTCCAACTTACTTGGCACCTACCAAACAACTTTGTGTCGTGTTCATCTGATGTTCTTCCGGATATGACGTTTTTCTTATCCGATGGTTTTCCGAATATGCCTGTTCCTTTTACGTCCAATACTATCCTCAGATATTGTGTTTATACCTTTCATTCAAAGCCATTATTGGATGTCTGGTACCCTGATTTTAATGTCTCTTTCTGATGGTTTTCCAGATTGAGTCTCGTTGTTCTGATGTTCTTCCAGAACTTCGTTGTTACGTATCTGATGGTTTTCCAGATAGTTTCCCTTGATTCTGATGGTTTTCCAGAATCTATCCAATGGTTTTCTGAATATGTTTCTCTTTCTATTGGTTTTCCAGATTGAGTATCTTTTATCTGATGGTTTCCCAGATATTTTCTTTCGATTCAGATGGTTTTCCAGGATCTATCCGATGGTTTTCCGGATCTGTTTCTCTTTCTGACGGTTTTCCAGATGGAGTATCTCTTATCTGATGGTTTTCCAGATATTCTTTTACGATTCTGACGGTTTTCCAGAATCTTTCCGATGGTTTTCCGGATAAATTCCTCCTTCTGATGGTTTTCCAGATCGAGTCTTTGTTCTGATGTTCTTCCAGAACTCTATCTGACAATTTTCCAGATACCCTATGATTCTGATGGTTTTCCAGAATCTTATCCGATGGTTTTCCGGATCTGTTCTCTTTTTGAGGTTTTTCCAGACTGAGTTTTTGTTCTAATGTTCTTCCAGAACCCCTTTGTTGCTTATCTGATGTTCTTTTAGATAGGTCTTCAAAACTTGCCCCGTACAATTATTGCTTTCCTAAATGTTTCGGATTTACCTTCCGAAACTTGTCTTCATCTCATGCTCCTATAGATGTCGTCCTTTTGTTTCTGGATATAGCCCAGGGTTTATTCGATGGTTTTCCGAGTAACTCTGGTATGTTTTAGAGTTTATTCGATGTTCTTCCGGATGTCCCTGAAATTTGTTTCTTTGACCCCGAGGTTATTCGATGGTTTTTCCGAGTATCTCTGGTGTTTGTTTCTCTCTGTATAATTTCCGATGATTCCTGAAGATCCCGCTCGATCTCTTCGCTTAAAGGAATGACCCAGAAATTCCAGCACTTGTTGTTTACCTGATCCTACTGCCGTGTGGATCCTGTGTTACTGTTCGTTCTAAAGTGACAATTGTCGCGCTATTCCACCAGTGCGTTGTATTCCCCAGTGTAGTTACTCGTCGTGTCGTCTGCATCCTTGCATTCATAGTTATGGGTAGCTAAATCCTTTGTATCAAAGTCAGGTGTAGTCTATCTTAGCTTGTATGTATTTCTTTATATCTATTTGTATGTGAACAAGTGGATGGTTAATATATGGTGAATGTTTTTGTTCTTAAAGATCTATTTATAATTTGTATCACTCTAGACATAGATTTTACAAATCTTGATCTAAAATATTCATCTATCAATAAAAAAAACTCTAGGCATAGATTTGTGAGTTGATATTTGCTTTGTGTTAATCTTAAAGATTATTATATTTGTTGTTAGCATTAGGCATCATCTAATGTCAGATACAATAATACTCACGACATCGCTCTAGACATAGACGGTATTGAGAGAATACATGATTATATTAATCGGAAACGAATTCGCATGCTTGATTAATAGAATATATACAAGTTAGGTTGATGAAATCTATCTTTGATATGTCTTGTTAAATAAACATCTTTTAGAATTTAATCTTTGCTACTAAACTTGTGACAAACTTATGATTCAAAACAAATAAACTTTGAAAACCCAACCTAAAACATCATAAACTGCAGAACAACAAGCGATATCACTACAATCCCTGCGTAGACGATTTTCAATACCCCCCTTTACCTATAACACTAACATTAATTGAAATAAGACTGAATGGATGAAAGACATGGATGATGAGATTAAATATCTTCATGATAATAACACTTGAGAGCTGATCGAAAAACCAAATAGAGCCAAGTTAGTCAGCTGTAAGTGGATTTTCAAGGTTAAGGAAGGAATCAAAGGATTGGTATCGAAGCGATATAAGGCAAGGTTGGTTGCAAGGGGTTCACTAAAAAAAAGTTTCGATTTTAATGATGTGTTCTCACCTGTTATAAAGCACAGATCCATTAGAATGTTGTTAGCCATGGTGGCAAAGTTTGGCCTAGAACTTGAACAGTTGGATGTAAAGACATCCTTCTTATATGGTGATGTAGATGAAACAATCATGATGAGGCAACCTGAAGGGTATGCAGAAAATGACAAGGAGGATTATGTGTGCAAGCTGAATAGGTCTTTGTATTGCCTGACATAATGTCCTCGACAATAGAATAGAATATTCGACAAGTTCATGAAACACATAGGTTTCACTAGGAGCCAGTTCAACCAATATGTTTACTTCAGATTTTGACTTGGAAGTTCACTTGTTATTTTGTTGCTTTATGTGGATGACATCCTCATAGCAAGCCAAAATGTCAAAGATGTTATAAAGGTAAAGGCTGAACTCGATAAGGAGTTCGGCATGAAGGATCTAAGAGCTTCCTCGAGGATTCTTGGGATTGATATCTTGAGAGATAGAAAGTAATTGAGATTATGATTATCTCAAGAGACATGAGTACTGAAGATTCCTGACAAGTTTGGTATGTCAAATTTAAATCATATTCTAACTAGGGGTGGCAAAATGGATGGATTGGATGGATATGGATTGAATTGCTAATGGATGGATTAAAACAATCCATTAGTCCATTAAAATCCACTAAAATTTTATTAAAATTATCCAATCCGATCCATCCATTAAGAATAAAATTCATCCAATCCATCCATTAACATATTTTTAATGGATGGATATCCATCCATCCAACTTCTTTTTTAATTTCGTAAAAATAATTTTTTTTTTCAAAAACAAATTAGTTTTTTATTCTGAAAAAAAAAACCGATTTTTTTTCCAAAAAAAAATTCGGTTTTTTTTTCGAGAAAAATTTTTATTTTTTTTCGAAAAACAAATCAGTTTTTTATTCTGAAAAAAAAAACGATTTTTCAGAAAAAAAAAGTCGGTTTTTTTTTCGAATTTTTTTTTTTGAAAAACAAATCAGTTTTTTATTCTGAAAAAAAAAACGATTTTTTTCCAAAAAAAAAAGTCGGTTTTTTTTCGGGAAAAAATTTTATTTTTTTTTCGAAAAACAAATCAGTTTTTAATTCTGAAAAAAAACTGATTTTTTTCCAAAAAAAAAGTCGCCTTTTTTTTCGAGAAAAAAATTTATTTTTTTTTCGAAAAACAAATCAGTTTTTTATTCTGAAAAAAAACTGATTTTTTTTCCAAAAAAAAAGTCGGTTTTTTTTTCGAAAAACAAATCAGTTTTTTGTTTTGAAAAAAAAAACAGATTTTTTTTCAAAAAAATTAAATTTTTTTTTTCAGAAAAAAAAATTTAATTTTTTAATTATTTTAAAAAAAATCTAATTTTAAAAAAATAAATCTAACAAAAATAAAAATAATCCATTGGATCCTTAAAATATGTTGGATGGATTGAATCAATCCATGCATATAAATGGATGGATTGAATCCATCCATGCATATAAATGGATGGATTTAATCCAATCCATTAACTTATTTTTTGTGTGGTGGATGGATTGGATGGATTTTTTGATGGATGGATTGGATGGATTTTGCCTTAATGGATTTAATTGCCACCTCTAATTCTAACACCGACTAATCCTCAGTACAAACTGATTATGACTCAAAGTCCTAGTACTGAAGTCAGAGGAGTATATATGAATAGAATACCATATGCTAGTATTGTAGTTTCTTTGATGTATAATATGCTCTGTACGAGGCCAGACATAACATACAGAGTGAGCCTTGTAAGTAGGTATAGGGCCAATCCTAGGAAGGCACAACGACAAACATTAAAGTGGATCTCAAGGTACATAAATGGGTCTCTGAGCAGAGTCATAATTTATGGTTGAGCCTGTGGTAATGATAGCAGAGTCGAAATCGAAGGATTTGTCGAATCTGATTCTACAGGTTGTATGGATTCCAGAAATCCTATTTTTGGATATGTGTTCACTATGATTGGGATAATAATCAGTTGGAAAACAACACTTCAGAAGGTTGTTTCCTTATCAGCTACTGAAGTGGAATATATTGCCTCCACTGAAGTTGTGAAGAAGCATTGTGGCCTGAAGGTTTTGGCAAGTAGCTGAAACTTCAAAGTCGAGTTATCATTGTTAAATGTGATAGTCAAATTGCAATACACATGTCGAATAATTTAGCCTATCATGAGCGAACCGGTCACATTGATGTGAGACTGTACTTCATAAGAGAGATAATCGAGCGTGGAAAGTCCAAGTGCTGAAGGTTTCAATTAATGACAATCTTGTTGATATGATCACCAATATATTACCAAGTAACAAGTTTTTCCAATGTATACAGTTGATCAAGTTGCATAATGAAAGGTAGTTTGTTATCTTGTTAGCATAAAGTTTGTTCCAAGGTGGAGATTTGTGATATTTGGATCGAACTCTAGTCTTGACAGGGATAACTCCATGGTTCGATAAATGTTTAGCATATAATCGAAGTTTGTTCATATGTTGATCTTGTATCCTGTAGTCGAAGTATGCTCAAGTAGGAAGTAATCTAAATGCTAGGATTGTGAGCATGTCGAATTGGACATGTTTGTTTAGCCCAATTGTTTAAGTTAGCTTAGTAGTATATAAATAGATTGTTTCTTTCAGGTTGTTGAGAGAGAGTTTTGGTAGTTGATATTCACTTGTAATCTTTGAACCCTGATAGATAAAGTGAAAAGTAAAACAGTTTTAACCAATCTTGATTCGTCTTCTTCCTTCTTCTCTCTCTTTCGTAAAACCTAATAGGGTTTCTTGTGCTTGTTCAAGAAACTCAATCTTCCTCATATTTTGATTTGTTTTTGACGACATCGATTCACAATAATTATTATATTATATACTGCACTTTGAGTTAAAATATAAAAACAAAACTTAGTTATTTTGAAGAAACTATGAAAACAGGCTAAAAAACACCTTTTGAATAATGTCATAAGTTGTTTTCATAAATTTTTCCAAATAAATAATCTCACAAAACAAAAGTTTAAGGATATTTCAAATCAATGCAAACAAACTTTTAATATCCTTAATCTTTACATATGTTCAAATAAAATAAGCTTTTAACATACTACAAATCAATTTAAGTATAAAAAAATGCTAAATTTTTAAGTATAAAAAAATAAACAGATGACAAACTACAAATCAAATTTAGACTTTGATATTTTTAACATACTAAACATATATTTGACAAAATCTAACTCGGCCAACTCCATCTCACCTTTAATTGTGTCACCGTGATTCATAAATGGTGTAATAAAGTTTTTTTTTATGGTTTGATGATCTAAATGAAAGACTTTAAAGCAAATAATTTATAGTAGTATTTTTGAATGAGGTAATTTATTTTTTTAATTAATTTATATTTTAAGTAATTTAAATGTTTATTTACCTTTAAATTATTTTATTTGAACAAATTATTAAAACTATTTGAATAACAGAGACCAAGTTACCGTTTTAAAAAATTTTAAAAGGTTAATTTATAAAATTTAAAAATTATTAATGATCAACTATAATTTTTTAAAAACTTTAAAATTTAATTTTAAAAATTTGAAGACCAGCTTACAAAATTTAAAATAATAATATATTTAATTTAACATTTACATTTCACGAGTATAAGAAGTTTAAATTCTTTAATTTTAAGTATTATTTTAAAAATTATTAAATTTAATTTTAAAAAATATTTATAAATTATCACCATTTTAACCATTCTTACTATTTTTTTTATCAGAATGTATCATTTCTAAGACACCTTTAGAATTTATGATTTCTCTTATCTTCGGTGAAGTTATCTAGGAGATACTATTTATTTTGCAAAGTTGAGTCTTCAGAGATGGATTGACACAAACGCACATTTGAGAGCGTTCCCAAGTTTGTTTCTCTTGTTTTATGGACCGGTAGTAGTTATGTTGCTTTTTCTAGAACTTTTTAGTTTTTTTTTTGTGGGGTTTTTATTATTTTTTTCATCATATTTTCCAATTTAACATCAAGCTAAATAGACACGTCACTAAGGAGTACTAAGAAATTGCTATGCCTGTTTATAATTGTATCTATTAAAGACCATTTTCTTTAATTTTATAAATAATTCTATTATATAATTGTGTCCATTTACTAAACATTTTTCTAAACTAGTCGTTGAAAAATAAAGTCTTTAATAATAAATACCAGCATTAAATCTCAAATAGACAATAGACATTAGCCATGGCATAAAACAAGTTGCCCCAACTCATAAAGTGATTCTCATCTCACAAGAGTAATGACTTTTTTCTTAAAGTATTAAAATAAAAAAATTGATTCCTATAATATTAAATTAGCCACGTCAAATGGTGTGTGATAGTGCCACGTTAAAAAAGAAGTCTGTATAGAAATAAATTGAAGTGGGCACAGAGTATACCATATATCATACCATGAGAAGCCACCTTCATATCATCTCATCATCATAATCATCATCATCATCATAAACCTCTTTTTCTCTTCCTCTTTTTAATATCAACCTGTCTTGTGCTTCTTTCTGTAAAAATTCCAAATCGAGATTTCGGAAGAACGCCATTGTTTTTCCCGATATCTCGGATCACACATCACTCCCAACGATTCTCTTTCTTCCTTCCATGGCTGCCGGTCCTACATCAACCACTGCTCCAACAACCGTTCCTCTTCAACCACCACCGCCAATGCTCGTCTCTGATTCGTTCGCCAAAGACGCTATTCTCGCTTGGTTTCACGGCGAGTTTGCTGCTGCCAACGCGATTATCGATGCTCTCTGTTCTCATCTTTCTCACCTTTCCTCTGGCGCTGAATACAGCTCCGTTTTCGCCGCTATTCACCGTCGGAGACTCCATTGGATCCAAATCCTTCAGATGCAGAAGTATCACTCCATTGCTGATGTCGCTCTTCAGCTAAAAATAGTCGAGGAGAAGAAAAATACCGTTGAGGAAGTGGTTATTGAAAACGACGTCGTGGCGGAGGAGGAGGAACGGAAAACGGAGGACAAAGTGATCGACGGTGGTAATGAGCATGAAGAGTATGATTCTCCTGAGAGTGAGATTACTGATTCAGGTAAATTAAATTCATTATAAATTATTAATTACTTTTTTTTATCTTCAATCATTATTTTATTTCATTTCATAAAATTTTCCGATGTTTTAATTTTTGTGTAAATTCTTCACGGATTTGTGTTTTTCGGGATGGTAAAATATTTTTGTATAATTTATTTTTGTATTTTGTATCAGAAACATTGGAAAATGGAAGAGTTTTTTTTTTTTATTTCTTTATTTACGAGAAAAAATAAATTACTACTACTTTTTTTACACCAATGTTTTTAATACTTTTTTACCTTTTCGTTGAAATAAGAAATAAACAGCGACTTTATTATGTATTGTATCTGTTTTTTAAAAGAATGTTTCTTTTTATTCTTTTTTTTTTATTTTTGGTTTTTGGGTTTCATATTTTGGAAAAAGAATTTTTTACTGATGCAACCGAGCCACATCTGTCATAAAATTTAATGTTGGAATTTGCTTTTTGTTTATTAGTATTTCCCGTATTTTAAGCAAAATTTCTGACTACTAGATTCATTTTCATGATTTTCATAAACCCGTATTTTTTTTATTGCTTGTATTAGGAGTTTTTGTTTTAATTGTAAAATAAGGATTTTTTTGGGTATTAGTAAAATAAAGTAATTAATTACATGCACGGAATGTGGTTGATAATATTACTAAGTGGGGTTTAACGTTTCGAAAACAAGAAGTTATGAGAAAAGAAAGAAAAGGGTTTGGTGTGTGTGGGTTGAGGTTGAGGGTCATGGTGGTTTAGTTGGGGACTAGGAAGTGACAGGACAAATACAGCACTATGTTAAGGTTGAAGTTATGGATCTAGAAACTATAAAGTGTCTGCAATGATTTGTTATTTGAGCCGGCGGGACCACCACACAGAGGCGACTACATGATGTGTTGGTGACCTCACTTGGTTATGGTTCCTTTGGGTTGGTGGGTCAAAACTTGGGTGCCCAATCAAGTTATTTTCCTTTGGAAAGTATATTACTAGGGGAAGAAGAATATGCTATCACACGTTAGAGTTCATAGTAATGTTGATGTTGAGTTTAAATTTACAACTTTAAATATAGAGTTCAAATTCTCTCGTAGAAGGTTGTAAAATGGATATTAGTGTTATTTTAATTAATATAAATTTTTATCTTCATCATTTTTAATGAAAGAAGTTTGTAGCAGCCTCTGCGCTGAAACATAAAATGAGAGGAAAAAGACATGTAGGGTCAGTTTGATGCATTAATTCTGAAACGGACATGTAACTAATGGTAGTGCCCGGGTTCACATTGGTGGTGGAGGCCACTTTGTAGCAAAAGGACAAGTGTTTCTCAATAATCACAATCTTGAAATGTGTTACACAATAAAATTTTAGTCAAAATACTCTTTTAATGGTAATTCCAGTAATGACTAAAGCATATAATAACAAAAAGATGAGATATTTTGGGGATCATGGCATATGCTGTGTGGTATACTAGTATAATACTAAAAGAGGGTAGTAATTTCTCAGCTGTATTTGTGAATGCATTTGCTTTAGGATAAGAATTTGTTGTCTTTTACTTAGGGTTATAAAATTTGAAGGGATTTTTATCTGCAGGATCTCTAGAAAATCAAACTAGTTCGATGAATAGTGATATATGTTCCAATCATGAAGAGTGTGAAGGACGCCCTTCACAATTTAAGTTGACAAAAGGTTTCTCAGCAAAGGAGTCGGTGAAGGGGCATATGGCAAGTTCTTTCTTTATTTCACAAGTTCAAAATTCAATATTTCCAAATGCAATACTTCTGATTAACAGCTGATTGCAACTGACAGGTGAATGTTGTGAAAGGGTTGAAGTTATATGAAGACATTTTCACTGATTCAGAATTGTGCAAGCTGTCGGATTTTGTGGATGAGATCCATACTGCTGGTCAGAATGGAGAATTGTCTGGTAATCCAATGTTGAACTTTGTGTGTCTGGATTTTCTCATTTCTAGAATTTTAATTCATGATAATTTTTTAGGTTCTCACTTTTTTAGACAGAGATAAATTAAATAGCAAGACCATCTATGGCAGCTCCAATTTATTTGTGCGGTTGTATATTGAGTCAAATATTTCTTAAACTGCTACCTCTCTTGCATACTTGTAGGTGAAACTTTTATACTATTCAACAAACAGATAAAGGGTAACAAGAGAGAGCTGATTCAGCTAGGTGTTCCAATATTTGGACAGATAAAAGAAGACACAAAAAGTAAGAAGAATTTATTCAAAGAAATTGTGATTCATCAAGTAGTTTTACTTTGCCTAACATAAGTATAATGTTATTCTTATGATCACAAATATTGCATAAATGAATCTAAACTAGAGATATGCTCTGTAGTTCTGTTTTTCATTTTGGATTTTTGTTTTTAGGTAATATAGAGCCAATTCCAGCACTTCTGCAACATGTCATCGATCACTTTATTCAATGGCACTTACTTCCAGAGTACAAAAGACCAAATGGTTGTATCATCAACTTTTTTGAAGAGGTAAATTTTGCACCATTTCCCTCTTACAAGTTATACACATCCTCTTAGGTTATTCTACCTGTAGTAGTTACATTGGTATTGTGATAATTTGCAGTGTTCAAAGAATTATCCATTTGGCAATATTTACAGAATTTTATAATTTGTTTAGGGGGAGTATTCTCAGCCATTCCTGAAACCACCACATCTGGATCAACCTGTGACCACTCTTCTTCTCTCTGAATCAACCATGGCTTTTGGGCGTATCCTTATGAGTGAAAATGACGGGAACTACAAGGGACCACTCATGCTCTCATTGAAGAAGGGGTACATATCAAAGAACTTATTCTCTTTGCAGTCCTAATCTTCCATTTATTAATTAAGATTCTAGCACAGTGCTGGAATCCATGGAAGAAGTACGTTCAACATTTATAGGACAGATGTAAGTGAATAATGTGAAGTGCTAGCATTTTAGAGGATGCAATTATGTGCTCGTATAATATGCATACTATTGGATTAGATATTGCTTTTGTCCTTGTCATTTTGTTTTTTGTTTTTCTTGAATATCAGACAAACTTGGAGGCACTCAAGCTAGGGACAAAAATAGATTGTTTGCATCTCAAAAATATCAATGGCAACATTGTAGTTGAAGTGGCACCTAGTTTACATTATCAATAACCTTATTAATGTTCTCAGCTCTCAGCTCAAGCATCAATTTATATTGCTGAATGTCTAATTACCTGCTGAGATATTTTTTTTGAATGTCTTGTGCAAGTTAATTTCTAACTGGTGAATAACAACTTGGCTTTACAGGTCGCTTGTAGTGATGAGAGGAAACAGTGCTGACATGGCCAGGCATGTAATGTGTCCATCTCCTAACAGAAGGGTGAGCATCACCTTCTTTAGAGTGAGGCCAGACTCAAATCAATGCCAATCACCAACTCCTGCCATGACAAACTCAATGACTCTGTGGCAACCTGCCATTGCTAACCCATATGCTTTGCCAAATGGAGCTCTAAGTTGCGCCTATGAGGGTATGGACATGATGATGCCCAAATGGGGAATGCTTCCCGGCCCAGTGATGATGCTGACCCCTATGCGTCCTATGGCATTGAATCCCCGCAAACTTGCTGGTGGTGGTACTGGAGTCTTCTTGCCCTGGAACGTCCCGTCCAGAAAACCTGCAAAGCATCTTCCACCACGTGCACAAAAGGGAAGGCTTCTAGCATTGCCTTCTCCCGTTGAACCACACATTGGAGAGTCCACTTCTGAACCTAGCATTTGTGTTGAAGGATGAGAACAAATTTGGTTTTGAAGCAGCCTTGGGTTCAAAGACATGTGAAACACGATAGGTGGCTTTCAAGCCCCAGTTATTTGCTCTGCACCCTGGAGCTTTCATTTTGTTGTACAAACAGGGTCCCACCCCAGGAGCTGCTACAAAAGTTTGGTTCTTTTTTACTTCTCTTTTTTCACACCCTTTCTTCCACTTTTCCCCCTCCTGAATAGAGTAGTTTCTAGTGGAGTTTACAACGGTTTTTTATGTTTATTGGTCAAGGTAAGAGCTTTAGTAGAATAGTCAAGCTTTAAAAATTGAAGAGTGTGAATTATCTCTGATATATCAGTTTGTAAGAATGACATTTTAAGTTAACCATCTTCTTAGGCGTATCAAATCGTCATTGGGATGCTTAGTTATTTATTTATGATTCTATTTGATATGTTATATCTCAAGTTCAGTTTTTTGTGTGGACTGTTTTAACTGCTTTTTAGATCTATATGGACTATTACCCATATCGGATTCAGAATTTCGTGTTTATTCAATCTCCGAAGGAAGTATTCTTCTAAGTATTTCCGGTGGATTGTTTTTCCCTCTTTGTTGCTAACTCCAATCTCAGAAGGAAGTATTCTTCTAAGTATTTCCGGTGGATTGTTTTCCCTCTTTGTTGCTAACTCCAAAATTGGAATTTTGCTTTTCGTGTTTCATTTACCTACTGTGACAAAGACCTCATCTCCTTAGAAGTATGAGAGACTTGACTATCTGACATTTTCAATTGTGAATTTAGCTACTTTATTCTAGGAAGAACTGCAGAAAATGTGTTAATTCATTTTGTTTTAATTTGATTATTTTCATCTTGCTTTCTGATAATAGAACGTGAGAAATTGAGAACCCAGTACACTTAGTAAGCTTATGTTTTAGCATCAAATGATCCCGCCCAATCAGCTAACACGAACAATGAAATAGAAGCAGAAACCTAAATCAAAGTCAAGAGCTCAAACCTGCCAGAGCTATAAGTATAAGGCCTTTAATAATCCATATTTTTGCTTATATCATCTGCAAAAAGTCATAAACACCAATAGAATGCAGCTTTGAATGATTACTCCTTATAATATTAAGACAATTTGTTTAGTGTGACTTGTAATACTTAATTCAGTCTTCATTGTAGCTGGTTGAAGTAGTCGTAACTTAGAAGATACATGCTTTTACAAAATGGATACAATTCATATCTCATAAAACGACTATGACTCGGAATATGGCACCAATCGAGGCCTTACAGCAACCAGACACCTAATATGATCATTGGTAGACAAATAATTGACGATAACACTATTGACACTCATTCTCGTAAACAACTTCAGCTTGGGGATTGAGTTGACAATATCTTCTAATGTCAGTATGCAATTTAGGCAAGTTTAAATATTTTAGCACAATCAATGTCCATTTACAGGCCATAAACCCTACCTTGACCAATTCCAGAAGATAAGAAAATTGAATCATTGAAGGGTAGAGAAAGAGTGAGCTTGTTTAGATTGTTCTGAAATGAACTTTTATTTGCATAGCTTATGTAACAAATTTAATATGAAGAGTCAGCCAATGAAACTACTGAAAGGAAAGCAAGATAAATATGGTATGGAAATTGTTCAAAAATGTATCAATCTTTTTCTCAGGCTTAAAAAGACGATGCAATTTGCAATTACACAGAAGCGACTCAGTTGGAAAATAATTCAAGGTGATCAATGGAATTGGAGGGGGAACTTATAATTACACAACAACTAATGTATAAATCAAATAAGGGATACCACTCAACAATACTATAGAAAAAGTTAAGTTGCTTTTCGTGCATTTCAGGTATAGAAATTATATCACAAATTCACAATATTACATCTATCTTCGTTCAACAAATAAAATAAATTTAAAAAACATGCAAATTTCTTTTTGATAAAAATGCACATATTTTTTTGGAGAAATCAGAACAGAATGAATCAAATATGTCAAGGCTTAACAGACTCGTCGTCATCATCCTCACTGTCCCAAATCAAGTCTTCATCTTCCTCTGCAGTACTAAGGCGCTTCAGCAAATCAACTTTGCTGGTGCTACCACTCTGACTCTCAGATTGAGCTGCTTTCTTATCATCAATACCACTAAGATCCTCTATATCATCCCACCCGAGATCCTCTTCATCCTCATTTCCCATGGGCAGACTTTCAACCACTGATGATTCATTATTCTTACCCGGAGATTTTACATCAGAAGCCTTCGTTTCCAGTATTACCATTTTCTCATCAGACACAGCTGCCGAACCATCCTTGTTCGCAGCATCGCCCACTTCCAACTTTGATGCTTTATCAACGCCGCCATCCTCATTATTTTCCTCAATTCCACCGTCCATCTCATGAACAACTTCAGCTTTCTCAACAACTGGTGATTCTTCAACAGACTTATCCAT
This sequence comes from Lathyrus sativus, assembly GCA_963859935.3. Lineage (NCBI taxonomy): Eukaryota > Viridiplantae > Streptophyta > Magnoliopsida > Fabales > Fabaceae > Lathyrus > Lathyrus sativus. The sequence continues at coordinate 570,046,832 of OZ012740.1, read as the reverse complement.
CTCATTACCATGTTCATTGCTTTGCATTGAATTGTCTCTCTTTTCTACTTTAGAACCTGAATCCTGCACCTCTTCCACACTCAATCTCTTCTCATCACCAGCACCCGAGCCAGAGGCACCAGTTTTCAAATCAGCACCTAGACTTTTCCCCAAATTTTCCGCATCAATTTCCTTATTGATCACAATCTCTGTTTTAACTTTAGCTTCATTCTCCTCTTCATCATCTTCAACATCCCAACTCAAATCCTCCTCATCCCTGGATATTCTTCTAACAAGCCTAGCCCTAACATCTTCAGCTTTCTTGAGTCTATAAACCTTATAATAATACCTACAAAAGAAAGTTTCATGATCAACAGTATTTGGAACAACCTTTTTATAAATACTCTCCATTGCATCATTCTCCCTAAAAAGACTCTCCATTTCATCACTTTTCCCATCCAACGCAAACCCTAATTTCCACTCATTGAATTCGTTCAAATCCTCAGGCACCTCAGTGTAGGTACTCACATCCCCCTGAATAGCACCAACCTGAGCATCAAACCTACTATATCGCTTCGAATCCAATCGGCTCGAATCGCGACTCGCCGTGGTGGTACCATTATCAGAATCTGAATCGAGATTAACAGCAAGGATGGCTTCCTTACCTTGAGATATGATCTGAGCCGTTGATTTAATGACGGTGCTACCGATCTCACCGACCGAATCTTGAGCAACTTCAATCTCACTCTTCAAGCCGGTGCTGAATTCCTGTAGATCGCGACGATAAGTCTCGATTATAGATTCGGATTTGGATGTGAGGGTTTTGATGAGTCCACCGAAGTTCCAAGCGTCGTCGGCGCCGGAATCGGGATTGGGATCTGCATTATTGGGTTCGGATTGAGCAGGATCTGGATCATCGGAGAAAACGGATTTGAAGAAATTCATGAGAAAAAGGTTAACGAGAGATCACGGAGTGAACGGTGTTATGTGAAGCCTGCAGGAGAGGAGCTTGGTGTCTACAGCAAGGAAGCATGCCATTTTCAGATTTAAAGATAATTATAACAAAAATAAACAGCAGTGGTTTTGTTTTTTTTTTTTTTTTACAGCACACTACAGCAGTGTTTTTTTCTCTCCATTTCATTCAAGAAATGAAACTATTCGTTACTATAGTTTAAAACTAAATTAATAGGATAAATATTCATATTTTTAAATTAGTAACATAGACTTAAATAGCAAAATTAAAGTAATGGAGACATTCTTGCCAAATAAGAAAAGAAAAGCAAACATACATTAATATTACCAAAATCATAATTAGACATTTATATACCAAAATCATGATTACAATAATGTTGTTTTTTTTTAAATTTTAAACAAGTTTTATTATTAGTACTTCATGGTCTTTAAATAGTTATGACAAATACTATTTAATTTTTATTTTCAAATTTTAAGAAATTATAAAATTTATTTTAAAACAATGTTTTTTGAAAAAAAAGGTAGAATGTGTTGGTTTTAATTTTTTGTTTTAGTTTATAAAAATAGTGTGAAGGTTTAGACCATTAATTACTTAGTGTTTTTTTTTTAATAAAATACACTTACGATCTAATTTTATTTCTTTTTAAGCATTTTTATGGAAACAAAAACACAAGTAAATATGGCTAATCTCATTCATACATTTGTCTTGTGGCTGCTAGCCAAAATAATATTTTTAAAGTGCAATATTCTTTTAAATTCAAACGTTAACTCATCTATTAATACTCAATATCATTATTTTCATGATTCCGTCGCCCAACATTCTCTTATCACATAATAAACACTCTCCGGGTGTATGATTCGGATAAATCAAGGAAATGAAAAATAATATTTTTAAATAAATGTGCTTTGTTTAAATTTTATGCGAGGAGATGAAGAAAGAGAAGGACAGCAAAATTACGTTCTTTTGTGTTTTGAGACGAACCCAGAGTTTAGTGATTAGAGTACAAGTGGTGGACATCGAGCTTCTGTTGAGGCTATTCGTGATGCTTTTGAAATTGAATTTGGTGATGGATACAAGGTAGGTACTTTAATCACACATGTATTTTTTGAAGTGTTTGTGTTTCTTAATTTGTTAAATCTATCTAACCTTATTTTAGATTTGTCATAGTTTTTGTTTCAGAAACCGTTGATTCTGCTTCTCTTTTCTTTACATGTTCCTTTTGTTTCATGGTAGAATAAAACATTTCAACTTCAAACTTTTCTATTTGTGCTCATCGAGTTCAATAGTGGTAGTCTTACTAATATGTTTTGCTTTAAAGGACTTTGGAAGCATTGAACCATTAATGTCTCTTCATACTGCGATTTCTCAAGGTATTGCTTCTGTTCACTCTCTTTTTGATGTTTGTGACGCCATAGCTACATTTTTCTGTTAATTTTTCATGCATCTGTATAATTATATACTCTAACACTGTGTGTTAGATACTATACAATTTAAAGTTACCATATATACCAAGAAAATAGAAAAGAACTTAAATATTTATTGAAATTTGATCTTAGCAGCAATAAACATAACATTACATCTTAATAACAACTTTAATACATCATATTAGCCCTACTTATGGCTTGCTTTACAAATTTCAATTCAAGCAGTTAAAGGATGTGTTTGGCCTCGTACCGACAATCTTGATGTGTTATTCGACAATAGACCATACAAACTTAAAGGATGTGTCAAACACAAATTGTATAAACTTTACAACATTGGTAAGCATGGGTAAGCAACAGATGCAACTGTCAGGGATTTGAAATTGATTGTAAAACATGTGGTTACTCCAAATTTATCACTGATTTTAAGAGAATGTTAGATTTCGTTCACACCCATCTTAAAAAGTTTACTCAAATTTGATTTTATTATTGAAATTGACTACCACTTTTCTTGTAATATCAGAAAAGATGATGTTATTTTGAGACCTCAATTTGACCAAAAAATAGAAGACTACATCAGAGGAAATTCACCTCACACAAAATTTATTTCTAATTTGCCACAAGTTTTTAGTTCTTAATTTATATTTAAAAATGTACATTTGTTATCTACATAAACAGGTTTTGAAGTTAATTTTTAATTCTTAGTTTATATTGAAAATGTACATTTGTTATCTGCATAAATAGGTTTTATTTACTTTAAGTGTCATAAACATTTTCATATATGGTTGGTTTCATTTTACTGTAGAGGAACTATATGGTTGAGTACTTTGGTGAACAGTTGTCAGGCTTTGCATTTACTGCCAATGAATAAGTAGAATCTTATGGATTTTGTTGTGTCAAGCCACCAATCATCTATGGTGATGTGAGCCGCCCAAAGACAATGAGTGTCTTCTGGTCAGCTCTTGCCTAGAGTTTTATCAAGAGTCCAATGAAGGGAATGTTTACTAACCTTGTCAAAGAAGAAAAGAAGACTCCAAAAAGGATCAAAATATGTTTTGTGTCAACAATAATCGTGTTTATCTTTTGTGAACATCTTTTGTAATAGTGCTTGTATACACATTTTGCAGTTGTATCTGTGTATATCTTATGTCATTTTAGAACATATTTAATGTCATTTTAGTTTAATGACTTTAGTTTAAATCAAAAAATGTAACAAAATTCTAATTTAATGTCATTAAACTCAAGATTATGTTGATATGAAATTCTGGTGTGATAAATAATAGATTATGGTCCGACAAAATGTTATAAAAATTTATTCTGATCACTTTAATCACAATTTGCTTATTGTCCAAGTATGGTTCCTTAACTAATTATAAAGTTTCAATTTAGTCCCTTAATAAAATTGTTGACTCGTTATTTTGATTTTTAACATTTTTTCTCAATATTTAACATAAATGATTAATTTGCCTAACAGAATGATTTTTAAGGGACTAAAATATAACATTTATTAAATAAGAAATTAAAGTAAAATCTAAAATTAAGTTAAAGGACTTCAAGACTAATTAAACATATTATTAATGAAGTATAATTTTATAAAATCATTTATAAAAAACGGAGAAAGTATTAGATATTAATATTTTATCTTTATAAAATTAATTAGTTTAGTAACTTGTACATTTATCCACTTACCTTAATTCTAACATTTAATTTTACAAGTCACTTCTTCAAAATCTCCACAGGCACACTCTTTCCTAGCTTTACTCGCATATTTTTTCTTTCCTAACTTTACTCAGATATTTTCTTAACTTTTATAGAATATTCTTTTTCTCCCTCCAACATAAATGATTATATTTTATTTCTCTTGCTATTAATTGTGAATTTTTTTTATAATAACCAACTATTATTTCTTATTTATCATAAAAATAAAAGTTTTAAATTTTTTTTTAAAATGACTAAAATTTAACTTTCTGTCGCCGGATAAAATGACGATATTGTTGAAAACGAAATACTGATTGACGACTTAGTTCAAGAACTAGGGTTTTCTTTTTTTACTATTTTTAACTAATCTTTTAATTTATAATTTTATCACATAATTATTCTTATTATTTAAAATAAAGTTTTTAATTAATAAACATTATTATTATTATTATTAATATTTTTTTTCATATAATGTTAAAATTAAGTTTTTAATTAATAAACTTAAAATAATTAGGTTTAAATAAAAATAATTTTAAATTAATTTAATAAATTTAGGTTTAATTAAAAATAAACTTAAATTAATTTTATAAATTTAGGTTTAATAAATATTGTTTTTGTACATTTAGGTTTAATATAAATATAATTGTGATTATAATTTGTTGTTTTTAAGTAATACTTATAAAATAAGTAATAATTATTGTTTTTAAATTATAAATATTTTTAAGATTTTAATTATAAATTAATTTAAATACAAAATAAAAATTGATTAACAATTTAATTTTAAAGCATATAAATTGATTTAAGTTATAAATTTTAAAACATAAAAATTGATTAACCATTGAATTTTAAAGTGTATAAATTTTGTAAGGGTATTTAAGACATATCATATAGGGCGCGTACTATTTTATTTTTCTATAAATATGACTGCAAACACATATATGTTTTCACAACATTGTATACCAAAAGACTGAAGCGCTAGTGCATTTTGAGTGGAGTGGAGTCTAGAATGTCCGCATTTCTAAATCAACGTTCTTCGTCGTCGTCGTCATCAGCATCGGAGGAACCCTTTCCAACATTCGATATAATGAAAAGAAATGTCGTAGTTATCTTTTCAGCAACAAAGCCTCCGATGAAGGTGCTCCTGTGGAATATGCAGACGTTGGAGCACTTGCATAGGGAACTGAACCGCTGGCTAGAAGGAGATATTGCTCCAGGAGAAAAGATTAGGACAATTAAGCGGTTGGTCGAGGAGACTGGGAGAAACAGAGTTACTCGTGAATGGAGAAAAGTGGAAAATGATGCAGGTGTCCTTGTGATGATGTTAACACCAAAGAAGATAACGTTGATGGTCGTGATATCGTAGACACCTTGGTGCAGTGTTTTGTTTTATGTCTTTATGTTGTTGTTATGTTTATTTAATTTATGTTGCTTTGGTGCAGTATTTTGTCTTTATGTTGTTGTTATGTTAGTTAAGTATGCTTTTAATCGAATGAAATTTGCTATTAATCGAATGAAATTTGCTATTGATTTAAAGGGACATGGTTACATATGAAACTATGATCTGCTGCTTGATCCTACGTTAGGATATTTTGTACGATTGTGTCCTGGTTGCCGACACGAACTACATAATCTTACCAGCTTGTATGCGGTATCCATCTCCGTTCGAATGCGCGTGCTGTTAGGCCGACCCTTTTTCTTTCTGCGCATCAAGTCTTTATGCCAAACAATTTCTCCTTCGTATTGAGGTCAATAGTCCTCCTTTGCCACCACCTGAAAGCTACATGTGTAGACATTGCATAGACTTATCACTTGGTGAACTGCAGAAAGAAGGTTGGTTGGGTCCTGGCGCGCCTTCGAACATGTTGCTATAACATGAGAGCAAGGCATACGGAATGCTTGAAACTTCCCACAATCACACCGACTCTTATCCAATTCAACACAGTAACATCCCCTAGGCCTTCCTTCGTTGTGATCAATAGACTCGGCAACCCTGAACCAACCGGTTGTACGGTCAAAGATTGTGACCACGTGTGTGTTGGCTTTGGCAGCTTCCTCTTTCATGAATTTCATTGAAGTATCATTGTACAGCTGACCCGATTGTAATACTGAACCCCACTTCGTACGTCTGCTATCAAAGAGTGATCCTAGCCTAAAATAGGTTGCCTTGACCAAGGCAGTTATCGGGAGGTTTCAGATTCCCTTGAAAACATAATTCATTGATTCGACGAGGTTAGTTGTCATGTGGCCCCATCGCACACCATTGTCGTATGCCCGCGTTTATTTCTACTTATCAATGTTATCAATCCATCTTAATGCATCCGCGTTTGTTAGTCTGATCTCGTCACGATAGTATTAGAATGTGGGTTCTGTTAGTGCATATCCTGCGTTCACAACCTTCTTCCGTAGCGTCTTGTCTTTGATTTCCCGCATGAAATTTTTGGTGATATGCCTTATGCAATAGACGTGGGTCGAGGTAGGATCCTGCCAACCGTTATCAAGGTTGTTGTATGCACTCTCAATTGATGGGTGTCGATCAGAGATCAAATATAAGTTAGGTTGGGGAGAAACGTAAAAGCGAAGATTTTTTAAGAAAAATTTCCAACCCCCAGCAGTCTCCCCTTCAACTATAGTGAAGGCTATTGGAAAAATGTTGTTGTTCCCGTCCTGTGCGACAGCCATGAGTAGGGTTCCCTTATATTTCCCGTATAACCGTGTGTCGTCAATTTGAATTATAGGTTTACAATATGCAAACCCTTTGATGCATGGTTCAAATGCCCAAAAGAGCCTGTGAAAAATTCCATTTCCACCAACGCAAGTCCCGTTTGGTGTACACGTAGGCATTGTCTCCAATATCGCAACAGTCCCTAGATAGTAGTGTTTAAGAGCCACCAGGAATTTTGGAAGTTCCTTGTACGACTCCTCCCAATTTCCAAACACCCTTTCAACCGCTTTAGTCCTAGCAATCCAGGTTTTTCGGTATGACGGAGTGTAATTGTACCTTTGAACCATATGTGCAATTATGGTACTCACCTTCAAAGACGGGTTGTCGCTAACAATTGGCAGAATATCATCGCAAATTAATCGAGAGCTGAGTTTGCGATGGTCCTGCATCGGATTCGAGATTATACAAGTGTGTGCCGGACCCATTGACCATATCTTCCAAGAATCGCTTCTCTTCCTGAAAGACGCTGTTAATCGGAACGGGCACTCCTGGTTACGATAATATATCGTATACCGCGTCGGATTTGTCCGATCGACTGACAATTCCTCGTGAAATTGTTTGATTGCCCGGACACAATCTTCTTTGGAACAAAACTCGTTACCCTCTTTTAGTTGCCTTTCTATTGCGTAGTTGGGGTTGTAGAAAATATTCGTCGAGGGTTCATCGCCACCTAATTCGAGAGTTTTCATGTGCTGAGGTGGACAATAAACATGGTTGGGTGGAACCCCATCCTCCTGGTTGTTCACCATCTCGTCAACAGTGACTTCTGTTGCTTCTTCTTCTTCGTCAACGACGTTGACTTCAGCGTGTTCCTCGCCAGAATCGCAAAAAACTTAAGAAGAATCAAGTTGTTGAGACAATTGTTATTGTAACGTAACATGTAACACGATATCTGAGACACCTGAATACTCGTGAGTGCGGAACATGTTACGCACATCATCATCGTCTCGCACCTTTAACGGGAAAAACTTGAATTCGACGTGGCCGCCAAAAAACACTAGATTTTTGTATATTATTTGCCCAATTGGATCACATGTGACCCTGAATGCCTACAATGACCCTGCAGGCCTACGAGATTCTTACCCTGCATGCAGCATGCTTGATAAGAAAGGACAGAGCAAGACTCTGCGTTTCACATATGACCCTGCATGCCTACAATGACCCTGCAGGCCTACGAGATTCTTACCCTGCATGCAGCATGCTTGATAAGACAGGACAGGGCAAGACTCTGCGTTTCACATGTGACCCTGCATGCCTACAATGACCCTGCAGTCCTATGAGATTCTTACCCTGCATGCAGCATGCTTGGTAAGACAGGACAGAGCAAGACTCTGCGTTTCACATGTGACCCTACAGGCCTACGAGATTCTTACCCTGCATGCAGCATGCTTGATAAGACAGGATAGGGCAAGACTCTGCGTTTCACATGTGACCCTGCATGCCTACAATAACCCTGCAAGCCTACGAGATTCTTACCCTGCATGCAGCATGCTTGATAAGACAGGACAGGGCAAGACTTTGTGTTTCACATGTGACCCTGCATGCCTACAATGACCCTGCAGACCTACGAGATTCTTACCCTGCATGCAACATGCTTGATAAGACAGGACAGGGCAAGACTCTGCGTTTCACATGTGGCCCTGCATGCCTACAATGACCCTGTAGTCCTACGAGATTCTTACCCTGCATGCAGCATGCTTGATAACACATGACAGGGGAAGACTCTGCGTTTCACATGTGACCCTGCATGCCTACAATGACCCTGCAGGCCTATGAGATTCTTACCCTACATGCAACATGCTTGATAACACATGACAGGGCAAGACTTTGCGTTTCACATGTGACCCTGCATGCCTACAATGACCCTGCAGGCCTACGAGATTCTTACCCTGCATGCATCATGCTTGATAAGACAGGACAAGCAAGACTCTGCGTTTCACATGTGACCCTGCATGCCTACAATGACCCTGCAGGCCTACGAGATTCTTACCCTGCATGCAGCATGCTTGATAAAACAAGACAAGGCAAGACTCTGCGTTTCACATGTGACCCTGCATGCCTACAATGACCCTACATGCCTACGAGATTCTTACCATGCATGCAGCATGCTTGATAAGACAGGACAGGGCAAGACTCTGTGTTTCACATGTGATCCTGCATGCCTACAATGACCCTGCAGGCCTACGAGATTCTTACCATGCATGCAGCATGCTTGATAAGACAGGACATGGCAAGACTCTGTGTTTCAGACCTTCAAGGTAGAAGGGAATTAAATACAAAAAGAATCCGAAAATTTGTAATCTGCAGGGAGAGAACAGTGATGGATAAGGTACCAGCTGAAGGTGGACTTAAAATGAAGGAATGTCGGTCGAAGGCGGGCTCGCAACCAAGGGTACCAACCCAAAATTAGAATTTAACAGGCACGAGAGTACCGACCAAAAGTTGGAATTTAAAACAAGATAACAACCAAAAGTTAGCGACTTCACTGGGGATACAACGTAAAAGTTAGGATAACAAATCGAAGGCAAGCCGAAGGAGGACTCACATCAAGGGTACCAACTAAAAGTTGGGATAACAAATTGAATACCAATCAAGAGTTGGGATAACAAAAAAGGATACCAACCAAGAGTTGAGATACAACGAAAAGATACCAACCAAGAGTTGGAATTCAACTAAAAGATACCAACAAAAAGTTGGGATACAACAAAGGATATTAACCAAGAGTTGGGATACAACCAAAAGACACCAACCAAGAGTTGGGATAACAACCAAAGGATACCAACCAAGAGTTGGGATTCAACCAAAAGATACCGACCAAAAGTTGGGATGCAACGAAGGATATCAACCAAGAGTTGGGATACAACCAAAAACTACCAACCAAGAGTTGGGATACAACAAAGGATACCAACCAAGAGTTGGGATATAACCAAAAGATTCCAACCAAGAATTAGGATACAACAAAGAATACTAACCAAGAGTTGGAATACAACCAAAAGATACCAACCTAGAATTGGGATTTAACCAAAAGATATCAACCAAGAGTTAGGATTTAACAAAAGATACCAACCAAGAGTTGGGATACAACCAAAAGATGCCAACTGTTGCGGTTAGAATATGATATCAAATTATTAATTAATTTGAATCGCATCTTTAGTTCACAACCGCTCTTTGATTTATCCGAAGGAAAAGGTCAAAAGAGGAAAACCTAATTTTGCATCGTAAAGACAATGCGGGGAGAGATCTAGGTAAGGGGTTGATTAAGCTTAGGGAAGGTACTAGCACCCTAAACTTCTGTAATACTCTACAAGAACCTTTTGTTTATTGTATGCTTTTTTATTTTATTATCTGTTTGAAATATATTGCTAGGGGATAGAGTAACCTAAAGACCTAAGGGTTAGTCCTAAGTTTACTCGGCAAGACGTCGCATCTTGTGCCTACGTATCATGGATAGGGAGTGGAATCAGAGTAATCGTAGTTCCCCTTAAAAGGGAGGTTAGAAACGTCTTGACTATGGTCAAGGTTTCAGTGGGGAATAAACGTATCTTAAGGACACGCTTACGTGGAGTCTTTGAAACTCCTATTTCTATGTTGAATTTGTTAATTGAAAATTTAGGGTTGAAATTAGGGGTTTCCACGGCGGGAAACCCTAAACAGAGTACGGCGACTCTTTGACCTAATACTAGGGTAAAGGGCATTTTCGTCCACGGCGGGACACCCAGGCTATTAGGGTTTTGAAACGGTTGAAATTAGGGTTATTGACTCGGCGGTCAAACGGATAAACCTAATTCCTTCGGAAGGATTCTAACGGCTAAACGTGCAAAATACGACAAATTATTATACGGCAAGATTAAAGTGCGAAAAGTAAAGAAAGCGGAAAAAGCGTCGCGACGATCACTCGCGTAAATTACAAATCCCCAAAAATGCGAAATAAAAAATAAATCGCGACCATGGACTCGCGTAAATTACATCCATGGAAAATGCAAGAATAATGAAATAAGAGCGACGATTGTCTCGCGTAAATTACAACTATAAATTGGAGTGCAAAAAATAAAGGATCAATAAACTATACAACTGAGAAAAAAAATGTTAGGAACGTCATAAATTAGAAATCTAAATGTTTTTTTTAATTACAATTTATTAAAAACTAAATTAACTATAAATCATAAAAAACTGTTACTAACTATAAATTATAAAAAAAAGGAAATACTAACTATAAACTATTAAAATGTTTTTAATTATTAGTCATCAGAAAAAAATATAATTTCAAGTTATTAAAAAAATAAACTAATTATAAGTTATAAAAAAATGATTTTTAATTATAAGTTTTATATAGATATATATAGATTTTTAAAAAGGTTTGTAGTAACTTTAACTAAATAATGGTTTTAATTTACAAACTTAGATTTAAATTTTAAAAAGGTGGTTTAAATTTGGAAAAAAGTTTTAGTTTTAAGAAAATATTTTAATTTTGGAAGAAAAAAAAACTATAAAAGAGGTTTTAACTTTAATAAAAGAGTTTTAAATCTTGTTCAAAAAAAAAAAGCTTTAATGTTGAATAAAAGGTCCTAATGTTAGCTTTATGTTTCTTTTGTTGTATTTCTTTTTTAAAAATGGTTTAATTAAAAATAATGCACTAACCTCTAAAAAAAGAATTTTGGTTCAAGAGGAGTTTTAATTAAGAAAATTCATTTTAATATTAACTAAAACTAAAAAGTTAGGAAAAGCTTACGGTAACGGCGACAGATTCTTGAGATGGGATTTGAAGCAATTCCGGAAGGACAATGACGAGAGCTTGAGCTTCTCTGAGTCGTGATGATGATAATTAACGAAGGAAGCTCCGTCTTCTTCTTCGAAGAACCGTCCCTTTTTTCTCCTTCTGGGTTCCTCCTAAGTTGTGAGAATGGCCGCCGTTTTTTCTTTAAACAAAAAGTTAAGAAGGTGGGATTCGAACTCTCAACCTCTCACACTCACAACTCCTTACACACGGTCTCTTGCCAATTGTGCCATTTTATTCATTCGAAATAAAGTGGCACTAGAAACTATGTAAAGGTAGGACAAATTTGGGGTGCAACAGATGCCCCTATTTAAATAGCTTCACCGGATGATTTGAGCAGCTGAGACTCGAGAAATTGCGACGAAAGGGATTTAAATACAGATAACCGAAAATTTGGCCCCTAGATGCAGTGATATGCAATGATATGGACAAAATAACACGAACTATAATGCTGACAATGCCATGAATCTAATATGATGCGTATGATGGAATGATGAATGCAAGGATGCAGACGACACGACGTCATAGGGGACAGACGCGACGAGTAACTACACTGGGGAATACGACGCACTGGTGGAATAGTGCGACAACTGTCACTTTATAACGAACAGTAACATAGGATCCACACGGCGGTAGGATCAGGTAAACGACAAGTACTGGAATTTCCGGGTCATTCCTTTAAGCGAAGAGATCGAGCGGGATCTTCAATAATCATCGAAAGTTATACAGAGAGAAACAAACACCAGAGATACTCGGCAAAACCATCGAATAACCTCGGGGTCAAAGAAACAAATTTCAGGGACATCCGGAAGAACATCGAATGAACTCTAAAACATACCAGAGATACTCAGAAAAACATCGAATAAACCCTGGGCTATATCCAGAAACAAAAAGACGACATCTATATGAGCATGAGATGAAGACAAGTTTCTGAAGGTAAATCCGGAACATTTAGTCAACCCTTCTTCTAACCTTTGGCCAATAGTTACTAAATCTGTAAAGCTTGAAGAGACACTCCCAATCATCTTTTCCCAATAGAAAGGAGACAAAGTATCCATGAATATTCTTGTCAGTTCCTTCTCTGCTACAGGGGGTTCGACTTGGGAAGCTAACTCCCTCCAACACTAAGCATACTCCTTGAACGACTCTTTTTCCTTCTGAGACATACTTTGAAGCTGACGACGATCGGGAGCCACATCCAAATTGTATTTGTATTGCTTCATAAAAGCGTTGACGAGATCTTGGAAGCAGTGGACACTGTTATGCTCTAAGTTCATATACCATTTAAGAGAAGCACCACTCAAACTATCCTGAAAGCAATGGATGAGCAACTTCTGATTGTTGGTGTAAGCTGTCATCTTTTGGAAGTACATGACTAGATGGGCTCATGGACATGAATGACCTTGATACTTCACAAACTCAGGAGTCTTGAACTTGGCAGGCAAAACAAGAACAGAGACTAGGCACATATTATCGGCATCAACGTTGAAGAAATCAGTACCCTCGACAGCTTAGAGTCTCTTGTTTATGATCTGAAACTGTTCACGGGTGATCTCAGGCTCAACAAAATCTTCTTGAACACCGGAAACATTGTACTCATAGGGAGAATTCTCAACGGGAGCTTGGATAGTTTGATTAACCGTGTGGACCACAGGTTGGGCCTCGGTAAGGACAGGAGCTTGAAAAACCGGTCTGACAGCCTGACCAATCATAGCAGCAGATGCAACAGGTGGAGAGTAGTTAGGAGGTAAACCAAACTCAGGCCAAGTAGAGGGCGACAATGAAACATGAGGTGGATCAACACTTGAAACTTCCTGAATGACAGTCCTCTGAGGTGGCTCTCCTATGGCAATCAACACTTGAAGCATCTCGGTAAGCCTGGTCATGCCTGCTTTCAACTCATCAATCTCCATTCGGACCTCCGCATTATGTTCCTCTTATTCTGACATTTGGCGTCTATAGTTAGCTCTAGTCTGATATTTGTGTCTAGGAATCAGCTTGACGACTCAACGGAACACTGGAAGATAAAGACAACTGGATATGAGAAACTCGGGGAAAGATGCCATGCAAGACATGATGCTAATGCAATGCAATAGTTTCAAGAACTTCAACGGTCGATTGCAAACATTTCTTTTTTAGGAAAGTTGGAAACGGTTTTAAACTTTGAAATGTAGGACTTTTGAATTCGCAAAGGACTGTTGAATTCCTTGAAACTAGGAATGATGTTTTATGAATGCCATGCACAAATACACACAAACAACAAAGTCCTAGGTTAGAGGAACAATGAATGGAGTTAAGGTCTACCCTTCCCAAAAGGTATGTATTATGGGGTAGTTGTACCTGCAGAACAAGGTTCTAAAGAGGTGCCCAAAGTCATCGGTCCATCTTTTGGATATTATCAGTTTCCCAATTGACTCGGTGGTTAATAATATCCTCGAGAGAGAGCCTCTTTTGAGTGTAGTATCGCGTAGCAACTATTTTGGGAATATTCCCTCATAGTCCTTGCACTACGTCCTAGATAAGGTCAAGGTGGTGTTAAGGTACTACGGTCCCCAGTATCACGGACTCCAATCGACAATAGTAAAAGTTTTCACGAATACTCGTTCAACCGAACCATTTTCGAAAGGGTCTCAACTGAGCGGTGATTCTCAAGTCAGCTTGGTCGGGAATCACTCCTTATAAGCCTCGTCGAATATATCACCTTCCTATAATAATGTCACTAAAGTCCGGGTGTAGGACTCATCTCACAATAAAGATACCCAAGCAAGGTACAATATATACAAATAATAAAATAAAATAGAAATATCATACAATAAACAAAATAGGGGCAACCCTTAAAAATTAGGAGGGTCCCCAGTGAAGTCGCCATTTTCTGTTGCGGTTAGAATATGATATCAAATAATTAATTAATTTGAATTGCATCTTTAGTTCACAACCGCTCTTTGATTTATCCGAAGGAAAAGGTCAAAAGAGGAAAACCTAATTTTGCATCGTAAAGACAATGCGGGGAGAGATCTAGTTAAGGGGTTGGTTAAGCTTAGGGAAAGTACTAGCACCCTAAACTTCTGTAGTACTCTACAGGAACCTTTTGTTTATTGTATGCTTTTTTATTTTATTATCTGTTTGAAATATATTGCTAAGGGATAGAGTGACCTAAAGACCTAAGGGTTAGTCCTAAGTTTACTCGGCAAGACGTCGCATCTTGTGCCTACGTATCCTGGATAGGGAATAGAATCAGAGTAATCGTAGTTCCCCTTAAAAGGGAGGTTAGAAACGTCTTAACTATGGTCAAGGTTTCAATGGGGAATAAACGTATCTTAAGGACACGCTTACGTGGAGTCTTTGAAACTCCTATTTCTATGTTGAATTTGTTAATTGAAAATTTAGGGTTGAAATTAGGGGTTTCTACGGCGGGAAACCCTAAACAGAGTACGGCGACTCTTTGACCTAATGCTAGGGTAAAGGGCATTTTCGTCCACGGCGGGACACCCAGGCTATTAGGGTTTTGAAACGGTTGAAATTAGGGTTATTGACTCGGCGGTCAAATGGCTAAACCTAATTCCTTCGGAAGGATTCTAACGGCTAAACGTGCAAAATACGACAAATTATTATATGACAAGATTAAAGTGCGAAAAGTAAAGAAAGCGGAGAAAGCGTCGCGACGATCACTCGCGAAAATTACAAATCCCCAAAAATGCGAAATAAAAAATAAACCGCGACCATAGACTCGCGTAAATTACATCCATGGAAAATGCAAGAATAATGAAATAAGAGCGACAATTGCCTCGTGTAAATTACAACTATAAATTGGAGTGCAAAAAATAAAGGATCAATAAACTATACAACTGAGGAAAAAAAAGTTAGGAACGTCATAAATTAGAAATCTAAATGTTTTTTTAATTACAATTTATTAAAAACTAAATTAACTATAAATCATAAAAACTGTTACTAACTATAAATTATAAAAAAAAGGAAATACTAACTATAAGCTATTAAAATGTTTTTAATTATTAGTCATCAGAAAAAAATATAATTTCAAGTTATTAAAAAAATAAACTAATTATAAGTTATAAAAAATGATTTTTAATTATAAGTTTTATATAGATATATATAGATTTTTAAAAAGGTTTGTAGTAACTTTAACTAAATAATGGTTTTAATTTACAAACTTAGATTTAAATTTTAAAAAGGTGGTTTAAATTTGGAAAAAAGTTTTAGTTTTAAGAAAAGATTTTTATTTTGGAAGAAAAAAAAACTTTAAAAGAGGTTTTAACTTTAATAAAATAGTTTTAAATCTTGTTCAAAAAAAAAGCTTTAATGTTGAATAAAAGATCCTAATGTTAGCTTTATGTTTCTTTTGTTGTATTTCTTTTTTAAAAATGGTTTAATTAAAAATAATGCACTAACCTCTAAAAAAAAATTTTGGTTCAAGATGAGTTTTAATTAAGAAAATTCATTTTAATATTAACTAAAACTAAAAAGTTAGGAAAAGCTTACGGTAACGGCGACTGATTCTTGAGATGGGATTTGAAGCAATTCCGGAAGGAGGACAATGATGAGAGCTTGAGCTTCTCTGAGTCGCGGTGATGATGATTAACAAAGGAAGCTCCGTCTTCTTCTTCGAAGAACCGTCCCTTTTTTCTCCTTCTGGGTTCGTGGGTTCCTCCTTTCTTCTGATAAGTTGTGAGAACGGCCGCCGTTTTTTCTTTTGTCTCGTTCCCCCTTTTTCTCAAATGCAACTCATGTTTATATAGGTAACAAATTAGGGTTGACTCTAACCTAATGCCCACTTTAAAGCCCAACTTAAAGAATTAGTCAAAACTAAATAAAATTTAAACAAATTAAAACAAACTTAAAACCCTATTTGTTTACTAAACCTTAAAAATAAATATAAAAGAAACAAAACAAAAAGTGAAGAAGATGGGATTCGAACTCTCAACCTCTCACACTCACAACTCCTTACACACGATCTCTTGCCAATTGTGTCATTTTATTCATTCGAAATAAAGTGGCACTAGAAACTATGTAAAGGTAGGACAAATTTGGGGTGCAACACCAACCAAAAGTTGGGATACAATAAAGGATACCAACCAAGAGTTGAGATACAACCAAAAGATACCAACCAAGAGTTGGGATAACAAAGGGTACCAACCATGAGTTGGGATGCAACAACAGGGTACCAACCAAGAGTTGGAATGCAACAACAGGGTACCAACCAAAAGTTGGAATTAAAAATAAGCCCGCTAGGGAAAAAAAGAGTCTAGATAGACAACTCTGCAGGGGTAGTGTAAAATAACTCATATAGAAGGAAACACAAGTAGAACAATTCCATGTTTGGGGTATAAAGTTAAACAATATCTCTTGAGTTGAGACAATCTCTGCTGGGGAAAGACCCGGTAAAGAGGGTATCAAACCTGACTTATGCTTCGAATGCATATGTTGGAATCTTTATATGGCGTAATGCTCTATATGAAATGGAAATGCTACGCATTTGAGGATGTAATGCAAAGATACTTATGATATGCAAAAGGACACTCCACCCGGAGAAGTGCTATAAACCGAAAACAAATCCGCTAAGGAAGACAAATGAAACTGCCTTCCTAGTTGTAACCTCCGCTGGAGAACACCAAAGGACTTCAACTCTACCGGAAGGTAGGAATAATAGACACCTACTGGGGAAACATCCCAGAAAACTACTGAAGAGAAGTGCCAATGACGATTGGGGCTTCAAACTTGTTGGGTCTATCAACCTCTGCTAATTTACCTGTTGAAAAAATCAACAACATACTCTGCTTGGAGAGAAAAATTCACTGATACCAAACCTGCTAGGGAAAATAGCAAGTGTACTATTTTGTCAATGGAATAATAAGGGAAATTTCCCCGAATATCGAACTCGAGGACTGCATAGGAAACACAAGCTATAAAATAATTCAATTGAACAAAATCATTTGGGGTTTTCAAATCTTTTGGTTTGATTATAAAAATATTTTCAAGTAAAAAGGGAAATTTGACTAAGTGGTTGAAAATATATGAGTAACATGCTACGGAAGGTGTATGATCTGACTCAGTAACAACCCTGAATTAAGACTGCAATAAATTATTGTAACTACTTAATTATTGATTCTTTAGAATGTTTACTCCTAAGTCCTTAGTGAGAAAACCTTTAATCATCTACCCTAATTCCTATGTCCATAGAGAATTATAAGTGAGATTAAGCAATCAATTATCAAAAATTATTCCGGTTCCTATAGGGTATCCCTAGGCTTAGGTGATATCTACTATAAGATGATCAAAAGAAAAATCTTAACAACGACGGTCCAGCCCAATCATTAATCGTAAATCAAACCCTGTTGGTCCGACAGGGCAAGCATTAAGAACAACTAGAGATCAAATCAGTTATTAACCAAAGGAAATGGCATTGCAATACTAATATCAGAGTCATTACAAATTCAAATCAGGGACATCCCCCTAGCATTGGAGGGTTTAGCTGCTCATAATATTCGAAGAAAATACAAAAGAAAAACTGGACATTATAAGATAATATGTTTCTTTGATCTTCAATGGCGTCCGCTCATGAAAACCTTCAGTTTCCTAATCACCTTGATCTCTCTAATCCTGATAATGCAATTCTTCTCTGGCTAAAAAGTCCTTTTTCCCTTCTCAATATATGTCTTAAATACTCCCAGGTCTAACACAGTAATAGGAAAATACCCATATGGATCACAAGGACCCAAAAAATAAGAAAATTGGAAGATGAAGTGCATCAGCCAACACGGATCGTGTTAGCTGACACGGGCGATCGTGTTGGCTCCCTGGTTATCTGTTGAAAGGAATCTCTACTTCTGACTTGCTCACATGGGTCGTGGCAGCTGACACGGGCACCCGTGTCAGGCCACTATCCAGTACTCTGTTTTCTTCCTCTTGGTACTATTCTAACATGGGTCGTGTCAGGTGACACAGATGGCCGTGTCAGGCCCCTGTTACACTTTAAAAACTCTTCCGAATTCTTGTTGTTTTTCCCGGTTTTTGCTCCGATTCTTCTTGATTGCATCCCTGAACCTAAAAACAATGGAAATACCAAACCAATGTATAAAATATGATAAAAGGAAATAAAATGCAACTAAAACATATAAGATAATTAACCAAAACTTACGGTAAAATAACGTATAAAAATCACTGATCAAATACCCCCAAACTTAAACTGTTGCTTGACCTCAAGCAACAAGCTTGGATAAACACTTCTCAGATCAACCAGTATAAATCAAATAAAAGACTTGTGACGGTAAGGTGTTTCGGTACTCATACGCGAGCCTTTGTTCCGATCGGCCAAAACTAGTTCTCTTGGTAATTGTCTGTTAACGAAGGTATTATTTTGTGTGGTATTTGTGTGTGGGTCCTTTATACATCATATAAAAATCACTGATATTCATCATATATATATATATTGGTTCCATAAGTCATTCTCTCAATCAAATTTATACATGCGATTCTTTTTAATCGTGTCGGACCATCACTATAAACTAATCAGGGAATACTTCTCAAATCTAAGTACTATGGCACAAATTTACACGTTGGACTCGTTACCTTACTTCGGGGAATCTAAGGTGTTCAGGTTATACCTCAATTTTCAAACTTTCCCAAATTCCCTTGTTTCAACTCCCCTTCCATCAAACTCTATATACTTTCCTAACTACTTCACACATCACAATATTCACAAGAAACATTTTACGGTCCTCATTTGGGGAGAGTCCACAGTGGTTTTTAAACAAAAGGACCCACACACAAATAAAAAGTGCTTAACAAGAAAACTCAAAACAGTAAAAACTCCCCCAAACTTGAACTAAACATTGTCCTCAATGTTTTAGAACAAGAGTGAGAGAGATGTACTTACAGAGATCCTTACTAAGGAGTTGGAGGGTAATGCAACGCTCTAGCTTATAAGGTCTCATTTATTACCTGCAAACAAAACAAAATAACAACAAAAAGAAAATGCTTAATTATTAAAAACATAGGTTGCCTCCCACGCAACGCTTCATTGTTATGGGGGGTATCTCAGCTTCAACACTTTGTTTCTTGACCTTTCTACAACAGAGGACCGGTCAGATTCAGAGATCACTACAACTTTGTGTGTTAAATCACATCCAACTTTTCTATTCTTAACTCCTCGAATGAATTTTGGAGTCGGCTATGTGCTTTGGATGCCTGAGATATTGCAACCTGATAAATTACACCCGAGACTTTTTCCAGACGTGGTTTAGAATTTTTACATTTTTCCACTGTTTTGATCATTCCAACTGAAGGTTGATGATTTTCCTCTTTACCTTACTTCTTGATGTCCAACACTGTTAAAGTGATTTCTTCATCAAAAGATTTCAAGGTTAGAGTACCTATTTTAATATCAACATTGCACCGACTAGTGAGCAAGAATGGCCGGCCAAGTATGATAGGAGTCTCTTCATCTTCTGGAATATCCATAATCTCAAAATCAACTGGGAAGGTAAAGTTATCAATTGTCACCATTACATCCTCTGCTATCCTATATAACCTCTTAGTCGTGTGGTCGGCAAACTTCAAGTTTGTTCCCATATCGCTCACTTTTCCAATACCCAACTTTTTGAAAATAGATAAAGGCATGAGACTCACACTCACACCTAAATCAATGAGGACCTTCTTGAAATTTCTGTCTTTTATAGTGCAATGAGTTGCTACCGATCTTGGATATTTCCGCCTGACGGGGATTCTCCTTCCTTGTGATATTTCACTATACCGTTCAGTTGAGATTTTCTGCTCCTCACCCATTGTTATCTTTTTTTTCCCATGACCTCTTTCATGAATTTCTTGTAAAGGGCATTTGCTCGAGTGCTTCAAAGAACGACATATTGATTTCTAACTTTTTGAACACTGTGCTAAAATTTTCAAAGTCTTTCTCTTTTTAATCCTTCTTTGTAACTCTCTGAAGAGAGGGTAGCTTGACTATTTGTTTAACCTCCTCTTTCTTTTTCTCTTCAGTTAGCTTCATATCTGGTAAGACTCTTTCTGGTTCTTTCCTGTTTTCTCTCACTACAAGCTCAACTTCTATACACTGATAATCATATGTTTCTTTTTCTTCCTCTTCTTCCACGTCTCTCTGACTTCTTATGGTGACAACATTAACATTCTCAGGATTGTTTGGATTTTGTACTGTCACGCTCGGGAGTGTTCCTTGATTATGCGTAGAGAGTTGTTGGGCTATTTGTCCCAGCTGAACTTCAAGATTTTTTATAGAAGCTTGGTGTTCCTCTGATTAATCTCTGTCTCTTCTTGGAATTGAATATTGTAAGCTGCCATCTTTTCAATAGTTATTTCCCATTTTGCTTTCTGAGGAGCCTGTTGTTGCTGTTGATATTGAGGTTGATTCTGATCTTTCCAGGAGAAGTTATGATGATTCTTCCACCCTAGATTATAAGTCTGAGAATAGGGATTATTCTGCTTCAGAAACTTTATCTCTTCAATTTGTTGAGCAGTCGCAACACAATGCACAGTAAAATAGGGTCCACTACAAATCTCACAACTCATAGCTTGAATAGGTTGAACTTGAGCCACGGGTTGAGTACTTACCTTCATTGCTTTAAGCATTCTTTCTAATTCATATTTAATTTGATCTTCCATTTTCACAACTTAAGTAGCCATCTTCAAATAAATTGTTCCTTCAGGTTTACTCACACTACGATCATATAGTTCCAAATGCTCATTTGCAGCAATGGCTTCAATGATCTTCTTAATACCAATGGTTGTTGTAAAGTTTGATGAGCCACCAGCTGTTGTATCAATTAGTTGCTTAGTCTTCATTTGGAGACCATTCACAAACATTTGCATTTGTTCAGTTTGATCCAGGTTATGAGTATGACATGCAACTAATAATCGTTTGAACCATTTATACGCATCACCCAATGATTCTCCCTCCTTCTATGTAAAATTCATGATATCATATATTTTAAGAATATACACAGAGGCGGGGAAATACTCATTAAGAAAGGCCTTCTCCATCTCTTTTCAAGTAGCAATACTTCCTGTGGGTAATGAGTAAAACCATTCTTCAACATCTTCAGATAGAGTGAACGAAAACATTTTCAATTTCTTTGCTTCATCAGTCTGCCCCTCTATCTTGAGAGTAGTGCTCATAGTTAGAAATCTTTGTAGATGTTTATTGGCATCTTCATTAACCTTTTCGGTGAAAGGTTTCCTCTCAAGTTGGTTGATAGTGCTCGAATGCAACTGGAAATTTTCCATATTCACTGGTTGGTTTATAATTGTTAGCCTACCAGCCGGTGCATTAACCCCACCGTAATCACCAAGTAGTCTCTCTGCTTGTGGAACTTCACCCATAGTCTCAGTATCTGAGTCTGAACCTGTTAGTCTTGCTTGTTTACACCTCGCGTGTAAAGTTCTTTCTATCTCTGAGTCAAAAGAAAAATTAGCTGAGGATTCTCCTCGCATAAAAATATTATACGCAGATTGTAACAACCCAATCTTTCAATAACTAATTATTCGTATTAAATAATTGATTTATTTGGATGATTTTAATTATTGGAATTATTGGTAGATATTTGAGAGGAAATATGATGGAAGGAAATAGAATGGAAAGGCATATAAAGAAAAGTGGAAGTAAAGGAAAAGATAGAAACATAAGAGAAAAGAAGAGAAAGAAAGAGGAAGAAGAGAAAAGAGAAGGAGAAGAAGGAAAAGCTTGGAATCATCAAGAACAACTCCTAGCTTCCGATTTAATCAAGGTAAGGGTATGAAATGTTGTTATTCTATCAATGTCTATGATTATGTATGATTGGTTTGGATTGTTTGGATGTTTTCTCCATTTTCCATTCTAGGGCATAAATGAGTTTAATCGGTAGAATCAAGGTTTTAACGGTTGGAATCGAGAATAAAGTATGTAGTTTAGTCTAGGGATGTTAGACTAAGACTATAGGAACTGGTCTGGTGAGAATCGGTTGATTTTGTGAAGAGTTGAGGAGTGATGACAGTGAGAGTTTTTGAGTTCGCAGACACTCGCTAGCACGTTTGCTAGGCGAGTGGGTCACGAGCATTCGCTGCAGCGAGTAGGTAGCGAGTGATCCCAGACTTAGACAGAATGTATTTGATCTGGTTCGCTGATAGCGAGTGAGGTAGCGAAGGATTCTCTAGGACCTCGCTGTAGCGAGTAGGAAGCGAACGAAGTTAGTAGCTTCTGTTTGCCTTCGCGAGCATGTTCGCTAGGCGAACAGATAGCGAGTATTCGCTAGGGACTCGCTAGGCGAGCAAGCCAGCGAGTGTGAAAACATTTCATTTTCTTTTTGATTCCATCCGATGTTGATTGTTTGGTTCGATTATGTTCAATCCTTATTGGAATGAATAGTTGTGTACTATGGGGTGATATGTTGTGGGTAGTCGCATGGCGTGAATCCTAGATTGTGGAATCGATTGTGAAATGTGGTCTTTTGACAATATATGCATTGTTTAAATTGATTAAAAGTGCATGATGATTGTGATTGAGTTCGTGGCCGTTGGCGCGATGTTATTAAGAATGCATGAGAACATATTGTGAATATGTGTGCATTGCTTGTAATTGTATGTTAATAATGCATGAGAACATATTAGTGAATATGTGTGCATTGCTTGATAATATGGTGATGATGATTTAAAGTATGAATACTTTGATTATGTGAAATATGTTGTGTGTGTAATCATGTTATAATTCTTATGTGATGAATTATTGAAAATGCATGAGATTAAGATGCGAGAACGGTCTTAAGTGCATTTGGTTATTGATTGCATATGCATCAATTAGTCAAGAGGCAATGCTTGCTAGTTTCGTGGAGACTAGTGACTTGTCCCAAGCCTAGAAGAATGGATTTGAAAGCTTAGAGGACGAGTTTTTGTTGTTATCGGTCTAGAAGAGTGGACCCGGTTTAAGTGTAAAAACTGAAAAATGATAACAAGTGTTGGTACCACATGGCATGAGTTGCATTGAATTGTGTTGGGTCACATAGCATGGATATCATTGTTATATGAAATATGCTTGTGTATGGATTGTTGAGTTGAGAACTATGGATATGTACATGATGAAACATGTTTTGTGATTATCCATGTGTGTTTATACATGTTGTGAAATGTATGATGAGTTATGAATGAATTGTGGTGAGAAATGCGGAATGTGTGTATTCTATGCTTGTGTATATATATATATATATATATATATATATATATATATATATATATATATATATATATATATATATATATATATATAATTATATGCATTGATTATTATGATAATATTTCTCACTCTTCTGCTGTTTTATAATGCTCTATGAGGCATTGCAGATTAGGTTTGCTGGAGTTCTTTTGTGAAGTATAGCTTCATTTTTTGGGTCGGTTATGCTCTGATATGTAGCACCGGGTAGTTAGGACTGTATAGCATTCTTTTGGGATAATTTTGTATATGTATCTGATGGTAATTGTTTATGTAAACATGAATGATGTGGTGAAACAAACTGAATGATATGTATTTATATGATTACATGTTTAAAGTGATTCAATGTTTAGATTTTCCGCTTTAATTCTAAATATTGAGATGTGGGTGTAAGGACTAAGTTCTTCTGTTGAAACTACCCCACTGTTGCATGTCTTTTATCGAGCAGGTGTTGTATGTTAAATTCGTGGTGATGTGACATATCTCCTTTATACCATATTTTATTTATACTCTGATGAAATTTTATTACGTATTAAATGATTTAATTGTTTATTTAGGGGTATAGAAAGGGGGTGTTACATTAGTGGTATCAGAGCAGGTCGGTCTGTTGACCAAGTTGTTAACGTGTTCATTCCCTTATGCATTTGGTATATGTGTGTAGCACTATCCATATGGTTGTTCTAACGAGGATTTGTTGTGGGAATCAAGAACAACGGTTGCAGGCAGGAATGATGAAGCGATTGCTGAGGCGTTAACGAGGTTGGCTGGAGCGATTGGACAGAATCCTCAATCCAATGTGAATGTTGGACATAACGTTGATGATGAGTTTCGTGCTTTGGGAAGGTTCCAAAGGAATAATCCACCGATTTTTAAGGGAACCCATGAACCTGACAAAGCACAAGTATGGCTGAAAGCGATTGAGAAGATCTTTCGAGTCATGAATTGTTCGGATGCACAGAGGGTGCAGTTTGACACTCATATGCTTGAAGAAGAAGCTAAGGACTGGTGGGGTAACACTCGCCAAAGGTTTGAAGAGGATGAGATTGTGGTTACTTGGGATGTTTTTAGAGAGGCATTTCTGGAGAAGTATTTTCCAGAAGATGTGCGTGGTAAGAAGGAAATTGAATTCCTTGAGCTGAAGTAGGGTAACTCGACTGTGGCCGAGTATGCCGCAAGATTTGAGGAATTGATTAAGTTTTGTCCTTATTATAACACTGCTAATGCCGAGAGATCTAAGTGTCTCAAGTTTGTGAATGGTTTGAGGCCTGAAATCAAGCAAGCTATTGGTTATCAGGAGATTAGGCAATTCTCAGAGTTGGTGAATAAGAGCAGAATCTATGATGAAGATAGTAGAGCTCGGTCTAGTCACTATAAGAGTTTAAGTGACAAGAAAGGAAAGGGCCAATTTAGAGGAAAGTCGTATGTGACTCCTGCGGATAAAGGGAAACAGAAAGCTGGTTACGGCAAGAAGCCGAGTGAGGGAGGAGCTTCCACCCTGGTAAGATGTTATAATTGCAGTGAAGCGGGACATCGTGCTCCTGAGTGCAAGAATGTTGGGATGAAGTGTTTCAAGTGTGGGAAGCCAGGCCATAAAGCTCTTGACTACAGAAGCGGTGCGAACGTGACTTGCTACAACTGTGGTGAGCAAGGGCACATTAGTACCAAGTGTGACAAGCCAAAGAAGACTCAAGGGAATGGGAAAGTGTTTGCTCTATCAGGATCGGAGACTGCTAGTGATGATCGATTGATCCGAGGTACGTGTTTCATTAATGGTATACCTTTGATCGCTATAATTGATATTGGAGCTACACATTCTTTTATTTCCTTTGATTGTGTTAAGAGATTAAGTCTTGAGTATTCTGTTATGAGTGGTGGCATGGTTATTGATACTCCTACTATGGATTCGGTAACTACCCCGTATGTGTGTTTGAATTGTCCGTTGAGTATTTTTGGTAAAGAATTTGGAGTTGATTTAGTGTGTCTTCACTGAGATCAACTTGATGTTATTCTTGGGATGAATTGGTTGGAATTCAATCGTGTCTATATTAACTGTTTTGACAAAACGATTATTTTTCCTGAACCTGAGGATGAAAAAGACTTGTTTATGACTGCTAAGCAAGTGAAGGAATCACTGCAAGATGGTGCTAAGGTATTTTTGTTAATGGCAACAGCGAGCATTAGTGAGAGTGGAACAATTGATGCTTTACTAATTGTCCGTGGTTTTCCGGAAGTTTTTCCTGAGGAGATAATAGATTTACCGCCGAAACGAGAAATGGAGTTTGTGATCGACTTAATTCCTGGAACTAGTCCGATATCGATGGCTCCGTATCGTATGTCTGCATCGGAATTGAAAGAGTTGAAGAGTCAACTTGAAGACCTGCTTGAGAAGAGGTTTATTCGTCCGAGTGTGTCACCGTGGGGTGCACCGGTGTTGTTGGTTAAGAAGAAAGAAGGTTCCATGAGACTTTGTATGGATTACAGACAATTGAATAAGGTGACTATCAAGAATAAGCATCCACTTTCGAGGATTGATGATCTGATGGATTAGTTGGTTGGTGCGAGTGTGTTTAGTAAGATAGATTTGAGATCTGGGTATCATCAGATTCGTGTGAAAGCTGAGGATATTCAAAAGACTGCTTTTAGAACGAGGTATGGACATTATGAGTATTATGTGATGCCATTTGGTGTGACTAATGCACCAGGTGTATTTATGGAGTACATGAATAGGATTTTCCATCCTTATTTAGACAAGTTTGTGGTGGTGTTCATTGATGATATTTTGATTTATTTGAAGAGTGAAGAAGAACATGCCGAACATCTGAGGATTGTGTTATCTGTATTGAAAGAGAATCAGTTATACGCTAAACTCTTTAAGTGTGAATTTTGGTTGAAGGAAGTGAGTTTCCTTGGTCATGTGATTTCGAGTAGAGGTATTGCAGTGGATCCGTTGAAGGTTGAAGCGGTATCGCAATGGGAGACTCCGAAATCAGTTTTTGAGATTAGAAGTTTTCTTGGTTTGGCGGGATATTATCGGAAATTCATTGAAGGATTTTCCAAGTTATCATTCCCGTTGACGCAGTTGACTAGGAAAAGTCAAGCTTTTGTTTGGAATTCAAAGTGTGAGGGGAGTTTTCAAGAGCTTAAGAGAAGATTGACGACAGCTCCTGTTTTGATTTTGCCAAACCCGACAGAACCGTTTGTTGTGTATTGTGATGCTTCTTTGATGGGTTTAGGAGGTGTGTTGATGCAAGATAAACAAGTTGTGGCTTATGCTTCGAGGCAACTCAAAGTGCATGAGAAGAATTATCCGACGCATGACCTAGAGTTGGCCGCCGTAGTATTTGTGCTGAAGCTTTGGAGGCATTATTTGTTTGGTTCGAGATTTGAGGTGTTTAGTGATCATAAGATTTTGAAGTATCTCTTTAATCAGAAGGAATTGAATGCAAGGCATAGGAGATGGTTGGAACTTCTGAAGGATTATGATTTTGGGTTGAATTACCATCCGGGTAAAGCGAATGTGGTAGCTGATGCATTGAGTAGGAAATTGTTGCATATGTCGATGATGATGGTAAAAGAGTTGGAATTGATTGAGCAATTTCGTGATTTGAGTTTAGTGTGTGAGAAGACTTCTTATGGAGTTAAGCTGGGTATATTAAAGCTTACTAGTGGTATTTTGGACAAGATTCGAGAAGGACATAAATCTGAATTGAGTTTAGTTGATCGGTTGACTTTGATCAATCAAGGTCAAGGTGGTGATTTTCGGATTGATGAAAATGGTATCATGAGGTGTCATGATAGAGTTTGTGTTCCTGATGTTGTTGAGCTGAAGAAGAGTATTCTTGAAGAAGGGCATCATAGTGGATTGAGTATTCATCCGGGTGCTACTAAGATGTATCAAGATTTGAGAAAAGTATTTTGGTGGCCTTGTATGAAGAAGGATATTGCCGAGTTTGTGTATTCTTGTTTGACTTGTCAAAAGTCAAAGATTGAGCATCAGAAACCATATGGGTTGATGAAACTGTTGTTTATTCCTGAGTGGAAATGGGATAGAATTTCTATGGATTTTGTATTTGGTTTACCGAGGACGCCGAGTAACTTTGAAGCTATTTGGGTTATTGTGGATAGATTGACCAAATCTGCTCACTTTATTCCAATGCGAATGGATTACCCATTGGAAAGGTTGGCAAAACTGTACATTGAGAGGATTGTCAGTTTGCATGATATTTCGTCTAGCATTGTGTCAGATAGAGATCTGAGGTTTACTTCAAGATTTTGGGAGAGTTTGCAAAGGGCTTTGGGTACGAAGTTGCGTTTGAGTTCAGCTTATCATCCGCAGACCGATGGTCAGACTGAGAGGATAATTCAGTCACTTGATGATCTTTTGAGGGCTTGTGTGTTGGAGAAGGGAGAAGCTTGGGATAGCTACTTACCTTTGATTGAATTCACTTACAACAACAGTTTTCACTCGAGTATTAGTATGGCACCGTTTGAGGCATTGTATGGTAGACGGTGTAGGACGCCATTGTGTTGGTATGTGTCGCTACTGCGAAAATAAGGTGCCGGCAAGACAGAAGAGTCGCCACCATGCGTTATTTATCCCAAAGGAGGGAAAGGAAACGCTCAGAGAAAACCTAACGAAAAGGGAAAAGGAATGGTTAACGCAACCAAGTCCTGGATTTGGGAGTCGGTTACGCAAGGGGAAGGTATTAGCACCCCTCACGTCCATCGTACTTGATGGGATCCACGCTTGTTGTGTTTATCTGACGGGTTTGTTAAATCTATCTACGCTAAAGGTTTGGTCTAAAAAGGAAAGAAAATGACTCGGCAAAGTATCGCACTTTATGCCTACGTATTCCCGTCTGGAACGAGAAATCAGAGTCAACGTAGTTCGCCTAACTACGGGTGAAGGGGGGAAGGTTTCTCGCCGAGATATCGCATCTCGTGCCTACGTACTTTCATACGGCATGAAAGATCAGAGCAAATGTAGTTCGGGCTACGAAGAACACAGGTTTGTTCAGCATCTTTTATCCAAGTAAAGTTAACAATCAGTTCCAGCAGTTGGTGTTTGCAGCTCGATCCTTGGAGACTTAGGCATTACCGTTTGCAGTAGAACCGAAAGTTAACAGAACTCTCTTTACGCAAAGAGTTTTCCTGATTAAGGGTCCAAGAGGACACAAAGATATTTGATCTTTGTTTTCTGTTTTTTACGAAAAGAAATGTTTTTTAGTTATATGTAGTTCGTACAACACTAGAGACTATGACTTAGGAGCGAATGCGTCGCATATCGTCCAAAGGACATATACTAAACACTCTAGACGATTGAGAGGAGACCGCTCAAACATCATTTCCCAAGTAGCTTAAGGCTCGTAACGCGCTTGTACTAACTTGCCTTTATTATGTTTTTTACTGTTGTTTGAGATAAGAAGAGAAACAGACTCTCTACAGGGAAACTGACTCGATCCTACAGTTATCATGCAACATTCATCCTACGGTTGAGGTTAAAGGGGAAAATAACTACTGTTATCATGCATGGTTAGAATCCTAATGTCTGTCATAACTTCTCTTGAACAAAAGAAGTTAGAGCTCCTAGGGGAACATGGTAATGGAAATCAAACAGTAAAAGAATAACTGTAAAGAAATTACTGTAAAGATGCATGCAATGCAAGTGAGGGAGGAAATGTGTGTGGGGCATAAGCCTCCACAATCTCATCTCAACCTCAAGCCAGATATGAATAACTGCAAAAATAATAGAAAGTAAGTGCAACCAAACAGACCACAAACCACACAGGCAAGGGAGCTGAGCTCTACCGAATACCGGCAAGCAAAGCCATACAGTAAAAATACAAGCAGAGGGAGAAACTCAACCTCTAATGCAATACAAGCAAGGGGAGAAACTCAACCCTTAGGATGCTCTTAGGCCTATTCAACTACATGACCTAATCTAAATGCAACACACCAATCAAGTCACATCAATACACATCAATACAGTTAAACAGACAGGGAAAACAAGCCAACAATCTCCACAACAGAGCAATCTTCTGGAAGCAATCCAATCCAAAGTCTGTATCTGTTCTTCAAGTCCACCATCTTCAAGAGAAGGAAAGGCATCCATGACAAGCAGTCAAACAAGCTTCTATCCTAAGGAAGAAAATTGGGTGTTTGGAGGCTAGGGTAAGGTCCACAGGAGCTTATCCCAAGCACTCAACCAACAAAAAGATCTTTGGGGAAACCTAAGGGTTTGGCTCCTTCAAGAGGTGTGCCATATTCCCCCCACATGAGGGACTGTGCTACCTCAAGAAGGTTCCTAAAGAGGAAAGAATGAGAGAATTTTAGGAGAATGGAAATGAGAAGCAAGGTAAGTTCCACAGGAACCTACCACAGACACTCAACCAAATCCATTTCCTTTTGAGAGCTTGCTTAGGCTCAACTTCAATGTGAAAGGCAGGGAATTCCTCCACAGGAGGAATTATACCCACAATGAAGGATCCTAATTAAGCAAAGAGTTCTTGAAAGGGAACTAATCCTAGGAAAAGATCATCACCTACTTGAATTGCTAAAGAAACATCAAGTGTTATCTCCTAATGATCATCTATTCTAAGGTCAATTGGTAAAATAAGGAACTAAGATAAAATCAATCCTAAAAAATCTAAAGAAAATACCACATCCTCCTATATGTGTTAACATTCCATGGTAGAAAAATCAGAAGTTAAATCTAAACCAAAATGCCCAAATTAAATCCAAAGCTCCAAGGGTGCACTAAAGGAATCACTAAAGAATACTCCTAAACAACTATCCTAAAGTCCTATTTAAAATGATCTAAAAAAAATCCAACAAAAATTATATAGCAACATTAGCATATATACAAACATCATATAAAATTCAAAGATCAAACTCCAAAATATAAGAGAGAAAGAAAATGCACAAATTCAACATACCATTATTTCATTATTAAAAATGCACTAAAAAGAAAATATGAAATAAAATGGAAAATGCATGGAAAATTAAAATACAAAGCATGATAAAAGCCTAAACATCTAAATCTAAAATCACAATTTTTTCCAGATTTTATTCATGATATTTACTATTTTTTATGAATTAAATTCTAACAATCATTAAACAAAAAATAAAGAAAAGAAAATGAAACATGAAAAACTAGGAGGGGTGTAGTCAGCAAGAAATCAAGGCACATCTCGCCTGGGCCCAGAAAATGGGGGGGTGCAGAAAGCATATGGGCGTTGGGCCCAATTGGGTTACAATTCAACAAATTAATTCTCATTAAAATGATGCCAGGGGGTGCGTTGAGCATCTAATTCACGTTTTATCTCATGCTGGGCCTCAAAGGGGGAGGCGCGAATAACAGCAACAACGAAGGCCCAAACAAACATTAATTCACTCGGTTATCTCAATATTAATCAAAACATCCACAAGAGGAATCGAACTCGCGTTCTATATGATCACATAGCGCGTTGAATGAACTGAGTTTCCCACTTAATCAAAACGGCTGTGTTTGGCATGGGGATTACGTGGCGCACTTTGAGCGCACAGATATGTGGACTAAGTCTTCTTCTTCCTCGCGAATAGACGGAACAAATTGCGTCTTCCTCATTTCAAAATTCTGCAAACCAGCAAGGACGCGCGCAGCCATGGCCAGACGGTAACTTCTCCGGCGAACTTCACGTAACCCTATCTCTCTCCATAATCCACCAAATGCAACGATTCTTGAATGAAAATTGTACGAAATTTCACGAGGAATACAACCATACTACTTAAACGATCTAAAACTCCAAGAATAACAAATTCCACATCCTAACCGAAAATGGATCCAATCCTAAATTGTCACTAATCCTCCAATTCTCTGCCCAGAAATCATCTACAACCTAAAGGAAACCTAACCACATGATTCTAAGGCATTGAAAACGCATGAATTGATTGTAATTTCAAGAAGTAAAAACCTGGTTTCAAGCTTCGATTTGAGGCGTTTCTGGCTCGATTCTTGCTCCAAAACGTTCCAGGTCCAATCAGTGATGATGTTAGAAGAAGATTGAAGCTTCAATTATGCTTGAAATGGCCTAAATCAGAAATTCGATCCTTCACTTTTCTTCTTAAAACTCCAATGGCAAACTCTGCTCTCAGCCCCAATCAATCACCAACCTTGTTTCTGATGAGTTCCTAGACCTTTATAGAATGATTTGGAAGCTTCTAGAGGTAAGGCCCAAGCCCAAAATCAAAAATCCAACTCCAACTTTCTTCAAAAAGTTTGATATGGCAATGCATGAAATTCCCACTAAAACTTGCTTGGGAAGCTTTGGTCAGCTTGCTGAACAATCCTTGAGTGAATTCAGACCACAAATAGTCTTCAATTTGCCTTGGTGAATGATTTGTGTGATGTAACTTATAAATGAAGAAACCTTATGAAAGGCCATGAAGCATACTTCAAATGAAAAATACACAATTTCCAATGTCTCTAAAATATAATTTCTGATTAAAATGAGTGGTCATTTGACTTGTTTTGGACCCATAATCATTTATTTCAATTTCCCACCAAAAATGCCTTTGAATTTCTTCTTTATTCAAACCACTTCACACCAATCTTTGATATGAGACAAATCAATTCACCATGAGTTCTTGGTTAGCCTAAAAACCACATTTTAAGCAAGTTCCATGTTGAACAAAAATCCATTTGACATGTGCAAGTTGGAGATTTTGACCTATGATTGAAAATGGCCTATAATCTCACTTTCCCAAAATACCCCTAACTTGTAAACCTCATAACTTGAGTTCTACAAATCAGATGGAAGACTTATAATACAATTTGGAAAGATAAGATCATGAGGAACAACTTTCATGTTGTCCAAAAGTTCAGGTGAAACACCCTTCTAGGTCAAAAATAGCTTGGAAGTCAGATGATTTTCACAGACAAATTTCAGAGGCAATTGAGGACCTGTAACTTGTCTGGACCATAACTTGAGTTCTATAAATCCAATGGAGTACTTCTAGTACTCAAATTAAATCTAAGAGCATGATCTAAAAGTTTCATGTTGGCCAAAAATGGGGATGAAACTTGCATCTTGACTTTCATGGCTTGGAAGTTTGGCACTAAACAGGGGATTTTACCCTAGGAACCCTGACTTAGCAACTTCAACCACTCTTGATTCTGCTCAAATTGATCTTGAAACAATCTCTCATATGCCTCAACATATCATTTCATGATCTCAATGACCTAGAAGTAGGCTTTGATCTCCTTCAATTGCTCATTTTGGCCTAGGATTAACCAGATGAAACCCTAGTTGCATCCACTTCAATTGTGGCTCTTGCACTTGATAAAATGACTTGATTGAGCTCCAACATGACCTTCAAGGCACTTAAATGAGCTCTACCCACACATTCTCTCCTTGATCAAGGCCTTACAATCCACTGCTGATCTTCAACTAGCTCCAAGTGAGGAGATGAGCCCCATACAAGCACTCAAACCTCCCAAGGACTCAACCCTCTGTCTGATGACCCTGATAACTTCTTAAGCTTGAATAATACCTCTGGTTAGGCTTCTCTTGATATGTATCACACTTGATCCCATGCATAATGTTAATGCAATGATAATGCTAGAACTATGCTATGCTAATGCAATGAAACATAAACCAAGTGATAAACAAGGTTGGGCAAATTTTGGGGTGCAATAGTATGAATCTGGAGAGAGTTCTGTGGTTGGCCCCGAGATATTCCAGCAGACTACCGATAAGATTAAGATGATTCAAGAGAAGATGAGGATTTCTCAGAGTCGTCAGAAGAGTTATCATGACAAGAGGAGGAAAACACTTAAATTTCAAGAGGGAGATCATGTGTTTCTTCGAGTCACTCCTATGACTGGTGTTGGTAGGGAATTGAAGTCGCGTAAGTTGATGTCGCGTTTTATTGGTCCTTATCAGATTTTGCAGAGGATAGGGGAGGTAGCCTATCGTGTTACTTTACCACCGTCGCTTGCTAATCTCCATGACGTGTTCCATGTATCTCAGTTGAGAAAATACATTGCGGATCTGTCTCATGTAGTCTAAGTAGATGATGTGCAGGTGAGAGATAACCTGACTGTGGAGACATCACCTATGCGGATAAAGGATCGGGAGTTGAAGCAACTTCGAGGTAAAGAGATTTCTTTGGTGAAGGTCGCTTAGGGAGGATCAACTGGTGGGAATGTGACTTGGGAACTTGAGAGTCAGATGAGGGAGTCTTATCCAGAGCTGTTTGAATCAGGTAACATTTTCGAGGACGAAAATTCCTGAAGTGGGGGAGGGTTGTAACAGCCCAATCTTTCAATAATTAATTATTCGTATTAAATAATTGATTTATTTGGATGATTTTAATTATTGGAATTATTGGTAGATATTTGAGAGGAAATATGATGGAAGGAAATAGAATGGAAAGGCATATAAAGAAAAGTGGAAGTAAAGGAAAAGATAGAAACATAAGAGAAAAGAAGAGAAAGAAAGAGGAAGAAGAGAAAAGAGAAGGAGAAGAAGGAAAAGCTTGGAATCATCAAGAACAACTCCTAGCTTCCGATTTAATCAAGGTAAGGGTGTGAAATGTTGTTATTCTATCAATGTCTATGATTATGTATAATTGGTTTGGATTGTTTGGATGTTTTCTCCATTTTTCATTCTAGGGCATAAATGAGTTTAATCGATAGAATCAAGGTTTTAATGGTTGGAATCGAGAATAAAGTGTGTAGTTTAGTCGAGGGATGTTAGACTAAGACTATAGGAACTGGTTTGGTGAGAATCGGTTGATTTTGTGAAGAGTTGAGGAGTGATGATAGTGAGAGTTTTTGAGTTCGCAGACACTCGCTAGCACGTTCGCTAGGCGAGCGGGTCGCGAGCATTCGCTGCAGCGAGTTGTAGCGAGTAGGTAGCGAGTGATCCCAGACTTGGACAAAATGTATTTGATCTGGTTCGCTGGTAGCGAAGGATTCGCTAGGACCTCGCTGTAGCGAGTAGGAAGCGAACAAAGTCAGTAGCTTCTGTTTGCCTTCGCGAGCATGTTCGCTAGGCGAACAAATAGCGAGTATTCGCTAGGGACTCGCTAGGCGAGCAAGCTAGCAAGCGTGACAGCATTTCATTTTCTTTGTGATTCCATCCGATGTTGATTGTTTGGTTCGATTGTGTTAGATCCTTATCGGAATGAATAGTTGTGTACTATGGGGTGATATGTTGTGGGTAGCCGTATGGCGTGAATCCTAGATTGTGGAATCGATTGTGAAATGTGGTCTTTTGGCAATATATGCATTGTTTAAATTGATTAAAAGTGCATGATGATTGTGATTGAGTTTGTGGCCGTTGGCGCGATGTTATTAAGAATGCATGAGAACATATTGTGAATATGTGTGCATTGCTCGTAATTGTATGTTAATAATGCATGAGAACATATTAGTGAATATGTGTGCATTGCTTGATAATATGGTGATGATGATTTAAAGTATGAATACTTTGATTGTGTGAAATATGTTGTGTGTGCAATCATGTTATAATTCTTATGTGATGAATTATTGAGAATGCATGAGATTAAGATGCGAGAACGGTCTTAAGTGCATTTGGTTATTGACTGCATATGCATCATTTAGTCAAGAGGCAATGCTTGCTAGTTTCGTGGAGATTAGTGACTTGTCCCAAGGCTAGAAGAATGGGTTTGAAAGCTTAGAGGACGGGATTTTGTTGTTATCGGTCTAGAAGAGTGGACCCGATTTAAGTGTAAAAACCAAAAAATGATAACAAGTGTTGGTACCACATGGCATGAGTTGCATTGAGTTGTGTTGGGTCACATAGCATGTATATCATTGTTATATGGAATATACTTGTGTATGGATTGTTGAGTTGAGAATTATGGATATGTACATGATGAAACATGTTTTGTGATTATCCATGTGTGTTTATACATGTTGTGAAATGTATGATGAGTTATGAATGAATTGTGGTGAGAAATGCGGAATGTGTGTATTCTATGCTTGTGTGTGTGTGTGTGTGTATATATATATATGTATTGATTATTATGATAATATTTCTCACTCTTCTGCTGTTTTATAATGCTCTATGAGGCATTGCAGATTAGGTTTACTGGAGTTCTTTTGTGAAGTATAACTTCGTTCTTTTGGTCGGTTATGCTCTGATATGTAGCACCGGGTAGTTAGGACTGTATAGTATTCTTTTGGGATACTTTTGTATATGTATCTGATGGTAATTGTTTATGTAAACATGAATGATGTGGTGAAACAAACTGAATGATATGTATTTATATGATTACATGTTTTAAGTGATTCAATGTTTAGATTTTCCGCTTTAATTCTAAATATTGAGATGTGGGTGTAAGGACTAAGTTCCTTTGTTGAAACTACCCCACTGTTGCATGTCTTTTATCGAGCAGGTGTTGTATGTTAAATTCGTGGTGATGTTACATATCTCTTTTATACCATATTTTATTTATACTCTGATGAGATTTTATTACGTGTTAAATGATTTAATTGTTTATTTGGGGGTATAGAAAGGGGGTGTTACACAGATTAGTAATAATAGAATGCAAATAATAAATATTAAATAAAAATAAAAACTAAAAAAAAAATTTTGACCGTAGAGCAACAAAATTTCAATTGAATTACAATAAACTTATATTTCAATAGTCCCCGACAACGGCACCAAAAACTTGATCGGGAAAACAACAAGTGTACTATTTTGCCAATAGAGTAATAAGGGAAATTTCCTTGAATATCGATCTCGAGGACTGCATAGGAAACACAAACTATAAAATAATTCAATTGAACAAAAGCACTTGGGGTTTTCAAATCTTTTGGTTTGATTATAAAAATATTTTCAAGTAAAAAGGGAAAATTAACTAAGTGGTTGACAATACATGAGTAACATGCTACGGAAGGTGTATGATCTGACTCAGTAACAACCTTGAATTAACACTACAATAACTTATTGTAACTACTTAATTACCGATTCTTTAAAATTTTTACTCCTAAGTTCTTAGTGAGAAAACCTTTAATCATCTACCCTATTTCCTATGTCCATAGAGAATTATAAGTGAGATTAAGCAATCAATTATCAAGAATTATTCCAGTTCCTATAGGGTATCCCTAGTCCTAGGTGATATCTACTATAGGATGATCAAAAGCAAAGCCTTAGCAATGGCGGTCCAGCCTAATCATTAATCGTAAATCAAACTCTGTTGGTCCGATAGGGCAAGCATTAAGAACAACTAGAGATAAAATCAGTTATTAAACAAAGGAAATGTCATTGCAATACCAATATCAGAGTCATTACATATTCAAATTAGGGACACCCGCCTAGCATTGAGGGGTTTAGCTACTCATAATATTCGAAGAAAATACAAAAGAAAAACTAGACATTACAAGATAATAGGTTTATTTGATCTTTAATGGCTTCCGCTCATGAAAACCTTCAGTTTCTCAATCCCTTGATCTCTCTAATCCTAATAGTGCAATTCTTCTCTAGCCAAAAAATCCTTTTTTACCTTCTCAAAATTTGTCTTAAATACTCCCAGGTCCAACACAATAATAGGAAAATACCCAAAATATCCATAGGGATCACAAAGGCCCAAAAAAATAAGAAAATTGGAAGATGAAGCGCATAAGCCAACACGGGTCGTGTTGGCTCCCTGGTTATCTGTTTAAAAGAATGTCTGCTCCAGACTTGCTGACACGGGCACCCGTGTCAGGCCACTGTCCAGTACTTTATTTTCTTCCTCTTGGTACTATCCTGACACGGGCCGTGTCAGGCCCCTGCTTCACTTCTAAAACTCTTCCGAATTCCTGTTGTTTTTCCCGTTTTTGCTCAGAGTCTTCTTGATTGCGTACCTAAACCCAAAAACAATGGAAATATCAAACCAACGCATAAAATGCGATAAAAGGAAATAAAATGTAACTAAACGTATAAGATAATCAACTAAAAGTCATGGTAAAATAACGTATAAAAATCATTGATCAGGAACATTGTTGAATTTATCCCTCTATTGATGAATTATTCACTGTCTTCACCCTGTTGGGGTTAAGAGAACACCATTGTTAGTGATGTAAACATGCTCGAGAAGCACAAACAAACTGACACTATCCTGTCCGAGGTAGCCAACTTTTGGACACTCGTTAGGGAGCAATAAATAAAACCAGACCTGACTGGGAAAGAGCAAACTTCTGAACTCTTGCTGGGGAGAATAATTAGAATTTCCATAATGCTCAGTTGAGGATGATAACACTTTAGCAGTCTTAATCGGGGAGAGCAAATCTACTGGAGAACAGAGATTACGACATCCTGCAAACGCATATCAAACAAAAGAAGTTCTATTCGCGACATGGCAACCTCGGTCACCATCCACGACACTCACAATTTAAGCAATTTCCATTGTTTCTAACATGCTCTGCAAAGCTTCAATGTTTTCACATGCAATGTTTACCAAAATATCGGACGTTTTGCAAACAAAATAGTAAAAGTAAAAACAAAAATGGACAGCTTTTTAGTGAAATGAAATTTTATTGACGGAAATAGGCCTATAAAATAGGCATTCACATCAGGAGACAATTCCTAAAAGGAGGTAATAGCGCAAAAGTAAAAAAAATATACAGATTGGCAATGTGGAAACAGATTTCCATCAGGTTCTGATTCAGCTATGACCAGTATGTCTTCAACGCTCTTGAATACCTTTGCCTTCTGAAGAGACTGATTGAACTGATTCTTATCCTTCGGGATTCCCATATGTTAAGGTGAGCTCACAGATCGAACACACATCACAATCTCTCGTTTTTAAATCTCTAACTTTTGCCAGGATCACCCTTTCAGGTTTTCAATCCACCGGGATACCCTTTTTGCGAAGGTTGCATTTTCAGGTTTTCAACTTTGTGAGTTTATTCAACTCTTTTCTTTTATTTTATCCCTAATTTTTGCCCGAACCTTTTCTTTTTGTGGTTCGTCGGGATGCCCTTTTTTGCCTGGACCTTTTATTTTTGTGGTCCAGCAGGTCTCTTTTATGCAAAGTATTTTTTGATTGCGTCTGCATTCACAAGGGACATAAAATCTTCACAATCCATAGTTGAAAGTAGCAAGGCTCCGCCAAAGAAAACCTTTCTCACAATGTATGATCCTTCGTAATTCAGAGTCTGTTTGCCCCTGTGATTTGTCTGAGGAGGAATGATCCTTTTCAAAACCCAGCCACCTGTCTGGAAGCATCGAGGACACACTTTCTGATCAAAGGCCTTTTTCATCCTACTCTGATATAAACAACCATGTGCAATGGCTACCAATCTTTTCTCTTCGGTGAGGTTTAGTTGATCCAACCTGGCTTGTACCCATTCAGCTTCATCAAGCTTTGCATCCACCAAAATCCTTAAAGAAGGAATCTCAACTTCCAATGGTAGGACAACCTCCATACCATACACTAATGAGAAAGGAATTGTCCCTGTCGATGTACGCACCGAAGCACGATAATTGTATAAAGCAAAGGGCAACATCTCATGCCAATCTTTATATGTTACAACTATCTTCTGCACAATCTTCTTAATATTCTTATTCGCTCCCTCAACAACACCATTCATCTTCGGGCGATATGGAGAAGAATTGTGATGTTCGATTTTGAAGCTCTGGCACAGCTCCTTCATCATCTTGTTATTCAAATTCGAATCATTGTCAGTAATGATTCTCTCAGGGATAACATAACGACAGATGATGTCCTTCTTTATGAACCGGACGATTACTTGCTTTGTAACATTGGTAAACGAGGCCGCTTCCACCCACTTGGTGAAGTAAACAATGGAAACCAAAATAAAGTGATGCCCATTAGAAGTGGTATGCTTAATCTTTCCAATCATATTGATGCCCCACATAGCAAAGAGCCAAGGAGATGTCAACACATTTAGAGGAGTCAACGTCACATACACTTTGTTAGCATAAATCTAGCATTTATGGCATTTTCTGGCATATTTAAAACAATCAGATTCCATAGTCATCTAGTAATACCCTGCTCTCACCAATTTTCTGGCCATAGCATACCCACTAGCATGAGTACCGAAAGAACCCTCATGAACTTCTTCCATCAACAGGCCTGCCTCGTGTTCATCAACACAACGGAGCAGAACCATATCAAAGTTCCTCTTATATAATACATCATTTTCATTCAGGAAGAAATCACCAGCAAGTCTCCTCAAAGTCTTCTTGTCTTTGCTGGATGCCTCAGGTGGGTATTCTTGACTCTTGAGGAAGCACTTTACATCATAAAATCAAGGTTTACCATCTGACACCTCTCCGGAAGCAAAAATAAAAGCAGGCTTATCAAGACGCATGATGTTGATCATTGGAACCTCGTTCTAATGGTTCACCTTATACATGCACACCAACGTTGCCAACGCATCTGCAATCTGATTTTCAGCCCGAGGTACGTGATGAAACTCAACCCTGTTAAAGAAAGGAAACAACCTTCTGGCATAATCCTTATAAGGTATCAGATTGGCCTGGATAGTTACCCATTCACCCTTAATTTGGTTAATCACCAATGCTGAATCGACATACACAACAAGATTCTTGATCCTTAGATCAATGGCCTCTTCTAACCCCATGGCGCCAACGCATATCACAACTTCATCTTCTCTGTTTTGCTCCACCACCGCACTGGTCGCCACAAGCCAGCGGCTACAATGGTGATATCTCCAGAAATTGATAAAACCTACACCGTCTCACTCGATTTCATGCTCAAAATCCAAATATATGCTTAGTTTTCACAAGATCTCTTTCAATTTCAAGCAATCAAACAAACACATGAAAACACTAACCAAATTAATTAAATCATGTTCACTGAGAATTGAAATTCTAAACATTAGGGATAAGCATCAACACACAATTTTGCACATAGTAGCATCAAGATTTACATGAAATGATGATGAAATGATGGAATTCGAATTATAGGCAACTGTACTTATCAGAGTAAGGTCCAATGCCTTTTCTCAGTGAAGTAAAAGATCAGAAAATGGTGCTCTTAGCTTTAGTGAAGTACTAGGAACGTATAGCTATGCTCAATTTCGCTTGAAATGCTTTGTGGATCTTGAAACAAATCCAACTAATTTGCATGGAAAATCACTTGAATCTGATGGAATTGAGTGCTTCAGATCATTGTTGTTGCTTACAATAGCTTCAATGATGCTTGCAAATGAAGAATAGATCAAACAAGTTCAAAGAAAACTAGAGGGAAAGTGACACTACAAGAAAATGTTAATTTTGCGTAGTGATTTAGTGACGTGGTAAACACATGGGGAAAAAATACGTTGCCAAGTGAATCCCACGTCACTAACATATTTAATTAATAAATTATGCAAACCTAAAATCTGCAACGAAATATTTGAATTTTAAGAGAGAGGGGAGTTTGAATTTTTCAAAAATTAAGTTGTGGTGTGACAAACACATGAGAACTAAAAATTCAAAAAAGTCTTGTAAATAGTAAAGGTTCTCAGCTTTTACTTTTGCTTTTCAGACACATTGATGATGAAATTGAATGTGACGTGTTTCCCAAGTTAATCCCACGTCGCAAATCTGATACATAAATGAATTAAAAATTATTTTTTACTGTTGCTTTGGCAT
Organism: Lathyrus sativus; assembly: GCA_963859935.3. Taxonomy (NCBI): domain Eukaryota; kingdom Viridiplantae; phylum Streptophyta; class Magnoliopsida; order Fabales; family Fabaceae; genus Lathyrus; species Lathyrus sativus. Next base: position 570,005,424 of record OZ012740.1, on the reverse strand, counting down.
TTAGTAATGCAACGTTTAAATATTTATTGCTGGGAAAGTTCCAACGTGTGGTTCACGTGGCAACTTTCCCAAGTTAAAATCACGTCGCAAATTAGTTGCAGTATAATAGGTTCCGACGTGGTTTTCACGTGGGTACGTTCCCACGTGTCCACCACGTTGCAAGTCTGGTTATATATACAAAGCCCAGAATTTTCTTCACGCATCTCATTTCTTCTTCTTTTCCTTCTGTCTTTTCTTTCTTCCTTCTTCCCCTTCTGCCTCCATTACTCCTACATTTTTGAAAGAAAGTTTCACAAAAAATTTAAGGTGAATGATATGTTGTTGTTTTTGTGGCCGTTTTACAGTTTATTTTATGTTTTTCTTATTATTAATTATTGGTTTTTTTTTCATATCTAAGATTAAGAAGTTCCATTGAAGCTTTGGGAGTTAGCTCTATTGAGGTATTTATGCATTTAAATTTGTTTATTTTTCAGATTTATAGTGATATATGAAATGTTATTTAGATTATTGATTATAAAAGTTTAGATTTGTTGTTGTTAGATGTAAGTATATATGTATTGTGTTGTTGTTGTTGAAAGCTAAAATTAAAAATATTTTGTAATAGAATATATATTTTTAGAATATATATATATATATATATATATATATATATATATATATATATATATATATATATATATATATATATATATATATATATATATATATATATATATATATATATATATATATATATTAGAAAAATATATAATAGAATATATATTAGAAACAAAATATGTAATGTATTTTTAATTTTTAAAAACGGAATATATATTATGTTAGAAAAAGTAGAATTTTTAAAAATATTTTTAGTAAACAAAATTGTAAATAGAAAAAATTAAAAACTATTTTTTAAAAATCATAATGAATATGTATTATATTTAAAATGTGTTATTTTTAAATGTATTATTTTTTGAAAAACTATTTTTATTTAAAAATAATGAATATATATTATATATATTTTAAATGTGTTATTTTTAGTAAACCAATTATATATATTATAGAATATTATATTATTGAATACTTATTATATTTTAGTAAACATAATATATATTATTTTATAAAAAACAGATTTTTAAAAATAATGAATATATATTATATTTTAAATGTGTTATTTTTAATAAACATATTATATATTATATTTTAGAATATTATATTTTGAGAATATGTAGTATATTTTAGTAAACATTATTTATATTATTTTTGAAAAAATAGATTTAAATTTGTGTCTAAATAGATTTAAAATAGATTTTAGTGAACATATTTTATTAGGTTGGTGTCGAAATAGAAAAAATAGATTTAAATTTGTTAAATTAATGTGAAAAGAATTATATTATAGTTGTGAACATATTTCAATTTTTTAAATTTTATAGTTAATATTTAATATTTATAGCTAATATTTAATATTTATTTTAATTTTATAGTTGTTTTCAGTTAATATTTATTATTTTTTTATTATTAAATTTTATAGTGAAGTGCAACCCATACCACTAATATAAAACACATTTTCATTTGTGGCATGCAAACCACGTCACTAATTAGTGACGTGGAAATCCCATGGGAAAATATTTAATGGCTGTCAGGCATAACGTGCAGAGACATATTGGAAAAGGTGATTTCCCACGTGAAAACCAAGTCACAAATTAGTGACGTGTTTTCAAGTGGGAATTTTTTCTATTATTTTTGTTATTTGCGACGTGAATCTCATGTCATAACTTAGTGACATGTTTTTACGTGGAAAAATGTTTCCACCATTGCTTTTCTCACGTGTTTTACCCACGTCGCAAATGTTGTTTAGTGAAGTGCTTTTTGGGTTAGTGACGTGAAAATCATTTGGGAAAATGCAATGTTTCTTGTAGTGTGAATTCAAAATTGAGATTTGAGGGGGAAATTTTGAGGGTGATTTTTGTGATCTGTTGCGAATTATAGTGAATGAAGCTTTTGGAGGGAAATATGTTTTATAGTGAGTTCACCTAGGTCTGGAGTGATGTTAGGGATCAATCCTAAGACTTGGAGTTTGTTATCTTGCTTGGGAGTTGGTTAGAGGGAAATTTAAAGTTCACGTTGCAGATTTGGATCAAGGCTCGATTTGGTTTTTGCTTTGATTTAAGTTGGTTGGGGTGAGTAAAAATGAGCTGGCGTCATGAATCGTGTTGAGCAAGATTAATTATCCAATTCCAATTTTTTGTTTTGATATATTTGCAAGCTTTTTCTCATGTAGTAGGCGCGTGTTTATCCACTTTGGGCAATGTTTTGAATGAATTTTGTCATGATGTCAGGTTATATTGGATGTAGTACAAGGCATGAAGTGGATAGTGCATTGTGGACAAGTTTTGAATTATTTTTATCATGAGTTTGGACATAATTTTGTAGCTATTTGAAACATGATTTTGGACATTTTTGGAAACAAACCCTTTAGCATTGATTTGTAGCTATCTTCAAATCAAACATTAATTCAAATCCTCAATCCACAAGTAACTTATACTACAAACAATAAGCAAATGGAAGAAATGATGATGTCTTGAGCATAATGAACCTCTTGCCTCCTATCTTATACCACAGCTTTAGGTTTTGCAATTTTATCCATAAACCCTTAACTTGACGATCCTAAATGGAATGCCTTGAGAAGTTCTTGAGGGTGCATGAGACTTGAAGTATAGAGAAACTTGGCATGAAACCCTAATCTTCCATTGATGACTTTAATACAAGACAATACTTTGGGGAATCCTTTGATAAGATTTAAACCCTAATATCCTTGAGATGTACATTGAATGAAGAAAATGGCTTGAGTTGTTGAAGAACCAAAACCCTAGTCCATAGCCTTCTCAATTGAGAATAATGATGAAAACCTAATCACTTGAAGCTTTTGAGAAATATTGAAGAAGATGACCTTGATACTTGGTGAACCTTGACAAAAATGCTTATGATGGTCATGATTCAAAACCCTAAATCCAACCTTGAGTGAAGTATGAGTCAAATGAATCACCTTTGGATAGGGTAAACCCAAATCACAAGAAACTCTTTAACCCATGCCTTAGGAACTTATGAAAAGAATGATTGTGAGTTCATGACCTGGTGGACAAATGCATATGTATGAGAAATAAAAGCCAATTATAGTTAGAAACATGAGGGCAAATTTTAAGGTATAACAGTCGTATACTGAGAAATTTTGGATCTAGTCGGGATCCGAAGAAGGATTATAAATGGTCCAAAGAGGAAAGCAAGTGCATACCTCGTTCAAAATTTGAATCGTATACTCCCTGTTGCGATGAGAATAGGATATCAAATTATTGATTAATTTGAACCACATCTTTAGTTCACAATCGGTCTTTGATTTATCTGAAGGAAAGGTTAAAGAACGGAAAAACCTATTTTGCATCATAAACACAATGCGGGGAAAGATCTAGGATTCGGGGGTTGGTTAAGCTTAGGGAAGGTATTAGCATCCTAAACTTTTGTAGTACTCTACAGGAAGCTCTTGTTTTAAATGTGTTATTGTTAAAGTTATTTGCTTAAAGGTTATGCTAAGGGTTAAAGGATAAAGATAAAGACCTAAGGGTTAGTCCTAAGTTTACTCGCCAAGATTCGCATCTTGTGCCTACGTATCCTGGGTAGGGGATGGAATCAGAGTAATCGTAGTTCCCCTTGAAGAGGGAGCTGAGTAACTTCTTGACTGTGCTCAAGGTTCCAAGGGGAATAAACGTTCATAAGGAAGCGCTTACGTGGAGTGCGGCGACTCTAATCTCTACGTTGTAAAGTTGAATTGAAAAGGGTAAGATAGTAAATATTTCTAAGGCTAGGGTAAAGGGAAAAACTGTCCGCGGCGGGACGCCTAAAAATATGAGTACGGCGACTCAAAGTCCTAAGGTTTGAAAGGTGAAAGATGCAAGGGTTAAGGACTATTGACCCTGGCGGTCAAACGGCTAGACCTTTCCTTCAGAGGGAAAATAACGGTAAAGCATGAACAGTGAAAAATTAATAAATATTGACGATGATCTGTTGGGTGATGGTTTGATGACGATGACGACGATGATGAGACGACGTTGGTTTCGTCTCTCTAAGTCTGACCGCAGTTTTGATGATGGTATTGCCTCGGACGAATTTTGATGGTGATGCTTTGGGCTTTTCGTCGCCGTTTGAGGATGGTTGATAATGACGAGTTTTTTAGGGTTCCTCATTGTGGTTCGAGGCGTATTGATGATGATGTTTTAGGGTTTCCAAAAATCTGTCTATTTCCCTTTCTTCTGTCATGATTTTTATACTGTTGCTTTTTCTTGATATTTGTTGGGCCTAGATTTTATGTTATTACGTTTTTTATTATTTGATTTTGTTTTGGAACAAATGAGTTCGCGGATTTGTTGGTGATGATTCACGAATTCTGTTTCGTTTTTTGACTTTTCCACTTGATGAGAATGGAATTCGCGGACTCTGTTTTGTTTCCGGATATCTTTTTTGGATAGGGATTTTCTTGGTTCTAATCTGGATATGGATTATGAAATCCGGATTCTGGCTTGCTGGATTTTTGGATTTCGGATATGATTTGGTCCTGCTTTTCCTTAAGGATCTGTTTGGCTGCAAAAATCACTTTTTAAAATAAGCTCTTTTTCTCTCTCTCAAAGAACATACATTATTGGATTGTTTCCGAGGTCGGAAACGGAATCGGAAGCTGGCGACGAAATGTTTTTGTTGCCCTCCCGACATGCCCATTGATGATAATTTTCTGAGGGTGTCGAAACAACTAAAATACCACTTTTCGATAAAAATTTAATTAACTCCCACTGATAACAAATTTTCTCTGATATTGTCTGGTTTTGCAGGTTCGGAAGTTTGGATATGATCAAGAATCGAATATGAAGAACTTCGGAGTTAGATCGTTTAGGACAAATTTAGGATTTTAGGATTTAATTTGTAATTTTCAAAAATGTAAATATTCTGAATAATGTTGTAATAAGAATTTGTACAAAAATTGAAAAATAAATTAAATCCCGTCCTTAACAAGATGAGTTCTTATTTCCCGACTCAAATCCATCTGAATCAAACTCGACATTTCACAATTCAAACTCGGCAACTAACGGCTTACACAAACTTAGAATTAACTGACGTCTGATACAAATTATAAGTTCCACCGAGCCTTGAAAGAATTAACCCGTACTCGGTAATAAAAATCGGTGAATATGGCCTTGAATAGATAAACAGATAAATCCATTTTAGTGGCAAAAACGAACTTTCTTCCGCATTTAAATCCAAATTGTATCTCGAGTAACCTGACATTGTAACCTGAATCGATTCAACTGATATTCGCGATCAAACCAACTAATATTTATTATGAATTCAATGCAAACCGAAATTCCGTTGTTCCTCTAAAAATTAGCTCGTAACTAGCAGAGAAAGGAAATGAAAGCATGCGTTTGTCAGAATAAATTCCTTGAAACAGATTCTCGCACCGATTCAAACCCACATCCATTCATACTTTAACAACCTTAATTCAACATGGTATATATATCAAACGGCATTCCGAAATCCAACTGACGACTAACTCTGGTTCTTGAACAAAGATGTATTGTGTCACGGAGAAATCCACCCATTCTCAAACCACTTGTCGTCAACAGACTCACGATATGTTTACACTTCATGAATTAAAGCGCACACAATGTTATTTTCCTGCAAAAACAAACAGACTGAGCGAAATGAACCGAATGATCTAAGGGTAAAATTTGGGGTATGACACTCCCATTAACACTTCACGAGAAAGGATCTTGAAGGAGTGTGCCAACACGGAGTTCAAGAAGGCCGGAATAAGGAATCCATATTCGGTCAGGGAATCTACACGGACTAACAAGTTCAAGTACTTACGTTTTCATAAGAGTCATGACTACGACACCAACGCTTGCATCTAAGTGAAAGATGCAATTGAAGGACTAATCAAGAAGGGGTGATTCTCAAAGTATACCAAGGACGAAAAAGGGCCGAGAATAATCCCCTAAGACAGTTATTGAAGTTGTGGCCAAGAACAGATGACAAACACAAGGGGAAACACCAATACATTGTTTCCATTACATGAGGCGCCTCAAGAGTAAACAATTCGTCCAAGAGTACGGTAAAGAGAAAGATCATTGGGTTGATGGTCATTAGCAAGTAGGAAGAGATATATCCTCGAATTTTAGGATAACGAGAAATTGGAGGAGTTCCTAACGAAAATTTCCCTCTAGTCATCACAATTGCAATCTCCAAATTCGACGTATTCCGGATACTCATTAATGATGGAATTGAAGAGAGAAAAGTTGTGGCCTTATAAAGGGTCTGATCTGCAAGCCTTAAATGGAAGTGTAACCACCCTTGAGGGTACATAGAGCTGATGGTTGCCTTGGGGGAGGGAAGATATATTAAGGTTGTCAATTCATAATTTTTTGTCGTTCTTAACAGGAGTGTGTACAACTACATCTTAGGTAGGCCTTTTGTAGCAACATTGAATGCAACAGCTTCCCACGTCCACCTCAAGTTGAATTACCACAACATGCACAACGAGCTAACCATAATCAATGTCGATCTTTCTAGAGAAAAACATATCCACAAGGCCTTACAACAATACCTAAAAGAAGGTGAACATAAGTTCATGGAGATAAACGTGGACTCCTTAATCTGGCAACTGAAAGAAATGGTCATTCAGCCCCCTCTGATTGAAGCGAAATGCCTCGACCTGGCAAATAGAAAAGGTTGAATTCGGAGAAAGCCCATAGATGACCAACAAGCAGTGGTTATGTCACTTGGTTATGTTAATTCCGAGTTCTTTTTGTAGAATCAAAACAATCACAATGTATTATAACCATTTAACTAAAAAACAGAGGAATTTTTTCAGTAAATTTCCTCTTTCCTTTTATATTTATGAAAGGTGATGATGAATTTGGGGTACGACTAGAGAGATTAAAGCCTCATCACAGAGACTCAAGGGCGGTGTCACAAATTCCACGGGTGTAGGATTAAAGCAATCAAAACTCCATGATGTCAACACACACATAAAGGAAGTAAGCCTTAAAATGGATAATAGTTAGTTCACTCACCTCTTGGTAGCTAGCCACTCTAGAGGCCGTGGTGGATTTTTCAAATTCGTTAACCCTCAACTAGATTTTCACTAGGGGCATGGGAAGGGGTACCAACCATTGGTCGGGTACAGTTTCTAGAGACGTCTAATAAACTTTGGGCAAAACCCGAAGGAAAAGCTAAGTCCTAGAAAGATGAACCTGGGATTAGAAGTAACGTCGTAAATTAGGTAAAAATAAATAAACTGAAGTGTACATATACATTTTAGGACAGAGCGATAAAGCTACCCAAACTCCAGACGCAAACACTTCCATTTTTTAAAATGAGAAGATATGGGGAGGCTAGTCCGCCAGAGAGACCATTTTTCCATCCCCAATGGTTTGATTAAGACAGACTTGATCACGAGAGACATGAACGCCAAAATCAAAGTACTCCACTTGTGTCAAAGCACTCTCAAAAGCACACTCGATGACGAAGAAACTCTCTTATAACTATTTAGCTAGCTCCTTACAAAGGTCAATGTTTTCTTGGCACATCGCACGAATACCATCTTTGGCCTTCTTCTTAATTTCTCGAAAATTTTCCAAAGACTTTTGCAATTCTTTTCCTAGCAGGATATGATAATCGACTCCCTTCTATCATAGCGGCATCTGCCTTGGATGAAGATGACGAATCAGAGGGCAAAACTCCATTCCTCTTAGCTACCTCTCGAGCAAGCCATTGTTCCTTTTCTACTACAGTGTTAGGATATTTGAAAGGTTCACAACGACCTCCATGGACAAAAATTTGTTATAAGCACCTCAGATCTCTTATAAATAACGATCTCGCTAAAAGGTGAGATTATTAACCCTCGAGTTTCTCCCTCTCTTGTCGGAGGCGGTCAAGCAAGAAAACTTCTCATCGTCCAACAGCTTCGAACGTTAAAATAGTCGACACTCTGCGAGTATGAAAAGTTAATTTGGCTAACTCCCTTTGTCGGGCTTCTTTGAAAAAACTTGAGAAACAAAAATAATCTCAGTCACAAATCGAAGACCTAAACACTCTATCTGTATTGGGACTAGGACTCGCTAACGACACCGGATTTGACTCCTTTTGAGCAGAGGTTTTCCCTTCCGTAGTTTTGAACCTGTGACACTTATAAGAAGGCTTCTCCGCATAAACTTATTTCATATCCAAGGTGGATGTTAACCATCTTAGCATAATTTGGGCGAGGAAATCTCAAACTTTTACTCAAGCAGAATGAGTAATTGACTAAGCTACTTGTCCGACAATCACACCAGAATGTGTTCTATTAGAAGTACTTGGGGTAGAGGCTCCTCCGACATAAGGGGTACTCAAAATTCCAAACAAAATAGTGATCACCTGACTTTCCTTCCACAATTGATGCATGACATCCTCGCTCTTCATCGTATTTTTATGATTAAAGAATGAGGCATCAGAAAATGCTCAAGAAAAAGAAACAAGAACATATAGGACTCTAGCGCCGCTTACCAAAATTTGTTTTTCTCTCCTCCTTCGACGTGGTATCCACTAACCAACGTGTCTAAATATATTTCTTTGGTAAGTTTTTCGAAGCATCACGAACACAATTAAGCTCCTTCCAAAAGGCTACCATTGAATATTCAAATATAATTCCTCTAGAGACAGATCTTCTTCCTTATAAGTATATGAATCATCCTCGTCAAGTAGTAGCTTTGGGTCCAATACTTATGGAATGTCTTCAAACAAGCCTATCGAGGGACAAGTTCCAAGAGCCAGGCCTCCGCATGTGCCTCCCCAGTCAAACGAGTAACTAAGTAGAAGCAATCGTCAAAATTCTTAATGTTTTCAAAATAAGCTTCAAAGTACTAGATATGTTGCCTTAAGAAGAGAAAACAAGAACCTTGGGTTATTCTCAATCTTAGAAAGATAGTAAACAACGTCACAACTAGCGTATCTCCTTTATACTCACACCAATGTTGGAAGACTTTAACAAATACCCAGCTCAAAGGATGTAACATCAAGGGGGTGGTTAGCAAATGATTCAACACACCAACTTCAAATTCATTAAAAGGAAGGCAATAACATATGATGGAAAGTAAGCATTCATGAAAAGGGATAGTACATCCCCCATATTCGCTGCAAATCCTCTTGTTTTCATGTGGGGAAATCCCCCCCCCCCCCCAAATAGGTCGCAGGACCCACGTTTGTCGAAGCTTGGTTTAATGCATCTTCACAATATTCCAAGAGCCACTCAATCACCTGAAATATCCTTACCACCCTTCTTGATCAAAATTGACATTATTTCCATGTTTGCATTATGTTATAAACAAAACTGATGCAGGTGCAGCAAAGTAAGCCAAATTGAACAATCTTCATGCCCTAATGAGAGGACGACAAGAGTGACAGAAATGTGAACTTTGAGCTCAAAAAATATTGATCCATCATACAAAACGATATCAACAAGCAAGACCATTTGAGTTTGATTCGACGGTAGAACGAAATGCTCTCAAGAAACAATAATAGAAGAACAAAACACTATTTTCACAGATAGCTCACAGCAAAAAAAAAGGCAAAATAATACTTTAAGAAATCTTGTATACTCTATTCAAGCACTTATTGTCATGTAGTCAACAACCCATATCAACAATGGAGATCTTCTCATAAATAACCCAAAAGCACTCGAGCACTTAAAGGAGGAGTAATGTCGCTACTAATAAAGACGTGTCAGTATCTCCCAACGATGCGATACAACTTCCAAGGGTAGCACTTAATACATCCATTTTCTAAAGCAACATCCCATCTAAAATGCACACGTCTGCGAATTCCATGCCCGGATAACAATGTGTGTCACAAACCCTCGCCTTATAAAGCAGAGACAAGGGCTTGGGGAAACTAATATGGACTGGCCACAAGGCCCAAGAAGCAGAGGCCCAATAGCGAAGTAAGAAGCTACCATATTAAAACTAGGTAGACTTTTTTCCTTCGTGTCGCAGAGTGCCATCACCAAGATACTATGTCAATCTCCCAGTTCAATCTAACAGTTGGATGCACCCCACACAGATGTAATTATCAACCATCTCCCCTGTTTAAAAAAGAAAAATGTGTCACACTTCAGATACTCGAAATATTCCCATTCAAATTCTATTTTTCATTCTCTTATTGACTTGAGCATTGTAATACTAATTTTGCAAGTCAGTCCACTCTACACCGCATCGGAAAGCATGAAACACCGTAACAAACTGTAAATTCTTCCTCTCTGGTCACTAATCAGTTTCGCATCAGAACATCTAGTATTCTAGACAAAAAAATCAGTAAAAACACATTAGTTGAATGGAAAACGCTATTTGTAAAAATCCAGTATTTTACAACAAATCTCCAACACAAAACGATTTTTGTAAAAAAAAAAAACTAAAATGTATTGTTTTGATTGTGAAAATTTAATTTTTATTATTCAAGGTATTATGGTCAAATTGTTTATTATGTGAGAGTCTCAGGATCAACTGTGAAAGTGCCGGGTCGATTTTTCGTCATAGACCAAAATGTAAGGAGACATACTCAGTGGTTTCTTATATGCAGACCTATAAGCCCCTGGAGCATCATCCATCTGGAGACACCAAGTCTTTCTTGTTGGATTTACAACTATTTCTAAGATTCTCTTTATCTCTTTGTTTAAGAGCTCAATTTGTACATTAATTTGTAAACTAATCTAAGCCACAACTACTTCATTTAATTTTGAAAATCACACACAACTGCTTTGTACATATTTAAAATATCACCTTAAATTTGTACATAGGTGTATTTAATACCACTGCGTATGTATGTAATCATGCACTTTCTGTCTTCTAAATTCAAGTTTGGATTAAGCTTTCAACTTTCAGGTTATGTTTAAATATTATAAAATAAATAAAGCGGAAGGAAACGGAGCGAAGTAGAATGAAATAAAGATGTCGTTTTCTTGTTTGAATATTTTATAATGGAATATAAAGATTTTGTCATTCTGCACAAATCGGAGGATACAAAAAATAATGAAAAATGATAGAATGGGATGAAATGGAATTCAGCTCCATTCCATCTTTTTTTAATCAATCCAAACAATAAAACTTAAATTTATACCATTCCATTCCATCTCATTCAAGGTTTTAAACAATTACTATAGCTTTGTGTGTAAATTTTTGGAATCAATTTCATAGACTATGACTATATAAATTACACGCACAATATTCAGTCAAAAACAAGAACTGAAACGGCATAATCTTTTACCAGCAATTGAGCTGGACACAGAAATCTACAAAATCTATCCAGATAATAAGAAAATATTAAAAGTTCATAGATATCAGTTTTCAGACACTTAATTTTGGACGAGGTTCATCGATCCGGCAACCAGTCACTGATGCAAATGACACTATCATCTGCACAACCAATGCCCAAGGAATTTTCTTATTTACCCTCCAAACCCCAGAAAACAAAAGAAGAAAAATACATAAACAACACTGCTCCAAGTACTGTATATATTTATTTATATTGGCTTCTTGAGTTGTAGGCAGATCCATCCCTTGAACAAAGACTTTTGCAAATTAGTCCCTGTGTTTCCCTTTTCTAGTTTTCTTCAATAGATTCCTTCAAATTATATGTCCTTTTCGAAAGGACTAAATTAAAAACAAACAAAAAATATTAACAAAAGTATAGAGTTAAAATTGCTCAACTCTTTTATTTATTTAATCCCTTCCACCCCTAACTCTCCCTTTTATAAATAATGACCATTTTTTATAAATAATGTGTGATTTAGTTGAATTTTGTTTTTTTTTCTTCCTCCCCTCCCCGCACCCTCCATTCACATTCTCTTTCTCAATAAAACTCATTCTTCCAAAGAATGAGTATTTGGACGATAGAGATCATAAGGTGCCCATAGATGATCAACAGAACAAGGTCTCCTTGAATCCAATCTCAACCATGGCTTTCCTTTACCACTCCAATGAAGCAAACTAATAGAACCAGGATGCAAACTTCTACATTTTCCTTCAAGGTTATCACCCCCAAGTCCATGTTGATTCCATCTATGATCCACACTCTTCAAATCCCCGGCCAAAACCAAGAGAAAAGGTGGCAAAGATCCTAACTCATATATTCTCTTTCGTTTCTGCACTGACATCCATTGCTCCACCTTTTGTGTATACCTACCTTCTCTCCATTTCTCCACATCCATAACCATCACCCCCGTGTTAAAATAACACGGTTTCCGACCGTCAAAAGTACGGGATAGCTCAACATCATTCCAAAACAAATCTGTGAAATACTCTGTGAAATTCGCGTGACAATATTCTGGTGCAGCTAATACCTTGCCCTGCAAGTCAACCTGCCATAGCTTTGCAATGTCGTCAACAACAACAATATCAGAATCAAGGTATATAACTCGCTTGACATAAAGAGGGAGAATATCGGAAAGGTATATCCTCGCATAGTTAAGAGGTTGATCCAATGCTTGACGAATCGATTTCGATATTTTACCGCGTACCCTATTGGATTCAAAGCGATAAATCTTGAATTTGAGGTACGGGAAGGTTGATCTTATGCTTAGGAAAACCTGAGGCTCAAACCTTGCCCAAAGGAAATGAAACTCAACATTTTCAGGACATGTTGAATGTTGCAGAATGGAAAGGACAGCAGCCATGGTTCCTCTGAGATAATTTGAGTCCAATGTCATGGAAATGTGGATGCTTTCTTTGTTGCATGTGTCTCCGTTGCGAAAAGCGGGGGCTTCTCTGAATATAGGGACATCAGGGGCAGGCTTTCGAATGACATCGAGGTGGATAGAGGTTGTTGTGACGGTGATTGCGGTAACGCCATGATGGAGAGAGGAGCAGGAGATGAGAAAGAGGAAAGACAGGAGGCCATGGAGTGGTGAATTTCCAAAGGCCATCCTGTCTCCTTTCTAATTTAATGAGGGAGGAAACCAAGATTTTCTCAAACGAAAAGGGGTGAAAGAGTTGGAGCCATAATTTCTTGTTCGTTTTTTTTTTTGTTTTTGCGTGTGCTAGTTGGTTGAGACAACTTTTGGAGGGAGGTTAGAGAAAATGAATGGACGTTTGTGTGAGGTTGGCGGGATTGTAGGGAAGAGAATAATCCTCGGAGGATATTATAAATAAGATAGATATTAATATCAAACATACTTGCCATTTTTGTTGCTATGGTCACTGTCGTATAAATTTTTGTACAATTAAGAATTTAGAATTTAGAATCTCCCTTTACTTTGTTTTTTTTTTAATGAGATTTGTATATGGCTTCCATATAGTTTTCCCTAAATAGTTGGAGATTGAAATTTTTTGGTTTTATTGAATCATTATCATGTCTTATAGTATTACCTTTTTGATTTAGTTTCCCTTCCTTTCAGATTTGGGTGAATAAATTTTTAGACGCATGTAAATAAATGTTTAAGGATTTTTTTTCCATCAACTCTATATCTATTTCATCACTTTTTATCAAAACTCAAACATCTTTTTCATCACAAGTGAGATTAGTGCAGCCTTGATCGCAAAAGTTTCTTTTTTTACAAAAGTTATTAATAGAAAGCATTGATTTTGGGACGCACCACATTATTAACTTTTCCATATTGATATTAAGATATGCTTTACAATAGAAAATCTCAACTATAATAAAATATGTGTTATGTGTAAAAACCTTGACAGTAATCATAGTTCGTCTTTCAAAGGTTCTTGAGAACACTGCTCATCCCAATAGTATGGGAATTTCAATTTGGCAGCATTATGAGGCATGGACCAGTCATCATATATAAACCTAATGAAAAAGAAAAACATACATAAGGATTAATGAGCAACTAAAAACAGGAGAAAAACATTGTTAAGAGATAGTTCGGTGGTTGTGTCCTTTGGGGAAAGAATGCTAGCACTGAAATCCAAACGTTTGTTACTTTTTCAATAAATAAACGGGAGAAAAGACAAACATATGAAAAAAAGAAAAACATTGTAAAGTATGAAATCCTAGGAGAATGGGAATAGAGGTCACTTACACTTTAACTGGTGGACGAGATATTATAACTAGAACTTGTAAATCCTCATGCTCATTGGTGTTCCAAAGCTGCAAGACATGTTCTTCATAATTATTCAAAAATTCACAAGAGAACACTGTCAACAAAGAACAAGTACAAAATATCTAACGCTGTTAATTATTTACAGAAATAATGTGCATCATTCATTTGCTAATGCATGATGCTCGCTGAAACATTGTAAATATTGTTCCATCTTACTGAGCATGCATTACTTTATATATACGAAACAATCTTAGGATATCCCGTTTTTTATCATGGGTTAGAGTAGACTACAAGATGGAACTAGGAAATAGGGAAGTCCCTAACAAACTCCCTAGAGTTACTTCACTATGACCAACTTACATTTTTTTGGACATCATTTGAATCTGAAGTCTGCACATAGACATCACTGAGTTAAAGTTCACAATTGACAAGGTGAGTGAGGTCAACTCTGCATGCCAGCCAGCTATAATTTCTCAAATAAAAATTTAAAATCTAAACCCGTGGCATTCTTAACTCTAAAGCAAAACTGTTAGCAAAACATAACGACACTCATTATAACCTTTCTTTATCAATTTATCATTATCTGTGTTTTACTCAGCAACTGTATGCACTACTTACAGCCATACATGCTAGGTTTTACAATATTCAAACTGCACATGTGTCTATGTCCATGGACAAAGATCCTAGGATCCACAACATCTTGTCCCTTTATTACTGTTTTGTTCTGTTTAAAACATATCACTGTTTTGTTCAGTTTAAAACACATAATCCCATACTCAATAATGATACAAAAGAATGTGTTCCGCTATTTTTCTTGCTATCTTGTCATTCTAAATTTTATACGTTTTTAATATATGAGGCACATCACATGTATCAAAAGATGTTTTTAAACTATTTAAGTGTAGTGAAGAAATTATTAACCGGATTGGATCATAAGATACGATTCTCAAATTCCACACTCCCTAATCAAAATCAAGCTGGAGAAGTCTCAGAGTACTTAATGGTTTACCTGATGAGCATCATTAACAGGAATATGAAATGTGCTATTTGGAAAGATAAAGTGCTCCTCTGGATTTCCGGGGTATTTCCTATGTGAATTTGATGCAATATAAAGAGTGCCACTGCCTTTGAGAACGATAAAAACTTCTTCACAAGAATGCCTATGAATCGGGGTGTGTGCTCCTGGTGAAAATGTTTGAAGCCATACTTCAACCTGTTCCAAAAAGGTTTTTAAAATGATATTATACAAACAGATCATTGACCTCGCAAATGCCCGAAAAACAGGATGCTATAACTTAAATGATCGATTTTCTTAACTAGAAAATATAGTGTAACTATCAACAACAAATCTTCTATTCAAATAAGCAAAAGGCATGAGCACCAAGTGTGGCACATAGACCCGGTTTGGATAAAATTTTCAACAAGCACGCATAGGAAAAGAAAAAGATGAAATAATCTTGCAATGAACTACGAGTCTTCTAAGCAACAACTTCCCACATAAGTTAAAGTTGCTTGCCCACCTGAACTTTTTCATATGCTCTCTCATTTAACTTCTCCACAACCAACTATAAACTTTTGAGAACTTTTTCATAAATTAGAAACCAAATAAGTTGAGAAGTTCCAATTAACTAGAAAGTAATCCAAATTAGGCCAAATCTGTCATTCCTTTTGTTAACTACTTAACTCCTTTCTACATTTACAACTTGAAAGCTATCATGCAAGACAACTTGACAGCCTACTTGCTTAATGCCAAAAATTTAGTAATAACTTCATGTTCTATTCTATGATTGTACATTTGATACTCTATGTCAAATAAAATTATAAAGTTGTAGTCAGGACAAGTCCAAGAAAATGTCGAAATGTTCTTTCATAAGTCGCACCGGACCTGATTGTTCAACCGGATTGCAGTACCGCCAACATAATACTAACAATACTAGCTTATGAACTTAGTGTATGTTTGGTTTCAAGGTTGGAGTACTTGGAATTGATTCTGAATGAGTAGAATTGATTGACGTGTTTAGTTGCTCACGAGTAGAATTGATTTTGTTTTCCAGAATTGATTCAACTTGAAACTAGGATTTGTAGCTTTTTTGAGTCTAGACGTGGTTTAGGGTTTAGAGTTCATACTCGCTTTTGCAAAAATTTATCTATACATAAACCACTTTACTTTCAACTAACTTAATCAATTTTCCAGAATCAATTTACTCATAATCAACTTTTTACACAACAGAACCAAAATGTTTTTAGGGAATGAAGAAAAAAAAGGTAAACTAAGTTGGATACCTCATTCATTCCGTGCAAGATTGAACCTGCAACAGTTATGTGAGAGAGACCTGGTCTACCGTAGTTATCCTGAGGAATCTCGCTGATATTTCTCACCAGCGGCAACCCTGCATAATTGTTGATTCCAAAAATGAAAGGAAAAACATTGTGAATTCAGCAAAACCTAATAGCAAATTCGACAGAAGAATTGAAAAGGAACAATTATTAAGCATGAGAAGTAGTGACTAACCAGTGACACTGATGGAGGAGCATGGTGGAGAAGAAGCGAAAACGGTTGAAGAAAATGAGATGAGGCTAAGCAACAAAGTTACGATCAGAAAACGTTCTACCATTTTTGAACACTTTCTTCTTCTTTTCTTTGTTGGAACAGTTTCTGAAGATTCCCCTTGCGCACCACGCTTCTTACTTTGAAGAAAATTCCAGATTTTTCCTGCATCTTTTTTGTTAAATGATTTTTTTTTCTTTCTAAAATATAATTTCGTTATTTTATTTATTTTTATTAAATTTATATATCCAATGTAGGTGACATGCATGCTAGCATATATTTACTAAAATGTTCGGCTTAATAAATGATACTAATTAACAAATTGTTGATTGAGAAACAAAATTTATTGGGTGAATAATGAAACCGTTAGAATAAAAAGAGAGAAAAGAAAGAGAAAAAAAGGAAAATATGATTTTTAACAAACTGTGTTATATTCACTTATTCAATTAGGATACAAATGATTACAAGTGAATAACACAATTTGTTTATCTCAATAACATGAGAGATGTAGCCTATTTATAGACTACTAAGTTAACTTAAATAACAAGTTAATCTAAACAATTGAATCCATAACACAAGACCCAATTCGGCAATACATTTCGACATGACATACTAGAACTAACTTCAACTACAACATGTAAATCTCAAACATCAACATGTGAACCAGCTGCAACTTCATGTTTGTCTCCTGTTGAAACATGAAAGTTATATTTGTTGACAACATCCCCGTCGACAACACTAGAGATCGATACAATATCTCACAATTTCCACCTTGGAACAAACTTTACAATAACAGGGAATAAACTAGTTTTCATCATGCAACTTTATCAACTGCATACAGTGGAAAAACTTGCAACTCAATAATGTCTTGGTGATCATATCAACAGTATTGTCATCAGTCAAAATCTTCAGCACTTGGACTTTTCCACGCTCGATTATCTCTCTGGCAAAATGTAGCCTTACATTGATGTGATTAGTTCGCTCGTGATAGGATGAATTCTTTGACAGGTGTATTGCACTTTGACTATCACATTTAACAGTGATAACTCGACCTTGAAGTTTCAGCTCCTTTACAAAACCTTCAAGCCACAATGCTTCTTTCACAGCTTCAGGGAGGGCAATATATTCTGCTTCAGTGGTTGATAAGGCAACAACCTTCTGAATTGTCGCTTTCCAATTGATTTTTGTGCCGAACATAGTGAACACATATCTAGAAATAGATTTTTCTGAAATGCATACAACCTACATAATTAGAGTCAACATATCTTTCGACTCAACTTTGCCATCATTACCACAGGCTCCACCATAAATCAAGACTCTATTTAGAAGATCCTTCCTTTCGAGCAAGTTTGTGAAGTTACTTCCTTTTGAAGAAATAAGCAAAACTTGAGAACGGTTTGAACAGATGAAATTTCAGTTGTTGTTTGAGACTATGAACAGCTAATACAACATAAACATGAAGTATTCCAAGGGTTGTGATGGTAGGAAAGAGTTTGTGTGAAAAATGCATAAAAGTCAAAGTGAGGTGTATGAAAAGTTGACTTTTTGTTCTCAGTGTTTTTTGAGGAAACCAATGGTGGGAACAGCTTCAAATGGTCATTTTTAGGGTGTGTATATGGTCTTTAAGGTGTTTTTGGATTGGAAACAAGAACTGGTGTGAAAAATGCAAAGTGGTAAAATTTGGTGGTTTTGTGACTTTCTCCCCTTTCAAGCAAGGAGAGTAAGAATGAGAGCTATGTACTTCTAGTTTTTTTGGATAACACCATAAGAGCCGCATCTCAGATCGAAAGAGATTACGCAATGTCCTAAAAATTACTTAATTTATATTCTTTCCTATTTATATCATAAATTTAAGGTATGTTTTAATAAAAATAGAAAATTTAAAATGATTGTAAATTGTTAATGAGATACATGTGAAAATTTAGAGAAGAAATATAAGACATGTGAATTGCAAACTAAATAATAAAATATAATAATTTATAAAAATTTGGAATCGAGGGTGAAAAATAATGAAAAAATAGTGAAATGATATAAAAAATAAAAAGTTAAATTTGATACTTTTTAAAATTTGTAGGAGTTAAATACAATTGTAGGAGAGTAAGCTAATTTTTCAAAATTATGAGTTAAAAACTTACTCGAGCACAATTTAAGAGCTAAACATAGCATTTGAGTTAAAAATTGTACATTAACTTAATAAAAATATTTTATTATATTTTAAAACAATATTTTTATTTAAGTTTCTTAATACATGTCTTTAGGGCAAGTTGCATAGTATTTAATATAAGACAAATAAAATAATTGTAATTATTAAAAAGTGATGTAAGAATAATATTTTCAAAAACAAATACACAATGATCTTTAATTACAATCTTTCTATAAGAAATTAATAAAGAAGAAAATTTAACCTAATAATACAAATTATCAATAATATAATAAATATACCATTTTCTCATGCAAACTTTTTTTATTTATTTCTCAACAAATACATTTTAGTGCAGCTGTTACCATTCTCCAAAAGAAAAAAATTAACGCGTAAGATTGAACCATTGCGAGAAAAAAAGGGAAAATTACACCAACAAAAAAAAACTAGAAAATTGATAAGGTTGTGATCAATATGCAGAGAAATGAATACAAAAGTTAGCCTCTCCTTAAATCTAGGTAAATACGACGTCGGAAAGGTCCAAAACGTGACGAAATATTTTCCTAGACTTGAGAAATTCCTCGTCATTTCGTTTTCTGCTCCAGATGCTCTTTTGTTTTTGTTACCAAAGGTCAACCAAACCAAACGGCGTCTACGACTTAGAAGCGGAGATAGCATCTTTGACGGTGCTGTTCACGGACATTCCGGGAGAGGATGGCCCATCGCCGTTGGATGCGGTGATAGGGTTGATATTATTGGGAGCGTTAATCAAAGGATTCCTGTTGTGACACGTGGCGGTGGAGATTGCAGTGGCGAGAGAAATAGGCATGAGGCAGAGACCTTTCCCTTGTAAGTATTGCATGGCGGATCCCATGTCTTCCTCCATGAGCTTCGCCACCTGATGCTCCGTCATTGTGAGACTCTCATTGGACGACGACGTTTTAGGGTTTCTAGGGTGGACCCCGCCGTTTCCGTTACCTTGGACGCAGTCACTAACACCCTGTAAACAAAAAAAATAGTACGTGTCACTGTTAAGGGAAAGAGTGGAATCTGAGAAAGTAGCCACGCGTGATACTTTTGATTTTGTCGTTTTGTGGTGATTGAGAATTTCTGAATTGATTGATTAAAGTATGAGGCAAAGCCTACAAAAAAGAAAGTAGGTGTGTTTGTGTGTGTTTGATCGTGTGAGAAGACTCATCACTCCGACATTATTTCATGGATGCTGAGTATTTCTTCTTATGGAAATTCTAACATGCTATGTTACTTTCTCTCTCAATTTCTTGCCTTATTCATTTTTGGGTAGGGAATGAATGATTAAAATTAATCATTTCTTGTATTAGCTGGTTGATTAATTTTTTATTTTATTTTAAAATCTACCATATTTAGAAAGAGGAAGTAACAAGTCTAGTCACTTTAAAAAGCACAAGAGAAGTGAGATATTTCTTTTCTTTTTTTGAAAAAACAGTGGCAACAAGACATTTAGAAATTACTTACTACCTCAGAGGACATATCAGCAACAAGGGGAGCGACGGCTGCTGCTCCGCCTAATCTACTCATACTCAAAACCTGTAAACATTCCAATTAAGCCATCAATAAAAGAGTATTTATTTCTACATTAAAACATGTCAAAAGAAATTGAAGAAAAAGAGGGGAATCTCATCTCACCTTGACTTGAACTTGTAGGAACTTGACATAATCGATTATCTCATCCAGCATGGAGGCCTTATCTGTCTTTCAATTCACAGACCAGACAAATTATTATAATTTCAACAAGGATAGATAGACCCATTACATTATGTTTATAATATTTTTTAATTGGGAAACACGTTTCTTAGAAAATTATTGTCTGTTAAATTATGATAAAATAAATTCTTCATTGACTAAAAATAAGGGGGAATGTAAAGGTGTGCTTGAGAGTAATGAACCACAACGATTGAAAGTTTAATTAAAATATTACATGATGATTGAAATTGAATATCACTCCTACTACTATACTACTAATCAAGAAAAGAATAACAATTGAGGATTGAGTAGAGTTTTGTGTTACCTTATTGGCATTTGGAACAAGCTCCTGCAATGCTTTCATTCTTTCAGCAATTCTTTCCCTCCTTAACTGCCATACATCAAAATAAAATCATCAAATTACCATTACTTCCATAAAAGTTGATTTTGTTGAGAATTATTTCTAATTTGAAGCTAGAATTAAACTTGATAAAGTATGATAAAACAAAAACATGTAAGCTGTGTGACACTGACGGTACCAATACATGTGACTATCTTTAGTTTACTCATTCTTTTAGATTATTACTATAAACAAGATTTTAAATAACAGTTATTGTTGTGTTGCCGTTGTGCAAAAGCTTTTGCGATTTCGGTGGCTAAAAGTGTTAGACGCTGATTATAGTCATTGCAGTGTGGATTAATCTCAATTTATTTTTTACACAAAATCAATAAACTTTTAAATCCTATTTTGTTAGTGATCATTTTTGCTTAACTGTTTTTAAAATCTTTTTATAAGTATTGATGTAAGTTAAACCTAATGAAAACAAAACAATAGCTATTTTTATAATCAAAACAGTATGATAGTAGGCCCTAACAAATAGGGCTGAAATGCAGTTAGCCACTGACAATAGCATTTTCTCTGAATAACATGTACCAACATTTTAACATTTTCAGAAGTATATTAATTGCTACACTGAAAAATGACAAAAAAACAAACAGAAACTATTTTTGTACAATTTTCTGAGCAACCAAACACGCCATAGTGAAAAACATACCCTTTCGGCGATGCTGTGCGGATCAGTGGCCTGGCCTCTCCTAGCCCTAACCTTCTGCCTAGGCTGAGCCGGAGCACCACCCACCAGAGCCTGGTTCGTTGCACTCACTGAACCACTTCCAAAACTTTGCACCTATCATTCAAAATTCCCAAAAAATCAAATAAAATACACTACATAAGTCTGAGAAAAATCATCTCAAATGTTAATTTCTAAAAATTCTAAAATATCTAAAATTTCAAAAATTAAGAAAAGAAAGGAATAGAACCTGAGGAGGTTGAAAATGGTGAGCTTGATTGGCGACACCGTGGAGAGATCCGGAGAAACCGTTATAGAGAGCTTGAACGGAACCGTCACCAGCCTGTAAAAGCTAACAATAAAATATTCAGTAAAAAAATAGCATCGATAATTAATAGAAAATAATATTTTATACTCACGGAAGAAGCGTTCACGACGTCGTTTTGAGAGGAGTCAAAGTCAGCGGGGATGTGGAGGAGTCCGGAATCGGCGGCAGAAGGAATGAGAAGCATGAGAGCGGCGGCGGTTTTGTCAGTGATCTGGTGGTTACGAAACTTGGAGGAAAGGTTGGTTTGTTCATCGTAAGGGAAAGTGACATTATCGTCGGAGTTAGGGTCCCATAAGGGTTTAGGGTTGTTCCAGGGAGAGGAAGGAGGAAGATCGGAGAGCATTTGTTTGAGAAAATCGTCTTGTTGTTGGAATGTGTCGTCGTTGTTGATTTGGATCTGTGTGTGGTTGTGGAGAGGAATTGGAATTTGAGGAGGAGGAGAAGAAGAGTTGAAAAGAGAGTTAAGGGATTGCATTTCTCTGCTACAAGGTTGCATGAAGGAATGAAAGTGCGGAAGTTAGAGAAGAGAGAAATGAGAAAGTGGGAGGGTTGAAAATTGAAATGAATAAAAGATTAGAATTTTTTTCATTCCTGCCAATAGTTTTAAGGGTTAAGTTACATAAGCCACACTTTTTCATCAATTTTCTAAATTGCCATATTTTTCAAAAATATGTGGTTTTTGGCTGAACACTACCCCCTTTCAATGAGGAGCAGAGGCCTAAAATTATTATGTCTTTCAACGGACGGCTATGTCCATTTTCAAATTTTTTATTTTCGTTTCAATTTTTAATTCTTTTTAAATATTATTAATATATATATATATATATATATATATATATATATATATATATATATATATATATATATATATATATATATATATATATATATATATATATATATATATATATATATATTAATATTATTTACATTATTGATAATATTAATATATATATATATATATATATATATATATATATATATATATATATATATATATATATATATATATATATATATATTAATAGTAATATTATTAATATTAATATATATTTTTAATACATAACTTATAATATTAATATATATTTTTAATACATAATTTATATTAATTGATATCATTAACTAATATTATTTAATACATGATGATTAATAAAAACACTAACGATTATTTGTTCTCACATTGGGACACCGGATTCGATTGTGGCGTTTGACGACACATTGAACATTTTCTTTCAAACTTATCAAAGTTATCCATTTCCGTGTGCTTATTTGGCGACCTTTCTTGTTCCTCCGCATTCTTGGGTTATGGCAAATTTGATTTCCTTCATAAACTGGGCAATATTCATCGTACGGCAGCACTGGAAAGCTATTGTTGTAAACCCCAAACAGGTTTGTAACTCTATAAATGTCGGACAAAAGAGCGCAAGCATCGTGGCGCACGTTCGAACATGCAGCGATAACATGTGAGCAAGAGACGCGATATGCTTGAAACTTTCCGCAGTCACACCACCCGTTCAAAAGGTCGACCTTATAATGTCCCATAGGCTTCCCCTCACCATGGTACATTGTCTCCTTCACACTGAAAACATTGTTAGCGTAGTCAAAAATTCTGACTTGATGTGTGCTGTTGTTTCTTCTTTCATCACCTTGAGACAGTTGTCTGTAAACGTTTCGCCAGAATTCAACACAGCACTCCACTTTGAACCCCGTTCAACAAATAAAGATCCCAGTCTATAATATGTTGCCCTTACCAATGTTGTAATGGGCAAATTACGTGTGTCTTTAAAGACAACATTCATTGACTCAACAAGGTTGGTAGTCATGTGACCCCAATGTCGACCCTCGTCAAATGCCCTTGTCCATTTTTCGGCTGGAATATTGTCAATCCACCTTAAAGCATCTGCATTTGCATGCCAATCTCTGACCGATAGTAATGAAATGTTGGTTGGTTTAAAGCGTACACTGAATAATTAAAATATCAATCAATGAAGGACAAAAAATAATATATGTTATTGACAAAATTTAATGAATATTATGAAATATAGTTACTCATGTGAATTATTTTTTTCCGTAGGTTTCTGTCCTTGATTTCTCTCATAAAATTTTGTGCAATGTGTCGGATACAATAAACATGCACTGATGGGGATCATGTCAACCATTTTTCACATTGTTGTATGCACTTTCAATTGATGCATGTCGGTCTGAAATTAAACATAGATCTGGTTATGGCGCAACATGCCTCCTTAAGTTTCTCAGAAAAAACCCCAACCTTTAGCGGTTTCACCTTCCACAAGGGCAAAAGCAACAGGAAATATATTGTTGTTGCCATCTTGTGCCACTGCGATGAGCAGTGTACCCTTGTACTTACCATATAACTAAGTTCCATCAATTTGAAGTATAGGTTTGCAATAGGCAAAACCTATGATGCATGGTTGGAATGCCCAGAATAACCGGTGGAAAATGTGTTTCCCTTCCACAATAGTTCCGTCAGCTGTATACGTGGTTAGTGTTTCTATTTCCAGCACAGTGCGAACAAATTTTTTAAGTGCTAATAGAAAATGTGAAAGTTCATTGTATGAGGTCTCCTATTTAACATACACCTGTTCAATTGCCTTATTTCTTGCTATCATGTCTTTCTATATGACGGAGTAAAATTGTATTCAGAAACAATTTTACTTATGCAAACACTAATCTTAATAGAAGGATCCTTGTCTACAAAAGGCATTAATTTCTGAGACATTAACTGCGAGGTTAGTTTTTGATGATCCTGATTAAACAAAGTTGTTGAACAACTATGGGGTGGGTTCATAATGCATATCTCCCACAAGTCACTTCTTTTTCGGTAGGACGCCAATATACGAAACTTGCAAGAATCATTCTTGCAACAAATTATGTATCTCTTCTTGTCGGAATCTGTCACTTTATAATCCACGCAGTGTTTCATGTGGTATTGCTTAATGGCAGCGACATAGTCAGCTTTATTTTTAAATTGGTTACCAACTTCTATGTCACCCTCCTTTGGAATATGAGGATTCTGTTGCCAATCAAATGATGTTGTTTCTACATTTAGCGGCAGGATTGTCATATGCGCCGGTGGGGTGAATACATTCTCAACTAGAATGTATTGTTCATCTATGTTGACTTCGTTGACCATGTTCCCTTCCTCAAACAAAGAAGTAAATAAGTCATCAACCTGTGCCTCGTTTTCTTCTTCACCGTCTTCTTCTTCAACATATTCGTGTGGCATTATGGATGGATTGATGACCTGAGAAATTTGAGTTTCTTGACATTGTGCAAATGTTACATATAATTCAAGGTGATGAAACCCAAAACGTTCATGATTCGAGAACATCGTTTCAACATCCTCGTCGTCATGAACCTTTAGTGGAACAAATTTAAAGTGATGGCCCCCGAAATGGACAGCATTTTTGTACGTAATCTGTGACACTGATCCAGCTTGCACCTTCATCTGTACCCTATCTTTAAAATGTTGGAATGATGATCTTTTATTAACACTGAAACGAGTTACGTCAGTGTTTTTAAAGATCAAACCGACTTCATTTGATACAACAATACTCCCATTATAATGAGCATTAACAATATATTATTGGTTAGTAGACATTATGTAAGATGATAGTATGAAGAATAAATATAGAAGAATAAGGAGTAGAATGAGTAGTAGTAGAAATGAATGTTTGAATATAGAAGAATAAGGAGTAGAAATCAATAATTGAGTAGTAG
The DNA here is from genome assembly GCA_963859935.3 of Lathyrus sativus. NCBI lineage: Eukaryota > Viridiplantae > Streptophyta > Magnoliopsida > Fabales > Fabaceae > Lathyrus > Lathyrus sativus. The sequence goes on along the minus strand of OZ012740.1, from coordinate 569,979,771 downwards.
TAGAAGTGAAATGTTTGAGAAGTAGAATGAATGTTTGAATATAGAAAAATAAGGAGTAGAAATAAATAATTGAGTAGTATAAATAAATATTTGAAGCAAGAATGAATGTTTAAATAATTCCATGCATGCAAACAATCGTGTTGGACGTTAGAGGTACGACAACGCTGGTCAACGAAGGCATAATAATGTCGCCCATTGAATGGGCGGTTGTCAGTAACATTTAAAGCTTGCCACCTAATGAAAGTGCGATTGTTTGAAAATATTGCAGAGGAATAAAAGCTAGCCACCCATTGATTGTGCGTGACTCTGAAAAGTAATAAATATGTCATAACATAGCCGCCCATCCAAAGAACGGGCTGTCAGACAAAATGCAACATTGTCGCCCATTGAAGGAACGACTGTCAGGCAAAAAGCATCAATTCCGCCAATTGAAAGGGTGGGTGTCATAAGCATTAAAGGACCTCTGCTCCCATGCATGCAGACACATACAATATACCATTAAATTTTTTCTTACCAACACTCATTTAATTTTTACCAACATACCATTAAATTTCTACCCTTCTTTACCTCCTATAAATACCATTTTGAAAAATCTTCTACATATATATCTTACAATATAATTCTACTACCATTATAATCTTCTGCATACCTATCTTATAATATAATTCTACTACCACTCTTACTCTTAAAAATTCTCTCAAAAATGGTTTTACTCACCTTAGGAGATGACCATTGCGGTACACTTGAAAACATTGCATCTTATGTAAGTTAATTTATATTTATTTACATAATTTACTTATGATGTTACTTATTTTTAATGTTAGTTACATTCTTTCACTTTAGTTACATTCAAATAATTTACTTAAGATGTTACTTTTTTGTAATGTTAGTTACATTCTAATAATGTTATTTAAAATATTTTTTTGTAGGATGAAAAAAAGTTCAAATCACGCTCACATAAGTATATAGAGCCTGATGAGGTTATCATACCGTATTTGATTCAAGCGGGTTTTGGTCACGTCATCAAGATAAAATCATATGGAATTGATCACAAATTTCTTCTCGCGTTGTGCGAAAGATGGCGACCTTGAAACCCACATTTTTCACCTCCCCACGGGGGAATGCACAGTGACACTTGAGGATGTCCATATTTTGTTGGGTCTCCGTGTCAATGGGTTAGCGGTTGTGGGTAACACAAACGTTAACTATGAATTAGTGGAACAACTACTGGGGGTGCCTTTGGAACGAGATGATATGAAGGGGCAAAGTCTTAAAATCACATGGCTAAAAAGAATTTATGGTGCTTTGAACCTAACCGATGAGTCTCCCGAGGAACAAAAAATTTATAAGACTAGAATTTATTTACGATTGCTTTTTGGATGTTTTTTATTTCCTGGTACTAATGGTAATACTATCCATCTTCAATATTTACCATTATTAGAATATTTAAGTCAAGTGGGTAGCTATAGTTGAGGAGCTGCTACGTTAGCGCATCTATACAGAAATTTATGTAGATGCGCAATGAAAAATGTGCATAATTTTGCTGGTTGTGGTGTTTTGATTCAAGCCTGGGGATGGTCCAGAATGCCCAGACTGTCGCGGATCAACCTCAATCTATACCACTTTCCATACGCAACCAAGTAAGTATACAAAGTTTATGTATATATTCTTTTCATCTATAATTTTTACTAACTATTTCTTTCATAGGTGGTCCACGTATGGGATGAATTACGAAAAAACTTCGCATCATTGTGCTCCTGGGTATCAGACGTTCTTCAATCATTTTGAGGAAGATGATGTATTGTCTCTAATCCCTTATTTTTTTACTAGCACTTTCCATTTTTTTTTCTCTAATCCCTTTTTTATTTTATTATAGTTTCTATGGAAACCCTATCTTGAACTTGAAGATGAGGATCCAACTGAAAGCGATATGTGGAGTTCTACAACATTCATATTTTCTTTCACTTATGTTGAAATGCATCATTCAGATAGGGTGAAACTCCAATTCGGAATTAAACAAGACATTCCTGGTCCACTTACATGCATGGAGAGGTACCACAAGAGTACAACGAACGACTAATGGAAATTCGATGATTGGAGAGACCATAACAGACAAGAACGTCAACACTGGATAAATCGTCGTCGCACTGTTCTACGAGGAAATGTCATGGATACCGAATGTAAACCCAGTAGGGAATACATGACTTGGTATAGATCCGTGACCAATTTGTATCTATCATAAAATAGATACTTATGGGACCCTCGAAACCAACCAACTCCTTCAAACTTCCAAAACATCCCCTCCATGACTTGTAACACCCAACCACAAATATTTAACACCCCACAACAAATATTTAACACCCCACAACAGATATTTAACACCCAACCACAAATATTTATAACCCAACAACAAACATTCAATCCCAACCCAACACAACCACCTTATACCCCAAGCCAACACTACAATCAACTTTACCCATCATTTAACCCAACCCCCTTCAACATCCAACAACAAAACCCAACCTCATCACACCCCCAGTATAACCAATACTCATTCTCTCAACCTACCCAACAAGAACACAACTATCAAACACCCCAACCACAAGTTTCTTTTTACCCCTCACAAAACTTCACCCTTAATTCATCTCAAGACCAACATCCATACACCCCCTACATGACTAACACAATGCAACCTTCAAACCTACCAAGTTGGAGTAACGAGGGTACAAGATTAAGTTATGGAAGTGCGGCGGCGATACCAACTGTGGACGATTTCAGTGATGATTTGGTCGTTGAATTCATGAACCCTAACAATGATGCAGGACCATCTACACAACCCCAAAACGTTGAGGTTGATCGTAGAAGGTCCACCAGAAATGTACAAGCTCCTGCATGTGGAACCCACCAACGCTTACGTTGACCGGGCCGAAATTAATTAAGGGTGAATAGGAATTTTAATGTACATATTTAATTTCAAAAATTAATAAATATTTATTTAGTTCTTTTATTGTATTTTATTTTATAAATATTATTATATATTTTAGTGTACTATTTTATTTTAATTAGTACTATTTTAAAATAATTTATTTTATTTTATTTTATTTTTACGTAATATTTTATTTATTATTATTATTATTATCTTTTTTATAACTATTATTTCTAATTAAATAATTATTATTACTAATTTAATAATTATTATTAATATATTAATTGTTATTACTATTTTTCATGATTAACAAAATATAATAAATAAATTAAATTAATTAAAACGAGAATAAAAATCTACTATTGCACCCTTCCGCCCATTGGAAGGGCGGTTGACTTTAAAATTGCACTCTTCCGCCCATTGGAAGGGCGGAACCATTCAACCAAAAACACAACTCTGTTTGAAAACATGGCAATTTGGAAAATTGATGCAAAAGTGTGGCATTATGGAAATTAACCCCTAAAACTATGGCAGGATATAAAAAAATTTGAAAGACTATTTAATATGTTGAGAGAGTGGGGGAAATTAATGGAAATGTTGTGGCAGTAGATAGAGAGTTTTCTTTTGGGGCGCAACTGCAGCTAATATGTGAATTATTGTTATGACCTTGAGTTGGGCATAATGATTTTAGGTGTGAAGGTATAACTGGTAAAATGGTGGCAATCCCTTTCAATGAGTAGGTAGTTGATTCTTACCATTTCCCTCTCCCTCTCACTCTCACCTTCTCTCTTTCTCTCACCTTCTCTCTCTCTCTTTCTCGTACCCTTTTTCTCCTTCTTTCTCGTCTCTCAGAATTCTCTCTCTATTCTTTCCCCTCTCTCATTTCCGTCTCTTTCCTAAACCCTAACAACCTTCCCCATCTCCCTCTCTCTCTCTCTTCATCCATTAAATTCCATGTTTTTCATTTGCATTGATGTTTTTGTGAGTTGGGTTTGTTCCATCATGAGAATATGATTATAATTATTTAATTTGTTGTTTGTTTTAGATGTGACGTGTGATGCATAGAGATCTCAATCCGGAGAATTTTTTGTTTGCAAATAAGAAGGAAACTGCAGCTTTGGAAGCTATAAATTTTTGTTTGTCGGTGTTTTTTCAACCAGGTAAGAATTCTGGTTGATGATTAAGTCTGCAATGTTGCTTGGTTGGTGTCATGGGTTTGCAATTGGCTTAAAGTTTTCCATTTTATGCAGGTGAAAGATTTAATGAGATAGTTGGAAGTCCATATTACATGGCTCCGGAGGTATTGAAGAGAAATTATGGCCCGGAAGTAGATATTTGGAGTGCTGGAGTTATTCTATACATCTTACTTTGTGGTGTGCCTCCATTTTGGGCAGGTTAGTTTCGTCTTGTGATTCGGTGAATGATGTTTGATTGTTAAAAGAGAGGATTTTCCCATTTCACTTCAGAGTTATTCCAATTTCATTATTATTTGTTGTTTTTCTTTTTTCTGTTTGATTAATCTGATTTACTAAACTTTGTCTCTCTTCCTCTTTTGTGAAATGAAGAAACTGAGCAAGGAGTTGCATAAGCAATTATACGATCTGTTGTTGATTTCAAAAGGGACCCATGGCCTAAAGTTTCTGATAATGCGAAAGATCTTGTAAAGAAGATGCTAAATCCTGATCCAAAACGGCGACTTACAGCACAAGAAGTGTTAGGTATGTAACACGCAGTTCATATTCTGCACAGAAAATTGACATTATTTTTCTCTTTAAATTTTTCCATACAGAAATTTTAATAGATTGTAACATTTTTTGTTCGCTAAATGCAGACATCCGTGGTTAATAAATGCAAAGAAAGCACCCAACGTTTCGTTAGGAGAAACAGTTAGAGCAAGACTAAAGCAGTTTTCTGTAATGAACAAGCTCAAGAAAAGAGCTTTGAGGGTATTTTTCTTAACAATGTTTGAATGTTTCTCGGGGAATCATCCCTGAAATATAAATCCTTTTTCCCATTTTCACGAGTTGTCCATTTTCTCTCTACAACTAATTTTTCTTGTGTGAACAGGTTATTGCCGAGCATTTGTCGGTAGAAGAAGCAGCGAGACTAAAAGAGGGATTCAAGCTTATGGATACAAGCAACACATGCAAAATCAACATTGATGAACTACGGATAGGTTTGCATAAACTAGGCCATCAAATTCCAGATGCTGACGTCCAAATTCTTATGGAAGCTGTGAGTTTTATTTTCATCCTTTGTCTAGATTGTACTTTCCACATTTGCCTATAATATGTTTTCTGTTAAATTATTATTATTGCTTTAACACACACGACCTTTGGTTGTCTCTTCATCTTCTAATATTCGAGAGTTTTTGCTTTTACAGGGTGATGTAGACAGGGACGGATAACTATTCAATACTCAATTTTCAATGATGTAGAAAAAGTAAAATATAGCCCATATTGCAGGGTTTATCAGATATTGAGGTTTTTTCCGATTGTAGAAATTTTAGTCTTGTAGGGACTTAGAAATCATTTTGCATTGGCTTGGTGTAAATACAACTGCACGTTCAGCCTGTTGTTCTTGGGCAGAGATATAGGGGCAAATTACGTTTTGTAGGTAATCGATAGATAGCAAGGTGAAAGGCTTTAACGGGATATTGTTGTAATTCTGATATTGCAATGTACATGTTTCTGATACATATGGCACGTCTAACAGGAAACTGTTATTAAGAGGACATGGCTCAAGTACTGCCATAATTTATTGTATACCTTATCACATGGACAATCATATATGTTCACAACCTCTATAATCTACTGACTTAACATGTTCACAACCTCTACGTATAAATCGCTGTGATATCCTACCTCTTTACTTAACTTTAGGTTTCTAGAGAAATTTGTTACAATGTCACAGACTAGATGAATTTGTTCCTAAAAAAACATCAGCTTACATAAGCCAGTATGACCTACACATTGTAAGTTTAGAGTATGCCTAAGAGGGGGGGGGTGAATTAGGCTTAAGAAACTTTTTCCAGTTTTTCGAAACTCTTGAATTTTTCTTCTTTAAGTTCTTGGTGATGAAAGCAGTAAAGGCATAAATAAAAATGAACACGAAGATTTATAGTGGTTCCCTTCATAATCTGAAGGTACTCCACTCCCCTTTCCACATGAAAGAGAGTTTTCACTATAGTTTTAGAAAGTACAACCTATCACACCATCAACCGGTGAGGCCTACAACCTAATAACTAATCAACAACTAGTGTGCAAGAACAATCCTCTTGCAAACACTAACCCTTGTGTCCAACAATCCTGGATCACAAGTCACAAATAGAAATAACTTTGTATTTTTGTAATTTGAAAGTGATACAATGATAATATCAATCTAATGATTGATCTTCTCCTTTTGATCAAAATCTACTCTTCAATATCAACACAAGTGTTCAAAATTCAGGATATGAAATGTATGAACGATATGAACACTTTTTGAAAATATTTGAAAAGTAGTGAATTTGATTCAATGAATATTTTGAAAATTATTGGAGGTGTTTTTCAATTTGAAATTTTCAGAATTTATATGAGCAAAACACCATTTCAAAAAGGTATAATTGAGTAAGAATTAATCAATGAAAATGTGTAACATTCAAACAAAATTTGAATTTAAAAAGAAATAATTTTTTAAAATTCGTTCAGTGTTAATCGGTTAACCCTATAGGTTAATCGGTTAACACTTGAACGTTGGCCCAAAGAATTCAAAAATTAAGTTGGTTAAGCGATTAACCCATATGGTTAATCGGTTAACACTGTTAAAACTCAGAAAAAATACTAAGTTAAAAAGTGTTATACCAATCCAAATGATTTTAAAACCATGCACATGCAAAATGTTGATATGATAAATTATTTGAACACTTGTATATCAATTAAAGGAGTGAATATTGATATACCGAAGCTTGAGTCCAAAACTTGAAAGTTGAATGAACATTTGCACATGATGCTTGATTTGCTTGACAACATTCCATAGATGATATGATTCTGGTTTTATCTTCAGTGTATATACCCCCACGGGTATATAGTGCAAGTAGCTTCTTAGTACATATACCCCCACGGGTATATAGTGTAAAAATCTTGATCTTGATCAGTTTTGAAAACTTTGACTTTTTGCTTGCAATCATGGAATGAGCTTGAGTCTTTGTTGACATCATCAAAACCTTGAGATTGAAATGTGCTTCTACATTCTCCCCCTTTTTGATGATGACAAACAACTGTGTCTATGCAATATCCTTGATGATGTTTGGTTCTGATCTTGGCTTGCTTCTCCCCCTATGTTCAGCAACTCCCCCTATCTAAACAGAGACAAAAAAATTCTGCACACAGAGATATTAGACAACCAAGCTCTTCTCCCCCTTTGTCATCAACAAAAAGGAAGGAGCTTTCAAAACCAAACAAAAGTAATATCGGCATACATGACAGCATATAATCAAGTACAATATCATAGATCGTAATAAAAGTGCAGAAAACATAAAAATGCAGCAAATAGTGTACGGTTACAACTTAAAAACTTAGACAATATCCCGAAAGAAAAACAATAAAAGCAACAAAAACAAATATTTCCTAATCTTCTTCATCGGACATATCCACGTCTTCTGCTTCTTCCTCTTCACTACCTTCATCATATGCCTCTTCTTCTTCAATAGTCATGGGGTTGGAAGGATGAGTGGTAAGGATGAGGTTGCAAAGTGAAGCAATTGCCCTGGAGGTTTCTCGGTGACAATTCATAGTTTCACGATGTTGGGTCATCATGGTAGTATAGAGAAATTCATTTGTGATACCCCATTCGGGAACGGGATAGGCTTGGTTTGAGGCGGATCCTTCGCCTGCATACTTATAAATGTCGTCAACGTCTTTGATAATACCAGTGTTCTTAACAATGTTGATCTCATTTATCTCATTGGTTGTTGATTTCATCTTGATGAACGGTTCCCTATTAAGGTCCAAATCCGCCAACTCAAGGATTCTTGAAACCAGCCTGGCATAAGGAAGACGTGTAGACAGAGAAAGTTGTTGTTGAAGATGATACATGATTGTCAAAATACAATTTACCCTTATCTTGTTTTTGATTGCGAAAAGAAGCTGCATTTCCAGGTCATTAATCTGAGCATGATTTGAATCCTTCGGAATCAGCACATAGCAGATTATGTAATGTAGCATCCAGTTCGAAACCGTTAGATTTTTCGCATAACAGAGCATGCGAACTGTTCGTTGATTTGCTACAACATTCTCCTTTGGAAACCTGCAGATCTGATAATAGTATTCCATTTTGTCATAGTTAGACCACAGTCCTTCCACGTGGTTAACTCCTTTCCAGAGAAAGTAGCCAGAGGATGGAACTTTCAACTTCGCAGCGATATCTGTCAGATTCTCTTTCAAGAAGCAAACTCGAACAGTGGTTTCCATAATGTGCTCATCGTCAACATTCAAATACACAGATAGCTTATTCAAAAAAGCTTTAACCAAATCATGATAACAATTTCCAGAATCAGAGACAAACTTATCTATTTTCTGATATTTGAGCAGAACAGGAAAATCAAAGGATGAAGCAGGAAAAGCCTTAAGGTTTACGTACTTTATCGGCAGAATATGACGAACACGAACCTTAAAATCCATCCGGTGTTTCTTGGTTGTCTCCATAGGAATGCTGTCTCCATCTGATGCAGAGTCATATTCCAGTAACTTTCCCTTTCCTTTGTGAGAAGATGCCATGGATGAAGTTTGAGAGATTCTGAGGGTTCTAGGTTCTTGGATGAGTTAGGGTTTTGAGAGATGAAGGAGAGGATAATGTGAGGGCAATATATATGGAGTGTTATGTGAGTGGGTTTTAATGTTGGTTGGAAGTCCAAAAGTGTAGTCAAAGAAGAAGAAGAAGAATTCTTTGGATAGTGATTTGGATGTTCAAGGAAATATTAACCACACATAAATAACACATTTAACACACTTAATTTTCCAAAATTTTAATTAATTTTTTGTTTCTGATTTTTGAAAATTTTAACAGTGTTAATCGGTTAACCATATAGGTTAATCGGTTAACACATTGAAAAATTAATTTCCAAAATAAAAAGTATCAGTGTTAATCGGTTAACCATATAGGTTAATCGGTTAACACATTAAAAAATTATGACAGAAGTGAAAAATTAACAGTGTTAATCGGTTAACCATATAGGTTAATCGATTAACACACACAAATTTTGGAAAATTGCTAAAAACAGAATGCACAAACATTGGAAAACATACATTATGCAAACATAAACCAGAGAAAAGATCAGATATCACCTTCATCGAGAATCCCAAGTTCTCGTCGAATTTTGAAGAATGGTTCTTTCGCCAATGGTTTGGTAAAGATGTCGGCGAGTTGATTGTGCGTATCGACGAAAGTAACATCTACATCTCCATTCAGTACGTGATCTCGAAGGAAGTGATGCCGGATATCTATATGCTTTGTCCTTGAATGCATGACCGGGTTCTTTGTAATATTGATGGCACTTGTATTATCACATCGAAGAGGGATGCAACCAAGATCTATACCGTAATCGAGGAGTTGTTGCTTGAGCCACATAATTTGTGCACAACAACTTCCTGCTGCAATATATTCCACTTCGGCTGTACTGAGTGCCACACATGCTTGCTTCTTGCAGGCCCATGACACTAGTGCATTCTCGAGAATGTGACACGTACCACTCGTGCTTTTTCTATCGGTCTTACATCCTGCATAATCAGCATCAGAATAACCAATTAAAGAACAGGTACTACCTTTTGGATACCATAATCTGACGTTTGTTGTTCCTTTGAGATACTTTATGATTCTCTTCACGGCAGTGAGATGTGATTCCTTCGGACTTGCTTGAAAGCGTGCACACAGACAAACGCTAAACATGATGTCAGGACGACTTGCCGTCAAATATAATAATGAACAGATCATACCTCGATATTTTGTAATATCAATTGGAGTACCAGATTCATCTTGATCAACGTACGTTCCGGATCCCATAGGAGTGGACATCACCTTGCAACTATCCATATCGAATTTCTTCAACAATTCCTTGCAGTACTTGGATTGGTTGAGGAATATGCCATCCTTTGTTTGCTTGATTTGTAGTCCAAGAAAATAGTTCAATTTTCCCATCATGGACATCTCGAATTCTCCTTGCATCATAAGTGAAAATTCTTCGCAAAGCTCTTTGTTTGTTGATCCAAAGATGATGTTGTCGATATAGACTTGAACCAATAAGGTGTTACCCTTGATCTTCTTTATGAACAACGTCTTGCCAACCTTTCCTTTTGTAAATCCCTTTTCACATAAGAAATTGCTAAGGCGGTCATACCATGCTCTCGGTGCTTGTTTCAGTCCATAGAGTGTCTTTTTCAGTTTGTAAACATACGAGGGATTCTTGAAGTCTTCAAAACCCGGAGGTTGTTTAACGTAGACTTCTTCATTGATATATCCATTCAGGAAGGCGCTTTTGACATCCATCTGGAACAACTGAAAATTCATAGAACAAGCGTAAGCAAGTAATAATCTAATTGCTTCTAACCTTGCTACCGGAGTGAACGTTTCATCAAAATCAATTCCTTCCTCCTGGTTGTAGCCTTGTGCGACCAACCTTGCTTTGTTACGAACTATGATTCCATTCTCGTCAAGTTTGTTCTTAAACACCCATCTCGTTCCTATGATGTGCTTGTTGTCCGGTCTTGGTACGAGACTCCAAACTTGATTCCTTTCGAATTGGTCGAGTTCTTCTTGCATCACTACAATCCATTGGTCGTCGCCTAAGTCTTCATCAATCTTGGTTGGTTCAATTTGAGACACAAAAGCCATGTTGAGACAAACATCCTTAAGATTAAGTCGAGTTGCAACGCCTTGGCTAATATCACCAATAACTTTATCTATTGGGTGATCTTTATGCGTTATCCATTCCTTCAGAAGATCTTGATGTTCTTCGATGATTTGAGTGACATCTTTTTGTGGTATTGCTTGATTCTTTGAAGTCTCTTCTTGTTGTTGTGAAGAACCTACTATATCATCATCATCATCCACAATAATATTATCCTCTTTCGAGGGGTTAGTCTCATCAAAAGAAACATGAATGGATTCTTCAATAGTAAGAGTTCTTTTATTAAAAATTCTAAAAGCTCTACTAGAAAAAGAGTAACCAAGAAATATACCTTCGTCGGACTTCTCATCAAACTTACCGAGATTGTCCTTATTGTTGTTGAGAACAAAACATTTGCATCCGAATATGTGGAAAAATGCTATGTTTGGTTTCCTACCCTTGAACAGCTCATACATAGTCTTCTTGAGAATTGGTCGAATATTGACACGGTTGCTTACGAAACATGCCGTGCTAACCGCCTCTGCCCAAAAATATTTAGGAAGATTCGAGTCGCTAAGCATTGTTCTAGCAAGCTCTACCAGTGACCTATTCTTCCGTTCTACGACACCGTTCTGTTGAGGAGTCCTTGGTGCGGAAAAATTGTGAGAAATTCCATGCTCTTCACAAAAATCTTCAAAATCTGAATTTTGGAATTCTCCACCATGGTCGCTTCTTATGGAGGCTATGGTGAGTGATTTCTCGTTTTGAATTTGCTTCGCATACTTCTTGAATACTTTGAAAGCATCATTTTTCTGCACTAAAAACAATGTCCATGTGTATCGAGAGAAATCATCAACAATAACTAAAGCATAAATACTACCTCCGAAGCTTTTTGTTCTCGATGGACCAAAAAGATCCATATGCAACAATTGAAGTGGTCTTGATGTAGAAACCACTTGCTTGGATTTAAAAGTTGTCTTGGTCTGTTTCCCTTTTTGACATGTATCGCATAACTTATCCTTGATGAATTTTATCTTCGGAAGACTAACAACTAGATCATGCTTTATCAACTTGTTTAAATGCTCCATGTGAATGTGAGCAAATCTTTTATGCCAAAGCCACGCCTCGTTGTTATTCGCCATAAGACATTTTACCTTCAAGGAAGAGTCATCAAAAGAAATCATAAAAATATTAATAAATCTTTTACCTTTTAGCAAGATGTCATGGGTGACTTCATGTTCTATCAAACATTCATCCTTTGTGAAGTTGATTCGGAACCGTTTGTCACATAATTGACTTATGCTAAGTAGGTTGTATTTAAGGCCTTCCACATAAAGAACGTCTTCGATGATTGTACATGGAGGTGCACCAACGGTTCCAACTCCAAGAATTTTTCCTTTATTATCATCACAGTAAGTAACGTATCCTTTGGCCTTTAATGATAGACTTGAAAATTTGTTTATGTCTCCCGTCATATGCTTAGAACAACCGCTATCAAGATATCATTGATTAGCAGTCAGGCATACCTCATCAATTTATTCATCAGAATGATGTGACGCCATAAGAGCCATATTTGCACATTCATCGTTTTCCGACTCCGATGATGAACTTATCTCGTTATCGTCCCAAGCAACATAAGCCTTTTTATTTTTGAAATCCTTCTTGCCTTTGAATCCTCCTTTATTTGCAAGTTTTGGGCAATCCGGCTTTATGTGACCTTGCTTCCCACATTCGTAGCATGTGACTTCTTGGTTCGATGTGGATGCATCCTTTTTCCTGAAATATCTATTCTTTTTAGGAAAAGAGAAATTTTTATTATTATTAAAAAACTTACCAAGCTTCTTTACAAGAAGCATGAAATTTTCATCTTCGGAAGTCTCGTCGTCTTTGTCATCCTTTGTGTCAATCTTCAAGGCAATTCCTTTGGACTTCTTTTCTTGACTTTCGTGCTTCTCGAGTCTTCCAAGTTCCAATTCATGCTCTTGAAGTTTGTCAAATAAGGATGCAGATGTCATCGTTGAGAGACTTTTCTTTTCCGAAATAGCGGTCACCTTTGATTGTCATTCTCTTGTCAAGGATCTTAGGACTTTCAGGTTGAGATCATCATTGGTGAAGGTCTTCCCGAGAGCAATCAAATGATTTGTTAGATGAACGAATCTCTTTTGTAAGGCAACAATAGATTCACCAGGCTGCATACGGAACATCTCATATTCTTGACTTAAAGTGTTGGGTCTTGATCTTTTTACTTCAGAGGTTCCTTCATGCGTTTCTACCAAGGTGTCCCAAATCTCTTTTGTCGATCTACACTGTGATACACGAAATAATTCGTCCATACTGAGAGCGCTTTGGAGTATGTTGATTGCTTTCTTCTCATCAAGAATCTTTTTCTTATCATTTTCATCATACGTGCTTTTCAACTTTGTGGTTTCAATGCCATTGACCATATTTACTGGATTGTGTAGTCCTTCTTCGATTGTTTCCCATATACCTTCTCCTTGGGCTTCAAGATGCGCCTTCATTCTTATTTTCCAGAAATCGAAATATTCTCCAGAAAACAGTGGTGGTTTATTACTACTTCCACCGTCTTTGAAAACCAGGTTGGTGCTAGCGGAAGCCATACTGAATCGTTAGGAACAAGTTACCTTAACCTGCTCTGATGTCAATTGTAAGTTCAGAGTATGCCTAAGAGGGGGGGGGGGTGAATTAGGCTTAAGAAACTTTTTTCGGTTTTTCGAAACTCTTGAATTTTTCTTCTTTAAGTTCTTGGTGATGAAAGCAGTAAAGGCATAAATAAAAATGAACACGGAGATTTATAGTGGTTCCCTTTGCAATCCGAAGGTACTCCACTCCCCTTTCCACATGAAAGAGAGTTTTCACTATAGTTTTAGAAAGTACAACCTATCACACCATCAACCGGTGAGGCCTACAATCTAACAACTAGTGTGCAAGAACAATCCTCTTGCAAACACTAACCCTTGTGTCCAACAATCCTGGATCACAAGTCACAAATAGAAATAACTTTGTATTTTTGTAATTTGAAAGTGATACAATGATAATATCAATCTAATGATTGATCTTCTCCTTTTGATCAAAATCCACTCTTCAATATCAACACAAGTGTTCAAAATTCAGGATATGAAATGTATGAACAATATGAACACTTTTTGAAAATAAAAGTAGTGAATTTGATTCAATGAATATTTTGAAAATTATTGGAGGTGTTTTTCAATTTGAAAATTTCAAAATTTATATGAGCAAAACACCATTTCAAAAAGGTATAATTGAGTAAGAATTAATCAATGAAAAGGTATAACATTTAAACAAAATTTGAATTTAAAAAGAAATAATTTTTCAAAATCCGTTCAGTGTTAATCAGTTAACCCTATAGGTTAATCGGTTAACACTTGAACGTTGGCCCAAAGAATTCAAAAATTAAGTTCGTTAACCGATTAACCCATATGGTTAATCGGTTAACACTGTTAAAACTCAGAAAAAATACTAAGTTAAAAAATGTTATACCAATCAAAATGATTTTAAAACCATGCACATGCAAAATGTTGATATGATAAATTATTTGAACACTTGTATATCAATTAAAGGAGTGAATATTGATATACCGAAGCTTGAGTCTAAAACTTGAAAGTTGAATGAACATTTGCACATGATGCTTGATTTGCTTGACAATATTCCATATATGATATGCTTCTGGTTTTATCTTCAGTGTATATACCCCCACGGGTATATAGTGCAAGTAGCTTCTTAGTACATATACCCCCATGGGTATATAGTGTAAAAATCTTGATCTTGATCAGTTTTGAAAGCTTTGACTTTTTTCTTGCAATCATGGAATGAGCTTGAGTCTTTGTTGACGTCATCAAAACCTTGAGATTGAAATTTGCTTCTACACGCATTTCTAAGATGACAGTGAGGGAAACAATTGACTTCTTGACACGTTGACAGGGGGTTAGAAGCAGAGCTGGTAATCTTTCTTGCCTATTCAATCCTAGATTATCCATATAAGTTGTCACTAATACAATACCAGTAGACATTCATATGTATCCTTTGAATTGCAGATATAATGACTGAAATCACTAGGAAAGAAAAAGAACAAGGATTCTTCCCTGACCCAGATATTGATACTTATATGAAGGTAATTGTAGTATGGAAAATTTCTATGTCATAATTAGAAAGAAAAAAGTTGACAAAGAAAGTAACACAGACTTTTGCAGGCTATTTCTGTTGAAGGACAAAGCGAAAATCTTCAAACGGAATATGTTTTAAAGGTATATTTGCTTAAAGCAGGGTTGAGTTAGAGCAAAAAGTTACTGAATCGCTCACTTTGGGTGTTTTTTTATTCTTCTTAGCACTTGGATTCAAACTTCTGATATTGTAGATACTTGGATTGGATATCTGTGTTGATACTCTGGTTGGAGATGCACTAGATAGAGGCATTTCAGGTGGACAGAAGAAAAGGCTAACTACAGGTATCTTGAAAATGAAGTAATGTTTTGTCATTTTGTTACTATTGAGAGTCCCACGTTGGATGAGATATAGCTTGAAAATGGGTTTATAAGTGAGAGACATCTATCACCTTACAAGTCGTATTTATAGAGCTGAGTTAGCCCAACTCAAATATGAAGACGGTATTAGAGCTGATACAAGATTTGTTGGGCTTCCTGCTATCAGCCTCTTATATGCCACTGTCATAAGTTGCAGATATTGTGCGTAGGTGTTTATGTTTTTACGTTTTATTATACCGATTTGCCTACAATGTGAATGAAAATATTATAGAGATTTTGAAGATTACTATTACAGTTGCTTTTGTTGTGCATGTCCTTGATTCAATAGGCGATGAAGGTCTTCAGGCAGTGGATGCAACTTTCAATGGCTTCTGCAGGCTTTGAGTTTTTCCTGAGGATGCGAGGGAGGAAACTGTAGGTCCTATTTCTCAGGTTGATTTTGAAGCCATCTCGCAGGATTGTTGAAAATTAGAATCAATTTTATTTTTCTGTCAAACGATGATGAATGTAGTCGTAGTTGCAATGTCAAAGAACTTTCCAAATCTTACGGTGTTTCGTCTTTGTATAATCGGGGTGTATCGTCTCGATGATGTGACACGAGAACTTTGGCAATTATAATATAACTGAATATTTAAAAACTTTATTGTCATTAGCTTTTTGGGGTGAGTTGTTTCTTACATAATAATATCCATCACACTACAGTTTGAGTAGGAGTCATAAATAAACCTAAATGAAATTGATATTTTGGTTTTTCAACAACTGAGGTATTATAGTATACAATTATCAATTGTATTATGGATATGGTGGAAAAGTTTCATCGTTTTGTAATAAGATGGTGGTATCACAAGGGGTTGGTTCTTTTGTATATTTTATAATGATTGCATTGCTAAATGATACAAATTGTGAGGAACAAAATTTGTGTAGTTAATGAAGAGTGTTTTACTTCTTCTTGGTGGTTGAATGGATGTTTGAAAAAGGTTTTTAAGCTCTCTCTTATTTCATAAAATTTATTTAAAAACTATCAAGGCCTGTATGAATTGATTAAGAAGTATTTTTAATTAATTGAAAAAGTTTTTACACAACCTAATCGACTAAAGACTAAGTCCAATCGATTAGAGAAAGGTAAATGACCTCTTAATTGATTATAACATATTTTAATCGATTACACCATATATTTGTTTTGGGATTTCCTTTTTTAAATTATGGTTGTTGTATTTTAAAATACCTTAATCAATTACTAGCTAGGATTAATCGATTAAGTCATTAAATGACCCATAAATCATTTCTATTTTGAGTCAAATTTTTCCAATACAAAGGAGGTGTTTTCTAATTTCATTTAATACCAAAATTGTGAATATTAATCTTTCTATATTTCTTTTTCTCTCCCTTGTGAGAGTTTTTTTTTTTTGTAACTGTTGTTGTGATTTATTTGCTTTATTTAAGAGCGTGATTCTTTTGTAAGTTGTATTTTATAAATGGCTTAAAATTTTCAAGCTAAACTTGAAAAAATTTGGGTGAAGGTTCTTGAGCTCAATATGTTTTAAAATGGACAACCACATTCTTTAGTATAACTTTGTGTTGAACTTTCATTTTCTTTGTACTTTTCACTTTTATCACAATCTATTAATTTTAAACTTCTCCCTCTCTTTGTTATCTTTGTATATGCTCGAGAAATAATTATAGTTGTTTTATGTTTGATTCTAACCTCTCTAATCCATATTACTACATCTTCTAGTATATCAAACTTTTATGTAATAAAGAATATATTAGTGAGGTCTATACAAAATTGATTTTTATCTTATATCATAGGGATTTCCATACTCTAAAACATAATAAGAAAAAATAATTTTAAAAAAAAGTGAACATTGAATCACATAATAGTAAGTAATTTAGTAAATAATTTAAAACATAAAAAAAAGTAATTCAAAAATAAAATTTACGTATCAGATTACTTGTATTTGGGTGTTTTGAAAAATTATACTTACCATATCACTTATGTGAAAGTGAAAAATCTCCAAATCAAGATTTTAAATTGCAAATCACATCACGTGATGCGACTCTAATATTATGATTGCAATATTATTTGTATCCACAACAGATCGTAATTGCAGTGTGATTACAAATTATAATAAAAACTACATTATAACGTTGCAATGACCACATCATAACACCACAACAGCCGCATCAGATCGAAAAAGATTATGCAATGTCCTAAAAATTACTTAATTTATATTCTTTTCTATTTGTATCATAAATTTAAGGTATGTTTTAATAAAAATAGAAAATTTAAAATGATTGTAAATCATTATGAGATACATGTGAAAATTTAGAGAAGAAATATAAGACATGTGAATTGCAAACTGAATAATAAAATATAATACTTTATAAAAATTTGGAATCGAGGGTGAAAAATAATGAGAAAATAGTGAAATGATATAAAAAATAAAAAGTTAAATTTGATACTTTTTGAAATTTGTAGGAGTTAAATACAATTGTAGGAGAGTAAGTCAATTTTTCAAAGTTATGAGTTTAAAATGTGCTCGAGCACAATTTAAAAGCTAAACATAGCAATTGAGTTTCTTAATAAAAAATTGTACATTAACTTAATAAAAATATTTTATTATATTTCAAAACAATATTTTTATTTAAGTTTCTTAATACATGTCTTTAGGGCAAGTTTGCATAGTATTTAATATAAGACAAATAAAATAATTGTAATTATTAAAAAGTAATGTAAGAATAATATTTTCAAAAACAAATACACAAATTTGATGTCAAATAAGTAAATGATATTTCTAATGAGTTTCTTAATTACAATCTTTCTATAAGAAATTAATAAAGAAGAAAATTTAACCTAATAATACAAATTATCAATAATATAATAAAGGCAAAATAACCCTTTTGGTCCCTTAACATTAGCTCGGGGTCCACTTTGGTCCCTTATCTTTAAAAAGTGTCAAATTGGTCATTTAACTTTTAAAAATGTGTCACGTTTATCCTTCCGTTAGTTGCTGTTAGTTTGGTTTTGAAAAAATTGTCATGTGGAGTGCTGAGGTGGAATGGAGTGTTGAGGTGGAAGTCAGGTGGAAGTGAAGAGGGAAAGGAAGAAAACACTGAAAGGAAACGAAGAAGAGGAAAAGGCAAAACGAAAAAGAAAAGGAAAACGAAAACGAAGAAGAAGAAAAGACAAGAAGAAAAAGAAGAAGAAAACGAAGAAAAACAAAGAAGCAGTAAACGAAGAACGATTGAAGAAAAACGAAAAAGCAGAAAACGAAGAACGATTGAAGAAGAACGAAGAACGAAGAAGAAAAAGAAGAAGAAAACGAAAACGATTGAAGAGAAGCAGACGATTCAAGAGCCAATCTCGAAAGGTTAGTTCATCTCTCTGATTTAGGGTTTTTCGGGTGAGGTTCAGACAGATTTAAGGTTTATATAAATTTGTTAGTTTAAACGTTAATTACTTACATGGTATGCCCAGGTATCATGGAAGAATACATTACTCTGAAAATTCATCATAGTGGTGAGTTCACAAACGAAGGTCGTAGTGTATATGAGAATGGAGTAGTAGATGATTTGAGGGTAGATGTCGACAGATGGAGTTATTTTGAGCTAGTTGGTGTATTGAAAGACCTAGGTTACAGGGAGTTTGAAACAATATTTTACAAGGACCCTCAATTTGGGATGAACCGACTTGTTGATGACAATGGTGCTTTAGAAATTGCAGA
This sequence comes from Lathyrus sativus, assembly GCA_963859935.3. Taxonomy (NCBI): domain Eukaryota; kingdom Viridiplantae; phylum Streptophyta; class Magnoliopsida; order Fabales; family Fabaceae; genus Lathyrus; species Lathyrus sativus. The sequence continues at coordinate 569,960,739 of OZ012740.1, read as the reverse complement.
TTTGTATAGGATGCACCAAACTGTTGATATTTATATTGAACACACATTGTCTCAACCTGAATATTGTGATGCTGTTGTTGATAAAGTTGATGAGGACCCTGCTGAAGTTGTAGGTGAGGTAGAGGAGTTACTTAGTAAACTACATGAAGAAGTTGTGCAAGGTGAAGTTAGGGTTGATGGAGCCAATGTTAGGGTTGATGGAGCCAATGTTAGGGTTGATGAAGCCACTGCTGTTAGAGTTGATGAGGTTCCTGCAGTGGATGATCATACCGTTGGAGTTGAAAAAGGGAGTGTTGAAGGGGAACAAGGTAATGTTGGAGTTGGAAAAGGCAAAGTTGTAGTGTATGATGACTTAAGTCTATCATCTGATGATAGTGAAGATGGGGACTACAATTATGATAGCGCAGAAGATGTTGCATTTGAGGATGAGTCTGATGGGTTTGATGAGATTAGGGAGGATGAACTTGATGCCCTATTTGGTCTTGAAAATGATGGTAACAGCAAAGTTGTAAGAAATGATGGTAAAGGAAGTGACAATGACAGTGAGGAAATGCAAAGTGGTTGTGACAGTGATGATAGCAGTGGAGTTGTAAGAAAAAAACATCAAATTTTCAGACAGCCAAAAGACATGTCAGATTATAAGTGGGATGTGGGAATGTACTTTAGTTCAAAGGTTGATTTTAAGGAAGCAATTGTCGCTACTCGAAAAATGCATCGCGCAACGACGGGGAGGCGAAAAAGAAAGGACAGAAGAGTCGCCACCGAACTTTATTTATCCCATGAGGGGAAAGGAAAATATCGAGAAAACCTTAAGAAAAGAATGGATAAGATGGTCTCGCAACCAAGAACGGGTTCGGAAGCCGGTTATGCGAAGGGAAGGTATTAGCACCCCTCGCATCCATCGTACTCGATGGGAACCTTTTGTTTGTCGATGTGTGATTAAATTTGCTTAAATATTATGCTATAAAAGTGTTCCACAGGGCAAAAGAAGGGTTAGAAACGGGAAAGTTAGGAGGAAAGAGAGAACAAGGAAAAAGAGAAAGAACAGACTCGGTAGGACTTCGCAGTCCTATGCCTACGTATTCTCAATAGATGTGAGAAAGTCAGAGTCGACGTAGTTCGGGGAACTACAGGTATGGGGGGAAGTGCTCGGCAAGGATTGTGGCCCTTGTGCCTACGTATCTTTACTTGAACGAAGTAAAGAATCAGAGCAGCCGTAGTTCGGCCTACGGTGTGTTGATATTTTTTATGGATGACGCTATCGTGCGCATTCTAGCAGTTAGGTGTTTTGCTGCTCGCTCGTTGGAGACTTAGGCATTACCTGTTTGCAGTAGAACGAACGTAACATATCCTTTTTGAAAGATTGATTAGTTTTCGCCACGCGGGGCAAGAAGTCACGTTTGATTGATTGGATTGTTTTTTAGGGGCGAGATAGGTCCTCGGATAGTAACCCCTTACGGGTAGTACCCAATTCTTTATCTCAAAGTTTTTGTTATAAAAGGGTGTGGCAAACGAGGCGTCTTCGTATTGAAAGACGAGCGTCGAAACCACCCTCACTACAGTGGGCATCCCAACACTCGGAGAAGAAGAGGTCTACACCCAATCCTCTCTCTTTAATTCAATGCAAAGAGAACTTCATTCTCTTATTAAAGATGTTTTTGGTTTTGAATGGTAAGTGCTTTGCGACAGAGAACCCTACGGTAAACGTCAGCACTCGGGATAGGAGAAGGCCTACGCCTAACCACTCCACGACCATTCAAGTTTTTGTTATGAAAAGATTTGAAAATGCACTTGGTACAGGACCGAGGTTTTAGGTGACAAGGGTTGCGGGATGAAGTTGTGAAAGCGAGATGGTGGATAAAGTCGCGTCTTCGTATCGAAATACGAGTGTCGAGACCACCCTCACTACAGTGGGCATCCCAACACTCGGAGAAGAAGAGGTCTACACCCAATCTTCTCTTTTTAATTCGATACAAAGAGAAATTATTTTGTTGAAAGATGGTTTGAAAAAGGACTCGGTATGAGACCGAGGTTTTAGGAAGGAAGGTTTGAAAAGTCACTCGGTGCGGGACCGAGGTTTTAGGGGAGATGGTAGGGAAACGTCTTTGTATTGAAAGACGAGCGTCGAAACCACCCTCACTACAGTGGGCATCCCAACACTCGGAGAAGAAGAGGTCTACACCCAATCCTCTCTTTTTAATTCAATACGAAGATAAATTGATTTTGAAAATTGTTTGACAAAGTTTTTGAATCGAGTCGGGACAAGTAATGAAGAGAGAAAAGAGGTGGTCTCAGATCCAACATTACCCATCAATAATTTGACTGGTAATGAATTACGGAGGTCTCGTCATTGACCCAAAATAAAGTGAATATAACCAAAAATGAAAAATGAAAACCACAATAAAAACCTAATAAACTAGCTGAAATTATTGACAAAATAACTAAAATGAAAATATAAAAAAAAGAGATTTAAAAAAACAAACTAGCAAGAACAATTAATAAAGCCCTTGAGACAAAACAAAAAAAAAGATGGGTATGAGGATATGCGGAGGAATCATTTGGGCTCGAGGCCCATCATCCTCAATCAACGAACGAACTGGCCACGAATACACACACAGGCTTAAGGCTGTGAATCAGAAGCAATGCTTCCATCAGCCGCCGAAGCATAAAACGAAATAAAATTAAAAAAAGGACAAAACCCCAAACGTCACGTTCATCAGTAACCATAACAAAGTCATCAACTTTCCAACATATTTTCTCTAGAAATCAAAGCAACACCTTCAAAATAATGTTGAAAGGAGAACGAATCGCAGATGGGAGGATCTCAAACTTTACTTTTCATCTTAAAATTCCCATCTCATCTCCAGGTTCGTATGGGTTTGGATTGTTTGGTTTAATGGAAGTTTAAGGGAGGGTAGGCGAGTTTCTAGGTTATTTGAAGGAGGTGAGGGTCGAAGGATTTGTTTTGAAGAGAACGGTGGAGGTTTTTGGGCGTTCTGATATGAGGAACGTTGGGTGAATCTTTGTAGTGTTCATTGATGTTAAGTTTGGGATGGAAATCCGTCAGAAATTCCTTGGCTTTTTTTAGATCTTTTCATCATTTTCAGAATCTGTTTCTGTTATGGTTTGTAGTTTCTATGGGTTGAGGTGTTTGTTAAAAGAGTTGAAGGTTTCAGAAGCAAGTTTTTTATGCTTGAAGATGAAATGTAGCGGTCGGTTCTGGAGACAAGTCGTTGGGTTTTAAAGTTAATAAAGGAAAATGCTCTTGGTTTATCTTATGGTGATTTGGTTGAAGAAGAGGTAATGGGTTTCGATATTAATGGGGATCGAAGGTTAATGTTCTTTATGGAAGATGGGAATTTGAGTTGTTTGGTTTTTGACGGTTTGATGCTTTTTTTGAAAACAGATATGTGAAGGTTGAAGAGACCAAAAATGGAAAAACGATTGGAGGATTTCGAGTTTCTTTTGAAGGGGTTTTTGGGTTGTAAGAATGATGAAAGGTGGGTCTGTTTCTGTTGTGTTGAAGCTTGAAGGAGGATTAGGGTTTCGGTTGAAGGCTGCTAGGGTTTTTTCCCTAGGGTTTGGAGGCTCTCCCCCCTTTGCTGTCACTTCCCACGGGGTTTTATATGGAGAGAGTAAGCAGAGGCTTGAGGTGATATAGTACCAATTTTGTCTGTAGTGAGGTGAAAACATTTTACTACAACATCCTATAACCTCTAATTTTACTGCTAGTAAAAGTGATGTTTTCACTGAGCTTTTCACTGAGCTTTTCACTGAGCTTTTTAATGTGTGGTATTTTCTGCCGTGTTTTTTACTTGTACATGCTTCCAATTAATTTTTCGCTTTGAATCATACATGATCTTGTTGTACTAATCACTCTTATTTCTTAATCATGTATGCGCTCACGGGAAGCTTGGCATAACACGGGTTTGATACGACAGGGAGAAAGACCAACAACAAGCTTGCGCCAGCTTTTCTCGTGTGCTGCTTGTTGTTTGAAGGTATTAAGAGTTCTAACTTGCGCAATGGATACCAGACGGCAACTTGGTCATGATGTGATGAAGACTGGGTGAAAATTCCCGCAGACGAGTAGAATCACCCTTGCCTTTGGTAAGAGACTCATGTAGCCTGAACTGCTATCTTTGAATTCGTCGTCGGTTCAATTTCGTTGTAGGCGATCCCATATGCACTGATTCAACATGATTTCATGTGGACCATCTTCCTTGTTTGTTAACGTGAGACTTGGTCATATGCAGGTCAGCAGAGGGAAAACTACAACTCCTTTTCAAAACACACCTGAACACCACCAAGGAGAGGATCTTCATAATGCCATTGACATAGCACTAATGCCAACCAATTGAAGTTCCCTTCTTGACACAAGGCTGATAGCTAAGAATCTATCAATTATGTTGATTGTGAGGTAAAGGGCTTCTGGTGAAAGTTCGAATTTTGTGTGAACATCTACTAGCCAATCAATGAGGATAGCTCTCATCTTGTCGTTAATCTCAGGTTGTGAGTCCATGTAATCATGCGGACGGCTCTCATTCTCAACTAACTTGTAGAACTTGTAAATGTCATCAAGATATTCAACAGCAGCAAGTTCATTGTTAGCATCAGCAGCATCAATGTCAACAATCTCCTTTGGTTTGTTTGTCCAACCACATGCAGCCTTGCTTCTAGCTGTGAGAACAGAAGTAAGAGTGCGTGATGATTTCTTCCTGGAACTAACCGCTCCATCCTTTCTTTTGTGCGCAGACTTTTCTTTACTGCTCTTTTCTTCAGAACTTATTACATCAATTACTTCCACGGGCTTTGGTTTTGCAGTGACTTTCTTCTGAACAGGTTTAGGGGCCATTGCCACTCTTTTAGCCACGGGAACTCCCTTAGCAGCAGGATGAGGAACAGGTCCAGGTGCCACATTAGCACAGCCCTGTTTCTTGTTATTTTCAGCAGCTGCTGCTTGAGCATTGGCAAGTAGCTGTGCACAGAAATTCCTTGTGATGGGGCGATTTGGCTTGACTTCAACACCTCTTACCGTGACCACATTACCAATATCATGAAGTGCTGCTCGACGGTTCCTTCCCTCGCCTGCTGCAAGGTTCTTCTTTTGCTGTTTTCCTTCCCCCACGACAGCATCACCTCTGGGTTGTTGTGTTGTATGGTGGTGTAGGAATTCTGCATAACCGCTTCGCAAGAATGATTCTAGCGTGGTCTCTTTTGACTTTGTCGCTTCCTCAACAGTTATGCTTTGTGGTATGGTTACATGGTATGTGTTGGCCTGGTTATATCAACATATATGCCTCAATAGATGAAAATGTCTCCATAGGTGAAGATTCTGAAACTCTGACACTTAAACCATTTCCATTACTGTCATCTACCCTTGCTTTAGAGAAATTAGAATGTTCTACATCATTCTTAACAGAATTAGAGGCAGCCTCTTCAGCAAATGGGCAACTACCCAAGTTAGTAACGAGCTCGTCGTCAAATTCCCACCATTGCCCAGTATTTTCATCCTTGATGTGAGCAATGTAATGACCACCATTAGCTGCAATTCCCTTGTGTATCAGTACAACTGACAAGTCATATATCAATTCAGACTGAGATAGCTCAGAGAGTCTGTCGTGCATACTGAGTTCAGCAGGAAATGAAAATGAAGAAGTAATTTTCTTCTTTGTTGTTGTAGGTGATTTCACAGGTGGTGCGTGAGGCTTAGCAACATGGCTTGGATAACTTGCGCAGATTATAGATTGAAACCATCAATTCATGCCATTGATGCCTATCACGCCTGGCTGGTATTGGTTATGAGCAATGCAAACTTATGGATCATATGAAGCAAATTGCGACAAGCCATAGACCTGTTACTTGTTTCCTCCATGCTGTCAAGCTCACGAGTTGTACGCCGGCAGCTGCGAATTTGTGCGTAGCAATTCCAAGGCTAACAAGTTCCGATTAAGGTACGTTTGCGAGCCATAATAGTTTCAATTATCCACATTTCCACACACAATATGCCGTCAATTCCACGACTGTTGGCTGATTTGGGATTATCGGTTTGATGCAGATGAATCATAAGCTGGTGCAGGAGCCCAATTGTTTCCGGTTAGAGATGTACTGAAGGCGTGGCCTGCATTTGAAGGTGACTTCCGTGACTTTCGAGTTATGGCTGTGATGGTTGGTTTTTGCTACTGTTGATGCTTTACAAGGGGTTATAAATGATTTTTCCATGTCATCCATCTGTACATCTGAATCAACAGAATTTTGTAGTTCCAACGTTGCGCCATTGGTCTCGGTCTCTATCACTTCAGAAAGAAAAGCATCAGTAGTTCCACTGTGTATATTTTTCTCAAAAATATTGCCACATCTCACAATGTGATGCTTTGTTATATCATTCTGTGATGAGCTTTGGTCTTGATTGGGACAAACATTAAGCCTGTGTGTTGACCGATTTACATTTTCGGCAACGGACGCAAAGTTTACCTTATTAGTTGAGAAGAGCGAGAAAGAATCATTTGCAGGTATGAAATCCTGGACTTGATAACCTTGAGACGGAAGGCTATCTAGTACTGAAACAAAGTCAATGGCTTTTGCAGTCTTGGGTGCTTTAGATGAGATTGAACGAGAATTTTCCATGTCATCCAACAGGATATCGCCTTCGCCACTGGAGAGAGGATGTGGGCCCAATAGCCACTTGATGCTGGTGGTTGAGTGTATTTCAAAAATGGTGAAGTGTATGTGGTTGGAAATGGTTTTGTCCTCTTTGTTATGCAGCAGAGAATTGGCATGGGTTGTGCTACTGCTGTGTACGATCCAGTTGTGGAGACTAGCTGTGTGTTCGATATCATTCCCGAAAAAAAACACAGCAGAATAGTGGGGTCCGAGCCAAGTTATTACCTTGTGCAGATTATTGAAGGATACCATGAGGCACGTACGGTTTTCCACGTGACTTCATTTGTTGCAGTTTATTTCGAATTGTGAAACATATTGTGTACATCATGTATTATCAATGGTTCCTATGCTCTCATTTTCATTATTTATTATAAATGAACTTGGCAAAACATGTCCTACAAATCATATTATTTTCTACTATTTTGATGTGAGTGGAATGAGTTCTTCTTTGTAGAACTATTAATAAATATGGGCTTGACAAAAAAAGATGAAATGGACCTCAGTATTATTAATACACCCTCCATATGTCCTTTTGACCAATTGAAATCTTGAAAGAAAAGCGATTTCGACTCCGTATGTGATAAAAGTCAATTCCCTCATCTATTATGCACACTTATTGAACTTTTACAAAAAGTAAATGAAACCAGAAAAATGAATTAATCCTCCGTTCGTGCTTTTGAATCATGCTTAATCATGATCATGAATAACCTTAATTTGTGACTTAGAATTTCAAAACATAATCCATAATCCATGACTCTCATACACATCATTCTTGGATTTTCACTCAAATAGAACACTGAATTGATTCATACTCTCATCCTGGCCTGATAAAGAAATGGAGTTATCTTGATCTAACATCAATTGGGTTGTAGCTGAACCACAATCATTCTTTATAAACTGGATTTCTCAAAAGTCTTGAAATCAGGAGATGATAACTTGATATGGACTGCATTACAGCTGTACCAAAACCTTGAGCCCACCCATAAACCTTAATTGAGACTCCGAGCGTGCACCCCTGGAACTTTATACCATGATCTTCCTTGACAATCCTCACGTGAATCTTGCAACACTTTTATTTCAACTCTGTGATATCGTGAGTGTGGGCCATGAGTATAAGCAACATATTTTTTTTTGAATTTTATAATAACTGGGGGGTGGATATACTGAATGAAAGTTGTACAAGTAGGACAAATTTGGGGTATGACAGATGCCCCTATCTAATTGACTTAGACTGAGTAAGAGGAAATGCTGCAGCGTTCATTCTTTCGAGGTAGAAGACAATTAGATATAAAGAAGACCCTGAATTTGTCTGAAAAGGAAAGGAAATCTTGGGAAAATGATGGATGAGGTGCCTCTGAGTTGACTGTAAATGACTGGCAAAAGGTCAACTATCACCAAAAGGATGATGAGACGAAACACACGAGGCTACTACCACCAAAAGGATGATAGAGCGGACACGCACAAACAAAATCGCACAATCTATCACCAATCCAAGTGGCAGACCCCTCACCAAAAGGATGACAGAGCGAAACACATACTAGTCATGACATCAAAAGGATGTCAGACCCATCACCAGAAGGATAATGGAGAACACACGCTAGTCATAACACCAAAAGGATGCTAGACCCATCACTAAAAGGATGATGGAGCGAAAGAAGGCAAAACCGACATCAAAAGGATGTAGGGGGTCCACCACCAAAAGGATAGTGGAGAATAAACGCTAGTCATGACACCAACAGGATGTCAGACCCATCACCAAAAGGATGATGGAGCGAAATACAATCAACCCTAACACCAAAAGGATGTAGGGATCCATTATCAAAAGGATAATGGAAAATACGCTGGTCATGACACCAAAAGGATGCCAGACCCATCATCAAAAGGATGATGGGGCGGAGACGCTAGTCATAACATCAAAAGGATGCCAGACCCATCACCAAAAGGATGATGGAGCGAAACAAAATCAACCCTAACACCAAAAGGATGATAGGGGGATAAGCTTCTCTGAAGAGATTGCCACTTATCGTTGATGAAGGATAAGCTTCTCTGAAGAGATTGCCACTTATCACTGAAGATGGATAAGCTTCTCCCAAGAGATAGCCACTTATCGTTGATGAAGGATAAGCTTCTCTGAAGAGATTGCCACTTATCGCTGAAGATGGATAAGCTTCTCCCAAGAGATTGCCACTTATCGTTGATGAAGGATAAGCTTCTCTGAAGAGATTGCCACTTATCGCTGAAGATGGATAAGCTTCTCCCAAGAGATTGCCACTTATCGTTGATGAAGGATAAGCTTCTCTGAAGAGATTGCCACTTATCACTGAAGATGGATAAGCTTCTCCCAAGAGATTGCCACTTATCGTTGATGAAGGATAAGCTTCTCTGAAGAGATTGCCACTTATCACTGAAGATGGATAAGCTTCTCCCAAGAGATTGCCACTTATCGTTGATGAAGGATAAGCTTCTCTGAAGAGATTGCCACTTATCGCTGAAGATGGATAAGCTTCTCCCAAGAGATTGCCACTTATCGTTGATGAAGGATAAGCTTCTCTGAAGAGATTGCCACTTATCACTGAAGATGGATAAGCTTCTCCCAAGAGATTGCCACTTATCGTTGATGAAGGATAAGCTTCTCTGAAGAGATTGCCACTTATCACTGAAGATGGATAAGCTTCTCCCAAGAGATTGCCACTTATCGTTGATGAAGGATAAGCTTCTCTGAAGAGATTGCCACTTATCACTGAAGATGGATAAGCTTCTCCCAAGAGATTGCCACTTATCGTTGATGAAGGATAAGCTTCTCCGAAGAGATTGCCACTTATCGTTGATGAAGGATAAACTTCTCTGAAGAGATTGCCACTTATCGCTGAAGATGGATAAGCTTCTCCGAAGAGATTGCCACTTATCGTTGATGAAGGATAAGCTTCTCTGAAGAGATTGCCACTTATCGCTGAAGATGGATAAGCTTCTCCGAAGAGATTGCCACTTATCACTGAATATGGATAAGCTGGATACAATCACTAGGGAACAACCAGGCTTTACCGAAGATTCCCCTGACGGGGCTGAATGTTGATTTTGAAGATCTGATTAACCACGAGGTTGAAATACATCCTGGATACACCCACGGTCTTGAAAAGGTGCCCCTGACTAGGCTGACTTTTGCTTTGATATGTTTGAATTTCGTGAGAAGACGCCCGGCTTTGCAGATAATGCCCCTGACTGGGCTACTGATTGCGTTGAAGCTCTTGAACTCTGCCCAACAAAAGTTGCACAACTTCATGGGGAACACCCACAGTCTTGAATGACATGCCCCTGACTGGGCTGATGGTTGCTTTGAAGCTCCTGAATTTGTCCAACAAAAAAGTTGCACATCCTCGTGGGGAACGCCCACGGTCCTGCGGAGAATGCCCCTGACTGGGCTGATGATGATCTTGGAAATCTTCCAAATTGATCCTGGATCTGAACTCGCATATGCGAATGCTTGATGATAATGATATTCCATAACAAGTGGAAATGCAAATGCAAATGCTAACACGCGGAGATGCAAGAGTTGGGGGAAGTATGATATGATTATGGATCTGTACATGATGCAAAATACTTATGAAGCTGAATGCGATGCGTATGATGTATAGGATGCAGATGGGTAATGCAAGTGCCGACGTGGCGGACTTTTGGTAGTTGCCAATGCAGATTGGGCTCTGGGTTATGTGGGAAAGTGGAGGACAAGCCTGACTTCCTGACATCGCTTTAAACTTAACAGTTGTTGACAAGAATGAACTTGCTTGAGCAGCTTGCCATGAGACGAACTCGAGATGATCTGCCCTAGAGTTTGTACCACAAATGGACTCATTAGCCTATTCTTGTGGTAGTTGGCTTCAATGTACTCTTGGAGTAGTTTTCCCCTGAAAGAGCGTGGAAGCGACTTAACTTACCTCGATTGAACATCGGAGGGACTTATTCTTAAGTCAAAGAAACTCTGGGTGGCCTGCCCCTGATCAGTATTCTCAAGATGATTCTCTTCTGATCAACCGCTCCTTGAATGATTTGCCCCATAATCAACTGATGTTTGGGGATTTGCCTTAAGCTGACTGATTCCATATTCGCGGGATGACAATGTTCCCAAGTCCATAAGGTTATATGGTATACTTGGTTCTGGTCCAGACCGCTGAATAATCCAGTCATGCTTGATTGCTTTGTGTTGGAATTTCTTTAATGCCAACTGCTAACTTGTAAACAAAATTTTGTTCACGAATGGTAATCTCAATGCAAAGTTCATGCAAGTCTTTTGAAAGAATTGTCTTTTATTACGTGTCGTGAGAGTGAAACGAATGGACCATTTAGTCCAAACGTTGTGCTAACTGGATTGGCGTGAAAGATATAGCAAGGATACCGACACCAATGTTGATGATTAGCAAAATTGTAAGGAGTCAGGTTACGCAACCTCGCAATAGTATGCTTTCAGAATAAACCCCGCCTCAATTAGGTCTTTCGAGGGTTGTAACGTGGTCTGGTTCATGGTTATGAAACAAAGGATATTAGGCTCAAACTTGATTTATACCCACCCCTTCTTCTTGATGATCTCCATACCTACATTCAGCTAATTCTGCACGTGCTTGATGGTTCAAGGTTTGCTTGAGATGACAGTCACCTTATTTTGATGGATGTCAGTGCCCCTTGACTTGGGTGGCCACTGAATCTTATTTTGTTTTTGTTGAGGGTTTGAGGACCTCTTTTGCTTTTGTTTTTGATCCCTAACTTTTGCATGGACTGATTCTGCTTGTCATATCCATCGGGATTGCCTTGATTTTTTGCCTAAGTCCCCCTTTGAGGTGTTTGACTTAGCAGGCTCATGATTTTTTCGGATTTTGTTGGAAGATTGTGACTGCCAAGTCATGGGTCATTGATGAACAACCGTCTTGTCTTTGGATTTTGAGTGCGAGGTTGGATTAACTGAATAACTACCCTGCCCCAGGTTGAGTGTAAGGGTTTGAATATCCGAAGGAAACTCCTACTTCTAGGCTCGAAGTGGTTGACTAGGGATTAACTCCTTATATCTCCAGTGTTTTAAGGGATTCGAAACAATGCCTGTACATCATTGACGAGATTCTGTCTGAAAACATACGGTTTGCAATTATGGGTATTTCGTTTTCGTCATCCTCCCTCCAATATTGCTAAACAACAGTGAAAAAGTGGAGTGGATAAAAATATATGTGTCTGTGATTGTGATAAGTGGAAATAATGAGCGAATGCGACATAATTAATTCGGAAAATGCATAATCATTTCATTAATGTTACCATTCAACATAACAATGTTTAAATAACAAGTAGCAATTGACAGAAAATAAACTACAAATGCAAATGATAAAAGCGCTTAAGGAATGCTAAAGTTGAAGATGTCTGCCAGCTTGGACCACCGGCTTTTGGAGATGACCCTTGAAATCTCTGAGCTTAGACAGCTGAAGGATTGACATGGACAACCAAACTTCCCTCTGGAAAAGAGATGTACCCCTTGTCAATCAATCGATGCACTTTGGCTTGGAAGGCTTTGCATTCTTCAGTCGAGTGCCCCATGGATCCACCATGATATCCACACTGAGCTTTGGGATTGTACCCCGGAGGATAAGGTTCTGGCACAGGCTTAAGAGTCTTAGGCTCCACCAATGAGTTTTGGATCAGATGTGGAAGAAGTTGACTGTGCGACATAGGGATCAGGTGAAGCGGAGCAGTCCTTCTTTCCAAGTTATTGCGAGGCCTTCTCTGATTTTGGCGCTGACAGTTCTGTTGCTGAGGAACATAAGGTTGTTGGCACCGACTAAGGCATTCCTCATGTGCAGGCCCTTTCATCCTCAGATTTGGCCCAGGAATAGGCAATAGTTGTGGGCATGGGGATTCTGAAACCAAAGATTGTAAGATACGCTCATGACCTGATGCAGCTTCAGGGAAGAAAGCAGGGATATCCACTTCTTTTATAGCAACTGGAATAAGCCCACCTGGCACTTTTATACCGCTTGGTGTGAACTCGAATGCTTTTGAATCGATTAAGTCTTGAACTTTGTATTTAAGAGCTTTGCATTCTTCCGCATTATGGCCCGGTGCCCCAGAATGAAAATCACAATGGGCACTTGCATCATAGCCTTGTGGTGGCTTACCAACAAATAGAGCTAGAGTCCGAAGTTCAACCAATCGAAGTTGAAGCAAAATCTGCAACAACTGAGTATAAGTCATAGGGATCTGGTCGAAGCTTCTATCGGGCCGCTTCAGTCTATGCGCATACCCCCTAACCTTAGGATTGTCCTGTGAAACAAGAGGTATCTCCTGACGGGGAAATCTCGGAATCTTAGGTTGTGCAAAAGATCTATGAGGCATATCGCGCTCTCGAAGATATTCCATAGGTACGGGTTGAATGATCATTTTTGCTGCGACCTCAGGCCTAAGATTTCCGTCCTTTCTTAGCACATTTTCCATGACTTCCATAATCTGGCCCATCTGGGTCTTCAGTTGATGAACTTCTTCCTTGAGCATTTTCTGATCCTGACGCAAAGCTTGCATATCCACCATGAATTGTCCCATCTGGCTTCGGACTTCCCTTAACTCTGCTTGGACCTGCTCCATAGTCCACTTCTGCTCCATAGTTACCACGGCTTGCATTGTCTGACTTGGACTTTCAAGGTGTCTACGTTCCCCTTGCTTCAAACTCTTTACAGCTCTTCACAAGTTCAACGGGAGTGTCGGGAAATCAACTGCGGGTTATGAACAGAGGATGGGTAAGCTCTTGGTATCTGGTTAGGGAAGAAAATGCAAAATGATGCAGATATGCTTATGCAAATGCAATGCAATGAGTGCACACGAGAACAGATCCACAACAACGATTAAAGTCACAAATCCTGCAAGACAACAACAAAAGGTATCTCTCCCCTCGGGTAGGTTATCTACTGGTTTATTAGAGGGTATCCCAAAGGCTTTTAAACAAAGTCCCATGCACTAACCCTCAAAAGTTTTCCATCATAACGACTACTCGTAAGACGGTAATCCCTTCAAAGGATGAACACAGAGTCATGTCTTAGCAACCTTTGGAATAAGGTTCTACAAAGGTCCTCAGAGTCACGGATTCCCACGTCGGAAATAAAGACGTCATTACGACTACACGTAAGACATAATCATCCCAACGGGGTCTCATCTGAGCGGTGGAATTCAATCCAATTCAACGAGTCCTAAGTCTCGCAAATCAGAAAGAAACCACCTCCTAATCTTAGTGTATACTCGAAAGCTCGGGTAGAAAGCTTTATCTCACAAACCATCCAATAAACCCAATAGGTTAGAGAATCAAAGCATAGGCAAATAGAATCATAAACACGACAAACAAAATAGGCTTGGCTCGCTAGGGCTCCCCAGCAGAGTCGCCAGCTGTCGCTACTCGAAAAATGCATCGCGCAACGACGGGGAGGCGAAAAAGAAAGGACAGAAGAGTCGCCACCGAACTTTATTTATCCCATGAGGGGAAAGGAAAATATCGAGAAAACCTTAAGAAAAGAATGGATAAGATGGTCTCGCAACCAAGAACGGGTTCGGAAGCCGGTTATGCGAAGGGAAGGTATTAGCACCCCTCGCATCCATCGTACTCGATGGGAACCTTTTGTTTGTCGATGTGTGATTAAATTTGCTTAAATATTATGCTATAAAAGTGTTCCACAGGGCAAAAGAAGGGTTAGAAACGGGAAAGTTAGGAGGAAAGAGAGAACAGGGAAAAAGAGAAAGAACAGACTCGGTAGGACTTCGCAGTCCTATGCCTACGTATTCTCAATAGATGTGAGAAAGTCAGAGTCGACGTAGTTCGGGGAACTACAGGTATGGGGGGAAGTGCTCGGCAAGGATTGTGGCCCTTGTGCCTACGTATCTTTACTTGAACGAAGTAAAGAATCAGAGCAGCCGTAGTTCGGCCTACGGTGTGTTGATATTTTTTATGGATGACGCTATCGTGCGCATTCTAGCAGTTAGGTGTTTTGCTGCTCGCTCGTTGGAGACTTAGGCATTACCTGTTTGCGGTAGAACGGACGTAACATATCCTTTTTGAAAGATTGATTAGTTTTCGCCACGCGGGGCAAGAAGTCACGTTTGATTGATTGGATTGTTTTTTAGGGGCGAGATAGGTCCTCGGATAGTAACCCCTTACGGGTAGTACCCAATTCTTTATCTCAAAGTTTTTGTTATAAAAGGGTGTGGAAAACGAGGCGTCTTCGTATTGAAAGACGAGCGTCGAAACCACCCTCACTACAGTGGGCATCCCAACACTCGGAGAAGAAGAGGTCTACACCCAATCCTCTCTTTTTAATTCAATGCAAAGAGAACTTCATTCTCTTATTAAAGATGTTTTTGGTTTTGAATGGTAAGTGCTTTGCGACAGAGAACCCTACGGTAAACGTCAGCACTCGGGATAGGAGAAGGCCTACGCCTAACCACTCCACGACCATTCAAGTTTTTGTTATGAAAAGATTTGAAAATGCACTTGGTACAGGACCGAGGTTTTAGGTGACAAGGGTTGCGGGATGAAGTTGTGAAAGCGAGATGGTGGATAAAGTCGCGTCTTCGTATCGAAATACGAGTGTCGAGACCACCCTCACTACAGTGGGCATCCCAACACTCGGAGAAGAAGAGGTCTACACCCAATCTTCTCTTTTTAATTCGATACAAAGAGAAATTATTTTGTTGAAAGATGGTTTGAAAAAGGACTCGGTATGAGACCGAGGTTTTAGGAAGGAAGGTTTGAAAAGTCACTCGGTGCGGGACCGAGGTTTTAGGGGAGATGGTAGGGAAACGTCTTTGTATTGAAAGACGAGCGTCGAAACCACCCTCACTACAGTGGGCATCCCAACACTCGGAGAAGAAGAGGTCTACACCCAATCCTCTCTTTTTAATTCAATACGAAGATAAATTGATTTTGAAAATTGTTTGACAAAGTTTTTGAATCGAGTCGGGACAAGTAATGAAGAGAGAAAAGAGGTGGTCTCAGATCCAACATTACCCATCAATAATTTGACTGGTAATGAATTACGGAGGTCTCGTCATTGACCCAAAATAAAGTGAATATAACCGAAAATGAAAAATGAAAACCACAATAAAAACCTAATAAACTAGCTGAAATTATTGACAAAATAACTAAAATGAAAATATAAAAAAAAAGAGATTTAAAAAAACAAACTAGCAAGAACAATTAATAAAGCCCTTGAGACAAAACAAAAAAAAAGATGGGTATGAGGATATGCGGAGGAATCATTTGGGCTCGAGGCCCATCATCCTCAATCAACGAACGAACTGGCCACGAACACACACACAGGCTTAAGGCTGTGAATCAGAAGCAATGCTTCCATCAGCCGCCGAAGCATAAAACGAAATAAAATTAAAAAAAGGACAAAACCCCAAACGTCACGTTCATCAGTAACTATAACAAAGTCATCAACTTTCCAACATATTTTCTCTAGAAATCAAAGCAACACCTTCAAAATAATGTTGAAAGGAGAACGAATCGCAGATGGGAGGATCTCAAACTTTACTTTTCATCTTAAAATTCCCATCTCATCTCCAGGTTCGTATGGGTTTGGATTGTTTGGTTTAATGGAAGTTTAAGGGAGGGTAGGCGAGTTTCTAGGTTATTTGAAGGAGGTGAGGGTCGAAGGATTTGTTTTGAAGAGAACGGTGGAGGTTTTTGGGCGTTCTGATATGAGGAACGTTGGGTGAATCTTTGTAGTGTTCATTGATGTTAAGTTTGGGATGGAAATCCGTCAGAAATTCCTTGGCTTTTTTTAGATCTTTTCATCATTTTCAGAATCTGTTTCTGTTATGGTTTGTAGTTTCTATGGGTTGAGGTGTTTGTTAAAAGAGTTGAAGGTTTCAGAAGCAAGTTTTTTATGCTTGAAGATGAAATGTAGCGGTCGGTTCTGGAGACAAGTCGTTGGGTTTTAAAGTTAATAAAGGAAAATGCTCTTGGTTTATCTTATGGTGATTTGGTTGAAGAAGAGGTAATGGGTTTCGATATTAATGGGGATCGAAGGTTAATGTTCTTTATGGAAGATGGGAATTTGAGTTGTTTGGTTTGTTGACGGTTTGATGCTTTTTTTGAAAACAGATATGTGAAGGTTGAAGAGACCAAAAATGGAAAAACGATTGGAGGATTTCGAGTTTCTTTTGAAGGGGTTTTTGGGTTGTAAGAATGATGAAAGGTGGGTCTGTTTCTGTTGTGTTGAAGCTTGAAGGAGGATTAGGGTTTCGGTTGAAGGCTGCTAGGGTTTTTTCCCTAGGGTTTGGAGGCTCTCCCCCCTTTGCTGTCACTTCCCACGGGGTTTTATATGGAGAGAGTAAGCAGAGGCTTGAGGTGATATAGTACCAATTTTGTCTGTAGTGAGGTGAAAACATTTTACTACAACATCCTATAACCTCTAATTTTACTGCTAGTAAAAGTGATTTTTTCACTGAGCTTTTCACTGAGCTTTTCAATGTGTGGTATTTTCTGCCGTGTTTTTTACTTGTACATGCTTCCAATTAATTTTTCGCTTTGAATCATACATGATCTTGTTGTACTAATCACTCTTATTTCTTAATCATGTATGCGCTCACGGGAAGCTTGGCATAACACGGGTTTGATACGACAGGGAGAAAGACCAACAACAAGCTTGCGCCAGCTTTTCTCGTGTGCTGCTTGTTGTTTGAAGGTATTAAGAGTTCTAACTTGCGCAATGGATACCAGACGGCAACTTGGTCATGATGTGATGAAGACTGGGTGAAAATTCCCGCAGACGAGTAGAATCACCCTTGCCTTTGGTAAGAGACTCATGTAGCCTGAACTGCTATCTTTGAATTCGTCGTCGGTTCAATTTCGTTGTAGGCGATCCCATATGCACTGATTCAACATGATTTCATGTAGACCATCTTCCTTGTTTGTTAACGTGAGACTTGGTCATATGCAGGTCAGCAGAGGGAAAACTACAACTCCTTTTCAAAACACACCTGAACACCACCAAGGAGAGGATCTTCATAATGCCATTGACATAGCACTAATGCCAACCAATTGAAGTTCCCTTCTTGACACAAGGCTGATAGCTAAGAATCTATCAATTATGTTGATTGTGAGGTAAAGGGCTTCTGGTGAAAGTTCGAATTTTGTGTGAACATCTACTAGCCAATCAATGAGGATAGCTCTCATCTTGTCGTTAATCTCAGGTTGTGAGTCCATGTAATCATGCGGACGGCTCTCATTCTCAACTAACTTGTAGAACTTGTAAATGTCATCAAGATATTCAACAGCAGCAAGTTCATTGTTAGCATCAGCAGCATCAATGTCAACAATCTCCTTTGGTTTGTTTGTCCAACCACATGCAGCCTTGCTTCTAGCTGTGAGAACAGAAGTAAGAGTGCGTGATGATTTCTTCCTGGAACTAACCGCTCCATCCTTTCTTTTGTGCGCAGACTTTTCTTTACTGCTCTTTTCTTCAGAACTTATTACATCAATTACTTCCACGGGCTTTGGTTTTGCAGTGACTTTCTTCTGAACAGGTTTAGGGGCCATTGCCACTCTTTTAGCCACGGGAACTCCCTTAGCAGCAGGATGAGGAACAGGTCCAGGTGCCACATTAGCACAGCCCTGTTTCTTGTTATTTTCAGCAGCTGCTGCTTGAGCATTGGCAAGTAGCTGTGCACAGAAATTCCTTGTGATGGGGCGATTTGGCTTGACTTCAACACCTCTTACCGTGACCACATTACCAATATCATGAAGTGCTGCTCGACGGTTCCTTCCCTCGCCTGCTGCAAGGTTCTTATTTTGCTGTTTTCCTTCCCCCACGACAGCATCACCTATGGGTTGTTGTGTTGTATGGTGGTGTAGGAATTCTGCATAACCGCTTCGCAAGAATGATTCTAGCGTGGTCTCTTTTGACTTTGTCGCTTCCTCAACAGTTATGCTTTGTGGTATGGTTACATGGTATGTGTTGGCCTGGTTATATCAACATATATGCCTCACTAGATGAAAATGTCTCCATAGGTGAAGATTCTGAAACTCTGACACTTAAACCATTTCCATTACTGTCATCTACCCTTGCTTTAGAGAAATTAGAATGTTCTACATCATTCTTAACAGAATTAGAGGCAGCCTCTTCAGCAAATGGGCAACTACCCAAGTTAGTAACGAGCTCGTCGTCAAATTCCCACCATTGCCCAGTATTTTCATCCTTGATGCGAGCAATGTAATGACCACCATTAGCTGCAATTCCCTTGTGTATCAGTACAACTGACAAGTCATATATCAATTCAGACTGAGATAGCTCAGAGAGTCTGTCGTGCATACTGAGTTCAGCAGGAAATGAAAATGAAGAAGTAATTTTCTTCTTTGTTGTTGTAGGTGATTTCACAGGTGGTGCGTGAGGCTTAGCAACATGGCTTGGATAACTTGCGCAGATTATAGATTGAAACCATCAATTCATGCCATTGATGCCTATCACGCCTGGCTGGTATTGGTTATGAGCAATGCAAACTTATGGATCATATGAAGCAAATTGCGACAAGCCATAGACCTGTTACTTGTTTCCTCCATGCTGTCAAGCTCACGAGTTGTACGCCGGCAGCTGCGAATTTGTGCGTAGCAATTCCAAGGCTAACAAGTTCCGATTAAGGTACGTTTGCGAGCCATAATAGTTTCAATTATCCACATATCCATACACAATAGGCCGTCAATTCCACGACTGTTGGCTGATTTGGGATTATCGGTTTGATGCAGATGAATCATAAGCTGGTGCAGGAGCCCAATTGTTTCCGGTTAGAGATGTACTGAAGGCGTGGCCTGCATTTGAAGGTGACTTCCGTGACTTTCGAGTTATGGCTGTGATGGTTGGTTTTTGCTACTGTTGATGCTTTACAAGGGGTTATAAATGATTTTTCCATGTCATCCATCTGTACATCTGAATCAACAGAATTTTGTAGTTCCAATGTTGCGCCATTGGTCTCGGTCTCTATCACTTCAGAAAGAAAAGCATCAGTAGTTCCACTGTGTATATTTTTCTCAAAAATATTGCCACATCTCACAATGTGATGCTTTGTTATATCATTCTGTGATGAGCTTTGGTCTTGATTGGGACAAACATCAAGCCTGTGTGTTGACCGATTTACATTTTCGACAACGGACGCAAAGTTTACCTTATTAGTCGAGAAGAGCGAGAAAGAATCATTTGCAGGTATGAAATCCTGGACTTGATAACCTTGAGACGGAAGGCTATCTAGTACTGAAACAAAGTCAATGGCTTTTGCAGTCTTGGGTGCTTTAGATGAGATTGAACGAGAATTTTCCATGTCATCCAACAGGATATCGCCTTCGCCACTGGAGAGAGGATGTGGGCCCAATAGCCACTTGATGCTGGTGGTTGAGTGTATTTCAAAAATGGTGAAGTGTATGTGGTTGGAAATGGTTTTGTCCTCTTTGTTATGCAGCAGAGAATTGGCATGGGTTGTGCTACTGCTGTGTACGATCCAGTTGTGGAGAGTAGCTGTGTGTTCGATATCATTCCCGAAAAAAAACACAGCAGAATAGTGGGGTCCGAGCCAAGTTGTTACCTTGTGCAGATTATTGAAGGATACCATGAGGCACGTACGGTTTTCCACGTGACTTCATTTGTTGCAGTTTATTTCGAATTGTGAAACATATTGTGTACATCATGTATTATCAATGGTTCCTATGCTCTCATTTTCATTATTTATTATAAATGAACTTGGCAAAACATGTCCTACAAATCATATTATTTTCTACTATTTTGATGTGAGTGGAATGAGTTCTTCTTTGTAGAACTATTAATAAATATGGGCTTGACAAAAAAAGATGAAATGGACCTCAGTATTATTAATACACCCTCCATATGTCCTTTTGACCAATTGAAATCTTGAAAGAAAAGCGATTTCGACTCCGTATGTGATAAAAGTCAATTCCCTCATCTATTATGCACACTTATTGAACTTTTACAAAAAGTAAATGAAACCAGAAAAATGAATTAATCCTCCGTTCGTGCTTTTGAATCATGCTTAATCATGATCATGAATAACCTTAATTTGTGACTTAGAATTTCAAAACATAATCCATAATCCATGACTCTCATACACATCATTCTTGGATTTTCACTCAAATAGAACACTGAATTGATTCATACTCTCATCCTGGCCTGATAAAGAAATGGAGTTATCTTGATCTAACATCAATTGGGTTGTAGCTGAACCACAATCATTCTTTATAAACTGGATTTCTCAAAAGTCTTGAAATCAGGAGATGATAACTTGATATGGACTGCATTACAGCTGTACCAAAACCTTGAGCCCACCCATAAACCTTAATTGAGACTCCGAGCGTGCACCCCTGGAACTTTATACCATGATCTTCCTTGACAATCCTCACGTGAATCTTGCAACACTTTTATTTCAACTCTGTGATATCGTGAGTGTGGGCCATGAGTATAAGCAACATATTTTTTTTTGAATTTTATAATAACTGGGGGGTGGATATACTGAATGAAAGTTGTACAAGTAGGACAAATTTGGGGTATGACAGCAATAACAACTTATGCTGTTCAAAATGGTAGAGACCTAAGGTTTGTAAAAAATGACAAAGTTAGGGTAAGGGTTAGATGTAAAGTTGGTTGTGAGTGGGAGGCTTATTGTAGCAAGTTGTCAACTGAAGACACTTGGCAACTCAGGAAAGTAATTGATAAACACAGTTGCAGTAGAGAGTTTAATGTGAAGCTGATGAGTACAAAGTGGTTGAGTAAAAGGCTTCAAAATAGCTTGAAAAACAATCCAAGGTTGACTATAAAGGATATCAAGGAGAAGGCACAAAAAAAGTGGAATGTTGGGGTCAACAAAACCAAAGCCATAAGAGCAAGAGTCGCAGCTATAGAGTATGTATATGGTTCATTTTTGGGAGATTACACAAGGGTTTATGACTACTGTCATGAACTGTTAAGAGCCAATCCAGGGTCAACAGTTAAGCTCAATGTTGAGCCTGTACAAGTAGGTGTTGAGGATGAAAGACCATATTTTAGAAGGCTTTACATATGTTTTGTTGCGTGTAAGGAAAGCTTTAAGTTGTGCAGACATGTAATAGGTCTAGATGGGTGTTTTCTTAAGGGGTTGTGTGGAGGGCAGATACTAGCTGCCATTGGGAGGGATCCTAATGATCAGATGCTTCCCATTGCGTATGCAGTTGTGGAGAGTGAAAACAAGGAGAGCTGGACTTGGTTTTTAGAGCTCTTAATTGATGACCTTGGAGGCAAAGCTGAATGCCTGACTTATACCTTCATCTCAGACCAACAAAAGGCAAGCTTTAAGTTTTTCATTTATTGCATATGCAGTTGTGTATCCTGCTGTTTTTCATGTCAGACTGTTATAGGTATTATGAAATATCATCTCAGACTGTTTTTCATCTCAGACTGTTATATGTATTATGAAATATGCATCCAAGTGTCTCAGACTGTTATATGTATTCTGAAATATGCATCCAAGTGTCTCAGACTGTTATATGTGCTGCTGTTATTATATGTGATATAATTAGCTATATGTGCTGCTGCTATTATATGTGATATAGTTATAGTTAGCTATATGTGATATAGTTAGCTATATGTGCTGCTGCTATTATATGTGCTGCTGCTATATGTGCTATATATGTTGATATATGTGCTATATATGTACCTTTAAATTTGGATTTGTTGCTGTTGTTATTTCTTTTTAATTAAATGTGTTGCTGTCATTTGGTGTATCTATTCAATTTATGTGTTGCTGTTGTGAATGTATGAATCCATCTGGTTATAATAAGTAGAGTTTTATATGTAAAATAAAATGATGATTAAGGCTGTGTAACAGTTTTTATAATAAGGTTATAATAAGGTTGATTAAGGCTACATGTCCTATGAAGTTTTTATTGTAACAGTCTGATATATGTGCTGATATATGTGCTGATATATGTAGCTTTGGATGTGATGTTGTTATATGTGTTGTTGCTGTGTCCATTATTAGTTAGCTATATATGTGCTGCTGTTGACATGTGCTGCTACTGTTATATGTGCAGGGTCTGCTACCTACTATGGATGAGTTATTGCCAAGGGTGGAGCACAGGTTTTGTGTTAGGCACCTTTACAACAATTTTAGAAAAAAGTTTCCTGGAAAGATGTTGAAGGACATAATATGGAAGGCTGCCAAATCAACATACCCACAGTCATGGGAAAAAGAGATGAAGGGAATGAGGGCCATCAATGAAGAAGCATTTAAACATATGATGAAGACCACACCAAGGTTTTGGAGTAGATCTTACTTTAGGACTGAAAACAAATGTGATGTTGTTCTCAACAACATGTCTGAGTCCTTCAATAGTGTCATTCTTGAAGCAAGGGCAAAACCTTTAATCACAATGTTAGAAGACATCAGAACATACCTGATGGAGAGATGGGCAAATAATAGAATGAGATTTGGAACTTTGGACGAGAATGATATTTTGCCCAATATTAGAAAGAAACTTGATGTCACAAGCACATACACCAACAACTGGCTAGTAAGGTATGTCACAGCATGTGAGTAATGATATTTTGTTTATGATATTTTGTTTATGACATACATGTGACTAATGTACTGTTGTTTGTTTAATCATTTAGGATGGCTGATGAACATATATTTGAAGTAAGGCACATAGAAAATCAAGCTGACAAATTTGTTGTGAACCTGAAAGATCATATATGTTCATGCAGAAGATGGGAACTCACAGGGCTCCCTTGTGTTCATGCTCATTCTGCTATGAAGAGTAGGAATTTCAAGGTTGATACTTACATTCCAGACTATTATAGGGTTTCAAGGTACAAGGCAGTTTATAAGCATGTGATCTACCCTGTTAATGGAGCAAACTTGTGGGTTAAGACACAATACCCGGATGTGAAACCACCCAAGTTCAGGAAGATGCCAGGTAGACCTAAAAAGAGAAGGAACCTAGAACAAGGTGAAATTGACGGGTCTGCTCGCAAAATGAGAAGGACAGGTTTTCTGGTGAAGTGTAGCAGGTGTAAGAAAGCAGGACATTACAAATCTACTTGTAAAGACATAACAACTCAACAATCAACCCAGCTCAATCATACTCCTACTCAGACTCCATCTCAGACTTCTCAACAATCTACTCAACACACTCCATCACAGACTTCTCAACAAACTAGTCAACACACTCCATCACAGACTTCTCAACAAACTAGTCAACACGCTCCATCTCAGGCTGCTACGGGCAAGAAACAAAAGCTTCCTGTAAGGAAGCCAACAAGACCTTTTGTGCCACCTGGCCCTACAACTAGGATGCGTGCGGCGAATAATGTTGTTGGCCCAGTAACAAGGAGGTATACTCCAACAAAGAGGACCACGCTAAACAAGAAACTCTAAGTTGTGGAACATGTTTAGTTACCTAAAACAAGTTACCTAGAACAAGTTTATGTATTGTACTGTTGTTGTTTTGGAACAAGTCTATTACATTCTATTGTTGTTGTCATGAACAAGTCTAATATATGTTGCTGTTTTTACCAAAACATGTTATGTTATTGCTGCTGTTATTACCAAACATTGCTGCTGTTATTACCAAAACATGTTATATTATTGCTGCTGTTATTACCAAAACATTGCTGCTGTTATTACCAAAACATTGTTGTTGTTATTACCAAAACATTGCTGCTGTTATTACCAAAACATTACCAAATATTGCTGCTGTTATTACCAAAACATTAATGTTGTTATTACCAAAACATTTAAACTGTTATTACCAAAACTTTACCAAACATCGCTGCTGTTATTACCAAAACATTACTGTTATTACCAGAAAATGTTATATTATTGCTGCTGTTATTATAAAAACATGTTATATTGTATGCAAAACATGTTATATGCTGCTGTTATTACCAAACATTGCAAAACATGTAAATTTCAGATATTGCAAATATGCCAAACACAATACAATGATAATGCTTCTGCTGTTACGCAAATATGCAAATACAAATATGCAAATATGCCAAATGCCAAACATTGCAAACCACTTTGCAATCCATATATTGAAATTGAAATTAACTGCTGTTATGCTGCTGCAAATATTGAAATTAACTAAACTGATACAATACATATATTAAAATCCAACTATTACATTCATGTTGAAGTATACAAACTTTAACTAAACATAATACTTCCAAACAACCTGTAAGAACCTAACCACCCCTAACAACTAATACAATGATAATAATCACAAACATCAAATTCAAAATCTTTTTCCACTTCATGATATTCTTCATTTCAATTTCAAGTTTCATCAGCTTTTTTCCTAATTCTTCATTTTCCATTGCCGCTTTTTCAAGTCCCTTTGTTACCACGCCCAACATATGCATCCAAATTTGCTCATTCTCATCACCCATATCCTCATAAAACCAATCAAAGAAGCCACAACCAGCTTGCATACCTCCCTGTAAGATTAATTGTTTAGAGGATAATAAACAGAAACATAATTTACACAACTTGAACAGAAACATAATAAACAGAAACATAATAAACAGAAACATAATAAACAGAAACATAACTTGAACAAAGAACAAAATCAGCTTGCATACCTTTTAATTTGGACAACCCCAAAAAAGTTTTCCCATATTCTTAACAGTCGTTGCCCTTTGAAGAACAACCATGTCTCCACAATGGCACATGGGCTTCCATCGTGACCGACTACAAACATCTGAATCCCGACTTTTCGTTTTTGAAATGGAAGAGCAACATCCGGATTTCATGCTTGCCCTAGATTAATTTATGGATTCGTGAGTGGAATTGGGATTTGGGATATGGAATTTTTTTAGGGCTTTCAACGAAGGAGGGAGGAGGGAGAAGGAAGACATGAACAAGATTGCCACCTCATCTGCCACATATACAAAACAAACGGGCGTTTGTGGTCAATTAACGGTGAGGACTAAAATGACACCATTTTAAAAGTTAAATGACCAATTTGACACTTTTTAAAGATAAGGGACCAAAATGGACCCCGAGCTAATGTTAAGGGACCAAAGGAGTTATTTTGCCTATAATAAATATACCATTTTCTCATGCAAACTTTTTTTATTTATTTCTCAACAAATACATTTTAGTGCACCTGTTATTATTCTCCAAAAGAAAAAAATTAACGCGTAAGATTGAACCATTGCAAGAAAAAAAGGGAAAATTACACCAACAAAAAAAAGCTAGAAAATTGATAAGGTTGTGATCAATATGCAGAGAAATGAATACAAAAGTTAGCCTCTCCTTAAATCTAGGTAAATACGCGTCGTAAAGGTCCAAAACGTGACAAAATATTTTCCTAGACTTGAGAAATTCCTCGTCATTTCGTTTTCTGCTCCATATGCTCTTTTGTTTTTGTTACCAAAGGTCAACCAAACCAAACGTCGTCTACGACTTAGAAGCGGAGTTAGCATCTTTGGCAGTGCTATTCACGGACATTTCCGGGAGAGGATGGCCCATCGCCGTTGGATGCGGTGATAGGGTTGATATTATTGGGAGCGTTAATCAAAGGGTTCCTGTTGTGACACGTGGCGGTGAAGATTGCAGTGGCGAGAGAAATAGGCATGAGGCAGAGACCTTTCCCTTGTAAGTATTGCATGGCGGATCCCATGTCATCCTCCATGAGCTTCGCCACCTGATGCTCCGTCATTGTGAGACTCTCATTGGACGACGATGTTTTAGGGTTTCTAGGGTGGACCCCGTCGTTTCTGTTAGCTTGGACGCAATCAATAACACCCTGTAAACAAAAAAAATAGTACGTGTCACTGTTAAGGGAACGAGTGGAATCTGAGAAAGTAGCCACGCGTGATACTTTTGATTTTGTTGTTTTATGGTGATTCAGAATTTTTGAATTGATTGGTTAAAGTATGAGGCAAAGCCTACAAAAAATAAAGTATGTGTGTTTGTGTGTGTTTGATTGTGTGAGAAGACTCATCACTCTGACATTATTTCATAGATGCTGAGCATTTCTTCTTATGGAAATTCTAACATGCTATGTTACTTTCTCTCTCAATTTCTTGCCTTATTCATTTTTGGGTAGGGAATGAATGATTAAAATTAATTATTTCTTGTATTTTCTGCAGAGAACTCTCTGCCCACTCACTGTGGAAATTTTGTTATTTCACTTACAACTGCAAACTGTGAATTACAAAATATGATGAGTTATTTACAAAATAAGGGTTCTTCCCTGTTTATAGATTTAGGTTAGCTTGCACCCCAAGTCAAAACCCAAAACCGTGAAAGCGTAAAACAGCTAACATTACTAAAATAAACCTAAGTCGAAATCCTTTGTGAAGCAACCTACTTTGACATTTCGACACACTAAGTAATTCAACATACTAACACATGCTAAATTTGACTAATCCTTGTTTCTGTCAAACTACACTGCTTTGACACAAAGAATTACAAACTCAACACACCACTTAATTCATTGTGTCTAAGCTATCCATATTCATCATAGACCTTAGTCTTCTGAACACTTTGACTGACACTCCCTTCATCATGATGTCTGCAATCTGATTCTCAGTTTTGCAGTATTCCAAAATTCATCTTCCCTTATGCTACCTGCTCTTGAAGATAACTGAGCCTCACTTTGATGTGCTTGCTTCGACTGTGTGCTATTGGATTCTTCGTCAAGTTGATAGTTGACATGTTGTTGATCTTCGTGGTAATTGTTCCATGACTCTTCGCTGTGATCTCTTCGACCAGGTTCACCATCCAGGTTGCTTGACATGCACAAAGAAAAGCAACTATATATTTTGCTTCGTATGATGACAATGCCACTACTGGCTCCTTTCTCAAACTCCAAGCAACTGGTGCACCACCTAACATAAACACATAGCCACCTGTGGATTTTCTATCCTCAACATCACTACACCAACTAGAGTCGGTGTATCCCACTAACTTGCATTCTTTTCCTTCATCAGCTGCAGGAAACAAAATGTCGTAGTTGAAAGTCCCTTTCAAATACCTCGATATCCTCTATGCCGCTGTTAGGTGTGATACATTTGCCTTCTGCATGAATCTAATTACCATACCCACACTGTATGCTAATTCAGACCTTGTCTGACAAATGTACCGAAGTGACCTAATAAGTCTCCTATATTATGTTGGGTCGACATCATCTTCATCTGAATCCTTCAACAATTGCAATCTGGTCTCAGCTGGAGTCAAAGTTGGTTTGCAATCTTGCATCTCAAATCTCTTGAGTATTTCACATACATATCTTCTTTAATGCATCATCAAACCTCTACTACTCCTATAGAATTCGATGCCAAGGAAATGATATTTCCTAAGTCTAACATTTCAAACTCCTCACTCAAGTTATGTTTGAAGTCTTCGATCTCCTTCTTGCAACTTCCTGTTATCAACAGGTCATTGGCATAAAGGCATAATATAAGCAATCCACTACTGCTTCTTCTTACATACACTCCATGCTCAGTCGTACACTTCACAAATTCCTTCTCCCTTAAGAAGTTGTCGATTTTCTTATTCCAAGCTCTTGGAGCTTGCTTAAGTATATACAGAGCTTTATGCAGCTTGTACACCATTTTTTCTTCGCCTCATTTCATAAACTCAGTTGGTTGTGCAACATAAACTTCTTCGTCTAAGGGGCCATTAAGGAATGCACACTTCACGTCCATCTAAAATGTGAGCCAGTTGCTCATATTTGCTAGACTAACAACCAACTCGATTGTTTCGATCCTAGCAACAGGTGCAAAAACTTTGTCGAAGTCGATTTCCTTCCTTTTGAAGAAATCCTTTCGCCACAAGTCTTACCTTGTGTCGAGTTACTTCTCCTTTAGGATTCACTTTCACCTTGTAAACCCATTTCACATCAATTGCCTTCTTGCCTTAAGAAAAATCGACAAATGACTAGGTGTTGTTGACTTCAATGGAGTCTAACTCTTCATTCATTGCTTTCACCCACTTTGAATCTTTCAATGCCCCAGCTGCATTGACTGGTTCGACATCTACGTAGAAAGCATAGTGTACCAGCTCACCTTCTTCATCGACCACATCATATGATGTAATCACACATTCTTGCAACCTTGTAGGCATGTGTCTTGTTCGTCGAGATCTGCTTGGGTCAGCTTCATCTCTGACTTGTTCCTGTCGAACTTCTCTTTCGACTTCAGTGACTGGTTCTTCACAAGAGATTCTCACTGAATCCTTCTTGAAATTCTCAATCCAATCCCATTCTTTAAGCTCATTTATGATCACGTCCCTGCTGATCACTACCTGCTTATTCACTTGGTTGAACAACTTGTAACCTCTAGTCGAATGATATCCTATCAAGATCATCTTATTCGATTTATCATCAATCTTTCTTCTCAACTGACCTGACACATGTCTATGTGCTATATATCCAAACACCTTTAAGTGACTGAGGCTAGGCTTAACACCAGACTAATATTCTTCTGGTGTGATTCTTTCGAGTTTCTTCGTCGGACATCTGTTTACTATGTATGTTTCTGTTGAAACCGCTTCTCCCCATAATTCTTTGGGTAAATGCTTTCCATTCAACATACTTCTCACCATGTTCATGATGGTTCTGTTCTTTCTTTCTGCAATTTCATTTTGTTGTGGAGTGTAGGGTGGCACCGCCTCATGCATAATCCCTCTTTTCCACACAATACATCAAACTCTTTCGACAAATACTCTTCATCACCATCAGTCCCCAGAATTTTCAACTTTCGACCACTCTGTCTTTCGACCATAGATTTGAATATGGCAAATATCTCTATCACATCAATTTTCTTCTTGATGAGGTAAGTTCACACTTTCGGCTGTAATCATCTATGAACGTGACAAAGTATCTGTTGCCTGCAATCGAATCCAACTGGATTGGACCACATGCATCAAAGTATATGACTTCCAGAATTACCTTATACTTCCTCCCTGCATCCTTACTGAAGTTATTCTTGTGTTTTTTCGACTAAACACACTATTCATATACTTCACTTGGAACGTCGATTTCAGGTAATCCTGAAGCCATATTTCTTCTATTTAGCTCTCTGATATTATTGAAGTTGAGATTACCTAATCGAAAATGCCATAACCATTCACCTCTGCTGGCTGCAGTTGTTAGGCACTTGTGTTCTATCACATTGATTTCAATATTGAAGGTCTTATTCTGAGATATTAAAGCCTTCAAGATCAACCTACCACCTGCGTCGAGAACTCTCATCATCTTGTCTTCGATCGATACCTTGTAGTCCATTTCGATTAGCTGCCATATACTGAGCAAATTACTCTTCATGTCTGGTATGTATAACACATTGGAAATTATTGAACTCTTTGCCATTTTTCCTCATAATAAAAACATGACCAATACCTTCAGCTGCTAGAGTATTGTCATTCATAAATTTCACCATGTTCTTCGACGAGGGATTCATGTTGACAAACCAATGTTTCCTTCCAGTCATGTGTGATGAGCATCCTGAGTCCAAGTACCACTGGTCCTATAATCTCTCTTTGTCTCTTGTTATAACTATTAACAACATCTCTTATTCTTCATTCTTCGCCATTGTTGTACCCCAAAATTTGTCCAACCTTTTCTCTACTTGGTTTATGTTTCATTTCATTGTTCTAGCATTTGCATTTGCATGCCATTGTTCATTTGCAGGGGATCAAGAGAGATGCGCATAGCAAGAGAAGGTTACCCAGGGTCTAAGCATAAGCAGGAGGTTTTATTCAAGTGGTCAAGTGTTTATCATCATCAGGAGAAGGTCAAAGTTCTTTGAGAAAGGAGATGGACAATTGTGGTTTACCTCCTATCTTGGAGGCCAATTGAGGATCATGAGTCCATGGTTGTGGAAGGAGAATGTGGTGGAAGCTTATTGAATTCTTTGAGATCCATTTTGGAGCTTATCCAAGTGATTATACCGGGTATGAGAGGTTGCGATCAGAAGATTGCACACCTAGGGTTTCATCTGCCCAGTGCAAGGTCAATTGGAGATTTGAAGTGGTTTAGACTTAATTCCAAGTCATTGTGATCATGGAAAGTTGTGTTAATGCATATAAGATGATATTTCAAGATCACATCAAGAAAAATCAAGAGGTGAGAAGTTACTAAGCTAGGGCTTATAAGCTTGTCTGTGTAAAATCCCATATTTAATGTCTAACTTCAAGATCACATATCTCAAGATACAAGTTTCATTTCACTTTGATGCAAACATGGGAATTGTATAACATGTTCTTAGATTTCTTTTGAGTACTAGAAATTATCCATTGGATTTCTAGAACTCAAGTTATGATGCTGACAAGTTATAGGTCCTCAGATGAATGTGATTTCAGTCAACACAAGTCAACCAACTTCCAGGGCATTTTTGACCTAGAATCATGTTTCACCCCAACTTTTGACAAACATGAAAGTTGTTCCTTATGATCTTAGCTTTTAAAAAAGTACTAGAAGTCCTTCATCTGATTTGCAGAACTCAAGTTATGAAGCTTGCAAGGCAGGGGTATTTTGGGAAACTTTGATTATAGGTCATTTTCATGACTTTGTGCACTTCAAATGGAAATTTCTCCAACATCAAACTTGCATCAAATGACATAAATTTCATCATGGAACATTCATTTATCATGGATTTGGCTTGTATGTGAAGATTGGTGAAGGAATTCCATGAAAAAGGACTTTAAAGGCCATGATTTGAATTGGATTGATTTAAATCATTTTCATACCATATTTATGCATTTTTTGAGTCACTTTATCATATTAAGAACAATGCACAAATTAAATTGGAGCCATGATGTATGAAAATTCATGAAATTCCAAGTTGTTTCAAGTGTAAGTTACATATACAAAATCCACCATGGGATCATTTCAAGGGATCATTCTCCTCCATTGGATAACTACACATGACAAGGAAGCTGTTTGAATGAAGTTCAGAGCCATTGGAGCCAGTTTCAACGTGTAATTTTCAAGCTTCCAACTCAATTTTTGGATTTTTCAATTCATCATAACAGGCTACAATTGGGCCTCCATTTGATCTTAGATCCAACATACATAAACCCCAGATGAAGAACAAACCCTCATTCAATGAATTTGGTGAAGATTGGAGCAGAAAGAAGTTGCAAAAGTGAAGGAGAAATTGAAATCGTGAAATCAAGAATCAAGCAATTTCAGAGTAATTGAAGGTTACCAATAGCTTCCTTGAGGATCATTGAAGGTTTCTGGATTGTTTTGCACGTGTTTAAGAATTAAATCAAGACCCAACGGAGGAGCTCTGTTAGGTAAACTCTCTTTCAAGATTACTCTATGTTTAAGCATCAATCATGCACCATTTTTCATTGCACATTGAAGCCATACTCACGTAGGCAAAGTCTGGATTAGTTAGGATAATTTTCTTGACAATTTGTGATTTGAGCTTGAATCTTGAACGCCTCGTAATTCTTTATTTATGAGTGATAAGTAAAGATGGACCCTAGATTCTTAATGTACATAGTGAGAGGATCACTCTGGTATGAAAAATCACGCGTTTTGGTTAGGTTTTACATCGTCTTCTCCGGGGAGCCAAACGGAGAAGACGACCGAAAATTGCAGAGCCACCATCTGACTCGCCTCCCCGTTTGCACATGTGGCTGCCATGTGCGCCCTTGGACCTTTTGACTAAGACCTGATGAACGACCTTGATTCCATCTGAGCAATTGTTTGACTCGTTTGACCGCCACGTGAATAAATGAAACGAATCGTTTTGCTCCTCAGCTGAGTTGTTTTAGTTCTTGGGCCCAATGACTAATTGCACCCTCCTTTTCTTAAGCCCAACCAAACTAACTGCTTTTGATTGTTATTCATCACGCGCTTTTTTTCTTTTTCTTTTCTTTATTTCTTTTTTCCATTTTATTTTCTGTTTGAATTTTAATTCAGTAAAAATACCTCAAGTGATCTAAAGATCTGGAAAAAAATATTTTCACACGTTTTGGGATGTTAAATGATTTTAGGAATTTTCATTTTATTTTTTTGGGTTATTTTTCAATTAAATATGATTTTTTACATTTGAGGTGTTTTAATTGGTTTAAAATTGATCATTGCTTGTTCTTGATTTTATTTCTTGAGTAATTTTCCATTCCAATGCGTGAGTTTTTCCCTCTTATTCATGATATATTGATTTTTTAAAGACCATTTTACCTCTGGTTTGTTTGATTTTTGGGTAGGGTTTTAGGCTAGTTTTAGTGACCCTCGATTCACCCTTTCCCTTTGGTGTACCATTAGGGTTTCATTTCTGTTTGCATAGTTTTGGTAGGATTTTGTCCTCATACTTTTGACCCCTGGTTGCTAACACCTTAGGGGTCATCTAGGATTTTATTTGGTAATTTTTGAACATTTTCCTATTTTAGAGGTAATTTCTAAACTAGGTTACCTTTAAGGGATGTTCATACAAGTGCATGATCTAGTTTACTTTGGAAGTGACAATTATGGATCCTTTGAACTCCTAATTATTTTTGATGCATGTTTTTAATATGTTGAAGTTGCTGTATGTTCAATTATCGGTCTTAATTTTGTTCATAGCTTGTTAGAGTTTGTGCATCTTTTTTAAGCTTGCCATTAGGGTTTCACATGATGTATGTCTTGCATTCTTTCGTGTATGTGATTGTATTCTCTTTTATGCATTACTTCTCTTTTCTTCCTTGCATTTCTTCTTGCATTAATAAAGGTTGAGATGTGCTTGTGGAGGTATTTACCCCACACTTTTTCCTCCCTTTACTTGTGTGTTGCATTGCATATGCATATTTGCATCTTTCGTCTCTTATGCTTTTATTATGCTTTCTTCTTTTGCTTTCTTTGCCATGTTCCCTTAGGATCTCTAATCTCTTCGAGATTATGATAGACCTTAGGATTTAAACCATGCATGATAACATTAGGTAGTATCCCCCTAACCTCAACTTTAAGGACACTTTGCATGACAACTACTAGGTTTGAGTTAGTCTCCCTTTAGTTTGTCCTCTCTCCTTCTCATCTTCAAATCATGTCAAAACACTTAATAAAGGTTAACGAATGTTGTGCGTTACGAGCCTTAAGTACTTGGGAAGTGATGATTGGGTGGTTGCCTCTCAATTGTCTAGAGTGTTAGCGTATGTCCTTTGGATGATATGAGACACATTCGCTCCTAGGTCATAGTCTTTAGTGCAACATGAGTTACAAACAATAATCAATGCACTTCTTCTCTAAAAGACACAAAACACTCTCAAATCATTTTATCCTTCGAGATCTTAATAATGGAAAACCTTTTTTTCATAAGGAGAGTTTCTTTAACTCTTGGTTCTACCGCAAACAGGCAACGCCTAAGTCTCCAATGGTCGAGATGCATACACCTAACTGCTATAACTAGTTGTTAACCTTACTCGGGTAAAAACATCTGAACCAACCAGTGTTCTTGTTGACCAGAACTACGTTTACTCTGATTTCTCATACCATATGAGAATACATAGGTACAAGACGGCTATGTCTTGGCGAGCAACCTTCCCCCATCTTTCACCCGTAGTAAGCCGAACTATGTTGACTTTGACTTTCCCATTGCACGAGGGAATACGTAGGCACAGGGCGGCGATGCTCTGCCGAGTCTCTTTTATTTTCTTTTGTCCCTGAGACCTGTAGTTAGATAGATAACCACCCTTTTAGATAGATAACAAGTGTGGATCTCGTTGAGTACGACAGACGTGAGTGGTGCTAATACCTTCCCCTTGCGTAACCGACTCCCGAACCCGAGACATGGTTGCGATGACCTGTCTTCTCCCGTTTTCGTCAGGTTTTCTCTGATCGTTTCCTTTTCCTCTTTTGGGATAAATAACGAACAGTGGTGACTCTTCTGTCATTGCCGACACCCTTTTTTTCGCAGTAGCGACAATCATCTTTGCATCAGTTTCTTGATTCTTCTTCTTTTCTCGACATTCATTAAAATAATGACCATATTTTTGACAATTGATACACTGAATGTGATTTTTGTCAGACTTTCGTCCACGACTTTTTCCTCTACCTGCAACACCACCTCTTTAGTTGCCTTGGTTCAAGGGTTTTCTCTGATTCAACCAATTTCTTTCTTGATGATTTTGACCAGTCGAATTGTTGTAGCCTCCTCTACCTTTGTTTCCATTCCAACTTCCTTTGTCTTTCCTTTCCTTTTTTGACTGCGCCTGCAAAGTCGTATCACTCTTCGATTTTTCCACAGCTCTCTCAGCCATCCTTTGCTCATGAGACTCAAGCGTCCCTTGAAGCTCTTCCTTCGTCAATGTTGACAAGTCTTTCGACTCTTCTATGACTACTACCACATGGTCAAACTTTGGAGCCAACGACTTTAAGATCTTTGCAACAACTGATCTTGACGTCAACACTTCTCCACATACCTTGATTTGATTCACCAGCTTTGTAACTCTAGTGAAGAAATCTGCTATACTTTCACTTTCTTCCATCTGTAGCAATTCATAGATTCTCTTGTGAGTTTGTAACCTCACTTCTTTCACCTTTTCTGCATCTCCAAACAACTTTTCAAGAATCTCCAATGATTCATTCGTTGATTCTACATTACTAACCTTTTCAAAATTATCTGGATCTATACATTGATGGACTATAAAGAGAGTTTTATAATCTTTCTTCTTCAATTCTTTGAATGCAACATTTTCTTGATCTGTCGCATTTTCTGCAAGCGGTGCTACTTACCACTTTACAAGATCCCAAAGATATTGATAACCAAAAACCACCTTAATATGCTTTCACCAATTCTCATAATTATATTTCTTGAGAACTTAAAGGTTTACCGGAAAATGACCGTTTGGATGATTCATCGCCATCACGATCTTCCTTCCTTGAATCGTAACCAGAGCTCTAGATATCGAATGTTGGAAATTCAACCACAATCTATGGAGAATTTCACTCAATCAATCTTGATCTCAAGATTGTTCCCACTCACGTAATGACGATGAAAAGATTTAGAAAGAAAGAAAGTAAATGTTGGAGAAGAAGAAGATGAACAATTTTTCTACAAAGAACTCTTTGCCCACAAAATAAGGGTTCCTCCCTGTTGTAGATTTATGTTAGTTTACACTCCAACTCAAAATCCAAAATTATGAAAGTCCAAAATAGTCAACATTACTAAAATATGTCTAAGTCGAAATCCTGTGTAAAGCAACCTGCTTCGACACTTCGACACACTAACACGTTAAATTTGACTAATATTTATTTTTGTCGAGATACACTGCTTCAACACAAATATAATGAGTTGTTTACAAAATAAGGGTTCCTCCATATTTATAGATTTAGGTTGGTTTGCACCCCAAATCAAAATTCAAAACTATGAAAACCCAAAATATCTAACATTACTAAAATAGACCTAAGTCGAAATCCGTTGTGAATCAACCTGTTTCGACATTTCGACACACTAAACAACTCAACACACTAACACTTATTAAATTTGACAAAAAAAAATTACAAATTTAACACTCTAGTCATCCAAAGAGAAGAAATAATGTATTTCTCTTCTTACTCTCTCGCATATATTTCTCTGGCACATAAATCACCGGAACAAACACAGTAAAGTCACAAGCAGAGCGGGTCGACATGATTCCCAACTGCCGAGAATGAATAACAAATAAAATAAGTAAAATCAGATCTCATTTTATTTTTTAATTAAAAGAAAATTCCCATTGGACAAACGCGTCGTTTTCTCCAAGTATATATCTAAATTCGTAATAATACGATCCAAAAAAAGGTTGCAGAAACTGTGACCAGATTACCATTTTTCCAACTACAATCCCGTGCCAATAATTGATATATTTTTTTAAATTTTTATTTCATCATTGGCTTCTGGTTTTGAAAATCTCGATCAACAAAATTCTGTTTGTTTTATAATCTTTTTATTCTGTTATTATCTAAAGAGAGGCACACACTGAACCTGCATAGCGAAGAAACGAAAAATCGCGAGTTGGTGGTAGTTTCCGGCGAGTTTTTCTCTATGCGCCGGAAAGTACTTTCTTCGCCATTCAATCAACTCATTTCACCGATTCAATCCCATACCAACTGTTTCATTTGAATCTCGATGTGATTGCTTCGTCTTGCCACCGAATCCGATGGGGAGATTTCTACTCGGTTTCGTGCTTCCTTCTTTGCTTCTAATAGGTACGAGACATTGGAATTCGTGTTTTCTCAATGAAGTAAGAGAGTGAGCTTAATCGGTTGAATGTTAAACTTTCTTTACTGCAATAGTTGTTCATAATTACTGATTGATAATTTGATTTTAGAGTTTTAGTAAGTTCAAACCGCAAAATCCAACTAGATTGCATGTCAAAACTAGATTGTTAAGGGTAGATTTTGAAGTGAGATAACATTGTGTATCCCCATATTTAATGTGTGATTTTATTTACTAGATTCTTCCATTTTAAAACTTGTTCCTATCAGATTCAAAATCTATGTAGCACCGACATCTCGGAAAAAAAAAGTGCGGCCATACAGTTTTGGTGTCCAAAACCAACACCGACATGTGTGATTACGTCTAATGTATTCATTTTTTCCAATTATTAATGATTACAACGTGTCAGTATCAGTATCATGATTCCGTTGTCCGTGTTTCATCAACCTCGGGTTATCCCGAACAATTCATCATTAAGTGAAACTCGTTAGCCACCTTGAGTCTAATCACCTGGTTAGTCTTAAAATTTAAATGGCGTTATATGCTTAGACTAGCTAAACAATGAATGAAAGAATATTAAACATCTTTGTTTTTAAATAATTATCTTCTATTGCTTTTTTATATTTATATTTTCTTTCTTTAAGTAGAAATGTATGGATGTTACTTCAGTTTTTGCAGTATGTTGTTAATTTATTCACTCCATTTTTTGCAGCTTCTTTGATCAACTGGAGTTTGATATCTCTTATTGATTTGGTTGCATTTCTTCTAATTCTGTACAATGTATCACAATTAGGTAAGCTGCTTAGTTTTTTCTGTTTGGTGTTTAGTTATTTTTGCTTAAAGCGTTGGACTATATCAGGGTTCATGAGTTAAGAGTGAGAGAGATAGACTGTTTGAGATTTTATGAAATATACAGACCAGGCATTAAATGTCATTAATTCAGGTACAATACATCATTTTATGTGTATATATAGCGAGCTAACAGAATTAACTGAGGTAGTAAGTCTAACTACACTAACAGAAAGCCTACTACTATTCCCATACACTTCCCAACAAGATTAAGGTGGGTCAGAAGCTGAAGGAAGCTTGACAACATTGAGCTTGTCTCGTAGTAAAGGCAATCTTGATGGGGGCAAGGCAATGCCATGGTGGCCAGATCAGCCCATTGGTCCTAAGCTGTAACATTAACAAAAACAAGCTTTAACGAACAAAGATCCAGCTCCATATCCTTCATGTATGCACGCAGAACTAGACTGTGAGCCAAAGAAGCGGCACTTTGATTGTCATAAAGTGCTGTACAGCCTTTACTAATGAGACGGGAACACCAAGTTGAGATACTAATATTTGGATCCTAAGAATATCTGAACTAATTACATGATATGATTATAAGAATCAAGGATAAGAAGAATAGATACAAGTTCGACTCCCTAAGGACATAAATGAATTTAAGGAACATACATGAATCTGAAAAATATGTAAACCGAAGTGTTGAATTCTATTGTTTCCAACAAATTCCTCTCTATTTCAAACAATTTTGGAAGTAGTGATATATTTTCTTCTATAGTTCATACAAATGAACACTGTCAATAACTATCTAAAGAATGTATTTGGAGACTAGAGAGCGTTCTAAGGCATAAAAGGAGCAGTTGATCTTGTTGTTCCCATGCAAGATAGGCTTCATTACATGACCAAGATCAGGATCTTGTTCAAACAAGAAGAATAGAGATAACTTTGGGTAAACTACATTATTGAAGATGACACGAGCTTTGCAAGATTGGCATCCAGAGTATAAAATTATAATCATCAAGCTTTTTCGTGATGGTATGAGAAAATATCACCGAAGTAGAGGTCGAAACAGAGGATTGGGCCTAAGAAAATTATTTAACGGAGGACCTCGCAACAGAGATTTGCACGCCATTGTGTTTGGCGGTGGAGTTAGTGATTGCTTCTATTTGAAGAAAGGCTTGCTAGTTGATGAATATTATCTTTATCATGTGCATGGCTGTTAAATCTATCATTGAGATAATAATTATACCCAAAGTTATTCATATGGATTGACGTTTCTTCATTATGTTTATTGGTATGCTCTGTTTAACTCATTTTTGCTGTCTTTGATCTGTATTTTTCATCACCACTAACGCTGTTTTTCTTGTTGTAGGATTTCACTTCCGAAGGAGGTTGTTGTTGCTGTGGCCAATCATTATCTTTTCTGTAGTTGCAATACTTTTTCAAGTGACTTATTTGATACTATGGGCTATTAAGCCAATGTCATGGATACCAGGTGCTTGGTGGGCAAAATTGATTGGGGTTATGACGTGAGATTGATTTTCTTTTTCAGTTATTGTTTCTTTTTATTTTAAATATAATAAACTGATTTGTTGTTTTTTTGGGGATGTCCTCTTGCAGAGTTCAATCTTGGAAATCTCCTTATGCAATTTATTTCTTGGTTATACAACTGCTAGCACTTCTTGTTGCTTTACTTGATATATATGGGAAGAGACATTTTCTGAATACATGGCAGGATTCATATTGGAGTCGTTTAATATCAATTGTCGAACATTTAGGTTTGTAAGTAGTTTATTTCGATTGTTTATTTTCTCTCTCCTCTTTTGATTTCTGTTTGATTTTTTTCTACATGACATTTGTAAATTTGCAATATGAAATGTCTGGTTTTTGCATGATTGTCTTTATTCGAATATAAAACAATACCCAAAATATCCTGGTTAATCTCGGAGGCTCATTTTCTAATATTAGAGCATCTCTATTTATTAATAGAATTAGTTTTCATACTCCGTAGTTATTATCATGATTATGTTTCTCTACTTTTCCACTCCTATACTTATTTCTTAGCCGTGTCACTTGATGCTAATAATGTCCTTTTTTCTCTCTCTGTTTTTAGGTTCTCATCTCCGGGTGGCATCTTGCTTGTTGTTGCCTGCCATTCAGCTAGTTGTTGGAATTAGCCATCCTTCATGGGCCTCACTGCCTTTTTTCGTTGGTAGCTGTGTTGGTCTCGTGGACTGGTCTTTAACAAGCAACTTTCTTGGGCTTTTCAGGTGATTTTGTATGGATGTTTCCTTCATGCTTGATCATCATCTCTTTAGATGGTATTTGATACTCTTAAAATGTACCTTGGATTTATGTATGTGTATATGGTTCTAAAGGTGGTGGAAGCTTCTTCAGCTGTATGCAAGTTTTAATATTTTCCTGCTTTACACATATCAACTTCCTGTGGAATATCCAAGCATGATTCAATGGATGGCTGATTTACTTGGTCTTTACAAAATATCTGAGAATACTAAGTGGACCAAAATTTGTTCCAGCCTTTCTCTCATACTTTACTATATAATGGTAAGTATCCATTTTATAAATTTTTGGTCAAACTGAATATGGTTGGAAGAGGTTACTTCAAGAAATACTTGGCTTTCACATTTTAATATTAGGTACAACAGGTCCAGTGTTGCATAATTGAACATTTTAAAGGAATTTTAAAATTTTCATTATTTTTATTCTAACAGTGAATTTTGTCTAAATTATTTTAAATTGCCTTAAAACATTACATTCCCTCGTCCGAACACTT
Source organism: Lathyrus sativus (assembly GCA_963859935.3). Taxonomy (NCBI): domain Eukaryota; kingdom Viridiplantae; phylum Streptophyta; class Magnoliopsida; order Fabales; family Fabaceae; genus Lathyrus; species Lathyrus sativus. The sequence continues at coordinate 569,920,305 of OZ012740.1, read as the reverse complement.
AAATCCCTCGTCCAAACACTGTTGGTTGCTGATCTGCAACCATTAAGACACAACTATGCAGCCATTAATAAGGGGCAACAATACTGATTTTATAGCTGTATTATATGAATACATTTATACTTATTTGCACAGGCATATAAAATATTTCTATTTTTGTATATAGGAATTAATTTGAGTTAATTAGGACTTAATTAGTTTCTTTAGTTAGTTGTACTCCCTAAGCTATTTATATCCTATTCTATTATGTATAATCTCAATAAAAAATACTGAATTTCTACATGGTATCAGAGATACAGTTCTGATCCGAAAGAAGAAAAAAAATAGGGTTTTCCCATGAAAGAAAAAACAAACAGCTCAAGCATCTCAGATGCTGATCCAAAGACAACGACTGGAAACACTACCAGTCATAATGAGACAATTTTCGTTACTTGTTACAAGTTCAATGGACATAATTATACACACTGGTTCAGATCTGTCCAACTCTTCCTCCAAGGAAAGAGAAAGGAAGACTATATCACCGGCGTCACTAAGCAGCCAACAAAGACTGATTCAAACCATGCAAAGTGGAAACTTGAAAACAATCTTGTGATGTCATGGTTACTTAACTCCATGACAAATGAGTGTGGTGAAAATTTCATGTATTATGGCAATGCTGCAAAAATCTAGAATGCAGCCAAGGAGACCTACTCAAATGTGGATAACACTTCAGCCATATTTAAGATCAAAAGTCTCTTACATAACCTTCAACGAGGAGGCTCTCTAGTAACGGAGTACTATCACACTATCACAAAGTATTGACAATAACTTGACATCTATGCTGACACAAAGTGGAAGTGTCCGGAGGATGAAAAAATCTACAAAAAATTGATTGAGAAGGATAGAATCTACCAATTTTTATTGGGATTGAATAAAAATTTAGATAAAGTAAGGGGAAGGATTCTTGGAACTAAACCTCTCCCTAGCATTTGTGAAGCATTTGCAGAAGCAAGAAGGGAAGAAAGTAAAAGAAAAGTTATGTTGGGAAGTTAAAGCTCAAACATTGAAGGCTCTGCCCTTGTAGCAAGAGGCCCACTAAAGAAAGGTAAAGGATGGTGTGATCATTGCAAGCGTCCCGGACATACAAAGGAAACATGCTGGGTGCTTCACAGGAAACCCACGGATTTGAAACCACAAGTCAAGGATACACGCGCATATGCTGCTGTTGTTGATGAAAGCAAATCCAAAAGTACTGCAGAGGCAAGCCCTTTCAACAAACAACAAATAGAGATGTTGCAGAAAATGATGCAACAAGCAATACAAAACACCAGTACTTCTTCCACTGCTACTCTTGCCCAAAAAAGTAATTTTTTTACTGTCCTTAATGTTAATTACCAGAAAACAAACCAATGGATTGTTGATTCTGGCGCATCGGATCACATGACTGGTGATATCAATATATTTATCAAATACACTCTCTGTCAAGATGGATCTTTTGTTCGAATAAAAGATCCATCTTAACAGGGAGTGTATTAAATTGGGATCATACAAGGCAAACCTTTACTACCTGAGAGTTGAAGAACAAAATAAAAGATCATACAAGGCAGCCCTTACGTGTTCATCAAAGAATGAGAATGATGTAATGTTATGGCATTATCGCCTAGGACACCCAAATTTTATATATTTGAAAAAGATGTTTTCATCATTATTTAATAAAGATTATGGTTTTTTCAAATGTGAAGTGTGCGAATTAGCCAAACACACCAAATCTCATTATTCCATACAATCTTATAAGTCATCTAAACTTTTCACCCTTATTCACAGTGACTTGTAGGGACCTTCACGAGTGAGCAATATTACTGGGTCAAGGTGGTTTGCCACCTTTATTGATGACCATACAAAAGTCACTTGAGTGTTTCTCATGAAAGAAAAGTCAGAGGTAGGTGGTATATTTGAGAACTTCCTTAAAATGGTTCAAAGCCAATTTCAAAACAACATTCAAATCCTAAGAATTGATAATGGAGGGGAGTACTTCCACCACACCCTTGATACATACCTTGCCAAAAATGGGATTATACACCAAACTTCATGTCCATAGTCTCCCCAACAAAATGGAATAGCAGAGAGGAAAAATAGACTCCTATTAGAAGTCACTTGAGCCCTCATGTTATCCATGAATGTACCTAGCCATTTTTGGGGAGATGCAGTTCTTTCTTCATCATCTATAATCTATAACATATATAAAGGTAAAACATTGTGTTTTGGTGTAACCTATTTCTCTCCTAATTTTACCCTTATTTTAATTAATAATGTATAACTTAATAACTTCTATTAACTTCTTACATAACATCCTACTTAACTTCTATTTAAAATTAATATAAAATAAAAAATATCATTTAAATTTTTACGTGTGTGCATTAAAAAAACGGACAGACGGGCACGTGAGTGCCCGTCTGAACGCTAGTACTTAATAAATAGAATGCCCTCCGAAACACTCAACCTAAACACACCTCACCAAACCCTCTTGTTCTTTTATCCTTCAACTGAAATCATCACAAATCTCCCACCAAAGATTTTTGGATGTACTGCATTTGTACATGATCAGAAGCCAAATCCCAACAAGCTGGACCCAAAAGCCATCAAATGTATATTTTTGGAATACTTTCCTACCAAAAAAGGATATAAATGTTATTGTCCTCAGAAAAGACGACTCTATCACATTATAGATGTCACATTTTATGAAGGGAATGCCTTTTATTCCAAGGTTGCCATTCAGGGGGAGAAAGTGACAATTGATGAACACCAACCTTGGAAAATTATTATACCAAAATATGTCCCGCAATCTGTCCCAGAAACCGTTCTAAAAAATGTACCTGAATCTGTCCCAGAAACCGTTCCAGATATTGTACCAGAATCTGTCCTAAAATCTAATCCATCGAAACCTGGCTTAACCACTAAAAATTTAGAATCTGCCCAACTAATCCTGAATTGGACCAGCAAGTAATCACTCTTGATGTTACCAAGACAACAAATGGAAGAAAAGAAGTACAAGTATACACAAGGAAGAAAAACAAGCTTCAAACTCTTAAGAAAGTAGAAACGTGCATTCTTTCGAAGCAGAATCAAGGCTCTGTCCAAAATTCAGATTCTGAACCTACTCACAAAGGTAAATTATCATGCATTGACTCATCTAATTTATTGGATAATGACACTGGTGACCAGAACTTAAACTTACTTATTTCCATAATAAAGGGAGTGGGGTCTTGTACCAAACATCCAATTGGGAACCATGTTTCTAGTGAAAAATTGTCGCAGGAGTACAAGAATTTCATCAACTCAATGGACAAGACCCACATTTCTCAAAATTTCCATGAAGCTATCCTAGTTCCAGAGTGGAAGGCTGCGGTTGTGGAAGAAATCAAGGCACTAGAAAAGAATGGTACATGACAACTCTGTCACCTTCCAGATGAAAAGAAGCCAGTTGGATGCAAATAGATATTCTCGGTGAAATATAATGTGGACGGGAATGTGAACAGGTATAAAGCTCGATTGGTGGCAAAATGATTCACTCAGTCTTATGAGGTGGATTATGAAGAGACCTTTGCACCTGTAGCAAAATTAAACTCAGTTCGTGTTCTCCTTTCCTTGGCAGTAAATTTGGATTGGCCACTTCATCAGCTAGATATAAAAAATGCTTTTCTAAATGGTGAACTTGAAGAAGATGTTTAAATGAGAATACCACCTGGACTTGAGACGTCAAAAAACTCAGGCAAGGTATGTAAGCTCAAAAGATCACTATATGGGGTCAAGCAATTTCCACGGGCTTGGTTTGATAGGGCTTACACGAGTGGTTAGGATGCATGGTTTCTCTCAATGCCAAACAGACCACACAATGTTCTTAAAGCATTCAGTGGAAGGCAAGGTAACTGTTGAAATACGAGAGACTAAGAGACATGAATAAACCGTGTGTTTTGAAAAGCACTACGGAGACATTATTATATATAAATAGATTACACCTAATTACATAATATAGTCGATGTGGGACTATTCTATATACAAATATTCTTAACACTTTATATATATATTTACAAATATCAACACTCCCCCTCAAGCTTGAGCATATAAGTCAAATGCACCAAGCTTGTTACATATATAGTTAGTTCTGGGGCTTCGTAGGGATTTTGTAAACACATCTGCCAATTGATCATTAGAGTTGACAAAGCTTGTGACGATGTCGCCTGACTCGATCTTCTCTCTGACAAAGTGACAGTCTATCTCAATATGTTTGGTCCTCTCATGAAAGACTGGATTTGAAGCAATGTGCAATGCAGCTTGATTATCACAAATAAGTGTCATTGGTCTTGCTTCTTCAATTTGAAGTTCCTTGAGCAACTGTTTTAACCAAATAAGTTCACATGTTGCCATTGCCATCGCCCTATACTCTGCCTCGGCGCTTGATCTTGCAACTACATTTTGTTTCTTACTTTTCCAGGATATAAGGTTTCCTCCAACAAGTACACAATACCCAGAGGTGGATCGTCTATCAATGGGTGACCCTGCCCAATCAGCATCAGAGTATCCAATTATCTGGGTATGTCTTTTATCCTCATACACAAGACCTTTTCCTGGAGCACATTTGATGTATCTCAAAATCCGGATAACAGCATCCATATGTTCCTGACAAGGGGAATTTAAAAACTGGCTTACCACACTGACTGCAAAAGAAATGTCCGGACGAGTGACTGTGAGATAATTCAACTTTCCAACCAATCTCCTATACCTTCCTGAGTCAGATAGAGGCTCCCCCTGATTGGGTAGTAATTTAACACTTGGATCCATAGGAGTATCGGCTGGTTTAGCATTTAACAAACCTGTTTCTTCCAAAATATCCATAGCATATTTCCGCTGAGAAATCACCAAACCATCTTTAGATTGGGCTACTTCAATACCCAAGAAATAACGGAGTTTACCAAGATCTTTTGTCTGAAATTGTTTCGAGAGATGTTGTTTCAACTGGAGTATTCCCTGCTGATCACTACCAGTTATGACAATGTCATCTACATACACAATAAGATAAATACACCCTTGGGGTGAGTGACGATAAAAAACAGAATGGTCAGCTTCACTACGGATCATACCAAACTGTTGTACTACAGTGCTGAATCTGCCAAACCAAGCTCTCGGAGATTGCTTAAGACCATAAAGAGACCTGTGTAGCCTACAAACCATATTCGATGACTCCCCCTGAGCAACAAACCCAGGTGGTTGCTCCATATATACTTCCTCTTCAAGATCGCCATGTAAGAATGCATTTTTGATGTCAAGTTGATGAAGAGACCAATGTCGAATGGCTGCAATGGCTAGAAGAAGTCTAACAGATGCCATCTTGGCTACAGGTGAAAAGGTATCACCATAATCCAACCCAAAAATTTGAGTGTATCCTTTGGCTACTAAGCGAGCTTTAAATCGATCAATCTTGCCATCTGGACCAACCTTCACTGTATAAAGCCAACAACAACCTACTAAAGATTTTCCATGGGGTAGAGGAACCAGTTCCCAGGTACCACTGCTTTGAAGAGCACACATTTCATCAATCATTGCTTGCCTCCACTCAGGGTGAGATAATGCTTCACCTGGAGTTTTAGGAATAGAAACAAAAGACAAAGAAGACAAACAAGTATACTGCAAAGGGGAAAGACGATGATAACATAAATCAATATAATGTGGAGAAGGATTTCGTGTTTGACGTATACCTTTTCGAAGGGCAATCGGAAGATCAGACTCAGGTTGCAGGATCGAATCCGGTGATGGCGAGAGCGTCGGAGGAGAGTCCCTAGTGACCTCAGGGACAGGTACAACTTCAGGGACAGGTACGACTACAGGGACAGGTACAACTTCAGGGACAGGTACGACAGACTTTGGGTGACGACGATGATATGTTTGAAGTGGGCGAGTGGGGGGGTCAACCATAGGGGTAACTAGTGGGTCAGGTTCCCTAGAATGATGGGGGATAATGACAGATGGGACTTCCGGAAGAGGTGTGGGAATACTTTCCCGTAGAGGTTCTGTAGTTACTTGGCTGGATTCGAAATATGGAACAGACTCGAAGAAGGTAACATCGGCGGATACGAGGTATCGTTGTAGAGTATGTGAGTAGCAACGGTAACCTTTTTGGGATCGATGATAGCCAAGAAAGACACACTTTAGTGATCAAACTGATAGTTTATCAAGACCAGGGGAGAGATTGTGTACAAAACACGTTGACCCGAAGACTCGAGGAGGAATTGGGTGGAGTGGAGAGTTTGGAAACAGGATTGAATGAGGGATTTTATTATTAAGGACAGATGAGGGCATGCGATTTATGAGGTAACATGCTGTGAGCACCGCATCTCCCCAAAACCGGAGAGGAACATTACCATGGAGAAGTAGTGTCCGAGTGGTTTCTACGAGGTGCCGATTTTTGCGTTCGGCTACCCCGTTTTGTTGGGGTGTATGAGGGCAAGATGTTTGGTGCAAAATACCATTGGATGACATAAATGTTTGAAATTGTTGGGATAAATATTCACGTGCATTGTCACTTCTTAGGGTACGAATAGATAAACCAAATTGGGTTCTTATTTCTCGATAAAATTGTTCAAAAATAGAAAACAATTCAGACCTGTTCTTCATTAAAAATAACCATGTGCAACGTGAAAAATCATCAATAAAGGTTACAAAATACCTAGACTCAAAAGTAGACACGGTACGTGAGGGACCCCAAACATCGGAGTGGACTAAAGCAAAAGGGGACGCAGCCCGTTTATTGACTCGATCGGAAAAGTGACTACGAGTATGTTTCCCTAACTGACAAGACTCACAATGTAAAGTGGATAATGTAGATAAACTAGGCACCAACTTTTGTAGCTTGGGAAGACCTGGATGACCTAACTGCGCATGTATAATGAGTGGAGAATCTGTGGTGGAGCATGTGGTAGATGACGTAGAGAAGTAGTAGAGGCCTTGAGACTCACATCCGACGCCAATCGTCTGTCCCGAACTCCGATCCTGCAGAGTAACATTACTATTAGTAAATGTGATAGAACAATTAAGGGAACGAGTTAAACGACTGACTGACAGTAAATTAAATGGGCAATTAGGTACATAAAGGACAGAAGTAACAGAGAGAGACGGTAAAATTTGAACAGTACCAATCCCTTGGGATCGGGTTTGAGAACCATTTGCTGCAGTTATAATAGGCAAGAAACCAGAGGTAGAGAGGGAGGAAAAAAGACCTTTATTACCAGTAACATGATCAGACGCACCAGAGTCAAGGACCCAAGGACCAAGAGGAGATGATTGAGAGAAGCAAACAGATGAATTACCAGTGTGTGCAACCGAAGCAGTGGAACCAGAGATCTGATTAGTCTGACACCATCTGAGAAAATCTTCGTAGCTTGGCGTAGGGTTCTGAATAAAAGGTGAAGTCTGCATAGTTTCTGAGTTATCACTTTGAGCTGCATTTACCTGGCGTGGGGGTTTGCCATGTAGCTTCCAACAACGGTCGATAGTATGTCCAAGCCGGTTACAATGGTTACACTTGGGACGAGGTTTGGAGTTGGATGACCCTCCTCGAGGACGACTCTGATTGTTGCCCAGAGATGCGAGGGCAGCAGTGTCACTTGGTGTAGCAACAGTAGATGGAGGGGAAACCGGACCAAACGCATGAGGTGTAGCCAAGCGCAACAGTTGTTCACTAACTGCATCATAGTTAGGAACAGTAGTACCTGATAAAATCTGGTTACGAACGGAGTCGAGTTCGGATGGTAGTCCTTTAAGTGCCATCACCATGAAAAATTTACTCTGCTGTTCGGCATGAGCTGTTGCGTCTTTTGCGTACGGCATGAGGGTTGCGTAACTTGCTTTCAAAGCATCAAGGTTACTCAGATAGGTTTGCATATCCATATTTTCCATCTTTAGTGTGTCGAGTTTGAGGATGACACTGTATAGACAATGAACGTCGTTGGAGAAGACTTTCTTGACCTTTTCCCAAACTTCATAGCAAGTGGAGAAGGCTTGATACTGTGCTTGGAGGTTAGGTGCTATGGAGAACCATAACACGGTAAGGAGAGAGGCATCTGTTTTCTTCCATTTAGCAAGTTTGTCGGAGGCAACATTAGTCAATTGTGTGGTTAGGTGATCTTCATATCCCTGACCACGAAACCACATATCGACAGCACGCGCCCATATGTTATAGTTTGCTGATCCGGTCAATTTTTCACATGGGATAAGAGGAACTTTAGTAAACGAGTCTCCCATAGCTTAATGACACAAACAATCGGGGTTGCTTGCACTGGAGCACCGTTTTCCGTGAGTCGGAAAGTAAAACAGAGGCCGGATCTGGAATGGGTGAGGAGAGGTGAGTAGATCAGCAGAAAAACGGTCGGAATCAGCCGACGGTCGCGCTGGGGCAGCAGCGGGGAAAAAGGGCTCTGGGGCAGCAGCGGGAAACGGATCGGAAAATCAGTAATCCGTGGCGGCAAGGCGGTTACGGGCGAATTTTGAAAAGTGAGAGGCAAACCGGAGTGACAACACGGTTTGCCAAAAAAAAAATTTTCTTCTCACCGGAAGACAGTAGGTCAACCGGGTAAAATACGGCGAAGAAAGAATTGTCTCTTGTTAATAGGCTCTAGATACCATGTTGAAATACGAGAGACTAAGAGACATGAATAAACCGTGTGTTTTGAAAAGCACTACGGAGACATTATTATATATAAATAGATTACACCTAATTACATAATATAGTCGATGTGAGACTATTCTATATACAAATATTCTTAACACTTTATATATATATATTTACAAATATCAACAGTAACCATCTTCATTGTTTACGTAGACGTCATTCTTATTACAGGTGATGACTATACTGGAATTGAAGGGTTAAAATTGTTACTAGCTAAGAAATTTGAAGTTAAAGACCTTGGTCAGTTAAGGTATTTTTTTGGAATGGAAGTGACACGATCAAAATTTAGAATTTATTTGTCTCAAAGGAAATATACTCTTGATTTACTTCAAGAAACGGGGATGTTAGGATGCCGACCAGCAGACACTCCTATGGAATCTAATGTGAAAATAGGAGAGAAAAAAAAGAGTCCACCAGTCGATAAAGAGATGTATCAAAGATTGGTTGAGAGACTTATCTACCTAACCCATACACAACCATATATTGATTTTTTTGTCAACATGGTTAGCCGCTACATGAACGATCCCAAAGTGACTCACAGGAAAGCAGTTAACCGTATTCTACAATATCTCAAAAAGGCACCAGAGAAGAGGCTGCATTTCAAAAAGGACCCAAGCAGGAAAATAGAAATATTCACAGATGCAGATTTAGCTGGCTCAATAACTGATAAAAGATCAACCAGTAGGTATTCCTCATTTGTATGGGACAACTTAGTGACATGGAGAAGCAAGAAACAATCTGTGGTTGCAAGAAGTAGAGCTGAAGCAGAATTTAGGTCAATGACTCATGGGATTTGTGAAGGGATGTGGCTCCAAAGGATGCTTGGGGAATTACAAGTTCATACTTACCATGAAATAAGTCTATTGTGTGACAACAAAATTGCCATAAGTATTGCTAAAAATCCTGTGCAACACGACAGGACAAAGCATGTAAAAATTGATAGACATTTCATCAAGGAGAAGATTGACAACAAATTAATTTCTCTTCAGTACACACCCTCAAGTCATTAAACAACTGATATCTTAACCAAGGAACTTCTTAGAACCAAATATAAAAACTTAAGATTCAAGTTAGGCATGATAGACATCTCTGGCCTAACTTAAGGGGGAGTGTTGGTTGCTGATCTGCAACGATTGAGGCACAACTATGCAGCCATTAATAAGGGACAACAATACAGATTTTATAGCTGTATTATATGAATACATTTATATTTATTTACATAACCATATAGAATATTTCCATTCTTATATATAGAAATTAATTTGAGTTAATTAGGACTTAATTAGTTTTTCTAGTTACTTGTACTCCCTAAACTATTTATATCCTATTCTATACAATCTCAATAAAAAAATATAGAATTTCTACAAACACACTATTTCATCCCTTAGTTTAAATAATATGAAACTCGCATAGATGACAACTACGTGGACATAGGGAAGCTCTAGTATTTGTTGATATGATTTGTCAGGGACATTTTACTTGTAATGCAAATTCTGCGTTTCCCTTTGAAATAGGCTTTAGTTGGTAATACTTGATATAGGTAGTCAAAATCAAAATCCTATGCGGGACCGTGGGTCTGAGTATCGTAATACGGATAGTAAGATTCTACCAATTTCACAAACTCATGTATTGTAATACGGATAGTAAGATTCTACCAATTTCACAAACTCATGTATCGTAATATGGATAGTAAGATTCTACCAATTTCACAAACTTATATATCTATGAGTTTGTGAAATTGGTAGAATCTTACTATCCGTATTACGATACTTAGACCCACGATCCTGCATAGGATTTTGATTTTGACTACCTTGCTTAAATCGATCAACCTTGCAACTAAAAAAAATAAAATAAATCTATCAATCTTAGCATCTGATCCAACCATCACCGTATAAAGCCAATGCAACCTACCAAAGACTTCCTAGGAGGTAGAAGAATCAATTCTCAAGTGCCATTGCTTTGGAGAGCACACATCTCGGCAATCATTGCTTGCCTCCATTTAGGGTCGAATAATGCTTCACCTGAAGATTTAGAAATAGAAATGGAAGACAAAGTAGACAAAGTATAATGTAAAGGGATAAATGAGGATAAGACAAAGTATAATGCTATACCTTTTCAAATAGGAGGACGGATTCTGTGAGTGTGAACATAGGGTGCCAAAATTGCAATTAAGCGTACTTTCTATTAAAAAGGGGGCTAACAAATGTTGTATTGTAGGCTTATTGTTATTTCCTTTCACTGCGCATAAAAATACGCATTGCATTGAAACCACTCAAATCCTCCAACTTGATGGCCATTATTGGCTATATCCTTTTTTGTTTTGCTTTAAGGGTGATGTTGTTACTACTACCTTATGAACCTTTGTTCTAGATAATCAAGTACCTCGCTCTTTATTGTCTCCAAACTACCTGTACATTCTCTGCAGCTTCGTGCTTCTTTGTTTCTGAGATTAGCAACCATTTATTTTTTGATATGCTTCTGAACTGTTAGATATCTGTGGTTCATACCCTTTATTGTAGTCAGCTTATAATTGCGGTAGAGTTTTGTATTTTGGAAATGCATAGAGCTTTGCAAATTTCGCATAAGATTATGGTTATCAGACTAAAAGCAGAGGGAAATGAAACTGCAATTATTGATCGAACCAAAAGTTACAAGAGATCTCATCTAGTTATAGATGTCAAACTTCGTGCCAGGACTAGCTCAAACTAAAAAATTAGCTCAAAGAGTGAGGATTGCCCAATCCTTCTTATAGACAACTTTGGTCATATCTCTAGGTGAGGTGGGGTCCAATACATCCCCTCATTCACTAAACATTTAGAGTGTGGACAAATGCAGCTGGCCCAATAACAACATCCTCTCCATCATAGGACTGAGCATCTAGAGTGTAAGCAAATGTGGGTGTCTTAGAATAATGGTTGAACCTAACTTATCCTTTTTAAAATCGACTTGTAAGGTGAAAGTTGCCCCCATTTATAAACAAATATCCAGACCATATATTGGTCGATGTGAGACTCTTAACAGGGTCGCTAGGTAATAAAAGATCTGTCTATTCTATACAATCAAATATCTGTCTATTCTATACAAAATAAAATGTGTCTGAAACTCTTTTATTCTCGTAAGTTATTTGTCTTCACTTGTTCACCAAACTTTTGCTGTTTCTGACACTGTTTTGTTTTACAATTATTTCTTTGTTGTGATGCAGATGTCTTTCATTAAATCTGATTTGGAGGAGATGGGTTTTATTATTTCCAGTTCAGATTGTAATTTGACTGAGCAACTTCTTCCCTCTAAGCATTCGTTTTTCATTCGTGAATCAAGGTAAGCAAATGAAAATAAATATTGTTTATGTTAGAGTTATCAACCCCAGATAGTGGGGCGGAGCGGCCTACCCAAAAAATGGGATAACGGCTACTTGACTATTTTTTGGACTAATTATATGAATAATAACTATAAAACATATATTTAGTGAAGAACTAAACAAATAACACAATACCCATAAAAGATTCATAAAATCAATTATCAAAGCACAAGGCTTAATAAAAAACTCTTAATCAAATTTAACAAGTGTTAATCAAATTCAAAACATCACATCTTAAAATTCAAATTTAGAATACTATTATATTAAAATTCAAACATACATAGAAATCATAGATCATCATCAAAAAAGTCTTCTTCAACATATTTCTCTTCAGCCTCCACCCAATATTCTTCCAATTCTTCATCTTCTTCAACATCTTCTACCACCACTTGTTGTGCCATCGTTGTGACCTAGATTAAGAAGAAGAAAGGAAGAAAAGAAGAATAACAGAGGATTAAAAAGAAGAATAGAGAAAAACCAACCTGAACGGATGCCTCTGTGCAGGCGGTGGCGCTGGGAGGGGAGAATAGCAGGCATCGGCATTGGGAGGGGAGGAATCGGCTGACGTGAGAAGAGGATGGGGTGTAAGCGATGAAAACTGAGTGAGAAGATGATGAGAACGATGGGGAACGAGTGAGAAGAGTGAGAAGATGATGAGAAGAGTGAGAAGACAGTGATATAATCTTCTCACATTCATAGTCAAACACTTACATTTTGATTTCTTGATTTTACAAATTCTTCTTTTCATTTACATAGACTAATAACCGTTTGAATAGAAATGTATAGCTCACATTTATGCGATATAGACCCACAAACATTTTACCACCATAACTTAAGTTTCTAATACAAATATTTTATATACGGTTACAATCTTACATTGTTCTGTTATCATAAAAATCACTATATGAATCAATGGTTTAGCATCTGTAAATTTTTGCATTTGGGTACTTTTCATTTTTATTTTCAGCTCATATTTTTTCACTAAAAATTACAGAAGCATTACCTTCTTTTCACTTCATTTCATTTGCAAATCTTAAAACCACATGATAAGGTAGAATAAGGTCATTTTGTAATTATTAGTGCAAACATATCAACTGGAAATGACAATAAAAAGCAAAGCAAAAAACAACCTTTGGTTAGTAGCTATACATAATGTATATTGAATCATATGCTATGTGACATGACTACTGTTTTGAAGTATTCAATATAAGGATTAAGGAATGTTTGACTCACTGTCTGGTTGTATCATATTGTTGATTGTTGTTAGGGTGTTCTTTAAGATGGATGATGTTACAAAGACGAGGTTGAAAAACTATGGTTACTGAACAACTAATTAGTTAATTTGTTTTATCAGATGATATTTTTTACTTTAAATATGCTGCTTCACTTTTATTTACCCGATACGTTTTGGGGAATAGCGAATGTAGCTCTAAATCCTGCTGTGTTCCTGAATTAAATGTGCAGATCTGGCGTGAGGCACACAAATGTTTTACTCAGAGGAGCTGTTTTTCGATCCTTCAGTATCAACTTTTTCACGTATGGTTTCCCGGTATATACTCCTTAAACATATTAATATATTATAATCTGTTTGCTATTATGGATAATAAACGATGCTAGAGCTGTACGCATATATTCCTGAAACATAATACTCCCTCCGTCCCAAAATAATTGTCACATTTAGAAAAATTATTTGTCACTTTACCTTACCAATGCAATTTTAATTTATCTTCCAATTGTATCCTCTAATTAATACATGTAATTTATTGTTTTATCATTTTGCATTAATGCTAATTTGAATACATCAATAATTAATACGGATAATTTGGTAACATCACTATTCTCTCTCTTTCATTTATTACATTTTCTTAATCTTAGTGAAAGTGTCAAGTATGACACTTATTTTGAGACGGAGGGAGTATATTATAATCTATTAGTTGTTATGGATAATAAACGATGATAGAGTTATACTCCTTTTGTATTAGTTCTTTATTGGTGCAAACATGTTTGGAAGATTATATTATTATTAGGAAATGTTTTTTAAATGTTCTTTGGTTGAGCCTAACTCAATCATACAAAACCGTTTTGTAAGATAGGATTGTCCCCACTAATAATCATATTTTCATACTATATATCCAATGTCCAATTCTTAACACCCCCCCTCACGGCTATTGAACTTGGTGTGTGGATATAAATAGTAGGTGTCCTGATAGCGAAAATCCGATAGCAGATGACCCAATGGATTTTGGATAGACTTTAATACTATCTTAGTATTGTGACTCCTTCAAGCCGGTTTTGTAGGTTTGAGTTAGACCTATAACACTTGAGAGCAGGTGGCCCATCGGATTTTAAACGAGACTCTGATACCATGTTAAGAAATGTGGTTTAGGTTTAACTCAATCTTATAAAACCAGCTAAAAGGGCGAGGATTATCCCATCAAGACTAGAGGCAAGCAATGATTGATGAGACATGTTTTCTCTACCCACTAGAAAGTTTATAGTAAGTTGTAGGCTTTGTACTGTGAATGTTGATTCCTGATGGTAAGGTCAATCAATTTAACGCTCGCTTAAGGGCCAAGGAACATGCTAAAATTTTGGGTTGGATTAGAGTGGCCCTGTCTCATTGGTAGTCAAAATGATATCCGTTAGACTCATCCTCTCTATTATAAACAATATTGCGATATATGGCAGTGATGAATACTAGGGCATACTGCAGTTGGAACAACAACTTTCTCACCAGTTTCAGACTAAAGACCTTGGCAAGCTCCCGCTATTTCTTGGTAGTTTCATATAGGAAATATGCTATGAATATTTTTGAAAAGACATATTTATTAAATGCCAAGGCAGTTGATATTCCCATGGATCCGAACATCAAACTTCAACCCAATCAGAGGAGCCACGCTTAGAATCTGGGAGATACATCAAACTCTTATTTGTACCTTGGTGGGATTTTTATTAAGCATACGAATTCCATAATCTTCCACCGTTTCTCGAAGATTCAAAGCTTCCAAATATGTTTCCATATGTATAGCCCAAAGTTGGTAGTTGCTTTCGTCGAAAACAAAAAGGTTTCTTTATATAATTATAAGTATACTATTTTTGGAGTGTTGAGAGAAGAAGTTAATGAGAAGATTGTGATATAGAAACATCTCTTGGAAACACATGCCTAAATAGAATTAAATAGATGAAGTGTGTTATAGTTATCACATACATCCCATATTGGCCATATAAGAGGTGAGAATTGCAAAATATACCATTTCACAAGTCTTAAAAGAAAACATTAGGCTAACTTATAGCATTTTTTAATCTATGGAGACGATCCTATCTTGTGGGAAGTTTGGTTGTTGTTTTGGTTGATACAACAACAATCCTGCCGTGGTGCCACCAGATATGGTATTAAAGGGAAGCACCTTCTTTTGCCTCTTGCTTCATAATCTTGTTTCAGATATCTCTGATGCATTTTCCTATTTCTGTATACTCGTTTAAATGTGAGACCCTCTTGAAGATTTTCTGTGTTCCACTTTGTAGGACCCCTATCAAATTTTCATCTATATTAATTATTTCTTTACCAAACTACCTCTAATTTTTGTTTTTGTTTGTAACTAGCAATTAATACGATAAATTAATTTTCTCTCTTAAAGGATAAACTTGGAACAAGAATATCATTGTTAACAAACTTAGACTTGTACAATTTTTCTTAATTTATATGATTTAGTCATTGTATTCTATATTCAGGGACAAAGGTAGTATTTGTTAATAAATTTTCCAAATAAATTATTTGCAGGTCTCCTTGTTTGCCCTTTCCTTTTGGAGCTTCCAATTCGCAAGCTTATGTGCATTTGGGCTACTTGCTTACGTTGGCTACATTATCTATGCTTTCCCTTCCTTATTTCGTCTGCACCGACTGAATGGCCTGCTTCTTGTCTTCATTCTCTTTTGGGCTGTTAGCACCTATATATTTAATGTGGCATTTACATTTCTGAATTGGAAACTCGGACAGGTAATCATGTCTTTCATTGTTGCAATTTTTATCACAGACAAGTGTTAATTTGAATACCTGTAAATAGTTGATACTTGTTTACCAGGACATGAAAATCTGGGAGATGGTGGGTCTGTGGCACTATCCAATACCTGGGTTTTTTTTGCTTGCACAATTTTGTCTGGGAATTTTGGTGGCATTGGGTAATCTTGTGAACAATTCTGTTTTCCTCTGCTTGTCTGATGAGGGTGGACAAACTTTAAATGACCATACCTCGGTAAAAGGTATTCAACTACAACTTGTCGTACCTGTTTCCTGGAAAACTCATAGCCCTCTTTACTTTTTCATTTATATACAATTACTTTCCCTTTTATTTGTGGTTGCATATGGCCATATACCGAAGAAAAAACACCCACACCCAAACTGCTCAACTCTAACTAAATATTATTAAAATAAGAAAAAACACCCAGCATTTACTAGAAATTCTAAAAATTCTAAAAATACAGGAATTACAATGAAAGCAGTATAGTTGATCACAATCCTTGTTGTTATGAGATGCTGTGATTCTCATAATATTTGAGATTGATTTCCACCAATGTGTGCATACAATAACTGTGTCTATCCATTTAGTATTTTCTTGACAAATTAACTCCTCTAAAAATCATTTAGGACAGTCAGATTATTGCGGATTATGATATTTAAAGGAAGAGTTGTCAATTTTCTAAGGCAGCAAAAAAATATGTTTTCTCGCAGGGGTTCAAATTTTTTTCATTATGAATTCTTTTTACCATTTTTAGCAATACTTCCTCAACGAGGCTGGTTACGTTAAGGTTTTTACAGCCTGTGTATAGTTTTATATATAGCCTGGATGGTGTAGTCATTTTGACTTGAAAAGCTTTGTTCTTGGATTTTTATGGCCTGGGTATCTATTCTTAGCATCTCTTAATTGCTTTGTGGTTCTGTCTTCATTAGAAAACATTTAAGGACGCCATAGAACTTCTAATCACTATATTGTGCGATTAAAACCACTGAAATTACTGTCATATCGGTACCAAAATCTCGCTGTGCACCAGCCACGTTTAAGTTCAAACCTGAGAGGTGCAACTTCGTGGCACGCACATGCACACATGCATATAAAGTTATTGTTGTAAATAAATTATTTTTACTACTATTAGTAGTAATTTATATTCGGGCTTTTAGTCTATTAGTTAGGTCCGTTAAATTAGAACAGTCTTATATAAAAGAGATTAGTGCTTGTAATTTTAACATCCTTGAAATATATTATTCAGTTTCAAACATGGTATTAGAGCTCTCGTTCGAGAGGGTTTAGCTTCCGCATAAAAAAAAACCCTAGCTGCCTTAATTGTGGTTCTTTTTTCAAAACCCTAGCCGCCGTCATTGCGGTTCTTTTCTCAAAACCCTAGCCGCCGTCATTGTGGGGTATTAGGTCCGTAAACACTGTTCATCCGAGAAACTGTTTGTTCGTCGGAAACTGTTCAAACCACAGTACTGTTCACCGCAGCCGCATAGTGCTTGTTTATCGCAGCACTGTTCACTTTTTTCAAAAACAAATCCAAGTTAAAAAAAAAGCCCTGCAATCGTCAACCGGTTTTTTATTCAATTGAGTCAGACACATTCACATGACATCCATTAATATGCCAATAGAAAAATTGGTTCAACTCAATCAAGAAGAAGTAGAGAGGTTGAAATTCCTCCTTAGTAAGTTAGAGAAACCGACAAATACTTCTTGTTTGGTACATTCAGATACATTTCCGTTTTCACTTTCTCTTAGTAAGTCTCAATTTTCTTTTGGATTTAATGCCTTAGATAAACCTTTTAACCAATACTGGATACTGGATTTTGGAGCCACTGACCACATGACACACTTTTCTACTTATTCACCATGTCCTAGCAACAAAAAAAATCCACTACAGATGGTATCTGTTGATATTTGTAAATATATATATAGTGTTAAGAATACTTGTATATAGAATAGTCCCACATCGACTATATCATGTAATTAGTTGTAATCTATTTATATATAATAATGTTTCCGTAGTGTTTTTCAATACACACGGTTTATTCATGTCTCTTAGTCTCTTGTATTTCAACATGGTATCTAGAGCCTACTAAGAGACAATTCTTTCTTCGCCGTATTTTACCCGGTTGACCTACTGTCTTCCGGTGAGAAATTTTTTTTGGCAAACCGTGTTGTCACTCCGGTTTGCCTCTCACTTTTCAAAATTCTCTCGTAACTGTCTTGCTGCCGTTACAGTTCCGGCAAAACTTCCGACGACGTTTTGAAAAACCGATTTTGTCGCTGTCCTCCGATCCGGTCGTCGCCCTTTTTCCTGCTGCTGCCCCAAAGCCCCTTTTTCCCGCTGCTGCCCCAGCGCGACCGGCGGCTGATTCCGACAGTTTTTCTGTCGATCTACTCACCTCTCCTCACCCATTCCAGATCCGGCCTCTGTTTTACTTTCCGATTCACGGAAAACGGTGCTCCAGTGCAAACTGCCCCGATTTCACTCTGTTTTTTGTGTCATTAAGCTATGGGAGACGCTGATTCTGTCTCGTTTACTAAAGTTCCTCTTATCCCATGTGAAAAACTAACCGGATCAGCAAACTATAACATATGGGCTCGTGCTGTCGATATGTGGTTTCGTGGTCAGGGATATGAAGATCACCTAACCACACAATTGACTAATGTTGCCTCCGACAAACTTGCTAAATGGAAGAAAACAGATGCCTCTCTCCTTACCGTGTTATGGTTCTCCATAGCACCTAACCTCCAAGCACAGTATCAAGCCTTCTCCACTTGCTATGAAGTTTGGGAAAAGGCCAAGAAAGTCTTCTCCAACGACGTTCATTGTCTATACAGTGTCATCCTCAAACTCGACACACTAAAGATGGAAAATATGGATATGCAAACCTATCTGAGTAAGCTTGATGCCTTGAAAGCAAGTTACGCAACCCTCATGCCGTACGCAAAAGACGCAACAGCTCATGCCGAACAACAAAGTAAATTTTTCATGGTCATGGCACTTAAAGGACTACCATCTGAACTCGACTCCGTTCGTAACCAGATTTTATCAGGTACTATTGTTCCTAACTATGATGCAGTTAGTGAACAACTGTTGCATTTGACAACACCTCATGCGTTTGGTCCGGTTTCCCCTCCATCTACTGTTGCTCCAACACCAGGTGACACTGCTGCCCTCGCATCTCTTGGCAACAATCAGAGTCGTCCTCGAGGAGGGTCATCCAACTCCAAACCTCGTCCCAAGTGTAACCATTGTAACCGGCTTGGACATACTATCGACCGTTGTTGGAAGCTACATGGCAAACCCCCACGCCAGGTAAATGCAGCTCAAAGTGATAACTCAGAAACTATGCAGACTTCACCTTCTATTCAGAACCTTACGCCAAGCTACGAAGATTTTCTCAGATGGTGTCAGACTAATCAGATCTCTGGTTCCACTGCTTCGGTTGCACACACTGGTAATTCATCTGTTTGCTTCTCTCTATCATCTCCTCTTGGTCCTTGGGTCCTTGATTCTGGTGCGTCTGATCATGTTACTGGTAATAAAGGTCTTTTTTCTTCCCTCTCTACCTCTGGTTTCTTGCCTATTATAACTGCCGCAAATGGTTCTCAAACCCGATCCCAAGAGATTGGTACTGTTCAAATTTTACCATCTCTCTCTGTTACTTCTGTCCTTTATGTACCTAATTGCCCATTTAATTTACTGTCAATCAGTCACTTAACTCGTTCCCTTAATTGTTCTATCACCTTTACTAACAGTAATGTTACTCTGCAGGATCGGAGTTCGGGACAGACGATTGGCATCGGATGTGAGTCTCAAGGCCTCTACTACTTCTCTATGTCATCTACCACATGCTCCACCACAGATTCTCCAAGGTGCACAAGAGTACTTCGCGCCACAACCATCTCTTTTTTATAAGTTCTACGGACCGATGCCTGCTGCTTCATTTGGGAGAAAAGAATCATAGATATGCCGGTCATTAGAAGGAAGAACCGCCATAAAAAGATTCCTCGTGTATCATTTGTAGCAAAACTATGAACGGAAGCTAGCAATCCGGACCGTATTGAAAAGGTTCCTGAGACACAGCATGGAAGAGTCACAATATTAAGAAACGAGATCCAAGAATGAAGAAGGGGTAGAATTACGGAATGAATACGAGCTGTGGCTAATACCCAAGGCATAAAAGAAGCATTCCGAAGTGAGAAGCCAAGTGAACGAGCCCTGTTTTTCGAGAATGCAAGTTCCATTCGCAAAGCCCAAGACAAAAGCGAGTAGACCGAACTGCTTGCTTATGTGAGGTTCTTTCCTCTCGCTTGTTTCCCAAGCTACAAAAGTTGGTGCCCAGTTTATCTAAATTATCCATTTTACATTGTGAGTCTTGTCAATTAGGGAAACATACTCGTAGTCACTTTTCCGATCGAGTCAATAAACGGACTGCGTCCCCTTTTGCTTTAGTTCACTCTGATGTTTGGGGTCCCTCACGTACCGTGTCTACTTTTGAGTTTAGATATTTTGTAACCTTTATTGATGATTTTTCACGTTGCACATGACTATTTTTAATGAAGAACAGGTCTGAATTGTTTTCTATTTTTGAACAATTTTATCGAGAAATAAGAACCCAATTTGGTTTATCTATTCGTACCCTAAGAAGTGACAATGCACATGAATATTTATCCCAACAATTTCAAACATTTATGTCATCCAATGGTATTTTGCACCAAACATCTTGCCCTCATACACCTCAACAAAACGGAGTAGCCGAACGCAAAAATCGGCACCTCGTAGAAACCACTCGGACACTACTTCTCCATGGTAATGTTCCTCTCCGATTTTGGGGAGATGCGGTGCTCACGGCATGTTACCTCATAAATCGCATGCCCTCATCTGTTCTTAATAATAAAATCCCTCATTCAATCCTGTTTCCAAACTCTCCATTCCACCCAATTCCTCCTCGAGTCTTCGGGTCAACGTGTTTTGTACACAATCTCTCCCCTGGTCTTGATAAACTATCCGCTCGATCACTAAAGTGTGTCTTTCTTGGCTATCATCGATCCCAAAAAGGTTATCGTTGCTACTCACATACTCTACAACGATACCTCGTATCCGCCGATGTTACCTTCTTCGAGTCTGTTCCATATTTCGAATCCAGCCAAGTAACTACGGAACCTCTACGGGAAAGTATTCCCACACCTCTTCCGGAAGTCCCATCTGTCATTATCCCCCATCATTCTAGGGAACCTGACCCACTAGTTACCCCTACGGTTGACCCCCCCACTCCTCGCCCACTTCAAACATATCAGCGTCGTCACCCAAAGTCTGTCGTACCTGTCCCTGAAGTCGTATCTGTCCCTGAAGTCGTACGTGTCCCTGAGGTCACTACGGATTCTCCTCCGACGCTCTCGCCATCACCGGATTCGATCCTGCAACCTGAGCCTGATCTTCCGATTGCCTTTCGAAAAGGTATACGTCAAACACGAAATCCTTCTCCACATTATATTGATTTATGTTATCATCGTCTTTCCCCTTTGCAGTATACTTGTTTGTCTTCTGTTTCTATTCCTAAAACTCCAGGTGAAGCATTATCTCACCCTGAGTGGAGGCAAGCAATGATTGATGAAATGTGTGCTCTTCAAAGCAGTGGTGCCTGGGAACTGGTTCCTCTACCCCATGGAAAATCTTTAGTAGGTTGTCGTTGGCTTTATACAGTGAAGGTTGGTTCAGATGGCAAGATTGATCGATTTAAAGCTTGCTTGGTAGTCAAAGGATACGCTCAAATTTTTGGATTGGATTATGGTGATACCTTTTCGCCTGTAGCCAAGGTGGCATCTGTTAGACTTCTTCTAGCCATTGCAGCCATTCGACATTGGTCTCTTCATCAACTTGACATCAAAAATGCATTCTTACATGGCGATCTTGAAGAGGAAGTATATATGGAGCAACCACCTGAGTTTGTTGCTCAGGGGGAGTCATCGAATATGGTTTGTAGGCTACACAGATCTCTTTATGGTCTTAAGCAATCTCCGAGAGCTTGGTTTGGCAGATTCAGCACTGTAGTACAACAGTTTGGTATGACCCGTAGTGAAGCTGACCATTCTGTTTTTTATCGTCACTCACCCCAAGGGTGTATTTATCTTATTGTGTATGTAGATGACATTGTCATAACTGGTAGTGATCAGCAAGAAATACTCTAGTTGAAACAACATCTCTCGAAACAATTTCAGACAAAAGATCTTGGTAAACTCCGTTATTTCTTGGGTATTGAAGTAGCCCAATCTAAAGATGGTTTGGTGATTTCTCAGCGGAAATATGCTATGGATATTTTGGAAGAAACAGGTTTGTTAAATGCTAAACCAGCCGATACTCTTATGGATCCAAGTGTTAAACTACTACCCAATCAGGGGGAGCCTCTATCTGACTCAGGAAGGTATAGGAGATTGGTTGGAAAGTTGAATTATCTCACAGTCACTCGTTCGGACATTTCTTTTGCAGTCAGTGTGGTAAGCCATTTCTTAAATTCCCTTTGTCAGGAACACATGGATGCTGTTATCTGGATTTTGAGATACATCAAATGTGCTCCATGAAAAGGTCTTGTGTATGAGGATAAAAAACATACCCAGATAATTGGATACTCTGATGCTGATTGGGCAGGGTCACCCATTGATAGACGATCCACCTCTGGGTATTGTGTACTTGTTGGAGGAAACCTTATATCCTGGAAAAGTAAGAAACAAAATGTAGTTGCAAGATCAAGCGCCGAGGCAGAGTATAAGGCGATGGCAATGGCAACATGTGAACTTATTTGGTTAAAACAGTTGCTCAAGGAACTTCAAATTGAAGAAGCAAGACCAATGACACTTATTTGTGATAATCAAGCTGCATTGCACATTGCTTCAAATCCAGTCTTCCATGAGAGGACCAAACATATTGAGATAAACTGTCACTTTGTCAGAGAGAAGATCGAGTCAGGCGACATCGTCACAAGCTTTGTCAACTCTAATGATCAATTGGCAGATGTGTTTACAAAATCCCTACGAAGTTCCAGAACTAACTATATATGTAACAAGCTTGGTGCATTTGACTTATATGCTCAAGCTTGAGGGGGAGTGTTGATATTTGTAAATATATATATATATATATATATATATATATATATATATATATATATATATATATATATATATATATATATATATATATATATATATATATATATATATATATATATAGTGTTAAGAATATTTGTATATAGAATAGTCCCACATCGACTATATCGTGTAATTAGTTGTAATCTATTTATATATAATAATGTCTCCGTAGTGCTTTTCAATACACACGGTTTATTCATGTCTCTTAGTCTCTTGTATTTCAACAGTATCCTTATAACTGTAGCTGGACAAGGAGATATCCAAATAAGTCCATCTATAATCCTTCGGAATGTTCTTCATATTTTCGAATTGTCCACTAGCTTAATTTCCATACAAAAACTCACAACAAAATTGTTTTGTTTATAACAATGCTTGTGTTTTTCAGGATAAACATTCAGGGAGGACAATTGGAAATGATAGAGAATGGAATGACCTTTATTATTTGGATAACCAAAATAATCCTCCAAATCTATTCAACAACAACAAATCCTTTTATTCAGAATCAATTAAAATCAACATAGAAAAGGTCCTTCTGTATTATTGTCGCCTTGGTCATCCATCTTTTAGAGTCATAAAACAATTATTTCCTTCATTATTTAAAAGTTTGGATGTGGAGTCATTGTTGTGAGATGTGTCAACTTGCTAAACACAAGCGTGTCTCTTTTCCAATCAGTAATAGAATGAGTACTTTTCCTTTTTATTTAATTCATACGGATGTTTGGGGTCTGTCGAATGTTCCAGATATATCAGGTGCTCATTGGTTTGTAACATTTATTGATGATTGCACTCGAGTTACTTGGGTCTACGTGTTAAAACAAAAATCTGAAGTTTGTTCTGTGTTTCTTCACTTCTTCTCTATGGTTAAAAATCAATTTGGTGTGAGTATTAAGAGAATTAGGTCCGATAATGACAAAGATTACTTTAATCACGGTCTTAATCCTTTCTGTCAAAAAGAAGGTATTATTCATGACCCCACAACAAAATGGGATTGCTGAGAGAAAGAATGGGTACTTGTTAGACCAAACACGTGCTATGATATTCTAAAACAAAGTACCTAAGAAATATTCGGGTGAGGTCGTCTTAACTGCTTGGTATCTCATTAATCGTTTACCATCTATTATCCTTCCCTCCAAAACTCCTATGGAAGTTTTATCCTCATTCTATCCTGATGTGTCTACTTCAAGTAATTGATCCTTAGAATATTTGGATGTACGTCGTTTGTCCATATCCATAGTGACTATAGAGGGAAACTTGATCTTAGAGCGTTAAAATGTGTCTTTATAGGATACTCTTCTACCCAAAAGGGTTACAAATGTTATCATCCACCATCTCATAAATACTTTGTTTCTCGAGATGTCACCTGCCATGAACAAGAAAGTTACTTCCTTCAAACTCATCTTCAGGAGGAGAATATAAATAAGGAAGATGAGTCTTCTCTACTTCCTGACCTTACTTTCGAATCGAAATTTAGACTGAAACCAGTGGTGACAATGTTGAGATTGAACTTGATTCAGGAAAAAATGGAAATGTTGAAATTGATGTAAGATTTAGAAAGAATTTAGTATATACAAGAAAGAAGAACATTTCTGAATCTACTCATCCAAGAATTCAATCCAACATTACACGAGGTAACTTCTCTGGACCCTTCAAGCACTAGTGATTCAATTTTTGAATTTTCTCATGAGCAAGAAACAGAATCCAACTCAGTACTACCACCTCACTACAAGGATTTATATCTTCCAATTGCCCTTAGAAAAGATACCAGAAAATGACTAAAAAGCCACTTTATCCTATATCCAACAACCTAAGTTTTGAATATTTTTCACCCACCCATAAAGCATTCCTCACAAATCTAAACACTATAACAATACTAACTCTTTATCTGAGGCATTGTCTGACAGGAAATTGAAACATGCCATGGACATGAAAATGGAGACACTGAATAAGAACAATACTTGAGAATTGGTTTCTCTGCCAAATGGAAATAAACTTATAGGGTACAGATGGGTATACAGTGTAAAATACAAGGTTGATGGATCTATTGAGAAGTACTAGGCAAATGATTCACCCAAAGTTATGGAGTAGATTACTCAGAGACATTTGCTCCAATTGCTAAAATGAATATCGTAAGGGTGATATTATCTTTAGCAGCTAATTACAATTGGAATGTACATCAATTTGATGTGAAAAATGCCTTTTTTCATGAAGAACTTGATGAAGAGATCTATATGGATGTACCCCTTAGATATTGTGAACTTACTACCACCAACATTGTGTGTAAATTAAAAAAGGCTTTATATGGGCTAAAGCAATCACCACGAGCATGATTTAAAAGATTCACCAATGTTATGATAGGTTTGAGCTTTAAACAAAGTCAAGGAGATCATACTCTATTTATCAAACATTCTGAGACAGGGGGAGTAACAGTTTTATTAGTGTATGTGAATGACATTTTAATAACCGATGATGATGAGAAGGAGCAACAATTGTTAGGTGAGCACTTAGTCAAGGAGTTTGAGATTAAGACTTTGGGAAAATTAAAGTACTTTTTGGGAATTGAAGTTGCCCACTCTAAGAAAGGAATCTTCATATCTCAACAAAAATACATTACTGATTTTCTACAAGAGGCAGGTGAGACAGCATGCAGGCCTGCAAGTACACCAATTGATCTAAGTGTAAAGTTGGGGAGCATAGAAGTAAATATTCCGGTTGATAAGAGAATGTATCAAAGATTAGTCGAAAAACTTATATACCTATCACATACTAGACCAGATGTTGCTTTTGCTATAAGCTTAGTCAGTCAATTCATGCACCAACCAAAGAAGATTCATTTACAAGCCGCGCTCCGAATTGTGCAATATTTAAAAGGAATTCTAAGTAGAGGAATTTTGTTTGAACGAAATGGAAGTGTGAGTCTTGAAGCATATAGTGATGCTGACTATGTAGGGTCAGTTGTGGATAGAAGATCAATTACATGATATTGTACTTTTCTAGGTTGGAATCAGTTGTGGATAGAAGATCAATTACATGATATTGTACTTTTCTAGGTTGGAATCTTGTGATTTGGAAGAGTAAAAAACAAAGTGTTGTATCTAGATCTAGTGCTGAAGCAGAATTTAGAGCAATGACACGAGATATGTGAACTATTTTGGCTGAAAATGACATTAGAAGACTTGAAGATAAAGAGTGATGAATCAATGAGACTTTATTGTGATAGTAAATTTGCTATTAGCATAGCCCATAATCCAGTGCAACATGATAGAACTAGACATATTGAAGTTGACAGACACTTCATCAAAGAAAAGTTAGACAGTGGTCTTATTTGCACTCCATATGTTTCTTCTCAAGACAACGTTGCAGATCATCTAACTAAGGGGCAGAGCAACAATAGCTTTGAAAAAATTGTTTTCAAGCTGGAAATGATAGATATTCATTCACCAGCTTGAGGGGGAGTGGTAAATAAGTTATTTTTACTACTATTAGTAGTAATTTATATTCGAGCTTTTAGTCCATTAGTTAGGCCCATTAGATTAGAATAGTCTTATATAAAGAGATTAGTGCTTGTAATTTTAACATATTTGAAATATATTATTCAGTTCCAAACAATTATGAACCCTTAAATTGCCAGCAGAACACGCCCATGCTCACACAGAGTAACTTAACATCAAGTTGTCGTGGTTAGTGAGACTCTTAATATCATTATTCTTTTAATTTATGATTAGCTTCATCCTTAGAAAGTTGTTATTTGCCTATTCTACTCACTTATTATGTACTTGTACATAGTTTATTAATTAATCTGATTTTTTCGTTGTTATTTTGAATTTTTCTGTATGTTCTTTTGTGGTCACTCTTAATTGACCATCTTAATCTTGCTGCGACATCTTGATCCTTATTCTTCAAAGAAAAATTGGCTAACTAATTTAGATGTATTTTTATTCTCTGTTTGTTATCTTAACCTTTCATATCTACAGTAGAGGGAGAGACCAAGGTATTGATTGTTGCAACAATAGCATGGGGACTGCGCAAATGCTCGCGGGCTATAATGTTGGCGTTGATCTTTCTCATTGCTATAAAACCTGGCTTCATCCATGCTGTATATAGTATGTTTCATCAAAAACTTCCGACTTCATTTACATTGAATTCATTTTACAGATTTGTGGAATATAATCCCTTACCTTGATTTTTTAAGCCCATAAGTTAAACTATATTTTATCATAAGACAATATCATATGCTAGTTTATTAATCAGCTTCTCTATGTTTTTTCTTCAGTGATTTTCTTCTTGATTTATCTTTTGAGTCACAGTATCAGCAGAAAGTTAAGACAAGCTTTGATTCTTCTATGTGAGATTCATTTTGCACTGTTGTATATTCTTCAAATTAATCTGGTTTCTTCTGCACTGGAGAAGAACGGCTCTGTAAGCATGGAAATTGTAATGCAATTAGGTATGAGATGGATTTAGCTTGTTTATACCTCTTAACTTATAGCAATGCCATATCAATATGCCTTCCCTTCTGTTAGATAATAACGAAATGGAAGATTAACCATATGTTTTGTGAATCGTTTCAGGCTTTCTTGAAAAAGATAGTGCCTGGGATTTCTTGGAAGTAGCATTGCTTGCTTGCTTTTGCACAATTCATAACCATGGTTTTGAGATGTTATTTTCATTTTCTGCAATCATACAGCATGCCCCTAGCCCTCCTATTGGATTTAGCATCTTGAAGGCTGGGCTTAACAAATCTGTTTTATTGTCTGTATATTCTTCTTCGTCTGTGAGAAACAGTGTTGAAAGTTTCTCTTATGGTACATATCAAAATCTCTTACGGTGCTTTGTAAAATTTCATTTTATTTACTAGACATAGTGTATCATAGAAACGTATATTGATATAAATATGGTATTAGTTCAAACTTTTTGATATACTAATTATCTTTAATCTGTACCTGGAGATGATAGTAGGAAGCTGTTAAGCAGATGAACTTGTTACATCAATTACTCAAAAGCAAGGTGGGGGTTGGGCATATAAATTTAGAAATTATCCCTTCTAAGCCAACTGCCTGTTGGTGGCAATGGCATTATGGTTGAGTAATGCCAACAACTATTCTAGGACCTACAATCCTGTTACACAGGCTCTGTTTGGATCATGAAAAAATTGTAATCAAGCAATTCTGCTTGGGGCACTTCAAGTACAGACACTTGTAACTATTTGTAGAAACACATGTCTAGTTAAACTAAGTCTTTGTACTGCAACAATTTTGAAGCTGCTATCTTGTTGATTGTGCAATATGTTTTATCCTCATTTTATTTTCACAGAAAGAAGAATAGCATCATACCTCAGTGCAATTGGGCAGAAGTTCCTATCTATATACCGATCATGTGGCACCTACATTGCTTTCTTGACTATTCTTTTTACAGTATACATGGTGAAGCCTAATTACACATCATTCGGTTACATATTCCTTCTCCTTCTGTGGATTATTGGAAGACAACTTGTTGAGAGAACAAAACGACAGCTTTGGCTTCCATTGAAAGTATATGCAATTTCAGTGTTTATCTTCATATACAGTTTGTGCAGCTTCTCAAGCCTCGAGATGTATTTGTCCAGAATGATAGATCTCTATTTTTATCTCGGATATGACTCAAAAGCATCTTCTTTTGACAATGTTTGGGAGTCTCTAGCAGTCTTAATTGTTATGCAACTTTATAGCTATGAGAGGAGGCAGAGCAAGCAGAACAGACAGGTTTACTTGGATCAGTTGGAACCAGGGCCACTTGGGTTTGTTAAGCGGTTGCTTATCTGGCACAGCCAGAAGATCTTGTTCATTGCTTTGTTTTATGCATCTTTAACCCCAGTCAGTACATTTGGGTTCTTGTATCTTCTTGGCTTTGTTTTCTGCTCCACATTACCAAAAATTTCTAGTATCCCATCCAAATCCTTCTTAGTATACACAGGTTTTCTGGTGACAGCCGAGTATCTTTTCCAGATGTGGGGTGAGCAAGCTAAAATGTTTCCTGGGCAAAAGTACTCTAATGTATCGATCATCTTGGGCTTCCGTGTATACAGCCCTGGATTTTGGGGTCTAGAATCAGGATTGAGGGGGAAAGTGCTGGTTATTGTGGCTTGTACTCTTCAATACAATGTCTTCCGTTGGCTGGAAAGGATGCCAAATATAGTTTTAAACAATGAAAAGTGGGAAGAACCTTGTCCTTTGTTTGTTTCCATAGAAGATGCATTTGATGATGTTACTATATGCAATGAGGAAAGTAAACCGTCATGTAATCCCTTCCCGCCAGCTGCATTACAAGAAGGGAAATCTAGCAAGTCACAGAAAATTGTAACCTCTGGTTTGCCTCGAGCACATGTCACTACATCCGCTAATACTGGAGGTTCTGACAGTAACAGAAGAAAGTATTCATTCGGGTTTATCTGGGGAAGCAACAAGGAGAGCCACAAGTGGGACAAGATGCGAATTCTTTCTTTGAGAAAGGAGCGGTTTGAAACACAGAAAGCTGTCTTAAAAATATATATGAAATTTTGGATGGAGAATATATTTAATCTGTTGGGTCTTGAGATAAACATGATCACTTTCCTACTGGCAAGCTTTGCCTTGTTAAATGCACTATCCATACTATATATTGCACTGCTTGCTGCTTGTATTCTTCTGAATCGGCAAGTTATCCGCAAAATCTGGCCCATATTTGTCTTTTTGTTTGCTTCCATTCTCATCCTGGAATATTTTGTCATCTGGAAGGATATGTCACCTTTGAATTCCAATGCTACAAGTGAGATTCATTGCCATGACTGCTGGAAAACTTCAACTTTGCATTTCCATTATTGTGAGAAATGTTGGCTTGGTAGGACCCTCTTGTCCTTCTCAGTTGCAACTTTGAAAGAATTCCATGTTCATGCCTAATATTTGTGGCTCTAATGTTTCTCGTTTATATGGGAATTTGATGGTTTTATTTTAGCCTAAACGTTTGTTCAGATTCCTGAATTATCTTTTGTCTTTTTGTTTTCCTCTTTGGAACAACTCCCTATGTGAATCAAATGGAAACTACTGATATCACATCAGTTTTAGAAAAAATTCAGGGCTTTTCCACCAGTGTATTTAATATGCTCGTACTATTAAATATAATTCTGTGCATTGGAGCCTTCATTGTTCTGATCATATCACTACCTTTTCTGATGTAGGACTTGTTGTTGATGATTCCCGAATGCTGATAAGCTACTTTGTGGTATTCATGCTGGCTTGTTTCAAACTTCGTGCTGATCGCCTGTCTAGCTTTTCAGGATCGTCAACATACCGTCAAATTATGTCTCAGCGTAAGAACACATTTGTTTGGAGAGATCTATCGTTTGAAACTAAAAGTATGTGGACCTTTCTTGATTATTTAAGGCTTTACTGCTATTGCCACCTGTTAGATCTTGTGCTAATATTAATTTTGATTACTGGAACACTTGAGTATGATATTCTGCATCTTGGTTATCTTGCCTTTGCTCTGGTATTCTTTCGCATGAGACTTGAAATACTGAAGAAGAAGAACAAAATATTCAAGTTCTTGCGTGTATACAATTTTGTTGTTATTATACTTTCTCTTGCCTATCAGTCTCCTTTTGTTGGGGGGCCAAGTGCTGGAAAGTGTGACACGGCAAATTCCATCTATGAGATGATTGGTTTTTATAAATATGATTATGGTTTTCGGATTACTGCAAGATCTGCAATTGTAGAGATTATCATTTTTGTGCTGGTATCACTTCAGTCATACATGTTTTCCTCTCAAGAGTTTGATTATGTGTGTCGGTACCTGGAAGCAGAGCAAATTGGTGCAATTGTGCGTGAGCAAGAGAAAAAGGCTGCATGGAAAACTGAGCAATTACAACAAATCCGTGAAAGTGAGGAGAAAAAACGACAGCGTAACATGCAGGTGGAGAAGATGAAATCTGAAATGCTGAACCTGCAAATACAGCTCCATAGTATTAACACATCCACTAATTGCATTGATGGATTTTCTCACAGCAGTGAGGGTTTAAGAAGGAGAAGGAGTGCTTCTCTTATATCAAATAATGACATTGGAATCCCTGATAAAGAAGATCAGGTTTTGGGGAGACTAGATTCCGAAATTAGACAGGATGCTGTTTTCCCAACTGAATCACATGAATCATCTGCTTGCATGGATCTGGAAACTCCATTAACAGAGGAGTACGTAAAGCATTCAGTTGATTCTCCTCTATGTGAAATTACTGAAATAGACATTGATTCTCCTTCTAGTGATTCAGGAAAAAAAGGAAAAATTAAAGGGCAAGCAAAAGAAAACCCGTTGAAATCTGCTGTACAGTTATTAGGTGATGGTGTTTCCCAGGTGCAGTCCATTGGAAATCAGGCAGTTAATAACTTAGTGAGCTTTCTGAATATTTCACAAGATGATTTTGATTCCAATGAACACACAAACACAGAGGATCAGATATATGACGAGATGGAAAGTCAGAAACCTCGGCATATATTTTTGGATCGAGCTTCATCTTTGCAGTCTGATAGAAGTTCTGATACTGCAAGTCTGCAGTTAGGAAGGATCTTTCGTTATATATGGTACCAGATGCGTTCCAACAATGATGTAGTATGTTACTTTTGCTTTGTTCTTGTGTTCTTATGGAACTTCAGTTTGCTATCAATGGTGTATCTTGGCGCTCTTTATTTGTATGCTTTATGGGTTAATACAGGCCCAAGTTACATCTTCTGGGTTATCATGTTGATCTATACAGAACTTTACATTTTACTTCAGTATTTGTATCAAATCATCATCCAGCACTGTGGGTTGAGTATTGATCCTTGCCTGTTGAGAGAATTAGGTTTCCCAACACACAAGGTCACGTCTTCATTTGTTGTCAGTTCATTACCTCTTTTTCTTGTCTATTTATTTACCCTCATTCAAAGTTCCATAACACCCAAGGATGGTGAATGGATGTCTTCTACCGACTTCAAACTTAAGAGGAATGATCTCCACACAAAAGATAATCCAACTAGTTATAGCTGGCGAGATAAAGCATGGGATCTGCTAACTCAGATGACTAACATGGTAAAACTGGTAGTGAGAAGCTTTTTTAGGTACTGGAAATCACTTACACTGGGAGCAGAATCACCTCCTTACTTTGTTCAGGTGTCTATGGATGTCAACTTCTGGCCAGAGGATGGGATTCAACCAGAGAGAATTGAATCTGGAATTAACAAGTTACTCAGAGTTATCCACAATGATAAGTGCAAGGAAAAGAACCCAAATATTTGCTCTTTTGCTAGTAGGGTGAACATTCAAAGCATTGAAAGAAGTAAAGAGAATTCCAGTGTTGCCCTAGTGGTTTTTGAGGTTGTGTATGCCTCACCTGTAACTGATTGTTCCTTAGCAGAATGGAATAAATCTTTAACTCCAGCAGCTGATGTTGCCAAGGAAATTCTCAAAGCTCAGCGTGCAGGTTTTGTAGAAGAAGTGGGATTCCCTTACCGTATTCTTTCTGTAATTGGTGGAGGCAAGAGAGAAGTTGATCTGTATGCCTACCTATTTTGTGCAGATTTGATTGTATTCTTTCTTGTTGCCATCTTCTACCAGTCTGTCATAAAAAACAAAAGTGAGTTCCTCGAAGTGTATCAGCTTGAAGACCAGTTTCCAAAAGAATATGTCTTTATGTTGATGGTACGTCTTTTATTTTCCCTTTTTTATTATCCTTTTGTTCTTTTGACTGCCCTTGAAAAGTTTTTCGGCCACAGTTGTACTAATAAACTAATTCATTCAACTCATGCCATGTTAGAAACCAAAGTTTAACTGAAAAGAAAGAATATTTTGGTCTTTTGTGCATGATCCCCCTTTGGGTTGCTCTCAGTTGTTACTGAAGAATTTAATGGGGATGGCATCCCATAGGCCCTCCTTAGTACAAAAAAAAGTTTTGTTAAAAAATAGGAGAGAATATACTCCTCTGAAGGTTTACCCTTCAAAACGATGTTTTACTCTATTCACTAGATGTTTATAGATCCAAACAATATGAAGGCCACTCCCTCTAACTGTCACTAACTAATTTTTCCTTATTTTCTATCCTAAAAATACCACCCCGTCGAATTCATCCTTGTACTCAAGGTTGAAATTAGGCATCTAACAGTATTCTCATTACCAGGATAGTGCTCCTCTTCACCCTCTTGCTCATTTTTAGCTAAAGTGCTTCTGTAGAATTTGTTAAGGTACTAGTGCAAGCTGCTTGAGAAAGAGAATAGGGGCCACCTTCTATTCACAATTATTATAGTCTTGGGCTAGG
This sequence comes from Lathyrus sativus, assembly GCA_963859935.3. Lineage (NCBI taxonomy): Eukaryota > Viridiplantae > Streptophyta > Magnoliopsida > Fabales > Fabaceae > Lathyrus > Lathyrus sativus. The sequence continues at coordinate 569,886,793 of OZ012740.1, read as the reverse complement.
CCCATCAGTTATATAATTAAATTTGGGACTACTTTTGTCTCAAAAATACCCTCCCTTTTCTAGAACACCTCCCCATTGAATATACAGCGCCCTAATTTTTTCTCAGTCTAGAACTCTATTATTACCAAGTGAGTAAAGGATTGATTCTTGCACCCCATTGTTCCAATAAAAGTTGTATTTCAGCACAAGGTAGGTGGGCATGTTCATTTCTCATGCTTCACGCCTAAAATGACTCTTGCACCACGGATCATGTTAGATATGTAATAATAAAATACATGGCGGCTTAAGCTTTTGGCTTTTTCAGTTCATGACTTTTCTTATGCTGGAAAATTATATAGAACCTTTGAAATGGTTCAGTTTATTTTTATGGTTCTCTATGTTTTTCAATTAGAAACAAAAATTTAGATAGTTTTCCCTTATAATTTATTTTGCTTCAAAAGAGAATGACTAGTTTTAACTGGCATGTTTGGTTCACTCTTGGATTAATGTAATGTGGAATGACTGGACAATTTATTTCATTTTACATTTGTATCGAGTCATGTAGACTGCTAACAGAATTTACTTCTTCTACTCAGGCTATCTTCTTCTTGATTGTAGTTGATCGTATAATATACCTCTGCTCATTTGCCACGGGGAAAGTGATATTCTATATTTTCAACCTCATTCTCTTCACGTATTCAGTTACAGAGTATGATTGGCAATTGGATCCATCTCGACAGCATGCAGCTCAGTTTGCTCTCCGTGCCATATTTCTTGCGAAAGCAGTTTCCCTAGGATTGCAGGCTGTACAAATCCGATATGGCATTCCTAACAAGAGCACGTTGTATCGACAATTTTTGACTAGTGAAGTTTCACGAATCAACTACTTAGGATATAGACTTTATCGTGCTCTGCCATTCCTTTATGAATTACGATGCGTACTTGATTGGTCGTGCACAGCTACATCCCTCACCATGTATGACTGGCTAAAGGTATATATGTAAATAGTATTGCATAAACCACTATTTATTCCAAAAAAGTATAATTATCATCATTTGACACTTTTGAAACAACTATGATAAATGGCGATATTAATTGATACATCTTTCGTGCTACCTTGTTGCTGTGAACTATACTTAAATAATTGATGGCTTAATTGCACTTTTAGTTTCCCTATTATACGACTACAAGTGGTTTTAATTGATGGCTTATTTGTTGTAATTTTGGTCCCAACCTTAAGCCTCGAAAATGATTTTTAGCCCCAAAAGTGGTGATTTACTGCCCCAATTTTGCAACAAATATGAATTGAGGGACCAAAAGTGCAATTAAATTATAATTGATTGACAAAATCAAAATTTACCTCTAGAATATGTAGAATGTGAATTTTGATGTTATCACTTGCAATTCATAATGACTTTAATTGGGAAATGATAGAAAAGTTGTTTTAGTATGTGTTCTATTGTTCCTTGTAATTAATGTCTTTAGCTTGTTCCTTTTGGTAGTTTTTTTTAGCTGGATTTTGTGATTGTGTTTGTCTCCAATATGTCTTTGTATCTTTAATTTTTAAATGATGGTTGTTTGCCAGTTTGCTTTGTGACCTTTCTGCCGTTAAATAATTTTACACAGCCTCCTCTCAATGAATTTTCAGCCAATAATAGCTAACAAGCAAAGATAAATTTTGATTGTAGTAAATCAATGTAGAATTTCTTATACAAGTACATTTTTATTGAATTGTGTATGTCCAAAAAATCGAAACTCTTCTTTTCTACTGTTTCTGGACCATCAGATTCTGAACCACGTTCAGGGTTTGATATAAGAGTGAAAACAACCGTGAAAAGTTTACTTTATTTTTTTTAACTCATCCTCAGAACATGAGGTGTCAAGTTCAGATTCTAATGCAGGTAAGAGACTGAATCAGATCAGAGTCTGACGTCAGAGTATATTTGCACAGCGGAATATAAATGAGGAAGTAAATAAAGAGACACACAATATATTCCGGTTCCTCTCAATTGAGAGTAGTCCAATCCCCTTCTAGCACAAGAGCTTTTAACTATAATCAGACTGATTACAATTGCTTAAGCCAGCAACTCAAGAGTTCCTGCTCAATCTCACGGAAAGAGACTTCTGCTCAAGTCCGCAAGTATGAGACTTCCTTGCCTAAACTCCCCGTTCAAGACTTCCTGCTCAATCACCCAGATCGAGACTTTCTTGCCTGAACTATCCGTTCAGGACTTCCTGCTCTACCCGTAAGCATGAGACTTCATTACTCAATCACACTGACCGAGACTTCCTTCTCTACCCGCAAGCATGAGACTTCAATGCCTAAACATCCAGTTCAGGACTTTCTGCTCAATCTATTCAGAAAGAGACTTACTCTGAACACAGGCTAGAGTCTTCAGATTCTCATAACAGAGGAATCTGGTATTAACCTTATGTTCATATAAGTACTTCTTGGATAAACAGATAAATAAAGGTTTACACTCTTGAGCAGATTTGAATTGTTTGCTCCTGAGTGTGGAAGAATGAAGTTTTCATTCTTCTCTCCTTGCACAAATTTTCGCCTTTTTGTGCCTTCCTGTTCTTAGTCATATTCACAATTCTTTCTTCAGAATATATGTGAATATGTCTCACTCTACTATAACACACTTAACCCTTCTGGTTATGTAATTTTTTAATGTGTGTTTCTCTAATTTGTGTTTTCTGTAAAACACAGATTCTCTCAACTCATTTCAGCGAACTGGTATCACATTCATGTGAACAAAGTCACGAAATCTTCAACTCACATTCATTCTCTTGAGAGGTAGAGGTTCAACTCAGAGAGATGTTCCACGAAATTCACATGTTCAGAGCTTTTGAATGTTTTCAATCTTCTTAAAATAGATACTAAGAATAGATCCATTGAAAATTGAGACTAACAGTACAGATAGCCATTGAAGGTCTTTAGCTGATGGCCAATAGAGCGAGGTAAAACTCAGCTAGCATAAAGACGTTGAGAGTAGCAGAGCAGAGTTCTGAACAATTGGAGAGAGATGATCCTGACAACGTCACTACAGTAGATTTGACATAAAGTAGTGTACCGTTGTCACGTGATCTTCCTTGGATAACTTTTAACTGGGGTCTTCTTGTAGACGTTTGTTGAAGCTTGCTCAGAGTCGTTGTTATCCTTATACTTATCTTTTTGAATTAGAGACTCTTTATAGAATTAGTTAAAGCATGATCAGAAGTTAAAGTATGTCTTCAGAACCTGGTTGGAATGAGGCTTCAGAGTCTTGAGTTCACAGGTTCTGAATCTCGTCTTCATCAAAGTCTTTATCAGAACTAGTCTGAATGATCACTTGAAAAGTTGATGACTTGATGTATACAAATTCCTTTAAAGTAGTATCTTCAGAATTGCTGATGAAGTTTGTTCAGAAGATGCAGAGTCGTTCCTAATGACATAGTCTGCTTGCTTCAAATGATTCCAGTCTTCAGAGTTTTGTTGATCTTTAGATTTTCTTATATGTTTAGGTTCAACATCTGAAAGACTTGAGTTGACTCTTCAGAGTCTGAAAGTTTGGTTTTGGTTCTTCAGATTTAGAACAACTTTGCTTCCCTTTAATGGTTCTTCTGAGTGATTAACTTAATTAATATCAAAGTTAATGTTTTTTGATCCTGCACACTCGAATAACCATTAATAAACTCTATTGTTCTTTCAATACTTTGTTATCATCAAAACCTTTTAAAGGAATGAACAAATCTTATTTTAACACATTATTCTATACAAAAACACCATTTCAAAAAATAAATTTCTCTATTTTTTAATTCAAATCCCCTCCCTCTAAAGTTCTCCCTTCTCTTTTCCTCCAAACTCGTAAACAGAGTATTATGGATTGTTCAATTTGAAAATGAATGATACTTATTATTTATTAATATTATAATGCAAGCCCTTGATTAGGATACTAAGGGTCTTTTTAGTTAATAGGAGGCAGTTTATTTATTAGTAGGCCGTTTTTGTTACAGATAACTGTTATATGTAACTGCAGTAACTTTCATTTGTAACTGCAGTTAGCATAAGAATGAATTAGTTAAGAGAATGAGTGTAGCCTATAAATAGAGGGGTTGATTGAGAGAGAGGATGCCTTGGAAATTGATTGGAAAGGGGTCATTTTGGCATTGGGGAGGTGCATACCCTCGAAGTTCTGCGATTATTATTCAGTAATCAAAGGGATATTCTCTATTTACTTTTCTATATCAGTTGGTTTTTATCACTTGACTATCAGAGTGATATGCATAATAGTGCCAAGGAAAGATGAAGACAGTCACTTAATTAAATCTTGAATGATTGAAGGTTCATAACGCAGATGTGAGTTTGGTAAAGCCCACCTATTTCAAATTGATGAACAAAAAAATAAAAAGTGGTTGGTCAAAATTTGTCTTTAGAATGTAAACGAAATATTTAATCTAGTATAGCCTATGTTATTACTTGATGAATTGCTTATTTGAATTTATCTACTAGCATAATCAAATTTTTGGGTGTTGAGAGCTTACAAAAATAGCTTATGACATGTATATAAATTGTATTTGGCTTATTTTAATAAGATCTCGAGATAGCTTATAAGAACTACTTACATCTTATATGAAAAGAATTTGACCGCATTTTCTCTTTGGATATAGTAGTAGTTTATACTAAATGCTTATATAATGAGTTTTAATTCAATAAGGAGCATTTAGTTAAGTTGTTTACCCAAATGCATCTTATGTCATTCTTCCATTAGTGCCTGCAACATATCATTAGATAGGACTTTAGGACTTCTTGTTTTTTCTGCTGTTGAATGTCTTGTAGGAATGTTTAGTAGGCATCTTAAAGATTTTATTTTTGGTGTAAGTAGTGCATTTCAGATCACAGTTTATTCAATAAGCACCTATGAAAATTCATTTGGAAGAGCTTGCTTTTTATGTTGTGCTGTTTTGTTTTTTTTTCTACTTTTGAATTCTCCTGAGTTAGGAACTAACACATGCATATTTGCCGCCAATTTTGATAGCTTGAGGACATAAACGCAAGTTTGTACCTTGTAAAATGTGATTCAGTCTTGAATAGAGCTACACACAAACAGGGGGAGAAGCAAACAAAAATGACCAAATGCTGCAACGGGATTTGCCTGTTTTTTGTACTGATATGTGTTATATGGGCTCCAATGCTGGTAAGAAAATGACAAACCGTTGATTTTATAGTTTAATAATTGGTGGTGTGATATGGTTTTACTTATAGCACTTCTGCTTTGTAGATTTGTTAGTATACAAGCCCACATGTTACAATGGAATGGCATGTCATTTATCATTTTAGTTTTACTACTTTAATATTAAGTAATTTATTAGAACATGACCCAACTTTTGCTATAATTTTAGTATCATCAGGCCAGTGTGTTGGATTTTTTTTCAGAACATTAACATCTTGTTAGGACATTACTGTGCGCCTTGTGGAGCTTGGATTTGTGTTACAACCCTATTTTGATACTTAGGTCCTGTCCTTTCCCTCCCAATCCATGTATGTTTGTATGTGTACAAGGGGATGCATCTGTAGCATTTGATGTAACTTAAATACACCTTTCATTGTATATATGGTAAATGTGATGATTCAATCAAAGTAAGTAGGTCAGGAAGATAGTTTTATTTATCTTGGGTCAAGATATTTATCGTTAGAGATATGACATGCTTAAAAAGCCCTTTGTATTAATGTTCAGTTGTGCTTCTTATGTTACCTTCTTTTATTAGAAATTTTAAATAAAGATTGAAAAAAGTGTCAGAGATATGTAACCTTTATTTTTTGAAGAAAATGATGATTTAATGTGAAAATGTGTGTTTGCTAACTTAAATATCTCTAATGACCTCCTATTCCCATAATGTTTTTTAATGAAAACTGTTATTGAATGGTTTTATTAATCTTAAATTATACTAGTTTACTCCCTTCATTGATTTTCATTCACTGTTTATTTACTTTCATATATAATGTTTTTGCCAATATAATTTAATAACGATGCTATATTCTCAATAATTTTGTCTTGGAACGCTGGTGTTGTATTAAGATATCAGTAGGGAACTTGGGTGTTAGTTATTGAAGTCGAATGCATTTGTCCCACTTTTGTTCAACTGCTCACGTACTTAACCGTTGCAATTTTCCCATCACCACAATAACGTATAACAAATTTACCAAAGTATATTTTCCCCCCTTTCAGATGTATAGCAGTGGTAACCCCACAAACATTGCAAACCCCATTAAAGATGCTAGCTTTCAAGTTGATATCAAGACAGTGAGTGGAAGGTTGAATTTGTACCAAACTACTCTGTGTGAAAGAATCCAGTGGGATTCACTCACTTCGAAAGTCAATACTGATCCCAATGGCTATTTAAATGCATATAATAAGAATGATATACAGTTGATATGCTGTCAAGCTGATGCTAGTACATTATGGCTTGTTCCACTTGTTGTTCAGACTAGATTGATTCAGTCCCTTGAATGGTATACCGACATGGAAATCTTTTTCACTTGGGTACTTTCAAGGGACAGGCCAAAAGGGAAAGAAGTTGTGAAATATGAAAAGTCCATTGATCCTCAATATCTCCCAATGCAGTCTGATGTTCAAAATGTTCTTAACGGCTCTATGAACAGCTTTAGGATTTATAATGTTTATCCAAGATACTTCCGTGTCACTGGTTCAGGTGACGTTAGACCTTTGGAGGAGGTAATAGATGGTGTTCCTTTCTCATGTTATATTTATATATGCTTTGGCATAGATTGTTCCTAAATTTTTATTGGAAATCTTGAATTCAATTTTTCAGGATGGCGCTGTTAATGCTGATCTCCTTTTAAATCGTGAGCAGTTTGAATGGTGGGCCTTTAAAGATGTTAATCCACCAAATATAAGTAAATTTTGTGGAGGTTTGACAGGACCTATGGCAATCATAATATCTGAGGAAACACCACCGCGTAAGTTGGCCATGTCACTTTTTCTCCAAAATTAATTTTCATAGGTCACTTATATTGCCTAATAATACTTTGGTTAGTGCTTCTGATATTGTCATATTGCTTCAGAGGGTATTCTTGGTGACACACTCAGCAAGTTCAGCATATGGGGGCTTTACATAACCTTTGTTCTAGCTGTTGGACGCTTCATCAGACTCCAGTGTTCTGACTTAAGGATGAGAATTCCCTCCGAGAACCTACCTTCCTGTGATAGGTACTATAGGTTTCTTTACTAAATAAAGCCATGCAAATGAGTAAATGATAAAGAATTTTTCCCTTGAGAATTTCAAGCCAATTAATTATTCGATACTTATGCTTTCAAACACTAAGTTATTCTACTGTGATGCTGTTGGTAAACCTCTTTAAGATGCATCCTGTTGTAACTTACATTACTTGTTGCATGCTTCTTATGTAGGTTAATAGCCATTTGCGAGGATATATATAATGCAAGAGCTGAAGGTGAGCTTGGAGTTGAAGAGGTCCTTTACTGGACACTGGTGAAGATATATCGGTCCCCGCACATGCTGCTCGAGTACACCAAACCTGATTAAAACATCAAGGGTTGAGCACCATCTTCTGGTCTTAAATGTTAAACGGGCTTAATGCTAACATATTGTTTTGAGTGCCGCGCAAATAGAACGTGGTCAGACGGAGCAGTACGATGCAAGTTGATAACGCATAAGAAGTTTATAACTTTGCAAAGTGTATTCATTTCTCTGGTAAGAGTGGCATCGTAATACATGATTATGTAAATTATACATGCATGATAGAAAGTTTGTAGTAATTATTTTAGGGAAAATCATGTATAAAGTGTAAAATGTAATCAATATTCAATACCAGAGTTATGGTGAAGCAATTGAGCAAATATGTATAGTTGTTAACCAGGAATAACAGTTTTCTCCAACCATTTCTCTCACTTTTCAATCGCAGAACAGCTAGATTAATTCAACTAATAATTGGAGTTGTATTTCCTCTCTCCCAAATTATAAGTCACTTTTGTCAAAAATATTTGTTTCAAATTATAAATCACTTTATAATTTCAATACAATATTAATGAATTTTTTCTCAGCATATCTTCTATCATTTATTACTATTTCTTTTCCAATTCTTTAAACTTTTCTTTCATATGTAATAAATGAAGGATAATGTTGTAAAGTCATGTATAATTTATTTTTCTCATACAACAATCATTATGTTTTTTAACATATGTAAAAGATGTATTACGTCTTATAATTTGGGATGGAGAGATGAATTCAATGGAATCCACTAAATAAATAAGAATAACCATGTTTTTCCTCCTTTGAAATAAACTAATTCAGCTAAAAGTTAAAAGAGAAAATGAGATATGCAATGATAATGTAAAATCAATTATCATCATATATCCCGTCATATCATATTGTAAATTTTAAGTCAATGATATGACATGGTAGATTGATAAATTTCTATTTGATAATACTGTTGTTTTGGAGTGGGTCAGAGGTTGGCCTGTCTTCATGCACGATCCAACTCAGCTCCTCATCGGAGAGGGTCCAACAAAGGCTTAATCCATCATCTCGCACGGGGAACACTCCTCACGCGTCTTTCCCACGCTCTACACGTGCTCCCCACGCAGGAACACGTCATCAGCCAACTATCCGCGTTCGAGAGAATAAATCCTCCACCTTTCGAAACTCACGGGACAGTTGACACAAGACGAAGATCATGTGCTGGTCTTCCCTACTCCACGTAGATCCTGACAGTTATTCGTATTAGGTCTAATGATCCAATCCACTACAGATATGTGTGTTGATTATACTGATCTAAATAGAGTTTGTCCCAAAGATGCATATCCTTTGCCTAACATCGACAAATTGGTCGACAATTCTGCAGGTCTTAAGCTATTGTTGTTCATGGATGCGTACTCGAGATACAACCAAATCCCCATGACGAAAGCGGACAAGCAATACACAACTTTCATGACCGAGTCATGCAACTATTATTACAACGTAATGCCCTTCGGCCTGAAAAACGTCGGTGCTACTTACCAACGGATGATGAACAAGGTCTTCCGAGGTGAGACTGGGGACATGCTCGAGGTCTACATGGACGACATAATCGTGAAATCACGAGAAGAAACCGACCACACTACTCATCTTAAAAGAGTCTTCGACACAACGAGGAGATGTAGGATGAGGTTCAATCCGGAGAAATGCACCTTCGGCGTCCGAGCAGGAAAATTTCTCGGCTTCTACTTGACATAACGAGGAATCGAGGCGAATCTCAACAAGTGTAGGATTTATCTGAGTTTCCGACGCTAAGCTCGAAGAAATCGATCCAATCCCTGAACGGGATGCTCACTTCGTTGTCCCGCTTTGTAGCTAAGTCTTCCCAACACGCACTTCCCTTTTTCAAACTTTTGCCCAAGGAAGCTATGTTCGAGTAGACCGAGGAGTGCGAACAAACCCTCCTCCATCTCAAACAAGTCCTCTCACAACCCCCAGTCCTCTCGCGACCGAAGAAGGGGGAAACTTTATATTTATACCTCGCAGTCACGACCGAGGCCGTCAGTGCGACTCTCATTCGTGAAACCTCTGAGGGACAAAATTTAATTTACTTCATTAGCAAAACCCTACAGGGCCCCGAGCTCAGGTACTAGAAAATCGAGAAGGTTGATTTGACCCACATCAATCCGACTAGAAGGTTGTGGCACTACTTCCTGGCCCACACGATCGTGGTTAGAACAGACCAACTCGTAAAGCAGCTACTCGATTGTCCCGACATGGCAGGTTGGATGCTCAAATGGTCACTCGAGCTCTTTGATTTTGACTTCCAGTACGAGAGCAGGAAGGCCCTCAAAGCTCAAGTGCTGGCCAATTTTTTCGCGGAAATTACCGCCCCGATCTCCGCGACGGACGGAGCCCACAAGTGGACCATCTATGTCAACGGGGCATCCAGCTCGACAGGAAGCGAAGCGGGCATCATTCTTGAGAATGAAGAAGACATCTTGATTGAGGTTTCCCTTGCTCTATCCTTCCTGACCTCGAACAAACAAGCCGAGTACGAAGCCTTCCTCGCGGGACTGCGATTAGCCGAGGATCTAGGCGTGAAAGAGGTAAAGATATTTACCGATTCTCAGCTCGTCGCCTCTCAGGTGCGAGGAGAGTATCAGGCCAAAAACGACAACCTCTTCGAGTACTTAGCCCTGGTGAGAGATGAAAAAGTTCGACTCGGCGGAGGTGAAACATGTGCCCCGTGATAACAATACCCGGGAAGACATTCTGTCAAAGCTCGCGAGCACAAAGAAGAAGGGCAGAAACAAGTCCGTCATCCAAGAGGTACTTTCTCGACCAAGCATCGAGAAATCCACAGCAACCGTTGACGTGAACACTATCGACGACAACAATTGCTGGATGACCCCGATATACATGTACCTTAACACGGGAGGCTAACGTGGTCAGACGTCGAGCTTGCTCTTACGTCTTGATCGAAAACAAGTTGTACAGGTAGAGATTCTCCATCCATCTCCTCAAGTGTGTCGAGGAATCTATGGCCCATCTATGCTTCTGGAGATCTAGAAGAGATCAACGCGCAGCACCTCGTGGGACAATCCCTTGCCCGGAAGGCTCTGCGAGCAGGATCCTATTACCCACCATGAAACAAGACGCGAAGGAGCACGTCCAGAAGTGCAAAACATTCCAACAACACGGGGACATGCACCTGGCCCCGCCTAACAAGCTCAAAACACTCTCGTCCCTGTGGCCTTTCTCCTTGTGGGGGATGGATATCCTCGGGCCCTTCACCATAGGATCGTACCAGAACAAATATTTGATAGTCGACGTTGACTACTTCACGAACTGGATAGAGGCTGAAGCCCTTGCCAAAATCACGACACACAACATACTCCGTTTCTACAAAAGGAACATACTTTCCCCGTTCAGCGTAACCTAGGCGATCGTCACCAACAACGGGACACAGTTCACCGACAAAAAATTATAGGACTTCGTTATCAAACTAGGAACAAAGAAACATTTCATGTCTGTCGAGCACCCATAAACAAATAGCCAGGCTGAAGCCGCGAACAGAGTGATCCTGCGAGGCCTAATACGAAGGCTAGTCGAAGGCAAAAAGAGGTGGGTCGAAGAGCTACATATTTTACTCTGGGCCTACAGGACGACCCCACACTCAACCACCGGGGATACCCTATTCCAACTAACTTATGGAAACGAGGCAATTATTCCGGTAGAAATTAGAGAGCCTTCCAGGAAGACCGAATCTCCCCTCGACGAGAAGATGAACGATGAGGAACTGAAGGAAGAGCTCAATCTGGTCGAAGAAATTCGGTCAGGGTGTCGCAACTGCGAAAAATATCTGGCAGAAAAAACAGAAGAGTCGCCACTGAACGTTATTTATCCCAAGAGGAGGAAAAGGGAACGATCGAAGAAAACCTGAAGAACGGGAAAAGACAAGGTTATCACAACCAAATCTTGGGTTCGGGAGTCGGTTATGCAAGGGGAAGGTATGAGCACCCCTCACGTCCGTTGTACTCAACGGGATCCACGCTTGTTGTCTAATCAAATGGTGTGTGTTGCACCCCAAAATTTGACCAACCTTTTTCTTAATCTTTGGCTTATGTTTCATTTCATTTTAGAATCTTGCATTTACATAGCATAGTTCTTATAGGGGATCAAGTGTTTGTTTGTGTTTCCTATCCAAGAGGAGAGCCTTATTGGCCACAAGCTCAAGCAGAGGCACAAGTACAAGCCATCAAGTGGGTGTTATTATCAAGAACCATCAGAAGGTTGTCAGGAGGTCCATGAATATTTATCATTGGTATGATCATGAGGTAGAGGCTTGTTGAGTACCTCAGAGGTCATGGTGGAGTGGGAATGGTCACTCAGTTCACCTACACAATGCTTAGGCAAAAAGGATGAAATTAAGGTTTCATTTTTAATCAGGCTAAATTTGTTTTTGAGAGCAATACTTGTTTCCATGGTCTTCCATATGTTCTAAGGTGTTTGGTGATGGGAGATTGACCATCAATTTTAATCAGAAGAGCTTCAATTGATCAGTTGATTGAAAATTAGGAGATTTGGAGAAAAAGTCAACTGTGCAATGAAAAAGTCAACTCCTGACTTTTTGAGGTCAAGATCATGATCTTTAATTTCAATATGACCAATGGTTGGAATTTAATCAAGAAAAGTCAAGGGAATCATGAAAAATCAAGAGTTGTTAAAAGTTGCCATTTTGGGATTTAGGGTTTTATAAACTTTCTATTTTTAGAAAGTTTTATGGTTGAAGCAGCCATCTTCAAGGCCATTTTTCTTCATGATCAAGGTTTCAAATTGGCTTGGCTCAAACATAAAAGTTGTTCCTTGTATTTCAAGCTTTCGTTTGAGTACCAATTCATAATCATATGACACTTGGAGCTCAAGTTATGATCAATCAAAGTTGGAGATTTCAATGATTTCAAAACTGTTAAGTTTGGACAGATTTTTGCACCACTTTGCAAGCCAATTTCCATCAAGCTCTTGATGTCAAATGAAACTTTGTCCCAAATGAAAGTTGTAGAGCATGTTACAAGCTTTCCAAAAATTCTAAGAAGTCCTCAATATGATTTGTGAAGCTCAAGTTATGGATGTGCAAAGTTGAGGAAAAATAAGCCAAATCCATAACTTAGAATTTTCTAAGTTATTTCTGGACAACTTGCTTGGTATGATTTTCAACATCATTTTTCATAGTCTTCCAATTCTCAAATCAAGATGACTCCAACATGAAATTTGTTCTACTCCATGCCCTCTTTCATTTGAGCACAAGAAGTAAGCAAATAGAGTTGTGTGCACAAAGTTATCATTGCCCAAAGTTGGTATGTTGAACACTTTTCTTTCAAAAGATGAAATATGTGTCATTCTGATTTGTTTTGTTTATCAGCCCTAGAACTCTTCCATGCGCATGGGATGTTGTGTTTGTTGCTCCCAAACTTTGCCAAAACCAGCCAAACATCCATTTTGCCATTTTGCTCATTTTCAAATAAATTGCCTAAACAAGCTATGATTCAAAATCTGCCACAACCCAATGCCCCTCCCCATGCTGTGCTAGCAGACCCAGAAAGAAACTGATGCATAACCCTAGCAGCAGCTGTTGTATAATGTCTACATGCACCATTGATTCAAAAATTACCATGTAAATGCAAATCTGACCATTAATCTTTCACCATGGTAAAACCCCTCCAATCTTGTTTTCACTGCATATTTAAGCAATAGAGCAGTTGAGAAGAAAACCTAGCCACCACTTTGTGCAAAAATCAGAAGAGGAGTTTTTGACACTTTCTCTCAAACTGCCCTAAAAAACCAGCTGTTTGTTTCAAAAGGGAAGGAAAACTTCAAAGCTTGTGAGAAGGAGAGATAACTCGCTTCTAGTTTGCTCAAGGAGGACTACAAGAGGTAAGCATTCCTAAACTTTCCATTGCATATACATAGGTATCATTAAGGCATGGTTGAATCTGTTTGTGTTTGCATTCTTGAAGTTTGTTAACTTTCAGTCAAAGTATTACTTTATTATTGTGATGACAAGCCTACTGTTATTGGATGTACAATATTGCTATGTTGATTTGTAAGTTGTTTGTGTGAGAAATATACATTGAGTTAAGTTGTTTGTTTGTTGCTCAACATTATCATGTTTAGGGTTACCTTTGTCTTGTATTCAGTTTTGTGTTTGGTTTATTCACACTTGCTGTCTTCCTGTCTTGAGGCTGTGACTTTCTCTTTTGGTTAGGAGATTGTTACTATAGGGGTGTTTGAATGCTTGACAGTTTGGATTTTGTTAACTTGAGGTTAGATATTGTGCTTGTTGTCCATAGTGTTTTTAGGGTTCACAACTGTTTTTGAAACCTGAGTTTTTGTCAACTCAGGATTGCTGGCTGTTCTAGAGTTGTTTGTCTTGCTAAGTTTGAGTTGGTTGTGAAGATTTGGAGGACTGTCATGAGGGTTTTGACTGGTTAGGACAGTCATCCCTTTGTAGGAGATAGAACTGTGGTGTGCTTCAAGTCTGTTTAGGCAATAACAAGAGTTGGTGTTCTTAGTAGAATGATGAGTTTAGGTTGATAGAACCCAACTTGGTACCCCTACTGGTATGCCTTCATGTTTAAAGGCTATCATCATGAGCCTGTTGGAATTCTTGACAGCATTGGACCTCAAATTTGTGGTGCATTGAGGATTGGTGTTGTTACATTAAACTTTTTTTACATAGCTGTTGCCATTTTAAGTTTCTGCTAGGCAGTTGGTTTTGTTGTTGATGTTCATCTAAGGAGGGTTTGTTACCATTGTGGTTGTGTTGGGATTCAATTTGAGTTGTCAAAGAGCAACCTAGTCTTGACTGTACCTTTGGTAACCTAGACTGTTTTTTGGTTTTAGTGCAATGTAAGGGTTGCTGACAGAATGTGTGAAGTTGGAGTCATCAGGCCTTGATCAGGTATTTAGGTTGTTAACTCTTTGTTTGGTTTGTCCTAGGCATTGTAATATCAACCTGCTGCAGGTGGGAGTCCTTTGAGTGTCTCAGCTTTTGCTAACAGTTTGTTTTAAAGGGGCATAGATTTGTCATTAGAGTGAGGACTACCACCAGGGTTTAGGTGTTGTTTGTGAATCCTTGCTACTGTTAGGGCATTGGGTGCCTTGTTATGCTAAGAATCATGAGAACTGGATGGCATGAAATTATAACATCTTCATTTGGAGAAAATCACTTGAACTGATGGATTGCTTTGGTTTTGAAGGAGCCATTTTGAGTGTGTTAATTCAAGCAGCTGCCAGCATGTTTTGATTTGGACTCCTGGCTGTTTAGATTCATTACTCACACTAGAGTTGGTTTGAAATTTGCCTTATTGTGTTTAGTGTGACATAGACCATTTAGCACTGTCATTGAATTTTATGGAATGGTTTTTGTATTCAGTTCCCACGTTTTTTGGACAGGATTGTTTTGGAACTATCATGAGGGCTAAGACTATGTTGACCTCATTTCTGATGTGATCCTTAGGGGCAGTTTCTTTTTAGAGTAGCTGTCAGTTGGTTTTAGTGTGACTTAGGGGTTGCTCATTTGTTTGCTATTAGGATGACAATTTTATGGTTGTTGTTTCTCACTAATGAACACCTAACTTTGCTCATTTCTGGATATGTTTAGCTCATTAGGATTTGCTTTGAGCTGTCATTAGGACAGTTTGTGGATATTTTGTCCTTTTATGTACTGCACTGTTGGAATTTTTGTTGAAATAAGGTGGACATTGTCTTTATGTGTAAGTTGTAACTTCACTGATTGAAGTTGTTTTGAGTTTTAAACTGTGCAAAGGGTGTTTGCTCATTTTGTAGTTTTAACTGTTCTTGTTTTTAACTCTCAATTCAAATTGCATTTTTTTGCAACTCATGTGCCAAAATCATGTCATAATGTCTTTTAATTCATATTTCAGTTGGAGCTTGATCTATTGCATATTTGAAACTTGTGCACATCTTTCTCTAAACCTGTTTGCACCTGTTTTGATCTTTAACTCCACGATTGCATTTCAAACTTCATTATTGCGTGAGCATTTGAATTTTTGTGTGTGTGCATCTTTTGAAACTTTGTTTGACACCATCGTTTTCCTTGTGAAATTCCAAGTAAGATAGACTAAAATTTCATCTAATTTGGTGGAGATTCGAGAGAGTTGTGTCGAAAACGTATTTTGATGTTTTGCCTTGCTTGCCTTGCTTTTGTTGCCCAAAATTCACATGCGTTGAGGGTTATATATTTAAGGGGTGGCATTATATAATGGATGTATCGCCACCCCAGTGGTTAAAGCCTTGCCATGCCGTATTCAGAACCTGAGTTCAACCCCTGCTGGGGGCATTTTTGCTATTTGCCATTTATTTTTCATGTTTTGATATTTTTCTTTCCTTTTCCATCCATTAGCACGTGTGGAATTGGTGGAGTTGGTTTAGTTTTCAGCCTATGACCCTAAGGTCTTGGGTTCAAGCCTGCCATTTATTTTTCATGTTTTGATATTTTTCTTTCCTTTTCCATCCATTAGCACGTGTGGAATTGGTGGAGTTGGTTTAGTTTTCAGCCTATGACCCTAAGGTCTTGGGTTCAAGCCTTGGGGGAGGCACTTTCTTCTTTTTAGTGACTGGCTTTCTTATTTCATTTTATTATTTTCTTGTTTTTGTTTTATTTATTTAAAATTAGTTTTAAATATTATAAAAAACCCAAAAAAATCTTATTTTATTATTTTAATGTGTTATTTTATTTTCCATCCTTTTTTATTTTATTTTATTTTATTTTCCATTTTATCATTTTATTTTGAATCTGCAAATTCATTTTCTTTCTCATTTCACTCGTGAGTGAATTATTTAGTGTTTACTTGGCTTTGTGCCATGATCCCCCAAGGATTCCTAGTCCCTCCGTTTAGGATGGGAGTAGGAGAGACTATAGGTGTTCAATCCTATGCATGAAAACATTAGGGTAGTTTTTTCCCTTTCATCCCAACTTTAGGAGCATTGTGCATGATAACTTTAGGGTCCAGTTTCCCCTTAGTTTGTGCCTTTCTCTTCTCATCTCCTAAACCATTCAAAACACTTAATAAAGGATAATTCGTGTCGTACGCTACGAGCCTTAAGTACTTGAGGAATGATGGTTGTGGGGCCTCCTCTCAACTGTCTAGAATGTTTAGCGTATGCCTTTTGGGCGATATGCGACACATTCGCTCTCGAGTCATAGTCTTTAGTGCGACATGAGTTTCAAACCATAACTCAATCCACTTCTTGTCATAAAAAAATACAAAACAAAAAACATCAAATCTTTTTATCCCTCGGGATCTTATTTGGAAAATCATTCTCATAAAGAGAGTTTTGTTAACTCTTGGTTCTACCGCAAACAGGTAACGCCTAAGTCTCCAATGGTCGAGCTGCATACACCTAACTACTGGAACCACTGTTTAACCCTACTCAGTTTAAAACACTTGAACCAATCTCTGGTCGTGTCAGCCCGAACTACGTTTGCTCTGATTTCTCGTACCAGACGAGGATATGTAGGCACAAGACGATGATGTCTTGGCGAGTAACCTTCCCCCACTTTCACCCATAGTTTTTCGAACTACGTTGACTCTGACTTTCTCATTGCACGAGGGAATACGTAGGCACAAAGCGGCGATGCTCTATCGAGTCTCTTTTCTTTTGTCCTTGAGTTGTAGCTTAGATAGTTTAACATCCTTTTAGACTAGACAACAAGCGTGGATCCCGTCGAGTACGACAGACGTGAGGAGTGCCAATACCTTCCCCTTGCGTAACCGACTCCCGAACCCGAGATTTGGTTGCGATGACCGGTCTTATTCCCTTTTCGTAGGTTTTCTCTAATCGTTTCCTTTCCCTCTCTTTGGGATAAATAACGAATGATGGCGAATCTTCTGTCATTTTCGGCCCCTCTTTCGCAGCGATGCGACAACTGGCGACTCTGCTGGGGACATTTCCCATCCCCTATACGAGTCAATCCTAGCACTTGTGTGTTTTATCTTTGGGTGTGTATATATGTGTATATGTGTTGCATTTGTACAGTGTTGCATTTGCATTTTTATTTCTAGCACTTTATATCATATATCATGTTGTTGTGCTATGGGTGGGGTGTTCCAATGAGAGATAAGCCAAAACCCAGGCTTGAGAATAACCATAGAATTAAAAGTGGAAAGTAGTGATGGACCTGTATGGCAGCATGCACTAGTCCTCATGAAATTCATGTTCAGACGAGGTTTTCTTTGAAGACGTCTCATCCTGCTGGTCAGGACGGAGATGTTGGATCTGAAAGCTGTCGACTCTGGAGACCGTTCATTTGGGAGTCAGCTAAGTGAGGCCGCTTCGTGAGACAATGATGCCAAATCACAAATGGTGAACGTATCATCGTTTCTCGAAAGTCTGTGACGCTGACGACTACATAGGATGTCGAGCCTTGTCAGATTAGGTCCATACCTGTGAGAGGGATTGGGTTTGCAGGGATCCTTGACCTTCAGCCTACCTGTTTGTCTCGTTAGTATGAACGGTTACAGTGGGATACTGTACTAGTGCTATATGGTTTTCTCGCCAACGCGAAGTGCTGTTTTACCTCTGTCAACGACACAACAGCCTTGATCCTCTGTTGCATTTCATATTGCATTGCATGGCATTTGCATTTCATTTGCATAACAGGTGTCTGAGGCTGAGTTTTGTCCTGATCCAGTTTTTTCACTAGAAATTTAGACATCAACTTAGAGAAAAGACATAAGATGACTATGGAGCAGATTTAAGCAGAGTTGAGGGAAGTCCGAAGCCAGATGGGACAATTCATGGTGGACATGCAAGCTTTGTGTTTGGATCAGAAGATGCTTAGGGAGGAAGTTCATCAGTTGAAGACTCAGATGGGCCTGATCTCAAAAGTCATAAGAAACGAGTTAAGAAAGGAAAGTGATCAGGTTCCTGAAACTGCAGCAGAAATGGTCATCTCACCGTTATCTGTGGAACCTCTCCCAAGGCGTGATGTGGCTCAAAGATCTTCTACATAACCTGAGGTTCCAGAATTTCCCTATCAATAGCTATCTCCTGTTCCCCAAGGCAATCCTAGGATTAGGAGGTATGCTCAAAGGATGAAGCAGCTCAATAGAATCTTTGACCAGATCCCTATGACTTATGCTCAGTTGTTGCAACTCTTGCTTCAACTTTGTTTGGTTAAACTTTGGACTATGTCTCCATTTATTGGTGAGCCACCATAAGGCTATGATGTAAGTGGCCATTGTGATTTCCATTCCGGGGTACCGGGGCATAATATCGAGAACTGCAAAGCTTTTAAGCATAAAGTTTAGGACTTAATTGATTTAAAGGCAGTTGAGTTTGCGACGGGCGACGTAAACGTACCAGGTGGTCTTAGTCCAGTTGCTGCGAAAGAGGTGGATGTTCTTATTCTCTCCCCTGAAATTGCATCGGGTCAGGAGTATGTCTTGCAATCTGTAATTTCAGAGTCTCCATGCCCACAGGTGTTGCCTGTTCCTAGGTAAATCCTGAGGATGAAAGTACTGGAACAAAGGGAGTCCCTGATACCTCAGACTCAGTCCCTAGACGTTTCAATAGTTCAGAATCAACAATCTTTTGGGTCTTCGTACCAGCTATCTGTTCCCTTCCAGAGTCAGTAGTCATATCGTCATCAGCCGCGTCAGCACGCCCGACGAAGCCAAGGAGGCCAGAGAGGCATTTCACTCAGCTACCGATGTCATACAGTCAGATGTTGCCAGATTTGATCAGAGGTGAGTTGATAGTGCCAAAGAAGATTAATCCAGAGATTCCTCCGTATCCACCGGGTTTTAATGTCAACGGCCGCTGTGAGTACCATGCTGGGGCATAGGGGCATTCAACTGAAAACTGTAAGGTGCTTAGAAGCAAGATTCAAACTCTGCTTAACTCCAACATGTTCTCTGTCACACCTCAGGGTATCCAGATCAACGATCCTCCATCATCCAGTCATGTGGGTTCAACAGCTAATGTTATGGAGGGATTTATCGAAAGCAGATGTTCAAATTGACTTCGACGAGCAATTCTGAAGATGGTTGATTCAGCAGCAAATCTAGATTTGAAAGCCCGGTTCCCATAAACTGACAATCTTTTTATTATGTTATTTCTTTGCATTTGTTGTTTCTTTTCTGTTAAAGTGCGAACTTATTTGCAAATATTATTTGTAGAACTTGTTTGTTTTCAATTGATAATGATAATGAAATGATTATGCATATTTTGATCAAATCCATTCGTGTTCACTCAATGTTTTTTATTGATGTCAAACGCTTGTTTAAGCGGAATTCTTTGAGGGAGGATGACGAAGTTGAAAAGACGCAAAGCTTTCGATGGTATACTTTTGAATAAACCTCTGCTAATGATGTACAAGCATTGTTTCAAATACCTAAACACCGGAGAGATAAGGAGTTAATCCCTAGTTAACCCCTTTGAGCCTAGTAGTAGGAGTTTATTTCTGAAAACGAAAAATCCTCAATCTTAACCTGGGGTAGGGTAGATGTCAGTTAATTTGACCGAGCATCCAGATTGCAGAAGGGAGTGTTCCTGTTCAAGGATCAATCATACATGTATAGGTTGTACCTAAAGAACCGCAATGGTTATCCAAGGAGTGAGATGTAACAACCCAATTTTCAATAATTAATTATTTATATTAATTAATTGATTTATTTGGATGATTTTAATTATTGGAATTATTGGTAGATATTTGAGAGGAGAAATATAATGGAAGGAAATAGAATGGAAAGAATATAAGGAAAAGTGGAAAGAAAAGGAAAAGATAGAAACATAAGAGAAAGGAGAAGAGGAGAATAGAGAAGAAAGAAAGGGAAAAAGCTTGGAATCATTAAGAACAACTCCTAGCTTTCGATTTAATCAAGGTAAGGGTGTAAAATATCATTATATTGTCAATGTATATGATTATGTATGATTGGTTTGGATTGTTTGGATGTTTTTCTCCATTTTCCATTCTAGGGCATAGATGAGTTTAATCGGTAGAATCAAGATTTTAACGGTTGGAATCCAGAATAAGTGGTGTAGATTAGTCGAGGATTGTTAGACTAAGAGTACTGAAACTCGTTGGAATTGAATAGGGTGATTTTGGGAGTTTTGGAGAGTTTTGGACAGTGAGGGTTTTGAACATCGCACACGTTTGCTAGCACCTTCGCTAGGCGAGCAGGTCGCGAGTGTTCGCTAGCAACTCGCTAAGAGAGCAAGCTAGCGAGTGGTCCCAGACTTGGACAGAATGTATTTGATCTTGTTCGATGGTAGCGAGTGAGGTAGCGAAGGATTCGCTAGGACCTCGCTGCAGCGAGTAGGTAGTGAAGCCTTACAGTAGCTTCTGTTTGCCTTCGCGAGCTTGTTCGCTAGGCGAACAGGTAGCAAGTGTTCGCTAGGAACTCGCTAGGCGAGCAAGCTAGCGAGCGTGACAACATTCTTATTTCTTTGTGTTTTTCCATCCAGTGTTGATTGTTTGGTTCGATTGTGTTCAATCTTTATCAGAAATGAATAGTTTGTGTACTGTTAGGACATGTTATGCTGTGGGTAGCCGTATGGCGTGAATCCTAGATTATGGAATCGATTTGTGAATCGTGGCCTTTTGGCATATATAATGCATTGTTTAAATTGATTAAAAATGCACGATGATTTGTGATGAAGTTTGTTGCTATTTGGCACGATGATGTGAATGCATGTTGAATGTATGCAATATTGTGAATAATGTATGAGAACATATTGTAAATATGCGTGCATTGCTTGATAAATGTGATGATGTTGAAAGTATGAATGCTTTGATATGATGTGTGAGTGTGCAATCATGTTATAATTCTTGTGTGATGAAATATTGAGTATGCATGGGATTAAGATGCGAGAACGGTCTTAAGTGCATATGATTGTTGATTGCATACGCATCATTTGTGTCCAGAGGCAATGCTTACTAGTCTCGTGGAGGCAAGTGACTTGTCCCAAACCTAGAGCGGAGTTTGAAAGCTTAGGGAATGGGTTTTTGTTGTTATCGGTCTGGGGAACGGACCCGGTTTAAATGTAAAAACCAAAAAATGATAACAAGTGTTGGTACCACATGGCATGAGTTGCATTGAGTCACATGGCATAGAGATAAATGTTGTGTGAATATATGCATATGTGTATGTTATGTAAATTGATGAGAATTATGGATGTGTGCATGACAAATATTCTTGGTGATCATTCTATATTTGTTTATATATATATTGTGATGTATATGATGGTGATAATGAATTGTAGTGAGAAATGTGGAATATGTGTATTCTATGCTTGTGTGTGTGTGTGTGTGTGTGTGTTTATATATATATATATATATATATATATATATATATATATATATATATATATATATATATTTATATATATATATATATATATATATATATATATATATTTATATATATATATATATATATATATATATATATATATATATATATATATATATATATATATATATATATATATATATATATATATATATATATATATATATATTTATATGCATTGATTATTATGATAATATTTCTCACTCTTCTGTTGTTTTATAATGCTCTATGAGGCATTGCAGATTAGGTTGCTGGAAGTCTTTTGTGAAGTATAGCTTCATTCTTTTGGTCGGTTAAGTTCTGATATGTAGCACCGAGTAGTTAGGATTGTATAACATTCTTTTGAGATACATTTGTATATGTATCTGATGACAAATGTTTATGTAAACATGAATGATGTGGTGAATCAAACCGAATGATATGTATTTATATGATTAGCATGTTTAAAGTGATTCAACGTTTAGATTTTCCGCTTTTAATTCTAAATATTGAAATGTGGGTGTCGGGACTAAGTTCCTCTGTTGAAACCACCCCACTGTTGCATGTCTTTTATCGAGCAGGTGTTGTATGTTAATTTTGTGATAATGTGACATACCTCTTTCATACCATGTTCTATTTATACTCTGATGAAATTTTAATACGTGTTAAATGATTTATTTGTTTATTCAGGGGTATAGAAAGGGGGTGTTACATGAGACAGTCACAAGTCAGACAAGCTGGTGTCACACGATTTGTTCTCGAAAAATCAATCAAAAGAAAAAGAAAAATATACAAGAAGCCTGTTAAGTCGATAACTTGTAAACAAGTGGCTTAAGCAAAAATTAAGGCATCCCGCTGGACTTCGAAATCAAAAAAAGATATACTCAAAAGAGTTAGTCCAGGCAAAAATAGGGAAATTGAAAAAGAATGACGAAAAAACAAGTTGTGTGACTCCAGGCACCAAAGACAAAAAGCGAGTGACTGTCACTCCGAAAACTTGTGGTTTCCTGAATCATCGCTCCCGTCATTCAACCTTTGAGAGGTGAGTGCTTGTGTCGAATTAACTGAATATAAGATTGAAGAACATCAAGGAGAATGGGCAGGTTAAAACAAACTTAGAGCCCTATATCCTTTCTTTCTATAACCGTGAACCTGACCACGTTACCACCTTCAGAAGTCCTAATTGAAGCAGATTTGTTTCGGAAGCATACTTCGTTAAAGATCGCATCGAAACTGACTCCTAAAAGGATTCTTCTTACCTTGTGGGTATTGATATTGACATTCTGATAAGTGATTCATTCACTATGTTACAACTTTTTTCAGTGAACAGACTTGGATTTCAAAACTGTCATATGCATTGCATTAATATTATCATTTGCAAAACGAATTGTTTTACTTGCGAGTAAGCACTTGACATCAGGAGAGCTTCTACAATGCGAAGTTTGATCGAGATAAGATACAAAATGCTGGAGAGCTCCGTCAAGCAGGGGCATGCTAAAGGATCACATAAGAAGAGTCAGTCATTCCCAGATTCAGTTAATTTGGGGCAACCAGGTCGAGATTCATCAAATCTCTCGAAGGCCAGTCAAAGACGTTGTTTCCTAAGGTCCATTGATTTGGGGCAATCAGGTCGAGATTTGATAAATCTCTCGAAGTCAAAGGCACTTCTCCAAATCAGCCAGTCAGGGGTAAAGTCATTGTGAGGCTGGGGCAAGCTACCCCAAGAGCACGAAAGCATTCCTTTTCCAGCAGACAATTAATTTGAAGTACCTCTTCGAGGTTCGAAGTGCTAAAGCAGTCCATATCAAACCGTCAGGGTACAGAAATTTCAGGTTTCCTTTCGAGGAAGGTTTTACAGAAGTCCCACAGGCTGGGGCAAAATTGGAAACAAAAGAGATGCATTCCTCTCCATATATTCAGAGCTTATCAGAGTTATTCAAACAGGTTCAGTCAACCTTCAAATTCAAGACGAATGTCAGGAACTTATAGAAATTATCCCATGACCCACATCAAACCTGTATCCAGATAGAGCATTTCTCGACCTCAGTTGTACCTGACCTTCCACGGAAAACCTAAAGCCCAATCACACTTGGCACATCCAGTGGATTTGCTACGTCTCTATCCCTACAAAGTAAAGATGTCAGACCAGAAGTATCTCGCCAGCGATAATATACAGTCGAGATTAGTCTGGAACCCTGTATAATCAAGGCTATCCTCAGCAGGTCGAGATTGGTATCTCTAGCAGAGTAGGATCATCTCCAACAAGTAGGCGTGGGATTATCCCCAATAGTGGAACGAATTCAAAATTTCGTTTTCCCCACAGATTCTGAATGACTGGCTCCTTTCCCCTCAGAGTCTAGGTCATTGACTCATTCCCCAAGCGGAAGTTGTTATTGTTGAGTTTATTTTATTATCCCCAAGTAGAGGTTGACGTTGATTCCCTCATCACCTAATCCCCAACGAAGTCAGCGGAGTTAATTTTCTTCCCCACAGAGTGAGACAGACTCAGAGATTGTTATTCTTCATCCTCAGCAGAAAGAACTTGGGACAGTTCCCCAGTAGATCTTATTCATAATCCCTAACAGATAGCGGATTAAATCTTCAGCAGAGCGGAATCTCTGACAGAATAGAGCCATCCTTCAGCAGTCTGCCTTGATTCCCAGTAGAGTTGTCTGTTCCCCGGAATGTTATATTCTGGCAGACCACCCAGGGCTGATTTCCCTGGTATAGTGGAGTTATTTGTCTCCATCTGAGTTGTTAGTTCCCTAGAAGAGTTGTATTCTTGTAGGCCATATAGGACGTTTTCCTCAGCAGAGTTTGATTTTGATCCCCAGCTGAGTGGATTTATGCTTAGTAGAGCAGTTTTACCCAAAAGTTTTCTCAGAGGCCATCCAAGGCTTGTATTCCCCAGCATGAGCCCATTTGCACTAGGCGTGTTTAGTCTTTCCCCAAAGGAGTTTGGTTGCCTCTCTTTAGCATTTACTTTGCTAAAGTGATTCCTTTGCATTTGCATCGTGCATAGCATCCTCCCAAACGCGTAGCATTTCCATTTCGTATGGAGCATTACGCCATATTCAAACATATGCATGTGAAACATAAGCCAGGTGGTTACCTCTTTATTTGCGAGTGTATCTTCGACAGATGAGTGATATCTTTGCCCGAATGGTATCCAGACTATGGCAGTTTCCGTTAGCCCGCGTGGTACCCAGACCCCGGCTTGCGTTTTCCCCAGCGGAGTCGCCTGACTTTGATCGATGGTGTTGTCATAAGCTCATGTGGTATCCAGACCTTGATGAGTATGTTGATGGTTTATTCTTCCCAAATGGTGTTTAGACCATGGTGGTTTCAGATTCGTTCTGTCCGTTGAGTATCCAAACTCTGGTCAATCTCGTTGAGCATTTAGGCTCTGGTAATTTGAAAGAGTTATTATGTTCGTTGAGTACCCAGAATCTGGTCAATCTCGTTGAGCGTTCAGGCTCCGGTAATTTGAAAGATTCGTCTAGTCCGTTGAGTATCCAGACTTCGGTCAATCTCGTTGAGCAATTAGGCTCCGACAAGTTGAAAGGTTCCTTATCCCTATATGGTATCCAGACCATGACAAGTTTATATGTGTTTTCTTCTGCCCGTATGATATCCAGACCATGTCAATATTAAATATGTTTTCCTTTGTCCGTTGAGTATCCAAACGCGGGTCAGTTTCGTTGAGCGTTCAGGCTCTGGTAAATCTTGTTGGTTATTCTGTACGTTGAGTATCCAGACTCCGATCAATCTTCCTTCAGCGTTCAGGCTTTGGTATATCATTGGTTGTTTTGTCCGTTGAGTATCCAGACTCCGGTCAACTTCGTTGAGCATTCAGGCTCCGGTAAGTATCTCGTTGGTTCATGTTGTTCGTAGAGTATCCAGACTCCGGCAATTTGAAAAGGTATTCTTAACTCATGGGGTATCCAGACCTTGATGAGTATATTTGTGATGTATTCTTTCATACGTTGAGTATCCAGACTCTGGCTTATTACGTTGAGTATCCAGACTCCGGCTCATTACGTTGAGTATCCAGACTCCGACTTTTTACGTTGAATATCTAGACTCTGGCTTATTACGTTGAGTATCCAGACTCCGGCTTATTACGTTGAGTATCCAGACTCCGGCTTATTACGTTGAGCGCCCAGGCTCCAGTTTATTACGTTGAGTATCCAGACTCCGGTTTATTACGTTGAGTATCTAGACTCCGGTTTATTACGTTGAGTATCTAGACTCCGGCTTATTACGTTGAGTGTTCAGGCTCCATTTTATTACGTTGAGCGTTCAGACTCCGGTTTATTACGTTGAGTATCCAGACTCCGGCTTATTACGTTGAGTATCCAGACTCCGGTTTATTACGTTGAGTATCCAGACTCCGGCTTTTTACGTTGAGTATCCAGACTCCGGCTTATTACGTTGAGTATCCAGACTCCGGCTTATTACGTTGAGTATCCAGGATCTGGTTTATTACGTTGAGTATCCAGACTCCGGCTTATTACGTTGAGTATCCAGACTCCGGCTTATTATGTTTGAGTATCCAGACTCCGACCTATTATGTTGAGTATCTAGACTCCGGTTTATTATGTTGGGTATCCAGACCCCGACTGATGACTTATCTTGCCTATGTGGTATCCAGACCCCTGGCAGATTATAAAATTTTCTCTCTCGCTTGTGCGGTATCCAGACCCCGGCGGATTGTGATCTTCGATGAATGTGTCCATCTTATCTTTATCTATCCCTAAAAGAGTTTATTCGGTTACTGTTTCATTCTACGGTTGTCAAATTTCTGGGTTCTTTGGTATTCAACCATCTTTTACCTCGAATGTTTGAAAGTCGTTCGCTTTTTGTACCTTAAGGTCCAAGACGCTTGAATAGGGGCAGCTGTTGCACCCCAAAATTTGACCAACCTTTTTTCTTAATCTTTGGCTTATGTTTCATTGCATTTTATCATCTTGCATTTGTATAACATAGTTCTTACAGGGGATCAAGTGTTTGTTTGTGTTTCTTATCCAAGAGGAGAGCCTTATTGGCCACAAGCTCAAGCAGAGGCACATGTACAAGCCATCAAGTGGGTGTTATTATCAGGAACCATCAGAAGGTTGTCAGGGGGTCCATGAAGATTTATCATTGGTGTGATCATGAGGTAGAGGCTTGTTGAGTACCTCAGAGGTCATGGTCGAGTGAGAATGGTCACTCAGTTCATCTGCACAATGCTTAGGCAAAAAGGATGAAATTAGGGTTTCATTTTTAATCAGGCTAAATTTGTTTTTGAGAGCAATACTGGTTTCCATGGTCTTCCATATGTCCTAAGGTGTTTGGGGATGGGAGATTAACCATCAATTTTAATCAGAAGAGCTTCAATTGATCAGTTGATTGAAAATTAGGAGATTTGGAAAAAAAAGTCAACTGTGCAATGAAAAAGTCAACTCATGAGTTTTTGAGGTCAAGATCATGATCTTTAATTTCAATATGACCAATGGTTGGAATTTGATCAAGAAAAGTCAAGGGAATCATGAAAAAACAAGAGTTGTTGAAAGTTGCCATTTTGAGATTTAGGGTTTTAGAAACGTTCTATTTTTGGAAAGTTTTATGGTTGAAGCAGCCATCTTCAATGCCATTTTTCTT
The DNA here is from genome assembly GCA_963859935.3 of Lathyrus sativus. Classification (NCBI taxonomy): domain Eukaryota; kingdom Viridiplantae; phylum Streptophyta; class Magnoliopsida; order Fabales; family Fabaceae; genus Lathyrus; species Lathyrus sativus. The sequence goes on along the minus strand of OZ012740.1, from coordinate 569,859,326 downwards.
CATGATCAAGGTTTCAAATGGGCTTGGCTCAAACATCAAAGTTGTTCCTTGTATTTCAAGCTTTCTTTTGAGTACCAATTCATAATCATATGACACTTGGAGCTCAAGTTATGGTCAATCAAAGTTGGAGATTTCAATGATTTCAAAACTGTTAAGTTTGGACAGATTTTTGCACCACTTTGCAAGCCAATTTCCATCAAGCTCTTGATGTCAAATGAAACTTTGTTCCAAATGAAAGTTGTAGAGCATGTTACAATCTTTCCAAAAATTCCAAGAAGTTCTCAATATGATTTGTGAAACTCAAGTTATGGATGTGCAAAGTTGAGGAAAAATAAGCCAAATCCATAACTTAGAATTCTTGACAGCATTGAACCTCAAATTTGTGGTGCATTGAGGATTGGTGTTGTTACATTAAACTTTTTTTACATAGTTGTTGCCATTTTAAGTTTCTGCTAGGTAGTTGGTTTTGTTGTTGATGTTCATCTAAGGAGGGTTTGTTACCATTGTGGCTGTGTTGAGATTCAATTTGAGTTGCCAAAAAGCAACCTAGTCTTGACTGTACCTTTGGTAACCTAGACTGTCTTTTTGTTTTAGTGCCTCATGTAAGGGTTGCTGACAGAATGTGTGAAGTTGGAGTCATCAGGCCTTGATCAGGTATTTAGGTTGTTAACTCTTTGTTTGGTTTGTCCGAGGCATTGTAATATCATCCTGTTGTAGGTGGGAGTCCTTTGAGTGTCTCATCTTTTGCTGTTAACGCAACGTCCATGGCTGCCTCACCCTTCAACGCTTCCAAACAACTCTGCTGAACCAGTAAGGCTTTCATCTTCAAGTGCCATAGACCGAAGTCGTTCACTCCGGTGAACTTTTCAATATCATACTTTTTTGAAGGAATCTTCTTCACGCTCACCGCACCAATTTGTTGTGAATCGGATACCTTAAAACTAAGTATAAACAGTTTCTTAATGATCAAGAAATACACAAGGGTTGGGGATAATAAAGAAGAAAACAACAAGGATTGGTTATTAAACTGCTATTCTTTCCTTTTTCTTAGAACAAGATTACAAGTATACAAGAATAACAAAATAACCTCTCTCTCTTGAAATTAGGATTTTATCTTCCTATTTTTCCTTATGACAAGATTGAGAAACTAGCATCCTATATATAAGAAAAATAACATACTAACCTAATCGGCTTTTTAATAGTTACTCATTACAAGCTAACTTAGGGTACAAGCTAACTTAAACAATTAGGCTTACAAGCAAGGCCCAATTCAACATGCTAACAACCAAGCAATATTGACTAATGAATGTAGAACAAACTTTCACTACAACACGCATTACTCGCGAACAGACTTCAACCACACTAGAGTTCGATCCAACATCTTACAATCACTTCATTTGTTAGACACCTCTACATTTAATCTATTGAAATTAAACCCATAAAAATATGTTTTTTTAGCCTTTGCAATTTGATATAATTCAAAATATTTGGTGTAGCTTGAATCACAAGTTAGAAATTTTAAATTAAGGTGTTTATAGTGTGAGAAGTTTGTAGTTGTGTTGTGTAAAATCCTTTAGATATTATTCATCATATCAAACTTACACCAATAACCCATTATTGCGGTGCTCAAATCTAAAGACTGAGTGTGAGAGGTAGATTAAGGTACATTAGGGAATCTTATGTTTTTTGTGTGAAGTTTTACTGTTTGTATTAGGTAAAAGGATTGTTTCTTGTTCACATTGTTGATTGATGCTTAATTATCAAGCAAGAGAATAGTTTTCTCCATACTCCAAAGAAGACTTTGGTAGATCCAAATAAATATTATCGCAGATAAAAGTTGGAGATATCCCCATTCATTGTTAAAATAATCACCCAGAGAAGTCTTCAACACATCCAAGTAAATGGTGCTACATAATTGAAGCTTAAACCAGAATTATTGTGTCTTTCAAATTTGTTGGATCAAGATCATTAAAGATCTATAGTATTAGCAGTTAAGGAATGTGCATCAACAAAGGAATTATTATTTTAGATATTTGTTGGCTAAAGCAGTGAGTTGTTAGTGTTCGAGTTGATAATAATTCGTTGTACCAAAATACTTGTATCTTTAACTTCAAAAAAAAAGTGGAAGAGATTAGCATTTTCGATGTGAAAATCTTCATAAAGAGTGGAGTAGACATATATATGCAAATGTTGGAAAACAATTTAGGATGATATATGCAAATTTTGGGAGGCTATGAATGAAAATTTTAAGGTACAATTGGGAAATATTAGAGCTTCATTTCAGAAGATATTTTATGAATTTGAGCATGCGCATACTAGTCCATTTTATGGGAGTTTGTGCGGATCAGTAATAAGATGTGCTTTGAGACATATTGCTGAAGAGTGGTCAAGGGTTGACATGGTTGGTACGAACACCTAAATGTGTGGGTGTACTCATAGAAAAGTATATGGGTTACCTTGTGCTTGTGAATTAGGGAGATACACGTTGAGTGGTGGTCCAATACCAATTAATGTTATTCATATCTATTGGAGGAAGTTAAGCATGAGAGGTGAACAAGAGGTAGATACAGAGGATGGATCAGATGTGGACATGGAAAATGCAATTGATACACTATGAAAAAGGTTCAGGTCACTAGATTTTGCAGGAAAAAGAACACTAAAAATCAGGGTTTGTGGAATTGTTTACCCCACTACAATAAGGATGTGTCCACCTCTTGAAAAAATAAAAACCAAAGGAGGGGTGAAGACGAAAGGGAAGAAGTCTATGAGATATGATATTTATCGTGATCCTTCATATCATGAGTATGTTGATCAAGTAAATTACAGTTCTAAAAAATCTTCAAAGAGGTCATGTTCATAGTTATCCCAAACCTCAAAGAAGAAACCATCTAATAAGTTCATTATATAATTTCTAAATCATATCAGACCATTTATTGATGACATTATTGATGTTAAGAATGACGTAAATTGTGGGTTTAGAGTCATTGCATCATTGCATGGATATGGTGGGGATGGTTGGTCAATAGTTCGTCATGACTTGGATAATAAAATTAGAGGTTCTGGAAGCAGTCTCTATGAGAAGTTATTTGGAAGTCACTTATCAGAAGTGAGAGAATCCTTGATGATATCATCTTTAAGTCCTCAACCACCAGAGAAATGGATGACATTACCAGGAATGTGTTATGTGGTAAAAAAAATTGGTATAACGTCATTCTTATCTTTTTGGGTTATCCTAGTTTGACTTTCTTTTCTATGACGACTTTACATTCACCTAATGTGTCCATTTACTGCATCAGTTTGTTAACCAAGATCATTGGGTTCAAGTAGTTAAATATTCATGTTTGTTAAGTTAATTACTTATCCTTTATGTATGTCTTACTTGCTTTTCTTTTGATATTAATTTTCTAAATAGGTAAACAGGAATGAACGATTTTCGTTACCACCGATCACATTGGATTGGAAAAAATATCACACACTAGAAGCAACTTCTTGAATGATAGGATTTGCTGGACGGTTACAACATTTGCAACACCTTTACACCTGTAGTGCCACAATATGTTAGATTATAATTGTAATGTGATTGTTATATTTTGGTTTATATTGACAATTGACTTCATGTTATATTTAATTCTTGTTATATTTTGGATTATATTCCATAACTCTTAAAATACTACATAAGTCTAAAAAGTACTACATAACTGAGAACTACATAAGTTTGATAATAGTACATAATTCTGAAAAATACTACATAACTAAGAATAGTAAATAATACATCAATTATCATCGTCCTCATTAGCCTGAGGTAATGGTCTGCCCTGAGGTACCAGTCTACCCTGAGCTACACGTAGTGCTCGAAATACCTCAGCAAAATCATCATCATCCTCTTCCACCTCATGAGATGAAAATAACGACGAAGCTCATGTGAAATAAACGATAACCTAGGACTTGATGGTCCTTTGTCATAGACAGGAACCGGGACCTGTCTCGCCTTTCCCAAGGTGGTGGTACCAAATAGGATGTGACACCATATGGTACCAAGCCAAGTAATCAACATCCACATCATATGGGGTGGTAACAAAAAACTAACGGACAAATCACTTCTCTCACACTCACATGATATGAAATCTACTCAAAATCCAAATCAAGTGTGAGAATCAAGAAGTGAAGGCGGCATGTATAGCCTATATCCAAACTGACGCAAACTTCTATCAAGTATAGTACAACTTGCCATACCATTTCAAGCCACCTCTGTACAAGCATAGATCATCAAATGGTCGGTTATGTCTATGATCCTCAAAAGGGGGCCTAAATGACATCAACAGGTGTCAATCCATCCAACACAGACCTAAGCTCATCAGCCTTTTGTGCGTCTTACTTGTACATCCATTTCATTGCCTTGGGAAGTGGATTACCAATACCAATAACCTTAGACAATCCTCTATTGCACACAGTTGAAAAATGCTCATGAATCCAACATTGTTACACAACATGAATATTATCAATTAAAATTGTTATAAATAAGTTAATATAAGTTAAAATAAAATTAAAATAAAATATTTGTAATTGTAGCAAAGAAACATATCCCTAAGTTGCTTGCAATTATAAAAAGGAAACATCTCCTAGATATCTGTAGAGTGTGACAAGTTCAGCTGCCCCCAATCAGTATCTACCATATCCAGACAAGTCTCTAAATAGTGATAAATACTTTGCCTTACAAGAGTAAAGGTCTTGTCGACAAAAATGGTGCAGTTTACCAACAACAACATATAGGCTATAGGTGCAGAGTCAAATCTATTATCAGCTCAAATGCAGCTTATAATACGAACTACTACAACTACGAACCTCTTCAGCTGCCTCCTCCAACGGAACACTCAACAAATCAATAGTCAGAGTAATAGCATCAAAATCAGTGAAACCTCGTCTAGGGTTACAGAACTCCCCTAACGGAATAGACATGAAATGTCGTCCAATGTAATGCTCATCTCGCCAAATGGCATATGAAAGGACGATGTTTATGGATGTCTTCTCTCCACAAATGCTGATACTAAATTCTGATCTATCCTCGACAAACTGGTTTTGTAGAGAGGATAGATCAGAATCAGACAACCATCTCTCTTTTAGCAGTGGGAGACTATGTAGAATTTATCCTATCAATTTGCTACCATATGCAACAATCTTTAATTCTTTCTTCAGATTTCTCTCCTTAAAAAGATTATAGTATATGTCATAAAATATAACTAATTAAAATTAAATTTGACTCAACATAAAATGATAGAGGTTAACTTACTTCGTCGAACCACAAATGGGGAGTAACATGATCCTGATACCTCACCAGAAGAGACATTTCGAACGGCCCTCCGGGAAACTGCTACTACTGTGGACGAGGCACATGTGCGGCCCTCCGGGAAACTGCTACTACTGTGGACGAGGCACATGTGCGACTACCTGATGTTCCTCTCGATCTATCGCCTGTTGAGGTTGTCGGTCTTCACCTGTTCGTCGATAAATGATCTCGTCCCGACCTCTAATGGGCGCCACTAAAAATAACAAAATAAAAATAAAAATTGAAAGTAAAAAACACGAACCAAATAATTTTAAACTAAGTTCTCTTGATGAAATTAAAAACCGAATAACCTTGGTGCTAGTTTTTCGGTGTACAACTTCAAGAACTAGATATCATGGTCACAAGTTATCTTGCTAGCATAAATGTGAACAAGATTATTATATGTGCCAAGTTAAGTTCTCCAGTGTGTAACATTTTTCAGAAGAATCCGAATAACTTGTGTGTTTTCCAATGTGAAAGAACTAAAGAACCAGTTTCTTCTATGTTCTCTAATTTGTTTTCTTCTGCATTCTCTGATTTGTAAATGAAACAAATATCTCAGGTGTGTGTTTTTCGAATTTCACATGCTCTCGCTCTAAAATAAAATGAGAAAAAAATAATTAAAAAATAAAATAAAATATAAGTATTTATACAAGGATGTTTTGAACAAATTCATAATTTATAAGGATGGAGGGATAAATGAAAGAAAATGAGGTAAAATTTTCAAGAACTTATAAACGATAGAAAATAAACTAACTTTTTTCGTGCATATAGCATATAATCTGATTAATCGCGTTTAAAATTGAGTAAAATTTATAGTTGAATGGACAAATTGAGGTTGCAAAACATGTTATAATTATAACTACCTATAAATTATATTATGAAAAAGAAGTACAACTTGTATTTTATAAACATTGAAGAATATTCTCATATTCATAACTAAAATTCCAGCAATATCGCTCTGAAGAAAAAGAGGACTGGTCTAACGCAAACCGATAAGGGTGCATAGAAGAATAGTAAACATCATTTTGGGTGTTCTGATTACTAAACACAGAGGCGGTGAATATCTATTTAGGTTTCAAAAGAAAGCAAGAACAAACATGTTTCAATGCTACAGGATTGGTGTTCCCCCTAACAGTCTCTAGATATATTATACTACAAACAAACCAACCATAATTAGCATCAACAACAGCATGCAGCAAACTTGTGATGATGTTTCTCAGACATCACCTTAAGTTATCTTAGCTTTTTTGTTAGCAGAATCCTTCTGCTCAATATATTCCGGGATAGTGTCTTGCATTATCTTTGGGGAAGAAAAATCGAAATCTGAAGCAGATACACCAGTTAGTTCTGGATGGTCTTTCAGATATGCTGCTATCTCATTGCGGGTTCTCAGTTTTTTACCTGTAGGTGTGATGTAGTACGAGTCCAATTTAGAGTAATCTTTCCTCAGCACCAAGGTTCTCTTGAAACCTTGTGGAGTCTTTGGAAGATTAGGCTTGTCAATGACCCATGTCCGAGTAGAATCATATTCAATATCAGCAGGATCATCACAGCTACAATTAGCCTTTCTGCTACAATCAAAAGGCTCTCGAATGATTTTATGTCGGATCTCTTCAAACTCCTCCTGCGTATCAATCACTCTCCATTTCATGCAACTTTTGCACTGCGCCGCATATATATCAACTGAACCTTGAGTTGACACTGCTCTCTGCACAATAATTAACCAGCAATTTAGAAAGCAGCTGAAGTTCAGCTTTTAAGATTAAACCCAAAAAAAAAACTATTAATATTACATACTATTGCAGAAAACCCCAAAAAGAGATAAAGTCCTAACACAACCTATATAGAGTGCGAAACTCATCACTTTACAAACCGGTCAAGTATAAAACCCAATTATTGTATCATAGTCCATCCAACCGGGCTACCCAACAAATTATCCACTCACCAAGCCCAATAGTGCTCCGTGTGAGAGGGTGGAGTGGGAAATACTCAAGTTTAGGATGAGTCAAATCCAATATTAAAACCCTAATAGAGACTTAGCAATATATGAAAAATTGCAATTCAATTTTGATTCTATAAGCTTGCATTTTTTCTTCTTGTTGTATGAATCTATTAGCTTCCTTTATCATATAGTAAATCTGACACTAACTAACTACTCACACGTAACAGCAATAAATTGAAAGAGCAAACTCTACTCTATCACAGTTTAACAAAAAAATTGTTATTCCAAACTCTGGATTACTAGCTAACAATATTTGACCTCGTACCTCTCAGACCGATCTGGATTACTAGGGCCCCTTTCCCCTGAGAAAGGGAGGGTGAAGACAAAAACAAAAACAAATAAATTGTTAGTCACTAAGTAATTTACTAGATAATCATTGAATCCACTAGAAACAGAAGATTAACAAATAATAATCTTTATAATTTACGGACGGAATTGATCACTTGATCTAAGAGAATCGGATAGACTCTCACAACATAAAGAATCAAATTCAAAACCACATGTAACTGAGGGATCTAAAGTCTAAACCCTTCCGATTCAACAAACACACATAGATAAATTAACAAGCAATCAAAATTACAAAAACCAATAAACAATACCAGTGATCGAAAAACATGCATTTACGAATCCAGAAAAGAATGAATCAAGAAATATAGTTCAAAAGTAATGGATAAAAAAGCCCTAAAAGTAAAAAAGAGGAATTGGGTCCTAGAGAGAGTTCAAAATTGTAGTTACTAGTAGTACCTTGTTAGAAGAGGGTGGAGTTTTGGAGACATCTTGAGTGCTTGACATTGATTCAGCTAAGAAATGGAACTGAAATTGCAGATTAAGCCCTCGGAGAAGAGGAATTCGATCTTGTCTGAAACAGTGTTTAGGGTTTGAAGAAGAGAAACGACACTAACGTTTCTCTTCTTTCTGGGTAGGTGGCGTTGAACAGAAGAGAGAGAAATCAAATAGTATGTTTTTCCTCCGCAATTTTTTAGTGATTTTTTTTTTTTTTTATGTTTTTAGTATTACTATAAATTTAGATTTTATAAAAGTTAAGTTAAATTGAAATTCTATGTACATTATGTATTATCATAAAGTTTTGCATAAAATAAAATCAATTATTTTAATTTAACAAGACTCAAAATTCGTATTTTAAATCTAAGTTTTCATTTTTTTATATATTTTTTTACTTTATTTTTATCTCTCAGCAAGAAAAAAAATTGCTTCAAAATTTTATATTTATTTTATTTATGAATTTAATTGAAATGTACTAATAGTATAAAAAAAATTTTACACTGTGAGTTAATCATAACCATTAAACGTTAGAAGAAGTTTGACTTTTATTTTAATCATTAATAAAATAATACCAACGAATGATGGTGATTAATTAATAGTATAAAACTTTTTACATTAACAATTTATAGTAATTAATCTCTTTATATTTATTGTTAAAGAATTTTTTTTTTTTTTGACAATGATGTTTATAATTTTGTTAATCAACATAATGCTAAAAAAATTATAAGATAATTTTTTTTAAAAGATAAAATTTATATTATAAAAAATATATATATATATATATATATTATAAAAGGAAAAAAATGAAAAGTCAGACTTAATTCAAAAAAAATTGAAATAAATAAATACATAAAATTATTACCTTTATTCGGGTGTTATGTAACCTGTGATATGTTTTTTTTTTAAGAAAATACTTAATTCATTTCAATAATAATAAGACTTTGAATACATGCGGGTACATCGATAAAATTTTAGAAACTAGTCAGAGATGGAGTTATCAGTGCCAAAACATGAGCAATCTCATTAGTTTGTCTCCTAACGAACTTAACATGAGAGTTCATTAATAAAATAGCTAATAAGTGATTACATTCTCGAGTAATAGCACCAAAATCTGAATCATTTAGTTGCTGAATATTCACACTATCCATTACGCTTTTAGCATCCAACTCAAAATCCACACTATCAACAAGCCCATGCACCCATTTAATAGATGCCAATAAACCTAAAGCTTCCCCAACATCGACTTTAGTACTAGGCGAAAACTACTCAGACTGGGCTGCAACAAACAAACTCTCATCATCTATAATGCAAGCACATATTCTTACCTTATTGTTAGAAAAAGATGCATTAATGTTGCATTTCAGACGACATGCCAAAGGCTTGTTCCACTTAATATCATTTGACATTTGGGTTTGGGGTGTATTACTCGTTCTAAGTTGTTGAACATTTCCCCAACCTGACAATAAGTTCGAAGCACGATTACAAATAGAGTATGTGGAGTCTTCGATATGATTCCAAATATGGTTATTCATGCATTTTCATATACTCTACGAAATAGTTGAGATCATTGCTTGATGCTCTTGATTTGAGACCTTCTTTGATATGTCTTTCTTTGTTGCATTACAAATTACTTTTATAAAATAACTTTCTTTCTCGTTAATGTAGTCATATGTTTAGTGTCTGTGGCATTTTTACATATCCAATTCTTCAAAATCTGCATATCAAAAATAAATTTATGATGCATTTTAATTTTACTACCTAGTTGCTCCTCTTTTGTTTCATTTCTTGATTTTTCGTTGAATTTGTACTTGTTTGAGAATTGTGAATTTCACTTGAAATTGTATTGCAGTCAGTATCATTTATTTTAATGTTCTGTCCATTTTTTTTTATCTATATGTGTGTAATTTGATTTATCGCATATGTATAATTCGTTTGTAATTTGATTATAAATTTATCACTTCATTTGTGAGACACCTCTACATTTAATCTATTGAAATTAGACCCATAAAAATATGACTTTTAGCCTTTGCAATTTGATATAAGTCAAAATATTGGGTGATCATGAATCACAAGTTAGAAGTCTTCAATAAAGGTTTTTGTAGTATGAGAAGTTTGTAGTTGTGTTGTGTAAAATCCTTTAGATATTATTCATCATATCAACCTTACACCAATAATTCATTGGTGTGGTGCTCAACTCTAAAGATTGAGTGTGAGAGGTAGATTAAGGTATATTAGGGAATCTAATGTTTTTTGTATGAAGTTTTGTTGTTTATATTAGGTAAAGGGATTTTTTCTTGTTCACATTGTTGATTGATGCTTAATTATCAAGAAAGACAATAATTTTCTCCATACTCCAAAGAAGACTTTGATAGATCTGAATAAATATTATCGCAGATAAAAGTTAGAGTTATCCTCATTTATTGTTAAAACAATTACTTAGACAAGTCTTCATCAGATCCAAGTAAAGGGTGCTACAGAATTGAAGCTAAGACCATAATTATTGTGTCTTTCAAATTTGTTGAATCAAGATTATTAAAGATCTCTATGTCGCACCTCAAAAAATACAAATCAAAAATACGACCCTCGCGCGAAAGGCGCGAAAGAAATTTGGTTCGACAGAGTCGCCGCCGAACTTTATTTATCCCCAAAAGGGAATGGAAAATATTGAGAAAATCTTTAAAGAGATAACAACATGATCATCAAAACCACATTCTGGGTTCGGAGTCGGTTACATAGAGGGAAGGTATTAACACCCCTCTACGTCCGTTGTACTCAACGGGAACCTCTTAGTTCGAATTGTGATGAACGTTAGCTAAGCTTTTATGTTTTCTTCTAAATGAGATAAAGCGAAAAGATAAAGGAAAAGAGCTCGATTGCTATGGGAAATGGGTGGTTTTAAGATAGGGTACTCGTCAAGGATTGGGGCCCTTGTGCCTACGTATCTTCATTTGGACGAGAATGAAGAATCAGAGTGTTCGTAGTTCGTGCGTGTGACCACGAAAGAAAGGGAAAAGTGTTTTGCTTGGATGACGATTACTTGAAGCTTAAGAAAGGCTCCTCGGACCCAAGTAATTGGGAGAGTGAATCGAAGACTCAACTCTCTCTCTTTTTCAACCTTAATTGTGAAAGAGTTTTGATATAGTTAGAGTAAATTGAACGGATGACGATTACTCGAAGCTTAAGAAAGGATCCTCGGGCCCAAGTAATCGGGAGAGTGAATCGAAGTATCGACACTCTCTCTTTTTCAACCTTAATTTGTGAAAGAGTTTCGATAGTTGTTATGTGTTTTGAAGTTTGATTGAGAAAATCCACTTGATGTTGGATCAAGGGGTTGATTATATGCAAAGAGATTGATTGCAAGGCAAAAGGCACTCGACTTAAAAGTTGATTGAAAATGGTTCGACTATGAATCGAGGGTTTGCGAAAAGAGGTGTGAATCGATCCTCGTTCTTAGGGGTGCTCCTAGTAACGAAACCACGACGAAAGGTTTGAGTGTGTGCATTAGGTTGATGGTGATGCTTGCGAGCAATCGACTTACAAGGGAGTTTTGAAAATGCCCCGATATCGAAGCAAGAATTAGTTTGAAAATGGTTTGAAGCATTAAAGAACAATCAAGAAAAAAGCGATAAAGCTATTACATTTTATGGGTATGGGGTAAATTTTGTCGAATAGGGATGAAATAACACAAAAGCAAGCATATAAAATAAATCGAATCGAGTTTGTCACAATGTGCTCCAAAGCCAGTTTGTGTGTAATGACAACATGATGAATGTCATATATTTGGGTTATAACGCGGCAGAAATTTCCATGGATGTATAGGAGTTTGATGGCATAATGGTATAGAATTACCGAATCCAAAGATCGAAGTATGATTAAAAATAAAACTAAATAGTAACCAAATTGAATTATTTATAATATTTCAAATTTTATAGGTGATGCAAATAAAATAAAAGAGAAAATACTTATTTTTCTAATTTTTTAATTTGAACAAATAAAATAAAAGTTAATTTATGATTGGCTAATAAGAAAATGTAAAGACAAGGCATGTGAACCTTTGATTAAATTCGAATCCACGACTCAGATTAAATCAAAGAAGCACACTTAATTTAAAATATCAAAGTTGCCCCTTCTAGAAATTTTTATTAATTTAAATAGAATTAAATTAATTAAAAAACCACTAAAATTCACAACTTATTAAATAAACATGATAAAAATAAAATACAAGCATGGAAAATTCTAATTAATTATTCTGAATATTTTGATGAAAATATAAAATTAAGTCGACTGAAAATGAATAAAAATAAGGCGCCTAAGTGCCTGAAAAAAATAAATCGACCGCACCAAAATGATTAGCGCGGAATAAACGACTCGGAAAAAATACAACGTTTGGTCAGATTTGAAAATTCACTAGGACCGGTAAAAAGGCTCAGTCTGATCGAAAAATGATTGAAAAGTTGTTGAAAAATAAGACGAGCCCTCCAGGTTAAACTTTGCGAATAATAGGTCAATGTTAATGACGTCTGCAATCTTAAATTTGAGACTTGTTATTCAGGGATTTATGCATATTTGAAAGACAATTTAAACAGTCGGTCTACATCTCCGAGGATTCATTCTTGTCCAATTATTTTTAGGGATTATTCATGATAGAAGATATGTTATGCCATAGAGGCGATGCAAACTAAAAAATAAAATCAGATGCAGGAAAAATTAAAAAAGGTAGGACAAATTTGGGGTATGATAGATGTCCTTATCTAATTGGCTTAAACCTAGTCAGATGAACTGCCACGGTGTTCATTCTTACGAGATAGAAGTCAATTAGATATGACGAAGACTCCAAATTTGTGCGAAAAGAAAGGAAATTCCTGGGAAGTAGAATAATAAATCAATGTCAACCCTCGAGTGGACACTGAAATACTTGCAAAGATCGTCATCACCAAAAGGATGATAATAGAAAGTTCTGACGCCAAAAGGATGGCAGATCTATCACCAAAAGGATGATAGTGAACTCACATGACTCGACTTGCTATTACCAAAAAGATAACAGTAAGCACACACACAAAGACCCTTCACCAAAAGAATGAAACTGAGGTCAAATTTCGCTTTTACAAAAAGGATAATAGTAAGCACACAAACAAAGACCCTTCACCAAAAGGATGAAAGTGAGGTCAAAACTCACTATTACCAAAAGGGTAATAGTAAACACACATTGGTATCTGATGTTGTCATTCACCAAAAGGATGATACACAAACCAAAGATCCAAGAATTTTCGACACCAAAAGGATGATGAAGAACATACACAACACCGACACCAAAAGGAAGACGGACCTATCACCAAAAGGATGATAGTGAACACGCGCAATGACCCTTCACCAAAAGGATGAAAGTAAGGTCGAAACTTGTTATTACCAAAAGGATAATAGTAAGTACTCACATGACTCTGACACCAAAAGGATGACGAATCTACCACCAAAAGGATGATATACAACACACATAACTTCGGAACCAAAAGGATGATTGGGAACACACGCAATGGCCCTTCACCAAAAGGATAAAAGTGAGGTTGAAACTCGTTAATACCAGAAGGATAATAGTAAGCAGTCACACGACTTCGACACCAAAAGGATGACAGGTCTATCACCAAAAGGATGATAGAGAACATACACAACGACCCTTCACCAAAAGGATGAAAGTGAGGTCGAAACTCCCTATTACCAAAAGGATAATAGTAAGTACTCATACGACTTCGACACCAAAAGGATGATGGATTTACCACCAAAAAGATGATAGATAACACACACAACTTTGACACAAAAAGGATGACAGTTCTATCACTAAAAGGATAATAGGAAACACAGACTCTAAAATACCTGGCACCAAAAGGATGACATGCCTATCACCAAAAGGATGACAGTTAACATAAAACTCCAGCACCAAAAGGATGTCGGACCTATCACCAAAAGGATGACAGTAAGCATATGATTTCGACACCAAAAGGATGGCGGATCTATCACCAAAAAGATGATAGAGGACACAGACTCCGATACCAAAAGGATGATAGACCTATCACCAAAAGGATGGTAGTACACACAGACAACTCCGACACCAAAAAGGTGACAGACCTATCACCAAAAGGATGATAGTACACACATGCAACACAAAGACCCTTCACCAAAAGGATGAAAATGAGGTCAACAAGACTTTCTATTACCAAAAGGATAATAGTAAGTACAAAATGATATCAGAGGTTATCCTTCACCAAAAGGATGATACACAAACCAAAGATTTACAGATCGCCGACACCAAAAGGATGACGGTAAGATCAAACGACACAAGTTGCAACCACCAAGAGGATGATAGAAAGTTCCAAATTTTGAGAATTACCAACACCAAAGGATGATAGTTAGGTTGAATTGGCGGGATTTGGCTACCACCAAAAGGATGATAGTAAGGTTATTAACAAAAGGTCAAGTTTGTTGGATGTATGAGTAAGATTTGTTCGGAGACATCAACAAAAGGTTGAAGCAAATAAGCCATTGAGGAATATCATTCTTATCAACAAAAGGTTGACAAGGTACCAACTCACTAGGGAACGCCCAAGAGAAAGGTTGAATTTTGTTCAGAGAAAAACAACTGATTAATTTGAGGATTGTAACTCCATCAACAAAAGGTTGAAGAGAAACGATTCAATGAGGAATGCCCACTGACTCAGAGAAATGCTACTGGTTGAGTTGGGGATGACAACTTCAATAATAAAAGTTTGAAGAACACAACTCAATGGGGTACACCCACTGACTTGTTCGAAGATCACAGCTTCATCAACAAAAGGTTGAAACAACTCTGTGAGGAATGCCCATGAACTTTAAGAAGATTCCCCTGACCGGGCTAAATATTTCCTTGGAATCTCGTCATTGATCAACAAAAGGTTGAAACAACTCCATAAGGAACGCACACAAGCTTGAAGAAGATCCCCCTGGCTGAGCTAAATATCAACTTGGCTTCAACAAAAGGTTGAAACAGCTTCGTGAGGAACGCCCACGGACTTGAAGAAGATGCCTATGGCTGGGCTGAAGACCACCTTAGAATCTCGAGATTGATCCTGGATCTTGCTCTATGCATGTATGAATGCTCGACTTTGTAATGATATTCCATATTGAATGGAAGTGCAATAAAAATACCGACGTGCTGAGATACAAGTGTTGGGGAAGTATGTTTTGGTTTTCGTATGCATATGATGCAAATGATGTTGTTGAACGTGATACATATAATGTGTATGATTGCAGACGGGTGATTAAATATATTTTGTAACGGTGCTAGCATGACGGGCTTTTGGTAGGGTTTGATTTCCTCGACACTCAGTTTTTGAAGACGCCATGATTGAAGCAGACCTAGATGCTCTCGATGCTTTGACCTTGATCACTTGAAGATAAGTCGTGGTGTTTGTTTCTAAGGGAACCACAACTTTATGCTTGATAGTCAGTTTGACCTAAAAATGAGCGTAGCAACGTGATCAACTCATTAAGATTAGCTTTTGCTCTAAACTCAATGATTGCTAGTGTCCTACAAGATCTTATTGTCCAACTTGAAGGTATGGAGAGGATCTGCCCTATGCAATTAGTCTTGCCCCAATCTCTAGGGTATGGTAATGGCCTGCCCCTGTTTAACCAGTTCCTGAAATAGCCTAATCTCTAGAAGTTGAGATTTTATGTGCTTTGAGATGACTTTCCCCTGATTAAGATTTTGAAGGATTTACCCCTGATTGGTGGTTTTAAAGTAGTCTTGGTCCAGGTCGACACCACTAAAAATTCAAGTTCTTCATTGATTGCCCCTTGTTGGAGTTTCTTGGATGTTAAACACTGATTTGCAGTTAAAATTGCTAACTCACAAATGGTAATCTTAATGTAATGCTCATGCAAGTTTTGAAAAAGAGTCGTTTATTTGAGTGTCGTGATAGTGTGAGACGAATGAACCGTTAGTCCAGAAGTTGTGCTTATTTTTCTATTGTGTGAGACATATAACAAGGAGAATGACACCAATGCTAAAGATTAGCCAATATGTAGGGAGTCAGTTTACGCAACTTTGCAATAGTATACTTTTGAAATAAACATCGCCTCAATTAGGTCTTTTAAGGGTTGTAACGTGGTATGGTTCACGGTTTAAAAAACAAAGGATATCAGGCTCAAATTTTGGTTTGTACTCACTCCTTCTTCGTGATAATCTCTAGTCCTATGTTCAGTTGATTTTGCACATGTTTGTCTTTCAACAGGGTTGACGGTGTAAGAGTGATGATTCAATTTTTGCTTGAAATGGAAGTCACCTTATTTTGTTTTTGATAGATGTTAGTGACCCATAGGTTTTGGTTTGGTGGTCATTATATCCTATTTTGTTTCGTTAAGGATTTGAGGGAGTCTTTTTTATTTTGTTTTTGATCCCTATCTTTTGCATGGAATGATTTTTCTTTTCGAGTCCATCAGGATTTTCTTGATTTTTGCCTAAGTCTTCTTTTGAGGTGCTCAACTTAGCAGGCTTTTGATCTTGATTTTGTATTTTGTTGGAGGATTGTAACTTCTAAGTTATGAGTCTTTAAAGAACAATCGACATGTCTTTAGGATTTTGATTTGCAATTTGAGTGTGTAATCAGGTTAACTAAACACTACCCTGCCCCAGGTTGAGTGTAAGGGTTTGAAAATCCGAAAGAAACTGCTACTTCTTAGCTTGAAGTGGTTAACTAGGGATTAACTACTTGTCTTTCCAGTGTTTGGGGATTGAAATAATGTATGTATATCATCGGCAGGATTTTATCCGAAAGCATACAGTTTGCAATTATGGGTATTTCGTTCTCATCATCCTCCCTTCAATCTTTGTTAAACAACAGATGATAAAGAGAATGAAGTGGATATATGCGTCTGTGCTTTGCAGTAAATGAGTGAATACGACATAACTAATTCAAAATATGCATAATTACTACATTAATAAAACCAAATAAAAACGACAATGTTTAGAGCAAATAGTACTTAAATAAACAAAGACAAATTACAAGAATGTAAATGATGGAATGGCATGATGACTGCCTTCTTCAGGGAAATGAACTTCCTTTCTTGACTTGATTTTCACACTAGCTTGGCGGCGGCAGAGGGTTATTTATGACATTTAGAGTCCTTTGATTGAATGTGAGAAACTTCAAATCAATCAGGTCTTGAACTTTATGTTTGAAGGCTCTGCAGTCCTCAATCGTGTGCCCTAGAGCGCCCTTATAATACTCGTAGTAAGCATTATCATCATAATCTAGAGGAATGACAATTGGCGGAGCTAGGTCTCTCGGGGTAATCTTCTCATCCTTCAGTAGTTCAGAAAAGACTTGAGCGTGTGACACAGGTAAACAATCAAAGTTTCTCTCTGGCCTCCTTGTCCTTTGTTAATTGGGTTGATGTTGTTGTGGAGCTTGTTGTTGTTGATTATGTGGCGGATATTGATACTCTTATTGATGATATAATGGTTGTTGAGGAGCTTGTTACAGAGACATTGGAGCTTAAACAACTGGTTGATAATTCATTAAAGCATATTGCGCAACAGCAACATATGAATATTGAAAGTAAGGGATTTGAACAAGCATTAGAGTAGGAGCTGTCTGTTGAGCTTGCCCTTTATGAGAAGAGATGGCATTTGTTTCGCCTTCTTTCTTCTTATATCTGTTGAAAGGCTTCGTGGTTCTAGTCTGACTGCTAGAACCTTCCTGGATATTTTTACATTTCAGACCCTCTTCAATTATCTCACCGAAAATTACCAAATTAGAGGATCCAGAAGGCACACTACTAATCAGCTTTTCATAGTATTGGCCTTGCAAGGTGCCCATGAAGATGTTAATCAGTTCACGGTCAACCAATGGTAGATTCACTCTTGCAGCTGCTCTCTCCAGCGTTGTGCGTACTCCTTAAAGGATTCATTATCCTTTTGAGCCATACTCTGAAGTTGAGTACGATTTAGAGCAAGGTATGTGTTATATTTGTATTTCTTAACAAAAGCTTCAGCTAACTCATCCCAAGTACGTACACTGCTACGCTCCAATTGCATATACCATTTGAGAGATGCTCCAATGCATCATCAGCTTTTCGTCTTTGGCATAAGCATCCATCTTGCGACAATACATCTTCAGATGAATATTGGGACAGCTGAGATCCTTATACTTCAGGAATTCTAGCACCTTGAACTTGGGTGGAATAATAACATCAGGCACCAAGCACATCTCCAAGGCATTCAAGGAAGTTGAGTTGTGGCCCTCTATGACTCAGAGTTTTTCAGCTAGATCATGATACATATTGATAGCTTCAGAATCCTGAGCAGTAGCAAGATTGGCAATCAGGATAGCAACATGATAGTTTTGCATCTCATCATACTCATCTCGCGGATTTTCTTCAGCATGAGGGATGTGAATATGAGTGGCAGCAGGTTGAGCTTGCGGAATAACTCCAACAGTAACTCCAGATGTTAGAAATGGATGAGAAGTAGCTCCTTCGACTACAGGAGTGAAATTTATAGGTATCCTAGAGGTGATGTGGTTAGGAACATGAATTGAAAGTCTTGAGGTAGACTCTTGCACATGAACATTATCGTTGGCGGCAGCGGCCTCACGCAGTTCTTCTTCCTTTCTGGCCATAATGATGGCTTTGAGAATTCGGTTGATCTTGACTTTGATTGAGTCCAAATCCTCTCTGAAAGTGGCTTGCTCCTATTGAATATGCTTCATTATTCATCTAGTATTGGCTCGAGTTGCGTACTGGTGTCGAGGAATCAACTTGAGTTATTGGAGATGAAGGAATGTGAAATGAGTTTCTTCTTTTGAAATGAAATGCAAGATGCATAACTAATGCAATGCAATACAATGACATGTATGCAAGACCGAGGATTGCAGATTTAATCAACTTTGAGGTTGGCTGGAGAAACGGGTCAACAACCAAAGTCTCTGATCAAAGAAACCCCACAGGTAGGTTCTAAGACGGGTATGTGTCTAGAGTCATGGATATCTTTCAAAGACATTATATCCATGACAAAGGTTCATATGACAATAACATCCTCGAAATGATCTCTTGTAGGTGAGGTTTTCGCATCGTCCCATGAGAAAGGCTCCCCGTGAGTCTCTACTACACAACCATCGACTCCAAGGTGTCTATAAGGTATCTCAGAGTCATAGATCGAGGTTGAAAATATCATTGTCAAAGTAACAATATGTTCAAGGGATCTCATCTGATTGGGGCATTCGTGTCAACCCAATAAGGAGTGACTCTTATGAGTTAATACTATCAACAACCATGGAAGAATGGGTTAAAAAGTCCTTAGAGTTATCAATTCAGACTTGAAAACATCATTGCCATTGCAAAGGCTCACCACGACAATAACATTTCCAAGGGAATAAACTCTAAGCGGGGTTTTCGTATCATCCTAACGAGAAAGGATCCTCTTGGGCCTCCACTACACAACCATCATCCTAATCTTAGGGTTTTACTCAGACTCGGGTATAGAGCCATCTCGCAAAGTACCCAAAAGCAGAAAAGCCCAACAATGTCACAATAAGAAATAGCAACAAAGATAAGAATATGAAAGCACATAAACGAATAAACAAGAAGAAAATAAATAAGCGAAGCTAACAAGCTCACAATTCGAACTAAGATAGGCTCGACTCTCTTGCATGGAGAAATTATCGTCCTCGGTAGAGTCGCCAACTGTCGCACCTTAAAAAATACAAATAAAAAATATGACCCTCGCTCAAAAGGCGCGAAGAAATTTGGTTTGTCAGAGTCGCCACCGAACTTTATTTATCCCAAATAGGGAAAGGAAAATATCGAGAAAATCTTTAAAGAGATAAGAACATGGTCATCACAACCACATTCCAGGTTCGGAGTCGGTTACATAAAGGGAAGGTATTAGCACCCCTATACGTCTGTTATACTCAACGGAAACCTCTTAGTTCGAATTATGATGAACGTTAGCTAAAATTATTTGTTTTCTTCTAAACAAAATAAAGCAAAAAAATAAAAGAAAAGAGCTTGATTGCTAGGGAAAATGGGTGGTTTTAAGATAGGTTGCTCGCCAAGTATTGGGGCCCTTGTGCCTATGTATATTCATTTGGACGAGAATGAAGAATCAGAGAGTTCGTAGTTTATCCGTACGACCACGAAATAAAAGGAAGAGTTTTTTACTTGGATATCGATTACTTGAAGTTTAACTATACCCGCACCCGCACCTGCCTCCATGTAACACACCCACCCCCACCTCCAAACCCAACCGAGGGTAAAAATTTACCATCCAAACCCGTCCCCAATGGAGAACGGGTGCACCCGCACCCGCCACGCCCCTACTCGCAAAAAATTAATTGACTTCCACCCTAAAATGAACGTCATGCAGCTGTTCATTCTCTCAGGTTCAAGACAATTAGATAGGGGCATCTGTTATACCCTAAATTTGTCCTACCCATTTTCAGTATTTTTGCATTTTTCGATTCTATTTTGATTTTGCATTGCCCGATTAATTTCTTGTTATTTAGACACATGTTTGCTTGCAATTGGTTGATTTTTCAAAACTTTATCTTTTTGATCAATTAAGGTGTGACACGTGGCCTAAGAACATTTTGTGAATATTATTTTCTTAAACTTTTTCTTTTTTTAAATGTTAATATTAATATTTTTTTAGTTATTATTTTTCGTTTTTATAAACTTTAATTTGTTTTTATATATTTTTAATATTTATTTAATTGTTAATTGTTAATATTCATTTAATGATTATTGTTAATAGTTATGTATTAAATAGTTGTTAATATATCAATTTAGTTATTTATTTATTATATTTATTAATTTTTAGTAGTAATTTTTAATTAGGATAATGAAAATTAAAAAAAAAAAGAAAATTGGAGTTGGACAGGCCCATATAATGGGAGAGTTTTTTCGGATGGGGAGCAGGAGAAAATTATTGTTTATCAAACCCTAAACAGCCGCCCCTTTCTTAGAAACCCTAAACCCATTTGACTGTTGATTTTCCTCTTCTCCCTCAAACTCAGTCCGCCCCTCACCTTCACCGTCATCAACCCTTCGCTTCTACTTTCAGTGCCATCACCTTCTCCAAACCTTCACCATCTCTTCCCCTTCCTCTCTCAGATCCGCCGCCACCCCTAGAAAAAGACCCTAAAATTTCTCTTCAAAGCGCCGCGTTACCCATTTATGCTCCTCCCAAAAATGAAAACCCGAAATCATCACCTAAAAACGAAAACCTGAAATCATCACCTCCGTCAACTGAAATCCCTCCTTCATCCGTGATTCATCGCTATCTCCATCAATACACTTCAATCTTCACTCGGTGTTACTCAGGTTGTGTTGTTAAATAAGCTCACAGCAAGACAACATCATCTTCTTCATTCCACTTCCAAACGTTCTTGAATCGACGGAAATGGTTTAGAGATCCCGACCTGTTGGTTGCAGCTGCAGAATTGGAAGAGAAAAATGGAGCTGCGAGGCGCACAAATGTCGATTGTATTATTATGTCATTGACGTATTTGGTTTCTTCCTCAGAGCAACAAACACCGCCGCAAGAACCACGCTTCCGGAAACGAACATGAAGGTATAACACATCCGTAAAAGTTCCGGCAATGTTCGCGACGAATACCAAAGCTTTTACAATAATACTCAAGTCTTAACTCTTCAGCAACGTCTTCATCAACAATAACATTTCCGCCTTTCACTTCGTGACAACAGCAACAACATTGTGGTCGGCGCATTACTATTTCCGATGGTGTATTCGACATTGCAGGACAATAACGGCGTTTCTAATCTATTATCGTTTCGGTTACACAAGCCTTCTTAACAACATCGACGAAGCGGTTTCGGTAACCCTCTAATTTATAAATTTAGAGTTAATAGGATTTTGTAGTTGATTTGGTATTATATCTTTATTTGAAATTATACCTGGATGGATTAATACCTGCATATTGTGCTGCTGTGCGGGTTTAATTTTGTACTGTTGTGGCTGGATTTTGTAGAAGGTTTAGGTTGCATTTTTTATGACTTTGTACTGCTGTTATTTGAAAGAAGTTCTGCTGCTGTTTGTGTTTAGTAGAAATAAGTATTACATGTGCGACATACTGGTAGTTCGTTGACTTGAATTAAGTTCACATTGGATTGATATTAGTGATTGAGTGTATACTGTTCTGCTGCTACTCTAAGTTATGGTGTCAATTCGATTTGCATTTATTCTGATGTTGCTTTGTTTATCTAATGCATCATTTGAATGTGTTTTGGTTACAATCTGCGGAATGTAAATGACACTGCCTGTCCTGTCTCCCTCATTTGTCTTCATGTATGCGAGCATAATTTTGAGTATGGATGTGGTATAATTGTTACATGCTGCTGTTATTTCTTAAAATTGTTTTGTATATTTTGTATGGATTATGAGATAAACTCACATGGAATGAATTTGAATAATGATAAATGCTTGTTACGTTACTTATATTTGAGATAAAACTTGCTACTCATTCACTGCATGCTACTGTTATCTTGCGGTAATATTCGTGTCATTTTCACGAGCTGTTTTTTTTATTTTTAATTTATGATCTCAATTAACCACTGTTTTGGATTAATAAATAAATTAGTTTTTTTGGTTAGTAAGTTAGTAAATTAACCACTATTTTGAATCAATGATTTAGTCTTGGTTAGAAAATCATACTGTTATAAATTAGTGATTTAGTTTTGGTTAGTAAATTAGTAGTGAACTACAAGTTGTGAGTGAGTTATTTAATTATGATAAGATTATCATCACAATTGAATGAGCTAATTGTTAGTCATAAGGCTCATATACGTGACCGGTACACACCGGTTTTAAAGCACATTGTGAAAAATTCGACTCGATTCATCTTATATGTTTGCTTTTTATGTTATTTCATCCCCATTCGAACAAATGTATCCCAACTCCCACAAAATGTAATAGTTTATCACTTTTGCCTTATTTATGCTTTAATGCTTGAAAACAATTTTCAAAATAAATTCTCGATTTATCGAACCATTTTACACCCTTGTAAGTCGAGTGTTTCAAAGCCTCGCCATCAACCTTTTGGTCACAGACACAACATTTTAAAGCTTAATCCTGGGCTTCCTTACAGTGATACCTATTTGATCAATTATTTCTAGTTGGTCATTTAGAAGACTAGCCCACTTTGCTAGTACACACGTTAAAACTCAATTTCAAAACTTGATTCACATCAACCATTTTCTTCAAATCAAATTAAAATACTTAATAACTATTCAATTACAATTTCAATAAAAGATGAAAAAGAGAGAGTTCCAAGTCTTTGGTTCACTCTCCCAATTGTTTGGGTCCGAGAAGTATTTCTTAAGCTCGAACAATTGTCTTCTAAAAACTGATAAACGAATTCAAATTTATTTTCTTGAACACTTAGATGAAAAAGAGAGAGCTCCAAGTCTTTGGTTTACTCTCCCGATTACTTGGGTCTGAGAAGTCTTTCTTAAGCTTCGAGTAATCGTCATCCAATTAATACACTCTAATCATATCAAACATCTTTCATAATATTAGATGAGAAAAGAGAGAGTCAAGTCTTTGACTCACTCTGATTACTTAAAGTTCGAGAAATCTTTCTTAAGCTTTGAGTAATTCTCATCTGCTAAAACACTTTAACCATATTCAATTGTTCAAAGCCTTCCAAACATAACCACTCTTTGGGATGAAAAAGAGAGAGTTCCAAGTCTTTGGTTCACTCTCTCGATTACTTGGGTCCGAGAAATCTTTCTTAGGCTTCAAGTAATCGTCATCCGATTAACCTACTTGAATTACCTCCTATCCTTTCGTATTTGAGGTTGAAAAAGAGAGAGCTCCAATTCTTTGGTTCACTCTCCCGATTACTTGGGCTCGAGAAGCCTTTCTTAAGCTTCAGGTAATCGTCACCTCAAGCTAAACATCTGACATATCAAACTCTCTTTCTTGCCCCCGTGCGACCAAAACCTTTAACAACCTATTCAAACCTATCTTCTTGTCTAAACCAAAATACTTAACCAATCAAACTCTAATTCTTCTCCCCGTGCGATCCATAACTTAAACAACTCTTCTCAAAGAATATTGTTTAGTCCATTCTTCCGCGCATATGAACTCGTGCTTCAGCCTCCCCTAGCGAGCAGACAAGCCAATGTTTAGCAGTTAGAATGCAACATAAACTCTCGTTCGACTCAATCACCTTTTACCAAGAACATTGTTTAGTCCTTTCTTCCGCGCATAACAAACTCGTGCTTCAGCCTCCCCTAGCGAGCAGACAAGCCAACGTTTAGCAGTTAGAATGCGACCTAAACACTCGTTCCATTCAAATACAACCTTCTTTTCACGATGAAAAAGAGAGAGCTCCAAGTCTTTGGTTCACTCTTCCGATTACTTGGGTCCGAGAAGTCTTTCTTAAGCTTTAAGTAATCGTCATCCGTACCCACAAACCTTTTACCGTAGTTGGCCGAACTATGACTGCTCTGATTCTTCATTCTCTTCCGAATGTAAGATACGTAGGCACAAGATTGCGATGATCTTGGCGAGCACATTTCCCCTTTTTTTTCCCATAGTCCCACGAACTACGAATGCTCTAATTTTCCACTTCTTATAAGTGAAGATACGTAGGCACAAGGGCCCCAATCCTTGACGAGCACCCTATCTTAAAACCACTCCTTTCCCCTTTAGCAAGCAATTCCTTTAGAAGATAAAAAAGCGTATCCACTTTCTCTCACGAATCGAATTAAGAGGTTCCCGTTGGGTACAACGGACATGAGGGGTGCTAATACCTTCCCCTCATGTAACCGACTCCCGAACCTAGAATAATGGTTGCGATGACCATGTTCTTATCTCCTTAAAGGTTTTATCGATATTTTCCTATTCCATCCTTGGAATGAATAAAGTTCGGTGGCGACTCTGTTTCGAACAGTATTTTCCGTGTCCATCGCGAGGATCGTATTTTTCGAGGTACGGCACTCTTAAAAAAAACAAAATAAGTAAACAATAGATTAGTAGGTAAAAAATAAAAAAATGCCTTGTCCATAGCATCATGACTTTTAGGGACATTTGTGGCGTGGTTTGGACCGTGATTCATTTAAAAAGGCACTAGCATTACAATTGTATATAACACATGTGTATGCAATATAAATTCGATAGGAAAAGTTCAAAATACATGAGCTTACTACACAATAATCAATTTTCTTTGAAGCAACAAAAAAGTAATGAGGCATAGGTTTTGCCTACAGTACTACTGCCAATATCCAAGGCAAGGCAGCAAGGTAAAATTACAACATAAAATGTATTGATTCAACCAGAAACACTGCTAACAACCTTCATAGGCTAGGTCTAAGAGTGTCACAAACCCAAGCTTGTTCAAACCAAAAAAACAAAGAGATGAAATATATGAACACACAACAACTCTCAAAATCGAACAAGACTGAAATCAAACAAAACTAGAATATAGCTTGCGTACACAGCATCAATCCAACCATATTTTCTTGCTCAGACTCTTTCAATCCAAAACACAAAGATGAATATTCGAATAAACTAAAAGACAACAGCTTTACAAAATCAAACAAAACCGAAATCAACCATGAACAATAATGAATTCATCAATCATTAAAAATAGAATCAAATCAAAATTATAAATGGAACCAACCACAGATGAGTGATCCAAAGTTTGATGTCGCGTGTCGTAGTTGATGAGTGATTATCGGTGTCAAAAACGTCTAAATAGTGGCGAACAAAATGTAGAAATAATCAACCTCAGTTTGTTGGTGAAGGATTTCGAACTGTCGATGGCGTTCCGAGCTTGTGATGTGAATGTTGTTGAGCTTATGAAACCAAAATGTAAATGGATAAAAAACATTGTTGTTCTCGGCGGCAAGGTCACAGTAGTGTTGTTGTTGTTTTGAATTGTATCGTTCGAAAAGTGTCGTGTTGAGTTGTTGGAGATTCTGCGACAAAATCAAGGTAGAAATGAAGAGTTGAAGAAGAAGGGAGTGTGGGGGTTCAAAATGGAGAGTGGAAATTCAGAGAATGTTAGTGAAGATGGATAATTGGAATGAAGATGCAGGCGGTAGGTGAAGGTAGAGATTTATGGTGAGGTTATGGTGGTGAATAGTATTGTGAATGGTGGTTGAGGTTTACGTTGAGTGGCGACACGATTTGAAGGAAGAAAGAAGGGTGATGGTCTATTCAGCAAAGAAGAAGAAGAGGGTATAGTGGTCGCCGGAAAATTTATGATGGTGAGCAGTGGTAGGAAGCATGATGTCTGGCAAAGTCGAGGGATCTAGAAGAAGGGTTTTTTTTCGTTTTTTCATTTTTCTGAAAGAGAGAGAGAGAGAGAGAGAGAGAGAGAGAGAGAGAGAGAGAGAGAGAGAGAGAATGGGTGAGTGGAGCGTGAGAATGATGGAAATGTGTAGTCTCCTCCAATCATGTAGGCTGCGTTTGGATTATATGGAGTAAAACATTGTTTTTTTTCTTTCCTCATGGTTGTTGACACGTGTCCTAGGAGAGGGGAACAATTTAGATTTTTCTTTTCCCCATCCCCAAGTAATGCGCTAATGGCTAGGTAGTGGGAAGTATGGTTTTTATTTTTCTCCTTTTTTATAAATTTATATTATTTTTATTTAAAATTAATGCCAACACATAAATGCTAGATGTCAACACACTATTGGTTAAGGTGACAAAAATTTTCAAAACTAATCAATTAGAAATGGACAAGTGTCACTTAATTAAAGGAGAAAATACTTATTTTTCTGATTTTTTAATTTGAACAAAATAAAATAAAAGCTAATTTATGATTGGCTAATTATAAAATGTGAGGATAATGCATGTGAACCTTTGATTAAATTCGAATTGACGATCCAGATTAAATCAAAGAAGCACACTTAATTTAAAATGACAAAGTTGCCCCTTCTAGAAGTTTTTATTAATTTAAATAGAACTAAATTAATTTAAAAAACCACTAAAATTCACAACTTATTAAACAAACATGATAAAAATAAAATGCAAGCATAGAAAATTCTAATTAATTATTTTGAAAATTTGATGAAAATACAAAAATATATCGGCTGAAAATGAATAAGAATCAGGCGCCTAAGTGCCCGAAAAAATAAATCGACCGCACCAAAATGATTAGCGCGGAATAAACGACTCGGTAAAATACAGTGTTTGGTCAGATTTGAAAATTCATCGGGACCGGTAAAAAGGCTCATACTGATCGAAAAATGACTGAAAAGTTGTCGAAAAATAAGACGAGCGCGCCAGGTTAAACTTTAGAACAGTGTGTCAATGTTAATGACGTCTGCAAGCTTAAATTCAAAACTTTTTATTCACTGATTTTTGCATATTTGAAAGACAATTTAAACAGTCTGTCTGCATCTCCGAGGATTCATTCTTGTCCAATCATTTTGGAGATTATTCATGATATAAGATATGTTATGCTATGGAGGGGATGCAAACTAAAAAATAAAATCAGATGTAAGAAAAATTAAAAAAGGTAGGACAAATTCGGGGTATGACACTCTAGTAGCAGCAGTTGTGGAATGTGCATCAACAAAAGGAATTATTGTTTTAGATATGTGTTAGCTAAAGCATTAAGTTGTTAATGTTCGAGTTGATGATAATTCGTTGTACCAAAATACTTGTATCTTTAACTATAAAAAAGTGAAAGAAATTACCATTTTCGATGTGAAAATCATCAAAGAGTGGAGTAAACATAGAGATGATGAATTGCCGAACCACTATATATCCGATATAAACTTCTCTTTCTCTCTCTCTCTCTCTCTCTCTCTCTCTCTCTTTAAATTTTGGAAAAATACCATTTTTCATCCAATATCATATACACAAGGTTCATTTCGGTCACATAACTTTAAAAAGGATCATTTGAATCCCTCAAGTTTTCAAACCCCTTGGTTATACAGAAAAATTGACGTTATATATATTTTAATTGAATTCCCAGAATATGGCGTTATTGTGTTTTTTTATATTTTATATTTTTAATTTTTAACATCATATTTTATATAAAACCGACGTGACACATATATTGCATGGAATACTTTAGACTACAATCTAGCTAGTTTCTAACTTTTCATTTATCAATCAACACTCAAACATCATTTCATCACTCTCATTTTGCAAAGAAAAACCTAGGCAATTTTCAAGCCGATATTCATCAAAACTCTTCCAACTGATCTTCATCAAACTTTATTTTCGCAAAAATTTTGTTCTTCACTGAAACGAGTTATATATCACTTTGCTTTTCACTAATCATTTTGTCTAAGATTTTACGTTAGTTTGTCTTTTAATCATTTTGTTTCTACGACTTTCCATTTGTTTTTATTGGAGTGTTAGTTAGTATAGTTTCTCTTGATTATTTAGATAGCCATTTCGTGAAAATATATCATTTTTCAATAGATTTGTTGTTCACTGAAACCAATTATATATCACCAAAATAATTTTATATTATTTTGTTTTTCACTGTTTGTCTCTTGATCGTTTTGTTTCTACGTATTTGTCTCTTGATAGTCATGGTTGATTTGACAAACACCTCCCATACAACATCGGCTACAACATCTATTAATAAAAATCGTAGAAGAAAAACTAGAGATGCCACAATGTATACCAAGGTGAAAAAAGCCCACGAAAGCGGTGTTCGCTACCCAGTTACAGTTGATGCTGCAACTGAAAGGGCTTATGGTGAACACGTTAATTTTATGGGTTACATTGAGTTACAAGGTAGAAGTAAAGTGAGCATTTTGATAGATAGTTGATACAATATTGAAGAGGAGTTGATAGACGCCATATGGGAAGATATTCAGGTTTTTAATGATTTGTTTGCAAGTATATATGGAGAAGACACAACTCACCAATGATTATATTAAACATGGGGAAGATAAAGAAAAGCCTTTATATGATGTGTATTCATTTATTGATCAAGATGTTTAGGAGAAATTTGTAGAGTCTTGCACCGCTCCTGCCTTCATGGCAAAGAGCCAAAAAGGAAAGAAAAATTAAGCTAGAAATATATATCCACATAGATTGTCTCGTGGAGAATATCGAAAACTTGAAAAGAAGATGATGGAGAAAAAAGAAAACAAAGGGAGGAAGAGGTAGTAGGTTCTATAAGTATTGATTGAACTCCATCTCCACCATCATGCCACGAGAAATGGAAGAGGGAATGTCAAAGAAAAGACGATGAGTTCAGATTAGATGCTAGGCGTGAAGTGGCTCTAAGGATTATAAGTAGATAAATTTTTCAACAATATTTATTTTAGTTAAATCAATTTGTTAAAGATGAAATTTCATATGTGTTGTAGGATGATCTAGTTGAACAAAACAAAACCGACCTCTTCACTTCATAAGATCGTCATGACATCTTGGTATAAGCGATTGGAACCAAGGAGCATCCTGAGTGTGTCTGTGGTCTTGGAAAAGGCATTGGCTTCAAGGCATATTTTGGACCATCTAAATCATCTAGATATAAAACCCGTAAGAGAGAGAGGAAGGGAGAGAGAGAGAGAGAGAGAGAGAGAGAGAGAGAGAGAGAGAGAGAGAGAGAGAGAGAGAGAGAGAGAGAGAGAGAGAGAGAGAGAGAGAGAGAGAGAGAGAGAGATTGTTGTTGTTGAGTTGGAGAAGGAAAGGGATAAATATGATAGGAAGTTGGAGAAGGAGAGGAAAAGGTGGAGGGAGGAGCATGATAGGAAGTTGGAAGAGGATAAGGAGAAGTCTGAGAAGGAGAAGAAGAGGTGGAGGGAGTAGTAAGATAGGAAGTTTTAGAAGAAAAGGGAGAGGTTGTTGCAGACGACGCGGGAGAGTGTCTTGAAGGAGCAGGAGGAGCGATAGAGGATGGCTGAGGATAAGGTGTCCGAGAAGTGTACATGCGACGTCCTTGAGGTATAAGTTGTATATTGTTGTTATTATTTTTTCGTATATTAATTTTGGATTTTATTTATGTTGTTTTTATGATGCAAAAATTGAATTTGTTGGGTCTATTAAGCTACACAAATTTAAATCAGTTGGAAATTTGAGAGAATGAAATCCAGAAAGTTACAGGTGGTACAAGCGTGAAAGAAAGTTTTTTTTACCAACCAGGGCAGTATTGAACTCACACAGTCAAAAGTAGATAACATTGGTAGAATATGAATGATCATTAATAATATTCCAGACCCATGCATGGGTATTACATTAAGTCATGATCTAGATCAGTTATTCGTACTTTCTAGGATTTATGTATATGATTTTTTGTCAGGAAATGTGTACCTAGACAATTCCGTATTACAAATTTGGTCCTTGTAAGTATCGTTTTTATGTTGATCTATATTTATATTCATATGTTCTTCTAATTTAACATAAAGATTTGATCTTGCAGGTACATCCATGAGTTATGTGTTGAAATGAAACTTCAAAACAAGTATTGCATCTTAGATCCGGTCTGGCACACATTGGTCTTACTCGTGGTTCGACAGGAAACAATATCCTTCTTTACTTAAAAGATAAGTTAAAAGGGAACATAAAAAATTGTTATTTAGCCCCGTTTTACCGCAAGTAAGTACATATTAATTTATGTTTTCATTTATAAATAAGTTTTATACATATTAATTATTCTAAATGTTTATGTCGTAAACATTGACAACTAATTGTTATATGTCCCAAGAAAAATACTATAGTTGTGTTTTTCTCGTTGCACTCTGAACTGTCAGAAGAAGTGGTTAACGCTTTTAATGGGTAAGTGATATTATTTTTAACTTTATAGTTGAATAGTTTTTATTCATGTTTACTTTTAACCGTCATGTGTAGAGCGATGGAGGAGTATAATGCACTAAAACATAATGTACTTGGTAAAACGTCAGTTTATGTTTTCCCAAAAGTAAGTATATTACTTGTGATTTTTGACATTATATTATTTATGTGTATTAGTGTGATATAAATATATGAAAATTATTTGTAGTGGCGAAAACAACCCGACAATCATTCATGTGAATGTTATGTTATAAGATATATGCTCAATATTATCTCCATAAGCATTACATATGGATGGATGAAGCATAAGGTATTAACTTAATTCATATCTTCTTTAGTTCATTATTGTTAGATTATCATAGTTTAATTTTTGTTCTAATTATAGGACTTTAACAACCAAAAACCCTACTGAAAAAAAGAGAGATGGATGATATCCAATCACGTTGGGCCATAGTCTTTTTATCATATTATGATTCTCTAAAATAATAGTTTTTTCTTGGTTGTAAATGTGTAAATTTCCTTAATTTGTTTTGTGCAAATATTTAAATGTGTGTATCCTGTCTTGACGATCATAACAATTTAAATTTCTAACCTTGGTTTAAATGATATGATATATTTCAATTTTGTCGCATATTTTGTAGTTTTTGTGTAAAAAATTATACAGGCAGGTGAAACTAAGATTTAAAACAATGCAAATGTGGTATTAATTGGTTAATAGATTTATAATGATATGATACAGGCTAGTGAAAATGATACAGGTAAAAATTATATATGCCGATGAAAATGATACAGACAGTGAAAATGATACAGGCAAAAAATGAGATTTTATCTCTCGGTTATTACTTAAAACTGAGGTAAATGAATGCCTTATTACCTCAGTCTTTAAATACAACCTAGAGGTCAATGACGCGCGCAACAAAATTTAGAAAATAAAAAATATGCAGTTGATGAGGATCGAACCCCGTGACCTTTTAATTTCTAACCTCAGTTTTAGAAACACTGAGGTGATAAGTGATTGCTTTTCAAGTTGCCCTTCATTTACCTCACTTGTGTAGCTCAGGTTAAATGCATTTCACAACCAATGTTAGATGTATTATTTGTAGTAGTGATATCATGAAGTTTGACATGTTCATTGGTTGTTCAACAAGCATTTAAGAAGTTAAAAGCATCAAGTTTTGAAAGTGCCATGTCATTGTCAAAGTGTTGAATTAGTAATCCTAGATTGTCAAGATATTTATTCAAGTAATGAAGTAGCTAATCATATGCTCATTATTATTATGATGATCAAATATAATCAGAACATTTTTCATTGAAGTTCATCATTCAACCATTTTCTTATTCTCCATGGAAGACATCAGCCGAAGGCTACAACGGAGAAGAAAAAGGAACGGAGTAAATGGAGTTGTACGACAAACAAAACCTGCTACGCCATTGCACCAAAAGGAAAACCAGAAGACCATAATAAAACCTGAAAGAGAATGAACACTGAGAGTCGATCAAGAATTCTCGAACAAAATTTTTTGAAACAAAACACGCATCACCAAAGAGGAAATATGAACAAAAAGCAAGCACATCAATACCATGATAAAACACCTAATATAAAAACAAAAGTAGACCTCTCATGCGATACTAAACAAAGAAGCAGGGGAAGGAGGAGGAAAGATTGAAATAATCAATCTAAATAGAGAGGATTGGATTCTTTGTGGTTTCTTGCATCTGAATCTTGGAGTTTTTGGTGGCTTAAATGGCTTTTGATGATCTCATTTTTATTTAGGGTTACAATTCTCGACTAAAAAAAAAGACATTCAACCATAGGAGGTTGGATCCTACTAATAGATAGTTAAAAAATATTAGGCCATAAAAACTAAGAAAAACAATATTAAACAAAAATAATAGAAAAGTATATTTACATAACTCAGATGATGGATAGATAAAAAATAGAGTAACTCAGACTTTAAAAAGATAGAATAAACAAAAATAAATAAACAAAATGAATATCGATGGTTGAAAATTACATACTTTAGTTTTAGATTTGATTTTTTCTTTCCATCTATAATTCACAATTTAAAGATGAATAAATGAGATATCACAGGTTTGAATTCGTGCTCTCTCATATGATATTCTTGCACAACTATCAACTAAGCGAATTTAACATGTTTAGTTTTATAAATCAAATGCTAAAAATTGAAGAGTGAATAAAATGATAAAATATATTTTAATTTATTAAAAAAATTAAATTAAATTCAACTTAAAATTTTTAGTGGGTCTATTGTAGTATTTTCGAATTAATTTATACAAATTGTATGTAGAAAATTTGTTTAGATCAGTCTGTAAATAACTAAATACTTCATTCGTTTTAGTATTAATAGTGTTACTTCAATAAAATGAGTATTATTTATTAAAATAATTTATTAATAATAGGTAGTAAAAAGTTACACAAATCATAATATAATAAATAATAATAAATTAATTAAAAATAATAATAAATTTCACATTAAAATTTTAAAAGATAAATAATTTGTGACAAATAAAAAAAATGATATTGATTACTATTTTTATTTATCAAATTTCGATTACTTTTATTATTTTACTAATTATTATTAATAAATATATTTTAATATAAAAACTAAACTTATATAGAAATTAATCCGTTCAATATTTTTTAAAGAGGATCTCAATCTGTATTTACTTGAATGATGCTACAAATCTCCATCAAACTTGCTTGTTATTTATTTATAATTGAACAAAAGCGGGGATAGAAGTTTCTCGAGCTAGGGTAAGTTCAGCCAATCGCTCCGGGTTCTTTCACTCACAGAAGACCAAGCCTTGCTACTTGAATAACAGGTAATCAGACTTTAGCCTTTCCGTAGTCCCATAATTTTCTTTCAGGGGATGACCCTGAGGAAGAAGCCGAAGGCATACCCAGAGAAAGGAAGCATGCTATAATTAGGGTATCACCTATCGATGGGAAGCCAGCCAACCCCTCTCCTTTTATAATGTCGAGCTACTTCATACCTTGTTCTATCAACAACACGCTACTTTGTTCCTCTCCTTATCAGTCGAGTATCTCCGCTACTGACTCTAACAAGTATGCTTCTAAACTCCAAGCTCTAAAGAACCTGCAATTAAACATACCTGTCCCTTATTCTATCAAACAAGCTTAAATCCCTCTCCTTATAGAAATGCATATGCATATCCTCAAACATATTTTCTTTGGCCTGTAATATATGATAAGGTTGACTGTTTCAGATATATTTAAAAAATATATAATACTACCTTTATTGTATTATTTTTAATAAGTAGTATTTGTACATTAATTATTATTATAAATAAAAAATAAAAGATATTGAATTAAAAATTATATATATTATATTAATTATATGGTATAATAAATATAGTTAATGTAATATTAAAAATTAAAACTATTACGTTTTTAATAAAGACAATTTATTTTATAAAAAATGAAAAATAAAAAAGATAAGAAAACAAAAAATCAAACATATCGAACAAATAATAAAAATTATAGATGGATATGTCCAACCTATCCCTCAAAAACGCAAATAAAAAATAAATCTTATCAAATGATCAACAAAAATAAATAAATTATATTGACTAATTTATTTATATATTACAGGGGCCTCAATTTTTATTTATTTATATGGTTCTAATTAATTTATTTTTTTTAAATAACTTTTTAAATTTTTTATACCAATTAAATAATGGTATCTATTAAGATATTATAATAATAACAATCATTTAGTATTGTATTGTATAATTAGTTAATATAAAAACCATATTTATAAATAATAAATTTTTAAACTCTCTTACATTAAAAAAAATACTTGAAAATAATTTGGTAATGTTTTGTCAATTATGATTTTTTATAAGATAAGAAGAGTGTTTAGATGTGTTAGATTTTGTTATCATTTGAAAAGAAAATATTAAATAAAATTGAATATAATAATTAAAAATATATTAATCTATACAAATTTGGCTCTTTTCCTCTGGACGATTTTCGGCAAAAAGGTGGTTTCTGGCGAGGTCATCGTTTCAGGACTATACTGTCGCTCTTATCAGTTGAATTCAGATCTGAGATGGTTTAAACTCCTGATCTTAGAATTAGGGACCAAATC
Source organism: Lathyrus sativus (assembly GCA_963859935.3). Classification (NCBI taxonomy): domain Eukaryota; kingdom Viridiplantae; phylum Streptophyta; class Magnoliopsida; order Fabales; family Fabaceae; genus Lathyrus; species Lathyrus sativus. The sequence goes on along the minus strand of OZ012740.1, from coordinate 569,824,317 downwards.
AGAGGGGTTCAACTGTACGAAGAGATTCTAAGTCAGACGTAATTAGGGCAAATGTGTCATGGTCGGGGTCAGCAGGAAAAATTGGTGGCAATGACTACTTCGATGATGGTTCGCATTTTGACACCATTGCCTAATGCTCGATTGGAAAAGATAGGTAGATCTATCGGAGATGAAAAGGACAAAGAATCACCATCGGTGTTCACCATATACAAACCGACAACATTGGAGCCAATAGTTGAAGAAAAGATTGAAGAAGTGCATGAAGGAACACTTGAAGAGGAACAAAAAGAAGATATACCCTGGGTGAATATCATAAAAGGTAATCGTTTACCTTCTAATGACACTGAAATAGACTGTAAGTACTTTTGATTGGCTGCATTTTATGGCAAAACATTAGTGTATATATGAATGTCATAACTGATGGTATGACATACATGAATAGTGTTCTGCAGAAAAAGCTAAGAGTAAGTGAAGCTGAATGTTATTACTGAATGTCATAACATTGATCGTATGACATCAGGCGTGCAAAGTTTGTTTTTCTGTTATTAGCTCAGGCTATACTTCAGGAAACAAACCAGGAAGCATAGTTATTTTAGGCAACATAACAGGCTTTGCTGCGAATAACATAAAAGGCTCCTGACCTAATGATAAGTGCGCAGCTTCATGAAGAAAGGTTCAACTTGGGTAAACCTAATTTATCCATCAATGCCCAAAACAGGTCTGCTATTATAAATAGCAGAAGGATCATTCCTAATGTGCAGACACTCAGATAATAGAGCTTGAAGAGAGAGCTTCAAGACAGAGATTGGAGTGTGTTTTGTGAGTGAAGAACCTTGTTCTTCACGTGTGTAGTGTGTCTTAGGAATACTTGTACACCAAGCAACTGTGTGTTGCATTGGTTAGGTAGGTTCTAAGCTGCTGTGTCACTCAAAGTTGTTAAGCAAGAGTGTGTGTCACTTGATCAAAGCTGTGCAACAAGATCAAGGTGTGGTTTTGGAGTGTATCTCCATAACTGTTATGTAATTGTGTGTTGATATCACTGAAGTGATTGAGGGGGAGTGAGTGGGTATACTCAGGTCTAGAGTGTCTCTAGGCAGAAGTGTCATTGGGTAGGTTTTAAGTGAATAGTGCAAGCTGAGTGTTTGACTCTGAATTAATTCTACTGATAGTGAATTTCCTCCCTGGCTTGGTAGCCCCTAGACGTAAGTGTTGTTGACACTGAACTGGGTGAACAATTACTGTGTTATTTACTGCTTCTCTTTACAGCATTTTAATTACTCCAACAGTCTGTGTTACAGTGGATGTTATAACATCCGTGATAACTTCCATCGTGTGCTTGCCAGAATTTCAATTGGCATCAGAGCAGGCACCCTGCCTGTTATATCTGGGTGAGATCTAGGGAAGATAAATTTTGGTACTATGGATAAAGACATAGGATTCACAAATAAACCTCCAATTCTGGATGACTCTAATTATGACTATTGGAAACCTAGGATGATTTCCTTTTTAAAGTCTTTAGACAGCAAGGCATGGAGAGCTGCAAACTCAGGCTGGGCACATCCAGTGAAAACTGGTAAAGATGGACTGTTTGTGCTTATATCTGAAGAAGAATGGACCAAAGAGCAAGAAGCCTTGGCTCTTGGGAACTCTAAAGCTTTGAATGCATTATTCAATGGTATAGACAAAAAAATCTTCAGACTGGTACACCATTGTGAACTGGCTAAGGAGGTTTGGGACACTCTTAAAACAACTCATGAAGGAACCTCCAAAGTCAAGATGTCAAGACTTCAAATGCCGACCACAAAATTTGAAAGTCTAAGGATGAAAGAGGATGAGACCATTTATGAGTTTTACATGAACATTCTTGAACTTGCAAACACCTCAGGAGCCTTGGGAGAAAAGATGCCTGAAGAGAAACTCGTGAGGAAGATTCTCAGGTCTTTACCTAGAAGATTTGCAATGAAGGTCACTGCCATTGAAGAAGCCCAAGACATATGCCACGTGAAGGTGGATGAACTCATTGGTTCTCTCCAAACCTTTGAGATGGGATTGTGTGATCAGAATGTGGAGAAAAAAAACAAAAGCATAGCTCTTGTTTCAAACAATGCAGATGACTCAGAAGGAGAAGATGAGGAAAATGAGGAAAATTTGTCATAAGCAATAGCATTGCTTGGAAGACAATTTAATAACATGATCAAAAGAATAGATCATAAGTCAAATCCATATGTCAAGAACACTTCCCCTGACATCAGGAGAGGTAAATCTGAAGACAAAGCCAGCCAAAGCAGAGGAGTTCAATGCCATGAATGTTAGGGATATGGACACATTAGAAAGGAATGTTCCACATACTTTAAAAAGAAGGGAAAAGGCCTAACTGTCACTTGGTCTGATGGAGACTCTGAGAGTGGATCAGAAGAAGAGTCTGCCAAACATGTCACTGTTCTGAACAGTGTGTGCATGTCTGATGATGATTCCAGTGAAGAAGAGGTAACCTTCGATGAACTGGTTTCCTCATATAAACAGATGTGCATAAGAAGTGTTGAGGTATTCCAACTAGGGGAAAAGCAAAAGAAAATCATCAAGGAGTTGGAGGATGAGAAAAAGGAGCATCTGGCAACTATAGACTATCTCAAAAATGAGGTCAGCCTGTTGGAATAAAAAATGGATCAGATGTCAAAATCCATATGAATGCTCAACCCTGGAACTGACACTCTAGAAAAAATTCTACAGAGTGGTCAGAAGGCAGGCAACGTGTCTGGACTAGGATTTGTTGGTGAACAAAAGGCTAGCTTGGGGTTCAAGAAGCCAAAGCCAAAATTTCAGAGGACTAACCTGATGTCACGATCAATGTCACAACATCAGGGTCACAGAAGTACACACCAAAACTAGAGGAACTTTCAAAGGAAAATGTGTTACTACTGTGGAAGGTTAGGTCATATACAACCCGTCTCTTATTAGCTACATGGATTTCCCAGTCACACTCATCAAGGCAAATCCAAAAAGGGTGCTCATGTCAAGAAACTGCATCAAGCTAAATCCAAGAAGGAAGCTTCTATTAAGAAGAGACAATGGGTTACTAAGAATGTGGGTATAGTAGCTCACACTTCTCTAAGGATGCCTACCAAAAGGGATTGGTATTTTGATAGTGGTTGCTCTAGACACATGACTGGAATAGAGAATAGTTTGGTAAACATAAAATTTCATTCCTCAAGTCATGTAACATTTGGTGATGGAGCTAGAGGAGAAATCAAAGGTGCTGGAAAACTAGATTGCCCTGGTGTTCCAAGACTGGATGATGTCTTGTTGGTTACAGAACTGACTGTTAATCTCATCAGTATCAGTCAGCTCTGTGACCAAGGCTTCAGTGTAAAATTCACTAAAGATGAATGTGCTATCATCAATGAAGAAGGTAAGGAAGTTATGAGGGGATATAGAGCCAAGAACTACTGCTATCTATGGGAGCCTAGAAGTAACCTCAATGTTCTGGTCAAAAAGGAAGAAAAGGATCAAGTATGGCTGGAGAAAGGAAGACAAGTTCTAAAAATAGAAATGACCATGTCCAAAATAGTAGCAAGAGGAACTCCAAAGTCTACTTCAGATAGTAGGTCAGGATGTGGTATATGTCGTGTGGACAGGCAAGTCAAGAAGGGACACCCAAAGAATGGCCATCAGGGAAATCTAGATATGCTATACTGAAACCTAATGGAGTCCATGGAAGCTATCCAGCAAAAAGGAAGCAATGTCACTCAGAATGTCATAACGTCGGTTTGTGACAATCTCAGTAACATGAACTGCTATCCTAGTCAGCCAGAGAAAACTGTGAAAAATTCTGACTGGCGTTACCTTGGGAAAGAATGTGAGGAACTAAGAGACTCATGAGCATACAGTGATCACAAGGGTATAAGAGGCCTCGATGATACTCAATTTAAAAAATCTATAAGGAAGTTGAGGTCCTCTATTAATGATGAATTATAGCAATTAAAATTAATAGGGAATTACTTTTTGAAATTTGATCATTTACTATTCAATCAAAAAGGTAAGTTCCCTCCTATTGGGCAATCGTATCTCTCTACTACATATACGATACACCCCCTCTATATTTGGTACTCTCACAAACTATTCATCTTCCATTCATCCTTCAACAAGCACAGAAAATCCTCTCTCACACGATCAAAGTCACCAAAGATGTCTCAACATCCAACAAATATTTCTTCCAAGAAGATGCCCACCAGCCCTGACACAGATTCCGCTGCTAACCCTAATAGGGTTCTTGAGATAGCTCCTCTAAGAATGCTAACCCTAGAAGGATTGATGGTGAAGAAACCATGAACCTCACATGCAAGAAGACCTAAAGAACTTGTAACAGGCCAGACTCCTCACTCTTCAACTCATGATGAGGAGATCAATGAGGAAGAAGCTAGGAAAATCCACTGCGTCATTGCCAACTTGGTAACGAGGGTTCTGATTGAGCCAAATGAGGTGCCAAGGATAGCCATTCCACCTAACTCTGAGAGTCCTACGCCTAATTTGGATAATCAAGACAATGTCACTCACGATGTTGAAACATTGGAAGTCACTTCACAAGAGGGCAATAACAAGGGTCAAGGTTATGAGAATATGTATGATAACATGCAAGGTGACCAGAATGATGATGTGGCTGACATTGTAGATCTTAAGGAGTACTCTAATGATAATTTGATAATCAAGAACAATCCTGGTATAGCCAAAAGGCTCATGACGAGGAAAGGGAAGAAACAAGTCATGCAAAGCAACCCCAAAAAGAAGACGGTAGCCAAGAATACCCTTGTTGGGCCTGCTAAAGCATGGAGCAAGGTGGTTCCGAAGAAGAGGAAGGCTCAATCCAGTACTGAAATTGATTCTATTTCAGATGATGATGATGATGTATCTGAAATTCCATCAAAGAAGAAACCAACCACTAGTCCCTGAGGTTCCTATTGACAACATTTCATTTCATTATCCCTCATGTGTAAATAGATGGAAGCATGTTATTCAGAAGAGGCTGACATTGGAGAGGGAGCTAGGACATAATGCTCTTGAGAGTAAAGAAATCATGAATCTCATTCATGATGCGGGATTGATGAAAACAGTTAGTCAATTTTCACAATGCTATGAGTTACTTGTCAAAGAATTCATCGTTGATCTTTCAGAGGAATGTGCTAATAGGAAATCTAAAGAGTTTGGCAAGGTGTACGTAAGAGGGAAGTGTGTTACTTTTCTTCAACAACAATCAACAAGTATCTGGGTAGGTCAGATAGAGCTCATCCTGATGTAACTGTCTCTGAAAACAAAATGTGTCAAGTGATAACAAGCAACCAGGTAAAAAGCTGGCCATCAAAGGGAAAGCTAGTTGCCAGCAAACTGAGTGTTAAGTATGTTATGTTACACAAGATTGGTGCTGCAAATTGGGTGCCCGCAAACCATAAGTCTACTGTGGCAACTGTTCTTGGAAAGATCATCTATGTTATTGGGACCAAGGCCAAATTTGACCTTGGGACATATATATTTGATCAGACTATGAAGCATGCAGGAAGCTATAACATCAAAGGCCTCATTGCATTCCCTTCACTCATCTGTGGCATCATTTTGAATCAGTATCCAAACATTCTCAAGAAAAGTGATGCTGCAAGCAAAAGAGAAAGCCCTTTATCCTTCCATCCCAGGCTGTTTCAAGGAACTCATGTTCCTGACATTGTTGTAACATCAGCTGAGACATCCAAGTCTAAATCAAGAAAAGCTGAAGTGATTGCCATGATAAAGGAAACCTGTCAGGAGTTGGATGCTAGGAAGAAAAATCTTGAAGCATTGATCAAAACCCTTGAGCAAAATGAAGATGCTGAGTTCACTGATGAGGATAGGCATAATGATGGGTCAGAAGAGAATGATGGCCAGACAACTGATTTAGAAAAAGATGCTGCCGACTCAGAGGAACACTCTGGTCAAGGAGAGAACAGTGATGAAGATGGCTCCCCTGATGCTGAGGAGACTAGTGATGAAGAATATGAGAAGGTTAGTTCTAGTTCTGCCTCTGAGGAGGAAGAATGACATGTGCTGATGAAGTGCTGTGGAGCTCAAGCTGCTGGTTGCTGAGCTGCTTTTGTGTGCTGCTGGTTTGATGTTTTTTTTGGGTAGACTTATTTGACAGCAAGAATTTTATTTGTGATGCTCTTCATGAGCAGTGTTTATTTGTAATCCCAAACATATCTAAAGTTACACATTGTGATCTATACTATTTAGTTAGATCTTAATTTGTGGTTAAAAAAGGGGAGAGAGTGTTAGATAACAGCAGGTGGAAGACTTGGTTTTAGATAACAGCAGGTGGAAGACTTGGTTGAATAACCAAGGAGCTTCTGAAGATGCATGTGTGATAACAGTTGATGCTGTTAGTATTGTGTGAATTCCTAGTTTGTGTAGGAATGTAAGTTAGCTCTGTGAGCTCCTAGTTGTTGCTTGGGAGTGTATGTGTCTGTAAGATAGTAGCAGAATGTGAGTAGTTTGCAACTCTTCAGGGGGAGTAGCACATGATTGTGTGACTTCAGGATGTTATCCTGAGTGTCTTGACATTCAGGACTGCCTGAATGCTCTGGTATTGTGTGTGACTGCAGGGATACTTGCAGGTTGTGTGCCCAGCTGATAAGTCACACAGTTGAGGGGGAGTAACCCAGAGTTTTACTCAATATATTGTGACATCTATAGTGCTGACTAACAGATGGTATTGTGAACAGGTTGATCCTGAGAACTAACACTGTGAGTAAGTGTAAACAGTTCTGATAGTTTAGCTAGTAGCTTTCCTGCATGTCAGGTTAAGACTTTTGCTGATTATGTTAATAAGGTGTTTTAGCCAAAATTTTACCAAAGGGGGAGTTTGTAAGTGCTTTTGATTAGCTACATTTTATGGCAAAACATTAGTGTATATATGAATGTCATAACTGATGGTATGACATACATGAATAGTGTTCTGCAGGAAAAGCTAAGAGTAAGTGAAGTTGAATGTCATGATTGAATGTCATAATATTGATCGTATGACATCAGGCGTGCAAAGTTTTTTTACTGTTATTAGCTCAGGCTATACTTCAGAAAACAAACCAGGAAGCATAGTTATTTTAGGCAACATAACAGGCTTTGCTGCGAATAACATAGAAGGCTCCTGACCTAATAATAAGTGCGCAGCTTCATGAAGAAAGGTTCAACTTGGGTAAACCTAATTTATCCTTCAAGGCCCAAAACAGGTCTGCTATTATAAATAGAAGAAGGATCATTCCTAATGTGCAGACACTCATATAATAGAGCTTGAAGAGAGAGCTTCAAGACAGAGATTGGAATGTGTTTTGTGAGTGACGAACCTTGTTCTTCACGTGTGTAGTGTGTCTTAGGAATACTTGTACACCAAACAACTGTGTGCTGTATTGGTTAGGTAGGTTCTAAGCTGCTGTGTCACTCAAAGTTGTTAAGCAAGAGTGTGTGTCACTTGATCAAAGCTGTGCAACAAGATCAAGGTGTGGTTTTGGAGTGTATCTTCATAACTATTATGTAATTGTGTGTTGATATCACTGAAGTGATTGAGGGGGAGTGAGTGGGTATACTCAGGTCTAGAGTGTCTCTAGGCAGAAGTGTCATTGGGTAGATTTTAAGTGAAGAGTGCAAGCTGAGTGTTTGACTCTAAATTAATTATACTGATAGTGAATTTCCTCCCTGGCTTGGTAGCCCCCAGACGTAAGTGTTGTTGACACTGAACTGGGTGAACAATTACTGTGTTATTTACTGCTTCTCTTTACAGCGTTTTAATTACTCCAACAGTCTGTGTTACAGTGCATGTTATAACATCTGTGATAACTTCCATCGTGTGCTTGCCAGAATTTCATAGACTATATAGCACCTATGATAGTTAATGGGAAAATAGAAGTAGTGATAGAAGAACAAAATATTGCATTTGAACTGATGTTCTAGGAGAATGATTTAATCATATACACTTTTGATAAAGATCTCTCCATGAACATTGTTAAGAAATTCATGACAAATATATGGGATTTTGTATCCCTACCAGAGCTATACTATAACGAGGAGGGGTACTTTATCATTAGGTTTAAATCCAAAATATACAAGGATTTAGTGCTAAGGAGAGGCCCATATACCAGTTACCATAAACCTATGTTCCTACATGAATGGACACACAATTTTACACTAGAGAATGATATGTGCAGAGTGTTACCAATCTGGGTCATACTACCCCAGCTCCCATTGGTCTATTAGGGAGAGAAGAGTATAGGAAAATAGACAGTGCAATTGGGAAACCCCTTATTACTGATGAATGCACATAAAAAAGAGTTTCATATGCCAAAGTCTTGATTGAAGTTGATATAACAGTGGAATTGAAAGAGTCTGTTAGCATTAGGGATCCAACTAGGAAAAAATTTACACAGTCAATGGAATATGAATGGAGAGCACCTTATTGCACAAAATGCAAAAAGGTCGGTCATGAATGCAAAGAGAGAAAAAAACCCAGAACAAGAGCAGCATAACCAAATGTGGGTAGAGAATAAATAAGAGCATACTGAAGAGAAAGTTAGAAATATCTCTACCACTACAACTCTAACAACAAAGAAGGGTATAACTAAAGATGTAAAGGACCAACTAGAAAGAAATAGTGGATTGATATTGAGGAGAAAGATAGAGGAATCAATGGACCATGGATCATCATGGGTGACTTCAACAATGTTCTCAAAGTCGGTGATAGAATTGGGGAGGAATCTAGTTCAGGAAGCTGAATTTATAGATTAAGAAAAAAACTGATGGAAGAAGTATGCCTCTTTGAACATGAGTCTAAAAGGAATAATACACTTGGTCAAATAGACACACACAGGGACCATATATTCCATAATTGGCAGGGCTATATGCAATGAAAAATGGCATACGAAGTACCCTGACTGTGAGGTGGAAATGTTAAATGCTCATATATCTGACCATGCCCCTATCAGGATTAGGAAAATGGGACATCCCATGGAGAACAACGAGTATAAAACACAATTCAAGTTCCTAAACTGCATTATTGACAACCCTGAATATGTTGGCACAATTACAAATAGCTGGAACATGAACTTACAAGGAAAACCTATGTATGTAGTTTGGAAAAAATTGCAGAGACTCCAACCTCTCTTGAGGGGTTTGATGAAACAAGCCATTAAGGGAATGAAGAAAATCCAAGAGAATAGGATCCTTCTGGCTCAAGTTGAGTAGGAATTGAATCAAGATTGATTTAACCAAGAGTATGTCGAGAAGGTTAGATACCTAACAGAGGGAATTGTCAAAGCAACTAACTTTGAGGAGAATATTCTAATCCAGAAAGCTAAAATCAATTGGTTGCAGGCTATTGATGGAAATAATGTGTATTTCCATGCCACTATTAGGGGAAAGAGGAAACAAACTGGAATCTACAAATTGGAGGACATAAATGGAAAACTCCTAACTGAACATAAGGAGATTGAAGAGGAAATTCTTGGTTTTTATGAGGATCTTGTAGGCAAAAACTCCCAAAGCAGGTTAAAGGTAGATATTGAGGCCCTAAGACAAGGCCCCCAACTAAAGTAAAACCATAGAAGAGTGCTAGAGCAAATAGTGATTGACAAAGAAATTTGGGAGGCTCTTCAGGGAATTGGAGACATAAAAGCCCCAGGTACTAATGATTATAATGCTAAAAAAATTAAGTCTACTTGGAATATGATAAAAATAGATGGTAAAGCTCCCATTCAGGATTTCTTTGATAGACATAGGATGTATCTTGATGTTAACTGTGCCCTAGTTACCTTAATCCCTAAGACCTATAGTGCCATAACTATGAAAGAAATGAGACTCGTTGCATGATGTAACACCCTATACAAAATCATATCTAAAATCCTGATTATTGCATTGAGTAGGGTAATAAATGTTGTTGTGGATGAGATCCAATTAACCTTATTACCTGGCAAAGTCATACATGATAACATTATCACCACTCAAAAGTTTCTGAGAGGGTATAGTAAGAAGAACATTTCCCCTATACGTGTCATCCAGATGGACATACAGAAAGCATATGATACTATGGAGTGGACTGCCTTAGAGGAGATCATGAGAGAGATGAGATCCCCACCAAAGTTCATCAAATGGATAATGATTTGTGTTACAATTGTGTCCTATAAATACAATATAAATGGACATCATAGCAACTATTTTAAAGCAAAGAGAGGCTTGAGACAAAGAAATTCAATATCCTCTGCTCTTTATGCTAATTATGGAATATTTACATAGGGTGTTGAGAAAGCTCCACATAATTCCTGATTTTAATTTTCACCCTAGATGTGAGAAATAAAAAATTCCTTAACATATGTTTTGCAGATGACCTAATGCTCTTTACTAGAGGTGACCCAAGTTCACTACACTTAATGATGAAAGAATTTCACTGTTTCTCTGTTGCAACTGGACTCAAGGCTAACCCTGCTAAATGCAGGGTCTATTTTGGAGGAGTTCTTATAGAGGCTCAAAAGAGGATTATAGATGAAACTCAATTTATAGCTTGTAAGCTTTCTTTCAAATATCTAGATGTGCCCCTTGATAGCAAGAAGTTAACATCTCATTGTCGCAACTGGAAAAAAAAAACAACCGGCGGAAACAAACAGAAGAGTCACTACCGAACGTTATTTATCCTAAAGGAGGGAAAGGAAACAATCAAAGAAAACCTAAAAGAGAGGAGAAGACAAAGTCATTGCAACCAAATCTTGGGTTCGGGAGTCGATTACGCAAGGGGAAGGTATGAGCACCCCTCACGTCTGTTGTACTCAACGGGATCCACGTTTGTTGTCTAATAAAAGGGTGAGTTATCTAAAAGCTACTGCTAAATAGAAATGGGAAAGGAAAAAAGAAAAAGGAGACTCGATAGGACATCGCCGCCCTATGCCTACGTATTTCCTCGTGCAATGGGAAAGTCAGAGTCAACATAGTTTAGAAAACTATGGGTGATGGGGGGAAGGTTACTCGCCAAGACATTGTTGTATTGTGCCTACGTATCCTCATCTGGTATGAGAAATCAGAGCAGCCGTATTTTGGATAAGTACGAGAGAAAGGGAAAAGGGTGCTTGCCAAGACCTCGCCATCTTGTGCCTATGTATTCTCATCTGGTATGAGAAATCAGAGCAAACATAGTTCGGGAAACTAAACCACAGGTTCGTTAAGTGTTTTTTATGAGCGGTGTTAAGTTCCCATTTCAGCAGTTATGGTCGATGCCTGTTTGTGGTAGAACGGAAAAGCAACGTACTCTCTTCTAAAAATGAGTTTGAAAGAATAATCCCGAAGGATAAAAAGGTTTGAAGTTTGTTTGTGAATTTTAGTGAAGTGAATTAAATGGTTTGAGATTCACGTCGCACTAAAGACTATGATATAGGAACGAATGCGTCACATATTGCCCCCAGACGGTACGTACACTAAACACTCTAGACAAGTAAGGAGAGACCCCTCACTAATCATTTCCCATATGCTTAAGGCTCGTGGCGCAAAATGTTCATCGTCTTTATTAAGTGTCTTAGAATTATTTTGAGATGAGAAGAGAAAAGACTCAAAGATTGAAAAGAAAACACTAAGGGAAACTGAACCCTAATGTTATCTGATAACGCGAAATTGTATATATATATTGACGTATAATTCAACTAATATTTGACTGGTTTCAATCCGATTTCGGGTTTTTCCATGTTATTTGTCTGATATTTTGCAGGTATTTGAAGACCATGTCCAAACAAAGCAATATGAAGAAAAGAAGCAATTACAGATGAAATATGGACGAAAACCAGATGAAAACAACATGAAAAACAGCAGATGCGGATTTTGCTGATGTGACGACCATCACACATCCATGACGACCGTCACACGGGTGACGACCGTCACACACCATGACGACCGTCATGCAGGCAAAAACGCAGAACTTCAGTAAACGTGCAAAAACCAGTTCCAAGTCCCAAAATAATGGACCACTACTTCCTATTTTCTCTGACTCCAAGTCCACCTTCTGCAAGATATAACCGTTAGTATTTCACCTCTATAAAAGGAGAAGGAGGGGAGCTGAGAAAGGGAGCCGCATTCAAATAACGAAGTGCTGCCCAAATATTTTCCAGAGCAAATTTAGTTTAAGTCTTGTTTTTGTTTTCCTTTCCTTTTTCTTGTATTCTATTACTGCAATATTCCTTTGTACGCTCTATTGGCTTGAAGACACAATCCTGCCGACATCGTTGGGATTTGGCCAAAAGCCAATTGGATACTTTATAGGTTTTTATTATTTCGTTAATTGTAACTTTACTTCCCAGCAGTATGTATGTTCTAAATTTCCGCTTTTATTTACGCTTTACCTGTTCCAAATCCATGTCTAGCTAAACCAGAGTAATCGGTATGTAATAATAATTCAGACGGGATTTGATAATAGTCGGTTAAAACCTTTCTTTTTCAAAAGTTGTTTATGGCCTGAGTGTTTAAACTTATTTCCTGAATAAACGTTCCTCGCGACAGCGAGAACTTATTTAAAAGTAGTTTTGCCACGACAGTGGGAAATTAATTAAGGTACGAACCAACAAGCGACAGCTGCGGCTAGGACCAGATAGTAAACACTAGGCATTTGTTTTAATAACAGCGAAAGCACTTTAAAATAGATTAGAATTTAGAGATTTCCAAAAAGCGATTTTAACCCCGAACGGGATAGCGACAGCATACGTTCCGCCTTAAAGTTGTGACTAGCGTCAACAACCATCGTGAGACAAAGGTCTTTAGATCACTATTTTCTTCTTAAATAAATTCTGAAAATATTTTATATACCGGTAACTTGTCAAATCCCCGAAGAACATAATTATTGCATATCGATTCGTGTAATTATACTTTAAGTAACGTTTTTAGTTCCCTTTAGTAATAGCAATTATTCCCTTAAACATTATCTACCTAGCTAAACATAGTAACTCCCGTGAACACTAGTTTGATTACGAGTCCTTGTGGGATCGATATCTTTTATTACTACGCGATAGACTGTGCACTTGCAGTTAAGTTGTATTAGACATAGAAAGTCGCGATCAAGTTTTTGGCGCCGTTGCCGGGGACCCGTTTAGTCAATAGTGTAATCCTTTGTTACACAGCATAGACTAGGTTAACAATTCTCTCTCCCTCTACTCGTTCTTCGATTGTATGCCAAGTACTCGCTCACAAGGCGAAATCTTACAACCTACAATCGCTGAACTAGAGCGCTTCTTACATCTAAGAAGGCGCATCGTCGAATATCAACGAAGATACAACATTCCTGATCTTCTAGCTCATCCTCCAGTTAAAGAAGAAAAGATGGCTGAAGGACCTCAAAACAAACCACTGAAGGCATATGCTACACCCTCTCAGATGGAGCCTAGAAGTAGTATAGCTGCCCCAGCTATAAATCGAAACGATTTTGAGCTAAAACCCTCATTGCTGTCAGCTGTACAACAACACCAATTCTCAGGAAATGCAACTGATGATCCGAACGAACATTTAACGAAGTTTGTACAATACGCAGACACAGTGAAAGCAAATGGAGTAACTCCAGACGCAATAAGACCTCGTCTTTTCCCTTTCTCTCTTAGAGATAGAGCGTGGACATGGTTACAATACTTACCATCCAACTCCGTTACGACGTGGGAACAGTTGAAGAACGTTTTCTTAGCAAGATATTTTCCGCCAAGCAAAACTGCTATGCTTAGAGCCCAAATCAACGGATTTCGATAAAAAGATACTGAATCTCTCTACGAAGCGTGGGAAAGGTTCAAAGATATGATGAGAACATGTCCTCACCACGATCTAGAAGACTGGGTGACGATCCATACTTTCTATAATGGGCTTCTATACAACACCAGATTAACGGTAGACGCCGCCGCGGGCAGTGCACTTATGGATAAGCCATACGACGAAACCTATCAACTAATCGAAAACATGTCTCAGAACCACTGCCAATGGGGAGGTGAACGCATTCCAGCAGAGAAACCCGCAGCGAAAGGTGGGATGTACGAGATCAGCAGCCTTGAAAAGTTCAACGCTAAAGTAGATGCTCTAGCACAGAAGATCGACAGTCTGACTGTTAACCCCACTGCAACCGTCGCTGCCGTAACTCCAAACTGCGAGTTATGCGGAATCGCCACTCATAATGCACCCAAGTGCCCATTGCTGGCCGGAATCCCACCAGACCAAGTAAATTACGCTCACGGAAACCCTTACGCAAATACTTACAACCCAGGATGGAGGAACCACCCAAACTTTTCCTACAAGAACGATAATGCCTTGCAAGCACCAGGTGCTCCGCCAGGATATCAGAAACCAGCTGCTGCCCAGACTGCCCCTAGGAAATCAAACATCGAGTTGATGATGGAAAAATTCATAGCTACTCAAGCTCAAACAAACAAAGAATTCCTAAATCAAAACATACACACTAGCGAGCAAATTAAACAGCTGACCGAAAAAGTAGACGCTTTAGCCACCCACAACAAAATGCTCGAAACGCAGATATCCCAAGTGGCCCAACAACAAGCCTCTGCCGCTGCCCCAGCTGGAACATTTCCAGGACAGCCCGAACCTAATCCAAAAGGTCACGCAAACGCTGTTATATTAAGAAGTGGGAAAGAATTGGAGGGTCCAACAGATCCTAGGAACGAAGATTTAGTAATGCAACAGAAATCCGATAAACCAACCGAAAAGGAGTCTGAAACAGAAAAGAAGGAATGTGACGAGTAGAAAGCCGCCAAAGATGAAAACACATATGTGCCTCCAGCGCCATATAAACCACCTATCCCTTATCCTCAAAGATTAATAAACTCCAAAACTTCAGGACAATTTAAGAAATTTGTCGAACTTCTGAAACAACTAAACATTACTATTCCTTTCACAGAAGCGATAACTCAAATGCCGTCATACGCTAAATTTCTTAAAGAAATTTTGTCTAATAAAAGGAAAATAGAGGATAACGAGACAATAACACTTACTGTCGAATGTAGCGCAATCATTCAAAACCACATGCCTCCTAAATTAAAAGACCCAGGTAGTTTCTCCATACCCTGCGTCATAGGAAAGTTTGTAATAGACAAAGCCCTGTGCGATTTAGGAGCCAGTATCAGTGTTATGCCCTTATCCATATGCAAAAAGCTAAATATGGGTGAACTAAGACCTACCAAGATGTCCGTTCAATTAGCTAACCGATTCGTCAAATATCCTATCGGTATACTGGAAAATGTTCCAGTATGCATAGGACAATTCTATATCCCAACCAATTTCATAATTATGGATATTAAGGAAGATTCAGTTACTCCGATCATTTTAGGAAGACCATTCCTAGCCACAGCCGGAGCTATAATTGACGTAAAGAAAGGAAGGCTAACATTTGAAGTAGGAGAAGAAAAGATAGAGTTCATTCTCACCAAGTTCTTACAAGCACCAGCCATAGACGATACCTGCTATTTAGTAGATGTAATTGACGAATGCATAAGAGAACTTGAAAATGAAGAGACCACGTATTCAGAAATGATAAAGATTCAAATACCCGATATTTCTGAAGACGATGATTGGCGTAAACCGTATAAAGACGACAGTCTAAGCGAAAGCTTAGCACTAACCCCAAACCATATGCCAGGTCCGAAGAACCCATCTTTAGAACTTAAAACACTACCCAAAAACCTTAGATATGAATTCCTAGATGTCGCTACTCGAAAAATGCATCGCGCAACGACGGGGAGGCGAAAAAGATAGACAGAAGAGTCGCCACCGAACTTTATTTATCCCATGAGGGGAAAGGAAAATATCGAGAAAACCTTAAGAAAAGAATGGATAAGATGGTCTCGCAACCATGAACGGGTTCGGAAGCCGGTTATGCAAGGGGAAGGTATTAGCACCCCTCGCATCCATCGTATTCGATGGGAACCTTTTGTTTGTCGATGTGTGATTATATTTGCTTAGATATTATGCCATAAAGAGAGTGTTCCAAGGGATAGAAAGAAGGGTTTAGAAACAGGGAAAGAGAAGTAACGGGGGGAAGAAGGGAGAGAACAGACTCGGTAGGACTTCGCGGTCCTAGGCCTACGTATTCTCAATAGGTATGAGAAAATCAGAGTCGACGTAGTTCGGGGCTACGGATATAGGGGGAAGTGTGCTCGACAAGGATTGTGGCCCTTGTGCCTACGTATCTTTACTTGAACGAAGTAAAGAATCAGAGCAGCCGTAGTTCGGCCTACGGTGTGCGGGGAAGTTCTGGTAGACGATGCTATCGTGCGCATTCTAGCGGTTAGGTGTATTGCTGCTCGCTCGTTGGAGACTTAGGCATTACCTGTTTGCGGTAGAATGGACGTAACATGCCTTTCTGGGAAAGGGTGTGAAAGAAAAAAAAAGGGTGCTCGCTAGGATATCGCAATCCTATGCCTACGTATTCTCAACATGCAAGAGAAATCAGAGCAACGTAGTTCGTGCCTACGGTGCGGAGAACCGGTGTGTTTGTGGATGATGTTATCGTGCACGTTCTAGCAATTTAGGTGTTTTGCTGCTCGCTCGTTTGGAGACTTATGCGTACCAGTTTGCGATCGAACGGACGTAACATATCCTTTAGAAGACTGGTTTTCGCCATGCGAGGCAATGTGTCAAGTTTGATTGGTGAGACTGTTTTTGGGGCGAGATAAGTCCTCGGATAGTAACCCCTACGGGTAGTACCCAATTCTTTATCTCAAAGTTTTTGTTATAAAAAGGTGTGGCGAACGAGGTGTCTTCGTATTGAAAGACGAGTGTCGAAACCACCTTCACTACAGTGGGAATCCCAACACTCGAATAGGAAGAGGTCTAAACCCAATCCACTTTCTTTAATTCATCATAAAGAGAGCTTCATTCTCTTATTAAAGTGTTTTTGGTTTTGAATGGCAAGTGCTTTGCGACAGAGAATCCTACGGTAAACGTCAGCACTCGGGATAGGAGAAGGCCTACGCCTAACCACTCCACGACCATTCAAGTTTTTGTTGGGAAAAGAGTTTGAAAATGCACTCGGTACGGGACCGAGGTTTTAGGTATGAAAGGTTGCAGAATGGAGGTTGTGAAAGGAGAAGTGGTGGAAGAAGGCACGTCTTCGTATTGAAAAACGAGCGTCGAAACCACCCTCACTACAGTGGGCATCCCAACACTCGAAGAAGAAGAGGTCTACACCCAATCCACTTTTTTTTAATTCAATACGAAGAGAAATTGATTTTAAAGATAGTTGTGAAAATGGACACGGTGCGGGACCGAGGTCTTAGGAGAAAAGGGGTTGAAAACGTCTTCGTATTGAAAGACGAGTATCGAGACCACCCTCACTACAGTGGGCATCCCAACACTCGGAGAAGAAGAGGTCTACACCCAATCCGCTCTCTTTAATTCAATATGAAGAGAAATTAATTTGTTGTTTGAAAAAATGCCCGGTACGGGACCGAGGTTTTAGGTGATGAAGGTTACGGAAGGAAGTTGTGAAAGTGAAATATGGTGGAAAAAGTCGCGTCTTCGTATTGAAAGACAAGTATCGAGACCACCCTCACTACAGTGGGCATCCCAACATTTGGAGAGGAAGAGGTCTACACCCAACCCTCTCTCTTTAATTCAATACGAAGAGAAATTAATTTACAAGATGGTTGGAAACGCACTCGGTACAGGACCGAGGTTTTTTAGGAGAGAAAAAAAAAGGGTGAAAGCGTCTTCGTATTGAAAGAAGAGTGTCGAAATCACCCTCACTACAATGGGCATCCCAACACTCGAAGAAGAAGAGGTCTACACCCAATCCTCTCTTTTTAATTCAATACAAAGAATTTATTTTAGAAAGGTTTGAAAATGAACTCGATACGGAACCGAGGTTTTGAAAATGTACTCGGCGCGGAGCCGATGTTTTTTTAAGAAAGAAAGTGGATGGAAAGCGTCTTCGTATTGAAAGACAAATGTCTAAACCACACACACTACAGTGAGCATCTCGACACTCGGAGAGGGAGAAGTCTACACTTAACCCTCTCTTTTTAATTCAATACGAAGGGAAGTTGATTCCTTATTGATGAGTACCTGCCAAAGAGATGAAAAAAAACAGAGACAGATATATACAGATAATATACAGAATATATAATCAATAGTCCACCAATTTAAATTTTAATGGTTTCGATATTTTATTAGGTATTTTTTGGAAGAATGTACAAGTGTTGAATATTTACAAGATAGTAATAATATACAAATATAATATGTACAAGAATATAAATGACTGAAAATAAAACAGTTGTATATTTACAGAAAATTAAAATTAGTCGTCAGTTGGTTAGTGTATTGAATCGGGACTCGAAAGAATAGGATCTCGTCTTAACCACAAACAAAATGTCGATTAATCGAAGGTAGCCTATCGCGATCCCAAAGTAAGGAAGATGACCCCAATGGTCATCCCCCATAGATTTGAAATCGGGAAGGTTATCAACTTCGAAAATCTGACGCTTGCGGATAAAAAGACTTCATCGATCCACAAGTCAAAAATAAAATCGAATCGGAATAAAAAATAAGAAAGAAAAGATGTGGTCTCAGATCCTTTGTTTCACGTCAATAATTTGACGGTTAAACGATGGAAATGTCGTCATCGACCCAAAAGAGAAAAATGGGATAAAATACCCAATGACAAATGAAATTCAACTTCTACAAAGAAAAATGGGTATAAAATAATATATATAAACTCTAAAAGAAAAATAGAATTGAAATTAATATACAAACCATGAAAACTTCTATAAGTAAAATATATATAAATTCTAAAAGAAACAAAATAGAGCTTCTAAAAGAAATAATATCATAATATACATAAAGTTCTAAAAAAGAGTTTTTAATATATAAAATATAAATAAAATATATTTACGAAAAAGCTATCAGAAAATTATATAAACTATACATATTAAATAGCCAAAATAGTTTACCAAAGTGATTTACAAAATAAATAATTAAAAAGAAAGAAACAAGGGGGTTTATAATAAAAGTACGGTGGGGTGGAGATCCAGTCGGTGGGCTTGAGGCCTATCAGCATAACAATCCAAACAAAATGAAAACAACTACAAAAGAAAACGAAACTCTTCTTCTTCTTCTGATTTCCAACGTAATTTCTTCCCTAAACTCAAACCAAAAAACACCTACAAACTGTTACCACCCTTGTTCATCACTTCTCTCTCAAATCTAATCTCCTTTCCTTCCAACTTTGTGAATTGATTTTCGGAAGAAAAAAAAAAGAAAGGGTGAGAATGGTTGAAATGGGTCTGTTCCAGAAATGGGTTAGGGATTGAAGTTGGGTGTCGATGGTTGGTGTTGTTCGAAGGTGATGAGGCTGTTGGGAATGGAGGTTTGTTCGGTCAAGGATCTGGGTTTTTTCAGATTTGAGGTGAGGGTTTTATTTGAAAGAAACAGAGTTTGTTGTGTTATGTTGTTTGAGGTTGTTGCTGACGTTTTTTCGGTGAAACGAGGTTGTGATGTTTGAAGGTGATGAGGCTGTTGGGAATGGAGGTTTGTTTAGAGGTGGAGGTGAAATGTGTTATGGGTTCGTTGCGGATTTGCGATGAGGTTTGATAATGGTGAATAGAAGTTTCGCCGTTTTGGGTTATTGAAAGAAACTGTGTTGTTGTTTTTTCTATTTCTGTTAATGGAGGAACAGTTGGTGATGAATCATGAACAAGGAAGAAGGTGGAGGCTGTTGAAGGTTGATGGAGGAAATTTTTTTTTTTAGGGTTGAATGCCCTAGGATTTGGAGGCTGAGAGCTTCAGATTAGGGTTGTCTCCCTTGTGAAGGGATGATGAATAGGGTCTTATACCCTACGAAAATGACACATGGTAGGGGGATTAGTGACTGATTAATGGCTGATGAGGATTAGCAAAACTGATTAATTAACTAAACAATCAAATAATTAAATTCTAAAAAAACTAAACTAATATTTAACTAATCTTAAATAACATTCTAAATCTAAATAAAAGTAAACTCTAATATCTATAAAATAAAGAAAAACACTCCTATTAACCAATTAAATTCTAAAGAGAAAAAAATAAAATCTATTTAAATAAAAATCTAAATAAAATAATTATTATAAATCTAGAAAAAAGAATCTATAAAAATCACTAAATAATAAAAAAAAAATTAACAAACTATTTTCTAAAAAGACAAATGTTATTCTACTCTAATTAAGAGAAATATTCAATAAAATAAATTTAAATATAATGTTAAATAAAAATAAATATATATCTAACTTCTAATAAAAATAAGATAAAACTATTTACATATATTCTAAATAACTCTAACAATGTAACTTAACTCTAAAAAGGGATCCTAAAATATCTCTAAAATTACTAACTTAAATCTAAAATCCTAAAATATCTCTAACAAAAAAAATTATATTAAAGTAATTAAATAACTCTAAATCTATTTCTAATAATTTATTAAAATGCTAATTCAATTAATTATAAAACTGATAAAAAAATAATAATAATTTTAATTAAACTTAAATATAATAGACTATACTAATTAATTAAATAACTAATTTAAAAAACTAATAAAATTGTAACAACCTATTTTAAAATCTATTTAAATGAACATAAAAGGAAATAATTCTATCCTAGTAATAATCTAATTAATAAAAAAAAAATTTAAAAAAAAATCACTTCTAATTAAAAAAAATCTATTTCTATTTAAAATAATATGAAAAACTTATTTAAACTAAATTATAAATAATTTTACCAAACCTATAAAATAAACCTATTTATTTTATAAAAAAAACTATCATCTATCAAACAAATTCTATTAAACTATTAAAAAGCTATTTCTACAAACAAACAAAAAAGGTTCTAATAAAAATTATAAAAACAAACTAAATCATATTTGAATCTAAAAGAAAACTCTACAAAACTAAATTTCTATTAAAACTAATTAAACTAAGAAAATAAAATCTAAATTATTAAAATTTAACTAAATAAAATCTGGCTATTAATAATAAAATAAAATGATCCTAATTTAATAGTATTAATAATGACCATAAATTCTAATTTAATAATTAATGCTAATAAATACCATAAATTCTAATTAAACTAATAATAATATGTTACACTGAAAACAATATTCTAAAAAGTAAATAAATTAACTCTAAATAATTACATCCTAAAAAATCTAATCTAAATAGAGAGAAAATAAATAAATAAAAATTAATGATATATAATAAATAAAACTATATAAGAAGAAAATTCTATACAAAAACATAAAAAAGGATAAATGGAAGTTAAAAAAACCACACCCATCCACCAGACATAAGACACCCAAATCCAACCTCTGGGACATGTATATTTTCATTATTAAATACGCAAAAACAAAAATATATTATGTAAACATTAAATAAAATCAAATTTAATTGAAAAAACTATTTTAAACTAACCCTATAATAACTAATTCTATTAACACTAATAAAGCTCTAACAAAATAAATTATGTACTAAAATCAAATAAAACTCTGAACTATTTTTAATAATTTTAAATCAAATTTAAAGACAAAACCTATTTACACTAATTCTAAAATAACTCTAAATTAAATCTAATGACAATAGTTTCTAATAAAACTAAACTCTAAATCTATTAAAAATAAATTTCTACCTCTAGACTAATTATAAAAAAAATCTAATCCTATAAAAACAACTATTTTAAAATAATAAAGAAAAATCTATTCAAATTAAATAAATGTTAAAACAAACATATATACAAAAATATTATATTGGAAAGAAAAATAAGAAAATAAACATGGATTGAAATATTTACAAAAATGCCCTCTTGCTGCGTGTCACGCTCCTATTGGGCAAAAAAAAAGTCGAGATTTGAAGGACACCCAATCGGGAGTGGACACGTGTCTAGACGACATGAAATTAAATTTAAAAAATGCGAAAATATTTACAAAAGCTAGCGGACAAATTTAGGGTATGACAGATGCCCCTATCTAATTGGCTTAGACGGAGTAAGATGAATTGCTGCAGTGTTCATCTTTCAAGGTATAAGTCGATTAGATACAAAGAAGACCCTGGATTTGTCAAAAAAAGGAAAACAAAAGTTTGAGAAATGAAATACAGACAAACCTGACACCCAAAAGGATGTAGAGAGATAAGCTTTTCCGAAGAGATTGCCACTTATCGCTGACTTTAAATGATATGCCCCTGACTGGGCTAAATTTGTCGTTGAAGATTTGATTAACCACAGGGTTGAAATACATCAATGCGATACTCCCATGGTCTTGAAAAGGTGCCCCTGTTTGGGCGGAATTCTGCTTTGATATTCTGGAATCTTGTGGGAGTACCCACAGTCTTTGCAGATGATGCCCCTGACCGGGCTGGATGTTGCTTTGAAGCTCTTGAGTTTGCCCAACAAAAGTTGCACAACTTCGTGGGGATCGTCGACACTCTTGCAGAAGATGCCCCTGACTGGGCTGATTATGATCTTAAAAATCTTTGAGATTAATCCTGGATCTGACCTCGCATATACGGATGCTTGATGAGAATGATGTTCCATAAATGGAAATGCAAATGCAAATGTTACTATACGGAGATGCAAGAGCTGGGGAGAGTATGATATGATTCTGGGTATGCATATGATACAAAATGCTTATGAAGTCGAAATGCGATGCGTATGATGCATATGATTGCAAATGTATAATGGAAATGCAAGTGCCGATATGGCAGGTTTTGGGTAGTTGCAAAGGCGGATTGGATTTTGGGTTTAAAGTACCAGATGAGGGCTGGTATTTGGAGGGTAGACCACCAGATGAGGACTGGTTGGCGAAAGGTTAAGTTGTCAGACGAGAACTGACTTCTGGCTTTGGTGTCAAACGGGAATTGACTTTGTGGTTTGCCAGACGAGAACTGGACTTTGGAACTGTGATTACCAGACGAGAACTAGTTAAACGGTAGGCTGGTTAAATGGTAGGCCAAAAGGAAGGGTGTCCAGATGGGAGCTGGTTTAAAAGCTGACATATACCAAGCGGGAATTGGTATTCAGCGAAGGGTTGACCAGATGGGAGCTGGTATTTAGGCTTGCCAGACAAGAACTGGACTTTGAAATGATTTGCCAGACGGGAACTGGGCTTTAAAATGATTTGCCAGACAGGAACTGGGCTTTAAAATGATTTGCCAGACGGGAACTGGACTTGGAAATGATTTTCCAGACGGGAACTAGACTTTAAAATGATTTGCCAGACGGGATTTGGGCTTTAGAATGATTTTCCAGACGGGAACTGGACTTTGAAATGATTTGTTACACGGTTTTGACAGGTAACAGGTTTAGGCTGTGGGATGAAGAATCCAATGACAGCAAGGCCTTTTCAGAAGGTTAAGGTTATTGGGTGAGGTGATGGTACGATTCCCCGACACTCGTTTTGAACTCAACAGTTGCTGACGAAAATGAACTTGCTCGAGTAACTTGCCATGAGACGACCTCGAGATTGGCTTGCCCCAGAGTTTGTACCATGAAAAGATTCATCATTGATTAACCGATTCTTGTGGTATTTGACTTCAAAGTACTCTTAGGAGTAGCTTGCTCTTGAAAGAGCGTTGAAGCGACTTAACTTATCCTGATTGAACATTGGAGGGATATATCCTCAAGTCAAAGAAACTCTGGGTGGCCTGCCCCTGATCGGTATAATTCACTCTTGATCAACCGCTTCTTGAATTATTTGCCCCATAATCAATTGATGTTTGGGGATTTGCCTTAAGCTGACTGATTCCAAATTCTTGATGTCAATGCCCCAGATCCACAGGGCTATAAAGTATGCTCGATTTTGATCCAGACTGCTGAATGATCCAACCCTGTTTGATTGCTCTTTGTTGGAATTTCCTCGATGCCAGTTACTAACTTTTAATTAAAATTGTTTGTTCACAAATGGTAATCTTAATGCGAATTTCATGCAAGTTTTTTGAAAGAATTGTCGTTTATTGAGTGTCGTGATAGTGATACGAATGGACTGTTAGTCCAAACGTTGTGCTAATTTGATTAGTGTGAAAGATATAGCATGGATATTGACACCAACGCTGATGATTAGAAAATATACGGGGAGTCAGGTTACGCAACCTTGCGATAATATGCTTTCAGAATAAACCTCGCCTCAATTAGGTCTTTCGAGGGTTGTAACATGGTCTAGTTCACGGTTATGAAACAAAGGATAATAGGCTCAAAGTATGATTTATACCCACCCCTTCTTCTTAATGATCTCCAGTCCTACGTTCAGTTAATTATGCACATGTTTACCTTGACGGTGTAAGCTTGATGGTTCAAGGTTTGCTCGAGATGGCAGTCACCTTATTTTGATGGAAAGATGTCAGTGACCCTTTTGATTCGGGTGGCCACTGAATCTTATTTTGTTTTTGTTGAGGGTTTGAAGACCTCTTTTGATTTTCTTCGATCCCTAACTTTTGCATGGACTGATTTGCTCGTCAGATCCATCGGGATAGCCTTGATTTTTTTTCCTAAGTCCCTTTTGAGGTGCTTGACTTAGCAGGCTTTTGATTTTTTTTGGATTTTGTTGGAGGATCGTGATTGCCATGTCACGGGTCATTGATAAACAACCGTCATTTGGATTTTTCTTCGTTGATTTGAATGCGTAGTTGGATTAACTGAACACTACCCTGCCCCAGGTTGAGTGTTTAAGGGTTTGAATATCTGAAGGAAACTCATACTTCTAGGC
Source organism: Lathyrus sativus (assembly GCA_963859935.3). Taxonomy (NCBI): domain Eukaryota; kingdom Viridiplantae; phylum Streptophyta; class Magnoliopsida; order Fabales; family Fabaceae; genus Lathyrus; species Lathyrus sativus. The sequence continues at coordinate 569,799,575 of OZ012740.1, read as the reverse complement.
TCGAAGTGGTTGACTAGGGATTAAATCCTTATATCTCCGGTGTTTAGGGGATTTGAAACAATGCCTGTACATCATTGACGAGATTTTATCCGAAAGCATATGGTTTGCAATTATGGGTATTTCGTTTTCGTCATCCTCCCTCTAATCTTTGCTAAACAACAGTGTTGAAGTGGAATGGATAAAAGGTGTATGTGTCTGTGCTTGTGATAATGAGTGAATACGACGTGACTGATTCGGAAAATGCATAATCACTTCATTAATATTACCATTCAAAACAACAATGTTTAAAAAGCAAGTAGCAATTAACAGAAAGTAAACTACAAGATGCAAATGATAAAAACGCCCAAGGACTGCCGATGTTTGAGGATGTCTGTCTGTCTGGACCATTGGCTTTTAGAGATGACCCTTGAAATATTTGAGCTTAGACAACAGATAGGTTGACACGAACCACCAAACTCCCTTCTGGAAAAGAGATGTACCCTTTGTCAATCAGCTGCTGCACTTTGGCTTGGAAGGCTTTGCATTCTTCAGTCGCATGCCCCATGGATCCACCATGATATCCACACTGAGCATTGGGATTGTACCCAGGAGGGTAAGGTTCTGGCACAGGCTTAAGAGTTTTAGGCTCTACCAATGAATTTTGAATCAGATGTGGGAGTAGTTGACTGTGCGACATAGGGACTGGATGAAGAGGAGCATTCCTTCTTTCCAAATTGTTGTTGAGCCTATGCTGATTTTGGCGCTGATTCGGGCGACCTCGGCTATGGGCTTGTTGATTTGCATGAGGAGCGACCCATGGCTTGCAGAATGAAGCTCTAAACATGGTTGATTTCCCATAAGGATAACATGGCGCTGGTAATGATGCCTGTTGAGCAGATGAGGGACCACAGAGTTTTGCTGGTACATCGTGAGAGTACTCAATGTTTGCTATGAATTCATTGGTTTCATCTTTCTCTTCCTCATGGAAATCGTCGAAAGATTCGATCTCACTGGCCTGACTGCTTGAGGCTTCTTGAATTTGTCCACTTTTAAGGTAGCTTTCGATGCGCTCTCCTACAATCACAAGGTCAGAGAAGCTTGATGGCGTACAACCAGTCATTCTTTCAAGATAAGAGCCCTGCAGGCTGTTGATGAACATGTCAATCAATTCTCTATCTAAGAGTGGCGGTTGCACTCTTGCTGCGAATTCTCTCCACCGCTGTGCATATCCCTTAAAGGATTCATTTTCATTATGAGATAAGCTTTGCAAATGCATGCGGGTGGGAATAGTGTCTATATTGAACTGGTAAAACTTTAGAAAAGCGCTGGCTAAATCCCTCCATGATTGGATATGGTTTCTTTCTAAATCTGTGTACCAACTTAATGATGCCCCACTCAGACTTTCTTGAAAACAGTGAATCATCAGCTTATCGTCATGAGTGTATGGGGTCATTTTTCGACAGTACATCACCAAATGACGCCTTGGACAACTAAAGCCTGTGTACTTCTCGAAGTTTGGTACCTTGAATCTCGGAGGAATGACCAAATCTAGCACTAGACACATATCAGCAGCATCGAGGCCGGGCATATCAGCCACTTTCATCGCTTGAATTGTCTCCTCGAGGGCGCGAAGCTTTTCTTCCATGGGATCAGTCTTTGGCATCCTCAGAGGTCGAGTAGGAACGTTTACTTGCGGAGTATGGTCATCAAGCGGAAGATCATACAGTGGGTTATTCGTCACGGTAAATCCTTGTGGGGGATCAACATTCTGGCGGTCGTCCTCTGACATAGCTACTTTAGCTTGCTTTGTTTGATTGGCCTTTCCAGGCGTCTATGCTCCTCTTGCTTCAAACGCTTCACAACTCTCACGAGTTCCACAAAAGTGTCGGGAAATCAACTGCGGGTTATAACAGAGGATGGGTAAGGTCTTGGCACTAGTTAGGGAAGAAAATGCAAAATGATGTAGAAATGCTTATGCAAATGCAATACAATGAGTGCACACGAGAACAGATCCATATCAAGGATTAAAGTTACGAATCCTGCAAGACAAGAACAAAAGGTATCTCTCCCTTGGGTGGGCAATCTATTGGTTTATAAGAGGGTATCCCAAAGGCTTTTCAAACAAAGTCCCATGCACTAACCCTCAAAAGTTTTCCATCAGAACGACTACTCGTAAGACGGTAATCCCTTCAAAGGATGAACACAGAGTTATGTTTTAGGAACCTTCGGAACAAGGTTCTACAAAGGGTCCTCAGAATCACGGATTCCCAGGCCGGAAATAAAAAACGCCGTTACGACTACACGTAAGACATAATAATTCCAACGGGGTCTCATCTGAGCGGTGGAATTCGATCTAACTCAACGAGTCCTAAGTCTCGCAAATCAGAAAGAATCCACCTCCTAACTTAGTGCACACTCGAAAGCTCGGGTAGAAGGCTTTACCCTCACAAACCAACCCAATAAAACCCAACAGGTTAGTGAACACAACAAAAACAGATAAAAGCGAACAAAAACACACACGCGACAAACAAAATAGGTTTGGCTTGCTAGGGTCCCCAGCAGAGTCGCCAGCTGTCGCTACTCGAAAAATGCATCGCGCAACGACGGGGAGGCGAAAAAGATAGACAGAAGAGTCGCCACCGAACTTTATTTATCCCATGAGGGGAAAGGAAAATATCGAGAAAACCTTAAGAAAAGAATGGATAAGATGGTCTCGCAACCATGAACGGGTTCGGAAGCCGGTTATGCAAGGGGAAGGTATTAGCACCCCTCGCATCCATCGTATTCGATGAGAACCTTTTGTTTGTCGATGTGTGATTATATTTGCTTAGATATTATGCCATAAAGAGAGTGTTCCAAGGGATAGAAAGAAGGGTTTAGAAACAGGGAAAGAGAAGTAACGGGGGGAAGAAGGGAGAGAACAGACTCGGTAGGACTTCGCGGTCCTAGGCCTACGTATTCTCAATAGGTATGAGAAAATCAGAGTCGACGTAGTTCGGGGCTACGGATATAGGGGGAAGTGTGCTCGACAAGGATTGTGGCCCTTGTGCCTACGTATCTTTACTTAAACGAAGTAAAGAATCAGAGCAGCCGTAGTTCGGCCTACGGTGTGCGGGGAAGTTCTGGTAGACGATGCTATCATGCGCATTCTAGCGGTTAGGTGTATTGCTGCTCGCTCGTTGGAGACTTAGGCGTTACCTGTTTGCGGTAGAATGGACGTAACATGCCTTTCTGGGAAAGGGTGTGAAAGAAAAAAAAAGGGTGCTCGCTAGGATATCGCAATCCTATGCCTACGTATTCTCAACATGCAAGAGAAATCAGAGCAACGTAGTTCGTGCCTACGGTGCGGAGAACCGGTGTGTTTGTGGATGATGTTATCGTGCACGTTCTAGCAATTTAGGTGTTTTGCTGCTCGCTCGTTTGGAGACTTATGCGTACCTGTTTGCGATCGAACGGACGTAACATATCCTTTAGAAGACTGGTTTTCGCCATGCGAGGCAATGTGTCAAGTTTGATTGGTGAGACTGTTTTTGGGGCGAGATAAGTCCTCGGATAGTAACCCCTACGGGTAGTACCCAATTCTTTATCTCAAAGTTTTTGTTATAAAAAGGTGTGGCGAACGAGGTGTCTTCGTATTGAAAGACGAGTGTCGAAACCACCTTCACTACAGTGGGAATCCCAACACTCGAATAGGAAGAGGTCTAAACCCAATCCACTTTCTTTAATTCATCATAAAGAGAGCTTCATTCTCTTATTAAAGTGTTTTTGGTTTTGAATGGTAAGTGCTTTGCGACAGAGAACCCTACGGTAAACGTCAGCACTCGGGATAGGAGAAGGCCTACGCCTAACCACTCCATGATCATTCAAGTTTTTGTTGGGAAAAGAGTTTGAAAATGCACTCGGTACGGGACCGAGGTTTTAGGTATGAAAGGTTGCAGAATGGAGGTTGTGAAAGGAGAAGTGGTGGAAGAAGGCGCGTCTTCGTATTGAAAAACGAGCGTCGAAACCACCCTCACTACAGTGGGCATCCCAACACTCGAAGAAGAAGAGGTCTACACCCAATCCACTTTTTTTTATTCAATACGAAGAGAAATTGATTTTAAAGATAGTTGTGAAAATGGACACGGTGCGGGACCGAGGTCTTAGGAGAAAAGGGGTTGAAAACGTCTTCGTATTGAAAGACGAGTATCGAGACCACCCTCACTACAGTGGGCATCCCAACACTCGGAGAAGAAGAGGTCTACACCCAATCCGCTCTCTTTAATTCAATATGAAGAGAAATTAATTTGTTGTTTGAAAAAATGCCCGGTACGGGACCGAGGTTTTAGGTGATGAAGGTTACGAAAGGAAGTTGTGAAAGTGAAATGTGGTGGAAAAAGTCGCGTCTTCGTATTGAAAGACAAGTATCGAGACCACCCTCACTACAGTGGGCATCCCAACATTTGGAGAGGAAGAGGTCTACACCCAACCCTCTCTCTTTAATTCAATACGAAGAGAAATTAATTTACAAGATGGTTGGAAACGCACTCGGTACAGGACCGAGGTTTTTTAGGAGAGAAAAAAAAGGGTGAAAGCGTCTTCGTATTGAAAGAAGAGTGTCGAAATCACCCTCACTACAATGGGCATCCCAACACTCGAAGAAGAAGAGGTCTACACCCAATCCTCTCTTTTTAATTCAATACAAAGAATTTATTTTAGAAAGGTTTGAAAATGAACTCGATACGGAACCGAGGTTTTGAAAATGTACTCGGCGCGGAGCCGAGGTTTTTTTAAGAAAGAAAGTGGATGGAAAGCGTCTTCGTATTGAAATACAAATGTCTAAACCACACACACTACAGTGAGCATCTCGACACTCGGAGAGGGAGAAGTCTACACTTAACCCTCTCTTTTTAATTCAATACGAAGGGAAGTTGATTCCTTATTGATGAGTACCTGCCAAAGAGATGAAAAAAAACAGAGACAGATATATACAGATAATATACAGAATATATAATCAATAGTCCACCAATTTAAATTTTAATGGTTTCAATATTTTATTAGGTATTTTTTGGAAGAATGTACAAGTGTTGAATATTTACAAGATAGTAATAATATACAAATATAATATGTACAAGAATATAAATGACTGAAAATAAAACAGTTGTATATTTACAGAAAATTAAAATTAGTCGTCAGTTGGTTAGTGTATTGAATCGGGACTCGAAAGAATAGGATCTCGTCTTAACCACAAACAAAATGTCGATTAATCGAAGGTAGCCTATCGCGATCCCAAAGTAAGGAAGATGACCCCAATGGTCATCCCCCATAGATTTGAAATCGGGAAGGTTATCAACTTCGAAAATCTGACGCTTGCGGATAAAAAGACTTCATCGATCCACAAGTCAAAAATAAAATCGAATCGGAATAAAAAATAAGAAAGAAAAGAGGTGGTCTCAGATCCTTTGTTTCACGTCAATAATTTGACGGTTAAACGATGGAAATGTCGTCATCGACCCAAAAGAGAAAAATGGGATAAAATACCCAATGACAAATGAAATTCAACTTCTACAAAGAAAAATGGGTATAAAATAATATATATAAACTCTAAAAGAAAAATAGAATTGAAATTAATATACAAACCATGAAAACTTCTATAAGTAAAATATATATAAATTCTAAAAGAAACAAAATAGAGCTTCTAAAAGAAATAATATCATAATATACATAAAGTTCTAAAAAAGAGTTTTTAATATATAAAATATAAATAAAATATATTTACGAAAAAGCTATCAGAAAATTATATAAACTATACATATTAAATAGCCAAAATAGTTTACCAAAGTGATTTACAAAATAAATAATTAAAAAGAAAGAAACAAGGGGGTTTATAATAAAAGTACGGTGGGGTGGAGATCCAGTCGGTGGGCTTGAGGCCTATCAGCATAACAATCCAAACAAAATGAAAACAACTACAAAAGAAAACGAAACTCTTCTTCTTCTTCTGATTTCCAACGTAATTTCTTCCCTAAACTCAAACCAAAAAACACCTACAAACTGTTACCACCCTTGTTCATCACTTCTCTCTCAAATCTAATCTCCTTTCCTTCCAACTTTGTGAATTGATTTTCGGAAGAAAAAAAAAAGAAAGGGTGAGAATGGTTGAAATGGGTCTGTTCCAGAAATGGGTTAGGGATTGAAGTTGGGTGTCGATGGTTGGTGTTGTTCGAAGGTGATGAGGCTGTTGGGAATGGAGGTTTGTTCGGTCAAGGATCTGGGTTTTTTCAGATTTGAGGTGAGGGTTTTATTTGAAAGAAACAGAGTTTGTTGTGTTATGTTGTTTGAGGTTGTTGCTGACGTTTTTTCGGTGAAACGAGGTTGTGATGTTTGAAGGTGATGAGGCTGTTGGGAATGGAGGTTTGTTTAGAGGTGGAGGTGAAATGTGTTATGGGTTCGTTGCGGATTTGCGATGAGGTTTGATAATGGTGAATAGAAGTTTCGCCGTTTTGGGTTATTGAAAGAAACTGTGTTGTTGTTTTTTCTATTTCTGTTAATGGAGGAACAGTTGGTGATGAATCATGAACAAGGAAGAAGGTGGCGGCTGTTGAAGGTTGATGGAGGAAATTTTTTTTTTTAGGGTTGAATGCCCTAGGGTTTGGAGGCTGAGAGCTTCAGATTAGGGTTGTCTCCCTTGTGAAGGGATGATGAATAGGGTCTTATACCCTACGAAAATGACACATGGTAGGGGGATTAGTGACTGATTAATGGTTGATGAGGATTAGCAAAACTGATTAATTAACTAAACAATCAAATAATTAAATTCTAAAAAAACTAAACTAATATTTAACTAATCTTAAATAACATTCTAAATCTAAATAAAAGTAAACTCTAATATCTATAAAATAAAGAAAAACACTCCTATTAACCAATTAAATTCTAAAGAGAAAAAAATAAAATCTATTTAAATAAAAATCTAAATAAAATAATTATTATAAATCTAGAAAAAAGAATCTATAAAAATCACTAAATAATAAAAAAAAAATTAACAAACTATTTTCTAAAAAGACAAATGTTATTCTACTCTAATTAAGAGAAATATTCAATAAAATAAATTTAAATATAATGTTAAATAAAAATAAATATATATCTAACTTCTAATAAAAATAAGATAAAACTATTTACATATATTCTAAATAACTCTAACAATGTAACTTAACTCTAAAAAGGGATCCTAAAATATCTCTAAAATTACTAACTTAAATCTAAAATCCTAAAATATCTCTAACAAAAAAAATTATATTAAAGTAATTAAATAACTCTAAATCTATTTCTAATAATTTATTAAAATGCTAATTCAATTAATTACAAAACTGATAAAAAAATAATAATAATTTTAATTAAACTTAAATATAATAGACTATACTAATTAATTAAATAACTAATTTAAAAAACTAATAAAATTGTAACAACCTATTTTAAAATCTATTTAAATGAACATAAAAGGAAATAATTCTATCCTAGTAATAATCTAATTAATAAAAAAAAAATTTAAAAAAAATCACTTCTAATTAAAAAAAATCTATTTCTATTTAAAATAATATGAAAAACTTATTTAAACTAAATTATAAATAATTTTACCAAACCTATAAAATAAACCTATTTATTTTATAAAAAAAACTATCATCTATCAAACAAATTCTATTAAACTATTAAAAAGCTATTTCTACAAACAAACAAAAAAGGTTCTAATAAAAATTATAAAAACAAACTAAATCATATTTGAATCTAAAAGAAAACTCTACAAAACTAAATTTCTATTAAAACTAATTAAACTAAGAAAATAAAATCTAAATTATTAAAATTTAACTAAATAAAATCTGGCTATTAATAATAAAATAAAATGATCCTAATTTAATAGTATTAATAATGACCATAAATTCTAATTTAATAATTAATGCTAATAAATACCATAAATTCTAATTAAACTAATAATAATATGTTACACTGAAAACAATATTCTAAAAAGTAAATAAATTAACTCTAAATAATTATATCCTAAAAAATCTAATCTAAATAGAGAGAAAATAAATAAATAAAAATTAATGATATATAATAAATAAAACTATATAAGAAGAAAATTCTATACAAAAACATAAAAAAGGATAAATGGAAGTTAAAAAAATAATTAAACTTAAATATAATAGACTATACTAATTAATTAAATAACTAATTTAAAAAACTAATAAAATTGTAACAACCTATTTTAAAATCTATTTAAATGAACATAAAAGGAAATAATTCTATCCTAGTAATAATCTAATTAATAAAAAAAAAATTTAAAAAAAAATCACTTCTAATTAAAAAAAATCTATTTCTATTTAAAATAATATGAAAAACTTATTTAAACTAAATTATAAATAATTTTACCAAACCTATAAAATAAACCTATTTATTTTATAAAAAAAACTATCATCTATCAAACAAATTCTATTAAACTATTAAAAAGCTATTTCTACAAACAAACAAAAAAGGTTCTAATAAAAATTATAAAAACAAACTAAATCATATTTGAATCTAAAAGAAAACTCTACAAAACTAAATTTCTATTAAAACTAATTAAACTAAGAAAATAAAATCTAAATTATTAAAATTTAACTAAATAAAATCTGGCTATTAATAATAAAATAAAATGATCCTAATTTAATAGTATTAATAATGACCATAAATTCTAATTTAATAATTAATGCTAATAAATACCATAAATTCTAATTAAACTAATAATAATATGTTACACTGAAAACAATATTCTAAAAAGTAAATAAATTAACTCTAAATAATTATATCCTAAAAAATCTAATCTAAATAGAGAGAAAATAAATAAATAAAAATTAATGATATATAATAAATAAAACTATATAAGAAGAAAATTCTATACAAAAACATAAAAAAGGATAAATGGAAGTTAAAAAAACCAGAAAAAACAAAAGGGTTGGAGTTGGGATTTGAACACCCATCCACCAGACATAAGACACCCAAATCCAACCTCTGGGACATGTATATTTTCATTATTAAATACGCAAAAACAAAAATATATTATGTAAACATTAAATAAAATCAAATTTAATTGAAAAAACTATTTTAAACTAACCCTATAATAACTAATTCTATTAACACTAATAAAGCTCTAACAAAATAAATTATGTACTAAAATCAAATAAAACTCTGAACTATTTTTAATAATTTTAAATCAAATTTAAAGACAAAATCTATTTACACTAATTCTAAAATAACTCTAAATTAAATCTAATGACAATAGTTTCTAATAAAACTAAACTCTAAATCTATTAAAAATAAATTTCTACCTCTAGACTAATTATAAAAAAAATCTAATCCTATAAAAACAACTATTTTAAAATAATAAAGAAAAATCTATTCAAACTAAATAAATGTTAAAACAAACATATATACAAAAATATTATATTGGAAAGAAAAATAAGAAAATAAACATGGATTGAAATATTTACAAAAATGCCCTCTTGCTGCGTGTCACGCTCCTATTGGGAAAAAAAAAAGTCGAGATTTGAAGGACACCCAATCGGGAGTGGACACGTGTCTAGACGACATGAAATTAAATTTAAAAAATGCGAAAATATTTACAAAAGCTAGCGGGCAAATTTAGGGTATGACACTAGACGATGAACTAAAAAGACCAGTGATAGTCAATGCCGACTTAGGACAACTAGAAACCGCAAAGCTATTAGAAGTCCTAAAGAAGTACCCCCACCGCGTTAGGCTATAACATAAGCGATCTAAAAGGTATAAGCCCTTCGATCTGTATGCATCGAATTACAATAGAGGAAGACTGTAAAACCTCTAGAGAGCATCAGAGGAGACTGAACCTCATCCTAAGCACTGTAGTCAAAGACGAAGTAAAGAAATTGCTAGATGCAGGAATCATCTATCCAATCTCCGATAGTGAATGGGTCAGCTCAGTTCATGTCGTACCTAAGAAAGGAGGAGTCACAGTAGTTAAGAACGAAAAAGGAGAATCAATAACAAAAAGAGTCGTGACTGGAAGCAGAATGTGCATTGATTATAGAAAGCTTAACAAATCCACATGAAAAGATCACTTCCCCTTGCCCTTCATAGACCAAATGTTGGAAAGATTAGCCAAACATTCATATTTCTGCTATCTAGATGGTTATTCGGGATTTTTCCAAATTCCCATTCATCCTGATGACCAAGAAAAGACTACATTCACATGTCCTTATGGTACTTTTGCTTACCGCCGAATGCCGTTCGGACTTTGTAATGCTCCATCAACCTTCCAAAGATGCATGATGGCAATCTTCGCAGATTTCATAGACGACATCATGGAAGTATTTATGAACGATTTCTCAGTATGTGGACAAAGCTTCGAAGGATGCTTACAAAACTTAGAAATGGTATTAGAACGTTGTGTAAAAGTGAACCTCGTCCTAAATTGGGAAAAATGCCATTTTATGGTCCGACAAGGAATAGTTCTAGGACATGTCATATCTAATAAAGGGATTGAGGTCGACAAAGCTAAAATAGAAATTATAAAAGACCTCCAACCTCTAAAATCCATACGCGAAATACGGAGTTTTCTAGGACATGCCGATTTCTACCGCAGATTTATAAAAGATTTTTCAAAAATCACAAAACCTCTGACCGGCCTGTTGATGAAAGATGCTGAGTTCGTCTTTGACAACGACTGTCTAAAAGCATTCGAAACATTAAAATCAGCCCTTATCACCGCACCAATTATGCAACCACCCGATTGGCGACTACCATTCGAAATCATGTGCGATGCGAGTGATTATGTTGTAGGCGCAGTTCTAGGACAAAGGAAGGACAAGAAGCTTCATGCCATCTACTACGCCAGTAGAACCTTAGATCCTGCCCAAATGAACTACGCCACAACAGAAAAGGAACTTCTAGCAGTTATATTTGCGCTTGACAAATTTCGTTCTTAGTAGGAGCAAAAATTATCATATACACAGACCACACTGCCATTAGGTACCTAATAAGCAAAAAGGATGCCAAACCAAGATTATTGAGATGGATCCTATTATTACAAGAGTTTGACTTAGAAATTAAAGATAAGAAAGGAATCGAGAACGTAGTTGCAGATCACTTATCCCGAATAGAAGGCATCAAACATGAACCAGTATCGATAAATGACGATTTTCCATACGAACATCTGATAGCCAAATTAGAAAGTGACATGCCTAACTTAATCTCGGAAGATCCAGAACTCGAAAAAGCCGTAGAAGCCGTCTATGCCCAAGTCACATTACCTTGGTATGCCGACATCGTTAATTACCTAGCTGCAGGCGTGCTTCCACCGGATCTCACTTATCAGCAAAAGAAGAAATTCTTCCACGATCTGAAACACTATTATTGGGACGAACCTCTACTCTTCAAGAGAGGGGCCGACAACATATACCGTCGCTGTGTCCCAGAGGAAGAAATAGAAAACATCATTTCCCAATGCCATTCAGCACCATATGGTGGTCATGCCAGTACATCCAAGATGTGCGCTAAGATTCTCCAAGCCGACCTATTCTGGCCTAACCTCTGGAAAGACGTTCACATCGCTGTGCTAAAATGTGATCGATGCCAACGAACTGGCAACATCTCACGACGCGATGAAATGCCTCAGAAAGGAATTTTAGAGGTAGAAATCTTTGACGTATGGGGAATAGATTTCATGGGACCCTTTCCATCTTCTTTTGGGAATAACTACATACTCGTCGTTGTAGACTATGTGTCTAAATGGATAGAAGCCATTGCCGCTCCAACAAATGACACACGAGTAGTAATCAAACTCTTCAAAAACACAATCTTTCCTAGATTCGGTGTACCCAGACTTGTCATTAGTGACGGCGGATCGCATTTCATATCGCGAATTTTTGACAAACTTCTTTCTAAATATGGAGTCCGACACCGAGTAGCTACACCATATCACCCGCAAACTAGCGGACAAGTAGAGGTCTCGAACAGGGAAATAAAACAAATATTGGAAAAGATTGTCGCTACCTCAAGGAAAGATTGGTCATCAAAGCTGAATGAAGCTTTATGGGCTTATAGGACCGCTTTTAAGACACCAATAGGTACTACACCCTTCAAATTAGTTTACGGTAAATCCTGTCATCTCCCTGTAGAATTAGAGCATAAAGCCTTCTGGGCCATTAAGACACTTAATTCCAACTACACTGAGGCAGGAGAGAAACGAATCTTGAACTTACACGAATTAGAAGAACTTAGATTGGACACTTACGAAAATGCCCGTATCTACAAAGAACGAACTAAGAAATGGCATGATAAACGTTCAGTCCGGAAACAATTCAGTGTGGGAGACATCGTACTTCTATTTAATTCAAGATTGAAACTTTTCCCAGGTAAACTAAAATCTAGGTGGTCTGAACCTTTTGAAGTGACTAAAGTACTTCAAAGTGGAGCTGTTGAAATTACCGATAAGATGAATGCGCCGTTTATCGTAAACGGGCAACGTTTAAAACATTATAATAAGAATGAAAACAGCCCTCAAGTCAGCAGTATAACATTGCTCGAGCTTCCTGCTCAAACCCCCGAATAGCTTGTCACCAAGCTATCGTCAGGCTTTTGACGTTAAAAACAACGCTTAATGGGAGGCAACCCAATTTTCCCGTATTTCCCTCTTTACTGTGTTTCATTCTCATTTTTATTTGAAATCTTACTTTGAAATTTTAACAAATTTTTAAACTTAAATTGCTACTATTTTTTATTTTTTTGTTTCATTATTTTCTCTTTTATTTAAACTTTGTTTTTATTTCTACCACCTTTTGTTTCTAAAAATTCTGACTTAAAATTTCTGTTTTAAACTTTTTAGGATTTTAAAAGCCTTCATACCTTCCTCCTGTTTTTCTCCAACTAACCTGCGAGTGTGGCCGAGTACGACTTCACAAAAGTTCATTTTCGAGGATTAGCTCAAAAGGCAAGATTTGCAGCATTAACTGAGAGAGACATAGCCTTAACACTGTATTATGATAAGTCTACCATGGAGAAGCTAGGAATTACTGATAGCATTCAATTCCTATTTAATCAATTAGGCTGGGAGAACACCTCCTTGAAAACCCGTTTTGCTACCTATAAGAACCTCACCTACGAAGTCCTTAGTTCCTTCAGATACTTACCCAACTATGGTTTTGGATCAAATACAGAGCTGATCACCTTTAGAATGTTTGGAATGGACCAAACCCATAGCCGTATGTCATTAGCTAACCTCCTAGGATTTCCTAGCGGACCACATGTGTTCATCAGTGCCGAAGATGAAGATCTTGATTTTGAACTAAACCAGTTCTGGGGTAAAATCACAGGCGACTATCACCCTGACCCAAATGGCATATATAACGATGAGATTCATAACCCCACTTTCAGATACTTTCATAAGATCCTAGCTCACACCCTTTTCGGAAAGGAAGAAAACATTACTAGAGTATCTAAAGAAGAGCTGTTTATCTTGTTCTGTGCTTCTCAGGGCCGTCCAGTGAATGTCGTGCCTTTTATGATGAGATCCTTCCTACGCCTCACTCAGGAATCACAATCACCCATTCTAATAGGAGGCCTCATGACAATGATTGCCCACGAGCTTGGCCTTAGATTCCACCTAAATGCAAGCACTAGTTTCGGCACCGTCCGACCCATGAATATCCAGTTTTGCTTTAACAGACGCATTTTAAGAACCATGGGACCTGGACCTTACGAGTACCTTATCAATGACAAACCTGTCCAGCTATTCACATTGCCAAATCATCAGCTGACAAGTATCTATAACAAGGACAATTGGGTTTATGAATTGGATGAGCCTATGGGACCTCCTTCACCTCAATCCACACCACAGGATTACATGTACGACAGTGATCACATCTCTGAAGCACATGATTATATGTATTATGAGGATGTTGTATCCGAAGCTGAGGTAGACCCTGAGACCCCTCCACATTACAACACCTATCCTGAGCCCATTCCTGAAGAAAACACTGACAAAATGGATACTGTTCTGCACCGATTAGACACCTTCGACGCAACTCTGACCACCGCAAGAAATGAAATAACAAGCATCCCCGCCGAATTATCAGTTTTCATGGACTTAGTTTGTGACCAGCTCGATTACTACGCCCAGAAGTTTGACGAATTGAAGGCACAAAAGGACTGAGATTTTAGCTTTAGTTTAGTTTATTTTTCCTGTTTTTCTGTACGCTTTCAATTATTTTTATTTTCGCATTGTTTCATTTCACTTATGTATTACATTAAAAACAATCCTTTTTAAATGTTATTTCAATTTCATTCATTATTCCCTTATTCTGTTTTTATGTTATCATATGCCTTTTGGCTGATTTATTATATTGCGGTATCAATTACAAGCCTTAAAAACATGTCAAAAGCACCCCTGTAGCAAAATTTTGCGTTCTGCAGAATTTGCTGGTGTGACGACCGTCATAGAACCATGACGCCCGTCATACGGGTGACAACCGTCATAGATGTGTGACGACCGTCACGAGTCCAGAATCTGATATCTGCTATAACAGAGGTTATGTTTCTTCCCCCACTCCCATTTTATCAACTTCCCATCACCACACATCCAAACCCCATTTCAAAATTTCGTTTTCCCTCCTTACTACACATAATCCCAACTCCCATTTCATCTTCATTAACCAATTTTGTGCAATATCTCATTCCGTAGAAACCGCATTCTTCCCCCATTTCAACAGCATCATCCAGCAAATGGCAAGAAACAATGAAACCCCTGACCTTAGCAATATCATTTTCAGCGAAGGCGACTCCGGCGAGAAACAGAGAGCAAACTACGTAGCCTTCCATCAACGGTCGCTACAGCCAACCCACTATCCGCACATACCATCTCTCACGGATCTCGTCCTCCTTGACGGCGTCACCTGGATGCTACAGAGAGCCGGCATTTGGCATCTGTGCACAAATCCGCAGCCCACTTACGAACAACTCACACTTGAGTTCCTCAGTTCATTCAGTTACTGCACCTCTAGCGGCGACCTTAGCCAACATACCGGCGCCGCTTGCTTCCGTATGTTCGGCACGAACTACCAATTGAATCAAAATCATATTGCCGACATCCTACATTTCCCTCGCGGCGAAGATGCTCACCGCCGCATTACCGAACAATTTCAACATGAAGCTTTTGCATTTTGGTCCCAATTGACCGGAATCGATGCCGACAGCTGGGATTCTCTGCATGCAACACACATCCACAACCCAACCATCCGGTATTTCCACAGAGTGCTGAGCAATACCATCTTTGCAAGAGATAGCAACCACAAGGTGAACTCCAAAGAACTTTTCTTTCTCCGCTGCGTGTTCAACTCCGAACCCGTCAATGCAACACCATTCCTCTTGGCCCACATTCAGGCCAACTGCAACCGCGGCTCTAAGCCTTTCTACTTTGGCGGGATTGTTACCTCCATTGCATTAGGCCTGAACCTCGGTAACCAACTCCAGAATCTCCATACAATTCCTTCGGTATTTCTGGACACCGACCATTGCAGAGCTTCCCACCTCATCTGCTCCAGGTCTGATGGAAAGTACCATCCGGTCGTGCGTGGCAAAACCATCAGAAGCATCATCATGCCGTCACGTACCCGGATGCACCCGCAGGATCGTGTCAACTGGCTTTTTGACCCGAATGCCCCTGCTGCTACTGCTGTCCCAACTCAAACCACCACCCAAGGTTCTGTTGACGAAATGCAAGATGAGTTGGATAAAACTGAGCAACCCGAGGCATCACAACCACCTCCTTCTGAAGGCACATCCTACCGTCGTCGCCGCTACCGTCCCGAGCCCGACTTCTCTGAAGAAGACCTCCGCCGATCCCTCGACCAACAAACACAGATACTCGCCATGATGCAGCAACAAAATCAGCGAGCAGAGCAATTCAAAGCTTGGCAGAGGGAGCAGTACGACTACACGAGAACTTCGATGCAACAGCTCCAAACTGGCCAGGAAGCCATCACTGAGAACTTGGCAAATCTTACCTTGCAATTCGAAGGACTCCGAGATTATGTCTATCACACTGGCGCTCTGAACTTTGAGGCCCGAGTCGAACATGCCAGAGGTAGAGGTCGCGACAGAGGACGTGACCGAGGCAGAGGCCGTGACTAGTTCTTTCTTTATTTGTTTCCTGTATTTTTCCCTTTCCTGTATTTTCATTTTCTCTGTATTTCCATCTCGCATTCTTTCAAATCAGTGAGGACACTGATTGAGATAGTGTGGGAGTGGAGCGTTTATTTCACGTTTCCTTGTACTTTAAATTCAGTAATTTCAATTCAAGCATTTTCCCATTTTAGCAAATAAAAGCTCATTTATATGTCCTTTTCCGTTACGCAAATTTCCCCACTTTATTCGACATAAACAAAATTTTTTCAGTTGTTCCTCAAAAGCATCACGAGAATGCGCCAAAGTTCAAACCAAAATTTGAAACTCCGAGACGAAAATTCTAACAAAACCAGTACCGTCCTGACACCTTAGACCTCCGGTTTATGCGAGTCGGTTTCACTACCTACTTGTACCAAAGTTTCAAGTTTCTACGCAAACTCAGCCCTAAGTAGTTTATACAAGCAGTCAGCACCATCCTAAACACTTCTAAGCAAGCAACCAATGCAAATAAGTGTATGATATCTAAAAGAATGAAAAATCATGAAAAGAAAGCTATATAGCCCGAGTATAGAGACATGTTCCCTCTAAGTTAGGTGCTCCTCACCCGAGCATTTAGCCCAACGGTACAAAAACTCACTAAAAATCAATGGTATAAGCTCATGAGCAATGAAAAGATCAAAATAGTCGTGAGATCATAATCACTAACAGGTTGACTTGCCATGAAAGTGTATAGACAACGGGCTTAATGTGATTGCGCTAGAACAAACAGGGTAAACTTGACGCGAGAACCTTGATACCAAGCTGCAGTAGCATGATTGGGACCGACTTGCATAAAAAGGAGACCTCCGAAGACCTATAGTCCAGTGTCGTCACCATACTCGTTTTGTTCCTATTTAGAATCCTGGTTTTTCCCAACTTTCTGAACGAGGCAGCTGCTGCGTGCTTGCCGACTTTTATTCTTCCTACTTTTTACTTGAGGACAAGCAAAGATTCAAGCTTAGGGGAGTTTGATAACGCGAAATCGTATATATATATTGACGTATAATTCAACTAATATTTGACTGGTTTCAATCCGATTTCGGGTTTTTCCATGTTATTTGTCTGATATTTTGCAGGTATTTGAAGACCATGTCCAAACAAAGCAATATGAAGAAAAGAAGCAATTACAGATGAAATATGGACGAAAATCAGATGAAAACAACATGAAAAACAACAGATGCAGATTTTGCTGATGTGACGACCGTCACACATCCATGACGACCGTAACACGAGTGACGACCGTCACACACCATCACGACCGTCATGCAGGAAAAAACGCAGAACTTCAGTAAACGTGCAAAAACCAGTTCCAAGTCCCAAAATAATGGACCACTACTTCTTATTTTCTCTGACTCCAAGTCCACCTTCTGCAAGATATAACCGTTAGTATTTCACCTCTATAAAAGGAGAAGGAGGGGAGCTGAGAAAGGGAGCCGCATTCAGATAACGAAGTGCTGCCCAAATATTTTCCAGAGCAAATTTAGTTTAAGTTTTGTTTTTGTTTTCCTTTCCTTTTTCCTGTATTCTATTACTGCAATATTCCTTTGTACGCTCTATTGGCTTGAAGACACAATCCTGCCGACATCGTTGGGATTTGGCCAAAAGCCAATTGGATACTTTACAGGTTTTTATTATTTCGTTAATTGTAACTTTACTTCCCAGCAGTATGTATGTTCTAAATTTCCGCTTTTATTTACGCTTTACCTGTTCCAAATCCATGTCTAGCTAAACCAGAGTAATCGGTATGTAATAATAATTCAGACGGGATTTGATAATAACCGGTTAAAACCTTTATTTTTCAAAAGTTGTTTATGGCCTGAGTGTTTAAACTTATTTCCTGAATAAACGTTCCTCGCGACAGCGAAAACTTATTTAAAAGTAGTTTTGCCACGACAGTGGGAAATTAATTAAGGTACGAACCAACAAGCGACAGCTGCGGCTAGGACCAGATAGTAAACACTAGGCATTTGTTTTAATAACAGCGAAAGCACTTTAAAATATATTAGAATTTAGAGATTTCCAAAAAGCGATTTTAACCCCGAACGGGATAGCGACAACATATGTTCCGCCTTAAAGTTGTGACTAGCGTCAACAACCATCGTGAGACAAAGGTCTTTAGATCACTATTTTCTTCTTAAATAAATTCTGAAAATATTTTATATACTGGTAACTTGTCAAATCCCCGAAGAACATAATTATTGCATATCGATTCGCGTAATTATACTTTAAGTAACGTTTTTAGTTCCCTTTAGTAATAGCAATTATTCCCTTAAACATTATCTACCTAGCTAAACATAGTAACTCCCGTGAACACTAGTTTGATTACGAGTCCTTGTGGGATCGATATTTTTTATTACTACACGATAGACTGTGCACTTGCAGTTAAGTTGTATTAGACATAGAAAGTCGCGATCATTATCATACAAAATAGTCCTAAGATTGGGATAAAAAGGAAGTCTATCTAATGTTATCATACAAATGATGGACCTAAAGTTAAGGTCAAAGAGGGACTATCCTAATTGTTATCATATTAAGGCTTGAAAGCCTAATATCTCTCCTACTCCCAACTTAATCAAAAGTTAAGTGGAACTAGGAATCCTAAGGGATTGTATGAACAAGCACAAGTAAACACCATACCAATCAATCACAAATGAAAATAATATTGAAACTTAAACAAGTCTCAAGAAGAGAAGAGTGATGAAGAAGAAAGAAGAAGAATGAAGAAGAATGAAGAAGATGCAACATTATGAACAAACATGAAAGTTCAAAGGCAAAAGGCATCAAACAAACAAGTATCTCAATCAACAAGGTAAACATCAACATTATGTCAAAACAACAAGAAAATATTCACATGTCAAGCCAAAACCAGAGATTTGAAATCAAAATTAAATGGCAAAACAAAAGTGCTCACACACATACAAATGACTTAAAGTCCAACAAGAAGCAACATAAATCATAAAACTAAAAGAGGTGAAGTCAACTAAGAGGAGAAACAAGGTAGGGCAGTAGTAACATCATATCAATTTAAACATCCACTCATGAACACACAAGAGAAACAACAAGGATTGAATCCAAGAACATGCATCAAGAAGCAAGTATACACCAAAGCCATTCTCAAAAGAAAGGAGATGTTCAAGCAAGGACACAAATGATCAAGTATCATATCATCAAGGTCAGAAACATGCTCAAATTACACACATCATATTCAAATCCAAATCAACAACCAAACTCAAGAAGAAACAAATTCAAGTTCAAGCACAAAAATTTAGGCAAACATCTCTCAAGTTATCCATAAGAGAAACAAATGACCATGTGAAGCAAATGAGACAAACTAATCATACAATGAACCTGTAAACATGAATATCAGAACCTTAAACATGTCAACTAAAGCATACAAAAGTCATCAAACATCAATTAGATCAATCAAGAAACAACTTCAAGAAACTAGGTCAAGACATGCACAAAATCATGGTCAAAACAACATCAACTTGATGCAACATTCAAAAATAGAAAAAAGACAAAATAAATTCCAATTAGGAACTCAAACTCAATTTAAATCCATTAAGAACAAATGTGCAAAGGATCTCAAAAGGAATTGCATAAATGTACCATCAATTGAACCAAACAAACTCAAGTATGCAACTAATCAAGCACATCTCGAGGGCCAAACAAAACCAATTAGGAATCATACAAGAAATGATCATCAAGGAACAAAAACAAAATTTAAACATTCATCAATGATATGTCAAAACATGGTAAAAAGATGGGGTCAACAAGTGTTTCAAAAGTCATTAAACAACAAACCCTAGCTCAAGGGTAAACATGTAAAAGCACTTGCCAAATTAATTCAAAATAAAATGGTAAAATTAATTGAAAAATAAAATCAAAATATTAAAAAATTAAATAACACATCAAAGATTAACAATCATATTTTTATGTATTTTTAAAAAGGTTTCATCAATTAAAAATAAAATGAAAGTAGAAAATAAAATAAAAGAAATAAAATAAAAAGAAATAAACAAAGGGGGTGCATCAGCAAAGGCAGAATGAACTAAAAACAAGTCAAAGCATGCTTGGGCTAAAAAAATGGGTTGTGAATAACAAATGCGTTAGGCCCATGATCCATATGATTCAGCATTTCAAACAAAACAAAACCTAAGAGTGAAACACACTGTTTCACTATTACAAGTCACCAGACACCTCAACGCCACGCAACACATTCAAAGAGTCAACCCAACCACATCATCTAAACACCTCAGACGTCGGAGCCATAGCTTCGGTCGTCTTCCCCGATGAGTCTCGTCGGTGGTTATTGTAAACCTCAACAAAAATAACAAAATTGGACATCATTTTGAAGGGAATTTCACATAGATCACAAATCCACCCTCAAAAATCAGTTATCACTACTAAAACATGATGAAAACAAGAAACAAAAGTTTAACATCTAAACTGAAACTTCATTAAATCAACATAACAACCATATAAATCATGCCTACAGTAGTGTAGGACTTCAGAAACACCAAAAACAAAAGGAAAACACGTCAAGCATGCAAGAAAAGAGTTGAGGAATCTTACCCAAACGGAGAAGGTCTGTTTCCTCTTCAAATGTGTGTAATAACTTCAGAAACCCCTTCCAAATGCTTCCACAATCTTCAAAAAGTATGAATCAGACAATGAAATGAAGGAACTCCTTTGGAAAAGTAAGATTCGAAGCTGAGGAAAAATTTGAAAGTGAAAGCTTTTTGATCTGATGCTAGGGCAAAAATGGAATGACTGCCCCTCATTTAGGGTCTGTGGTGTTTATATATGAGGGTCTTGGGTGTTTAAAAGCACTTAACCGTAGTTAGAAACTTTGGTTGAAGATTTGGCACAAAAAATGAAAACGAGATGCAAGGCACATATTATGGCATTTTCTTGGCAATTGGTGGCTCATTGTTGTCCTTGTGGGTGGCTAAAGACAATCAGAATGGAGGGTGTGGAATAGCACTCTTGTTGAATAATTTTGTGATTATTTCTCATTATGGCAAAGTGATTCAAAAAGGTACCAAATGCAAATGTGTGTGTTTGGACATTTTAAGCAATGTTCTGAGTGGTATTTCAGAGTAGTTTAGGCAAGGCAATGAGGAGGAATGTGTGTGATATTATATGCTGCGAGAATGATTCAATAACATGCTATTAAAAAATGCCTTGAAACCTCCTTGATCATCCCACTTTGCATGAGTAAATCTTGATAAAAACGTCTCCATTTGAGATACTCTTGTTATCAATGGAAAGTAGGAAGAATAGAGAACAAAATTCATGTTGACAAGATCTTGATATCAAGCTTAGAACAAGGTGAAACATTGGTTTAAAGTAATGCCTCAAAATCTGCCCAAAGTGACTTAGAAAAATTCTAAGTCATTAACCTTTGACATCATTGAAACCTTAATTTTGGAGCCATATAACTTGAAAAGTTTTTATCCAATAGAGGATTTATAGTAATGTATAGAAATCTTAAAGAATGATCTTCAACTTTCATGTTCAAAGAAAAGTGATTTGGAGTCAAGAACTTGGTGAAAAATGCCTTGGAAAGTTGTCCCAAAAATCTGCCTAAAACTTGTCCCACTTGACATCTTTGAAACCCTAACTTAGAGACATCATAACTTGAGTTCTACACATCCAATGGAGGAGTTATAGTACTCAAAATAAATATTGGAGGATGCTCTATAACTTTTATATTGGAGGAAAATTCATTTGGAGCTTGGATCATGATGAATGATAGGCTTGTAAACATGTACCTCAAGCTGAATTTCTATACTTCAAAAAATTTCTAAGTGTTGAAATGACAAAACCTCCATATCTCTCAAACTAAGGATCTTTTGGACTTGCTTTCTTCTACAAACTTGTAGTTCATGATGTTATCTTTAATTTGATAACAAGTTTGCTCCTATTGGATCAAGTATGAAAAAGTTATGGATGTTGCAAAATGGCTAGAATTAGGGTTTTCTACACTTAGAAAATATTTCAATCAAACCCTAATTCAATCAAACTCTTGATTTTATATTTCTCCTTTAATTTTCTTGTTCCAAACAATGAAAACACTTGAGAACACATAGCATACCCTTGGTTGACCTTAAAATCCAAGACTTTGACCCCATTGAGCCACAATTGACTTTTCTTGATCAGATGAAACCATAACATTATTTCCAATGATTGAAGCTCTTGTAATGACTTGTGATGATACATAATACATGTAGGTAACCCTCAAAATGTGTGTTGAGCCATAGAACCATGTCTTGCCCAAGAAACTAGCTACAGATGCCCTTAGACTAAAACCATAGTCAAGTTGTTCACAAGATAAGAGGACGTGATCAATGCTTGTAACCTTGACTCAAATGGTTTGTGAAACATGCCTTGATGATGAGAGGATCTTGAGGCTTGATAATATCACAAGGTTGAGAATAAGCCCTTGCTTGAGCTTTGAGAACCATGTTCTTATTCTTGAGAATTGAACAAGATACCTTGATCCCCTGCCTAGAACCAATGCTATACACAAATGATGATGCAAATGAAATGAAACATAAGACAAGAGATTAAGAAAAAGGATGGACAAATTTTGGGGTGTTACACTCATATATGCAAGCCTTTAATTGATATAATGCTTCAAAAAGTCAAGCATCATTCTACCAGACTACTTAATTATGCTGGTAGATGCCAACTTATCTATAGTGTTCTATTTTCTATTGCTGGATACTGGATGCAAGTTTTCCCACTAGCCAAGAAAGTCTTGCACCAGATAGAGCAAATATGCATAATTTTTCTCTAGACTGGAAAGAAGAATACATCTAGGAAGACATTAGTTGCTTGGGACATAGTTTGCAACCCAAAGAGGGTTGATGGACTCAATGTCACCTCCTTGGTTGAGTGGAGCCAAGTAACTATGGGGAAATTATTATGGAATATTCAAAGAAAGACTGACAAACTCTGGGTCAAGTGGGTAAGTATTTACTATATGAAAAATCAGGATGTCATGACAACTCAAATTACTCAACAATGTTCTTGGATATTGAAGAGTATTCTGAAAACAAGAGAAAATATTGAAGGGACCAAGCATTGAGGGGTTGTGTTTCAGAATCAGTTCATGAAGTATGGAGAACAAGAAATATCAAATGCTTCACTCATAATGATCCTTGCACAAGCTTGAAAGATACAATCCTGGTTGTTATTGTCGTGAGGTGTTCTACTCATAGAGTTATCAAAACACATGTAAACATAAGTAGTATAACTCTAAAGTAGTTTGGTTGTTCATGTTGATCTGTTTGTATTGAACCTAGATTCATTTGGATCGTTTTTGTTCTTCATTGTTTGACATTAAAAGTATTTTGTTTCCAACAAAAATATATTAATCTAAAATATAAAATTAGGATGTGTATTATAATTTTAAAAAACATAAAATTAAAAATATATTAATCTAAATAAATATTTTTGGTAATGTATTATAATATTAACAACCCTAAAAGTTAAGAAACCATCTAGAATGTGTATTATAATAATAACAATCATTTGGTAATATGTTGGATGAGTCATGTACACATGTTTTTCTCTTTATGAAAATATGAGATATCTTGAATTTAAAACTATATATATAAGATGTAAAATATTATTTATTTTATAACTTCTTTTAAATTGGTCAATTATTATAAACAAAGAAAATATATTTAATACAATACTTAATAAACAAGATAGTTAGAAAGATTATAAACAAAAGTAATTAACTATAAAATTATCAAATATAATATTTATTTATTTAATTTAATAAAAGAACATTTAAAATTTTTAAACTACTATTACTTTACATTTAAGTGTTTTTTTATTTAGTTTTTTCCATTTAATTCTGTCTAAATATTTGTTTAGTTAATTAGTATTTTCAGAATACAAACATTAAGAACCTGCTTGGTAAGGTAAAAACATTAACTTTTATTTTTTTTAATTCACATCAATAAAAAAAATCTATGTATGATAACTATTTGGCAAAATAACTGTTTTCGTCCCTTAACTTTAACTAGGGGTCCAGTTTGGTCCCTTAACTTTAAAAAGTGTCAAGTTGGTCCTTTAACTTTTAAAATGATATCACATTTATCCTTTCGTTTGTTGCCGTTAGTCAAACTTTGAAAGAAAATGTCACGTTTGTCCAGGTGGAGCTGCTGACGTGGATATGAAATGTCTTAAAGGAAGATAAAACAATCTAATGTTTCCATTACTCAAAAGATTACACGATACAACGCTTGGAGAATTCATTGAATCACTGAAGACGATTCAAGGTTTGCAGACACGAAGGATTGAGGGCGGAGGATTGAAGACGATTCAAGAAGACATAATCAAAAGGTTAGTTCATTTATCTCTGATTTAGGGTTTTCTGCTAGAGGTTCTGATTTAGGGTTTATGTAAATTTGTTAGTGTAAACTCTAATTATTTAGATGATATGATTAGGTATCATGGATGAATACATAACTCTCAAAATTCATCATAGTGGTGAGTTCATAGATGAAGGTCGTAGTGTATATGAGAATGGAGTAGTAGATGATTTGAGAGTAGATGTAGATAAATAGAGTTATTTTGAGCTAGTTGGTGTATTGAAAGACTTAGGTTATAGGAAGTTTGAAATAATATTTTACAAGGACCCTCAATTTGGGATGAATCCACTTGTTGATGACAATGGTGCTTTAGAAATTGCAGATCTGTATAGGGTGCACCAAAATGTTGACATTTATATTGAACACGCCTTGTCTCAACCTGACTATTGTGATGTTATTGTTGATGAAGTTGATGAGGACCCTGCTGAAATTATAGATGAGGTAGAGGAGTTACTTATTCAACTGCATGATGAAGTTGTGGAAGTTGAACAAACCACTGTTGGGTTGGAGAAAGGTGATGTTAGAGTTGATGAAGCCACTGTTGGGTTAGAGGAAGGTAACGTTGGAGTTGATCAAGGGAATCCTGCAGTGGATGAACATACTGTTGGAGTTGAACAAGGGAATCCTGCAGTGGATGAATATAGTGTTGGAGTTGAACAAGGGAATCCTGCAAGGGAAGAAGGTAATGTTGGAGTTAAAAAATGGAATCTTGCAGGGGAAGAAAGTAATGTTGGAGTTGAAAAAGGTAAAGCTGCAGTGTATGATGACTTAAGTTTATCATCTGATGATAGTGAAGATGAGGACTACAATTATGATAGCGCACAAGATGTGGCTTTTGAGGATGAGTCTGATGGGTGTGATGAGATTGAGGAGGATGAACTTGATACCCTAGTTGGTCATGAAAATGATGGTAATGGAGAAGTCCAAGAAAATGATGGTAAAGGGAGTGACAATGACAGTGAGGACATGTAAAGTGGTTGTAACAATGATGATAGTAATGGAGTTCTAAGAAAAAAACATCCAATTTTGAGACAGCCAAAAGACATATCAGATTACAAGTGGGATGTGGGAATGTACTTTAGTTCAAAGGGTGATTTTAGGGAAGCAATAAAAACTTATGTTGTGCAAAATGGTAGAGACCTAAGGTTTGTAAAAAATGACAGAGTTAGGGTAAGGGTTAGGTGTAAAGTTGGTTGTGAGTGGGAGGCTTATTGTAGCAAGTTGCCAAATGAAGACACTTGGCAACTCAGGAAAGTAATTGATAAACACAGTTGTAGTAGAGAGTATAATGTGAAGCTGATGATTACAAAGTGGTTGAGTAAAAGAATTCAGAATAGCTTGAAAAACAATCCAAGGTTGAGTATAAAGGATATCAAAGAGAAGGCACAAAAAAGTGGAATGTTGGGGTCAACAAAACCAAAGCTATAAGAGCAACATTTGCAGCTAGATACTATGTTGATGGTTCCTTTTTGGGAGATTACACAAAGGTCTATGACTACTGTCATAAACTGTTAAGAGCCAATCCAGGGTCAACAGTTAAGCTCAATGTTGAGCCTATACAAGTAGGTGTTGAGGATGAAAGACCATATTTTAGAAGGCTTTACATATGTTATGATGCGTGTAAGGAAAGCTTTAAGTTGTGCAGGCATGTAATAGATCTAGATGGGTGTTTTCTTAAGGGGTTGTGTGGAGGGCAGATTCTAGCTGCCATTGGGAGGGATCCTAATGATCAAATGCTTCCCATAGCATATACAGTTGTAGAGAGTGAAAACAAGGATAGCTGGACTTGGTTTTTAGATCTGTTAATTGATGACCTTGGAGGCAAAGATGAATGTCTGACTTACACCTTCATCTCAGACCAACAAAAGGCAAGTTTTTCATTTATTCTTATGGTTTTATGTGTTTATGATATTCTATTCATGTTATGCTATATTGTAATGCTACATTATATATTATTGCAGGGTTTGCTACCTACTATGGATGAACAATTGCCAAGGGTGGAGCACAGGTTTTGAGTTAGGCACCTCTATAACAATTTTAGGAAAAAGTTTCCTGGAAAGATGTTGAAGGACATAATATGGAAGGCTGCCAAGTCAACATACCCACATGCATGAGAAAGAGAGATGAAGGGAATGATGGCCATCAATGAAGAAGTATTTAAACATATGATGAAGACCCCACCAAGATTTTGGAGTAGATCTTACTTTAGGATTGAAAACAAATATGATGTTGTTCTAAACAACATGTCTGAGTCCTTTAATAGTGTCATTTTTGAAGCAAGGGAAACACCTTTAATCACTATGTTAGAGGACATCAGAACATACATGATGAAGAGATGGGCAAATAACAAAATGAGATTTGGTACTTTGGATGAGAATGATATTTTGTCCAATATTAGAAAGAAACTTGATGTCACAAGCACATACACCAACAACTGGCTAGTAAGGTATGTAATATCAGCATACATTAATTCTTTAGGATGTCTATGTCATACATGTGACTAATGTATTTTGTTTGTTTAATCATTTAGGATGTCTGCTGAACATATATTTGAAGTAAGGCACCTAGAAAATCAAGCTAACAAGTTTGTTGTAAGGAAGCCAACAAGACCTTTTGTGCCACCTGGGCCTACAACTAGGTTGAGTGCTGCCAAGAATGTTGTTTGCCTAGTAACAAGGAGGTCTACTCCAACAAAGAGGACCACACCAAAGAAGAAACTCTAGTTGTGGAACATGTGTATCTGTTGTGTTAAAAGCATAACCTATTTTGTGGAACATGTGTGGGATGTATTACAAGTTATTTATTCTGCTGTTGTTGTGGAACATGTGTATCAGTTGTGTTAAAAGCATAACCTATTTTGTGGAACATGTGTGGAATGTATTACAAGTTTATGTATTCTGCTGTTGTTGTGGAACATGTGTATCAGTTGTGTTAAAAGCATAACCTATTTTGTGGAATGTATTACAAGTTTATGTATCCTACTGTTGTTGTTGTTGTTGTTGTTGTTTATGTATCCTGCTGTCATGAACTTTATGTTAAAAGCATAACCAACTTATAGGTATGAAATGAACCTAAAAGCAGAACCTGTCATGAACTTTATGTATTATGAAATGGACCTGTCATAAACTTTATATTACTACGATCATGTCTAATGTGGTGTAAAAATGCAGACAAAATTAACATACCAAATTAACAGACCAACTTTGACAAGTCTATAACAAACCAAGTAAACATAAAAACATAACATACCAAATATATCATTGACAGACCAAATTAACATAATCTTTAACTGTTGGTTATGCTTTGACAGACTAAATTAAAAACACTTTGACATGATATTTATCAATGCATACCAAGTTAACATTATCTTTAACTGTTATATTCATGTGAAACTAATACAATCCAAAACTAAAACTGATACATTCATGTTGAACTGTAAAAAGTGAAATTAACTAAACTGATATAGGATTAGAATCCATATATTAGAGTCCAACTATTACATTCATGTTGAAGTGATACAATCCAAAACCGATACAAACTTTAACTGAACTTAAACCTAATTCTTACAACCAAAACTTAACTTAATTCTGACAAACAAACCATAACATACTACTTCCAAACAAACCTTAATACCCTAACTACTCCTAACAACAAATACAATGATAATCATCACAAACATAAAATTCAAAATATTTTTCCACTTCATGATATTCTTCATTTCACTTTCAAGTTTCATCAGCTTTTTCCCTAATTCTTCATTCTCCATTGTCACTTTTTTAATGTCCTTTTTTGCTTCAGCAAGTCCCTCAGTTACCACACCCAGCCTATGCATCCAAAATTGCTCCTTCTCATCACCTATCTCCTCATAAAACCAACCAAAGAAACCACAACCAACTTGCATACCTCCCTATAAGTTTCATTGTTTAGAGGATGATGGATAATGAATTTAAACTTAAACAGAAATATAATTATAATTTGGACAGAAATAGAAACATAACTTAAACAAAAATAGAACTTCAACAGAGAACAAAACCATCTTGCATACCTTATAATTTGGACAACCCCAAAAATGTTTTCCCATATTCTTAACAGTAGTTTCCCTTTGAAGAACAACCATGTCTCCACAATGGCATATGGGCTTCCATCGTGACCTACTACAAACATCCGAATCTCGACTTTCCAATTTCAACATGGAGGAGGAACAACCGGATTTCATGCTTGCCAAATAAAAAAAACCTAGATTAATTTAGGGATTTGGGATTGGGATTGGGAAATCACAGTCGCACAATGTGAACGGAAGGAGGAAGGAGAAAGAAGCAACATGATGAACACAATTTCCAGGTCATCTACCAGATATACAAATTAAATGGACGTTTGGGGACAACTGACGGTGAGGACTAAATTGACACCATTTTAAAAGTTAAAGGACCAACTTGACACTTTTTAAAAGTTAAGGGACCAAACTGGACCCCGAGCTAAAGTTAAGGGACGAAAAGGGGTATTATGCCTAACTATTTTTATAATTTGTAGCTATTTATATTAATTTATGATTTTTTTTCTCAAAAGTTATTTTAATAATTTTTTATCTTAATTATTTTAACTTAAACTTACTTTTTATCTTTTACCATTAATTACAAATAAAAATAAAATAAAAATGTTTTAAATACAAAAATAAAAAAAATGTCAAAATTTGTATTAAAAAAATGATTTTATTAGTGCATTTTCCCCATTATCTTTCTACGTTGGTTTCTCTTATAGAATCTTTGAGATATATGAATAGAATGGAAGGAAGACAGATATTTTCACCTTTCATCAGATAATACAACATGTATTTCTAATCAGTATTGATGAAGTCAGATGAACTAGAAGCAGGTCTATGGTAAATGCAACCCATAATGATTTTGAGCCAAACTCTAAGTTTCTTAGATGAATCCAGACTCTTAAAGGGAAGTTTATCATCATTTTATTGAGTGAAGATTGTTGGGATGATCAATTCAGATAAAAACTTTGATTTAGAACTCATCTTGTAGATACGCTTTCCATCAGACTTCTCGATTCCAAGTAAAATACTATAGATTTCTCAGTGATGACTGTCATACCCCAAATTTGTCCTACCTATGTATAGATTTCATTCTGTTCATTTACCCACCAGTTGTTACTTAGAAAATAAAAAAACATGTGGTGCAAGGTTAAATCCAAGTTGCTGCAAGGAGGAGTCAAGGTTCACTTGAGGATATCAAGTCAAGCATGAAAGCAGTGTTGACTAAGGTTCATCGAGTGGGTCATAGTTTTGACCAGACAAGGGTGTATTCAAGGTTATCAGGTTGCACTGAGGTCATAGATTTCATGAAGGAGAATCATATGGGGAATGTACTTTTCAATTAGAGATTTAGGTACGATTATAACGCATTTATTGGCTGCTGATCTGGTTCATGGTGAAAGATTGGTCCATAAGTTCAAGAGGTAAAAGTTCAAGATATAACTCATGAATTGATTCAAGGTTTTAAATTCAAGAATCCAAAATCGATTCATGATGATTTCATTTCTCAAGGGACCGATTTAAGGCGTTATTTGTTTCACGAGGAAATATCAAGAATAATTTCAAGTGTGAAATATGGAGTTAATATGAAAAATCGAGGTTTAGTCATCTTTATCTTAATTGAAGAATTCAAGGCATAGAAAAACAATTCAAGATTGACATATAATGGTTTTCAATATTCAAATCCATTTCTACAACATATACAAGCCCAAAATCCAAAAATCATATGAAAATAACAAGTCCACGAATTACAAGAGAAATCCCATGATCCATCTTATTCACAAAAATGCTAAAATTAAAATCAGACTAATTGCCAAGTTTCATAAATAAAGCCCATTCACATACAAAATTGTTCCAAAAAAATAATAATAAAGTCCTAGGGCCCATGTCATTATAAGCCCATAAGCATTTATTAATTACAACAAAATCTGAAAAAAGATGGACAAGTCATTCCATCAGTCGAGCCGTGAGATTCAAGGCTATCATGCTCTAAAGCACTTGAGGCCATTGGCTGCTGCAAACATATTAGTCCATCCACGCCTTCCGTACCCGCAAGCATAACAAAATGGTTACCACGTTTTTCACCTACGCATTATCCATCATCAGTTTCAGAAAGAAACAAAAAATACACCTAACAATAATCATAACAAACCAAGTAATGTCTCGTACACAATGCACCATGGTATAAAAGGACGTCAATATCACACCATAAGACTGGGCACATGGTTCCTCGGCCATTCCTTGATTTCATGATTTGTATCACACACAATAAAACCAATCATAATAAGGCCATATACAAACAGACAGGTGGAGATAAGACAAACAAAACCAGTAACTCTGTGGTAGAACGCATCCTCTAACCTTCACGTTTCACACATACAAAAAACGCGCCATCCACACCCCAATTTTAGGATCTTGACTCGTAATCACACCCAACCGATCAGTGTATCTTTATGCACATTCTCCTATATTTTTACTTAGGTATTTCTTTACTTTATTTTGATTATTCTTATATTTTATTATATTTTTATATTTTATTTTATTTTTGGTTTAATTTGATTTTCGCACTTTATTTTTCAGCTTTAGCAGTCTGCACGGAAACGATCATAACTGGAGTTCTGGGAATCTTTTTGAGGCGTTCTAATAATCGCCGAAAAGATAAGAGAGAGAGATACAAATTTCATGTTGGAGTTGAAGTCAGATTCGGAGCAAATTTTTCCAGAATTTTGTTTGAACCTTCAGCATTAGTTTTATTAAGTTTTGGGTCGTTAGTTTTGGGTCTGGGTTATGTTTGTTCGACCCAGTTGGGTTATGACCCGAATTCTCTTTTGTCTCCTCTTTAGTCTAGGTCTGGCCATACAACCTAGGATGGGAATCACTATTCACGAAAAAAATAGTACGCTTGTAAAACTCATGGAGAACTAACATTTTCGGGTTGATCTGCTGTAACCGTATCTCCGTTAACTTTGAGGTTAATACAATTCTCAAGTAATTTTGATTCCCTTTTCAATTCTATCTATAAATCTGAATGCTTTATTCATTTGTTATTGTTTGCTTAATTCAATTGCATATTTTATAGAATGAGATTGGATTAATTCGATTGATATATGTTCTGTTAATCGTAATCGCGTTTGCTTAATTCGTGTTTGCTTAATTCAGATTAAGGAACATAAATCATATATTAGTTGAAATCAAATTTGTTAATTGTTACTGTAATCGAATGGGAATGGAATCCGTTTAGGGCTTTAGAATTGTATGATCAATGATAAGTGGGAGAACGAACAGCAGATTAACTTATTTCATAATCACTTATTTCACAACAACTTATTTCAATAATCATTTATTTTCTAAAATCAAAACCGACCCCCCCCCCCATATTTCGTTACTGTAATTGGTTATTTCTATAAGAATCCTTGAGAACGATATTCCGAGTTACTATCGCTGTACTGCATTTTTACAAAAACACTCGTTTTGATCCGCGCACGACAGCGGATCAAATTGGCGCCGTTTCCGGGGATTCTTGTTGTTATTAATCGATATTAGAGTCATAGGTTTAGTGTTGTTGCGCTTAGGCCCTAGGTTCCCCACGTTTTTGGCCTTCTCGCGTCTAGAGTCGAAAAAATCGATTTTTGGAAAATTTGTGTCTTATCGTAAAACTGTTTTGCCTACGAGAAGCAGAAAAATCATCCGGTCATTAATCCTAGTATTCCTAGAGGAATACTTGGTATCCACCCTCAGAATCGCCAAAAAACCCTTTTTTTTCTATTTTTAATGAATTTTTTTTACTATTTTCATAGAGTCGGAAAAAATCGAAAAAATTCTCATAAGTGTTATTTTGCTTAATTAGCTTAATTATGGTGTTATTTTATTTTTCTGAAATTTAATTAATCATTTTCCATCATTGTGTTTGAGTCTGAGTCTGACTATCTGCATAACTTGTTTGCTTCGTATACTGAACTTGATTTTGAAATGGCTGATAATAGAACCTTAAGGCAATTGGCTGCCCCTGATGTGAATTATAATGGCTTGTGTATTGAATATGATGATGTTGCTGTTCCTTTTGAATTAAAATCTGGTTTAATACACTTGTTGTCAAGGTTTAATGGACTTGCAGGTGAGGATCCGAATAAGCATATGAATGAATTCCAAATTGTATGCTCTACACCTTCTGAACTTTCATTAGAGGACCTTGTCAAGCAAATGGCTATGAATGATCTACAGTTTCAGCAACAAACAGATTCCACTCTTCAGACTTTGCAGACACAGATTGGACAGCTTGCCACTATAGTAAATGCCATGCAGCAAGCTCAAGTATCAAACCAACTATCCGCTCAAACAGTAGTGAATCCAAAAGAGTTATTGTCTGATTTAGTTTATGATATTTATCCTGAGTTGTTATCTGATTTTCCATCTTTATTAGATTATGATGATACTTACTCTTGCGATTTATGTACTGACACTAACGTTCGCTCTGTTTGTGCTGAGATTAATGCATGGTGATTCTTTTAGTGATGTTGTTTATACAGTCGAAACTCTTGATATCACGGCTGCCCAACCAAATATTCTTCTGAACAACCACCTTCTGAACCACTTCCTGAGGATTTATATTATTCATCAAAGCTTCAATTTGAGCAGGAAGAAAAGTTATTGCAGGAATATAAGAAGGGAATTGGATGGACCTTGGTTAACACTCGTAATTTTAGTTCATCCATGAGTATGCGTAGGGTCTCAATTAAAGATGGAAGAAAAGCAGTGAGGCATCCCCTTAATCCCTTGATTCTTGATGTTGTGGAAACAGAGAGCACTTTCACATGCCCATTCGACACTTTTACTTATCGAAGATTCTTCTTTAATCCTGGAATAAAAGTCGAAGGCACTAATAAATATTTCAAGGTCAATGGATGCTACCCAAAGTTACTTTATGACATCCCCACTTTTGGAGAGGAGCCTATAGAAGATCTCTCTTTGGGAAAGACTGCTTATATGATCACTTACCCACCTTGACTACCCGGGTGTGTTCTTTCCTTTCTCTCACTCTTATTTAATAGTTATGTCCTTTAATTGAGGATAATGCACATTTTAAGTGTGGGGGAGGAAAATCGTTTGTTTTCCTTGTTTTTATTAGTGTTTTGTTTGTTTTCAGTCAAATAAAAAAAATTAAAAAAATGCATCTTCTTGAAAGTTTGAGGTTATAGTCTAATTTGAGATTAATTTGCGGAGACTTGGGAAAAATTCATAAGATCGGTATCGTCTTAACACCGTAAGTCTCCTGCATATGGAAATTGATTTGAATTCTTATTATGGTTTAGCCTTAAATTTTTATTCTCTGACAACTCTTGAGTAGTTTATTTCAGCAGTCAGCACCATCTCAAACACACTTTACGCAGGGAAGTTGATGAAAATAAGTGAGTGATCCAATTTTTATTTGAAAAAAAAAAGAATACACCTTCTAAGTTTGGTGACCCTCACTCGGTCACTTAACCCAACGGATGTAGAGCCTTTACAAAAAAGTTGATAGTAAAACTCGTTGTTAGTTGGTTCAGCGGTTTCTGGTGTTGAACTTGGTAGGGCGGATTACGGTCTGATCCCCCGCAACTACAACTGAGTGAGCAAAGGGTTATGCCACGAAAGTACCAGAACCCCAAGCAAAAAGGATCAGAGTCACTAACCGGTTCCCTTGCTATAAGTGTGTGGAGATAACGAGTTTAATGTGATTGCGCCTGAATGAAAAAGAACAAAAAGGAGGATGATTGCACTGGGTCTTCAGAGTCTTAAGTCTTCAAAACTTGTTCATCTGAACCTTGTCTTCAGAACTTTAAGCACACAATCTTCAGAACCCTTGGTCTTCAGAAACTTAAGTCTTCAGAGTCTTTAGAACTTCGTTCATCAGAACCTTGTCTTCAGAGTCATCAACACTTAGTCTTCAGAAGATAGCGACTTCAGAAGCTAGAAAACCTTCAGAAGTAAAATATCAGAGTCATGCTCAGAGGCAGAATCCAAGAGAACAATGCAGCAGCAACATATTGTCTTTTTAGAATCTTTCTGAATGTGAGTAGATCAGAAGCAGATTTGCTTCTATGGCGCAAAAGTGACTTTTAGTCAAACCAAATTTTTATTGTATATGGTCTCTATCAGAATCCGAGCCTGTTGGTTAATCCTTCATAAAAACAAACGTTAGAGTACTAAAATTGTTCTCACACAAATACTACTTTGTTATTATCAAAACTTAGAGATAATGAGTAGAACCAAATCTTGTTCTAACAGTTATTTTCATTTAACTTTGTCTAAAAATTTGTTTGGTTGATTAGTATTTTGAGAATAAAGATATTAAGAATTTGTTTAATAAAATAAAAAATATTAACTTTATTTATTTAATTCGCATCAATAAAAAAATTTATGTATGATAACTATTTTTATAATTTGTAGCTTTTTATATTAATTTATTATTTTTTTCTCTAAAGCTATTTTAATCATTTTTTTCTTAATTATTTTAACTAAAATTTATCTTTATTTTTTAAAATTTATTAAAATTAAAAATAAAATAAATATGTTTAAAATACAAAATTAAAAAAAAGAGTCAAAATTTGTATTGAAAAAAATGATTCTTTAGCGCATTCTTTTCCATTATTTTTCTATGTTGTTTCCATTTTATTCTTTTTCATTCTCTTTCTATCGTGATTTCAACCATCCTCTTTATTGTTGCTCTTCTCTACTTTATCATCCGATAAATTATATATATATATATATTGAATAAATTTTGATATTATATTTAAAATTATTTATATGTGTTATTGTTATGTTTAATTTTAAATAAAAATTAATTTAATAATAATATATAAAAGATAATATACTCATTCAATTATTAATTTAAAAAAATAATTTTTTATATTATTTTACATTTATCAAATATTTCAATTAACTTATCAATTAGTACTTAATATAAAAAAAATTATTTTTTAAATTTATTAATTTAAATTATATATATTCCAGATATATTGATTATTAAAATTTTTTTTAGAAAGTTGTTTTTACTATATATTTTGGACCACCAATTATATATGTATTTTTATTTACATTTGAGTTGGAAGTGCTTCATTCATTGTATTACATCAGAAAAAAATTGTTTCAAATGAACGTATTTATTAGTTTTTAATAGATTTTCCCTCCATTTATGCCATTTAATTTACACTGTTTACACTGTTTTCAAAATATTATTGTATTTTATATATATAATGATAAAAAATACACAAACAAATATAAGAATAAATTTAAATTAAACAAAAAAGTATATTAAAAAAATTAAATTTCAAATTAAAGAAAAAGCAATTTTTAAATTAATTTTTTATATTTTTTCTAAAAATAAATTTAATTAACTAAATTGACATTTTTTTATATTATTGAAAAAAAGTCAGTCAACTATCAACATTAATTATTTTAAAATTAAGCAAAAAAATATATTAAAAATTCAAAAGTAATTGACTTTTATTTATAACAATAACAAATAATATTTAAAACACTTTTATCTTCCTTTTATATCATATTTGTAAAACAAATCAAATTTCAAATAGAGGGACTAGTAGGTAATTTACACCCGGTTTACGGGGCTAACACTTAACCGCACTTCACATACAAACAAGCCCTTACTCTTGTAAATAATAAATATAAATACTAATGAAGCATTAGATTCTCATTTCATTTGCATTCCAAAACCCAAAACCCAGAGTCTGGAAGAACCAACACACACATTTCTCACACTCTCAACCAAAGCTTATTCGTTTTCTTCTCCATTGCTGCTCAAATCTTCAAACAACTTCAGGTATACACATTTGCTTCAAAACTGTTATTAATTTCTCTTAATTTTGGTTTTTAGCCAATGAAACCCGTTTCTTAGTTCTTAGTATTTTATTGGATTTATTGCTGAACTTGTTTTCCATTACATTGTTTCTATTGATTCTTACTTGTTTTTTTCTCAGTACTTGATCTTGCTCAAGATTAGGATTTCCATCTCGATATTTTTGCATTGGTGTTAGTTTTTGCATCAATTTTCTGTTCCCAATTTTTTTTTTGTTTACAGTTTTTATTTTATTTTATTTTATTTGTTTACAATCTTGTGTTCCCAATTTTATTTTGGTTTACTGTTTTTTTTAATCATTCATTTGTTGATAGAGGTTTGGGTTGATTTGATAGGTAAAAGGTAGAATAATGGCTGAAGAAATGGATAAAACTGGTGATTATGAACAAGGTAGTAATTGCAAGAGAAAATTAAATCATGAGTTTTCGATGGTTCCGGCCGACCGTTCCTCGAATGTGGATGGTGATTTCTCTCTCTATGGATTTACGAATCTGCCCGACTTAAATGAATTTGATCCGTCGGGATTGGATTTAGATTGTTATACTGAAGAACCGCAATTGCGTGTGCTCGAGGTTGAGGATTGGAAGGATCCTATGGCAACTAAGCTTGAGGAGTTACTGATGAGTAATTTGGATTCAATTTTCAGAAATGCAGTTAGAAAGGTTGTTGATTTAGGTTACAGTCAAAAAATGGTTGAAACGGCTCTTTCAAGGAAGGCCTTATATGCAGAAGGAGACCTTCTCATGAATATTGTATGCTACACAGTGAAAAATTTGAAGGAAAATTGTAGTGAGAATATTGCAGGATTTGAATTTAAAAGCTTTAAGCAGTTACTGCATTATTTCTTGGTAGAGATGATTGGTATACTTCGCGAACTAATGCCTTCCATGACTGTAACTGAAGCAATGTGGGAGTTGCTGATTCATGATTTGAGTATTACGCGTGTCATTAGGGCAGAAGAGCAGTCGAGTGATGTTTCTAACGAGCAAAGCTCTGGCAAGTCTTCCGTTCCCCCATCTAAGCTGGAGGTTCAAAGCATTGATATAATTTCAGACTCCAGTTCGACGACTAGCCAAAAGGGCTCTCAGGAAAGTAAATCAGGATCTAATTCAAAGCTGAATAGTAGAAAAGAACTTGCATTCGCACTTAGGCAGAAGTTCATTCACATGGAGAAAACTAAAGCTTGTGGAAAAGGGGGTGTTAAATTAGCTAAGCTTACTAGCGTAAGTGGTTTGATTGTTGAAAAAAGACTTAAGCCACAATCTGAAATTCCGAATCAGAAAATGAAACGCAGCTCCTCAAATACAAAAGGAGTTGGTAAAGCAGAAAAAGGAGTTAGTATAGCAGGCTTATGCCATGTTTCAACCAATGATGATTCAGCTTTACCTGAAGGAGGCAATCTCCCAATGGAAACAATCAAACCAAAACCTAAGCTATGCTCCTCTGTCACTCAAAAGGTTCTAAATTACTGTGCTCGTATTCCTTTTGACAAGATTTCGGGCAAGTATATCCCAAGGGATGAGAAGGACGAACAAATTTTGAAATTAGTTTCTCGAGCGCAAGAATTGCAGGATGAGCTACAAAGCTGGAATGATTGGACGAATAAGAAGGTTATGCAGGTAGCTGATAAGCTTCGCAAGATTCAGGCTGAGTCTAATTCTCTGAAAAAAGAAATGGAAGCATATAGAAAAGAAAGGAAAGCTTTAGAGGAGAATGCTGAGAAAAGGATCACTGAAGTGGAGAATGCTACGGAAAATAATAAAAAACAAATTCAGAGTGCTGCTTCTTCCATATTCATTCTAGAGACAAAAAAATCATTGCTAGAGAAGGAGTTGGAGTCTGCTAGGTTGTTAGCTGAACAGTCGATGGCAACCCATCAAGAAGCACTGGAGAGAGAGCGGATGGCTATTCAACAAGCTCAGTCATGGAAATCGGAGAAGGGGTTGCTTCAAGATGAACTTGAGAAAGAGAAGCAAACATTATCTAAGCTGCAACAGGAGATAGAAAAGGGGAAAAATGTTCTAGCCAATACCGAGGTACGTAAAATGTATGACAACTAATATGAAGATATATTTGAGTAAAATCTCTGGAGTTTACTCAAATATATTAATGTTAAATAAGTTTTTGTCCTTATATGTATACAAATTTTCAACTTTAGCCCCTCTAATGTTTTTTCTTTATGTTTGGTCCTTGCTGTTTAAGGTAGTGGAAATGTACAAAGGGACTAAAAATACAAGATGTATATTCATAGAGACCAAAAACTTGAGTTTTTGGTTGCTAAAAATATATCATCTTTCACTTTTAGTTCCTTCACACCGTATTACGTTTTAACATTTTAACGACAAAGACCAAAATGGCTGATAAAAAACATTTGGAGGACCAATGTTTAAAGAAATTTTTTAGAGGGACTAAAACATAAAATAATATATATAGAGAGAGACAAAACAGTTATTTAACCCAATGACGTTTTTGCTACTTCTCAACCAATTAAAATAAATTTCACCAAAATAAATTTCACCAGTGCCTTGCATTTCTGTAGATTTTGGCTAGGACAAATCATGGTATATGCATAACTTTACTGTATAAACTTCTTGGTTTACTTGATCAAAACTAGAATCTGAATGAGCCTAAGTATAGGAACAGGGCAAGGCCAATAGTTTATCGCTCATGTCTTCCTGTGTAGATCATTATTACTTTTGCATTTATATATATCACAAGTTACTTGTTAAACAATATTGGATTTCTGTTTTATTGATGGCGAAATTGTTTACAATTGACACTCAAATAGCTTATGTACTTCCTTACTTAAGTGGTGGAAACATTTCAGGCTAGAGTCAAAAAGGAGAAAGCTAAGACAGAGAAGATCCTTGCTCAGGCTGCATACTTTAGTAAAGAAAGAGAACAATATGAAGCACACATGAAAGCTGAGGAGGATGCCATTAGAAAGAAGGCAGCTAGTGAACTGCAGGAATATGTGGAAAGCATGGTAAAGCTCGAGAATGAAATTGCTAAACTGAGGCTCAAATCTAATTCCAATAAAAGTATTTCATCTGTGGTGAAAGAAAACAAGAAATCTGAGACGTCTACAACAGGGAGCTGGGAAGGTGGAAAATTGTTGAAGCGGGAGCACGAGTGTGTCATGTGTCTCTCAGAGGAGAGGTCGGTTGTTTTTCTGCCATGCGCACATCAGGTTTTGTGTCCGACATGCAATGAGCTCCATGAGAAGCAAGGAATGAAGGAATGCCCTTCATGTAGGACTCCAATTGAGATTAGGATTCGTGCCAAATTTCTTGGGCAGCAGTAGATATAGACTTTCCTTAGTGGATAGGAATTGTGAAGAAGCATTGCAGTTAGTTCAGATGGTTCTCAAAAGAGGTTCGTTTTGAAGGTAGTTTAGACCATTATGGCGGCTACATTTTATGTTGTAAGCTTTATGTTTTGAGACTGAATTAGTTCCTAGCCTGCGTCTCCCCTTTACCCCAAAATAGGAAAATAAAACAGAAAGAGAAACAGCATAGACAGAAATAATTGTCCTTTGAGACAGTTATATGTAAATTTTTTACAGTGAATTTCAATAGCAAAGAGAAACTTGATCGATTTGGTTCTTCTATATCATGTTTGGAAATGTACAAATGAGTGCGTTATGCAAGTTTGGCCGTTCATTTTTAATAGCTCTCTATCTATCCCTATTTTGTTTGTGCAAGTTGTTATGAGAGGTTCAAGAAAGGATATCCAAAGTCCATCACTTGATTTTGAAGTGCATAATAAACCATGAAAAAAAAGGTTCTTGTAAAAATTTGTTACAGCTAAACAATGACAAAATATGACTTCTATTTGATTTGTCATATTTAAACTACACGAGGCTTCTTAATATTTAAAACGGTCATGACGATGATGTTAGTAAAGAAGATTCTATCTGGTAAGATATCAAGCAATTACGTCATATGAGTGATATAGGGCCGGCATTTTAAGAGGAGTATCTAGGGGGCCCATTGCAGGCTTGTATTGTTTTCGTGAGGAAATTTAACTGGTATATCCCACATTTAACGGGCACACCCCAATAAATTTTAAAATCCAAAAAATACCATTTGTTTGGTGGTGCCCAAAGATCTGGAACCATTGCTCAGCATCGGTCAAAGATTCAATAGAAGAAGGTCTATTATCCAATCTGTCCCGTTAGATTCAAGGTATAATTTTCTTCGTAAATGGTTTTTCGGTATATAATCTCTAATCTCCACTTTTACTACTACTATCTTGAATTTTAAACTGACTTAGGCGTTGGAGTGCTAACCATACAGGTACCCTTAGATTCACCGTATCGGAGATAGCACACACCAATTAACATCATCGCACCAAGACCGATACTCCCGGTTCAAGAAACACCGTGATCGCAACCTTCGATCCACAATGTCACATCTTCGTAATGCTTCAGAAGCTTCACTCCACTGTAGTTTCTCTAATTCTCACCATTTCTGTTTCCGCAACAGAACATTGGCACCGTATGTGGGAAACAATTTCTTATTCATACGATTTCAACTCCAGATCTCGACGTCGATTCACAACATCTTAGAAACATCGAATCAAAGCCACATTCAACCTTTCAATCTTAATTAACTCAGTGAATTTGCACGATTCATTCTTCTGCGCATCTCTAGTTCTCGAGAAGGGCAGTGTTCAAAAGAAAACACAATAAGTCATCGTAAACGACCCAGCTGGTCACCACCTCAGCCACCTTTCCACCAGCAAGGATTGCAACTCCCTCATCAACTTTGAAAATTCGTGGGGAAAATGATCTCAGACCCGACCTTAGGATCGTGCCGACCTCTAAAGTCAATATCTAAGAAGTTTGGGTTCGAGCCTCGTCGATTTTCATCCGGTCGAAGATACTGACGCTTTCTACCACGACCGAGAGGGTTGCATAGTCGACATAAAAAAGAAGGCACAAGTTCGTAATTAATGGCGCCCGGGTGACACAAGTTCATATTTAATGTCGGGCACCAAAAACAAGTACTGAGGTGCGTCTTGTGGATATCATAGGATTTCCACTGAATGGACTCAAGGCTTCCATCAACCGGATGACAAAGTAAGGAGCCACTGAGGGTATCTAATGAGAAGCCTCCCAAATGCTAGTTGATAGGAGACCCTTCGGTATCCACATCCGGGTGCTGTCCATGCAACCGTTGGACAAAATTCGGGTTCTGCTTGAGAAGGGAATGAACAAGTCAGAATCCCATTGGTCTCCAGTCGAACAACTGAGTATCCCGAACAAGTCGAGAAAGCTCTAGATCCAAATACATCGGCCTACATTAACACGGGAACCAGAGCCGGACACGTACAATAGAGGTCGGACATCATCCCAAGCCAAGGGTCCTGTTCTCCAAATTTGTCAACCATCAAGACGCCCATTGTAACACCAAAAAATAATTGGAATATTTATTTAATTTATTTATTATAAATATTAGTGATTTTCGGTGAATTTTGGTGAAATATTTTGATGTCTGATGATTTGTGTTGGAGGGGGGGGGTTGTATTGTTGATGTTAAGAGGGTGTTGAGGACATTTAGAAGTATATGATTTATAAGAATTATTTTGATAATAATAATAATAGTGGATAATGTGAATATCTTATTATTATTATTATTTTAAATAAATAATTGGAACATTAAGGGCAAGATGGTAAAGTTGGGTGGATTAAGTGAGGACAAAGTGAGAAAGACATATTAGGGATCCTAGGGGTAAAAAGGAAAATAGAGAGAAAGGAAATTATTTGGTAGGATTGTATTTTGAGATAAGAGCTCTGAGGAAAAAGTAGAAGAAAAAGTTAGGGCTCAGAGAAATTCTGGAAGAACTCAAGAACAGGATCATAATCGAATTGTCTAAGATATGAGGAGTATCGCTTGTCATTATAATTGATATAAGGTTAGATGTATGTAGGTGGTTGGGGTTTTAGGGGATTTTGAATTTTTAGGAGATTATGACAAATTTTGTGATTTGAGGATGTGTAGAATGAAGGAAAATGATGTATATGTTATCTGGTATGATGTATTGTTGTTGTAGTGTTGATTTACTTGTAATTGACGTGTATTTTTAGACTGAATGGTATTGGAAATTGTAAGAAATTTGGGTATGAACTGGTGCGGAATCGCAACTAAGAAGTTGCAGGTTCGCGCAGTTTCGTCGGACGAACTTCCCAGCTTGTTGGGAGAAGCAATTTCATCCCAGTCTTGCCAGGTGATAGTGGAAGCGAGAAGAGGGTGAAAAATTAGTGCTTCTGGTTTTTCTATGGGGAATGGAATTCGCCCCTGCTTCGCTGGACGAACACCAGGCGAGCAGGAGCTGTGTGTGTTTTTTTCTTTTCCTTCTTTTGTGTTGCCTTGTGTCTTGTTGTATGTATTCTTTGAGTATATGATGTGTTGTGTTTTGATGATTATAACATGTTGATTGGTGATGTCATATGAAGAATTGTGATGCATAATGATGATATAATTCTATGATGTTTTGGTGAGTTTTGATGAATGATGACGCAACCTTGATGATCCTGTGATGATGATGATTATGACTTTTTACATCATGCATTCATGGCATAGTAGGACTTCGGTCCAGTATTGTTGATAGGACTTATGTCCAGTGTTGGCTTT
Source organism: Lathyrus sativus (assembly GCA_963859935.3). Lineage (NCBI taxonomy): Eukaryota > Viridiplantae > Streptophyta > Magnoliopsida > Fabales > Fabaceae > Lathyrus > Lathyrus sativus. The sequence continues at coordinate 569,756,468 of OZ012740.1, read as the reverse complement.
AATCCTATTGTGTGGATTGGGGTGTTTATGTTGTGCTCCGGTTCTTATGTAGATTCGATCCTATTGGTGGGGATCTTTGGAGGGTGATGACCCAGTGTCCATTAACATGTTGATTTGGTACCACATTGTCGCACCTCGAAAATACATCGAAACACGGCCCTTGTGCAAAAGGCGCAGAATGCGGTTCGATAGAGTCTCCACCGAACTTTCTTTATCTCAAAGGAAGGAAAGGAAAATATTGAGAAAACTTTAAGAGAGATAAGAACATGGTCGTCGCAACCACATTCTGGGTTCGGGAGTCGGTTACGCAAGGGGAAGGTATTAGCACCCCTTACGTCCGTTGTACTCAACGGAAACCTCTTAGTTCGATTTGTGATGAGCGTTATCTAAGCTTGTTTATTTTATTCTCAATGATGAATGCAAAACGGTAAGATAAAAGAAATCGATGCTAGGTGGAAATGGGTGGTTTTGAGGATAGGATGCTCGCCAAGGATTGAGGCCCTTGTGCCTACTGTCGCACCTCAAAAAATTAATTCGAAAACTACGACCCTCACACTAAAGGCGCGAAAATATGGTTCAACAGAGTCGCCACCGAACTTTATTTATCCCAAAAAGATGAGAAAGAAAAATATCGAGAAAACATTTAAAGAAAAGATAAGAACACGGTCGTCGCAACCAAGTTCTGGGTTCGAGAGTCAGTTACGCGAGGGGAAGGTATTAACACCCCTCATGTTCTTTGTACTCAACGGGAACCTCTTAATTCGAATTGTGATAAATGTTAGCTAACCTTATTTGTTTTTTTCTCAATAATAAATGCGAACGGTACGATAAAAGGGAAGAGATACTAAGGGGAAATGATTGGTTCTAAGATAGGGTGCTTAACAAGGATTGAGGCCCTTGTGCCTACGTATGCTCATTCGGACGAGAATGAGGAATCAGAGCTCTCGTAGTTTGACTACAAAAAAGGGTAGGGGAAACAGAAGATGGATAGAAGGTAGAGACAAACGGGGGAAAAAGAAAAAGGTAGCTCGCCAAGATCATCGTAATCTTGTGCCAACGTATCTTACATTCAGACGAGAATGAAGAATCAAAGCGTCCGTAGTTCATGGAGATGACCACGAAAAGAAAGGGGTTAACATGATGAAGTTTGGTTAGATGACGATTACTCGAAGCTTAAGAAAGGCTCCTCAGGCCCAAGTAATTGGGAGAATGAGTCAAAGGCGTGACTCTCTCTCTCTTTTTCATCTTGAAAAGAATTTATGTTTGAAGAGTGTTTGAACGATGAGTGGTTGGAATATAGTTGAAATGTTGTCTAGTTGGAAATGTTTTAGAGGCGTCAATTTCTCACACACGAGTAAGAGAACTCGCATCCAAACAACTGAAGAGAGATCAAAGGCTCAATCCCTCTCTTTTTCACCTTGAAAAGAGTTAGATACTTGTTAATTATTTTGATAGTTTGATTGAGAAAACCCACTTGACGTTGGATCAAGGGTCTGATTGTATTTGCATGCGAGGAGATTGGTGGAAGGAAGTTGATTTGAAAATGGCTCGACGACGAGTCGAGGGTTTGGTTTAAAAGAGGTGAGAATCGATACTCGTCCCTATGGGTGCTCCTAATAACGAAACCACGATGAAATGTGCGAGTGTGTGCGATAGGTTGATGTCGAATGCATTCGAGCAATCGACTTACGAATGGTGTTTGAAAATGGCTCGACGACAAATCAAGAATTAGTTTGAAAATAGTTTAGTCTACGCTAGTCCCTAGGGGTGCTCCTAGAAGACAAACCACAATCAAAGAAAATATGAATGCGTACATCAGAATGGAGAGGGGTACATGTAAGTTACATAGGGTTGCACGAAATAAATGGTGTCATTGTAAGGTAGCCCAAGAGGAAGCCGTGTGTGTGTGAAGTGTCCTAAACTAAGCCTTGAGCAAGAGTCGGACAAAAGATCTAAGTTAGGGTTTCTGAGTACAGTCCAAGTTCCGTTGATCGGAAAAGTAACCACAGTCCACCAATTTTAGGCTTTTAGGGTTTCGATCATTATTATTGTGTTTTCGAAAAGTGTGAACAAGATATGAACAACATGAATATGATATGCACAATGTGAATAATATGGCAAGATATATAACAATATAATCAAGATAATACTCACAATAGTATAATCAAGATAATATTAACAAGTATATGAACAATGATAATAAAATCAAGATATATTGACTGAAATGTAAAACAAGAATATATTGGCAGAAATTAAAGTTAGTTGTTAGTCGTTATTGAATGAATCGGGTCGAAATGTAGCGTTAAACCACCGTAGCTCGATCTATGACGAAGATCAAACTATAAGAGGTTGCGCAAGTTGGTATTCATGCTAAAAACACGCTAGAGAAATGATATTGAGGATCATTTTCCAAAGTAATCGTGCCACACGAAAAGAAAATGTGACGGTTTTGTCTTAATCACAAACTTGTGTTAACTAATCGAGGGTAACCGATCGCGATCCCAAAGTATAAAAATGATCTAAAAGATCATTGACTACAAATTTGAAATAACGAAAGTTAAATAACCTCAATCAACCAACATTTATGAATAGAAATACTTCATCGATCAAAAATAAAATCGAAAATCGAAGATCCAAATTAAAGTAGAGATGACAAGTGGAGATAAATCAAGAAATAAGATCTCAACCAGATGACAACCAAAATATAATTAAGAAGGTTTGAGAGGAAAGAAAATATTTACAAAATAATTTTAAAAAATCTAATCAAAGATCAAAATTAACTTCTAATCCACTAAAAAAACTCATTAATCCTTAAATCTAATTAATCCAAAGTTTAATTTACATTTAAAAATATAATATTAAAATATACAACAATATTCAACATAAAATTAAATGTAATAAATAAATAAATAAATAAATAAGCTAAGGTGTAATAGATTCATGGAAAATGATTAGAGACTCTATGGAATCATCATGGGCCACACGACCCAATTATCCAACGAAAAAAAAAGAGAGTTGGGCTTCTAAAACCCAAGACCCTAGCATGGTAAAACAATAGGTGGGTGTTGTACCCCAAAATTTGCCCAATCTTTCCTTTACTTGGTTTATGTTTCATTTGTTCTAGCATATTGCATTGCATAGCATTTTGCATTTTTACAGGGGATCAAGATATGTGTAAGCAACAAGGGAGATGTACCAAAGGTTCTAAACCTAATCAAGAATTTGTATTCAAGTCAACAAGAAGGTTATCATCATCAGAGACAAGGCCAAACCCTTTGGATAAGCAGATAAGTGTATGTGGTCCACCTCCTGTCTAGGAGGCCATTTGAAGGTCACCTGAGGATCCCAAGCTCATGGTCATGAGGGGAGATTGTCATTTGAGCTTATTGGAGGCCTTGAGAGTCATTGTGGAGTTCATTCAAGTGTTTATGACAAGTGTGAAGAGCTACAATTGAAGATTGTGCAATTAGGGTTTTCATCTGGTCAACCTTGAGTCAACTGTGAAATTGAAGGAGATTAAGACTCAATTCCAAGTATTTATGGTAAAGGAATGTTGTGTTAAGGTTCATGGGATATCATTTCAAGATCAATTTATCAAGAAGCAAGAGTATGAGGAGTGAATGAATTAGGGTTCTCAGGGTAAAATCCCCTATTTAGTGCCTAACTTCAAGACCACCTATCTCAAGATACAAGTCTCATCTCAACTTTTGGCCAACATGAAAGTTGTAGAACATGTTCTTGGATTTCTTTTGAGTACTAGAAGTCCTTGATTGGATTTATAGAACTCAAGTTATGATGCAGACAAGTTACAGGTCCTCAGATGAATGTGATTTTGGTCAACAAAAGTCAACCAACTTCCAAGCCATTTTTGACTTAGAAGGATGTTTCTCCTCAACTTTTGGCCAACATGAAAGTTGTAGGGAATGGTCTTAGCTTTCCAAAAAGTACTAGAAGTCTTTCATCTGATTTGTAGAACTCAAGTTATGAGGCTTGCAAGGCAGGGGTATTTTGGGAAAATAAGATTACAGGTCATTTTCATTATAGGTCCATTTCACCACTTTGCACACTTCAAATGAAAATATTTCCAACATCAAACATGCTCCAAATGGGGTCATTTGCATTTTCAAACATCAAGGTATCAAAGATTTGGTTTGGATTGAAGAATCCCCAATGAAATTTCCATGAAAAAGGCTTTAAAAAGGGAAATTCATAATTAATTCATGTGAAGACATTTTGGATCAACTTTGTGCATTTTTTGAGTACACATGACATTTCAAATACAATGCCAATCTTGGATATGGAGTTTGAACTCAAATTAATGGCCATTTTCACACTTTCTTCAATGGTAAGTAACATCTCAAAAACACACCATAAGACCAAACCAAGGGTCAATCCTCAGCCCTTGGATTAGCATTGACATTATGCAAGTCAGCCATGCCATCTTTACAGCTGGGCAAGTACAAATTCGTGTACCTTGCAAGTGGGAAAAGTTTGAAAAAGTGAAATTTGGTTTGGGCTTAAGGAGCTGTCATTGGGCCTCCTCTTGATTTGAATCCAACATACTTAAGCTCAGGAAGATTTCCAATGTCTCAGAAGTGACTTTGGTGAGAGAGAGAGAGCAAGAACAGTTTGAAAAAAGTGAGGGCGAGAGTGAAAATCGTTTTCTGAGTTTCTTTGAGTTTCAACCAAAACTAAGTATCCAAAAACTTTCCTTGAGCTTATTAGAACGTGTCTGGTTGCTTATTTACAAGCTTTGATAGCACATCCAGCTCCGTGGAAGCTCTTTTCTTAGGTTTCTTTCTTTCAAAATTTTGCACTATTTAAGCATTGTTTTCATGCCATTTTTGCATATTATTAAACCTCTTGACATGTAGATGGATTCTGGTATGGTTTGGTGTTTGTTTGTGAACTTTTTTATTTTTGCTCGTTTTCTTTTTGCCTTCGTTTTTATTTATTTAAGCTTCTTTATGGAAAAATAATGGTGTATTATTGATCCTCATGATGAGTAGATCAATTTCCATATAAAATTTGTGCAAAACGGTGGAAAAATGATGAAACCGTATGGGGTTATTATCCGCGCGGTGGCCAGAGCTTGCGAGGAAGACAATCGGAGGTGTTTTCCGGCCGTCTGAACTTTCCCTCCATGTTTGAGGTTGAAGACAGTGAGGTGTCCTCGCGTGGACCGTCTGATGTCATTTATTTTTAATCATGCGTTTGACATTAAGAAACACGGTAGTCCCTTTTGTTTTGCACACACATTGTTTACTTTTAAATATTCATTTAATGCGTTGGCACTTTGTGATCCACTGGATGAGAATACCAATTGATCAAGCTGATCTTGTAGCTTCCCACGGTGGTCTTGGTTTGACCTCAGCGTACACGATTGCCAGGATTTATTTGTTTTTCTTGATTTTTTCTGTTGGGCCTAAACCACGCGCGCTATTGACACCCCCATTTGGGCCCAGTCACGTGTTTTGCCTTGCTTTATATTCACACCTTTGTTTTGCCATTTATTTAATATTTCTTTTTTATTTTTATTTTAATGTTGTTTCATTTTAAATCAAATAAAATAGTTCCAATATCCATAAAAATACACAAAAATATTTTTTATGAACTTTGAGATGTCTAGTATTTTCTAGATATTTTTATTTTATTTTTTTGATTTTATTTTCAACTTAAAAATGAATTAAATATTGGAACTATTTTAATTGAATTAAATGGTGACATTGCTTGCTTTTTATTTTGTTTCTCTCATGTCCCTTTGATCCAATGAATAAGATTCAATCCTCATATCAATGATGAGTTGAGGAATCTTTGAGGACCATTTTGCCCCTGACTTGTTGACTTTTGTTGCCTTGCATTTGACTCTATGCAATCCTCCTTCACAATGGAACACCCTTGTGAATCAATTTCTATGGTGATGTTGTGAAGTGAATTTGATTGAGTTCTTTTGGCCTCTAATTGCCAATACATTTATGGTCTTCTTGAATTTTATTTGATAATTTTTGGATCATTTTCCTATTTTTAGAGTAGCTTGCAAGTCAAGCTATTCCAAGGAAGGTCCATACAAACATGTTGACCTAGTTTGCTTGGGATATGACATTTTTGGATCCTTTGAGCCTTCAATGCCTTTTGATTCATGTTGATAACATGTTAAGGATGATGCTTGTTCATTTTTAGGTCATTATATTGTGTTTAGCTTGTTCTTTTGGTTGCTTACTTTTGAGTTTTCAATTAGGGTTTCTTTGTGAAACATGTTTACTTCCCTTTGGGAATTGACTTGCACTCCTTTGTGCTTTGTTTTGCTTTGGCTTTTGAGAGCTTTTAGTTTATGTCCCTTGCTGTCCAATGACCTAGGAGTATCATTTAAGGTGGCTTGGTCTCTCCTTTGGAGGTACTTGAAGTTTACCTAAAATGATGGAATCCTTGAGGACTCTTCTTGGTGATTTCTTTGTGCTTCTTTGTATTTTGCTTGTGATGCTCATGGTTGAGTGTCTATATGAGTTCCTTGCTGTCCTCATATTATCTCCCATCCTCACTTTGTTTTAGGTTTTGTTTATCTTTCATTTGTGTTTGGTTTTGTGCCTTATGGCTGATGTTGCTTGGTTTAGGCCATTTCATCTCATTTTTATGCACTTGTGTGTTTCCTTTGGTGAATTTTCTTGTCATTTCTTCTCTTGCATATTTCATATTGTCGTTTGAGGTTGAGATGAGCTTGTGGTGGTCTTTGCCCCACACCAATTTCCTCCCTCATTCCATGTTTACAATCTTGCATTGTTTATGTTATTCTTGTTTCCTCTGTTGTCTCTTTTCCCTTAGGACCTCTAATCTCTCTTGCTCAAGAGAGGTTATGATAGACATTAGGATTTTAACCATGTATGACAACATTAGGATAGTTTCATTCCCCTTTCATCCCAAATTTAGGAGCATTATGCATGACAACTTTAGGGTCCAGTTTCCCCTTAGTTTGTGTCTTTCTTTTCTCATCTTCTAAACATTCTAAAACACATAATAAAGGTTAATGAATATTGTACGTTACGAGTCTTAAGCCACTTGGGAAATGGTTGTTGAAGGGGTTCCTTTCAATGGATTTATTGTTTAGTATAGCACCCTTTGGGTGATATGCGACGCATTCACTCCTAAGTCATAGTCTCTAGTGCGATATGAATTGCAAACCAATTCAAAAACACTTCTTCTCTAAAAAACACAAAAATAATCATTCAAACTTCTTTTTTCCCTTTGGGGCCTTTAATCCTTTGATAAACCATTTTCATAACAAGAGTGTTGTTAACTTTTAGTTCTACCGCAAACGGTAACGCCTAAGTCTCCCATGCTCGAGCTGCATACACCAACTGCTAGAACTATTTGTTAACCCTACTCGTCTAAAATTAGTTGAACAAACATGTGTTCCCCGTTAGCCCGAACTATGTTTGCTCTGATCTTTCGTACCAGACGAAAGTAAGTAGGCACAAGACGCGATGTCTTGGCGAGCAACCATCCCCCCTTTCACCCGTAGTTAGCCAAACTACGTTGACTCTGACTTCTCATTCCAGATGAGACACTACGCCAGAAATCACTTTTAGCAGCGCATAGAAAGACAACGCTTTATACAAAAGCGCTGCTAAAGGGCCAGTAAAAAAAAAAAGAAAAAAAGCGCCTACCAAAGACAGCGCTTTTAAAAAAGCGTTGCTAAATGGTGGGCCTAAGAAAGCGCTTTTAAAAAGCGCTGCTAAAGGGGGGGCCTACGAAAGCGCTTTTCAAAAGCGCTGCTAAAGGGGGACCCTTAGAAAGCGCTTTTTATATAAAGCGCTGCTATATGGAATTGATAAGCACCCTATGAAAGCGCTTTTAAAAGCGCTGCTAAAGGCCTTTAAAAGCGCTGCTATAGGTATTCATATTATAATTTTAAGGCACCCTATGAAAGCGCTTTTCAAAAGCGCTGCTAAAGGGGGACCCTTAGAAAGCGCTTTTTATATAAAGCGCTGCTATATGGAATTGATAAGGCACCCTATGAAAGCGCTTTTAAAAGCGCTGCTAAAGGCCTTTAAAAGCGCTGCTATAGGTATTCATATTATAATTTTAAAATACCCTCCAGAATTTTAATAGAATCAGAACAGTCACGCTAACTATTTCTTCTTTCTCTGGCGAACGAAAACACGAACCAACCACCACTGTTCATCGTCCGACCATCAACTTCTTCCGTCCGATCATCCTTCCGACCATCACCGACCGTTCACCGTCCGTTTTTGAGTTCATCCATCCGTCTGCATTGCCGGTCCACCATTGTTACGGTACGTGAAGCTTTACTCTGCTTTTCTTGTTTTTTTTATCTTTTCACCATTGTTGTTCTGATGATATATAGATGGTTTTTATCTTTTCAATGATGGTTTTTGTTGTTGTTGTGTTAGTTGTTGTTGTGTTAATATGATATATGAGATATATATGATATTGTTGTTGTTGTTGATGTAAAATAGTTTATATAGTTTACAATGTAAAATAGTTTATATATGATATTGTTGTTGTTGTTGATATATGAGATATATTGTTGTTGTTGTTCTGATGATATATTGTTGTTGTGTTAATATGATATACGAGATATATATGATATTGTTGTTGTTGTTGATGTAAAATAGTTTATATAGTTTACATATGTAAAATAGTTTATACATGATATTGTTGTTGTTGTTGATATATGAGATATATTGTTGTTGTTGTTCTGATGATATATTGTTGTTGTGTTAATATGATATATGAGATATATATGATGGTTTGTATTTGATATAGTTTATATTTGATATAGATGGTTTGTGTTATATATAGTTTATATTTGATATAGGTGGTTTATATTGTGTTATATAGATGTTGATATATATGGTTTATATTTGTGTTATATAGATGGTTTGTGTTATAGTTTATAGTTTATATAGATGGTTGATATATATGGTTTATATTTGTGTTATTGTTGGTTTGTATTTGTTGATATATATGTTGATACCAATTGTGTTATATAGATGTTGATATATATGGTTTATATTGTGTTGATATAGATGGTTTGTGTTATTGTTGGTTTGTATTTGTTATAGTTGATATAAATGGTTTATATTTGTGTTATATAGATGGTTTGTGTTATAGCTTATAGTTTATATAGATGGTTGATATATATGGTTTATATTTGTGTTATATAGATGTTGTTATTGTTGGTTTATATTTGATGGTTTATATATATAGATGGTTTATATTTGATATTTGATATTGTTGGTTTATATAGATGGTTTATGTTGTTATTGTTGGTTTATATTTGATATAGATAGTTTATATAGATGGTTTGTATAGATGGTTTATATTTGTTATTGTTATTTGATATTGGTTTATATAGATGGTTTATGTTGTTATTGATGGTTTATATTTGATATAGATAGGTTATATAGATGGTTTATGTTGTTATTGTTGTTGATATTTGTTGTTGTTGTTGTTATTCTGAATTTCAGGTATATTATGGTCAGCAACGAGGAAACATCACATGATGGAAAAGAAACACCCAAAGACGTTGAAGGCGAAATTAAAAGAGGCATAACGATAATGAAAAGTATCATCCGTGCGAGAGATAGAGGTGTAAAGTACGATGTCCATTGGAATGAAAGAGATCAGTTGGTTGAGCCTAATGGTGCGCTGCTGACAAGTTATATTGGAGCAGTTGTACGTTCGCAAGTTCCGATTACTTGCGATAACTGGAGAATTCCTGCATTAAAAGCGGCTAAGGATAAAATTTGGATCGAGATTCAAGTATGAGATTTGATCATTTTTAATTATGTTGACAGTTACATCTTTAAATTAATTATATTAACATGTTATATGTATGTGTATTTGTTTGCAGAGGTCTTTTAATATTGAGGATTCTAGGAGAAAATATTGTATTCAGTTGGCCGGAAAACGCTTGAGGGGATTTAGAGCGTTTTTAACCAACAAATATCTTAAAGATTCTGATGGCAACTTTGTAGAGTCGGAGCGTCCAGCGAAGTACGCTGATTTGATTTCGGATGCAGAATGGGAGACATTTGTTGCGAAGCGAAGAACCAAAGAATTTGAAGTAAGTACAACTTATCATGTACAATGTATAGTATATATACCTATTCCACAAACAAACTGATATGACTTAAACTTGTTTTTTCAGGTTAAGAGTGGCGTAAATCGGGAACGGGCATCAAACCCTGCGTATCCATATAGAAAGGGGCATTTGGGATATGCACGCTTAGAACAAAAATTAGTAAGTGCATATATATGCTTTAATATGATCTATTTACAAAAAATAGTAAGTATACATAATAGGATATAATGCTTTATTGTTCGTCTTAATGTGTAGTTGGAAGAGGAGAAAAGTGATGCGACATCTCTTCCGGACCATGTCGTATGGAAGGCTGCCCGGGTGGGAAGAGATGGAGCCATCCAAGAAGAAGTTCAACAAGTGTTTGAACAATGTGTAAGTACAATATTAGTTTTTGAACAAAGTGTTTGAACAAAGTGTATAAAATATTTAAATATGCTTTTATCTATATTTCAGGAGTCCCTATCCCAGACTATAACTCCTGCTGAAGACGATGATTGCAGGAGTTTATTGAGTCGGGTGTTGAATATTCCTGAGTACTCTGGGCGTGTGAGGGGCAAGGGATTTGGTGTCACTCCATCCAAACTGTATAAGCAGCCAAGGAAAAAAAATCCAACCAATAAAGAAGTGATGGCTACTTTGTAGGAAATGAAAGCTCAAATTCGTGAATTACAGAAGGATAAGGAGAGATACATGTCCGAAAGGCGCGCTCCAGAGGCCGGTAAAGCTACTAGTGACAAAGATAGTATCGGTTGTCCGCAGAAGCTTCCAGAGGTAATTGTATATATTACATTGAAATTAAGTTAGCACATTTTTCTTAATTGACACATTAACTGATCATTATTTGTTTAGGGCATTTCACCTTGTCGACTATATTTATCGTCGCCGACTTATCGCATGGTTGGCAAGGGAAAGGTGCATAACACCCTGGGAGACTTACTTCACCATAAACCCCTCCCTGCTGGATTTTTGAAAGTATCTGTTGATATTGCATTAGAGGGGGGGGGGGCGTTGTTGCCTATGCGAGACGATGTATCAGACGCAACAGTGGTGGGAGACGCGATAGGAGCTTATGTAGCATGGCCGACGAATCTCATTTTCATGGATGATGAGGTAGGTTGAACCTTGTAATATTCCAATGTTTTATTACCCATACATGAAAGTTATTCTGACATTTACACTTTCTTATTGACATGATGATCTTAGACTCCCACAAAATCCAAAACAAAAGATGATAAAATTATTGTGCGGGATACCGATTCAGCTGCATCAAAGTTACAGGTACTAGTACTACAGTTTAAGTGATTATTTTATTATAAATTATTTACTGAACTTATATATGACTTTTAGGTTCTTGATCAGCAGTCGCAACATGTCAGCAAGGGAAACATGCCTGAAACTTCCAAGGTGCCCAAAAAAAAGGTCGAGACAAAAAGAGCATTTGTTCCTCAATTTAGGTTGTGCCTTCAAACATATGTAGGGACAACAGACGTGCCTGAGGGCGGCATCCGTCTAATACATATGGAACAAGGTATTTTCGGTTTTGAATATTCCGAAACACTTGCTAAGGAGGATTTCGACCAGGTTTTCAAACATTTAGAATTGGGCGTCGGGGTTATGCATACCTACATCAGGTACTTCGATCCATTTTAATTAGATAATTGAACATTTTAAAATTCGCTCGTTTAACTGAATAATCTAATGTTGATTATATTTTTTTTAGGCGCTTGTATGACAAGATGTTGGTCCCCGCTGATTTGACTTCAATATTCGCATTCTTATCTGCTAGCAGTGTCAACTCACGGACAATAGACCAGACACCAGAAGCAGTCAAAGAGTACACAGTCCAGAGATTTATGGGTGCGAATACGGAGAAGTTGTTTATGTTGCCATATAATACTGGCCATGGGTTAGTTTTTATTCTAAATTCATTTATTATAATTGTTCGATTTTTGTCATATTATATAACATTTCCGTCTAAACTGTTGTCTTATTTTATAGTGGTCACTGGTTGTTGGTCGCAATTAATCCGATTAAAGAAATAGTGTATTATATAGATTCATTGGATGGCGATACAAACAAATATGAAAATCTGAAGAACATGGTTGATACGTAAGTGATGATGTATAGTAGTGTTCTGAATAATTATATATGTTTATTTATTATGTGACATTGTTCTAAATATGTGTTTATATTATGTTAGAGTTATACAAATATACAGAGCACAGAGAGATGCAACAGTGCCAAAAAGCAGGGCTAGCAACATCAACTGGATCAGAGTGGAGGTATATTTTCCCATGTTTGACTGTTATAGTGGTTCTACTTATAAAACTATTTAAACTATATATCCTGATAAATGTTCGTTCGCTTTTTTCCTAATACAGTGTCCTCGTCAGCATGGTGGGATTGACTGCGGATATTTTGTACTGCGCTTTATGAAGGAAATCATTCTTTCTGGTCAATTAGAGATTCCAATCATGGTATGGATCAATTCATGAGTTATATGATTCATTTTGATAATTAACTAATATTTCATCTGAGTAATTAGTATTAAATCGTGCTTGTTCTGTTATATTATGTAGTATTTTGATGAATTCAGATGCGCTACGTACTCGAAAGTAAAACTGGAAGAAATTAAGGAAGAATGGTGTCAATTTATGATTGAGTTAAGAATTCTATAATGTATATTGGATTTGTAATTATGTGTAAATTGTATATTGTATATTGTATAATGTACAATGTTTAAATTATGTGTAAATTATACTTGAGTTAATTATGTGTAAATTGCAAAGTGTTATTGTATAATGTACAATGTTTAGTTATATTGTGTTGAATTAAAGGTCAAGTGTTGAATTACAATGTTTAAAGGCCAAGTTATGTTTAAAGCCTGAATTATAAGCAGGGAATTTAATTGTTATAAGCAGGTTTGTCTAAAAATATAAAAAAATGTGATTTTTCAAATTTTTTTTTTTATAAAAACGTGAGGTATAGACAGCGCTTTTACAAGAAAGCGCTGCTAAAAGGAGAAAAATAGGCATAAAAAAGCGCTGCTATAGGTTAGGAAAGGAGGTGTCTAAGAAAGCGCTTTAAAAAAGCGCTGCTAAAGGGTGGCCTACAAAAGCGCTTTAATAAAGCGCTGCTACAGGGGGGAGGGGGGGGGGGGGGGGAGAATAGGCAGCGCTTTGAAAGCGCTGCTAAAGGGGTAAAAAAGCGCTGCTAAAAGTGATACCTTTAGCAGCGCTTTTTCCATAAAAAAAAGCGCTGCCTTTACCTTTAGCAGCGCCACTTTAGGCAGCACTTTAAAGCGCTGCTAAAGGCCATTTTTGGCATAGTGAGATACGTAGGCACAAAGCATCGTTGCTTTGCCGAGTCATTTCTTTTTCTTTTACCCTCAAGCCTGTAGTTAGATAGTTTCAATCACCCTTTTAGATAGACAACAAGCATGGATCCCGTTGAGTACGACGGACGTGAGGGGTGCTAATACCTTCCCCTTGCGTAACCGACTCCCGAACTCGAGATTTGGTTGCGATGACCGATCTTATCCCTCTTTTCGTCAGGTTTTCTCTGAGCGTTTCTTTTCCCTCTCTTGGGATAAATAACGCACGGTAGCGACTCTTCTGTCATTGCCGGCTTCGATTTACGCAAATGCGACAGTAGGGCGCTGCATATGGACGATAACAGGAACACAGACTTAAAAAACCCATTATCCAATTGAACATCCAACACATTGATGCTAAAAGAACAAACTGCCAACAAAAAAGCATCAGTATTTGAGAAAAGAAAAACCGAACGAGCCATCAAAGTCTACACGCTATGAAAAAAAAGAAGAGGAAATTAATAACATTCCTTATCAGAAATAAAACACCATCTATAAAAATCTTAAGAACAACACAACAAAGTGAACCGAGATCTAAACAAAGTCATGAAGAACTAAGCAAACAAATTCAACCTCCTTGCGTGTGTTTACGGTTTCTCATTCTCGATCTCGTTTGCGATTTGGGTTCGATCGATTGATTTGAATTTAATGTTTTCTCACTTTCGTTTGATATTCTTCTCTTTTTGTCTTTGATTCTTCTCTTTTCGTTTCTGTTTCTGTCTGAAGGTTTTAAGAGATTTGTGTTTGATCTATGTTCATTTCTTGTCTTCTCAATCTCGTAACCTTGTAACGGTTTGTGAATCGCTTTGAGTGTGTTATTATTGGGTTGTTGTTGTTAAATAAAAGAGACAAAGTTTTGGGTTGAAGATGAATTTTGGATGAGGATTGAGGGAGGATTTCACAAGCATTTTTGTGGCTTTGTGAGCTTGAGAAAATGAAGGAAAGACGTGGTTGTCATATAGAGCGAATTGAGGGTAGAATGGGGAAGTAATTGATGAGCTGGAAATAATGTATATGCTGCAAAATTGGTGCGTGTTACGTTGTTGTACAATTGCTTTTGTGCGTATTCTATTCTATGAATTTTTTGTCGCTTTTGAAGTTCATTTGGCTCGTGTTGTACAAGTGATGCGTGATTTTGCACAAGGTGATTTTGATGCAGGAAATGGCGAGAAGTTATGCTAGTATATGGTTTTGGTTTTGTTAGAATCATCTGAATTGCTTTGCAACTTCAGTAAAAAATCATTTGGCACGCGTGTGTTTGCTGCTGCTGTTACATTGTTGTTGCGAAAGGGAGCAACCTGCGTTCGGCCACATGTGTACCATGACGTCGGTGGCTTGTGGGATTATTGGATGTCATGTTGCAGGCTCTTTGATCATAACACGAGCATGGTCATACGATGGCTTGTCCATATTTTTTTTTGTTATTTTTTGTTATATGCAATGGGCTTTGGAATTCAAAATGGGCCCCCTTACTTTTAATTTTTAATTTTTGTGTGGGAGTTTTTGAATGCAATGGAATTTTATGAGCTTATGACTTTTTTGGATAGACTTGTTTTTTTGACTTTATGATTAACACTACCTTTGGATAGAAATGATATTTAGAAAATTGTTTGAAATAAATGGATTTGAATCTTATTTGTGGAACATGGTTTGGATTAGTAGGAATGGATATTAGATGAAAAAGAGAAAAGAAAAGAGGGGTATGGATATGAAGAATGAATTTAGGAAAAAAATGGATAATAAACTATAGAGCATGGGCAATTGGATTGAAAAAAAGAAAATGAATTCGCGACTTAGAATCACATGTGCATGTCTTGACTGATTTTAATCTAACAATTATTTGAATCAGATTTACAAACATACTAAGGACTAAATCTCAACAACCTTTGACTTTATCTTAAGTAAAATGAAACAATCTGGATCTTCAGATGCCTTAGAACCTGAACCTTGCCACTTGAATGTTGATAAACCCAAAACTTTGTTGTGATCCTTCTTGATCAAGAATCAAACATTGAAATTAGAGTAATTATGAATTGAGATATGAGCTTTAAAACATTTCACAAAACCCTAATTGGATTCTAATGATCCTTAATCATGAATCACCTACTTTGGTACAACCTAAGAACTTGATCTACAGACAACCTGAGTTCACACATAAACCCTAAGCGAAAGATGAACTGGATTCTGCTGATTCTTCAACCATGAAGCACTGATAACTTGACACAGTTCGACAACTTGGTCCATACAACTGACTTAAATTGGCCCACAAACCCTACATTTAATATCAGCCATTCACCACCTAAATCAATGCACCCTGACCTTGATGTTCTTGAATGAGAACCCGAACTCAGGCAAAATGAAAGTAACATATATTTGGATTTTCTGAATATGATTATTGGATGGAACACAGATGAAAATTAAATAGGTATGATAAATTTGGGGTATGACAGATGCCCCTATCTAATTGGCTTGAACCTAGTAAGATGAACTGCTACGACGTTTACTTTTTTGAGGTAGAAAATAATTAGATATGAAGAAGACCCTTAATTTGTCCGGGAAGAAAGAAAATGCTTGGGAATTTGGATAACAGATCAATGTCGACCATCGAGTGGACACTAAAATACTTGTAAAGGTTTCTATCACCAAAAGGATGATAACAAAAGCAATCTGACACCAAAAGGATGATAGTAAACTCACGCAACCCGACTTGCTATTACCAAAAGGATAATACTAAGCGCACATAGTTTCCCGACACTAAAAGAATGACGGGTGTACCACCAAAAGGATGATAAAGACTCACACACACAACCCCGACACCAAAAGGATGACGGGTCTATCACCAAAAGGATGATAGTTAACTCACACATAATCTAGCACCAAAAGGATGACAGACCTATCACTAAAAGGATGATAGTTAACACACCTTCGACACCAAAAGGATGACGAGTCTATCACCAAAAAGATGATAGAAAACACACGCTTACAATATCTGGCACCAAAAGGATGACAGACCTATCACCAAAAGGATGATAGTACACACACAGCTCCGACACCAAAAGGATGACGGATCTATCACCAAAAGGATGATAGAAAACACACACAGAATCTGGAACCAAAAGGATGACAAACCTATCACCAAAAGGATGATAGTTAACACACCTACGACACCAAAAGGATGATGGATCCATCACCAAAAGGTTGATAGAAAAAACACACACACACAATCCCGACACCAAAAGGATGATGGGTCTATCACCAAAAGGATGATAGTTAACTCACACAGAATCTGTAACTAAAAGGATAATATACATTTCACCAAAAGGATGATAGTTAACACACACACACACACAATCCCGACACCAAAAGGATGACATGTCTATCACCAAAAGGATGATAGAGAACTCACGCACAATCTGGCACCAAAAGGATGACAAACCTATCACCAAAAGAATGATAGTAATGCAATTGACAAAAGGTCAAGTTTGTCGGGTATATGATGAGTGAG
This sequence comes from Lathyrus sativus, assembly GCA_963859935.3. NCBI lineage: Eukaryota > Viridiplantae > Streptophyta > Magnoliopsida > Fabales > Fabaceae > Lathyrus > Lathyrus sativus. Next base: position 569,739,485 of record OZ012740.1, on the reverse strand, counting down.
GCTTATTTGAGGTCATTAACAAAAGGTTGAAGCAAAGAAGTCGATGAGGAACACCATCCTTATCAACAAAAGGTTGAAAGGAAACGAATCACTAGGGGAAGCCCAAGAGAAGTGTAACACCCCAAATCTAAACTTGCGGATAACAGGAAAAACAACAATTCATATAGCAAACAAAGCGCAGCAGCGCAAACATCGACTGCATGACGGTCGTCATGAGCCTGTGACAGTCGTCACACAGACAAAATTCCTCATATCAGTGATGTTACACTTTAACCTGACAAACAACAATCATCATGCAACAACTTGCAAATATCATACGTAGCACGAAATTGGATGAACAATCACCAATGTATTACTTAACCATTTAATCATAAAATAACTCGTCATTACTTCCAATGGAAGTCCGATAAAGTATACAACATGTTCTCTTAAAACAATTTAATAAAACATTGTAACAAGTTCAATCAACAATAACATCGACTAAAATAATAACAACAATCGTCCATCCCCCCAAGAGTGCTACGTATCAGAGCGACCAACGACACCTTAACGGGAACTACGCTCTATTCCTGACTACCTGCAAATTACCACCAGAGGAGGTAACATACAACGGAAAAGGGTGAGATATCAATAATATAACATAAAGCATGATAGAAAACATGCCGGAAACTCATCACAACATTATAGGTTTCGAAATCATAAACATCATCGACAACAACTGCGAGTAATCCACATCTCACATAAACAACATTAATATACAACTAGCATAATTATGCGACTTCATGCGACTCAACTGTGCACATGCATGTGGTACCATTTAGGAGCCAACACACAAAACTCGGGATAGGAGCCAACACCCCAAACCCATCTAGGAGCCAACACTCCAAAACTCGGGACAGGGCCAACACCCCGAACCCATCTAGGAGCCAACACTCCAAATAATGCCAATACAGGCACAACCGTCGCCAATCCAGGCCAAATGCTATGCAATGAAATGCATCTATTATGGACTACAACACAACCATAGAAACCATATAACAAGGCATTACGCCTACAACCAGAATGTCCATAACAGAGCATCATAACATCATACCACTCATACAACCATCATTTTCTACCCGTTCACATACGGGACAATAACAACATAATTTCAACATTTACGACTGTTCATGTAAAGGAACATTACAACATCGTGCCAGCAAATAGGAACTCAAAGTGTTCATACAAAATGGCTATTCCTATACAGGTATGACATCAACATCAGTTCAACAACTAAGGATTCAACATCTTATCGTAATAACAACATTACAACATTTTCTCACATAATTAATTAAAAATCAATCACAACCAGGTAACTGTCCTTTTTGGCCCATTAGGGAAAACCATTAGAGCGTTGTACGAATAACCGTATAGCATATTCGTTCTACGTATTTGCCCATAAGGAAAACCTTAGAGCATCACACTAATAACTACATAACACATTTATTCCTACATAGAAATCTTGTCCCATTAGGGAAACCTTTTCCTTAACATTTATCGATTAATGAAACTATACCTATGACTCGATTCCTACATGAATTCGATCATACTCCCGGTTATAGAATTGAACCCCACCCTTACCTTAGAATTGAGGCCAATTCCACGCTTCCGGTTCTGGTTCTGGTTTACGGTACCTCTCCTGCAATTCTCTTCCAATTTTCATCGATCGATGATTCTTCTGTTCTCCCCTTCTCTCAGCTACGATACTTTCTTTTTAGTTATGTTTTTCTTTTCCAAAAACCGACAAAATGAGAGTAAGTGAAATATGGAATAACCGTACTAAAATTCCCCACGTTCCAATTCTCTGGATTTTATTACTATGACGATCGTAACAAGTTCCTGACGAGCGTCACGACCGTGACGACCGTCACATCAGTAAAATGTCATTTTTCTTAGACATAACATTTCTTAAGCTTTCCAACGCTTCGAACGGGGACTAAAACCGACTTACGGATCAAGAGATATGAGTTTTCGAAGTTTTCCCTAAAACTGCTACGGGATTCTGCACTTTTGCCCGAAATTCGACCAATTCAATTCCTTTATTCGAAACAAACACATTTTCAAATACGAATACAACGCGAAGAAACGCGGTAAAGTCATAACTAAATTTAATCAAAATAAAACAGGCGTTACAACCCTTCCCTACTAAAAGAATTTCGTCCTCGAAATTACCTCAATCGAACAGCTCGGGATAAGACTCCCGCATCTTGCTCTCTAGTTCCCACGTCAAGCTTTCACCAGCAGCTCCCAACCATACCACTTTCACCAAATAAATCTTTTTACCTCGTAACGTCTTCACCTCCCGATCATCAATTCTCACAGGCTTCGTCTCCACAGTGAGATTCTCACGTACTTGCACATCGTCCATGGGAATGACATGCGACGGATCTGAAATATACTTGCGGAGCTGTGACACATGAAATACATCGTGTAGATTCGACAAATTTGGCGACAACGCCACTCGATATACCACCTTTCCAACTCTGTCCAATATCTGATACGGACCAATGAAACGAGGAGTAAGCTTCTTAGATTTCAAAGCTCTACCAACACCGGTCACAGGCGTGACTATCAAAAATACATGATCTCCAGCTTCAAATTCTAAATCCTTCCTGAGCTTATCGTGATAACTTTTCTGCCTACTCTGTGAAGCTTTCATCTTTTCTCGAATTAACTTCACCTTCTCGGTAGTCTCTCGAACAATCTCCGATCCGAGTACCACACTCTCTCCCGATTCATACCAACACAACGGAGTCCTACACCGCCGACCATACAAAGCTTTGAATGGTGCCATTCCGATACTAGAGTGATAACTGTTATTATAAGTAAACTCTATCAATGGAAGGTATGTATCCCACGAACCACCCTCCTCAAGTACACATGCTCTCAGCAAATCTTCTAAAGACTGAATAGTCCGTTCAGTCTGACCATCTGTTTGAGGATGGTATGCTGAACTCAACCTCAACTTAGAACCCAAAGCCTCTTGCAGACTCTTCCAAAACTCAGAAGTAAACCGCGGATCTCTATCTGACACAATACACAATGGAACACCATGCAACTTAACAACCACTCTAACATAAATCTCTGCCAACTTCGATACTGGAAAAGTGATGTTAATAGGAATAAAGTGAGCTGACTTTGTAAGCCTATCAACAATCACCCAAATAGAATCACATCCTCTCAAGGTGTTCGGCAAACCCGTTACAAAGTCCATTGAAATGTTGTCCCATTTCCATTCTGGAATTTCTAATGGTTGCATCAACCCAGCAGGTTTCTGATGCTCAACTTTCGACTTCTGACAAGTCAAACATGCATACACAAAACGTGCTACATCACGCTTCATACCAGGCCACCAAAACAGATTCTTCAAATCATTATACATTTTCGTCGCTCCTGGATGAATACTCAACTTACTTCTGTGACTCTCTTCCAGAATTGCTTTCTTCATATTTGCATCATTAGGAATGCAAATACGACCACGAAATCTCAACACTCCTTGCACATCCAACTGATAATCATTATCTTCCGCATGATCTACTCCAGGCATTAAATCCACCAACTTCACATCTAATTTCTGAGCTTCTCTAATGCTGTCCAGAAAATCATTATTAATCTTTAACATGTCCAACTTTACACTCTTCGGTGTTACTTCACAAACTAAACTCAGATCTCTGAATTGCTCGATCAACTCTAATTCTTTAGCCATCATTGCTGACATATGCAATGTCTTGCGGCTTAAGGCATCAGCTACAACATTAGCTTTTCCCGGATGGTAATGTAACCCAAAATCAAAATCCTTTAACAACTCTAGCCACCTTCGTTGCCTCATGTTCAGCTCTTTTTGGTCAAACAAGTATTTCAAACTCTTATGGTCGCTGAACACTTCGAATCTCGAGCCATACAGATAATGTCTCCAAATCTTCAGCACAAAAACAATGGCAGCAAGTTCTAAATCGTGCGTGGGATAATTCTTCTCATGGATTCTCAGCTATCTTGAGGCATACGCAACTACTTTATTATTCTGCATGAATACTCCTAAACCAAACTTAGAAGCATCACAATATACAACAAACGGTTCTTCTGCGTTAGGCAAGATCAACACCGGAGCAGACGTCAACCTTTTCTTTAACTCCGTAAAACCTGCTTCGCATTGAGCATCCCATACAAAAGTCTTCCCTTTACAAGTCAACTTAGTTAACGGAAGGGCCAACTTAGAAAAACCTTGAATAAACCTTCTATAATAACCAGCAAGTCCCAAAAAGCTTCTAATCTCCGTTGCCGACTTCGGAGTTTCCCATTTCAACACGGCATCAACCTTAGATGGATCTACGACAATTCCATCACCTGATATAACATGACCCAAAAAGCTAACTTCCTCCAACCAAAAGTCACATTTCGACAGTTTCGCAAACAACTTCCTTTCTTTCAACACTTGCAGCACTAATCTCAAGTGTTCAACATGCTCCTCCTTCGACTTCGAATAAATTAGGATATCATCAATGAATACTACCACGAACCGATCCAAATACTCATGGAAGATACGGTTCATGTATTCCATGAAAACTCCCGGCGCATTAGTAACGCCAAAAGGCATTACCGTAAACTCATAGTGTCCATACCTGGTTCTGAACGCAGTTTTCTGAACATCGTCATCTTTTACCTTAATCTGGTGATACCCCGACCTCAAATCAATTTTACTAAACACTCGCGCTCCAACCAATTGATCCATCAAGTCATCAATTCTCGGAAGCGAGTATTTGTTCTTAATCATAACTTTGTTCAGTTGTCGGTAGTCAATACACAACCTCATACTGCCATCCTTCTTCTTCACTAACAATACCGGAGCTCCCCACGGTGATACACTTGGTCTAACGAACTTCTTCTCAAGTAAGTCTTCCAACTGTTTCTTCAACTCTGCCAATACAGATGCAGACATCCTGTACGGTGCCATAGACACAGGTCTGGTACCGGGTACAAGATCAATAGAAAATTCAATTTCCCGTTCCGGAGGAACTTCAGGAATTTCATCTGGAAACACCTCAGGGAAATCACAAACAACTTCTAATTCATCGATTATCGCTTGATTCTCAATGGATAATGATGCCACCAACGCAAACACCTGAGCATCTTCTAGCAATATCTGCTTCATCTGTTTGGTAGTTACCCAACGCGCTCCCTCCTCCTCAGGAGTATAGAATCTCACCGACTTATCAAAGCGATTAATATGAACGCAGTTATACTCTAACCAGTTCATACCCAAAATTATGTCTATCCCACTTAGTGGCAAACAGACTAAGTCAACCAGGAAATCTCTATCAAACATCGACAGAGGACATTTCAAACACACAAGAGACGTAGTTACCGATCCCTTAGTTGGGGTCTCAACTACCATCTCTCCACTCATGTGTGACAACATAAGACCCAAACGCTCAACATAATCCGCAGCAATAAAGCAATGAGACGCACCAGTGTCAATAATAGCAAGTAAAGGACTACCATTAATGAAACAAGTACCTTCAATCAATTTGTCATCACTGGATGTCTGAGTCCCAGATAGCGCGAACACTCTTCCGCCATTCTGTTCCTTCTTAGGCTTCTGACACTTGTCTCGCAGGTGTCCCTCTTCACCGCAGTTGAAATAAACCATTCCTTTGCGTTTGCACTCCGCAACAGTGTGTCCCAACTCTCCGCAACGGTAACATTTCAATGATCCAGAATTACATACATTACTCTTGTGACCTGGCTTTCCGCACTTATAGCAAACAATACCAGCAGGAGCATCTCCCCTACTAGCTTTCCGGCCGTCAGCTACTTTCTGTTTCCCTTTGCCAGGTGGAGGATCATAAGGCTTACCACGACTCTGCTGTGATTTGCCTCTCCTCTCACTCACCAACTTGTAATGAGCATTGCTATCCTCTTCATAAATCCTACAGCTTTCAACCAATGAATCAAAGACACGGATCTTCTGATACCCGATTGCTTTCTTGATTTCAGACTTCAATCCGTTCTCAAACTTGATACATTTAGAGAATTCAGCAGTCTCTGCGCTGCAGTGCGGGTAAAACTTAGCCAACTCCTTGAACTTCGCCGCATACTCAGTAACAGATCTGTCTCCTTGCTTCAGTTCAAGAAATTCAATCTCTTTCTTACCACGGACATCTTCCGGGTAATACTTCTTCAGAAATTCCCTACGGAATACAGTCCAAGTAACTTCTTCACCTGCAGCTTCCAACACTGGATGGGTCTCTAGCCACCAGTCATCAGCTTCTACTGCTAGCATATGAGTCCCATAAAGGACCTTCTGTGCTGGAGTACAATCCATCACACGAAAGATTCGCTCCATTTCCTTTAACCACTCCAATGCACCATCAGGATCATGCTTACCCTTGAAGGTAGGCGGATTCTCCCGTTGAAACGTTGCCAAACTGCGAGACCCAGCATCTCCAGCAGGATTCGGCTGATATTCCATAGCATTAGCTAAAGCTTGCAGAGCAGCAGCAATTGCAGCATCATTCCTCCCAGCCATTTCACTTAAGCTGCAACAACCAACAGTCAGATTTCATAATTAACGAGACTCTAGTGTTAGGCACGACGACTGACTCGACGACACTAGACAACTTGGCCGGACGGACCAACCTGCTCTGATACCACTAATGTAACACCCCAAATCTAAACTTGCAGATAACAGGAAAAACAACAATTCATATAGCAAACAAAGCGCAGCAGCGCAAACATCGACTGCATGACGGTCGTCATGAGCCTGTGACGGTCGTCACACGGACAAAATACCTCATATCAGTGATGTTACACTTTAACCTGACAGACAACAATCATCATGCAACAACTTGCAAATATCATACGTAGCACGAAATTGGATGAACAATCACCAATGTATTACTTAACCATTTAATCATAAAACAACTCGTCATTACTTCCAGTGGAAGTCCGATAAAGTATACAACATGTTCTCTTAAAACAATTTAATAAAACATCGTAACAAGTTCAATCAACAATAACATCGACTAAAATAATAACATCAATCGTCCATCCCCCCAAGAGTGCTACGTATCAGAGCGACCAACGAAACCTTAACGGGAACTACGCTCTATTCCTGACTACCTGCAAATTACCACCAGAGAAGGTAACATACAACGGAAAAGGGTGAGATATCAATAATATAACATAAAGCATGATAGAAAACATGCCAGAAACTAATCACAACATTATAGGTTTCGAAATCATAAACATCAACGACAACAACTGCGAGTAATCCACATCTCACATAAACAACATTAACATACAACTAGCGTAATTATGCGACTTCATGCGACTCAACTGTGCACATGCATGTGGTACCATTTAGGAGTCAACACTCCAAAACTCGGGATAGGAGCCAACACCCCAAACCCATCTAGGAGCCAACACTCCAAAACTCGGGACAACGCCAACACCCCGAACCCATCTAGGAGCCAACACTCCAAATAACGCCAATACAGGCACAACCGTCGCCAATCCAGGCCAAATGCTATGCCATGAAATGCATCTATTATGGACTACAACACAACCATAGCAACCATATAACAAGGCATTACGCCTACAACCAGAATGTCCATAACAGAGCATCATAACATCATACCACTCATACAACCATCACTTTCTACCCGTTCACATACGGGACAATAACAACATAATTTCAACATTTACGACTGTTCATGTAAAGGAACATTACAACATCGTGCCAGCAAATAGGAACTCAAAGTGTTCATACAAAACGGCTATTCCTATACAGGTATGACATCAACATCAGTTCAACAACTAAGGATTCAACATCTTATCGTAATAACAACATTACGGCATTTTCTCACATAATTAATTACAAATCAATCACAACCATGTAACTGTCCTTTTTGGCCCATTAGGGAAAACCATTAGAGCGTTGTACGAATAACCGTATAGCATATTCGTTCTACGTATTTGCCCATAAGGAAAACCTTAGAGCGTCGCACTAATAACTACATAACACATTTATTCCTACATAGAAATCTTGTCCCATTAGGGAAACCTTTTCCTTAACATTTATCGATTAACGAAACTATACCTATGACTCGATTCCTACATGAATTCGATCATACTCCCGGTTATAGAATTGAACCCCACCCTTACCTTAGAATTGAGGCCAATTCCACGCTTCCGGTTCCGGTTCTGGTTTACGGTACCTCTCCTGCAATTCTCTTCCAATTTTCACCGATCGATGATTCTTCCGTTCTCCCCTTCTCTCAGCTACGATACTTTCTTTTTAGTTATGTTTTTCTTTTCCAAAAACCGACAAAATGAGAGTAAGTGAAATATGGAATAACCGTACTAAAATTCCCCACGTTCCAATTCTCTGGATTTTATTACTATGACGAGCGTCACGACCGTGACGACCGTCACATCAGTAAAATGTCATTTTTCTTAGACAGAACATTTCTTAAGCTTTCCAACGCTTCGAACGGGGACTAAAACCGACTTACGGATCAAGAGATATGATTTTTCGAAGTTTTCCCTAAAACTGCTACGGGATTCTGCACTTTTGCCCGAAATTCGACCGATTCAATTACTTTATTCGAAACAAACACATTTTTAAATACGAATACAACACGACGAAACACGGTAAAGTCATAACTAAATTTAATCGAAATAAAACGAGCGTTACAAGAAGGTTGAGGTGCCACTGGTTGAGTTGGGGATGCCAACTTCAACAATAAGAGGTTGAGGAACATAATTCAATGAGGAACGCCCACTGACTTGCTTGAAAATCACAGCTTTATCAACAAAAGGTTGAAATAACTTCATGAGGAACGCTCATGAACTTGAAGAAGATGCCCCTGACTGAGCTGAAGTTTGCTTAAACAATTTCTCATATAGCATGATATGTAACATATGCAACTTTTAAAAATTATTATAATAACTATAATAACCAAACATGTATGAAACATCAACTTTTATTGAAATAGCGGAAGCATCAAAATCAAATAATTATTTAGAACACAACTATATTTTCAAAATAAACATAAGCAACTACAACTCTAGAGATATCCAAAAATCTCCATAAAAACATAACAAACATATGGTCCATAACCCTGGTGTTACACATCAGAGCATATGTCGACACTAAAAGTAAAACGAAAGACTTCATTTTCCACTCACATCAACTCCTATACTACGAGTTATCTGCACAATGCCCATGTAAAGGAAACATTCAAACAAAAGGGGTGAGATATCAAAATTATACAAAGGAAAGCATGATAATAAGCGAGCATCAGATTATCGCATGCATGTCACTCATTCCATAACATACATCCACACAACCAACACAACCAAAATTCAAGCACAACAACAAATACAATCAAGACGCAATGCATTAAGAGTCATAACTCAACTCAATGCATGTGGTATCATTCGGTCCTATTTTAGAACCCGATTCCTTTTTCAGAATCACAATTCCCGTAGGAATTTCCATTACGCACTCACACCCTACACAGGCACACGAACTCCATGATCGCTCACACCCCACATGTGCACACGATCACCTCAACAACAACACGATTCCACAACTAGAATTCGGATAAGACGCTCACACCCACATGGGCATACAACTTATCTCACAACTCATGCAATCATAAAATGCATGAAAACAACAACATACAATGACCTTCATTTAATCAATGTATTCTGCCACTACTGGACACAACACAACATTCCATAAAAGTCCAGCAACATCGACATACAACATAACAAGCAACTATAAAGGCATTTACAATTATGTCACACCATAACATAACTATAATAATGCGATTAACACCATTTTACAACAAAATTATACAACTTCTGGTACAGAAACCATTCTTATAATAAATTTCATTGCATCAGCTTCCCGACGCTTCGAACGACACTCAAATCGAATACCCATAATAAAAGTTATGGATTTTCAAAGATTTTCAAAAATTGGTTCCAGTGTAACCGGTTACTCAAAATGAGGTAACCGATTACACCCCTTGTAACCACCTAACATTCGCTACTGCCTCGTTGTGTAATCAGTTACCACAATCAGGGTAACCAGTTACAACCACACAAAGATACCCATAAACTCATTTTAAAAGAAGTGTAACCGGTTACTCCAAATCTAGTAACCGATTACCCTGTGCGCATAAGCACTTTTCTGCAACTTTTGAAACGAAAACCACTTTTAAGCCAACCCAAAACCCAGTTTTTCTTATGAATCAATTGTGCTATATTTTAATACGAAAAAACACTTTTCTATAGTTCTAAACTCTAAATTCTTTTCATTAAAACTACTCATAACTTTGTTCCAACTCTGACTCACGATCACACACAACAAACAAGATCAACACCATGAAACTATAAATTATACAATTTTAACAACAACAATTGCAAAAATACATCATTCTAACATCAATCACAATATCAACATATCACACACAATATTCATCAAGAAATTCATCAATTCAACAATTACCAATTCATAAAAAATTATTGAATAGACAGAAAAGATCACAACCCTACATGGCATGATTTACCCACCATCATCATGTTAACCCTTAGATAATTATAATCCCACCCTTACCTTATATTTTTTGCCAAAAGCTTCACAATAATGGATTCTTCTCTCTTCGTTTCCCTAGCTTCTTCTTTCTCTTTTTCTCCAAAACACATTCTGGCAACTTCTTCCATAATTCCATTTCCTCTTACTCTCTTAATTCTTATTTTATTATATTATTATTATTATTATTATTATTATTATTATTATTATTATTATTATTATTATTATTATTATTATTATTATTACTAATTCTACTAATTAAAATAATAATAATCACTAATTATTTAATTTAATAATATTCAACTAATATTATAATTAATAAATACTACTAATATAATTTAATTAGTCATACTCACCACACCACCAAGTTCTACACTATTGGTCACACACCCCTTAACCCTTAAAGTCTATTCTTAAGGATACTACCCCATACTAAGGTAGCTCAAACACATCAAAGAACAACACAACCACAATTATCACATAATTAAAATACGGAAAAAGAAATAAAATAAGTCGGGGCGTTACAATATTCCCCATAATGACTGAAATTTCCCCAAATGACACACGTCATAATACATGATGCCCGTTTCCATTCTTAATTCCAAAATAATTAACAAATTTGAACATTTAAGCATTGACTGGTAGCCCACCATCAGCGATGACGATCGTCAGCGACGTTTCAGCATGTCTTCCCACGTCTCGAGACCGTAAAAAAGTCCCATATTCCCTCTTCTACTAATCAAGAGGATGGATAATCCCATCACCTATGGACAAAGCAACAATTTCTTGTCTTTCGCTACCCCAAGAGATAAGGTTTTCACCTAAAAATTGACAGGAACCACTAGTGGGCTTCCTTTCAATTTTGTCCCCAGCATAGTCAGTATCATAGAATCCAACCAGTTTATAATCTGAGGACATCCTATAAAGAAGTCCAAGATTTAATGTTCCTTTCAAATACCTAAAGATTCTCTTAACGACAGTTAAATAAGTCTCTCTAGGATCTGCTTGGAACCTTGTACATAAACATACACTGAATAAGATATTAGGTTTATAAGCAGTGAGATAGAGTAAGGAACCTATCATACCTCGATATTTTGTTGGATCTACTTCAGAACTACATTCTATAAACTTATGATTGATCTGAATTCCAAGAAAGTATTTTAATTCACTCATCATGCCCATCTCAAATTCAGCCTGCATAATCTTGGAAAGTTCTTGACAGAGAGATGCATTAGTGGAACCAAAAATTATGTCATCAACATAAATTTGAACAATCAAGATTTCTTTTTTCAAATTTTTCCTGAATAATGTAGTGCCAACCTTTCCTTTAACAAAACCATTTTCAATGAGAAAATTACTCAATCTTTCATACTAAGCTCTTGGAGCTTATTTAAGACCATAGAGTGATTTTTTAAGCTTGTAGACATTGTCTGGATGATTTGAATCTATGCATCCTGGAGGTTGTTTGACATACACTTCTTTAGTAATAACTTTGTTCAGAAAAGCACTTTTCACGTCCATTTGATATATAATTATGTCATGGTTGATGGCATAAGAGAGAATTAGTCTTATGGCTTCTAACCTTGCAACAGGAACAAAAGTTTCAAAGAATTCTATTCCCTCTTTCTGACTATAGCCTTGAGCTACAAGTCTAGCTTTATTCCTAACAACTTCCCCAAGTTTCTTAAGTTTTTTCTGATGATGTTTTTCTTTTGTGGTCTTAGAACAAGATCCCACATATTATTTCTTTGAAACTAATTTAGTTCATCTTGCATAGCCATGATCCAACCATTATCAATTAAGGCATCATCAATAGAAGAAGGCTCAATCAGTGAAATAAGTTTGATCATTAAGTAATCATTTCTGAAAGCAGATTTGGTCCTCAATGGCTCGTCTTTATTACCAATGATCTGCTCTTCTTGATGAGATGCTTTATACTTAAATGATCTCTTAGGTTGAACATAGGATTTTGTGCCATTGTGAGCAATCACCGAATCAGTAGTAGTAGGACCAGTTGGAGTAACTTCAAATTCTGTAGCTTCTGGTATATCTTCAGATATAGAGACAGATTCTAGAGCATCATTCTCTACATCATTTTCTTTAGGGACACATACTACATATTGTTCTTCATGATTCTGAAAACTTGCAGAGAAATTATTCTTAACCAAAGACTCTGACTTGTTATGGTCAGGTAAATTGTCATCAAATTTAATGTGCATAGACTCTTCAACTATTCTAGTTTCTGAGTTATACACTATGTATGCATTTGAGTGTTGAGAGTATCCTAAAAAGATATCATTCTGAGCTTTAGCATCAAATTTCTTTGAATGTAGAAGGTGCTAAAAACTTCGTATGTTTCATCTTTAGATTTGAGAAACTTCACCCAAGTCCATTTGCTAAAATAATCAACTATGACCGAACCATATCTCTTTCCACTAATTGAGGCAATCCCAATAGGACCAAATAAATCAATGTGAAACAATTCCAAAGGTCTAGAAGAAGAGACAATGTTTTTGTTTTTAAAAGAAGTTTTTACAATCTTTCCAACTTGACATGCTCCACAAAAAGCATTTGAGTGATAATCAATATTTGGCATCCCTTTAACAAGTTTTAGCTTGGAAAGTTTAGAGATTAATCTCTAGTTAGCATGGCCTAACCTTTTGTGCCATACCCATTTTCATCACTCCTTGTCATTAGGCAAACGACCTTCTGAACTGTCAATTCAGAAAGATTGATTTTATAAACATTCCTTTTTCTTTTCCCTTTGAATACTACAATTTTATTAGAATTGATCAAAAAAACATAAATTCTTTTCAAACAATACATTGCAACCATTATCACACAACTGGTTTATACTGAGTAGATTATGTTTTAGGCCATCTACAAGCTATACCTTATTAATAAGAGTTTGAGAATTACCTATGATACCTGTACCGATGATCCTTCCCTTCTGACCACCTTTAAAACTCATATTTCCTCCTGTTGCACCCCAAAATTTGCTCAACATCTTTTACCTGGTTTATGTTTCATTGCATTATCATTTGCATAGTTCTATTATTTGCATATCATGGCATATCATTCATCCAACAGGGGATCAAGTGTGATTATTATCAAGATAAGCTTAGCAAGAAATCTTATCCAAGCTTGAGAGGTCATCCAAGTCATCAGGGGGTGGTGAGAGGTTTTGATCAGCTGAGGACCATCAATGGGATGAGAATAATGAGGTGAATATGAGATGTGTATAGAGATCATGAAGTGCCTAGAGGGCCATGTTGGAGCTCAACCAAGTCATTGATTCAAGTGCAAGAGCCACAGTTGAAGTGCAGACAATTATGGTTTCATCTGGATCAACCCTAAGTCAATTATGCAATTGAAAAGAATTTAAGCCGAATTTGAGGTCATGAAGTTCATGGAATGATGTTATAAGACATTTGTGGTGTTGTACCAATACCAAATCAAGAAGAGTCAAGAATGTGGGAAGTTGCTAAATTAGGGTTTCAGTGCAAATTACCCTGTTTAGTGCCTAACTTCAAGACCACATAAGTCAAGATACAAGTTTCAAATGGATCTTTGCCAACATGAAACTTGTAGAGCATCTCAATACCTTTAATTTGAGTATTAGAAGTCCTCCATTGGATTTGTAGAACTCAAGTTATGGCCCAGACAAGTTACAGGTCACCAGATGAATGTGAAATTTATCTGTGAAAGTCACTTGACTTCCAAGCAACTTTTAACCTAGAAAGATGTTTCACATGAACTTTTGGCCAACATGAAAGTTGTTCCTCATGATCTTAGATTTCTAAATTGTACTAGAAGTCATCCATTTTATTTGTAGAACTCAAGTTATGAAGTTTATAAGTCAGGGGTATTTTGGGAAAGTGAGATTATAGGTCATTTTCAAGCATAGGCAAAAATCTCCAACTTGCAAGCTTCAAATGGAAACTTTCTCAACATGAAAGTTGCTTGGAATGATGTTTTGAGTGCAACCAAGTGGTCATGAGAGTTTGTTTTGGCTCATATCAAAAAGTCATTTGAAATGACTTGAAAAGGAAGAAAATTCAAATGAAAAGGAGGGAAAATGGGATTTTGTGTTACAAAACCAAAACCAAGCAAGTAAGTGCATTTTTGATTGGAAATTGCATTCTAAGATCATTGGCAATACCAGAATTTGGAGTTTAGTTCAATTTTTGAGAGATAGCATGTTGTTACTTCATAAACAAGTCACATATCCAAATCAATGCACAAGGCAATTCAGGCCAATTCTTTCATCCAAACTTATTCTAAATGACATGTGCAAGGTGTGAGAACATTTTAGAACTACTGCCAAGCTTGCAAGGCACGACTGTCATATTGAATTTTGAAGGAAAATCAGAAAAATGCAAATCACTGTTTTGGGCTTCAACTTGGATCCATAGGCCCATAGAACTCTTCTATATATTCATTAGAGTGAGTTCAGATCAATTTTGAGCATCATTTCACGCCAGAGCAAGAAAATTTTCTCAACTGTAAGTTGAAATCGAATTCTTAGATTCAGACCAATTCAAGCCAAATTGAGGTGTGCAATCTCTTCCTTGTGGATCATTGAAGCTATCTGGAGCATTTGGAGGCAAGCCACGAGCTCTAGATACCTCTGTTGCAAGATCTATACCAGGTTTGCATTTCTTAAAATTCAGCATGACTTAGCATGATTCAGTTAGATTTGAACTTGTGGTTAGGATCTAGACATGACATAGATCGTTTTAGGCTTGATTTGAACTCAATTGGTGATGATTAAAGATGACATAGATGATCTGTTTGGACTTGAATCTCTTGATTCATAAGGTTTCCGTGCTAGTTGTTTAGATTAGGTTGATGTACGCAATGAGATGAAGAGATCTATATCATTAATTTTGAGCTTAGTGATAATTGTGAATGATGCTATTTCTGAACTTTGATTCGTGTTTGCTTGTTGGCTAAGAATTGGATGATTTTGATGATGGATTTGGAATGTACGTGAAAAACTGAGTTGATTTGGTATAGAGTTTGTTTTTTCTGGTGATCTGAACCTGGACCTTCACCGGAGAAGACGACCGAAGTCTTCTCCGGCCACCACCAACCACCATCCCTGATCTCCAATCTAATGACCTGAAATTTGGGGAAGATGACTTCATCATCGTTGGATCATTGCTTGACCTTTGTCTACAGCCAAGATCAAACGCTCACGACTTAAAGTTGGATTTAAACTTCTGAGGCCAAAACGCAGCGCATCACTTAATGCGCTGGCAAGCTGTGGCGCGTCCAAATCCTTGACCAGTCTCCTCATCTTGTGGCTGTGTTTTATTCTGAGTTTTATTATTTCTTTTATTCATTTTTTTTTATTTTAATTGTTTGTTGATTCCAAAAATCATATTAATTCCAATTTTGATCCAAAAATTATTTTAAAAATATCCTCATGATCCTAATAGAATTTGTGATTTTCTGGGATTAACAAAATACAATTCCATGCATTTTTCAATTTAATTTGATTTTTCTTATTTTTGTTATTTTTTTAAATTTGTCATAATTGTTCATCTGTTTTGTTGATTTTAGTTCTCTCATTTGGTTTAGATTTTGGCTTTTATTTTTTTATATGTGTTAGGGTAGACATGTATGTTCCCTTAGAATTTTTCTTGGATTTTTAGAACAATATTAGGTTCTGTTTTAGGTGTTGAGATTAGGACCCTCCCAAACTTGTGGATTTCCTTGACCTATCTCAATGTAGGAATTATTTAGGTGACTTAGAAGTTGAATTAGGATTTAATATTTTAACCCTAGGATACTCAAACATGTATATTCCCCCATGAATTTAATTATAATTTTATAATTTTTTTTGCTATTTTTGTTGAATTTTGCAAATTGCTTGTGTTTGTGTTGTTCTCTCTTGAGTACCTTTGCTTGTTTGGTTCGGTTGGTGACTTTGGAGCTTGCTTGGCTTGGAATCCTTTTTGGGAGGTCTTCTGGACTTGATATAGAAGTTATGGCTTGAAGGTTGGAGCTTGGGGTTGAAGTTTCCTTTTCTTTTGGGGGTTGTTTTAGGAGCTTAGGAAATTAGGGTTTTAGGAAGTGCCTTAGACCTAGTTTTGATTCTTTCTTCAAACATAGAGTGCATTGTTTGCCTCTATTCTATCCAATGACATAAAGTCCTCTTTGGGAAGCTCCATCTCTCCTTAGGAGGGATGAGTGGTATGCCCAAGTGAGTAGAACTTTGAGGATACCTTTCATTTGCAATGTTGAGTTCTTAGTGATTTCCTTTGGTTGTCATTAAGTTTCTTAACATTATAACTTGATCTTGATGTTTAATCCTCCTCTTGGAGTGTGCTTGCTAGAGCTTGAAGATGAAGTTTGATGAAGCTTGAAGATAGAAGCTTGCTTAAGGATGAAGCCTTTGCTGTCAACTTTGCTGTTCATTCAACCTTGCTGTTTAGAACTTGTTGTTGTTGTTTGCTGTAGGAGTTTGTTGCTGCTGCTTGGGCTGCCTCCTCTGTATCTCTGGTTTTTCTCTGTATTGTTTGTTTGCTTGTGTTGATTAACCTTAGGTTAAATGTGTAGCTTGTCTCCTCTTTCCTGTTGTTTTCTCTCTTGCCTCTCTGGCATTGTTGCATAGCATGCCTGTTTACTGTTTACTGTTTACTGTATTTGCTTGCTTTCTTTTGCTGTTTATCCCCTAGGACCTCTGATTTCCTCTGTGCAAGAGGAAATTATGACAGACATTAGATTTTGACCCATGCATGACAACATTAGGTTAGTTTCCCTTTCAACCATAGGCTTTTTAGAGCGTCTTTCTCTTCTCATCTCAAAACAATTCAAAAAACACAGTAATAAGGATAACGCGTGTTGTACGCTACGAGCCTTAAGCTATGTGAAAAAAGGTTGCTGGAGGGTCACTCTTAAGTAATCTGACTGCTTAGTATGGTACCCTTAGGGTGACATGCGGCGTAGTCACTCTCAGATCACAAGTCTTTAGTGCAGTACAAGTTACAAACAGACTAAAAAACATTTCTTTCGTAAAAAACTCAAATAAACATTCAAACTCTGCTTTTGTCCTCTTGGACCTTTAATCAGGAAAACCCTTTTCAGAAGGAGATAAAAACTGTCAGACAAACTTGTGTCCTCCGTAGCCCGAACTACGTTTGCTCTGATCTTTCATGCCGTATGAAAGTACGTAGGCATATGATGCGATATCCTAGCGAGCAACCTTCCCCTCCTTTCCCGTAGGTAGGCGAACTACGTTGACTCTGATTTCTCATTCCAGACGGGAATACGTAGGCATAAAGTGTGATACTGTTGCACCCCAAAATTTGCCCTCACAATACAAGACTTTGTGTTCCAAGAAGGTTCACAAGGTTCACAAAATTCACAATTGGTCAGAAGAGTTGACAATTCCCTCAGACAATGCACCTCCTAAGCAGTGCATCCAAAACTAGGGTTTTGACTTTAATCAGGCTAAATGGACTTCCAAGACTTCAAGTGAGCTTCATAACATCTTATATGTGTATAAGAACCCCCATGTCAAGTTTCAAGACTTTTCTCAAAAGTTTGCTCAGTCAGATGATCAGATAAGTCAAAAGCAGTCAATGCAGTTAAAAGGTCAAACTGAGGTCAACTGTGGTCAAACCAAAGTCAAACTTCATGATTTTTTTTTGCCAACATCAAAGAGAGTCGTTTGACTTTTTGCAGGTAAATATCATATGGCATGCATTTTTTTTTTCTAAAAAGTAAAAATGGCACAATTGGCAGGAGGACATGTGTAAGGAGTTATGAGTGTGAGAGGTTGAGAGTTCGAATCTCACGTGTCATTTTTTTTGTTTTTTATTATTTTTACTCTAAATTTTTCTATCTTTCATTAAAAAAATAACAAAAATAGTTTTTTATTATTATTTAATTATTATTTTCGTATTTTAATTAAATCATTTTTTAAAATATTATTTTTTTCACTTTTTTCTAAATTATTCATAAAAATATCCAAAAAATCATAAAATAAAAAATATTGAAAAAAATTTTGTTCTTTTTATAATATTTTTTATTTTAGGAATCAATAGAATTATTAGTTTTTATTTTAAGTTTATTTTAATTATTTTAAATTATTTAAATTTTATTTTTTCTTAACTAATTATTTAGTTTGGACTTTAAAATGGGCTTTAGGGACATTATTGACAATTTGGTGTTAACCCTAATTTGTTCCCTATATATACATGTGTTGCCTTGTTGGAAAAAGGGAGAGAATGAAAAAACCTAAGAGGAGTGAGTGCCGTTTGCCGTTATTTAGTTTTCTTCTTCATCCATTACTATTGTTTCTTTTTCTTCATCGTTTACCGTTATTTCTTTTCCTTCATCTATTACTGTTGTTTCTTTTTCTTCATCTTTTACCGTTATTTCTTTTTCTTCATCTATTACCGTTATTTCTTTTTCTTTATCTATTACTGTTACGTTTATATATATATAATTTTTAAATTGTTAGAGTTTATATATATAAGATTTTTGATCGAATTATGTCGATACGATGTTTGCACATTTGTGTGCATGACGCGTGACATTTGTGTTAGTTCGATCTGGTTGCGATGATCGCATTTTTGTATGAGCAATAATACTATTTTTTGCTTAATTTCTTTTTCTTTGCGATAAATTTTGTTTCGTCCGATTTAGATCTGGTTGCGATGAGCGCATTTCTGCGTTAGCAACATTGTTGGGTTATTTGGCACATTTAAAATTCATTATTGCTTTATTATTATTATTATTATTATTATTATTATTATTATTATTATTATTATCATTATTTATTATTATTATTATCATTATTATCATTATTATTACCATTATTATTATTATTGTTATCATTAATTTATTAAAATTTGTTATAATATAAAAATCTGTTTTTTAAAATAAATAACATTAACATCTTTTTCCAAATTAATATGAAAACCTATTATTTTTAAGAAAAACTTTTTTTTAGATAAATTTAAAATAATAACTAAAATCTTTTTTTTAAAATAATAACTAGAACCGTTATTTATTTTATTTTATTATTGTTCAATTCAAATTTCATTATCATATTGTATCTGCTCCTCTCATGTAACCTCGCGAACTTAACAATCGCTCTTTAAATTCTGCCTTTAAATTTCTGCTCGCATGGTTTAAATTATGACATTATCTCTCTGTTTGCATGATTCAATTATCTCACGCGTTTACTATTATTTCTGTCACATTGCACACATCCGAAGGTTAGGTCTAACTGTTTGGCCGCCGCGCCAATAGTCCGTAAAACTTCACACATTCAATTTCAAATCCTCAAAACTACAAACTACAAACCCTAATTTTCACAAATGCCTCGCCGCAGGCAAAATTACAATTTTACCCTTAGCATTAGGTCAAAGAGCCGCCGCGCTCATTTTAGGGTTTCCCGCCGTGGAATCCCTAATTTAACCCTAATTACAACTTAACATTTCAACGTAGAGATTTGGAGTTTCTACACTCCACGTAAGCGTGTCCTTAAGATGCGTTTATTCCCCTTGAGACCTTGACCACAGTCAAGAAGTTTCTAACCTCCCTATTGAGGGGAACTACGATTACTCTGATTCCACTCCCGTAAGGATAC
Organism: Lathyrus sativus; assembly: GCA_963859935.3. Taxonomy (NCBI): domain Eukaryota; kingdom Viridiplantae; phylum Streptophyta; class Magnoliopsida; order Fabales; family Fabaceae; genus Lathyrus; species Lathyrus sativus. The sequence goes on along the minus strand of OZ012740.1, from coordinate 569,719,233 downwards.
GTAGGCACAAGATGCGATGTCTTGCCGAGTAAACTTAGAATTAACCCCCTTTATTATTTATTATTGCTTATTTATCTTTGCTATTTAATTATTTTGCTTATTATTTTGTAATTGTTTCTTGGATGTAAAGTTGTTTAATTATTTAATTATTATTATGGTTAGTAATTAGGGAGTGTAACAACATGTATGTAATATTAAAATAAATTTAGATCACTTTTAAATAAAGATAATTAAAATAAACACGTCACACACGTAAGTCGATTTTAATCGCCGTCTCACTTCCTAAGGATATCCCTCAAGTTGCCTACGAATAATGGTTAAGTGGGGTGTATAAAGCAAGTCCCTCAAATAAAAAAATCATCAAAGTCCCTTATGGTTGCCTTTACGAATCAAGTCCCTTTCGAAAAATGATGATGGTCCCTTATATGTGCTTATTACATCCCACAATGGCCTTCAAAGTCAAATTGTCCCTCACATACCCCTTAACATCCAAAGTAAGGACTACCTACTCCATTATAGTAGGGATAGTCTTACTAAAGGAAAGAATGAAGAATAAGAAAGACCTTAAAGCATTAGGGTAGGCTACTCCTAGATACTTGCTCACTTCAAAACTTTTTCACACTTAAACAAATTTCCAACAAAATTTTCAAACAAGTTTTTTTCACATCCATACACGGATCATTATTAAACTATTCTGAAATTTTTTTTGCTATTCACACACTACACTTTCAAAACAATTCAAAAGTGAGCTTAAGTACCTAAGAGCCCATGGATAACCATGGATGAAAAGGGTGCTAACACCTTCCCTTTTCATAACCTACCCCCCGGACCCAAAATATTCTCTAAGGTCTTTCCTGTTCTTTTATAACCTTTCCTTATGGATAAAATAAAAGTCGGTGGCGACTCTTGCTATCCGCAACATTGTTTAAAGTCAGTTCTCCCACCGTGTTACAGAACTGGCGACTCTGCTGGGGATCTATTTAAGAGGGGTACCCTTAGGAATTAAGATCACTTTAAATTGTTTGCCTTGTTTGCTTTATTATTATATTGTTGGGGTGCTCTCATGTGTGAAAGGTCCTAACCCGGATCTAGTGTACCTTAGGTAAATGGCAATAGACCAAGGAAACTGTACGACGTATATCGATACGGTTGATCTGGTGGCCATAGTTAGTGCGACTTCTTGGTTGGTGCTTATATTCCTTAAGTCAAGTTGAGGATAATATTGAGGCTGCCATATGTTGTCAATGCACTAACTGACTTTTAGAACCCTAGTTAACTCATCTTGGCCTTTAGAAAGTAGTGAGGTAACCGGCTTTGGTGCAGACTGAAGTTGGTTGACACTCGATACTACGCTCATTGAGATCTTAAACTTGGAGGGTTTTTGTTGGCAAGTAAGTTGCCTTCTGAACAACCACCCTTGTGAAGGATCAATGATATTGAGATCCCTTAGAACCTGGTTACTTTTGTAGGACAGGATGAACCATCTAACTTCAGGGGAGGGTATTTGCCTTTGAACCTCATGCAAGCCTTTAAACCTAGGGCTATGGTGTGACTTGTTTGTGTGTGCCACATGTTTGTGATTGAGCATGACATCATGACATCATCATGCATCATAAGCATATCATTTTCCCTAACCATTTCAAGGACCAAAGGATTTATCTTTGTTCTTTGTTGCAGGTCATGGCTTCTGCTCGTAGAAACACCATCAGGATCAACTTTGTAGGGATATCTGCTAAGCTCAAGGAGTTGGTTTCCCTAGTGCCTGATCATTCCCAGTTCAACAAGAGACATGGTCACTTATTGGATCTAGTTACTTCAGGGTTCAGTGAAGACGTGATGAGTGTGCTGTTTCAGTTCTTTGACCCTAAGCACCATTGCTTTACATTTCCTGATTATCAGCTGGTTCCAACCATGGAGGAGTTCTCTAAACTTCTGGGTATACCTGTTCTTGATCAGAAGCCATTCACATGCTTAGAGAAGGAGCTTAAACCAGAAGTTATTGCTGCAGCTCTACATCTGAAGAAGTCTGACATTGTTCTAGAGACGAGAAGTGGAGTTAAAGGTATCCTTGCCAAGGTATTAGTGGATAAAGCTCAAATGTTCTTGAAGGCTATGAGCTATGATGCTTTTGAGGAGATCTTAGCCTTATTGATTTATGGCTTAGTGTTGTTCCCCAATCCTGATCAGTTCATAGACGTTCATGCCATCAACATATTCCTGAGTCACAATCCAGTGCCTACCTTACTTGGAGACATCCTACATTCTCTTCACACCCATACTACAAGGGCAAGAGGAACTTTGATGTGCTGCATACCTTTACTTTCTAGGTGGTTTATTTCTCACCTTCCTCGCTCAGTAATGAAGAATGAGCAAGGGTTTAGATGGTCCAAGAGGATCATGTCACTTTCTCACTCAGACATCCATTGGTGCTCCAGATCTATGGAGAATGTCACCATCATTGACCGTTGTGGGGAGTTTCCTAACGTGCCACTTCTAGGCATAAGAGGAGGCATCACCTACAACCCATCTCTAGCTTTACGACAGTTTGGTTACGCCCGGAGCGATGGTCCACATGACATGTTGATTCAGGGCATTGTGTTTGATTACGACAACGATCTTCAGGGTTACCGTCAGAGATTCATCCGAGCTTGGGGAAAGGTAAACGAGATTGACAGCAAGACACTGGAGCCTAAGTACACTATTCCTATGGAGGCTTATCTCAGATGGATACGATCTCGTGCTCAGACACTCATGATGCCATATCCTGCCGTCCTACCAGTTACCATGGAACCTGTTGCTGAAGGAGACACAGCTTATACCATCCTTCACCCAGACATGCCTACTGATATGGAAGACTTGCAGAGATCATGGATCCAACTGAAAGAGCAAAGGGATACTTTCGAGGCTCATTACAAAGCAAGCCAAGCAAGGATCCTAGAGCTAACAAAGCTACTTCATGAGGAACGAAACCTCAACTCATACCTCAACACAAAGAGGAAACGTCCATGGGAGACTTAAAACCCCATCTTTTGTACTTATTTCGTTTTCATTTTTTGTAAGCCTAAAAGGCAAAACAAGTTATTACTAATAAAAAGTTACTTTCTTGTTTGTTTAAGCAAATTTAAATCCTGCGGTCCTTGAAAACATTGCATATGCATTCCCATATCATTGCATCACAGGTTTATAATTGTGCACAGGTTTCTCATCTTCTCGCTGTTTATTTCAGCAATGGCTCTTGAACAATCAGTTAAGGATCTCCAGGCACAGAATGCACAGTTCCAAGAGCTGATCCTGAACCTATCCAAGGGGCAGGATGAATTGAAGACACTGCTGGCCAAGAAGACTAAGAAGGCTAGAAGGTCTGCTGGGTTGCTCAACATGGGAAGAAGGTTCAAAGGTCCTGTCAAGACCAAGGAACATGTTGAAGACTATGAATCTGAAGAATCTGAGCAGGAGAGAGACAGTCTCCACAACACTATGGGGGACTCTGATTCTGAGGCTAACTACTACCATGAGCCTAACGAAGACAAATTCAAGATGCTGGTGGATAGAATGGATGCTATGGAATTACAGAAATCATCTGGGCTGGATTTTGAGGATTTGAGCTTGATATCTGGGGTGGTCATACCCATTGGGTTCAAAGTTCCTACATTTGTTGTCTATGATGGGGTCTCTTGTCCCAAATTGCATCTGAGGTCTTATGTCAGAAGAATGCAACCCCACACTGCTGATAAAAAGTTGTGGATCCATTTCTTTCAAGAGAGTTTATCTGGAGCTCAGCTAGAGTGGTATTATCAGTTGGAGAGTGTCAACATCAGAGATTGGAATGACCTTGCTGAAGCTTTCTACAAGCAGTATCAATACAATGCTGACTTAGCCCCCACTCGCATGCAGCTTCAAAGCATGTCTATGGGTGCCAAAGAAAGCTTTAAGGAGTATGCTCAGAAGTGGAGAGACTTAGCTGGAAGAGTTCAACCCCCTTTGACTGATAGGGAGTTGGTTGATATGTTCATGTGTACGCTGAATGGTCCGTTTTACAGTCATCTCATTGGAAGCTCATCATCTGGCTTCACTGAGTTGATCATAACAGGAGAGCGAGTAGAGAATGGTATCAAGAGTGGTAAGATCCAAGTGGGCACTTCTTCATCAGGTGCTGCAAAGAAGCCTCCCACTGGGAAGAAAGAATCTAATGCTGTGTATGGTCAGCCTGATCGTAACAGAAGGCATCAGTCTGTTAGTGCAGTTCATATTTCAAATCCAACTCCTGCAACAACAGAGCAGCCTCAAGGCAACCAACAGAGGACTAGAAGACAGTTCACGAAGATCAACATGTCAATGGCTCAGGCATTGCAACACTTGTTGAAGGCTGAACTTATTACCCTGAGGGAGGCTCCTCAGAATCCCAATGTTACCTCTCCCAAGTACAATCCCAATGCACGATGTGCATATCATTCAAACTGTCCAGGACATGATACTAATAACTGCTGGGTCTTGAAGAACAAAATTCAGGATATGATTGATGCTGGAGAAATTGAGTTTGATCCACCAGGTACTCCAAATGTGATTACAGCTCCAATGCCAAATCACGAGAAGACTGTCAACGCCATTGATGAAGATATTGATGAAGATCTGCATGTCTATTCAGTTATGGAGTTGAGCACACCATTGTCTGTTATCAAAAAGAGGTTAGTACAAGCTGGGATCTTTCCAGGTTGTCATGAAGATTGTCTATATTGTACCTATAAGCCGGATAGTTGCTTCATTTTGAGAGATGGGATTCAACGTCTCATGGATAAATATACTATAGTGTTTGAAAGAAGACCAGCATCTGTAGAAAGTATGGTGGATCATCTGACTCAGGGTAAGAAGATTGAAGAGGTTGACATGGTTGACAAAGTACCACTAAGAATCACTTCAAAGGGTCCCATTAAAATCACTCATCAGGGCCCAATCAAGATTACTGCTGAAGGTCCTGTGAAAGTTGTTGCTGAAGCCAGAGTAGCTCCTCTGATCATTACCACTCCTGGTCCTATTCCTTACACATCTGACAAAGCTGTGCCTTGGCACTATGGGTCTGATGTTTACATCCATGGTGTCAAACAGGAACCTTTACCTGATATGCCTGTTGACATTGATAATATTGCCGGATCTAGCAAGATCACTCGTAGTGGAAGAGTCTTCTCTCCTCCAGTTGCTTCTAAGAGTGCAGTTACCCCTGCTGTTACTTCCACCACTGATGCTCGGGGCAAGGGTTCTGTTATTGAGCCTGTATCTACTGATGTGCCAGCTGCTGATGACCTCTCTAAGCAGATGGAAGAAGTATTGAAAATCATTCGCAAGAGTGATTATGATATTGTTGATCAGCTGGGGCATACTCCCTCAAAGATTTCTATGCTCTCCCTGTTATTATGTTCTGAGGCTCATGCCAAGTCATTGATCAAGTTTCTAAAGATGGCTCATGTACCCAGTGCAATTTCTGTGGACCAGTTTGAGAATTGTGTTGCTCACCTGACCTATGACAACGGGTTAGGATTTTCTGATGCTGACTTGACCCCTGCCAAGAGGGATCATAACAGGGCCTTGCATATTTCAATTGAATGCAGGGGCACTACCCTGTCTCACGTGCTGATAGACAATGGTTCCTCTCTGAATGTGTTGCCTAAGGAAGTCCTGAACAAGCTGAGTCCTGAAGATACGGTATTGAAGCCCAGTAATATTGTGGTAAAGGCTTTTGATGGTTCTAGAAGAGTAGTGCATGGGGAAATTGATCTTCCAATCAAGGTTGGCTCTCAGGTGTTCACTGCTACATTCTATGTGATGGATATTCGTCCTTCGTACTCATGTCTGCTAGGTCGTCCCTGGATCCATGGGGCAGGTGCTGTGACCTCCACATTACATCAAAAGTTGAGATATCCGGTGAATGGAAAAGTTGTTACTGTCTTTGGAGAGGAAGAATACTTTGTCAGCCATGTAAACACTTTCAAGTACCTGGAAGTAGAAGGTGAATACATTGAAACTCCATGTCAGTCATTTGAAGTGGTTCCCTGGGCTGTTAAGGATTGTGTGACTCCTCCTGCTGTGAAGAAGGTTCCTGTGGTCATCAGAAACCCTCCAACAATGGCAATGGCCTCCCTCAATGATGCAAAAGCTGTGGTGGAAGAAGGTGGTTGTACTATTTGGGGTCAGCTTCCTGATATTCCATACAAGTCTGACAAGTTTGGTTTGGGTTTCACTGCAGAGTCCCAGAAGGCTGTTCGTCGTGCTCGTGCTGTTCGTATCACCAATCAAGGGGTTATCAATGCTGTGGGAGATCAAGATGAAGACTACAACTTGGAGGCATGGATTTTTCCTACTGTGGGTGCTGGACTCAATAATTGGAAAGCTGAAGATGTTATCCCTATCTCCTTTAGTCAGGAGTAAATACTATTACCGTGTTATGTTTTTAAATTTGTGATTTCTGGAACAATTAAAACTTTCAAGCCATGTGCCTTACCCGGGGCACAATGGTGTGCTTGTTACGGGTTGTCATTTCATTTGCATACTTCATTCAATAAAATCAGTGGACGTTTCGTTTTCGTAAATATTGTGTTCCTTGTCTTTCTTTTTCTTTTATTTTTGCTTTATCAGCTATGTGTTCTTACACACACCCACGTCACTAAAATGCAGATCCTCATCCACTCTGGATCCAGTTGATAACAGTTCTACTATTGCCAATTACAATTTCGAGAATCCGATCTATCAAACTGAAGACGGAAACGAGGACGATTGTGAAATACCTGTAGGGCTTGCTAGGTTGTTACAACAAGAAGAGAAAGCTATACAGCCACATGAAGAGCCAGTCGAAGTTGTGAATCTGGGAACTGAAGAAAACAGAAAAGAGGTCCAGATAGGGGCTGATTTAGAGGACAGTGTCAAGAGCAGGTTGATTCAGATGCTACGTGACTATGTGGAGATCTTTGCTTGGTCTTATGAAGATATGCCAGGGTTGGATACAAACATTGTGGTTCACCGTTTGCCAGTGAAAGAAGATTGTCGTCCAAAGAAGCAGAAGGTTCGTCGTATGCGTCCTGAAATGTCAGAAAAGATCAAAGCAGAGGTAATGAAACAGTTCAATGCAGGGTTCTTGGCCGTAACTGCTTATCCTCAGTGGGTTGCAAATGTGGTACCAGTTCCTAAGAAAGATGGTAAGGTACGTATGTGTGTAGATTACAGAGATCTGAACAAGGTTAGCCCTAAAGATGACTTTCCACTTCCTCATATTGATATTCTGGTAGACAACACTGCTCAGCATAAGGTATTCTCTTTTATGGATGGTTTCTCTGGTTACAATCAAATCAAGATGGCACCTGAAGATATGGAGAAGACTACATTTGTGACACAGTGGGGCACCTTCTGCTATAAGGTAATGCCATTTGGTTTGAAGAATGCAGGGGCAACCTATCAGCGTGCCATGGTGGCTTTGTTTCATGATATGATTCATCATGAGATAGAGGTATATGTGGATGATATGATAGCCAGGTCTCAGAATGAAGAACAACATCTTGATCATCTGCACAAGTTGTTTGAGAGGTTGAAGAAATACAGGTTGAGATTAAATCCAAACAAGTGTACTTTTGGAGTTAGATCTGGAAAGCTCCTGGGTTTCATTGTCAGTGGAAAAGGTATTGAAGTGGATCCTGCAAAAGTGAAAGCTATACGAGAGATGCCAGCTCCCCGTACTGAGAAGGAGGTTAGAGGTTTCTTGGGACGATTGAACTACATTGCAAGATTTATTTCCCAATTAACTACCATCTGTGAGCCAATCTTCAAGTTGTTGAAGAAAGATCAGGTGATGGAATGGAATGATGAGTGCCAGACTGCCTTTGATGAAATCAAGAGATATTTGCTAGAACCTCCAATTTTAATGCCACCAGTTGATGGAAGACCCTTGGTTATGTATTTAACAGTATTAGACAACTCAATGGGGTGTGTATTGGGGCAACATGACGAGTCTGGTCGAAAAGAGCAGGCAATATACTACCTTAGCAAAAAGTTTACCGACTGTGAAACAAGATACTCACTGCTCGAGAAAACTTGCTGCGCTTTGGCATGGGCTGCTCGCCGACTAAGACAGTATATGTTGACCCATACTACCTTGTTGATTTCGAAGATGGATCCAATCAAGTACATATTTGAGAAACCTGCTCTCTCCGGAAGAATTGCAAGATGGCAAATGATCTTGACTGAATATGATATACAGTATACTACTCAGAAGGCCATTAAGGGGAGTGTTGTGGCTGATCATTTGGCTCATCAAGCAGTAGGTGATTACCAGTCAATGAATTTTGAGTTCCCTGATGAAGACATTATGTCTGTTACCAAAGAACCTGGACAATATGACGGACCTGAACAAGGATCCCGATGGACTATGGTTTTTGATGGTGCCTCCAATGCACATGGTAATGGTGTTGGTGTTGTGATGGTGAAGACTTCCCACAACCTGTAAACACAGACATAGTTAAAAAAAATACTACGCATAAAAAGAGACCCGCTAAGTTGACAGGCCTAGGCAAAAATAAGGGCATCCCGGCAAACCAAAAGGGTTTGGGCAAAAATTAGGGATATATATATAAAAAGATGTACACCCGGCAAGACGAAAACCTGAAAAGGCGGCTTGGGCAAAAAAAAAAGGGTATCCCGGTGGATTGAAAACCTGAAAGGGCAATCCAGGCAAAAGTTAGGGATTAAAGCGTATGACTATGTCTCGTTTGGATCACTCATGAAACTGCAACCAGTTGTACTACTTACTCAAGCTCAAACAGATAAAGCTCAATCCAATCGTTTCCGTCTCAACAGCAAGAAGATGAGATACTTGAGTGGCAATAGTAGAATTGAAACTCAATAGGATTATTTCCCACATAGCTGATTCTTTTTGTAAAACTTCATGACAAAATTCTCTTACTAGGGTTTATGTCTCCTTGTACAAACTTACCCGTGTATGGGTCACTTTTGATATAAATAAATTCCATCTTTTGAATCCAGATTCACTTTTACCCTATTTACATAAGCGAAACGTCCATTGGTTGTGTTTGAATGTATGTATGCCTTTGAATATGATTGATGTTTACCAGAAACGCATGTATGCTTTTAATATGATTGATGTTTACCAGAAATGCATGAAAATGCAGTAATAGTATTTACTAAGGACGAACGAGGGAAGGATTTCAACGAAGCTTCGCCGGTTCATCTTTACAAGACAGTTACAAACTATCAGTAGGACTAATCCATTTTCACAAAGTCTAATCTCCCCTGGAATTTATATCCATCTCTTTTATCCTCATACGGATATACGGGAAATTACTTTCCAATAAGGGCACGATGAACGAAGACGGGATGTTATACTTATCCTACTATCAAACGAAAACGAGGGTTATCTATACCCTACTATCCCCAACAACGGGAGGTTATCTATACCTTGTTATCCCCAACAACGGGAGGTTATCTATACCTTGTTATCCCCAGCAGACGGAGGGTTATATATTCTTCAACAACGAATCGGGATTTATTTTCCTTGGCCAGCAGTTGTTATACAAGGATATCCAGACACTTCCAGCAGTGTCATAGCATACATACATCATTTACATCATACCATAACATATATGTCTATAGTACATTACCTAAGTGCATCATGTCATACATGCATACATAAAGCATAAACTAATGTTGTTATACAGAATGCTACCTTGTTTTCAGGTTAATTATCCAACAAACAATCTTATGATCTTTGGGACTGCTTTATTGTAACCTCAGGGTTACTTTATCCTCCTGATGAGCTTCTTATTACTTTGGGACTGCTTTATTGTAACCTCAGGGTTATTTTATCCTCCTGATAGCCTCTCATGACTTCAAGACTGCTTTAGAGCTACTGATTGCTCTATCCTCCTGAAATCATCCTATTACTTCAAGACTGCTTTAGAGCTATTCATTGCTCTATCCTCATGAGGTCATATTACTACTTCAAGACTGCTTTAGAGCTATTCATTGCTCTATCCTCCTGAAGCCATCTAATTATTTCAAGACTGCTTTAGAGTTATCCATTGCTCTATCCTCCTGAAATTACATTATTATTTCAAGACTGCTTTAGAGCTATCCATTGCTCTATCCTCCTGAAATCATTACTTCAAGACTGCTTTAGAGCTATTGATTGCTCTATCCTCCTGAAGACATATCACATTATTATTTCAAGACTGCTTTAGAGCTGTTGATTGCTCTATCCTACTGAAGCCATTCTATTACTTCAAGACTGCTTTAGAGCTATTGATTGCTCTATCCTCCTGAAGCCATTATTACTTCAAGACTGCTTTAGAGCTATTGATTGCTCTATCCTCCTGAGGTCAGATTTATCACTTCAAGACTGCTTTAGGGTTATCATTATTGATTGCTCTATCCTCATGAAGACATGATGTTACATCAGTATTACTCCAGACTCCTGACAGTTCTCATTATACTACTGAAGAACTTTCCCCTAGTGGCATCTTTAAGCCCACTCAATCATGTTCAACCAACCATCAATATCACTCCATGCACTGGTGAGTGCAAATTTTTGGGCTTTTGTGTTCAATCCCCTTCAACCTTCCAGGTTACGACTGGCAAATATACCAATCTAACCCCTCAGGTTTCAGAAAATTGAACAGGGGCAGCTGTTGCACCCCAAAATTTGCCCTCACAATACAAGACTTTGTGTTCCAAGAAGGTTCACAAGGTTCACAAAATTCACAATTGGTCAGAAGAGTTGACAATTCCCTCAGACAATGCACCTCCTAAGCAGTGCATCCAAAACTAGGGTTTTGACTTTAATCAGGCTAAATGGACTTCCAAGACTTCAAGTGAGCTTCATAACATCTTATATGTGTATAAGAACCCCCATGTCAAGTTTCAAGACTTTTCTCAAAAGTTTGCTCAGTCAGATGATCAGATAAGTCAAAAGCAGTCAATGCAGTTAAAAGGTCAAACTGAGGTCAACTGTGGTCAAACCAAAGTCAAACTTCATGATTTTTTTTTGCCAACATCAAAGAGAGTCGTTTGACTTTTTGCAGGTAAATATCATATGGCATGCATTTTTTTTTTCTAAAAAGTAAAAATGGCACAATTGGCAGGAGGACATGTGTAAGGAGTTATGAGTGTGAGAGGTTGAGAGTTCGAATCTCACCTTTGTCATTTTTTTTGTTTTTTATTATTTTTACTCTAAATTTTTCTATCTTTCATTAAAAAAATAACAAAAATAGTTTTTTATTATTATTTAATTATTATTTTCGTATTTTAATTAAATCATTTTTTAAAATATTATTTTTTTCACTTTTTTCTAAATTATTCATAAAAATATCCAAAAAATCATAAAATAAAAAATATTGAAAAAAATTTTGTTCTTTTTATAATATTTTTTATTTTAGGAATCAATAGGATTATTAGTTTTTATTTTAAGTTTATTTTAATTATTTTAAATTATTTAAATTTTATTTTTTCTTAACTAATTATTTAGTTTGGGCTTTAAAATGGGCTTTAGGGACATTATTGACAATTTGGTGTTAACCCTAATTTGTTCCCTATATATACATGTGTTGCCTTGTTGGAAAAAAGGGAGAGAATGAAAAAACCTAAGAGGAGTGAGTGCCGTTTGCCGTTATTTAGTTTTCTTCTTCATCCATTACTATTGTTTCTTTTTCTTCATCGTTTACCGTTATTTCTTTTCCTTCATCTATTACTGTTGTTTCTTTTTCTTCATCTTTTACCGTTATTTCTTTTTCTTCATCTATTACCGTTATTTCTTTTTCTTTATCTATTACTGTTACGTTTATATATATATAATTTTTAAATTGTTAGAGTTTATATATATAAGATTTTTGATCGAATTATGTCGATACGATGTTTGCACATTTGTGTGCATGACGCGTGACATTTGTGTTAGTTCGATCTGGTTGCGATGATCGCATTTTTGTGTGAGCAATAATACTATTTTTTGCTTAATTTCTTTTTCTTTGCGATAAATTTTGTTTCGTCCGATTTAGATCTGGTTGCGATGAGCGCATTTCTGCGTTAGCAACATTGTTGGGTTATTTGGCACATTTAAAATTCATTATTGCTTTATTATTATTATTATTATTATTATTATTATTATTATCATTATTTATTATTATTATTATCATTATTATCATTATTATTACCATTATTATTATTATTGTTATCATTAATTTATTAAAATTTGTTATAATATAAAAATCTGTTTTTTAAAATAAATAACATTAACATCTTTTTCCAAATTAATATGAAAACCTATTATTTTTAAGAAAAACTTTTTTTTAGATAAATTTAAAATAATAACTAAAATCTTTTTTTTAAAATAATAACTAGAACCGTTATTTATTTTATTTTATTATTGTTCAATTCAAATTTCATTATCATATTGTATCTGCTCCTCTCATGTAACCTCGCGAACTTAACAATCGCTCTTTAAATTCTGCCTTTAAATTTCTGCTCGCATGGTTTAAATTATGACATTATCTCTCTGTTTGCATGATTCAATTATCTCACGCGTTTACTATTATTTCTGTCACATTGCACACATCCGAAGGTTAGGTCTAACTGTTTGGCCGCCGCGCCAATAGTCCGTAAAACTTCACACATTCAATTTCAAATCCTCAAAACTACAAACTACAAACCCTAATTTTCACAAATGCCTCGCCGCAGGCAAAATTACAATTTTACCCTTAGCATTAGGTCAAAGAGCCGCCGCGCTCATTTTAGGGTTTCCCGCCGTGGAATCCCTAATTTAACCCTAATTACAACTTAACATTTCAACGTAGAGATTTGGAGTTTCTACACTCCACGTAAGCGTGTCCTTAAGATGCGTTTATTCCCCTTGAGACCTTGACCACAGTCAAGAAGTTTCTAACCTCCCTATTGAGGGGAACTACGATTACTCTGATTCCACTCCCGTAAGGATACGTAGGCACAAGATGCGATGTCTTGCCGAGTAAACTTAGAATTAACCCCCTTTATTATTTATTATTGCTTATTTATCTTTGCTATTTAATTATTTTGCTTATTATTTTGTAATTGTTTCTTGGATGTAAAGTTGTTTAATTATTTAATTATTATTATGGTTAGTAATTAGGGAGTGTAACAACATGTATGTAATATTAAAATAAATTTAGATCACTTTTAAATAAAGATAATTAAAATAAACACGTCACACACGTAAGTCGATTTTAATCGCCGTCTCACTTCCTAAGGATATCCCTCAAGTTGCCTACGAATAATGGTTAAGTGGGGTGTATAAAGCAAGTCCCTCAAATAAAAAAATCATCAAAGTCCCTTATGGTTGCCTTTACGAATCAAGTCCCTTTCGAAAAATGATGATGGTCCCTTATATGTGCTTATTACATCCCACAATGGCCTTCAAAGTCAAATTGTCCCTCACATACCCCTTAACATCCAAAGTAAGGACTACCTACTCCATTATAGTAGGGATAGTCTTACTAAAGGAAAGAATGAAGAATAAGAAAGACCTTAAAGCATTAGGGTAGGCTACTCCTAGATACTTGCTCACTTCAAAACTTTTTCACACTTAAACAAATTTCCAACAAAATTTTCAAACAAGTTTTTTTCACATCCATACACGGATCATTATTAAACTATTCTGAAATTTTTTTTGCTATTCACACACTACACTTTCAAAACAATTCAAAAGTGAGCTTAAGTACCTAAGAGCCCATGGATAACCATGGATGAAAAGGGTGCTAACACCTTCCCTTTTCATAACCTACCCCCCGGACCCAAAATATTCTCTAAGGTCTTTCCTGTTCTTTTATAACCTTTCCTTATGGATAAAATAAAAGTCGGTGGCGACTCTTGCTATCCGCAACATTGTTTAAAGTCAGTTCTCCCACCGTGTTACAGATACTTTGCCGAGCCATTTTCTTTTCTTTTTAACCCAGACCTGTAGAGTAGATAGAATAACATACCCTTAGATAGAAAACAAGCGTGGATCCCGTCGAGTACGACGGACGTGAAGGGTGCTAATACCTTCCCCTTGCGTAACCGACTCCCGAATCCAGGACTTGGTTGCGATGACCATTCCTTTCCCTCTTTGCGTTAGGTTTACTCTGAGCGTTTCCTTTCCCTCTTGTGGGATAAATAACGCACGGTGGTGACTCTTCTGTCATAGCCGGCGCCGATTTTCGCAGTAGCGACAGCTGGGGACTCCAACGGTTCCCTATGCGAGTCAATCCTAGCGCTTGTTTTCCTGTCCGGGGGCGTTGTATGTATTTACCTTTTTGCCTTTTACTTTCAGTACTCTATTATTATTGTTGTGCTGGGAAGAGGGTTAGATTGAGAGAAAAGCCGGACCTGGGCTTGAGTTTGCATATAGACTTAGAAGTAGAGAGTAGTGGTTAGCCTGCTTGCTTAGCTCGCACCCGCTAGCTGCGAAATCTGCGCTCGGACGAGATTCTCTTTGATGCTTCTTGCCTGGCCCTTAGGGCTCGACAAGTTGTCTGACCCGAGGATTGTCGACTCTGGGGACCTATCAATTGGGATTCGACTAAGTGAGGCCGCTTCAAGGGATGATGATGCCACACCTTCTGGGTATCGTATCATCGCTCTTGAAAGTCTGTGACGTTGAACCCGCATAGGATGCCGTACCTCGTCTGCGAGTTAAGTACATACCTGTGAAGGGTAGGTAGGTCTGTTTGCAGGAAACCTTTGACCTCAGAGCACTTGGGTTATCTCTGTCAGTGAGATGTGGTTACGGGGTTCTTTTGAGTGGTTGGTTTGGTTTGAGGCAAAGATTTGATGATTCTCAGGCTTCAGTACAGAGCAACACAGTTCATCAGCATTGCACTTGATTTCCTGTTTGCATATGCATGTGCATTTTCATGTTTGCATTTCATTAATGTGTATTTATGTTGCAGGTGTGATCATTCCCCTCTGATTCTAGTGTATCTTCTAGCCAGACATGGAGTCCATGAAGAGGACAATTGCTTACCGGTTGCATTCACCAGATATTAGTTCCTTGCTGGGATTAGTTGCTCTAGCAGATGAGAGAGTGAGGGCTGGGTTCAGAGTATCTTATGGGAGATTGCTTAGTTTGTTGTACAGGCCTTCAGCATTTGAGACAAATGGGGTGTATACTTTGATGCAGTTTTATGAGCCTCAGCTGAGATGCTTCCTGTTCCCCGACTATATTCTGGCGCCCACTTTGGAGGAGTACTCTGCTATGGTGGGAGTTCCTGTGTTAGACCAAATGCCCTTTATACATGTTGATACTGAGCCTGAGTTGGCTACACTTGCTGAGATTGTCAGTTTGGACGCTTCTGAGTTCCCTGGAGGGTTGGTCAAGCTGAACGGAGCCTATGGTTTTCACCTGTCTGTCCTGGTTGAGAAGGCTACACAGTGCGCGAAGAGTGGATGTTGGGTTGCCTTCAATGTCATTCTAGCTGTCTGCATCTATGGGATTGTCTTGTTTCCCAATGTGCCAGATTTTGTTGACTCAGATGCCTTCTTGATTCTTGCCTTGAAGAATCCAGTTCCTACTCTCTTGGGCGATGTTTATCATTCTATTCACTATAAGAATGAGAAACATCGTGGCAAGAATGTATCATGCTGTCTTCCTCTTTTGTACAGGTGGTTCTAGGGACATCTTTCGAAGATGGGACCTTTTGTTGATGATGTTGATACTTTGGATTGGTCTTCCCGGTTGATAGGGCTGTCTGCTGAAAACATCATTTGGTTTGATCGGAGCATGCTTGGCACTGATATTATATATAGTTGCAGTGGCTTTCCGAATGTCCCTTTGATTGGACGGAAAGGCTGTATCAACTATAACCCTTCTCTGCTGGTGAGACAGATTGGTTATGCCTTGAGAGATGCTCCTATTGAGGTTGAGATACAAGAATCTCTGTATCTCACGGGCTTATTAGACGAGGCTGTTTTGATCAGGTTGAGACATGCATGGGCTAACATCCATAGGAGAGGGAAAGCTTTGCTTGGTAAGAGCAACAACAAAGCTTATGATTCTTATTCGGCTTGGATCCACGAGAGAGCTAGGATTTCCTTGATGCCATATCCTGCTGTGGAACCCCTGTATCTTCCAGTGGTTGAGGTACCTACTTCGGTAGAGATTGAGAAGTATAACAAATTGTTGGCTGAAAACGAAGAATTGAAGAAAGCCAATGATGAGTTAGAGAAAGAGATCTTCCAGTTGCGGCATGAGAAGAATGAAGCTACCTTCACTGTGAAGGAACAGATTGGGTTGTTTAATAGGTTGGGTTCAGATTTGACTGAAGAGACCAACAAGAGGGAAAAAGTGGGAGCAGCCTTAAACGGTGTTAGCAAGGTGCTTGCTTCCAAGAAGGAACTCTTGAACAAAGCTTATTCCCGACTCGGCAAGTGGGAAACATTGTGGAATACCACGCTTACCAAGCGGAAGGAGCGTGAAGATGAGCTGAAGCTGCAGATTGCCACGCTAGAGGCGCAGATTAGAGCCCAGGATGCAAAGATTGCTGAAGAGACATCACTTAGGAGCGCTGTTGAGCTTAGAGTGAGTGACCTTGGCAAGGAGCTGAGAGATTGTGAATCGAAGGCCGGCTCCAAGAGATGCAGACTCAACGAGTGTTTTGGCGAAAGAACCTGCAAGGACGATGCCAAAAAGCTGAGATCCACTGCTGAGCGACATGCATTACTGATACAAGAGCTAATCTCCAGACTAGGTCATTTGGAGATGTTGAGGATATTGGAAAATGTCAGAGCGCGCCATTTGGCCTGATTTATCTTTGTTCTGCTTTTGTCATCTTTACTTGTATTTTGACCATCGCCAGGCTTGTTGGCCGAGGTCTCTTCAGTTGTATTCAGTTGTACTCTTGTACTCTGCCACTTGGCATTTGTTTATGTATGAGAATTTTCTGATTCCTTGCTTGCTTGATTGGGACTCCATTGTCGTGATGGCCTTCTCTCTGAAACTAGAATCGGGGGGAATATAACCTGTAGCATATTTATACATTTCCATCTGCATCCTCATATTGCATGACCGGTATTTTTGAATCTGTATCTCATTTCCTGCATCTCACAGGTTTCAGGATTAACAACCAGAGAACACATCGTTATTCTACCAGGAACAACTGCAAGAGAATCATGGATCAAGTTCAAGTCGAGATGCAGGAAATTCGTGAGAAGTTGGCACTTTTCATGCAAGCAATGGAAACTGTGGTCAAAGGCCAGGAGAATCTCCAGACTCTGGTGCAACCGCTGCTGGTGCGGGAGAATGGAAATACGGATTATCACTCTGTTGGAACTCCTCACAAGGAAGACGGGATACCTACAGTGGTCGTTCCCACAAGTGGTGGAGTTGGTGTCGATGATGGCAATGGCAATGGAAATACTGGTGCTGGTGCTGGTAATGGTAACACTGGTAATGGTAACATTGGTACTGGAAACGCTGGAAATGGTGATGGGAATGTTGTTAGCAATACTAGAAACGCTGGAGATGCTGATCAAGGGTTAAGTGACAACACTGGTTTTGGGAACAATAACCAAGGGTTTGGCATTGGTAATCGTGATGGTAATTTTGGTTTCAACAATCAAGGCTTTGGCTACAATGGCTATGGTAACAACAATCAAGGGTATGGAAACGGTGATGTTGGTTTTGGTAACATGAATAACAACGGTATTGGGGTGGTGCCTTTCAACACTGGTTATGGACTAGGTGGGGTCAACCAAGGATTCGGTAACAGAGGACGGGGTCCTATTTTCAATCAACAGGGATATGGCCGTAACGCTGGTTACGAGGAATATGGCAATGAGAATCTGAACTGGGGCGAGGATCGCCAGGAAGACGCTTTCTCTGGACAAGGCATGGGATTTGAGAGGCCTAATGATAATGATAGGAGGTTCAAAATGCTGGAAGAGCAGATCAAAGAGATAGCCAATCAGAACTTTGCTGGGTTAGATATGACTACCATGGGACTAGTGTCTGGGTTAAGGGTGCCTTTGAAATTCAAAGCTCCAACATTTGACAAGTATAAGGGGGATACATGCCCTAGAGTTCATGTACGTTCTTATTACAGAAGGATGTCTGCATACTCTGACGACGAGAAGATGCTTATGCATTTCTTTCAAGACAGTTTGTCGGGGCCATCGCTGGAATGGTATATGGGGATAGAGCCCACCCAAATTAGAAGCTGGAAAGAATTGGCTGATGCTTTTGTTAAACATTACCAGTATAATAGTGACTTGGCGCCAAACAGGGTTCAGCTGCAGAGTTTGTCTCAGAAGAATGGTGAGAGCTTCAAGGAGTATGCGCAGCGCTGGCGTGATATTGCGGCTAGGGTTCATCCCCCTTTGGTTGAAAGAGAATTGATTGATATGTTTATCAGAACATTCTCTGGAATGTATTACGACAAATTGCTTAATGTCTCGATGGGTAGTTTCTCCGACATGATTCTCATGGGAGAACGAATTGAAAACGGAATTAAGATTGGGAAGATTCAGGCAAGTGAATCCACCTCAGCTGGAGGTGCAAGGAAAGCCTTTGGTGGAAGGAGACAAGGCGACGCCAGTGCGGTATATGGTGGTCGAGGTCGTGGAAGAGGTAGGAATCAGTATTAGCCACAACAAGTTGCTAGTGTTACTATCCAGATACCTCAGCAAAAACAACAACAACAACAACGACAACAACAGCCGCAGCAGCAGAGAATGCACCCTGCTCAGCGTAGAATCCAAGAGGGTAGGCTAAAGAGAGTATTTGAAGCACCTCCTTCAACGTATGCTGAACTGCTTCAAACACTGTTGGGTTTGAATTTGGTTGAAAAGAGAACAATGGCCCCGTTGACGGGCACTCCTCCATTTGGTTTTGACGTTGGTAAACATTGTGATTTTCATTCCGGGGCGCCCGGACATGATATTGAAGGTTGCCATGCTTTCAAACATAAGGTTCAAGATTTGCTTGATAGTAAGGCCATTAATTTTGGTCAGGATGGTCCTAATATTGTACAACAACCCATGCCGAATCATGGAGCGAATGCTATCATAACGGAAGAGAATTTGAACTTGGTTATGGATGTGAATGAATTAAAGACACCGTTGAGTTGTGTTAAAAGCATACTGTTGAAAGGGGGAGTATTCCCCGGATGTGACGAATATTGTCTGGATTGCTGGACCCAACCAAAGGGTTGCTCTGATTTGAAAAGAGGTATCCAAGCTATGATAGATGAGGAGATTTTGCAATTTGATCGAACTGTTGTTGAGAAGCCTGTTGAGGTATTGTTTGAAAAGCAAGGTGAGATTGCAACTGTTACGATCCCAAGGAAGACTATTACAATATCGGCGCCCGCCAAGCGGCCGACTATCACAATAACAAAAGCAGGACCTGTTCCTTTTGAGAGTACAAAAGTTGTTCCATGGACATATGGGTTAGAAGCGTACTGTAATGGAGAAAAGATTGAGGTGAATAGCCGGCCGGCAGGGGTAGTTGACAATGTTGTTGGAACGGGAGGCATGACCCGTAGTGGAAGAATCTTCACTGCACCTGAAGTTGAAGCAGAGAGGATTGCTAAAGGCAAGGCCAAGGTGAATGAAAGTGGACCATCCCAGTTGAAAGAGAAAGACACGTCGCTCAAGGACGTAGAAGAGTTCATGAGGCTAATTCACAAAAGCGATTATAAGATTGTTGAGCACTTACAACAGACACCCTCAAAAATTTCAATCCTATCTTTGTTGCTTTGTTCTGAGGCTCATCGAAATGCTTTGTTGAAGATATTGGATACATCATTTGTACCTCAGGAGGTTTCTGCCAACCAGCTAGAGGGGGTACTGGCACATGTCAATGCTGGACATAGTTTGGGTTTCACTGATTTTGATCTAACACCCAGAGGCCGAGAGCATAATATGGCTTTGCACATATCGATGGAATGTCGGGGCACCGTAATGTCGCATGTTCTTGTGGATACCGGATCATCTATGAATGTATTGCCTAAGAAGGCTATGATGAAGTTAGATATCCGGGGAATTATTTGCACGCCAAGTGACTTGGTTGTGAGGGCGTTTGATGGAACGAGAAGGTCGGTGTTTGGATCGATAAGGTTACCGTTGCAGGTCGGGCCGAAAATATTTGACACTGAATTTTATATCATGGATATTCATCCAGCTTATAGCTGTTTACTTGGGCGTCCGTGGATACACTCCGCATGGGCTGTGACGTCCACGCTGCATCAGAAGCTTAAGTTTGAAGCCGGTGGTGGTATCGTTATTATTTGTGGGGAAGAGGACATCTTGGTCAGTCATCTCTCGTCATTCAAGTACGTTGAAGCGGATGGAGAAATCCACGAAACACCCTGCCAAGCCTTCGAAGGGTTGCAAATCAAAGACAAGTCCAGTGTTCCCAGCAAAGTTACAGAGGTTGCTGTGGCTTCGTACAAAGACGCTCAAGCGTTGGTTCAGACTGGTGAGACCAAGGGTTGGGGTCAAGTGCTGGAAATTCCTGTCAAGATGGAAAAGTTTGGACTAGGGTATCGCCCAACATCAGCATCTTCTTCATAGAAAGCACCCAAGTTCAAAGGACCGGTGGTAATGACTCCAAAAGGAGTTTGCTTTGAGACGATTAATGTTGTTTCTGACTCTGAAGACGGAGATAGTGATTGCGATATGGACGCGTGGATCAAGCCTAGCGTGCCAGGATAAAGTCTCTGCAACTGGTCCATCCGGGAAATTGTTCCAGTGACTACAAAACAGTAATGATTTGTTTTCTTGATTATTGTATAATCCTGTGTCCTACCCGGGACATAGTGATTTTGTTTTAGGGCTACCTGCTTATGTGTATGCACTGTTTAATCATTGAATAAAGGCGTTTTTCTCATACAAATTTTGTGTTCCCTGTTTTTCCTATTTTTTATTTTAACAATAAATGGCAACGTGGTTATAAGCTTTGTTTGCACTCATTTGAAGCATTTAACCATTTCCTTTGCAGGATTCATACTTCAGATGACACCAAACACGAACTTCCTATAACTCGCTTTGACTTCGAGCACCCGGTATTTCAAGCTAAGGAAGAGATTGTTGAAGATAGCGACTTGCCAGAGAAGTTGACTCGACTGTTGAAACAGGAAGAAAGAATCATTCTGCCTCATCAGGAAGAGATTGAGATTATCAACGTGGGGTCCGAGGGAGTTGTTAGGAACATCCGGATAGGGGCTACGCTGCAAAGCGACATCAAGCAAGGTCTGATTGAGATATTGCAAGAGTACAGTGATATCTTTGCATGGTCGTACGAGGATATGCCAGGATTGGATACTGACATGGTTGTTCATCGTCTACCATTGCGAGAAGAATGTCCGCCTATTAAGCAGAAACTCAGAAGAACCAGACCAGATATGTCTGTGAAGATTAAGGAGGAAGTTCAGAAACAGTGGAATGCTAGTTTCCTTGCTGTTACCACTTATCCATCATGGGTCGCCAATATAGTACCGGTACCAAAGAAAGACGGTAAGGTGAGGATGTGCGTAGACTATCGTGATCTGAATAAGGCGAGCCCAAAGGACGACTTTCCGCTTCCTCATATTGATGTGCTGGTCGATAACACTGCGCAATTCTCCGTGTTCTCTTTCATGGATGGCTTCTCGGGTTACAATCAGATAAAAATGGCGCCAGAAGACATGGAGAAAACAACCTTCATTACCCCATGGGGAACATTTTGCTACAAAGTGATGCCCTTTGGTTTGAAGAACGCTGGGGCAATATATCAACGTGCTATGACGACGCTCTTTCATGACATGATGCATAAAGAGACCGAAGTCTATGCTGACGATATGATTGCCAAATCCCAGACGGAGGAAGAACATTTGGTTAATCTGCTGAAATTGTTCAAGAGGCTTAGGAAATTCAAGCTGAGGCTGAATCCTAACAAGTGCACCTTCGGGGTGAGATCTGGTAAGCTATTGGGGTTTATTGTGAGCGAAAAAGGAATTGAGGTTGATCCTGCTAAGATAAAAGCAATACAAGAAATGCCAACGCCTAAAACAGAAAAAGAGGTGCGTGGGTTTTTAGGGAGGTTGAACTACATTGCTCGGTTCATATCTCACCTAACCGCTACATGCGAGCCATTATTCAAATTATTGAAAAAGAATCAGGCTGTGACCTGGAATGAAGATTGTCAAATGGCGTTTGAAAAAATAAAAGAATATTTGCAGGAACCTCCAATATTGATACCCCCAGTAGCCGGGAGACCATTGATTATGTATTTGACGATTCTTGAGGAAAGTATGAGTTGTGTTCTCAGTCAACATGACGAGACCGGACGTAAAGAGCATGCAATTTACTACTTGAGTAAAAAGTTCACAGATTGTGAATCCCGTTACTCAATGCTCGAAAAGACGTGTTGTGCGCTAGCCTGGGCTGCCAAACGTTTGAGACAGTACATGTTAAACTATACAACCATGCTAATTTCAAAGATGGATCCGATCAAATACGTATTTGAAAAGAAAGCACTCTCCGGGAGGATCGCTCGATGGCAGATGGTGCTGACAGAATATGATATTCAATATGTTTCTCAAAACGCTATCAAAGGTAGTGTTCTGTCAGAGTACCTAGCGGAGCATCCAATTGAAGATTATCAACCAATGAGGTTTGATTTTCCTGACGAGGATATCATGTACTTGAAAATGAAAGATTGTGATGAGCCATTGCCGGACGAAGGGCCAGAGTTGGGTTCCAAATGACAGATGATATTTGACGGAGCTGTAAATTCCTATGGTAGCGGAATAGGGGCAATTATCACTACTCCTCATGGGTCGCACATCCCATTTACTGCCCGATTGACTTTTCCCGTTACCAATAACGAGGCGGAATATGAGGCTTGCATCATGGGTTTGGAAGAAGCCATTGATTTGAGAATCAAGAACCTAGATGTATACGGGGACTCTGCCCTAGTGGTCAACCAAATTAAAGGAGAATGGGAGACGCGTCAGCCCAATCTGATACCCTATATGAATTATGCAAGGAGATTGTTGCCTTTCTTTGACAAGGTAGAATTTCACCATGTGCCACGAGCAGAAAATCAGATGGTCGACGCTCTTGCGACGTTGTATTCAATGTATAAAGTTAACTTCTGGAATGAGGCTCCCAGGATTGTTATCTCTCGCCTTGATAGGCCCGCCTTTATATTCGCCATTGAGGAAACGTCCGATGGCAAACCGTGGTATTTCGATATCCAGAATTTCCTGAAGACCAAAGAGTATCCGGCTGGGGCATCCAGTTGTGATCAGAAGACTCTTAGGAGATTGGCTGGCAATTTCTATCTGAATCCGGATGGCGTCCTGTATAAGAGAAACCACGACTTGGTGTTGCTACGCTGTGTAGACGAGAAAGAGGCGAAGTTGCTCATGGAAGAGATACATGAGGGTACATTTGGTATGCATGCTGGTGGACATGCAATGACGAGAAAACTGTTGTGGGCAGGTTACTATTGGCTAATGATGGAAAAAAATTATTTCAAGTTCGCAAAGCGGTGTCATAATTGTCAAATTTATGCGGACAAAATTCATGTGCCTCCGAGCCCTTTGAATGTTATGTCATCACCGTGGCCTTTCTCGATGTGGGGAATTGATATGATTGGCAAGATTGAGCCTACGACATCAAACGGACACCGGCTCATTCTGGTCGCGATTGATTACTTCACTAAATGGGTGGAAGCAGCGTCATATGCTAATGTCACCAAACAAGTGGTAGCCAGATTTATCAAAAGAGATATCTGTAGATATGGAATCCCAGAGCGGATTATCATCGACAACGGTTCAAACTTGAATAACAAGATGATGAAAGAGCTGTGTCAGAATTTCAAGATCGAGCATCACAACTCTTCTCCTAGTCGGCCTAAGATGAATGGCGTTGTCGAAGCATCCAATAAGAACATAAAGAAGATTGTTCAGAAGATGGTTGTGACTTACAAGGACTGGCATGAGATGTTTCCTTTCGCTTTGCACGGTTATCGTACGACGGTACGCACATCAACCGGGGCAACTCCTTTTTCCTTGGTATATGGCATGGAGGCAGTGTTACCATTGGAGGTTGAGATTCCTTCTTTGAGGGTTTTACGCGATGTCCAACTTGATGAGGCAGAATGGGTAAAATATAGACTGAACCAGCTCAGTTTAATGGATGAGAAGAGACTGGCTTCTCTCGCATATGGTCGGTTGTATCAGAGCCAGATGAAGAAAGCTTACGATAAGAAGGTATGCCCTCGAAGCTTTCAGACGGGCGATCTTGTGTTGAAAAAGATTCTCCCACCACAATCGGATCACAGGGGAAAATGGACTCCCAACTACGAGGGTCCATATGTCGTCAGAAAGGTTTTCTCTAGAGGAGCCTTGTTGTTATCCACCATGGATGGTGAGGACTTTACGTCTCCTGTAAATTCGGACGCAGTTAAAAAATACTTTGCTTGAAAGTGACCCACTGGACAATAAAAAGAGAGTCCAGGCAAAAATGGGGCATCCCGGCGAACCAAAAAAAAAATAAAAGGTTCGGGCAAAAGTTAGGGATAAAATTGAAAAGATGTACACCCGCGAAGTCGAAAACCTGAAAAGGGCGATTTCGGCAAAAAAGGGTATCCCGGTGAATTGAAAACCCGCAAAGGGCGATTCACGCAAAAGTTAGGGATTGGAAAAAGCAAATAACTGCGGTCCGAGTTTGATACTACATTGCTTAGTGGTTTGGGAGTACCTGAGGGTCGTATATCCGAAACAATCTCTTCCGAAGATCGAGTACCGAGAAAGCGCCAGAGTCGGACGAGTCATAGGAGAATCAGTTCATGGTGTTTGTCTGTACCACGTTGCCGACATGTATATCAAATTTATTTTGTATCGTTCTTTGTGCTTCTTGGGCATATGTTGTATTTTGCTTGTGCGTAACTTCCTCTTTTCAGGAGTTACTTCCAGTGTACAAAGCTTTGCCTATTTACAGGCACGTTCAATAAAGCATGTTATGCAATACTTGATGCTTGT
Organism: Lathyrus sativus; assembly: GCA_963859935.3. Taxonomy (NCBI): domain Eukaryota; kingdom Viridiplantae; phylum Streptophyta; class Magnoliopsida; order Fabales; family Fabaceae; genus Lathyrus; species Lathyrus sativus. Next base: position 569,694,208 of record OZ012740.1, on the reverse strand, counting down.
TCTTTACTGTTTTGTTTGTGAAAAATGCCGATGTTTTTGATGAACTTGCACTTGCATAAACTTGCTGGCCCTTGCCAATAATTGCTAAAACTTCGAATTGACTGAATGAATGTCACGGATATTAACTCGGATAGATTTTGTTGTGTAGATTTGTTTTGGCTCGTTTGTGTTTGCAGGGTCCTTACCTTTGAAGCAAACGGTCAGGAAGTGTATTCCCTAGCCAAGGTCTCTTGACGTAGGGCCTGACTTCAGTTGGTGTCATTCCTTAGCAAGTCGTATCTTATCCCCAAAGAGTGGAGACAGCGCTTATTCCTACCAAATGTGGAATTGTCCTCCCCGAGAGAGTATTACCAGGAATGTCGCCCGAAGAGTATCCTCATGGAATTTGTCCATAGGATATCCCCAGCAGGTCAAAATCAATATCCCCTGCAGAGGACGCCTCCCTAGAGGATGGTTATTCCCTTTCCCCGCAGGTCATCATTCTTTTGTCAGGATGATTGTCCTCAGCAGAGTTTGTAGCTCTGAATTTGTAGACTGTGTCCCGACAGTGTAGTTCTTCCCCCAGAAGGGTCTCATCTTTCGCCAGCAGGGTTTGTGTTTTCTTCCCGAATGTCTGATCTCTCTTCAGCAGAGTTGGTTGTTGTCTCCGACATTTATTTTGCCGGAATGCTTTGTGATACCCGTTCATCCCCAGCGGAGTTGGTTTTGGTTCTTATCCATTTCATACCAGAGTGTTTCTCAGCAGCTTGAGCCTGCATTAGCATTTGCATATATCATCATATTTGCATCTACCCTCACGCGTAGCATTTCCATGACGAATGGAGCATTACGCCATTGTCAAACATACGCATTTTGAAACATAAGCCGGGTTGGTTAACCTTTTGTTTTCAAGTGTTGTTTTCCCTGCAGGTGGAGGGAGCTCTTGCTCAGATTAATTACCAGATAAGCAAGGTCTCGATGTGAGACGTGTAATGATAATGTTCGTTTTGTCATTATTCCCCACGGGATGGCTTGGATTAGTTTCTCTTATCCCTCCAGCGGAGTAATTCTTCAAAATTGTTGGAATGTCAGTATCAAAAGGTTTCGTGAATCATTTTTTGGAAGTTGACACCGATGTCGAAGTAAGTGTATGACAGTTTGGGTTCAGAAAATCCCCAGTAGAGTCCTTCTTAGATTTGTTGCCTTGTCCACGCTAAAAGTTTGACGATTGGACCAGTATTTTGTTACCCATTTGATTGATGGAGTTAGCTACTGCAAAGATAGGCAGAGAAGCTGTACCCAAGTTATTTTCCTGTATTGGGCAGAGTTATTTCCCGTAGTGGTGACGGAGTTATTTTCCTGTTGTTGGACAGAGTTATTTCCCGTAGTGGTGACGGAGTTATTTTCCTGTATCATTGGCAGAGTTATTTCCCGTAGTGGTGACGGAGTTATTTTCCTGTATTGGGCAGAGTTATTTCTCGTAGTGGTGACGGAGTTATTTTCCTGTTGTTGGACAGAGTTATTTCCCGTAGTGGTGACAGAGTTATTTTCCTGTATCATTGGCAGAGTTATTTCCCGTAGTGGTGACGGAGTTATTTTCCTGTATCATTGACAGAGTTATTTCCCGTAGTGGTGACAGAGTTATTTTCCTATTGTTGGATAGAGTTATTTCCCGTAGTGGTGACAGAGTTATTTTCCTGTATCATTGGCAGAGTTATTTCCCGTAGTGGTGACGGAGTTATTTTCCTGTATTTGGTAGAGTTATTTTCCTGTATCGTTGGCAGAGTTATTTCCCGTAGTGGTGACGGAGTTAGTTCCTGTGTCGTTGGCAAAGTTATTTCTTTTTTGCTGATAAAACTATTTCCTCATTGGAAGTCGCCAAAGTTAGTCCCTGTGTTGTTGGCAGAGTTGTTTCCCCAGTAAAAGCGTCAGAAAAGATTGTTACCTATGATGGACAGAGATCGCGCCTGTATTGACAGAGATTGTTACCTGTGATTGACAGTGATTTGCACCTGTGTTGACAGTGATTGCTACCCGTGTGGACGGAGTTATTATCCGTGATCGACGAAATTATCCCTAGTGGAGTTGTTACCTGTGACTGACAGAGATCGTTATTCCAATTATAGACGGAATTATACCCATGTTGATGAAGTCCTTCCTCGTGTTGACGAAGTTTAGTCCTGTTGTGGACGAAATTGTTTCTCGTAAAGTTAGTTCGATGCCTGTGGCGTCACACGGGGAGTTAATGTGGAAATCAAAAGTTATTAGAAGATTGACCAGTTGTTGCCGTAACAACTGGGTTCAGCACAACGGATGTTGTTCCCCAAGCAGTTTTTGCAGTTCGTGTCTGTAGTTGGCAAATTTCCGGGTTTTTTTGGTATTCAACCGTCTTTTACCTCGATCGTTTGAAGGTCGTTCGCTCTTCACCCAGTCGGGTCCAAGCCGTTTGAATAGGGGCAGCTGTTGCACCCTAAAATTTTCTCAACATCTTTTACCTGGTTTATGTTTCATTGCATTATCATTTGCATAGTTCTATTATTTGCATATCATGGCATATCATTCATCCAACAGGGGATCAAGTGTGATTATTATCAAGAGAAGCTTAGCAAGAAATCTTATCCAAGCTTGAGAGGTCATCCAAGTCATCAGGGGGTGGTGAGAGGTTTTGATCAGCTGAGGACCATCAATGGGATGAGAATAATGAGGTGAATATGAGATGTGTATAGAGCTCATGGAGTGCCTAGAGGGCCATGTTGGAGCTCAACCAAGTCATTGATTCAAGTGCAAGAGTCACAGTTGAAGTGCAGACAATTAGGGTTTCATCTGGATCAACCCTAAGTCAATTATGCAATTGAAAAGCATTTAAGCCTACTTTGAGGTCATGAAGTTCATGGAATGATGTGATAAGACATTTGTGGTGTTGTGCCAAGACCAAATCAAGAAGAGTCAAGAATGTGGGAAGTTGCTAAATTAGGGTTTCAGTGCAAATTACCCTATTTAGTGCCTAACTTCAAGACCACATAAGTCAAGATACAAGTTTCAAATGGATCTTTGGCCAACATTAAACTTGTATAGCATCTCAATACCTTTAATTTGAGTATTAGAAGTCCTCCATTGGATTTGTAGAACTCAAGTTATGGCCCAGACAAGTTACAGGTCACCAGATGAATGTGAAATTTATCTGTGAAAGTCACTTGACTTCCAAGCAACTTTTGACCTAGAAAGATGTTTCATATGAACTTTTGGCCAACATGAAAGTTGTTCCTCATTATCTTATCTTTCTAAATTGTACTAGAAGTCATCCATCTTATTTGTATAACTCAAGTTATGAAGTTTATAAGTCAGGGGTATTTTGGGAAAGTGAGATTATAAGTCATTTTCAAGCATAGGCCAAAATCTCCAACTTGCAAGCTTCAAATGGAAACTTTCTCAACATGAAAGTTTCTTGGAATGATGTTTTGAGTGCAACCAAGTGGTCATGAGAGTTTTTTTTGGCTCATATCAAAAAGTCATTTGAAATGACTTGAAAAGGAAGAAAATTCAAATGAAAAGGAGGGAAAAATGAGATTTTGTTTTACAAAACCAAAACCAAGCAAGTAAGTGCATTTTTTGATTGGAAATTGCATTCTAAGATCATTGGCAATATCAGAATTTGGAGTTTAGTTCAAGTTTTTAGAGATAGCATGTTGTTACTTCATAAACAAGTCACATATCCAAATCAATGCACAAGGCAATTTAGGCCAATTCTTTCATCCAAACTTATTCTAAATGACATGTGCAAGGTGTGAGAACATTCTAGAACCACTGCCAAGCTTGCAAGGCACGACTGTCATATTGAATTCTGAAGGAAAATCAGAAAAATGCAAATCACTGTTTTGGGCTTCAACTTGGATCCATATGCCCATGGAACTCTTCTATATATTCATTAGAGTGAGTTCAGATCAATTTTGAGCATCATTTCACGCCAGAGCAAGCAAGAGCAAGAAAATTTTCTCAACTGCAAGTTGAAATCGAATTCTTAGATTCAGACCAATTCAAGCCAAATTGAGGTGTGCAATCTCTTCCTTGTGGATCATTGAAGCTATCTGGAGCATTTGGAGGCAAGCCACGAGCTCTAGATACCTCTGTTGCAAGATCTATACCAGGTTTGCATTTCTTAAAACTCAGCATGACTTAGCATGATTCAGTTAGATTTGAACTTGTGGTTAGGATCTAGACATGACATAGATCGTTTTAGGTTTGATTTGAACTCAATTGGTGATGATTGAAGATGACATAGTTGATCTGTTTGGACTTGAATCTCTTGATTCATAAGGTTTCCGTGCTAGTTGTTTAGATTAGGTTGATGTACACAATGAGATGAAGAGATCTATATCATTAATTTTGAGCTTAGTGATAATTGTGAATGATGTTATTTCTGAACTTTGATTCGTGTTTGCTTGTTGGCTAAGAATTGGATGATTTTGATGATGGATTTGGAATGTACGTGAAAAACTGAGTTGATTTGGTATAAAGTTTGTTTTTTCTGGTGATCTGAACCTGGACCTTCGCCGGAGAAGACGACCGGAGTCTTCTCCGGCCACCACCAACCACCATCCCTGATCTCCACTCTGATGTGATAATGGTTAAACTTGATTTGAATTGTAACCTCTATAATTTTACTTGTTTTTTGAGTAATTAGCATGAACAACCTATCATAAAATTCGAATATGTGTAATGTGTGTTGTCTAGTTGATAAAAAATATATGTAATAATAGGGCGGTAAAAGGAAAATTCACATACTAAGTTAGGTAACCCTAACTCAATTATTTAACCCAACAATAGTTGATCCCCAATGTCGTGAAAAAGAGAAGAAAAAAAGTGTGCAAATAAAAGACAGTTGATGGGAGTATGTCGGGTATACCTTAAATAAGTTGCCCTTCCCAAAAGTTAGCTTGTTCCCATTACTTAAATAAAGTTCTTCAGTCATGACCACTTTATGATTTGATTTTTATGTGATATGGAATGCCTTAAAGTGATTGTTCATGTTTTTCAAAAGAGAAAAGGTCGAGAGTTGAGGTTTATAGTCAAGTCTATAGTGGAATCAATATCTTGGAGGGAGACTCCAATGGGTTTTAACAAAACATTCGAATTGAATTAGTACTAGCCAAATTTATTTTCAATTGAATCAATCATGCACTCCCCGTATGAGTATCGATATCTTGCTTTCCTGAACTTTTCTTTAAAAATCATTGGCTTTGCTTAAATTCTTTCAACAAAAGACATATTGCTTGAGTTCAAGCAATGGTTAAAGTGTGTGTTGGGGGGGGGGGAGTTTGTTCATCAATCATTTTGCTGCTTTTAATTAGGTTTTTTTTTCATGTTTTCCGTAGTTCTATTTGCATTTTACTGCCAAAAATTGTACTTTTCACTATGTTTCAGACAAAGGGCACTTGTAACTAATTGTTAAGGAAAAGAGAAGAAAAAGAACAAGAGGATCAAGAATACAGGGGGAATGACGGTTGGTACGTCATAGAGATGATGCGCGTCATGACAACCATGACACTAGTCATAGCAACTAAAGGCGACCAACCGTCATGGAAGCAAGGAGAAAAACAAGGATCAACATACTAAAGCCATGACAGGCAGGTCGTCATCATTCATGACCCCCTTCATAGACCCAGATTCCAAGACCTTGTCATACTGAAGCCATGATGGACAACCCATGCATGACGCACATCATGGCTCTTATACCCTCACGTCCCGATTGTTTTTCCTAGTGGTTCCTAGCAATTTTGCATGTTCTTTGCATTCAATTGCAATTTCAGTGCCAAAAAGATGTATTTAACTATGTTGTAACAAAGGGAAAAGGGTATTTAAGTATTATTATACTCGAATCACTCTTATTTTTCATAGTTTATGCAAGTTAAAATTTTCTATTATTCTTGTTGATATCATTATGCTTCCGTTTTCTTTATTTCATGTTGTATCAAAATAAAGCTCCCTTGGAGCACTATTATTATTATTATTATTACTATTATTATTATTATTATTATTATTATTATTATTATTATTCACTATTTTTCCAGCTTCTTACTTTATTGCTTTTTACAATGTATGTTTGTTATGTTTATGTTGTTTTATCATTAATCATGTATGAGTAAATTAGTTAAGGTCTAAGACATGAGGACTATTGTACAGAAACACCTCATACGAATTGTATGAGTATTAATTGTAACGAGAATAAAAGGTTTGTTTTATAATTTCTATTTTAAAAAGAAAGACGTTCAAACGAAAGTAGGAATGCAGAGATATCGTTTATGCGCCGAAAGGGCATAAACGATATCCGACTTAGAAATTTGAACAATTGGTTTTGAGATTGTGAAAGATTTTTTGAATTAATCAAGAGATTATTTTTATTTTGTAAAAGGTCTCTACACTTGTAATTCATGATGTAAAAGTAGACGCTTTGCGGGTTTAGAGTCTGGTGACACACCAACACAAGTGGCTGTTATCACTAGTTTTAGTATTTTCTTCAAAAATCATAATTTTTGTTATGATGAATACGTCAATTTGTATGACTGAAGTTGGGGGAAAGAATCATAGTCTTGGACTCTTTTTTTAATATTACGAAATCAATTTTTTTGTTGCATTTACGCGCTTACGAACGAATTTTCACATTGTCTTAGATAAGCACATATACGATAGATAATGGTAATCGATCATTGGTCTCCGAGGACGATAAATATTTTTAATACTTCAGTATTGCCGTATACTTGCGACCTATCAAGTATAGGGTTAATTAATTAGATATGTTAAATATGGAATATGTTTTAAATATGTTTTGGCCTGGGCCCCGACCTCACCTCGCGACCCAGCCCAATGATACACAATAAAGGCCCAATATGGTTTAAGTGGAAAGGCCGGGCACGTGACCCCTCGACGGGAAGAGCATGCTCCTACTGAGGAGAACAACATGCCCCAGGACGTCCTCTGCCCTCTCCCCTTCGCGGGAAGGCGCTGCCAATCACTGTCCCTTGTCAGGAAGAATAGCTCCACGGGTAGAATCCCCATGCCGTCGAGCAGGACATCGTGTCTCTCCCACGCCCTCGTGTGCTCCTCTCCGCAGGGAGAACAACACGCCTTCGGGGAACCTAATGAGCTCCCCTTCGCAGGGAGATTAACGTGCCCTTCACACGTTCTCCATGTTCTCCCCTCCGCGGGGACACATCACCGACCAACTGCCCACCTCCGAAAGAGCAGGTCAAACCCCCTTTCCGGAGATCACGTGACAGTTGGACTAGGGCGAATACCACGTCCTTGTCTTCACTACGCCACGTAAGCCCTAGCAGTCACCTGGGTTGGGCCTGGCAATCCAGCCCAACGCAAGTGACCGTTAGCCCAGCGCTGGGGTCTCTCTATAAATACCCTCTTCCACAAGAGGGTCAGGTAATTCACTTCTTACCCCATTTTTTTATTTGCTCTCACTCTGCCCAATTCCTTACTTTGGCATCAGAGTGTCTTGCAGGTACACCCCCCTTCTCCTCCTCATCACCGGTGAACAGGTAGCACTCCAACAGAGTGTGGCCAGCTAGTGATCCCCTTCTGATCAGGTCAGATCAGTGGCGCCGTCTGTGGGAACAGAAACTTCCCCGTTACTCAGAGAAGAAAACCAAAGTTTCACCAACACTCCACGATCGTGGCTAGCCCACACCACGACGATACCGTTCACGACTTCATTCTCAACCCTGCCGCGAACGGCAACAAGCCAACAAAGACGTCCCGCCCAACAAAGACCGACGAGAGAGACGGCCAGACTGCGTCTTCGTCGTCCGCGGAACCGACCCACCAGGCTGTCCACCGGCCCTAAAGCCCAGCAGCGTTCCGACCTGTTCCCGTCCCAGCTGGAGCGGACCCAACGGTGGCCGCCCTCTTCGCGGCCATCAACCAGACGAACCAGCTGTTGTTCCAACAGAATTCACGGATTGGCGCACTAGAGCGCGACGTCCCGTCAAGGTCCCCTCCGCGGGAAGACCAGAATGGGAACTCGAGGAGCCCCTCGCCTCAACCCAGAAATCGACAACCTCGGCTGGAGAGGCCCTGAACAGAAGTAGTGCGGGAGCGGACAAGATCCCCGACGAGACAAGTTCGTGAGAGACGGTAAAACAGGGCAGAGCCCCCGACCAGGCCTTCGCGCGTCGAACCCCTGATCAGGAGACCGAGGGCCCGAAACTAGGTGCCTCTACTAAATGGCCCATCTCCCCCTCGATCGCCCGCTCTCAGCGATGAAGACAACTACAGGACTCCTTTGTCCCAGGAAATCATGGCCGCCCCCATACCCCACGGGATGGAGAAGCCCCCGACGCTCTCGACATACGACGGCTCCTCTGACCCAGACGATCACCTGGAAGACATTGAGGCCATGCTCGACTACCGAAATGTCCGAGGAGCTATCAAATGCAGGTTATTCTCGACGACCCTGAGGAAAGGTGCCATGACATGGTACAAAAGTCTGGAGCCTGAATCGATTACATCGTGGAGGGTTCTGAAGGACCTGTTTTCAAAACATTTCACAGCATCCCGACGCCATCCGAAGACGGAAGCCGCACTCGGCGCGATAATCTAAGCTCCTGACGAGCCTCTCCGAAAGTACATCAAAGATTCACACGGGAGGCAGTGCAGGTGACAACGTCAGACAAGATGAAGCGTTACCTAATGGAGCAGGGTCTGCGCCACGACTCCAAGTTCTACGAGGCCGTGGGCATACACCGCCCAGCCTCCCTACAGGATTTCCTCGACAGAGCCGCGCATTATATCTGGTTCGAGGAAACCCAAGCAGCCAACTCCGCCCGAGACACCCGAGACAGGGAGGCCCCCCGCAGGCACCGAGACGACGGAGCTTCAAGCCACCGGCGCGGAGGTGATCGCCAACGGGAGGATCGCCCCCATGAACAACACGAGCAGCGCGACTCCGTCGGCCGATTCACGGAGTACATGGCCCTAGTCGCTTCCCGCGAGCGCATACTGGCTGAATGCGCCAAGACCGAATTTGTCCAGGGAGGTGTCCGCTTCCCCAGGCCGACACCCTCCAAGCCCAATATGCACAAATCAAAGTACTGTCGTTTCCACAGGAGCCACGGGTACGTGACGGAAGACTGCATCCATCTCAAGGACACGATCGAAATCCTGATTAAGGACGACCACCTAAAGAGATACACCCGGGGGGAGAAACCCCGAGGCAAGAAGATCCCGAGGCCAAGAAAGTCGAAGAGCTCCCCTCTTTGGACGGAGACAACGGACTCCAGGTCGCCCTATGCGTCAGCCGCCCTCGAGGATTGGCTCGCTGATAGAGAGTTCGTCCTCCCCAACGGTCCTGACCTGCCCGACGAGCCGGTATGACCCACCAGTCGATGGGAATACTTTCCAAGAGCCATGGTCATCTCCCGCGGCTCCACGAGGAACCTATCCATAGGATCAGTGAAAATAAAGTTTGAAGAACTTATCACGAGCAACTCCGGTAAGATGAGCACGCTCGAAAAATTTCACGGCCGATCCAATCCGATCACCTTCTACCTCGAGGAACTCCCCGGGGGCTCCCCCAACTCCAACATTCCCCTACTGATAAGGGCGCAGATAGCGAACTTCGATGTCAGACACATCCTCATCGACGGAGGCAGCTCGGTGGATATCATGTACACCCACCTTTTCACGACCCTCCATCTCGACGAATCCAACCTATCCCCCTACGTGGGCTCGTACCTCCAAAGGTTCAACGGGACGAAGACAAGACCATGGGGATACATGGAGCTGAAAGTCACGTTCGGGGAAGAGGAAACCTCCAGGGAGATCAATATTCGCTTCTTAGTCATTGAGTGCCCGTCCCTCTACAACTGTATCCTGGGCAGGACGACTATGGCAGAACTCACCGCGGTGCCCTCCATCGTCCACTTAAAAATGAAATACCACACGAGACGCGGGGCCATGGTGACCCTAAACGGGGACATCGAGGCGGCCCAGAGGTGCTTCGAGGCCACACTGAAAGGCCTGAGCACCATCGATCCAGCAACTAAGAAGGCAGCCTCCACTACGACGCTGAAGAGCGAACCAAAAGAGCTCGTCGGATCCGTGGACCTCGACAGCCGCTTCGCCGGAGAACATGACAGCGCAAAAGAGGCCAGCGAAGCCGACCAGTCCAACGGGCAGCCCACCCACCCAGCACGCCTCATCCTAGATGGTGACTTCGAGATCGTAACACTCGGGGACGATGAGTGCAGAACCGTGAAGATTGACGCGGGACTCCCCGACCTGGCGAAGAGATAACTGAAGGCCTGCCTCCATGAGAACGCTGAACTCTTCGCCTGGAGCACCGTGGAAATTCCTGGACTCGACCCCGAGGTCGCCTGCCACCAACTGTCCATCAGCCCGACCGCCAAGGCCGTAGTATAACGTAGGCGTAGACAGTCCCCCGAAAAATCGGCGACGGCTGAAAAAGCTGTAAAAGACCTCCTATAGGCAAATTATATTTCGGAAGCCTGGTATTTAACCTGGCTGTCCAATGTTGTACTTGTTAAAAAGAATAATGGAAATGGCGCATGTGTGTTGACTACACCAATCTGAACCGGGCATGTCCTAAGGACGCCTGCCCCCTCCCTAACATCGACAAGCTCGTCGACAACTCAGCGGGCTTCAAACTCTTATCCTTTATGCATGCATACTCGGGATACAACCAGATACCGATGACCGAGCACGGCAAACAGAGCACGACCTTCATGACGGTGTCGAGCAACTATTACTACAACGTAATGCCCTTCGGCCTAAAGAACGTCGGGGCCACGTATCAACGGATGATGAACAAAGTCTTCGGGGGTGAAATCGGCGACATGCTCGAGGTGTACATGGACGACATGATTTTCAAATCCTACACGGAAGTCGACCACACGGCCCATCTCAGAAAGGTCTTCGACATAACGAGGAACTGCCGAATGCGCTTCAACCCGGAGAAATGCACCTACGGTGCCCGCGCAGGAAAATTCCTCGGCTACTACCTGACCGAGCGTGGGATCGAAGCAAATCCGAACAAGTGCCACGCATTTTCGGAGATAGCCACACCCACCTCGAAGAAGTCCATACAATCCCTCAACGGCGTGCTCGCCTCACTTTCACGATTCATCGTAAAATCCGCACAGCACGCCCTCCCATTCTTCAAGCTGCTCAGAAAGGAGACCGTGTTCGAATGGATAGAGGAGTGCGAGCAAGCCCTCCACCACCTCAAACGCGTCATGTCTGAACCACCAGTGCTAACGCGACCCGTAACGGGAGAAACCCTATATCTATACCTGGCCGTGGCTAACGAGGCCGTCAGCACCGCTCTAATCAGAGAAACCGAAGAGGGGAAAAAGCCAATCTACTTCACGAGCAAAGACCTCCACGGTCCCGAAGTCCGATACCAGCTGATCGAAAAATTCGCCTTAGCCCTCATCACCGCAGCACGATGGCTCCGACACTACTTTTTAGCACACACCATCATGCTCCGAACCGACCAGCCCGTCCGACAGCTCCTCGGCGGACCCGACATGGCTGAACGCATGTTAAAATGGTCATTAGAGTTATTTGAGTTCGACATCGTCTACGAAGGCAGGAAAGCCCTGGCCGACTTTGTCGCCGAGATGACCTCCTCGCCGGACCCTACCACGGGGAGCCACAAATGGACTATCTTCGTTGACGGTTCCTCAAACTCCACAGGCAGCGGAGCGGGCATCATCCTCGACAACGAAGAAGGCACCATCATAGAGGTCTCCCTCACACTGGCCTTCCCGATGTCAAACAACCAAGCCGAGTATGAAGCGTTCCTGGCCGGTCTTCGCCTGGCATCAGACCTCGGGGCCAAAGAGATTAAAATCTACACAGATTCCCAGCTGGTCGCCTCACAAGTACGAGGAGAATATCAGGCGAAAAATGACAACCTCGCCGAATACTTGGCACTCATTATCAAAAAACTGCAAAGTTTCGACTCCGCGGAAGTTCAACACGTCTCGCGCGAGCAGAACACCCGAGCCGATATTCTCTCAAAACTAGCGAGCACCAAAAAGCGAGGCGGACATAAATCGGTCATCCAAGAAGTCTTATCACAGCCGAGCACTAAAACGGCCGACGCCTTGCTCGACGTCAACGCCATAGGAGATACCGACAGTTGGATGACACCCCTACACGCCTACCTCAGCGCGGGCCTCCTACCAGCTGACCCCAAAGAGGCCAGCGCGATCAAACGACGATCCTGCTTGTACGTCCTTGTTGCGGTGAAATTTGGATGTCAAGCTATTGATTAACTTGAATCTTAATTCATTTACAACCGGTCTTTGATTTATCCGAAGGAAAGGTTAAAGAAAGGAAAAACCTAAAAGGGAGAGATCTAAGGTTCGGGGGTTGGTTAAATTTAGGGAAGGTATTAGCACCCTAAACTTCCGTAGTACTCTACGGGAACCTTTTGTTTATTTTTTTATTTATTTCATTAATTATTTTGCTTTAGGGTATATACAAAGGATTGAAAATTAAAAAAAACCTAGGGGTTAATTTTAAGTTTACTCGGCAAGACATCGCATCTTGTGCCTACATATCCTTACGGGAATGGAATCAGAGTAACTGTAGTTCCCCTCAAAAGGGAGGTTAGAAACGTCTTGACTGTGGCCAAGGTTTGTTCAAAGACTCCAATCTCTATGTTAAAAAATGTTAATTAAAATTAAAATAGGGTTAAATTAGGGATTCCACGGCGGAAAACCTTAAAACAGAGTACGGCGACTCTTTTGGCCTAACACTAGGATAAAAGCAATTTTGCCCACGGCGGGACACCTAGGCTAAACAGGGTTTGATCCATTAAAGGGGTAAGGCTATTGACTCGGCGGCCAAAAGGCTGGACCTAATCCTTCGGAAGGATAAAACTGTAAAAAATGTGAAAATATGACAAATCATTATATGGAGGAATAATTAAGGTACAGAAATAAGAAAAGTAATAAAGGCAGAGGGTATAAAGAAACAAAGAAACATTTCTGAAAACATGAAGAATATGAAAATATGTAATGACACTTAGAATGAAGTGAGGGAGGAAAATAGTGTGGGGTTGTGGCCACCACAAGCACATCTCAACCTCGAGCATCCTCGAGCATGCACATGAAATGCCCAAAGAAAGAAAAGTAATAAAAGGGTACATAAAATGACACGACAAACATCAAACATCAGGAGTTCCTTTACGAAAAGGTTTTAATTTTTTAATATTTTAATTATAAAAAAAATGTTTTAATTTTTTAATATTTTAATTATAAAAAAAAAGGTTTTAATTTTTTAATATTTTAATTATAAAAAAAAGGTTTTAATTTTTTAATATTTTAATTATAAAAAAAGGTTTTAATTTTTTAATAAAAAATATTTAAGTTAAAATTATAAAAAAAATTAAGTTTAAATTATAAAAAAAAAGTTTTTGGGAGAAAAGTCTTTTCAGTTTTTTTTAGAACAAAAAAGGTTTTTCATCCCAAAAAAGGGCTTTTCAGTTTTTTTGGAAAAGGCTTTTCAGTTTTTTGGGGAAAGGTTTTTCAGTTTTTTGGGAAAAGGTTTTTCAGTTTTTTGGGAAAACGTTTTTCAGTTTTTTTGGGAAAAGGTTTTTGGGAACAAAAAGGTTTTTTTTCTTCGGAACAAAAAGGCTTTTCAGTTTTTTTAAAAAAGGTCTTACTAAAAAAAGGTTTTAATAATAAATAAAAAAAAGGGTTTTGATTTTAAAAAAAGGTTTTGTTAAAAAAGGGTTTTGATATTAAAATCTACGGACCTAAATACACATGGAGATTAACATGGCAAAATATGCACATAAATATGAAAAAGCAAAAGGTTTAGTAATTTAACGGAACTAAACACATTAACATGGCAAAATATGCATAAAAACATAAAAAGGCAAAAGGTTTAGTAATTTAACCTACGAAGCGGAGGTTTGCTTCGGTAAATGTGAAAAAGGTTTGAATAAGGGAACACCGGAGAGCTCCAATCCTTGAGTTGTGGGAACGACCGCCTTTCTTCTCTGGGGATCTCCTTTGTTTCTCTCTTTTTCTCTCCTCTTTTCTGAAGAAAACCTTCTGACCTCTTTTTCAACAAGGCAACACATGTATATATAGGGAACAAATTAGGGTTAACACCAAATTGTCAATAATGTCCATAAAGCCCATTTTAAAGCCCAAACTAAATAATTAGTTAAGAAAAAATAAAATTTAAATAATTTAAAATAATTAAAATAAACTTAAAATAAAAACTAATAATCCTATTGATCAAAAATATTATAAAAAGAACAAAAATTTTTCCAATATTTTTTATTTTATGATTTTTTGGATATTTTTATGAATAATTTAGAAAAAAGTGAAAAAAATGATATTTTAAAAAATGATTTAATTAAAATACGAAAATAATAATTAAATAATAATAAAAAACTATTTTTGTTAGTTTTTAATGAAAGATAGAAAAATTTAGAGTAAAAATAATAAAAAACAAAAAAGTGACAAAGGTGAGATTCGAACTCTCAACCTCTCACACTCACAACTCCTTACACATGTCCTCTTGCCAATTGTGTCATTTTTACTTTTTAGAAAAAAAATGCATGCCATATGATATTTACCTGCAAAAAATCAAACGACTACACAAATTTGTTAGTAATTGATTAAATGCAATGAAATGCGACGACAAATCTTAGGGCAAAATTTGGGGTATTACAGTTGCCCCTATTTAAATAACTTCACCGGGTGATTCGAGCAACGGAGACTCGAGAAATCATGGTGGAGGGATTTAAATACAGATAACCGAAAATTTTGCCTTTAGACGCAGTGCTATGCAATGATATGGACAAAACAAAACGAACTATAATGCTAAATATGATATGAATCTGATATGATGCGTATGATGAAAATGACAAATGCACGGATACAGACGAAACAACGTCACAGGGGACGACCCATCGAGGAATTCCACTAGGGAAGAAGACATGTCATATCTGGAAGAACGTCGGATAGACACGACACAAAATTGTTGATAGGTGCCAAGTAAATTAGAAATTGTCCGCAAGGTAAGACGCGGGTAAAACACGAGTTCAGGAGAAAAACGCAAATGGGGATAAAACACCCATGATGCCAAGTAAATAAATTTTGCCCACAAGGTAAAGACACGAGTAAAACACGACCTCAGGGAGAAAAAAAAAGAAAATGGGGGTAAAACACCATGATGTTAGGTAAACCCAGGAATCTCTGGTAAACGGGGAATAAAACACCCGGGATAAAGGTACATGGGGGAGTAAAGCACCCAGGATAAAAATGTAAATGGGGAGTAAAACACCCAAGATAAAAATGTAAATGGGGAGTAAAGCACACAGGATAGAAATGTAAATGGGGAGTAAAGCACCCAAGATAAAAATGTAAATGGGGAGTAAAGCACCCAAGCTAGAAATGTAAATGGGGAGTAAAGCACCCAAGATAGAGAGGTAAATAGGGAATAAAACACCCAAGATAGAAATGTAAATGGGGAATAAAGCACCCAAGATATGCACATGTATAGGAATTATGCTATGACATATGATCAAATGCAAATGCAGACGTCGACGACAAGGCTCGACTCTTTCGGTGAGATGACAAAACTGGAGGACTGATTCCTCAACACGGAGATCACTGTCATTCTGTTAAACTGTATCAAGTTGATAGTCATTGTAGGAATGATGAATAACTGCTTAGGGATTATGCAAGTAAACTGCCCCAGGTCAAATGAACTGATAATTGCCTCAGCTGTCTGATTCGTGGAATCGACTGTTTTGCTGTATCCTCGGAGGGCTTGCCCCAGTCTGGGTCTTGAACAATTCTCTGGATAAACCAAATCTGAGAAGATATTGTCTTGAACAAATCTTGAACTAATTCTTTGACAAGATGTAAAAGGAACTTGCCCCTGATAAGATCACTTGACCAAGTTTCTCATTGTTTGAAAATTCCTTAGAGGAAAGCCAGTTTGCAAACAAAAATATTCATACAAACATGGTAATGCAAAGTTCATGCGATTTTTGAAAAATTATTTTTGAAAGATGGAAAATACATGAGTTGTTAGTCAGAACACAACGGTTCAAGACGCTCAAAGTTTAAAACAAAGGTGTACTGCCAAAATAAATGATTCACAAAGATCTTTAGGAGTCAGGTTACGCAACCTTGCTGTAGTATACTTTCAAAATAACCTTGCTTCAATTAGGACTTTTGAGGGTTGTAACATGGCCTGGTTCACGGTTTATGAAACAAAAGATAAAGGCTCAAAATTTATTTGTACCCACCCAATCTACGTGATGATCTTCAGTCCTATGCTCAGTTAACTCATACTATGCATTCAGGTTCCCATAAGTTAGGGATTTCATTGATCGTAGCAATGATGACTCAGAAGTCAAAGGGACCTATGAAAAGGCAGCCACTACTCCCCTATAACATTTGATTGTTTTGACATTGAGGATTTTCAAGATAAGGACTTAAAAATCTCTTTGTATTATCCCTAAATTTTGCCTGAACTGTTTATTTTAGAGTTTACAGTCAGCGGGATGCCCCAGTTTTGCCTAAGTCTCCTTCATAGGTTTTGACTTAGCGGGCCTCTTTTGATTTTTTTATATTATTTTTTTGTGTGAAGGAAAGTGACTGTTTGATTTTAATGATTACGGTGAACCATCATCGACCTTTTGATTAGAAAACATCTTCGACACTTGTTTGACGTGTGCGAAGGAAAATTTGTTAATGAAAGGTGTATCGTATGAACACACAACCAAGTTAACTGAGAACTACCCATCCCAAGGTTAAAATTGTGGGTTTTTTGTAACGAAAGAAACTCCAACTTCTAGGCTCGAAGGGGGTAACGAGGGATTAACCTCCTTATTTCTCCAGTGTTTGGGAATTGAAACAATGCCTTACATCATCAACAAGGTTTGATTGAAAGCATACTGACAACAATTATGGGTATAACATTTTCGTCATCCTCCCTCCGATCTTAGCATATCAAAATTTTGGACAAGAAGTAAACATTTGAAAAATAAAGCATAAAGATGCAAATAAATGGACGGAAATGAATTGAATCAAAAGTCGCAATGCTTATTTCATTAATGAAAGTACAAACATAATTAAAAGCAAACAACTTAAACAAAATAAGGAAAGTGCAAACAACGAGAAACAAAAGGCCCAATGACAAAGCTTCAATTCTGATGTGTTGGCAAGGGATCTGTCTGGACGCTCGGACGACTATCCGTAAAA
Organism: Lathyrus sativus; assembly: GCA_963859935.3. NCBI lineage: Eukaryota > Viridiplantae > Streptophyta > Magnoliopsida > Fabales > Fabaceae > Lathyrus > Lathyrus sativus. Next base: position 569,676,962 of record OZ012740.1, on the reverse strand, counting down.
TCAAGTATTCCGGCTCTAATCAGTTCACGCACCCTAGCTTTCAATGCAAAACAATGCTCCAAGTCGTGGCCTAAGGCACCCTCATGAAAAGCACACTTTAGATCAGCCCTAAATCCAACTGGAGGATTAAGAGGAGGTGGTAAAGCCTTTGTAGTGATCAGCCCTTGTCGAACTAAGTCAGGATATAGCTCTGTGTAAGTCATGAGAATAGGATCAAAGTGACTCCTGTTCCGTTTCTGGTCTGATATCTGTGTCGAGGAATCAGCTTGACAACTCAAAGGTACACTAGAAGACGATAGGACCAAGAAGGAGAAACCGGGGGACAAATGCAATGCAGAAATGTGATGCTGATGCCATGCAATGGTTTCAAGAATTTCAACGGTCGATTGCGAATATTGCTTTTTAAGAAAGTTGGAAAAAATTTTAGACTTTAAAATGTAAGGCTTTTCGAATTTGCAAAGGACTGCTGAATTCCTTGAAACTAGAAATGATATGATGCTTTATGGATGCGAAGCACAAATACACATAAGCAAACAAAAGGTCCTAAGTTAGAGGAACAATGAATGGAGTCAAGGTCTACCCTTCCCAAAGTGGTGTGTACTATAGGTTAATTGTACCTGCAGAACAAGGGTTCTAAATCAGTGCCCAAAGTCATCAGTCCATCTTTCGGATATTATCGACTTCCCGACTGACTCGAGGGTCAATAATATTCTCAAGAGAACCTCTTTTAAGTGTAGCATCGCGTAGCAACCATTGTAGGACTACTCCCATATAGTTCCCGCACTATGTCCTATATAAGGTCAAGATGGTGTAAAGGTACTACGGTTCCCAGTATCACAGACTCCAATCGATAACGGTAAAAGTTTTCACGAATACACTCGATCAACCGAACCATTTTCGAAAGGGTCTCAACTGAGCGGTGATTCTCGATTTAGCTTAGTCGGGACTCACTCCCTATAAGCCTCGTCAAATATATCGCCATCCTATAATAATGTCACTCAGGTCCGGGTGTAGGACTTATCTCACCACAAAGTAAATCCCGAGAAGGTACCCTGAACAACATATACAAATGAGCAAAATATTAATGAAACAAATATATGAAGAAAAATAAACAAGATAGGGATAACCCTCAAAAATTAGGACTCCCCAGTGAAGTCGCCATTTTCTGTTGCGGTGAAATTTGGATGTCAAGCTATTGATTAACTTGAATCTTAATTCATTTACAACCGGTCTTTGATTTATCCGAAGGAAATGTTAAAGAAAGGAAAAACCTAAAAGGGAGAGATCTAAGGTTCGGGGGTTGTTTAAATTTAGGGAAGGTATTAGCACCCTAAACTTCCGTAGTACTCTACGGGAACCTTTTGTTTATTTTTTTATTTATTTCATTAATTATTTTGCTTTAGGGTATATACAAAGGATTGAAAATTAAAAAAAACCTAGGGGTTAATTCTAAGTTTACTCGGCAAGACATCGCATCTTGTGCCTACATATCCTTACGGGAATGGAATCAGAGTAACTGTAGTTCCCCTCAAAAGGGAGGTTAGAAACGTCTTGACTGTGGCCAAGGTTTGTTCAAAGACTCCAATCTCTATGTTAAAAAATGTTAATTAAAATTAAAATAGGGTTAAATTAGGGATTCCACGGCGGAAAACCTTAAAACAGAGTACGACGACTCTTTTGGCCTAACACTAGGATAAAAGCAATTTTGCCCACGGCGGGACACCTAGGCTAAACAGGGTTTGATCCATTAAAGGGGTAAGGCTATTGACTCGGCGGCCAAAAGGCTGGACTAATCCTTCGGAAGGATAAAACTGTAAAAAATGTGAAAATATGACAAATCATTATATGGAGGAATGATTAAGGTACAGAAATAAGAAACGTAATAAAGGAAGAGGGTATAAAGAAACAAAGAAACATTTCTGAAAACATGAAGAATATGAAAATATGTAATGACACTTAGAATGAAGTGAGGGAGGAAAATAGTGTGGGGCTGTGGCCACCACAAACACATCTCAACCTCGAGCATGCACATGAAATGCCCAAAGAAAGAAAAGTAATAAAAGGGTACATAAAATGACACGACAAACATCAAACATCAGGAGTTCCTTTACGAAAAGGTTTTAATTTTTTAATATTTTAATTATAAAAAAAAGGTTTTAATTTTTTAATATTTTAATTATAAAAAAAAGGTTTTAATTTTTTAATATTTTAATTATAAAAAAAAGGTTTTAATTTTTTAATATTTTAATTATAAAAAAAGGTTTTAATTTTTTAGTAAAAAATATTTAAGTTAAAATTATAAAAAAAATTAAGTTTAAATTATAAAAAAAAAAGTTTTTGGGGAAAAAGTCTTTTCAGTTTTTTTTAGAACAAAAAAAGCTTTTCATCCCAAAAAAGGGCTTTTCAGTTTTTTTGGAAAAGGTTTTTCAGTTTTTTGGGAAAAGGTTTTTCAGTTTTTTGGGAAAAGGTTTTTTCAGTTTTTTTGAGAAAAGGTTTTTGGGAACAAAAAGGTTTTTTTTCTTCGGAACAAAAAGGCTTTTCAGTTTTTTTAAAAAAGGTCTTACTAAAAAAAGGTTTTAATAATAAATAAAAAAAAGGGTTTTGATTTTAAAAAAAAGTTTTGTTAAAAAAGGGTTTTGATATTAAAATCTACGGACCTAAATACACATGGAGATTAACATGGCAAAATATGCACATAAATATGAAAAAGTAAAAGGTTTAGTAATTTAACGGAACTAAACACATTAACATGGCAAAATATGCATAAAAACATGAAAAGACAAAAGGTTTAGTAATTTAACCTACGAAGCGGAGGTTTGCTTCGGTAAATGTGAAAAAGGTTTGAATAAGAGAACACCGGAGAACTCCAATCCTTGAGTTGTGGGAACGACCGCCTTTCTTCTCTGGGGATCTCCTTTGTTTCTCCCTTTTTCTCTCCTCTTTTCTGAAGAAAACCTTCTGACCTCTTTTTCAACAAGGCAACACATGTATATATAGGGAACAAATTAGGGTTAACACCAAATTGTCAATAATGTCCCTAAAGCTCATTTTAAAGCCCAAACTAAATAATTATTTAAGAAAAAATAAAATTTAAATAATTTAAAATAATTAAAATAAACTTAAAATAAAAACTAATAATCCTATTGATCAAAAATATTATAAAAAGAACAAAATTTTTTCCAATATTTTTTATTTTATGATTTTTTGGATATTTTTATGAATAATTTAGAAAAAAGTGAAAAAAATGATATTTTAAAAAATGATTTAATTAAAATACGAAAATAATAATTAAATAATAATAAAAAACTATTTTTGTTAGTTTTTAATGAAAGATAGAAAAATTTAGAGTAAAAATAATAAAAAACAAAAAAGTGACAAATGTGAGATTCGAACTCTCAACCTCTCACACTCACAACTCCTTACACATGTCCTCTTGCCAATTGTGCCATTTTTACTTTTTAGAAAAAAAATGCATGTCATATGATATTTACCTGCAAAAAATCAAACGGCTACACAAATTTGTTAGTAATTGATTAAATGCAATGAAATGCGACGACAAATCTTAGGGCAAAATTTGGGGTATTACAGTCCTCTTTGAAGGCAAACTATATCGCAGGGGCTTCGCGGTCCCGCTCCTCAAATGCATCGACGCCTCCCAGGCCATAGACGTCCTGGAGGAAATCCACGAGGGCATAAACACGCAGCACCTCGGGGGACGATCCCTGGCGAGAAAGGCCTTGCGAGCTGGCTACTACTGGCCATCGATGCAAGCAGACACGAAGGAGCACGTCTAGAGATGCGACAAATGCCAAAGGCACGGGGACATGAACCTCGCCCCGCCGACCGAACTCAAATCCCTCTCCTCCCCATGGTCATTCGCCTGGTGGGGGATGGATATCCTCGGCCCCTTCACCCTAGGTTCCTATCAGAACAAGTACCTGATCATGGGCATTGACTACTTCACCAAATGGATAGAGGCCAAAGCCCTAGCCAAAATCACGGCCCACAACATACTCCGATTCTACAAAAGAAATATCCTCGCAAGATTCGGGGTCCTGCTCGCCATCGTCACCGACAACGGCACGCAGTTCACCGACAAAAACTTCTGGGACTTCGTCACCAAGCTCGGGACCAAGCACCACTTCACCTCGGTTGAACATCCTCAGACGAACGGCCAAGCCGAATCCGCGAACAGGGTAATACTCAGAGGGCTAAAACGAAGACTCGGCGACGCCAAGAGGGAATGGGTCGAGGAACTACATAGCGTCCTATGGGCATACCGAACTACGCCTCACTCAACCACGGGGGAAACACCATTCCGCCTCACGTACGGAACCGAGGCAGTGATCCTGGTCGAGATACGCGAGCCATCCAGAGGAACTGAAGCTCCCCTCGAAACCGAAGACAATGACGATGCCCTACGAGAGGAGCTCGACCTAGTCGAGGAGATTCGATCGGGAGCAGCCCTTCGGGAAGCCCGGATGAAACAGCAGGTCGCACTCCGCCACGACAACAAAGTCCTGAAACGTGGCTTCCAATTCGGCGATTTAGTCTTGTGCAGAAACCAGAAAGACTCCCACGAGGGTAAACTAGCCGCAAATTGGGAAGGTCCCTACCGTGTCCGCGACAAGACGGAGCACGGGGCCTACTACCTCAAAAACCTACACGGGGAACAACTAGCTCGACCATGGAATGCCGAGAAGTTGAAGCGGTACTACAGTTAAATACTGCCCGCGACAACCAGACATCGCGACCACTGGGGGGCGACATGGTACCACCGCACCTCCTCGCGTCTTCTAAAGACCAACGAAAAACAAGCTCTGCCTCTTGTGTGCGCGGGCAGAAGGCCTTGCTCGACGAGGAACACCTCGATCGAGACTCATCGCCGCCATACCAATACAGGCAAGACACCCAGCTCGCAATGGGACGTCCACGCCACGAGGAGAACTACCCCCGAGACGGTCAGGCAACAAAGCCGACCAGCCGACCAGTTCCCTACACCGCCAAAAACAATTGTCGTCGAGCTACCACCCCGGACAGGCCCAAAAGCATACCAAACATGCATTTCAAACATACATACATTTCGAGCATACAAGTACGTGCAGAAATAAAACGAGCATAAACAAACATGCAGAAACAAAACTGATCGCACACTTAGAAAAATTTCGAGAATTATAAAAGGGCACTAGCCCAGCAGTTATGTTACACCATCAAGGGCACGCAGGCCCGTCAAAACAAAACACAAAAGAAAATTATAAAAACATCGGCGTGCAGGCCCAGAAACTACGAGCACGCAGGCATGGGGAAAGTCTACGCGTCCTCGCCCTCCTTCTCAGTATCCACGGTGACGACGTCGGGGACGACAAGCTCCGGATCGACCACCTTCCCGTCGACGATCTCGTGATAGGGCCCGACCCCGTCCACGACCAAAGCGACGCCAGAGTTAACAACTTGGAGCTGCACAACAACACTTTTAAACCCGACCTCGACGGCGTCCAGGCAATCGTTCTCCAGCACCCGAATCCAGGCGAGAAAATCAACGCGCATAATCATCCGCCTGTCTTCCTCGGTCTCATCCTCGTCCGGACGGAGGGCAATGTCCAGAACCTCTATGCGAACCTTCAGCGCTTGCACCTCGGCCTTCGCCGCCCCCAACTTCTCCTCGACAGTCGTCACCTTCTCCTCGGCACCATCCGCCCGCTTGCGCTGGTCAGCAGCGTCCTTCTGACTCTTCTCCAACTCCTCAGAGAGCTTGGCTAGGCGCGACTGCGTGAAGGTGAGATCCCCCCGCAACATGGTCAGCTCGGCGGGAGAGCAACCCTCCTCACTCAAGACCATCGCCGTGGTAAAGGTCCGCATCATTAGCGCCAGATCCTCCGCCAAGATGCGACGACGAGACTCTCGATCTGTCCAGAACCGCCTTCACTTCACCAGCAGAAATAGTGGGGAACCGGGCCCCGTGAAAGTAGCCCGGGTGTTGATGGCACGGCGGGACGATGTAGCCCTCCTCGGCTGACCCGGTCGTCAGATCAATCAGGTCACTGGGCTCCTCGATTCTTGGCCTCTTCGCAGTTCCCTGAGATGAGGGAGACTGACTCTCCTGGGGAGACGAAGACGGGCTCTGACCGCCCTGGACCACAGCTTCCTGCCCGACTAATTGGCTCACCCGCGTCTTCGTAGCACTGGCAACCTTCGAGGCGCGCAGCTTCTTCACCCGTTCTTCGATAGAAGACATGTTCGCTGCAAAAAACAAAAGAAGTCAGCAATAGATAAAACATAGAGTCACGAGAAAAGGGGAGCGACCCCACCTAGGTAAGCGAGAGCATCTGCCTCCGAGGCACAGCCGAGCAAGGTTTTCGTATTAATCAGCCTCTTCTTCGTCCGCGCATTCCCCTCTGCGTCGAGAATATACCGACCATCAGGCGTCACCAGTTTCGACGGCGGCAGACCCCGCACAAACGCCACTATCTTCATGTAGGCGGCCATGTCCCCCTCGTCGAGGGTCCCAGCCCGCAATATATATCGGTCAGTTCCAGGTTTGAAATGCTCCGGGGTCCACAGTAAATGCACCTTCGGAAGCCACGCGACAAACCGCTGGCCATCCACCACTCGCTCCCCCTCAGCAAAAAGAGAGTCCGACCCTTCCCGTGTGATCGGCCTCACGAGGAAGAAGCGGCCCTTAAAGTCCCGGACGGAGTCGCTATACGTCTTAAAAAGCATGGTCGGCTGCTTAAACGAGACCAAACCCTGCCGGTCGTTCACCGCTTTCCGCTGCAGATGAAAAATGCGGAAAAATAAGGGCATCGTGGCTTCGACCTGGAGAAAGCTACACACCAGCTTGAACGCAAGGATAAAGGCCAGCGCATTGGCATGCAACTAAGACGGAGCCAGACGCAGCCAGTCGAAAAGGCCCAAGTGAAAATCGGAGAATGGTAGTCTGAGTCGGGCCTCTTTAAAATAGAACCCGTGCATGGGAAACGTCTGCCGCCCATAACTCGAGCAGATACGATGATGTTCCTTGGGACGGTACACCTGCCAATCCAACGGATCTCCCTCCTCCCGGTCCTCCACAGTGGCGTAGGCACCGGACGTATCGAACGCGAAGCAAGAAGGGGTGGATAGAGGCTCTTCGGCTACCCACTCCTCGAGGGGGAGAACCCTCTCATCAAAATCTGGTACCTCGGGCTCGTTGTCTTCGACCATCATCCCCGGTATCAAGGCCGACATGAAGACCTGAAAAGCAGAGGATAAAGGTGAATTCGATGGCCAAGATCAAATCCACCCTTCCACCGCAGGTCAAGTGAAAGGGCGATGATGGCGGTCTCGCGAACAGAAGATAGGCACCCGGGCAAGCCCCGAGGGGCATTCCCCGCCACTTCTCCATGGGACATTCAAAGCTAACCTATCGCCCCTCCTCGGGCGCTTCATCGAAAGAAGCACCCGTCCCCGGGGCATTCATCAGAATAGTCGACCCTCCCCGGTGCATTCATCTAAACAACCCTAAAATCCACCAGATACGGCGGAAACTCACGTCTCTCCTCGGGGCATTCATCGTGCCCCGACCACAGACCCAAAATAAACGGCAAAAGTAAAGGAAAAGACAAAGGAAAACTCACTTTATAAACGGTGAGGGACGGTATACGAAACGGACGGCGCGGCGGCGATTCACGGCAACGGCGAACGGGGAAGAACTATAAAGCTTCGTAGGTGAAAAAGGAAGGTGAAAAGTAAAAAGTGCGCGGGGACTCCCATATTTATAACCCCACGTGGAACTCGAAGCGACACTAGGCCCTTGAGTGACCTAGGGTAGCCGCCCTCACGACCACTCGATACATGACACGTGGCAGTAGGCCGACAGTCGCGTCCCTTCAAATGCCTTTGTCCCGCACACCCGGCGATGTGGAGAGACCGCCGCGCACACGCACCTCGTCGGACACGAGCTGGCGTAGTCTCGCACCTCGCGACCTTATTCCCCAGAACAACATTCTCAAGTCCTCGCTCTTCCACCAAAGAGCTTTGACTTGGGGGGCTCCTATTCTGGCCTGGGCCCCGGCCTCACCTCGCGGCCCAACCCAATGATACACAATAAATACCCAATATGGTTTAAGTGGGAAGGCCGGGCATGTGACCCCTCGACGGGAAGAGCATGCTCCTGCCGAGGAGAACAGCATGCCCTAGGACTTCCTTTGCCCTCTCCCCTTCGCGGGAAGGCGCTGCTAATTACTGTCCCTCGTCGGGCAGAATAGCCCTCCGCGGGAAGAATCCCCATGCCGTCGAGCAGGACACCGTGTCTCTCCCTTACCCTCGTGTGCTCCCCTCCGCGGGGAGAACAACACGCCTTCAGGGAACCTCACGAGCTCCCCTCCGCGGGGAGATCAGCGTGCCCTTCACACGTTCTCCACGTGCTCCCCTCCCCGGGGAGAACAACGTGCCCTTCACACGTTCTCCACGTGCTCCCCTCCGCGGGGACACGTCACCGACCAACTGCCCACCTCCGAAAGAGCAGGTCAAACCCACTTTCCGGAGATCACGGGACAGTTGGACTAAGGCAAAGACCACGTCCTGGTCTTCACTACGCCACATAAGCCCTAGCAGTCACCTAGGTTGGGCCTGGCAATCCAGCCCAACGCAAGTGACCGTTGGCCCAGCGCTGGGGTCTCTCTATAAATACCCTTATCCACAAGAGGGTCAGGTAATTCACTTATTACCTCATTTCTGTATTTGCTCTCACTCTTCCCAATTCCTTACTTTGGCATCAGAGTGTCTTGCAGGTACACCCCCCTTCTCCTCCTCATCACCGGTGAACAGGTAGCATTCCAACAGAGTGTGACCAGCTAGTGATCCCCTTCTGATCAGTTCAGATCAAAATACATTGCCACTAATCAATTAGAAGCTTACTTAAATGATTTAGAGGCATTATAAAAGAGTTAATTGATTAATCCTAGTGTGTTAATTGATTATCTAGTGCAAAAACACTCTTAAAGGTTTAACAAAGCTCAACACCATTTAGGTATGTGCATAAAACATTTTTAGGTGATTTTATAAAATAAGATAGGCTTTAAAAAAAATTGAGTATGTGAGAGAGTTGTCTTAGTATCTTAGGAGTTACTCTTTTGCATTTACAATATACTGATATGCACAGTAGGCATTTCCCCTAACACACCAAGTTGGTAAGGTAAAGATTTGGTCGAGAGTGAGGAACCACCCCTATCTCGCTTTTGATATCATCTAAAAAGAAACAAAAGACTAATGAACAAGTGTATCGTAGTTCAACATTCAATCAAATATCTCAGAGTTAGACCAATTACCAAAGAGTTTCTTCCTATTCTCAACAGAATTCGCATCCGCCATGTCCCGATAACTTATCAAATCCTTAAAAAATGAAATTAAAACCTCCTTCATATCTTTCTCGTCGGCAGTAAAAGATTTATATGAGACAGTAAAAGCCTACTTTCTCCTCAAAGTGGTTTGACGATCAAAACCTTCAGATGTTGTCCTTGTATGCAGCAGGTCTCGAAGAAAAAGTGGAGAAGTCGCAGAATTCTGAGTGAATGCGAGTAAATGGAAGTTGTCAGGAAGTTTAGAGATTTGAACTTCTTCCAACTCTCAATATATATAATGAAAAACTTGTCATTGCGATTCTGATGGAGGGAAACTAACTCATGGCCCTACCCCTTCTTTCGAAAGCGATCAGAGACACTTGAACACTCAACTTCTTAAAATTGCAATTATAAAAAAGAATAAAACACCCATCAAACTTACCACAAATCCTTTTATCTATAGGGATGGTGGAGATAAATCAATCAGAAGGTGGCCCCACCTCGAAAGAAGCCATCGCTACGAATACTTCCTAGATGTAGAAGGAAACTATTCCTAAGAACGCATGATCTACTCATGGATATTGATCAACACCAATCGACTTCAACAACTCCTCAAGGTGAATCACATTTGTCTCTGCATCATTAAATGAATCATTTTGACCAGAGGTTGTAGAGAAATTGGGAAAGGGAACACAAACCCTAAAATGCCTATGTGAAGGATCTTTCTCTAAAGGCTGAATAAAGGAACTAGCCTCATGCTCCACCATCTTAGATAGGGTGATACCTAAGTTAAATTCGACGCGAGCGAGAGAGGCAGTGCAAACGACAGTCTCCTTTGTCTAGAATCATCCTCATCATCCGAAGATTCCAACCTTGACCCAAACCTACCATGGGCGCATTTTATACAAAAATGGGAGAGTCATCTCGTAGAAAATATCCATGAGTTCTAAGTTCTCAAATTCATCAAGTGCAAGGGCCACGTTTACAGGTACATTCTCCAAATTGGCCACAATAATATGTAGAAGGAAGATGAAAACATGCCTTGCAAAGATAATATGTGGGGAAAGAATGACCTGCTACGATAAGATATTGAACGACTAAAGTTGTCGAAACAAAAGAATAAAATGGTGAGCTCAGGGAAGAGGAACAGGCTCCAAATGATAAACGAAGTAAAAGAGAAGTTTGAAAGAGCGGGTAAACCTTTAATAATGAAATAAACAACAAATCAATCATTCAAATCAAAAGTGGAGATAAAATCTAATGGTGATTATTAGATCTCTCGTTGGAAATATATGTAATTCAGACAAAACTCAAATGCCCTGGGTGGTGGGAAAACCATGCCCTAACCCGCAAGCCTAAAGTCACGTGCCCGAAAATTCAGCGAGACATTTTAATGATGGAAATTACATTTAATGTGCTTGTTCCTCACTACTTATGAAACTGCTTCATGTGTTTTTTGCTTCTTGTTGTGATCGGACGCGATAGCTAGATCCCTACCACGACTTTAGAAGACTTCCTGTCTAATAAACACTCAGATAGACTTGAAAGCAACTATTATGGACCGACCAAAGACCCAATACAATAGCCCAACCACACACAACCCATTTGAAATTATCAAACGTATATAGTCAGCACACATGAGATTTAAGGTTGTTTATTTTTTCTGATTTCCATTTTTCACTACACTTATCTTTGACTCTATAATTGATTTGGCCGTTAGTGTGTTAACTTTGTAAGTCCACTCCGCACAAAGTATTTTTTTAAAATATTTTTATAGACATCAAATTATATGTCAAATAATTTTTAAAAAAAATATCTAAACATTAAATTTTGATATAGTTATTCTCGAAACTTATTCATGTGAATCATAAAATATTCAAAAATTAAATTTTAGTATTTTTATTTCTGAATAATTTATTTATGTAAAACATTTATAAATTTTTAAGAGAAACATTTCTTTAATAAATTTAAAGTTAATCATTTTGTTTGATAATCGAAGGCATGACAAGTGATAACGGACACTTCAGGGACGGTTTTTATCTCCCTCAAATTCAAATTTGAATATCAAAATAATCTATGTTCCCAGCCCCAAATTTCATTGAAGATTGAAAATTAAAACCCAAATCCATCACAAACAGGTTCAAGTTGGATTCCGAGATCCCTCATCCGCCACCATCTATTTAATGAAAATATATTTTTTAATATATTTATTTTTCTAAAATAAAATAAAAATATCTAAAAAAATATAATGCATACATTTCAAATATTTTAAATAATAAATATAAATTAAAATATCAATATATTAACCACATATTTAATATTCTAAATTATAAAAACTAAAATCATAAAATAAATAATTAAATAAACGGTACGGAATTGGGACGATTTCGGGGTGAGTAATAGTATCTCATTACCCGACCCGTCTTTAAATTTTATAATCGAAAAAAACTTAAACTCAAACTCATATCTAATTAAAACAGATTTTTCTCGTCAAATTCGAGACGGATTCAATTTAATATCCGAAAATATAAGTTATGTTATCGCACCCTATTCCTATCTATAGGTTACAAGATTATTTAAAAATTTAAGAACTTCCGAGTTCCATCAGCCATAACTGCATCCAACTATGCGACACAACAGAAATTAGCATTTGACATTCGATAGACCCACTTATCATCAATCTGTTTTCTTTTTTTTCTTTCAAAAGATATCTCTTATTTTTAGATAATCGAATTTAGTGCATACCTACTTTTCTGACGTCAATTTTTTCCCCTTCACTCGTTTCTCTATCCAAAAACTCATACTTTCACACAATTATTATGCAACAACGACAAGCCATGGCCATAGCCTAGACTTACTCTCTAAAGAAACCATTCCTCGTGTCTCTCTCTCCCACTCTTTTAATTTTCTATCGTGATTTTTTTAGTGACCACAATTCATGATGAATAAATGTTTTATTGCATTCTATCATGACAATAGTATATTCCTTAGCTGGTGTTACTGCTCAATGTTGAGTGTGTTGGGTACATTTCAAAATAGATAGTTTTTATAGTATTCATTACCATTAGGCACATAGAACTCAAATCTTGAAAATGATAATATTCTATCTTACTTTTTTGTGAAAACTTACAATTCAAGAGCAAAACGAAAAAAGGAGGTAGATAACCCCACCACAATTAGTACCTGCTCTTCCCCATTTCCACACCTTCCCAAGTTGATGGTTTATCATATATGGTCCCATTACAACTCATAAAGGATTGGATTTATATTTCATAAATAATAAATGATTGAAGCTCTCATTTCTTGCTACGTAGCACTAGTAAAACGGTAATTGCAGGTTCCCATTGGAGATAGGAACGGCGGAATTCTTGTGAAGATGAGTTCCAAAATAAGTATCTTACTCTCACTCGGTGGGCCTCAAGTTCTTGCCTCATTAATTATTTGTTTAATTTCTTGTGTATTTTAGTCAAACAAGGAAAACAATTAAGAATAATTTTTTTACAAAAATTGCCACGACTCACTAGTGTGAAAGCTTTGTGCCAATTTAGTTCAAGTCACTCACTTGGATTTATTTGTCCAATTTCAACTTTTTTTCCATGAAAATTAATGAAATGAGATCAAATACAAACCCTTTTTTGGGAGCAGTTGAAGAGCATGACATTAGCCATAACAAAAGCAAGGATTTTAAAAACGGCCGCGGTTGCAAAATTTTGATCAATATAGATGTCGTGATATTGAAAATAGTAAATAATAGTGAAAGAAAATAGTGAATAATAGTATTTATATATGTACCTTCGGATACTATTTTATCATGGACATATTTTAAAATCTTGGCCATGAGCATCTCTCATTTTTTTTCTTCTTGTTTTTTATTGAATAATAGCATCTTCCTCAAAATCTAACTAAACTATTACAAGACAAAAAAAGAGAAAGAAGAAAGGGAATATCAACTTTCACCAACTCATTTCCAAGAAGGCTCCTTCCCCTTTTCTACTCAACCTCATTTTCAACTAGTCCTTAATCTAATCCATCTCATTTATTTCACATTTTCCTTCCAAGCCACTATTCCATTAGCTCTTCAAGTTCCACTCACAAAACATAAACACAAACACAAAACAAGAGTTGTAAACATCTCTTACAATTTCTTCATCTTCACAATTCTCTCACCTTCTCTTATGATCTCCACAAACCAAGACCCTCTTCCCACCCACACCCATTTCTCCATCATGCTCAAACTCCTCAACAAAAATCTCCGTCGCTTCCTCTCCCATCTCCGCTGTCCAATTCACCCTCGCTCAAAGTCCAAAGTAACAATCGTAATCGACAAATTAAGCAACCACGACCCGAAATCTCAAAACGAAACAAGCACAAATTTGTCATCATCAGTTCATCCAAAAACCCAACCGGGTATCCCAAAACCCGAGAAACGAATCCGGGTCGCCACTTTCAACGCTGCACTTTTCTCAATGGCACCAACTCTTCCCAAAACAACAACATTCGAAGACGAAAACGACGTCGCTTTAAAATACCTGAATCCTCGATCGAAATCAACAAACGACAGACCAAAAAGCATACTAAAACAAACTCAACCGCAATTCGGATCATCACACTCTCAACAACAAAACAACATAAAATCGAAAACAAGAGTTTCAATCAATTTACCCGACAACGAGATATCGTTATTGAGAAGTAGACAATCGAGTTTCTCCGAACACGAAAGGGCGTCAACGAGTAGTAATTGGGGAAGTGTTCGGAGTGGGAGGACGTTGGTGGAGGTGTTGAGAGAAGTGGATGCAGATGTATTGGGATTGCAAGATGTGAAAGCGGAAGAAGAGAATGGAATGAAGCCATTGTCGGATTTAGCGGCGGCTTTGGGCATGAATTATGTGTTTGCGGAAAGCTGGGCGCCGGAATATGGTAACGCGGTTTTGTCTAAATGGCCTATTAAGCGATGGAATGCTCACAAAATCTTTGATCATACGGATTTCAGGTTCTTACTCACTTTTCATTCACTTCTTAACTAACTTTAATCACTTTTTTTTAACTACTTTTTAGTGCTCATAAATGTTATTTTCCCTTTCTTTTACAATGGTAAAACTACTATTAAGGAAAAACTTTTAAATATGAAATTTAGTCATTAGATTATTTATAAAAATTATCATTAAAAAGTCCGATTATTCATCTCAGTTGATAGCTTTATAAACATATAATTTAGTTTTTTTTAGTTGCCTTTGGTTCTCATATAATCCATTTAGTTACGAGAGAAAATCTGTTTGCTTTTGTGGAAGCTTCTCCGTGCTTGACCAACCTATTGCATGAGAAAGAGAAAATAATTAATTGCTTTTCTGGTCATAAAGTCGCCAATTATTCCAAAACTTTTTCTATATAAAAATAACTTTTGAACTAACACATTGAATTTATTTTTTTAACTAGTCGGAACAAATGATTAAGTTATGACGTCCTCCATGTTGTTCCATACATAGCTTTACTCAAAAGTGCAAAAATATTACATCAAGGAAAATCCTGCAACTACTACGCATATATTTTTGCACTTTACTTGTTTTGTTCTACATGCCATTGCCAATGTGCCAACTCTAATAATAGCTGTACACTGCAAAACGATTCATCCCACCTACTCAGACTACTATTATAAAAAAAATATTCTCTTTTTAAATTTATTGAATAACCGACGTATTTGATTTATATATATATATATATATATATATATATATATATATATATATATATATATATATATATATATATATATATATATATATATAGAATAACCGACGTATCTGATTTATATATATATATATATATATATATATATATATATATATATATATATATATATGTCATTCTTTATAATAGTGACAAGAGAAGAAGTACTTTGCTTATGTTTAAAATAACTAAATTGAGAATAAGTTTCTTACTTTACTCCAAAGGTATATCTTGCTAATGAACACTCATTAGAAAACTACAGAAATATTAATTGAGATCCATCTTGTGAAATCAACAAGCTAGAAACAATTGAACAAACTTAGTATTCAAATTGTGGGACATAGAGAATATGATTGATCAGCAACCTGTGTGAATGTGACATGAAAAAATTGTTATTTTTTGGTCTAGGAATGTTTTGAAGGCAACTATAGATGTACCTGAAGCAGGTGAACTAAACTTTTACTGCACTCACCTCGATCATCTCGACGAGAATTGGCGGATGAAGCAGATAAACGCAATAATCCAAACAAATGACGAGCCTCACATCTTAGCTGGAGGACTTAATTCACTCGACGAATCCGATTACTCGCAAGAAAGATGGACAGATATTGTAAAGGTATATATATATATATGTATCCAATAGATTTTCGATTCATTTGTTGCCATTTTTTACTCTATGGTCTTAAAGATAACAAAAATAGAAATTAAATTTCTGTGTTGGTTTCTTTGTGTTAGTACTATGAAGAGATGGGAAAGCCAACACCAAAGGTTGAAGTGATGAAACATCTCAAGAGTAAAGACTACACAGATTCTAAAGATTATGCAGGGGAATATGAATCAGTTGTAATGATTGCCAAAGGACAAAGTACGCATACAATTATGAAACTTCATAATCTATTAACATAATAATTAAGTTCAACTTTGTTATTATCATACTACTTTTTTTTTCCTAAAATCTTAAATATTATGCAGGTGTGCAAGGGACATGCAAGTACGGAACTCGGGTAGATTACATATTATCATCATCGAATTCGCCGTATAAGTTTGTTCCTGGTTCCTATTTAGTCCTTTCTTCCAAAGGGACATCAGATCATCACATAGTGAAAGTTGATGTGATGATCAAGGTAAATAACAATTCTCAAGAAAACGTGACAAAGAAACCGCAACAACATAGACAGAAAATTGTAAGAATAACACATTCGACTCCGTCAAAAGGTATTTGGAAAACACACGACGGAGAAGTATACTGAGTTGTTTGTTCCTCCTCAGT
Source organism: Lathyrus sativus (assembly GCA_963859935.3). Taxonomy (NCBI): domain Eukaryota; kingdom Viridiplantae; phylum Streptophyta; class Magnoliopsida; order Fabales; family Fabaceae; genus Lathyrus; species Lathyrus sativus. Next base: position 569,660,648 of record OZ012740.1, on the reverse strand, counting down.
TTAGATAAGTGTGATTGTTTTGTTTCTGCTTCCTAATCTTATGTTATACAACATTCTTCAAATTGAATTAGAAGAATATAAAAGGAAAGAGTGAGTGGAATGTGTAACACTTTTTCTTTTTTTTAATTTGTATAGTTTGAGTTTTGATTAACTAATTCCAAAATCTACAGAGTGATTTGCTTCACCTTTTTCGACAATGTCCACAAAATTCATATTAAAATATTCTTTGACAATGAGCCACCATATGTGATGTTATATAGGTTTTAGTCTCCTGATTGTATCAAGGGGATGTCAGTCCCAAGTTCTCTGGTGTTTTGCAGTTGATATGTTATTGTGTATGCAGAGAGATCGCAACCACATAGGTACCTCCTACAAAGCACTCCAATGTATTTGCTTTTATGTGTGGAAACGTCTTTGTATATATAGATTCAGTGAGTAATAAACAATTATTTTAGGCCAAGCTTCTCCATTATCTGTCATGATGAAGAAAGAAAAGGGGAGAGAGGTGTACGTATTTTGTATGTGGAAGAAGGATTATTTTTCTATGAAGCATGATGTCTAACACACATCAGAGACACGAACAGACAGATAGATGTGCAAGATGCGTGTCCAATAATGCCCGACCTGTGGTAAAGCAAACAAAAAATTTTAATTTTTAGGACACTTGTCTAAGGTGTCCACGTGTTGTGGGAGTTTTATTTGCAGAAGTGACGGGAGGAATTTCAGTGTTTCAGAGTAGTTTGTGATATTTTCATTGGGCCTGAAGAGTGGTAGCTCGTAGCCTAAGCATTCAAAGAAGTTGTGAAAGATCATTGGGAGAATTGGGAAAGAGCAACCTTGGATCGCCTGACCGTGGCTTGGGTCGTCAACACTTTAAACTGGATAACCCTTATAATGAACTATTTGACAATAAAGGAACTTTCTTCAAACAAGGCCCAAGTGAAAAAGATCAGAAGATTGGTTGTAAAGTAAACCATGGTAGGAAGAAAGTTATACAGGATGGGAAGTTTTTCCCCATGTTGAGCTTCTTAGACGAGGATTAAATTTCCTTAGTTCTCACATAGGTCCACGAAGGGGTCTATGGAAGCCACATTAAAGAGCGAGTGCTCGCTCATAAGCTACTAAGAGCCAATTACTATTGGTCGGACCTGATGAGGAATAATGTAGAGTTTGCTAGAAAATGTGACCAAAATTTTCCACTACCTCACATCTCCCTAGACGTTTATTAGTGGGGTGTGTATATGTTGGATCCTTCCCTTTAGGTCCATGAAAAGTGAAGTTCTTGATCATAGGGGTGGACTACATCATAAAGTAGATATAAGCTGAATTCGTTTCCAAAATCATAGTAGAGAGACAGAGTACTATGTTTCTTTTGAAAACGTCTCATTTGGAGGTTTGGTTTGTCAAGGAGCATTGTCTCAGATAAATGAACTCAATTCTCCATCTCAACTATGGTGGGATTCTTCCACCAACTAGGAGTTCAAACAATGTCCGTCTTAGTTATCCAACCATAGGTGAATGTGCATGTTGAATTGGCCAACAAGGTGATCTTATGCAACATAAGAAAATCTAGATGATGTCGATGGTATATGGGCCGAATAGATGCATGAGGTTATGTGGTCATGTCATACAACACCACACAGAACCACTAAAGAAATGTCATTCAAAGTGGTTTACAACGCATAAACTATGTTACTATTGAGATCACTTTCGATCTGGGCGAGCTTCTCAATAACTTTTTGGGTGTTCTCGTCTTTCTTATTTTAATAATATTTTATCTTATTTAAAGAGCGCACCGTCTCATCTTGCTCATCATATGTGGAATTTAGTGGTTCTTCGACCTTAATAAATGTATCATTTATTCTTTTGAGTTTAGCCTTCAACTCCACGACAGTACTATTTGCCTAGCTATGGGCCTCATGCTTTTGGAATTCCAACATTATAACCCTTAGTATATGGGTATCCATCAACAATATTTTGATCAATAGGGAATTAAGAAACAAAGTTGAAGTGTTCTCCCATGTAACTTTTATCATCAAAATTTTCATTCTAAAGGGAAGGCACCACCTTTACCTTTGGAAAAAGCCCAAAGAGGTCTAACCTTATGGTTGATCTTTCATAGATCTCGCCACCATCGTTTTCTAGGATAATGGTATCATAAGGATAAACACATTTGTTTTTTTGCTCAGGGAGGAGGAGTAAATTGTGTCAACTTCTCATGATTTGAGTCTTGATAGTTTGGAGAGAAAGAATAGTCTTCCCCAAAATGTGCCTCTTCTTACCCTTGATTAAAAGGTTGTGTAAATGGATTTTAGAATCATTTAACCAACTTTCTCCTTGCCCAACCTTCTTTGTATGGAGAGATTTCCACTTAAAAATATTTATGAGAGTCGTCTTCTTAGAAAGAAGAAAATATAATGAATATTAGACAAAATAAATAGCATGATCACGATACACCTAAATAAAACCAAAAATACGCAAGTACTAATCAATTCTCTTCTCCTAATCATTGTGACAGTTAGGTTCCACCATTTTTAGAGAACTCATAATTGAAAATGTTTCCAAAACCTTAACAAATTCTCTCTTTGAGGCAGTAAAATAATCATAACTGAAGCCGCTTATGACCAATGGATCACCAGTCTAGTATAGAGGGAAGCGATAATCCCCCTATTCCCTAAATATTACTGAAGGCTCTAAGATTTGACCAAATTTTGGTAAAACATGATGTTGCACAATAGGTTATAACATGAAGAAATCTATAAAGAACAACATGTCAGGCAAGATGTCCTATCTTGAGGACTTGACTGACATCTTAGTTTGATGCAGCAGGTTTGTTGCAGATCTGTTCTAAGTTTTAAGGGCAATCAGGACCTAGATCAAGGAAAGATTGGACAGAGACTTTGAAGCCCATGGATTGCTGAAGATTATAAAAGGAAGACCAAGACCTAGACCAAATAAGAATTCCTTTTTAAGACTTTTTTATAGTAAAATAAGGTTTTAGGGTTTTGAGAGTCGTGTGGCTTTCTTGTATTGTAAGTTACCTTTTGTATCAGGTTTGATACATTGTGGTAGACATAGTTTTCATATTTAAAAATTTGTAGGTAATGAAATGTATATTGTTCTTAGATGAAGCTATTAATCAAATTCAAGCATTATTGTTAGTCAAGAGCCTTGACTTAATGTTGTATTGAGAGAAGTGCCTTTCAATTCAAAAGTTTGATACAGTCACCGAAGGTTGTGACTGCTAGATATCACTGAGGTGATTTAAGAATTAAGATGGGTTTCTCTTATCTAGATGGTGATTTCTAGGTAGAAGTTGCACTGGGTATGGATTAAGTGAGGATTTGTAAACCGAAGGCTGTTTAGCTCTGAATTAATACTATTCATAGTGAATTCATTCTTGGCTTGGTAGCCCCCAAATGTAGGTGTTGTTGTACACCAAACCGGGTCATCATATCTTGGCGTTATTTATCATTCTATTATGAATATTTCAGTACTGTCTCTTGCTTTAAAATACATGTTTTAATATATGTTGAAACATATATCATTACATTGTTATGTTTTTGACATAACAGTTTGTTCTGGTCTATTATGTTATGTCTTTGTTTAGCTATGCAGAAATCAATGCCTCAACATCTCTTAAGACATCTGAGATCTGTATACTAGAATTTTAATTGGTATCAGAGCAGACATTCTGTTCTATTTCTGGATGAGTTCTAGGGAAGTAACTTTTTGGTCTTTCGAATAAGGAAGGAGATTGTGTGATCAGATCATCCATTACTGTTGTGTTCAAGGGTATTAGAATCTAGGAGGATAGTTTTCTGAATTTGGCCTGACAACTACTGATGGTTGACTGATACCTCTGTGTAGATTTTTTCGCTGTTGCTGATAATGATGCTATTGTTACGTGTGGTGCCTTTAAAATATTCTGACATCTGTCCTGGCTTGTTGAAGATGGGGTCAGCCTTTCCAGATGCTCATGAAATTGCTAGCTGGTAGTTATGTAAAGGAGCAAGCATTGTGATATATTTTTCTCTAAAGGATGTTCCTTTGTTGCTTGGAAGACGGGTCAAACAGGTACCGTGAAGGGTAATAGGAGGAAAAGGTTGAGTTGATGACCTGTTTATCAAATTCATGATCTATGGATTTGGTAAACACTCTATGTTTAAGATACTTGATTTCTCTCTCAAGTCCACTCATAAAGGCACTGCTGAATGTATTCAAAAGAGAAGATGGTCTTCTATGAAAAATTTATGCTTTGAAAAATTCCTTTATAAATTGTTGCTAGAGTAAGGAGTGGTGTCTTATGACATTTTGTGACTGAAGAATACAAAATTGGGATTTAAAATCAATTTATATTTGTGGCTTTAACAAGTATTTAACTGATTATCCTTTTGATTGGTAAGGTAAAAAATGTGACTCCTAAAGGTGCAGCTTCAGACAATTACACAAACTTCAGAACCTATCTCAATTACCTATTCATGGAAAAAGGAACTGATGATCAACCAGATGTTGAAACATCACTTCAGAAGAGTGTGTGCAGAACCTTGTCGATCCAAGGAGTGAACTTCTCGGACAAAGAAGAAATACAACATATGTTCTTGATGATAAACAAATGTGTGTTTATCAATAGTGGTGAGAATCTTCTTCAGATTGGCCCTAAAGAGTCATTTGGTTTGCAGCCTAGGAAGCCTCTACCCAAGAAACTTGTTATGGATAGGTGTTCTGGTGGAAGTCTAGATTAACTCATGTTCATCTTGATGAACATTCATTGGGTCAGTTTATATGGAAGTCAAAGAAAATTTATAGGACATTCACTCTAACATCTTGGAGACTTCTCTGGTCTTTTAAAGCTGGATTAGTGTGATCTTACAGATAGTGTGCCTATCTTGTGACTACCTCTTCTAATATGAGGTGTGGACTCTAATCAGATGTTGAGTCTCTTGGAGAATTGCGCTTGAAGCAGACTGTCACCATGTCTATGAACTCTTGTTTTGTTGTGATGGAAAAGTCCTTCATTGTGAGATGGTGTCTGGAAGACTAAAAAGGATAGATTCTCTATATTGTATCAACAAAGATGAAAATCAGTATGGTTCATCAATTGGCTAGCCAAGTCATTAATGTACTTCAAGTATCCTGATATTGTGTTGAACATCATAATGCTCATGCTAAAGGCAATAAGTTTGCACTGAAGCTGTATTTTTGTTAAAGGGTAGTCTCTTTAGGCTTATGTGTTCTTTATCTATATGGCTAGTGTTAAAGTCTATCTCAACCTTTATGAATCATGCAATGACAAAAGCTCAAGATTTCTATATGGAGTTATTGTGGTCTTGCAAGGTGGGTTTCTGAAGGATAAGGGACTGAAGGGCAGAAGCGAAGTAAACCTTGCTAAGAAGTCTACTTATGGTATGATGCTCAGTCTATACCTTCATCTGTAGTGTTAGTCATACTGATATCTATTAGAGGGGATCTCCTCTTTGGATGATTAAGGTTGGGTGATGACTCTTAATGTCAGACAAGACGTCTGAACATTGTTCTTCTAAGTTGAAGCTTCATGAGGCTTGTGAGAGTTTATTTCTATATGTGGTATTCTGCTTCCTATGATGGTCTATGAGTTGTTGCTACTGTGATCTATTAGAATCCTCATGTGTTCATTGCAAAGAGAGTCGTATGGATTACCATGCAAATAGTTATTCCTATGGATGTTGACTCTAGAACCAAATGAGATGAGTCCTATAATTGAGGATGATTTATTAACATCATTTTAGTTGAATATCTCTTTAGAAAGGAAAGTGGTGTATCCATGAGAGATAACTTGGTGTTGATGGTGTGGAGTTTCACCAGTTAGATCAGAAGTGAAATATCTAGTCATTATGGAGTGTGTGGATTATGATTATCTGTGTGTAGATGGTAGGTTCTACTAGAAGTATCTCTAGAAAGGATTGTATCAGGCTGAATCTTGAGAAGGTAGCAGGCTAAAATTGCATCCCTCTTCATATGGTGAAAGGGTCTGATTTCTTTCAAGTATGTATGGTATCTTGACTAATCAAGAAGTTAAGAGGATGTGTATGTCTCTTTAGGGGATGTGAGCATTCCAAGTTTGATTGGATGTATTCTCAAAGAACAAGGTTATCTATGGATGTAAGGTTCAAGATGAATTTGTACAATGTATGGATGTGTTCAGGGGGATAATGATCAGTGGTGTTATTTTATCTCAATCCAAGATTTTATTGGTTATGGTTCATAATTTGTGATCTGGTTTTTTTCTCTTCTGAGCATGAAGGGGTTCATGTGAATCATGTAAGATTGTGTTGCCATATTAAATGTTTTAACATTTTGGTGTATAGATTCTTTAGCTTAGTAAGTTCTACTTGTGAGTTTGATTTGTTAAGGCTATTGAATTATTTCAACTATGTCTTGACTCTTAGAAGAGACCTGAGAAATAGGATTGTATATTGTCTGGGAGAATCTATTTTTCTCTTCAGTTTGGGATAAGGTCCGTGAAAGCTTCTGTTGATAAATGGGAGATATCACACATACTGTCTTGACATCTTGGTTAAGATCTTCTAATTTTGACTAAAAGGAGTATGCTTGAAAGACATTGTGATTATGAGTTACAAGAGAGAGTAAATAGGGACTGACTGGGTGTCAGGATATTGTTTAAGACTTGTGGCTCTATGTGGACAGTGTTACTTGGACGGTGAAAATGTGCCTTAAAGAAGGTGCGCAAAACATGTTTCCTTGGTACATGCATAGTCTTTAGACGGTTCTCATTAAAGAAGAAACAGTCAAAACTGAGTTGGCTAGTGCACACCCATTTAAGCAGGTTTGTTGTAGATCTGTTCCAAATTTTAAGGGCAATCAAAATATGGATCAAGGAAAGATTGGACAGAGACTTCAAAGTCCCTGGACTGCTGAAGATTATAAAAGGAAGACCAAGACCTAGAGTATATAAGAATTCCTTGTTAAGACTTTTGTATAGTAAAGTAATATTTTAGGATTTTGAAAGTCATGTGGCTTTCTTGTATTATAAGTCACCCTTTGTATCAGGTTTGATACATTGTGGTAGACATAGTTTTCATATTCAGAAACATGTAGGTAATGAATTATATATTGTTTTTGGATGAAGTTATTAAGCAAATTAAAAAATTATTGTTAGTCAAGAGTCTTAACTGAATATTTTATTAAGAGAGATGTCTTTTAATTGAACAATTTGATACAATCACCGGAGGTTGTGACTATTAGATATCACAGAGGTGATTTAGGAATTGAAATGAGTTTCTCTTATCTAGATGGTGATTTCTAGGTAGAAGTTGCACTGAGTAGGGATTAAGTGAGGAGTTGTAAACCAGAGGTTGTTTAGCTCTAAATTAATACTACTGATAATGAATCATTTTTGGCTTGGTTGCCCCCAGATGTAGGTGTTGTTGTACACTAAACGGAGTCATCATATCTTGGCGTTATTTATCATTCTATTATGAATATTGCAGTTCTGTCTCTTGCTTTAAAATACATGTCTTAACAGATGTTGAAACATCTGTCATTACACTGTTATGTTTTTGACATATCAGTTTGTTCTGGTCTGTTATGGTATGTCTTTGTTTAACTATGCAAAAATCAATGTCTCGACATCTCTTGGGACATCTGAGATCTGTACACCATAATTTCAATTACCATGGAAGAGTTGTCCTTCCCCCTCACCCTAATGTACCTTTCCTTCTAATTCTTGAATTTATTTGAGTGAGGGGTGAAGAGGACTATCCCCGACAGGACACTCATGGCCACCCAACTAACTTTGGATTTCGTCTCAGTGTCATGAAAAGAAAACACCTATATTAGGTGTGACCTCCAGGCGACTATAGATAATCTAGAATGCCCTAATGAAAGGATACATGTTGGGAGATATTTGAGAAGGGTCAACGTTCATGGTCGTAAGCACCTCATACTTTAAGAGGGTAAAGGGAATCAATAACCCTAATTCATGAACGATGGGGTGTAAGTAGAAGAACTCATTTCCTTATGTTGTGTAGATAGTCTCCTAGTCTTCAACTCTCAAGTGTTTTAAAGAGCTAGATGCCATCAGTGGTCCGAATTTTCTTAGGAAAGAATATGGGAAAAAGGAGTCACTATCATTAATAGAATCAAAATTACTTTCATAACTTCCAAACATCCTTATTTCGATAAGTTTGTAATCAACTGTTTTGTTGGGCCACCTAGCATTTTTAATATAATACCTCCACATCTATATATGCCCCATGTCAGTAGAGAGCTCAACTACATTACCACTTTCATCTAAATCCATAATAATAAGCATTATTAAAGAAAAAAAAGGATAAGGAGAAGGGAGAGATTCACTATCTGCACTTGGGAAAACGAGAGTTGGATGATAGATTCAAACTTGAAGAATTTAAGGAAAAATTCGGTTCAGAAAGATATGGGAAGCATGGAGATATCGTGGAGGAGAAAATGGTCAGAACCCCATTATTATAAGGGAAAATGCCTAGGTCGCAGGTCATCATTGCTCTAGCATACATATGCACCAACTGTTAGGCCATCTGCGAATCAACTTAGACGCATGCAACAAGATCAAAGAATCACAACATATGTACCTTCCCATGACAAGTTCATCATGACAGGGCATTTGTTGTTGCACATGCTCACCCCAAGCAACAAACAACGCTTAAGGGACCCTCCACCAAACAAAGCTTGAGGGACTCGCCATCAAAGGCTTCAGAGATATTATTGCATATCTAATTTAATCACTACACCTTTCTCATGCCTCAACTTGAGAGATTATGAACTGAGATAATTTTATTGGGCCTAAAGAGCAGTAGTTTATAGCCTAAGTGGCCCAAAGAAGTTATGAAAGGCCATTGAGAGAATCAGACAGATGCAACCTCGAAGCTCGTGGCTTAGGTTGCACGACCCGTATGTATGCCTACCACCTAACCATCTTGCCATTATGTGGCAGAAGAGGTTTCTAGAAGAAGGTCGTTGTTTATCCTCCGGTCAAAAAGGAAATCGTCCCCCAATTTAGGAGGAAAAACCAGTGTTCCTCTTACTTTCACACACTTGTTGAAAAAGTAGGAGAAAATTGTTTCCTCATTGTTATCTGTCCCAAAAAGTCATCTATTAATACTCTAATAGATTGGAGAATCATTCACTAATTTCATATATTCAGAGCACCTAAGCCTTTTTGTGGTCATTTTTGCAAGTAGAATGTATTTTTTACAAGTACACATAGGTATTTTGAGTAATGTCAAATGTGATGATACTCAGTTGATGGTGTAGGTAGGAGAAGTTGGAATGTACCACTGTCCTCATAAAAGTTGGAACCCAAATCCATTAGAAAATACAACCCAATACATAGGGAGATAGTGTGAGGGCCCTCCATTTCAAAGCAAGGCCCGGTAGTATCCAAAACCTTAACTTAAAACAAGATTCTCTACAAATTATAGGATTTAGAATATCGTGAAATTTAAGATTATAAAAAGTCACAATTTATATTAGTCTTATCTGTTACTTCAACCTAAAGCAATTTGTGTATCTGTCTGATATATTATTAGCTCAACCAGCTTGGTTATAGCACTAGTATTAGTTGCCGTTGCATAATACGAATACTAAAATAATAACATAAAATCAAGTCAATATAAATGCCAAGTTATCAAGAACATGACAACCCAATAATCATAAATGATGGCAGCCTGGATTTATTCACAACACAAGCTAACATGTTAGACATGACTCCGATATACTTTTATTTTTCCAAATTATTATTGGTGTTCACGATGTGTTGCATCCGGTGTTTTTTATATAACGGGTTTTGCGTGGTGTACGCGATGAACCGCTAACTTGACAATACCAAACTGCAGATTCTTAAAATGATACAATGCATTGATATATACTCAAATCAGCAAAACTTGATCATACTCTCCCTCCCACAAGTAAAATCCAAAAAAAATAAGAATCAAAATTTGTACATTTGGTATGAAACTATACATATGCAATAAACATACAATCTATAATCTAAATGTACAATCAAAACATGCCGTCACTCATCCAAATCCGAACTCAAAATCCTAGAGGCAGAGCTTCTTTCTTCCCTTAAATGACTAGAAGAATAGCGTTCACTTCCCATCTCTAAAGTGAATGATTGATAACCTGTTGGACTAGATAGCTGACCGGAGCCGCCACTACTGCTTATAGATCTCTCAATATCAAGCCTCGCAGCAACAAGAGGAATCGGCCGTCCAGGTATCGATGGAACTAGTTCATCATCAGTCTCCATCATTTTAACAACCTGATCCATTGTTGGCCTAGCATATAACTGTGGATGAGAACAAAGCACAGCAATCAACACATACTTCTCAAGAACTTGATTTGAACCTTGTTCTGGCATCCCATCTTCAATAACATCCAACGCCTTTCCCGTTCTAACCAACGACCAAGCCCAATCAGTCAAAGCAGCAGGTTGTCCATCATCGCTCGTTTGAAGAGCCTTTCGTCCACTCAATAGCTCAAGAAGCACAACGCCAAAACTAAACACATCACTCCTCTCTGTTAATTGTCCATACAAAGCATACTCGGGCGCAACATATCCCATAGTTCCAGCCACCCTTGTACTCATATGAGTCATTCCTTCCGGATTAAACTTTGCAAGTCCAAAATCAGCAACCTTAGCTTCAAACTTATCATCCAAAAGTATATTATTCGCTTTGATATCCCTATGAATGATAGCAGGTTGAGCTCCGTAATGCAAATAAGCTAATCCCCTAGCAGTTCCAAGAGCAATCTTCTGACGAGCCGGCCAAGTAAGTTTCACCCCAGTAGAACCAAACAAATGATCATGAAGACTCCCATTTTTCATCAAATCACAAACAATAATCCTCTGATAACCCTCTAAACGTGTCGTCGCACTACAATAGCCTCTCAAAGCAACAAGATTCACATGCCTAACACTAGCAATAACTTGAACCTCGTGAGTGAAACTAGAATCACCAGCCGCAGAACAATTCTTAAACCTCTTGAAAGCAACTTCACTTCCATCAGACAATAGCCCTTTATACACATTTCCATAACCCCCTTTCCCAATTATATTATCTCTATGAAAATTCTTCGTCGCCTTCTTAATATCCTCAACACTGAATCTAATTAAAGTAGTACTATGATTCATTGTTTCCAACCCAGAAACCGAACCCACCTCACCAATATTAGCACCATGATCCTTATCATCCCCAATTGCCTTATCATTAAATTTCCAATAAACCCAAACCCCTATAATTATCAACAAAAGAACCAAAGCAGAAACAACTGAAACAACAACAATAACAACAACCTTTTTCTTATTACCAGAGGAACCTCCAGAGGTGAAATCAAGAGCAAACAAACACTTAGCAGTACCAGGATCCGACGGTCCAAATTGATTTGAAAAAGCAGCAGCGTAGATTGAAGGATAACCAGTACAATCAGATAGATTACCAATGGATTGACCAAGAGGAGGCAAACCAGATAAACTAGTTGTACAAAGAGCACAAGGAGAATTATCTTCAATTGACTGGTTACAATTTGATTGCATGTTGAGAATTGCGGATTGAGGAACGATTGATTCAAATTGTTGTTTTGTAGTGACGTTGACGCAGCCTTGTGAGATCCAATCAGTTTGGAAGCCGCAAGAGGAACGAATGTTGAAACTCGGAGCGAACTGGTTGATGTAGGATTGGAAAGAGTTCCAGCATGGAACGGAGGAGTTTAAGGGAGGGAGGAAGAAGTCGGTGCGGCGGAGGTAGTCGGATTGGACGAGGCGGAGGGCTTGGTGAACGAATTGACATGGAGTTAAAGTGAAGGAAGACGGTGGTGTTGAGGCGGCGCCGTTGAGGATTGTAAGGAGGGTGAAGTTGAGAGGACACGTGGCGGTGGCGGAGAGAGAAGGATGAAGGAAAGTGGTTAATAAGGCGGCGAAGAGGAAGAAGAAGATGTTCATGATAATGATGATGATGATGATGATGGTGTGATTGATGAGAGTGTTATGTTATGTATGTGAATGTGAAAGTGAAAACAAAATGAATGAGATTGGTGGAGGTAGTTACGTTAGTGGTGGTGAAAATAAGATAACGTTGTTTTCAATTCAACGATGTTGTTGTTGTTGCTAAGAGAAGACAAGTCCAAAAAGGGACAAATAATGCAGACAGACACAGTACGTATGTAAAGAAACTAGAAAGGCTGCTGTTTGTATGTTTACTGTGAAAGAAAGAAGACAAAGTTTATTGTGGTTTGACTAATCACTGATATACATGGATCATAGATGAATCTATCGCTCTCTTTAGGACTAACATAACTACTGCTATTTATAATCAAAATGTATTTGTTTTCATTCAATCATCTAGAACATACTCACCAAACTACTTGTAGGAATTCCATAAGATATACAAGAAAGGATGCTGCATTAATTTAGTTGACTACTAAATAAACAAACATTCTACTACGGTTATAATTTTAAATTACCATGTTCATAGCTAAACAAGCATGTGCATTTTGAAAATATTGATATTATAAAGTGACTTACAACTTAATTTAGTATATTTTTTTTTCTTTTTATGGGACATATGATAAAAAAATGGAGGGAGTAATGTTTTTTGATGGCTAAAATTTGATATTTTTCTATCTATGGAATTTATGTGCATCCGTATACAGTCTTTTCAATAATTATAATTTTCACCGTTAAAAACGGGAGCTCTATTATACGCCCCTTTTGGTTCGTTAGCCATTATTCTATCAATGTTGTATCTGAAGCACCGAATAACCGGAGCTCGTGATACCACTTGTTAGACTATGGCACGGATCTAGAAGGGGGATTGAATAGATCCCCAATTAAAATTTGAGTCGGCGCTACCAATTTAAAATTGGTTTTAAAAATGTTTTAAGTGCGGAAGCGGCCGAGAAAAAATATAGTCTAAAACGAACGGTTATTGGAAAACCGGATATACGTAAGCCTATGGATTTATGACAATTCGGAAAAATAGAATCACAACACAAACTATGCTTATCAATTATTTACTTCAATTTGCAAGGTTACCTAGTTCCAATGAAAAACAGCACACACAAAAACTAGAAGTAAAATAAGACAATTTTAGTTCAGGACTTTTGTCGAACAGTTTGTGTGCACAAATACCTCAAAGGATATTTATGTTGAGTAAGAGATTGGAAATGCCCTAGTACAATAATTTTATTGTACTTAGTAGTTAAAAACAGAGTTTCAACACCTTACTCAATTTGTATCACAGTTTGACAATAATCACTTAAGCTAGAATCACTTATTTTATAAGCTGAATTGAAAATGACAGAAAATGAAGAACACACGATTTGATGAGGCAGTTCCCCCGCCATCCTCGCTTCGGGATACGTCTGCCCTCAATTCTAAAATTAGAATTGAGATATATTGAATATATATCACCTGTTGGAATGAACAGTTTACACAAGAGTTGATAGACAATGATACAAACAATCTCAAATGATGTTGATGCTTGCTATCACTTCTTGCACCTTGATTCAAGCTGAATCAAGCCCTTCAATTTGTTGTGAATGACCTCCGATTCCAGCCACCTTAATGAATAACCTTCCGTTGTTCAAACCTTCGGCTCGGCTGATCTTAGACACCAACAAATCAAACCCGGAAAGTCTTCAACACTTCAACGCCCTCGCTACTAAACTGATGAACCTTCTGTTGATCAATTACCTTCGCACCTGCTTGAATGTTGAACGAACTATTCCGTAGCAAAAGCCCTCAAAACCTTCTAGTCTTGATGGGTAAAACCCTCAAGGTTTTCTGCAAGAAACACCTGCCCCAATTTCCACCTGAACCGGATCTTCAATCAACGCGTTCGAACCTTATCACCCTTGAACAAGACACCAATCACAGCAAAAATGATTGTGTGTATTTGAGGATTTGTGTGTTGTTTGAAGGATGAAGATGAAGAAATATGTTGCACCTATTTCACGTTTCTTGCCCTGACAATTTACTCAAGATTTCAATTGTTAGTTGTTAAAATTTAGCAAAAATCTATTTATAGTAATAACCAAAACAGTCAACTGAACAGAATTTTAAAACGCAGCAAGAAAAACTGCACAGCGCGCGAACGGTCGACCATAGGGTCGGCGTGCGCTGACCCGTGGGGAATACTCAGCTCCATGCGCTGAGTGGCATGGTCGATGCATGTCTTCATGCGCTGATCCGTGGAAAATCAAAACACTCATGCGCCGACTGTACGGTCGACGCATTGCTTCCATGCGCTGAGCCGTGAGAAATGCCAGGCTTCATGCGCCGACTGTATGGTCGACTCACTGCTTAGAAACCTGCAAAAATAACAGCTTTTTTCATTTTGTGCATCCTGCCACATTCAGTTATGACTCATATTAAGGTATAATGATTTAACAATGAAAATGAGGTATAGCATGTTGAAGTATTGCATGATGCTTCTAATTTGTCCAAGGTTGTGTTTTGTCATCATCGAAAACTCGGAGGCCTGTATTGTGAGACAACTTGCCCTCACATTCTCCCCCTTTTTGATGATGACAACCTGTTACACAACATGCGATGTCTTTAACATAGTTGTACGCTCTCCCCCTTTCTTTTTCAGTCAAAGCAGTTGTGGTGGTTGACGCTTTTCTCCCCCTTTGACAACATCAAAAAGAAACCGAGAACTATAAAGTCTTGACGGATTAACAATATATCTAACATAAAATCAAGAAAAAGCCATACAATATATCCAACAGATAATAATTAAACATACACCAATACTGATACATAGTATTGATAAGAAACGAAGATAGAACATAAAATAGCAACACATAAAGTCTTGACAGAATTTAGAAATTAAACAGAACACCATAACAAAGTTTGCAACCAAAAACAACGAAAGAAACCATGATGCATGCAATCAAAACAGCAAATGAAAAATGTAAGACGAACACAAGCTAATAACCCCGTCCACGTCCACGACCACGGCCACGCCTCTCATAGAAATGGGGATGGCGTTGAGGATGAGCCAAATCAGTGAACTCTTCAGTGATGTTGTTCAGGAAGTCGAGACTCTCAGTAATTGCCCGTTCTTCAGCTTGATGGGAGTGAACGAGAATCTCAAAGCGAGCATCCAGCTGTGTGGAGATTCCACTGATCCGCTCATTTTGAGTTTGCAGCTCAGAGCAAACTTGTTCCATCCGTTCATCCTGACTTCTCATAAAATTCTGCTGTTGTTCTTGCATAGTGGTCATGAAGTTACGTTGGTCTAATTGCATGGACTGCATCATTTCCAGAATGCCGGAGTTGTTGGATGGCTGTTGAGGAGAAGGAGGTGCCTCAGAGCTAGGTTGATAGGGCTGATAAAATCTCCCAAGTGTGGTCCACCCAGTGTATTGCCATTCACCCCAACCTTGGTTATTTTCCTCATTGTCAGTTTCTTGTTGACCCGTGTAAGGAGTCCAGTCATTATTGAGGTTGGAATTTGGTGGCGGCTCTTGATAGTTGTCTGGAGGCTCATATGTTTGACGTTTTGTATGATCCGCTTGGTCTGATTGCACTGTGTCAGCCGCCTGTGTATCCTGTTCTTGTTCTTCTTCACTTTCATCTGAACCATCTGCACTTGCTTCATTCTCTTCACCTTCGGACTCATCTGCACTCTCTTCACTTGATGATTCGGACTGAGGCATATTTGAGCGACGATAGAATTTGTACTTCTGGTATTTGCGAATCCAGACGTATCCCATCATTGAGAAAACTTTTGGACTGAATTCTTTGTCAGCGGAAATGGAAGTGTATGCGAAGGAGGGGTAGTTCACATTTGCAGAATTGAGGACCTCTTGGATGAAAGATCCATAGGCAAGTGTCGTACTTCGTTTGGAGTCACGCAATTCATACATGCGACTCGCAATGTAATATGGCCAGTTGATTTTGATACCGTGACCCAGGATATGTATGAGATGAACTTCAGCCTGTTCCACCCTTGATAATCCACCCTGTTTGGGTCGCAGAATGCGCGCCACAATCCACTGAAGAATTCTTGCTGAAGTTTTGAGTTTTCCGGAAGTGACAGATCATGGAAAAGCAGCACTGTTCACAATGTGGGCAGGATAGGGTCGCTTAAGCATACCATTCAGTGCAGTTTTGAACTCATAACCTTCAATTGTGCGTGAATCAGTTACCTCAGCCAGAGGAGGTTCATTTTCCTCCATAGTCATATCAAAATATTTGTTCCAAATTTCAGAAGTTAGAGATACCTGAGTGGGTCCGATAACGGAGTGGAAATTTTCACCATGAAATTTATCATTGAGACCAGTATAGAATATACGTACCAGGTCTTCACTGTACTTGGCATTGCATTCAAGAAATCTCTCAATACCGTGATATGTGAGATAGGTCATGATTTCTCCAAGATGCATGCGTTCGGCGACAAGTTCGTAGAATGCATGTTGTCGTACAACCTTTCTTCGACCAATATCCTTGTTGAAGTTTTCACGGAGGGATGGATGAACAAGTGATTCGGGGGTAATGGGTATTGAGGCAGATGTTGACCCTCTTGACCTCTTTTTGGTGGGTCTATGAGAAGATGAAGTCATGGGTAGAGATTTTGGTGGGTAATGTGAAATGGGAGGATTCTGAAATGGGAGAATGCTGTGGGTTCAGAAAATAGTTTCCCCCTTTTTAAGAGAAACTTAGGGTTTGTTGGAGAGTGGAAGAGACAAGAAGGAGTAGTGGAGGGTAATAGATGCAACTCCCTAGGAATATGAGTGGATGCATGTAACTGCCTTTAATGAGGAGACCTGAAACGAATAGGCAGAAAAATAAAACTGAATTTTTCAGCGAGCCGTCGACCATAGCTCTGCATGCGTCGACGCATGCTGTAAAATTTTCAATAAATTTAAAAGTTAAACAGAGTGCGTCGACCTCTGTTCTGGTATGGTCGACTCAAGACCTGAAAATGCAGAATTTTGCCTAGTTTCATATGACATGGTGCTTAATGAATGCAGACAATAATGCCACAAAAAAAATGTTCAATCAAGCAATTAAATACACAACATATGATTCACATATGCACCACAGTTAACATATTTTACTTTGAGATCACAAAGAAAACTTGTATGTAGAGAGAAGGAAGAGGAACAATATCACCTCAATGCCGGATAGGCTTGATAAACAACATACTTGTGCTTGCAAAAACATCAAGTTTGTTAGAAGTACAAAATATAGATGTGAATGAAATAAGCTGAAGTAAGCAAATTATGACTCCCGCTCCGAAATGTCGAGAATACCGAGTTCTCGACGAATATGAAAGAAAAGTTCAGTGGCTAGTGGCTTAGTAAAAATATCCGCTAGTTGATTCTTAGTATCAACATGTTCAAATACAACGTCACCTTTCTCAACATGATCTCGAAGAAAATGGTGTCGAATTTCGATATGTTTAGTGCGAGAGTGCAATACCGGATTCTTTGTAAGATTAATAGCACTGGTATTGTCACATAGGATTGGGATACGTTCAAGTTTGAGGTTAAAGTCCAATAGTTGTTGCTTAATCCACAGGATTTGAGCACAGCAACTACCGGCGGCAACGTATTCCGCTTCGGCGGTTGACAAAGCAACTGAAACTTGCTTTTTGCTATGCCAACTAACCAAAGAATTTGAAAACAAGTGACACGTACCACTAGTGCTTTTCCTATCTAACTTGCAACCCGCAAAGTCGGAGTCGGAATAACCTAACAACGAACAATCACTACCTTTGGAATACCACAAGCCATACTTTGGAGTACCGGATAGGTACCGAACTATTCTTTTAACAGCTTTTAGGTGGGATTCATTAGGACATGATTGGTATCTTGCGCACATACACACGCTAAACATAATATCAGGACGCGACGCAGTGAGATAGAGAAGTGATCCAATCATACCTCTATACCTTTTTACCTCTACGTCCTTACCGCTTTCATCCTTATTCAAATTTGCACATGTAGGCATAGGGGTGTCTATGGGCTTGGATTTTGCCATGTCAAATCTCTTGAGAAGATCCAAACAATACTTTGTTTGACTCACGAAAGTTCCTTCCTTGAATTGTTTAATTTGCAAGCCGAGAAAGTATGTGAGCTCTCCCATCATACTCATCTCGAATTCACCCTGCATAAGAACAGAAAACTCTCTCACGAGATTCATGTTAGTAGATCCAAAGATTATATCATCAACATAGATTTGAACTAATATTAAGTGCTTTCCTTGACGTTTAATAAAGAGTGTCGTGTCAACCTTTCCTCTTGAGTAACCTTGATCAAGTAGAAATTTACTTAGGCGTTCATACCAAGCTCTAGGAGCTTGCTTGAGACCATACAACGCCCGTTTTAGTTTATAAACATGATCGGGGTACTCATGAGATTCAAAATCCGGAGGTTGTGCAACGTAGACCTCTTCATTTATGTACCCGTTAAGGAACGCACTCTTGACATCCATTTGAAATAACTTAAAATCTTTCACACAAGTGAAAGCAAGGAGAAGGCGTATAGCCTCGAGTCGGGCAACCGGAGCATAAGTTTCCTCATAGTCGATGCCCTCCTCTTGGTTATACCCTTGCGCGACTCAACGCGCCTTGTTACGGGTTATTACCCCGTTTTCGTCCAGCTTGTTCCTAAACACCCATCGGGTGCCGATTACTCGATGACCTCGCGGAGGGGGGACAAGGTCCCAAACCTCATTTCTAGTGAACTGATTCAGTTCCTCCTGCATTGACAAAAACCAGTGTTCATCGAGTAGGGCTTCCTTAGGATTTTTAGGTTCTATTTGCGAAACGAAAGCGAAGTGATAACAGAAATTACTTAGCTTTGATCGAGTAGTGACTCCCTTTGTGATGTCTCCGAGAATGTTGTCGATTGGATGATCTTTAGAAGACTTCCAAGCTTGAGGGAGATCATCGTTTGTAGGCGGATGAACTTCCTCGTTTACTTCATGGTGTACATCCTTATCCTCCTCAACTTTGACTTTGTCGGGTTGATCAATCCCCGTTTCGCCATCTTTGAGTATGTCTTCTATGGATGTACCTGCACCATGAACAACACTTTCCTTTCCGACATTTCTCGGATAGGACTCATCAAAAGTAACATGCACAGACTCTTCTACAGCAAGCAATCGTTTTACCGAGTATTGCTCCGCGGTTGTTATCACCATAAGTTACATACCCTTTCTTCTTAGCCACAAAGTCTATGAATAGGGATATGTCTCCAGACATGTGTCTTGAGCACCCACTATCGAGAACCCATCTTCTCTCGGTGGTCTCGACACATTTTACCTGTCAAAACATAATTAGCACAAGGAGGTACCCAATGACATATTGGGTCCTAATAGGTTAGCAATAAAATGGTTGCGTTTGGGCAACCATTGGTAGATGCCTTTAGGAACAAGAAATCTTATAAAACGGCATTTACCAATGGAGTGGCCTTTCCTGCAACAGTATAAGCAAGCAAAATCAACTTTAGAGACACTTTCACTTGCTTGATCCCTAATTACATATGCATATTTTTGGTATGAGTTAATCATACTTTTTCTAAAATCCTTTTTATCAATAGCAAATGTAATCTTAGGCTCAAGTGCCTTGTTTAATTTGGCCTTGAGGTGTCTAATCTCACCTTGCCAAATATGACAAGTGTCACACCCGAAGTTGAAAGGGTTTCTATCGTCTTTACAATCAGATTCATTGCCTTTCACAATGGAAGCCTTTAGGTCCTCTAATTTCTTTTCGGACTCTTTAACCTTATGCTCTAAATACGTAAAGATTTTCTTATTAGAAGCAAGTTTCTTGAAGGCTTCAACTGCTTCATTATGTAAGGCATGAAATGCGGCTAGTAATTCTGAATGCGACATATTTGATGACTTATCATATTTAGAG
The DNA here is from genome assembly GCA_963859935.3 of Lathyrus sativus. NCBI lineage: Eukaryota > Viridiplantae > Streptophyta > Magnoliopsida > Fabales > Fabaceae > Lathyrus > Lathyrus sativus. Next base: position 569,640,735 of record OZ012740.1, on the reverse strand, counting down.
TTACGTACCTGTTTTTTCTTATTTTTCTGATTGGCGGAGAGGCATAGATTCACGGACTCTTCTTCATCACTAGAACTTTCATCAGAGGAGGAAGAGTCGCTGTCACTTTCCCATGCTATGTACGCTCTCCTCGGCTTTGATGATTTCTTGTGTGATTTTGACGATTCCTTGTTCTTTCCCTTTTTATTCATTGGACAGTCCGGTTTGTAGTGACCGGGCTTTCCACACTTGTAGCACGTTCCTCTAATCTTTTTACCTTTCGAGTCATCATCCTTGGAGTGTCTTGATTGTTTCCGGAAGTTTACCAAGTTCTTCTCGGAATGTTGTATGTCGTTCTTCCTTACGTAACGGTTATACCATTTAACAAACAACCCCATATCTTCGCTTGTGTCTTCTTCTTCTTCGTCGCTCGAGGAATAATCATTTTGCTCTTTTGCTTGAGACTTCGAGGAGGAAGTCTTGAGAGCTATTGATTTCTTTTCACTCACCTTCGCTTTGTCTTTCTTTTCCATCTTTTCACGTTGGTCTAAGCTCAAGAGTACCTGTTCATGCTCTTGCAATTTGCCAAACAATGTTGTCAAGTCTAATATGGTAAGATCATTTGCCTCTTTGATGGCGGTCACTTTTGGCTGCCATTCCCTGTTAAGACATCTCAAGACTTTATTAGTAGCAACATCATTGGAAATAGGCCTACCTAATGAATGTAAACGATTGATGAGATGAGTAAATCTCTTTTGCATGTCGGCAATGGTTTCCCCTTGCTCCATGAAAAAGAGATCAAACTCTTGTATAAGAGTGTTGATTCTAGCTAACTTAACATCGTTTGTCCCCTCATGTGCAATTTGTAGTGCATCCCACATAGTCTTAGCAGTAGGACAATGGGATACACGATAGTATTCGTCTACACCTAATGAGGAGATTAGAATGTTTTTAGCTTTCCAATCATAATTGTACTTTCGCTCATCGTCGTCGGTCCATTGTGCTTCGGGCTTTGGCACAACTTCGTTATTTTCATTGGTCATGGTAATTTCAATAGGACCGTTGAGAATAACGTTCCATATTTTTCTGTCTATAGAATTTATGTGCACCCGCATACAGTCTTTCCAATAACTATAATTTTCACCGTTAAAAACGGGAGCTCTATTATACGCCCCTTTTGGTTCGTTAGCCATTATTCTATCAATGTTGTATTTGAAGCACCGAATAACCGGAGCTCGTGATACCACTTGTTAGACTATGGCACGGATCTAGAAGGGGGGGGGGGTTGAATAGATCCCCAATTAAAATTTGAGTCGGCGCTACCAATTTAAAATTGGTTTTAAAAATGTTTTAAGTGCGGAAGCGGCTGAGGAAAAATATAGTCTAAAACGAACGGTTATTGGAAAACCGGATATACGTAAGCCTATGGATTTATGACAATTCGGAAAAATAGAATCACAACACAAACTATGCTTATCAATTATTTACTTCAATTTGCAAGGTTACCTAGTTCCAATGAAAAACAGGACACACAAAAACTAGAAGCAAAATAAGACAATTTTAGTTCAGGACTTTTGTCGAACAGTTTGTGTGCACAAATACCTCAAAGGATATTTATGTTGAGTAAGAGATTGGAAATGCCCTAGTACAATAATTTTATTGTACTTAGTAGTTAAAAACAGAGTTTCAACACCTTACTCAATTTGTATCACAGTTTGACAATAATCACTTAAGCTAGAATCACTTATTTTATAAGCTGAATTGAAAATGACAGAAAATGAAGAACACACGATTTGATGAGGCAGTTCCCCCGTCGTCCTCGCTTCGGGGTACGTCTGCCCTCAATTCTAAAATTAGAATTGAGATATATTGAATATATATCACCTGTTGGAATGAACAGTTTACACAAGAGTTGATAGACAATGATACAAACAATCTCAAATGATGTTGATGCTTGCTATCACTTCTTGCACCTTGATTCAAGCTGAATCAAGCCCTTCAATTTGTTGTGAATGACCTCCGATTCCAGCCACCTTAATGAATAACCTTCCGTTGTTCAAACCTTCGGCTCGGCTGATCTTAGACACCAACAAATCAAACCCGGAAAGTCTTCAACACTTCAACGCCCTCGCTACTAAACTGATGAACCTTCCGTTGATCAATTACCTTCGCACCTGCTTGAATGTTGAACGAACTATTCCGTAGCAAAAGCCCTCAAAACCTTCTAGTCTTGATGGGTAAAACCCTCAAGGTTTTCTGCAAGAAACACCTGCCCCAATTTCCACCCGAACCGGATCTTCAATCAACGCGTTCGAACCTTATCACCCTTGAACAAGACACCAATCACAGCAAAAACGATTGTGTGTATTTGAGGATTTGTGTGTTGTTTGAAGGATGAAGATGAAGAAATATGTTGCACCTATTTCACGTTTCTTGCCCTGACAATTTACTCAAGATTTCAATTGTTAGTTGTTAAAATTTAGCAAAACTCTATTTATAGTAATAACCAAAACAGTCAACTGAACAGAATTTTAAAACACAGCAAGAAAAACTGCACAGCGCGCGAACGGTCGACCATAGGGTCGGCGTGCGCTGACCCGTGGGAAATACTCAGCTCCATGCGCTGAGTGGCATGGTCGACGCATGTCTTCATGCGCTGATCCGTGGAAAATCAAAACACTCATGCGCCGACTGTACGGTCGACGCATTGCTTCCATGCGCTGAGCCGTGAGAAATGCCAGGCTTCATGCGCCGACTGTATGGTCGACTCACTGCTTAGAAACCTGCAAAAATAACAGCTTTTTCCATTTTGTGCATCCTGCCACATTCAGTTATGACTCATATTAAGGTATAATGATTTAACAATGAAAAGGAGGTATAGCATGTTGAAGTATTGCATGATGCTTCTAATTTGTCCAAGGTTGTGTTTTGTCATCATCAAAAACTCGGAGGCCTGTATTGTGAGACAACTTGCCCTCACACAAATTGGTAAGCCCAGTGGGACCCTTTTGTACAAAAATTTAAACTTTTCCAAAAAAAATGTTTCTGCTTTTATTTCCGGTTTTTTTCTTGTCATACCCCAAAATTTTTCCTACCCTTTTCACTTTTCAACTGACTTTTGGTCTATGATTCATCTCCATACTCATTGACATTGAAGTCATTCATTTACAATTACATCATTCGCAATTGCATACCATTAATTCTAAGGTTCTTGTTATTTAAGCCTAACATTCAATTGTGACAAGTAACTTGTCGAGCCTCATGAGCTAAGGTTTCTTTGTAGACCAAACCTATGGAATCTTGATGACACACTTGATTTGGGAGGCTTATCTTTTGTGCTCAGTATTGTTGGAGCTCTAATCTTTGGTACATTGTTTTGCTTATGTTGATTACTTCATGGGCAATTGATTTGGAAGACATGCTTCAAGGTTTACCATTCTTTATGAAAGTCTGACATGGTTAGTTTGTTTGTTTTTTTCATTTGATTCAAAGATTTGCAATTTGGATTCAAGTCAAAGAAATCAAGACGGATACATACAAGATCAAATTCAAATTCATGTTTTGGAGAGAAGCCACTTTCTTGAAACACAAGATACACCACACTTCATTTCAAAGAATCCATTTTCGTTACCAAAACATTCAAATATTACATTACAAAGGGAACCAAAACAACAATTACACAAAATTACATCATTTTAACCTACCATTGACTTTTGGTCAACTATTGACTTTTTGGCCAAACAGTTGACCAAAATCAATTACCTAAACCAAGACCCTATTCAACTTTTCTTCATTCCCAAGACATCCTTTCAAAGCCTTCAAGTGCTTCATAATTCTAGATGTTTCATATGCCATGACTTGTTCCTTGATCCATGTCTTCATGAACCTTGTGTGCCCTGCCATTTTTTCTCAATGCCAAGTCTTGTTCAAATACCTACCAACCCTGAAAAAACACACACTACAATTATCATTCATTCATGTGGACACACATAATAACAAGCCATCTACAAACCAAACAATACTCATTATGCGATCCATGCCAAAGTAACACCTACACATAGCTGCATTCAAACCAACCTAACTAGTTTACTTTGACATAACTTTTGAAAATAACTCTAGCACAAACATTCCATGACCAGTTCTTACCAATCCAACCAAATCAATCAGCATAGCAGTCAAGTATTAACACAGCAGAGTCAAGTCAGACTAGCATAGCAAACTGCATTAACATTACACATTGACATTTAACACACAGTTCAAACAAAACCCATATTATCACCAATACAAGTAGAATTACATAACCTGCTAATTGCATAAGACCTTGACCACAAACTTCATCAATTCAATCTAACATTTGTTTAGAGTTTACTTCAAACATTAACTAGTTCTAAATAGCAAATTAAACTAATTCTAACACTTCTAACAGCCCCTAACTGTACTAACAGTATAAATTCTAACAAGCATTATCAAATCACAACATAATAGTCCCTTCTCTAATTCCATATTAATGTTATAGCTAGTTCAGCCAATCAATATTGAATGGCCCTCTGACTTGACAATGCCAACATGTTAATAAGCCATCAATTCCAGTTTAGATGACAGTCAATCCAAGGCATGAACCAATGCAACAACATCACATATCTAGCTCAATAATCCTAATAATAACAAACTTCAAGTTTCAGCATTAACAACTAATTCAAATTCTAACACTAAGACAAACAGTTCCACATTAATTCAACATCAACCTAACATTAACAGTTCAACATATGTTCGTAACACTTTATCAGCTCAATTCATTGGCATAGTTAGATTCAAAATACACTAACATTCTAATATCAATTTAATCTACCTTGCTAATTAATTTTCATCAACAATTCAGTTTTTTTTTTTCAATTCATCACATTGCAACAACTTTTCGTCTTAACACTCAGCTACACACCAATTACTAACCAACTAATTAACAAGTCCACTTCAATCAATTCATTAACATCTTTTTGCATAACTAACATTCAGTCACCTAACAACTAACTTCAAACTCATTCATTAACATAACACTAAAATTCAATTCTAACTATAACTAACAGCCTCACTAATTCAAATTCATTCTAGCGTACAACTAATTAACCTCCAATTCAGTCTAACTAATTTTAACAACAAAACTTAACAGTGTTAAAAATCGAACAAACTTTCCTCTTGAATCAACTAATTGTTAGCCGTGCCCTAACTCTCAACAACCCTGCCCAAGTCATTGCCCGAATTAGTTACACAATCACACTCTCTATATAATCCTCAATCTCCTTCAATCATAATCAATCTCATTCTACAAAATCACAGTAAATTTTTCACTCTCAGTTCTACACTATCTAAATTCTCTCTGCAACTCCATTCATCAACAATCTCTCTACTCCACACTCTCACATACGCATCAGCAACCACAACAATCATAGAATCCTCAGCCTACAGACTAGTGTATGAAAAGAAGAAGAAGGAAAATTATTGTTAGAGAAAAGGTTGAGGATTCAAGCTTATCTTTGGTTTTCTCTTCATTCTTCAATAGCATCTTCTTCCATCTTCAACGTTCACCAGAGTAATTCTCCACTCTGTAGGTTTGTGCTTTTGATTTCTCCTTCATTTTTGACTCAATTGTAGTTACCATGATGTAGTAGTGAGGTATCTGAACCAAACCCCTAGGGTATGAATTCGGATTGAGCATCCATATTCATTTAATTTTTGTTTGGGTAGCTTAGGGATTGTGGTGTTCTTGGTTCGATTCGGAAATTTGGTTATGTTTTAGGAAGAATTGAGGTGAGATTGAGGGAAAGAACTTTGAAACGGAGACTTTGGTGGTGGTGATTATATGTTTGGACCTACTCCGCTACCACCGGCGCGGCGTGGCCAGCTCCGGCGAAAGACATATTTGAGAAGGTGAAAAGGACTTGAACAACGAAAATGTGATATGATGTTGCTGAAACGCTTCACTCCCTTTGTCTTGGATGTGTGTTGGGCCTTGCCAAACTGAGCCCATGGAATTACTATTGCACAGCCTCATTTTCATAACACACCCTCCAGTCTGAAGCCAAGCAAACCTCACAACAACATTGGGCTTTTCGATTAAGCCCATCGCATTTTCCAAGCCACACATCACCTGGCCAGATGCACCCCCGCAGTACTTATTTCATTTTAATCATTGTTTTGTTTTCATTTTTAATTTTTGTGCTAAGCTTTTTCTACATTTTAATTCATGAAAGATGCATAACACTCTATATTGTTCAATTCCTCTTCCTAACATTACACAATGAATTTCTATTTAAAATTTCTCCTAAATATGAGAAACCCTCGCACGTTCTCTCAATCACTAAATCCTAGTGATTGATGATTTACCTAATTATCAATTTCGAATATTACAACTTAACTATATAAACATATTATGCCAAGTTACTGTTAAAATTTCTCCTAAATATGAGAAACCCTCGCACGTTCTCTCAATCACTAAATCCTAGTGATTGATGATTTACCTAATTATCAATTTCGAATATTACAACTTAACTATATAAACATATTATGCCAAGTTACTGAAACATAGAGGTGTATATAAAGATGTTAAATATACAACTCAACTAGACAAGCCTACAACTCTGCCAAATTACTGAAACATAGTGTGGTATACATAAAATAACAAGGACTCTTGTAAACCTATCACTCTAAAATCTTCAATGTGAATGTTTTTTTTTCAGGCTTGAGCTCCTTATATAGCATAATAACTTTGGGCTTTTCTTCTTTGATATTAGCTTTAATTTCGTCCAGAATTAATGCATAATTTGTTGGATATTATTTGTTCCATAAATATCTCCAACAAGATATGATTTATTTCAATTTAAATTCAAATTTAAATCTTTATTTAAATCTAAATTAATCTTCATTCAACTGTCAAACAAATCACCTAATCATATTGTTAAACCAATTAGCAATAAAATATGATCCAATCTTTGATCATAATTCTTCTAAAATGCAACAGCAATGACCTGTTGTACAAGGCCCAGATGTCGTACTAACATATTGTGACATCACGTCCAGCATATGTCCCTTCTGTAACTTGTCATACTCCAAATTTGTCTTATCCTTTCTTTTTTTTCTTATGTCAGGCATGTGTGTTACTTTATGATCTTTCTGTAGATGATCATTTGTCCTCTGACCATGATTCTCTAAAATTTAGATCATAGAGGTCTTGTGTATGTTTATTATGATTGCAGGCCCTTGTAAGTGTGTTTGATTTCAAGTGAAGATAGGAGAAGAGAGATGTCCTCATTCTCATAATCAAAACAAGATCAATGGGTTTCAAATGGAATTTTAATTATATGGTCATCTGGTATCAAGCCATAAGCCAGGTGGATATTGTGCCATTCATTTTTCACGCCTTGATTCAGCTTGTTTCAAGCTTGCGCCCAAGTTATTTCAAAATGATTTTAGGACATGTTTGAAGTTAAATGTCATGTTTGGAATTCACCTTTTTAAAAATCATGGATGAATTGTTTCAAGATTGGCCTCACCTATATGGTCATTCGTTTCCAAGACAAGGTCAATTTGTGTTTAGGACATGAGGTTCAAAATTAAGCCACGAGTGTAAGAAGTTTAAATTGTGAGGCAAGCTTGCTAAGCGTACTTGGAAGTTCTCAGGTCAGACTTTTAAGCTATGGTTAGAAGTCTTTTTAAAGCCTTGTTTTGGCAGGCCTTGCTAGAAGTCTTTAAGCTTTGTTTAGATTTTGCAAGCTGTGCAAAGATTATATTTAAGCTATGATTGAATCATTTTTCAAGCCATGTTAGAGTCATTTCAAGTCACTTTGAATTGATTTTTCAAGTCATGTGGGAATTATTCTAAGACACCTTTTGAGATATTAAGGGGATGTCGTGGTTAATTAGTCTAAAGTCATGCCTAATTTGTCACAAATTATTTCAAGATAGGATCATCCATTTACAACACTTCATTTTTGAGATGATAAGGTCACGTAGGGAATCAACAAAATTAGACTTTTGGCCTGATCATATCTGCAATGAGTTTGAAAGCAGCATTGAAAAGTTACGCAAGAACCCAATACTCTATAAACCTGTTTAAGGCAGAACTGCTCTTAAGTGCAATATATTGTTCCAATTGACTCTTCAAATTGGAGATGCTTGCAGATGAGAAGTATAACTTATCATGACCTGAACTAATGAATGAAAGGAGCCCACTCATGAGAAAGAGCCATGTCTCAGCTTTTAGAATATTGAAATTGTCAATGTGTCCTAAAACTCTGGATCAATGATATTCATCAATTATTATGCTTCCCATTGAATGTATCTCAATGCATGAAAAGTCCTCAATGATAATATCAGATGATGATAGTAATATTTGAAATAAACAAGCACCATTTTTCCTAATGCTATGATGTCATCGTGTACATATTTTGTTCCCTTGTAACCTACAAGATTGGCAGATGGTGCCAAATTTAAAAGTTGTCTCCCGTGTAGAAAGGCCAGTAGAAGATGAAATAAACAAGTTTTTTCACATTACAACTCAAAGATGAAATAAACAAGAATTTTCACATTACAACTCAAAGATGATGAAATATACAAGACTTTTCACATTACAACTCAAGGATGAAATATACAAGATCACATTCACAATCCTCTCCTGGTCAATTTGATCGTCAACGATAACAGCATTCTGACCTTTATGCCAACACATGTGAAGCTTGTTCACATAGCTCAAATGCTGGTGAATCTCCAAAGGAAGGTTTTCTCTCCTCATTAGCTTCAAAAAAGATTTGACAGTCCAAACGGATCTCTTTTGACGGTTTCTCTACAAGTCTCACGCCTTTAGAAGATCTCATAAATGAAGCATTGTCTAACTCCCAAGTAACTTGATCATAACTAAAACCAGTCCATTTCACAAGCCAGGAATTTCTTGCCAAAACCTCCAAGTTCATTAATCCAAACTCCAAGCCCCAACATGTCGCCAAGTTGCTTCAAAGGTTGTACATGAAATGAGAATGAACATATAGGGTTAGAAACAAATGAAAGTAGAAAAATCAAGCCAAAGTCAAATGAAATACACCGCTGCTTTTGCAGTATGAAATTCAAACATCATGTACCATTTCAACACAAAAAGAGAAGAAAAGTTCACAAAATTTACAAAGAAAATTAAGGGCAAGGCAGTGATACCAACAAGTTCAGCTACTGCAGGGCAATACCAAGATTATTTTCCTCAAGTAATCACATAAGCACAAATATCACAAGGCAATATTTAAAATAAGCTACTACAGTAATTCACACCTTTTAAACCAAAGAAGAGTAAACGTTTATATCAAAATAAGTCAAAGAGCAGTAAAATCACCAATTCACGGTTGTACAACATTAATAATTCAGTGAAATTTTCAAGTGAGGACCACGCGTGCTTCTATAAGGGATTTCATCACCGTAGACAAGAGAATGAGTAACAATCACAATGGTCCCCACAAAATCCTATAACAAATTTCTCTCTAACGGATTGAAGTTACAGCTCCCCCCAAAACATATTTTTCCCACATGTGAAGGAATATACCTCTCACTCTCAGTCTCACAAGTACCAAAGGCCCCAAATTCTCCTATAAATAAGACCCCAATAATTTGCAAAAGAGAGAGTGAGAAACCCTAATGAAGTGTTGCTGAAAATTCCTAAACCACCATCTAAAGCTCTATTTCTCTACTAAGGTTATTGAGTTTTTACCTTGAAACTCAATAATCTTGAGATAAGCTCCATTCATTTAGACATAACACTCAAAGAAAGAGCAACGAAAGAATGAAGAAGAGGATTCAAGAAAGTATCAAGCAAAGTAAAGAAGCAGAGTACCTGTGGAATCAACTCCAAAGCATCGCGACGTTGGTAGACCTTTGAACCTTTTTTTTTTTTTGCATTTTCGTTCTGATTTCGTAAATGTACATGTAATCAACTCTGAAAATAGTGAAATCTGGGGTTGGGTATTTTTGATAGGGGATAGGGTTTATTTTGTTTGATGTTGATTTCGCGTGCTTGATCCTTGCTTCCTTTTGTCTTGCTTCGTGATTCGGTGTTTCTAAGTTGGTTTGATGATTATGATTTGAATGTTGATGAGAGTGTTTTCATCTTGGTACGATGAGGTCTTTGGTTCTCCTTTGAGAGAATAGTGACTGAGTACAAATGGGAGATGAAGTATCTTTTAGAGAAATAGAGGGAGAGATTTAGAAAGTAGGGTTTGTATTCCTTCTGTTTCTCTATTTAAGCATGCGTTTTGGATTATTGATTTTAATGTGAAATAATTCTTTGCTGTGATTCGTGAATATGATTAAAGTAGTTTTTTTAAAAAGGAAAGTGTCATAAGAGTTTTGGGGAAGTGATAATGATTGATGAATTAGTATATGTCCATCGTCCTAATGCCTGCACGTGTGGATTGGTGTCAGTAACAATAGTTTCTTGTTCCCCATTCCATGTAGCAGCGACTAGGTTACTTTGTGAGATTGCTAAGCTTTTTGTGGTTGGGGCAGTACACCAGCCAGGCCTTCCATGGGCCGAACCCTGTTGACAAGTAACTGGGGTGCTATTTTGGGCTTTACACACCCTTTAAACGCCATGCACCTCCTGGCCCATGAGAACTCTCTTACAAACTTTTTTCCTCACAAAATAATATATTCTTCTAGTTGGCTTAGAAATTCTTTTAATGAAAAACATATGTTATAAAAACATTTTATTCTCTTTTAGAAAAAACAAATAAAATATTTATCACCTTAGGTTAATATTAGGGTTCATTTTGATTAGTTATAGTTTTTCAAATCAATTTCTATTCGTGCTTGCTCAAGTACTTGAATATTTTATGATTGCTTACATGCCCTTGCTTGCTACTTGGTTATAGGTTGATTGTATGCTTTGTTTGAACCTGTATGAACCATTATTGTATGATGACCATACATTATTAAATAAGACATAAATGCGTGCAATAAATTCAATCTTTCAAAAATAAATAAAACCCTTTGTTCAACGTCAAGTGGATTTTTTTCATACATCAATCATACCCAACTTGTAAGTTGAACGCTTTTGCATCGTGTCACACCCTAATTTTTGACCTTAAAGATTCCACCTTCTTGTGCGTTTTCTCACGTTTGAATCTTTTACTCTCGCTTACGTGGTTATCAGGACTAACGAGTATGTGCAGGACCACTTTGTTTTTTGAACTTCTCTGACAGGCAGAGCGATTTAAACAGAGCGTTACTGTGGCAATATGAGGATTTACATATGTTTCTTTCAAGATCTCAGGATTTCAGTGTGGCGTAGTAAAAGTTACTAGAGAAGTTGTTGAACTTAAGGATCATTGAATAATGGAAGGCACGAAACGCAAGTTCTAATTTCGAGGTCATACACGAATCAAGCATAAATTAGGATACAGGAGGGGATAGGTTGTGATGTTTTAAGGCAGTTCATGGCGATTCGAGACCATAAAGTGAATTCATACGCATGAGCCATTTAAAATTCAAAGACCTTTTTCTTTTCAGCTTCATATTCAAATTTGTTCTACCATGTTTTTTTCAAAGTAAAGTAGGTGAGGAAATCTAAGTTACCGCAAGGAAGAAAGCTACTTCGAATTTTGAATTTATCTTTGAATTCACAAGTTAAATACAACAAGGTTACATTGTCTCCATTGGTTATTTACAAACATCTTCAAATAAACATAACGGTTGTTCCTCAGGAAATAATATTACAATACCGCAAATAAAAGCCCTACAAGATGCTATGCCCCTCAAATTAACCTAATTAGGCCATTCTGTTACAACTTTCCTTAGAACTACAAGGATGAAAGTGAATATGGACATCGTCTCCCAACGTGCAAAGCGCCAACTCTATCTTGTTCTAAGCTCCGGAAATTTGGCGGTAAAATGTGAACATCCGAAAGCCACTTGAAAGCCACCTGTTACAGTAAAACAAAGATGGATTAGTATCTCCACATCATTCAACTGTAGTATTGCACCCGCGGCTGCCACCAAGAATTTATCTGCGACATAATGGTTAAACAAAACAAGCATTACATCAATGGACCGAGAAATGATTAAGAGATAATCAACCCTCAGTGTAGTCATCATTGGGCATAAAGTTTGAGCAGCCGGAAGGGCGACAACCGAAGTCGTCACCGACTCCCTACTGAACATCAAACAGCTTTTCGGCAACGGCGTAAGATAAGACAATATCTGAAATTAACAGTTTAATGGCATCCTTGATAGAAGAAGAAGAAAAGTCAGTTTGCAGCTCAAGTATTCGTCATGAAAAGTCAAAGCAACAGGTATTTATCAGAGGCATCATCCGCAAGGGCAGCAGTTGCAAGCATGCTTTCACACGCAAGGATAGCAAGTCTCCCAGCAAACAGCAGCAAGTAAACTCGCACACCAGTAGCAGAGTAACTAAAACGAGCACCTCAGGATAATGCCCAACAGGCTCCTTTCAATCGCGTAAGCATCTGCAAGTCACCATCTGCAAAAAATGGCAAATAACAGCAGCATAACCTAAAAAAACAACAGTCTGTCAAGGGAAGACACAGCCGGTGATCAGAGCACCGTTAAGAAGGTAAACCAAGCTTCGAAGACCATGGAAATACAGGCTGCAAACAATATCAATTATGAGCATCAACAACAGGTACACCAGTTGTAACAGCATCAATAACGTCAATTCAACATCCGCAATGGTAATGCATTGAACGCCATCAATAGCAGTATTGCAAAAGCTTAAGAGTTAAGTCAAGACAAATAAAGCCCTCAGACCATTCATCATCGGGCGTAACGGACAGAACTCCACATAACTATTCAAAGTCATAACAGTTAAAGCCACGAGCAGCCTCAAACTTCAGGCCACAAGCCAACTATAAACAGGCACATCAACTACAACAGGTAGACAATCATAGAATCAACACCCATTATAGTGGACCACAGCGGCAAATTCCATTTGCGAACTAGCTACAATTAACAACAGAGCAACATCAATAGCCTCGTTTCGTCACCCGCAACAACAGCAACACATTGATCACAAATCATAATTCAAAATTCATGAGCAAAGATGGAAGGGTCTTAACCCTCAGGTTTGATTCATCACTAGGCAAGGCTCAAGTAGCCATGAGGGCAACGAAGAGGATTCGTCGGCGACTCCCTACTGACTCAAGAGCATCAACGGACATTCGCAAATAACAACGGTAACCAGACATTGTCATCATCGCCGGCCACAATACCCTTCCCGGCGAGCAAGATAAGACAACTTCTGCACCGTAAGCATGGTTTCCCTGCGAAGAAGAAGAAGAGGAAAAGCGTTAAATTCGAAAGCCAACAAAGTCAACAAGACACGTCAAGGATATGTTTCCAAGTTTGACAAATCAACACGAAAAAAGAAAGTTTTGAACTACCCTAACTGAAGCAGAGAAAATCAACTATGGGATCCCAAAATCACTCAGTGTCACCGACAAAATCAAGCAAACAAGGAAAGGATTGAACAACTCATCAATCGAATCAGACAGGCCCAAGCGAAATAGGAAAGGATTGAACAAATCATCAATCAAATCAGACAAGGCATCAAACGTTAGGGAAAGCTTTGAAGACGCTTATCATTGAGAGGCCCATCGCTTCACTTATAAAAGGGACAGCTTTCAGCAACAGAAGGGATCGAAAAAGACAGCATCGAGGGAAAGCCCACAAAGGAGAAGAAGCGGTTTTACAATAGAAAAGCAGAAACCCTAAAAGCTCTCGACGAAAGCTCCCTCCGCCGAAGGCTCAGGTATCCCGAGATTCATCATCGCCGGTCGAGAAAGAAGGAACTCGCAAGCCGTCACCATCCTATTTCGTCACCAAAGTTCCGTCGCCACTCCCAACCGTCGGTAAACCCCTGTTCTTATCGATATTTGAGTTGTTTGATGTTTTCAATTAGTGTTTCAGGTTCATGAACGAGAGATGAATGGAAGAAGGTCGAGATTGAAGCGGTAGACGGTGAGAGCAAGGCAGATCGAGAGAGAAACCAACCGCGATTTGGGATCCTGAGGGGTTGACGGGATTTAGGGTTTCGTCGTTTTTTTCATTTTCTTTTGCTTATGTTCTGTTCATTAACTTGTAATTGTATGTTTGCGGCACACACACATTCACTTGCATACCACGATCACACACACAACCCCTAATCAAACCCTTAATCATCCTTTTCCTTTTTGCTAATTAATTAATTAAATTTATAATCAGTTTTTTTTAAAATTGACTTAATCTTTTATTCATTAAATAACTCAACTTTTTTTTATAATAAAATCATTTGTAATTTAATTCTTTTTATGCTTTCATAATAATAAAAAACTTTTTATTTATTAACAACTAGGAAACTATTTTATTTAAAACTCCCCTTTTATATTTAATTTGTGTCAAACTTTTTTAAAAAAATTAATTAATCAATTCATATTTATTCACCCTTCTTATCTAATCAATTCAAAACAAAACCTTTATAATGAAACTTATTTATGTAATAATAATTAATAAACACCTTTTTTATAATTAAAACCGACTTCACAAACTCTACTAAAAATCCGATACAACTTTTCTTTTAAAAATAATTCAATCCTTCTTTTGAAATTGATAATTGAAATAACTCTGACTAATAAATCAAACCATTTTCTCAATAAAATAATATAACTTTTCTTAAAGCCAATTCAGCTCTGCTCCTAAAAATCAACGTTTCGCCTAAAATTAATAGCACCCTTATTTAATCGATAACTTAACCAATTCAATCGTGCACGCCTATGACTTCACTCACATACACAATTTTCACTTACACCTTAGCGCTTTCATGCGTTCGTGTATGTTTACTTTATCCGCTTTTATTCCTTTCCGCAATTTATTTACCGTATTTATCTTTCTTGCATCGCATCCCGTCCAAAGGAAGAACTTGCACGTAACGTAAAACTTGCACGTATGCATCCCATTTGCATCATATCCCCCTTGATCCTTGATCCCATTCAAGTCGATCTTTTAAGATAGATCCTACCCCATATGAAGGACCTTTATCTTTACAACATAGGTAAACAATTCAACTCAAATCAAACAATTATTCAAACACATTAGAGAATAAGATGTTAATCATCTTAAGCGAGATAGAATCTCCACCCCACAACAATACAATCTCTTACACTTGTGGCGGTTAAATCTCCCTTAAAATGACGACTCGTCTTTTCTCCTAAAATCGATCAATCAACTACCTTATCACGTAGGAACTTTGACCACAGTCAAAGAACTCCTCAAACCCTTTAGGGGAACTACCGATACTCTGATTCCACTCCCGTAAGGATATGTAGGCATAAGATGCGATATCTTATCGAGTATACTTAAAAATAAACCCCTAGGTCCTTCAACCCTTAAGCAGATAAACCTTAGCAATAAAACAAACATAAAACAAAAGGTTCTTGTAGAGTACTACAGAAACTTAGGATGCTAGCACCTTCCCTAAGTTTAACCAACCCCCGAACCTAAAACTCTCTAGCTTGCATTTGCATTGCATTGTGGGAATTTAGATATTTATCCCTTCCTTTGGAAAAATCAAAGTTCGGTTGCAAAATGAATTAAAGATTCAAACTAATCAATAGTTTGGTATCCAAATTTCACCGCGACAGAAATGGCGACTTCACTGGGGATGCCTTAGTGGGTTTCCCTATCTTGTTTTTACTTGTTTATTGCTTTATATTTGTATTTGTATAATTGTTTACTTATTTATTTGTTGCCTTTGGGTTGATACTCTTGAGTGGTGAGACAAAGTCCTACACCCGGACTTTAGTGAACTTAAGATAGGATAGTGATATGTTCAAAGAGGCTTATAGGGGGTGGAATCTCGACCAAGCTGACTTGAAAATCACGCTCAATTGAGGCCCTCTCGAAAGTTGTATTGTTGAACGAGTTCTTAATCGTGAAAACATGCACTATATTCGATGTTGGAGCCTATGATATTGAAGACCGTAGTTACCTTAATCCCACTTTGGCCTTTATTAGGATGTAGTGCGGGGCTATGAGGGGGTACCCCCCGAAATAGTGCTACGCGATGCTACACTCAAAAGAAGTTCTCTTAAGAATATTATTAACCACCAAGTACTTGGGAAATTGATAATATCCGAAAGATGGGCTAATAACTTTGGGAACCTTATTAGAACCTTGTTCTGCAGGTACAATCAACCTCTAGTCCGTGTCCTTTGGGAATGGGTATACCCTTTGGCTCCATGCTCGTTGCAAACCTAGGGTCCCCTTTGTTTGTTTACCTTTGTGCATCTATGTGCTTACTTGTGTTTGTTGCATTCATAAAACATCATGCCGAATTGGACTTCATGAGATTTACTTTTGTTTATGAACATTGTAGGGCACCATGGATCCCAACAGAAGGCACACTTTGAAATACACTTTTAAAAGTCCTAAATTGGATGACCTAAAGAAGTTGGTAACCTTGATTGAAGACCAAGAGAAGTTCAAGAGCAAATATGGGAAGATGATATCTTTATTGAGTCGCCAAGTAGACGAAGGACTTCTTTCCACTTTATTGCAGTTTTATGATCCACTTTATCATTGTTTTACGTTCTCAGACTTTCAGCTACTGCCTACATTAGAAGAGTACTCCTTTTTGGTTGGTCTACCTATCTTAGAAGAATCTCCCTTCCCTTTCTTGGAGAAGGACCCTGAGGAAAAAGATATTGCTAAGGCTCTTTATCTAAAGGTATCTGATGTCAAAGGAAACTTAATTAGCAAAGGCGGTATTTTTGGTTTGACTACAAAGTTCTTAATCAGTAAAGCTATGTTTTATGCCGATTATACGAACAAAACTCCATTCGAGGCAATCTTATCCCTACTTATTTATGGAGTGTTCCTGTTCACAAGTTTTGAAGGGTTCGTCGACCTTAATGCGATTAAGATCTTTTTGAAGAACAACCCAGTACCAACTCTATTGGGTAATGCCTATCATTATGTGCATCTCCGAAACTTCTATGGTGGAGGAATGATCACCTGTTGTGTGCCCTTACTCTACAAGTGGTTTATTTCGCACTTGCTGAGGTCTAGTTCTTTTTTGAATCTCGATAGAGGGCTTTGGTCTCTGAGGGTTATGGCGTTGACCCACTCAGACATTGTTTGGTACAACCGAGCGTATGATCGGACTTTAATTATTGATGGTTGTGGTGATTTTGCTAATTTGTCGTTACTCAGTTTTAATGGAGGGATCAATTACAACCCAGTTTTAGCTCGTTGACAGTTGGGATATCCGTTGAAGGAACTGCCTAAGAGCGTTCAAGTGGAGAGCATCTTCTTTAGGGATGACAAGGAACTTCGAGACAAGATTCTGGCTGCATGGGATCATTTGCATAGGCAAGGGAAGAAAAGCCTTGGGAAACTTAATTGTGTGTCCTTGGAGCCTTACCTTCAGTGGGTCAGAGAGAGAGAGAGAGCAATCAAATTAAGGATGCTCTATTCCCGTCAAGATCCTATATCTCTGAGAAGAGAGCCCACTTATGTCTTTATGTCCGGAGCTGAAAAGTTAGAGGTCGCTTTGAGGAAGTCGCAACATGAGTTAGAGTCATGGAAGAACAAGTATCAAGTAGTGGTTGCAGAGAACGGTGAACTTCAGAAGCAGCTACAGTTGAAGGATGAAGAGTTACTTTCTTGCAAGAAGAGGAAAGCCATGGAGGATTTATTTTTCTCCGACCCACAATGTACTATTTGGAAACTAATTGTGGACAACCTTATCCGTGAGGAGAACCAGTTGGAAGAGAAGCTCAAGCAGCGGAATTCAGAACTTCCTTAGGGCTTTCATTAGCTTTTATTTAGCTATTTATTTGGGACTTTTAAAAGCAATTATTTGTAATCCGTTTCAAAATTAATAAAACGTTTTCTTTTACCGCAATGTTTATAAATAGTTGGGATCCCATGAAGTCCTATTCATCTTGCATTGCATTCTTTCTTTATTCACTTCAAGAAACTCAATTTTATTTCACAGGTATTATAACCATGGACTTCAAGAGAGAAGCATTAGAGTACACTTTTCAGAGTCCTAACATTGAAAGCTTAAGAGAGCTAGCAGATCTCATCGAAAACTGTCACGCTTTTGCAACAGAATATGGAGAAGTCTTCCGTTTTCTCGAGCTCAAGATGAAAGAAGGGCTGTTGGAGACTCTTGTCCAGTTCTATGATCCGTTGTACCATTGTTTCACTTTTCCAGATTACCAGTTAATGTCGACCCTGGAAGAGTATTCTGATTTCTTGAAGATACCTATGGCGGCCCGACCTATATTTACAGGCGAGGAAGACATACCTAGTCACCAAGAAATTGCAAATGCTACTCACCTCAGCCTAGCAGATGTTCAAGCACACTTAACCACCAATGAAGGAGTCCTTGGATTCCCAGCTAATTTCTTGATCAACAAAGTCTTTTACCATGCTGAAAGAAAAGAGGTCCTTATCTTTGAAGCTACCTTTGCTTTATTGGTCTATGGGATTTTCTGGTTCCCAAAGATTGATGATTTTGTTGATATGGATGTGATTAAACTGTTCATACTCAAGAATCCAGTTCCCACCTTGCTAGTTGACACATACCATTCAATCCACTCGAAGAATGCTGAAGGAGGAGGACATATTGTTTGTTGTACCGCTCTGCTGTATTCATGGTTTATTGCTCGCCTAACTCGGCACCCGTCTATTTGGGATGAGGTAGAAACAGCCCATTAGTCCGAGATAGTTATGGCCCTTACTCACTCTGACATTGTGTGGTATGACCCTACTTATGGAGGTATATGTATGATTCCCAGCATCAGAGGATTCACCAATATACCGCTTATTGGAAGAGAAGGATGTATAAGTTACAACCCCGCTTTGGCTCGTAGACAATTTGGGCATCTCATGATCGAAGTACCTGACCAAGCTCTGTTGGAAGGGATATTTCTCAAGGAAGGAGAAGATCCAAACTTGAAGACCGTCATAATTTACGCATGGAGATACGTCAATAAGGAAGGAAAGACTGCTTTAGGATTCCCTAATGACGACGCCTCTGAAGAATATCTACATTGGGTACGAGAAAGGGCTCTCGACCTTAAGATGCCTTTCCCTTTTCATGAACCTATAGTATTGGATTTTCATGATCCTGATTGGTTTGATGTGAGTGAAGAAGATCAGTTGAAGGCCGCTTTGGATGAGGCTCGGAAACTGAAAGCCACTTGGAGGAACAAGTTTTTCACCCTCAAGGTAGAGAAAGAGAAGTCCCAGAAGCTGCCAGAGATAGAACTTGCAAAGAAGAGAAAGGCGCGAGAGGATTTATTTTCCTCTCACACCTCTTTCGGAACTGTCGCCAGTGATGATCTTCCCCTAGCTGCTATGGCTTGGAAAGAATGTGTCGATCGACTCATCAGTGAGAAGGCCAAATTGCAAGAATGCGTCAGCCAGTTAGAAGAAAAACTTCGTGCACAAAAGGAGCATAGAAGTAGATCTCCGAGTTCTCTTTTGCTCTTGGTTCAATGTAATAAACTCTTAAAAGAGTACTTTGCTTTGTAATGCTCCTTGAATATCAAAATAAATAAGTTTTTTTTTCCAAAGTTATAATACCGAAGATAATCTGAGTTTCTTGAAGTTTCATACTCACTTGCATTTTGCATAAGCATAGCATTGTTTGTATTCGAAGGTCTCACTCTTGCTTCATCTCCACAGACAAGCTGAATCACCAATACAACACTCGAGCTAATCAACGCCAAAATATGGACCAGCTTGAACAAGGAATAAGGTGCTCTGTGATGAAGTTGCAGTTCTGAAAGAAAGTTTGGAGAGGTTAAATGGTCTAGTGGAAGCTCTGTCCAATCAAGACGCACTCAACAACCAAGATGTTCAGAGGACTGTGATCTCTGAAGTGACACCAACACCGATCCCAGTGGTGCCTTCTGTTTCCGAAGTGATCTACAGCATGCCTCAAGGTTTCCCGTGGGGGTTGTCTTCCAATTTCTTTTCGACTGGCTACCGTCCATCTGTGTCTGAGATCCCTGCTGTGACTGCTGTTCAAGCTACTCCTGCAGTTACCATTGTGATGACTACTGAATCTCCACACATGAATGTTATTCCGTATATTCTGGATGAGCCAATTTTACAAGGGTCGCCGACCAAAACTGTGGGTTTGGAAGAAAGGATGGATGGATTTCAAGACCAATTTTCTGAGATGCAAAAGGAGTTGAAGGCTCTTCGTGGGAAGGATTTGTTTGGAAAGAGTGCTTCTGAGCTGTGCTTAGTCCCAAATGTCAAGGTTCCTCCGAAATTCAAGGTCCCTGATTTTGAGAAGTACAAGGGGAATACTTGCCCTCAGAGTCATCTTATTATGTATGCCAGAAAGATGTCTGCCCAAACTGACAATGATCAACTGCTCATTCATTATTTCCAAGATAGTCTGACAGGCGCTGCACTCAAGTGGTACATGGGGTTGGATAGTACGAAGATTCGAACTTTCAATGATCTAGGGGGAGCCTTTGTCAAGCAGTATAAGTATAATGTGGACATGGCTCTTGACCGTGATCAATTGAGGGCTATGACACAGAAAGATAAGAAGAATTTTAAGGAATATGCCCAACGTTGGTGCGAGTTGGCCGCACAAGTCATACCACCGTTAGAAGAGAAAGAGATGACCAAGATTTTTCTAAAGACCCTTGGTCCTTTATTTTATAAGAAAATGGTAGCAAGTGCACCCAGTGACTTTACTGAAATGGTTAATATGGGAATGCGTTTAGAAGAAGGTGTCCGTGAAGGAAGGTTGGTTAAGGAAGAGAGTGCTCCTAACAATGTTAAGAAGTATGGGAGTGGGTTTGTGAAGAAAAAAGAACAGGGGGTGAACGCCGTTCAAAAGGGGCAATTCAGAAAAAGGTATTCACCATCACACCAAGTTGCAGCAGTATCGCCAGTGTTTAATGCTCCAACTTATCAACTACAGTCTCCGCAACCGAGTCGGCAGACTCAGTCCCCCAATGTTCAACAGCCTCAGCAAAATCCGCAGTATCCTCAGCAGAATTGGCCATTCAAGAATCAGGGTCGTGTGTATAGAAAGAAAAACTTTGAGCCCATTCCCATGAAGTATGCTGATTTGTTTCCAGCTCTGATTCAGAAGGGCCATATTCAGACAAAAGCTCCACCTATGGTTCCCGCAAATCCTCCTCCTTCTTATAGAGCTGACAAGTTTTGTCCTTATCATCAGGGTGCTCCAAGACACGATATTGAGAGTTGTTTTGGTATGAAAGCAGATGTCTAGAGGCTTTTTAAGTGCGGAATTTTGTCCTTCAAGGATTCTGACCCTAATGTGCAAGTTAATCCGTTGCCCCCTGTAACACGGTGGGAGAACTGACTTTAAACAATGTTGCGGATAGCAAGAGTCGCCACCGACTTTTATTTTATCCATAAGGAAAGGTTATAAAAGAACAGGAAAGACCTTAGAGAATATTTTGGGTCCGGGGGGTAGGTTATGAAAAGGGAAGGTGTTAGCACCCTTTTCATCCATGGTTATCCATGGGCTCTTAGGTACTTAAGCTCACTTTTGAATTGTTTTGAAAGTGTAGTGTGTGAATAGAAAATTTTCAGAATAGTTAATAAATAATCCATGTAAGGATGTGTTAAGAACTTGTTTGAAAACTTGTTGAAAATTTGTTTAAGTGCGAAACAGTTTTGAAGTGAGCAAGCACCTAGGAGTAACCTACCCTAATGTTTAAAGGTCTTTCTTATTCTTCATTCTTTCCTTTAGTAAGACTATCCCTACTATAATGGAGTAGGTAGTCCTTACTTTGGATGTTAAGGGATATGTGAGGGACAATTTGACTTTGAAGGCCATTGTGGGATGTAATAAGCACATATAAGGGACCATCATCATTTTTCGAAAGGGACTCGATTCGTAAAGGCAACCATAAGGGACTTTGATGATTTTTCTATTTGAGGGACTTGCTTTATACACCCCACTTAACCATTATTCGTAGGCAACTTGGGGGATATCCTTAGGAAGTGAGACGGCGATTAAAATCGACTTACGTGTGTGACGTGTTTATTTTAATTATCTTTATTTAAGAGTGATCTAAATTTATTTTAATGTTACATACAGGTTGTTACACTCCCTAATTACTAACCATTAAATAATTAAACAACTTAAGAAACAATTACAAAATAATAAGCAAAATAGTTAAATAGCAAAGATAAATAAAATATAAATAAGCAATAAATAATAAAGGGGGTTAATTCTAAGTTTACTCGGCAAGACATCGCATCTTGTGCCTACGTATCCTTACGGGAGTGGAATCAGAGTAATCGTAGTTCCCCTCAAAAGGGAGGTTAGAGATCTCTTGACAGTGGTCAAGGTCTCAAGGGGAATAAACGCGCCTTAAGGACACGCTTACGCGGAGTGTAGGAACTCCAAATTTCTACGTTGAAATGTTAAGTTGTAATTAAGGTTAAATTAGGGATTCCACGGCGGGAAACCCTAAAATGAGCGCGGCGGCTCTTTGACCTAATGCTAGGGGTAAAATTGTAATTTTGTCCACGGCGAGACATGTATGAAAATTTAGGGTTTGTAAGAGGTTGTAAGGGTTTGAAGTTGAGGGCTATTGGCGCGGCGACCAAAAACTAGACCTAACCTTCGGATGTGTGTGATGTGACAGGATAATCGATGAATGTGGGAGAAATTGAATCATGCAAACAGAAAATAATGACCTAATTTAACTATGCGAGCAGAAATTTAAAAGCAGTAATGAAAGCGCGATTGTTAGGATTCGCGAGATTACAACCGAGAGGCAGTTACAGTAATAATAAAAAAATAAAACATCACGCAATAGTAGTGACCATGAGCTGCAAAAGATGAACACCGTTAGTAAACAAAGCTAGACAGAAATTGGGCGAGTCAGGAGAAAAAATGCAATATGGAGATTCTTGTTGTTTTTTAAAAGAAAAGAGATTTGATTAAATTAAGAGATGTTAACATAAAAAGATTTATTTTAATTTCGAAAAAAAGGTTTTAATCTAATTATCTACAAAAAAAAAGATTTGATGTCATTATTTTTTTAACAATATTTTTAGTTATTATTTTAAAAAAGTTCTTAATTTTATTATATGAAAATTTCAAGTTATTTGTTTTAAAAAGGGTTTTTAATTATTATTTTGTAAAAAAACAATTTTTTGTATTAGTTTTAAAAAAGATTTAATAAAATTAATTAACTAATTATAAAAGAAGAAAAAAAACAAAAAAAACATAAAAGAATAAAAGGGGTTGGGCCGGTCATCACTCCCGGACCCAACCCAGATGGTGAGTAATGAAACAAAATGTTAATTTAGGGTTTGGAAACCCTTGTGAGTAAGCCGCGGCGGCTTCATCCCCATCTTCCTCTCGTCTCTCTTCTTTCATGCTCCGAAGTTGCGCCATAAACTCTTCTTTAACTCAGTAACTCATCTGGAAAAAAAAAACGAAAGTGAGAAACACAGTTTTAAACGATGGTAGCTTACGTTTTACGACCGTGAATCTTCCAATCTGCGATTGAATGGCCGATGATGTTTGGAAACTGAGGCTGGGAGTGTTGGTTGCCCGCCGTTCGTAACGGTGACGGCGATCTTGCTCTGTTTCGATCTCCCTCGACCGCTAGGGTTTCATGTTCTTCGCCGTTTTCCTCTAGGGCTTTCGCGATCTTTTCCACTCTCTCGCAGGTGGTATTTCTCCTTTTTATATACTCTGATTCTCTTATGGGCCTTTTGGATGTTTGAGACCCAAATTCGAACTTTCGCTCTGACATGATGAGGATTGGATTTGATTTACGTTTTTTCTGATACTTTGGGATTATTCCTCTTTAGTTCCGATTCGGTTTAATGCTTGCTGATAGGATCACAAATTTTGATATTGCAATTGATTTGAGATTGATTTGATTTAAACTCTGAATCTAATCTTCCATTATTAGGGAGTACTCTTCATTGACTTACTGATTTTGGATCGTGTGATTGTAGGTGTGGAATAGAAAATGAACTTGGGCCATGGAAGAATTTAGAAGCCCAAAAGGGGGAGGCTCGTGTTTGGGTATGAAGATGCTGGTGATGCCTTTGGTTGCTCGTTCTGAACCATCTGACTTTTCTCTTCTTCTTTTGTCCATGAACTGAACTAATTTTTTCCTTCTTCTTTCAGGAACAGACATTGCCTTATCTGATGCCTCCGAGAAAGTGCTGATGCGGTAATGACGACTTAGCGAGTCTGAACCGTATCGACTTGTTATCGTTGCTTCGATGTTGCTTGTCTTAGTTGTTTATATTTGATTCCTTCGACGTTTTTGGTAGGAAACTGGGGTCAGCCCTTGTCTGTCGCCTTTCCGGCCACTCGAAGCTTAACCCGATGATGAATTGCTCTGAGGGTTGCCCTTTTCTTATCTTTGCAAATGTTGGTTCGAATTATCCTTTGTTGTTCATCCTTACTGTTTGGAAATGCTTGCAGGGGATGGAATACTAGTGTGATGCTGTTGCTAATGACATTGCGGTGTTATACCTTTGTATTTGACGTTGATATTTGTTCGCAAATGACATTGTCAATATTGTTCGTAGCTGCAGCTAGTGTTGCTCGCCGTTGGCATTGATGTTTGTTCTGTACTGCAGTGGCATATTCTTCTTGCAAATGCTAGTTGGGGCTTATGCTTGATATGCTTGTTGCTTGCACCTGACATGGTTGCTGATGAAGTTGCTTTTTCACGGCCTGTTGCGAGCTTGTGTTGAGATACTCGGTTCTAATGTTGTTTTCGATTTCTCTGGGGCAAAATCTTGAGTTATTGGAAACATACTGATTTTCCTCTTCTTTTTCAGGTGCAAATAAGTCTGGAGGCTGCCGGTCTTATGCCGTCGGCGAGGAGGGTATAACGGTGATGATGACTTGGTAGTCTGAACCACATTGGCGTTGTTGAATGTAGTTGCCTCGCGAAATACGTTGAGCTATTCGAAATAGTTGCCTTAATTCGGTTTTTCGACGTTCGGTAGAGAGTTGATAATGGCTTCGGTCATAGTCCTCTCGGCCGCTCGAGTTTATGCCCGATGATGATTAGAAAAAACTGAGGGTTGAACCTACTTCAATGATTTCTTAATTCTCTTGACCTTCACTTTATGTCTGTTAATAGCATTTTGCAGGGATATCAGTGTTGGCTTTCAAATTCAAAACTCGTCGACGACTCCTCACTTTGATTCTATCATGGCTAACAGGAAACGGTAATACACCTCTTCGCAACAAAGTGATTTTTACTGACATGTCACAAACGTCCTTCTCACTCCTTTAATCCTCTTTGCAGAAAATTCTATCTTAGACCCGGAAGCTGGACGCGAAATAAATCGGGGCGAGGCTTATATGCAAGGAGAGAACGGGAAGCCAGAAAGTAAAGGATATTGTTATGTCGTTAAAAACAAGTCTAGAGTAGTGCTCAACCGCGGATGCTCTTAATGAATTGTATTAGTTTCCAATAATACTTGATGTTTTTAGAATTAGAATCAACTTCACAGTTTGAATTTGTAACCCTCTTGAAATAGGAATGAAATTTGGTGTGTTTTTTGAATAAATTCGGATAAAATTTGGTTTGCAGGTCTTAGTATTTTGCATCCATGTTTGTATTCATAGCATTATCATGTGGCATGTTGTCTGTTCTCTTTTGATGTGCAGGTTAGCTGAGGATTCATGGAGAAGTTCAAATACGAACATGAAGACCTTTAGATACTTTTAGGATTTAGGATAGATGCTTTAATGTAATCCCTTAGGATTTGAGAATTTTAATGTACTTCCTTGTAACAGTACTTTGCATGAAGCAACATCCCCATTCTTGTATGATAGCATTATTTATGAAATAAAATTCTCGAAGTTTTGAATTTATTTATATTCTATTCTTAGTTAAAAAATATAAACAAATGTGAATAAATCCACAAGTATTTAATTCATTAACATAGGCACAAAACATAAATATTTCCAAGTGGTATTTGTGATCCTAATCTCATCATCCGATTAAAATGTTAACCAATTGTTTCATAACCAAACTCATATGGGCACCATGGTCACAACATTTTCAGCATCAACAGCAAAACTAATCGTAATTAAACTCCACTGACCAAATGCCAAATCTCAATATGATCAGAACTGGTGATTGATAAATGCCTCAAAACCGTAACGCATCAAATGCCTCAGAATTTTAATAACAGCCCGTCTTCAAGGAATTGGTAGAATTTGTGTAAAATGACCAAAATACCCCTGGGACCAAATCTGCAACACAAAACCCTTGAAGTCTTGGAAGTCCATTTAGCCTGATTAAAGTCAAAACCCTAGTTTTGGATGCACTGCTTAGGAGGTGCATTGTCTGAGGGAATTGTCAACTCTTCTGACCAATTGTGAATTTTGTGAACCTTGTGAACCTTCTTGGAACACCAAGTCTTGTATTGTGAGGGAAAATTTTGGGGTGCAACAGCTGCCCCTGTTCAATTTTCTGAAACCTGAGGGGTTAGATTGGTATATTTGCCAGTCGTAACCTGGAAGGTTGAAGGGGATTGAACACAAAAGCCCAAAAATTTGCACTCACCAGTGCCTGGAGTGATATTGATGGTTGGTTGAACATGATTGAGTGGGCTTAAAGATGCCACTAGAGGAAAGTTCTTCAGCAGTATAATGAGAACTGTCAGGAGTCTGGAGTAATACTGATGTAACAGCGTGTCTTCATGAGGATAGAGCAATCAATAGTGATAACCCTAAAGCGGTCTTGAAGTGATAAATCTGACCTCAGGAGGATAGAGCAATCAATAGCTCTAAAGCAGTCTTGAAATAATAATGTGATATGTCTTCAGGAGGATAGAGCAATCAATAGCTCTGTAGCAGTCTTGAAGTAATAATGTGATATGTCTTCAGGAGGATAGAGCAATCAATAGCTCTAAAGCAGTCTTGAAGTAATGATTTCAGGAGGATAGAGCAACGGATAGCTCTAAAGCAGTCTTGAAATAATAATGTAATATGTCTTCAGGAGGATAGAGCAATCAATAGCTCTAAAGCAGTCTTGAAGTAATAAGATGGCTTCAGGAGGATAGAGCAATGAATAGCTCTAAAGCAGTCTTGAAGTAGTAATATGACCTCATGAGGATAGAGCAATGAATAGCTCTAAAGCAGTCTTGAAGTAATAGGATGATTTCAGGAGGATAGAGCAATCAGTAGCTCTAAAGCAGTCTTGAAGTCATGAGAGGCTATCAGGAGGATAAAATAACCCTGGGGTTACAATAAAGCAGTCCCAAAGTAATAAGAAGCTCATCAGGAGGATAAAGTAACCCTGAGGTTACAATAAAGCAGTCCCAAAGTAATAAGAAGCTCATCAGGAGGATAAAGTAACCCTGAGGTTACAATAAAGCAGTCCAAAGTAATAAGAAGCTCATCAGGAGGATAAAGTAACCCTGAGGTTACAATAAAGCAGTCCCAAAGTAATAAGAAGCTCATCAGGAGGATAAAGCAACCCTGAGGTTACAATAAAGCAGTCCCAAAGATCATAAGATTGTTTGTTGGATAATTAACCTAAAAACAAGGTAGCATTCTGTATAACAACATTAGTTTATGCTTTATGTATGCATGTATGACATGATGCACTTAGGTAATGTACTATAGATATATATGTTATGGTATGATGTAAATGATGGATGTATGATATGACACTGCTGGAAGTGTCTGGATATCCTTGTATAACAACTGCTGGCCAAGGAAAATAAATCCCGATTCGTTGTTGAAGAATATATAACCCTCCGTCTGCTGGGGATAACAAGGTATAGATAACCTCCCGTTGTTGGGGATAACAAGGTATAGATAACCTCCCGTTGTTGGGGATAGTAAGGTATAGATAACCTCCCGTTGTTGGGGATAGTAGGGTATAGATAACCTTCGTTTTCGTTTGATAGTAGGATAAGTATAACATCCCGTCTTCGTTCATCGTGCCCTTATTGGGAAGTAATTTCCCGTATATCCGTATGAGGATAAAAGAGATGGATATAAATTCCAGGGGAGATTAGACTTTGTGAAAATGGATTAGTCCTACTGATGGTTTGTAACTGTCTTGTAAAGATGAACCGGCGAAGCTTCGTTGAAATCCTTCCCTCGTTCGTCCTTAGTAAATACTATTACTGCATTTTCATGCATTTCTGGTAAACATCAATCATATTAAAAGCATACATGCGTTTCTGGTAAACATCAATCATATTCAAAGACATACATACATTCAAACACAACCAATGGACGTTTCGCTTATGTAAATAGGGTAAAAGTGAATCTGGATTCAAAAGATGGAATTTATTTATATCAAAAGTGACCCATACACGGGTAAGTTTGTACAAGGAGACATAAACCCTAGTAAGAGAATTTTGTCATGAAGTTTTACAGAAAGAATCAGCTATGTGGGAAATAATCCTATTGAGTTTCAATTCTACTATTGCCATTCAAGTATCTCATCTTCTTGCTGTTGAGACGGAAACGATTGGATTGAGCTTTATCTGTTTGAGCTTGAGTAAGTAGTACAACTGGTTGCAGTTTCATGAGTGATCCAAACGAGACATAGTCATACGCTTTAATCCCTAACTTTTGCCTGGATTGCCCTTTCAGGTTTTCAATCCACCGGGATACCCTTTTTTGCCCAAGCCGCCTTTTCGGGTTTTCGACTTGCCGGGTGTACATCTTTTTATATATATATCCCTAATTTTTGCCCAAACCCTTTTGGTTTGCCGGGATGCCCTTATTTTTGCCTAGGCCTGTCAACCTAGCGGGTCTCTTTTTATGCGTAGTATTTTTTAACTATGTCTGCGTTTACAGGTTGTGGGAAGTCTTCACCATCCATTGTAGTCAGTATCATGGCACCTCCTGAGAACACTGTCTTGACTACAAATGGTCCCTCATATGTTGGAGTCCACTTGCCCCTAGGATCACCCTGTGGTAATATGATACGCTTGATTACCAAGTCACCAGCCTGATATACCTTTGGCTTAACCTTCTTGTTAAAAGCTTTGATCATCCGTTTCTGGTACATCTGGCCATGACAAACCGCTGCTAACCTTTTCTCATCAATCAAATTTATCTGGTCAAGTCGAGTCTGAATCCACTCATCTTCATCCAAGCCTGCATCCTTCATAATTCTCAAGGAGGGGATCTGAACTTCAATAGGCAGAACTGCTTCCATACCATAGACTAAGGAGAATGGGGTTTCTCAAATATGTACTTGATTGGATCCATCTTCGAAATCAACAAGGTAGTATGGGTCAACATATACTGTCTTAGTCGGCGAGCAGCCCATGCCAAAGCGCAGCAAGTTTTCTCGAGCAGTGAGTATCTTGTTTCACAGTCGGTAAACTTTTTGCTAAGGTAGTATATTGCCTGCTCTTTTCGACCAGACTCGTCATGTTGCCCCAATACACACCCCATTGAGTTGTCTAATACTGTTAAATACATAATCAACTGGTGGCATTAAAATTGGAGGTTCTAGCAAATATCTCTTGATTTCATCAAAGGCAGTCTGGCACTCATCATTCCATTCCATTACCTGATCTTTCTTCAACAACTTGAAGATTGGCTCACAGATGGTAGTTAATTGGGAAATAAATCTTGCAATGTAGTTCAATCGTCCCAAGAAACCTCTAACCTCCTTCTCAATACGGGGAGCTGGCATCTCTCGTATAGCTTTCACTTTTGCAGGATCCACTTTAATACCTTTTCCACTGACAATGAAACCCAGGAGCTTTCCAGATCTAACTCCAAAAGTACACTTGTTTGGATTTAATCTCAACCTGTATTTCTTCAACCTCTCAAACAACTTGTGCAGATGATCAAGATGTTGTTCTTCATTCTGAGACCTGGCTATCATATCATCCACATATGCCTCTATCTCATGATGAATCATATCATGAAACAAAGCCACCATAGCACGCTGATATGTTGCCCCTGCATTCTTCAAACCAAATGGCATTACCTTATAGCAAAAGGTGCCCCACTGTGTCACAAATGTAGTCTTCTCCATATCTTCAGGCGCCATCTTGATTTGATTGTAACCAGAGAAACCATCCATAAAAGAGAATACCTTATGCTGAGCAGTGTTGTCTACCAGAATATCAATATGAGGAAGTGGAAAGTCATCTTTAGGGCTAGCCTTGTTCAGATCTCTGTAGTCTACACACATACGTACCTTACCATCTTTCTTAGGAACTGGTACCACATTTGCAACCCACTGAGGATAAGAAGTTACGGCCAAGAACCCTGCATTGAACTGTTTCATTACCTCTGCTTTGATCTTTTCTGACATTTCAGGACGCATACGACGAACCTTCTGCTTCTTTGGACGACAATCTTCTTTCACTGGCAAACGGTGAACCACAATGTCTGTATCCAACCCTGGCATATCTTCATAAGACCAAGCAAAGATCTCCACATAGTCACGTAGCATCTGAATCAACCTGCTCTTGACACTGTCCTCTAAATCAGCCCCTATCTTGACCTCTTTTCTGTTTTCTTCAGTTCCCAGATTCACAACTTCGACTGGCTCTTCATGTGGCTGTATAGCTTTCTCTTCTTGTTGTAACAACCTAGCAAGCCCTACAGGTATTTCACAATCGTCCTCGTTTCCGTCTTCAGTTTGATAGATCGGATTCTCGAAATTGTAATTGGCAATAGTAGAACTGTTATCAACTGGATCCAGAGTGGATGAGGATCTGCATTTTAGTGACGTGGGTGTGTGTAAGAACACATAGTTGATAAAGCAAAAATAAAAGAAAAAGAAAGACAAGGAACACAATATTTACGAAAACGAAACGTCCACTGATTTTATTGAATGAAGTATGCAAATGAAATGACAACCCGTAACAAGCACACCATTGTGCCCCGGGTAAGGCACATGGCTTGAAAGTTTTAATTGTTCCAGAAATTATAAATTTAAAAACATAACACAGTAATAGTATTTACTCCTGACTAAAGGAGATAGGGATAACATCTTCAGCTGTCCAATTATTGAGTCCAGCACCCACAGTAGGAAAAATCCATGCCTCCAAGTTGTAGTCTTCATCTTGATCTCCCACAGCATTGATAACCCCTTGATTGGTGATACGAACAGCACGAGCACGACGAACAGCCTTCTGGGACTCTGCAGTGAAACCCAAACCAAACTTGTCAGACTTGTATGGCATATCAGGAAGCTGACCCCAAATAGTACAACCACCTTCTTCCACCACAGCTTTTGCATCATTGAGGGAGGCCATTGCCATTGTTGGAGGGTTTCTGATGACCACAGGAACCTTCTTCACAGCAGGAGGAGTCACACAATCCTTAACAGCCCAGGGAACCACTTCAAATGACTGACATGGAGTTTCAATGTATTCACCTTCTACTTCCAGATACTTGAAAGTGTTTACATGGCTGACAAAGTATTCTTCCTCTCCAAAGACAGTAACAATTTTTCCATTCACCGGATATCTCAACTTTTGATGTAATGTGGAGGTCACAGCACCTGCCCCATGGATCCAGGGACGACCAAGCAGACATGAGTACGAAGGACGAATATCCATCACATAGAATGTAGCAGTGAACACCTGAGAACCAACCTTGATTGGAAGATCAATTTCCCCATGCACTACTCTTCTAGAACCATCAAAAGCCTTTACCACAATATTACTGGGCTTCAATACCGTATCTTCAGGACTCAGCTTGTTCAGGACTTCCTTAGGCAACACATTCAGAGAGGAACCATTGTCTATCAGCACATGAGACAGGGTAGTGCCCCTGCATTCAATTGAAATATGCAAGGCCCTGTTATGATCCCTCTTGGCAGGGGTCAAGTCAGCATCAGAAAATCCTAACCCGTTGTCATAGGTCAGGTGAGCAACACAATTCTCAAACTGGTCCACAGAAATTGTACTGGGTACATGAGCCATCTTTAGAAACTTGATCAATGACTTGGCATGAGCCTCAGAACATAATAACAGGGAGAGCATAGAAATCTTTGAGGGAGTATGCCCCAGCTGATCAACAATATCATAATCACTCTTGCGAATGATTTTCAATACTTCTTCCATCTGCTTAGAGAGGTCATCAGCAGCTGGCACATCAGTAGATACAGGCTCAATAACAGGACCCTTGCCCCGAGCATCAGTGGTGGAAGTAACAGCAGGAGTAACTGCACTCTTAGAAGCAACTGGAGGAGAGAAGACTCTTCCACTACGAGTGATCTTGCTAGATCCAGCAATATTATCAATGTCAACATGCATATCAGGTAAAGGCTCCTGCTTGACACCATGGATGTAAACATCAGACCCATAGTGCCATGGCACAGCTTTGTCAGATGTATAAGGAATAGGACCAGGAGTGGTAATGATCAGAGGAGCTACTCTGGCTTCAGCAACAACTTTCACAGGACCTTCAGCAGTAATCTTGATTGGGCCCTGATGAGTGATTTTAATGGGACCCTTTGAAGTGATTCTTAGTGGTACTTTGTCAACCATGTCAACCTCTTCCTTGGTCTTGACAGGACCTTTGAACCTTCTTCCCATGTTGAGCAACCCAGCAGACCTTCTAGTCTTCTTAGTCTTCTTGGCCAGCAGTGTCTTCAATTCATCCTGCCCCTTGGATAGGTTCAGGATCAGCTCTTGGAACCGTGCATTCTGTGCCTGGAGATCCTTAACTGATTGTTCAAGAGCCATTGCTGAAATAAACGGCGAGAAGATGAGAAACCTGTGCACAATTATAAACCTGTGATGCCATGATATGGGAATGCATATGCAATGTTTTCAAGGACCGCAGGATTTAAATTTGCTTAAACAAACAAGAAAGTAACTTTTTATTAGTAATAACTTGTTTTGCCTTTTAGGCTTACAAAAAATGAAAACGAAATAAGTACAAAAGATGGGGTTTTAAGTCTCCCATGGACGTTTCCTCTTTGTGTTGAGGTATGAGTTGAGGTTTCGTTCCTCATGAAGTAGCTTTGTTAGCTCTAGGATCCTTGCTTGGCTTGCTTTGTAATGAGCCTCGAAAGTATCCCTTTGCTCTTTCAGTTGGATCCATGATCTCTGCAAGTCTTCCATATCAGTAGGCATGTCTGGGTGAAGGATGGTATAAGCTGTGTCTCCTTCAGCAACAGGTTCCATGGTAACTGGTAGGATGGCAGGATATGGCATCATGAGTGTCTGAGCACGAAATCGTACCCATCTGAGATAAGCCTCTATAGGAATGGTATACTTAGGCTCCAGTGTCTTGCTGTCAATCCTGTTTACCTTTCCCCAAGCTCGTATGAATCTCTGACGGTAACCCTGAAGATCGTTGTCGTAGTCAAACACAATGCCCTGAATCAACATGTCATGTGGACCATCGCTCCGGGCGTAACCAAACTGTCATAAAGCTAGAGATGGGTTGTAGGTGATGCCTCCTCTTATGCCTAGAAGTGGCACATTAGGAAACTCCCCACAACGGTCAATGATGGTGACATTCTCCATAGATCTGGAGCACCAATGGATGTCTGAGTGAGAAAGTGACATGATCCTCTTGGACCATCTGAACCCTTGCTCATTCTTCATTATTGAGCGAGGAAGGTGAGAAATAAACCACCTAGAAAGTAAAGGTATGCAGCACATCAAAGTTCCTCTTGCCCTTGTAGTACGGGTGTGAAGAGAATGTAGGATGTCTCCAAGTAAGGTAGGCACTGGATTGTGACTCAGGAATATGTTGATGGCATGAACGTTGTCGCTTGCGCGAAAATAAGGTGCCGGCATGACAGAAGAGTCGCCACCTTTCGTTATTTATCCCTCAGAGCGGGAAAGGAAACGATCGGAAAAACCTGACGAAAAAAGGGTAAGACAAGGTCATCGCAACCATTGTCTGGGTTCGGGAGTCGGTTACACAAGGGGAAGGTATTAGCACCCCTCACGTCCGTCGTACTCGACGGGATCCTCGCTTGTTTGTTTACTTGGACGGGTTGGTTATAATCTATCTACCTATCAAGGCTGGCTGAAAAAAGAAAAGAAAAATGACTCGGCAAAGCGTCGCACTTTATGCCTACGTATTCCCGTCTGGAACGAGAAATCAGAGTCAACGTAGTTCGGCTACGAAGGATTATGGGGGAAAGGTTGCTCGCTAGGATATCGCATCCTATGCCTACGTACTTTCATCTGGTATGAAAGATCAGAGCAAACGTAGTTCGGGAAACTACGGGATAAATGGCTCAACTAGGAGGGAGACTATCAAGTCCTACTGTTATCATGCCATGGATTCATCCTATGGTTGAGGTTTGAACAGGGAACTCCTAGATGTTGTCATGCATAGGTTTCAACCTAAAAGTCTATCATCAAATCCTCATCAGAGGAAATGAGAGTCCTAAGGGATCATGTCAATGATACACAGAAACATACAAAAACATCAGCTTTAACAGTAAAATGCATGCAATGCAAGTGAGGGAGGAAGTGTGTGTGGGGCTTCGGCCTCCACAAGCTCATCTCGACCTCAAGCCAGTCATGAAATAACAGTAATCATACTGAAGATAAACAACATGCTATCAAGCAATGAACAAATAAGGGAAATGGAGTGCCATCAGGCAAACAAACACACCTGAGAAAGAATCATCTACTCTCTAATCCTAACCCTAATCACAGAATCTGAATCTAAGCAAAGCCCTCAAGCAAACCCTGAACAAGAGAAATCAATCCCAGTCTTCAAGCTTCAGAACAAGCTTACCAAAGAAAGGGAGCTAAGTAAGCAGACTCATAGTGTCTTCCTCAGGAAAGCACCAGGAGGTGTATACTCAGGAATCATATCCTATGTGGCTCAACCACTGTGATCAGTTTACATTCCTCCTCAGTAGAAATTAAACTCACAAGCAGGCTCCAACATCACTGGATATTTAGGAAATCCTATCTGAACTAGTGGGACTAAGTGAATAGACCCATAGGACCTTCCTCAGGAAAGTACTAGGAGGCTTCCACTTAGGAGTTGTATCCCATGTGGCTCAACAACATGTGATCAGTTTACATTCCTCCTCAGGAGAAATTAAACTCACAAGTTGGCTCCAACATCATTGGATACTTGAGAAATCCTAGATAAACTAATGGAACTAAGTGAATAGACCCATAGGACCTTCCTCAGGAAAGTACTAGGAGGCTTCCACTTAGGAAGTGTATCCCATGTGGCTCAACAACATGTGATCAGTTTACATTCCTCCTCAGGAGAAATTAAACTCACAAGCTGGCTCCAACATCATTGGATACTTAAGAAAGAGGTGAGAAGAAAGAATGAAAGTCATTCATAGTGCCTTCCTCAGGAAAGTACCATGAACTTCCTCCAAACTTCAGGATCTCAAACCTCACAGACAGGGAACAAGCCAAGCTCTGGGTCTCTGGGTCTTGATCTACAATCTTCACTTCATGATGCTCTCCATCAAGGTCTTCAAGGCAACACAAGCCCCTCAACAAATTCCCCAAAACAAACCCCAGAGATGAACAGATAACCACAGGGGAGACAAAATCAACAGGCAACTTCAGAAAATACCTAAAAATACTAAACTAATGGGGAAAAATCTAACAATTATTCACAAGGGTCCTCAACACCTACTCATAACATCTACAAATCAAGACAAAACTCAATCAAAGAAAGGAATTCATCACCTAAGCACAACCTAAACCCTAATTAGGATACCCTACATCTACCCTAATTAAACTAATCAAAAATTAATTCTAAAATTCTAGAAAAAATCCTATGGGGAACTATGATTCATCATCTAATTGCACAAAAAAGAATGGATTAAAAAACCTAAGGGAAGGTCCTAAAATAATTCCTACAAAATCATGATATAAAACTAAACAATATAAAAGCTATTTAAAAGAAAAATCTATTAAAAATACCAAACTAAAAAATAAAATCCCATTTTTATTTTTATAATTTTCTACACATTTTCATCTAATCATAGAAGAAAGAAGAATTAAAAAATCATTTTTTATCAATTTTTAATGAATTAAACAAAACAGAAAAAAATAAAAGAAGAAAATAAAATAATTAAAATCAATTAAAGGGAGGGGGGGGTATGAACAGCAATACACGCTAGCTAAATCAATTGGGCCAGCCAAAGGGGGGGGGGGGGGCGAATAGAAAGCTAAGCCCAGAAGCGGTCTTAAGTGAAACGACCGCGTTTCAACTTATTTGAAATTTCCCTCTCTTTCTCAGATTAAACCACAGCCGCTAGATCTGAATAATTGGTCAAACTCTGAAGAGAATCCAAGGGCTCTCCTTCATCGTCCCAGATGAGACCTAGGGTTTTCAGAACCCTCCCTCCATGCACCAAGATTCGAGCTCCTCTATCTCTCTACTCAGGCCATGGTTTCACACGATCCAAACACGAAAATTGCTCTACTAAATGAGAGGAATAAAATGGTACGATTAGTTTTTCTTGATTCTACCTAGGTTGTTCTAACAGAGTCTTGCAATGTCTTGGTACAACCATGCTCACTTGCTATCAACTGGTATCGACCTTCACCAAACTTCAGTCTAATGGTATACAGAGCTTCTACAAGTTACCCTAGCTATTCTAAACCAGTTCTTAGTGCCTAAAACTAACAATCTACACAATTCTTGGAGATTAAAGATTCATGGTTCTGTTATGCATTGTCATGGAATGAGCTATAACTCCTAGGGTTTAATCATCTAGCCTAGTACAACCTTCCTATACCTCTAAAACTAAGCAAGACCATATAATTCAAGAGAATTAAGATGGAGAAGGAACCTGTCAAGAGGTTATGGTGGAGTGATGTAGAGCACGATTCAAGCCTTGGAATTGCTTCTAGATGATCCTTGGATGATCACCAGTCTTCTGTTTGCAATGGTTGTGAAGGAGATGGCTTGTAGTGCAAGATATCTTGGATTGCTTGAACTTGAAGCAAGAGCTTTAATGGCTATCCCTCTCTCTCTCTCTCCTCTGACTTGACTTCCTATCACCAACCCCTGATCACTCTCTGATGCACTCTTTATATACTGATGGTTAGATGCTTCTAGATTCATCTAGAATGTGGTGGAAACTTCTTGAAATTCTCATGTGATGACATATTGGTTATCTCATATCTCATATGCCATGCCTTGCAATTTTGTCTTAAAATGTCCTTATGTGAGATATTGAGAAGGGATGAGTGAAAAACAAGTTCATTTTTGGCTTGTGTAGGGTTTTTCAACATTGCCTTCTTTTTCAAGTAATGACTTTTCAAAGCATCACCCATTTTTAGACCTCAAATGAAAATTCTAGCTAAACCAATGTTCTCAAAATGGTTTTTCCAATCAAAATGATATATTGGATGACCTATTTTGGATTTGTGGATCTTCCAAATCACTTTTCAATTTCAACTTTTCAAAGTTATAAGCCTTTTTTAGTTCATTTTTGACCAATCATGTAATCTCATGCTATGAGCTTTTTCAACACTTTGTGACCTTCTTTATAGACTTAAAATCACATTTTGAGCAACTTTCATGTTTTGAGTTTTTCCATTTGAGGCTTGGAAATAGGAGTTTTAGGCATTGGCTAAAATGACCTATAACTGACAAATGACCAAAATACCCCTGCCTTGTTCAAACCATAAGTTGAGTTCCACAAATCCAATCAAGGACTTCTACCACTCAAATTAAAGCTAAGAAGATGCTCTTCAACATTCATGTTGACCAAGAAATCATAGGAGTCATCCTACTAGGGCAAAAGTTGTCTGCAAGTTGGGTGACTTTCAAGGACCCAGATTCATACACCTCTGCTGACCTGTAATTTGTCAAAACCATAACTTGAGCTCTGTAACTCCTATCAAGGACTTCCACCACTCAAATTAAAGCTTAGAACAAGCTCTACAACATTCATGTTGTGGGGAAGGTGAGATATCAATCACATCTATAGCTAAAACTGCCTGGAAGATAGGGATCAAATTAGGGTTTTCTCACTGACAATCCTTGGAAACCCTAGCTCAAAACTTCTCAAACTCCTCAATCATGATGAGTTGGTCTAGGAGTCCTCTTTACAACATCTCTATGCATCATTCCATGATCTCATGGCCCTTGGATTAAGTCTCAACCTTCTCCAAATCTTCAGTTATCCTAGGGTTGACCCAGTCAAAACCCTAATTCTACCATTCATGGTTGAATCTTCTGAACTCTTACACAATGACATCTCAGGGCTTCATGATGGCTATCAAGACATCTCATAAGCTTTCTCAAAACATCAAGTTCATTCTCAAAGTCTCAGAATCATCTGAGGAGCACCCACAACTTTCAAACTGTGAAGCACACAACCCTGGTTTCAATCCACTTCCTCTGAGGATCTCTTGAACTTTCTAATGAAGGTATCAACCTGCAAACACTTGATGGGAAAATAAATGTTGGTCAAATTTTGGGGTGCAACAGCTGCCCCTATTCAAACGGCTTGAACCTGACTGGGTGAGAAGCGAACGGCTCTCAACCAATCAAGGTGCGAGACGGTTGAATATCGGTAAACCCGAAAATTTGCCAACTGCACGAGCACACGGTACTCTGCGGGGAACAAATCTTTGAATACTGCAACACTAGCTGCTCAACAACTAGCTGGAGACATATCGACCTGACATCACCGTCAGTTATCCACATTAAATTCTTCTGACGTTGCCTTCAGACAACCACAACACCCAACCTCGCCGCTGGAGAACTGAATCTTCTAACATACCCAACATTGCTGCTGGAAAACTGAATCTGACATCGCCGTCGGAAGCAAACATCGCTCTGAGAGACACTCGACATCGCCGTCGTACCAACATCATCTCTGCTGGGGATTTAAGGAGTCTGACATTGCCGTCAAACAAACATCATTCTGAGAGACACTCGACATCGCCGTCGTACCAACATCATCTCTGCTGGGGATTTAAGGAGTCTGACATTGCCGTCAAACAAACATCATTCTGAGAGACACTCGACATCGCCGTCGTACCAACATCATCTCTGCTGGGGATTTAAGGAGTCTGACATTGCCGTCAAACAAACATCATTCTGAGAGACACTCGACATCGCCGTCGTACCAACATCATCTCTGCTGGGGATTTAAGGAGTCTGACATTACCGTCAAACAAACATCCAACCTCGCCGCCGGAAACAAACATAATCTGACCTCGCCGTCGGATAATCAAAATACCCAACCTCACTGCTGGACAACTATATCACTGAACAATTCTGACCTGGGGTTCACCCCTGGTAAATGGAACAAAAGGTACACTTGCGTATTTGAAACTACTCTGCTGGGAATGAGAGACTTAACCGAGCACACTCTGATCTGGGGTTCACCCTCAGAACCATAACGAACATCGGAATACTGCTGCATACTGCCTGCCGTAGAACTTCAACATTAAAGATATATGAAACCCTGGCCCCTGGCCATTCCCAGCTTCAGCCAGAAAAGATCTTCAAGTACTTCTGAAGATGAGCATCCTTGGCCTTCAAGGATGGCAACTCTGCAGGAGGTATCTTCGACTTCAGTCTAAAGAAATGGTCCTTGGCCTTCAAGGATACATGGATCTACCTTCAGGCAACTCCGCCTCTGCTATATAGTATCCGTGACTTCAGTCAGGGATATACTTCGGCCTTCAGTCCGGAAAAATGAATCCTAGGTCATTCATGACCTTGGGGGATAACCTTGCCCTTAGGCACCTTCGCTTCAGCTTAGGAAATCTGTGACTTCAGTCAGAGAAATGGTGTCCTGAGCCATTCATGACTCTTCTGGGATTAAAATACTTTGCCTTCAGGCAAACTCCGCTTCAGCTGGAGAAACATCTTCGACTTTAGTCAGAAGAAAAACTATTCACTTGATCGCAATTAATCATCTCCTCAGGACAACTGACTTGGTCTTCAGACTCACACGAATCACTCTGTTGTATCTACAACCCTGGAATCTTGTCTTTAGCCCCCCCGTTGATTCTTCAACACGGGAATCTGGACTCACCGGAACCTTCTGATATCGCCACCGGGCGCTTACGAAATCCATCTTCAGATTAGACATCGTTGTTGGAGCAGACATATCATGCTGCTGAGGACTTCAAGAATCAACTTGAACAAACAGATCCGTCGGGCATCTTCAAGAATCGTCCTGAACTGATAACCCTTCTGGAGCTAACATTCTGTTGGGTATCCCAGAAACCTTCCTGGGCAACTCCTGCTGGAGGCGCTATGCTCAAGTATCATACTAGGCGAACAACTCGGGAAGCTGTACTGAGGTCTTAAGAATCGTCTTAAG
Source organism: Lathyrus sativus (assembly GCA_963859935.3). Taxonomy (NCBI): domain Eukaryota; kingdom Viridiplantae; phylum Streptophyta; class Magnoliopsida; order Fabales; family Fabaceae; genus Lathyrus; species Lathyrus sativus. Next base: position 569,600,473 of record OZ012740.1, on the reverse strand, counting down.
CAACTGGCCCCGCTGAGGGATTCGAGAATCGTCTTGAACTGAAGACTTCGCTGGGGATCAAAAATCATCTTGAGCGAGCGACTGCGGGGATTACACCGGGGTCTTTAGAATCATCTAAGAAAACAACCTTGCTGGGGAGAACATCAAGGATCGTCCTGAGCAACCGGTCTTTCGGTGGTACACCTGTACAATAAGGATGATAATGACCTAGGTCATGCTTATGATGCGTATGCTTCTGCGCTACGCCCCACATGGGAATGATATGCATTTATGCTAAATGCCATGCAATCATGCACAATGTTATGCAATCATGCACAATGCTATGCAATCATGCACAATGATGTGATCCTGTCAGCAAAATAAATGCCGAAAGGGGGAATCCTCCTGTCAAGGAGAAAGAACCACTCAGGTAGAGGAATCATCCTGCTGAGGAGAATGTGAACACGCCAATATCAATCAGGCTCTGTCTGGGGAATTGATCTTCCGCGAACTGCTGCAGGGGAACAACTTCAGCTGACTGCTGCAGGGGACGAAGCTCTACGAGAACTTGGATCTGCTGATATCAATTGCGAGAATGAACTGCGCGACCGTCTCGGCTACTCTTCTGGGGATAACAACTCTGTGGGAAAACAACCTCAGCTGCTCCACACTCCACTGGGAAAAACCAATCATGATCTGATCAACTTCCAAGGATTCGACTCTCTTGGACATCTGCAAACTCGGCTGAGGAAGGAGAAATCATTCTGCTTCGATGGAGAGAGTGCGACTCTGGGGAAACACAGCATTAGCTGCCCCACGCTCTGCTGGGGAAAATTGATCATGATCTGATCAACTTCCAAGGATTCTGCTTTTCTGCGGACTCAGCCGGGGATAGAAATCATTCTACTTCGCTGGAGAGTGCGACTCTGATGGGGAAACTCAATTTCGCCGGGGAAGAAAGAATCATCTGACTTCGGGGGAGAGCACAACTCTGCCGGGGAATGCAACATCAGCTGTCCCAACACTCTACTGGGGAAGAAGGAATCATCGAACTTCAAGGGATAGCCTGACTCTGGTGAGGAATTTCAATTCCGCTGGAGACTTCAGTCTGGCACCATCAGTTACTGCATACTTTGGTATACGACTAACTTCCTGCGAAACCTGCACTTGTGACCCGGTGCGGGGGAAGACACCTGCTTCGGTGACTTTACTGGGGAAAACACGAGCTTCGGCACCCGAACACTTCTCTGAAATCCGCACTTGTGACCCGGTGCTGGGGAGAAACGACATCATTCTTCGGTGCTTGACTCAGCCGATGAGGTGACATTCCTTCAGGATGCGCTTGCTTGGGGAAGAGAATCACCTCTACCTGGGGAAGACATATCAATGCTCACTATCCTGATTCTGATTCTGCGGAAGAGAGACCACTGAACACTGCTGGAGAAGGAGGACTCATCCTGCTTCGGGGATACGCACGGCACATCTTCTGGCAAGGCGCTATACCTGCAACAACACAAACAAACAGACAAGATACCCTCCTCACAAGGGCCTATCCAGGTTATTATCTCGTGACAATGTTCAGTTAGTTAATTGTTTCAACAATCAATGGGCTTAGGCCCGCAAGTTTATGTATGCGCATTTTATCAAAAAACACATCGGCGTTATCATTCGCAAACAAAACAGATAAATGCTAAACAGACGAGTAGAATTGCTGAATAATGTGCATTTTATTGATGATAAACCCCTGAATGGGCAAAAATGTTTTACAACAGAGGCAAGCTCCTGGAATGAGGAAGCCGCGCAAAAAGAAAACATAAATATACATCAGTATATACAAATGTCGGCAATCGAGGCGTAGACGAACACCATGAGTTGATCCCTCTAAGACTCACTCGACTTCGATACTTCTCCGATGCTTCAGCTTTGGAAGAGATTGATTCAGATAAACGGCCCTCAGGTCTTCCGAACCACCAAACAATGAAAGTCCATACGCGGAACGCAGTCATTTGCTTATTCAAATCCCTAACTTTTGCGTGAACCGCCCTTCCGGGTTTTCAGTTCACCGGGATACCCTTTTTTGCCGAAGCCGCCCAGTGTAGGTTTTCGACTTCGCGGGTGTACATTTTTTCAATATATCCCTATTTTGCCCGAACCTTTTATTCTGTTTTTGGTTCGCCGGGATGCCCCTTTTTTGCCTGGACTCTTTCTTTTTTGTCCAGCGGGTCGCTTTCAAGCAAAGTATTTTTTAACTGCGTCCGCGTTCACCGGGGATGCAAAATCTTCACCATCCATCGTGGATAACAACAAAGCTCCTCCTGAGAAGACCTTGCTGACGACATACGGCCCTTCATAATTCGGAGTCCACTTGCCCCGGTGATCGGAGTGTGGCGGAAGGATCTTCTTCAGGACGAGATCACCCGTCTGAAAGCTTCGAGGACGCACCTTCTTATCATAAGCTTTCTTCATTCGGCTTTGGTACAGGCGACCAAATGCAATCGATGCTAACCTCTTCTCGTCCATCAGGCTGAGTTGGTTCAAGCGATTCGTAACCCATTCTGCCTCATCAAGTTTCACATCAACCAAAACTCGCAAAGAGGGAATCTCCACTTCTAGCGGTAGGACAACTTCCATACCGTACACCAAGGAGAAAGGAGTTGCCCCGGTCGACGTACGCACCGTCGTACGATAACCGTGCAAGGCAAACGGCAGCATCTCGTGCCAATCTTTATACGTCACAACCATCTTCTGAACAATCTTCTTGATGTTCTTGTTGGCCGCTTCAACAGCGCCATTCATCTTCGGCCGGTAAGGAGATGAGTTGTGGTGTTCAATCTTGAAGCTCTGGCACAGCTCCTTCATCATCTTATTATTCAAATTCGAACCATTATCAGTAATGATCCGCTCGGGAATTCCATAGCGACAGATGATGTCCCTCTTAATGAATTTAGCTACCACCTGCTTGGTCACATTAGCGTACGAGGCTGCCTCCACCCACTTGGTGAAGTAGTCGATAGCTACCAGAATAAAACGATGACCATTGGATGCGGTGGGCTCGATCTTGCCTATCATGTCGATGCCCCACATGGAGAACGGCCAAGGGGAGGACATGACATTTAATGGGCACGGCGGCATATGAACTTTATCAGCATAAATCTGGCATTTGTGACATTTCTTCGCGAATCTGAAGCAATCCGACTCCATAGTCAACCAGTAATATCCTGCTCTCAGGATCTTTCTCGTCATGGCATGCCCGCCGGCGTGCGTACCAAATGTGCCCTCATGGACTTCTTCCATGAGCATACTTGCCTCTTTCTCATCTACACATCTGAGTAGCACGAGATCGTGGTTTCTCTTATACAGCACTCCATCAGGATTGAGGTAAAAGTTTCCAGATAGCCTCCTCAGCGTCTTCTTATCCTGGGTTGACGCACCCACAGGATACTCCTTAGTCATAAGGAAGGTCTGGATGTCGTGGAACCATGGCTTGCCGTCAGTGGCATCCTCGATTGCGAACACATATGCTGGTCTGTCAAGACGCGAAAGAACAATGCTTGGAGCCTCATTCCAAAGATTGACCTTATACATTGAAGCCAACGTGGCTAAAGCATCAGCCATTTGATTTTCAGCCCGGGGTACATGATGAAGTTCTACTCGGTCAAAGAACGGAAGCAGCCTCCTGGCATAATTCATGTACGGCACTAGATTCGGTTGACGAGTTTCCCACTCCCCTTTGATCTGATTGATTACAAGCGCTGAGTCACCATATATGTCTAGATTCTTGATTCTCAAATCAATTGCCTCTTCTAGACCCATAATACATGCTTCGTACTCGGCTTCGTTGTTGGTAACTGGAAACGTCAGTCTCGCAGTAAACGGGATGTGGGATCCGTGAGGAGTCGTGATGATAGCCCCGATACCACTTCCATAGGAATTAACCGCTCCGTCGAATATCAACTTCCACTGAGACTTCCTATCTGGCCCCTCATCGGGCAATGGCTCATCGCAATCCTTCGCTTTGAGAAACATAATGTCCTCGTCAGGGAATTCGAACTTCATCGGCTGATAGTCTTCGATTGGCTGTTCGGCAAGGTAATCAGACAATACGCTTCCCTTGATGGCTTTCTGAGAGACGTACTGAATATCATATTCTGTTAACACCATCTGCCACCTGGCAATCCTGCCCGAAAGAGCCTGCTTCTCGAAGACGTACTTGATCGGATCCATCTTCGAAATTAGCATAGTGGTGTGATTGAGCATATACTGTCGTAGACGTTTGGCGGCCCAAGCTAATGCACAACACGTCTTCTCCAGTATCGAGTATCGAGATTCACACTCAGTGAACTTTTTACTCAAATAATAAATGGCATGCTCTTTTCTACCCGTCTCGTCGTGCTGACCGAGAACACACCCCATACTATTCTCCAGAACTGTCAAGTACATGATTAATGGCCGTCCAGCCACTGGGGGTATCAAGATTGGAGGTTCTTGAAGATACTGCTTTATCTTATCGAATGCCTTCTGGCAATCCTCATTCCAAGTAATCGCCTGATTTTTCTTTAACAACTTGAACATCGGTTCACAAGTGGCCGTGAGCTGAGAGATAAACCTTGCAATGTAGTTTATTCGGCCCAAGAAACCACGAACTTCTTTTTCTGTTTTCGGTGCTGGCATTTCTTGGATAGCTTTTATTTTCGCAGGATCAACTTCAATACCTCGTTCACTAACGATAAACCCCAATAACTTTCCGGACCGCACTCCGAAAGTGCACTTGTTAGGATTCAGCCTCAGCTTGAACTTCCTAAGCCTTTCAAACAACTTCAGCAAATTGACCAGATGCTCCTCCTCCGTTTGGGACTTTGCAATCATGTCATCAATATAGACCTCGATCTCATGATGAATCATATCATGAAACAAAGTTACCATTGCTCGCTGGTAAGTGGCCCCTGCGTTCTTCAGACCGAAGGGCATTACCTTGTAGCAGAATGTTCCCCAGGGGGTAATAAACGTCGTTTTCTCCATGTCCTCCGGCGCCATCTTAATCTGATTGTAACCGGAGAAGCCATCCATGAACGAAAACACGGAAAACTGGGCTGTATTGTCGACCAACACATCGATATGAGGCAACGGGAAATCATCCTTAGGGCTCGCCCTATTCAAATCCCGATAATCGACGCACATGCGTACCTTACCGTCCTTCTTCGGTACAGGCACTATGTTGGCGACCCACGAAGGGTAGGTGGTAACGGCTAGAAATCCTGCGTCCAACTGCTTCTGGACTTCTTCTTTGATTTTTACAGCCATGTCTGGTCTCGTCCTCCTGAGCTTCTGCTTGACCGGAGGGCAATCTTCTCGCAACGGCAAGCGATGAACCACGATATCTGTGTCAAGTCCGGGCATATCCTCATATGACCAAGCAAAGACGTCACTATACTCTCGAAGCATCTCGACCAGTCTATGCTTGACATCATTCTGCAGCGCAGCCCCTACTCTGACATTCCTGATAAGCTCCTCAGAACCCAGATTTACGATCTCAATATCCTCTTCATGAGGCAGAATAACCTTCTCCTCTTGTCTCAACAAGCGGGCCAACTCTTCCGGAAGGTCTTCGTCTTCATCAATCTCATCCTCGGCTTGATAGATCGGGCAATCAAAGTCGTAGTGAGCCGTAGAGGGTCCAGAGTCGATGTCGTCTGTTACGTGGATCCTGCAATAACAAGGGTTAAGTTTAAAGCAGGAATATGCAGGTTAGCACGAACCTCGTTGCCATTTTGCTGTTTTTCGAAACAAACATAAAGCATGAATAACAGAGAACACAATATTTGATTACGAAGAAAACGCCTTTTATTTATTAACAAAATGCATACACATAATCCAACAAGGCCCTGACAGTAAAACCACTATGCCCCGGGCAGGACATAGGGTTGTACAAAGATTGTAAAAAGCAAATCATTACTCTTCACTCGTCAGCTCGATAATCTCCTTGATGGTCCAATTGTGGAGGCGCTCACCTGGCTTGCTCGGTTGAATCCAGGCATCAAGATCACAATCACTGTCCCCGCTATCCTCTGACGTGGCGTTGATACTCTCGAAGATTACTCCCCCCTTGGTGAACAAGATCGGCCCTTTCCCACGAGACGAACTGCCAGAAGAAGATGAAGCCTCAGCTCCTGGAGAATACCCCAATCCAAACTTATCCTGTTTGATCGGTATATCCAAAACGTGCCCCCAGCCTGGGGTGGAACCAGCTTCGACAACAGCCCTAGCTTCCTTGAACGAGGAGAGGTTCACCTCTTGCTTCTCTACAACAACGGGAGCTACCTCCTTCACCCTGACGGTTTCAAACGCTTGGCAAAGAGTCTCATGGATCTCACCATCCATTTCGACATATTTAAAGGACGACAGGTGGCTTACCATGATGTCCTCCTCTCCACAGACTGTCACTATGCTGCCCCCAACAGCATATTTAAGCTTCTGATGCAGCGTGGACGTCACGGCACCAGCAGAATGGATCCACGGCCGACCTAAGAGGCAACTATAGGCGGGCATGATATCCATAATGTAGAAAACCGCATTAAACGTCTCTGGTCCAACTTGAATTGGCAGGGTCAATTCTCCGAAGACGTGGCGCTTGGTTCCGTCAAAGGCCTTCACGACCAGATCACTGGGCGTGCACAGCAGTCCACGGGTATCCAACTTCATCAGTGCCTTCTTCGGAAGCACGTTAAGCGAGGAGCCCGTATCTACTAGGACATGTGACATAATCGTGCCTCTGCACTCTATCGAGACGTGCAAGGCATTGTTGTGATCTCTTCCCTTGGGCGTCAGCTCCAGGTCTGTAAATCCCAGCCCATTACCAGCGTTGACATGGGCTACTACTTCCTCAAGTTGATTCACTGATATCTCCTGCGGCACGTATGCAGCATTCAATACTTTCAGCAACGCGTTGCGGTGCGCTTCAGAACACAGCAACAGGTTAAGAATCGAGATCTTCGACGGAGTCTGGTGAAGATGATCTACAATCTTGTAGTCACTTTTCCTGATCAGTCGCATGAACTCTTCTGCATCTTTAACCAGCAAGTCTTTCTCTGCCCCTGCAGGAACCTCTTCAACAGCTTTGCCTTTACCCTTATCAGCAGCATCAGCCCTGACTACTTTCTCCGCTGCGACCTCTGCCGGCGCGAACACTCTACCACTTCTGGTGATACCACTGACTTCAGCAAGATTCTGTGCAGTCGATCTGGACGGCTCCAGTTCTATCTTCTGACCATTACAATACACTTCGGCGCCATAATGCCATGGGACGGCATTAGTGCTCTCGAATGGGATTGGTCCGGCCCTGGTGATGGTGATAGTAGGCGGTCGGGGCGCAGAAATAGTGATAGGGTGGCGAGGAATGGTAATAGTAGCAACTTCGTCCGCCTGCTTCAGCATGACTTCCCCTGACGCATTCTCAACGCTTCGACTGAACTGCAAAATACCCTCGGCCATCAGACTTTGGATACCTTCGATCAACTGCTCACACCCATCAGGAAGTGTAGCACATGCCTTACAAAACTCTCCACATCCGGGAAAGAAGCCTTTCTTTAGCAACTTGGCTTTAACAAAACTCAACGGCGTCTTCAAATCTCTGACATCAGTCAGCAAGTCTGAATTCTCTTCAGTGATAATAGCATTTACTCCGCCCCCCCTATGATAAGGCATCGGATTCTTGGTGACGTTGGGCACGCTGTCAGAAAAGTTGATCACCTTGGCGTCGACCAAGTCCTGGACTTTGTGCTTAAAAGCTTTACAATTCTCAACTGTATGGCCAGGTGCCCCAGAATGAAATTCACAAGTAGCATTAGCATCATACCCCGGTGGTGGTGCCCCTGTCAAGGGAGCCAATGTCCTCTTCTGAACTAATTGGAGCTGAAGCAGCGTTTGCAGAAGCTGTGCATATGACATAGGAGGAGTTTCCAAATGACGGTTTGCCAGGGGACCCCGATTCTGATATCTCTTATATCCCGGATTATTCTGTTGCTGAGGCTGCTGCTGCGGCTGCGGGGGAGCAACTGGGATGTTTATGCTAGCGATCTGAGACTGAGGGCCCTTGCCCTTTCTCCTAGCATTAGTGACAGCACTGGCATCGCCCTCTCGACGCTTGCCAGTATAGGGTTTCTTGCTGGCTCCTCCAGCTGAGGATGATTCGCCCTGAATCTTGCCGATCTTTATACCATTTTCAACATGCTCGCCCAAAGTGATGAGGGCCGAGAATGTTCCAGACATGCCACTGATCAGCTTCTCATAATAGACTCCAGGAAGGGTAGCCACGAACATCTGTACCAACTCACGCTCAACCATCGGCGGTTGAACCCGAGCAGCCAACTCACGCCACCGCTGGGCGTACTCTTTGAAGCTTTCATTGCTCCGCTGCGAGAGATTCTGAAGCTGAACTCGGTTGGGAGCCAAGTCGCTATTATATTGATAGTGGAGAACAAACGCTTCTGCAAGATCTTTCCACGTGCGCACAGCAGTGGGCTCCAAACCCATATACCATTCGAGCGATGGGCCAGAAAGACTATCCTGAAAGAAGTGCATCAGCAGCTTCTCATCGTCAGAATAAGCGGACATCTTTCTGTAATAAGATCGGAGATGAACACGGGGACAAGTAGTGCCCCTATACTTCTCAAAGATGGGCACCTTAAACTTGTGAGGTACTTTAAAGTCAGCAATCAACCCGAGTTTGGACATGTCAACGCCCAATGTGTTCTGATTTTCTATATCTCTCATTTTATCTTCCAGCGCCTTGAACCTGAGTCGAGCCTCAGCAGTCAACTCAGCCTCTACACCTCTCTGAGAGAAAATGTCATCCTGATGGTCCTCCAGCCATGGTTGAGGCACCACCATATTTCCTGCACCCACATTGCCGTTGACCGGCCCCATGTTAACATTGGCTCCCAAACCACCATTGCCGGCGCCCGCCGCATTAAGTCCGAGATTAGTCATGAGATTGCCGTTAGCACTACCGTTGCCTCCGGCAGCAGGAACAACGTTCTGTGGAGTATCCCCTTGAGGAGGAGTGGGTACGGCCCCGCCGTGAAGTATTCCATTACTGTCAACCCTGGAGATGAGAGGTTGAACCAAAGTACGAAGCTGATCTTGCCCATTCGCAACTACTTGCATCAGCTCCATAAAACGATCCATCCTTTCACGAAGCTCCTGAACATCTGACTGTACTTGGTCCATGATTCTCGTTTGATTGGCGCGAGTTGAGTAGCGGTGGATGAATCTTTGATCAATCCTGGAGATCGAAAGCAGCTCGGAACCTGAGTACCTGAAAAACCTGTCAACATCAAGGGTTAGGAAAAGGTAACAGAATGTATGTCATGCAAGAATGCTTTATGCAGATGCATGCGTGTGTCTGTGTGCTTGAGAGACTATCCCCGATCCTGGCGCCTGCTGGCAATAATAAGGAGAGGAATCCAGGCCCAATCATGGAAACAGTAACCTCACGTAGCAATAGTCAGATTCGACACAACGAGGATCGAGAACTCGCACGCAACAGTCTTTCTGAGAACGGCTGCAGTAACACAATGAGAGATCTTGGATCGGGGAAACGGTACCTGTCACAGACACACGCTAATGGAATGATTATGCAAGCTAATGCAAAATGCAGGTATGCAACAATATATCCAGGTGGCTGCTGTGGAGATTCGATGTCAACAGTCGCTGATGAGAAGGAAACCCCGGTGTAAAACCACTGATCTGATCTGTTGTGAATAACCATCTGGTAGGATCGAGATCAGCATTCTGCCCTGACAAGAACGAAGGCCTGATAATAAAGACCCCGGATGCAAGATCAAGGAATATCTGTTGATGAAGTCTTCAGACCCCAAGTCAAAAATCTGCCCTATCAAGAACAAAAATACAGCTGCTGATGAGATCTTTAAACCCCACTCAGAATCTGCCCTATCAAGAACAAATAACAACTGCCGGTGAGATCTTCAGACCCCACTCCAAAATATGCTCCATCCAGAACAAACCTCTGACGATAATACACTGATCAAAGCCTGCTCTATCAAGAACAGACAAACACCCGATGATAAGATCCTCTGATCAAACCCTTGCTCTATCAAGAACGTATCTGCAACTGAGAACCCAACATGACTGATTCACTGTCAAGAAAACCAGGTGGTCTGGAGGTCAAAGTTTCCTGCAATATCCCACCCCGCTCACAGGTATGAACCTAATCCACGGAAAAAGGTACGGCATCCTATGCGGTCGTCAGCGTCACAGACTTTCACGAGTGACAATACGATTCCCAGAAGGAGTGGCATCGTCAAGTCATGAAGAGGCCTCTCTTAGCTGACTTCCAAATGATCGGTCCCCAGAGTCGACAATCCTTACGTCTGGACTCCCCTCAGATCCTCAGGACCGGAAAGGAGCACCTCTACAAGAATCTCGTCTGAGCGCAGATTTTCGTAGGGAACTGTGCCTGCTCAGCAGACAGGTTCGTCTACTACTTCTCCACAACTATATCTAGGTGTGTACTCAAAGCCCAGGTCCGGCTTTTCACTTCAGTAACATCCCTCTCCCACAGCAGCACAGATAATCATATCAAACTGGAAATAAAATGCGGGAAATAAACTGCGGGAAGTAAAGAATGCGATAAATAAACGCAACCCAACAAGCAAACACACAAACGATAGGATTGACTCGCGTAGGGGATGGGAAACGGTCCCAGCATAAGGGATGGGAAAAGTCCCAGGAAACTATGAGTTCCCCAGCAGAGTCGCCAGCTGTCGCTTGCGCGAAAATAAGGTGCCGGCATGACAGAAGAGTCGCCACCTTTCGTTATTTATCCCTCAGAGCGGGAAAGGAAACGATCGGAAAAACCTGACGAAAAAAGGGTAAGACAAGGTCATCGCAACCATTGTCTGGGTTCGGGAGTCGGTTACGCAAGGGGAAGGTATTAGCACCCCTCACGTCCGTCGTACTCGACGGGATCCTCGCTTGTTTGTTTACTTGGACGGGTTGGTTATAATCTATCTACCTATCAAGGCTGGCTGAAAAAAGAAAAGAAAAATGACTCGGCAAAGCGTCGCACTTTATGCCTACGTATTCCCGTCTGGAACGAGAAATCAGAGTCAACGTAGTTCGGCTACGAAGGATTATGGGGGAAAGGTTGCTCGCTAGGATATCGCATCCTATGCCTACGTACTTTCATCTGGTATGAAAGATCAGAGCAAACGTAGTTCGGGAAACTACGGGATAAATGGCTCAACTAGGAGGGAGACTATCAAGTCCTACTGTTATCATGCCATGGATTCATCCTATGGTTGAGGTTTGAACAGGGAACTCCTAGATGTTGTCATGCATAGGTTTCAACCTAAAAGTCTATCATCAAATCCTCATCAGAGGAAATGAGAGTCCTAAGGGATCATGTCAATGATACACAGAAACATACAAAAACATCAGCTTTAACAGTAAAATGCATGCAATGCAAGTGAGGGAGGAAGTGTGTGTGGGGCTTCGGCCTCCACAAGCTCATCTCGACCTCAAGCCAGTCATGAAATAACAGTAATCATACTGAAGATAAACAACATGCTATCAAGCAATGAACAAATAAGGGAAATGGAGTGCCATCAGGCAAACAAACACACCTGAGAAAGAATCATCTACTCTCTAATCCTAACCCTAATCACAGAATCTGAATCTAAGCAAAGCCCTCAAGCAAACCCTGAACAAGAGAAATCAATCCCAGTCTTCAAGCTTCAGAACAAGCTTACCAAAGAAAGGGAGCTAAGTAAGCAGACTCATAGTGTCTTCCTCAGGAAAGCACCAGGAGGTGTATACTCAGGAATCATATCCTATGTGGCTCAACCACTGTGATCAGTTTACATTCCTCCTCAGGAGAAATTAAACTCACAAGCAGGCTCCAACATCACTGGATATTTAGGAAATCCTATCTGAACTAGTGGGACTAAGTGAATAGACCCATAGGACCTTCCTCAGGAAAGTACTAGGAGGCTTCCACTTAGGAGTTGTATCCCATGTGGCTCAACAACATGTGATCAGTTTACATTCCTCCTCAGGAGAAATTAAACTCACAAGTTGGCTCCAACATCATTGGATACTTGAGAAATCCTAGATAAACTAATGGAACTAAGTGAATAGACCCATAGGACCTTCCTCAGGAAAGTACTAGGAGGCTTCCACTTAGGAAGTGTATCCCATGTGGCTCAACAACATGTGATCAGTTTACATTCCTCCTCAGGAGAAATTAAACTCACAAGCTGGCTCCAACATCATTGGATACTTAAGAAAGAGGTGAGAAGAAAGAATGAAAGTCATTCATAGTGCCTTCCTCAGGAAAGTACCATGAACTTCCTCCAAACTTCAGGATCTCAAACCTCACAGACAGGGAACAAGCCAAGCTCTGGGTCTCTGGGTCTTGATCTACAATCTTCACTTCATGATGCTCTCCATCAAGGTCTTCAAGGCAACACAAGCCCCTCAACAAATTCCCCAAAACAAACCCCAGAGATGAACAGATAACCACAGGGGAGACAAAATCAACAGGCAACTTCAGAAAATACCTAAAAATACTAAACTAATGGGGAAAAATCTAACAATTATTCACAAGGGTCCTCAACACCTACTCATAACATCTACAAAGGTCTCTACCTAAAAATCAAGACAAAACTCAATCAAAGAAAGGAATTCATCACCTAAGCACAACCTAAACCCTAATTAGGATACCCTACATATACCCTAATTAAACTAATCAAAAATTAATTCTAAAATTCTAGAAAAAATCCTATGGGGAACTATGATTCATCATCTAATTGCACAAAAAAGAATGGATTAAAAAACCTAAGGGAAGGTCCTAAAATAATTCCTACAAAATCATGATATAAAACTAAACAATATAAAAGCTATTTAAAAGAAAAATCTATTAAAAATACCAAACTAAAAAATAAAATCCCATTTTTATTTTTATAATTTTCTACACATTTTCATCTAATCATAGAAGAAAGAAGAATTAAAAAATCATTTTTTATCAATTTTTAATGAATTAAACAAAACAGAAAAAAATAAAAGAAGAAAATAAAATAATTAAAATCAATTAAAGGGAGGGGGGGTATGAACAGCAATACACGCTAGCTAAATCAATTGGGCCAGCCAAAGGGGGGGGGGGCGAATAGAAAGCTAAGCCCAGAAGCGGTCTTAAGTGAAATGACCGCGTTTCAACTTATTTGAAATTTCCCTCTCTTTCTCAGATTAAACCACAGCCGCTAGATCTGAATAATTGGTCAAACTCTGAAGAGAATCCAAGGGCTCTCCTTCATCGTCCCAGATGAGACCTAGGGTTTTCAGAACCCTCCCTCCATGCACCAAGATTCGAGCTCCTCTATCTCTCTACTCAGGCCATGGTTTCACACGATCCAAACACGAAAATTGCTCTACTAAATGAGAGGAATAAAATGGTACGATTAGTTTTTCTTGATTCTACCTAGGTTGTTCTAACAGAGTCTTGCAATGTCTTGGTACAACCATGCTCACTTGCTATCAACTGGTATCGACCTTCACCAAACTTCAGTCTAATGGTATACAGAGCTTCTACAAGTTACCCTAGCTATTCTAAACCAGTTCTTAGTGCCTAAAACTAACAATCTACACAATTCTTGGAGATTAAAGATTCATGGTTCTGTTATGCATTGTCATGGAATGAGCTATAACTCCTAGGGTTTAATCATCTAGCCTAGTACAACCTTCCTATACCTCTAAAACTAAGCAAGACCATATAATTCAAGAGAATTAAGATGGAGAAGGAACCTGTCAAGAGGTTATGGTGGAGTGATGTAGAGCACGATTCAAGCCTTGGAATTGCTTCTAGATGATCCTTGGATGATCACCAGTCTTCTGTTTGCAATGGTTGTGAAGGAGATGGCTTGTAGTGCAAGATATCTTGGATTGCTTGAACTTGAAGCAAGAGCTTTAATGGCTATCCCTCTCTCTCTCTCCTCTGACTTGACTTCCTATCACCAACCCCTGATCACTCTCTGATGCACTCTTTATATACTGATGGTTAGATGCTTCTAGATTCATCTAGAATGTGGTGGAAACTTCTTGAAATTCTCATGTGATGACATATTGGTTATCTCATATCTCATATGCCATGCCTTGCAATTTTGTCTTAAAATGTCCTTATGTGAGATATTGAGAAGGGATGAGTGAAAAACAAGTTCATTTTTGGCTTGTGTAGGGTTTTTCAACATTGCCTTCTTTTTCAAGTAATGACTTTTCAAAGCATCACCCATTTTTAGACCTCAAATGAAAATTCTAGCTAAACCAATGTTCTCAAAATGGTTTTTCCAATCAAAATGATATATTGGATGACCTATTTTGGATTTGTGGATCTTCCAAATCACTTTTCAAAGTTATAAGCCTTTTTTAGTTCATTTTTGACCAATCATGTAATCTCATGCTATGAGCTTTTTCAACACTTTGTGACCTTCTTTATAGACTTAAAATCACATTTTGAGCAACTTTCATGTTTTGAGTTTTTCCATTTGAGGCTTGGAAATAGGAGTTTTAGGCATTGGCTAAAATGACCTATAACTGACAAATGACCAAAATACCCCTGCCTTGTTCAAACCATAAGTTGAGTTCCACAAATCCAATCAAGGACTTCTACCACTCAAATTAAAGCTAAGAAGATGCTCTTCAACATTCATGTTGACCAAGAAATCATAGGAGTCATCCTACTAGGGCAAAAGTTGTATGCAAGTTGGGTGACTTTCAAGGACCCAGATTCATACACCTCTGCTGACCTGTAATTTGTCAAAACCATAATTTGAGCTCTGTAACTCCTATCAAGGACTTCCACCACTCAAATTAAAGCTTAGAACAAGCTCTACAACATTCATGTTGTGGGGAAGGTGAGATATCAATCACATCTATAGCTAAAACTGCCTGGAAGATAGGGATCAAATTAGGGTTTTCTCACTGACAATCCTTGGAAACCCTAGCTCAAAACTTCTCAAACTCCTCAATCATGATGAGTTGGTCTAGGAGTCCTCTTTACAACATCTCTATGCATCATTCCATGATCTCATGGCCCTTGGATTAAGTCTCAACCTTCTCCAAATCTTCAGTTATCCTAGGGTTGACCCAGTCAAAACCCTAATTCTACCATTCATGGTTGAATCTTCTGAACTCTTACACAATGACATCTCAGGGCTTCATGATGGCTATCAAGACATCTCATAAGCTTTCTCAAAACATCAAGTTCATTCTCAAAGTCTCAGAATCATCTGAGGAACACCCACAACTTTCAAACTGTGAAGCACACAACCCTGGTTTCAATCCACTTCCTCTGAGGATCTCTTGAACTTTCTGATGAAGGTATCAACCTGCAAACACTTGATGGGAAAATAAATGTTGGTCAAATTTTGGGGTGCAACAAACGTCTATGAACTGATCAGGATTGGGGAACAACACTAAGCCATAAATCAAGAAGGCTAAGATCTCCTCAAAAGCATCGTAGCTCATAGCCTTCAAGAACATTTGAGCTTTATCCACTAATACCTTGGCAAGAATACCTTTAACTCCACTTCTCGTCTCTAGAACAATGTCAGACTTCTTCAGATGTAGAGCTGCAGCAATAACTTATGGTTTAAGCTCCTTCTCTAAGCCTGTGAATGGCTTCTGATCAAGAACAGGTATACCCAGAAGTTTAGAGAACTCCTCCATGGTTGGAACCAGCTGATAATCAGGAAATGTAAAGCAGTGGTGCTTAGGGTCAAAGAACTGAAACAACACACTCATCATGTCTTCACTGAACCCTGAAGTGACTAGATCCAATAGGTGACCATGTCTCTGGACGAACTGGGAATGATCAGACACTTGGGAAACCAACTCTTTGAGCTTGGGAGGTATCCCTACAAAGTTGATCTTGATGGTGTTTCTACGAGCAGAAGCCATGACCTGCAACAAAGAACAAAAATAAATCCCTTGGTCCTTGAAATGGTTAGGGAAAATGATATGCTCATGATGCATGATGATGTCATGATGTTATGTTCAATCACAAACATGTGGCACACACAAACAAGTCACACAATTGCCCTAGGTTTAAAGGCTTGCGTGAGGTTTAAAGGTAAATACCCTCCCCTGAAGTTAGATGGTTCATCCTGTCCTACAAAAGTAACCGGGTTCTAAGGGATCTCAATATCATTGATCCTTCACAAGGGTGGTTGATCAGAAGGCAGCTTACTTGCCAACCAAAACCCTCCAAGTTTAAGATCTCAATGAGCGTAGCATCGAGTGTCAACCAACTTCAGTCTGCACCAAAGCCGGTTACCTCACTACTTTCTAAAGGCCAAGATGAGTTAACTAGGGTTCTAAAAGTCAGTTAGTGCATTTACAACATATGGCAGCCTCAATATTATCCTCAACTTGACTTAAGGAATATAAGCACCAACCACGAAGTCGCACTAACTATGGCCACCAGATCAACCGTATCGATATACGTCGTACAGTTTCCTTGGTCTATTGCCATTTACCTAAGGTACACTAGATCCGGGTTAGGACCTTTCACACATAAGAGCACCCCAACAATATAATAATAAAGCAAACAAGGCAAACAATTTAAAGTGATCTTAATTCCTAAGGGTACCCCTCTTGAATAGATCCCCAGCAGAGTCGCCAGTTCTGTAACACGGTGGGAGAACTGACTTTAAACAATGTTGCGGATAGCAAGAGTCGCCACCGACTTTTATTTTATCCATAAGGAAAGGTTATAAAAGAACAGGAAAGACCTTAGAGAATATTTTGGGTCCGGGGGGTAGGTTATGAAAAGGGAAGGTGTTAGCACCCTTTTCATCCATGGTTATCCATGGGCTCTTAGGTACTTAAGCTCACTTTTGAATTGTTTTGAAAGTGTAGTGTGTGAATAGAAAATTTTCAGAATAGTTAATAAATAATCCATGTAAGGATGTGTTAAGAACTTGTTTGAAAACTTGTTGAAAATTTGTTTAAGTGCGAAACAGTTTTGAAGTGAGCAAGCACCTAGGAGTAACCTACCCTAATGTTTAAAGGTCTTTCTTATTCTTCATTCTTTCCTTTAGTAAGACTATCCCTACTATAATGGAGTAGGTAGTCCTTACTTTGGATGTTAAGGGATATGTGAGGGACAATTTGACTTTGAAGGCCATTGTGGGATGTAATAAGCACATATAAGGGACCATCATCATTTTTCGAAAGGGACTCGATTCGTAAAGGCAACCGTAAGGGACTTTGATGATTTTTCTATTTGAGGGACTTGCTTTATACACCCCACTTAACCATTATTCGTAGGCAACTTGGGGGATATCCTTAGGAAGTGAGACGGCGATTAAAATCGACTTACGTGTGTGACGTGTTTATTTTAATTATCTTTATTTAAGAGTGATCTAAATTTATTTTAATATTACATACAGGTTGTTACACTCCCTAATTACTAACCATTAAATAATTAAACAACTTAAGAAACAATTACAAAATAATAAGCAAAATAGTTAAATAGCAAAGATAAATAAAATATAAATAAGCAATAAATAATAAAGGGGGTTAATTCTAAGTTTACTCGGCAAGACATCGCATCTTGTGCCTACGTATCCTTACGGGAGTGGAATCAGAGTAATCGTAGTTCCCCTCAAAAGGGAGGTTAGAGATCTCTTGACAGTGGTCAAGGTCTCAAGGGGAATAAACGCGCCTTAAGGACACGCTTACGCGGAGTGTAGGAACTCCAAATTTCTACGTTGAAATGTTAAGTTGTAATTAAGGTTAAATTAGGGATTCCACGGCGGGAAACCCTAAAATGAGCGCGGCGGCTCTTTGACCTAATGCTAGGGGTAAAATTGTAATTTTGTCCACGGCGAGACATGTATGAAAATTTAGGGTTTGTAAGAGGTTGTAAGGGTTTGAAGTTGAGGGCTATTGGCGCGGCGACCAAAAACTAGACCTAACCTTCGGATGTGTGTGATGTGACAGGATAATCGATGAATGTGGGAGAAATTGAATCATGCAAACAGAAAATAATGACCTAATTTAACTATGCGAGCAGAAATTTAAAAGCAGTAATGAAAGCGCGATTGTTAGGATTCGCGAGATTACAACCGAGAGGCAGTTACAGTAATAATAAAAAAATAAAACATCACGCAATAGTAGTGACCATGAGCTGCAAAAGATGAACACCGTTAGTAAACAAAGCTAGACAGAAATTGGGCGAGTCAGGAGAAAAAATGCAATATGGAGATTCTTGTTGTTTTTTAAAAGAAAAGAGATTTGATTAAATTAAGAGATGTTAACATAAAAAGATTTATTTTAATTTCGAAAAAAAGGTTTTAATCTAATTATCTACAAAAAAAAAAGATTTGATGTCATTATTTTTTTAACAATATTTTTAGTTATTATTTTAAAAAAGTTCTTAATTTTATTATATGAAAATTTCAAGTTATTTGTTTTAAAAAGGGTTTTTAATTATTATTTTGTAAAAAAACAATTTTTTGTATTAGTTTTAAAAAAGATTTAATAAAATTAATTAACTAATTATAAAAGAAGAAAAAAAACAAAAAAAACATAAAAGAATAAAAGGGGTTGGGCCGGTCATCACTCCCGGACCCAACCCAGATGGTGAGTAATGAAACAAAATGTTAATTTAGGGTTTGGAAACCCTTGTGAGTAAGCCGCGGCGGCTTCATCCCCATCTTCCTCTCGTCTCTCTTCTTTCATGCTCCGAAGTTGCGCCATAAACTCTTCTTTAACTCAGTAACTCATCTGGAAAAAAAAACGAAAGTGAGAAACACAGTTTTAAACGATGGTAGCTTACGTTTTACGACCGTGAATCTTCCAATCTGCGATTGAATGGCCGATGATGTTTGGAAACTGAGGCTGGGAGTGTTGGTTGCCCGCCGTTCGTAACGGTGACGGCGATCTTGCTCTGTTTCGATCTCCCTCGACCGCTAGGGTTTCATGTTCTTCGCCGTTTTCCTCTAGGGCTTTCGCGATCTTTTCCCCTCTCTCACAGGTGATATTTCTCCTTTTTATATACTCTGATTCTCTTATGGGCCTTTTGGATGTTTGAGACCCAAATTCGAACTTTCGCTCTGACATGATGAGGATTGGATTTGATTTACGTTTTTTCTGATACTTTGGGATTATTCCTCTTTAGTTCCGATTCGGTTTAATGCTTGCTGATAGGATCACAAATTTTGATATTGCAATTGATTTGAGATTGATTTGATTTAAACTCTGAATCTAATCTTCCATTATTAGGGAGTACTCTTCATTGACTTACTGATTTTGGATCGTGTGATTGTAGGTGTGGAATAGAAAATGAACTTGGGCCATGGAAGAATTTAGAAGCCCAAAAGGGGGAGGCTCGTGTTTGGGTATGAAGATGCTGGTGATGCCTTTGGTTGCTCGTTCTGAACCATCTGACTTTTCTCTTCTTCTTTTGTCCATGAACTGAACTAATTTTTTCCTTCTTCTTTCAGGAACAGACATTGCCTTATCTGATGCCTCCGAGAAAGTGCTGATGCGGTAATGACGACTTAGCGAGTCTGAACCGTATCGACTTGTTATCGTTGCTTCGATGTTGCTTGTCTTAGTTGTTTATATTTGATTCCTTCGACGTTTTTGGTAGGAAACTGGGGTCAGCCCTTGTCTGTCGCCTTTCCGGCCACTCGAAGCTTAACCCGATGATGAATTGCTCTGAGGGTTGCCCTTTTCTTATCTTTGCAAATGTTGGTTCGAATTATCCTTTGTTGTTCATCCTTACTGTTTGGAAATGCTTGCAGGGGATGGAATACTAGTGTGATGCTGTTGCTAATGACATTGCGGTGTTATACCTTTGTATTTGACGTTGATATTTGTTCGCAAATGACATTGTCAATATTGTTCGTAGCTGCAGCTAGTGTTGCTCGCCGTTGGCATTGATGTTTGTTCTGTACTGCAGTGGCATATTCTTCTTGCAAATGCTAGTTGGGGCTTATGCTTGATATGCTTGTTGCTTGCACCTGACATGGTTGCTGATGAAGTTGCTTTTTCACGGCCTGTTGCGAGCTTGTGTTGAGATACTCGGTTCTAATGTTGTTTTCGATTTCTCTGGGGCAAAATCTTGAGTTATTGGAAACATACTGATTTTCCTCTTCTTTTTCAGGTGCAAATAAGTCTGGAGGCTGCCGGTCTTATGCCGTCGGCGAGGAGGGTATAACGGTGATGATGACTTGGTAGTCTGAACCACATTGGCGTTGTTGAATGTAGTTGCCTCGCGAAATACGTTGAGCTATTCGAAATAGTTGCCTTAATTCGGTTTTTCGACGTTCGGTAGAGAGTTGATAATGGCTTCGGTCATAGTCCTCTCGGCCGCTCGAGTTTATGCCCGATGATGATTAGAAAAAACTGAGGGTTGAACCTACTTCAATGATTTCTTAATTCTCTTGACCTTCACTTTATGTCTGTTAATAGCATTTTGCAGGGATATCAGTGTTGGCTTTCAAATTCAAAACTCGTCGACGACTCCTCACTTTGATTCTATCATGGCTAACAGGAAACGGTAATACACCTCTTCGCAACAAAGTGATTTTTACTGACATGTCACAAACGTCCTTCTCACTCCTTTAATCCTCTTTGCAGAAAATTCTATCTTAGACCCGGAAGCTGGACGCGAAATAAATCGGGGCGAGGCTTATATGCAAGGAGAGAACGGGAAGCCAGAAAGTAAAGGATATTGTTATGTCGTTAAAAACAAGTCTAGAGTAGTGCTCAACCGCGGATGCTCTTAATGAATTGTATTAGTTTCCAATAATACTTGATGTTTTTAGAATTAGAATCAACTTCACAGTTTGAATTTGTAACCCTCTTGAAATAGGAATGAAATTTGGTGTGTTTTTTGAATAAATTCGGATAAAATTTGGTTTGCAGGTCTTAGTATTTTGCATCCATGTTTGTATTCATAGCATTATCATGTGGCATGTTGTCTGTTCTCTTTTGATGTGCAGGTTAGCTGAGGATTCATGGAGAAGTTCAAATACGAACATGAAGACCTTTAGATACTTTTAGGATTTAGGATAGATGCTTTAATGTAATCCCTTAGGATTTGAGAATTTTAATGTACTTCCTTGTAACAGTACTTTGCATGAAGCAACATCCCCATTCTTGTATGATAGCATTATTTATGAAATAAAATTCTCGAAGTTTTGAATTTATTTATATTCTATTCTTAGTTAAAAAATATAAACAAATGTGAATAAATCCACAAGTATTTAATTCATTAACATAGGCACAAAACATAAATATTTCCAAGTGGTATTTGTGATCCTAATCTCATCATCCGATTAAAATGTTAACCAATTGTTTCATAACCAAACTCATATGGGCACCATGGTCACAACATTTTCAGCATCAACAGCAAAACTAATCGTAATTAAACTCCACTGACCAAATGCCAAATCTCAATATGATCAGAACTGGTGATTGATAAATGCCTCAAAACCGTAACGCATCAAATGCCTCAGAATTTTAATAACAGCCCGTCTTCAAGGAATTGGTAGAATTTGTGTAAAATGACCAAAATACCCCTGGGACCAAATCTGCAACACAAAACCCTTGAAGTCTTGGAAGTCCATTTAGCCTGATTAAAGTCAAAACCCTAGTTTTGGATGCACTGCTTAGGAGGTGCATTGTCTGAGGGAATTGTCAACTCTTCTGACCAATTGTGAATTTTGTGAACCTTGTGAACCTTCTTGGAACACCAAGTCTTGTATTGTGAGGGCAAATTTTGGGGTGCAACACCCCCACATGGTTCACCCTCCGTTAACATGATTAAAGACTGTTTGGCAGATAATGATCAGGAAGTTTCAGATGAAAAGGCCAAAGAGGTTTATGTTATAGTGCCTCACTTTAAGGAAGTGGAGCGTATCGAAATCATGTATAATAGCAGAAAGCCGGTTGTTATGCCTTTGGTAATCAACGTGCCTGGACCCATCCCTTACACTTCTAGTAAGGCTATCCTATACAGATACAACGCCACAATGTTGGAAAATGGAAAGGAAGTGCCTTTGCCCACTATACCTTCAGTAGTTAACATCGCAGATGTCAGCAGAGTAACAAGGAGTGGTCGAGTTTACCCGACTGTACCACCGAAAGAAAAAGAGGTCTCATCCGAGCAACCAGGTTCAAAAGATCCAATTGTGGGGGAATATGGTGGATCCAATTTGTCCAATTCAGATGAATGTCTAAAGGTGATTAAGAGAAGTGAGTATAAGGTTGCAGATCAGCTCCTGCAAACCCCGTCGAAGATTTCTGTGTTGCAGTTGCTGATGAGTTCTGAGGCTCATAGAGAAGCGCTCCAGAAGATCTTAGAGCAAGCATATGTTGAACAAGATGTGACTATGGAATAGTTTGACAACATCATTGGTAGTATTACTTCATGTGACAATCTGGGTTTTAATGAGAACGACCTCCCAGAGGAGGGGGAGAAACATAACATGGCTTTATATATCTCTGTGAACTGCGGAAATGATTCTCTGTCCAGTGTGTTAGTTGATACTGGATCTTCTCTAAATATGATGCCTAGAACTACTCTATCTAAGCTATCCTATTAGGGACCGCCGATAAGGCCAAGTCACATTATCGTCAAAGCTTTTGATGGGTCCAGGAAGACAGTAATTGGCGAAGTAGATTTACCAATGACTATTTGGATTGCAGACTTGTATGATCACGTTTCAAGTCATGGACATTCGTGCCGCCTATAGCTGTTTGCTAAGGAGGCCATGGATACATGAAGCTGGGGCAGTTACTTCCACCCTGCATCAGAAGTTGAAATATGCGTTTGAGGGCAAAACAGTTACGATTTGTGGAGAACAAGCCTTAGTGGTGAATCATTTGTCATCATTCTCGTATGTTGAAGCTGAGGAAGAAGTTGGTACACAATTTCAAGCTTTTTCTATTGTGGGCGAGGGTGTCCAGAGATCTCAGGCATCCATGTCATCTTTCAAAGACGCACAACGTGTGGTGAACGGCGGTCCTCAGACAGGTTAGGGCAAGGTGTTGTCTTTACCAGAAAACAAAAATAAGGAAGGTCTTGGTTTCACCAGCAGTTCTGCTCAACAAACTACTAGAAGTCAAGGATTTCCACTGATTAATGAAGTATTCCATAATGGAGGGGTTGTCCATCACCCTCAAGTTAATGTTGTGTCAGAGGATGAGCATGAAGGTTACATATCAGATGGTTCTGCGAGGTCCTTCATTCCTTATGAAGACTATGAGCCCTATATGGAAGATCCATGTTATGTTTCAGATGAGTTTGATTACAGCTTTGGAGTCTACGCTGTGACCGAGGAAGATTCAGATGGGGATGTTCCAAGCTTTGTAACCCCAGGAATTTTGGTTAAGAACTGAAGTATGGTTGAAGCCCCTGCTGTCGTTCATATATCTAAGTAAAGCATTTGTTTTTTTAAATTTTTTTGCTCTGCCCAAGGAGAAACTGCATTATTAGGGCTTACTTTTTAATAATTCCCTTTGCTCTGCCCAAGGCAAAGGTGACTTTGTTGGGCGTGTCTTTTTGGTTTTGCTATCATCAATAAATCACTTTCGTTTTCATTCTTGTGTTTTTTATACTTTATTACGATTTCGGAAAATAATAAGTAGCATCTCGTGTACACACACTTTCCACTTTACGAAAACTTATTAAAAATCATATCACTTGCGCAGATTGCTACATTGGTTACATCCTGGGAATAATGATCCACTGCCTTCTCCAAATTTTGAGTTTCCGGTGTACGAAGCTGAAGACGAGGAAGATGATATTCCAGAAGAGATTTCTAGACTGCTTGAGAAAGAGGAGAAAGTTATTCAACCTCATCAAGAGCCCATGGAAATAATCAACTTAGGAATAGAAGAAATTCGTAGAGAAGTGAAAATTGGAGCTTTGCTCAAGCCTGAGGTGAAGAAACAGTTGATCGTTTTGCTCGGAGAGTTTGTTGATGTGTTTGCTTGGTCATATTAGGATATGCCTGGATTAGACACTGCTATAGTTGAGCACGGTCTACCTTTGAAGCCAGAGTGCCCGCCAGTAAAGCAGAAGCTCAGAAGAACTCGACCCGACATGGCTCTAAAGATTAAAGAGGAGGTACAGAAACATATTGATGCAGGTTTCCTTGTCACTGCCGAATATCCGCTCTGGTTGGCTAATATTGTGCCCGTTCCGAAGAAAGATAGTAAGGTTTGCATGTGTGTAGATTACAGGGATTTGAACAAGGCCAGTCCAAAAGATGACTTTCCGTTACCTCACATTGACATTTTGGTTGACAGTACCGCAAGGTATGAGATTTTCTCCTTCATGGACGGTTTTTCAGGTTACAATCAAATTAGAATGGCTCCCGAAGACAGAGAGAAGACGTCATTCATCACACCCTAGGGCACCTTTTGTTACAGAGTTATGCCGTTTGGATTAAAGAATGCAGGGGCAACATATCAGAGAGCCATGACTACTTTGTTCCATGATATGATGCACAAAGAGATTGAGGTTTATGTGGATGATATGATAGCTAAGTCGAAGACTAAGGATGATCATGTTAAATACATGTCTAAGCTGTTTGGTCGTTTGAGGGAATACAAGCTCCACCTGAACCCCAACAAATGTACGTTTGGAGTACGGTCAGGGAAACTATTGGATTTTATTGTCAGTCAAAGAGGGATTAAAGTGGACCCCGACAAAGTGAAAGCCATCCGGGAAATGCCAGCTCCTACCACCGAGAAACAAGTCAGAGGATTTTTGGGACGCTTGAATTACATCTCTAGGTTTATATCCAACATGACTGCTACATGTAAACCTATTTTCAAGCTTCTGAGGAAAGAACAAGGGTATGTTTGGACTGAAGATTGTCAAAAGGCTTTTGATAGTATCAAAGAGTATTTGCTCGAACCACCTATCCTTATACCGCCGGTTGAAGGCCAACCTTTGATTATGTATTTGACTGTTTTGGAAGATTCAATAGGTTATATACTCGGTCAACGAGATGAAACAGGAAAGCAAGATCATGTCACTTATTACCTGAGCAAGAAATTTACTGATTGTGAAACAAGATACACCATGTTAGGGAAGACTTGTTGTGCCTTGGCATGGGCCGCCAAACGTTTGCGTCAGTATATGTTGAATCACACCACTTGGTTAGTTTCGAAGATGGACCCTATCAAGTATATTTTTGAGAAGCCCGCTTTGACTGGGAGAATTGCTAGATGGCAGATGTTGTTATCTGAATATGATATCGAGTACCATACTCAGGAAGCTGTTAGAGGAAGTGTTTTGGATGATCATCTGGCTCACCAACCTATTTTGGATTATCAACCTTCAAATGATGATTTTCTAGACAAGGATGTTATGTTTTTAAAGATGAAAGATTGTGAAGAACCCTTGCACGGTGAAGGACCAGAACCAGGATCTCAATGGGGTTTAGTTTTTGATGGAGCCGTCAACGCTCATGGAAAAGGGATAGGTGTTGTTATTGTGACTCCTCAAGGGTCCCATATCCCGTTTACTTCCAGATTAACATTCACGTGCACTAATAATGAAGCTGAGTATGAAGAGTGTATTATGGGTCTTGAGGAAGCGATAGATTTGAGGATTAAGAATCTGGATGTGTTTGGTGATTCTGCAGTGGTAATCAACCAAATCACTGGAGAGTGGATAACTCGACATGATAATTTGGTCCCATACAGAGATTATGCTAGAAGACTGTTACCGTTCTTTGATAGAGTCGAATTTCATCATATCCCTCGTGATGAGAATAGAATGGCAGACGTATTAGCCACTTTGGCCTCCATGATTGTGGTGAACTTTTGGAATGAGTGTCCTCGGATCGAAGTAAAACATCTTGACAGACCCGCCTACATCTTTGCCGTCGAGAAAGTTGAAGATGGCAAACCCTGGTACCATGATATTGAAGTATTCCTTAGAGCTCAAGAGTATCCTTTGGGAGCTTCCAACAAAGATAAGAAGACTTTAAGAAGGTTGGTTGTGAGTTTTTTTTGAGTAACAATGTGTTATACAAACAGAATTTTGACATGGTCTTGCTGAGATGTGTTGACAAGCAAGAAGCAAATATGTTGATGATAGAAATTCACGAAGGATCCTTTAGCACTCATGCCAATGGACACTCCATGGCTAAGAAACTCTTAAGAGCTGGTTATTATTGGATCACAATGGAATCAAATTGTTACAAGTTTGCTAGAAAATGTCACAAGTGTCAGATTTACGCAGATAAGATTCATGTGCCTCCGACTTTGTTGAATGTTATCTCATCCCCGTGGTCGTTCTCTATGTGTGGAATTGATATGATTGGTATAATAGAGCCGAAAGCATATAATGGACACTGATTCATCTTAGTAGCCATTGATTATTTTACTAAGTGGGTTGAAGAAGCTTCTTATGCTAATGTAACTCGACATGTGGTTGTTAAATTCATCAAGAATCAGCTTATCTGCCGATATGGTGTGCCAAGCAGAATTATTACAGATAATGGGTCCAATTTGAACAACAGAATGATGAAGGAATTGTGTGAAGAATTCAAGATTGAGTACCATAATTCTTCTCCTTACAGACCAAAGATGAATGGGGCTGTTGAAGCCGCCAACAAGAATATCAAGAAGATCATTCAGAAAATGGTTGTTACTTATAAAGACTGGCATGAGATGCTCTCGTTCGCCTTGCATGGGTATCGTACGACGGTGCACACATCAATTGGGGCAACTCCGTTTTCACTTGTCTACAGTATAGAAGCAGTACTCCCGATAGAAGTTGAGATTCCCTCTATGAGGATTTTGATGGATGCAAAGTTATCAGAAACTGAATGGTGCCAGAACAGATATGATCAGTTGAACTTAATCGAAGAAAAGAGGATGGCGACGCTATTCCATGGACAGTTGTATCAACAAAGAATGAAGAAGGTGTTTGACAAGAAAGTTCGCCCCCGTGTATTCAAGGAAGGCGACCTCGTGCTTAAGAAGATCCAGTCTTTCCTCACTGACGTCAGAGGAAATGGGCCCCGAACTATGATGGATCATACATGGTAAGGAAGGTTTTGTCAGGAGGTGCTTTGATGTTAGCAACAATGGACGGAGAAGAGATCACTCTCCCTGTGAATACGGACGCTGTCAAAATATTTCGCTTAGAACTCGGGAAGTTCTTGCTAACTTAGGAAAAGCAAGTTGTTATTCCCTTTATGTAATCTCTATTATTTTCCAACACTGTAATATTGGGGTCACGCCTTTCTACTGACCACCATTCAATAAGAGTTTTCTTTCTTCTTTCGTTTATCAAAAATCCTTGTTCTAGATAGCAAAATGCAAATCGATTTAAACTTTTTCAATACTTTGTGTTTTACTTGATATATGAATAACAAAAGTATGACCAAGGATGTTTATTTCATCCATGGAGGAACGTCAAACATATATGATTCCCCAAGCAGAGGATATTTATTTCATCCAGAGATGAAGATTGTGTACGTTCGAGATTTCTTTATAGGTGGTAAGAGGTCTGTGGAGATTTTGCTTGAGTACCTTTCCGTTTGAGACATTTATTTATTTATTTTCCGCCTCTCCCGGTACGTCAGCATACGCATAGCATATAGTTAGATAGCATGGCATGTGCATTTCTTTGCATCCCTTTGTGTTTGTTTTATTCTATCGCTTTGGTCGTGGTTATCCCCAGGCGTTTGGGTGTGTCTCATCCCTCCAAATAGAGTTGTCGGCCCTAGGCAGAAAAAGCACCATATTCCTACTTTCCCCATGAAGTTCGATCCTTGTGGAAGATGGTTATTCCAGTGCATTCCATTTGAGTTCATACCTCAATGGTCGAGTCTTGCTTGACATTTTCTCTTCAGCTACTTCCCGAACTGAATTTCAGTCTTTGGCAATCACATTGTGGACATCTCCAACTTTTGAACATGGATCAAGTGTGCATTTATTTTGCATTGTATTCCCCAGGAAGAATATTCATGAAGACAGGTTTTGCTCCAAATATCACAGGTTCCCTCAACCATCTACATTTGGACTATAAATGATCTCTTTATTTGAGCAACTCGTTTTGACTAAGGTCTTACTCAAAACGACAAACGACATTTTCTACAAGACGATTCATTCACCCTCGGTGGGTTCCTCAACATCATCAACTCGTCCAATGGCATTGCTTCGTAAATCCATCAGAGAAGTTCGCCAAAGACATTACAAGACACTTATTTTATTTGAGGGTTCACAATAATATTTTACAAACTACAACAAGATATTCCTCGGAAATGAATTCCCCAGTAAGTTCATTACATAAGCTTATTTCCATCAAGCGACATCTCCCCTGAGAAGTCGAGGAAGTTTACCACATTAGTCTCTTTATTTAAGAAGACATACTTTACGATCCAACCGGCTTACATCTCTTCTGAAGATCCCCGGTGAAGTCTTACAACCTCCATTACATTACAAATTACAATCTACAAAATTTGCAACCCCTACGAAGATACTCTCACGAGTTTTCATCACTTCAGGTAGAGACTGAGACCAGCTCATGGTTCCCATACCATGACGCTCGGGGAGGTTCTACATCAGGTTCCCATACCATGACGCTCGGGGAGGTTCTACATCAGAGACTGAGACCAGCTCATGGTTCCCGTACCATGACGCTCGGGGAGGTTCTACATCAGAGACTGAGACCAGCTCATGGTTCCCGTACCATGACGCTCGGGGAGGTTCTACATTTTAGTATTCCCAGTTGAAAAAGCAAGGAGAGAAAAGGCAGGAAGAGAAAGGGAATACGAAACAAAACTGAATTATTCAAAAAAGGTCACTATGGTTATCACCGTCGTCCGGATCGCTCCATGTTGATGATAATCTACCCTTCGATTACGAATTCCTCACCTATTGTCTAAATCTCCATACCCTTGGTTCATGTACTACTATTATAATAGGGAGTTTCCTCATTGGTGGTTGTGTCCTGTCTCTGTGAGGTCCCACCTTGTTGGGTCTGTTACTCTTTCGTCTAGCGTGCTGTGTCCAGTTCATCCCCTGCGATATCTTTTCCTCACAGGACCCTCTGTCTTTCATTTTCATACCATTGCATATCGTTTGCATTCGGTGACCTCTTAGGGCCAAAAATTCGTGCAATGTTTATATTTAAGTCCCTCCTATCTCTTCGAGACGGAGATTTCCATCTCCATATCTCCGGATAGTAGAAACTTAAATAGGGGCCTCTGTCACACCCTAATTTTTGACCTTAAAGATTCCACCTTCTTGTGCGTTTTCTCATGTTTGAATCTTTTACTCTCGCTTACGTGGTTATCAGGACTAACGAGTATGTGCAGGACCACTTTGTTTTTTGAACTTCTTTGACAGGCATAGCGATTTAAACAGAGCGTTACTGTGGCAATATGAGGATTTACATATGTTTCTTTCAAGACCTCAGGATTTCAGTGTGGCGTAGTAAAAGTTACTGGAGAAGTTGTTGAACTTAAGGATCATTGAATAATGGAAGGCACAAAACGCAAGTTCTAATCTCGAGGTCATACAAGAATCAGGCATAAATCAGGATACAGGAGGGGATAGGTTGTGATGTTTTAAGGAAGTTCATGGCGATTCGAGACCATAAAGTGAATTCATACGCGGGAGCCATTTAAAATTCAAAGACCTTTTTCTTTTCAGCTTCATATTCAAATCTGTTCTACCATGTTTTTTTCCAAAGTAAAGTAGGTGAGGAAATCTAAGTTACCGCAAGGAAGAAAGCTACTTCGAATTTTGAATTTATCTTTGAATTCACAAGTTAAATACAACAAGGTCTACATTGTCTCCATTGGTTATTTACAAACATTTTCAAATAAACACAATGGTTGTTCCTCAGGAAATAATATTACAATACCGCAAATAAAAGCCCTACAAGATGCTATGCCCCTCAAATTAACCCAATTAGGCCATTCTGTTACAACTTTCCCTAGAACTACAAGGATGAAAGTGAATATGGACATCGTCTCCCAACGTGCAAAGTGCCAGCTCTATCTTGTTCTAAGCTCCGGAAATCCGGCGGTAAAATGCGAACATCCGAAAGCCACTTGAAAGCCACATGTTACAGTAAAACAAAGATGGATTAGTATCTCCGCATCATTCAACTGTAGTACTGTACCCGCGACTGCCACCAAGAGTTTATCTGCGACACAATGGTTAAACAAAACAAGCATTACATCAATGGACCGAGAAATGATTAAGAGATAATCAACCCTCAGTGTAGTCATCATTGGGCATAAATTTTGAGCAGCCGGAAGGGCGACAACCGAAGTCGTCACCGACTCCCTACTGAACATCAAACAGCTTTTCGGCAACGGCGTAAGATAAGACAGTATCTGAAATTAACAGTTTAATGGCATCCTTGATAAAAGAAGAAGCAAATTCAGTTTGTAGCTCAAGTATTCGTCACGAAAAGTCAAAGCAACATGCATTTATCAGAGGCATCATCCGCAAGCGCAGCAGTTGCAAGCACGCTTTCGCATGCAAGGATAGCAAGTCTCCCAGCAAACAGCAGCAAGTAAACTCGCACACCGGTAGCAGAGTAACTAAAACGAGCACCTCAGGATAATGACCAACAGGCTCCTTTCAATCGCGTAAGCATCTGCAAGTCACCATCTGCAAAAATGGCAAATAACAGCAACATAACCTTAAAAAAAACAACAGTCTGTCAAGGCAAGACACAACCGGTGATCAGAGCACCGTTAAGAAGGTAAACCAAGATTTGAAGACCATGGAAATACAGGCTGCAAACAATATCAATTATGAGCATCAACAACAGGTACACCAGTTGTAACAGCATCAATAATGACAATTCAGCATCCGCAATGGCAATGCATATAACGTCATCAATAGCAGTATTGCAAAAGCTTAAGAGTTAAGTCAAGACAAATAGAGCCCTCAGACCATTCATCATCGGGCGTAACGGACAGAACTCCCCAAAACTGCTCAAAGTCATAACAGTTAGAGCCACGAGCAGCCTCAAACTTCAGGACACAAGCCAACCATAAACAGGCACATCAACTACAACAGGTAGACAATCATATAATCAGCACCCATTACAGTGGACCACAGCGGCAAATGCCATTTGCGAACTAGCTACAATTAACAACAAAGCAACATCAATAGCCTCGTTTCGTCACCTACAACAACAACAACACATTGACCACAAATCATAATTCAAAATTCATGAGCAAAGATGGAAGGGTCTTAACCCTCAAGTTTGATTCATCACTGGGCAAGGCTCGAGTAGCCATGAGGGCAACGAAGAGGATTCGTCGCCGACTCCCTACTGACTCAAGAGCATCAACGGACATTCGCAAATAACAATGGTAACCAGACATTGTCATCATCGTCGACCACAATACCCTTCCCGGCGAGCAAGATAAGGCAACTTCCGCACTGTAAGCATGGTTTCCCTGCGAAGAAGAAGAAGAGGAAAAGCGTTAAATTCGAAAGCCAACAAAGTCAACAAGACACGTCAAGGATATGTTTCCAATAGGGGTGTTCATGGGTGCGGGTCGACCCGCAAACCCGCCTACCCAAACCGAACCAACCCACTAATTACCCAGACCCATTCATTTACGGGTATACCCGACCCAACCCGTAACAACCCGTATAGATTTGGTTCGGGTATTGGGTTTTAGTTTCTAAACCCATGAACCCGTTGACCCAACCCGTTGATGTGGCATAATTAATTATTATTATTATTATTATTATTATATTATTATTTATAAATTTTAAAGTTGCTATAACTTTGTAAATTGTAACGTACACAAAGATCTTTTGCACTTTCCTTCCAGTTTCCAATCACACATTAAATTATTATTATTATTATAATTAAACATTATTATTAATATTAATCATGCTTGCTTGACTTATGCACTTCTAGTTTACACTTTACTGCCTTTTTATTTTTTTAATGAATCTTTATTAACTAATAATAATTAAGTATATATTAGAAACTTACTAAACTAAAGACAATACCACTTAACATAACCCTATTTTTTTACTACGGCAAATCTCAAACGTCACCACTCCTCTTTCTCTCACGATTTTTTTTTCATTTTACTCTCTCACATTCCAATTCCATCTTGCTTTCGAAAATCCACAGTCTATACTTTGACTCTCTCATAGTTTCGTCTCCATATTGAATAAGGTTTTATACTTTTTATAGTTCTACAATATATTTATTTCAATGCAATATATTGTTTTTACAGTATGTACTTCAATAGTTTTATATCAATGCAAAATATGATGATAGGTTCAATGTAATGTACTATTTTGTTTCATATGATGCAAAGTACTATTTTGTTTCATATGATGAAAATATATTTTGATGCAAAGTCCTGTTCTGTTTCATATTATTAATTTAAATATATTTTGTTTAATGTTGTTTTAATAATAATTTATATTAAAAATTGTTTTTTTTATAGAAAATGGAAGTGGAACAATCACAAATTGTCAGTGAAGATGTTGCTCATCCACTTGAACAAGAGCAAGAAGTTCAACAAATACAAGGAGAAGGGTTGTCATCATTGCCACCAAGTGCACTAATAGAGGTAAGCAAAAGAAAACCCTCTAGAAAACCTTCTACAGTTTGGAAAGATTTTAAAAGGGTTAATGATAAGGCTATATGTAAGTATTGTGGGAAACAATATGCTGCAAATAGTGGTAGTCATGGCACTACTAACATGCATAAACATTTGAAAGTGTGCCTGAAAAATCCAAATAGGGTAGTTGATAAGAAACAAAAAACTATAGCTATTGGAAAAGAAAGTGAGGATGATCCTAATAGTGTTAGCTTGAAACTTGTTGATTTTAATCAAGAGAGGACTAGATTAACACTTGCAAAGATGATAATCATTGATGAGCTCCCTTTTAAATATGTTGAAAATGAAGGATTTAATATGTTCATGAAAGAGGCTCAACCAAGATTCAAAATTCCATCTCGTGTCACTGTTGCCAGAGATTGTTTATGCTTGTACTTCGATGAGAAAGAAAAATTGAAATCTATGTTGTTTGCTAATAAACAAATGGTGTCTCTTACCACTGATACTTGGACATCGATTCAGAATATGAATTATATGTGTGTTACAGCTCACTATATTGATGACGAGTGGAATTTAAAGAAGAGTATATTAAGCTTTGGTATAATTGCTGACCATAAAGGTGAAACTATAGGGATAACATTAGAGAATTGCATGAAGGAATGGGGTATCAAGTCTATATGTTGTGTGACTGTTGATAATGCAAGTGCTAACAATTTGGCAATTGATTATTTAAATCGAGGCATGAGTTTTTGGAATGGTCGTACTTTGTTTAATGGGGAGTACTTGCATATGAGATGTAGTGCTCACATATTAAACTTGATTGTCAAAGAAGGAATAAAGGATATTGATGAATCTGTTAAAAGAATTAGGGCTGCATGCAAGTTTGTCAAGGCTTCTCCTAGTAGGTTGGCTACTTTCAAGAAGTGTGCAGAAGCTGTTGGTGTATGTTCTAAAGCATTGGTAACACTAGATGTAGAAACCAGATGGAACTCTACTTATTTAATGTTGAACATCGCTGAAAAGTATGAACATGCATTTTACCGCTTAGAACATGCTGATGTTGCATTTTTAACTAATCTCCGTATTGAGTCGAAAGGATGTCCTAATCGAGCTGATTGGGAACAAGCTCGTATTTTTGTGAAGTTTTTGAAAACTTTTTATGATGCCACACTTTCTTTTTTTGGGTCATTGCATGTTACTGCTAACTCTTTTTTCAAACAGTTGATGGATATTAAAAAAACATTGAATAAATGGAGGCACAATGTTAGTGATCCAATTTTGAAAACCATGACAGCAAATATGCAATTGAAGTACAACAAGTATTGGGAAAGCAATACAATAAATTATCTTCTCTTTGTTGCTATTTATCTTGATCCTCGTTATAAGCTTGACTATATTGAATTTTGTTTTACTCAGATGTATGGTGAAAAATTGTCAGAGGATATGTTAAAGAAATTGAAATCTCTCATTGCTAAATTGTTTGAGCACTATTTATTTTTGTATCCTGTTTCTCATGATGGTGGTTCCAATGCCTCATCTTCAAACATTGCCTCTCATTCTAGAATTGAAAATGGTGAAGATGATGAAGATTGGGATAATTTTTTTAGAATGAATATGAAGAAAAAACAATGTGAAGTGCAAAAAAATGAGTTGGAAAGGTATTTGGAGGATGGTGTTGAAGATGATTCTCCTACATTTAATATTCTCACTTGGTGGAAAGGAAAAACAAATAAATATCATGTGCTTTCCCGCATAGCTAGAGATATATTGGCTATCCCTGTATCCACTGTATCTTCTGAATCCGCTTTTAGTACAGGAGGTCGTGTCCTTGATTCATTTCGTAGTTCCTTGAATCCCTCTACCGTTGAAGCTTTGATTTGTACTCAAAATTGGATCAAATCTCCTAAGGTCATTGATTTAGAAAAAGAGTTGGTTGAATTGGAAAAGGTTGAGTCAGGTATGAATTATATGTTTGAATTTTAAAATCTATTTTATTTTAGTATTACATTACATTATTCTTATTAGTTGTTTGTGTTTACATATATAGAGTTAGCTGGATTAGTTTCTATTGATGTTGGCATTACTGCGGTTGAGCTCAATACAACTGTTACTACTAGATTTTAAGGTATTTTCTAGTGTTGTTTTTTTTCTTCTTCTTTTGACTATTGTTGCTTAAACTTTTAACTGTTGTTGCTGGATTTTATGTTGTTGCTAAACGTTTCATTGTTGTTGCTGGAATCTTTTACAGCTACTGTTGCTGGATTTTCTGTTGTTGCTAAACCTTTCACTGCTGGTGCTGGAATCTTTTATAGTTGCTGTTAGATTTTGGTGCTATTAGACCAATATTGGTGCTGTTAGATTTTGGTGCTGTTAGATTTTGGTGCTATTAGATTTTGGTGTCATTTTAAGACTAAGTGATGTTTATTTGCTTTTGAATTATTTAGAATTTATGAATTTTATGGAAATGATATTTTATGGAATTTTATATATTATTAAGTGTTAATATATATGATAGTTTACGGACCTACTTTTAAGCATGTGCTAGAAAAGGTAACATTTGAGTATCAAAACAACTAATATATACTGTATATTATTATATATTTGTTTTACATATGTTGATATATATATTTGTAATGGATAACATTTGAGTATCAAAATAACTAATAAATTTTTATAAATTAAGGTATATTAATGAAAATATATAAATAATTAATGGTGTATATGTATCTTAATATTTTTTATGACAAAGAAAATACATTTCAAAATTTTAATTGTTATATTTTTAATTATTCTATTTTATATGTAGGATTTGTCTCCACTACGTAAATAATTTAATTGTTTGAAATATGCAAAATTATATTGAATTGTGTTATAGATTTTTTAAATTGAAAATAATAATTATTATATACACAACCCGTGGACCCAACCCTACCCAACCCGTAAATATCCGGGTTGATTCGGGTCGGTTTTTAAAGTAGAATTACGGGTTTGATGATAAACCCAACCCATTGAAAGTTGAACGGGTTGGGTAACGGGTTAAGGCGAACCCGGTCCAACCCAACCCGCGTACACCCCTAGTTTCCAAGTTTGACAAATCAACACGAAAAAGGAAAGTTTTGAACTTCCCTAACTGAAGCAGAGAGAATCAACTATGGGATCCCAAAATCACTCAGTGTCATCGACAAAATCAAGCAAACAAGGAAAGGATTGAACAACTCATCAATCAAATCAGACAGGCCCAAGCGAAATAGGAAAGGATTGAACAAATCATTAATCAAATCAGACAAGGCATCAACCATTAAGGAAAGCTTTTAAGATGCTCATCATTGAGAGGCCCATCGTTTCACTTATAAAAGGGACAGCTTTCAGCAATAGAAGGGATCGAAAAAGACAGCATCGAGGGAAAACCCACAAAGGAGAAGAAGCGGTTTTACCTAGAAAAGCAGAAACCCTAAAAGCTCTCGACGAAAGCTCCCTCCGCCGAAGGCTCAGGTATCCCGAGATTCATCATCATCGGTCGAGAAAGGAGGAACTCGCAAGCCGTCACCGTCCGATTTCGTCACCAAAGTTCCGTCGCCGCTCCCAACCGTCGGTAAACCCCTGTTATTATCGATATTTGAGTTGTTTGATGTTTTCAATTAGTGTTTCAGGTTCATGAACGAGAGATGAAGGGAAGAAGGTCGAGATTGAAGCGGTAGACGGTGAGAGCAAGGCAGATCGAGAGAGAAACCAACCGCGATTTGGGATCCTGAGGGGTTGACGGGATTTAGGGTTTCGTCGTTTTTTTCATTTTCTTTTGCTTATGTTCGGTTCATTAACTTGTAATTGTATGTTTACATCACACACACATTCACTTGCACACCACGATCACACACACAACCCCTAATCAAACCCTTAATCATCCTTTTCCTTTTTGCTAATTAATTAATTAATCAATTTATAATCAGTTTTTTTTTAAAATTGACTTAATCTTTTATTCATTAAATAACTCAACTTTTTTTTATAATAAAATCATTTGTAATTTAATTCTTTTTTATGCTTTCATAATAATAAAAAAACTTTTTATTTATTAACAACTAGAAAACTATTTTATTTAAAACCCCCCTTTTATATTTAATTTGTGTCCAACTTTTTTTAAAAAATTAATTAATCAATTCATATTTATTCACCCTTCTTATCTAATCAATTCAAAACAAAACCTTTATAATGAAACTTATTTATGTAATAATAATTAATAAACACCTTTTTATAATTAAAACCGACTTCACAAACTCTACTAAAAATCCGATACAACTTTTCTTTTAAAACTAATTCAATCCTTCTTTTGAAATCGATAATTGAAATAACTTCGACTAATAAATCAAACCATTTTCTCAATAAAATAATATAACTTTTCTTAAAGCCAATTCAGCTCTGCTCCTAAAAATCAACGTTTCGCCTAAAATCAATAGCACCCTTATTTAATCGATAACTTAACCAATTCAATCGTGCACGCCTATGGCTTCACTCACATACACAATTTTCACTTACACCTTAGCGCTTTCATGCGTCCGTGTATGTTTACTTTATCCGCTTTTATTCCTTTCCGCAATTTATTTACCGTATTTATCTTTCTTGCATCGCATCCCGTCCAAAGGAAGAACTTGCACGTAACGTAAAACTTGCGCGTATGCATCCCATTTGCATCATATCCCCGTTGATCCTTGATCCCATTCAAGTCGATCTCTTAAGATAGATCCTACCCCATAGGAAGGACCTTTATCTTTACAACATAGGAAAACAGTTCAACTCAAATCAAACAACTATTCAAACACATTAGAGAATAAGATGTTAATCATCTTAAGCGAGATAGAATCTCCACCCCACAACAATACAATCTCTTACACTTGTGGCGGTTAAATCTCCCTTAAAATGATGACTCGTATTTTCTCCTAAAATCAATCAATCAACTACCTTATTCCGTAGGAACTTTAACCACAGTCAAAGAACTCCTCAAACCCTTTAGGGGAACTACAGATACTCTGATTCCACTCTCGTAAGGAAATGCAGGCATAAGATGCAATATCTTATCGAGTATACTTAGAAATAAACCCCTAGGTCCTTCAACCCTTAAGCAGATAAACCTTAGCAATAAAACAAACATAAAACAAAAGGTTCCTGTAGAGTACTACAGAAACTTAGAATGCTAGCACCTTCCCTAAGTTTAAGCAACCCCCGAACCTAAAACTCTCTAGCTTGCATTTGCATTGCATTATGGGAATTTCGATATTTATCCCTTCCTTTGGACAAATCAAAGTTCGGTTGCAAAATGAATTAAAGATTCAAACTAATCAATAGTTTGGTATCCAAATTTCACCGCGACACATCGCCATCGACCTTTCCATGACTTAAATCATTTTCATAAACCATTTTCACACTTGATGCGTCAAGTTATTCGAACCGTCTTTTCTTAATAAATTATCGATTGGAAAATTTGGGGGTTGTTAAGGGCCAAATTGTGTATATATTTGATAGATTTTGTGGCCTTTTATAATTGTTTCCTTGGTATATTAGTAATGAAACCATAAGTTTTAGTGTAAATACACAAATTTTTGATTATGCATATAAATATCGTGAATAGTGATCATTTTGATACTTTTTGATAGGTTTTCTTGCTAGATATGATGCTTGGAGCCTATGGACGACGAAAGAGGGTTTTGAAGATCATTTTCGTGACAGTCTGATGGCAAATCGCACTTAGCGTGTTTTCTAGCGCAACATTAACGTGCTTGTAACTTGCGAACAAGTCAAGGACTCATCCTCTTAGTGTTGTAGACGATGTGTTGCTAAAAGTAGACAAATTCTTATTTCTGGTTGATTTTGTTGTCATGGATATGGAAGAAGATGAGGATACACCAATCATTCTTGGAAGACCCTTCATGAAAACCGCAAGAATGTTGGTCGATGTTGATGAAGACATCATGAAGGTGAGGACTAGTGAGGAAGAAATATGTTTTACACTTTTCAAAGGTGTGGTGTATTCAAATCTAGTGGTAGATGATTATCAAGTAAGAAAGGAAGATGCAAGAGTTACGATAATGAAAAACAAAGACGAAGACGCAAGAGTTGCATCAATGATAAAGAAGGATGAATAGGCTAAAGAGGCAATGATGAAGTCTTGTTGGGATTTCTCATTCTTGAGACTAAGTGGAAGAAAAACTGGTCATGACAATGGTTGAAGACCTTGTACGTTAGTGAGTTTCATCCAGAAGCTAATTCGATTGCTTTTACTATTTTGTGGTTTCAACCATCAGACCGTCGATCTCAAACGATGTTAAACAAAGCGCTTGTTGGGAGGCACCCTAACATTGTAAGTATTCATTGCTTTTTATTGTATCAGGATTTAATCGGGTGGTTAAAAATCGGGATAACCCAAGTTGAGGCCAAGCATGAATGACCCTATTTTTCTGCACACGCTTAGCGTGGTCCTTTAAATTGGCCATTTCAGGTTTGGGCCTTTTTGTTTTAAAAATGTGGGCCTTGGTGGGAGAATGTGGCAGAAATCTTTTGAGGGTGTTTTTAAAATCTAACGTTCCAGTTTCCCACTAATTTCCCATTTAGTTCCCAATCACTCTTTCATTTCCTCTTACACACTCTTAAACACTTCTCACAAGCTTTCTCCTTCACAATTTCTCTGAAGTTACAGATTTTCTCTCTTTTTCATCTCATTTCTCTACTTCCAGGTTCGTTCGTGTTCATTTTTTATTGCTTTAGACAACAAATGTTGTTAAGGTTTTAGTTGAATTGGTGTAGAAGCTGAATCTTCTAGGGTTTGGGTTTGTCGTTGAGAACTGATTATTATGAATTTGAAGATTGAATGATAAGATTGTAGGATTTTTGAAAACTTAGAATTGCATGTTCATTAAGCAATATGAGTGTTGTGTTAAGTTGCTTTTTTATGCTTTATATGGTAATATTGTTGATGATGAATGCTACTTTGATTGTGAGGGACTAGGTTGGCTGCAGAGGCATTTTTGATTGCATGCGCAACCGCACTTAGCGCACTCCCATGTACTGAAATTTTGTTTTATTCATTCTATTGCTGCTTGTTGTTATGTGTTGATGTATGGCTACATTTTAATTGTTATGAATTTATGGACTTGGTGTTTGATGGTTTTTGGTGCTGTTTTGGCTAATTCTTTTGCAGATGGCTCCAAAACACGCACGTTTCACTGTTGGCCAATTTTTGCAGCAGAGACAAGAGTTGGTATGTATGACACAAATAGATTTCTTGGAGCTGATCAGGAGGTGTGTTACCTTGACCTGACTCAAAGAAGTATTTAGCCAGGGAGGATTTTCAGAATAAACCCTCAAGGTAACTATAGAGGCAGCCTCAACATCATCGAGAACCATGGCTGGCAGACTTTGCT
Source organism: Lathyrus sativus (assembly GCA_963859935.3). Lineage (NCBI taxonomy): Eukaryota > Viridiplantae > Streptophyta > Magnoliopsida > Fabales > Fabaceae > Lathyrus > Lathyrus sativus. The sequence goes on along the minus strand of OZ012740.1, from coordinate 569,560,467 downwards.
TACTCCACCCACCTGGCTGATTTATGAGATTATTCGTGAATTTTAAGTGAACGCTATTCCGGTTGAGGGTCAAGTATACTCTTTCACGACCTATGTGCAAGGTAAGCATGTTTCTTTTTCGTGGGATGCCATCAACGCTTATTTGGGCAACCCATTGGTGTTAGTTGAGGGAGAGAGTGTGCTTATTATAAGAGGGTAGCAAGAAGAAACTGAAATTTTGCGAATGTGAGTGATGCTTTGGTGCATTCGGGTATGGGTTTTGAGCTTAACACCGCAGGTAGGCCTAAGCATCTAAAGGGAGGTGACATGAACACCCCTGCCCAGATTTTGATGACACTAGTCCTTTATAACATAAGACCTAGGAGTCATACTTCTTCTATTCCTCTGGATATTGCATGCATGTTGTATTACATTCTGGATGAGAGGCAGGTTGATGTAGCAAGGATTATCTCTGATGAGATCCGAGCTACTACTTCTAGTGGTTACCATTTGGGTACCAAGGTCCCTTCCATTTTAGTTTTTCCAGGTTTGGTTACGGGCCTTTTCACTCAGGTGGGTGTCCTGATATCTGATATGGTGCATAAGACCATTAATGGTATTGTGAATGATGTTTGGATTCATAGATAATGTATTCCCAGGATAGATGCACAACTACCACCACCACCACCACTACCACATGAGCCAGTACCACCACATCAGCCACCATAGTTAGCAGCTCCTCCGACTCGGCAGGACTATGATGAGCGTGTTGCATGCATGTACACATGGGACATGCACATGGCTCATAAGAGAGATTTTAATTTTTTTGCATTCATCCATGTGTCATTTACATTTGTAGATCCGAGAGCCACATGTAGATCATCCCTTTCCTATTGCCGAGGAATTTAGTGCTTTTGTTGATATGCCTGAGGACAGGCCATTTCACTTTGTGAGGGAGTAGGTTCCGCAGTAGCAACTGCAGAAGCAGACACAAGTACCCCAGAAGGGTACAACTTAGGATGGTGATGCAGATACTTAGGATGATGTTGTAGATGACGATGATGATAGCAGAGAGACCGAGTGATAGGCTCTTCTAGTAGTGAGGAGGAGTGATTTGCTGTTAATGGGTTTGATTTTAGTTATTTTTGTTATTATTATTATGTTTATGTTTAAGTTATTTAGACTTATTTTGTTCTATGTTGACTTGTCCCATTGGGATTGATTTTGGGCCATCCTTTTTAGGAAGAGGTTTTGTGAACTTATTTTGACACACCATGTTTGAGTGTTATATTTTATATTATGTGTCGCAACTGCGAAAAACACCCGGCGGAAAACAGAAGAGTCGTCACCTTTCGTTATTTATCCCAAAGAGAGGGAAAGGAAACGATCGGAAAAACCTAACGAAAAAGGGAAAAGACGACGTCATCGCAACCAAGTCCTAGATTCGGGAGTCGGTTACGCAAGGAAAAGGTATGAGCACCCCTCACGTTCGTCGTACTCGACGGGATCCACGCTTGTTGTCTATCTAAAGGGTGATTAAAACTATCTACGCTAAAGGTCTCAGGACGGAAAGAAAAAAATAAAAGTGACTCGGCAGAGCATCGCCGCTCTGTGCCTATATATTCCCTCGTGCAATGGGAAAATCAGAGTCAACATAGTTTGGCTAACTACGGGTGAAAGGTGGGAAAGGTTGCTCGCCAAGACATTGCGTCTTGTGCCTACGTATCCTCATCTGGTATGAGAAATTAGAAAAAATGTAGTTCGGGCTAACACAAAACCACGGGTTGATTAAGCGTTTTAACCGAGTAGGGTTAAATCTATGTTATAGCAGTTAGGGACGATGCCTGTTTGCGGTAGAACCAAAGCTTAACAACACTCTTTTCTTGTGAAAATGAAAGTTTGATTAATCTCGAAGGAAAAAGGTTTGAAGTTTGTTTTGTATTTTTTAATGAAGTGAATTAATTCGGTTTGTGATTCATGTTGCACTAAAGACTATGACCTAGGAGCGAATGCGTCGCATATCACCCAAAGGGTGTACACTAAACACTCTAGGTCATTGAGAGGAAACCCCTAATCACCATTTCCCAAGTAGCTTAAGGCTCGTAGCGCACAACCTTCATTGTATTTATTAGATGAGTTAGAATGGTTTTGAGATGAGAAGAGAGACGCATAAAAGGTCTAAGGGAAACTTGGTCCTAACGTTGTCATGCAAAGTGGACCTAAAGTTGAGATTAGAAAGGGGAAACATCTACCTTAATGTTAGCATGCATGGTTTGAGTCCTAATGTCTATCATAACCTCAAAAGAGATTAGAGATCCTATGGGGAGCATGGCAAAGGAAGAAGAAAGATCCACCACAAATTGAGACATGCAAACATGGCAAATAAACATGCAAAGAGGGAGGAAAAGAAGTGCGGGGCAGCAGCCGCCACAAGCGCGTCTCGACCTCTTGAAAGAAAACAAAATACAATGCAAAAGAAGACATGCAAGCAAACAAACAAATACGGAAAGATGCGATAACACATAAGCAATGCAACACACAAGCAAGGGAGGAAAAAGTGTGGGGCAGAAGCCGCCACAAGCGCGTCTCGACCTTTATTAATGCTATAAAAGAATGCGCACAAAGCGAAGAAATATGGGACAGCAAGCAAAAATGAACATGCAAGCACAACATTACTTTGAACAACAACACATAAGTGTGTATCCGACTGGAAAACAAACACAAGTCAGCTAAGTCTCAATTAAAAAATCAAAACAGCGACATATATCCCAAAACAATTCACCTCTAATGCATCATATTAAATTATGATGATTCGATGTGAAGCAGTACTCGAACAAGCAAGAAAAACAACAAAACAGACCTGCTGGCACAGTGTTAATCGGTTAACCCCAGGGGTTAATCGGTTAACACACTATTAACGTTTAAAAAATTTGAACATTTAAACTGGTTAATCGGTTAACCATATGCGTTAACCGATTAACACTCTGAAAACTTTGAAAATTTTGAAAATTTGAGATGGTTAATCAGTTAACCATACACGTTAACCGATTAAGACTGTGCCAATAGCAGAAAAACAGCAACAGAACAACATTTTCAGCAAATAAGCACTTATTCAATCAACCGGATGATCACATAATCACTTAATCACGAAATTAAACCAGCAAATCATGATTCAAACAGCATGTAAACAGATTTAAACAGCATCATCCACAATCATGTCTACCAAAATTCAATCAAATATGAAAATCAACATGAACATGCAAATAAGCTCAAAAATGCTATGGATCTAGAATTCCAACCTTCGAAGCGGAGAATTACTTCGATTAATATTGAATTAACTGAAATTGAACATATCTAAAGCTAGAAGTTTGGAATATTTCAAGATCCACACCAATTCTTGTAGTAGCAATGAAGATCCTTCAAGATTAATCCAAAATAATCCAAATAATCACTTCCAGATTCAGATCCACTTGTGCACGAAAATTAGATGAAGAAATCACTTTAATGGAGAGAATGGATGAAGGTTTAGCTCTTAGAAATCAAGGATTCCAATGAAGAATCAATGATCTCAATGAGAAGAGCTTTGGTGAGGGTTTTGGAATTGGAAAATTGAGAGAGAATTTGAGAGAATTGAGATGAATTCTGAAAATGAGAGTGAATTGTGAGAGATTAGATGTGTGAGGTTTGGAGTGGATCACTTAAATATCGTTTAGGTTTGGATCCAAAGGAGAGGTTTGGAATGTGGTATGGAAAATTTGGTTTGGCACTAGGAACAGGCATTTGGAGGGAAAATGAAATTCCTCAAAACTCAAATATGTTCTAGATCCTTCCAAAAGTGAAAATCAAATTTGCACATGACCAAAATTGGACCCCAAATGGCTATGCATTGAAAATTCACGTGCAGAGGCAAAATCTGCACTGGTTAATCGATTAACCATATAGGTTAATCGGTTAACACCTTTAAAAAACCCCACATTGACCTGATTTGACTTGGTTAATCAGTTAACCATATGCGTTAACCGATTAACACCTTCAAAAATTTGAATTTGGCGCCTTTTGGAGGGAAACCTGTTCGTTTGCCCGTTTTTTGCTGTTTTGAGCTCTGTTAAGCTTCTGAAACTTGTTCTTGAATATCATAACCATGAGAATGTTTGCTATAGCCTGAATGTTGTTTTTTGAGCTGAAAATAACCTGCAAAACAAAATAAAATCCGTCGCTCAACCGCTGGGAAAAATAAATGTCGGAGCCTCTGATGCTTGCCGCTCAGTCGCTTGCATAAAAGATAGAAACTGGACCACATGCAAACCTTGATCCCCTGTCAAAACGAATGCTATGCAAATGCAGAAATGCGGAAATGCAAAGAAACAAAAGTCTGATGCTGCCAAACGGAATGACAAATTTTGGGGTGCTACAGCTGCCCCTATTCAAACAACTTGGACCTGAAGGGATGAGAAGCATTAGCTTTCAAACGTTCAAGGTATAAGGTGATTGAATACAAAAGAACCCATAAATTTGCACCCTGCGAGGATACAAAACAACGAATACCCACCAAGAGTCGGAATTCGACACGCTGGGAATAACAATCCAATACAATCTTCATCAACAAGATACCAACCAAGAGTTGGGACACAGTCCCGGATAGCAAAAAGGGAAATTAGCTAAGCAGCTTTGCAACGACTCCACTGGGGGAAAGAGCCAGCTAACCAGACGACTCTGCACGTGATAAACATCCATTCAAAGATACCATTTAAAAGACGGGATAATCTTTACTCTCTGGGGTATGAAAACCAAACACGACCAACCAAAAGTTGGAATCACCACAACACTAACCGACGATGCCATGGGCTACTTTGCTGGGGGTATACTGACCCAAAAGTCAGAATCATCAATCAGGCAATAAAGGTTACCAACCAAAAGTTGGAATAACGTTATCAAGACGGTCAAACCAGGTATTACCAACCAATAGTTGGGATCAAACTCCACTGAGGAACCAAAGACTACCAACCAAAAGTAGGAAAACACCAGACGAGCGAAAGACCACCAACCAAGAGTTGGAACAGCGACTGCAAGGGATACAATCTAACCAAAAGTTGGGAAGCAAGGTTACTAACCAAAAACAGGATCACTATGAAAAGGTCGCCATCGACCAAAAGTATGAACAAGACCTACTAACCAAGAGTTAGGATTGCCAGGAAAAATCCTCCTCGACCAAAAGTCGGAACAAAAACTACTAACCAAGAGTTAGGGCCGCTAGGAAAAAAATCCTCATCGACCAAAAGTCGGAACAAAAGCTACTAACCAAGAGTTAGGACCGCTAGGAAAAAACCTCATCGACCAAAAGTCGGAACAAAAGCTACTAACCAAGAGTTAGGACCGCTAGAAAAAAAATCCTCATCGACCAAAAGTCGGAACAAAAGCTACTAACCAAGAGTTAGGACCGCTAGGAAAAAACCTCATCGACCAAAAGTCGGAATAAAAGCTACTAACCAAGAGTTAGGATCACTGGGAGATGCTAAACAAAGCTGACTCCACCACAGAAGACTACCAACCAAAAATTGGGATGATCATCCGAAACTGCCAACCAAAAGCTGGACTAACAGGCTACTAACCAAAAGTTAGAATATAAGCTACTAACCAAGAGTTAGAATAGCTGACCACACTGAATAGAAACGAGTCAACCACAACAAAGGTTACCAACCAAAAGTTAGAATACCCGACTTTGCTGAGGAAAATAAGGATTAACCACCAAAAGTTGGAATAACATCCAAACGCCAATTGGTCACCAACCAAAAGTCAGAATAAAACAAAGATTACCAACCAAAAGTCGGGAAAAGGACTTTGCAACGGGGAATCAGAGATTACCAACCAAAAGTTGGAATACCGAAAACAACAATTCGGACTACGCTGAGGAATACCAATCAAGAGTTGGGATAACACACCCGACCAGGGGAAACAACACTCGCAAGCGACTCACTTGGGGATAGCGAAGACGTTCAACCAAACGACCCAACTGAAAAGAAAGACGTCTAATCACGACTCAGTTGAGGATAACAAGAAGGCATTTAACCAAACGACTATGCTGGGAACAAAAATCTCTGAATCAAACAGCCTCCGCTGAAAAGACAAATGGTCTCAAAGGTACCAAACCTGGCTTATGCTTCAGATGCATATGTTTGAAAATGGCGTAATGCTCCATACGAAATGGAAATGCTACGCATCTGAAAGGATGCTATGCAAAAATGCAAATGCAAATGAACCAACCCAACAACATAAATGCTGGAGAGAAATAACCAATCCCGCCGGGGAGAAGTATGACGTGCCGAGTATGATCAGGCTCATACTAGGGAAAAAGCAAGCCCTAGATGACTTCCTCGGTAAGCATCTCTCGTATGCCACCATTCTAAAGAGAACAAAAATCCACTCCGCTGGGAATCAACACTCTGCTAAGGAACATGCCCTGGGTGGCTTCCCAGAAAACAAATCTTATAGGGATCAAATGCCTAGGCTGGGGAAACACCGGAACAACCTTCCAGCGTTCTGGGGAACAGACACACTCAACCGAGGAGAACCGTTCAGAATAGGACATAGCTACACCCTGCTTAGAAAGAAATTCCACCCTGCTGGGGAATATCAGATACTTCTTCTGAGAGCTCTACTTTACCGAGAAATAGATCACGCTTCGCTCAAACATCTGTCACGTAGAGGGAATCAGCATTGAACTCTGCTTGGGGAAGAAACCCCGAATACCAATATTACCGGGAAAACAAAAGAAAAGTCGGCTCCGTTAGGGAGAGGGTGTCGAAAGCGTTGCCTCTGTTGGAGAATAATACACTAAGAACAAACCACGACCTACGGGGGTTAGCCTTTGCAGGGATACGAAACCCTATCCCGCTGGAGATTCACTACACACCTCCGTTGGCGATACCTGACTTGATAGTGAGACTCTGTGGGTAAGACAAAATCTCTGCTATGGGAGAAATGAATCTGCATTACAATTTCAATGTCGTGGAGGAACACATCTTCTAGGGAGAGTTGCCATCCTACAATAAAACAAAACAACGCATACATGCAGAATAGTCACCTAAGTTACCATTCATGACACTTACCACGCGAGCAAAGTTATTTGCTTTCGTTATGCTCTGTAAAGCCTCCTGTTTTCACCTGTAATGTTTATCAAAATATCGGACGTTTTTGCAAACAAAACAATAAAAGTAACACAAAAAAAGGGAAAGCTCTTTGACTGAAGTGAATACGTTATTTATAAAAGGCCTGTAAATAGGCAAATTACAATTCAGATGCAATTCCTGAAAAGAGGCAATTGCGTAAAAGCAAAAGAATATGTACAAATATCGGCAATGTGGAAACATACAACCACCATGTGTCAATTAATATATGACCTGTATGTCTTCGATGTACCCCATACTTTGCCTTCTAAAAAGACTGATTGGACTGATTCCTTTCCTTTGGGATAACTGCTTGTAAGCCCACAGACCGAACGCAGACCGTGATCATTTGATTTTTGAATCCCTAACTTTTTCCTGGATCGCCCTTTCGGGTTTTCAATCCATCGGGATACCCATTTTTGCCAAAGTCGCCTTTTCAGGTTTTCAACTTTGCGGGTTTACATCTTTCCTTTTTTGTCCCTAATTTTTGCCCGAACCCAATCTCTTTTTATGGTTCGTCGGGATGCCCCATTTTTGCATGGACTTTTCTTTTTTCTGTCCAGCGGGTCTCTTTTAAGTAAAATATTTTTTAACCACGTCTGCATTCACAGGGGACGAAAAATATTCACCATCCATGGTAGATAGTAATAAGGCTCCACCAGAGAAAACCTTTATTACTACATACAGACCTTCATAGTTAGGAGCCCATTTCCCCTGTGATCTATCTGAGGAGGAAGGATCCTTTTCAACACCAAATTACCCGTTTGGAAGCACCGAGGACGCACTTTCTGATCAAAGGCTTTATTCATCCTACTCTGGTACACCCGGCCATGAGCAATAGCCGTCAATATTTTCTCATCAATCAAGCTTAATTGATTCAACCTGGTCTGCACCCACTCAGCTTCGTCAAGCTTCACATCTGACAATACCCTTAAAGAAAGAATCTCAACTTCCAATGGTAGGACCGCTTCCGTACCATACACCAGTGAGAAAGGAGTTGCCCCAATTGATGTACGGACTGAAGTACGATAACCGTGAAGAGCAAAGGGCAACATGTTGTGCCAGTCTTTGTAGGTTACTACCATTTTCTGCACAATCTTCTTAATATTCTTGTTAGCTACCTCAACATCGCCATTCATCTTCAGACGATATGGAGAAGAATTGTGATGCTCGATCTTGAAAGTCTGACACAGTTCCTTCATCATTTTATTATTCAAATTTGAACCACTATTAGTAATGATTCTCTCAGGAATTCCATAACGACAAATGATGTCCTTCTTTATGAATCGGGCGACCACCTATTTCGTGACATTGGCGTAGGACGCTGCTTCTACCCACTTCGTGAAGTAATCAATCACAACCAGAATGAAGCGATGTCCATTAGAAGCAGTCGGCTCAATCTTTCCGATCACATTGATTCCCCACATAGCAAAAGGCCAAGGAGAAGTTAACACATTCAGAGGAGCTGGTGGCACATGCACCTTCTCCGCATAAATATAGCATTTATGGCATTTTCTGGCGTATTTGAAACAATCGAATTCCATAGTCATCCAATAATACCCAGCTCTCAACAATTTTCTAGCCATTCCATGTCCATTGGCATGAGTGTCGAAAGAACCCTCTGGGACTTCCTCCATCAACAGGTTTGCTTCAAGTTCATCAACACAATGCAACAAAACCATGTCAAAGTTTCTCCTGTAGAGCACGTCGTCTTTGTTCAGATAAAAATTGTCGGCTAACCTATTCAAGGTTTTCTTATCATTGCTGGATGCCCCAGATGGGTACTCTTGAGTCTTGAGAAAAGGCTTGATATCGAAATACCAAGGCTTTCCATCAGATGCTTTCTCAACTGCAAACACAAAAGCAGGTCTATCAAGATGCATGATGGTGATGGCTGGAGTTTCATTCTAGAAATTCACTTTGTACATTGAGGACAACATGGCCAAGGAATCTGCCATCTGATTCTCAGCCCTTAGCATATGATGAAATTCGATTCTATCAAAGAATGGCAACAATCTCCTTGCATAATCCCTGTAGGGCACCAGGTTGGCCTGACGAGTTTCCCACTCTCCTTTGATTTGGTTGACGACTAACGCTGAGTCACCGTATACATCCATATTCTTAATTATCATATCAACGGCCTCTTCTAAACCCATAATGCAAGCTTCATACTCGGCTTCATTATTGGTGCAGGCGAAATTCAATTAGGCAGTGAACGGTATATGAGAACCGTGAGGAGTAGTGATAATAGCACCGATATTGTTGCCATATGAATTGACTGCTCCGTCGAAAACCAGTTTCCACTGAGATCCAATCTCAGGACCCTCGTCCGGTAAAGGCTCATCACAGTCTTTCATCTTCAAAAACATGACGTCTTCGTCTGAAAAACCAAACTTCATCGGCTAATAATCCTCAATTGGTTGTTCCGCTAGATATTCCGACAAAATGCTTCCCTTAATGGCTTTCTGGGAAACATACTGAATATCATACTCCGTTAAAACCATTTGCCATCGGGAAATCCTTCCGGAGAGTGCTTGTTTTTCAAAGACGTACTTGATCGGATCCATTTTCGAAATTAATAGAGTTGTGTGGTTTAACATGTACTGTCTCAAACGCTTAGTAGCCCAAGTGAGTGCACAACATGTTTTTTCCAGCATCGTGTATCTTGACTCACAATCGGTGAATTTCTTACTCAGATAGTAGATGTCATGCTCTTTTCTACCTGACTCATCTTGTTGATCGAGCACACATCCCATTGAATTCTCAAGAACCGTGAGATACATGATCAGGGGTCTCCCTGCAACTGGAGGCATGAGTATTGGAGGTTCCTGCAGATATTCTTTTATTCTTTCGAATGCTTTCTGGCAATTTTCATTCCACCTGACCGTTTGATCTTTTCTTAGCAATTTGAATATTGGTTCACAAGTGGCTGTAAGATGAGATATAAACCTTGCAATGTAGTTTAATCTCCCCAAGAAACCACGAACCTCTTTTTCTGTTCTCGACTCAGGCATATCTTGTATAACTTTTATTTTGGCAGGATCTACCTCAATACCCTTTTCACTGACAATGAAACCCAATAACTTTCTAGACCTCACCCCGAAGGTGCACTTGTTAGGATTTAGCCTCAGCTTGAACTTCCTCAACCTTTCGAACAATTTCAGAAGATCGACCAGATGTCCCTCCTCCGTCTGTGACTTTGTGATCATGTCATCAACATAGACTTCCACCTCATGATGAATCATATCATGAAACAAAGTGACCATTGCCCGTTGGTAAGTTGGCCCTGCATTTTTCAATCCAAAAGGCATTACCTTGTAGAAAAACGTTCCCCACGGTGTGATGAAAGTAGTTTTCTCCATGTCCTCTAGGGCCATCTTGATTTAGTTATACCCAGATAAGCCATCCATGAAGGAAAACACAAAATGTTGAGCGGTGTTGTCAACCAACACATCGATATGGGGGAGCGGGAAATCGTCTTTCGGGCTCGCTTTATTCAGATCTCGATAATCAACGCACATCCGGACCTTTCCATCTTTCTTAGGAACATGAACGATATTAGCGACCCACAGAGGGTAATTCGTGACAGCAAGAAATCCAACATTCAACTGCTTTTGAACCTCTTCTTTGATCTTGACTGCCATGTTAGGCCTTGTTCGTCTCAACTTCTGTTTGACTGGCGGACATTCTTCTCTGAGAGGTAACTAGTGTACCACATTATCTGTATCCAGCCCAGGCATGTCTTGGTAAGACCAAGTGAAGATATCCTTATACTCACAGAGCATTTTAACCAATCTTCTCATGACACTGTCTTCCAATGAAACCCCTACTTTAACCTCTTTCTTATCATCCTCGGTACCCAGATTAATAATCTTAATATCCTCCTGATGAGGCACAATGACCCTTTCCTCCTGCCTGAGAAGCCTGGCTAACTCTTCGGGTAGTTCACAGTCTTCGTCAGTCTCTTCTTCAGCTTGATAAATGGGATTATCAAAGTCATATGAAATCATAGCTGAACCTGAATCGATGGCATCTGATAGAAAAGACCTATATGAGGATGTTTATGTTTATTATGCGATGTAACAAACAAAACACATTGCCATTTTTATGTTAAGTATAAATGCAAAAAACAAAAACAAGACAAATAGGGATCACAATATTTGAATATAAAAACGTCCTTTATTTAATGATAAAGTGCAAAGAACAAGAAGTCCCCACAAATGGGTCACTACGTCTTGGGAAGAACGTAGGAATGAACATAATCAAAACAATGAACATTACTCTGTAGCAGTAACATGAATGACTTCTTCGATAGTCCAGTTGCACAACTTCTGGCCAGGAGTACATGGACGAATCCACACATCCATATCGCAGTCACTGTCACCTTCATCATCTCCAACGGCATTAATCCTGTCGAATATCACACCACTGCTGGTGAATTGCACAGGTCCCCTGTATCTCAGAATGCTTTGAGAAGAACTGGAGGGTTTGTATCCCAGGCCGAATTTGTCCTGCTTGACAGGAACATCAAGAACTTGGCCCCACTTCTGAGACGAGCCGGATTCTACGATAGCACGAGCCTCCTTGAGCGATAACATTGAAAACTCTGGGTCCTTGGCTTCTACAAGAGACCTCTCCCTTGAATCTGAACTATTTCGAATTCCTGGCAGAGCGTTTCGTGGATCTCCCCATCCACTTCCACATACTTGACGGATGACAAATGGCTAACCATAATGTCTTCTTCACCGCATACCGTAACTATCTTCCCTTCTACCATATACTTTAGATTTTGTTGCAACGTTGAGGTAACTGCCCCGGCAGCGTGTATCCACGATCAGCCAAGCAAACAGCTGTATGCTGGCTGGATATCCATAATATAGAAAGTTGCATCAAAGATCTCTGGTCCTATCTGAATAGGCAACGTGATCTCCCCAAACACCGATCTCTTAAATCCATCGAAAGCTCTCACCACCAGACCACTGGGCGTGCATATCAAATCTTGAATGTCCAACTTCATCAATGCCTTCTTCGGAAGCACATTGAGGGATGATCCTGTATCACCAAGACATGCGACATCAAAGACCCTCTACATTCCAAGGATATATGCAAAGCACGATTATGATTCCTCTGGGCAGGAGTCAGATCTAAATCAGTAAAACCAAGACCATTACCAGCGTTCACGTGAGCTACTACCCCCTCCAACTGATTAACATAAATCTCCTGGGGTATGTACGCTGCAATCAAGATTTTTAATAGAGTGTTACGGTGTGCCTCTGAACTCAACAACAACGACAGGATAGAAATCTTCGAAGGAGTCTGATTTAAGTGATCTATGATCTTGTAGTCACTTTTCCGAATTAGCCTCATAAATTCCTCTGCATCCTTCGAAAGATTATCAACACCACCCTATTGTTGGACGTTCTCTTCAATTATGGCCTTAGGCTTACCTTTGTCATTCTTATCAGCGTTAACCTCCGGTGGAGAAAAGACCCTACCACTTCTAGTGATACCTCCGACACCAACTATGTTATCAACCGACGAACTTCCGCTTGCGGACCCTGTCCATTCTTGCTTCTGCCTATTACAGAACACCTCTCCCCCATAATTTCACGGGATAGCTCTAATGCTCTCGTATGGCATGGATCTAGGTACAATAATGATAACCGGAGCTGGCCTAGCAGGCGCTGAAATATTGATGGTCCGATATAGAATGGATATCGTAGCAACCTCGCTTCCATCATCATTCACTTTATTCTCAACATCTTCTTTTACAACTTTATCAAATTGCAAACAACCCTCATCAATCATTCTCTGAATACCCTTCTTCAAAAGATCACAACCCTCAGGCTGCGGTTCACACTCTGAGCAGTCAGCAGAACAACCAGGAAACACCCCCTTCTTCAACAAACAAGCTTTCACAAAACCCAGTGGAGTCTTCAAATCCTCAACATCAGTTATCAAATTTAGCTTCTCCCCCTCAATAATGGCATTGGCTCCTGCCACATCATGATTCGGCATTGGGTTTTGATTCACATTAGGTCCCTCGTTGGTGAAGTTAATAGCTTTGGAATCAAGCAGATCATGGACTCTGTGCTTGAAAGCTTTGCAATGGTCAATATCATGGCCCGGGGCGCCTGAGTGAAACTCACAATGAGCATTTGCATCGTAACCCGGAGGCGGCGTACCGGTGAGAGGAGCCAAAGTCCTCTTCTGAACCAGTTGTAACTGCATCAAACGTTGTAACAACTGAGAGTACGACATCAGAGGAGTCGCAAACTGCCTATCAGGCATTCTGCGTCTAGCAGCATAAGGTCGCGGAGCATTAACTTGTGGCTGAGCTGCGGCCGAAATATTTACTGTAGCAACTTGCTGATGATAACGGGACTGAGCTCTACCTTTACTCTTGTGAGAAATAACATTTGCATCCCCCTCCCTTCTCTTGGGGTTTGCAGAATACAACTTTTTTATTTCTCCTGAAGAGGATCCACCACCATTGAGAATCTTTCTTGACTTAATTCCGCTTTCGACCCTCTCGTCAGCCATTACCAAATTAGAAAACCCTGCGGACATGCAGCCTATCAACTTCTCAAAGTACAGACCAAGCAGTGAAGCCATGAACAGGTCAATCAACTCCCTTTCAACCATAGGGGGTTGCACCCTTGCAGCTAGATCCCGCCACCTCTGGGCATATTCCTATAAACTCTCAGTACTTTTCTGCGACAAGCTCTGCAATTGTACCCGGTTTGGTGCCAGGTCACTATTATATTGATAGTGACACACAAAAACCTCAGCCAATTCTTTCCAGCTGCGGATATGAGTTCTCTCGAGCCCCATATACCATTCCAAAGACGCCCCTGCCAGACTGTCTTGGAAAAAGTGCATTAGCAGCTTTTCATCATTGGAATAAGCAGATATTTTCCTGAAATACGCCCGAATATGCACTCTTGGACAAGTCGTCCCTCTATATTTATCAAAATCTGGCACCTTGAATTTGGGAGGAATCCTGACTCCGGGAACTAGACCCAAATCAGACATATCAAGGCCCAAAGAGTTCTGATTCTCAAAGGATTTCATCTTTTCCTCGATCAGTTTAAACCTTCTGTCAGCTTCAGTTGGTAAACCACCCTCCATATCTTTCATAGAAAACATATCGTCCTGATTATCTTCCCAATGAGGGTCAGCTACCCCGTGCACAGCGCATACACTTCCATTACCAGCAATATTACCATTCTCATTCACAGCTCCTCCGCCCGGAGGTATGACAACAGTAGGAATACCCTGTGGAATAGATCCACCGATTGGTGGAGGAATAACACCAACTCCTCCATGCAAAATGCCCTCTTCATCAATCCGTGCTATCAACGGCTGGACCAAAGTTCTCAACTGTTCCTGCCCACTAGCAATAGTCTGCATCATCTCCATGAATTGGGCCATGCGAGCCCTGACTTCTTACAATTCAACCTGCACTTGATCCATTACCCTTTGCTGATTCCCTCGAGTTGAGCACCTGTGGAAACTGAACTCCTCAATCCTGAACTGAAGAAAACCAAGCAGAGTTAGGAACATAAAGCCACCGAGAACACCTGCGATGCAGATGAAAATGCAAGATGCACAATGCAAACATGTATATATGCAACAGGGAAATTCCCCCCTGATTCTAGTTCCGGAATAGCAACAAGATGACAAGAAGCCATAAACCAAGCACGGAGCAAAAACCTCATCTATACATGAAATAACCACAAAGGTAGAGTACAAGGTAACTGAGTACAAACAGAATGACCTCAACCAACAAGCCTGGTGATGGTCAGCATACAATAATGAACAAAAGGAATACAAAAAGATCAAGTGTGACAGCAAGCACAGAAATCCTCCAACAACTCCTTTGTCTCAGGGTGGTCCGGTCTGGCGAGCAGTCTCTGAATGAGTAGCTCTCACTGGCTAATAGTATGCTGTAGACCCTCAGCAAAGTCTTCCCAGGCTCCTTCCCCAAAGCACTCCTCAATCTTACACCTCTTGGAATCTGCTCTTAGCCTGCAATCCTCCAAGTTTGCAATAGCTTCATTCAGTCTGTACTCGGTCTCACACAAACAAAATACAATGCAAAAGAAGACATGCAAGCAAACAAATAAATACGGAAAGATGCGATAACACATAAGCAATGAAACACACAAGCAAGGGAGGAAAAAGGGTGGGTCAGCAGCCACCACAAGCGCGTCTCGACCTTTATTAATGCTATAAAAGAATGCACACAAAGTGAAGAAATACGGGACAGCAAGCAAGCATGAACATGCAAGCACAACATTACTTTGAACAACAACACATAAGTGTGCATCCGAGTGGAAAACAAACACGAGTCGGCTAAGTCTCGATTAAACAATCAAAACAACGACATATATCCCAAAACAATTCACCTCTAATGCATCATATTAAATTACGATGATTCGATGTGAAGCGGTACTCGAACAAGCAAGAAAAACAACAAAACAGACCTGCTGACACAATGTTAATCAGTTAACCCCAGGGGTTAATCGGTTAACACACTGTTAACGTTTAAAAAATTTGAACATTTGAACTGGTTAATCGGTTAACCATATGCGTTAACCGATTAACACTCTGAAAACTTTGAAAAATTAGAAAATCTGAGATGGTTAATCGGTTAACCATATGCGTTAACCGATTAACATTGTGCCAACAACAGAAAAACAGCAACAGAACATCATTTTCAGCAAATAAGCACTTATCCGATCATCCGGATGATCGCATAATCACTTAATCGCGAAATTAAACCAGCAAATCATGATTCAAACAACATGTAAACATATCTAAACAGCATCATCCACAATCATGTCAACCAAAATTCAATCGAATATGAAAATCAACATGAACATGCAAATTAGCTCAAAAATGCTATGGATCTAGAATTCCAACCTTCGAAGTGGAGAATTGCTTTGATTAATGTTGAATTAAATGAAATTGAATAAATCCAATGCTAGAAGTCCGAAATACTTCAAGATCCACACCAATTCTTGTAGTAGCAATGAAGATCCTTCAAGATTAATCCAAAATAAGCCATATAATCACTTCCAAAATCACTTCCAGATTCAGATCCACTTGTGCACAAAAATTGGATGAAGAAATCACTTCAATGGAGAGAATAGATGAATGTTTAACTCTTAGAAATCAAGGATTCCAATGAAGAATCAATGATCTCAATGAGAAGAGTTTTGGTGAGGGTTTTGGAATTGGAAAATTGAGAGAGAATTTGATAGAATTAAGATGAATTTTGAAAATGAGACTGAATTGTGAGAGATTAGATGTGTGAGGTTTGGAGTGGATCACTTAAATATCATTTAGGTTTGGATCCAAAGGAGAGGTTTGGAATGTGGTGTGGAAAATTTGGTTTGGCACTAGGAATGGGCATTTGGAGGGAAAATGAAATTACTCAAAACTTAAATATGTTCTAGATCCTTCCCAAAGTGAAAATTAAATTTTCACATGACCAAAATTGGACCCCAAATGGCTCTGCATTGAAAATTCACGTGCAGAGGCAAAATCTCCACTGGTTAATCGATTAACCATATAGGTTAATCGGTTAACACCTTTAAAAAACCCCACATTGACCTGATTTGACTTGGTTAATCGGTTAACCATATGCGTTAACTGATTAACACCTTCAAAAATTTGAATTTGGCGCCTTTTGGAAGGAGACCTATTCGTTTACCCGTTTTTTTGCTGTTTTGAGCTCTGTTAAGCTTCTGAAACTTGTTCTTGAATATCATAACCATGAGAATGTTTGTGATAGCCTGAATGTTGTTTTCTGAGCTGAAAATAACATGCAAAACAAAATAAAATCGGTCGCTCGACCACTGGGCAAAATAAATGCTGGAGCCTTTGATGCTTGCCGCTCAGTCACTTGCACAAAAGATAGAAACTGGACCACAGGAAAACCTTGATCCCCTGTCAAAACGAATGCTATGCAAATGCATAAATGCGGAAATGTAAAGAAACAAAAGCCAGATGCTGCCAAACAAAATGGCAAATTTTGGGGTGCTACATTATGTTGTGTAGTTTGTAATTATTAGTAGTAGAAAAAAATTTAGTGTTGTTTGTTCCTAAGTTTCAAAAACTTGAAGGAACCTTGTGAACATGTCAAGATTGATGAATCGATATACAATTGAGTGGTAATGATATGCTTTAAAAGAGATACAGTTGCAAGGTACATATTTATCGCTTTCGAAAATTAGCATGAATATGAAACTTGTGATTTGTGCAAAACATGATACCATGAATTCATTTGAAATACTTGTTCAATTGTGAATCACTTGGAACATAACTTTTGTGAGGAAGTTTTCATTGTATACTATATGCAGAAAACCGACATTCTTGTTTTAACTCGATCTTATTATGCTTAATCATGCATGTGTGTTGATTTGTGTGAAAGTTTGAAAAGGATCAAGGCATTTTTTTTATTTTGAGAAAACCACTTGAACAAATTGAATGATCAAAATACCTTGTGAGAGAGTGAACATTTGTCAGCCCCTACTGATCCTTTCTATCAAGATCCATGTTGATGATTGAATCGTGTAAATAGTGTACATGAATGATAATGGAATTTTGGAATGGATCTTGATTTTTATTGTGAAACCTTTGAACCTCGACCATAAAAGGTAGTTGCTTTTATTGTTTCTTGCCTTAAATGTGTGAGAGCATTCTTGACACCATGTTGTGTTATATTCAAAGTTGGGGAGAAAGAGGTATGTTGATGTATTGTGAAAAATAAAGTGGTTGAAAATAGCGAAAGAGCTTGAAAAAAACAATGAAACGAGCAAATTGAAAGGGAAAGAAAAAAAGGGGCATGAATTATGCCAACAAATGAGCTCATGGTTGTGATAGTGCATCAAAGAAAAGAAAACAAGAAGGTTAAAGTTTTAGATTGTATATGAATGTGAGAATTGAATGCTCTCATAGGAATAAACATTTTTGTTTCAATGACTTAATAAATGACCCTTCCTTGTAGCCCAAGCCAAATTACAATCTTTGAAGTCCTTGTAATTCTTTCTTTTGTACTCATTAATGCATGTTGTTTGTTGAATGCATAATTTGAGTCGGGCATTTACAGGATTGTTTAGTGAGTGATAAACCTCATAATATTTTCATCCCTTGATAAATGTATGCATAAGTGTGATTCATGTTGGATTTGTATTGCCTTAGAAGTCTTGATTTGTGTTTTGCACTTAGCAATAGTTTCATCTTCATGATTTGTTTTGAATTATGGTAAGTTTATCTTATTTGTACTTCTAAACTTTGAACCATGAAATTGTTGGTTAAACTTATTGTTTCGATTTCTTGAATGTTGTTTTGGCTTCTTTTATGTTTGAAGAATTTTTTTTAGGGACAAACAAAATCCTAAGTTGGGGGAGTTGTTAAGGGCCAAATTGTGTATATATTTGATAGTATTTTGTGGCCCTTTTCAACTGTTTCCTTGGTATATTAGTAGTGAAACCACAAGTTTTAGTGTAAATACGCAAGTTTTCGATTATGCATGTAAATATCGTGAATCGTGATCATTTTGATGCTTTTTGATAGGTTTTCTTCCTGGATATGATGTGTGGAGCATATGGATGATGAAATACGATTGTGAAGATCATTTTTGCGACAATCTGATGGCAAACCGCACTTAACATGTTTTTCAGTGCGTGATCAGCGTGCTTTTGTTGAAGAGGCAGTAGCCAAAGGATCATAACCGCCCTTAGCACGCTCTGATCACACTTAGCACGCTCCTGCATATTTGTTGCCTTTATTATTGACTGCGCTAAGCACGCTCTGAGTTAGCTTAGCGTGGTGGCACTTATTAGAACTTGTGGGTATTTTGTGAAGACATGTATAAAAGGGGCACTTGTTAGATATTTTGGGGAGACACTTCATTTTAGTCACTTTTTTAGATTTAGAAGATATTTTAGGGTTTAAAGCTTAGAAATTCCAAAGGGATTAAAAGTCAAAGCTTTGGAGCATCAATCTTCAATCTTTCGACTTTGATGCTAGTAGAGATTTTTTTTACTTGTTGATCAAACTACCATGATAATGGGTATCTAAACATCTTTTGTGTCAAGATTAGAGGTAGTTAACCTTATTATTCTGGAGTAGGCCTAGACCTGCCCATCCTTCGGGCAGACCCAACCCAACAAGTCCCAAATCCCCCAATGTCGGGCACAAATATAGTTACACCGGGTAGACGTCTTTCTCGTCGGGCAGAACAACACGTCTTCCACACATTCTCCACATGATCCCCTCTGCGGGGACACATCATCAGATAACTATCCACCTCCGAAAGAGCTGGTCAGCCCACCTTCCGAAGATCACAAGATAATTGAACTAGGGCAAAGACCACATGCTGGTCTTCAATACGCCATGTAAGCCCTAGCAGTTACTTGGGTTGGGCCTGGCAATCTAGCCCAATGCAAGTGACCATTGGCCCTGCGCTAGGGATCACTATAAATACCATATTTCACTAGAGGGTCAGGTATTCCATTCTCTACACCTAACTTCTGTATTTGCTCCCACTCTGGTCCTTTACTCACTTAAGCATCAGAGTGTCTTGCAGGTACACCCCCTCCTCCTCCCTACCTCTGGTGAGCAGCCTTTAGTCGACGACGTGTGGCCAGTCAAAAATATCTTTTGTTAGGTACAATCAATGGCACGGTCTGTGGGAAACTAAAGCTTTCAACTTAAATTTCCGAGATCATGACCAGCCCACGCCACGACGATGCTGTCCACAATTCCACTTTCGCCCCACTCACCAACGGTGATGACCAGAATGGGCCCTCCCACGTCCGTGAGGGTGATGTGAGGGACGGTCAAACTGCCTCCCATTTGTCCAAGGACACGGCACACCACGTCGCCCCTCGGGCAAGAAGCCCGACTATTTTCCATCCCGTCCCCACACCAGCAGGGGCGGACCAGATGATGACCTCCCTCTTTGCAACCATCAACCAAACTAATCTGATGTTGTTCCAGCAGAACGAGCGCATAGGGATATTGGAACAAGATACCTCATCTCGCTCTCCTCCATGGAGAAACCAACGCGAGGACTCCCAGAACCCCTCTCCCTATTAATAGGGGCGCCGACCACAATTGGATAGGCCCTAACCCGTGGCCTCCAAGAAGCGCGACCGATCACCTCCCCATAATGTGAGGCGCTCCCCGACCCCAAGAAGAAACATACATGAGGCCCCGGCCAAGAGGTCGAGGGGTCGTAATCAAGCCACTCGACATAATCCTTCGCCCTCGCGCTCCCCTGTCCGCACTGAAGAGGACGACCACAAGACCCCCATATCGTGGGAAATCATGGAGACCCTCATCCTCCACAGGATGGAGAAGTCGCCCGCGCTCTCTACCTATGACGGCACCTCGGACCCAGACGACCATCTGGAGGATATTTAGGCCATCCTCGATTATCGGAACGTTCGAGGAGCCATCAAGTGCAGGCTCTTCCTGACGACACTAAGGAAGGGAGCCATGGCCTGGTACAAAAGCCTAGAGCTTGAGTCCATCACGTCGTGGAGGGTCCTGAAGGATCTCTTATTGCAACATTTCACAGCGTCCCGTCGCCATACAAAGACGACATGAAGCATTACCTCATGGAGCAAGGCCTGCACTGTGACTCCAAATTCTACGAGGCCGTGGCAATCCACCGGCCGACCACCCTACAAGGCTTCCTCGAGAAAGGCCGCCACTACATCCGGTACGAGGAGACTGAAGCTGCTAATTCAGCCCGAGACTCCCGTAACTGCGAAACCCCCTGTAGATCCCGGGAAGAAGGAGCACTGACCCCCCAGCGTGGGGGATTCAATGACGAGATGATCGTCCCCGGGAACCCCGAGAGCAGAGGGGCCCAGTTGGTCGCTTCACCGAGTACACGACCCTCGTCGCTTCCCACGAGCGCATCTTGGCTGAGTGCGCCAACTCGGAGTTCGTGAGGGGAGGTGTCTGTTTCCCTAAACCGGCACCCTCCAAAGCCAACGTAGGCAAATCCAAGTACTACCGCTTCCATCGCGGCCACGGGCATGTTACCGAGGATTGCATCCACCTCAAGGCTGCAATCGAGATACTCATCAAAGATAGCCACCTGAAAAGGTACACCAAGGGAGGAGATGCCCCTCGACAGGAGGCCCACGAAGCCAAAAGAGTCGAGGACATTCCCCCACCCAACGACTCCAGACTTCAAATGGCCCTCAATATAAGTCGGCCTGAAGACTTGTTCTCCCTGAAAGAACACAACTTCCCTACCGAGCACCAGCTGCCCGAAGAACCAATACGTCCCATCAGCCCGTGGGAATACTTCCCTACCGCAATGGTCATCTCAGGCGGGGCCCGGAACAAGCTCTCCATCGGGTCCGTGAAGAGGAAATGTGACGAACTAATGAGCAACAACTCCGGAAAAATGAACACCCTCGACAAGTTCCATGGGAAGTCTAACCCGATCACATACTACCTCGAAGAGCTACCCGATGGGCCCCTAACTCCGTCATTCCCCTGCTGATATGGGCACAAATGGCGAACTTCGACGTCTGCCGTATCCTGGTCGATGGAGGGAGTTTGGTGGATATCATGTATACCCACCTATTCTCGATGTTGCAGCTCGACGAGACCAATCTAACCCCCTATTGTCGCACCTCGAAAATTTCATTTCGAACATACGACCCTCGCGCGAAAGGCGCGGAAATGCGATTCGACAGAGTCGCCACCGAACTTTATTTTTCCCGAATGAACGGGAGAGGAAAATATCGAGAAAACCTCATAAACGCGGAAGGAACACGGCCGTCGCAACCATATTCCTGGGTTCGGGAGTCGGTTACGCGAGGGGAAGGTATTAACACCCCTCACGTCCGTCGTACTCGACGGGAACCTCTTAATTCGAGTTGTGATGGATGTTAGCTAAACTTAATTCTTCTCTTCTCACTACTAGATATTATAACGATACTATAAAGGGATAAAGACGCTAAGGGAAAAGGGGATGGTTAGAGGATAGGATGCTCGCCAAGGATTGGGGCCCTTGTGCCTATGTATGCTCATTCGGACGAGAATGAGAAATCAGAGCGTCGTAGTTCAACTACGGGAAAGGATGGGGGAAATGGAAGATGGAGGGGATTGTGCTCGCCAAGATCATCGCAATCTTGTGCCTACGTATCTTACATTCAAGAGTGAATGAAGAATCAGAGCGTTCGTAGTTCATGGTAACAACCACGAAAAGAACGAGTTTGAATTGGATTGAAATGGGTACGGATGACGATTACTTGAAGCTTAAGAAAGATTTCTCGAATCCAAGTAATTAGGAAAGCGAACCAAAGATTTGGAACACTCTCTTTTTCATCGTGGAGGCAATTGTGTTCGAATGGTGTTTGAAATGATGACGATTACTTGAAGCTTAAGAAAGACTTCTCGGACCCCAAGTAATCGGGAAAGCGAACCAAAGACTTGGAACACTCTCTTTTTCATCGCAAAAGAAGTTGTTTGAATGGGGTTTGAAATGGTGTATAAAAGGATGAGATTGGTCGGATGACGACTACTTGAAGCTTGAGAAAGGCTTCTCAGATCCAAGTAGTCGGGAGAGCGAACCAAAGACTTGGGACACTCTTTTTTTCATCGTAAAAGAAGTTGTTTGAAAGGTGAGTGAAAGGATGAGTAATTGGAGATGGTTGAGTATTATCGAGTTTGTTAATATTATTTAAAGGCGTCAATTGCTCACACACGAATAAGATAACTCGCATATAAACAACGGAAAGCAAGATCAAAGACTTGAACCTACTCTTTACACCTTGAAAAGAATTGAATAATTGTTAATTGATTGATAGTTTGTTACGAAAATCCACATGACGTTGGATCAAGGGTTTGACTTATTATCGCGTGCAAAGCGTGTAATGTACATGGTTTAAGAAACGTGACCGACTTGACTTACGCATCAAGGGTCGAGTTATGTAATAGGTTGGTGGCGAATGCGTATGAGCACTCGACTTACAAGGGTTTGAAAATGGCTCGATGATGAATCGAGAATTAGTTTGAAAATAGTTTGATCCGCTCTAGTCCCTATGGATGCTCCTAGGAGATAAACTAATAATCAAAGAAATGCGAAACATACATCGGAATGGGGAAGGGATACATGTAAGTTACACGGGATTGCACGAAATAAATGGGTCACATTGTAAGGTAGCCCAAGAGAAAGTCGTGTGTGTGCATTTGTGTCCTAAACTACGCCTTGAGAAAAGTCGGGCACAACTCAAAGTTAGGATACCTGCAAATGACCAAAGATCCAACAGTCCACCAATTTGGCTTTTAGGAGTTTCGATAATTTATTAGGTATTTTCGAATATGGGTGAATGAATATGAATAATGAGATATGATAATATGAATAATAATATGACAATAATATTCACAATAGTATTTAACGGAAATTAAATTTAATGGTTAGTGAATCGAGCTGGGACACGAAAGAATGGATCTCGTCTTAATCGCAAACATAATGCCGATTAATCGAAGGTAGCCTATCACGATCCCAAATTACGGAAAATGACCCCAATGGTTATTCACCATAGATTCGAAATCGAGAAGGTTATCAACTTCGATACGCGACGCTTACGAATAAAAAACTTCATCGATTCAAAAATCAAAATAAAATCGGAAAAAGAAAGTGGTCTCGGATCCTTTGTTTCACGCCAATAATTTGACGGTTAAACGTTGGTAATCTCGTCATCGACCAAAATAAATGAAATAGAATAAAAAGTGTCCAATAACAAAAGAAGAATAAAATATAACTTCTAAAAAGAAAATATTATTAAAAAAAACCTAAATAGAGAAAGCTAAGAAATTTGAATAAACTTTAAATATCTAGAACTGTAATAATATTACATAAAAATATAACATATATACTTTATTTACAAAATAGATATTAATATATTTACAAAAAGGAAAATTAAAACAGAAATAAAAATTAAACTTAGTATATAATACATAATAATAAAAAATCTGTTTATCTAATATATTCAAAAATATAAATAAATAAATAAATAATATTAACAAATTATTTTAAAAAGAACCAAACAGGGGGAGAGATTTGAATCCGGTGAGTAAATTGGCATGAGAGAAACTCGGCTGGGCTTAGCCCAAACCACAATCAACAGTCCACAACAACTAAAGCCAAATTAAAAACAAAAGAAAAGATAAATAAATCAAAGTAAAAAAATAAAATAAAAGAAAAACGGAAAAAGAAACGAAGACGCAAATATCTTCTTCCTCCTACTTCACGCTCACTCTCACCGCTTTCGCTCGCTTTCTCACTCTCGCTCTCCGTTTCGTTTTCTTTTTTCTCAAAAATCTCTCTCCATCTCTGTTTTCAATTATTTTCTTCGATTTCTGTTTCGTTTGGGTTTTATTTCACGGTTTTGCTCTGACCTCCATATCTCTTCTCGGTCTCTTTCTTCATCTCTGTTTTGGCTCGATTGGGATTTGGGAAAAGTTCTGTTGAAAAGGGGTTAAGATGTTAAGGAAGGAATGAAGAAGGTTGTAGTTTTGGAGAATGATTAAGAAAGTTTGTTGTTGTGGGGTCGTGAAGAAGAAGTTTGAAGGTTGGTTCGAAATCTGGGTTGAAGGTTGGCGTATGGTGGTTATGGGTTTAGATCGCGGTTGTAACTGGAGTTGGAGGTTCAAGTTGAAGAAGATGATGGTGTTGGGCGTTTGATGTTTGATGAAGTGTTTTGTTGAAGATGATGGAACTGGGTTTTCGCGGAAGAAGATTTTTGGAGATGGTTTGGGAGCTTCTAAAAATGACAGTAGTGAGGTTTCAGAGAATGATGAAGAGTTTTTTTTTTGATGAAGGTGTTCTTCTGGGTTTGATGTTTTGGGAAAGTTGTAAATGTTTGAAGGTGCTATGAGGATGATGTGAATTCGTATGGAGGAGAAAGAGTTTTGGAGAAGGAGAACGGCAGTTGCGGCTGGTTGGATGAATTAGAGTTCCTTGTTTAGGGTTTGGAGGCTGAAGGGATTAGGGTTGGTGTCCTTAGCTAGGAGACAATGAATAGTAATATATATACTACTTATTTGACATGTGACACACTAATGACAACCGATTAATTTGGACTAAGCATGGTTAGTGTTAATTAATGATTAAAAAGCTGGTTAAATAAAGTTCTAATTAAATTAATACTAATCTAAATAAATAATAAAAGAAAATAATAATTTAATTAACTAATAATAACAATCTAACTTAACGTAATTTTCTAATAAAATAATGAATAAATAAAAATAAGCTAAAAACTCTAAATAATCCTAATTAATTCTAAAAAATCTTAATAAAACTCACACAAAACAAAATAAAACTCTATTTAGCTCCTAATAATAGAAATACACTAAAAATTATATTTAACCTAAAAGCTATTTCTAAACTATATAATTAAATCTATTTAAAATAAAAACTATTTCTAATAAAATTAAAAACGGTTAAAACTCTAGAATAAAAAATCAAAATCTAAAAACTATTTAACTCCTAAAATATTTCTAACATTACTAACTTAATTCTAAAATCCTAAAATATCTCTAAAATTAAATCAAATCTAATTAATTCTAAAATCCTAAAATATCTCTAAAATTAAATCAAATCTAATTAATTCTAAAATCCTAATTTAATAATACTAATAATTACCAATTAATTCTAAAACTAAATTCTAATTAATTTTAAAACTAAAGAGCTAGCTAAACAATAAAACTAAAAAATAATATCGATTGATTCTAATAACTAATCTAAATTAATAATTAAAAATAGTTCTAAACAAATAAATAAATAAAACTTATTTAAAACCTAACTTCTATTTTCTATCTAAAACAAAATAATAAAATTCTATATTAAATTCTATTTAACTATTAAAATAAAATAAAATCTAATCTAAAAACAAATAAAATTCTATTCTATTTCTAAATAACCTATTCTAAAAGTCTATTAAAATCCTAATAACATAACTCTAAGAAAAAACTTTAATCTAAGCTAATAAGTAAATAAATAAATAACTACAAGAAAACTAACAATAAAAATCTATTTCTATTTAAAACAATATGAAAAACCTATTTAAACTAAATAAATGCTAAAATACAAATACAAAAAATAATAATAATATTTGCAAGAAAAAAAGAGAAATTAAAAAGGATTGAAATTTACAAAAGTACCCTTTGGCCACGTGTCACGCTTCCATTGGAAAAAATAAACGAGATTTGAAGAATGCCCAATCGGGGCGGACACGTGTCTAAACGGTATGAAATTAAATGAAAAATGCAAAATAAAAATGCGAAAATATTTACAAAAGGGGGGCGGGCAAATTTAGGGTATGACAACAGGATGAAAGTGATATACAGAGGTAGGACAAATTTGGGGTATGACAGATGCCCCTATCTAATTGGCTTAAACCAAAGGAAATGAATTGCTGCAGCGTTCATTCTCCTGAGGTAGAAGTCAATTAGATATGAAGAAGACCTTAAATTTGTCCAAAAAGAAAAGAAATGCTCGGGAATTGAACATGCTAGATGAAGTATACCTCTGAGTAAACTATAAGCAACTGGAAAAAAGGTCATCATCATCAAAAGGATGGTGGGATGAAACACACACGGCTACTACCACCAAAAGGATGGTAGAGCAAAGCAAAATCGCACAATCTGACATTAATGACCATGACAGACCCCCCCCCCCCACCAAAAGGATGATGGAGTGAAACACACACAAACAAATATCGCACAATCTATCACCAATCCAAGTGACAGACCCCCCACCAAAAGGATGACGGAGCGAAACACAAACAAACAATATCGCACAATCTATCACCAATCCAAGTGACAGACCCCCCACCAAAAGGATGACGGAGCGAAACATAAACAAATATCGCACAATCTGACACCAATCCAAGTGACAGACCCCTCACCAAAAGGATGACGGAGCGAAACACAAATAAACTATCGCACAATCTATCACCAATCCAAGTGACAGACCCCTCACCAAAAGGATGACGGAGCGAAACACAAACAAACAATATCGCACAATCTATCACCAATCCAAGTGACAGACCCCCCACCAAAAGGATGACGGAGCGAAACACAAACAAACAATATCGCACAATTTATCACCAATCCAAGTGACAGACCCCCCCACCAAAAGGATGACGGAGCAAAACATAAACAAATATCGCACAATTTGACACTAATCCAAGTGACAGACCCCCCACCAAAAGGATGACAGAGCGAAACATAAACAAATATCGCACAATCTGACACCAATCCAAGTGACAGACCCCTCACCAAAAGGATGACGGAGCGAAACACAAATAAACTATCGCACAATCTATCACCAATCCAAGTGACAGACCCCTCACCAAAAGGATGACGGAGCGAAACACAAACAAATATCGCACAATCTGACACCAATCCAAGTGACAGACCCCTCACCAAAAGTATGACGGAGCGAAACACAAATAAACTATCGCACAATCTATCACCAATCCAAGTAACAGACCCCCCATCAAAAGGATGACGGAGCGAAACTCACACACACGGTTTCTATCATCAAAAGGATGATAGGACAACACAGATTCAAAATTTACCAACACCAAAAGGATGCAGGCTAGGTTGAACTGACGAGGTTCGACTATCACCAAAAGGATGATAGTAAGGCAATTGACAACGGTCACGCTTGCTGGGTACAACTCATTGGGGAACTCCCAAGAGGAAGATTGGATTGAAATGAATCAACGGGGTACGCCCATCGTCTTGTTTGGAGATCATAGTTTTGTTGAAATGATTTCATGGTTACGCCCATGAATTCTGAAGAGGACGCCCCTGATTGGGCTGAGTTTGTCTTGATGTCTTATCTTGCTCAACAAAAGGCTGAACAACTTCATGAGGTACGCTCACGGTTTTGCTGAAGATGCCCCTGCTCGGGCTGGATCTTGCATTAAACTTCTTGGATTTGCCCAACAAAAGGTTGAACAACTTCGTGGAGAACGCCCACGATCTTGAATGGTATGCCCCTGGCTGGGATGTATATTAACTTGAAGATCTGATCAACCACGAGGTTGAAATACGTCATGGGAAATACCCATGGTCTTGAAAAGAATGCCCCTGACTAGGCTGAATCTTGCTTTGAATATTTTGAAATTTTGTGGGAGAAACCCACAATCGCAGAAGATTGCCCTTGACTGGGCTGATGATTGCTTTGAAGCTCTTGAAAATCGTGGGACAAACCCACAATCTTGCAAAAATGCCCCTGATTAGGCTGATGATTGCTTTGAAGATGTTGTGGAAGATGCCCCTGATTGGGCTGATGATGGTCTTGGAAACCTTCGAAGTTGATCCTGGACCTTGACGTGTGTATGCTAATGCTGGATGTAAAATGATGTTCCATAACGAATGGAAGTGCAAATGCAAATGCTGACGAGCGGAGATGCAAGAGCTGGGGAAGTATGATACGACTGGTTATGCAAAATGATGTAAAATGCTTATGATGATGAATGCAATGTGTATGATGCATATGATGCAGACGGGTGATTGGAAATGTAAGTGGAGACGCCAGCGTGGTGGACTTTTGGTAGTTGCCAATGTGGATTGGTCTTTGGGTGGTGGGAGGGGTTGACTTCCTCAACACGCAGTTCGTTAAAGACGCCATGATTGGAGCAGAAGATGTCCTTGATGCCCCAAGTTTGGGATATTTGGTGATTGTGAATTTGCGTCAGAGAGAGTTGCAACTCTGCTTGAGGGTCAGGACGACCTGGTCTTGCCCCAGTTTGAAAGTGGCAATGGTCTGCCCCAGATTAACCAGTTCTGGCATATGGAAGTTGAACTCGGATGACTTGCCCCTGCTCGAGCTGTTGAGTGACTTTCCCCAGCCTGTGGGTTCTGAGGTAGTCTTGCTTTGTGCCAACCACTGAAAGTCAAGTTCCTCCTTGGTTGCCCTTTGTTGGAGTGTCTTTGAATACCTAGCACTGTTTTGCAATTAAAATTGTACATTCATGAATGACAATATTAATGCAAAGTTCAATGTAAGTTTTGAAACAGTATCGTTTGTTCGAAAGTGTTGTGGTAGTGAGACGAATGGACAATTAGCCCAAACGTTGTGCTAACTTTGATTGGTGTAAAAGATATTGCAAGGATAATGACACCAATGCTGATGATTAGCAATCATGTGAGGATTCAGGTTACGCAACCTTGCGACAGTATGCTTTCAGAATAAACTTCGCCTCAATTAGGTCTTTCGAGGGTTATAACGTGGTCTGGTTCGCGGTTATGAAACAAAGGATATTAGGCTCAAAGTATGATTTGTATCCACCCCTTCCTCTTAATGATCTCCAGTCCTACGCTCAGTTAATTCTACACTTGTCTTGACGGTATAAACTTGATGATTCAAGGTTTGCTCATCGTGGCAGTCACCTTATTTTGATGGATGTCAGTGCCCCTTTTGATTTGGGTGGCCACTGAATATTATTTTGTTTTTGTTGAGGGTTTCGGGGTCCTCTTTTGCTTTTGTTTTTTATCCCTAACTTTTGCATGGATTGACTTTGCTTGTCAGATCCATCGGGATTGCCTTGATTTTGCCCAAGTCCCCTCTGAGGTGTTTGACTTAGTAGGCTTTTTGATTTTTTATTTTATTTTTGGGAAGGTTGTGACTGCCATAGCATGGGTCTTTGATGAACAACCGTCTTCTAGATTTTTCTTTTGTTGATTCAAGTGCAGGGTTGGACTAACTGAACACTACCCTGCCCCAGGTTGAGTGTAAAAGGTTTGAATATCCGAAGGAAACTGCTACTTCTAGGTTCGAAGTGGTTTACTAGGGCTTAACTCCTTATATCTCCAGTGTTTAGGGGAATTGAAGCAATGCCTGTACATCATTGACGAGATTCGGTCTGAAAGCATACAGTTTGTAATTATGGGTATCTCGTTCTCATCATCCTCCCTCAAATCAAGCTAAACAACAGTGAATAGAGTGGAGTGAATAAATGTGTCAGTGATAAGTGAAAAATGAGTGAATACGACATAACTAATTCAAAACATGCATAAACAATACATTAATGAAAACCAAATACGAATGGCAATTGTTCAAAGCATATAATACTTAAACAAACAAAGACAAAATATAAGAACTGCGAATAATGAAACGGCAGCATGACTGCCTTCTTCGGGGAGATGAACTTTGACTGGAATCGATCTGATGTTGGCACTAATTGACTGGTGGCATCGGATTGTTGATGACATTTGGAGACTTTCCATTGAAGTTGATAGCATCCCTGTCGATCATGTCTTGAATTATGTGCTTGAAAGCTCTGCAATCCTCAATGGTATGACCTGGAGCTCCCTTATGAAACTCACAATGAGCATTTGCATCGTAATCGGCAGGAATGACAGTTGGTGGAGCCAAATCTCTCAGAATAACAACTTTCTTCTCCATCAACTGAGCAAAGATTTTAGCATATGTCATTGGTAGATGATCAAAGACTCTATCTGGCCTCCATGTTCTCTGCTGACGCTGTGGGCGAGTACCTTGTCGTTGCTGAGTAGCTTGCATCTGCTGTTGCTGAGGAGGATACTGATATCCTTGCTGGTTGTAGGCTTGTTGCTGAGGAGCCTGTTACTGTGGCATTTGAGCTTGCACTGTTTGAACAGCTGGCTGATAAGGCATTGGAGCATATTGCGCAGCAGCAACATATGGATACTGATAGTAGGGCATTTGATAAGGCATAGGAGCGAGAGCTTGTTGAGAAGCTTGCCCTTTCTGCAAAGAGATGGCATTTGTTTCGCCCTCTTTCTTCTTGTATCCGTTGAAAGGCTTCTTGGCATTGGCCTGGTTGTTAGAACCTCCTGGGATCTTTCCACTTTTCAACCCTTCTTCAATTCTCTCACCAACGATCACCAAGTCATAGAATCTAGCGGAGACACTACCGATCAACTTTTCGTAGTACATGCCTTGTAAAGTACCCATGAAGATGTCAATAAGTTCATGGTCAACAAGAGGTGGATGCACCCTTGCGGCTAGCTCTCTCCATCGTTGCGCGTACTCCTTGAAGGATTCGTTGTCCTTCTGAGTCATACTCTGAAGTTGAGTACGATTCGGAGCAGATCAGTGTTGTACTTATACTACTTGACAAATGCATCGGCTAACTCGGCCCAAGTGCGCACACTGTTACGTTCCAGCTGCATATACCATTCGAGTGATGCCCCAGATAAACTGTCTTGGAAGCAATGAATCATGAGCTTTTCGTCTCTGGCATAGGCTGCCATCTTGCGACAGTACATCTTTAGATGAATGTTTTGGCAACTGAGGCCTTTGTACTTCGAAAACTCAGGCACCTTGAACTTGGGAGGAATGACAACATCAGGCACCAAGCATAATTCCAAAGCACTGAAAGAATTTGAATCGTGCCCCTCCATGGCTCGGAGTTTTTCAGCTAGATCTCGACATATCTTCATGGCTTCTGAATCCTGAACAGCAATAAGACTGGCAATGGGGATAGCAGCATGATAGTTCTGAACGTCGTCATACTGATCCATCTGAGTATCTTCGATATGAGGAACTGGGATTTGCACAGCAGTAGGCTGGGCCTGCGAGATAGCTCCAATGGTAACTCCGGGCACTGGGGTTGGATGAGAAGTGTTCCCTTCGGCTGCGTTATTGAAGTTCAACGGCATCCCATGAGGATTTGGAATTGGAATCAAAGTGATGGCAGTAGAACCTTGTCCTTGACCATTGTTGTTGACGACAACAACGACTTCACGATGTTCTTCCTCTCTTCTGGCCGCGAGGATGGCTTCGAGGATCTGGTCGATCTTTCCTTTCATATAATCCAACTCTTCTTTGAAGGCAACTTGCTCTTGTTGAATCTGCTCCATCATTCGTCTTGCATTGGCTCTAGTTGCGTACTAGTGTCGAGGACTCAACTTGATTTACTGGATATGAAGGAAAGAGAAACATGAGAAACTGCTGAAGGAAGGAGAATGCAGGGTGCACAACAAATGAGATGCAATGCAGATGATATGCAATGCAAGATGCAAGATCCAGGATCACAAGATCACAAATTCAAACATTTCTGAGATTAGCTGGGTGAACGGTTCAAGGATCACAGTCACTGCTCAAAGAAAACCCCCATGGGTAGGATTCTAAAACGGGTAGGTGCCTAGAGTCATGGATATCTTTCAAAGATATTACAACCATGACGAAGCCTCATCACGATGATAACATCCTCAATAGAATCTCCTCTAGGTGAGGTTCTCGTATCTTCCACGCGAGAAAGACTTCTCGGAGGCATCAACTACACAACCATCGACACATGAATTATAGAAAAGGTTCTCAGAGTCATAGATCGAGGTTGAAAATATTACTGCAAGAAAGTAATACGTTCAAGGGATCTCATCTGATTGGGGCGTTCATATTAATTCACAAAGAATTAACACTACCAACCACCATGGATAAAACGGTTAATGGTCCTTGGGATCAACGATTCAGACTCAAAAACATTATTGTTATGGCGAAGACTCACCACAACAACAACATCTCCAAGGAATCTACTCCAAGCGGGGTTTTCGCTTCAACTCAACGTGAAAGACTCCACGCAAGTATCCACTACACAACCACCATCCTAATCCTAGGGTTATACTCGGACTCGGGTGTAGAGCCATCTCACAAATTAACCATAAGTAGAACAAACCCCACAACACCACAAGCACAAGTAACCAAGACAAGGATACCAACAAATAAGCGAGAAGAAAATAAAAGACAACAAGCTAACAACTCAAACTAAGATAGGCTCGACTCTCTTTTGCATGGAGCAATAGTCCCCAGCAGAGTCGCCACCTGTCGCACCTCGAAAATTTCATTTCGAACATACGACCCTCGCGCGAAAGGATCGGAAATGCGGTTCGACAGAGTCGCCACCGAACTTTATTTTTCCCGAATGAACGGGAGAGGAAAATATCGAGAAAACCTCATAAACGCGGAAGGAACACGGCCGTCGTAACCATATTCCTGGGTTCGGGAGTCGGTTATGTGAGGGGAAGGTATTAGCACCCCTCACGCCCGTCGTACTCGACGGGAACCTCTTAATTCGAGTTATGATGGATGTTAGCTAAACTTAATTCTTCTCTTCTCACTACTAGATACTATAACGATACTATAAAGGGATAAAGACGCTAAGGGAAAAGGGGATGGTTAGAGGATAGGATGCTCGCCAAGGATTGGGGCCCTTGTGCCTACGTATGCTCATTCGGACGAGAATGAGAAATCAGAGCGTCGTAGTTCGACTACGGGAAAGGATGGGGGAAATGGAAGATGGAGGGGATTGTGCTCGCCAAGATCATCGCAATCTTGTGCCTACGTATCTTACATTCAAGAGTGAATGAAGAATCAGAGCGTTCGTAATTCGTGGTAACAACCACGAAAAGAACGGGTTTGAATTGGATTGAAATGGGTACGGATGACGATTACTTGAAGCTTAAGAAAGATTTCTCGAACCCAAGTAATCGGGAAAGCGAACCAAAGATTTGGAACACTCTCTTTTTCATCGTGGAGGCAATTGTGTTCGAATGGTGTTTGAAATGATGACGATTACTTGAAGCTTAAGAAAGACTTCTCGGACCCCAAGTAATCGAGAAAGCGAACCAAAGACTTGGAACACTCTCTTTTTCATCGCAAAAGAAGTTGTTTGAATGGGGTTTGAAATGGTGTATAAAAGGATGAGATTGGTCGGATGACGACTACTTGAAGCTTGAGAAAGGCTTCTCGGATCCAAGTAGTCGGGAGAGCGAACCAAAGACTTGGGACACTCTCTTTTTCATCGTAAAAGAAGTTGTTTGAAAGGTGAGTGCAAGGATGAGTAATTGGAGATGGTTGAGTATTATCGAGTTTGTTAATATTATTTAAAGGCGTCAATTGCTTACACACGAATAAGATAACTCACATATAAACAACGGAAAGCAAGATCAAAGACTTGAACCTACTCTTTACACCTTGAAAAGAATTGAATAATTGTTAATTGATTGATAGTTTGTTACGAAAATCCACTTGATGTTGGATCAAGGGTTTGACTTATTATCGCGTGCAAAGTGTGTAATGTACATGGTTTGAGAAACGTGACCGACTTGACTTACGCATCAAGGGTCGAGTTATGTAATAGGTTGGTGGCGAATGCGTATGAGCACTCGACTTACAAGGGTTTGAAAATGGCTCGATGATGAATCAAGAATTAGTTTGAAAGTAGTTTGATCCGCTCTAGTCCCTATGGATGCTCCTAGGAGATAAACTAAAAATCAAAGAAATGCGAAACATACATCGGAATGGGGAAGGGATACATGTAAGTTACACGGGATTGCACGAAATAAATGGGTCACATTGTAAGGTAGCCCAAGAGAAAGTCGTGTGTGTGCATTTGTGTCCTAAACTACGCCTTGAGAAAAGTCGGGCACGACTCAAAGTTAGGATACCTGCAAATGACCAAAGATCCAATAGTCCACCAATTTGCCTTTTAGGAGTTTCGATAATTTATTAGGTATTTTCGAATATGGGTGAATGAATATGAATAATGAGATATGATAATATGAATAATAATATGACAATAATATTCACAATAGTATTTAACGGAAATTAAATTTAATGGTTAGTGAATCGAGCCGGGACACGAAAGAATGGATCTTGTCTTAATCGCAAACATAATGCCGATTAATCGAAGGTAGCCTATCACGATCCCAAAGTACGGAAAATGACCCCAATGGTTATTCACCATAGATTCGAAATCGAGAAGGTTATCAACTTCGATACGCGACGCTTACGAATAAAAAACTTCATCGATCCAAAAATTGAAATAAAATCGGAAAAAGAAAGTGGTCTCGGATCCTTTGTTTCACGCCAATAATTTGACGGTTAAACGTTGGTAATCTCGTCATTGACCAAAATAAATGAAATAGAATAAAAAGTGTCCAATAACAAAAGAAGAATAAAATATAACTTCTAAAAAGAAAATATTATTAAAAAAACCTAAATAGAGAAAGCTAAGAAATTTGAATAAACTTTAAATATCTAGAACTGTAATAATATTACATAAAAATATAACATATATACTTTATTTACAAAATAGATATTAATATATTTACAAAAAGGAAAATTAAAACAGAAATAAAAATTAAACTTAGTATATAATACATAATAATAAAAAATCTGTTTATCTAATATATTCAAAAATATAAATAAATAAATAAATAATATTAACAAATTATTTTAAAAAGAACCAAACAGGGGGAGAGATTTGAATCCGGTGAGTAAATTGGCATGAGAGAAACTCGGCTGGGCTTAGCCCAAACCACAACCAACAGTCCACAACAACTAAAGCCAAATTAAAAACAAAAGAAAAGATAAATAAATCAAAGTAAAAAAATAAAATAAAAGAAAAACGGAAAAAGAAACGAAGACGCAGATATCTTCTTCCTCCTACTTCACGCTCACTCTCACCGCTTTCGCTCGCTTTCTCACTCTCGCTCTCCGTTTCGTTTTCTTTTTTCTCAAAAATCTCTCTCCATCTCTGTTTTCAATTATTTTCTTCGATTTCTGTTTCGTTTGGGTTTTATTTCACGGTTTTGCTCTGACCTCCATATCTCTTCTCGGTCTCTTTCTTCATCTCTGTTTTGGCTCGATTGGGATTTGGGAAAAGTTCTGTTGAAAAGGGGTTAAGATGTTAAGGAAGGAATGAAGAAGGTTGTAGTTTCGGAGAATGATTAAGAAAGTTTGTTGTTGTGGGGTCGTGAAGAAGAAGTTTGAAGGTTGGTTCGAAATCTGGGTTGAAGGTTGGCGTATGGTGGTTATGGGTTTAGATCGCGGTTGTAACTGGAGTTGGAGGTTCAAGTTGAAGAAGATGATGGTGTTGGGCGTTTGATGTTTGATGAAGTGTTTTGTTGAAGATGATGGAACTGGGTTTTCGCGGAAGAAGATTTTTGGAGATGGTTTGGGAACTTCTAAAAATGACAGTAGTGAGGTTTCAGAGAATGATGAAGAGTTTTTTTTTGATGAAGGTGTTCTTCTGGGTTTGATGTTTTGGGAAAGTTGTAAATGTTTGAAGGTGCTATGAGGATGATGTGAATTCGTATGGAGGAGAAAGAGTTTTGGAGAAGGAGAACGGTAGTTGCGGCTGGTTGGATGAATTAGAGTTCCTTGTTTAGGGTTTGGAGGCCGAAGGGATTAGGGTTGGTGTCCTTAGATAGGAGACAATGAATAGTAGTATATATACTACTTATTTGACATGTGGCATACTAATGACTACTGATTAATTTAACAATTTAGACTAAGCATGGTTAGTGTTAATTAATGATTAAAAAGCTGATTAAATAAAGTTCTAATTAAATTAATACTAATCTAAATAAATAATAAAAGAAAATAATAATTTAATTAACTAATAATAACAATCTAACTTAACCTAATTTTCTAATAAAATAATGAATAAATAAAAATAAGCTAAAAACTCTAAATAATCCTAATTAATTATAAAAAATCTTAATAAAACTCACACAAAACAAAATAAATCTCTATTTAGCTCCTAATAATAGAAATACACTAAAAATTATATTTAACCTAAAAGCTATTTCTAAACTATATAATTAAATCTATTTAAAATAAAAACTATTTCTAATAAAATTAAAAACGGTTAAAACTCTAGAATAAAAAATCAAAATCTAAAAACTATTTAACTCCTAAAATATCTCTAACATTACTAACTTAATTCTAAAATCCTAAAATATCTCTAAAATTAAATCAAATCTAATTAATTCTAAAATCCTAAAATATCTCTAAAATTAAATCAAATCTAATTAATTCTAAAATCCTAATTTAATAATACTAAGAATTACCAATTAATTCTAAAACTAAATTCTAATTAATTTTAAAACTAAAGAACTAGCTAAACAATAAAACTAAAAAATAATATCTATTGATTCTAATAACTAATCTAAATTAATAATTAAAAATAGTTCTAAACAAATAAATAAATAAAACTTATTTAAAACCTAACTTCTATTTTCTATCTAAAACAAAATAATAAAATCCTATATTAAATTCTATTTAACTATTAAAATAAAATAAAATCTAATCTAAAAACAAATAAAATTCTATTCTATTTCTAAATAACCTATTCTAAAAGTCTATTAAAATCCTAATAACATAACTCTAAGAAAAAACTTTAATCTAAGCTAATAAGTAAATAAATAAATAACTACAAGAAAACTAACAATAAAAATCTATTTCTATTTAAAACAATATGAAAAACCTATTTAAACTAAATAAATGCTAAAATACAAATACAAAAAATAATAATAATATTTGCAAGAAAAAAAAAGAAATTAAAAAGGATTGAAATTTACAAAAGTACCCTTTGGCCACGTGTCACGCTTCCATTGAAAAAAAAACCGAGATTTGAAGAATGCCCAATCAGGGCGGACACGTGTCTAAACGGTATGAAATTAAATGAAAAATGCAAAATAAAAAATGCGAAAATATTTACAAAAGGGGGCGGGCAAATTTAGGGTATGACGACAGGATGAAAGTGATATACAGAGGTAGGACAAATTTGGGGTATGACACCTATGTCGGCTCTGACCTCCAGGGGTTCAACGGGACGACGAGACTGCGGGGATATATGGAGCTCAAGGTCACCTCACCAGCAAGTTGCTGTGCAACTATCAATATCAGCTATCCTTTACCAGTTACCGTGTAATCGGTGATCCCTTGATGATTTGAGGACGGAAT
The DNA here is from genome assembly GCA_963859935.3 of Lathyrus sativus. Lineage (NCBI taxonomy): Eukaryota > Viridiplantae > Streptophyta > Magnoliopsida > Fabales > Fabaceae > Lathyrus > Lathyrus sativus. Next base: position 569,522,529 of record OZ012740.1, on the reverse strand, counting down.
TTTACAGTAATCAGATAAGTTAGATCAGTAATTCTCCAGCAAGTTGTCGTGCAACTATCACTTCAGTTTCCAAAGATTTGTCCCCAGCAGAGTATCGTTTACTTGGGCGGTTGGCAAATTTCGGGGCTTATTGGTATTCAACCGTCCTTTACCTTGATTGTCTGAGAGTCGTTCGCTTCTCACCCAGTCAGATCCAAGCCGTTTGAATATGGGCAGCTGTTGCACCCCAAAATTTGCCTAACCTTTCTTTACTTAGCTTGTGTTTCATTGCATTCATTCTAGCATTATCATCTGCATTGCATTGACATGTGTGCAGGAGATCAAGAGGTATGACTACCAACCAAGGGCTACACAAGACTATGAAGCTATCCAAGAGTCTTATTCAAATGTTCAAGGGTTGATATCCTCATTAAAGAAGTTAAAGATCCTCAGAGAGAGTGGTTGAAGCCAAAAGTGTATGCCTCCTAACTTGAGAGTTATGGAAAGCTATTCAGATGATTTTGAATCCATGAAGTTGGACCTAGAGCCTTTAGAGAGCTCATGAGAAGTCTTGAAAGTCATTTTGAAGCCTAGACCGGTCAATATGCCAGAGATAAGAAGCTACTACCAAGATTGGTACCACTAGGGTTTCATCTGGTCAACCCTAGGTCAACTGATGATTTAAGGAAGGTTCATACCTAATTCCAAAGCCATGTGATCATGGATTTATGTCTTAAGATGCCCAAGGGATGATTCCAAGGTCAACTCATCATGAATCAAGAGTGTGAGGAGTTCTTAGGCTAGGGTTGCTATGCTTGACAGTGTAAAATCCCCTGGTTTGGGTACTAGATTGTTGTAGAGCATGATCATAGCTTTAATTTAAGTACTAGAAGTCCTTAATAGGGTTTATAGAACTCGAGTTATGAGCCATACAAGTTACAGGTCATTAGAGGAATGTGAATTTGGAGCTTGAAAGTCAACCAACTTGCATGACATTTTTGACCTAGAAGTATGATTCTCATGAACTTTTGGCCAACATGAATGTTGTTCCTTATCTTCTTAGCTTTCTAGAAAGTACTAGAAGTCCATGATTGGATTTGTAGAACTCAAGTTACAAGCTTTGCAAGACAAGGGTATTTTGGGAATTTGGAATTATAGGTCATTTTGGATTATGGGTCCATTTCTCTATCTTGCATGCCTCAAATAGAAATTTGTTCAACTTGAAAGTTGCTCAAAATGGCATTTTATACTCAACCAAGCATCAAGGGTTAATTGAAATGGCCTAGAGTGGAGATTGTGTGAAGAAAATTTGAAAAAAGATAATTAAAAGGCATAAAAAAGAGAAAAATCCAAAATAATTCATTTTTGTGCAAAACTTCACAAGTTTGTGCATTTTTTTACTGCCAAAGGAATTTGGATAAGATTGGCATTCTCACATTTTTGGTTTGAGTCATAATTCATGGACATTTCAAAGGTGACTTGGAATTGAAGTAACACCACCAATCTACACCATATGATCAAATTAAGCATTTAATCTGATCCATTCATACTCAAGGAGTGTTATGCAAACCATTTGAATAAGAATTGAGCTGAAACAGGGCCTGAAACACGACTGCCATGAAAGAGTTTAGAAGGAAAATTGGAAATTTGGATTGGTTGAGTTGGGCCAGGAAATGATCCATAACAGTTCTATATAAGTTTTTGGAAGATTCTAGAACAGGTTTGGTGATTGGAGAAGCTTGAAAGAGGTAAGAAGCACTTGAAAAAGTTTGTTACAAGGTGAAAATCGTTTTCCATCTTAGAGGCCATTCCAGAGGAAATTGAGGTTTCAAGATTCTTCAGCAAGCATCTCTGAACGATTCTGAGCAAGATTGATAAAGAATTGAAGGTTGTGGCACTCTCTTTCAAAGCTCAAAACAGGTTTTCATCTTTTCATTATTATGCTTGATTGAGAGTGAATTAAGTTAGAAATTGCATGTGGTTAGGTTAGTCTTGAACCCTAGATGGATTTAGGTACGATTTGGAGAGGTTTTGAGATGATTCTTGATCATGGATGAAAATTTAGAGATTCGGTTAGGGCTCAATCTTGAAGGATTTCAAGAATTGATTATGGATATTTACTCAGTGAGGAGAGTAGAGTAGATTGATGGCCTTAGATTGAAGTTTAGTGATGATTTTTGCAAGAGCACTATTTCTATTAGGGCTCGTATTTGCTTGATCTTTGGATAAAAATGAAAATAGAATAGATCATGATGCTCAAAGTGAGGAGACGAGTGGAACTATGTGTTTCTTGTTGAGTTTAGTTGAGTTTGAATCCAAAGCATTGTTGCTCTCGCCGGAGAAGGCGGCGGAGCTCTTCTCCGGCCACCACGAATTACTTTCCCTCCTAGTTTCAGTTCAAAGGTAGAAGATGAACCACAGGCCGTTGATTTCATTTGAATTTGTAGACTTAGTGTTCCGATCCCACACGTGAGATTCATCCTGAGAGTCCTTGACCTTGACTTGGTGAGGTGGCATGCTCTGGAGTGTTAGATGATCATACTTTTTCAATGAATGAACCTGATTAGACCACACCATACACGTTAGTCAATGAGATACACCTGATTCATTAGTGAAAGCAGCGCATCACTAATCCTAGTCAACGCGCACGTGTCACTCTCTCTCCCCTAGGATCTGTTGACTGGTAATGAGATCTAGTGGTTACAGCTTTTCCTGATTTTCTTTATATTCTTTAATTGATCTTCTATTTTGTTTAATTGTCTTGATTGATTTTAATTCAATAAAAATAGAAATAATGATCAGAAAAATATGAGAAAAATTGTGGATGGCTCCTACCTTGTTTTTGATTTTTGTATGGAATTTGTTTTCATTTTGGGGTAATTTTCCATTTATTTGGCATTTTTCTATTTTGAATAATGATTAAAAATGTTCAAAATGAGTATTTTACTTGTTGATTTTAGTACTATTTCTAGGATTGGAATTTGATGCTGAAATTTTATATGCTTGTTATAGACTCCTTGATAGGTTTGGGTTATTTTTGTTGTATTTTTTAGATGATTCTAAGTAGGAGTTTGAGATAGATCTTTAGGAGCATTCCATGGTGGATCCCCTTTAGCACACCCTTTGAGTTTAGATTTTATTAGAACCTTTAGGATTAGGTTTTACCCTTGGTTTTTGTACCATAGATTCTTGACCCATGTAGGATCATCTAGGATTTTTCTTAGTAGTTTTAGAAGTGATCTTCTATTATTCCCCCATTTTACAAGTTGATTATGGTTTAGGTGACCCTCACTAGGATAACTTCGCAGATTAGTCTTTTAAGTGAGCTTTAGTTACCTCTAAGTTTCAAATCCGTTCTTGATAATAGAACTTAGATAAATACCTCTCTAGAACCTTGTTTAAGCCTTGATAGAGCTTTTGATTCCCCTAGTTTAGGTGATCCTTATAGCTAGTCTTTAGGGTTTCTTAGAAGTTGTTGTGATGCCTTCTTTCCCTTATGTGATTCCATCCCTGGGCTTTGCCCTATCCTCTTTCTCCAAGTATTGAAGAGGAGCCCTCTTGGGAGAGCCTAATCCTTCCCTTGGTTAGATTCTGTGCATTCCTCAAGAGGTTGAGCCTTGAATTGACATTCATCAGTATAGTACATTCCTTTGGTTTGTACTATCTTTCTCCTTCAAGTCTTGAGGAGGAGCCCTCTTGGGAGAGCCTAATCTTTCCCTTGGTTGGATTATGTGCATTCCTCAGGAGGTTGAGCCTTGGATTGACATTCCTGGCATGGTATATTCCCTTGGTTTATATATTGTCATCCATCTCAAAGTCCTTTTCTTAGGATCCCTCTTGGGAGAGCCTAATCCTTCCCTTGGTTGGATTCTGTGCATTCCTCAACAGGTTGAGCCTGAGATGGACATCCTATGTTGATACACTTTAACCAGATAACTTAGATTGATATCTAGGACTAATACCCAATTTTCTGTCCTATTGACATAGGATCCCTATTGGGAGAGCCTAATCCTTCTTTTGGTTGGACTTTGTGCATTCCTCAAGAGGTTGAGCCCATGATGGACTCTGGTGTTGATACACCTCCAACCTGATGTAGCCTGGGATGACTTCCCTGTTGCTCATTTTGGTTTCATTTTTCCTCCTTGGTTGACATTGCTTGATGCATTAGAATAGGTTCATATATAGAATATTTTAGGCTAGGATCATGATTGCTTAGAGGTTGAGTGGGTCTCCCTCTGCTTGTTTGCATTAAGGGTTGAGGTGATCCTCCCCTTGCTTGTGTGTTGTTTTTCTTTTTATTTGTGTGTCTGCATTGAAAGGTTGAGCTGAGCTTCCTTTGCTTATCTGTTTTGATTGTTTTCTTTGCTTGATTGCTTAGAGGTTGAGTGAGTCTCCCTCTGCTTGTATTGCTGCATTGCATGTGCATCTTTACTGTTTTCTTCTATTTATCTGTTTTACTGATGTTTAGCTGATGCTTTATCTTTTGTCTGTTTCCCATTGACATGATCCCCTAGGAGTCTCACTTCCTTTGATGAGGAAGTGATGATAAAAATTTAGGTTGAAACCTTTTCATGATAACATATAGGAGTTCCCTATTTCAAACCTCAACCATAGGATGAATCCTTGGCATGACAACATTAGGGCTTGATAGTTTCACAGTAGAGTTCGTTCTCTTCTTATCTCCAAAACAACAGTAAAATACGTAATAAAGGCAAGTTGGTACAAGCACGTTACGAGCCTTATACCACTTGGGAAATGATAATTGAGCGGTCTCCTCTCAATCGTCTAGAGTGTTTAGTATACGTCCTTTGGATGATATGCGACGCATTCGCTCCTAAGTCATAGTCTCTAGAGCTGTACTAACTATAGACATCCATAAAAAACACTTCTTCCGTAAAAGACAGAAAACAAACTTCAAACCTTTTTGCCCCGTGGGCCCATAACTCAAGGAAGACTTTTTCTGAAGAAAAAAGTGTCGTTAACTCTCAGTTCTACCGCAAACGGTAACGCACGAGTCTCTGACGAGCAAGCTGCATACACCAAACTGCTGGAACTGTTTGTTAACCCTACTTGGAAAAATAGATGAATCTAAACCCGTAATCCGTATTATCCCGAACTACGTAAGCTCTGATCTCTCGTATATGTTGAGAGTACGTAGGCACAATATTGACGTATTGGCGAGCAACCTTCCCCGTAACCCATAGTTAGCCGAACTACGTTGACTCTGATTTCTCGTTTTCTGACGAGAATACGTAGGCACGAAGCGTGATGCTTTTCCGAGTCATTTTATTTTCTTTTCAGACCAGCCTTGATAGGTAGATAGTTAAACCAACCCGTCAGATAAACACAACAAGCGTGGATCCCGTTGAGTACAACGGACGTGAGGGGTGCTAATACCTTCCCCTTATGTAACCGACTCCCAAACCCAGACATGGTTGCGATGACCTTGTCTTATACCTTTTTGTCAGGTTTTTCCGATCGTTTCCTTTCCCTTTCCGTGGGATAAATAATGAAAGATGGCGACTCTTCTGGTTTGCCGGCACCTTATTTTCGCGGTAGCGACACGCTGCAACTGCTAAACAAATTGAAGAGATAAAGTTTCTGAAGCAAAATAATCCTTATTCTCAGACTTATAATATAGGGTGGAAGAATCATCCTAACTTCTCCTGGAAATATCATAATCAACCTCAATATCAACAGCAGCAACAGGCTCCTCAGAAAGAAAAATAGGAGATAGTTATTGAAAAGATGGTAGATCACAATATTCAATTCCAAGAAGAGACACGAAATAATCAGAGGAACACCACAACTTTTATAAAAAATCTTGAGGTTCAGATGGGATAAATAACATAACAAATCTCCATGCAAAATCAAGGAGCCTTCCCGAGCGCGATAGTACTGAATCCATAAAATCATGAGAATGTTAATGTTGTCACAACAAGAAGTCAGAGAGTCGTTGAAGAAGAGGAAGAAAAAGAAACAAATGATTATCAGTGTTTAGAGGTTGAGCTTGAAGTGAGAGAAAGCGGGAAAGAATCGGAAAAAGCCTTACCACCTGTGAAGCCAACTGAAGAGAAAAGAAAGAGGAGGTTAAACCAAAAATCAAGCTACCTTACCCTCCGAGAGTTACAAAGAAGGATCAGAAGGAGAAAGACTTTGAAAAATTCAGCACAATATTCAAAAAGTTAGAGATCAATATGCCGTTCTTTGAAGCACTTGAGCAAATGCCTTTATACAAGAAATTCATGAAAGAGGTAATGGGGAAAAAGAGAACAATGGGTGAGGAGTAGAAATTTTCAACTGAGCAGTATAGGGAAATATCACAAGGAAGGAGAATCCCCATCAAGCGGAAAGACCCTGGACCTGTAGCAATCCCTTGTACTGTAAAAGATAGAACTTTCAAGAAGGTCCTTATTGATTCAGGTGCTAGTGTGAGTCTCATGCCTTTATCTATTTTCAAAAAGCTGGGTATTGGAAAAGTGAGCGATACGATAACAAACTTGAAGTTTGCCGACCACACGACTAAGAGGTTATATGGGCTTGCAGAGAATGTACTAGTAACGATTGGTAACTTTACCTTCCTAGTTGATTTAGAGATTATGGATATCCTAGAAGATGAAGAGACTCCCATCATACTTGACCGACCACTCTTGCTTACTAGTCGGTGCAATATTGATATTGAAACAGGTACTCTAACCTTTAAGTCCTTTGATGAGGAAATAACTTTAAAAGTGTTGGACATCAAGAAGCGAGGTAAAGAGGAAAATAATCAACCTTTAGTGGAAATGATCAAAATAGTGGAAAAAGGCAAAAGTTCAAAACCACGTCCTGAAAAAGTCTCTGGTGTAATCTATCAGGTTGCAATATCTCAGTCGTCTAGGGCACATAACAAGACTCCAAACTTCATTAGAGGAGTCAAGATGAGAAAAAGGAAGAACATTAATGTTGGATGTGATTTGATACACAAAGTTGCTCTTATCTCTGAACCTGCCCGATCCTTTGTTGCGGAAAGGTCAACCAACAAAGTGTGGAACCTAAAATACCCCCTATAACAATGGGGAGTGAACCGTCGAGCCATGCGACGTTAAATGAAGCGTTGTGTGGGAGGTAATCCACATTTTAATGATTGGGCATTTTATTTTTGTTGTTATTTTGTTTTGTTTGTAGGTGATAAACGAGACCTTACAAGTTCAAGCTAGGATGTAGCAAATGGGTGTTGCATTACCCTCCGACTCCTCAGTAAGGATCTCTGTAAGTTATGTCTCTTCCTCTCTTGTTCTAAATATTGAAGCCAATGTTTAGTTCAAGTTTCGGGGAGGATTTAATGTTTTGAGTTTTTGTTTTAAGTACTTTTTAATTGTGTTGTGTGCTTTTGTTTAAAAATTGCTTTGAACTCTCCCCAAATGAGGACCTTAAAAAAATTTCTTATGAATACTGTGATGTGTGAAGTAGTCAGGAAAGTATATAAAGTCTGAGGGAAGAGGATTTAAAACTAGGGAATTTAGGAAAGTTTGGAAGTTGAGGTATAACCTGAACACCCTAGATTCTCCGAAGTAAGGAAACGAGTCCAACGTGTAGATTTATGCCATAGTACTTGGATTTGAAAAATATTCCTCGACTAGTTCATAATGATAGTCCAGCATGATTAAAGAGAATTGCATGTATAAAGTTGATTGAGAGAATGACTTATGGCTGTTATACCCCAAAATTTGACCAACCTCTTTTCTTGTCTTTGGCTTATTTTTCACTGCATTTTTAGCATTTTGCATATCATGATCATTTACAGGGGATCAAGTGTTGGCTTCAGGTTCAAGCAAAGACATAGTCAAGGAGTCTTCAGAGGAGCTTTAATTGATCAGTCAGTTGAAAATCAGGAGGTTTGAGAAAAAGTCAACTGCGCATTTGGAAAAGTCAACTCCTGATTTTTTTGAGGTCAAGATCATAATTCTTAAGTTTAATACGATCAATGGTTGCAATTTGATCATGCTTTGTCAAATGGATATTGCACTAATGAGAACAAACTGTGTCAGCGTGAGTTCATGCCAAGACTGAAATGCAAACCATTTGGATGATGTTAGACATTAGCATGTTAATTGTTTAACTGGTTTGGTGTGGAAATGGACTTGTGCTTGTTTACTTTGAGGTAGCAACTCTCATTTGAAGTTTGTGGTGGATTAGTTTACTACCATTTGAAGTGTGGCTGTTGGATTGCCATGAGACCTTGGACTGCTATTGTTGTTTAGAGCAGTTTTGTTGGGCTGTCTGTTTAGGCCAGGTTTAGTTAGTGTGAGATTCCATATGTGTTTTGCGTTTGTGAAATCTTTGCTGCAGGATTCATTGTTTTGTTGTTTGAACTTTGATGTAGTGAATTAACAGCTTTATGTCAATTTCTGATTTTGAGGCTGGTAAGCCCCTTGTGCTATCAAATCATTTTGATATTTCTTGTAATGCATGTGAGTTTGGGGTTCATAACATGATGCAATATAGGTTAGAAAACGTGTGGGGTACTTGAGCTTTGATTTTTGGCTTTGCGGTTAGATGTTTGACATTACCATGTTAGGTTTGCAGGGTTGTTCCTGTTTGTTGAATTTTGAATTAAAGTTTGATGTTTGGGCTAGAATGCATTGCCTTGTTGGTTGTCTGAACCAAATAACCTTGCTGAAATTTTGTTCTGACCTTGTAAGATTGGTTGTTGGGCCTGCTGCATTATTTGTTCATTTTCAACTCATGTTCATGATAGTAACTCATATGTCAAACTCATATCCTTTATTTTTGATCTATATTTCTGTTGGGATTTGATCTAATGCATATTTAAGACTTGTGCATGTGTGAAGCTTGGGCTGTCTGCATTTGGTTGGTTCATGAATTTCAAAACGCATCTCAAAACGTCTCTTTGCATAAGCCTTCGAGTTTTTGTGTGTGTATTGTATTTTGAAAAACTGTTGGTACTATCTTCTTCCTTGTAAAATTCTGGTTGAGTTTGATATAAGGTTTGTCCCATTTGGTTGAGGTACGAGTGAGTTACGAATCAAAACGCATTTAGATGTTTGGCCTTTGTTTTTGCCCAGCCCAGATAACACGTTTGGTACTTATATTTTTGGGGTGGTTTGATACACGAATGTATCGCCACCCCAGTGGTTAAGCAGCGCGCCCTTTCACTACCATGTCTTGAGTTCGAGCCCGGCTGGGGCCATTTTTTGTTTTGTTTATTTCCTTCTTTCCACTTCACGTTTTCTTCTTCTTCTTCCACTTATGTATGCGCGCGTGTGGATGGTCTGTTGGTCATGTGAAGAACTTTCAACCCCAAGGATGTGTGTTCAAGTCCTAGTGTGGACATTTTTTTTTACTTGTTTCTTTCATTTTTATTTCTTTTGTTTCTATTTATTTCTTTTCTTGTTTTTTTCCTTCATTATTGTTTTATTTTATTTTAAATGTTATAAAAAACCCAAAAATCATCTTTTATTATTTTTAACATGTTTATTTTATTTCATTTATTTTATTTCTCTTTAATTTGTTTCAAAAATAGTTTTAAATTTTATAAAATCCCAAAAAGAAATCTTTCTTTTATTTTATGGTGTTATTTTTATTCCCCATCTTTTCTGTTATGTTATTATCTTATTATTATTCCATGTTATTTTCCATTTTTATTTTATCATTTTCATTTCGAATCTTAATTTCATTTCTTCCCCGTTTCATCTGTGATTGAGTTTATTTAGTGTTTACTTGGCTTTGTGCCATGATCCCCTTAGGATTCCTAGTCCCTCCGTTTAGGATGGGAGTAGGAGAGACATTAGGTGTTCAATCCATTGCATGATAACATTAGGTTAATTCTCCCTTTTTATCCCAACCTTAGGAGCATTGTACATGATAACTATAGGGTCCAGTTTCCCCTTAGATCGAGTCTTTCTCTTCTCACCTCAAATCAATCATAAAACACCTAATAAAGGTTAGTGAATATCGTACGTTATGAGCCTTAAGCTATTTGGGAAACGGTTGTTGGAAGGTTTCCTTTCAATGGCTTGATTGTTTAGTATAGCACCCTTTTGGTGATATGCGACACATTCACTCCTAAGTCATAGTCTCTAGTGCGATATGAATTGCAAACCAAATCAAAAACACTTCTTCTCTAAAAAACACAAAAACAAATCATTCAAGCCTTTTTGCCCTTTGGGGCCTTTAATCAGAAAAATCTTTTCAGAAAAAGAGTGTTGTTAACTCTTAGTTCTATCGCAAACGGTAACGCCTAAGTCTCCCATGCTCGAGCTGCATACACCAACTGCTAGAACTACTTGTTAACCCTACTCGGGCCTAAAAAACAAGTTGAACAAATCTGTGTCCCCGTAGTTGGCCCGAACTACGTTTGCTCTGATCTTTCATGCCAGATGAAAGTACGTAGGCACAAGACGCGATGTCTTGGCGAGCAACCTTTCCCCCCTTTTTTCACCCGTAGTTAGCCGAACTACGTTGACTCTGACTTCTCATTTCAAATGAGATACGTAGGCACGAAGCGTCGTTGCTTTGCCGAGTCATTTCTTTTCTTTTGTCCTTAAGCCTGTAGCTAGATAGTTTCAACACACCCTTTTAGTTAGACAACAAGCGTGGATCCCATCGAGTACGATGGACGTGAGGGGTGCTAATACCTTCCCCTTGCGTAACCGACTCCCGAACCCGAGATTTGGTTGCGATGACCGATCTTATCCCTCTTTTCGTTAGGTTTTCTCTGAGCGTTTCCTTTCCCTCTATTGGGATAAATAACGCATGGTGGCGACTCTTCTGTCATTGCCGGCCCTCGATTTTCGCAGTAGCGACAACTGGCGACTCTGCTGGGGACAGGAATATCCCCTATGCGAGTCAATCCTAGCGTTTGTTTGTTTATTTTTGGGGTGTGTACATATGTGCTCTATGTTTTCCTTAGGTGCTTTTCGCATTTTATTTTCCGCATCATATATCATATTGTTGTGTTGTGGGGAGGGATTGTTCCGTCGAGAGATAAGCCAGACACAGGCTTGAGTATAGACTTAGCATTAGAAGTGGAGATTAGTGGTGAGCCTGTATGCTTTGCATGCACCAGCTAGCCACGAAATTCGCGCTCAGACGAGATTCTTTTTAACGATTTTCTTTCTAGCCCTTTGGGCTCAAAGGAATTTTGGATCTGAGGATTGTCGACTCTGGAAACCGATCACTTGTGAGTCAGCTAAGTGAGGCCTCTTCAAGAGATAATGATGCCAAACCAGAAATGGTGAACGTATCATCATTTCTAGAAAGTCTGTGACGCTGACGAACGTATAAGATGCCAAACCTTGTCAGTAGATAGGTCCTTACCTGTGAGAGGGATGGGGGTGCAGGAAAATTTAGCCTTCAGACTGCCCGGTTCTTCACAGTTTGGATGTCAGTGTGTGGTTATGACTAAAGCGAAGCGCCGGTTGTCTCGAACTACAGCACAACAATTTTGATCCCCTGTTCGCATGTGCATTTTGCATTTTCATTTGCATGTCATTAACATGTATTTGTGTTGCAGGCGCATATTTTCCCTTCGATTCTAGTGATCTTGTTCCTGTTCTGACATGGAGTCTCTGAAAAAGACAGTTGCCTACAAGCTCCCTTCTCCTGACATCAGTTCTTTGTTGCGTTTGGTTGCCTTAGCAGATCAGAAGGTGAAAACGGAGTTCAAGGAATCCTATGGGAAGTTACTCAGTTTGGTGTGCAAGCCTTCGGTGTTCGAGTTGAATGGCTTGTATGCTTTGTTCCAGTTTTATGACCCTCAGTTAAGATGTTTTATTTTTCCTGACTATGTTCTGGCACCGACATTGGAAGAGTATGCCGCGTTACTAGGGGTTACAATATTAGATCAAATGCCTTTTTACCCTGTTGATGCTGAGCCTGACCTAGCTAAGCTCACTGAAATCGTTCATCTTGATGCTTCAGAATTCCCAGGAAAATTGACCAAGTTGAATGGAGCGTATGGATTTCCTCTACCTGTTCTGGTTGACAAGGCTTTACAATATGCAAAAGACGGTTGTTGGATTGCGTTCAATGCCATTCTCGCTCTATGCATATATGGTATCATTCTGTTTCCCGACTTGCCAGACTTTGTGGATACAGACGCTTTCTATATCCTTGCTTCAGGGAATCCAGTGCCAACATTGTTAGGAGATGTTTACCATTCCATCCATTACAAGAATGAAAAGTGAAGAGGTAAAAATGTGTCTTGCTATGTACCCTTGCTGTATAGGTGGTTCTCCAATCATCTTCCGAAGAAAGGTCCGTTTGTTACTACTGTTAGCACTTCAGATTGGTCTGCTAGGTTAATGGGGTTGTCTGCAGAAAATATTGTATGGTTTGATCATGACATACTTGGCACATAAATCATATATAGTTGCAGTGGTTTTCCCAATGTCCCATTGGTCGGAAGGAAGGGTTGTATTAACTATAATCCCTCTCTGTTAATTAGACAATTTGGATATGCTTTGAAGAGCCCTCTTAAGGAAGAAGAGATACAGGAATCTCTGTATCTCCCGGGATTGCTAGAAGCTGATACTTTGGTCAGATTGGAGTATGCATGGAGTAACATCCATAGACGAGGCAAGGCAATGTTAGGGAAAAGCAACAATCGAGCTTTTGACCCCTATGTTGTTTGGATCAAGGAGAGAGCTGCCAAGTCTCTAATGCTGTTTCCCTCAGTCGCGCCCTTATACCCCGTCATGCCTAAAGAACCTACTACCGTGGATATTCAGAAGTACAACCAACTGTTGCGTGAAAAAGAGGAGTTGAAGAGAGAGAATGAAGAATTAGAGAAAGAGATTATCCGAATTCGAAGTGAAAAGATTGATGTTGTTCGTGCCTTCAAAAGACAGACTGAACTTGTTGATAAGTTGGGTACGCAATTGACAGAGGAGACTAGTTCCCGAGAACGAGTGGGTAAAGCTTTGAGAAGCGTCAGTGATGTCCTCTCCAGCAAAAAGAAAGAATTGGAAAAAGCTCACCTAAGGATATTCAAATTTGACATCAAATGGAATGCTCTGTTAACCAACAACAAGGAGAGGGAAGATAAACTCCGGCAACAGGTTGATAGTTTGAGGGCCAAGCTTCGAGATAGCATAACAAAAGCTCCTGGTGAATATATGAGTCAACTGGAAGACAAGCGAAAACTCCGCGAAGCTCTTGCAACATTGGAGGAATACAAATTGAGGGTCGGCTTGAAGAAGCCCAGATTAGAGGATGCTTTTGGAGAGAATGCTTGGGAGGACCATGTCCAGAGTCTGCAAGATACTATCAAGAAGAGGAACTTGCTTATTCAGGGATTGGTTGACAGACCCGATCATCCAGACACAAAAGAGTTGCTAGAAGAGTTTCGGACCCGATTCCGCTTTTGACGCTTTTTCTCTTATTTGCTGTTGTTGTTTGTATTCTGACCATCACCAGGGTTGTTGGATGAGGTCATGATGACTTTATGTTGTATTCCTTTTGACGATGTATGATGATACTCTATATTTCATTTATGAGAAGTTTTCCTTGACTATCTCTGTGGTTCTTCCATTCTCTCACCATGCTCGTGGAACTAGAATCAAGGGGGGAGTGTCCTTGAAACATATTTACATGTCTGCATTCTGCATTTTTTTTGCATTGTTCTGCATTTGCATCGCATGTGCTTCTGTTAACCTAACATCTTCTTGTGGTTCTCCTCTAGAGAGAGAGAGAGAGAGAGATTTTGTTTCAGGATTGAAGGGCAGCCTATTCACCGTTATTCTACACGAAGAAACCACCAGAGGATTATGGATCAAGTTCAGCTCGAGCTTCAGGAATTCCGCGACAGAATGACGCAATTCATGGAAGTTATGCAGACTGTAGCCAATGGCCAAGACCAACTTAGGAATTTGGTGCAACCTTTGACCGCACGGGTCGACGACGATGGTGTGTTACATGGAGGAACAACTACCAACCCACCTCTGGTTGAGCCCCAACACGCTAACAACGTAATCCCCAATGCTGGTGGGAACAGAAACGGAAATGGTATTGGAAATGTAAACGTCACTGGGAATGATAATGGAATCTTGGAACCAATGGTAATATCGGTGGAGGAATTGGTAACACCAGAGTTGGAGCCCGAAATGCAGGGAACGCCGGAAATGTCGGTCAAGGGAATGGGTATGGGCATGAAGTTAATGGAGTCAACCAGGGTAATCTGTATCAGCCATGGCTTGAGGATCGACAGGAAGACCTTTTCTCATTGAAAGATGAAATGTCTACTAAAGCTGATAAAAGATTTAAGTTATTGGAGGAACAGATGAGGAACCTCTCTAACCAGAACTCCATGGGGCTGGAAATGGCCAATCTAGGATTGGTTCCTGACCTAAGAGTGCCACTCAAATTCAAAGTTCCCACGTTCGACAAATACAAAGGGGATACTTGCCCGAGGGTTCATGTGCGATCCTACTATCGGAGGATGTCTGTGTATTCAAGCGATGAAAAGATGTTGATACACTTCTTCTAGGACAGTTTGTCTGGACCATCACTCGAGTGGTATATGGGATTGGAGCCCACTCAGGTTAGAAGTTGGAAAGATTTGGCAGAAGCTTTCGTTAAGCACTACCAATACAACAGTGATTTAGCGCCAAACCGAGTGGAACTTCAGAACTTATCACAGAGAAGTAACGAGTGTTTTAAAGAATATGCACAAAGATGGAGAGAGCTTGCTGCTAGAGTTCAACCTCCCATGGTGGAAAGAGAGCTAACTGATCTATTTGTGGCCACATTACCGGGAATTTACTATGATAAGTTAGTGAGCAGCATGTCTGGGAGATTTTCGGACTTGATTATTACCGGCGAGAGGGTTGAAAACGGTATTAAGATGGGAAAGATACAAGTGGCGGAAGGGACCTCATCTGGAGGTGGAAGAAAGTTTTTTGGTGCGAAGAAGAGAGATAACGAGACGAATGCAGTGTCCGGCTTTAACAACCGAAAAAGATACCTGGATCAGCGTCAAAAGCGACCGTATTACCAACAACCACCACAAGTAGCAAGTATTTCCATCCCGGCGGCACAGCCTCAGCAACAACAACCACGTCAACAACAGCAGCAACGACCTCAACAACAGAATTATGCACCGAGACAGTTCCAAGATGGAGAAGGGTGGTGGATAGACACTTTGACACACCACCAATGCCCTACGCTCAGTTACTACAACACTTAATTCAACTGCAGTTGGTCCAGAAGAGGACAATGGCACCTCTAACTGGCCAACCACCCCCTGGATATGACGCCAACGCTAGGTGTGAATTCCACTCTGGCGCCCCCGGCCACAGTATTGACAACTGTAAAGCCTTCAAACACAAGGTACAAGACCTTATTGATAGTAAAGCTATCAACTTTAATCAGGATGCGCCAAATGTAGATCAAAATCCCATGCCTAACCATGGTAGGGGTGGCGGCGTGAATGCTATTGTCAGTGAGGAAGGCCTGAACTTGGTGTCCAGGGTAGAGGATCTGAAGACGCCGTTAGATTTCGTGAAGGGCAAGTTGTTAGAAGGAGGGGTGTTCCCAGGCTGTGGGGAGGATTGTGAAGACTGTGTGATTTGTCCCGAAGGATGTCGGAATCTAAAGAACCATATACAACACATGATGGATGACGGTTTGTTGCAATTTGATAGAATCTGTGAGAAGAATGTTGAAAAGGTAGTCATCGAAGATAAGGATGAGGTGGCCACCATATCCATCCCGTACAAAACAATTACAATTTCCGCGCCTCCGGCGAGGCCCACTATTATATTCACAAAGGCAGGGCCCGTACCCTATGAAAGTTCTAAAGCGATTCCTTGGAACTATGGGGCCGAGGTCTACTGCAATGGTCAAAAGCCGGAACTGAGGGGTTCACCGTTGGATTCTGTTGATAATTTGGCAGGAACTGGAGGAATGACTCGAAGTGGGAGAGTATTTGCATCACCCGAAATAAACGCAAAAAAGATCGACAAGGGTAAAGGAAAGATAGTGGAAGAGAATTCTCAGGCTAGAGAAAAGGAGACTTTGCTGAAGGACGCGGAGGAGTTCATGCGTTTGATAAGAAGGAGTGACTACAAAATTATGGATCATTTACAGCAAACTCCTTCAAAGATTTCTATCTTGTCATTACTGTTATGTTTTGAGGCTCACAGGAATGCTTTGCTCAGAGTTTTGAATAATGCTTATGTACCTCAAGAGATATCCGTTAATCAGTTGGAACGCGTGGTGGCCCATGTCAATGCAGGTAACGGGTTGGGGTTCACTGACCGAGATTTGACACCGAAAGGAAGAAACCACAACTTGGCTCTGCATATTTCACTTGAATGCCGAGGAACAGTGATGTCACATGTACTTGTTGATACAAGGTCGTCCTTGAATGTGTTGCCAAAGAAAGCATTGATGAAGATTGATCATCAGGGTCTTTATTGTATGGCCAGTGATTTGGTTGTGCGGGCTTTCGATGGAACCCGAAGATCTGTCTTTGGGGAGATAACTCTGCCTATCCAAGTAGGCCCGGAGATGTTTGAAGCAGTTTTCTACATCATGGATATCCAGCCTGCTTATAGCTGTCTTTTGGGTCGTCCTTGGATACACTCAGTAGGCGCTGTAACATCAACTTTACACCAGAAGTTGAAGTATATGGTGGATGGGAATATTGTGACTGTTTGTGGAGAAGAAGACATCATGGTGAGCCATCTGTCTTCATTCAAATATGTGGAAGTCGACGGCGAAATTCAAGAAACGTTGTGCCAGGCCTTTGAGACTGTCCAAATCAAGGAGAAGGCGCCGGTCGAGGTTAAGGCTCTAGAGGTTGCCATGTCGTCATACAAGGAAGCGCGGGCCGTGGTGGAATCCGGATCAACACAAGGATGGGGGGAGGTGGTAAGCGTCCCCAACAAACAAGACAAGTTCGGATTGGGATACAACCCATATGTGTCTCCTTCACAAAACGCTCCACGTTACAAAGGACCTGTTCAGTTCACCAGTGGTGGGGTGGTGTTTGAAAGAATCAGCGTCGTATCTGATGAGGAAGGAGATAGCGACTGCGATATGGATGCGTGGATCAAGCCATGTATCCCTGGCCAGGGTTTGAAGAATTGACCATCGAGGAAGTCATCTATGTGACCTATGAAGAGTAATTGCTTTGTTTTGATTAATGTATCGCCCTATGTTCTGCCCGGGGCATAGTGGTCTTTATTTTGTAGGGCCTTATCTGTTATGTGCGCAAACAATCTTTTATCATTATCAATCAAAAGGCGTTTTCTTTTCCATTCAAAATTTTGTGATCCTTGTTTTTCTTGTTTTTATTTTCCAACAATAAAATGGCAATGTGGTTTGTGTTTGTTTGTTTGCATATCATTTAAGCATAAAATCATCATCATTGCAGGTTACACACTTCAGATACCATCGATTCAGACACGTCTATGACTCGGTGTGACTTTGACAATCCGATCTTTCAAGCAGAAGAGGAGGTTGAAGAAGACGAACACCTGCCTGAAGAGCTCGCCAGATTGTTAAGACAAGAGGAGAAGGTCATCCTGCCTCATCAAGAGGAAGTTGAGGTCATCAACCTGGGAACTGAGGAAGATAAGAAGGAAGTCAGAATAGGGGCCGCACTGCAGAGAGATGTCAAGCGAAGACTGGTTGAGTTACTCCAAGAGTACAAGGATGTTTTTGCTTGGTCATATGAAGATATGCCTGGACTCGACACGGATATTGTAGTTCATCGTCTGCCACTTCGAGAAGGATGTTTTCCTGTTAAACAGAAGTTGAGAAGAACCAGGCCGGATATGACAGTGAAGATCAAAGAAGAAGTCCAGAAGCAATTGGATGTTGGATTTCTTGCTGTGACAAATTATCCTCTGTGGGTCGCGAACATCGTTCCCGTGCCTAAGAAGGACGGCAAAGTCAGGATGTGTGTTGATTACAAGGACCTGAATAGAGCAAGCCCAAAGGACGATTTCCCGCTCC
Organism: Lathyrus sativus; assembly: GCA_963859935.3. NCBI lineage: Eukaryota > Viridiplantae > Streptophyta > Magnoliopsida > Fabales > Fabaceae > Lathyrus > Lathyrus sativus. The sequence continues at coordinate 569,504,583 of OZ012740.1, read as the reverse complement.
CCCATATTGACGTGCTTGTTGATAACACCGCGCAATACTCAGTGTTTTCCTTCATGGACGGCTTTTCCGGATACAATCAAATTAAGATGGCGCTGGAGGATATGGAGAAAACAACTTTCATCACGCCATGGGGAACGTTCTGTTATAAAGTGATGCCTTTTGGTTTGAAGAACGCAGGGGCAACTTATCAACGAGCTATGGTGACTCTCTTTCATGATATGATTCATCATGAGATTGAAGTGTACGTCGATGATATGATTGCGAAGTCCCAAACGGAGGAGGGGCATCTGGTGAATCTTCTAAAGCTGTTTGAGAGATTGAGGAAGTTCAAACTTCGGCTGAATCCGAACAAGTGTACTTTTGGCGTGCGGTCAGGAAAGTTGTTGGGGTTCATTGTCAGCGAGAAAGGTATAGAGGTTGATCCTGCAAAGATCAAAGCAATTCAAGAAATGCCAGCACCAAAGACCGAGAAACAGGTTCGTGGCTTTTTAGGTAGATTTAACTACATCGCTCGATTCATATCTCACCTTACAGCCACTTGTGAGCCATTATTTAAGTTATTGAAGAAAGATCAAGCGGTCGTTTGGAATGAGAATTGCCAGAAAGCATTTGAGAAAATAAAAGAGTATCTGCAGGAACCTCCAATACTGATGCCCCCAGTGGCCGGAAGACCATTGATAATGTACTTAACCGTTCTTGAGAATTCCATGGGTTGTTTTCTCGGTCAACATGACGAGGCTGGGAAAAAGGAGCATGCAATTTATTACTTGAGTAAAAAGTTCACAGATTGTGAGTCCAGATACTCAATGTTGGAGAAAACTTGTTGCGCACTGGCTTGGGCCGCCAAACGCCTAAGGCAGTATATGCTAAACCATACAACCATGTTAATCTCGAAGATGGATCCGATCAAGTACGTATTTGAAAAGCAAGCACTATCAGGAAGGATTGCTAGATGGCAGATGGTTCTGACAGAGTATGACATTCAGTACGTGTCTCAGAAAGCTATTAAGGGGAGTGTTCTGTCAGAGTATCTCGCAGAGCAACCAATTGACGACTACCAGCCAATGAAGTTTGATTTTCCCGACGAAGACATTATGTACTTGAAGATGAAGGATTGTGATGAGCCGTTGCCAAGCGAAGGCCCTGAGTTGGGTTCCCAATGGAAATTGATCTTTGACGGTGCTGTTAACTCCTACGGTAGTGGAATTGGGGCGATCATTACAACCTCTCATGGGACGCATATACCTTTCACTGCCAGGTTGACATTTCCTTGTACCAACAACGAGGCCGAATATGAAGCATGTATCATGGGTATTGAGGAAGCAATCGATTTGAGAATCAAGAACCTTGATGTCTACGGTGATTCAGCTTTAGTGGTCAACTAGATTAAAGGAGAACGGGAGACCCGCCAACCAAATTTAATCCCTTATATGAACTACGCAAGAAGATTGCTGCCTTTCTTCGATCGTGTAGAGTTTCACCACGTGCCGAGAGCAGAAAATCAGATGGCAGATGCCTTGGCTACTTTATCTTCAATGTACAAAGTGAATTTCTGGAACGATGCACCGAGAATTGTTATCTCGCGCCTCGAGAGGCCGGCATTCGTCTTTGCAATAGAAGAAGCTTCTGATGGCAAGCCATGGTATTACGACATCCAGAACTTTCTCAAGAATCAAGAGTATCCGCCTGGGGCGTCGGCCCGGGATAAGAAAACCTTGAGGAGGTTATCTGGTAACTTCTATCTAAATCCAGACGGTGTACTATATCGAAGGAACTTTGACTTAGTACTGCTAAGATGTGTGGACGAAAAGGAAGCGAACCTACTTATGGAAGAGGTCCACGAAGGAGCCTTTGGAACACATGCAGGGGGGCATGCCATGTCTCGAAAGTTGTTGAGAGCAGGGTATTATTGGTTAACTATGGAGTCTGACTGCTTCAAGTATGCCAAGAAATGCCACAAATGTCAGATTTATGCCGACAAGATTCATGTGCCGCTATGTCCTTTGAATGTCATGTCATCCCCATGGCCTTTCTCTATGTGGGGCATCGATATGATCGGAAAAATTGAGCCTACTGCATCCAATGGGCATCGTTTCATCCTAGTAGCCATCGATTATTTCACCAAATGGGTCGAAGCAGCTTCTTATGCCAATGTGACCAAGCAAGTTGTAGCCCGGTTCATCAAAAGGGACATCATCTGCCGATATGGAATACCTGAAAGGATCATTACTGATAATGGCTCCAATCTGAATAACAAGATGATGAAGGAGTTGTGCCAGAATTTTAAGATTGAGCATCACAATTCGTCTCCTTATCGTCCGAAGATGAATGGCGCTGTGGAAGCGGCCAACAAAAACATTAAGAGGATAGTACAGAAGATGGTGGTGACTTACAAGGACTGGCACGAGATGTTGCCTTTTGCTTTACATGGATATCGTACATCGGTGCGTACTTCAACTGGGGCAACCTCTTTCTCACTGGTATATGGCATGGAAGCAGTCCTGCCATTGGAGGTCGAGATCCCGTCTTTGAGAGTTCTGGCTGACGTCAAGCTAGAAGAAGCAGAATGGGTGAAGAACAGGTTGAATCAACTTAGTTTGATGGACGAGAAGAGATTGGCGTCTCTTGCGTATGGACGTCTATACCAGAGCAGGATGAAGAAAGCCTACGATAAGAAGATGCGCCCCTGAAACTTTCAGACAGGTGATTTGGTACTGAAACGGATTCTCCCACCACAAAACGATCACAGGGGCAAGTGGACTCCCAATTACGAAGGTCCGTATGTTGTAAGGAAAGTCTTCTCTGGAGGAGCCTTGCTGCTATCAACCATGGATGGTGAAGATTTCACGTCCCCCGTGAACGCGGACGCAGTCAAAAGATACTTTGCTTAAGATAGACCCGCTGGAAAGAAAAAAGAAAATCCAGGCAACAATGGGGCATCCCGACGAACCATAAAAGGATAGGTTCGGGCAAAAAGTAGGGATAAAAAGGAAAAAAAAGCGTAAACCCGCAGAGTTGAAAACCCGAAAGGGCGACTTTGGCAAAAATGGGTATCCTGGTGAATCGAAAACCCGCAAGGGCGATTCAGGCAAAAGTTAGGGATTTGAAAGGAAAACGACTGCGGTTTGCACGTGGATCTTCAAAGCATAGTGGATCATGGGAGAACTCGAGGGTCATCTGTCCAAATCAATCTCTTCAGAAGACAAAGCATCGGAAAGGCGTCGAAGTCACGCGAGTCATAGTTGAGTCGTTCTATGATGGTTGTCTGTGCCACATTGCCGACATTTTAGTATATTCTTATGCATTTCTGTATTTTTCTTACACAACTTTCTCATTTCAGGAGTTGTGTCCTTTGTAAATTTGCCTATTTACAGGCCATTTATCAATAAAATATACTATTCAGAGAAAGAAAAAACTTTTGTTTTTTTATTCAGCTTTTACCATTTTTGTTTGCAAAAAAGAACGCCTGATTGTTTTTGATAAAACTTTGCATACATAACTTTGAGGGCTCTGCCGACTAAGATTGAAACATTGCTTTTGCTTGAATAATCTCAGAGGTAATAAATGAGATGATGTTTGCTGCATAGAGCGCGTTTGTTCGTTTGTTGTTTGCAGGACGCTCATCTTCGAGACTTTTCTGGAAGCCCCTCATCTGAAGAAAACATGCGAGCTAAGTATGTTCACACTCCCAACAGGACGGAGTCTCGGACAATTAAGGTTATCCTCAGCAGGTCGATATTGATATTTCCAGCTGAGTAAGATCATGTCCAACAGGTAGATAGGGATTTATCCCCAGCAGTGGAATGAATGCAGAATTTCGTTTTCCCCTTAGAATTTGGGTGATTGTGTTCATCTCCTAAGCAGAGGTCGATGATGATTCCCTCCTTACCTAATCCCCCAGTCTAGGTGGCGGAGTAGCTTTCTTCCTTGAAATTGTTTATTCCCTTCAGTAGAGAGAGAGTTTAGGATGACTCCCTAGTAGATATCATTCATAATCCCTAACAGGTAGCGGATTAAATCTTCAGCAGAACGCAATCTTTGGCAGATTAAAACCATCCTTCGACAGTCTGCCTTGGTCCTAAACAGAGTCGTTAGTTCCCTAGAAGTGTTGTATTCTGGTAGGCCATCTGGGAGGTTTTCCTCAGCAGAGTTTGATTTTTGATCCCCAGCGGCGTGGATTTGTGCTTAGTAAAGCAGTTTTTACCCTGAGGTTTTCTCGGAGGCCACCCAAGGCTTGCACTCCCCAGCATGAGTCCGTTTGCACTAGGCGAGCCTAGTCTTTCCCCAGCGGAGTTGTTTTCCTCTCTTCAACATTTATTTTGCTAAAGTGGTTCCTTTGCATTTGCATCGTGCATAGCATCCACCCAAACGCGTAGCATTTCCATTTCGTATGGAGCATTACGCCATATTCAAACATGTGCATTTGAAACATAAGCCAGGTCACTATCTCTTTGTATTAGGTGAATCTCGCAGGTGATGGGTCTTTGCCCGTGTGGTGACTAAACCCAAATTCACATTATTTCCCCAGCGGAGTTTCCCTGTGACTATTATCAGTGGTCAATCTCAACTTCCTGTGGATTTTGACGCTCGCTCTTATTTAGCGTTTGTCTGGCGGCGGTGTCAGAAGTTTCTGAGGAATATGGTTATCTGATGGCAGTGTTGGATGCTTATCAGATTTATGTTTGTCTGGCGGCGATGTCAGGGGTTCATTAGCACCATGGTTGTCTGGTGGCGATGTCAGAGTTCTTTATCCCCACAGGTACTTGACGGCGATGTTAGATGTTTTTCGGAATTACAGTTAGCTGGCGGCGATGCCAGATGTTTGTCGGATTTATGATTGATGATGGCGATATCAGAGTTCTCTTACTAAGTTTGTGTTTTTCTGGCGGCGATGTCAGATTAATTTGTTTTCCCAGCGGCGATGTTGGATGTTTGTTACTGGCGGCGATGTCAGATGCTTTGTCTTCCCAGCGGCGATGTTGGATGTTTTTGGCGGTGATGTCAATTGATTTGGTTGTTCAGCGGCGATGTTGGATGTTTGTTACTGGCGGCGATGTCAGACGCTTTGTTTTCCCGACGGCGATGTTGGATGTTTGTTACTGGAGGCGATGTCAGACGCTTTGTTTTCCCAGCGGCGATGTTGGATGTTTGTTACTGGCGGCGATGTCAGACGCTTTGATTCTTCAGCGGCGATGCTAGATGTTTGTTCTTGGCGGCGATGTCAGGTAATTTGGTTCTTCCAACGGCGATGTTGGATTTTGTCTTGACGGCGATGTCAGAGGATCATATTTTTGGATACGCTGTCTGTTTTTATTTAACGGAAGTCTAAAGGCGATGTCGGTTATTCTATCGACTTGACGGCAAGGTCAGATGCTTTTACCATCGGATACAATTGTTTCCGAGGGAACAAGTCAATTCAGTTACTTTTTCATTCTACGATTGTCAAATTTCTGGGTTCTTTGGTATTCAACCGTCTTTTACCTCGAATGTTCGAAAGCCGTTCGCTTTTCATCCCTTCAGGTCCAAGTCGCTGGAATAGGGGCAACTGTTATACCCAAAAATTTGACCAACCTCTTTTCTTGTCTTTGGCTTATTTTTCACTGCATTTTTAGCATTTTGCATATCATGATCATTTACAGGGGATCAAGTGTTGGCTTCAGGTTCAAGCAAAGACATAGTCAAGGAGTCGTCAGAGGAGCTTTAATTGATCAGTCAGTTGAAAATCAGGAGGTTTGAGAAAAAGTCAACTGCGCATTTGGAAAAGTCAACTCCTGATTTTTTTAAGGTCAAGATCATAATTCTTAAGTTTAATACGATCAATGGTTGCAATTTGATCATGCTTTGTCAAATGGATATTGCACTAATGAGAACAAACTGTGTCAGCGTGAGTTCATGCCAAGACTGAAATGTAAACCATTTGGATGATGTTAGACATTAGCATGTTAATTGTTTAACTGGTTTGGTGTGGAAATGGACTTGTGCTTGTTTACTTTGAGGTAGCAACTCTCATTTGAAGTTTGTGGTGGATTAGTTTACTACCATTTGGAGTGTGGCTGTTGGATTGCCATGAGACCTTGGACTACTATTGTTGTTTAGAGCAGTTTTATTGGGTTGTCTGTTTAGGCCAGGTTTAGTTAGTGTGAGATTCCATATGTGTTTTGCTTTTGTGAAATCTTTGCTGCAGGATTCATTGTTTTGTTGTTTGAACTTTGATGTAGTGAATTAACAACTTTATGTCAATTTCTGATTTTGAGGCTGGTAAGCCCCTTGTGCTATCAAATCATTTTGATATTTCTTGTAATGTATGTGCGTTTGGGGTTCATAACATGATGTAATATGGGTTAGAAAACGTGTGGGGTACTTGAGCTTTGATTTTTGGCTTTGCGGTTAGATGTTTGACATTACCATGTTAGGTTTGCAGGGTTGTTCCTGTTTGTTGAATTTTGAATTAAAGTTTGATGTTTGGGCTAGAATGCATTGCCTTGTTGGTTGTCTGAACCAAATAACCTTGCTGAAATTTTGTTCTGACCTTGTAAGATTGGTTGTTGGGCCTGCTGCATTATTTGTTCATTTTCAACTCATGTTCATGATAGTAACTCATATGTCAAACTCATATCCTTTATTTTTGATCTATATTTCTGTTGGGATTTGATCTAATGCATATTTAAGACTTGTGCATGTGTGAAGCTTGGGCTGTCTGCATTTGGTTGGTTCATGAATTTCAAAACGCATCTCAAAACGTCTCTTTGCATAAGCCTTCGAATTTTTGTGTGTGTATTGTATTTTGAAAAACTGTTGGTACTATCTTCTTCCTTGTAAAATTCTGGTTGAGTTTGATATAAGGTTTGTCCCATTTGGTTGAGGTACGAGTGAGTTACGAATCAAAACGCATTTAGATGTTTGGCCTTTGTTTTTGCCCAGCCCAGATAACACGTTTGGTACTTATATTTTTGGGGTGGTTTGATACACGAATGTATCGCCACCCCAGTGGTTAAGCAGCACGCCCTTTCACTACCATGTCTTGAGTTCGAGCCCGGCTGGGGCCATTTTTTGTTTTGTTTATTTCCTTCTTTCCACTTCACGTTTTCTTCTTCTTCTTCCACTTATGTATGCGCGCGTGTGGATGGTCTGTTGGTCATGTGAAGAACTTTCAACCCCAAGGATGTGTGTTCAAGTCCTAGTGTGGACATTTTTTTTTTACTTGTTTCTTTCATTTTTATTTCTTTTGTTTCTATTTATTTCTTTTCTTGTTTTTTTCCTTCATTATTGTTTTATTTTATTTTAAATGTTATAAAAAACCCAAAAATCATCTTTTATTATTTTTAACATGTTTATTTTATTTCATTTATTTTATTTCTCTTTAATTTGTTTCAAAAATAGTTTTAAATTTTATAAAATCCCAAAAAGAAATCTTTCTTTTATTTTATGGTGTTATTTTTATTCCCCATCTTTTCTGTTATGTTATTATCTTATTATTATTCCATGTTATTTTCCATTTTTATTTTATCATTTTCATTTCGAATCTTAATTTCATTTCTTCCCCGTTTCATCTGTGATTGAGTTTATTTAGTGTTTACTTGGCTTTGTGCCATGATCCCCTTAGGATTCCTAGTCCCTCCGTTTAGGATGGGAGTAGGAGAGACATTAGGTGTTCAATCCATTGCATGATAACATTAGGTTAATTCTCCCTTTTTATCCCAACCTTAGGAGCATTGTACATGATAACTATAGGGTCCAGTTTCCCCTTAGATCGAGTCTTTCTCTTCTCACCTCAAATCAATCATAAAACACCTAATAAAGGTTAGTGAATATCGTACGTTACGAGCCTTAAGCTATTTGGGAAACGGTTGTTGGAAGGTTTCCTTTCAATGGCTTGATTGTTTAGTATAGCACCCTTTGGGTGATATGCGACGCATTCACTCCTAAGTCATAGTCTCTAGTGCGATATGAATTGCAAACCAAATCAAAAACACTTCTTCTCTAAAAAACACAAAAACAAATCATTCAAGCCTTTTTGCCCTTTGGGGCCTTTAATCAGAAAAATCTTTTCAGAAAAAGAGTGTTGTTAACTCTTAGTTCTATCGCAAACGGTAACGCCTAAGTCTCCCATGCTCGAGCTGCATACACCAACTGCTAGAACTACTTGTTAATCCTACTCGGGCCTAAAAAACAAGTTGAACAAATCTGTGTCCCCGTAGTTGGCCCGAACTACGTTTGCTCTGATCTTTCATGCCAGATGAAAGTACGTAGGCACAAGACGCGATGTCTTGGCAAGCAACCTTTCCCCCCTTTTTTCACCCGTAGTTAGCCGAACTACGTTGACTCTGACTTCTCATTTCAAATGAGATACGTAGGCACGAAGCGCCGTTGCTTTGCCGAGTCATTTCTTTTCTTTTGTCCTTAAGCCTGTAGCTAGATAGTTTCAACACACCCTTTTAGATAGACAACAAGCGTGGATCCCATCGAGTACGATGGACGTGAGGGGTGCTAATACCTTCCCCTTGCGTAACCGACTCCCGAACCCGAGATTTGGTTGCGATGACCGATCTTATCCCTCTTTTCGTTAGGTTTTCTCTGAGTGTTTCCTTTCCCTCTATTGGGATAAATAACACACGGTGGCGACTCTTCTGTCATTGCCGGCCCTTGATTTTCGCAGTAGCGACAATGGCACCAAAACAATGATGAAAATGACGGTGAAGACAACTGGTCCTTCTAAGTTGGGTAACCCTCACCCGGTTACTTAGCCTAACGACGGTTGAATCTCTATAGTCGTCCCAAAGTGGATTAATAAACGCCAATGCACGAGAAAAAAGAAAGAATAAAGGTGCCTCTAAAAAGTCTCGATCAAATTTTGTACATGTGAGAGAAAGCGATCAAAAGTGCCTTAATCTGATTGTCGAAGAAAAAACTTAAGTCTAAAGCATAGTTGAAGAGGTGACTGAAAGGGGGATTTAGATTCGTGGATTTACCATAGTATGTGTTTGTGTAATACCTTTGTTAACGAACGATTACCAAGAGAACTAGTCTTAGCCGATCAGAACAAAGGTTCACGTATGAGTATCGACACACCTTACCTTCACAAGTCTTTTATTTGATGTGTATTGTTTGATCTAAAAAATCTTTATGCAAGCTTGTTGCTTGAGGTCAAGCAATGATTTAAGTTTGGGGGAGTTTGATCAATGGTTTTTATGCATTATTTTACCAATAGTTTTAGTTAATCGTCTTATACGTTTAGTTGCATTTTATTTCCTTTCATTGCATTTTATGCGTTGGTTTGGTATTTCCATTATTCTTAGGTTCAGGTAAGCAATTAGAAAGAATCAGAGCGAAAAAATGGACAATATAATATTTCTGGAAGTGAAATTGGCAAGCTATAGAAGGTCTGACACGACCACCTGTGTTGCCTGACACGGGCCGTGTTAGGAGGATATGCCTGACCAAGAAAAGATGCAAGAAAGGGAGAATCTAGGGGGCTGACACAGCCACTCATGTCAGCATCCCTGGAATAAAGAAGTTTTATTGTAGATAGCCAGAGGGCCAACACGGCCGCCCATGTCAGCTGACACGGCCCGTGTTGGCTGAAGTGCTTCATCTTTTAATTTTGTTGGGTTTTTTTACTTATGTGACCCATGAGGGTATTTTGGGCATTTCCCTGCTGCTGTGTTAGATCAGAGAGTATTTTAGATGCTTTTTGAGAAGGAAACCAGGACTTTTTGATGGGAGAAGAATTACACGATCAATATTGGAGAGATCAAGGTGATTGGGGAACTGAAGGTTTTCATGAGCGGAAGCAATTGAAGATCAAAGAATCCTATTATCTTGTAATGTTTAGTTTTTACTTTGTATTTTCTTCGAATATTATAAGTAGTTAAACCCCCAATGCTAGGGGATGTCCCTGATTTGAATCTGTATTGACTCTGATATTAGTATTGCAATAACAATTCCTTTGTTTTTCATAACTAATTTGATCTCTTGATATTCTTAATGCTTGCCCTGTCGGACAAACAGGGTTTGATTTTTGATTAATGATTAGGCTGAACCGCCATTGTTAATTCTTTGCTTTGTATCATTTTGTAGTAGATATCACCTAGGACTAAGGATACCATATAGAAACCAGAATATTCTTGATAATTGATTTCTTAATTTCATCTGTAATTCTCTATGGACATGGGAATTAGGGTGGATGATTAAAGGTTTTCTCACTAAGGACTTAGGGGTAAACATTCTAAAGAATCGGTAATTAGTTAGTTACAATAAGTTGTTGCAGTGTAATTCAGAGTTGTTACTGAGTCATATCACACACCACCTATAGCATAATCTACTCATATATTTTCTAAACGCTCATATACTTTCTTTATTTTTATGCAATGTTTTTATAATTTCACGAAACAATCCTCAACCCCAAGGACTTTTTGTTTAATTAAATTTAAATTAAAACTTATATTCCTATGCAGTCCTCGAGATCGATATTCAGGGAAATTTCCTCATATTACTACATTGGCAAAGTAGTACACTTACTATTTTTCCGATCACATACTTACATTTTCCTCGCTCGTTTCTTACAACGCAGGTACTTTGAGTGTAACGGAAATGTGTAAAATTTGCGGACCCCTTACAAAATAAACCTAAGTTGATATATATACAAGTATAAAATAATTGTACAAGACTACTAAAATATCATGATGACACGTCTTTAGATTATGTAGCGGTTTTCTCCCCGGCGTGCCTCACATTTTAAGTAACAGTCGACGCTGATGTAGTGGTTCTTGCCTTGTTCTTTCTTTTGAATATTTCAACTGCTTTGTTGGTGCCAAGAACTAAAGACCCTCATTGAAACCTTCAACGTCATCCACGTTAAGGTAACATGTCTCGGCGTATCGTTCATTGTAGTGATGAACTATTTACCAATGTGACATAGTGTTCAGTTTCACTACGTGGCTAGTATAACATAGTACTCAATTTCACTAAGTCCCCATGCTTTTTTATCTTCTTCGACCATATCGCCTTCGACTAGCATCACCATGGGTGATTTCCGACCTTGAGTCATGTTGGCTCGTTCTATTTTTATCTCCCATGTGGCATATTCATGTCTAGCCTCATGAACATTTGTCATTTATAATTAAGTCAAAAAATCCAATGTAACACCCACAAAGCCCAACAAATGGCATTCTATATATAATAATCATCATCGTATAACATTGTATCCTCAAACGCGTAGCATATCCATCAAAGCGGAGCATTACGTCATACAAATTCACACATGCACACAAAGCATGAATCTTCTTTGACATTCCCCTTTGGGTTAATCACCATTCATTGGCTAACACGCCATTTCTGTTGGTTAATCACCGATTCTCGATTAAAATACCACTCTTCCTTTGGGTTAACCACCACCTCTTAGTTAACATACCCTTTCGTTTTATTAATCACTAATTCTCAGTTAAAATACCACTCTTATGTTGGGTTAATCACCACCTCTTGGTTAACATACAATTTCATTTAGTTAATCACCGATTCTCGATTAAAATAACATTCTTTCTTTTCCTTTGGTTAATCATTAATTCTCGGTTAAAATACAATTCTTTCTTAGGGTCAATCACCACCTCTTGGTCAACATACCCTTTCCTTTGGTTAATCTCCAATTATCGGTTAAAATACCATTCTTTATTTGGGTTAATCACCAATGCTTGGTTAACGTACCCTTTCTTTAGGTTAATCATTGATTCTCAGTTAAAATACCATTTTCTCCTTTCTGTTGGTTAATCATTGATTCTCAGTTAAAATACCATTCTTTCTTTTCTTTTGGGAGTTGATGAGTTTTATCGTGTTTCTCATTGTGAGATCGCCAAAGCTATGTGGGACACATTAGAGATTTCCCATTAGGGTACTAATGATGTCAAATAAGCTAGAATCAACACATTGAATCAAGAGTTTGAGTTGTTCCGTATTGAGCATGGTGAAACCATTGCGGATATCTGAAAACGGTTCACTCATCTTATAAATCAGTCAAATGCACTAGATAATCTAGTTTCCAGTGAACATGCTACTAACAAATATTTGAGATGTTTAAGTATGGAATGGAAGTCCAAGGAATATGAAAAGAGATCGATGAATGAGAAAGGGAAAGACAAAGAGGAAGGCAAGAAGTTCATAGCTCTAAAGACTTCTAGCTCAATGCCTTCATAGTGTGAGCATTGTGGTTGTGAGAATGATGATGACGAGAACTCTTGTGAGGAAGATATGGGGTTGTTAGTAAGGAGATATCAAAGGTATATAAGAAAGAACGATGTTAAAAATTCTAACATGAACATAGCCAAGTTTAGAAGGTTAACAAGTTCCTCTAAGGATGATGAAAATACAAAAAACTAACTTAGAAGATCTTGCTATCATTGTGGTTTAATTGGTCATTATAGACCGGAATGCCTCATGAGAATGAAAGATAAAGAAAGGAGTTGTCACAATTCCTCTAGGAAGTTTAGAAAAGCTCATTCCGCTTGGGAAAGTGCTAGTGACTCCTCTAGTGATGAAAGTATAACTTCAAGTGTGGAGTCAGCTCAAATTTGTCTCGTGGCAAAAAGGAAGAAAAAGAAGAATGTAAGTTCCTCTAAATTTAAATCCACTAATAATTCATCCTATTTTGAATTATAAAAGGCCTTTTAAAATCTACATAGAGAAGCCTTAAGAGCTTTTAGCAAGTTAGCTTCACATGAAAAAGTAATTTTAAATTATGAAGCTAAAGTGTTGGAATCCAAAAGAAAATTTGAAGCTATTAAGAAATATGTGATAGATATTCAAAGTGACAATAGCGGGGATATTAAACCTCCTAGGTTTGGTTATAAACATTTTCATAATAGACAAGAGGAAGTGAAATCTCTTCAAGTCAACTTAGATGATGCCTTACAACCTAATATGGTGTTTGCTACTGATTCTTCTAAGGTTGAAAATTCTTTGAATCATTATAAAAGGAAACATAGATATATGTATAAGAATCCAAATAGTAAGGATATATCTCATGAAAATCTATCTTGTCATTATTGTAGCAAAAAGGGACATACCATTGAAAGATGCAAATTTAGGTAACTCTTTGTTCTTAAAGGAGTTGTTCAATGGTTGCCTAAGTATAACTTTGATTTCACTCACTATCAAGGACCCAATGAAAATTAGGTACCTATTTCCTTTATTTAAATTTTGAGGTTGAATGTCTTGACTCTACCGAAAAGATGTGGTATCTCAATAGTGGATGTTCAAGACACATGACAGGTGACATATCCCTCTTCATTGACTTTGTGCCAAAGAGAAAGGGATTCCTCACATATGGAGATAATAACGAAGAGGCTATACTTGGGAAAGATAGTGTAGGTAATCCCTCATCTACTACTATCTCTGATGTAATGCTAGATGATGGCCTTAAACACAATCTTCTAAGCTTAAGCCAACTATATGACAAGGGTTTTAAGGTGACCTTTACAAAAAAAAATTTCTTGTTTGCGCATGATGAAAACAAAGAATGTGTGTTTAAAGGTGTGAGGGGTAAATAATATCGATATGTTTAATCTAGATGAAGTTTCCTTGGGTGGAACTAAGTGTCTAGCCACCATTAGTGAAAACTCTTGGTCATGGCATAGACGCCTAGCCCATCTTAACTTTGACCTATTAAACAAATATCCTCGAAAGATTTAGTAAGTGGTCAACCTAAACTAAAGTTCACTAAAGACCGTCTATATGAGGCTTGTCAAAAAAGGAAGCAAACAGGAATTTCTTTTAAATCAAAAAACATTGTTTCTACCTATTTGAGCTTCTCCACATGGACCTCTTTAGTCCCTCTAGGACAAAGATAATACGTGGAAAATACTATGGCTTTGGTTGCGGTGAGAATCGGATATCAAGATATTAATTAACTTGACTCACAATTCATAAAGTTCACAATCGAGCTTTGATTTATCCAAAGGAAAGGGTAAAGATCGAAGAAAACCCTGAGTGCGCTATGTAACAACACAATTAAGAGATCTAAGGATCGGGGGCTGGTTATACCTAGGGAAGGTGTTAGCATCCTAAGTATCTATAGTACTCTACAAGAACCTCTTGTTAGTATTTGTGTTATGCTAAAGTTTGCTTGCTAAAGGGAATTGTGCTAAGGTAAAGACCTAAGGGATTACGCACTAAATGCTCGCCAAGATGTTGCATCTCGACCCTACGTATCCTAACTAGGATGGAATCAGAGCAACCGTGGTTCTCCCAACTAAGGATGAGGAACTCTTGACTGTGGTCAAGGTTCCAAGGGGAAATAAGTGTTCATCACCATGACACTTACATAGAGTTAACCAAATCTAAGTCTAAGTTGAAAAACCTAACCTAACTAGGGCTGACTTTAACCAAAGTCAAAGGGGAATGTGACTACTCATAACCATGATACTCACATAGAGTTTACCAGCTCTAAACTTAATTCTAATTTGCAAGACCAATTGATTCTAACCAGACCAAAAGTAGGGGGATAAGTGTTAGTTATTAGTGGTTAGAGGGCTCGACAGTATATCACATCTTGTGCCTACTTATTCTAACTAGGATGGAGGGGTTGACTTTAACAAAGGTCAAAAGGGGAGGTGAGTGCTCATAACAATGATACTCACATAGAATTTACATACTCTACACCTAATTCAACGTTGCAAAGACAAAATTGGCTCTAGAAAGACCAAGGAAAAGATCCTAACAAGGTCATAAGGTGGGTAGGGAAGCAACTAGACTATTCTAAAGGTATAGCTTATAAGTCAACAGGGGAGACCCTCCTTCGGAATCAGGTTAGATACAATAATGAAGAGTAAGTATGAAGCTTTAAGCATGAGTGATAACAATTAAGAATGAACAAGAGAACAAAAAACACTCATCAACAATCCATGGATAGTGTCAATAAAGTATCAGCAAGCATAAAGAATAAATCAACCAACAAGGCAAGAATTAATCAATAATTTTCTCAAGAATCAAATCAAACTAAAGGAAATAATAACTAATCAACACTTAATTCAAAACTGACATCAAAGCTTCGGAGGTATTAAGAATCAATATTCAAAATCGAACATCAAGAATTAACCAAAATAAAATCGAGAAATGTCAAGATTAATTTAAGAATTAATTAAAAAAAATATAATTAAACCACATTCTAATTAAAAACTAATCAAACCAAAATCTAATTAAAAAAACAGTTAACTAAATTCTAAAACTAAATAATTATAACAAAAAACTAATTAAACTAATTCTAAAAAAAACTAATTAACTAATTCTAAAAACTAAAAAAAAACTAAATATAAACTAAATAACTAAATTAAAAAAAAACTAAAAAACTACTAGACTACAAATGGGGGATCGTATGGAGCAATTCAGTGTGAGAATAACATGTTTAGTGGGCTTAAAAAACATCATTATCCCAAACCAAGTAAAAAAATAGAAAATAAATATTTAAAAAAAAGAATAAAAGGAAATTAAAAAGAAAAAGAAGAAACTCAGATCACCCTAATGTGAAAGAGGACTTTCTTTTTGCTCAACCTCAGCTCCTCTCATGGTTGGTTTTCTCTCTGCGCGATGAATCATTCTGAATCTGCGCCTCTACCCTCTTTGAATCTGAACGACACACACAGTCTCCCTCCTCGAATGCGATTCGAAACTACAAGAATCCCTTCTGCAAATTTGAAAGGAATCTGGCGCGGTGGCTCCCTTATTCCGGTGTCAGCGACAAATTCACAGGTTCCAATCTTTTCCTCTCCTTTCTGTTCTTCCTCTGCGCGTGTATTGTTGGTTGTTGATGTCGTTGTTTGTCGACTCAATTTTCGTTTGAAGTGAGGTTATTGGAGAATAATGTGAATTGGTTGCGGAGATGAAGTGAGTAAAAGAAGGGATGAATATGGTGTAGTGAAGAATGAAGGTTTGGGTCGTTAAAGGTTGATGTTTTTTCAATGTGTCGATGATTTGAAATCGAAACCAGTGGTGGTATGTTTGATGAAGCCGGAAGCTTATGCAGTGGTGGGTTATTGTGTGGTCGGTTTATGTGTTACTTGCAGAAAACTTGGTAGTAGGGTAATTATTAGGAGGTCCCCTGTTGTGTGTTCTTCTTCCCCCCTTCCCGCTGTGATTTCTTATGCTCCCCTCCTTATTATACTCTTTATCTCCTTTTAAAATCAAAAAGTTATGTTGTTGTTTCTCTTTCATGGCAGGTTTTTGGCTTCGTGTGGCCCTTGGCTGTGTTGAGGCAGTGTGATCTCGTTTTCATTTGCAATTATGTTTGGATGCTTGTGGTACTTGGCTTGTTACTATCAAGTCGTGTTGCATTTTTGGTGGAAGCAGGCAAATTGGAGCGTAGTGAATTTTGGTCAAGGTTTGGCTTGTGTTTGTCACAGGCGCAGTGTAGCAAAATCTTGGTGCAACATGTTACTCATGAAAGTTATCAGGTTGTAGTGTACACAAAGCTTGGAAATTACGAGATGGCTCGGCTTAGAAATTTGGTAAATCATAAAGTGTGAGAGGCTTGGGCTAACTTGTCAAGTTTGTGACGATGTGTGTATCTTGTATCATATGTATGTATTGTAATTCATGACTTTTGTGTATGTAACTTTTTGTCTTTTCTTTCTTGGTAATGCTTGTATTTGTTTACCATCATTTAGTGAAGCAATAGTAGCACAAGCAAACAGGAAATTACTGAAAGTAAATTCAATAGGTCTAACTTGATGCTTGATTATCTTTCTAAACACTCCAAGTTCTTTATGGCCCATACCATTTCTTACATAACCGCCAATGAAAGAAGTATTTTTTCTTAGGCATCTGACTGAACATTTCGGAATCTAATTCCATGTCCCCAAACTAACACCGTCCAAGCAGCAATATTCCTCACAGACATATTTGTTGCATCGCTGCGAAGAGGGGCCGACAAAAGACAAAAGAGTCGACAAAAGACAGAAGAGTCGCTGAAAAGGGAAAGGACAGGTCATCACAACCATATCTCGGGTTCGGGAGTCAGTCGCAAGGGGAAGGTATTAGCACCCCTCACGTCCGTTGTACTCGACGGGATCCACGCTTTGTTGTCTATCTAAAAGGGTGTTTACTATCTATACTAATGGTCTAAGGGACCGCCAATGAAAGAAGTATTTTTTCTTAGGCATATGACTGAACATTTTGGAAGCTAATTCCATGTCCCCAAACTAACACCGTCCAAGCAGGAATATTCCTCACAGACATATTTGTCGCATCGCTGCGAAGAGGGGCCGATAAAAGACAGAAGAGTCGACAAAAGACAGAAGAGTCGCTGAAAAGGGAAAGGACAGGTCATCGCAACCATATCTCGGGTTCGGGAGTCAGTCGCAAGGGGAAGGTATTAGCACCCCTCACGTCCGTTGTACTCGACGGGATCCACGCTTTGTTGTCTATCTAAAAGGGTGTTTACTATCTATACTAATGGTCTCAGGGACAAAAGAAAAGAAAATAGACTCGATAGAGCATCGCCACTCTATGCCTACGTATTCCCTCGTGCAATGGGAAAGTCAGAGTCAACGTAGTTCGGCTAACTACGGGTGAAAGTGGGGAAGGTTTCTTATCAAGACATCACCGTCTCATGCCTACGTATTCTCATCTGGTATGAGAAATCAGAGTAAACATAGTTCGGGCTAACAAGAACATCGGTTGGTTCAAAATGTTTTAGGCCCGAGTAGGGTTAAAACTTAGTTCTAGCAGTTAGGTGTATGCAACTCGACCATTTGAGACTTAGGCGTTACCTGTTTGCGGTAGAACCAAGAGTTAACAAAACTCTCCTTAGGAAAAAGGTTTTCCAAATTAAGATCCCGAAGGATAAAATGATTTGAAGTTTGTTTTTTGTGTTTTTTAGAGAAGAAGTGCATTGATTATTATTTGTAATTCATGTTGCACTAAAGACTATGACTTAGGAGCGAATGCGTCGCATATCGTCCTAAGGACGTACACTAAACACTCTAAGAAATTGAGAGGAAGCCCCCTAATCACCATTCCCCAAGTACTTAAGGCTCGTAACGTACAACAATCCTTAACCTTTGTTAAGTGTTATGAAGATGTTTTGAGATGAGAAGATAAAAACACTCTAAAGGGAGACTAAGACTCAACCTAATGTTCTCATACAAAGTGTACCTATGATTGGGATAAAAGGGAATGCTATCTAATGTTATCATGCATGGATTCAAACCTAAGGTCTATCATAATCAATCTTGAACAAGAGAGATTAGAGGCCCTAAGGGAACATAGCAAAGAAGAAAGAAGAAGAAGAAGGAAGCATGAAATAAGAAAGATGCAAGTATGCAAACATGTAATGCACAATTAGAATGAAAGTGAGGGAGGAAAATAGTGTGGGGAAGTAGCCTCCACAAGCACATCTCAACCTCAAGCATGCATATGAGAGATGCAAAGAATAAGGGAGAAAGAATGCATACAAAAGAGATCAAACAAGTGCACAAAAATGGGATGAAATGGGAGAAAATAAATCCTACAACCATTTGTCATCAACCATAAGCCCTAAGGCAAACCAAATGAAAAGAGATGAAGACAAGACTAAATGGGAGAATGGGAGGCAATGTGAGGACATCAAGGAACTCACATGGGTAACTCAACCATAAGCATCACCAAAGTATGCAAAACACACCAAAAGAAGTCCTCAAAGAACCATCATTCAAGACATGCTCAACCTTGATCCAAATGCTGAAGAAACGATCAATGAACTTCAAGGAAGATGCCTATGGCTTTGAATTGCTATGATTTGGCTTGGATTTCAAATTCACGATTTCACTTCTCTCTTGAAAATTCCAACTGTGTTCAAGCTCCCTGTGGACGAAATTGGCTGAATGAAGCTTCAAAATTGATCTGAAGCTTTTATATTATAGATCAGGGAGTGTTTGGAGGCCCAATTGTGGCTGATTTGCTTGAATTGAAGAAATTCCAACTTTGAAATTTCAAGCTTCATGAACACGTGAAAAGTGGCTCCAATTCCCTTGTTTTTGATTCAAATCACTTGCTGGGACTTGGAATGGATCTTGTGGATGAGAATTACCCCTGAATTTGATCCAATGGTTGATTTTGAATGTGAAACTTCATCATGAAGTTACTTGAAATGGCACGAGTTCTAGCTTGCATCATTCAAAATTCCTTGGTGCATTATGTTTGTTGTGATAAAGTGAATAAAAAAATGCACAAACATGTTATGAAAATGATTTAAAACCACTTCAATTAAATTCATGCCTTTAAAGTTCATTTTCCTTGATTTTTCTTCACCAATCTTCATATCCATGCCACGTCCATGACAATTTGATGTTCAATGATGGAATTGAGATCATTTGAAGCAATTTTCATGTTGGAAAAAGTTTCATTTGAAGTGCACAAATGGATGAAAATGACCTATAATCTCACTTTCCCAAAATATCCCTGCCTTGTAAGCTTCATAACTTGAGTACTACAAATGAGATGAAGGACTTCTAGAACTTTTTGGAAATCTAAGATCATGAGGAATAACTTTCATGTTCATCAAAAGTTGAGGAGAAACATGATTCTAGGTCAAAAGTGCCTTGGAAGTTGGTTGACTGAAAATAGATTCATCTAAGGATCCATAACTTGTCAGCATCATAACTTGAGTTCTAGAAACCCAATGGATGAGTTCTAGTACTCAAAAGAAATCTAAAAACATGATCTACAAGTCTCATGTTTATGTCAAGGTGAGATGAAACTTTTATCTTGAGATATGTGGTCTTGAAGTTAGGCACTAAACAAGAGATTTTACACTAACAAACCTCTGAAACCCAAATTTAGTAACTTCTCACACTCCTGATTCTTCTTGAATTGATCTTGAAATAACATCTTAGATGCCTCAACACAACTATCCATGACTCTAATGACTTGGAATTGAGTCTTAATCTCCTTTAAATCCTCATTTGATTTTGCACTAGGCAGATGAAACCCTAGGTGTACAATCCTTTGACTGCAACCTCTTGCACATGATATATCAATTTGCATAAGCTCCACCATAGCTTTAAAAGAAATCAATGAGCTTCTCAACATCCCATATCCATATACATACACTCATGATCCTCTAATGATCTTCACTGGCTTCCAAGATAGGAGATAAACCACAACTATCCAACCACTTCCTCAAAGAGCTCTGACCAGCTTCTAATGACTTGATGAGCACTCATGCTTGCTTGGAACCCTTGACAAACTTTCTCTTGCTCTGCACACCTCTCTTGATCCCCTGCAAATGAACAATGATATGCAGTATAAATGCTAGAACAATGCAATGAAAACATAAGCCAAGTAAAGAAAAGGTTGGGCAAATTTTGGGGTACAACAACTGCCCCTATTCAAACGACTTGGACCTGAATGGATGAAAAGTGAACGACTTTTAAAAAATCAAGGTAAAAGACGGTTGATTACTAACAAAAATGGAAATTTGCCAACCGCAGAAACAAACTGCAAACTCTGTTTGGGGATAATAATCTCTGGAGATAACTGAATAATGGTTGCAACGTCGACACGCAGTTAGAAGAATCATCTGACATCGCTGCCAGACAACGACACTAAGTCGGAAAGATCACCTGACATCACCATCAGGTATAGAAACTAAGTCGGGAAAACATCTGTTATCATACAACTGATAATGCACCTTTGACTTCGCCGTCATCCCTCTGCATCAATTTAGAAAAACATCTGACCTCGCCGCCAGGTAATAACATCAATTCCGAAACAAGATATCTCTGATTTCACCGTCATGCATCGGCACTAGGCCGGTAAAACATCTGACATCACCGTCAGGCCTCGACAACAAGGCGAAAATTACATCTGACATCGCCGTCAGGTACCAAGTCGGAAGAAACATCTGACATTGTCGTCATGCCTCGACATCAAGTCGGTAAAAGCATCTGACATCGCCGTCAGGCCTCGACATCAAGTCGAAAACACACATCTGACATCGCTGTCAAAACCATCGAACCTAATAAGCAATAAACCGATTGACTCAACACACAGCTGAGAAGAAACATCTGACATCGCCTCCAGACATCTGTTAGATAAAACAAGTATCGGATCTTGAGATAGGGATTTCTGACATCGCCGCCAGGCTTTTGCTAAATAAAAGCGAGTAACAAATCTGAAAGTCGGATTAACACAGAGCATCTGACATCGCTTCCAGGCATCTATTGAGTTGATGAAGACATCTGACATCGCCGCCAGGAATTCACGAAGGTGATACACATCTGCAGGGGATAAACATCTGACATCGCCGTCAAGTATCCACGCAGTTGAGAAACATCTGACATCGATGTCAAGAATCCACACACATCTGACATCGCCGCCAGGAATCTGCATCATATCGGAGAATACATCTGACCTCATCGTCAGACATCCACACATATCTGACATCGCCGTCAAGTATCTTGCTTGATAAAATACAAACACCAAATCCGAAGATAGGCACTTCTGACATCGCCGCCAGACATTCGCTAAATAAAAGCGAGAAATGAACCCGAAGGTAAAACCATCTGACATCGCCGCCATACCTTTGCTAAATAAAAGCGAGAATCAAATCCTAAGGCCGGATCAACCGAAGCTGATAACCCATCTTGAGAATACTCCACTGGGTAAGAGAGAAACTTAACCAAGCAATTCTAGCAGGGAGGTGTTGCACCCTAAAATTTGACCAGCTGATTCTCCTATCTGACTCATGGTTTAATTTCATATTCACAGCTCAGATGTATGATTTTTGTGCAAAACAGGGGATGTCAGAGTTTACAGCTTGACTTTCGTCTATCAGATATGGCAGATTCAGTCCAGATTATCGGGGTTTTATTTTCGGGAAATTGTGCGCTCCTCAGTGATTTTTAGCTTGCACAGTAATTTTGAGGATATTCTGATGCCCGGGGATCCCTGTTCGATTCGATCTGGTCTCGTGCGTTTTTTATGGGGGTCATGTGCATTCATCTGCATTTTTAGGATTTTAATAGACTTTTGTGAATTTTTAATAGGCTTTATAGATTTTTCTGGATTTTAAATAGGTTTTTGAATATTTTAATAGCTTAATCCTCTTTTTAGAATTTTATAGAATATTTTAAATAGATTTTAATCATTTGTAGAATTTTTAATAGAATTTAAATAGCTTTTATCATTTTTAGAATATTAGTGAATTTTTCTTAGCATATTAAATAGAATGATAAAGATTAGGATTAGTAGAGTTTTAATTGTTTTTAGATAATATAGAGAATAATATAGTTTTTCTTTTATTAATAATAGATTTACTAGATATTAAATAATAGTAGAATTTTAATAAAGAATTAGTAGAAGTATAGAATTAATTAGACTTTAATTGACTTTTTAGAGTTTAATTAGGTTAATTGACTTTTTAGAGTTTAATTAGGTTAATTGACTTTTTAGAGTTTAATTAGGTTAATTGATCTTTTTAGAGTTTAATTAGGTTAATTGATTTTTTTAGGTTTAACTAGTATAATATAGATTTAATTAGGATTTAAATCTTTTTGTTTAGGATTTAATTGAATTTGTTAGATTTTATTAGGATTAATCATTAGTTTAATTGGTATTGATTAGATTTAATTGTTTTTGTTTGTTATTCAGTTTTTTTACAGCCTTTTTTATGATTCGTATGGGCCCAGGGGTACTCTTTTTGAGGCCCAATTCTCATCAGCAAAAAGTCCAAAAAAAAAAAGTCCAGCAAAGGTCCCTTTCGTTCCAGCCATTTTTCCAGCAATCTCCAGGAACTTCTGGAAGGTTCCAAGCAACTCTCAGTGTAATAAATAGGCACGCCACGTGTTAGAAGAAAAGAGGCCCCACGCGTTTCTCAATCACCACGCCACGCCACCCTCTGACTCTCTCCCCCAGGACACGTGTATCCCATGCAAACACTTCCCTGAGACACTTGTCTTCCCCCCATCCTCGCCGGAGCCCCCTACCGTCGGCCATGCATCAGCCCTAACTGCACACCGCCGGCCACCGTCAACTACCTCCGGCCACCGTCTCACTCACCGGAATCTGCAAACAACCATTTTTCCCCAGAAACTCATCTTCTTCCTCCAATCTCTTCCGTCACCTTCATCATCTTCGCCGGAAACCTCAAGATTTTTCCAGAACGCCGTCATCATCGTCTCAAGTAACCACCAGATCTTCATCATTCCTCGTCAAAATCCCCAGAAACCACCTTGAACCTTCATCCTCCATCATTTTTTTTCCAGAACAACATCAAACCTTCATACAACTTTTTTTTTTTTTCCAGAACGCCATCTCCAGAACGCCATCAAACCTCCATAAATCCTTCAATCCTCCCAGCTTCATCAAGATTCCTCGTTCTTCAACAAAGCCACCAAGATGTTCAAATCTCAGATGCGTCCAAATCGTCTTCATCTGGATCTATGAAGAACACAAGCGCACTCATCCAGATCTCCAGATTCGTTGTCTGCTTCCAGGAGATTTCCAGATTTCTTCGCTCCAACCTTCATCCATAGCGTCTTCAGAACAGTCCTTCAAAGAAGGCGAACTGATCCCCAGGTATGCCTTTCTGAAACTCCTTGCGTGTTCCTCTTTAGAGTGCGTTGCTTTCAATGATCCATAGAGTGGTTAGGGTTTTTAGGAATTGATTTGGTGCGTGGTTTGTTGTATGATGCTGGGATTTGAGAGTGATCTTGATAATGTGTTTGATGGTGGATTGAGATTTCTTGAGAGGGATACGAGGGCTTCAGAGTGTTGTATGAGTTTGTTGCAGAGAGAGCGTGAGGGAGAGGAGGAAGATGACGAAACGGCGCAGGTTCAAGGGTGAACAGTAGTTAGGGTTTGGGGGAGGTCAGGTTTTGTTTCCTGAGTGATTGGATTAGGGTAGCGTATTGGGCTCAGGCCCAAACGTATTTTCTGAACACTACACCCCGTTTACTTCCCCAACCCCCTGGCGTATGAGAGATCTGAATGGTTGGATATGGGCCTTATGCCCAAATTGCTATCTGCACCCCTTGTCCAAGCCCATAATGAAAAATAACTGAAAAAAAATCACTAACGGCACCCCCATATGTTTTTTTTTTCTCTGATTGTTTGGTTTCTGAGCTTGGGCCCTGCGCCCTATTGCTTCCAGCACCCCCACCAGCATAGGCCCAATGAATAATAACCTGAATCCCTTACTGTTTGAACCCCCCCCCCCCCCCCCAGCTTTATTCCATGTTGTTTCTTTTATTTTTTCTTTTATATTTTCATATTTGTAAATAATTCATAAATAAATGTAAATAATTGTTTTTTTAATTCTTCTTTTTTCTGCCATTTCATGAAAATGTTAAGAAAATTAAATAAAAATAAAAATGACATTTTATTTTTGTTTGCTATTTTTTGCATATTTTCCAATTAATTGATTTCTTTTTAATATTTTCAATGCATGCATATCATTAGAAAATTAATAAAAAATAGTAGATTCAGTCAAATAATTCCGTTCTTTTTTCTGTAGACTCGTGATTCAGTGTAGAATTTTATAGTGCAGAAACCTTAGCTTGATCATGCATTTTCATTTTAATTGCATTTTTTCATTGTTATTTGAATAATTGGTCTGTGGATATGTCTGTGTTGCTGATTTTAGTTCTTTCATCTGGTGTTGAATTTTGTTCTGATTTTTCAGTATGTTACCCTAGAGCCATGTAGGTCTCCCATTAGATTTTTGATAGATTTTCATAGGATATTCTGATAGGATTTGTCTGAGCCTGAAGTTAGGAAAAGTCCTGATGACTTCTGATTTTGAAGTTCAACTGTGGTTGAACTTCAGAGATAGTCTCTTGAGGTTTGTTGGCCTGTGGGTTCTTCTTGAAGGTGGGAGCTGATGGAAGTCCTGTTGGAGCTTGCAGAGAGGCAGTGGATTGGGCTTAGTCTAGGAGCTTGTTGTCTGTTTGCGAGGTTCGAGGTCCTGAAGTTTGAAGGGAGTTTATGGTACTTTCCTGAGGAAGGCACTATGAATGACTTTCATTCTTTATTCTCACCTCTTTCGTAAGTATCCAATGATGTCGGAGCCGACTTGTGAGTTTAATTTCTCCTGAGGAGGAATGTAAACTGATCACCTGTTGTTGAGCCACATGGGATACGATTCCTAAGTGGAAGCCTCCTAGTACTTTCCTGAGGGAGGTCCTATGGGTCTATTCATTTAGTTCCATTAGTTTATCTAGGATTTCTTAAGTATCCAGTGATGTTGGAGCCAACTTGTGAATTTAATTTCTCCTGAGGAGAAATGTAAACTGATCACAGTTGTTGAGCCACGTAGGATACAATTCCTAAGTGTCAGTCTCCTAGTACTTTCCTGAGGAAGGTCCTATGAGCCTGCTCACTTAGTTCCCTTAGTGCATGTAGGTTTTTCTCAAGTATCCCGTGATGCCGGAGCCTTCATGTGAGTTTAATTTCTCCTGAGGAGGAATGTAAACTGATCACAGTTGTCGAGCCGCATAGGATACGACTCCTGAGTAGTAACCTCCTGGTACTTTCCTGAGGAAAGCACCATGGGCTTGTCTGCTTAGCTCCCTGTTTTCTGGTAAGCTTGTTCTGAAGCTTGGAGACTGGGATTGATTCCTCCTGCTTAGGGTTTTGATTAGATTGTTGCTTAGATCCTTGCTTAGGGTGTGGTATAGAGTTCTGTTTAGAGATGGATTAGGAGCTTGCTTCAGGTGTTAGGGGCCTTGCCCAGGAATGGCTTTTTGTTTTATAGGTGGAGACCCTGCTCAGGGTTAGTCTCTTTGTGTTGTTTGACTTGTATGATGTTGTGTTGCATTAGACTTAGGTATTCATCTAGAAGGTTCTGAATAGGTGCATCTTAGAAGTAGACTTTGTGTGCATGAGAAGTTGAGGTGGTCCTCCTTCTGCTTGTTTGTTATTGCGTGGCTTTGCTTGTTGGTATTTGGTAGAGCTGAGCTCCCTTGCCTTTGTGGTTTGCGGCCTTCGCGCCTTGTTTGTTTAGTTGTTGCATTCATGCATAGTTTCAGTATTCATTTACGTTGCAGTTTCTTGTTTGTAGTTCAGTCCTGTTGCCATGATCCCTTAGGAGCTCTGACTTCTCCGCTGCGGAGTTGTTATGATAGACATTAGGATGGTCAACCAGGTGTGATAGCGGTAGGTAGATTCCCCTGTTTCTCAGCTATAGTTTTAGGGTTTCCCTTTCCTTTCTGTAGGAGCTTTTGAGTAGCTGGACCCGTAGTTAGCTGAACTACAGCTGCTCTGATTCTTCGTTCCAGACGAAGATATGTAGGCATAGGATGCGATATCCTAGCGAGCACACTAACGACTAACCTTTGTTCTCTCGCGGCTGTGCGATCGAGACTTTCCCGCTAACGACTAATTGTTACCCCTTTCTCCTGCCCGAGTGCATTTGAGACCAGATTGTATTTGTAGGTTCCCGAGCCTTAGAGACCAGTTTGTTTTCTCGCTGCTGTGTGAGAGCCCCTGTTTACCCGTAGTTAGCCGAACTACGTTTGCTCTGATCTTTCATACCAGATGGAAGTACGTAGGCACAGGACGCGATGTCCTGGCGAGCAACCTTACCCCCGTTTAGACGTAGGAAGTCGAACTACGTTGACTCTGACTTTCCCATTGCACGAGGGAATACGTAGGCCCAGAACACCGTATGTTCTGTCGAGTCCTGTCCTTTTATTTTCTTTTCAGACCAGCCATTAGCGTAGATAGATAGTACACCCTCTTACCTGTAAACACCAAGCGTGGATCCCATCGAGTACGATGGACGTGAGGGGTGCTAATACCTTCCCCTTGCGTAACCGACTCCCGAATCCAGGTTTTGGTTGCGATGACCATACCTTTTCCCGTCTTTGCGAGGTTTACTTCGAGCGTTTCCTTTCCCGCTCTGAGGGATAAATAACGCACGGTGGCGACTCTCCTGTCAAGCCGGCGCCGATTTTCGCAGTAGCGACAGCTGGCGACTCTGCTGGGGAAGATAGCATCTAGGGACTTTTCCCATCCCTTATGCTGGGACCGTTTCCCATCCCCTACGCGAGTCAATCCTAGCGCTTGGGTGTTTATTTGTTGGGTGTTGTGCATATTGTGTTTACTTTTCTGCACTTTACTTTTCTGTACCTTTACCTTTCCGTATTTATTTTCCAGCATTATATTATTATGATTATTGCTGTGGGCGAAGGGAGGTTACTGTGAGTGAGAAGCCGGACCTGGGCTTGAGTACACACCTAGATATAGTTGCGGAGAAGTAGTAGACGAACCTGTCTGCTGAGCAGGCACAGTTCCCTACGAAAACCTGCGCTCAGACGAGATTCTTGCAGAGGTGCTCCTTTCCGGTCCTGAGGATCTGAGGGGAGTCCAGACGTGAGGGTTGTCGACTCTGGGGACCGATCATTTGGAAGTCAGCTAAGGGAGGCCTCTTCATGATTTGATGATGCCACTCCTTCTGGGAATCGTATCGTCATTCATGAAAGTCTGTGACGCTGATGACCGCATAGGATGCCGTACCTTTGTCCGTGGATTAGGTCTATCCTACCTGTGAGAGGGACTGAGTTATTGCAGGAAAACTGGCCTTCAGAAACCATGATTCAGTATCTTTATCAGATGGTGTTCTTGATTCATCTCCAGGTGTGTTGTCTGGGTCAGATGGGTTTCTTATCTGAGATTAAGGCTATTATCAGATGGTATTCTCGTCAGATACAGGAGTTCAGATGGTTTTCTTACCAGGGGATTGATATTTTGAGTATCAGATGATAGTTAGTGGCATGAGATTCTGGTGACCGTGTTGGTTTTCTGTTCTTGATCACAGAGATATTCCTCTTCAGGCTACAGCATAGCCCCTGTGTTCGCAGATTGCATTATTTATCATATTGCATCATTGCATTACCATCTGCATTCAACTAACGTGTGTATATTGCAGGTACATATTTTCCCTTCCAGTTCTGGTGTTTGTTCCTAGCAAGACATGGAAAACCTGAAGAGAGTATTGCCCTATAAGTTTCCGTCGCCGAATATCAGTCTATTGTTAGAGTTGATTGCTATTGCTAAGAAGAGGGGAATGGGTGACTTCAGAAAGAGATATGGGAGGATTCTGACCTACGTTTATCAGCCATCTGCCTACGAGACCAGCGGCATCTATACTCTGTTACAGTTTTACGACGCGGAGCTCAGGTGTTTTGTATTTCCCGACTTTGTTTTGGCTCCTACCCTGGAGGAGTACTCTGCACTTCTGGATATACCGATCCGTGAGCAGATGCCTTTTTATCGTACGGACGCTGAGCCTAAGCTGGCTGAGCTTTCTGCCATCCTGTGCTTGAAAGAGTCTGAGCTGTCTGGGAAGATGATCAGAAGAGGAGACGTATGGGGATTTCCGTTGGATGTCTTAGTGGAGAAGGCTCGAGAGTATGCCCAGAAGGGTAGCTGGGATGTCTTTGACGTTATCCTTGCTGTATGTGTGTATGGCATCGTGTTATTCCCGAACATTCCTGATTTTGTTGATTCAGATGCCTTCTATATTTTGGCTGCGGGAAACCCAGTTCCTACTTTGCTGGGAGACATCCACCATTCAACTCATTATCAGAATGAAAAGCGACGAGGAAGGAATGTGTCTTGCTGTGTACCTCTCCTATGCAGGTGGTTCACCAGTCATATGCCTAAGTCAGGCCCTTTTGTCACCTCTATCAATTCTCTAGGATGGCCCGAGCGCTTAATGGGATTGACTGCTGAGAACGTGGTATGGGTCAACAAAGAAGTATTTGGAGCTGAAGTCATACTCAAAGGCGAAGGATTCCCGAATGTTCCGTTAATAGGAAGGAAAGGTTGTGTCAACTATAACCCTTCCTTATTGATCAAGCAATTTGGGTACATACCTCAAGGAGCGCCAAAGCCCGAGGAGATACAGGAATCTCTGTATCTCACCGGGGCAATAGGGAAAGAGATGCTGACCAAACTTGAGAAAGCCTGGAAAAACTTGCACAAGAGAGGGAAGCTTTCAGGTAGCAGAGGGGATACTCGAGGTCCTAGCCCATATGTAGAATGGATTCGTGAGCGAGCTGTGAAGTTCCTTATGCCGTATCCAGCGGTTCAGCCATTGCATCCTCCGGTAGAGGAGCCTACCACTGTGGACATTCAGGTTTACAAGCAGCTGATGGCGGAGAAAGAAGAGCTAGCCAGGGCTAAAGAGGCTTTAGAGCAGGAGAACGCCCAGCTTCGGCATGAAAAGATTGAAACAGGATACTTTTCTAAGCAACAGGCTGAGACTCTGAAACATCTGAAGACTACGCTATTGGAATTGACTGAAACCAAGAAGCGTCTAGAGTTAGATGTTGACTCAGTTAGTAGTGTGTTGGCCACTAAGAAGCAAGAGCTGGAAAGGGCCTACACAAAGCTAGCCAAGTTCAGAGAACACTGGGATCTCACTATGACCAAGCGCAAGGAACGAGAAGAAGAGCTGAAGACACAGATTGCTCAGTTAGAAGAACAGGTCAAGGTGAAGAACGAAGAGCTTGAAGAAGAAGCCTGTCGCCGATACGAAGCCGAGCGTAAGCTGACAGATGCCATGAAGAATTTGGAAGATTTCCAGCATAGAGCAGATGCCAAGAGACCCAAACCTGGGGACGGTGCCAATGATAAAGCTTGGGAAGACTTTGTCAGAGACATCCAGGGGACGGTCAGGAAGAGGGATCGACTGATAGAAGGTTTGATTTATCAACCAGATCACGCAGAGACAAAGAAGATGGTCGAAGACTTCCGCAACCGTACCCGTATTTGATTTCTCTCTTGTATTCTGTATGTTGAGATCACCACCAGGCATGTTGGTTGGGATCCTCCTTATCATATCAGCTGTATGGAGCATAGTTATGTAACTTCTTGACAAGACAGTTATTCTAATCAATATATGAGGGTTTTTCCAAATATTGTCTCTATGGTTTATCTCGTCTTGCTACCACTGACACTGGAATTGGAGGGAAAATATCTCCAATGCACACATGCACGTTAGCATTTTTGTATTTCTGTTTGCATAAATCATATTGCATAGCATTTAGCAGGTCAGAGCACTTATCCAGCCTTTGTTTTCACCAGAAAGTGGTTCTCGGGAATTGTTTGAGGCAAGAGTGGAGTGTTGAAGACAACCAAGGGGCTGAAGCGGATTTGAGCAGAATCAAGCAGTAAAGTCCGTTACAGGTAATTGGCAGCTATGGCTGAAGGCAATTTCCAGTTTCCTGACACCCAGGCAGGGTTTGCCACGGCGCCCAACCATCAGTATGATTCTATGGAAGGCTTCCCGCAAGCAAACAATCTTACTGCAGCCCAAGTTGTGCAGCCTGCTGTTGAGAACAGAGATCGGCATGAGCAGTTTCTTGCCCGAAATGAACGCTATCCTCCTGTTAACAATCAATATGTTGCTTTCCCTGTGATGAATTACCGGAGAGATATTCCAGTGACCGGGTTAGTAGATCCAAGAGCTCTTGACGATGGTAGAAGAGTCCGAGTGTTGGAGGAGCAAATGAAAGCCTTGGAAGCGAAAGATGCCGTTAACCTGGATGCTGTAGCCATGTGCTTGGTCCCTGACCTCGTGTTGCCGTACAAGTTCAAAGTGCCGGAATTTGAAAAATACACAGGAGATAGCTGTCCGAAGTTGCATTTGATGATGTTCTGTCGAAGGATGACTTCGTTTGTGCGAAATGACAAATTGATGATCCATTGCTTTCAGTATAGCCTGACTGGGGCATCGTTGAGATGGTATGTGCAATTAGGGAGTGATCAGATTCGATCATGGGTGGATTTAGCCAGAGCTTTCATAAATCAGTACGATTACAACTTGGATTTGACTCCTAGTCTCGTAGATCTGCAAGAATTGTCGCAAGCGGAGAATGAATCATTCAGAGCGTATTTGCGAAGATGGAAGGAATTGGCTGCTAGTGTTCGACCACCGCTTCCGGAAAGAGAACTGGTTGACATCTTCTTAGGTACTCTGAAAGGCCATTATTTTGACAAATTGTTCAGTTGCACAAGCTTTGTGGGCCTGATGAGGCTGGGAGAGATTGTTGAGAGAGGACTCAGGAGTGGAAAGTTTCGAGGTGTTCCTTACGTCCCAGTTAATAAGATTGAGTCAGTTGTCAGTTCTCAAGAAGAGTGGGAAGGAGATGACGCCACCTCAGAATCTCTAGCATCTCAGGATCAGTTTTCAGACACCTCAAGTCAACGATCATCCTATCGCCGATCGCGTCAGCATGCTCCACGAAGGCCAAGGAAACCTGAAAGGCAGTTTACTCAGCTACCAGTGTCGTACAGTCAGTTGTTGCCAGATCTGGTCAGAAGTGGATTGATAGTGCCGAAAGAGACTAAGCCGGTGATTCCACCGTATCCTCCAGGTTTTGATGCCAGCGCCCGCTGTGAGTACCATGTTGGGGCACAGGGGCATTCCACCAATGATTGTAAGGTGCTTAGAAGTCAGATTCAGGATCTGTTAGACTCCAGCCGTATTTGCATCACGCCTCAGGGTTGTGTTCAGATTAATGATTTTCCATCTTCCAATTATGGGGGTTCGTCAGTTAATGTCATGGAAGACTCCACAGGAAGTGTGTGCTCTGAAGATTGTCAATCGGAGAGTTCAGTCGAATATGGGAGAAGTTTCTAGAGGTTTCTGTGCCGGGTGTCGCATCTGTCTCTCTGCCTAACCCGTTTAGCTTTTGTGCATCAGTATTTGTCGACCACCACCAGGATTGTTGGCTGGGGTCGTTATATTCATACTCATTTGTGCTTACCTGCTGATTTTGTTGGTGGTACATGCGTGGGAGATGTTTATCTGTGTGTTTATAGTTTGAGTTTCTCTTTGTCTCGTTGTGAATATATGTTTGCTTTCCGCGCTGCATTATCATTTAGCAGGTATATCAGAACCGTGGGCCTTATTTCCTCATCATCCAGTTTATTGCAGGAACTCCTTCAGAGATATGGAACAGAATCAGTTCGAATTGATCGAAGTCCGAAGCCAGCTGGGGCAGATGATGAGAGACATGCAAGAGATGCGTCTAGAGCAGAAGATTCTCAAAGAGGAGAACAGTCAGCTGAAGACCCAAATGAGCTTGATCATGGAGGTAGTCAAGAATGTGCTTAGAAAAGAAGACGATCAGCTATTTGAAGCCACAATGAAGAAGCTCGTGCCACCTGTGCATGTGGAACCTGAGCAGCAGCAACAGAAGATACATCCGGTTCAGCGGAAGATCCAGGAAGGAAAGCCAAGGAGAATATTTGAGGCACCACCTATGACATATGCTGAGCTCTTGCAGATCGTACTGAGGTTTAATCTGGTTGAGAAGAGAACGTTGGCACCACCAACGAGAGCGTTTCCTCAAGGGTACGATGCCAGCAAGCAATGTGAATTTCATTCCGGGGCATTCGGACACGACATCGAGGGTTGTCATGCTTTTAAGCACAATGTTCAAGACCTGATTGACTCGCACGATATTGAATTCACGCCGGGCGGCGTAGCTGTGCACATTGCTCCTGTCTCGGTCGATGCTAAGATGACAGATGTTTCTAAAGCTGCAGTGGGTCAGAAGCGTATCCTGGACTCCATGGTGTCAGAATCTCCAGGCCCACAACTGTTGCCTATTCCTGGGGCAGATCTAAGAAAGAAAATGGTTAAGCATAAGGAGAGCGTTAATCAGTATATTGAAGGTCAAGAAACCAATGTTGCATTTGATACAAAGGGTGTTCAAGGGTCAACCCGATACCAGCAGCAGCAGCCTCAGCAGGGGGCACAGCAGGCTCAACGAAGATTCCAGGGTAGTAAACCGAGAAGAGTGTTTGAAAAGCCTCCTTCAACATATGCCGAGTTGTTGCAGACATTGTTGGGATTGAATCTGGTAGAGAAAAGAACTCTGGCGCCAATAACGGGAGCTCCCCCGTTTGGTTATGATGCAAGCAAGCAATGTGAGTTTCATTCTGGAGCCCCGGGTCACGATATAGAAGGTTGCCACGCTTTTAAGCACAAAGTGCAGGATCTGCTTGATAGTGCAGCAATCAGCTTCGGGCCAAGAGGTTAAGTCGTTGAAAGCAGATCAAGGCAGCATCAAATTGCCTCTAATAAAGATAGCTGGTTCAGCAGCAGGGCAGATGTGAAAGCCCGGCTCTCAGAAGCTAGCATATTTTCTTTGTTTTAGCTTGTCATTGCTTTACATTTGTAGTTGCTTTCCTGTTTGAATTTGTAAGCTTGTTTGTAAAACTTGTTGTTTTCATTTCAATTGATGATAATGAAATAAATATGCATGGTTTTGATTAAATCCAATCGTGTTCACTAACTGTTTTGCAAATATCCACTGTTTGGTTAAGAAGAATTTGGGGAGGATGACGAAAATGACCGACATGCAACTACCGATATTGTATGCTTTTGAAATGGAACCTGTTGATGATGTACAGGCATTGTTTCAAATCCCTAAACACCGGAGTTATAAGGAAGATAATCCCTTGTCAACCCCTTTGAGCCTTGTAGTAGGAGTTTCTTTCTGTGAACGAAAAACCCTCAATCTTAACCTGGGGCAGGGTAGGTGTTAGCTAATTTGACCAAGCGTCCAAATTGCAAAAGGAGTGTCCGTTCGAGGATCAATCACGTCCCTAGAGGTCGTGCCTAAAAGACCACAATGGTTCAATCAAGAGTGGGACAGCCACATCACCTCCCAAAGAGTCAGACAACCAGTGTCACTCGACTTGTTCGAAAAAAAGAGTCAAAAGCCCGCTAAGTCAAGAAAACTTCAAAACAAATGACTTAGGCAAAAATGAGGGCATCCCGCTGGACTTAAAAAAATCAAAAGAAACTCAAAAGGAGTCAGTCCAGGCAAAAGTTAGGGATATGAAAAGAAAAAGACGAAAAGGATCAAAAGAAAAATCCTCGATGGAAATACGAGTCGTGTGACCTCGAGTGTCAAAGATGAAAGGTGAGTGGCTGTCACTCCAAAATCCAAAAGTACCACTCCTATCTTTCAACCTCTGAGAGGTGAGCGCTAAGGTCAAATTAGCTGAACGTAGGATGGGGAGAACATCAAGGAGAACGGGTGGGTTAAAGCAAACTTTGAGCCTTTATCCTTTCCTTCAAAACCATGAACCTGACCACATTACAACCTTCCAAAAGTCCTAATTGAAGCAGGTTGTTTCGAAAGCATACTCCGGTAAAGGTCGCGTCGATTCTGACTCCTAAAAAGGTTCCTCTTACCATGTTGGTACTAATGTTGATAAATGTTTTGTGCATCATATGCCATAAATTGTTTTTTCCTTTTCCCAGT
This sequence comes from Lathyrus sativus, assembly GCA_963859935.3. NCBI lineage: Eukaryota > Viridiplantae > Streptophyta > Magnoliopsida > Fabales > Fabaceae > Lathyrus > Lathyrus sativus. The sequence continues at coordinate 569,470,330 of OZ012740.1, read as the reverse complement.
GAACAGATTGGATGTCAAAGCTGTCATATGTGTTGCATTAATACATCTTTTACGCAGAACAACTTGTTTTACTTGCGAGTAAGCGCTGGACAGCAGGAAAGCTTCCTACAGTAGAAAGTATGGTCAAGATAGAATGCAGAACGCCCGAATGTGCCGAGAGCAGGGGCAAGCTTTATTGTGATCCCCAGTCAGGTCAGCTTTTCGAAGTCAGTTATTCTGGGGCAATCAGGTTGAGGTTCGGTGAACACGTCGTAGTCAGGAGGTACTATTCTGAATCAGATAATCGGGGCAAGGTCATCCCAGTCAGGAGCAGACCATCTTAAGCGCGCAAAGGTTGTGCGAGAAGCATGTGAGGTGAAGTGTCTCTCAAAAGTTCGGAACGCTGAGGCATGTTATATCAGACCATCAAGGAATAGATCTGCAGATTTCCTTTCCAGGACTATCCCCACAGAGGTCCCGTAGGCTGGGGCATATCAGAAGAGAAAGGATTGGTCTTCTCCGTACCCGCAAGGCCATTCAGGGTTATTCGAGCAGATGCAGTCGATTTTCGAGAGCGAGATGAATGCGGGAAGTCGTGTCACTATCCCTTGACTCTTCACTAAAAGGCTGTGTATTCAGGAAGAAAGTTTCCCAGCGTCAGTTGTACCTGACCCAGTAAGATAGCTTAAGAGCTCAAATCCATGTTTGCGATTACTGTAAAACACATTCGTGTTGGCGCATCAATTTCCAGATCCGAGCTTCATCAGCGCGCAGGAGGACTCCCTCCCTTGCCTCCAGCAAAGTCCAATTCACCATTGGCATGGACAAACTATTCCCAGAGAAGTCTAATCATATTCAACACATCCGCCATTCTCCCGCGGAGTTATATTCCCCAGCAGGGTATTACTTCGTCGAGGTGTTCGGTTAAGTTCCCAACATCCCCAGCAGAGTTGATTTCACTCTCCCAGCATTTATTTTGCTAGGACGATTCAGTGATATCCAGTTTATCCCCAGCGGAGTTGGCCTCGCCTTCAGCATTTATTTTGCTGAAGTGGTTCTGTACCCGGCCTTCTCCGGCAGCTCGAGCCTGCTAGCATATGGCATGCATCATCATATTTGCATCATACTTGCATATCATTGTCAAAATGCGTAGCATTTCCATCTAGAATGGAGCATTACGCTGTAGAAAGATTAAAGCATATGCATAGGCATACGAAGCATAGGTCAGGTTTTCTATCAGCCTCATATGGCGCGTGAATTACTCTGTGATCAGTTCAGGGACATTTATCCAGCAACAGTGTTCAGACAGTTCAGCAGATTATTTGTATCAGATCTTACGATAGTTGTGCTTTGATCAAGCAGTCATCTGATGTCGACAAGCTTTTCTTCCCGTCAATTCATATTGGCGATATGTTCCTCCAATAAATGGACTTCTCCGTCCATCATTAGACGTCTTGAGTACGAATGTGGTTTTCTTTCCGTCTATCCATAGACGATGTGAAGTTGCGGGTGGTCGCAGTAAGGTTTCAAGAAGGGGTTTCCCCAGGATGTGCTTTTCTTCCCGTCTATCAGTAGACGATGTGAAGTTTTGGTTTGATTTTCAATGGAGTTCAAAATGGAGTATCTATAGCAAGTGGCTTTTCTTTCCGTCTGTCAGCAGACGATGTGAAGTTTTGGTTACTGTTCAGCGGGTTTCTTATTGCCAGACCATACATATGATGAGGTGTTTCCCCAGCGAGTCCTCTCCGGCTATCCTTGGTTGTTGAGGGGTTTCAAAATGATTTTGGGTATCGGTTCTCTTTCTAGTTATTGGATATAATGGTGTTTCAAGAGGGACTTTTCTGACTGTCAATCATTATTGATGTCGAGGCTCTTCGAAGAATGTTCAGTTTTCGTGATTGTCGATTCTTATTGACGACATGGTTCCTTAAAAGGTGGTTTTTCTTACCGTCGGTCCATACTGACGATGTGGCCCCTTCAAGGATAGTGACTTTTCCATCAATTCCCGTAAACAGAAGAATTCTGAAATTCAAAAGAGAGTGTTGAATTGCGTTATGGTGACTTCCCGTCTATCTTTAGACGATGTGAATATGGAGATTAAGGAAGTTCTTTCCGTCTACCCTTAGACGATGAGAATATTGATTTGTTTCATCAATCAGGACGATCCCGTCTACCCTTAGACGATGTGAATTGATTTGTCATTAATCAGGATGATCCCGTCTACCCTTAGACGATGTGAATATGGAGATTATGGTGACTTTCCGTCTACCCTTAGACGATGTGAATATGGAGATTATGGTGTCTTTCCGTCTACCCTTAGACGATGTGAGTACGGAGAATTATTTCTTCCCGTCTATCTTTAGACGATGTGAGTATGGAGATTCAGGCTTTGTATCCGTCTATCCTTAGACGATGTGAGTATGGAGATTCAGGCTTTGTATCCGTCTATCCTTAGACGATGTGAGTATGGAGATTAAGAATTTCTTCCCGTCTACCCTTAGACGATGAGAATATTGATTTGTTCATCAATCAGGATGATGCCGTCTACCCTTAGACGATGTGAATATGGAGATTATGGTGTCTTTCCGTCTACCCTTAGACGATGTGAGTACGGAGAATTATTTCTTCCCGTCTATCTTTAGACGATGTGAGTATGGAGATTCAGGCTTTGTATCCGTCTATCCTTAGACGATGTGAGTATGGAGATTAAGAATTTCTTGCCGTCTACCCTTAGACGATGTGAATATGGAGATTATGGTGTCTTTCCGTCTACCCTTAGACGATGTGAGTACGGAGAATTATTTCTTCCCGTCTATCTTTAGACGATGTGAGTATGGAGATTCAGGCTTTGTATCCGTCTATCCTTAGACGATGTGAGTATGGAGATTAAGAATTTCTTCCCGTCTACCCTTAGACGATGAGAATATTGATTTGTTCATCAATCAGGATGATGCCGTCTACCCTTAGACGATGTGGATATGGAGATTATGGTGTCTTCCCGTCCATCTTTGGGTGATGTGAGTATATTTTTCTTTCTGCCTATCAGTAGGCAATGTGAAAGGATCAAGTGTTTTGTTGTAGCCCTCAGGGTTTGTTATATGGGGTATCACAGGCAACGGGTATTCAAATCAGGAGTTCTTTATCAGATGATTGATCAGTTTGGTGCCGCAATAACTGGACTCGGTTTTCTGGACTTTATTCCCCAAGCAGTTTACAGTATATGCTCGCGGTTGGCAAATTTTCGGGTCTTATTTGTATTCAACCATCTCGTACCTCTGAATGTTTGAAGGCTGAGCGCTCTTCAAACTCTTCAGGTCCAAGTCGCTTGAATAGGGGCAGCTGTTGCACCCTAAAATTTGACCAGCTGATTCTCCTATCTGACTCATGGTTTAATTTCATATTCACAGCTCAGATGTATGATTTTTGTGCAAAACAGGGGATGTCAGAGTTTACAGCTTGACTTTCGTCTATCAGATATGGCAGATTCAGTCCAGATTATCGGGGTTTTATTTTCGGGAAATTGTGCGCTCCTCAGTGATTTTTAGCTTGCACAGTAATTTTGAGGATATTCTGATGCCCGGGGATCCCTGTTCGATTCGATCTGGTCTCGTGCGTTTTTTATGGGGGTCATGTGCATTCATCTGCATTTTTAGGATTTTAATAGACTTTTGTGAATTTTTAATAGGCTTTATAGATTTTTCTGGATTTTAAATAGGTTTTTGAATATTTTAATAGCTTAATCCTCTTTTTAGAATTTTATAGAATATTTTAAATAGATTTTAATCATTTGTAGAATTTTTAATAGAATTTAAATAGCTTTTATCATTTTTAGAATATTAGTGAATTTTTCTTAGCATATTAAATAGAATGATAAAGATTAGGATTAGTAGAGTTTTAATTGTTTTTAGATAATATAGAGAATAATATAGTTTTTCTTTTATTAATAATAGATTTACTAGATATTAAATAATAGTAGAATTTTAATAAAGAATTAGTAGAAGTATAGAATTAATTAGACTTTAATTGACTTTTTAGAGTTTAATTAGGTTAATTGACTTTTTAGAGTTTAATTAGGTTAATTGACTTTTTAGAGTTTAATTAGGTTAATTGATCTTTTTAGAGTTTAATTAGGTTAATTGATTTTTTTAGGTTTAACTAGTATAATATAGAATTAATTAGGATTTAAATCTTTTTGTTTAGGATTTAATTGAATTTGTTAGATTTTATTAGGATTAATCATTAGTTTAATTGGTATTGATTAGATTTAATTGTTTTTGTTTGTTATTCAGTTTTTTTACAGCCTTTTTTATGATTCGTATGGGCCCAGGGGTACTCTTTTTGAGGCCCAATTCTCATCAGCAAAAAGTCCAAAAAAAAAAAAGTCCAGCAAAGGTCCCTTTCGTTCCAGCCATTTTTCCAGCAATCTCCAGGAACTTCTGGAAGGTTCCAAGCAACTCTCAGTGTAATAAATAGGCACGCCACGTGTTAGAAGAAAAGAGGCCCCACGCGTTTCTCAATCACCACGCCACGCCACCCTCTGACTCTCTCCCCCAGGACACGTGTATCCCATGCAAACACTTCCCTGAGACACTTGTCTTCCCCCCATCCTCGCCGGAGCCCCCTACCGTCGGCCATGCATCAGCCCTAACTGCACACCGCCGGCCACCGTCAACTACCTCCGGCCACCGTCTCACTCACCGGAATCTGCAAACAACCATTTTCCCCCAGAAACTCATCTTCTTCCTCCGATCTCTTCCGTCACCTTCATCATCTTCGCCGGAAACCTCAAGATTTTTCCAGAACGCCGTCATCATCGTCTCAAGTAACCACCAGATCTTCATCATTCCTCGTCAAAATCCCCAGAAACCACCTTGAACCTTCATCCTCCATCATTTTTTTTCCAGAACAACATCAAACCTTCATACAACTTTTTTTTTTCCAGAACGCCATCTCCAGAACGCCATCAAACCTCCATAAATCCTTCAATCCTCCCAGCTTCATCAAGATTCCTCGTTCTTCAACAAAGCCACCAAGATGTTCAAATCTCAGATGCGTCCAAATCGTCTTCATCTGGATCTATGAAGAACACAAGCGCACTCATCCAGATCTCCAGATTCGTTGTCTGCTTCCAGGAGATTTCCAGATTTCTTCGCTCCAACCTTCATCCATAGCGTCTTCAGAACAGTCCTTCAAAGAAGGCGAACTGATCCCCAGGTATGCCTTTCTGAAACTCCTTGCGTGTTCCTCTTTAGAGTGCGTTGCTTTCAATGATCCATAGAGTGGTTAGGGTTTTTAGGAATTGATTTGGTGCGTGGTTTGTTGTATGATGCTGGGATTTGAGAGTGATCTTGATAATGTGTTTGATGGTGGATTGAGATTTCTTGAGAGGGATACGAGGGCTTCAGAGTGTTGTATGAGTTTGTTGCAGAGAGAGCGTGAGGGAGAGGAGGAAGATGACGAAACGGCGCAGGTTCAAGGGTGAACAGTAGTTAGGGTTTGGGGGAGGTCAGGTTTTGTTTCCTGAGTGATTGGATTAGGGTAGCGTATTGGGCTCAGGCCCAAACGTATTTTCTGAACACTACACCCCGTTTACTTCCCCAACCCCCTGGCGTATGAGAGATCTGAATGGTTGGATATGGGCCTTATGCCCAAATTGCTATCTGCACCCCTTGTCCAAGCCCATAATGAAAAATAACTGAAAAAAAATCACTAACGGCACCCCCATATGTTTTTTTTTCTCTGATTGTTTGGTTTCTGAGCTTGGGCCCTGCGCCCTATTGCTTCCAGCACCCCCACCAGCATAGGCCCAATGAATAATAACCTGAATCCCTTACTGTTTGAACCCCCCCCCCCCCAGCTTTATTCCATGTTGTTTCTTTTATTTTTTCTTTTATATTTTCATATTTGTAAATAATTCATAAATAAATGTAAATAATTGTTTTTTTAATTCTTCTTTTTTCTGCCATTTCATGAAAATGTTAAGAAAATTAAATAAAAATAAAAATGACATTTTATTTTTGTTTGCTATTTTTTGCATATTTTCCAATTAATTGATTTCTTTTTAATATTTTCAATGCATGCATATCATTAGAAAATTAATAAAAAATAGTAGATTCAGTCAAATAATTCCGTTCTTTTTTCTGTAGACTCGTGATTCAGTGTAGAATTTTATAGTGCAGAAACCTTAGCTTGATCATGCATTTTCATTTTAATTGCATTTTTTCATTGTTATTTGAATAATTGGTCTGTGGATATGTCTGTGTTGCTGATTTTAGTTCTTTCATCTGGTGTTGAATTTTGTTCTGATTTTTCAGTATGTTACCCTAGAGCCATGTAGGTCTCCCATTAGATTTTTGATAGATTTTCATAGGATATTCTGATAGGATTTGTCTGAGCCTGAAGTTAGGAAAAGTCCTGATGACTTCTGATTTTGAAGTTCAACTGTGGTTGAACTTCAGAGATAGTCTCTTGAGGTTTGTTGGCCTGTGGGTTCTTCTTGAAGGTGGGAGCTGATGGAAGTCCTGTTGGAGCTTGCAGAGAGGCAGTGGATTGGGCTTAGTCTAGGAGCTTGTTGTCTGTTTGCGAGGTTCGAGGTCCTAAAGTTTGAAGGGAGTTTATGGTACTTTCCTGAGGAAGGCACTATGAATGACTTTCATTCTTTCTTCTCACCTCTTTCGTAAGTATCCAATGATGTCGGAGCCGACTTGTGAGTTTAATTTCTCCTGAGGAGGAATGTAAACTGATCACCTGTTGTTGAGCCACATGGGATACGATTCCTAAGTGGAAGCCTCCTAGTACTTTCCTGAGGGAGGTCCTATGGGTCTATTCATTTAGTTCCATTAGTTTATCTAGGATTTCTTAAGTATCCAGTGATGTTGGAGCCAACTTGTGAGTTTAATTTCTCCTGAGGAGAAATGTAAACTGATCACAGTTGTTGAGCCACGTAGGATACAATTCCTAAGTGTCAGTCTCCTAGTACTTTCCTGAGGAAGGTCCTATGAGCCTGCTCACTTAGTTCCCTTAGTGCATGTAGGTTTTTCTCAAGTATCCCGTGATGCCGGAGCCTTCATGTGAGTTTAATTTCTCCTGAGGAGGAATGTAAACTGATCACAGTTGTCGAGCCGCATAGGATACGACTCCTGAGTAGTAACCTCCTGGTACTTTCCTGAGGAAAGCACCATGGGCTTGTCTGCTTAGCTCCCTGTTTTCTGGTAAGCTTGTTCTGAAGCTTGGAGACTGGGATTGATTCCTCCTGCTTAGGGTTTTGATTAGATTGTTGCTTAGATCCTTGCTTAGGGTGTGGTATAGAGTTCTGTTTAGAGATGGATTAGGAGCTTGCTTCAGGTGTTAGGGGCCTTGCCCAGGAATGGCTTTTTGTTTTATAGGTGGAGACCCTGCTCAGGGTTAGTCTCTTTGTGTTGTTTGACTTGTATGATGTTGTGTTGCATTAGACTTAGGTATTCATCTAGAAGGTTCTGAATAGGTGCATCTTAGAAGTAGACTTTGTGTGCATGAGAAGTTGAGGTGGTCCTCCTTCTGCTTGTTTGTTATTGCGTGGCTTTGCTTGTTGGTATTTGGTAGAGCTGAGCTCCCTTGCCTTTGTGGTTTGCGGCCTTCGCGCCTTGTTTGTTTAGTTGTTGCATTCATGCATAGTTTCAGTATTCATTTACGTTGCAGTTTCTTGTTTGTAGTTCAGTCCTGTTGCCATGATCCCTTAGGAGCTCTGACTTCTCCGCTGCGGAGTTGTTATGATAGACATTAGGATGGTCAACCAGGTGTGATAGCGGTAGGTAGATTCCCCTGTTTCTCAGCTATAGTTTTAGGGTTTCCCTTTCCTTTCTGTAGGAGCTTTTGAGTAGCTGGACCCGTAGTTAGCTGAACTACAGCTGCTCTGATTCTTCGTTCCAGACGAAGATATGTAGGCATAGGATGCGATATCCTAGAGAGCACACTAACGACTAACCTTTGTTCTCTCGCGGCTGTGCGATCGAGACTTTCCCGCTAACGACTAATTGTTACCCCTTTCTCCTGCCCGAGTGCATTTGAGACCAGATTGTATTTGTAGGTTCCCGAGCCTTAGAGACCAGTTTGTTTTCTCGCTGCTGTGTGAGAGCCCCTGTTTACCCGTAGTTAGCCGAACTACGTTTGCTCTGATCTTTCATACCAGATGGAAGTACGTAGGCACAGGACGCGATGTCCTGGCGAGCAACCTTACCCCCGTTTAGACGTAGGAAGTCGAACTACGTTGACTCTGACTTTCCCATTGCACGAGGGAATACGTAGGCCCAGAACACCGTATGTTCTGTCGAGTCCTGTCCTTTTATTTTCTTTTCAGACCAGCCATTAGCGTAGATAGATAGTACACCCTCTTACCTGTAAACACCAAGCGTGGATCCCATCGAGTACGATGGACGTGAGGGGTGCTAATACCTTCCCCTTGCGTAACCGACTCCCGAATCCAGGTTTTGGTTGCGATGACCATACCTTTTCCCGTCTTTGCGAGGTTTACTTCGAGCGTTTCCTTTCCCGCTCTGAGGGATAAATAACGCACGGTGGCGACTCTCCTGTCAAGCCGGCGCCGATTTTCGCAGTAGCGACAGGAGGAAGAGAGAAATTTAACCAAATAACTCTGCTTTGGGGAGCGTGAAGAAACTTAACCAAGTCACTCTGCTGAGCAATTTAACCAAGAAACTCTGCTGGCGATCCCACTAGGGAAATAAGAGGAACTTAACCAAGTAACTCTGTTGAGAAACACCTGATAGGATGAACACATCCCTCAAATATTGCACCATAGTCTGGACACCATACAAGCTTATAACAACCGCTAAAGTCTGGTGACGCCGAAGAGGAAAAATGTAAGCCAGGGTCTGAATGCCACGCGGGCTAATAAAAACTGCCATGGTCGGGATATCAATCGGGCAAAAATATCAGTCATCTGTCGGAGATACACCTGCAAACAAAGAGGTAACCACCTGGCTTATGTTACATATGCGTATGTTTGAAAATGGCGTAATGCTCCATGCGAAATGGAAATGCTACATGTTTGGAGGATGCTATGCAACAAATGCAAACACAACGGAACCGAATCAGCAAAATAAATGCTGAGTACAAAACCAAAATCCACCCTGCTAGGGAAAAGGAGTCAACACATGCCAATCACAATTGGACTTCAGTTGGGAAACGAGCCTTGGACGACATCTCTACTGGGGAACAAAGTTCTTACAAGGACAAGAAGTTCAAACTCAGTTGGGTATTCACATCAAACCTACTGAAGAAAACGCTCTGAATGACCTTCCAGAATACAACTCTTCTGGGGAACAGACGGCTTTACCGAGGATAGACAGCCAGACTTTGAAAATAAATTCACCCTACTGGGGAACCAACAACTCTACGGGGGATCCGGAACCAACCACTGAGATTCACAACACGCCCTGCTGAAGAATATAGCCCTGATTGGCTCACCAATACTCACTTGAAAGCGACAACTTACCAGGGAAGCAACCAAAATTCAACCTTCCAGGAACTTCCCACCTGAGGAGCAATCTACTTCTGCCAGGGAGTCACAAACTTACCGACTTCGCTGAGAAAATATCCTACCTCTGCGGGGAAATAGGACTACTTCATGCTGACTTTGCTGAGGATAGAGACAACTCTACGATCCTGCAAGGGAGAAAAGCCAACTCTACTGGGGATCACCCAAGGAAGGAACAACATCGACCTCTGCTTTAGGATACAAAGTTATACGTTCGAACTCTGTGGGGAGACAACACCTGCCATTGCCCCGCTGTTGGGAAAAGTTCCACACCTGCACGGTGGAAAGAAACACTTGACTCGCTGAGGAGCAACTGCATACCCGCAACCTGCGGGGATTAAATATGCACTGACCAATTACTAGGGATAAGTGTACACACTTAATCTGCTGGGAATATCAATCTTGACCCTCTGGGGATGACCTTACTCTGCTAGAGACTCCAGTCTCAAATTGCGAAGAGCTAAATATGCACCAACCAACTGTTGGGTACAAGCATATACACTTAACTGCTCGGTCCATCTGCATACAACTCTACCGGGGATAGAGATATTCAAAATTCAATAGCTGGGGGAAAGGGTGATCATACCGAAGATACACTTCTGACGAATTGCCCCAAGGGTAGCGACCCTGCAAAAATGAACAAAAATACAAGATATCCTGTACAAAAGAACTATCTCAGTCATCATCCGTGACGTTGTTCAAATAACTCAAAGTTTTAACGATTATTGGAAAAACCTGCAAGTTTATGTATGCACAGTTTATAAAAAACATCGGGCGTTTTTTTGCAAACAAAACAATAAGGCTAAAGCAAAACAAACAATTACTGAAAAGTATGTTTTATTGACAAATGGGTCTGTAAATAGGCAAGTTTTACAACAGATGCAACCCCTGAAAAGAGGAAGCTGCGCAAAATATACAGAAATGCAAAAAAAATATACAGAATGTCGGCAATGTGGCACAGAAAAACACCATAAGTTGATCCATCTATGACTCCGATGCTTCACTAACACTTCGTTTTCAGAAGAGACTGATTCAGATAAACGACCCTCAGGTCCTCCCTCAATCCACTGAGCTCTGAAGATCACACGCAGACCGCAGTCATTTGTTTTTTTAATCCCTAACTTTTTCCTGAATCGCCCTTTCGAGTTTTCAATTCACCGGGATACCCATTTTTACCAAAGTCGCCTTTTCAGGTTTTCAACTTTGCGGGTTTACATCTTTTTCTTTTTATATCCCTAATTTTTGCCCGAACCCATTCTTTTTAAGGTTCGCCAGGACGCCCTGTTTTTGCTTGGATATTCTTTTCCTTTCCAGCGGGTCTCTTTAAGCAAAGTATTTTTTAACTGCGTCTGCGTTCACAGGGGATGTAAAACCCTCACCATCCATGGTGGATAACAACAAGGCTCCTCCGGAGAAGACCTTTCGCACGATGTATGGACCTTCATAGTTGGGAGTCCATTTGCCCTTGACATCTGTTTATGAAGGGAGAATCTTTTTCAGCACAAGATCGCCCGTCTAAAAGCTTCGAGGATGCACCCTCTTGTCGAAAGCTTTCTTCATCCAGCTCTGATACAACCGACCATATGCAATAGACTCTAGCCTTTTCTCATCCATCAGGCTAAGCTGATTCAATCTATTCTTTACCCATTCTGCCTCATCGAGCTTGACGTCGACCAGAACTCTCAGAGAAGGAATCTCGACTTTTAATGGTAGGAGAGCTTCCATACCATACACCAGCGAGAAAGGAGTTGCCCCAGTTGATGTGCGCACTGTAGTATGATATCCGTGCAAAGCGAAGGGCAACATCTCATGCCAATCCTTGTAGGTTACAACCATCTTCTGCACTATCTTCTTGATGTTCTTGTTGGCTGCCTCAACAACACCATTCATCTTCGGGCGATAGGGCGATGAGTTGTGATGCTCGATTTTGAAACTCTGGCACAGTTCCTTCATCATCTTGTTGTTCAAGTTCGAACCATTGTCAGTAATGATTCTTTCAGGCACTCCGTATCTACAGATGATGTCCCTTTTGATAAATCTGGCTACGACTTGCTTCGTGACATTCGCACAGGAGGCTGCTTCCACCCACTTGGTAAAGTAGTAAATGGCTACCAAGATGAAGCGATGTCCATTGGATGCGGTTGGCTCGATCTTGCCAATCATGTCAATGCCCCACATGGAAAAGGGCCAAGGAGATGCCATGACATTCAGAGGACACGTCAGTACATGAATCTTGTCTGCATAAATCTGACATTTATGGCATTTCTTTGTATATTTGAAACAATCAGATTCCATCATCAGCCAATAATACCCTGCTCGTGACAGCTTTCGAGACATGGCGTGCCCGCCAGCATGCGTACCAAAGGCTCCTTCGTGGACCTCTTCCATAAGCAAACTTGCTTCTTTTTCGTCCACGCATCTGAGTAACACCAAATCATAATTCCTCCTGTAGAGTACACCATCTTGGTTCAGATAAAAGTTTTCAGACAACCTTCTCAGAGTCTTCTTATCCCGGGTCAACGCCCCTGGCGGATACTCTAGCTTCTTAAGAAAGTTCTGGATGTCATAAAACCATGGCTTGCCATCAGAGGCTTCCTCAATGGCAAATACAAATGCCAACCTATCAAGGCGCGAGATGACTATTCTTGGAGCATCATTCCAATAGTTCACCTTATACATTGAGGATAACATCGCCAGAGTGTCTGCCATTTGGTTCTCCGCTCTTGGCACATGATGGAACTCTACACGATCAAAGAATGGCAACAACCTTCTTGCATAGTTCATGTAAGGAATCAAATTGGGTTGTCTGGTCTCTCATTCTCCTTTGATTTGATTTACAACTAGCGCTGAATTGCCATACACATCTAGGTTCTTGATCCTCAGATCAATGGATTCTTCCAACCCCATGATGCACGCTTCATATTCTACTTCGTTGTTGGTGCAAGGAAATGTCAACCTGGCAGTGAATGGTATATGAGACCCATAGGGAGTCGTGATGATTGCCCCAATTCCATTTCTGTACGAGTTAACAGCACCATCAAATATCATTTGCCATTGGGAGCCAAGCTCAGGACCTTCATCAGACAATGGTTCATCACAATCTTTCATCTTCAGGTACATGATGTCTTCGTCAGGAAAATCAAATTTCATTGGTTGATAGTCTTCGATCGGCTGTTCAGAGAGGTACTCTGACAAAACACTTCCCTTGATAGCTTCCTGGGAAACATATTGGATGTCGTACTCTGCCAATACCATCTGCCACTTGGCAATTCTTCCAGAAAGTGCTTGCTTTTCGAAGACATATTTGATCAGATCCATCTTCGAAACCAGCATGGTTGTATGATTAAGCATATAATGTCTCAAACGTATGGCAGCCCACACGAGTGCGCAACACGTCTTCTCCAACATTTAGTACCGAGACTCACAATCTGTGAACTTTTTACTTAGATAGTATATTGCATGCTCTTTTCTTTCAGTCTCGTCGTGTTGACCGAGAACACAACCCATACTATTCTCAAGAACCGTTAGATACATTATCAAAGGTCTTCCAGCAACTGGGGGTATCAGTATCAGAGGTTCCTGCAAATACTCTTTTATTTTATCAAATGCCCTTTGGCAATTTTCATTCCAGATGACCGCCTGATCTTTCTTTAGCAATTTGAACATTGGTTCACACGTGGCTGTGAGATGAGATATGAACCGAGCAATGTAGTTCAATCTCCCCAAGAAACCACAAACCTCTTTTTTCGTTTTCAGCGCTGACATATCTTGAATGGCTCTTATTTTTGCAGGATCGACCTCGATTCCTTTTTCACTGACAATGAACCCCAGCAACTTTCCTGATCTGACCCCGAAAGTACACTTGTTAGGGTTCAACCTCAATCTGAATTTCCTGAGCCTCTCAAACAGCTTCAACAGGTTAACCAGGTGTTCTTCCTCCGTTTGTGACTTTGTTATCATGTCATCAACATAGACCTCAAGCTCATGATGAATCATATCATGAAACAAAGTGACCATAGCCTGCTGATAGGTTGCCCCTGCATTTTTCAACCCAAAAGGTGTGATAAACGTCATTTTCTCCATCTCCTCCGGTGCCATCTTGATTTGGTTATACCCGGAAAAACCGTTCATGAAGGAAAACACGGAATATTGAGCAGTATTGTAAACCAATACGTCAATGTGAGGGAGCAGGAAATTGTCCTTTGGGCTCGCCTTATTCAAATCTCTATAATCAACACACATTCATACCTTGCCATCCTTCTTAGGCACAAGCACGATATTGGAAACCCAAGGAGAGTAAGTTGTAATGGCTAAAAATCCTGCGTCCAACTGCTTCTAGACTTCTTCCTTGATTTTCACAGTCATATCTGGTCTAGTACACCTGAGCTTCTGTTTGACTGGCAGACACTCTTCGCGCAACGGCAAGCGATGAACTACAATGTCTGTGTCAAGCCCGGGCATGTCTTCGTACGACCAAGCAAAGATATCACTATACTCACGGAGCATCTCAACCAATCTTTGCTTGATGTCACTCTGCAACGTAGCCCCTATCCGAACATTCCTCACGACTTCCTCAGAACCCAAGTTAATGACCTCGATTTCCTCTTGATGAGGCAGAATAACCTTTTCTTCCTGTTTCTAGAGTCTGGCTAGCTCTTCTGGTAAATCTTCATCTTCATCAATCTCTTCTCGGCTTGAAATATCAGATTATCAAAGTCGAAGCGAGTCATAGACGTCTCTGGTGCGGTGTTTCTAGAATCCTGCAATGATAATGGTTAAATGCTTAAAATGATAGGAAAAACAAGCACAAAGCCACATTGCCATTTTATTGTTAAACATAAAACATGAAAAACAAGGATCACAATATTTGAATGCAGAAAACGCCCTTTGATTAATTGAAAAAGAATGTGCAGTCATAAACAATAAGGCCCTGAAGACAAGAACCACTATGCTCCGGGTAGAACATAGGGTTGTACAATAATCAGAAAAATAAAGTATTACTCTTCCTTTGTGTCATACCCCAAATTTGTCCTACTTCGGTATTCAAGGAATGTTTTATTGCTTCATGACGTCTGTCCATGACTCATTGAGACCTCGTTTATAAAGACCATGTGTGTACCCATTATGGTTATAACCCCCAACAATTTATGATGAAGAGTGTGCCTCCAGCCCCTTATACTCAAATTCATGTATGTCCTCGTTCTCACGATCAGACATATATGATAGGGTCAATAGGCATCAAATACATCGTTTAAGCTGCACTACAAATTATGATATGCACTTGATTCAAGATGTTCAAAGATACATCACATGATACTTCTAGACACGGTCGATTTAGCCTCAAGATGTGTTCAAATTGATTGCAAGTGTCTAGTTATGTTTGTATTTTAAATCAGTTTGTGACAAACTTAGATTTAGATTGCAAATTTCAAGTCATAATTGAATTATCAGTTTGTGACAAACTTAGATTTATCTTGCAACTTTCAAGTCATGTTTTAACGGGTTCAAGCGTATCGATAAACTGTGGGTGTGGCCAATTTGTGATCAAACCAAGTGCCCATTTGGGTGAAATATTTGAATCACTTCCAGGATATGAAAGAATTGCTGCAAGTTATCGTGGCAAAGAACATAAAATGGCATCTATTCATGAAATGAATCATTAAAGTTTTCACATATTGCCATGTATTGCCATGTTTTGCTAATAGTTTTATAAACATTCTTTTTAAAGATAAAGTAACAGAGGGATTGTTGGTGGCCATAAAACATTATACATATCAAATATCAAAGTAGCATGATACCAAGTCTTCGGTCAAGCAATTACTACAAGCCACGTGATTGTCACGCCTTAGCCATGTTATCTGAAATTACAACAATATTACCTTTTAACATGTGATTCACATACGGCTCACAAAACTACAGGACAAATCCCTGAGTTCAGCTTGGACAGCGTTAAAACCATCAGGAAACAGAAAATAATACAAATGGAATACCTATCTATTGCACATGCCTTGTGATGGAAAAGAAATCCAAATGACAAAAGGATATGAATCTAAAGTAAAATATCCCATGTTTACATGACAGGGGAGTATCGCTACTAGAGCTAACAGAAGGCTGCAAGCTTCCTCGAATCTCATAAGATCGCTCTCACACTAGAGCTGTGAACAAATTGTCAAATTCTTTAAAGCTGTTTTAGGCTAATCCATTCCACCGAAACTTAGGATCGGCATACACCGAAAGCAACAATTCCTGGTTCTTTTATCCATAACAGGTTGAGTGTTGCCTTCAGTCTTCCGCCGCAAGCATAACACTCCCTCTTTTGATCACTCAATAATCTCGCTTCATTAGATTCATGGCCATTAGCGTTGTTACCTAACAATACTGCGACACAGGAAAATGTCAACAGACCAGAAATACATCAAACAAGAATTGGTTAGTCAAGCTGTGAGATATATTACCTAAACTTGTAGATAGGGCATTGGTTGATGTCGACATTGTCAACATCCTAAGGCTGCAGTCCTAAGAGATGTTCTTAGAGTGGATGTCACACTATCCCTTTACCCAGCTGCAAAAGTGGGACTCCCTCATCATCTTCGTGGCATCTTCCATGTCGTACGATCATGTGAACCTACAAAATAAATCAAGAATTATTAAGGGATGGATTCTAAGCTACAAAGAAGACCATAAAGGAAATGCCAAAAGATTATTAGCCAGCCAACATAAATCTTGATACAAATGTTGTGATATCAGTTTAAATTATGCCAAGTCCTTTTCACCGTCTCGAGTATGCTGCTTCCAAACTCCACCGCGATACAAGCGTCACTTGTGAAGTTTGTTTACATAACTCAAGTACTGATGAATATCCAAAGGATAGTGAAACGGATTTGCTGGATATTGTTACATAGATGTCAAAGCAGATCCAAGGTATTGTCCTGCAAGTTTCTTGAAAGTGACGAAACATCCAAGCGAGAAGAATATAATTTGAAGTCATGGTTCATCTCAAGACTTACAAGTATGGATTAACAGAAAAATCCTACGAGTCATGACAGGAAGAATGTGGATGGTCCTTTGGCTTGTGAACATGGAAATTTGCCAGGATCTTCGGTCCCAATGAAAATAGCCAAACCAGAGCTGTCTGTATTCTAGCACCGCCCCTTTTGTGTGAACTTAACATGGAATTTATGAGAAATTTGTCACCAGAGATATTTTCATAAGTCAATAAAGTTTATGAAGGGCAGTTAGTTAATTAATAATACCAAAGATAAAGGCACATACAAAAATACTTGTATTGGATGATTGTTGTTTCCAATCAAATCCATGAGTTTGGAAAATACTCTGGGTTAGGATTTTGAAGTATTCATGCTTGGTCGAAACCTGTAATGAAAATCATAAAACATCTTGTCAATTCTCAAACTTCTTAGAGTATGAACGACAACAATTAAGTTCAAACACACAATTCATTTCAACAGCAAGAACACACATCAGTGATAGCAATGGGATTCATAATAGAATAAACAAAATAATTAAACCAGTCTAAATTATCCAAGAAAGCAACTATGGTTTTAACAGTCAAGAATCATGTTGAGTCAGCCAAAAACCATACATCAGCAAAAGCAATAGCTTTAAAAATGGTACATTTTACGTGTGGTAAAAATTCAGTGAAAAATCAGGTTTTGCAAAAACACTACAGACAAAAACAAAGAATGAGTCACTACCCCTGGTCCCCACAAAATCCTTGTGCAAAACCTCTCTAACGGTATTGCAGGTCTGCAGCTCACAACCTCACACACTTGAGAGCATATTCTTCTAAAAAATCCCTAAGTTCACACGCACCAAAACCCTAAAAACTCCCTATATAAGCACTCACTGTTCATTTAGAAAAAGGAGAAGAAAGACCCTAGCGAAGCTCTGCGAAATTCAATCCTCACAATACCTAAAATCACTCCAAAGTTCTTTCTAAAGGTTGATAGAGCTTCACATTGAAGCTCTAGACAACTTGAATTCAGCCATCTCACTCGAATCCAGAAACACGAGCAAGCAGAACACACACCAAGAAGAAGAAAAGCGTAAAAAGTAAAGCGAACCACCTACCTCGCGGATCCTCCTTCAGAAGAGCTCAAAGCTGGTGAGTCCCCTTGTTCACTTGATTTTCGCTCGTCAGCATGAGCATTTCACTTGAATATGTTATCCTCTATTTTTTTTTATTCTGAGTTTGCTTGTTAAGATTGAGTTAGGGGTTAGGGATGTTGCGGTTTACGATTTAGGGATTGGTGGCTTGATTTGAGAATAGGTTCAGAGATAGGGAGGAAAAGTGAAGCGGGTAAGAGAGACGAAACGGCGAAAGGAGGGATTCAGAAAGAAGGAAATACCGTGTGTTTGTGTGGATTACTTTAGTCCATTCAAGATTATTGGTGTTTTAATTTGAGAGCATGCTTTTTAAGAAAGATGATCGTTGGAATTAGTGTCATTGTTGGTTTAAATTTTGCATTAAAAACTAATCATTCTTTTTACAGAAAAAGGTGATAAAGGATTAAAAAGTGGGCGGTGGCATGCTGTTTGTTTTTTTTAGTTCTTTTATTCTTATCATGAGTATTAATGCTTAGCATATGTGATAAGTCCACTTTTCCAGTCTTCAATGTCTACCGTTTTCTTTTCGCTACCCTCCGTCCAATAGTCTTAGTTGGGATTATGGGCCTTTAGGGCCAATTCGATGGGTCCACAAATGTTCTTTTTTCTCTGCATAGCAGGCTGCAAGGATTGTGAGTTTGTTTTAATAATAGTTCATGTGATTTATATTATACTCATGTTATAAATATTACTAAGGTATAATTAAATGATTAAAATAAGGAGAAGACATCGTTTTTATTTAGTTTAGATTTAAGTAAGTGATTTAGTGATCAATTATAATATTGTCTTTAATGTTAAGATTATCGCTTTATTTCTTTTATTTTTCTCATTCTTAAGCTAATTAATGATTGATTTTGCGTTAATCAAATAATTAGAATGGGTAGTTTTGACTCTAATGCCAAGTCCTTGTAATCCCGAGTAAGTGATACTCTTGTCCTGACTTAATTTTATTTTCTAACACTAAAATTCTCTTTTTAAATAATGAAAGTAGTGGATCCTCGGAGTCTAGCACTCCTTGGGTCCTTAAACGACCGCTCTCGAGGTGCACGCCTTGAGTTGTGGTCGTTTCGTCTTTCATCGTTAAATCACTTCAACTTTGTTTAAACCTTTCAAAGTAGGCAAGACCTAATCCTAGCCATACGCCTACCCTAGTTTAACCCCTATGCTAATATTTTCAAATTATTTTCATAATTAAATTACGAAAGTATCGAGTTCTTGGAGTCGTGCATTCCTTGAACTCGAGAATAATTACTATCAAGGTGTACACTTTGAATAGTATATCATTCGAACTTTCGTTTCTAAAACACTTCTTAATTATTTGGACCAATACTTACATTGTCCAACAAACATATTTTATAATTAATTGAATGAAAAAGGTATCGTTGGAATCTAGCATTCCAGTAATATCCCGATTAATTGGTTGCGAGGCCGACGTCTCGTTTATCGATTAGTCGTCATTCCTCCTAAAGTTTTCAACCCATCTAACCTCGTTCCTCACCCACGTGTGATCGAGTCTAAACACTAGTATGTTTCTAAACCATACGTCAAATCATTTTTCTTAATCAAATTACGAAAGAACTGAGTTCTTGGAGTCTCGCACTCCTTGAATTCTTGAATGACAACTATTGAGGCGTACGCCTTAGGTAGCGTGTCATTCGACCTTTCGTCTAAAACACGCGCCTTAACTATTTGGACAAGTATTCATTGTCCATTCAAATACAATTTCCTAATTAATTGAATGAAAAAGGTGTCGTTGGGATCTAGCATTCCAACGATATCCCGACTAATTGGTTGCGAGACCGACGTCTCGTTTATCGAGTAGTCGTCATTCTCCCTCAAAATATCTAACCGACCTTATCTTCTTCGCCTCCGTGCAATCGAATCCTTAAACCTATTCAAATATGTTCTCTAACTAAAAACATCCAATGCAATAAACCTAATTCCTCGCCCTCATGCGATTTCCTACCAAAACACCTTTGACCAAGAACATTGTTTAGTCCTTTCTTCCGCGCATATGAACTCGTGCTTCAGCCTCCCCTAGCGAGCAGACAAGCCAATGTTTAGCAGTTAGAATGCGACCTAAACACTCGTTCGTTCCCATACCAAACCTTTTTACCGTAGTTAGCCGAACTACGGCTGCTCTGATTCTTCATTCTCTTCTGAATGTAAGATACGTAGGCACAAGATTGCGATGATCTTGGCGAGCACAATCCCCTCTTTTACCCGTAGTCCCACGAACTACGATTGCTCTGATTTTCCACTTCTTACAAGTGAAGATACGTAGGCACAAGGGCCCTAATCCTTGGCGAGCACCCTATCCTAAAACCACCTATTCCCCCCTATAGGAGAAACCTTAGAAGAAAACAATTAAGCACAATTAACTTTACTCTCGAAACGATCAAGAGGTTCCCGTTGAGTACAACGGACATGAGGGGTGCTAATACCTTCCCCTCATGTAATCGACTCCCGAACCTAGAATATTGGTTGCGATGACCATGTTCTTATCTCCTTAAAGGTTTTATCGATATTTTCCTATTCCATCCTTGGAATGAATAAAGTTCGGTGGCGACTCTGTTTCGAACAGTATTTTCCGCGGCCATCGCGAGGATCGTATTCTTCGAGGTACGACAGATGGCGACTCTGCTGGGGACATGCATTTCCCTATGCAAGAGAGAGTCAAGCCTAACTTGACTCGATTCGAGAATACTAGTCTTTTCTTAATTGTTTTCTTATGTTTATTTTCTCTTATTGTTTATTTATTGCTTTCTCTTTCTATTATATGCTCTGTATTATATTTACTTGTCGGATTCTGGGAAAATATCACAAGTAAAGCTCTACACCCGAGCTTTGGAAAAAGAAGAGAGAAAACCTAGTTTAGAATTGGTAGTAATTAGTGTTAGTCCCCAAGGACTCGCTCCTTGTGGGCCTAGCATGAAAGCTCCTCCAGAATAGATCTTTTCGTAGATCCTATCGTAACGCAGCTAGCCTGTTGCACGATTTGATTCATGAAGGGTCCGTGACTCTGGGAACCGCTCTTAGAACCAGTTTCTATATTGGTAGTCGCGTAGTGTTAGTCTCCGAGGACCCGCTTCTCGTGGGCCTAGCATGAAGACTCCTCTCGAGAGAGATCCTTTGGTATTACCATCGTAGTGCAGCTCGCCTGTTGCGTGATGGTGGTATCATTGGTATCTATGACCTTGAGAACCCCATCCGTCAACGTAGAAACTATCCCGTGAGTGGGTCATTTTGGGTAAAGAATATAGAGCTATCTTTGTACCTATTAGGAGGGTGGGAGATACTTGTGATAACCTGGATCCTGCACTGTTGCATTCATAAGCATTTACATATGCATCATAAATTACACTAGCTTTATTTTCAGGGAAGCATTTATATTGACAGGTTGACATACATTCACAATGGCCACGAGTTCAGAAAAAAGAAAGACTATTCAGCTTAAAGCACTCAAACCCGATGTCAGTGCAATCATGAATTGTTTGAAAGAAATGCCTTCGGTCTTCAAGAAGACTTTGATAGGAAGGTTCGGTCAAGTAATTGATCTGCTAACAATGGAAGTGCAGATTCCCGCTATTACAGCCTTAGCACAGTTCTATGATCCGCAAATGAGAAGCTTCTTGTTCCAAGATTTCTACTTAACACCCGCTATTGAAGAGTTTGAGGGATTTCTAGGCTTCCCTGTCAAAGGTAGGGCACCCTATACCATGATAGGTCAGACTCCAGAAGTGGAGGAGTTGGCAGACGCTCTCCAAATCTCAATTTCAATAGCCAAGGCTGGATGGAAGAAAAGAGAAGAATTCTTTGGATTTAGAAGTATTATGCTAGAAAAGGAGGCAATTAAGATGTTGAAGAATAAACAATGGGATGCTTTGGTAAATATATTGGCTCTTATCATATATGGGCTAATATTATTCCCTACTTTCGAAGATTTTGTCGATTCTGCGGCTATCAGTGTTTTTTGGGCTGTTTGGAAGAAAGAGCAAAGCCCAGTATATCCTCTCTTGGCCGACGTTTTTTACACCTTGCACCTTCGTCATGAAAGAAAGGGTTCGGTGTTGACATTCTGCCTCCCTATTCTCTACAAATGGCTTACTTCTCATGTATTTAAGCGTCATGCTACTATCCCTAATTTGAACAGTGGGGAATGGGCTCAATTGCTAATATCTATTTCTGAGAGAGACATCACTTGGTACCCTAACAAGTTGGGAGTAGGTGAAATTATCATGAGTTGTGGTAGCTTCTGCAATGTGCCATTGATTGGGTCTAAGGGTTGTATAAGCTATAATCCTATGCTAGCGATACGACAATTTGAATATCCAATGTTGGGGAAACCTGAAGATAAAGAGCTAGGAGAAATGATCCTTCATGAGAGAGGTGTTGAGGATCCCTCACTTCTTTGCCAGATTGTACGATCTTGGCAGAAAATTCATACTAAAGGATCTGAGTTGAGAAAAAGGGATGGGGTGGCAAGAATGCCTTATCGACAATGGGTTCTGGAAAGGGTCAAAATGGTTAAGCTACCCTTTTCTGTTGAGGCACCTCCTAGACCCACCACTCCGCAGCCTGTGCCCATATCAGTTGAAGAAGTGGAAGAGATGAGGCTCAAAATAGCCCGACTAGGGAAAGAAAATGAAGACTTGCAAGTAAGACTTCAGGATGTGGTTAATGAAAAGAATCATATGAAGTATGAGATCGCAAGAAAGGATAAGCAAATTGAAGAAATGGGAAGCAAGATTGATGAAGAGGAGGGAAAGAGGAAAAGGACCAAAGTATGTATCAATCAAGCTGACAGTTGCTTAGATTCTCTCAAGGAGCAGCTAGAGTATGCTCATGCAAAATGGCGAGAAAATGAGCAATGGTACATTTTAGCCACTAAGAAGAGCAAGGAGCTCAGAGATACGTTAGGAGCTGAAGTTAAGACACTGAGTGCTGCGCTACGCCTTTCAAGAGCTGGCGAGGATAGAGAACGTCAACTCAAGGAAGAAGCCTTAAACGCATCTCGGATAACACCGGAGAATTGGCATAAGACTTGTGCTAAAATAGATGAGCTCGAAAGATTCATAAAATATCAAGAGAACAAGATAGGAGCTGTTATGGAAGACAAAGCCATTTGGTCTGCTGCAAGGGACCAGCTAGCTCAAGATGTTGCCACATATGAGCAATCCATTCACATCATGAGGAACAACCGAGACATATACCGCAACAAGCTAAATGGATTGATAGAATTTTGCAATTGGTTGACCAAGGATCTAGTTTGGAAACATAGAGATGCTATGGAGGCCATCGATGACTCCACCGCTCCGGCCATTTGCGAGTTCATATATGTGTGCCAGGAAATGTTAGCAAGGTTCAAAGAAGAGCTCAAGGAGCGAGAAGCAAAAAGAAATGAAGTTTGAAGTTTTCTTTGTCTTATTTTCCTGTTGTTTGTTTGGAATGCTAACTTGTTTTCCTTGTTAGCTTCTACTCTTGTTATGTTGGAACAATTTGAATGAATGAAGAGTAGTTATTTTGTTTTATTTGTTCTCGTGTTGTTTGAATGTCTGATAAATAACTAATCGTTATAAATGCTTCCCTAAAAAGAATAAAAATGCAATCATACTCATAAGCATAAGCATTTTTGCACCTTCACCCGACATTGCAACTCATGGGACTTTTTTTCTTTCAAAACTCAGAAAACTGAAAGCTGACTATTCGACATCGTTACGAGACTCGGCACAATTACCAAATGACGTTGGAACAGATGGAAGAGACTCAGAACATCATGAGAGGTGACATTGACGCCCTTCGGGCGAAGATGGACCAGCTGCTGGAGACGATGATGACGTTGGCCCAAAAGGAAGACAATGCTGCAATTTTGGCTGATGCCAGGAAGGCGGCTGACAATATAGGAACTTCTGGGATTGTTAAGACCCCACCTCCTGTTCATGTGGACCTTACTAATCATTCTACGTCCGCACATCATGGCTCAGAAGTGGAAATTGATGAACAATATGATGCTTTCTTCCAACCTCCTCCGCCACCTCATCCCCAACATAATGCGGGAGCTGCAATTGATCATTCTGCTGATAGACTGCGAACTGTTGAAGAGAGGATTAGGTCCTTGGAGGTCCAGAAGACTCCAGGCTTAGATGCTGTTGATATGTGCTTAGTTCCCGGGCTGGTAATACCAAAGAAGTTCAAAGTCCCAGACTTTGAAAAGTATAAGGGGGTCAGCTGTCCAAAAACCCATCTAAGAGCATACTTCGCAAGATGGCTGCTCACATTGACAATGACTTGCTCTTAATACATTACTTCCAAGATAGCCTCAGTGGGGCATCGTTGGAATGGTATATGCAGTTAGAGAAGGGGCAAATCAGTACGTGGAGAGACCTGGCGGACGCGTTTTCACAGCATTATCAGTATAATACTGACTTGGCACCGAATCGTACACAGCTGCAAGATATGACTCAACGTAGCAATGAGTCGTTTAAAGAATACGCCCAAAGGTGGAGGGAGTTGGCTGCCCGTGTTCAACCACCATTGCTGACTAAGGAGTTAACTGACATGTTTATGGGAACTCTACAACCCCAATACTTGGACCGCATGCTCGGGTCCAGTTTCCCTAACTTTGCTGAGGTGGTGTCAGTGGGTGAGAGAATCGAGAGTACTTTGAAGAAAAACAAGGTTGTGGTCCCGATGAATGGGGGGAGGAAGCCTTTTGTGAAGAAAAGGGAAGATGAAACTAATGCCGTGATAAGAGGACGAGGAGATAGGGCTCCAGTGAACATCCAGTATCCACAGGTAGTCGCAGTAGCCCATGCTCCTTATCAACAATCAGCTCAACAACAGAATCAGCAGCAGAATTATCAGAGAGTTCCTCCACCGCAATATCATAATGCCCCGGCTCAAAGACAACAAAGGCCAAGACAGCCAAGAAGACAACTTGACCCGCTGCCTATGTCATATGGGCAGATCTTTGCTCAGCTAAATCAGAGCGGACACTTAACGTTGCGAGATTTACGTCCAGCAACCTTTCCATACCCCCCGGGTACGATGCGAACGCCCATTGTGAGTTTCATAAGGGAGCCCCTGGACACTCCATAGACAACTGCTATGCGTTTCAAAACAGGGTGCAGGACTTAATAGAATCCAAAGATCTCACTTTTACACCTAGAGGGGCCAACATTACGAAGGATCCGTTGCATAAACATGGGGGTCCTTCCGTCAATGCTGTGGAAGAAAACAATGGTTTGAGGCTAATTACGAGTGTTGAAGATGTCCGTACTCCGATGGCCGTTATCGGAGAGCAATTGAAGAAAAGTGGGATGATTCCCCAAGAGGAAGACGAGAATGAGCTCCCCAACGAATTGGCTAGGTTGTTGCAGCAAGAAGAGAAGGTTATTATGCCGCATAAAGAGGATGTCGAGGTTATCAACCTAGGTTCAGAAGAAAATAGAAAGGAGATAAAGGTTGGAGCGTCTCTTCAAGATGTTGTCAAGGTAAAGCTGGTAGGGCTCCTCCGAGAGTATGTTGATGTATTCGCATGGTCGTACCAGGACATGCCTGGTCTAGATACAAACATTGTTGTACACAAACTACCACTCAAAGAAGGGTGTCATGCCGTCAAGCAGAAGTTGAGAAGAACTCGCCCTGATATGGCTCTGAAAATCCGTGATGAGGTCCAAAAACAATTCGATGCAGGGTTCTTAGCAGTGGCCAAATACCCACAGTGGGTTGCAAATATTGTTCCCGTACCAAAAAAAGATGGAAAGGTCCGTATGTGTGTGGATTACCGCGACTTAAACAGAGCAAGTCCTAAAGACGATTTTCCATTGCCTCACATTGATGTGTTAGTAGATAATACGGCACAGTTCTCTGTTTTTTCCTTCATGGATGGGTTCTCTGGTTACAATCAAATTAAGATGGATCCAGATGACATGGAAAAAACCACGTTCATTACACCATGGGGCACATTCTGTTACAAGGTAATGCCATTTGGGTTAAAGAACGCTGGGGCAACATACCAACGTGCAATGGTAACGCTCTTTCACGATATGATTCACAAAGAGATCGAAGTGTACGTTGATGACATGATTGCTAAGTCCCAGACTGAAGAGGAGCATGTGGGTAATCTGGAAAAGTTGTTCGCCAGACTGAGGAAGTTCAAGCTGAGACTTAATCCCAATAAATGTACATTCGGGGTGCGGTCCGGAAAGTTGTTGGGCTTTATCGTAAGCCAGAAAGGGATTAAGGTGGATCCTGATAAAGTGAGGGCGATTCAAGACATGCCCGCACCAAAGACTGAAAAGGAGGTCCGTGGATTTCTAGGGAGGTTGAATTATATCGCAAGATTTATTTCACATCTCACGGCCACTTGCAAGCCAATTTTTAAATTACTCAGGAAAGACCAGCCAGTTGTGTGGAATGATGAATGCCAAGGGGCATTTGATGCAATCAAAGAATATTTGCAAGAACCACCGATCTTGATACCACCAGTTCCTGGAAGGCCGCTCATTATGTACTTAACCGTGCTAGAAGAGTCCATGGGTTGCGTGTTGGGACAACAAGATGATACGTGCAAGAAAGAGCATGCTATATACTATCTCAGCAAAAAGTTTAACGACTGTGAGACAAGATACTCTTTGCTTGAAAAGACTTGTTGTGCACTTGCATGGGCTGCTAGACGACTCAGACAATATATGCTGACGCACACCACATACTTAATCTCCAAGATGGATCCAATCAAATACATCTTCGAGAAACCTGCTCTTACCGGTAGGATAGCCCGATGGCAAATGCTTCTATCTAAATACGACATCCAATACACCGCTCAGAAAGCTATAAAGGGCAGTGTGTTAGCAGATCATTTGGCCCATCAGCCAGTGGAAGAATACCAACCTTTAAGATTTGACTTTCCGGATGAGGATATCATGATGGCAATAGATTGCGAAGAGCCAGGACCAGATGAAGGGCCAGAACCAGGGGAGCGATGGACTCTTATGTTCGACGGCGCTTCTAACTCTTATGGACATGGAATCGGGGCAGTGATTACATCTCCCAAAAATTTTCACTTACCGTTTACGGCCAAGCTCTGTTTCCCATGCACTAACAATATAGCAGAGTACGAGGCATGTATACTGGGGCTAGAAGAAGCCATTGACTTGAGAATCAAAACTCTCGATGTGTTCGGGGATTCTGCTCTAGTAATTTACCAGATAAGAGGCGATTGGGACACCAAGCATGAAAACTTAATTCCATACCGGGATTATGTAGCAAAATTGCTTCCTCGATTCGATGATATCACTTTTTCTCACATACCTCGAGAAGAGAATCAAATGGCTGACGCTTTGGCAACCCTGGCATCCATGTACAAGTTGATATGGCCAAATCATAGACCATCTATTGATTTGCGACGCTTTGAAGAGCCCGCACATTGTCTGACTGCTGATAAAGACGCAGAGGAAAAGCCGTGGTTTTACGATATAAAGCGATATCTTGAAAAGCACGAATATCCTGAAGGAGCCCTGGGTATCGACAAAAGAACTTTGCGAAGATTGGCATCTAACTTCTTCCTCAACGGAAATGTATTGTACAAGCGCAACCATGACACTGTTTTGCTTAGGTGTGTGGAGAAACGTGAAGCTGAACAGATTATAAAGGACATTCATGAGGGCTGCTTTGGAACTCATGCGAATGGACACACCATGGCAAAGAAAATATTAAGGGCGGGCTATTATTGGCTTACCATGGAAGCAGATTGTTACCATCATGCCCGAACTTGTCACAAGTGCCAAATATACTCTGATAAGATCCATGTACCCACCACTCCATTGAACGTCTTAACCTCACCATGGCCCTTCTCCATGTGGGGAATAGACATGATTGGGATGATTGAACCAAAAGCTTCAAACGGTCATCGCTTCATACTTGTGGCTATAGACTATTTCACCAAGTGGGTTGAAGTTGCTTCGTATACCAACGTTACTAAGCAGGTGGTCGCCCGTTTCTTGAAATACAACATCATATGCAGATATGGAGTGCCCAGCCGCATCATCACCGACAATGGGTCGAATCTCAACAACAAAATGATGAACGAGTTGTGCGCCAGCTTTAAAATAGAACATCATAACTCGACACCATATAGACCCAAAATGAATGGAGCCGTAGAAGCAGCCAATAAAAATATCAAGAAAATCATCCAGAAGATGGTGGTTACATACAAAGATTGGCACGAGATGTTACCTTTTGCATTACATGGCTATCGTACTTCCGTACGAACTTCAACAGGGGCGACTCCCTACTCGTTGGTTTATGGCATGGAGGCAGTTCTCCCAATAGAGGTCGAAATCCCTTCTCTGAGGGTTTTGATGGAAGCTCAACTTGACGAAGCCGAATGGGTAAAAACGAGGTTTGAAGAACTTAATCTCATTGAGGAAAAGCGCTTGACGGCCATATGCCACGGCCAGCTTTACCAGAGAAGAATGAAGAGAGCCTTTGACAAAAAAGTACATCCCAGGACATTCGCGCAAGGAGACTTAGTACTCAAGAGGATCATGGCTATGTATAATGAATCTAGGGGCAAATGGACGCCGAATTATGAAGGCCCATATGTGGTAACAGAGGCATTCTCTGGTGGCGCCCTAAAGCTCGCAACCATGGATGGGGAGGAATTACCTTATCCGGTGAATGCAGATTTGGTCAAGCGATACTTTGCCTAAAAAAGTGGAATAATAAAGCCGCTAAGTCGAAAACCCGAAAGGGCGACTTAGGCAAAATTGGCTATCCCAGTGAACCGAAAACCCGAAAGGGCGGTTCAGGAAAAAATTAGGGATAAAATAAGAATAGGCCCGCTGAGTTGAAAACCTGAAAGGGCGGCTCAGGCAAAAAAGGGTGTCCCGGTGGATTGAAAACCCGAAAGGGCGATCCAGGCAAAAGTTAGAGGCAAAATTCCAAGGCAAAGTATCCATCCTGCATGATCGTTCGACCCTAGTACATAATCAAGAGACGTAATTGATCCGGCCATCTTTCTACGAAGCAAGGTGTTGAAGACTTCCCAAAGTTATAGGGGCTATAGCAGTGTCAAGACTCAAAAGGGGCTCTAATTTTCTGCCATTATGTTTTTTCTCGCACTGTGATCACCTCATTAAGGGATTACATCTTTGTATATCTACCCATTCAAGGGTCAAATCAATATAAAGAGAGATTTCTCATTAAATTGTGTTCACTCTTTTACTTTATCTGATTGTTTGCAAATTAATTTTATTTTTGATAATTTATGCTCGAAACTTCAGCTAAAAAATATATAATAATAAAATATAACTTTTTGACAAGGTATAGAACTTGTTTTGACGTTTGAAGATATTGGGGAAGATAGATGGTCTCCAAGAAACATATCAACAGGTAGAAGCTTTGAGTTAGTCGTCAGCTGCCCCGACTTGTCATCATAAAAAGACTTGCTGTTCTAAAGGGTTTGTATGAGGTGGTTCCCTCCAGCACCGAGATCAAGAATTAAACTGGGGCAATCAATTCCCTGGTCATCTTGGAGTGTCTAAATTTGGGATGTCGAGTAGTCTAATTCTCTCACTACCCCATAGAAAGTCCAATCTTTTATTGGCTAACCACAAAAAGCCACTCCAATTGGCACCTTCAATTTACCCTAAAAGTCCAGTCTTCATTGGCAACCACTAAAGGTCCGCCCTCGCTGGCATCCTCAATAACCGAAGTCCAAACCATTTGGCAACTACTGAATTCAGCCCCTGGTGATGTCCCCGACAGGATTTCATCCCCAGTATACCTGGTCGTTGCATTATCATAAGCACGACATACAGATTCATATCATAGTCATATCGATCATTAGCATATCATTTGCATTCGCATCTTGCACTCCCTAGCAGTTGCATCTTGGTTGCATGTTTATGTATCAAAACGCATATCATCGCCATCACCATTAACATGGCATAACAACAAAGCAGGATCCAGGATCAGTTCGCAAGCATCTTGGTCAGTCCTCTAATGAAGTTGGCAGTATGACTCTGAAAAGAGTTAAGACCCCACGAGTTCAGGGAATTCTACTCCCCAGCAAGTCAGTCTTCAACCATGCAGTTGATGATGATGATCCCCAGCAACTATTGCTCTGGTTTCTCCCCAAGCAGATGTTATCTTAGAGAGTTTATTGAAGATTTCTCCCCTACAGAGATTGGACAACAATGTTCCTTTAAATAGGAATTTTAGCTCAACTATTCCTCAGCAAGTTTTGTTCGAGATACTGCTTTGGTATCATCGGAGAGACTTAATGGATAAGGTACTGCTTCGATCACCCGAAGAATCTCAAGTTTTTATCAGAGATACTGCTTTGGTATCATCGGAGAGCCTTAATGGATAAGGTACTGCTTCGATCACCCGAGGAATCTCAAGTTTTTATCAGAGATACTGCTTTGGTATCATCGGAGAGCCTTAATGGATAAGGTACTGCTTCGATCACCCGAGGAATCTCAAGTTTTTATCAGAGATACTGCTTTGGTATCATCGGAGAGCCTTAATGGATAAGGTAATGCTTCGATCACCCGAAGAATCTCAAGTTTTTATCAGAGATACTGCTTTGGTATCATCGGAGAGCCTTAATGGATAAGGTACTGCTTCGATCACCCGAGGAATCTCAAGTTTTTATCAGAGATACTGCTTTGGTATCATCGGAGAGCCTTAATGGATAAGGTACTGCTTCGATCACCCGAGGAATCTCAAGTTTTTATCAGAGATACTGCTTTGGTATCATCGGAGGACCTTAACGAATGAGGGGCCGCTTTGACCACCCAAGGAGGATTGTTTATACCGCTTTGGTATCATCGGAGGACCTTAACAAATGAGGGGCCGCTTCGACCACCCAAGGAGGATTGTTTATACCGCTTTGGTATCATCGGAGGACCTTAACAAATGAGGGGCCGCTTCGACCACCCAAGGAGGATTGTTTATACCGCTTTGGTATCATCGGAGGACCTTAACAAATGAGGGGCCACTTCGACCACCCAAGGAGGA
This sequence comes from Lathyrus sativus, assembly GCA_963859935.3. Lineage (NCBI taxonomy): Eukaryota > Viridiplantae > Streptophyta > Magnoliopsida > Fabales > Fabaceae > Lathyrus > Lathyrus sativus. The sequence continues at coordinate 569,439,669 of OZ012740.1, read as the reverse complement.
TCGTTTATACCACTTTGGTATCATTGAAGGACCTTAACGAATGAGGGACTGCTTCGACCACCCAAAGGGGTTCGTTTATACCACTTTGGTATCACGAAGGACCTTAACGAATGAGGGACTGCTTCGACCACCCAAAGAGGTTCGTTTATACCACTTTGGTATCGCGAAGGACCTTAACGAATGAGGGACTGCTTCGACCACCCAGAGAATATCAGGTTATCTTGTTCATGGCACTTTTCACTTCTCTACCGGACAAATTTTGGGGTCTTCTTGTATCTAATTGACTTCCACCTTAAAATGAACACCATGCGGCAGTTCATCCGCTCAGGTTTAAGGCAATTAGATAGGGGCATCTGTCATACCCCAAATTTGTCCTACTTCGGTATTCAAGGAATGTTTTATTGCTTCATGACGTCTGTCCATGACTCATTGAGACCTCGTTTATAAAGACCATGTGTGTACCCATTATGGTTATAACCCCCAACAATTTATGATGAAGAGTGTGCCTCCAGCCCCTTATACTCAAATTCATGTATGTCCTCGTTCTCACGATCAGACATATATGATAGGGTCAATAGGCATCAAATACATCGTTTAAGCTGCACTACAAATTATGATATGCACTTGATTCAAGCTGTTCAAAGATACATCACATGATACTTCTAGACACGGTCGATTTAGCCTCAAGATGTGTTCAAATTGATTGCAAGTGTCTAGTTATGTTTGTATTTTAAATCAGTTTGTGATAAACTTAGATTTAGATTGCAAATTTCAAGTCATAATTGAATTATCAGTTTGTGACAAACTTAGATTTATCTTGCAACTTTCAAGTCATGTTTTAACGGGTTCAAGCGTATCGATAAACTGTGGGTGTGGCCAATTTGTGATCAAACCAAGTGCCCATTTGGGTGAAATATTTGAATCACTTCCAGGATATGAAAGAATTGCTGCAAGTTATCGTGGCAAAGAACATAAAATGGCATCTATTCATGAAATGAATCATTAAAGTTTTCACGTATTGCCATGTATTGCCATGTTTTGCTAATAGTTTTATAAACATTCTTTTTAAAGATAAAGTAACAGAGGGATTGTTGGTGGCCATAAAACATTATACATATCAAATATCAAAGTAGCATGATACCAAGTCTTCGGTCAAGCAATTACTACAAGCCACGTGATTGTCACGCCTTAGCCATGTTATCTGAAATTACAACAATATTACCTTTTAACATGTGATTCACATACGGCTCACAAAACTACAGGACAAATCCCTGAGTTCAGCTTGGGCAGCGTTAAAACCAGCAGGAAACAGAAAATAATACAAATGGAATACCTATCTATTGCACATGCCTTGTGATGGAAAAGAAATCCAAATGACAAAAGGATATGAATCTAAAGTAAAATATCCCATGTTTACATGACAGGGGAGTATCGCTACTAGAGCTAACAGAAGGCTGCAAGCTTCCTCGAATCTCATAAGATCGCTCTCACACTAGAGCTGTGAACAAATTGTCAAATTCTTTAAAGCTGTTTTAGGCTAATCCATTCCACCGAAACTTAGGATCGGCATACACCGAAAGCAACAATTCCTGGTTCTTTTATCCATAACAGGTTGAGTGTTGCCTTCAGTCTTCCGCCGCAAGCATAACACTCCCTCTTTTGATCACTCAATAATCTCGCTTCATTAGATTCATGGCCATTAGCGTTGTTACCTAACAATACTGCGACACAGGAAAATGTCAACAGACCAGAAATACATCAAACAAGAATTGGTTAGTCAAGCTGTGAGATATATTACCTAAACTTGTAGATAGGGCATTGGTTGATGTCGACATTGTCAACATCCTAAGGCTGCAGTCCTAAGAGATGTTCTTAGAGTGGATGTCACACTATCCCTTTACCCAGCTGCAAAAGTGGGACTCCCTCATCATCTTCGTGGCATCTTCCATGTCGTACGATCATGTGAACCTACAAAATAAATCAAGAATTATTAAGGGATGGATTCTAAGCTACAAAGAAGACCATAAAGGAAATGCCAAAAGATTATTAGCCAGCCAACATAAATCTTGATACAAATGTTGTGATATCAGTTTAAATTATGCCAAGTCCTTTTCACCGTCTCGAGTATGCTGCTTCCAAACTCCACCACGATACAAGCGTCACTTGTGAAGTTTGTTTACATAACTCAAGTACTGATGAATATCCAAAGGATAGTGAAACGGATTTGCTGGATATTGTTACATAGATGTCAAAGCAGATCCAAGGTATTGTCCTGCAAGTTTCTTGAAAGTGACGAAACATCCAAGCGAGAAGAATATAATTTGAAGTCATGGTTCATCTCAAGACTTACAAGTATGGATTAACAGAAAAATCCTACGAGTCATGACAGGAAGAATGTGGATGGTCCTTTGGCTTGTGAACATGGAAATTTGCCAGGATCTTCGGTCCCAATGAAAATAGCCAAACCAGAGCTGTCTGTATTCTAGCACCGCCCCTTTTGTGTGAACTTAACATGGAATTTATGAGAAATCTGTCACCAGAGATATTTTCATAAGTCAATAAAGTTTATGAAGGGCAGTTAGTTAATTAATAATACCAAAGATAAAGGCACATACAAAAATACTTGTATTGGATGATTGTTGTTTCCAATCAAATCCATGAGTTTGGAAAATACTCTGGGTTAGGATTTTGAAGTATTCATGCTTGGTCGAAACCTGTAATGAAAATCATAAAACATCTTGTCAATTCTCAAACTTCTTAGAGTATGAACGACAACAATTAAGTTCAAACACACAATTCATTTCAACAGCAAGAACACACATCAGTGATAGCAATGGGATTCATAATAGAATAAACAAAATAATTAAACCAGTCCAAATTATCCAAGAAAGCAACTATGGTTTTAACAGTCAAGAATCATGTTGAGTCAGCCAAAAACCATACATCAGCAAAAGCAATAGCTTTAAAAATGGTACATTTTACGTGTGGTAAAAATTCAGTGAAAAATCAGGTTTTGCAAAAACACTACAGACAAAAACAAAGAATGAGTCACTACCCCTGGTCCCCACAAAATCCTTGTGCAAAACCTCTCTAACGGTATTGCAGGTCTGCAGCTCACAACCTCACACACTTGAGAGCATATTCTTCTAAAAAATCCCTAAGTTCACACGCACCAAAACCCTAAAAACTCCCTATATAAGCACTCACTGTTCATTTAGAAAAAGGAGAAGAAAGACCCTAGCGAAGCTCTGCGAAATTCAATCCTCACAATACCTAAAATCACTCCAAAGTTCTTTCTAAAGGTTGATAGAGCTTCACATTGAAGCTCTAGACAACTTGAATTCAGCCATCTCACTCGAATCCAGAAACACGAGCAAGCAGAACACACACCAAGAAGAAGAAAAGCGTAAAAAGTAAAGCGAACCACCTACCTCGCGGATCCTCCTTCAGAAGAGCTCAAAGCTGGTGAGTCCCCTTGTTCACTTGATTTTCGCTCGTCAGCATGAGCATTTCACTTGAATATGTTATCCTCTGTTTTTTTTTATTCTGAGTTTGCTTGTTAAGATTGAGTTAGGGGTTAGGGATGTTGCGGTTTACGATTTAGGGATTGGTGGCTTGATTTGAGAATAGGTTCAGAGATAGGGAGGAAAAGTGAAGCGGGTAAGAGAGACGAAACGGCGAAAGGAGGGATTCAGAAAGAAGGAAATACCGTGTGTTTGTGTGGATTACTTTAGTCCATTCAAGATTATTGGTGTTTTAATTTGAGAGCATGCTTTTTAAGAAAGATGATCGTTGGAATTAGTGTCATTGTTGGTTTAAATTTTGCATTAAAAACTAATCATTCTTTTTACAGAAAAAGGTGATAAAGGATTAAAAAGTGGGCGGTGGCATGCTGTTTGTTTTTTTTAGTTCTTTTATTCTTATCATGAGTATTAATGCTTAGCATATGTGATAAGTCCACTTTTCCAGTCTTCAATGTCTACCGTTTTCTTTTCGCTACCCTCCGTCCAATAGTCTTAGTTGGGATTATGGGCCTTTAGGGCCAATTCGATGGGTCCACAAATGTTCTTTTTTCTCTGCATAGCAGGCTGCAAGGATTGTGAGTTTGTTTTAATAATAGTTCATGTGATTTATATTATACTCATGTTATAAATATTACTAAGGTATAATTAAATGATTAAAATAAGGAGAAGACATCGTTTTTATTTAGTTTAGATTTAAGTAAGTGATTTAGTGATCAATTATAATATTGTCTTTAATGTTAAGATTATCGCTTTATTTCTTTTATTTTTCTCATTCTTAAGCTAATTAATGATTGATTTTGCGTTAATCAAATAATTAGAATGGGTAGTTTTGACTCTAATGCCAAGTCCTTGTAATCCCGAGTAAGTGATACTCTTGTCCTGACTTAATTTTATTTTCTAACACTAAAATTCTCTTTTTAAATAATGAAAGTAGTGGATCCTCGGAGTCTAGCACTCCTTGGGTCCTTAAACGACCGCTCTCGAGGTGCACGCCTTGAGTTGTGGTCGTTTCGTCTTTCATCGTTAAATCACTTCAACTTTGTTTAAACCTTTCAAAGTAGGCAAGACCTAATCCTAGCCATACGCCTACCCTAGTTTAACCCCTATGCTAATATTTTCAAATTATTTTCATAATTAAATTACGAAAGTATCGAGTTCTTGGAGTCGTGCATTCCTTGAACTCGAGAATAATTACTATCAAGGTGTACACTTTGAATAGTATATCATTCGAACTTTCGTTTCTAAAACACTTCTTAATTATTTGGACCAATACTTACATTGTCCAACAAACATATTTTATAATTAATTGAATGAAAAAGGTATCGTTGGAATCTAGCATTCCAGTAATATCCCGATTAATTGGTTGCGAGGCCGACGTCTCGTTTATCGATTAGTCGTCATTCCTCCTAAAGTTTTCAACCCATCTAACCTCGTTCCTCACCCACGTGTGATCGAGTCTAAACACTAGTATGTTTCTAAACCATACATCAAATCATTTTTCTTAATCAAATTACGAAAGAACTGAGTTCTTGGAGTCTCGCACTCCTTGAATTCTTGAATGACAACTATTGAGGCGTACGCCTTAGGTAGCGTGTCATTCGACCTTTCGTCTAAAACACGCGCCTTAACTATTTGGACAAGTATTCATTGTCCATTCAAATACAATTTCCTAATTAATTGAATGAAAAAGGTGTCGTTGGGATCTAGCATTCCAACGATATCCCGACTAATTGGTTGCGAGACCGACGTCTCGTTTATCGAGTAGTCGTCATTCTCCCTCAAAATATCTAACCGACCTTATCTTCTTCGCCTCCGTGCAATCGAAACCTTAAACCTATTCAAATATGTTCTCTAACTAAAAACATCCAATGCGATAAACCTAATTCCTCGCCCTCATGCGATTTCCTACCAAAACACCTTTGACCAAGAACATTGTTTAGTCCTTTCTTCCGCGCATATGAACTCGTGCTTCAGCCTCCCCTAGCGAGCAGACAAGCCAATGTTTAGCAGTTAGAATGCGACCTAAACACTCGTTCGTTCCCATACCAAACCTTTTTACCGTAGTTAGCCAAACTACGGCTGCTCTGATTCTTCATTCTCTTCTGAATGTAAGATACGTAGGCACAAGATTGCGATGATCTTGGCGAGCACAATCCCCTCTTTTACCCGTAGTCCCACGAACTACGATTGCTCTGATTTTCCACTTCTTACAAGTGAAGATACGTAGGCACAAGGGCCCTAATCCTTGGCGAGCACCCTATCCTAAAACCACCTATTCCCCCCTATAGGAGAAACCTTAGAAGAAAACAATTAAGCACAATTAACTTTACTCTCGAATCGATCAAGAGGTTCCCGTTGAGTACAACGGACATGAGGGGTGCTAATACCTTCCCCTCATGTAATCAACTCCCGAACCTAGAATATTGGTTGCGATGACCATGTTCTTATCTCCTTAAAGGTTTTATCGATATTTTCCTATTCCATCCTTGGAATGAATAAAGTTCGGTGGCGACTCTGTTTCGAACAGTATTTTCCGCGGCCATCGCGAGGATCGTATTCTTCGAGGTACGACACTTTGTCACTTGAATGAATTCCTCGATAGACCAATTGCTGAGGCTTTGTCTTGGAATGCATGGCTGTTTCCACGAGTTCATATCACAGTCGTTATCCCCGTCTTCATCTGAAACAACGTTGATCCGTTCGAAGATAACCCCGCCTTTGGTCAACTGTACCAGCCTTTTATAGCGCGACACGCTCTGTGAGGATGACGAAGAAGATGGGTGGTATCCCAGACCAAACTTATCCTGCTTATGGGGTATATCCAGCACTTGACCCCAACCTGGTGCTGCCCCAGCCTGAACCACTGCCGAGGGCTTCTTTGAAAGACGACATGGCCACTTCAATCATAAGGGGATACAAAGGCGCCACTGAAGGAAATGGCATCAGCATCCTCTTCGCTCTATCCTGAATCCAGCTCAAGTAGGGATCATAGGCACGGCTATTACTTTTACCCAACAATGGTTTTCCTTTTCTGTGAATATTGCTCCAAGCGTGCTCAAGTCTGGCCAGTGTATCATTATCCAACAACTCGGTAAGGTACATAGATTCTCGTACCTCTTCTTCCTTGGGAGGGTCTCTCAATGCATATCCAAACTGCCTAACCAACAACGACGGATTGTAGTTGATGAACCCCTTCCTTCCGACCAAAGGGACGTTAGGAAATTTGCCGCAACTATAGATGATCTCGGTATCAAGCATACTCTTATCAAACCAAGTGATGTTCTCAGCTGATAAACCCATCAGACGTTCAGACCATTCTGATGTACCTGCAGAAGTAACAGAAGGACCAGTCTTGGGCATATGACTGGCAAGCCACTTGCTCAGTATAGGAACACAACATGACACATTTTTCCCCATTCGATTCTCGTTCTTGTAGTGAACTAAATGATAAACGTCACCGAGCAGTGTAGGTACTGAGTTCCTTGAAGCCAGTATGTAAAAAGCATCTGTATCTACGAAGTCCTAAAGATTAAGGAACAATATAACGCCATAGATACATAGAGCTAGAATGTCGCTAAATACGATTCAACAACCATCCTTGGCACACTGTTGAGCTTTCTCAACCAAACAAGGCAAAGGAAACCCAAACATCCCACTTCTCTTGGGCATCTTCCCTTCTAACTCTGAGGCATCTAAATGCAGAATAGCAGCGAGCTTAGCCAGATCAGGCTCAGTGTCAGTATGGAAGAACGACATCTGATCCAGAATAGACACATCTAACAATATAGAATACTCCTCTAGAGTAGGATCCATAACATAATCGGGGAAGACAAAATATCTCAGTTGGGCATCATAGAACTGTAGAAGGGTGTAGATACCACTGATCTCATGTGCAGAAGGCTTATAGACACATCTCAACAACCTCCCATAAGATTTCCTGAAGTCTTCCATCATCTTTCTATCGGCCATGGCAATCAAACTCAACAAAGGACTGATATCTGGAACAGGAAACCTGTAGGGAAATGTCTTCTTCAGGGGTTCCATGTCGGGAATAATGAGCAAGATCACTAGAATTAGGGGGAAATATGCACCTGCAACATAAATACATGTTAATGAGATGTAATATAATAATGCAAATGCAGATGCAAAAATGAAAACAGGGGATCAAGATTGTTGTGTTGTAGACTGAGAAGAACCGGCTCTTTGCTTTGGCAAGAATACTAGCATAGCTCTGATAACAGGAACCACTGATATCAATAACTCGGATTCACATTGTAAAGAAAACCGGGTAATCTGAAGGTCAAGGTTTCATGCATAACCCAATCCATCTCACAGGTATGGACCTATCCACTGCTAAGGTTCGGCATCCTATGCGTTCATCAGTGTCACAGACTTTCAAGAAATGATGATACGTTCACCATTTCTGGTTTGGCATCATCCTCTCCCGAAGAGGCCTCACTTAGCTGAATCACAAATGATCGGTCCCCAGAGTCGACAACTCTCAAATCCAAAATCTCGTCAGATCTTCAGGATCGGAAAGGAAATCGTCAAAGAGAATCTCGTCTGAGCGTGAATTTCATAGGGAACTATGTCTGCTCAGCAAACAGGTCCCCCATTAGTCTCCACTACTAATGCTAGATTTGTACTCAAGCCTGAGTCTGACTTATCACTCAGCAGAACAAATCCCCCCCCCCTCACAGCACAACAATAATGATATATAGTGCTGAAAATAAATGCGGGAAAATAAAGATAAGGTACAACATGTATGTACATACACCCTAGAGATAAACAAGCAAGCGCTAGGATTGACTCGCATAAGGAACTGTTGGAGTCCCCAGCAGAGTCGCCAGCTGTCGCTACTGCAAAAATAGGTGCCGGCAATGACAGAAGAGTCGCCACTGTTCGTTATTTATCCCAACGAGGGAAAGGAAACAAGCAGAGAAAACCTAAAAAAATGGGATAAGATTAGTCATCGCAACCAAATCTCAGGTTCGGGAGTCGGTTACGCAAGGGGAAGGTATTAGCACCCCTCACGTCCGTCGTACTCGACGGGATCCACACTTGGTTGTCTATCTAAAGGGTGATTGAAACTATCTAACTAAAGGTCTGAGACAAAAGAAAATAAAAAGGACTCGACAGAGCATCGCCGCTCTGGGCCTACGTATTCTCATCTGGTGCGAGAAATCAGAGTCAACATAGTTCGTCTAACTACGGATGAAAGAGGGGGGGAAAGGTTGCTCGCTGAGACATCGCCGTCTCGTGCCTGCGATTCTCATCTGGTATGAGAAATCAGAGTAAACGTAGTTCGGGAAATTAAGAGCACTGGTTGGTTCATCTGTTTTATTCGGGTAGGGTTAAGAAACAGTTCCAGCAGTTAGGTGTATGCAGCTCGACCATTGGAGACTTAAGCATTACCTGTTTGCGGTAGAACTAAGGGTTAACGAAACTCTTGTTTATGAAAATGTTTTCCATTATTAAGGGCCCTAAGGGACAAAATGAAGTTTGATCATTTGTTTTTGTGTCTTTTAAGGAGAAGTGTTTTTTGGATTGTTTATAATTCATGTTGCACTAAAGACTATGACTCAGGAGCGAATGCGTCGCATATCGTCCTAAGGACGTACGCTAAACACTCTAAGCAATTGAGAGGTAACCCCCTAATCACTATTCCCCAAGTACTTAAGGCTCGTAGCGCATAACATTCATTAGCCTTTTATTAAGTATTTTAGATTTGTTTTGAGAAGAGAGAGAGGACAAACTAAAGGGAACTAGAATCAAACCTAGTAGTTATCATGCAAAATGGTCCTAAGGTTAGGATTAAGAAGGGAATTCTATCCTATTTGTTATCATGCAAAGGATTCAACCTAATGTCTATCATCACTATCATTAATCAAGGAAGTGAGAATTCCTAAGGGAACATGTTAATAAAAGAAGAAAAGGAACAAAGCATTAAGTAAATGAAATATGAATATGAATGAATGCATATGCAATGTAACACACAAGCAAAGGGAGGAAATAGTGTGGGATGAAAACCTCCACAAGCTCATCTCAACCTTTAAATGCAAGTAAAGGATGCAAAAAGAGAAAATAACACACAAGCAAAGGGAGGAAATTGTGTGGGGGTGAAAACCTCCACAAGCTCATCTCAACCTTTAAATGCAAGTAAAGGATGCACAAAGAGAAAATAACACACAAGCAAAGGAAGGAAACTGTGTGGGGTGAAAACCTCCACAAGCTCATCTCGACCTTTAAATGCAAGTAAAGGATGCACAAAGAGAAAATAACACACAAGCAAAGGGAGGAAACTGTGTGGGGTGAAAACCTCCACAAGCTCATCTCAACCTTTAAATGCAAGTAAAGGATACACAAAGAGAAAATAACACACAAGCAAAGGGAGGATATTGTGTGGGGTGAAAACCTCCACAAGCTCATTTCAACCTTTAAATGCAAGTAAAGTGCAAAACAAACCCTAAAGTCTACAACTCGAACATGGCATGAATAATAAACCAAAAGAGAAGTGGGAGAAGAAGAGAAAACAGCCATGGCATCCATAATGTCATTCAACCAAAGTCTCATTATGACTTATGCCAAAAAAATGCACACAATGTGTCCTCATGGTTCACCATTCAAGTCAAGCTTCAAATACCTCCTAAGGAGGGATTAAGCAAATTTAAATGGTGCTCCAAGGTCCTTGGATAGAAAGGGAGATGAAAGGAGAGTGCACAAACTCCACCACAAGATTAACAAAAGAAAATGCAAGTTTATGTACAAGATAAAGCAAAACATATATCATGAAAACCCTAATTGAAATGCCTAAAAAAAAGGCAAACTTAAACAAGTTAGGAACATAATTAGGACCCAAAATTGAACATACAAACACCTTACCATGTATATGATATGAATAAACAACAATTAGAGGCTCAAACATTGTACAAAACTCAATTAAGAATAAAACTATTTCATGTATCAAGGTGAACACCACATAAGGAAAGGCTAGAATGTAAAATACACTAAAAATAACACACAAATCCCAAAAATGCCAAATAAAATTCTAGGGAACCCCTCTGTTGTTAAGAACTAGGGGTCAATATTGTGGAGACTAAGTCCAAACCTAACTAGGCAAACAGAGGGCAAGTTCTAAGGGTTACCCTAAAAACTAGTGCAAAAGGAGGGTCCTAAAGATCAAGCTAAAACCCTAACCAAATGGTAATCAAACCAGGGGTAAAAATGTCACAAAAATCAATCAACATGTTAAGAATATGCACAAGAAAAATCAAGCATTTATATGAACATTTGATCACAAAATAAAATCCAAAACAAGAGATATGCATTTTTCAATTCACAAAAAAATACTTCAAAATGGAAAATCAAGATTTAATTGAAAAATGACTTAAAAATTAATCCAAAAAATTTGTAAAATCAATTAACATCCTAAACTTCATGAAAATATTTTTGTATGATTTTAAGGTGTTTTGAGGCATTTTATTTGAATTAAAAATCAAACAGATATGAAAAGTGGAAAAAATAAGAAAATGCAAAGAATTTGGAAAAAGCTTGTGGCAAATAGCAATACAACTCAGTTCATTATGTTGGGCTAGCGCGCATGGGGGGTACAAATAACAACTAAGGCCCATGATCCACATGATTCAGGCACTTAAATATAACTATTCGTTTCAATAATCAAACGTGGAGGTCAAACGGTCAACAAGCTCCAAGATTAAATCACGACCATTGGATACGGATTAGGTCAAAGGTTCAACGCGTGATGTGGCTAGACACGCTGGCATCTGAAGGAGAATACACACAGTGGTGGGAAAAATTGCAGATGACGGAGCACGGTGGCTCCGGTCATCTTCCCCGATTGCACAAAATCACAGGTGGATCAAAACCCCACAAAAACTTAAAATTTTTGAGTCTAAACTCATCTACGCGCTTCCTAGATCATGAATCTAAGGTTCTCTATCATTAATCTTCCCTAAATCAGCCAATACAAACCAAATCAAAATCAAGCAACATTCAAGAATTGTCATGAACACTGATCAAACCTAACCAGAATCAATCTATGATGCTATGGGGTCACAAATATGTGAAAATGGCATGTGATTATGGCATGAGCAGAGAGCAATAGTGAATGATAGCTTACCTAATGGAGTGCCTCCATTGGGCCTTGATTTGGTGATAAAACTTATGGGAAAATAACCAGAAAGCTTCCAAACACTTCAATGGAGATGTTAGTGCTCTTGAATTAGATTGAAACTGGTGAATTCTTGAAAATGCGGTTTCACTTGCTCTTGAGTTGTTGTAACTGAATTCTTGCTCAAAATGGCTCCAAAATCGCTTCTGAAACTTTGTGAACGATCCTGGGAATATATTATTTGGATCCAGATTGAATTGAGGCCCAATCAAAGCCTGTTTAGGTCCAATTGAAAATCCACAAATTTGAACTTGAAGCTTGCAAAATTGGCGTATGAACTTGGCTCAAACAGCTTTGAAATTGGTTCATACACATTGCTTGTTGTGTTGAGTGACCTAAGGGCTGAGATTGATCCCTTGAAACCATCTAATGGTGAATCTTGAATGTGTTGCTTCATGGTGAAGTTACATGGAATTTGGCATACCAAAACTCATCCAAAGTTAATTCTGAAATTGACATCACACTTAGTACATTCAAGGCACTCAAAAAATGCCCAAACTTGACATGAAATGGTACAAAATGACTTTGATCTAAACTAGGCTTTTTAAGTGCTTTCTCATGAATTTCCTTCCACCATTCTTCACATACAAGCCATATCCATGGCATGTGATGGTTTGGTGTTAGTTAAGCTTATTTGGAGTAAGTTTGATGTTGGAAAAAGTTCCATTTGAAGTGTGCAAAGTTGTGAAAGTGACCTATAACAAAAATGTCCTATAATCAAAGTTTCCCAAAATACCCCTGTCTTGCAAGCTTCATATCTTGAGCTTTACAAATCAGATGAAAGACTTATAGTACCTTTTGGAAAGCTAAGATCATAAGGAAAAACTTTCATGTTTGGGTCAAAGTGAGGAGAAACATCCTTCTAGGTCAAAAATGTCTTGGAAGTTTGTTGACTTTTGTTGACCAAAATCACATTCATCTGATGACCTGTAACTTGCCAGCTTCATAATTTGAGTTCTAGAAACCCGATGGATGAGTTCTAGTACTCAAAAGAAAGCTAGAAACATGCTCTACAAGTTTCATGTTGGGGTCAAGATGAGATGAGACTTGTATCTTGAGATATGTGGTCTTGAAGTTGGGCACTAAATAGGGGATTTTACACTGACAGGCTTAGAAACCCTAGCTTAGCAACTTCTCACACTCTTTATTCTTCTTGATTTGATCTTGTAATATCATCTTAGGTGCCTCAACACAACATTCCATGATCACAGAGACTTGGAATTGAGTCTTAATTTCCTTCAAATTCACTATTGACTTAGGGTTGACCAGATGAAAACCCTAATTGCACCACCTTTGACTGGGGCTCCTTACACTTGATATAATGACATGGCTAAGCTCCTCAGTGACCCTCAAGACATCCAATGAGCTCTTATAATCTTCTCCATCCATAAACATGGACTCAATATCATCTTATGATCTTCACATGGCCTCCAAGACAGAAGGTGAACCATATTCATTCATCTGCTCTTTCACAAAGCTTTGACTTTCTTCTTCTGATGATAAGTTCTTGGTAACTTTAAATAGCCCTCTTGATTAGGCTTGGAAACTTTGGCAATCTCCTCTTGCTAGGCTCACCTCTCTCAATCCCATGTATATGAATAATGATATGCTAATGTTAATGCTATGAGAATGCAATGAAACATAAACTAAGCAAAGAAAAGGTTGGGCAAATTTTAGGGTGCAACAAAGAGGTAAACCTAAAACTCATAAATGTGAACTTTCCACTTGCATTTCACATGCTACCATGACTATTTTTAGGGTTTTTACCATGATGTTCTTGAACTTTTTCAACTTGTAACTTGATTTTTCTTGTGAGATTGATCTTGTATGATTCATACATATTTGTTAATATGTTTAAATAATCAAATTTGTTTGATTCATTGTCTTACCATGTTTATATTTGCTTTTGGGAATGTATACCTGTGAAAATGGCATGTTAAACTTCATCTGTGAACTTTGTCATAATTGTTGATGTTGTAACCTCTTTAATATGTTTAGCATGCCTTATTATACTTATTTATGTGTCTTTTTATAACCATAACATGTTTAGGTTTTGTTTCTTTCCTTTGTGAAAGCTTGAACATAAATGGTATACATTGAAACTTCTTTGTGATTCATAACATGATTCTTGATGTTGTAATCCCTTGAATGTGTTTGTCCTGTTTCATTCTACTTGTTTATGTGTCTTGCTAGAACCATAACATGCTAGGTTTTGATTGTTGACTTGGTTGTTACCATAAACTTGTATGTGTTTCCCCTTGAAGCCATGAAATTCTTACTTGATTTGTTGTAACACTTCTTGTATGCTTACTTGTACTTGATTGTCATTAATGCATGATTGTTGGTCTTATGTTATGACATTTGACATCCTTTGATCCTTATACATGCTTGCCTCAAGTTGTAACTTGCTTGAATTTAAACTTGTTTGAATTACATGTTCTGTTGTTTTGTCTTGATGGTTGTCACCTCATTGCTCTTCATCTTTGTCAAGATGTTATGAAATTGATATTGCCTTCTACGTTTGGTCTTGTAAGAACCTCTATCACCATGTCCTTCTAGATATTGTAATATCTTTGTGCTTTATTAGTTATAACCATTTGACTTGATTATAATCTCTGCTTGATGTTGTTACATGCTTACATATCTTTCCTTGGTTGTTATCATGCTCTTTTATATGTTCATCATGTTTGAATGAAGACTCATGCTTACTTTTTTTAGCTTTTTTAAGTTATTCCTCAAGTGATGGAACTTGTTAGTTCTCATCCAATTGCCTCACATTATCCCTATTACAAAGGAAAGTCTCTCTATTGACCCTTGGGTCATAGACAACTCACTACTCTACTCCCCTTGACTTTATTAAGTCACCTTGAACCCTAACTTAGTTAAGTTAGAACCCATAACCATTAGACTTTTGCTTTAAGTCTAAAAGATCAACCCCTTGTTAAGAAGATCTTTCAACTAGAACTTTAAGATAGAGTTTTTTTAACTCTATGTAAGAATCACTGTCATGATTACTTACTCCCCTCTTGACTTTTGTAAGAGTCAATATCCTTTGAGTGTACAACTTAGAAATAGAGAGTTTTGTTAAACTTTATGCGAGCATTGTTATGTTTGTCCCCCTTTGAACCTTGATCATAATCAAGTGTTCATCCATCCCTAATAAGGTGAACTACGATTGCTCTGATTCTATCCTAGTTAGAATACGTAGGTAGAGGATACGATATCTTTGAGAGAAAACTTAGAAACATCAACCTTAGGTCTTTACCTAACTTTATACCCAAATTCCAAACCATAGCAAACATTTAGCACTTATAGCATACAAACATACCTCCTCCTGCCGAGGACCCTTTGCCAGCTTGAATCTTTCCTATCTTAATGTTGTTCTCGACCCTCTCCCTAGTAATGATCAGATCAGAGAAGCTTCCAGACATATTACCGATCAACTTCTCATAGTATAATCCTGGTAGCATGGCAACTAACATATCAATTAACTCTCTCTCTCTACCATGGGAGGCTGCACCCTGGCTGCCAGCTCACGCCACCTCTGGGCGTACTCTTTGAAGCATTCACCATTCTTCTAAGACATATTCTTCAATTGGACCCTGTTAGGCGCAAGGTCGCTATTATACTGATAGTTTTTAACGAAGGCCTCAGCCAAATCCCTCCAGCAACAGATATTGGCTGGTTCTAAGCTCATGTACCATTCAAGAGAGGGCCCAGAAAGGCTGTCCTGGGAAAAAATGCATCAACATTTTTTCATCATCCGAGTAAGCGGACATCTTGCGATAGTACGAACGCAGATGAACCCTAGGACAAGTAGTGCCTTTGTATTTATCGAAGTCGGGAACTTTGAATTTTAAAGGTACTTTCAAGTATGGGATCATCCCCAGATTAGCCATGTCTAGTCCTATGGAGTTCTAATTTTCAAAGCTCCGCATCTTCTCTTCAATCAGCTTGAACCTCTTATCAGCCTCAGACGGCAACCCTGCACCAATATCCCGCATAGAGAAAGCATCTTCCTGCTGATCTTCATCCCACTGGCGAATATTATTTCCATGCGCAGTATATGCCATTTCAGGCATAGGGATTCCACCTACATTACCTCCGCCCGGAGGGATCACAACTGGAGGAATAACATTAGCATGTGGCGTGCCACCATCATTTCGAGGAGGAATAGCAGCAGCTCCCCCGTGGAGAACACCATTACCATCAACCCATGAAATAAGTGGTTGCACTAGAGTTCTCAGTTGCTCTTAACCATTTGCCACACCCTGCATCAAATCTATAAATTGAGCCATCCTGTCCTGAAGTTCCTGCTTCTCAGCTTGCATCTGCTCCATGACTTTACGTTGATTCCCTCTAGTGGCGTACTGGTGAGTAGTCTGGTGTTCAATCCTGAAACAAACTAACAAACCACGGAAATAAGGTTAACGGTCCCGAGCCCTACGATGCAATAATGTAGAATGATGCAGTATGCAGACATGTATCTATGCATTAGGGATATTTCCCCCTCGATTCCAGTTCCGAGCGAACAGCACAACAATGGAGAGCTAACAGATAAGTAATAACCAAACTCCTCATGAATAAATTGAGAGCCAAAAGTCAGATACAAAGCACAGTGGGATCAGAATGACCTCAGCCAATAGGTCTGGTGATGGCCAATACATACATCATAACAACAGACTGAAAAGAAAATACAATCAAGTACGACAACTAGACTGGAAATCCTCTAACAGCTCCTTCGTCTCTAGATGGTCCTGCCTGACAAGTAACCCTCGAATAAGAAGCTCTCTCCGGCTAATAGTGGTCTGCAAGTCCTGTGCATAGTCCTCCTAGGCGCCTTCACCAAAAGCCTCCTCAAGCTTACACCTCTTCGTATCAGCTCTAGAATTATAATCATCCAACGTTGCAAGCGCTTCGTTCAGTCTACAATCACTGTCACGTTGGAGTAAGGCTTCAGCTGCAATCTTCTCATCCTTCACTTGGAGTTGGGCCTTCAGCTAGGCAATCTGTTGTTTGAGCACATCCTCTCGCTCCTTGTTATTAGTGAGGGTAGCATTCCATTGATCATTAAACCTGGAAATCTCTAAGTAAGCTCTATCCGACTCCTTCTTCTTAGAAGTAAGGACATCACTGACAGCCTTCAAATCTAAACCCAGACGCTCGCGAGCGCGAATCTCTTTAGTAAGATCTGTACCTAGCTTGTATACCAATTCAGTTTGCCGCTTGCAGGAATGAGTAGTTTCAATCTTTTCACTTCGGAGTTGAATAATCTCTTTCTCCAACTCTTCATTCGTCTTGCGCAACTCCTCTTTCTCAGACCACAACTGATTATACCTCTGGATGTCAACAGTAGTAGGCTCTTCAATCATCAGAGGGTATAAAGGCTCACGAGGTGGAAAAGGCTTCAACGCTCTATTCGCTCTATCCTGAATCCAAGTCACGTAAGGGTCATAAGCTCTGCTATTACTCTTCCCTAAAGAAGCTTTCCCTTTGTGATGAATTTTGTTCCAGGCCTTCTCAACTCTAGCCAAGGTATCCTTCTCCAGTAATCCGGTGAAATACATAGATTCCTATATTTCCTCTTATCTTGGAGGCTCTCTCAAGGCATACCCAAATTATCTTACTGCAAGGGATGGGTTATAATTAATACGTTCTTTCCTTCCGACCAACGGGATGCTAGGAAAGCCACCATAACTGTATATAATCTTCGTACCTAGCTGATCTCTATCAAACCAGACAATATTCTTAGATGTGAAGCCCGTCAATCTCTCTGACCACTCTAAGGTACCAGCAGTATCAATAAAAGGACCGGATTTGGGAAGGTGACTCATAAACCACCTATACAACAAAGGTACGCAACAAGACACGTTCTTCCCTCTCCGATTCTCATTCTTATAATGCACAGGATGATAGACATCGCTTAGAAGCGTAGGTACAGGATTCCCTGAAGCAAAAATGTGAAAGGCATCCACATCCACAAAATCTGGAATATTAGGAAACAACATGATACCATAAATGCACAGTTCCAGGATGGCATTAAACACAACCCAACAACCCTTCTTCGCAAAGTGTCGAGCTCTAGCAACCAGAAAAGGTAGAGGAAAACCAGGCATTCCATTCCTCTTGATCAACTTCCCTTGTAGCTCAGAGACATCCAAATGAAGAGAACAAGCAAGCTTAACCAGATCAGGCTCAGCATCAGTATGATAGAATGGCATCTGGTCCAAGATAGGCACTCAAAGTAGCGTAGAGAACTCCTCTAGAGTAGGCAATAATACATAACCTGGAAAAGTGAAACACCCAAGCTGGGAATCATAGAACTGTAGCAGAGTATGGAGACCACCCAACTCATAAACTGAGGGCTTGCAGACACAAGTCAAAAGCTTCCCATATGATTGCTTGAAATCTTTCATCACCTTCATGTCAGCCACAGAGATCAAACCCAACAAAGATCCAATTTCCGGAGTAGGGAACTTATACACCATTGTCTTCTTTAGGCTAGGCTCCATGTCAGCAAAGATATAAGATCACTAGAATCAAAGGGAAAATATGCACCTGCAACATAATACATGTCAATGTTAATATGCAGATGAAAAATGCAAATGCAACAGGGGATCAAGGCTGATGTGCTGTTGATTGAGAAGAACCAGCGCTTCGCTTTAGAAAGAACATAGCACCATCATAAGGACCCATTGTATCAAACTCACAGGTTCACACTGACAAGAACCAGGTAGGTTAGAGGTCAAAGTTTCCTGCATAACTCAATCCCTCTCACAGGTATGGATATATCTCTGATAAGGTTCGGCATCCTATGCGGTCGTCAGTGTCACAGACTTTCGAAAAACGATGATACGTCCACCGTTTCCGGTTTGGCATCATAGTCTAATGAAGCAGCCTCACTTAGCTGACTCCCAAATGATCGGTCCCCAGAGTCGACAATCCTCAGATCCAACAACCTCTCAACTGTCTGAAACGGACTGGAAAGGAAGTCATCAAAGAGAATCTCGTCTGAGCGCATATTTCGTGGGAACTAGTGCATGCCAAACATACAGGTTCACCAATACTTTCCACTTCTAATGCTATGGTTGTACTCAAGCCTGGGTCTGGCTTATCTCACAGTGGAACTCCCACCCAACAGCATAGCACAATGATAATATACAATGTTGGAAAGTAAAATGTGAATGCAAATAAAATACAACACATATGTACACACCCAGAGATAAACACACAAGCACTAAGATTGACTCGCATAGGGGATCGGGAAAGGGTCCCCAGCAGAGTCGCCAGCTATCACATCGCTGCGAAGAAGGGGTCGACAAGGACAAAAGAGTCGCCACCGTTCGTTATTTATCCCAAAAGAGGGAAAGAAAATGATCAGAGAAAACCTACGGAAAGGGAAAAGGCAGGTCATCACAACCAAATCTTGGGTTCGGGAGTTAGTTACGCAAGGGGAAAGTGCTAGCACCCCTCACGTTTGTCGTACTCGACGGGATCCATATTTGTTGTCTATCTAAAAGGGTGTTTATCTATCTAAGCTACATGCCACAGGGACAAAAGAAAAAGAAAAAGAGACTCGATAGAGCATCGCCGCTCCATTCCTACATACTCCCTCGTGCAATGGGAAAGTCAGAGTCAACATGGTTCGGAAAACTACGGGTGAAGGTGGGGAAGGTTGCTCGTCAAGACATCGCCGTCTTGTGCCTACTGTCGCTATCGCGAAAATAAGGTGCCGGCAAAACAGAAGAGTCGCCACCTTTCGTTATTTATCCCTCAGAACGGGAAAGGAAACGATCGAAAAAACCTGACGAAAAAGGTATAAGACAAGGTCATCGCAACCATTGTCTGGGTTCGGGAGTCGGTTACGCAAGGGGAAGGTATTAGCACCCCTCACGTCCATCGTACTCGATGGGATCCACGCTTGTTGTGTTTACTGGATGGGTTGGTTTATCTATCTACCTATCAAGGCCGGTCTAAAAAAGAAAAGAAAATGACTCGGCAAAGCGTCGCACTTTATGCCTACGTATTCTCATCAGAGAATGAGAAATCAGAGTCAACGTAGTTCGACTAGCTAAGGGTTACGGGGAAGGTGGCTCGCCAATACGTCAGTATTGTGCCTACGTACTCTCAACAGGTATGAGAGATCATAGCTTACGTAGTTCGGGATAACACGGATTACGGGGATTCAGATTCATCTGTTTTTATCAAGTAGGGTTAACAAACAGTTCCAGCAGTTGGATGTACGCAGCTCGACCCTTGGAGACTTAGGCATTACCGTTTGCGGTAGAACTGGGAGTTAACGACACTCTTTTCTTCAGAAAAGCTTCCTTTGAATTATGGGCCCACGGGGCAAAAAGGTTTGAAGTTTGTTTTCTGTCTTTTACGGAAGAACTGTTTTTTACGGTCGTTTGCAACCAATATCGCACTAGAAACTATGACCTGAGAGTGAATGCGTCGCCTGTCATCCAAAGGGTGCCATACTAAACATCCATACTGTTGAAAAGAAACTCTCCAACAATCCTTTCTCAGATAGCTTAAGGCTCGTAACGTACGACATCAGTTAGCCTTTATTACTATGTTTTAATTTGTTTTGAGATGAGAAGAGAGAACAGGCCCAACTAAGGGAGACTATCAAGTCCTAATGTTGTCATGCCAAGGATTCATCCTATGGTTGAAGTTTGAAACAGGGAACTCCTAGAAGTTATCATGCATAGGTTTCAACCTAAAGTTCTATCATCACTTCCTTATCAAAGGAAGTGAGATTCCTAGGGGATCATGCCAATGGTATATAGAAACATATAAAGCATCAGTTTAAACAGTAAACAGTAAACGACTGTAAAATGCATGCAATGCAAGTGAGGGAGGAAATGTGTGTGGGGCATCAGCCTCCACAAGCTCATCTCAACCTCAAGCCAGATATGAATGACTGCAATCATACAGAAAAGTAAAGAATGCCATCAAGCAAAATATGAGTAACTACAATCATACAGAAAATAAAACATGCTATCAAGCAAAATAGTGAGCAACTGCAATCATACAGAGGAAATAACATGCTATCAAGCACACACAAACCACATAGGCAAGGGAGCAGGGCTCTACCGAATACCCGCAAGCAAAGCCATACAGTAGAAATACAAGCAGAGGGAGCAACTCAACCTCTAGTGCAATCATGCTCCTAGCTTACATCAGTCTAAATATGAACTTATTTTAATGCATCAGGCAAATCACACAAGGCACAGCAATACAGAGAAGAAAACAGATCAACAGCTTCCACAGCTTCAAGCTTCAGCTCCTCAGCACTTCAGTCTTCAGACCTCACCTACCCTTCAAGGCTAGCATCTTCAATAGCAGGTATCAACTTGCTTCTCCAAGTTTTCAATACACTAAACATAAGTATCAACTTATTCTTTCTTCTTCAAGCTTCAGCTCTTCAGTAAATCCCACCTTCAGGCTTCACTCCTAACTGCAAGTATCAACTTGTTTCTTCAGGCTCTCAATGCATCAACATAAGTATCAACTTATCCTTTATTCTTCAAGCCTCAGCTCTTCACTCAATCTCATTGAATCCTCTTCACAAGTGTCAATTTGGCCTTCAAGCTTCAGCTCTCTCTTCTTTACCAATATCAACTTGGTCCTCTTCACCTATAAGCTTCAGCTTCTCAAGGTAATCTCCAAACACAAAGAAGTATCAACTCCATCCTTCAATCTTCTTCAAGCAAGGAACTCCATCCTCTAACAAGGGAGAAAGATTCATCTGTCAAGAGCAAAGTTTGGATGATTGGTAGCAGAGTGAAGACCAAAGGTCACCACTAAGCATCCTGTCATCAGAGAAAGGGACCCTCAAAGGTTCTACCAATTTGCAAAGAGCCACACATCCTACCAAAGGAGGGATGAGGCCGTTACAAAGGTACCTTTCATCATAGGGAAGAATGGAAGTGATCAACATCATCCATGTTTATGAAGGAAGAGAACTATCTAAAAGCTCTGCCTACAAAACCCTAATCTTAACCTAATCAAAACTACACCACAAGAAGGGAAGATCTTCACATCCAAACCTCTTCAAGCAATCCAATGCATCTTCAACTTTCCTTCAACATCATCCAAGAACAAGCAAAGCAAAACCCTAATCTAAGGGAACTAAAGATGTCAATCTAGTTGAGTTAGTGCATTAGAATCATCTAAAACTAGCACTTAAGCTAAAATTAAGCAAAAATAGAAAACTACCTTGAAAATTCCTACAAAAATTCCTAAGGGATCCTAATTCAATCATGAATCTATCCTACAAAAATCAGAGGTTGGATCATCCACCTAGTACTAAAAATACAATCTAAACCACAAGGTATCAACCATAAACCCTAAAAATGGAGCCTCTAAAGGTTTCAACCTGAAACTATCACTTATGTTCATCACAAAAATGTGAGAAAAATCTATGGGGAGCATGCATATCTATGCTAACTACTCACAAAAAATCAAGATCAAAATCATCATCACATGATCACACAAAATTCCACAAAATCAAGTATCAAACATGACTATTTTAATATCAATTAAAATGTAAAAATTCCCATAAAATCAGAAAATTCATGAAATAATAATATTTTTTATCTAAAAAATACTAGACTCTATCATGAATCCAATTCAAAAAGAATGGGATCAATTGAATTATTTTTCCATTTTTTATGATTTTATCAAGAACCATGAATAAAGTGAAAAATAAAGAAAATCAAAATAAAATGAACAAGCACACGGTGCAGATAGTAAGCAACAGCAGTTCATTCTATGGATTGGGCCATGAGAGGGGTGCAGATATCAACTAATGCATTAAGCCCAAATCAGCAAATAAATGAAACGCATCGTTTCATTAAAGTTCAGACTCTTCACAAACTGAGGAGCACGCGTGGCCGTTGGATGAGGTTCCCAGTCCAAGTCAAACCATGATCCAAGGGCTCAGGGATCATCTTCCCCAATTCAAACTTCTGCAACTCAGGCCACCTGCGCGCCCAAAACCACCGCCGGTGACTTTCTCCGGTCATCTTCTCACAACCCTAGTTTGCTATAGAGTCCACCATTGGCCACGATCCGTTAATGAAACATGTCCCAAATCTCACAAGTAACTCACTCATACCATTAATTCACTCTGAAACCTCAAGATTCGCAAGAACCAACTCTCAACCGAAAATGGTAACATCCCTAATTGGTCACTAATTCTCAAATTAATGATCTGAAAACTTCCCTACACCATTCTACAATGCATCTAACATCCTAATTCCTCTTAGTTCTAACTAAAACAAGCTAGAGATTGAAGGTTACCAACCTGAAAATTTTGCGTGCACAGAAGTAGCAAAACCTCAAATCAAGCCTTCAAATGCTCCAGACTCCTTCAGTGAATCACTTCCAAGCTTCTGTATGCAATAGAACTGATTGAAATGGCCTCAATTCTTGGAACCAACTCTGAGTTGCAGGTGGAAAAATCTGAGCTCAAGAACACCAATCAGCCACGAATTTCCCTTGATTATGATCTGGAATCAATCCCTAGCATCCATGGAAGAGATTGCAATCAAGAAAATGGATGGAAAGTGAGTAAAATGATGTAACCGAATTCAGTTGCAAGCAATGAAATTTCAATCTCAATCTCTGCTCTCTCCTTCAATCATCACCAACCTTTCATCTGAACCTCTTCTATATCATATATAGGCCATGTGTGGATGATCTAGAAACCTCTAGATCCTTCTAATGAGAAATTCAATCTCTTATGACATGAGAAGTTCACTTACATGCCATGGTATGCTCCCTGCTGCTAACAGCTTGAAATCATTCTCAATTCCTTCCAATTTCTCCCCTCATGACATTTTGGAAGTGTTTGGCTTGCAAGGTACCTTAATTATGCCTTGAATTTAGGTTTAGCAAATGTTACTTATGATGTAAGTAACTACTTTTCAAAGCAAGTCCACAAATTAAACTTCAATTCAAAAATGTGGCTAAACCAATGTTCTTAAAAAAAAATTTAGAATCAAAATGACCTATTACATGCCTTGGTTTGGATATGTAGATCAAAAATATCAATTTCCAACTTTGGTTCATTTGAAAATCATCCTTATTTTAGGTCATTTTTGCAACTTTGAGCTACAAGCAATTCCAACCTCTCATGACCTCTTGACTAGCCTTAAAACATCATTTTGAACAAGTTTGATGTTGAACATTTTCCCATTTGAAGCTTGCAAATAGGAGTTATGGCCTTATGATTGAAATGACCTGTAATCTCCAAATGACCAAAATACCCTTGACTTGTCAAAGCCATAACTTGAGTTCTACAAATCCTATCAAGGACTTCTAGTACTCTCTAGAAATCTAAGAAGATAAGGAACAACATTCATGTTGACCAAAAGTTCATAGGAATCATCCTTCTAGGGCAAAAGTTTCATGCAATTTGGACAACTTTCAAGCCCCCAAATTCACATTCCTCAGATGACTTGTAACTTGTCTGAACCATAACTTGAGTTTTACAAATCCTATCAAGGACTTCTAGCACTAAAATTAAAGCTAAGATCATGCTATACAACACTCGTGTTGGGGGCAAGATGAGATGTCAACCACATCTTGAGCTAAATTGCCTTGAAAATAAGGGTCAAACTAGGAGATTTTACACTGTCAAGCCTTAGAAACCCTAGCTTGAAACTTCTCAAACCCTTCAATCATGATGATTTTACCTTTGAATCATCCTTATAACATCTCAATGTATCAATCCATGATCACATGGCCCTTGGATTAGGTCTCAACCTCCCTCAAATCATCAGTTGACTTAGGGTTGACCCAGTCAAACCCTAGCTGCACCACTCATGGCTGAGCGTTCTTAATCTTGCACAATGACCTGTCTAGGCCTCAAAGTGATCCTCAACACTTCTCATGAGCTCTCTCAAGACCTCAAGTATAACTCCATGGCTTCAGAATCATCTGAGGACTTCCCACAACTCTCAAGTTGGGAGGCACACACTCTTGGTTTCAACCAGTCTCTCTGGGGATCTTTTAAATTCTCTGACAAGGATATCCACTCTTGAACACTTGAATAACCTTCTTAGCTAGCTTCAAACTCTTGTGTAGCCCTTGATTGGTAATCATACCTCTTGATCTCCTGCACACATGTCAATGAAATGCAAATGATAATGCTAATGTGAATGCAATGAGACATAAGCTAGGTAAAGAAATGTTGGGCAAATTTTGGGGTGCAACAGCTGCCCCTATTCAAGCGGCTTGGACCTGACTGGGTGAGAAGCGAATGGCTCTCAAACAATCAAGGTATGAGACGGTTGAATACCAATAAACCCGAAAATTTGCCAACTGCACAAGTACACGGTACTCTGATGGGAACAAATCTTCGAAAACTAAAATATTAGCTGCACTGCAACTAGATGGGGAATTGGTCACACGGTAACCGGTGATACATGGTCGATCATGCCGTCAGGCATCAAGATTCCTCGGGACTCATCAGGTCAACAATCAAGTTAATCATGCCATCGGGCATTCAAAGAAATTCTTGGGGCATCAACCGGACTTCGTCACTAAGTCGGGAATAGGATTCTCAGTCAATCACGAACCAATTGGGGATATCCGAACTTCTGCCATCAGGCACTCCGCGTCAGCTGAGAGAACTGCGTCAACTTCACAGTTGGACTTCAATTATCAAGTCTTCAAGGGAAGTTTCAACTTCGCTGTTCAGAAACCTGCTGGGGATGACACATCTCCGTTGGGGATTCTGGAGAACTATCAAGTAACTCTGCTTCGGGGCTCCAGAAATCATTCTGGATGAATCAACTCTACTGAGTGTTGCACCCCAAAATTTGCCCAACCTTTTCTAACCTAGGTTTATGTTTCAATTGCATAATCATTTGCATTGGCATCATGTATATAATGTATTCATCTGCATTGCATAGCATAAGCAAGCTATCTTAATCAGGGGATCAAGTGCTATTCTTATCTCAAGAGGCATATTCAAGGGTTTCATTCATATTCAAGACTACTCAGGTCATCAGAGAAGAATTTGAGCTTTGAAGAGTTGACAGGTTGATCAGTGAGTTCTCCCCTATCTTGAGGTCATTTGGGGATCATCAGAGGAAGTGTGAGCCATGAGCCAAGAGCATGAGGTGTGTAGGGATGTTATGAAGAGCCTAGATGATCATTTTTAAGGAGTAACCAAGTCATTGGAATGATTGCAAGAGCCTCAGTTGAAGTCAGTCAACTAGGGTTTTATCTGGGTCAACACTAGGTCAACCCTAGATCAAAGACTTGTTTTGAAAGGCATCAAGGATCATTTGAAGAATGGGGGATTCATTATTTTCTATATGGATATGGATATGGTTTTTTGCCAAAGAAAAATCAACAGGAGTTAAGGAGAAGAGGAGTTACCAAATTAGGGTTTCAGTATAAAATCCCCTGATTTAGGTCCAACTTCAAAGCAGTGTAACTCAAGATGCAAGCTTCATATGAATTTCTGGTCCACATGAAACTTGTATAGTATCTTCATAGCTTTAATTTGAGTGGTGGAAGTCATCAAGATGAGTTATAGAACTCAAGTTATAGCTCTTGCAAGTTACAGGTCATCTGAGGGCACTGAAATTTGTCTGTGAAAGTTGTCTGTCTTCCAAGCAACTTTTGACCTTCAAGGAGATTTCAAATGGATTTCTGGCAAACATGAGAATTGTTCCTCATTGTCTTAGATTTCTAGGAAGGTATGGTATGCCTTCATATTATTTGTGGAACTCTACTTATGTCCTTGGCAAGCAAAGGGTATTTTGGTCATTTGAGAATTACAGGTCATTCTTGGACCATGCCTAAAACTCCTACAAGGAAGCTTCAAATGAAAAACTTCACAACATAAAAGTTGCTCAAAATGTCATTTTAAGTCTAGAAAAAAGGTCATGGAAGTTTGGAAATGCATAGAACTCAAGTTGACCAAAGTTGGTAAAAAATGACTTAAAAATGGACATAACTTGAAAAAGTTGAGATTGAAAATTGGTTTGGGCAATCTACAAATCCAAAATAGGTCATGTAATATGTCATTTTGAATCTAAACAACATTTTGGAAACAATGGTTTAAACACATTTTTGAGTTGAGGCCTAAAAATGGGAGTTGCTTTGTAATGTTCTTACTTGCATAATAAGGTAACTTTGGAAAACTCAACATAAGGCAAGGATCAGCTGATTTTTCACACATGTCATCTCAATATCTCATGAGGAGAGATTTTAGCACAAGTATGAAGGGTTGTATGCATGATATGAGATGGTTCCAATATGTCATCAAGTGAGAATTCCATGGCTTTCTACCACATTCTAGAAGCATCTAGGATCCTCTAATGGTTGTTATATATTGAGGGGATCAAAATGAGATTGGGGGTTAGAGAATTCAGTTGGAGAATTCAGTGGAGAGAGAGGTATTCAAGGAAAGCTTCTATTGCAAGCAAGGCTCGAATCTTCTTCTACAAGCACTCATCACCAGAATTGTTGCAAACAGAAGATAGATCACCATTAGAGGACCATTGTGAAGAGGATTCAAGCACTGAAACAAGCTGATTCCACCTCTGCCATAGCTGCCAAGCAGGTTGGTGATTTCACTTCTATCTCCCTAATTATGTGTTGTCAGATTAGATTGTTAGTGTAAGATTGTTAGGTTAGGTTAGATGACCATTTTCAGAGAGTTTGAGAGCTTTACATGAAGGTTGATGACAGGTCATAGATTCTTTCAAGATCAAGAATAGGTTATGTAGTAGGTTTTAATGCACGTGTTATGGCTTAGTGAAATCAGTATAACACCATGAGCAAGATAGTACCATTAATGCCAAGAATTTCCAAGGTTGATATCAGTGTACAATGGTGGGACCAAGATCTTAGTGTTCTCTGTTTGCGAATTATAGGAAGCTTTAGGAGAAACTAAGAGTGCAGTTGTGTTCCTGGGAAAGAATAGAGCAAAATTGCTCTTTATAGTTTGGGATTTGATGGAGAATCGAGGGAGAACGAACGAGTTGAAGGTTCTTGCATGGAGTTGTAATTCTGAAAACCCTAGGTTCATTTGGGGAAGACGATCTCTTGATCGTTGGATTAGATGAGATTATTGACTTGTTAATCCAATCTCACGGCCAGTATTCAAACTAGAAACGGAGGGAATTGATGAAGACGGAACGCAGCGTTTCACTAAATGAAACGCCTGGGCCTGGATCAGCAATGCTAACCCCACCCCCTATCTCAAGCCCATCCAAATTTTAACTGGATTTCATTACTTAATACACCCCGCGCGCTCTCTCTCTCTTTTTTTTTTCTGATTTAATTTCCTAACTGGGCTTAACGCAATTGATATCTGCGCCCCCACCTCATGGCCCATCAGGCAATAACAACTGGGCGCATTACCAGTCACACCCCCTTCCCCATTTAATTCATCTCTTGATTTTATTTTTCTTTTATATTTTTAGCATCTTTAAAAAATCATATAAAATCAGAAAATTGATATTTTTAATTGCTTCTTTTTGCATTAGGTCAATAGTTCTGTTAAGAAAAATAATAAATAATAAAAATAGCATTTTATTTTGTTTTAATATTTTTTGTGCATTTTTCTTTTAAATAGCTTTTTAAGTGATTTAGTTTAGTACTTGTTTTTGTTGATTTTAGTTCAATTAGCTCCCCTTAGATTTAGGGTCCATTCTTTTTAGGGTGATTAACTTAGGACTTTAGCTTCCTCATAGAATTTAATTCATAATTTTAGGATTAATTTTTAGATGATTTGATTAGGTGAGATTAGAGTGATTAAAAGTAGGGTTTTAAGTGAACATAGGTGAGATAGATCATTTCTTTTAGGAATTTTAATTTGATTTTGGGGTATGGGACTATAGGGGTTATGGGTAGATAATAGATCCCTTAGAAAATATTAGGCTTCCCCTATTACTATTAGTATATTGCTTGTATTTGATTGACTGTGTGGTGTGCCCTCTTTAGGGTTATTATTTGACTGTGTGGGGTATTAGGTTTGTTTGGGGCTTGGGGGTTTGAGCTGAAGACTGTGTTGATGAAGCCCATTTGAAGATTAAAGAATGAAGACCAGTTTCCAGAGTTGATGAGGAGTATCTCTTGCTGGCAGCTGTTGAAGGTTATAGGATCTAGGAGTTAGGCAGAGCTCTAAAGTAGAAAACTTAATTCTCAAACATGGAAGGTCTTGATTGCCTCCATCCCTCTCTATGATGCAGAGTCTCTCTAAGACACTCACCCCCTTCCTTTGGAAGGCTTGGTGATAGTGTCTAAGAGATAGAACTCTTGAGAGAAATAGTCTATGTGTTGTTAGAAGTCTGTTTGCCATCCTTGGTGGTCAACTAATTGCTTAACACCCAGTTCACTCTTGTGATTGGATCCTCAGCTGGGAGGTTAGGACTTGAAGAAAAGCCATTGGGAGATTGAAGATAAAAGACTGATGCTTGCTTGAAGATTGTAGATAGTTGATGCTGACTTGAAGACAGATGCTGATGAAGATTGCTTTGCTGTTTATTTTAGCTGTTTTAATTCTTGATGTATTGTGTGAATTTCCCGGACTGTATTGTTTGTTGTTTAACCTGTTGGGTTGAAAGTGAATTCTGTTCACTTTTGCCTATTGTTTTCTAGGTTCGAGGTTGAGTGGGACTCCCTTGCCTCGCTTGTATTGTTGCATCCATGCATTTTACTGCTTTATTGTATATATCTGTTGTTTTTGTTTCCGTTTATCCCTTAGGATCTCTGTTTCTCTCTGCGCAAGAGAGGAGCATGATAGACATTAGGCCTTAACCCATGCATGATAACATTAGGTTAGTTTTATCCCCTTTGCAACCCTAAGATTTATAGAGTGTCATCTCTTCTTTCTTCAAAACAACAGAAAAACACTTAATAATGGATAAAACAAAAGTGAATTCATTTCTTCCGTCAAAAGATTTGAACAAACACAAACCTTTTTGCAATAAGAAAACCCTTGTTTAAGGTGAGATTTTTCATAAAAGACACTTGAACAACTTGTGTCGTGCGTAGCCCGAACTACGTTTGCTCTGATCTTCCATGTTGTGTGGAAGTACGTAGGCATAGGATGCGATATCATAGCGAGAAACCTTCACCCATCCTCCCCCGTAGTTAGGCGAACTACGTTGACTCTGATTTCTCGTTCCAGACGGGAATACGTAGGCATAAAGTGCGATGCTTTGCCGAGTCATGTTTTCTTTTATTTTCATACTTCATCCTTTAGTTTAGATAGAAGTGTAATCCGTACAAACCAAACAAGTGTGGATCCCGTCGAGTACGACGGACGTGAGGGGTGCTAATACCTTCCTCTTTCGTAACCGACTCCCGAATCCAGGTTTTGGTTGCGATGACCATACCTTTTCCCGTCTTTGCGTTAGGTTTACTTCGAGCGTTTCCTTTCCCTCCTTTGGGATAAATAACGCACGGTGGCGACTCTTCTGTATTGCCGGCGCTGATTTTCGCAGTAGCGACAGCTGGCGACTCTGCTGGGGATCCAACGTCCCCTGGCTGCTAAGGACTGCGATAGTTCCTTATGCATTTGGGATCCAACGTCCCTTAAGCGAGTCAATCCTAGCGCTTGTTTTCCCGTCGAGGATTTTGTATGGATTTATATTTCTGTCATTTATTTTCAGCATTATATTATTGTTATTATTGCTGTGTTGGGGTGTGACGGGTGTTCTATGATTGAGAGATAAGTCGGACCTGGGCTTGAGTGCACCTAGATTTAGAGTGGAGATTAGTGGGCGCGCACGTGCTTTGCATGTCCTAGTGTCCCGCGAAATCCACACTCAGACGAGGTTCTTCTGGTTGGCCTCCTGTCCTGCCCTTTGGGTGGCTCGGGTTGCTGGTTAGTTGGATTGTCGACTCTGGGAACCGATCATTTGGAAGTTGGCTAAGTGAGGCCTCTTCAGGATTTGATGATGCCACTCCTTCTGAGAATCGTATCATCAGCCCTGAAAGTCTGTGACGCCGACGACCGCATAGGATGCCATACCTTTGTCAGTTACTAGGACACCTACCTGTGAGAGGGTTTTAGGGTTATGCAGGTAACTAGACCTTCAGATACCGGTTATTTCTCGATCTGAGATCCTGGGTATTTATGGATAGTTATGAGGTCTGTCAGAGACCAGTTGGAGTTATGTTATGAGGTCTATCAGAGACCAGTTGGAGTTATGTTATGGGGTCTATCTGAGACCAATGTTGGAGCTTTGTATTGGGTCTATCTGAGACCAGGGTTTGAGGAATTCTGGAGGGTTTATTTGAGACTTTTGATATGGTTCAGGATTCTCAGCTACGGCATTTGGTCCCTGTTGCATGTTGCTTGCATTGCATTTGTTTGCATAATCATTATCATTGCATCCCATTAACGTGTGTCTGTGCTGCAGGTGCATTTGCATATTCCCTGGTTCTAGTGTCTGGACTTCTGAGTATTGATCATGGCTGGTTTGAGGATGACAGTTGACTACAAGTTACCTATCCCTGATATTACTCCCCTCCTGGGTCTGATTTCTCTTGCTGATGAGGATGTCCGTAGAAGCTTCAGGCAGAGTTACGGACGGCTGTTGAGTTTGGTTCGCAAATCAACTGATGATGAATTGAATGGGCTGTACACCTTGATGCAATTCTACGACCCTGCTTTGAGATGTTTCACGTTTGCGGATTTTATCTTGGGGCCCACCATGGAGGAATATGTAGAGTTTACTGAGCTGTCGGTACAGAATGCAGTTCCTTTTATTCACTCTGCCGCTGAGCCCAAGTTGGAGGATTTAGCTAAGGCCTTGCACATGAATGCTTCTGAGCTGTTGATGACTTCTTGGCGAGGGGTTCCAGGTTTCTCTCTCCAGTTTCTGTTTGGTAAGGCTCAAGAATACGCCAAGAATGGGTGTTGGGTGGTCTTTAACGCTGTTTTGGCTCTATGCATTTATGGGATAGTGTTGTTTCCCAACTTCCCAAACTTCGTGGACATGGACGCATTTCATCTGTTTGCTGCTGGCAACCCGGTACCCACACTGATCGGGGACCTCTACCATTCGATGCACTACAGAACGTCTCTTGTTGCGTGCCTTTGCTGTACATGTGGTTTAAGAGCCATCTTCCCCTGAAGGGACCTTTTGTGGATAGTGCAACTACAGCTGACTGACCAGAGCGTATGATGAGGCTATCTTCTGAAGACATTAAGTGGTTTGACCGAGACTTGCTGGGGTCTGAGCTTATTTTCAGTTGTTCTGGGTATCCTAATGTTCCTTTGATAGGAAGAAAAGGGTGTATCAATTACAACCCATCTTTGTTCGTCCGCCAGTTTGGATATGCGTTAAAGAACCCACCTCAGGAGGAAGAAGTACAGGAATCTCTGTACTTCACCGGTGATTTGAATGGAGAGTTACTAGCCAAGCTTCGGCATGCCTGGACGCGTATTAACAGAAAAGGGAAACCACTGTTGGGGAAGAATGATTGTCAGGCTTATGCACCCTACAAAGTTTGGATCTAGGAGAGGGCAAGACAGTTACTGATGCCATTTCCAGCTGCACCAGTCCCTGTTCATATTCCGGTGGAGGAGCCAACCACTGTCACTATGGAGGTCTACGAGCGAGTTGTGAAAGAAAAGGAAGCCTTGATGAAGATTAATGAAGAGTTAGAAAAGGAGCTGGCTCAGATGCGTAGTGAGAAGAATAAGGTTGTACGTTCTTTCCAACAGCAGATCGAACTAG
This sequence comes from Lathyrus sativus, assembly GCA_963859935.3. Classification (NCBI taxonomy): domain Eukaryota; kingdom Viridiplantae; phylum Streptophyta; class Magnoliopsida; order Fabales; family Fabaceae; genus Lathyrus; species Lathyrus sativus. The sequence continues at coordinate 569,407,228 of OZ012740.1, read as the reverse complement.
TAAACAGGCTAGGTGCTGAGTTGACTGAGGAGAAAAAGAAGCGCGAACGTATGGGTCAAGAGTTCAGAAGCTCTCATGACATGTTGGAGTCCAAAAAGAAAGCACTCGACGCCGCTCACCGAGAAATCTCTTCTTGTAATAAGACGTGGAATGCTACGCTAACCGACAACAAAAAGAGGGAAGATAAATTGAAGCAGCAAATTTCTGAACTCGAAGAGCAGTTGAAGGCTAGCATTAAGAAGCATGAAGAAGAGGTAATGGCCAGATATAGTCTCCAGAAGGCATTGAGCAAGGCCATCGAAGGCAGGAACAAAGCTGTGTCTCAGAAGCGGAAGCTAGAGGATCGCTTCGGAGAAGGGGCATGGGAGGAAACTGCTGGTGACGTGCGACGTGTTCTCAAACGAAGAAATCAACTTGTTAAGGGGCTGCTTACCCGACCAAGTCATCCAGAGACTAAGAAGCTACTAGAAGAGTATCAGGCTCATGAGCGTGCTTGACCATTTCATATGTTGATGTGTATGCTTTATTTGCATTCGTGCTGACCATCGCCAAGATTGTTGGTTGAGGTCATGCCTTCTTATTTGTACACTCAGTGATATTGTATTCTTGGATTTCTCTGCAATATACGAGGTTTTCTATGATTCGGCTCCAATCACTGTTTTGCTAGCACTGTCACTGCACTGGCACATTCACACTAGAATCGGGGAATGATAATCCCTAATGCACAGACACATATTGCATTTTGCATACATACTCATATTTACATTACAGGTTTGTGATTCGTGTATCTTATCTCCTGCATCTGTTCCAGGTATTTTCAGGATTGCAGAAAAGCGGGTCCACCGTTACTCTACAAGGACCAATCACAAGAAGATCATGGACAACGTGCAGAGTGAAATGCAAGAGATGCGTGACAGGATGGCCCTGCTCATGCAAACCATGGAGACCATCGCCAAAGGACAAGAGCAGCTGCAGAATCTGGTTCAACCGATAGTCGCACGGGCTGAAAACAACGGGACACCGCATGGTGAAAACATTGCTGCTTCTCCCCGAATTGAGAACCGTCAAAGTGCTGATGCTATTCCCGCGATCGGTTTGAATGCTGGAGAAACTGGTCCTGTAGGTGGAGGTGGGAACGCCGGTAATATGAATGCCAATGCAGATACTGCTGGGGTATTTGTGGGTAATGTCAACCAGGGTTTCAATGGGGGCGTTGAGAATGTCGGAATGAATGGTATTAACAGTAACCAGGGCTTCAATGGTGTGAACATGGGGTATGGCAGCATGGCTGGCGCCAAGGCTGGGTTCGGTGGCTATGGTAATCTTGGGTATGGAACTGGCGCATACAACGCTCAAGAGATGGGAAATCTGAGGTATGACCCCAGGTACGTCCAAACGGGTCCAGGCCGTGATGCAGATTATGTTGGATATGATACGGTACCTCGCTGGGAGGATCGTCAGGAGGATGTGTTCTCGGGTCAGAACGAGGGTTATGAAAGGGCTAGGGATGACAACCGTCGGATGAGATTGCTAGAAGAGAAAGTGAACGGATTGGCCAGCCAGAATGCTCTTGGGCTGGATATGTCAAATATGGGGTTAGTCCCAGGGTTGAGGGTCCCGCTGAAATTCAAAGCGCCGTCATTTGATAAGTACAAAGGGGATACATGCCCTAGGGTGCATGTGCGCGCGTTTTACAGGCGCATGTCTGCGTATTCTGAGGATGAAAAGATGCTAATGCATTTCTTCCAGGATAGCCTGTCAGGGCCATCGCTGGAGTGGTACATGAGCTTGGAGCCTACTCAGATCAGGAGTTGGAAAGAGCTGGCAGAGGCTTTTGTTCGACATTATCAGTATAATAGTGATCTCGCCCCTAACCGAGTCCAGTTGCAAAGCATGTCTCAAAAGTCTAGCGAGAGCTTTAAGGAATACGCCCAGAGATGGCGAGATTTGGCTGCTAGGGTGCACCCTCCGATGGTGGAGCACGAAATGATGGATATGTTCATAGGAACTTTTTCTGGAATGTACTATGACCGTTTGCTCAATTTTTCGATGAGTACTTTCTCTGAGTTGATCTTGATGGGGGAGCGCATTGAAAACGGGGTGAAGATTGGTAAAATTCAAGCGGGTGAGTCCAGTTCCGCAGGAGGTAATAAGAAGATGTTTGGTGGTAAAAGGCAGGGTGATACCAACGTTGTATACAGTGCTCGACGAAGGAATAAAAGTCAGAACTGGCATCAGCAGTCACAGGTTGCAAGTGTAACCATTCCAGGGCCTTCTCAGCAGCAGAGACAACAACCACAGCAGCAGGCTCAGCAGCAGCCTAATAATAATCAGCGCAGACTTCAGAACCCACGACCGAGGAGAGTATTCGAGGTACCGCCGGTATCATATGCAGAACTCTTTCAAACTTTGTTGAAATTGCAGCTAGTCGAGAAGAGGACTTTAGCACCACCAACTGGCCAACCACCAGTCGGATATGATGTTAATGAGCACTGTGACTTCCATTCGGGTGCACCAGGGCACAATATTGAAAATTTCCTAGCTTTCAAGCATAAAGTACAGGATTTGCTTGATAGTACGTCTATTAACTTCGGGAAGGACGGTCCCAATATCACGCAGCAGCCAATGCCCAAGCATGGTGGGGCTGGGGCCAATGCAATCATGGTAGATGATGAGTTGAACTTGGTTTCGGAAGTGAGTGAGCTGAAAACGCCTTTGTGTTACGTAAAGCAGCGCTTGTTGAAAGGAGGAGTCTATCCCGGATGCAGCGAAGAGTGTGCTGACTATTTGGTTCAACCTGAGGGCTGTGAGAAGTTGAAAAGGGAGTTCAAGGTTTTATTGACGAAGGAATTTTGCAGTTTGACAGGGCTGTGGGGCGAGAGAAGTCTGTTAAAACAGAATCTGAAGAAGAGCGTAGGGAGATTGCTACGATCACTATTCCGTTCAAATCAGTGACGATTTCGGCATCATCGAAAAGGCCGACCATTACTATTACTAAGGCTAAGCCAGTCCCTTATGAAAGCACAAAGGCAGTCCCGTGGAGTTATAGTGCTGAAGTGTATTGTAATGAGGAAAAGATTGACTTGAATGATCCGCCAGCGGGATCCGTAGATAACCTAGTGGGAGCGGGTGGTATAACCTGGAGCGGGAGAATTTTCACTTCACCTGAGGTTGAAGCAGAGAGGCTTGCCAGGGGTAAGAACAAAGTTGTTGAGGGGGAATCTTCAGGGAGTAAGGAGAAAGAGCCGATAACCAAAGATGTGGAAGAATTCATGAGGTTGATCCGCAAAAGTGATTACAAGATTGTAGAGCACCTGCAGCAGACCCCGTCAAAGATCTCCATATTATCGCTGTTGTTGTGTTCTGAGGCGCATAGAAATGCCCTGTTGAAGGTACTTGAGACATCCTTCGTGCCGCAAGAGATTTCAGTTAATCAGCTGGAGGGAGTTATGGCACATGTTAACACTGGGCATGGTCTGGGATTCACGGATTTTGATCTAACGCCTAGAGGGCGTGATCACAATAATGCCTTGCACATCTCTATCGAATGCCGGGGCACTATTTTATCCCATGTGCTGGTAGACACTGGGTCCTCGTTGAATGTGTTACCAAAGAAAGCCCTGTTGAAATTGGATACCCGTGGGTTGTTGTGTACACCTAGTGATTTGGTAGTGAGGGCCTTTGACGGAACAAGGAGGTCAGTATTCGGGTCAGTAACGTTACCCATCCAGGTAGGTCCGGAGGTGTTTGATACAATGTTTTACATCATGGACATCCAGCCTGCATATAGTTGTTTGATCGGGAGACCTTGGATTCATGCCGCTGGGGCAGTAACTTCTACACTCCATCAAAAGCTGAAGTATATGGTTGAGGGGAGTATTGTGACGGTGTGTGGCGAAGAGGATATCCTAGTCAGTCATTTGTCTTCCTTCAAGTACGTGGAGGTAGATGGAGAGATTCATGAAACGCTGTGTCAAGCGTTCGAAGGGGTGAAGGTTAAAGAAGAAGCTCCGGTGAAGAGTGAAGGGCAGGAGGTGGTTGTCTCTTCGTATAAAGAAGCCAAGGCGTTGGTACAAGCAGGAGAGACTCAGAAGTGGGGGCAGGTTCTGGACATCCCAGTGAAGCAAGATAGGTATGGCTTGGGGTACCGCCCATCTCCCTCGCAAAGTGCGCCTAAGTACAAGGGACCTGTGGTGTTCACGCCCGGAGGAGTTAGCTTCGAAAGGATTAATGTTGTGTCTGATACGGAGGAAGTGGATAGCGATTGCGACATGGACGCATGGATTCGACCCAGCACGTCGGGGCAAAGCCTATGCAACTGGTCCATCCAGGACGTCATCCAAGTCACCAAACAGTAATGCATTGCTTTTTCAATCATTGTATGATCACATGCCTTGCCCGGGGCATCGTTGATCTTGTCTTAGGGCCTAACTGTTTACCTGTATGTTTGCATGATCAATAAATGACGACGTTTTTTACATTCAAATATTGTGATCCTTTTCTTTCTGTTTTTTATTTTTTCAATAAAATGGCAGTGTGGTTATGCATTTTGCTTGTACATCATTTTGAAGCACTTAACCGTTTCCCTCGCAGGATTCATGAATTTTCAGATGACACCGACCAAAAACTTCCTATGACTCGTTTAGACTTCGAGCATCCGATCTTCCAAGCTGAGAAGGAGATTGTGGAGGATAGTGACTTACCAGAAGAGCTTAGTCGGTTATTGAAGCAAGAGGAGAGAGTCATTCTGCCTCACCAGGAAGAGATTGATATTGTCAACTTGGGGTCTGAAGAATGCGTCAGGAATATCCGTATAGGGGCCGCGTTGCAAGTTGACATCAAGCAGGAGCTCATTGAGATACTGCGGGAATACAGTGATATATTTGCTTGGTCCTACGAGGACATGCCGGGTTTGGATACTGATATGGTTGTTCATCGTCTGCCGTTGAAGGAAGATTGCCCGCCTGTGAAGCAGAAACTCAGAAGGACTCGTCCTGACATGGCCGTAAAGATAAAGGAAGAAGTGTATAAGCAATGGGATGCTGGGTTCCTGGTTATCACTACTTATCCCACTTGGGTCGCTAATATCGTGCCTGTGCCGAAGAAAGATGGCAAGGTTCGAATGTGCGTTGATTATAGGGATCTAAACAAAGCGAGCCCGAAGGATGATTTCCCGCTGCCGCATATTGATGTGTTAGTTGACAACACGACTCAGTTTTCAGTGTTTTCCTTCATGGATGGCTTTTCCGGGTACAACCAGATCAAAATGGCTCCGGAAGATATGGAAAAAACGACCTTTATCACCCCGTGGGGAACCTTCTGTTATAAGGTGATGCCCTTTGGTTTGAAAAATGCTGGGGCAACGTACCAGCGGGCTATGACAACGCTTTTTCACGACATGATGCACAAAGAGATTGAGGTGTATGTCGATGACATGATTGCCAAGTCTCAAACAGAGGAAGAACATCTGGTTAATCTGCTGAAGTTGTTCAAAAGGCTGAGGAAGTTCAGGCTGAGGCTGAATCCCAACAAATGTACCTTCGGAGTGAGATCCGGGAAGCTACTGGGGTTCATTGTGAGCAAGAAAGGAATCGAGGTCGATCCAGCAAAAATAAAAGCAATACAAGAGATGCCAACACCGAGAACAGAAAAAGAAGTCCGTGGATTCTTAGGGAGGTTGAATTACATTGCTAGGTTCATCTCTCACCTAACGACCACGTGTGAACCATTATTCAAACTGTTAAAGAAAGATCAAGCGGTGGTCTGGAACGACAATTGCCAAAGGGCATTTGAAAAGATAAAAGAATACTTGCAGGAACCTCCGGTGTTGATACCCCCAGTAGCGGGACGACCACTGATTATGTACCTAACGGTTCTGGAGAACAGTATGGGTTGTGTTCTCGGTCAACATGACGAGACAGGAAGGAAAGAGCATGCAATTTACTACTTGAGTAAAAAGTTCACGGATTGTGAATCCCGATACTCTATGCTCGAAAAGACGTGTTGTGCATTGGTGTGGGCTGCCAAACGTCTAAGACAGTACATGCTGAACCATACAACCATGCTGATATCGAAGATGGATCCAATCAAATATGTGTTTGAGAAGCAAGCGCTCTCTGGAAGGATTGCTAGATGGCAGATGGTATTGACAGAATACGATATTCAGTATGTTTCCCAGAAGGCCATTAAGGGAAGTGTTTTGTCCGAATATCTCGCCGAACAGCCGATTGAGGATTATCAGCCTATGAAGTTTGAGTTTCCTGATGAGGACATAATGTACTTGAAAGCTAAAGATTGTGACGAGTCGTTGCCTGGTGAAGGACCTGAGCGGAGTTCCCAGTGGCAATTGATTTTTGACGGGGCTGTCAATTCGTACGGTAGCGGGATTGGGGCAATCATTACAACTCCCCACGGGTCGCACATCCCGTTCACAGCCAGATTGACTTTTCCAGTGACGAATAACGAAGCCGAGTACGAAGCTTGCATTATGGGGTTAGAAGAGGCGATTGATCTGAGGATCAAGAATCTGGACGTATATGGGGATTCAGCATTGGTTGTGAATCAGATTAAGGGAGAGTGGGAGACACGCCAACCCAATCTGGTACCGTACATGAATTATGCGAGAAGGTTGCTACCTTTCTTTGATGAAGTAGAGTTTCATCACGTACCCCGGGCGGAGAATCAAATGGCAGACGCCCTTGCAACATTATCCTCGATGTATAAGGTCAACTACTGGAACGAGGCTCCCAGGATTGTCATATCTCGCCTTGATAGGCCGGCCTTTGTGTTTGCAATTGATGAAGCATCTGACGGTAAACCTTGGTACTTCAATATACAGAATTTCCTGAAGAATAAGGAATATCCGGCTGGGGCATCCAGTCGTGATCAGAAGACTCTAAGGAGATTAGCAGGCAACTTTTATCTGAATCCCGACGGCGTTTTGTATAGGAGGAACCACGATTTGGTACTCCTCCGGTGTGTAGACGAGAAGGAAGCCAATTTACTCATGGAAGAAGTCCATGAAGGAACTTTTGGTACACATGCTGGTGGGCATGCTATGACCCGAAAGTTGTTGCGGGCAGGGTATTACTGGCTAACGATGGAAACGGACTGTTTCAAGTTCGCCAAGCGGTGTCACAAGTGCCAGATCTATGCTGATAAGATCCATGTGCCACCCAGTCCACTGAATGTTATGGCATCCCCATGGCCTTTCTCCATGTGGGGAATCGATGTGATTGGCAAGATTGAGCCTACTGCTTCTAATGGGCATCGCTTCATTCTAGTTGCGATCGATTACTTCACCAAGTGGGTGGAAGCAGCATCTTACGCCAATGTGACGAAGCAGGTGGTGGCCAAATTTATCAAGAGGGATATAATTTGCAGATACGGTATTCCCGAACGGATCATTACTGATAATGGTTCGAATTTGAACAACAAGATGATGAAAGATCTGTGTCGGGATTTCAAGATCGAGCATCATAATTCATCTCCCTACAGACCCAAGATGAATGGCGCTGTTGAAGCGGCCAACAAGAACATAAAGAAAATTGTTCAGAAGATGGTGGTAACGTATAAGGATTGGCATGAGATGCTGCCATTCGCTTTGCACGGTTATCGTACTACAGTGCGTACATCAACCGGGGCAACACCGTTCTCACTAGTATATGGCACGGAGGTTGTCCTGCCATTGGAGGTTGAGATACCATCTTTGAGGGTTTTACTTGATGTTAAGCTGGACGAGGCAGAATGGGTGAGAAGTAGATTGAATCAGCTGAGCTTGATAGATGAGAAGAGACTGGCATCCATTGCACATGGTAGGCTGTATCAGAGCCGGATGAAGAAAGCGTTCGACAAGAAGATTCGACCTCGAAGCTTTCAGACGGGTGATCTTGTGCTGAAAAAGATTCTCCCACCGCAATCGGATCACAGGGGCAAGTGGACTCCCAACTATGAAGGTCCATACGTCGTGAGAAAGGTCTTCTCCGGAGGAGCCTTATTGTTATCCACCATGGACGGTGAAGACTTTTTATCCCCTGTGAACTCGGACGCAGTTAAAAAATACTTTGCTTAAAAATTGACCCGCTGGACAGTAAAAAGAGAGTCCAAGAAAAAATGGGGCATCCTGGCGAACCAAAAAAAACAGAATAAAAAGGTTCGGGCAAAAGTTAGGGATATAATTGAAAAAATGTACACCCGCGAAGTTGAAAACCTACACTGGGCGGCTTCGGCAAAAAAGGGTATCCCGGTGAATCGAAAACCCGCAAAGGGCGATTCACGCAAAAGTTAGGGATTTGAGAAGCAAATGACTGCGGTCCAAGTTTGATTGTTAGCGGTTTGGGAGCATCTGGGGGTCAACTATCCAAAGCAAGTTCTTCCGAAGACAGAGATCGGGAAAGCGTCAGAGTCTGGCGAGTCATAGGAGGATCGGTTCATGGTGTTCGTCTGTAACACGTTGCCGACATGTGTACAAATTTTATTCTGTATATTTGTATGCTTCTGCATTTTGTTTATGTGTGACTACCTCTTTTCAGGAGTTGCATCTGATGTACAAATCTTGCCTATTCTCAGGCCGTTATCAATAAAGTGTTTTGTTCAGTGCAGTGTGTGACTTTGGTTTTAATTTTACAGTTTTGTTTGTAAAAAGCGTCGATGTTTTTGATAAACTTACATGCGTGTAAACAGGCGGGCCTCGGCCGATGATTGTTAAAACCAGAAATTACCTGAATGGTTGTCGTGGGTGATTACTAAGATGTTTCTTGTTTGCATAGATTGCCTTGTGTTTGCTTGTTGACTTTTGCAGGTATTCAAAAGCTCTCAAAGCTCCCCGCCAGAGTCCATGGCAGGCTAGTACCCTCTCCAAAGGATGAACGTTGCGCCCTTCCCCAGTGAAGTCACCCCAGGCAAAATTGAATGTTGTCTCCCCAGGAGAGCGGAGATTGCGTCAAAGGAAAAGATAATGCAACCTCAGTAGTTCAGAATCGGCTTGTCAAGCAGAGCAGAGTCCTCCCTAGTGAAGGTCGAGGCAGATATGATTAACTTCCCCAAAGAGAGTTTTGTGTAGTGCGAATCAGAGCACACCGGTCAATCCCCAGCTCAGTGATAGCAGGATGAAGTATCCCCACAGGGCGTAATCAGAGTGTTGATACACTTGAAAGCAGTTTCTGGGATTGCTTTTCTCTTCCCCAATAGGTTGATCCTTCCTCGTCAGGATGATCATCCTCAGCAGAAGTTGAAGTTTTTGAGTTACCTTCCCAGCAGGATGGTTATCCCCAGCGGAGTTAGTTCATCTTTCTAACATTTATTTTGTTGGAAGCGTATCGGTAGTATTCCAGTCATCCCCAGCGGATCCAGTTTGTCTTCAGCATTTATTTTGCTGAAGTAACTCTTTGCATAAGCATGCATCATGAACATTTTGCATTCTGCACGAATACGTAGCATTTCTATGTTGTGTGGAAACATTATGTCATTATCAAACGTGCATTTTTGAAACATAAGCCAGGTGGTTACCTCTTCGATTTCTGATGTGTTGTTCCCTGCCGATAAGAGAAATCTTGATTCAGGAAGATGTTGTTTTATGGTCAAAGTATGCAGTGATCGTATTTGTACCATATACGGGGTTCATGTTGTAGGGCACGCAGTGATCGTGTTGATCTTGGTATGTGTATCAGTGGTCGGATGGCGCAGTGATCGCGTCCGTCCCGATCTAAGAAGATTGTTCTATAAGGCACGCAGTGATCGTGTTGGTATCGTCTCGGGGGGTTTATTTAGGCAGGGCACGCAGTGATCGTGTTTGCCATATCATGTGATGTTTGTTGGTCGATATACGCAGTGATCGTATTCATCCGTTATACAGTGGTTATAGATTGACACGCAGTGATCGTGTTCATCCAGTTTTTGTTGGTCGGTATACGCAGTGATCGTATTCGTCCGTTATACGGTTTGGTTATGGGGTGAGGCACGCAGTGAACGTGTTCATCTGGTTGTTGGTGGCCGAAGTACGCAGTGATCGTATTCGTACCATGTTTGAAGTTGTGTCACAGCACGCAGTGGTCGTGTTTTCTCCAGTCAAGAGGGTCGTGACATGAAGCGCGCAGTGATCGCGTTCACCCTATGTATGGTTAGGATATGCAGTGATCGTATTCGTCCAGTTATATGGGTTAGTTGAGACACACAACACGCAGTGATCGTGTTTTCTCCAGTCAAGAGGATCGTGGCTCAGAACACGCAGTGATCGTGTTCAAACACGCAATGATCGTGTTTTCTCCAGTCAAGAGGATCGTGGCTCAGAACGCGCAGTGATCGTGTTCAAACACGCAGTGATTGTGTTTTCTCCAGTCAAGAGGATCGTGGCTCAGAACGCGCAGTGATCGTGTTCAAACACGCAGTGATCGTGTTTTCTCCAGTCAAGAGGATCGTGGCTCAGAACGCGCAGTGATCGTGTTCAAACACGCAGTGATCGTGTTTTCTCCAGTCAAGAGGATCGTGGCTCAGAACACGCAGTGATCGTGTTCAAACACGCAGTGATCGTGTTTTCTCCAGTCAAGAGGATCGTGGCTCAGAGCGCGCAGTGATCGTGTTCATCATATTGGTGTTTGAAGTGCGCAGTGAACGTGTTCGCCTCTTCTATGTGGATTTATTCCGAATGGCGCAGTGATCGTATTCGTATAGCACGCAGTGATCGTGTTGATATCATTTTGGGGGTTTGTTGGTCGAGACGCGCAGTGGTCGTGTTTTCTCCGGTCAAGAGGGTTGTGGTGTAGAATACGCAGTGATCGTGTTCATCTTGTTACAGAGGGTTGTTGTGCCAGGCACGCAGTGATCGTGTTCGTCATGTCATATTCCCCTAGCAGAGTTGCTTGATCAAGCACTTCTCTTTCTCCCCAGCCGAGTCCTTATCAGGGTACGGTGGAAATAGCATGATGCAGATTTTGGGTGGTTACCCACAGTTACCCCAGTAGAGACGTGCTCCAGCAGGGTGTTACTTCAACGAGATACTTGGTTAAGTTCCTCGTAGTCCCCGACAGGGTATTCTTTGACAAGTCGCTTGGTTAAGTTACTTGTATTCCCCCATCTGAGTCTTTCTCAGGATGCTGTGGATTCAGCATTATAAGACGGTAATGCAGTTTGTGGGTCGTTACCCGTAGTTCCCCAGCAGAGTTATGTGCTCCAGCAGGATGTTACTTCAATGAGTTACTTGGTTAAGTCCCTCATAGTCCCCAGCAGGGTGCTCGCTACAGGAGTTGTTTGGTTAAATTCCTCTTATTTTTCAACAAGGTTATTTTCGTCAAGGTGCTTGGTTAAGTTCCCATTTTCCCCAGCAGGTGTTTGACGGCAGTCGTCGGAATTGTCCTCTCAGAGTTGCTTGGTTAAGTTTCTCGTGTCCCTGCAAGATGCTCGTTCAGATACGAATGGAAGGTTGATAAGTGAAATCAACATTTTCCCGCAGTTAAGTGTTTGCTCGTTTCTTCAGGATACGAAAGGTGGATCAGTGAAGTCAACATGACAAGTGAAGTCAATATTCTCCCGCTGGTTAGCGTGTGCTTGGTTGATAAGTGAGATCAACAGAGGTTGATCAGTGATGTCAACAATTTCTCGTTGTGTGGTGTATGCTCATTTCTTCGGAATGGAGTGGTCTGCAGACAATATCAGATTATTTTGCAAAAGCACATTGACAGAGGAGTGGTTAGTTGTTGCCGTGACAACAGAAGTCATTTCCCTGAAAGGGTTTTACCAAGCAGTGGTCGTATACGCAATTTATTTTTGCGGTTGGAAAATTTCCGGGTTCTTTCGTATTCAACCGTCTCGTACCTCGAATGTCTGAAGGTTGCGCGCTCTTCATTCAGCCGGGTCCAAGCCGCTTGAATAGGGGCATCTGTTGCACCCCAAAATTTGCCCAACCTTTTCTAACCTAGGTTTATGTTTCAATTGCATAATCATTTGCATTGGCATCATGTATATAGTGTACTCATCTGCATTGTATAGCATAAGCAAGCTATCTTAATCAGGGGATCAAGTGCTATTCTTATCTCAAGAGGCATATTCAAGGGTTTCATTCATATTCAAGACTACTCAGGCCATCAGAGAAGAATTTGAGTTTTGAAGAGTTGACAGGTTGATCAGTGAGTTCTCCCCTATCTTGAGGTTATTTGGGGATCATCAGAGGAAGTGTGAGCCATGAGCCAAGAGCATGAGGTGTGTAGGGATGTTATGAAGATCCTAGATGATCATTTTTGAGGAGTAACCAAGTCATTGGAATGATTGCAAGAGCCTCAGTTGAAGTCAGTCAACTAGGGTTTTATCTGGGTCAACACTAGGTCAACCCTAGATCAAAGACTTGTTTTGAAAGGCATCAAGGATCATTTGAAGAATGGGGGATTCATTGTTTTCTATATGGATATGGATATGGTTTTTTGCCAAAGAAAAATCAACAGGAGTTAAGGAGAAGAGGAGTTACCAAATTAGGGTTTCAGTATAAAATCCCCTGATTTAGGTCCAACTTCAAAGCAGTGTAACTCAAGATGCAAGCTTCATATGAATTTCTGGTCCACATGAAACTTGTATAGTATCTTCATAGCTTTAATTTGAGTGGTGGAAGTCATCAAGATGAGTTATAGAACTCAAGTTATAGCTCTTGCAAGTTACAGGTCATCTGAGGGCACTGAAATTTGTCTGTGAAAGTTGTCTGTCTTCCAAGCAACTTTTGACCTTCAAGGAGATTTCAAATGGATTTCTGGCAAACATGAGAATTTTTCCTCATTGTCTTAGATTTCTAGGAAGGTATGGTATGCCTTCATATGATTTGTGGAACTCTACTTATGTCCTTGGCAAGCAAAGGGTATTTTGGTCATTTGAGAATTACAGGTCATTCTTGGACCATGCCTAAAACTCCTACAAGGAAGCTTCAAATGAAAAACTTCACAATATCAAAGTTGCTCAAAATGTCATTTTAAGTCTAGAAAAGAGGTCATGGAAGTTTGGAAATGCATAGAACTCAAGTTGACCAAAGTTGGTAAAAAATGACTTAAAAATGGACATAACTTGAAAAAGTTGAGATTGAAAATTGGTTTGGGCAATCTACAAATCGAAAATAGGTCATGTAATATGTCATTTTGAATCTAAACAACATTTTGGAAACAATGGTTTAAACACATTTTTAAGTTGAGGCCTAAAAATGGGAGTTGCTTTGTAATGTTCTTACTTGCATAATAAGGTAACTTTGGAAAACTCAACATAAGGCAAGGATCAGCTGATTTTTCACACATATCATCTCAATATCTCATGAGGAGAGATTTTAGCACAAGTATGAAGGGTTGTATGCATGATATGAGATGGTTCCAATATGTCATCAAGTGAGAATTCCATGGCTTTCTACCACATTCTAGAAGCATTTAGGATCCTCTAATGGTTGTTATATATTGAGGGGATCAAAATGAGATTGGGGGTTAGAGAATTCAGTTGGAGAATTCAGTGGAGAGAGAGGTATTCAAGGAAAGCTTCTATTGCAAGCAAGGCTCGAATCTTCTTCTACAAGCACTCATCACCAGAATTGTTGCAAACAGAAGATAAATCACCATTAGAGGACCATTGTGAAGAGGATTCAAGCACTGAAACAAGCTGATTCCACCTCTGCCATAGCTGCCAAGCAGGTTGGTGATTTCACTTCTATCTCCCTAATTATGTGTTGTCAGATTAGATTGTTAGTGTAAGATTGTTAGGTTAGGTTAGATGACCATTTTCAGAAAGTTTGAGAGCTTTACATGAAGGTTGATGACAGGTCATAGATTCTTTCAAGATCAAGAATAGGTTATGTAGTAGGTTTTAATGCACGTGTTATGGCTTAGTGAAATCAGTATAACACCATGAGCAAGATAGTACCATTAATGCCAACAATTTCCAAGGTTGATATCAGTGTACAATGGTGGGACCAAGATCTTAGTGTTCTCTGTTTGCGAATTATAGGAAGCTTTAGGAGAAACTAAGAGTGCAGTTGTGTTCCTGGGAAAGAATAGAGCAAAATTGCTCTTTATAGTTTGGGATTTGATGGAGAATCGAGGGAGAACGAACGAGTTGAAGGTTCTTGCATGGAGTTGTAATTCTGAAAACCCTAGGTTCATTTGGGGAAGACGATCTCTTGATCGTTGGATTAGATGAGATTATTGACTTGTTAATCCAATCTCACGGCCAGTATTCAAACTAGAAACGGAGGGAATTGATGAAGACGGAACGCAGCGTTTCACTAAATGAAACGCCTGGGCCTGGATCAGCAATGCTAACCCCACCCCCTATCTCAAGCCCATCCAAATTTTAACTGGATTTCATTACTTAATACACCCCGCGCGCTCTCTCTCTTTTTGTTTTTTTTTCTGATTTAATTTCCTAACTGGGCTTAACGTAATTGATATCTGCGCCCCCACCTCATGGCCCATCAGGCAATAACAACTGGGCGCATTACCAGTCACACCCCCTTCCCCATTTAATTCATTTCTTGATTTTATTTTTCTTTTATATTTTTAGCATCTTTAAAAAATCATATAAAATCAGAAAATTGATATTTTTAATTGCTTCTTTTTGCATTAGGTCAATAGTTCTGTTAAGAAAAATAATAAATAATAAAAATAGCATTTTATTTTGTTTTAATATTTTTTGTGCATTTTTCTTTTAAATAGCTTTTTAAGTGATTTAGTTTAGTACTTGTTTTTGTTGATTTTAGTTCAATTAGCTCCCCTTAGATTTAGGGTCCATTCTTTTTAGGGTGATTAACTTAGGACTTTAGCTTCCTCATAGAATTTAATTCATAATTTTAGGATTAATTTTTAGATGATTTGATTAGGTGAGATTAGAGTGATTAAAAGTAGGGTTTTAAGTGAACATAGGTGAGATAGATCATTTCTTTTAGGAATTTTAATTTGATTTTGGGGTATGGGACTATAGGGGTTATGGGTAGATAATAGATCCCTTAGAAAATATTAGGCTTCCCCTATTACTATTAGTATATTGCTTGTATTTGATTGACTGTGTGGTGTGCCCTCTTTAGGGTTATTATTTGACTGTGTGGGGTATTGGGTTTGTTTGGGGCTTGGGGGTTTGAGCTGAAGACTGTGTTGATGAAGCCCATTTGAAGATTAAAGAATGAAGACCAGTTTCCAGAGTTGATGAGGAGTATCTCTTGCTGGCAGCTGTTGAAGGTTATAGGATCTAGGAGTTAGGCAGAGCTCTAAAGTAGAAAACTTGATTCTCAAACATGGAAGGTCTTGATTGCCTCCATCCCTCTCTATGATGCAGAGTCTCTCTAAGACACTCACCCCCTTCCTTTAGAAGGCTTGGTGATAGTGTCTAAGAGATAGAACTCTTGAGAGAAATAGTCTATGTGTTGTTAGAAGTCTGTTTGCCACCCTTGGTGGTCAACTAATTGCTTAACACCCAGTTCACTCTTGTGATTGGATCCTCAGCTGGGAGGTTAGGACTTGAAGAAAAGCCATTGGGAGATTGAAGATAAAAGACTGATGCTTGCTTGAAGATTGTAGATAGTTGATGCTGACTTGAAGACAGATGCTGATGAAGATTGCTTTGCTGTTTATTTTAGCTGTTTTAATTCTTGATGTATTGTGTGAATTTCCCGGACTGTATTGTTTGCTGTTTAACCTGTTGGGTTGAAAGTGAATTCTGTTCACTTTTGCCTATTGTTTTCTAGGTTCGAGGTTGAGTGGGACTCCCTTGCCTCGCTTGTATTGTTGCATCCATGCATTTTACTGCTTTATTGTATATATCTGTTGTTTCTGTTTCCGTTTATCCCTTAGGATCTCTGTTTCTCTCTGCGCAAGAGAGGAGCATGATAGACATTAGGCCTTAACCCATGCATGATAACATTAGGTTAGTTTTATCCCCTTTGCAACCCTAAGATTTGTAGAGTGTCATCTCTTCTTTCTTCAAAACAACAGAAAAACACTTAATAATGGATAAAACAAAAGTGAATTCATTTCTTCCGTCAAAAGATTTGAACAAACGCAAACCTTTTTGCAATAAGAAAACCCTTGTTTAAGGTGAGATTTTTCATAAAAGACACTTGAACAGCTTGTGTCGTGCGTAGCCCGAACTACGTTTGCTCTGATCTTCCATGCTGTGTGGATGTATGTAGGCATAGGATGTGATATCCTAGCGAGCAACCTTCACCCATCCTCCCCCGTAGTTAGGCGAACTACGTTGACTCTGATTTCTCGTTCTAGACGGGAATACGTAGGCATAAAATGCGATGCTTTGCCGAGTCATGTTTTCTTTTATTTTCAGACCTCATCCTTTAGTTTAGATAGAAGTGTAATCCATACAAACCAAGCAAGCGTGGATCCCGTCGAGTACGACGGACGTGAGGGGTGCTAATACCTTCCTCTTTCGTAACCGACTCCCGAATCCAGGTTTTGGTTGCGATGACCATACCTTTTCCCGTCTTTGCGTTAGGTTTACTTCGAGCGTTTCCTTTCCCTCCTTTGGGATAAATAACGCACGGTGGCGACTCTTCTGTATTGCCGGCGCCGATTTTCGCAGTAGCGACACTGAGGACTTCAAGAATCATCTTGGACAAATACCTCTGCCAGAGGCTTGAAGAATCGTCCTGAACCAATAACTCTGCTGGAGATTTCAGGAATCATCCTGAGCAGACTCTGCCAGGGACTCTAAGCATCCACTTGGGCAACCCTCTCTGGCGACTTCCCTGGGGATTTTAAGAATCATCTTAAACACACAACTTTCGCTGGAGAATTCAAGAATCATCTCGGGCAAACCATTCTGCGGAGGAACACCTGCAAAACAAGAACGGTAACGACCTAGCTCATGTTTTATAGGCATATGATCGTCAATGGCGTAATGCTCCACACGGTGGAAATGCTACGCATTTAGGGTAAATGTTATGCAATCATGCAAAATGCTACGACCCCATCAGCAAAATAAATGCTGAAGGGAGAATCCTCTTGTCGAGGTGAAAGAACCACTCTAGTGGGGAGGAGGAATCATCCTGCCGAGGAGAAGAAGCTACACCAATCTCAATTGGATTCCGCCTGAGGAAACGAACTTCAGTTGACTGCTGCAGGGGAGTAAAGCTCTACGAGAACCTGAACCTGTTCATCTGGGTATTCAAACCACAACTGTTGAGAAAACGATGTCAATCGCAGAAATAAACTGCACGGCCTTCGTGGCTAAACCTTCCTGGAGATAACGACTCCGGCGGGGAAATACAGCATCAGCTATGCAACCTCTACTGGGGAAAACCACTCATGGCTTCAATGGCTTTCCGAGACTCGGCTCTCTTGGGGTTTGCCTACTTGGTTGGGGAAGAAGGAATCATCCTGCTTGCCGGGGAGAGTGCGACTCTGTGGGGAATCTCAATTCTCCTGGTGACTTCAGTCTGTACTATCGGGTGCTGCACGCTTAAGTATATGACTCAGCTGGGGAGACGATGATCCTTCAGGATACATCTGATTGGGGAAAGAATCTTCTCTGCTTGGGGAGATATATCAATGCCTACGATCTCATGTTCAAACTCCATGGGGAGGTGCTGCTGAACTTGCTGGAGAGGAAGGAATCATCCTATTTGGGGATGCATACGGCGTACTGCCTGGAGTATGCTACACCTGCAACAACATAAACAAACAGACAAGATACCCTTCTCAAAGGGACCTATCAAGGTTATCATCTTGTGACAATGTTCAAGTAATTCATTGTTTCAACAATCAGTGGCCTAGGCCAGTAAGTTTATATATGCGCATTTTATCAAAAACATCGGCGTTATTTTTCACAAACAAAACAGATAAATGCTAAACAAACAAACATAATTGCTGAATAGGATACATTTTATTGATAACGAACCCCTGAATGGGTAAAAATGTTTTACAACAGACGCAAGCTCCTGGAATGAGGAAGCCGCGCAAAAATAAAACATAAATATACATCAGTATATGCACAAATGTCGGCAATGAGGCGTAGACGAACACCATGAGTTGATCCCTCTATGACCCACTCGACTTCGATACTTCTCCGAGGCTTCAGCTTCAGAAGAGATTGATTCAGATAAACGGCCCTCAGGTCTTCCGAACCACTAAACAATGAAAGTCCACACGCGGAACGCAGTCATTTGCTTTTTCAAATCCCTAACTTTTACCTAAATCGCCCTTTCGGGTTTTCAATTCACCGGGATACCCTTTTTTGCCAAAGTCGCCTTTCCAGGTTTTTGACTTTGCGGGTGTACATTCTTTTCTTTTATATCCCTAATTTTTGCCCGAACCTTTTTCCTTTTTTATGGTTCGCCGGGATGCCCCATTTTTGCCTGGATATTCTTTTTCTTTCCAGCGGGTCATTTTTTAAGCAAAGTATTTTTTAACTGCGTCTGCGTTCACCAGGGATGCAAAATCCTCGCCATCCATCGTGGATAACAACAAGGCTCCTCCCGAGAAGACCTTGCTGACGACGTACGGACCTTCGTAATTGGGAGTCCACTTGCCCCGGTGATCGGAGTGTGGAGGAAGAATCTTCTTCAAGACGAGATCACCCGTCTGAAAGCTTCTAGGACGCACCTTCTTATCATAGGCTTTCTTCATTCGGCTTTGGTACAGACGACCATACGCAATCGATGATAACCTCTTCTCGTCCATCAGGCTGAGTTGGTTTAGTCGGTTCTTAATCCATTCTGCCTCCTCGAGTTTCACGTCAACCAAAACTCGTAAAGAAGGGATCTCCACTTCTAACGGTAGGACAACTTCCATACCGTACACCAAGGAGAAAGGAGTTTCCCCGGTTGATGTACGTACCGTGGTACGATAACCGTGCAGTGCAAATGGCAACATCTCGTGCCAATCCTTGTAGGTCACAACCATCTTCTGAACAATCTTCTTAATGTTCTTATTGGCCGCTCCAACAGTGCCATTCATCTTCGGCCGGTAAGGAGATGAGTTGTGGTGTTCAATCTTGAAACTCTGGCACAACTCCTTCATCATCTTATTATTCAGATTCGAACCATTATCAGTAATGATCCGCTCGGGAATTCCGTAACGACAGATGATGTCCCTCTTTATGAACTTAGCCACCACCTGCTTGGTCATATTAGCATATGAGGCTGCCTCCACCCACTTGGTAAAGTAGTCGATAGCTACTAGAATGAAGCGATGACCGTTAGATGCAGTAGGCTCGATCTTGCCTATCATGTCGATGCCCCACATGGAGAACGGCCACGGGGAGGACATGACATTTAACGGGCACGGCGGCACATGAATCTTATCAGCATAAATCTGGCATTTATGACATCTCTTCGCGAATTTGAAGCAATTCGATTCCATCGTCAGCCAGTAATATCCTGCTCTCAGGATCTTTCTTGTCATAGCATGCCCGCCGGTGTGCGTACCAAATGTGCCTTCATGGACTTCTTCCATGAGCATACTCGACTCTTTCTCATCTACACATCTGAGTAGCATGAGATCGTGGTTTCTTTTATACAAAACTCCATTAGGATTGAGATAAAAATTTCCAGACAGCCTCCTCAGAGTCTTCTTATCCTGGGTTGACGCTCCCGCAGGATACTCCTTAGTCATAAGGAAGGTCTGGATATCATGGAACCATGGTTTGCCATCGGAGGCTTCCTCGATCGCAAAGACGAATGCAGGTCTATCAAGACGAGAAAGGACAATTCTTGGAGCTTCATTCCAAAAATTGACTTTATACATCGAAGCCAACATGGCTAAGGCATCAGCCATCTGATTTTCAGCCCTGGGCACATGATGGAGTTCCACTCGGTCAAAGAACGGAAGCAGCCTTCTGGCATAATTCTTGTACGGCACCAAATTCGATTGGCGAGTCTCCCACTCCCCTTTAATCTGGTTGATCATGAGCGCCGAGTCACCATATACATCCAGGTTCTTGATTCTCAAATCAATTGCTTCTTCTAGACCCATGATGCATGCTTCGTACTCCGCTTCGTTATTGGTGACCGGAAACGTCAGTCTCGCAGTGAACGGGATGTGGGATCCATGGGGAGTCGTGATGATTGCCCCAATGCCACTTCCGTAAGAATTAACCGCCCCGTCAAATATCAATTTCCACTGGGATTTCCTGTCTGGACCCTCGTCGGGCAACGGTTCATCGCAATCTTTCGCTTTGAGAAACATGATATCCTCATCAGGGAATTCAAATTTCATCGGCTGATAATCCTCGATCGGCTGTTCGGCGAGGTATTCAAACAATACGCTTCCCTTTATGGCCTTCTGGGAAACATACTGAATGTCATATTCCGTCAACACCATTTGCCATCGGGCAATCCTGCCCGAAAGCGCTTGCTTCTCGAAGACGTACTTGATCGGATCCATCTTCGAAATTAGCATGGTGGTGTGGTTGAGCATGTACTGTCGTAAATGTTTGGCAGCCCAGGCTAATGCACAACATGTTTTCTCCAGCATCGAGTAGCGAGATTCACATTCTATGAACTTCTTACTCAAGTAGTAAATGGCATGCTCCTTTCTGCCCGTCTCGTCGTGCTGACCGAGAACACACCCCATACTATTCTCAAGAACTGTCAAGTACATGATTAAGGGTCGTCCGGCCACTGGGGGTATCAAGATCGGAGGTTCCTGCAGATACTGTTTTATCTTATCAAATGCCTTCAGGAAATCCTCGTTCCAGATAATCGCCTAATCTTTCTTTAACAGTTTGAACATCGGTTCACACATGGCCGTGAGCTGAGAGATAAACCTTGCAATGTAGTTTATTCTGCCCAGGAAACCACGAACTTCTTTTTCCGTTTTTGGCGCTGGCATTTCTTGTATCGCTTTTATTTTCGCAGGATCAACCTCGATGCCTCTTTCACTCACGATAAACCCCAGTAACTTTCTGGACCGTACTCCGAAAGTACACTTGTTAGGATTCAGCCTCAACCTGAACTTCCTAAGCCTCTCAAAAAGCTTCAGCAAATTGACCAGATGTCCCTCCTCCGTTTGGGACTTCGCAATCATGTCATCAACATAGACTTCAATCTCATGATGAATCATGTCATGAAACAAAGTGACCATTGCTCGTTGGTAAGTAGCCCCCGCATTCTTCAGACCGAAAGGCATTACCTTGTAGCAAAATGTCCCCCAAGGGGTGATAAACGTAGTTTTCTCCATATCCTCCGGCGCCATCTTGATCTGATTGTAACCAGAGAAGCCATCCATGAACGAAAACACGGAGAATTGAGCTGTATTGTTGACCAACATATCAATATGAGGCAGCGGGAAATCATCTTTAGGGCTCGCCCTGTTCAAATCCCGATAATCGACGCACATTCGTACCTTACCGTCCTTCTTCGGTACAGGCACTATGTTGGCGACCCACGGAGGGTAAGTAGTGACTGCTAAGAAGCCAGCATCAAGCTGCTTTTGCACTTCTTCTTTGATCTTAACGGCCATATCTGGTCGTGTCCTCCTAAGCTTCTGCTTAACGGGAGGACAATCTTCTTGCAGCGGCAAGTGGTGGACCACAATGTCAGTATCAAGTCCGGGCATATCTTCGTATGACCAAGCAAAGATGTCACTATACTCTCTTAGCATCTCGACCAATCTCTGCTTGACATCACTCTGCAACACGGCCCCTATCCTGACGTTTCTGACCAGTTCCTCAGAACCCAAATTCACAATCTCGATCTCTTCTTCGTGAGGCAGAATAACTTTCTCTTCTTGTTTCAACAAGCGGGCCAACTCTTCGGGAAGGTCTTCATCTTCCTCAATCTCTTCTTCGGCTAGATAGATCGGGCAATCGAAGTCGAAGTGAGTCATAGAAGGTCCAGAGTCGATGTCATATGCTGTGTGGATCCTGCAATAACAAGGGTTAAGCTTAAAACAAGGATATGCAGGTTAGCACAAACCCCATTTCCATTTTATTGTTTTTCAAAACAAATATAAAATAGGAATAACAGGGATCACAATATTTGAATACGAGGAAAAACGCCTTTTGATTTATTGATAAAACGCATGTACATAATCAAACGAGGCCCTGACAAGAAAACCACTATGCCCCGGGTAGGACATAGGGTTGTACAACGATTGGAAAAAGTAAATCATTACTCTTTGTCTGTCGCTTGGATGATATCCCTGATGGACCAGTTGTTGAGGCTCTCGCCTGGCTTGCTTGGCTGGATCCAAGAGTCCAGGTCGCAGTCACTATCTCCGTTGTCTTCAGACACTGCGTTGACGCTTTCAAATATCACCCCGCCACTAGTAAACTGGATTGGCCCTTTACCTCGCGACGCACTGTGAGAAGAGGAGGCTTCAGCTGCAGGAGAATATCCCAACCCAAACTTGTCTTGCTTGTTAGGTATCTCCAAAATTCACCCCCAGCCTAGGGTAGATCCGGCTTGGACAACGGCCCGGGCCTCCTTGAAGGAAGAGAGAGTCATCTCTGGCTTCTCAGTGATTACAGGAGCTACGTTCTTGACTTTAACAGCTTCGAACGCTTGACATAGGGTTTCATGGATTTCCCCATCCATCTCAACATACTTGAAGGACGACAAATGGCTCACCATTATATCTTCCTCGCCACAAATAGTTACGATGCTACCTCTGACAGCATACTTGAGCTTCTGGTGCAATGTGGAGGTCACGGCACCAGCCGAATGGATCCATGGTCGGCCTAAGAGACAGCTGTAGGCAGGCATGATGTCCATAATGTAGAAGACTGCGTCGAATGTTTCCGGCCCGACTTGGATTGGCAAAGTCACTTCTCCGAAAACATGACGTTTGGTCCCATCGAACGCTTTCACAACCAGATCACTGGGCGTGCAGATCAATCCGCGAGTATCTAACTTCATCAATGCTTTCTTCGGAAGAACATTGAGCGATGACCATGTGTCCACCAACACATGAGACATAATCGTTTCCCTGCACTCTATCGAGATGTGCAGGGCGCTATTGTGGTTCCTCCCCTTCGGCGTCAGCTTCAGGTCAGTGAACCCTAACCCATTTCCGGCATTCACGTGGGCTACGACCCCTTCTAACTGGTTTACCGATATTTCCTGCGGTACATACGTGGCGTTCAACACCTTCAGCAGTGCGTTGCGATGTGCCTCAGAACACAGCAACAGATTCAGGATGGAAATTTTCGAGGGCGTTTGATGGAGATGATCCACGATCTTGTAGTCACTCTTTTTAATCAACCGCATAAACTCTTCGGCGTCTTTAACAAGTAGGTATTTTTCTACCCCGCGAGGGATCTCTTCAACGACTTTACTCTTCCCTTTATCGGTTGCGTCAGCTTTGTCCGCTTTGTCTGCCACGATCTCAGGTGGTGCAAACACTCTTTCGCTGCGAGTGATTCCGCTAACGCCCACTAGGTTCTCCACAGACGACCCAAATGGTTCTAATTCCAACTTCTGTCCGTTGCAGTAGACCTCTGCCCCGTAATGCCATGGGACAACATTGGTGCTTTCGAAGGGTATCGGCCCAGCTTTGGTGATGGTAATTGTGGGCGGTCTAGGTGCAGAAATAGTTATCATCCGGCGAGGGATGGTGATGGTGGCAACCTCATCATCTTGCTTCAGCATTACCTCTCCCGATCTGCTTTCGGCCCTTCGGCTAAACTGCAAGATTCCTTCGGTCATCAGACTTTGAATCCCATCTATCAACTGTTCACATCCATTAGGAGTTGTCGCACAACCCATACACAGATCTCCACAACCTGGAAAGCAACCCTTTTTCATCAGCTTAGCTTTAACGAAGCTAAGCGGTGTCTTCAGATCTCTGACGTTAGTCAACAAATCTAAGCTCTCGTCTTCAATAATGGCGTTTACTCCACCTCCCCTATGATTCGGCATAGGGTTCTTTGTGACGTTTGGCACATTATCTGAGAAATTGATGATCTTGGCGTCCACCATGTCCTGCACCTTATGCTTAAAGGCTTTGCAACTTTCTATCGCGTGGCCTGGTGCCCCTGAGTGAAACTCACAGGTCGCATTTGCATCATAACCTGGCGGAGGTGCCCCTGTCAAGGGAGCCAAGGTTCTCTTCTGAATCAGCTGTAACTGGAGCAGAGTCTGTAATAGCTGAGCGTAGGACATGGGCGGTATCTCGAGGTGACGGCTTGACAGCGGTGCCCTGTTCTAATACTTTCTGTACCCTTGTTGATTCGGCTGCTGCTGCTGTGGCTGGGGTTGCTGTACGGCGGGGATAGTTATACTGGCCACCTGCTGGTGAGGGCCTTTGCCTTTCCTTCGAGCGTTGGACACGGCGCTCGTTTCTCCTTCCCTCCTTTTGCCACCATAAGGTTTCTTTCCTCCTCCAGCTGAGGATGAATCACCTTGGATTTTTCCCAGTTTGATCCCATTTTCAACGTGCTCACCCGTGATAATGAGATCTGAGAAGCTTCCAGACATATTGCTGACCAATTTCTCATAATAAACCCCTGGGAGGGTGGCTACAAACATTTCAACAAGCTCGCGTTCAACCATTGGCGGTTGAACCCTGGCTGCCAATTCACGCCACCGCTGGGCGTATTCCTTGAACCCTTCATTATTCCTCTATGACAGATTCTGCAGTTGGACTCGGTTCAGAGCCAAGTCACTGTTATATTGGTAGTGGTGCACGAATTCTTCAGCAAGTTCCTTCCACGTGCGCACACTGGTAGGTTCTAGACTCATGTACCATTCGAGGGAGGGTCTGGACAGACTGTCCTGAAAGAAGTGCATCAGCAACTTCTCGTCCTCAGAATGAGCGGACATTTTTCTGTAATATGATCTCAGATGGACGCGAGGGCAAGTGGTGCCCTTGTACTTTTCAAAGTCAGGTACCTTGAACTTGGGAGGCACCTTGAAATCAGCGATCAGTCCCAACTTGGACATATCAACTCCCAGGGTGTTCTGGTTCTCGATATTCCTCATCTTATCCTCGAGTGCCTTGAACCTAAGTTGTGCCTCAGCAGTCAGCTCCCCTTCAGCACCTCTCTGTGAGAACACATCGTCTTGACGGTCTTCTAACCACGGTTGAGGCCCGAACAGATTTCCAACACCCGCATTGCCGTTGCCCAGCCCGACATTGACATTAGCTTCGAAATTCCCATTACCGACGCCAGTCGTATTACCATTGAGTCCCATGTTAGCGATCATATTACCGTTGGCACTGCCATTCCCCCCGGTCACGGGGACGCCATTCTGAGGAGTTTCAACAGGTGGAGGGGTTGGAACCGTCCCACCATGGAGTACACCATTACTGTCGACCCTTGAAATCAGAGGCTGAACCAAGGTTCTGAGCTGATCCTGGCCATTGGCAACCGCTTGCATGAGCTCCATGAAACGGTCCATCCTTTCGCGGAGTTCCTGAACATCAGTTTGCACTTGCTCCATGATTCTGGTTTGATTTGCTCTGGTCGGATAGCGGTGGATAGGTCTCTGATCAATCCTGGAACAACCTGAAACAACCTGAAAATTTAAAAGGGTTAGAAAAAACAACAAAGTGCTCGTTATGCAAATGCTTCATGCAAATGCAAACGTGTGTCTGTGCGTTAGGGAGACGTCCCCCGATCCTAGTGCCTGAGTTCCAGTGATGATAATAAGAAGTCCGAGTCCAATCATGGAAATAACATCTCATATATAAAGAAAGCCCATCAAGGCAGTACATAACATCACTGAGTACAAGTTGAATCAATAGCATGACCTCAACCAACAAGCCCGGTGATGGTCAGCACACAACAACGATCAAAGCAAGAGGAATACAAATAGTCAAGCACGGCCACGGGCGCGAAACTCTTCTAACAACCCCTTCGATTCTGGACGATCAGGCCGAGTGAGCAACCCTTCGACGAGTAACTCCCTCTGCATAATGGTGTACTGAAGACCTTCGACCGAATCTTCCCATGCTCCTTCGCCGAAACAATCTTCTAGCTTTCGCTTCTTGGATTCAAACGTCAGTTTGCGCTCCTTCAGGTTAGCAAGAGCTTTGCTGAGCTGGCCTTCGGCGGCATATCTGCGAGCGGTTTCTTCATCAAACCTCCTCTCACCAGCCTTTACCTGGGCGTTCAACTTGGAAATCTGCTGCTTCAGCTTATCCTCCCGTTCTTTCCTGTTGGCTAGGGCGGCCTTCCAATGCTGATTAAACTTGGATATCCTCCGATACGCTTCATCCAAGTGCTGCTTCTTAGTGGCCAGTACATCGTTGACAACTTTGAAGTCTCGACCCATGCGCTCGCGCTCCGCTATCTGCTTAGTCAAATCTGTTCCCAGCTGGTTCACCAGCTCTGTCTGCCCCCTGAAGGAATGAACGGCCTCGCTTCTCTCGCTTCTGAGTTGAGCCAATTCTTTTTCCAGTTCTTCATTTGCCTTCTTCAGCTCATCTCTCTCAGCTAACACCTGATTATGCTGCTGGATAGGCACGGTGGTAGGCTCTTCAATCACTAGAGGACTTTCCGGCTTGGCAGGAGGAAACGGCATCCCTATAGCATCTGCTCTGGCTCTGATCCAGGTCATATATGGAGCGTAGGCTTGACTATTACTCTTTCCCAGCAACGGTTTTCCCCGCTTATAGATACCATTCCAAGCGTGCTGAAGCTTAGATAACATATCCCCCTCTAGAAGACCAGTGAGGTACAGAGATTCCTGCACATCTTCATCCTTCGGCGGAGCTCTCAAAGCATAAGCAAACTATCGGACCAGCAGAGATGGGTTATAGTTTATACAGCCCTTCCTGCCTATCAAAGGCACGTTCGGAAATCCACTGCAGCTGAAGATAATCTCAGTACCCAACCTATCTCTATCAAACCAGTCAATATCCTCCGCTGACAGACTCATCAAACGCTCAGGCCACTCAGCTGTGGCTGCAGACGAAGCAAAGGGACCCCTCTTGGGTAGATGACTATCAAGCCATCTATAGAGCAAGGGCACACATCACGAGACATTCTTGCCCCTTCTGTTCTCGTTTTTGTAGTGGATGGAATGGTAGACATCTCCTATCAAGGTAGGGACTGGATTCCCTGATGCAAAGATGTGGAATGCGTCGAAGTCTACAAAGTCAGGCATATTGGGGAACAGGATGATGCCATATATGCACAGAGCAAGAATAGCGTTGAACACAATCCAACATCCGTCTTTGGCGCACTGCTGAGCTTTTCCCACCAAGAACTGCAAGGAGAAACCGGGAACCTTGTTCCAACTAGACAAAACCAATTCGGAGGCATCCAGATGAAGTGAGGGAGCTAGACTAGCCAGATTAGGCTCAGCATCCATATGAACAAAGGGCATCTGACTCTTGATAGGCACACCTAACAAATTAACATACTCCTCTAGTGTGGGTGCGAGAACAAAATCCTGGAAAGTAAAGCATCTCAACGGAGGATCGTAGAACTGCAACAAGGCGTGCAACCCATTCAACTCAAACACAGAGGGTTCACGAACCAAACTGAGCAATTTACCGTAAGACTTTCTGAATGTGTCTCTCACAGAATCGTCTACTAAAGCAATCAAACCAGTCAGCTGAACAACATCAGGAGTGGGGAGCTTGTAAGCCACGGTCTTCCTCAGAGAACCCATAATAACACAATAGAAGGCAAGAAAACCTGAATCGGGGGAAACGGTACCTGCAACACAGACACACGTTAATGAAATGCAAATGAGTATGCAAAGCAATGTAAAATGCAGTCATGCAGCAGGAGATCAAGACAACTGTGCTGTTGAAGGTACGAAGGTGAAGGTTCTGTATCAACAAAACCACGATACTGCTCTGTCAAGAACAACCACTATCTCTGATAAGAAGAAAACCCTGGTATCGGACCACAAATCTGCTCTGTCAAGAACACACATATCTGATAATAAGGACCTCTGATACAGGACCATAAATCTGCTCTGTCAAGAACAAACATCTGATAATAAGGACCTCTGATGCAGGACCAAAAATCTGCTCTGTCAAGAACAAACATATGCTGATGAGATCCTCTGATCCCAACCATAAACCTGCTCTGTCAAAAACAACATATACATCTGATGATGAGAACCTCTGACACCAACAAAACTGATTCACTATCAAGAAAACCAGGTAATCTGAAGGTTAAGGTTTCCTGCAACAAACCCAACCCTGCTCACAGGTATGGACCTAAACTGACTCAAGTTCGGCATCCTATGCGGTCATCAGCGTCACAGACATTCAAGAGGGGTGATACGATACCCAGAAGGTGTGGCATCACCAGCTCCTGAAGCGGCCTCACTCAGCTGAATTCCAAATGATCGGTCCCCAGAGTCGACAATCCTCCAAACCAACAACCCCCTCAACCCAAAGGGTTGAAAAAGAAGTCAACCGGGAGAACCTCGTCTGAGCGTGGATTTCATGAGACACTAGTGCCTACAAAGCAAGCACGCGCCCATTAATTTCCACAACTAATGCTAGGTACACTCAAGCTTGGGTCTGGCTTCTCACTCATCAGAATGCCCCTCCCACAACAGCATAGATAATCATACCATACTGAAAATAAAATGCGGGAAATAAATGCGATAAATAAACACAACCCAACAAGTAATCATACAAGCGCTAGGATTGACTCTCGCAGGGGACGTTGGATCCCCACACTGACTCGCATAAGGGACGTTGGATCCCAGGAAACTATAGATTCCCCAGCAGAGTCGTCAGCTGTCGCTATCGCGAAAATAAGGTGCCGGCAAAATAGAAGAGTCGCCACCTTTCGTTATTTATCCCTCAGAACAGGAAAGGAAACGATCGGAAAAACCTGACGAAAAAGGTATAAGACAAGGTCATCGCAACCATTGTCTGGGTTCGGGAGTCGGTTACGCAAGGGGAAGGTATTAGCACCCCTCACGTCCATCGTACTCGATGGGATCCACGCTTGTTGTGTTTACTGGACGGGTTGGTTTATCTATCTACCTATCAAGGCCGGTCTGAAAAAGAAAAGAAAATGACTCGGCAAAGCGTCGCACTTTATGCCTACGTATTCTCATCAGAGAATGAGTAATCAGAGTCAACGTAGTTCGACTAGCTAAGGGTTACGGGGAAGGTGGCTCGCCAATACGTCAGTATTGTGCCTACGTACTCTCAATAGGTATGAGAGATCAGAGCTTACGTAGTTCGGGATAACACGGATTACGGGGATTCAAATTCATCTGTTTTTATCGAGTAGGGTTAACAAACAGTTCCAGCAGTTGGATGTACGTAGCTCAACCCTTGGAGACTTAGGCGTTACCGTTTGCGGTAGAACTGGGAGTTAACGACACTCTTTTCTTCAGAAAAGCTTCCTTTGAATTATGGGCCCACGGGGCAAAAAGGTTTGAAGTTTGTTTTCTGTCTTTTACGGAAGAATTGTTTTTTACGGTCGTTTGCAACCAATATCGCACTAGAAACTATGACATGAGAGTGAATGCGTCGCCTGTCACCCAAAGGGTGCCATACTAAACATCCAGACTGTTGAAAAGAAACTCTCCAACAATCCTTTCTCAGATAGCTTAAGGCTCGTAACGTACGACATCAGTTAGCCTTTATTACTGTGTTTTAATTTGTTTTGAGATGAGAAGAGAGAACAGGCCCAACTAAGGGAGACTATCAAGTCCTAATGTTGTCATGCCAAGGATTCATCCTATGGTTGAAGTTTGAAACAGGGAACTCCTAGAAGTTATCATGCATAGGTTTCAACCTAAACTTCTATCATCACTTCCTTATCAAAGGAAGTGAGATTCCTAGGGGATCATGCCAATGGTATATAGAAACATATAAAGCATCAACTTAAACAGTAAACAGTAAACGACTGTAAAATGCATGCAATGCAAGTGAGGGAGGAAATGTGTGTGGGGCATCAGCCTCCACAAGCTCATCTCAACCTCAAGCCAGATATGAATGACTGCAATCATACAGAAAAGTAAAGAATGCCATCAAGCAAAATATGAGTAACTGCAATCATACAAAAAATAAAACATGCTATCAAGCAAAATAGTGAGCAACTACAATCATACAGAGGAAATAACATGCTATCAAGCACACACAAACCACATAGGCAATGGAGCAGGGCTCTACCGAATACCCGCAAGCAAAGCCATATAGTAAAAATACAAGCAGAGGGAGCAACTCAACCTTTAGTGCAATCATGCTCCTAGCTTACATCAGTCTAAATATGAACTTATTCTAATGCATCAGGCAAATCACACAAGGCACAGCAATACAGAGAAGAAAACAGATCAACAGCTTCCACAACTTCAAGCTTCAGCTCCTCAGCACTTCAGTCTTCAGACCTCGCCTACCCTTCAAGGCTAGCATCTTCAATAGAAGGTATCAACTTGCTTCTCCAAGTTTTCAATACACTAAACATAAGTATCAACTTATTCTTTCTTCTTCAAGCTTCAGCTCTTCAGTAAATCCCACCTTCAGGCTTCACTCCTAACTGCAAGTATCAACTTGTTTCTTCAGGCTCTCAATGCATCAACATAAGTATCAACTTATCCTTTATTCTTCAAGCCTCAACTCTTCACTCAATCTCAATTGAATCCTCTTCACAAGTGTCAATTTGGCCTTCAAGCTTCAGCTCTCTCTTCTTTACCAATATCAACTTGGTCCTCTTCACCTATAAGCTTCAGCTTCTCAAGGTAATCTCCAAACACAAAGAAGTATCAACTCCATCCTTCAATCTTCTTCAAGCAAGGAACTCCATCCTCTAACAAGGGAGAAAGATTCATCTTTCAAGAGCAAAGTTTGGATGATTGGTAGCAGAGTGAAGACCAAAGGTCACCACTAAGCATCATGTCATCAGAGAAAGGGACCCTCAAAGGTTCTACCAATTTGCAAAGAGCCACACATCCAACCAAAGGAGGGATGAGGCCTTTACAAAGGGACCTTTCATCATAGGGAAGAATGGAAGTGATCAACATCATCCATGTTTATGAAGGAAGAGAACTATCTAAAAGCTCTGCCTACAAAACCCTAATCTTAACCTAATCAAAACTACACCACAAGAAGGGAAGATCTTCACATCCAAACCTCTTCAAGAAATCCAATGCATCTTCAACTTTCCTTCAACATCATCCAAGAACAAGCAAAGCAAAACCCTAATCTAAGGGAACTAAAGATGTCAATCTAGTTGAGTTAGTGCATTAGAATCATCTAAAACTAGCACTTAAGCTAAAATTAAGCAAAAATAGAAAACTACCTTGAAAATTCCTACAAAAATTCCTAAGGGATCCTAATTCAATCATGAATCTATCCTACAAAAATCAGAGGTTGGATCATCCACCTAGTACTAAAAGTACAATCTAAACCACAAGGTATCAACCATAAACCCTAAAAATGGAGCCTCTAAAGGTTTCAACCTAAAACTATCACTTATGTTCATCACAAAAATGTGAGAAAAATCTATGGGGATCATGCATATCTATGCTAACTACTCACAAAAAATCAAGATCAAAATCATCATCACATGATCACACAAAATTCCACAAAATCAAGTATCAAACATGACTATTTTAATATCAATTAAAATGTAAAAATTCCCATAAAATCAGAAAATGCATGAAATAATAATATTTTTTATCTAAAAAATACTAGACCCTATCATGAATCCAATGCAAAAAGAATGGGATCAATTGAATTATTTTTCCATTTTTTATGATTTTATCAAGAACCATGAATAAAGTGAAAAATAAAGAAAATCAAAATAAAATGAACAAGCACACGGTGCAGATAGTAAGCAACAGCAGTTCATTCTATGGATTGGGCCATGAGAGGGGTGCAGATATCAACTAATGCATTAAGCCCAAATCAGCAAATAAATGAAACGCATCGTTTCATTAAAGTTCAGACTCTTCACAAACTGAGGAGCACGCGTGGCCGTTGGATGAGGTTCCCAGTCCAAGTCAAACCATGATCCAAGGGCTCAGGGATCATCTTCCCCAATTCAAACTTTTGCAACTCAGGCCACCTGGGCACCCAAAACCACCGCCGATGACTTTCTCCGGTCATCTTCTCACAACCCTAGTTTGCCATAGAGTCCACCATTGGCCACGATCCCTTAGTGAAACATGTCCCAAATCTCACAAGGAACTCACTCATACCATTAATTCACTCTGAAACCTTAAGATTCGCAAGAATCAACTCTCAACCGAAAATGGTAACATCCCTAATTGGTCACTAATTCTCAAATTAATGATCTGAAAACTTCCCTACACCATTCTACAATGCATCTAACATCCTAATTCTTCTTAGTTCCAACTAAAACAAGCCAGAGATTGAAGGTTACCAACCTGAAAATTTCGCGTGCACAGAAGTAGCAAGACCTCAAATCAAGCCCTCAAATGCTCCAGACTCCTTCAGTGAATCACTTCCAAGCTTCTGTATGCAATAGAACTGATTGAAATGGCCTCAATTCTTGGAACCAAATCTGAGTTGCAGGTGGAAAAATCTGAGCTCAAGAACACCAATCAGCCACGAATTTCCCTTGATTATGATCTGGAATCAATCCCTAGCATCCATGGAAGAGATTGCAATCAAGAAAATGGATGGAAAGTGAGTGAAATGATGTAACCGAATTCAGTTGCAAGCAATGAAATTTCAATCTCAATCTCTTCTCTCTCCTTCAATCATCACCAACCTTTCATCTGAACCTCTTCTACATCATATATAGGCCATGTGTGGATGATCTAGAAACCTCTAGATCCTTCTAATGAGAAATTCAATCTCTTATGACATGAGAAGTTCACTTACATGCCATGGTATGCTCCCTGCTGCTAACAGCTTGAAATCATTCTCAATTCCTTCCAATTTCTCCCCTCATGACATTTTGGAAGTGTTTGGCTTGCAAGGTACCTTGATTATGCCTTGAATTTAGGTTTGGCAAATGTTACTTATGATGTAAGTAACTACTTTTCAAAGCAAGTCCACAAATTAAACTTCAATTCAAAAATGTGGCTAAACCAATGTTCTTAAAATGTTTTTTAGAATCAAAATGACCTATTACATGCCTTGGTTTGGATATGTAGATCAAAAATATCAATTTCCAACTTTGGTTCATTTGAAAATCATCCTTATTTTAGGTCATTTTTGCAACTTTGAGCTACAAGCAATTCCAACCTCTCATGACCTCTTGACTAGCCTTAAAACATCATTTTGAACAAGTTTTATGTTGAACATTTTCCCATTTGAAGCTTGCAAATAGGAGTTATGGCCTTATGATTGAAATGACCTGTAATCTCCAAATGACCAAAATACCCTTGACTTGTCAAAGCCATAACTTGAGTTCTACAAATCCTATCAAGTACTTCTAGTACTCTATAGAATGCTAAGAAGATAAGGAACAACATTAATGTTGACCAAAAGTTCATAGGAATCATCCTTCTAGGGCAAAAGTTTCATGCAATTTGGACAACTTTCAAGCCCCAAAATTCACATTCCTCAGATGACTTGTAACTTGTCTGAACCATAACTTGAGTTTTACAAATCCTATCAAGGACTTCTAGCACTCAAATTAAAGCTAAGATCATGCTATACAACACTCATGTTGGGGGAAAGATGAGATGTCAACCACATCTTGAGCTAAATTGCCTTGAAAATAAGGGTCAAACTAGGGGATTTTACACTATCAAGCCTTAGAAACCCTAGCTTGAAACTTCTCAAACCCTTCAATCATGATGATTTGACCTTGGAATCATCCTTATAACATCTCAATGTATCAATCCATGATCACATGGCCCTTGGATTAGGTCTCAACCTCCCTCAAATCATTAGTTGACTTAGGGTTGACCCAGTCAAACCCTAGCTGCACCACTCATGGCTGAGCCTTCTTAATCTTGCACAATGACCTGTCTAGGCCTCAAAGTGATCCTAAACACTTATCATGAGCTCTCTTAAGACCTCAATTCTAACTCCATGGCTTCAGAATCATCTGAGGACTTCCCACAACTCTCAAGTTGGGAGGCACACACTCTTGGTTTCAACTAGTCTCTCTGGGGATCTTTTAAATTCTCTGACAAGGATATCCACTCTTGAACACTTGAATAACCTTCTTAGCTAGCTTCAAACTCTTGTGTAGCCCTTGATTAGTAATCATACCTCTTGATCTCCTGCACACATGTCAATGAAATGCAAATGATAATGCTAATGTGAATGCAATGAGACATAAGCTAGGTAAAGAAATGTTGGGAAAATTTTGGGGTGCAACACCTACGTATCCTCGTCTGGTACGAGAAATCAGAGCAAACATAGTTCGAGACAACAAGGCCACTGGTTGCTTCAAATGTTTTATCCGAGTAGGGTTAAAACTTAGTTATAGCAGTTAGGTGTATGCAGCTCGACCATTGGAGACTTAGGCGTTACCTGTTTGAGGTAGAACCAAGAGTTAACGAAACTCTCCTTATGAAAAAGGTTTTCCAAATTAAATCCTGAAGGATAAAAATATTTGATTTTTATTTTTGTGTTTTTTAGGAAAGAAGTGAATTGAATTTGGTTTGTAACTCATGTTGCACTAAAGACTATGACTTAGGAGCGAATGCGTCGCATATCGTCCAAAGGACATACGCTAAACACTCTACACAATTGAGAGGAGGCACCCCAATCATCATTTCCCAAATGCTTAAGGCTCGTAGCATACAACATTCATTATCCATTATTAAGTGTCTTAAGAAAGTTTGAAGATGAGAAGAGAGAGACACAACTCTAAAAGGGAGACTAAACTCAACCTAATGTTCTCATACAAAGTGCACCTATGATTGGGATGAAAAGGGAATGCTACCTAATGTTATCATACATAGGTTCAAGCCTAAGATATATTATAATCCACCTTGAATAAGAGATATTAGAGGTCCTAAGGGAACATGGAAAAGAAGAAAGAAGAAGGAGGCATAAGATGACAGAAGAAATAAGATGCAAACATGTAATGCACAACAAAGATGAAGAAAGGAGGGAGGAACAAAGTGTGGGGAAGTATCCTCCACAAGCACATCTCAACCTCAAACATGAAAATGAGATATGCAAGACAAAATGGAAGTGCACACAAAAGAAACTAGACAAGCTTACACAAAAAGAAAGTTCTCAAGATGGCCTCTCATCCAAGTCAAACTCAAAGTGCAACCAAGAGGCAGCAAATCAACTTGGATGAGTCCCCAAAGTCCTATGGAAGAAGTGAGAACAAGAGAAGAGGATAGGAAAATGCAAAAAGGAAGCAAGCCAACACAAGTTGCAACAAAAGGCATGGTAAAGAACCTAAGTTCTAAACACTCTCAACATTTGAAACCAAATGGAAAGCCTAAAAAGAATGCAACTTAGCACAAGAACCAAACCACTTTATGACCTATAAATTGGCATCCAACAACTTCAACATGTTATTAATGTGAATAAAAAAGAGTTGTAAGCTTAAAGGATCCACAAGGGTCATTTCCCATCAAAACTAGGTCAAGTGTGTGTGTGTGAACCATCCTTAGAAGTAACTTGACTTGCAAGATACCTCAAAAATAGGAAAAAGGTTCAAATAAATCCAAATAAAATTATCAAAGAACAAGAGAATGTTGGAAACCAGAGACCAAAAATACATGACCAATGTCCATTCAAAACATTATCAAAGGATTTGATCCACAAGGATGCACCATTTTGAAGGAGGGTTGTCGAGGGTCAAACAAATGATCATAAAAGTCAACCAAAATGATATCAAACCAGGGCAAAAATCATCCTCAAATACCCCTCAACTCATCAGTCAAACGAGGAAAAAGTCTTATTCATAGGAGATGTCAATTGGTCAAGAAACAAGCAAGAAGCCAAAAGAAACAAATGAAAATCAATTCAAAAACCACTCGAATCATAAAATTCCATTTTAATTGAAAAATAAATGAAAAATGAAAATAAAAAATATCAAAAATTAGTTAACACATTACAGTGTCCTAAAATATTTTTTGTGGAATTTTTCAATGTTTGGAGTTATTTTTAATTGAATAAAAACCAAAATAGAAAAAATAAATGAAATAAAATAAAAGAAATAAGAGGCGTGGTGCAAATAGCAAGGGATCCTGTGTAAAACAATGGGCCAGATCAAATGAGGGGTGCAAATAGCACGCAAGGCCCAAGCAAAAACGCACTCAGCTCAATTAGTGAAACGCACCGTTTCACTAATTGACGTGGCCTGGTCAGCAAACACGCAAGCAAGTCAAGAAGATCTAAGCCATCCATCTAATCCAGTCAAATATTCAAACACCCACACGTAGGATGGCCTGAGGTTGAACCAGATGACGGAGCCCTAGCTCTGGTCATCTTCTCCAGCGAGGTGGCCGGAGTTCAGGGTTCCAAACCTCACCAAAACTCATGAAATTTTATACCAAATTAAACGCCAAGTTACGTAGATCTTGAATCCAGCCTCCAAATTCATTTATCATGCTTGCACAGAGAGAAGCGAACGAAATAAAATTCACATGCTCAACTGGATAAATCCTCAAACACCACAATTAAGATGCCAAACATTGCCTACAAGGTGTAGGGCTTCATATGCACCAATAATGACCTAGATTAAGTGCCTAACATGAGAGAAATATGGATCTGAAAGTTACCTAATGAAGTCACTCTGTTGGTGCTTCAATTGAGGTTGAGCTTGCTTGTAAACGTGCAGATCCACTCTATGAAGCTCAAGGAAGAAGATGCTTGCTCCAATTTGCTTTGAAATGATCTAGATCTGAGTTTCTAATTTTCAAACTTCCTCTTGAATTCCAAAGCTGAATCTGAGCTTCCCTCCATGAAAATGCAATTCCATCCCTGTCTTGACTATGCTCAAAAAATTTCCATATCATTTTCCAAACTCTTCTGACACCATAGTTCCTAGTTTCCTCAACTCTGATGTATCAGGCTTCTTGAAATTGTATTTCTTGGTGTTCCTTGTTCCAATATCCATGATATATCTAGGATTTTTTACAAAGAAATCAACTGAGCTTTACAAAACCAATCGCAACATGAAATGCCATGATGAGATGATGCACACATAACACAAAGGCAAATATTCACAAATATAATGCACATGCACACACAAGGCTTTCCTAAGCTCAAGGTCAAAACATGGAGTTACAAGGTCTACCCATCCCCAAGGATTTGTACTATGAGTTAACTATACATGCCAAACAGGTTCTATCAAAGTTCCCAGAGTCATAGTAAATCCTTTGGATATTGTCAACCAACACAACTGCTTATGTGAGTCAACAATATTCTCGAGATAAACTCGTATGAGTGTAGCATCACATAACAACTATTTTGGGACTACTCCCTAACAGTTTCCGCACTACGTCCTAAAAAGGCTTAGTGGGGGTAAAAATGTTACTAAAGGTCCTCAGCTTCGCAGACTCTCAGGTTGAAACAATTAATGAGTGCATGACTACTCATACATCACCAATCATCTCAAGGAGGTTTCCACTGAGCGTGATTACATCATATGTTAAACTTTCTAGGACTACTCCCAACAATCAACTATTGACCATATCACATCCTATCATATGTGTCACTCAAGTCCGGGCTAGGACTTTATCTCACCACTCATGATACCCAATGTCCTCAACACACAAACAGATATATTTACAAATATACATGCAAGCAAATATTCACAAATACAGCATATAATCATACAAAATAGGCTAAACCCTCAAGTTAAATGGATTCCCTAGTGAAGTCGCTATTTCTGTTGCGGTGAGAATCGTGATACCAAGCTATTAATTAACTTGCATCTTAATTCATTAAAATCACAACCGGAATTTGATTTATCCAAAAAAAAAGGTTAAATAAAGAAAGATCTTTTGCGCGATGTAAGAACAACGCTTAGAGATCGGGGATTGGGGGTTGGTTATGCCTAGGGTAGGTATTTCACATCCTTAACATTTGTAGTACTCTACAGGAACCTTTTGTATGTTTGTATGTTATACTTGCTAAATGTTTGCTATGGTTTGGGATAGGGTATAAGGTAAAGGTTGTAGGTAAAGACCTAGGGGTAGTTTCTAAGTTTGCTCGCAAAGATATCGCATCTTCTACCTACGTATCCTAACTAGGATAGAATCAGAGCAACCATAGTTAACCTCACTGAGGATAGATGAACACTTGATTATGATCAAGGTTCAAAAGGGAACAAACATAACAATGCTTGTATAGAGTTTAACAAAACTCTCTATTCTAGGTTGTACACTCAAGGGGATTGACTTTTACAAAAGTCAAGAGGGGAGTAAGTAATCATGACAATGATTCTTAGATAGAGTCAACCAACTCTACCTAAAAGTTCTAATTGAAGGATACTCCTAACAAGGGGTAGGTCTTTAGACTTAAAGCAAATTATAATGGCTAGTGGGTTCTAACTTAACTAAGTTAGAGTTCAAGATGACTTAATAAAGTCAGAGAGAGGGTAATGAGCTATCTATGACCCAAGGGTCAATAGAGAGAATTTCCTTTGGAATAAGGGAAAAGAGGAGACAACTTAATGAGAACTAACAAGTTCCATCACTTGGTAAATAACTTAACAAAGCTAAAATCATACATAAGCATTCATTCAAACATGACGGACATATAAAAGAGCATGGTGACAACCAAGAAGAGATATGCAAGCATGTAACAACATCAAGCAAAAATTATAATCAAATCAAATGGTTACAATCAATAAAGCACAAAGATATCACAATATCTAGAGGGACATGGTAAAGGTTCTTACAAGACCAAGCATATAAGGTAAAATAAATTTAAAGCATCTTAACAAAGATTAAGGGAAATGAGGTGACAACCATCAAGACAAACAACAACATGTAATTCAAACAAGTTTAAATGCAAACAAGTCACAACTTAAGGAAAGCATATATAAGGATCAAGGGATGTCAAATGTAACAACATGAGACCAACAATCATGCATTGATGATAATCAAGTACAAGTAAGCATACAAGAAGTGTTGCAACAAATCAAGTAAGAATTTCATGGTTTCAAGGGGAAACACACAAGTTTATGGTAACAACCCAATCAAAGCAAGTCCTAACATATTAGAGTTCTAACTAGACATTTAAATAAATAGGGAAGACATAAGGATACACTCAAGAAGTTACAACATCAAGAGACATAGCATGATTCACAAACATAGTTCACAGTGTTGTCTAACTAGATACACTTGCAAAAGCATAGATTAAACATGATAAGACCTTGAGTCAAAAAAAACTCAATCACTTAAGAAAGTTAACATACATGTATGGATCAAGCACACTCAATCTCATAAGATAGTTCACGAAAAAGTTAAGAAAAGTTTCAAAAAGAAACAAGGTAAAAACCCTAAAAGGCAACATGACTTTTAAGTGGATTGAAGTATTTCTAAGATGGGCATCCTTGAATTATTTTCTCAGTATGAGAAAGTAGACACGATAAAGAACATTTTGTAACAAGAATGGATCAAAAATGTTTAAAAAAATGAGTGCGTTGTGAAAATTTGAAGTTTGTGAATAAAACATAAAAAACCAAGTGATAAAAAGTAAGAATTGCACATCCAAGTGTTGACTCACAACCTTTGGTTCACAAGTCTAAAAATTCACCAACCCAACCAGAACGCGCGTGTGAACAATCAATGGAGAAGAAAGACTAAATGTTAAAACATGATAAAAAATGTATAAAAAAAGCCAAAAGAGTTTATCTCCACACGGATCAAACTCAGGACATTTAGGCAAGGCAAAACATGAGATCGTAGGCCATGACCACTGGGATGGTGATATATCCAATGTATCAAACCACCCTAGTGAAATATAAACCTCAAAGTGTAGAATCTGGGCAAAGTCCAAGCAAGCAAAAATGTCAAAACATAATGAATTCAAACTCAGTCAAAACAACATCATTTTAAATAAAATTTAGGTACATCTCATGTGAAATTTAACAAGGAATCCGATGGTGCTCTTGGTTTTCTCAAAAAGTGCACACAAATTAAAACCCGATTGTAAATGCATAAGTAAGGTTTGAAATGCAAATTCAAAGCTAAAGCTAAAATCAAGCCTGCTTGGATTAATCTGAAGGTATGCACACCCTCCAAATATGCTATATACAAAGCTTAAACACAAGGATGACTCAAAATTATACTAGAACAGAATGTGGCATATGAGTTTAAAAAAATGCACATAAGTTGTAATTGCAAGTTCAAAAACACATGGTAGCAGAAACAAAACAACATAGATTCAATCAAGACAATTCCAAACACAACATGAGTTAGACATATAGGGATCTCTAATTCAAACTTCTAGCAAAAAGACTAGTGATTTATGAGGCTGCCATGACATCTCTCAAGGCTGCTTGCAGCAGAACCAAAACATTATGATCTTTATCGACATAGATAGCCAATGCAAAGTGACTTGTGAATTTAGATATTAAGGCCTGAGGCTTGTGATAACAATTCAACAACAGTTTATGACAGAAATCAACTCATCATCAACAAGGTATAGTCATACACATACAGTTTTAAATCAAAACAGAAGTTGGTCTGAACAGAAACCAAACTAACTCAAATAGAAATGGCATACAATCCAAAAACAAAGTCAAGAACATTCTACAAAGGTTCCTCAAGTGCAGAGTGACCTATAACTGATTCTAAGCAAATGCCTCAAACTCATCCTAAACAGAAGCAGCAAAATGATTCATCAATGGAAGAAACCAACATACAAATCCAGACTGCACTCTACATGACAGTTGCAAGCACCCTTAATTATCAAATGCGTTAGGTTCATACATGACCTAGAGCAACACTTAGAGGAACTTTCAAAAATCAATCAGCACAACATTGCATAATTACCAGGAGGGTGCTAAACATATATATGAGAAAAATAGCAATCATGGCATATTCATACATGAACTACACTCATATTCAAGCATATTTCAATTAGTGCACATTAATCATGTTCATGATAGTTTATAAATAAGGTAGTGATCACTAATCTCTTGTAGACTTCCAAGCAAGCTACTTAGTTGGGAATACCTTGAAAAGCTGCTCCAACTGATCTCAAGCAAGTCTTGGTGAACCAACCGATTTCTTACACTTGAAGCAAACAATGGGATCTTTGTGACAGATCCAACAACTGGTGATGCAGAGTGTTGTACCCCAAATTTTGACCCCTATATTCCATAAATATTCTAAGAGCACCATCATTGATTATCTAACCTTAACCTGTTTCAAGTTTCTCTTTGTCAAGATACAGGTGAATTAGGGTTTCATACAGTCAGAAATCAGGGTTTCTAGGGATTGATCAGTCAAGGTTTTGCGTTGATCCTCCACATAAAAATCCTCCATGTAATCAAGTATATCACATTGGATCAAGAATGAATCCAACTTGAGGTTGTCACCAAGATAAAGGAAGCAGTGCAAAACCCTGATTAGGGTTTCTGATTGGAAAAGTCAATTGTAGTTTGACTTTTGGTTTAAATGGTTTTCCAAGGCATGAGTCATGATCCATGAGGCTCATATAACCCTAGGAAGTCTACCGAAGAAGTTTCAAGGCCTCAGGGAACCCAGAACATCAACAGTCGATTCAGAGATTTTCAACTGTTCGGTTCATCTGACTGAAAAGTTAACCCTTTGACCA
The DNA here is from genome assembly GCA_963859935.3 of Lathyrus sativus. Taxonomy (NCBI): domain Eukaryota; kingdom Viridiplantae; phylum Streptophyta; class Magnoliopsida; order Fabales; family Fabaceae; genus Lathyrus; species Lathyrus sativus. The sequence continues at coordinate 569,365,712 of OZ012740.1, read as the reverse complement.
ACAGGGATTTGAACCAAGATTGAAGCCAAATTTGTTCCCAACATAATTTCAAATCTAATCATGAAGTTTGGTGGTAATCAGAAAGTTGGGAAATTAAGGTTTTGAAAAGGGCAAAACCATAACTCCTTAACCACACAAGGATTTTTGACCTAGTTTCAAGAGGAACGAGTTCCTAACACAAACATAAATATTGTAGTACCTAATTGGAGCTTTCTAAAAAGTACAAGTGGGTTCCATAACTCTTCATGGTTAGAGAGAACCAAGGTCCATAAGTTATCAAAAACTCACTTTGGCAAAACCAGGTCAACATGAGTTTTTTTATTCCAAAACCTCTCCAAATCGATGCTAACCAAAGACTAAGCCTCATTTATGATGTTTAAATTGTTAATGAACATTTTCAACATCAATTCCCATGAAAGTGGCACAAATATCAAAGTAAAACATTATTTAATGCGAGTTGCAAAAGTGAATAGTGAAGAAAGAGAAAAAATGTGGATACCCTTGTCAAATCATCAACTTAACTTCAACAAGTCACCTCCTACCCTATCAAGCATGATGAAAACAATCTATGGGGAATGGAGAATATCTTAGTAGAGTGGCTTAAAGTCAAGGATGAATATTGCATTAGAAAACTCAAAGATTTTCATGATGGAAGGTTAAAATTGGCAATTTGCTTCACTTTTGCCCATACCTTGATCCAAGGCCTTTGGCTATAAATAGAATTCACTTCCTACATCCCAAACACACAAGTTCCATGTTATAAACAAACTAGAACTCCCTTCCTTACACAATCACAAGTTCTTGCAAAATCTCACTAAGTTTCCAAATTAAAAATTGGAAATTTCAATGTAACATTCATGCAACTTTTTGAAAACAAAGTTATTGGTAAAACAACACAATGGAGTGATTCAAAGATCAAAAACAAAGTGGATCATGTCATTTACAGAATGAAAGGTGAAGTGACCAACAAAAAGCAAAGATCATTAGGATTCAAGTTATCCAACCTTGTTGTAGTATGCTTTCAAAACAATCTTACCTCAATTAGGTCTTTTAAAGGTTGTAACATGGCATGGTTCAAGGTTCATGAAACAAAAGGTAACGAATCAAAGTTTGTTTGTCCCCACCCAATCTTCATAATGTAATTCCATCATATGTTCAGTTAACTCAGGTTATGCATTCAGGTCCTTATAGGTTAGAATTTGAACTGATGATAGTTGGTGATGGTTCAAAAACCTAGGGTAGTCACTACTCCCTTACAAATTTGGATTGTTTTTGCTATTGAGGACTTTCAGAGTTAAATCTTTAAGGATTTCCTCTTTTATTATTCCTAACTTTTGCCTGAACTGTTTCTTTTGGATATACAATCAGCGGGATGCCCCAATTTTGCCTAAGTCTCCTTCATAGGTTTTGACTTAGCGGACTTTTTCTTTTTTTTTTTTATTTTCCTTTTTTTCCGAAAGAAGGTGACTACCTAGTCTAATGTCTATGGTGAACTATCATTAGCCCTTTGGCTTGGAAAACATCTTCGACACTTGCTTGTTGTGTGCGAAGGGAAACCTGTGAGCACAACCTTTAAATGAAAGGTGTCTTGTATGCACATATCACCAAGTTAACTGAGAAATACCCACCCCAAGGTAGAGATTACGGGTTTAGAAATACCAAGGAAACTCCTACATCTCGGCTCAAAAGGGTTAACAAAGGATTAGTTCCTTATTTCTCCGGTGTTTGGGAACTGAAACAACACATTACATCATCGACATGGTTTAATTGAAAGCATACCAACAAAAATTATGGATATAATATTTTCGTCATCCTCCCTAATCTTTTCTTAAACAATAGTTTGATAAAGATAAGTGGATGGAAAAAGATAAATATTTTTGCTTTTTATGACAATAAAAGAAAATGAGTGAATACGAATGGATTGATTCAAAAGATGCATAAACATTTCATTAATCTTTCCAATTCAATAACAACAAATCTTACAAGCATATATGAAATTAAAAAGTAAGGAAAATACAATTGAAAATACCAGACAACCAAAATACAGCCAACTTCAGAGAATTGACTTTAGCAACTTCAATTTCCAGGTCCAGACAAGGGAACACCTCCATCACCGATTACTTGCTCCTTGTGGTACAGAAACTTGAGAGGCCTCATAGGTCTTGTGTCTCTTGCTTCAAGAGTTGAGACATTGGCACTTAGCTTGTCTTCTTGAGGTTTTAGCAGCTCCAACAAGCTTTGCAACTTTAACCCAAAACCTTTGCACTCTTCAACTAGATGACCCATTGTCCCAGTATGGTACTTGCACTCAACTTCTGGGTGATCTTCTTCAAGGATCAGATCTTTGTCATAGACCAGCTCTTGCACAACAGCTCTTAATGCCAAACAAGTATCTAGCTCATGTCCTTCAGCCCCTTTGTGAAACTTACAAGTCAAGTTTGTGTTGTGCCAAGGTCCTAGCACAGGGTTGAAAGCTTGTAGAGTCACAAACGAGTTCTGAATTAGTAGTGGGTAAAGCTTACTTAGTGGCACAGGAACCAGCTTGTAGCATGCCTTATCCCTTTTGACAGGATTCTTCTTATTCATGTTTTGCCTTTGAGAACCTCGAGGGGAAACAACCAATGGATGTTGAGGCACTCTTTTGGTAACCACCTGATGAGGATGACATTTCGGCACATGCCCAAATGCTGGTTGGCTAGCATTTTCCTCATGTGCATGTCCTTGATGTGGAAGAGGCACATGAAGTGGTGAAGGATTGTTGATTTGAATGTCTTGAGGCATGAATGAGATCATCTCGGAGTCAAGCAGATTCTGAACTTTTCTCCTGAGCACATTACAGTTTTCAGCTGAATGCCCCTGTGCCCCAGCATGGTATGTTAGAACACAGATTGGTTCTTAATAATATCTCTATGTTTTGATGATAACTATTATGAAATTTTGTATTTAAGAATTATATACTCTAAAATTTGCTTGAGAGTTTTACTGCAGATAGTAAAGAAATTAACACTCCATAAGCAAATCAGAAATAAACTCAAGAAATTAGCTAGACTCTGTAGGGCCAAATGCATACATTAGAAGATTCTGATTGCTACCAATAGAAGATTCTGAGCGTAGCCTCCAGAAGATTCTGAAGCAGAAGCTCCAGAAGGATCTGAAGCAGAAGTTCCAGAAGGATCTGAAGCAAGTCAGAAGCATCTGAAGCAAAGAAGAATTTTGTATGAAGAGCTTTTCAAAGCATAGTTTCTACAGAAGATTCTGAAAGTACTAAAGCTACCAGTACTGAAGTTCTGTCTCAAATATGCTCTGATATTAAACACGCTGAAAGCATACCTGCTGCAGAAGACTCTGATTCAGCAAGACTCTGATCATCATTAGAAGACTCTGATCCAATTAGACTCTAATGAGTTTGCTGAAAACTGAAGAAGAAATATTCAAAGATTATATCCGTTGGAGTAAATCAAACGTCTCTTTCCTTATTTATGCTAGACACAAGAACACAGACAAAAAGGATTTTTCTGTGCTTTCTTCTTCTAGGAAAGGTCACTTGATGTGAAGACAAAAATGCTTAGACCTTTTGGACACTCTTCTCAACGTGCAGCTCACCTTGGATCAGCTGCCTATAAAAGCAAGACTCCACCAAATTCTTCAGTTGACGTTTGCATTGAAAAGAAATCATATATTCAAGCTCTCATTCTTTCATATTCATTCTTAGAATTTATTTCATTGTTCTTAAACTTAAGAGAAAAATCACAGTTGTGATAATAGCTTTTTAGAAGCATTCTTACTCTTGTAATAGTTTTACATTGATTGTAAAAGATTTCCTTAAGAGGATCCAGTTGGGATCATAGCTCTTGAGAAGACTAAGAACAGTTGTTCTTAGGTGTTACTATTGTAATCTGTTTGATTAAATAGTGGATTAAGTCCTTGATTGAGAAAGGCAAATCACTCTAGGAAGGGTGGACTGGAGTAGTTGAGTTCAACGAACCAGGATAAAAATACTTGTGTTTTAATTCTAAGTTTTAATCTTTCATACTTATTCAACCCCCCTTCTAAGTATTTTCTCACCTTCAGTTGGCATCAGAGCTCCAGTTCTGTGTGTGCTACCACTTAACAGTGACAGTAAAGATCCAGAGAGAAATACTTTGATATATATTTGGTTGTTACTATGGCTGATAATACAATATCTAACACTAACAACAAATATGAAGAAAGGGACAGAATCAGCACCAAACCCCCTATGTTTGATGGGGAGAAATTTGATTATTGGAAAGACAGAATTGAAAGTTTTTTCCTTGGATATGATGCTGATTTATGGGATCTAGTCATAGATGGATATGTTCATCCTACAGATGGGAATGGCAAGAAGATAGACAGAAAATCTATGACAGATGCTCAGAAGAAAGATTTTAGAAATCATCACAAGGCCAGAACAATATTGTTGAATGCAATATCTCATACTGAGTATGAAAAAATTACAAACAGGGAAACTGCATTTGACATGTTTGAATCCTTAAAGATGACTCATGAGGGAAACTCTCAAGTCAAGGAAACAAAGGCTCTGGCTCTGATCCAGAAGTATGAAGCCTTCAAGATGGAAGACTCTGAATCTGTTGAAGCTATGTTCTCCAGATTTCAGATCCTCACAGCTGGTCTAAAGGTTCTGGACAAGGGATACTCCACATCAGATCATGTAAAGAAAATCATCAGAAGTCTACCTACCAGATGGAGACCAATGGTGACTGCCTTGAAGATGGCTAAAGATCTGAACAAGATCTCTTTAGAAGAACTCATCAGCTCACTAAGGAGCCATGAAATTGAGCTTGAGGAAGATGAACCTCAGAAGAAAGAAGTTGTATGCTATGAGTGCAAAGAACCTGGGCATTACAAGAATGATTACCCCAAACTTCAAGGAGAAAAACCCAAGAAGAAGTTTAACAAAAAGAAGAAGGTTCTGATGGCAACATGGGATGACTCAGATGAATCTGAATCATCTTCTGAATCAGAAGAAGAATGTGCTAATGTTGCACTAATGGCCAGCACAGAAGATCAGGAAGAAGGAACTTCAGGATCTGAATCTGATTCTGAATCTGACGATGATGCTGAAGAGGTAATGGCTAAACTTACTAAAGAAGAACTTGTCAAAGTTTATCAGAAGTCCTGAAAAGCTATAACAATATCAAACTCAAATACAAGAAGCTGAAAAGCAGCCTTGAATCTGAAATTGATCTTCTGAAGACAGAACTTGTTGAGCAGAAAGAAATTAATCTGAAAATAAAAAATGACTTTGAAATAACTCAACAAGAATCTGAATCTGAGGCTAAGTCATGTGAAAACATTTTAGAAAAATATGACTCTAGCTTTCAGAGATTCCTTACTAAAAGCATAGACAGAAGCAAGATGGCTTCTATGATCTATGGTGTTAGTGGGAACAACAGAAGAGGTATTGGATATGAATCTTCCTCTGGAAGTAATCTAAAATCCGTTGACAAACTCTTCATTAAGAACACACCTCTGTACTCTCGATTTAAGTTTGGTCACCTAAATGACATTAAACACACAAGCTCTGAGAAGAATACTTATGTGTTTAAACCCAAGGCAAGTCAGAATAAACATTATGTTGAAAAACAGAAGTTTAGACAAACCTCCAAAACCACTAACCCTAAAGGACCCAAGAAGATCTGGGTACCTAAAAGTAAAATAATTCCTGTTGCAGATGTTCTTAGCAGCAAGGTCAGGACGCCAATCATGGTACCTGGACTCTGGATGCTCACGACACATGACAGGAGAAAAGTCTATGTTCCAAAGCCTGGAACTTAGATCTGGAGGTGATGTGAAGTTTGGAGGGAACCAGAAGGGCAAGGTCATTGGATCTGGCACCATTGGAAATGGTAAACTTCCCTTTATTACTAATGTTTTACTTGTTGAAGGGTTAAAGCATAACTTATTGTCCATAAGTCAATTAAGTGACAATGGTTATGATATTACCTTTAATCAAAAATGTTGTAAAGCTATTAGTCAAAAGGATGGCTCCATCATATTTAGTGGTAAGAGGAAAAACAACATTTATAAAATAAATCTTTCAGAACTTAAAGTTCAGAATGTTAAATGCCTCTTGTCTGTTAATGAAGAGCAATGGGTCTGGCACAGAAGATTGGGCCATATTAATATGAGACGTATATCTCAGATTAATAAACTTAATCTTGTCAGAGGACTCCCTAATCTGAAGTTCACTTCAGATGCTCTTTGTGAAGCATGCCAAAAAGGGAAGTTTTCAAAATCATCTTTTAAATCAAAAAATGTTGTTTCTACTTCCAAAGCACTAGAATTACTTCATATTGATCTTTTTGGACCAGTGAAAACTGCATCTATCAGAGGCAAGAAGTATGGATTAGTCATTGTTGATGACTATAGTAGATGGACATGGGTAAAGTTCTTAAAACACAAGGATGAGTCACATTCTGTGTTCTTTGACTTCTGCAAGCAAGTCCAGAATGAAAAAGATTTCAAAATTATAAAAGTCAGAAGTGATCATGGTGGTGAATTTGAAAATAAATATTTTGAAAAATATTTTTCTAAAAATGGCATTGCTCATGATTTTTCCTGTCCTAGAACTCCACAGCAAAATGGGGTTGTAGAGAGGAAAAACAGAACTCTGCAAGAAATGGCCAGAACCATGATCAATGAGACAAATCTGGCAAAACACTTTTGGGCAGAAGCAATCAACACAGCTTGCTACATTCAGAACAGAGTGTCTGTAAGACCTCTTCTGAAAAAGACTCCATATGAACTGTGGAAGAACAGAAAGCCCAACATTTCATATTTTCATCCTTTTGGATGTACTTGCTATATACTTAATACTAAGGAAAATCTGAGCAAGTTTGATTCCAAAGCACAGAAGTGTTTCATGCTTGGATATTCTGAACGCTCTAAAGGCTACAGAGTATACAACACTGAGACACAGATTGTGGAAGAATCCATTCATGTTAGATTTGATGATAAGCTTGGCTCTGAAAAGCCAAAGCAGTCTGAAAACTCTGCAGATAGAGAAGTAGTCTTCATTGACTCTGAAGTCCCAGAGGCAGACAAAGCTCAAGTGAAGGAACCAGAAGCAACGCCAGATGATATTCCTTTAACTTCTCAGATGAATAATCTAAACATTTCTGAAGAATCAACTGTTAGAGGATCATCATCCAGAATTAAAGCTTCTCATCCAGAGAATGTCATTATTGGAAAGAAAGATGATCCCATCAAAACAAGATCCTTTCTAAGATCATCTAAAGCATCACTTTTTAGACTGGTGTCAGAAATTGAACCATCTTCTGTAGATGAAGCTCTGCAAAACAATGATTGGATTATTGACATGCAAGAAGAGCTGAATCAATTCACCAGAAATGATGTATGGGATCTAGTTCAAAGACCACAAGGATTCAATATAATTGGAACAAAATGGGTCTTCAGAAATAAGCTGAATGAGAAAGGAGAAGTTGAAATAAATAAGGCAAGGCTTGTTGCTCAAGGGTACAGTCAACAAGAAGGTATTGATTACACTGAAACATATGCTCCAGTGGCAAGGTTAGAATCTATACGCCTTCTTATTTCATTTGCTGCACAAAATAACATCACTCTGTATCAGATGGATGTTAAAAGTGCCTTTCTTAATGGTATTATAGAAGAAGTTTATGTCCACCAACCTCCTGGTTTTGAAAATGAAAAATTTCCAGATCATGTTTTCAAACTAAAGAAATCTCTATATGGTTTAAAACAAGCTCCCAGAGCTTGGTATGAGAGATTGAGCAATTTTCTTCTGGAGAAAAATTTCATCAGAGGCAAAGTGGACACAACACTATTTTGTAAATCAATTAAGAAAGATCTTCTAATTTGTCAAGTTTATGTGGATGATATAATATTTGGATCTACCAATATTATGCTGGGAAAGGAGTTTGCTACATGTATGCAGGCAGAATTTGAAATGAGCATGATGGGAGAACTCAGATTCTTTCTAGGAATCCAAGTCAATCAAACTCTAGAGTGCACTTACATACATCAGACCAAATATGTTAAAGAACTTCTGAAGAAATTTAACATGACTGATAGTAAGCTGGCAAAGACTCCCATGCATCCAACTAGCTCACTTGGCAAGGAAGAGGTAAGTAAGAAAGTAGGCCAGAAGCTCTACAGAGGTATGATTGGTTCTCTTCTTTATTTAACTGCTTCTAGACCTGACATATTGTTCAGTGTATGCTTGTGTGCTAGATTCCAATCAGATCCTAGAGAATCACACTTGACAGCTATCAAGAGGATTCTAAGGTATCTGAAAGGTACTTCTAATGTGGGTTTGTGTTACAGAAAATCTGATGATTTCAAATTAGTTGGATTTTGTGATGCTGACTACGCTGGAGACAGAGTAGAAAGGAAAAGTACTTCTGGAAGTTTTCAATTTCTAGGAAGAAATCTAATCTCTTGGTACAGCAAGAAGCAACCCACAATTGCACTTTCAACCACAGAGGCAGAATATATTGCTGCTGCTGGATGTAGCACGCAGATGCTCTGGATGAAAAGTCAGCTAGAAGATTATCAAAATTTTGAAAGTAACATTTCTATCTTCTGTGATAATACTTCTGCTATATGTTTGTCTAAAAACCCCATTTTACACTCTAAGGCAAAACATATAGAAATTAAGCATCATTTCATCAGAGACTATGTTCAGAAGGGAATCATAAATTTGGCCTTTGTTGATACAGATCATCAATGGGCAAATATTTTTACAAAACCCCTTGTTGAAGATAGATTCAAATTTATTCTGAAAAATATTGGTATGGATTTTTGTCCAGAATGATATTTGTCAGAAGCAAATTTTTACAGATGCAAAATGCCTAATGCTCTGAAGTATTTCTTCTGACTACTTATTTATTTTATTAAATTTGTTTTTGTGAAACTCTGAACTAACAATCCTTAGAGGATCTGAACGTTGGTTAACGTTTCATTTCTCAAGAGAATTCAGAACGCATGCAAGGAAACACGTGTCACTCCAATTCTGCAAAGGTGGCGTGTACACAACTGAAGAGACGTTTGAGGTGAAGTTTGAATAGTGAAAATCTTGATTTCCCCCCCCCCCCAATTTGTCAGAAGCAATAAATGCTTGAAATGATTTTTATTCTTTTCATTTAATGTTTTGTTCAAAACGTGCAAAATCTGACTGTTTGTATGCCTACTTGTTTTAGTATAAATACATGATCTCTCTTCACATTCACATTTTTCACAATCTCAGAAAATTTATGCATTTTCATCTTCTCTTCTCTCTGCATAAAAACCCTAAGCGTGTGACAAAACCATCTTCAATGGCAACTTCATCATCAACTGCTGCACAATTTCAATCTTCAATGGCTGCAGTTACCTCTGCTAACATGGGTGTTACTCCTTACTCTTCCCCAAAAAGAACATTGTTAACCCCTGTTGAAAAGCTGGAAGTTCTGTGTGAATTAATGGTGGAATTTGATTCACTTGCTGAGAATGGTTTTGAGTTTCGTTCAATCATAGGTGCTCAAGGATTAGTGAAATATTTTGATAGACTGTTTGGACCAGTTTACCCCCTTCTTGTGAAAGAGTTTTGGATCCATGCTTCAGTTTACCCTAAGTTTATCTTATCTTCTATTCTGGGCAAAGAGATTATAACATAAGAAGATCTGTTCAAAAAACTTATTGGCTATGAGGAAACGATGGAGTTTCACACTTGCCAGCTGGGCGTATGGATATGGATGAAGTGTATGAAGAAGTGATGACTGATGGTCAAGCTTCTAACAAGTTCAAGGATCTGAAGCCTGACTACAAGATTTGGGCCAAGATCTTCATTGGATGCATTCATCATAGGAAGTCAACAAACTCTCCAGACTATGTCAATAATGAACAACTCTATTTCATGTATTGCCTCAGTCAGAGCACCAAGGTGGATCTTCCATATATACTCTTTATGCATCTGTGGAATCATATAAGTGCCTCTAGAGAGTATGTGAAAGAAAAAGGACATAAAATCAGAACCTGGATTCTTTTTGGAAGGTTAATCTCAGATCTTCTAACTGAGAATAGACTGGTTACTTCTCTGTACGCTGCTGGAGTTACAGAGGAATTGGAATTCATTATGGGAAAGCCTCTGAATGCCAAAAGTCTTCAGAGACTTAAAATAGTGGATGATCTCACAACAGCTCCCAAGAAGCTGAATGTTTCAGAACTGAGTAAGAAGAGAACTCCTATAGATGATTATCCTCTGTTCTATGCTGAAGAACCAAGACACATTGTTGTAATGTATATTGATGAGTGCAAGAAAGAAGGAAAGCCTGTTCCTGCAAACATTATACAGCTAGCAAGACAACCACTGCCTGTTGCAGAAGAAGAAGAAGAACCACAAAGAAAGAGGACTCAACCAGAAGCAAAAGCTGCACCTGTTCAGAAGAAGGTCAAGATTGCTGAGAAGCCACAGAAGCTTCTAAAGAGGAAAGAATCTGGAGATACTCCTTCTGTACCAGCTAAAAGAATCAAAATCAAAGGTACTAAATCTTCTGTATCTTCTGCAAATCCTGTTGTTTTAAATGATTCTAATATTAAGTCTATTCCAAAACCACCCTCTACACAAAATACATCTGTTACTGCTCCATCTCATGTTTCTACACCATCACCATAAAAATCTTCTAATCCAATTCCCATTTCACCTGAAAAATCATCTGTTCCAACACCAATACCAACAAAAACAAGTCAACCAAAAGTCTATGTACCACAAACAAAACAACCATCAGAATAACAACCATCAGAACAACAACCTACAGAACAACAACCACAACCATCTGCTCAACAAAAATCCTCTGAACCATCTAAACAAAAGCCATATGAACAACAAAAGCACCCACAAGAAAAACAACCAGAAAAAGCCTCTAAACATCAACCAACATCAGATAATCCATCATCCAAATCATCTAAACCCACTGCATCTGTACCTGGTATTTCTGAACCTACCAAAACAACATCTGTTCCAGTTTCATCTGAACCAATAACAATTTCATCTGATCCACCTACCTCAGAACAACCTTCAAAACCCTCTGAAACTCCTTCAGAACCAACCAATACTTCTGAACCCAACATTCCTGAGATAGAAGTTCTTGATGTCACACCTTTAAAAACTGTGTTTCAAGTATCTTCTACCTCCTGCACACCAACCACCCCATCAAACTCTTCAGAATCTGACATTCACCCAGATTTTCTAGTCTCTCCTTCTCACAGAGATTCTGAAGTAAACCAACCAGAACCCTCTATATCATTAAAAGTTCCTATTTCAGATCCTATTCCCACACCTGCACCATCATCTAAAATACTGATTCCCAATTCTAACCCAACAGCCAACCCAAGAACATCCATTTCCTGTGCACAAGTTTCATCACTATTTCATAATCTGGCTTATGGTTTCAAACTCAAAGATTTTTATGACAGAGTTGAACCATCTGACCCTATCACCCCTCTGAAACCCAAACTCACAATGACCCTTCCATCTGTGATTCTCACCTACATTCAATCCATGACAGATGTAGGTTCATTAGCAACTATATCTTATTCTGCTAAATCTGACAAAGCTGTTGCTTCAGCTATCCCAGTGTCATCTGATAAAACTGTTGTTTCTGATGAACCTCCAAAATCTGCATTCCAACCTTACTTCAATCAACCCTTTGATGTGGTTTCCTTTCACCCCAGAGCCAAACCTCATCTGTTAAACGCTTTAAATAGATCCAAACCTAATAAACCTGAAATTCCTTTCATTCCATACTACCCTCCTCCTCTGATCTCCATTCAGAAATCTCTTTTTCCACCTACTCCCCAACCAAAACCAATAACCCTGGAGACTCTGTTACATCCCAAGCCCAGACTTAATGTTAATCATTTATTTCAATCTTTTTTGCAAGAAATACAGTTGTATTTAGGTACTGTACATAAGAAGTGCTCAGCAACAATGGATGCGCAAGAATCTGATGTCATCTGGAATGGATTCATCAACAGATTCAACTCTGTGGCCTCAAATCTGAAGAACATATGTTCTGATGATGCGAAGCTCAGATTTGTTGAAGCTGCAAAAAATTTGTTCTGGACCGTCAAGAGATCTGAACCACTGCTCCTTACAGATGCTCCTCCACCCTCAGAAGAAACTCCTGAATCTGCATCTGAAGATAATCCTTTGACCAAGACTTTGGTAGAATTTCCTTCTGGCTCCAATGCTCCAGACTCTACAGATCCTATGGAGATTGACTCTGTTCAAGCTCCAGAAAATGTTCAACCTTCATCATCTGAGATTAAGAAAGAACATCCAGATTTTGAGGATAAAATTGCTGCTCTGGAAGCTGGTCAATCAGAGATCAAGTCTTGGATGGCAAAACAGGATAAGAAATCTGAAGATATGACAGAGTCAATGTCAAAGCAGGATCAGAAGAATGAAACAATGGCTAAGTGGATGTCCAAGCAAGAGCAGTCCTCCTCTAAGATCACAGATCTATTGAAGATGCTTTTCTCAAAACACTCTTAGATTTTCATTTCTTTTCATTCTGATGTTTTTGCATCTGATGTTTGCTTATGTATTTTTTTGCTATATCTTCTGATGCATGTACTATTTATCTGAACTCATTGAATGAATCAAAGTTTTCTCCACTGAATTATCTCATTTACTGTTTCCTTTTATTTGTCTTTTTAAAGTTTTTACTTTTTGCTTATGACAAAAAAGGGGGAGAAAATATAGATCTGAACTGTTTAATATAACTTCACCAGAATGAAACTTCATACATATCTACTATATCTAACATTTAATCTGAGTATTTCAGAACATTTGATAAGTACACTCTATAAAAGAAACTCTGAGTCTCTCAGATCATTTGTCTATTATCAAACTCTGAATCTGATATTTGCAAGACATTCTGACTTTCAAATGCTAAAAGAACAATCAAGATCTAACTCTGAAAATTACTCAAGACAAAAGGGAAGTTTCTATTCCTTATCTGTATCTAACTCAGGGGGAGTTATAATTTTGATATTCTCAATTAAACAAAATTTTTGTTGTTTTTGTCATCATCAAAAAGGGGGAGATTGTTAGAACACAGATTGGTTCTTAATAATATCTCTATGTTTTGATGATAACTATTATGAAATTTTGTATTTAAGAATTATATACTCTAAAATTTGCTTGAGAGTTTTACTGCAGATAGTAAAGAAATTAACACTCCAGAAGCAAATCAGAATTGAACTCAAGAAATTAGCTAGACTCTGTAGCGCCAGATGCATACATTAGAAGATTTTGATTGCTGCCAATAGAAGATTCTGAGCGTAGCCTCCAGAAGATTCTGAAGCAGAAGCTCCAAAAGGATCTGAAGCAGAAGCTCCAGAAGGATCTGAAGCAAGTCAGAAGCATCTGAAGCAAAGAAGAATTCTGTATGAAGAGCTTTTCAAAGCATAGTTTCTACAAAAGATTCTGAAAGTACTAAAGCTGCCAGTACTGAAGTTCTGTCTCAAATATGCTCTGATATTAAACACGCTGAAAGCACACCTGCTGCAGAAGACTCTGATTCAGCAAGACTCTGATCATCATTAGAAGACTCTGATCCAATTAGACTCTAATGAATTTGCTGAAAACTGAAGAAGAAATATTCAAAGATTATATCCGTTGGAGTAAATCAAACGTCTCTTTCCTTATTTATGCTAGACACAAGAACACAGACAAAAAGGATTTTTCTGTGCTTTCTTCTTCTAGGAAAGGTCACTTGATGTGAAGACAAAAATGCTTAGACCTTTTGGACACTCTTCTCAACGTGCAGCTCACCTTGGATCAGCTGCCTATAAAAGCAAGACTCCACCAAATTCTTCAGTTGACGTTTGCATTGAAAAGAAATCATATATTCAAGCTCTCATTCTTTCATATTCATTCTTAGAATTTATTTCATTGTTCTTAAACTTAAGAGAAAAATCACAGTTGTGATAATAGCTTTTTAGAAGCATTCTTACTTTTGTAATAATTTTACATTGATTGTAAAAGATTTCCTTAAGAGGATCCAGTTGGGATCATAGCTCTTGAGAAGACTAAGAACAGTTGTTCTTAGGTGTTACTATTGTAATCTGTTTGATTAAATAGTGGATTAAGTCCTTGATTGAGAAAGGCAAATCACTCTAGGAAGGGTGGACTGGAGTAGTTGAGTTCAACGAACCAGGATAAAAATACTTGTGTTTTAATTCTAAGTTTTAATCTTTCATACTTATTCAACCCCCCTTCTAAGTATTTTCTCACCTTCAGTTGGCATCAGAGCTCCAGTTATGTGTGTGCTACCACTTAACAGTGACAGTAAAGATCCAGAGAGAAATACTTTGATATATATTTGGTTGTTACTATGGCTGATAATACAATATCTAACACTAACAACAAATATGAAGAAAGGGACAGAATCAGCACCAAACCCCCTATGTTTGATGGGGAGAAATTTGATTATTGGAAAGACAGAATTGAAAGTTTTTTCCTTGGATATGATGCTGATTTATGGGATCTAGTCATAGATGGATATGTTCATCCTACAGATGGGAATGGCAAGAAGATAGACAGAAAATCTATGACAGATGCTCAGAAGAAAGATTTTAGAAATCATCACAAGGCCAGAACAATATTGTTGAATGCAATATCTCATACTGAGTATGAAAAAATTACAAACAGGGAAACTGCATTTGACATGTTTGAATCCTTAAAGATGACTCATGAGGGAAACTCTCAAGTCAAGGAAACAAAGGCTCTGGCTCTGATCCAGAAGTATGAAGCCTTCAAGATGGAAGACTCTAAATCTGTTGAAGCTATGTTCTCCAGATTTCAGATCCTCACAGCTGGTCTAAAGGTTCTGGATAAGGGATACTCCATATCAGATCATGTAAAGAAAATCATCAGAAGTCTACCTACCAGATGGAGACCAATGGTGACTGCCTTGAAGATGGCTAAAGATCTGAACAAGATCTCTTTAGAAGAACTCATCAGCTCACTAAGGAGCCATGAAATTGAGCTTGAGGAAGATGAACCTCATAAGAAAGAAGTTGTATGCTATGAGTGCAAAGAACCTGGGCATTACAAGAATGATTGCCCCAAACTTCAAGGAGAAAAACCCAAGAAGTAGTTTAACAAAAAGAAGAAGGTTCTGATGGCAACATGGGATGACTTAGATGAATCTAAATCATCTTCTGAATCAAAAGAAGAATGTGCTAATGTTGCACTGATGGCCAGCACAGAAGATCAGGAAGAAGGAACTTCAGGATCTGAATCTGATTCTGAATCCGACGATGACGCTGAAGAGGTAATGGCTAAACTTACTAAAGAAGAACTTGTCAAAGTTTATCAGAAGTCCTGAAAAGCTATAACAATATCAAACTCAAATACAAGAAGCTGAAAAGCAGCCTTGAATCTGAAATTGATCTTCTGAAGACAGAACTTGTTGAGCAAAAAGAAATTAATCTGAAAATCAAAAATGACTTTGAAATAACTCAACAAGAATCTGAATCTGAGGCTAAGTCATGTGAAAACATTTTAGAAAAATATGACTCTAGCTTTCAGAGATTCCTTACTAAAAGCATAGACAGAAGCAAGATGGCTTCTATGATCTATGGTGTTAGTGGGAACAACAGAAGAGGTATTGGATATGAATCTTCCTCTGGAAGTAATCCAAAATCTGTTGACAAACTCTTCATCAAGAAGACACCTCTGTACTCTCAATTTAAGTTTGGTCACCTAAATGACATTAAACACACAAGCTCTGAGAAGAATACTTATGTGTTTAAACCCAAGGAAAGTCAGAATAAACATTATGTTGAAAAATAGAAGTTTAGACAAACCTCCAGAACCACTAACCCTAAAGGACCCAAGAAGATCTGGGTACCTAAAAGTAAAATAATTCATGTTGCAGATGTTCTTAGCAGCAAGGTCAGGACGCCAATCATGGTACCTGGACTCTGGATGCTCACGACACATGACAGGAGAAAAGTCTATGTTCCAAAGCCTGGAACTTAGATCTAGAGGTGATGTGAAGTTTGGAGGGAACCAGAAGGGCAAGGTCATTGGATCTGGAACCATTGGAAATGGTAAACTTCCCTCTATTACTAATGTTTTACTTGTTGAAGGGTTAAAGCATAACTTATTGTCAATAAGTCAATTAAGTGACAATGGTTATGATATTACCTTTAATCAAAAATGTTGTAAAGCTATTAGTCAAAAGGATGGCTCCATCATATTTAGTGGTAAGAGGAAAAACAACATTTATAAAATAAATCTTTCAGAACTTAAAGTTCAGAATGTTAAATGCCTCTTGTCTGTTAATGAAGAGCAATGGGTCTGGCACAGAAGATTGGGCCATATTAATATGAGACGTATATCTCAGATTAATAAACTTAATCTTGTCAGAGGACTCCCTAATCTGAAGTTCACTTCAGATGCTCTTTGTGAAGCATGCCAAAAAGGGAAGTTTTCAAAATCATCTTTTAAATCAAAAAATGTTGTTTCTACTTCCAAAGCACTAGAATTACTTCATATTGATCTGTTTGGACCAGTGAAAACTGCATCTATCAGAGGCAAGAAGTATGGATTAGTCATTGTTGATGACTATAGTAGATGGACATGGGTAAAGTTCTTAAAACACAAGGATGAGTCACATTCTGTGTTCTTTGACTTCTGCAAGCAAGTCCAGAATGAAAAAGATTTCAAAATTATAAAAGTCAGAAGTGATCATGGTGGTGAATTTGAAAATAAATATTTTGAAAAATATTTTTCTAAAAATGGCATTGCTCATGATTTTTCCTGTCCTAGAACTCCACAGCAAAATGGGGTTGTAGAGAGGAAAAACAGAACTCTGCAAGAAATGGCCAGAACCATGATCAATGAGACAAATCTGGCAAAACACTTTTGGGCAGAAGCAATCAACACAGCTTGCTACATTCAGAACAGAGTTTCTGTAAGACCTCTTCTGAAAAAGACTCCATATGAACTGTGGAAGAACAGAAAGCCCAACATTTCATATTTTCATCCTTTTGGATGTACTTGCTATATACTTAATACTAAGGAAAATCTGAGCAAGTTTGATTCCAAAGCACAGAAGTGTTTCATGCTTGGATATTCTGAACGCTCTAAAGGCTACAGAGTATACAACACTGAGACACAGATTGTGGAAGAATCCATTCATGTCAGATTTGATGATAAGCTTGGCTCTGAAAAGCCAAAGCAGTCTGAAAACTCTGCAGATAGAGAAGTAGTCTTCATTGACTCTGAAGTCCCAGAGGCAGACAAAGCTCAAGTGAAGGAACCAGAAGCAACGTCAGATGCTATTCCTTTAACTTCTCAGATGAATAATCTAAACATTTCTGAAGAATCAACTGTTAGAGGATCATCATCCAGAATTAAAGCTTCTCATCCAGAGAATGTCATTATTGGAAAGAAAGATGATCCCATCAAAACAAGATCCTTTCTAAGATCATCTAAAGCATCACTTTTTGGACTGGTGTCAGAAATTGAACCATCTTCTGTAGATGAAGCTCTGCAAAACAATGATTGGTTTATTGACATGCAAGAAGAGCTGAATCAATTCACCAGAAATGATGTATGGGATCTAGTTCAAAGACCACAAGGATTCAATATAATTGGAACAAAATGGGTCTTCAGAAATAAGCTGAATGAGAAAGGAGAAGTTGAAATAAATAAGGCAAGGCTTGTTGCTCAAGGGTACAGTCAACAAGAAGGTATTGATTACACTGAAACATATGCTCCAGTGGCAAGGTTAGAATCTATACGCCTTCTTATTTCATTTGCTGCACAAAATAACATCACTCTGTATCAGATGGATGTTAAAAGTGTCTTTCTTAATGGTATTATAGAAGAAGTTTATGTCCACCAACCTCCTGGTTTTGAAAATGAAAAATTTCCAGATCATGTTTTCAAACTAAAGAAATCTCTATATGGTTTAAAACAAGCTCCCAGAGCTTGGTATGAGAGATTGAGCAATTTTCTTCTGGAGAAAAATTTCATCAGAGGCAAAGTGGACACAACACTATTTTGTAAATCAATTAAGAAAGATCTTCTAATTTGTCAAGTTTATGTGGATGATATAATATTTGGATCTACCAATATTATGCTGGGAAAGGAGTTTGCTACATGTATGCAGGCAGAATTTGAAATGAGCATGATGGGAGAACTCAGATTCTTTCTAGGAATCCAAGTCAATCAAACTCTAGAGTGCACTTACATACATCAGACCAAATATGTTAAAGAACTTCTGAAGAAATTTAACATGACTGATAGTAAGCTGGCAAAGACTCCCATGCATCCAACTAGCTCACTTGGCAAGGAAGAGGTAAGTAAGAAAGTAGGCCAGAAGCTCTACAGAGGTATGATTGGTTCTCTTCTTTATTTAACTGCTTCTAGACCTGACATATTGTTCAGTGTATGCTTGTGTGCTAGATTCCAATCAGATCCTAGAGAATCACACTTGACAGCTATCAAGAGGATTATAAGGTATCTGAAAGGTACTTCTAATGTGGGTTTGTGTTACAGAAAATCTGATGATTTCAAATTAGTTGGATTTTGTGATGCTGACTACACTGGAGACAGAGTAGAAAGGAAAAGTACTTCTGGAAGTTGTCAATTTCTAGGAAGAAATCTAATCTCTTGGTACAGCAAGAAGCAACCCACAATTGCACTTTCAACCACAGAGGCAGAATATATTGCTGCTGCTGGATGTAGCACGCAGATGCTCTGGATGAAAAGTCAGCTAGAAGATTATCAAAATTTTGAAAGTAACATTTCTATCTTCTGTGATAATACTTCTGCTATATGTTTGTCTAAAAACCCCATTTTACACTCTAAGGCAAAACATATAGAAATTAAGCATCATTTCATCAGAGACTATGTTCAGAAGGGAATCATAAATTTGGCCTTTGTTGATACAGATCATCAATGGGCAAATATTTTTACAAAACCCCTTGTTGAAGATAGATTCAAATTTATTATGAAAAATATTGGTATGGATTTTTGTCCAGAATGATATTTGTCAGAAGCAAATTTTTACAGATGCAAAATGCCTAATGCTCTGAAGTATTTCTTCTGACTGCTTATTTATTTTATTAAATTTGTTTTGTGAAACTCTGAACTAACAATCCTTAGAGGATCTGAACGTTGGTTAACGTTTCATTTCTCAAGAGAATTCAGAACGCATGCAAGGAAACACGTGTCACTCCAATTCTGCAATGGTGGCGTGTACACAACTGAAGAGACATTTGAGGTAAAGTTTGAATAGTGAAAATCTTGATCCCCCCCCCCAATTTGTCAGAAGCAATAAATGCTTGAAATGATTTTTATTCTTTTCATTTAATGTTTTGTTCAAAACGTGCAAAATCTGACTGTTTGTATGCCTACTTGTTTTAGTATAAATACATGATCTCTCTTCACATTCACACTTTTCACAATCTCAGAAAATTTATGCATTTTCATCTTCTCTTCTCTCTGCATAAAAACCCTAAGCGTGTGACAAAACCATCTTCAATGGCAACTTCATCATCAACTGCTGCACAATTTCAATCTTCAATGGCTGCAATTACCTCTGCTAACATGGGTGTTACTCCTTACTCTTCCCCAAAAAGAACATTGTTAACCCCTGTTGAAAAGCTGGAAGTTCTGTGTGAATTAATGGTGGAATTTGATTCACTTGCTGAGAATGGTTTTGAGTTTCGTTCAATCATAGGTGCTCAAGGATGGGTGAAATATTTTGATAGACTGTTTGGACCAGTTTACCCCCTTCTTGTGAAAGAGTTCTGGATCCATGCTTCAGTTTACCCTAAGTTTATCTTATCTTCTGTTCTGGGCAAAGAGATTATAATAATAGAAGATCTGTTCAGAAAACTTATTGGCTATGAGGAAACAGATGGAGTTTCACACTTTCCAGCTGGGCGTGTGAATATGGATGAAGTGTATGAAGAAGTGATGACTGATGGTCAAGCTTCTAACAAGTTCAAGGATCTGAAGCCTGACTACAAGATTTGGGCCAAGATCTTCATTGGATGCATTCATCATAGGAAGTCAACAAACTCTCCAGACTATGTCAATAATGAACAACTCTATTTCATGTATTGCCTCAGTCAGAGCACCAAGGTAGATCTTCCATATATTCTCTTTATGCATCTGTGGAATCATATAAATGCCTCTAGAGAGTATGTGAAAGAAAAAGGACATAAGATCAGAACCTGGATTCCTTTTGGAAGGTTAATCTCAGATCTTCTAACTGAGAATGGACTGGTTACTGCTCTGTACGCTGCTGGAGTTACAGAGGAATTGGAATTCATTATGGGAAAGCCTCTGAATGCCAAAAGTCTTCAGAGACTTAAAATAGTGGATGATCTCACAACAGCTTCCAAGAAGCTGAATGTTTCAGAACTGAGTAAGAAGAGAACTCCTATAAATGATTATCCTCTGTTCTATGCTGAAGAACCAAGGCACATTGTTGTAATGTATATTGATGAGTGCAAGAAAGAAGGAAAGCCTATTCCTGCAAACATTATACAGCTAGCAAGACAACCACTGCCTGTTGCAGAAGAAGAAGAAGAACCACAAAGAAAGAGGACTCAACCAGAAGCAAAAGCTGCACCTGTTCAGAAGAAGGTCAAGATTGCTGAGAAGCCACAGAAGCTTCTAAAGAGGAAAGAATCTGGAGATACTCCTTCTGTACCAGCTAAAAGAATCAAAATCAAAGGTACTAAATCTTCTGTATCTTCTGCAAATCCTGTTGTTTTAAATGATTCTAATATTAAGTCTATTCTAAAACCACCTTCTACACAAAATACATCTGTTACTGCTCCATCTCATGTTTCTACACCATCACCACAAAAATCTTCTAATCCAATTCCCATTTCACCTGAAAAATCATCTGTTCCAACACCAATACCAACAAATACAAGTCAACCAAAAGTCTTTGTACCACAAACAAAACAACCATCAGAACAACAACCATCAGAACAACAACCTACATAACAACAACCACAACCATCTGCTCAACAAAAATCCTCTGAACCATCTAAACAAAAGCCATTTGAACAACAAAAGCACCCACAAGAAAAACAACCAAAAAAATCCTCTAAACATCAACCAACATCAGATAATCCATCATCCAAATCATCTGAACCCACTGCATCTGTACCTGGTATTTCTGAACCTACCAAAACAACATCTGTTCCAGTTTCATCTGAACCAATAACAATTTCATCTGATCCACCTACACTTTTTAAAGCCTTTTTATTGTTGTTTTAGCAGTGGTAACGGGTTATCATATTTGGTTAACCGGTTACTCAGTGTTTTTAAGCCTTTTTGTTGTTGTTTTAGCAGTGGTAACGGGTTACCTGATTTGGGTAACCAGTTACCCAGTGTTTTTTTTTTGCCTTTTTGCTGCTGTTTTATGATCACTAATATTATGATCATGATTGCAGCCCAATAGATATGCAATATTGTTGCCATCACCATATTGAATTCTAGTCAAAAATCGATAATTATATAATGTTGCGGATATATATTTGATCCAAGCAACACAAGATGGAACAATTTTTAGAGGCATGAAACCCATTAAGCATAGGCTCCCTTCCAGTTGTAACCGCCGCGAACGACTTTCCTTCCTAATGGAAATCAATGAATTTCAAGTGTTACAATTTATAAAAGCAAATAAGACAACAACAAATATGTTTCACTAAAACTGTATGAATCAATGTCTCTATTCGCAAGCATTCAACTTATTCTTGTTTCAATTTTTCCAAAAAATAGCAAAGACCAAAACTACATAAATAAATATGATTATACGCGGCATAGACTCCGACATCGGACACATGGACAATCGATGTTGGAAATAAGACCTTTTGTGTTTAAGAAAAATGTGTGAGAATATTAGGGGCTTAAGGAGAACTCTAGACACACTAATTCTAGAGAGTTCTCAACTCTAGGAATTCCAAGAGCATTTTAGAGAATACTACAACCTTAAGAAATATCTAGACACTCCAAACATTACAAGAGTTTTCTAGAAACATTAATTAAAATTACCTAAGTCCAAATAACTAAGCCCAAAAATCCAAATAATATATTTAGGCCCAAATCAAGTTTAATCTTTCAACAATCGATTGATTATATGAAATTACATGTGCTGGTGTCATGAAATTACAAAAACTAAACACTCATAATTCTCTGATTTGAATGGGAAATAGGCATGCAAAACAAAAATCTGTTATTTATATGAACACTCTCAGCAGAAATGGGAATTTAAGTACTATATGCAAACTTGTTAAGTGTGTGAAACGGTTCAACTTGGTTAGTGCAACAAGTTCATATTTTTTTAAGGTTACCGGAAGCTAAATGATAAGAAGGTTTCTAACAATATATATTTCTAAGATCTAGGGTTACTAAATTGAGAGTAATTGAAGAAGATAAAAGTAAAATAACACTTTTCTCATTTCATATCCCTTGTTGTAGCCAAAGTGGTCTTTTAAATACAAAATAAGAGACTGGATGTTCTAGTGAATCCAATGGGCCTAGCCCATGAATAGAAACAATATTTAAATTAAACATATAACTAACATAATTAATTATAAAAATATTTCATCCACTTGGGCTGGTTCCTCTTTCTAATGGGCCTGCTATCACTACTTTCCGGCCCACTTTCAACCTTGTCCTCAAGGTTGGCATTGAGAGACTTAATGAATGGTGAGTTGGAGATAGATGTCCTTTTACGAAGCCCAACGGTTTGGCCCAACGGATTGGAATTAATTGGAAATGGAGTAGTGGAGTCCAGCTGGGAAGCACTTGGGGAAGTTGAAGCGGTGGAAGGGACAAGTGGTTGTATGCATGTAGAGATAAGTGGGTTAGGAAGTGCACGTGGCTCGATGCATGCTTAGGGAGGTGTAAAGCTGTCTTGGGAAGGCTTTGCATTGATGACTTTGGAAACAGTTTCATTCAAAGTTTCTTTCTGAGAACTTCTCTCCTCATTCTCTCTCTCGTTCTGAAAATTTTTCACAGACGCATGTCTTCCTTTAGACTTAACAACTTCTTCATCCATTCTTTCACTTTTCTTTTCAACATATTCCACCCTCGTACCAGAATCATGGTGTGACGGAGCTGCTGGTGCGGTTGAACGATGGTTGGCAACTAAGTTCTCAAACAATGATGCATGCGGTAGATATTGTTCGTTGGAAGTGGCGTCGTCAACAGGAAGTGGATGGAGTTGTAAATCTGGATTCCTGCCATGGAACGGACGGAATTGGGATACATGGAAGACGGGGTGGATGCGAGATGTGTCTGGGAGGTCCAAATGGTAGGCAACACTTCCGATCCGGTGAAGAACCTTGAAGGGTCCGAAGAAACGTTTAGCAAGTTTGGTAGAGGCGCGTTGCTGCACAGAGTTCTGACGGTATGGCTGAAGGCGAAGTAAAACCCACTCTCCTTCTGTAAAGGTAACGCTTTGACGTTTTTTGTTGCTTTCAGTTTGCATGTCCGATCTACTCTTCTCTAGATTTCGTTTTAAAATATTAATAATTTCTTCCCTGCTTTGTAAGGAGGAGTCCACCAAGACCATAGAGGAGGATCCTGGGTCGTAGTGGGGAAAAGGAGGTGGAGGCCGACCATAGAGAGCTTCGAATGGAGACATCTTGATGGAGCTATGAAACACCGTGTTGTGCCATAGTTCTGCTAAATGTAAGTAATGAAACCATTTCTTTGGTTGTTCACTAGCAAAACAACGTAGATAGGTTTCCAAACATCTGTTGACTACCTTTGTTTGTCCGTCCGTTTCAGGGTGGTATGCGGTGCTGTATTTCAAGGTGGTGCCTTGTGCCTTGAACAATTCCTTCCAAAAGTTGCTAAGAAAAAGGGGGTCACGATCAGAAATAATTGTGCGTGGTATCCCATGAAGGCGGCAAATCTCAACCGAGAATCTGAGAGCTAAGTCTTTTGCAATGAACTTTGTTGGGAGTCCAATAAAATGACAGAATTTGCTGAGACGGTCGCAAATCACCCAGATTACAGTATGGCCAAAAGAAACTGGCAAGTGAGTAATGAAGTCCATCGTTAAGTCTTCCCAGACCTAGTTCGGAATTGGTAAAGGTTGCAGTAGTCCTTGTTTCTTCTTGGTGCTATATTTATTCTTTTGACAGATTGAACAGGTTTTAACAAATTCTTTTGTGTCCTTGTAGATACCTGGCCAAAGAAAAGCACTAGAGACCCTAGCAAGGGTAGGTTGAAGTCCAGAGTGGCCAGCTATAGGTGTAGAGTGATATTCGTTCAAGATTTTGTGTCTCAAGTTTTCAACAGAAGGTATAAAGATTTTATCTTTATAGTACAACAAGTCATCCTTGAAGTAAAATAGAACCTGATGGTCGTTCTCGGCTAATAGATTTGTGACAAGTTTTTTTCCTTCAGGTTGGTTCTTGTAATATTGTCTGAGGTGGGTGATCAGTTGAAGGATAGGGGATGAGATTGAGAAGAACATGGTGGCTTCATCAGAGTAAATGCGGCTTAAGGCATCGGCGACTTGGTTAGATTTGCCAGGTTTGTAAAAAATGTCAAAATCAAAGCCTTGTAATTTTGCCGCCTACTTTTGTTGTTCAGGTGTCTGAATAGTCTGAACTAACAAATTCTTCAAACTTTTTTGATCAGTGTAAATATGGAAGTGTCGACCAATCAAGTATTGGCGCCATTTCTTTACAGCTTCCGTGATGGCATACATTTCGCGGACATAGACGGAGGCAGCCTGAAGCCGGTTGCACATCTTCTTGCTGAAAAAGGCCAAAGGGTGACCCTGCTGAGAAAGAACAGCACCAACAGCAACTGCTGAAGCATCAGTCTCCAAGATGAAGAGTTGAGAGAAATTTGGAAGACTTAGGATAGGAGTTGTAGTCAAGTGTTGTTTCAATTTTGTAAACGCGGAATCCGCGGCTGTACTCCAATGTAACTTAGTGGAACGTAACAAATCGGTGAGCGGAGCGGCGAGAGTGGCGTAATGACGAACAAATCGTCGATAAAAACCGGTGAGGCCCAGGAATCCTCTGAGAGCCGTGAGTGAACGTGGTGTTGGCCAATCAAGAATAGCTTGGATTTTAGTTGGATCAGGGGTGACACCATCCCGTGAGATAATATGTCCTAAATAATCAACACTAGGAACAGAAAAAATGCACTTGGAGAACTTCGCATAAAATTGGTTAGCCAACAATAATTCTAGGATGAGTTTTAAATGAATAGCATGATCAGAAACACTGGAACTATAAATTAAAATATCATCAAAGAACACTAAAACAAACCGGCGTAAATATGGGCGAAGCAAATCATTCATAGCCGACTGAAAGGAACTTGGTGCATTTGTCAAGCCAAAAGGCATGACTAGAAACTCATAGTGACCATCAAACATTCTGAAAGCAGTTTTGTGAGTGTCATTTGGGTTAACCCGAATCTGATGGTAACCCGAGCGTAAATCGATCTTAGAAAATATAGTGGCAGAACCCAACTCATCAAAGAGTTCATCAATTGTGGGTATTGGAAACCGGTCTTTAATAGTTACCGCATTCAAAGCACGATAGTCGACGCAGAAGCGCCATGAGCCGTCTTTCTTGCGAACTAGGAGAACGGGTGAGGAGTAAGGGTTGTTGCTAGGTTTAATGATTCCTTCGTGTAGCATATCTTTTATGATTGAAGTCATGATATCTTTTTGAGAATGAGGATATCGGTACGATTTCACATTGACAGGAGGGTTGTTGGGAAGAATTGGGATGTGGTGGTCATGAGGCCTTGGGGGAGGTAGGTCGTGCGGCTGGTTGAAAATTGCTGCAAATGAGTGAAGTATAGTGGTGATTTGTTGGGGAAGCGATGTAGGTAATGAATTGAGTGGATTGGCAGGTTTGAGGGAATTGGACTCGGGTGGTGGTTGATAAAGAAGTAGATGGATAGAGGCAACAGAGTCTGTTTGGAGAAGATGGCATATATGGTTGTAAGAAGAGTGTAAGGGAGGGGATTTAGGGTCCCCTGTGATGGTGATTTCAGTTGTCTGGTATGTAAAAGAGATTTTTGGGATAGAAAAATCTGCGAGGAGTGGCCCAAGGGTGCGCAACCATTCCATGCCCAAAACGACGTATGCGCCTTCAATGGGTATTAAATGGAAGGGAATGGTGAAAAGGTGGTTTTGTAGGGTGATAGGGACGTGTGGGCATAGTCCTGAGCATGATAGTTTAGAGCCATTTCTAACCATGACAGAGAAGTTGGGGATGAGGTTGATGGTTAAGCGTAGATGGTGGGCAATACGCGGCTGGAGAATATTGTGGGTGCTGCATGTGTCAATTAAAACTGACACCGGAAGGCCATGAATTTGTCCTTTAAATTTCAGAGTCTTTGGTGAAAACTGGCCATTTGCTGCTTGTGGGGATAGTTGAAAATATGTGTCGTCAATGTCTGGGGTTGGTGAAATGGGCTCAGGAATTGTGTTGGACTCCTCTTCCGAGACAACATCGTCGTCTACCATTAGGAGCAAAAATTTTCCAGTGGAGCATTTATGGCCTGGAATGAATTTTTCATCGCAATTAAAGCACAAGCCTTGTGCCCTGCGCTCTTGAAGTTGAGCGTTGGACAATCGTCTAATAGGTAGTTTGGTTGGTTGGGGTATGGTTGGGGATTTAAGTGGAGGTGTATTGTGGATTTGACTTGCTGGGGCAGGAGTAGGTTTTGGTAATGGAGGTGGAAAAGGTTTGTGGTATTTAGGTTTGGAATCTTTGATTTTTGATTCAATTAACTTCGCGAGGCCAATCGCCTGGGAAATAGAAATCGGTTTGAGGATAGCAATCTCATTCTGAATCTCCGACCTTAAACCTGAAATGAAACAATTCAGGATAGCATCCTGAGGTAAGCCAATCACCTGCGTACCTAATTTTTCAAACGCAGCTTGATATTCCACAACTGTCCCAGTCTGTGTTAACTTAAATAGTTCTGCTTGATGATTAATATATGTGGATGGCCCGAAACGCAATTCCAAAGCTCTGGTAAAAGCAGTCCAATCAGTTAAAAGATGACTTTGGTACATCCACTTGAACCAACATAAGGCTTCACCTTTCATATAAAAAGATATCATAGCAAGTCTATGTTCAGGTGGGAGTTGATAAAAATCAAAAAATTGGTCGGCTTGGAATAACCATTCCAAAGGGTTAGAGCCATCAAACATGGATAATTCTAGTTTTGGGGTTCGGAACGGGGGTAGTGGTGTGGTTGAGTGGAGCGGATAATAGTTCGGAGTATGAAATACAGGAGCTGTATAGGTCGGTTGGAAAGGTAACGTAGTAGGGGAATTGTGCAGGGGTGGGGAAGAGGCAAAAAGTCTGGGTGGGGGAAGTGGTGTGGGTCGAAAAATGTTGCTGGACAGAGAGGGTTGTTGGATGGAGACTGAGTGTAATAGGGGGGATGAGGTTGGTGGTACGTGAGGGGAGGAGAGAGGCGTGGTAGTTTGGGAAAAATTAGGGGGAATGTGTGTGATACCTGAAGAGGAAGGCGTTGAAATGGAAGGAGGGTTTCGCTGCTGTTGCTCCTTTTGAGTAATCAGTTTTTGCAGCAGAGCCATCATGTTGTCATAACGGGAATCAGAGATTTGCTTTTCATTGTCCATTCGCGTATGAAGCAGCTCCAGGTCTGCAGAACTTTTGTCGAACCTTTCATCGATTTGCTGCTGGGTTCGATTTAACGCCAGATCAAGGTGAGTATGAGCTGTTTGGACAGCTTCATCAATAATGTCTTTAGGGTTGGGTGGTTTGGGTTGGGGGGCCATGAATCCAAGGGATGAAAGCACCAATTTGATAAGAAGGTTTCTAACAATATATATTTCTAAGATCTAGGGTTACTAAATTGAGAGTAATTGAAGAAGATAAAAGTAAAATAACACTTTTCTCATTTCATATCCCTTGTTGTAGCCAAAGTGGTCTTTTAAATACAAAATAAGAGACTGGATATTCTAGTGAATCCAATGGGCCTAGCCCATGAATAGAAACAATATTTAAATTAAACATATAACTAACATAATTAATTATAAAAATCTTTCATCCACTTGGGCTGGTTCCTCTTTCTAATGGGCCTGCTATCACTAAATTTCCTACTTTCTACAGTTCCATTCTCATATATCAAGCAATGTTTTGAAATGTTACAGTATAATATATATGAAATTGAAATTGAGGGTGCATGTTGAAAAGTGAAAAGTTAAGAATGAAAAAAAGAGAACCTGTGAGAAAGAGGAAAGTGGGGGTTGTTCAGGGTCAGACGCCACTGCTGTGATGTTTGAAATGTTGGGGGTCTACTTAATTGGTTTCTTGTCATCACCATAACATACTTACAAATTAAAATATAACAACATATTAAAATTTCATAAGTTGACAGTAGCCTTGTTGATAGAGTTGGTCATCTTGAAATGTGACAAAATTTTAGAATTTGTTTTGGAATTTTAATGACTTTTATGATGGGTATACGCCATCTCAGATGCTATCTGTATGAATATATACTCTGTCAGATGCCACGTGAGAAAAAATTGACGCCGTTTGCGAGATTAGACGGAAAGGACTCAAATTATTTGAACAATTAAAGGACCAATTTGAAACTTTTTAAAATTGAGGGTCTAAAATAGATCCCGAGATAAAGTTAAAGGACCAAAAATGATATTTTGTCTAAAAATAATATTTTGAACACTAAGAAATGTATGTGATATGGAATTCATATACCTAATATAATGAAAATTATTTGAGTATGATAAAATGTATGTTAATGATTCTTAAGCACTAAGATATGTATATGATATGGAAGTTTCATATACCTTAAATGATGAATAGAAACTTGATTACTCTAGTCTTCAAGCTTTGACTTCTTTTTGTTGATGTATTTGTCTTCATCAAAACTATAACCAATGACAAAAAGAACTCTTCTTCACAATATATTCAAAGGGAGTCTTCATGAAGACATAAAACATCGTAAAACACATCGTCTCAAGTTTTGACTTCATAAAAAAATGGAGTATGTGAGTGCAACTTTCCGCTAGATGTATTTTGAATGATGTCAAAACTAGGATAGGTTAGCACTAATATATATTGGAAAGTATCCTTTGGTTTTATATTTGCCTCTTAGCATTAGGAAGTATTAAAATATTTTGGAAAAGTTTCATAGATCATAAATGCATTGAAAACAAAGTTTTTGTGAAAGCATGACAACATAGGTCGACACATACAACTATAGGTCAACACATAGAAGAAAATTTTCTTCTTTAGGTCAACACATGCAGTCTAAAGGTCGACACCCCCACTGCAATATTAAAGTTTGTAGGCTCCGTCCATGTGCTGACTGACATAAGTCGACACAAGACCTTCATAGGTCGACCTAAGATCTTCACAGGTCGACACAAAGACCTTCATAGGTCGACCTATAGCTTTCATAGGTCGACACGTTCAATGCATTTTTTCAAAAATCATAATTTTCTCCATTCTTTTGCATTCCTTTTGCTTCTAAACTTGCATACTTATAAATACTTGATACATGCATCATTTCTAGTAAGGTTCTAGAGTAAAACCTACATGAAACCGGAATTTTAAAGCATACTCATCATTTTCAATCTCTCTTCTATGCATACACACAATCAAATTGTAATAGCATAATTTTTACCCCTAAAATCTCACAAATCATTTGCATCTCATTCCACAAGCAAGATCATACTCTATGGTTCTCCTGCCCTTCTCTGTGGGTTTGCTTTTGAGTGAGATCACCAAGCACCCCTGTGTATTTTTTTACTTGTTTTATGTTTATTTTTGTTTACTAACCTCTAACCAAAATACCAAAAATATGTTGTAGTTTGTTTGTTCTTCTCTCTCTGTGCGTCTAGGGTTTTGCAGGTTTGTCAAAGACAATGAAGTGATTTCAAGTCAAATGTGGTTGTTTGTTCATGACCTACTTCAGATGGAAGTTTGACCTAATGTTGTTCAATTTATCAAAAGTTTGCTTCATCTGCCAGTCATTTGTACTAGTGGTTCATTTCTCAAGCAGTGACTGTCCAAGGTCAAGTTGTGTGGTGCAAAATTCATTAGGTTGTTAAGTAATTATTAATGAGAGGTTTGATTCAAAATCAGGGTGGTTAAAAAATCCAACAGTTCAATTGTGTTCGTTTGTGGATTTATTTTTCCGGAGATTGATTTAGACATATTTAAAGTGATTCAGAACTTATTAACCAGAAATTCAGAAAATTAAGGTTGACGCGTGGCTTCAGTTGCAAATTATTCAATAGTGGTTGTGTGCACTTTATTAGAGGTTTGTGGAAAAAGTTTGGGATTGGTGTTGGACTAAAGTCAAGATTGAATATCCATTTTGATTACCATTTTTATCCATCTTTTAAAATCAATTATCCACATTAAAACCATTGTTATCAATTATTCTTAATCAATATCCATCTTATTTTTATCAATTTTTCCTAAATTTATTTCAAGACCATTCTAATCCATATCCAATTATCCAAATTAGTTTCAATAACCCTTTTTTTTATCCATTAGTCATGAAAAATCACTTTTTAATTTTTTTCCTATCCATATTCATTATCCACTTTCTTTCTAAATCATATTCCAATTATCCACTTCCATAAATATTTCTAATTCCATTTTAATCCATTTTCTAACCAATTTCCATTAAAATCCATATTCCAAAAAACCATGAAAGCATAAACCTTTGATTTATCAAAATTATCCATGAAATCTTGATTCAAGTTTGTCCAAGTATCTATTGCTACTAAGGTCATTTTCAAGAAGAAAACAAGTGAATATGTGAGGTACAAATAACTATGCCAAACTCAGGTTCATTTTACCAAGAGGTATCACAATTGTCCAAAAAATAGTAATAATACAAAGCTCATGAAGCATAGAGTCCATTTGCAAATTTACATCATCTTGCATTTCAAAAATTAATCCCATGGCCAAAAGAAAGTGATATGAAGAATGAACTCATGAAGTGTAAGGGTTGGCCCGTCTTCAAGCAAGCATATTGCTACCTCAAACTTCAAAGCCACAAGGCTACAATTGCAAGCCCACACAAGCAAACTTCACAGCTGCTACAAACTTCATGCTGCTTCAAGCCAAGCCGTGCCAAGTACAGGAAGCCAAGAAGTTTACACCATGTACAACCAAGCTACTCACAAGCCTTCATTTCTACTACAAGCAGTTGCTTCAAACCATGACTCACAACATGTGCCAAGATGTTTCCAAGCCAAGCTGAACCGTGCCCAAGTAACAACAAGCCTCACGAAAATGTTTAAAGCAATTCACGCCAACCTCTAAACGAGCCACAACATTTCATGATGCTACACTCCTAAAGCCAAAGCCTTTCATGATGCTACACTCCTAAAGCCAAAGCCTACAACATGAAACGACACAAGCAGCTGCAAAATGAACTCACAAAAACCACGTCATCAACTACACACGCATGACCACAACGTAAACACACAAAATATGCACAATATGCAAGCCAAGCTGTTGCTAACGAAACACATAACGTGAGCATTAAAAACGACCTGCAGAGCAAAAAAAACGCATACAGCGGATCAAAACCAAAACGCAGGAGAAAACCGAAAACGACAATTCGTTTCCGCAGCTCAAATTCACTCTTCAATCTATAAATAGAGCTCCTCATTCATAACTTTCCTCAAGCTTTTCAAGCCAAACAAATTCTGACATTTTTTCTCCAAAGTTCACACTTCAAAATTGTTTCATAACCTTCACTCATCTTCTACTTTTCTTCAAATCCATCTCAATTTCAAACTATATTCCAACCAGACATAGTAGAGAAGCAAGAAGAAGATTGAATTTCGTTGTTACCTGAAAATTGAAGGTAAATCAAAGCTTGTTTCCTTTTTTTCGTCTCGCATCCGTTGTCGACGATTCTTAAAATTAATTGTACTATCGTGTAGAGCTTTCGATTTCGATTTGTTTTGTATAACTCTCGAGCTCCGCCGATGCCAGATTGAGCTCCGACACGGTGGAGAAAGTGCTAGCTTGCCATTCATTTTCTCACGAGCTACTGAAGGAGGAAGATAAAGATTTTATAATTCTTGATTTTTTTTTTCCTTTTAAAAATGTTTCACTTATGATGTTAATTGGGCCTGGGCTGTGACATTAGTGAGATTGTTATCATCACCACCCTCTTTCTCATGAACTTCCCTCTTGTTTTTTTTTTTAATTTTCTTTTAGTTCTTTTTAATCCAAATAATTTCTCACTAATTTCTTCTTTTTCTTAATGATTTCTTAAAATAGATTTTAATTTTTTGTGGATTTTTGTATTTTGAAGTTTTTTCTTTAAAATTCTTCTTGAAATTCATGTGATTCATAATTCTTGATTTTTTATTTTTGATTTTATTGATTTATTTTTTGATTGTTGGTTGGATCTTAAATTTTGAGTATGATCTTATTAATCTCAATGGACCATGAACGTTGATAGGAGAAATTCCAAATCCGTCAAGAGAGGTGATTGATATTAATGACGATTTAATCGAATTGAGATTCCTTTTGGTTCTTTTTCTTCTTCTTATTTTTCTTTTGGTCGATAAAATCTTTGGATCATGGATTGTTGGTTGTCAAGGATGTTTAATCTTTATTATTTCAAATCTATAGACGAATGATCAGAGATAATTCTCCGTACTTTGGAATAGTGATAGATTATCTTTGATTAATTAATAAAAGTCTTGATTAAGATGAGATCGCTGCTTCTTTTCTTTTCATGCGGTATTGCTTTCGGAGAGTGGAATACATATCACTTCTCTAGCATGCATTAGCACTAACATTGTTATTGGCCGGCCTCAGATAGTCGTGGTTTCTATATAAACCCGATTACGATTGCTTAATATAGCGCTAAATTGTCTCGTAATCAGGAAATGATCATTCATGGCTCAAACTTATCTTTGAAAGTCCAAGTATGGTTGATTATTTATCTTAGGTTCATTACTTATGAAACTTGTTGTTATGAGGCTTTGATTTTATCAATCCCCTAATGAGTCTTCATTAATTTTGGCCTAAGTGCATGAATTAACCATCGTTGATCATTTGTTCTAAGCAACTAATCACTAACTCACTAACAATATTATTGTACTAATTTTGTTTATATTCCTTCTTACTCCTTATCTCTCTTTTATTTTTATGCTCCTATCATCTCATATCATATTATTATTTATGTTTCTGCTCTTTTTCTTTTGTCCATTTGGACCATGTCTTATTTAAAACATTAATAAATAATTAAACCTCTAAAAAACTTGGTGCTCTTAATTTTGTGGTTATGCTCATGGACGGACTTAGACCTTGGACCTCTTGGACTATTATTGGACCCTTGAACTTAGAGTTATGTATCTTTCCATATGCTTGGAGTATTATGGATCTTTGCCTTTATTTGGCTTGCTCATTTACTTATGCTTCAAGATGGATGCAATTCTTATTTGGCTTACTATGGAGTGTGCTACAATTTGGTTAGATTCTTCTTATCACTAGATTTTATTTTTCCTTCTAGGGTAGTCACTTCATCTCCTTCCCTTCTTGAGTTTTCAAAATCTCCTCCCTTTTTCAAAAACCTTCTTGTTTTCAAACTTAAAACCGCTTTCACAATAAAACCTTGAATTTTGTCAAGTAATTTTCAAACTTTGTTTTCTTTAATAAATTTCAATCAATGTTAATCACACTTTGACCAATTTCAAAAAAAAAATATATAAAAAACCAGTTCACCTCATTCAAACTTTTTATGGCTTTGCGCACTTTTCATTTTAAAACTTTTCATAAAGTTTAGACATGAGTCATTTTCATAGTTGAGATACAATTCTCCTATTCCCCATAGTATTTAAGATGTTGACATTTTCACTTAGATGTTGAGTGATATACTTGTTGATTTTAATCCAAGCAAAATCCTCCATCTTTAGGTAATGCAAATGGTGTCTTATGCTTGTGGGCGACTAGTCGTAATTTTCTCCTTAAAATGACGACTTGTCTTTACATTTAAAAATGAATCATAACCAACAATTTTTTTGTTATTTGTACCACAAACTACGAGGTTTTGATCCTATATTGAACTTTGTGGGTACGTAGGCATGAGGCGATAAGTCTCCCCAAACACAAAAATCTTTAAAATATTTCTCTTCTCATCTCCCCAATCTCATTTCAAGCAAACCTTTTTCAAACCAAAAAGTGTAGATATTTCAAACGAGCTCCTATAGAGTACTATAAACATTTTGACCATCGCATAACCAACCCCCTTATCCATTCTCTGTTTGTTCTTGTTTTAGAACTTGTTTAGGTTTTGTTCGCTCTTTTTCCTTTCCTTTTGGATAAAATAAAAGTGTGGTGTCGACTCTTGCATTTTTTTATTTAAGTTAATCAATAGCTTACACTCACAAATTTTCCTGCTACACAAACTACACATAATAACTTTTTAATTGGGTGACCATTTGGATTAGAGTTGATAACGTCCAATTAGGTTGTTGTACTGAGTTGGGGGTTTCCTTCAAGATCATCGATGATTTGAAGGTTTTGGACAAGATTACATAATTCAGATCTGACCGAGTGAAAGCCTTGGGACAAGGGGTGCCTTGCAAGGGTGTAACGTGTGATGGTGAATCATGTTGGTAAATATAAGGTTTCAACAAGTGTAAGCTTGGGATAAATTCAGCTGTTCGAAAGCCTTGGGACCAGGGGTGCCTTGTAAGGAAGTAGCAAGAACATGTGAATTGAAGCGACATTTTTGGCGACTTGATCAATCTTTGTTCAAGGGTATTATAGATGATAGAATCAATAACAAACCTAGGTTTTGTAGGGTTAGAGTTCTTCATTTTTTTCAAAATAAGGTTAATTACAATTATCTCAATTCGAATTCGAATTGAGGGCAGACGTACCCTTAGCGAGGTCGATTGGGAAACTGTCTTAGCAAACCCTTCTCTCTTTTATATATATATATATATATATATATATATATATATATATATATATATATATATATATATATATATATATATATATATATATATATATATATATATATATATATATATATATATATATATATATATATATATATATATATATATATATATATATATATATATATATATATATATATATATATATATATATATATATATATATATATATATATATATATATATATATATATATATATATATATATATATATATATATATATATATATATATATATATATATATATATATATATATATATATATATATATATATATATATATATATATATATATATATATATATATATATATATATATATATATATATATATATATATATATATATATATATATATATATATATATATATATATATATATATATATATGCACACACACATACACACATACAACCCGTTTGATTATGATTAGTTTTTAGATCAACAAAATAAAGAAAAATTCTAAACGATATCAATTGCTCACAAAGTGTTTGATAAATTGCCTTATTGTGTTTTGTGTATTTCTTATCATTGGGAATAAGCTCTACGTGTAGCTTTGCATACAATTGTTTGTGAATGATAGTTGTTAGATAATTTGTGTTCATTATCAAACATTTGTGTACCTTTACACATATCTGATCTTTTCGATAGATGTTCAGTTAGATGATTCGATTCGAGTTATTTCCACTCTGTCATAAAACTTTTGAAAAGATTTATTTTGCCAAAAGTTTGACTTTTAATTTGTGATCTATTCACCCCCTCTAGATCAAAGTCTATCGTATAACATCATCAAGGTTCCTTGATCATTAAGGAAACCCTTGTTTTTATTTCTTTAATTTTGCGTGTTAGAAACTTGGTAAGGCATCAAGATAAGGTTCCCCGTCTTCATTCAACATTCTCTAATATAATTTCTTAAATCATGATGGTTGGTAATAATTCTTTGCTCATGCACACTTCTTCTATGATAAACTTTAATCTTCTTAAAACTTTCAAGGTAAACATCCACCTCTCTCGTGCCCTAATGGTGAAATAAGTTCTTTGGAAACCTCCTCCATAGGGTTGGCTCGAGTGTAATTATAATGGTGGCCTTACTCAACATTACAGTGGTTGTGGGGGGCATCTTTAGAGATTGCAAAGGTAATTTTTTTGCTTGCCTTTGTTGAGCCAACTCCTAGGATCACTTCCTTACATGTTGAATATTCTGTGATCTTTAAAGTTATATTAATTAATTATGTTCGTGCGTGAGGCTGAAGCTTTGGCACTTAGAGAAGCAATCCAAGTGGCATTTGATTTGAATATGGAAAATGTGGCATTCGAAATTGATTCTCAAACAGTTGTTCAAGTCATTCACTCCAACTATAAGAGTGGCTCCGAGTTTTATTTTATCATTAATTCTATAAAAGCCTTGTTAATACTTAATCCTAGCTTCAAGGTAAAACTCATTAAACGTCAAGCGAATATGGTTGTCCACTCTCTTGCTAGGGCGGCCAATTCTTGGCCTAGGTGTAATTTGTTGAATTTAGCTCCTTCTTGTATTGAACGTTTCCCGATTAATGATAAGCATTGAGTTAGTTTTGATAAAAAAAAATTCAAATGAATATGAAATCAATATAATAAATATCTCGTATGTTTAATATAAGAATATTTATGTCATTTACTAATTATACGTGAATTTTTTTCTCAATTTTTTTCCACTTTTCCTCTAATCAAACAACTAAAAAAATCATCTCACTTTCTTTTTTCTTTTTTTTTTATAATAAATTTTCATTCATTTAATATTCTTTGCTTTCACTTCCTTCCTATTCAAATAAACCATTAAAATTTTGGATTAAAATATAGTGTCCAAATTATTTTATCTAATTTTTCATATCTGTGTGACTCACAACCCAAAATAAATACTTGCGGGATGGAAAGGAAAGCACCTATCAGTGGAAGGTAGTGTTAGACGATGGCGCGGATCTAAAAGGGGGGTTGAATAGATCGCTTGCTTAAAAAGAATCGGCGCTACCAAATAAAATTGGTTTTTAAAATTTTTTTAATTTGCGGAAGCTAGCAGAGAAATTTATACAGTCTAAAACGAACGGTTACTAGAAAATCGGATATGCGTTTAAGCCTTATGGAATCCGATAACGAAATATGAGAATCACTACGCTAGACACTATCAATTTAATTTAGCTCACTATGTGGTATGACTAGTTCTAATGCCTTAAAATATCAACACAATAAATGGACAACATACAAGGCTTTTGGTTCAGACAATTTATCAAACACTTGGCGTGCGGAGCACAACAAGTGAGTTCCGTGTTGAGTGAGTAGCTCAAGTTTCCTCGTACAATCAATGATTGTACTAGATTCAAAATCAGTTTAGCACTACTCAAATCGGTCCTAGATTGATATAATTGTTTGCACTAAAACCATAAATATCAAGCAATGTAAATGTAAGGCAAAAGACACAACGATTTGTTGAGGCAGTTCCCCCGTCGTCTTCGCTTCGGGGTACGTCCACCCTCAATTCTAATAATAGAATTGAGACCTTATAATATAAATTTAACTTGTTGTAGAATTGTATATACAAGAATTTAATAGCAATGAAACAAACGAACACCCTTGTTGTTGTAGATGATATCTCCTCTTGCCCCTTGATTCAAGTCAAATCAAGTCCTTCGACAGCTTGTGAATAAACCTCTGATTGCGGCTCTATATTTAAACAACTTTCCGTCTTCAAAACCTGACCCGACTGATTTCAATCACTCGCGTGTTGAACCTGAAACTCTCCTTTACAATCCTCCGCTTAACGTTACTAAATCGACGAAACCCACCGCTCCTTGATTACCTTCAATCGGCTGAATATGTGTTCAGAAGAATCGTGCAAAAAACCCCAAATTCAGAGAATCTTAGAGGACAAAACCCTAGAGGTTTTATTCAAGAAAAACCTATCAATTCCTCAACCCGAACCGGATTACCCAATCAATCGTTATCACCTCAAACAATGCATAATGCACAACAAAGATTATTGTGTGTGATTGTTGTGGTATGCTATGAAGATGATGAGAACTAAATTGACACCTATTTCACTTCTCTTGTTTTCCTCTATGTGTGTGAAGTGAAAAGAGCAACAGAATATTTATACCAGACAAAACTGTTATAACTGATAAAACCACTTTCCAAAAATAATAGACATAATAGAAAAATAGCATAAAACAGCGAGTGGTCGACCCATGCAGAGTGCAGGGTCGACCTGAGCTAACCCGATGAAAAAATTGTGCAAAACATACAACCATGCGTCGACCGGAACAAGGCATGTGATGACACATAGCCTGGATTTTTAGACAAATACAAATACCAAAAGTATGAGTCGACCGGTAGGTCGACGCGAGCACACCTGAAGAAAATACAAAATCTAGACACATAGTATGAGCCGACAGGAACAAAGCTTTGGTCGACTCATAGACCTGAAATTGCTAGAAATGCTTAATTTCATACTTTTGACTATCTTATATGATACCTATGATAGACAAATGAAGTTTAACTCATATGACACATATTTTGACATCTCTATATGCAACACCCGAGATATTTTATGCAAGCAAATAAGTCATAAGAAACAAGGTATGCACATGCAACATGGTGATAACGCCCAACATCGATTCTTCTATGAAGCTAAGCTTTGACATCATCAAAACAAGCATATCTTGTATATGAGGCTTTTCCCTCACATACTCCCCCTTTTTTATGATGGCAAAACACGTAGAGCCTGTTTGTATGATATGCGGCATTATCCTCCCCCTTGCTTGATGCCTTCATTCCTACTTACTCATTTGCGTTAAATGCTACGTCTTCACTTTTGATCTTTATGGCTCTACTAAACTGCTTGACACTTTCTACCCCTTTGACAACATCAAAAAGAAAGAAATTCATGTCAAGGAATGATAAAAAATAACAAATGCTCATATCAAAACACGTACAACAGGATAAACATTAACATACATCCACACATAACGCAGTTAATGAACACGGAACAAAGAGATAAATATCATGATGCATAGACAAAAATAGTAAATTTTTCTAGAAAATACACACAAGAAATGACATATAAGTTTATGATTCATGACATAGACACATTAGATATTCTTAATACAAAGCAAAATTCACAACAACATAACAAAATCATGAAATGCAATATGCATAATGCATAGCCTTCAAGGTCTCCTCCCCCTGATATGATGGCCTCTCCCATGAGTTGGATACGACGGAGGTAGTTGAAAATTGGCTCATTCAGTAAACTCCAAGACCACTCTGTGTAATGTATTAAAGCTTGTGGTCAAAACATGATGCTGATTGATGGTTGTTTCAGCAAGGCCATCGAACCGTTGCATGACATTAGAGGAGAATGCATTGAAATTTTCTATATGAGCCTCAAATTGACTTTAAAGGTGCGAAAGACGCTCGTCCTGATCATTCATGAAAGACCGCTGAGCTAGTTGCATATTCCTTATCATCTCGAGGAGTTCGTCATAATTTTATTGCGGCGGATTCGTGAAATGTGGAGGCTCCTCATATCCCCAATGCGGAGTTTCTTGATACTCCGAATATTGTTGAGGTCGGTAGTTCTCATGTAATGAAGTCCAATCGGTATGTTGCCATTCGCCCTAACCTTGGTCATTTCCATGATCTGTGGTAGGAGATTGGTCAACCCAACTTAAATTTATGTGGTCTTCAACCTTCATTGGTTGTCTATCACCTTGGTCATATTGGTCTTCTTCTTCCTCGTCCTCGTCATTTTGATTATCACTCCCATTGGATGCTTCCAACCGAGAGGAAGTTGCTTTAACAACGAATCGGTAACAACGTTCTTCCTGAACCCATATATAACCCATCATTGTAAGAGTCTTTTGACAAAACTCTTGATCCGGAGTGAAAGATGTATATGGAATACCCGAAATCGTGACTTTGGCGTTATTCAAAACCTCTTGAATGAAAGAACCATATGAAAGAGCGGTACCTCGACCCGAGTCTCCGAGGGCATAAATCCTACTAGCAATATAATGAGGCCAACTAATTCTGATCTGTTTCTTCAAGATGTAGATCAAATGGACCTCGGCCTGATCAACTCGAGAAAATCCACCTTTCTTAGGCCATATAATGCACGCCACAATCCACTGCAAAATTCTATCCATAGGTTTCAATTTACCCGTAGTGACCATTTTTGAAAATAAATCACTCGCCACAATGTCAGCTGCATAAGGCTTCTTCAGCATTGAGTTCAAAGCCTCTTTGAAATCGTAGCCATCAAGAGTGTTGGTGTCAGTGACCTTAATGATAGGCACATCAGACACGGGAGGTGTATCAAACATTTTCTGCCAAACAACATTATTGACACAAACCTTTGTAGTTTCGACCTTCGTTTGAAACCCAGAACTTTGAAACTTTCCATGAAGACAAGTGTAGAAGATCCTCACAAGGTCTTCGTTGTATTTCGTATTGCACTCTAAGAAATTGTTAAACCCTTGAAAATCAATAAGGTTTATTACCTGAGGGATGTGCATTCTCTCAGTAGAAAGTCGATAGTAGGCATGTTGCTTTACCACAGTCCGCTTGCTGAAGTTTTTGGCGAAGCTCTCGGCAAATTCAGGTGGAACCAGTGATACGGTGGTTGTCGAAAGAGCTGCAGATGAAGGTCCTACAGAGGAAGAAGCTCTGGAGGAGCGTTTACCGGTAACTTTGCAGGTAGCCATGATTATATTTCAAAGATGGAGAAGAGTAAGTCGGGCGATGATGATTTCAAATGTTGGAGATAAATCTTGGAGATGGAGAGATGTTAAAGACTTTTACCCTTTTTGTAATAGAGTCTAGGTTTTGGGAAGAGAAGAATAATAGACTAGCCTTTGATGTAAGTATCAAGTTTCTATGCAAAATGTCATAATGCACATGAATATGAATCTTTAAAGCAATTTAAGTGGGAAAATGAACAAATTTTCAGAATTTTTTTTCCAGGAAATTGCGCAATGCGTCAATCGGAGGGTCTTATGCGTCGATGCATACTGTGTTGAAAAGCACACATTCAAAATACAAGAGGTATGCATCGACAGGTAGGTCGACCTGAGCATACCCGCCTCAAATGCAAATTAGAAAACATTTTTGTGAGTCGACCAAACCTTGCTTAGGTCGACTCATGCAAGTAAAACTAGCAAATTTTGACATTTTTGATCATATGGGCATACATAAGGACATAGATACAAAGGCAAAACATATTTTAAGCATTTAATGAAGTAAAATACATACAATCACGACATATACGACAAATATAACACATAATTTGATATATTTTGTGAACATGAATATTGAGAGAGAGAGAGAGAGAGAGAGAGAGAGAGAGAGTTAGTTGAGGAAATATATTACCTCAACTCCAAATATAGCTAGATGCACACACACATATACTTTCAACATCTTCAATTGTTAGATATCCGATGAACAAAGTACATATAGAAATAAAC
The DNA here is from genome assembly GCA_963859935.3 of Lathyrus sativus. NCBI lineage: Eukaryota > Viridiplantae > Streptophyta > Magnoliopsida > Fabales > Fabaceae > Lathyrus > Lathyrus sativus. The sequence continues at coordinate 569,324,170 of OZ012740.1, read as the reverse complement.
ATATATAATATGGAATAAATTTGACTAAACACGATCCAAAATATCGAGAATACCTAGTCCCCGTCGGATATGAAAGAAAGGCTCAGTAGCAAGAGGTTTTGTAAAAATATCAGCTAGTTGATTTTTAGTATCTACGTGCTCAAAAACCACATCGCCTTTCTCCACATGATCCATAAGGAAGTGGTGTTCAATTTCGATATGTTTGGTGCATGAATGCAGCACAAGATTCTTGGTAAGATTAATGGCACTCGTGTTATCACAGAAGATCGGAATACGCTCAAGTTTGAAATTAAAATTGAGCAATTGTTGCTTAAGCCATAGGACTTGAGCGCAACAACTGTCGGATGCGACGTACTCCGCTTTGGCGGTTGACAAAGCAACAAAAACTTGCTTTTTGCTATGCCAACTTACCAAAGAGTTTAAAAATAAGTGACACGTGCCACTAGTACTTTTCCTATCCGATTTGCATCCGAAAAAATCAGAATCAGAGAATCCAACCAAGGAACAATCGTTTCTCTTAGAATACCATAGCCCATACTTTGGAGTACCCGAATGGTATCTAAGTATGCGCTTAAATGCTTTTAGATGGGATTATTTAGGAGAGGATTGATATCTAGCGCACATACATATACTAAACATAATATCGGGTCTAGAGGCAGTAAGATACAGAAGAGAGCCGATCATACCTTGATATCTTTTTACCTCTACATCCTTATCACTTTTATCTCGGCTGAGATTTGCACATGTTGGCATTGGTGTGTCAATGGCTTTGGAGTTGCCATGTCAAACCGCTTGAGAAGCTCAAGACAATATTTCACCTGGCTCACAAAAGTTCCTTCCTCAAGCTGCTTGATTTGTAATCCGAGAAAATATGTGAGCTCCCCCATCATACTCATCTCGAATTCTCCCTGCATTAGGTTAGAAAACTCCCTTATGATATTCATGTTAGTTGATCCAAAAATGATATCATCAACATAAATTTTCACCAAAATTAAGTGTTTTCCTTGACGCTTAATGAGGAGGGTTGTGTCGACCTTGTCTCTTGAATACCCTTGATCAAGTAGAAACTTGCTTAGACGCTCATACCAAGCCCTAAGGGCTTGCTTGAGTCCATACAAGGCACGTTTTAACTTGTATACGTGATCAGGATATTCATGAGACTCAAAACTTGGAGGTTGGGTAACATAAACTTCTTCATTTATATAGCCGTTAAGGAATGCACTTTTTAAATCCATTTGAAATAGCTTAAAATTTTTTGCACAAGCGAAGGCAAGTAAAAGGCGTATAGCCTCGAGTCAGGCAACCAACGCATAAGTCTCCTCATAGTCGATGCCTTCCTCTTGGTTATACCCTTGCGTGACTAAACACGCCTTGTTGCGAGTTATTACTCTGTTTTTGTCTAGTTTATTCTTAAACACCCATCGGGTGCCAATTACTCGATGACCTCGCGGAGGGGGGACAAGGTCCCAAACCTCATTTCTCTTGAACTGGTTAAGTTCCTCTTGCATAGATAAGAACCAATGTTCATCGAGTAAGGCTTCTTTTGTGTTTTTAGGTTCTACCTAAGAAACGAAAGCGAAATGATAACATAAATTACTTATCTTTGACTGAGTCATCACCCCATTTGATATATCACCGAGGATATTGTCGATGGGATGGTCTTTGGAAGACTTCCAAGGTAGAGGAAGATCATCTTTTCAGACGGATGAACTACCTCGGTTTCTTCATGACGGTCATCTTTTTCCTCCTCAATTTTGTCTAGGTCGGGTTGATCAATTCCCGGCTCGGCACTTTTGAGTATGTCTTCCGCAGATACACTTGCACCATGAACAACACTATCTTTTCCAACATTTCTCGGATAATATTCATCAAATGTTACGTGTACAGACTCTTCAACAATAAGTAATCTCTTATTGTAAATTCTATAGGCTTTACTTGACTGAGAGTATCCGACGAAGATACCTTCGTCGGCCTTGGAATCAAATTTACCTAAGCTTTCTTTTCCATTATTCAACACGAAACACTTACAATCGAAGACATGTAGGTGAGACACATTTGGCTTGCGCCCTTTTAAAAGTTCATACGGTGTTTTGTTTAGAATCGGGTGGATAAACACCCTATTCAATACATAACATGTCGTGCTTACGGCGTCAGCCCATAAATACATAGGTAATGCATTTTCATTAATCACTGTTCTCCATAACTCTTCCAAAATACGATTTTTGAGCTCCACAACCCCGTTTTATTGAGGGGTACACGGAGCGGAGAAGTTATGATCAATTTCGTGTTTACCGCAATATTACTCAAACAAATAATTCTCAAACTAACCTCCATGATCACTCATAATTGCTATGATATTTGTGTTTAATTTGTTTTGAGAAACCTTAGCAAATTTTTCAAAGGTTGCGAATGTATCACTCTTGCTAGCCAAGAAGATAGTCCAACAAAATCTAGAAAAGTCATCTACTATTACAAAACCGTAATAGTTACCACCTAGACTTTTAATTCTAGATGGCCCGAATAAATCCATATAGAGAAGCTCAAGAGGTCTCGTAGTTGAAACGGTATTTTTAGATTTAAAAGAGATCCTCGTTTGCTTTCCCATTTGACAAGCATCACATAGGTGATCCTTGGTGAAATTAATTTTGGGCAAACCTATGACTAGATCTTTTGAAACTACCTTATTTAGCAAGTCAAAATTGACATGTGCTAAACATCTATGCCATAACCATGAGTCCTCACTCATTGTCATGAGACATTTATCACTTGTCAATGATACTTAATCCAAATCCAACATATAAACACTGTTTACTCTTAGACCATTAAACACATCCTTCACTTTATCATTATGCTCAATTATACAAATAATCTTTTAAAAACGATATTTTGTATCCTTTGTCGCATAATTGGCTAATGCTAATGAGATTATGTTTAAGGCCCTCGACAAGCAACACATCAGAGATAGTAGTGGAAGAGGGATTACCTAAACTACCTTTTCCAAGTATTGCACCACGGTTGTTGTCTCCATAGGTTACAAATCCCTTCTTCTTTTCCAAGAAGTCAATGAAGAGAGATATGTCTCCTGTCATGTGTCTTGAGCAGCCACTATCGAGAACTCATCTTCTCTCGGTGATCTCAAGACGTTGTACCTATGAAAACAATTAGCAAAAATAGGTACCCAATTGCTTATTAGGTCCTAAGTTGTGAGTGAAAACATGGTCGCATTTAGGAAACCATTGATAAACACCTTTAGGAACCAAAAATCTCCTAAAGCGGCATTTAGCAATGGTGTGGCCTTTCTTGCAACAATACAAACAAGAAAAGTTAACTTTTGAATTTCTTTTGCTATCATGATCTCTTACAACATATGTGTATTTTTGATATGGATTAACCATACTCTTTCTAAAATCAGTTTTATCAATGGCAAAAGTAATTTTGGGCTCTATAGCCTTGTTAAGTTTGACATTTAGGTTTCTAACTTCATTTTGCTAAATGTAACAAGTATCACACCCAAAGTTAACAACTCTTTTTCTTCGATCCTCACAACCTGCTTTTGTACTTTCCACTATGGAAGCTTTTAATGCCTCTAGTTTCTTTTTGGAATCACGAATCTTTTGCTCTAGGTGAGCAAAGATTTGGTTATTTGAGGCAAGCCTTTTAAAGGCTTCTTTTGCTTCACAATGCAAAGTATTAAAAGCAGTTTGCAATTCAAAATGAGACATTTTAGAGGAACTTTGATACTTTGCACGTCGCACCTTTTTCTTTTTATTCTTTGGATGGGCAGAAAGACAAAGATTGACGGATTCGTCTTCATCACTAGAGTTGTCATCCTCGAAGGATTCGTTGTCACTTTCCCAAGAGATATACGCTCTCCTTGGCTTAGGTTGCTTCTTGTGTAACCTACTTGATTCCTTTTCTTTGTCCTTTTTCTTCAAGGGACAATCCGATTTGTAGTGTCTGGTCTTTCCACAATTATAACACGACCCTTTTGTCTTGTTTTCTTTATTGTCATCATTTCTAGAGTATCTTGATTGTTTCCGAAAGTTGACAAGATTTTTCTCAGAGTGTTGGATACCGTTCTGTTTGACGTAGCGATTGTAACACTTTATAAACAGCCTCATTTCCTCACTCTTGTCATCATCTTCGTCATCACTCATAGTGTAATCACTATGCTCTTTTGTTTGGGACTTTGAGGAAGAATTATTTGTTAGACGATGGCACGGATCTAGAAGGGGAGGTTGAATAGATCCCAATTAAAAAATCAGTCGGCGCTACCAATTAAAAATTGGTTTTAAAAATATTTGATTTGCGGAAGCGGCCATGGAAAAATATTGTCTATAGCGAACCGTTATTAGAAGATCGGATATGCGTATAGCCTTATGGAAATGATAATGAGCAAATAGAATCACCACACTAATCACACTATCAATTGATTAATATCACTAATTAGTAAGACTAGTTCCAATGCTACGCAATGCCAACCAAAATATGTAAACAATACAAGTGAATTTTGGTGTAGAAAATTTATCAAACAGTTGGCGTGCGAGGCACTCCAAGTGAGTTTTGCCTTGAGTAAGTGACTCTAGCTTCCTTGTACATTAAACTATTGTGCTAGAGTTAAAAACAGTGTTAATCACTTACTCAAACCAATGCTAACTTGAGAAAATTGCTTATGCTAAAATTTCTCAATTGTCAAGCAAAAATGAAAGTGCTGAAAAATAAAGGAGACAAAGATTTGTTGATGCAGTTCCCCCGCCGTCCTCGCTTCGGGGTACGTCTGCCCTTAATTCTAAAACTAGAAGTGAGCTTGATATAATATAGATATCACCTATAGAGTTGAAACGTTTATACAAGGATAAACAAGCAAAATATACAAACAAAATTTGTGGTTGTTGATGATGCTTTCTCTCCTTGTTCCTTGATTCAAGTTGAATCAAGTCCTTCGATTGTTGTTGATAGACCTTCAATTACAGCCTCTTTGTTGAATAACCTTGCGTTCTTCGAACCCCAGCCCAGATGATCTAAAACACCAACAAATCGAACCCGAATCTCTCCTACGTGATTCACTGATTGCTGCTACTAGATTGACCGAACCCACCGGTCCTCAATCACCTTCACTCAGCTGAATGTTGTAGAGATGATTCATACCCAAAACCCCCAAATTCAACGAATCTTGGAGGGCAAAACCTTCAAGGTTTTATTCAAGAAAAACCTACCCTAAACTCAACCCGAACCGGATTCCCAATCGACGGCTTCAAACGTTATCACCTTGAACAAACCACAATCCACAACAAGAATTGTTGTGTGTAATTGTTGTGTTGTGAAATGTTGAGGATGAAGATGATGAGAACTAGGGCACCTATTTCACTTTTCTTGTTCTTGTGCAATTGACTTAATGTTTCAATTGTTATTGAAGAGATGAGCAAAATTTCTATTTATAGTAACCCAAAAACCAACAGACATAACCACTTTTCGGAATAAGTGGAAAGACTTCATATTATGCAGAAAACATAGCGAACGGTCGACCATAGGTCAGCGTGCGCCAACCAGAGGAAATATCACTTTCTAGGCACCTACCATGAGTCGACCTCTGGTCGACTCAAACCCAGCGTGCGCCAACCAGCGGTCGACCATAGGTCAGCGTGAGCCGACCCGTGGGAATTTACTCTTTTCAATGCACCTACCATGCGTCAACCTCTGGTCGACTAAAAACCTGTAATTTTGCAGAAATGCTTATTTTTTTATGGATCTATGCTTCTAGACATAACCAATGATCTACCAAATACATTGGACTCCATATGGCAAGTTTGATAGACATGACATGCACACAAGAGAGATATGAGAGGTGTGATATGCATTTTCCTTGTGGTGGTAGAGTCGAAAACCCGATTCTTCCATGATTATGTTTTGACATCATGGAAACACAAGTACTTATGGTATATGAGGATTTGCCCTCACAGTCTTGAGAGCAATAGACTTCTTTTCAATATGTTTCATTTTCTCCTTCTTTTCATATTGCTCTAGGCTTAGAAGCACTTGTTCGTGCTCTTGTAGCTTTCCAAACAATGTTGTGAGATCCAAAATCATGAGACCGTTAGCTTCTTTAATGGCGGTCACCTTTGGTTGTCATTCCCTGTTAAGACATCTCAAAATTTCTTAGGATCAACATCATTGGCAACTGGCCTACCTAGTGAGTATAATCTATTGATGAGATGAGTGAATCTATTTTGCATGTTCACAATGATTTCCCCTTGCTCCATGTGAAAGAGATCAAACTCTTGCATTAACATATTGATTCTCGCTAGCTTAACATCATTGGTTCCCTCATGGGCAACTTGCAATGAGTCCCATATAGCCTTTGCAGTTAAACAATGAGAAACCCTATAATATTCATCAACTCCTAATGAGGAGATCAAAATATTTTTGGCTTTCCAATCGTAATTATATTTCTTCTCGTCATCGTCATTCCATTGTGCTTCAGGCTTAGGCACAATCATGTTATTCTCATCAGTCATAGTTATTTCAATTGGACCGTTAAGAATAACATTCCACACCTTTCTGTCAATGGAATTAATATGCACACGCATACAGTCTTTCCAGTAACTATAGTTTTCTCCATTAAACACATGTGCTATATTATAAGCCCCTTTAGGTTCGTTAGCCATTTTCTACGAAGTTATACTTGAAGCACGGATTAATCGGTGCTCCTGATACCACTTGTTAGACGATGGCGCGGATCTAAATGGGGGGTTCAATAGATCGCTTGCTTAAAAAGAGTCGGCGCTACCAAATAAAATTGGTTTTTAAAAATTGTTTGATTTGCGGAAGCTGGCCGAGGAATTTGTACCACCTAAAACGAACGGTTACTAAAAAACTGGATATGCGTTTAAGCCTTATGGAATCCGATAACGAAATATGAGAATCACTATTCTAGTCACACTATCTATTTGATTTAGCTCACTATGTGGTATGACTAGTTCCAATGTCTTAAAATATCAACACAATAAATGGACAACACACAAGGCTTTTGGTTCAGACAATTTATCAAACACTTGGCGTGCGGAGCACAACAAGTGAGTTCTACTTTGAGTGAGTAGCTCAAGTTTCTTTGTACAATCAATGATTGTACTGGATTCAAAATCAGTTTAGCACTACTCAAATCGGTCCTAGATTGATATAATTGTTTGCACTAAAACCATAAATATCAAGCAGTGTAAATGTAAGGCAAAAGACACAATAATTTGTTGAGGCAGTTCCCCCATCGTCCTCGCTTTAGGGTACGTCTGCCCTCAATTCTAATAATAGAATTGAGACCTTATAATATAAATTTAACCTGTTGTAGAATTGTATATACAAGAATTGAATAGCAATCAAACAAACGAACACCCTTGTTATTGTAGATGCTATCTCCTCTTGCCCATTGACTTGAGTTGAATTAAGTCCTTCGAGAGCTTGTGAATAGACCTCCAATTGCGACTCTATATTTGAACAACTTTCCGTCTTCAAAACCTGGCCCGGATGATTTCAATCACTCGCGTGTCGAACCCAAAACTCTCCTTCACAATCCTCTGCTTACCGTTACTAAATCGACGGAACTCACCGCTCCTTGATTACCTTCACTCGGCTGAATGTGTTGAGAAGAATCGTGCAAAAAAAAACCCAAATTCAGAGAATCTTGGAGGATAAACCCTAGAGGTTTTATTCAAGAAAAACCTGCCAATTCCTCAACCCGAACCGGATTACCCAATCAGCGGCTTCAAACGTTATCACCTCAAACAATGCATAATGCACAACAAAGATTATTGTGTGTGATTGTTGTGGTATGCTATGAAGAAGATGAAGATAATGAGAAATGAATTGACACTTATTTCACTTTTCTTGTTTTCCTCTATGTGTGTGAAGTGTAAAGAGCAACAAAATATTTATACCAGACAAAACTGTTATAACTGATAAAACCACTTTTTAAAAATAATAGACTTAACAGAAAAATAGCGAGCGGTCGACCCATGTAGAGTGCAGGGTCAACCTGAGCTAACCCGAGGAAAAAATTATGCAAAACACACAACCATGCGTCGACCGGAACAAGGCATGCGTCGATGCATAGCCTGAATTTTTAGACAAATACAAATACCAACAGTATGAGTCGACCGGTAGGTCGACGCGAGCACACCTGAAGAAAATATAAAATCTAGACACATAGTATGAGTCGACCGGAACAAAGCTTTGGTCGACTCACAAACCTGAAGTTGCTAAAAATGCCTAATTTCTTACTTTTGACTCTCTTAGATGATACCTATAATAGACAAATGAAGTTTAACTCATATGACACATATTTTGACATCTCTATATGCAACACCCGAGATATTTTATGCAAGCAAATAAGTCATGAGAAACAAGGTATGCACATGCAACACGGTGATAACGCCCAACATCGATTCTTCTATTTAGCTAAGTTTTGACATCATCAAAACAAGCATATCTTGTATATGAGGCTTTGCCCTCACAGGTAGAGTTGTCCTTATAAATTCAATTCTTAACTTTGTGCCTATCTATTCTTTGTAATTTTATAAGGCGTCAACCGTTGTGTTAAAAGCCATCAAAAGAATTCAAAGTCATTTTTGATGGGGAGGTACCTCTATGGATAAGAAAGTGCATTGGGTAGATTGGAAGACGGCATGCACGCCGAAAGATAAAGGAGGTCTCGGTGTTAAAGACCTTGAATCGTTTAACAAGTCTTTACTGCTCAAGTGGAAATGAAGGTGTTTGACAGAGGAGAAGGCGTTGTGGAGGGACATCTTGGTTCACAGATATGCTAAAAATAGTCTTGGTCTGGTTATAACGAATTACGACGGGGAGAAAGGTAAGTTTATGGAGTCCATTCAGATCTGTTTGTCAAAAATTCGGTTTGTTCCTTGGGTAATGGTTTGGAAACGACGTTTCAGCATGTCAACTGGACTAACAGTTTGCCCTTAAAGGTACTCTTCCCTAATCTTTTCAGCTTCTGTATCAATCATAAAGGTGTAGTGGTAGATTATGGGTCTTGGAAGAATTCTAGGTGGGAATGGAAGGTAAAGTTTAGCCATTTTGAAGCCGATTCTATTATGCAAATTGAAAAGGATGAATTGATGAACTTCCTTCCCTAATTCTGGCCAACAACAATCGAGACATGTTCGAGTGGAAAAATGACGCTTCCAAATCTTTCTCTGTTTCTTCATGTTATGAGTTGCTGTATCAAGATATGTTGATGATTGTTGTGGAGGAAAATTTGCGGAAAGGCTTCAAATTTCTTTGGGAATCCTATATTCCGTCTAACTTGCAAGTGTTTGTGTGGAAGTTATTGAGGAACAGAATAGCCACTAAAGACCAACTGTTAAGGAGGAACATTGGAATCGGTGGGGCATCGGTAATCTGCCAACTCTGTGACGCTGCGGTAGAGAATTGTAAACACTTATTCATGGATTGTTCTTATGCAGCTAAAATCTGGAAGGGAATGTCTTCATGGTTTGGTTTGAAAGTAATAACTGGTCGTTTCTGTATTGATTCTTTTATTAATTTTTCAGTGGCTTCTACAAAGGAACTTGGTAACTCGGTGGGTATTTCAGTTTGGTTCATTTGGTATAGTAGGAATAGCCTTATTTTTAATAGTAAATTGTTGACAGTTAATGATATTATTAATTCGATTATCTTCTATTCTTGGAGATGGTGGGGAGGGCACCATAATTTTCCTATCTATAATTTTTACTATTGGTATGTCACTCCATTAGACTGTATTAAGCGGATGTAACATTTCCGCTATTCTATATCACAAACTCTCGCTTGTGCTTGTTTTAATATCATTGTTTATTAAAAAATATATATATAAACACCGCTTAAACCCCAATCAATCATAAACTATCCGACGCATAAAAAATAGATTCACCATATTTATCTAACAAAAGATAGACTATGATTCTTTATTTAGAAAAGTGAAAGAAACTCTAGTAAGATAAATATAGAAGTCTAAAGCACGAGACCTATCTTTTAGCCCTTTTAGCAAGAAAAATAACTTACACGTATATAAGATTTGTCATCGAAATATAAAGTAGGATCTTTCTTTTTATATTTGAACATAGAATATTTCTTCTAAGGCTCTACAAAGGATTCCATTTTGTTATATGGTAATGGTAGTTGGTATTCATTTTCAATAAACGAAATTCTTTTAAGTATATTCTAATATCATAGTTAAATTAATTTAAGCAAAGTTGAAGACTCACATAGAAGACTCCTTCATGTTCCAACCAGAAGTATATAAAAATGATATAATATGGAGGTATGATTAACAGTGGACCCTTGAAGATGATTTGTTGGTGAAGAATGGTGTATGTAATAATAATAAACAACTAAGGTAATTGAGTGCAGTTTCTTGGATGATTGTGTAGTAGTCATTGTGTTAATTACGCTGAAATGATAGCAAGTCTTTGTAAAAAAAATGTATACTTTTGTAGAATTGTTGGTACGTTACGTTTTCAAGATATGATTTTAATAAACAAGTCAGTGAGTCATGTTACATTAGTAATACTAAGTTGAATTTTTTTTTTAAGTAGCAATGTTATATAATTTAATTATTAAATAAAATAAGCTTTTAAAAAAATTATCAAAATGACAAACTTTGAAATTCATCTACCAAACATTCTCTAAATGGTTTGGTGAATTAGTTAAAATGTTGTTTCAAGACATTCGCCAAATAGAATGGCGAATTAGGCCATTTGAGAATTAGTCAATGTGTTGTCGCCATATGAATTGGCGAATGTGGTTAATTTTTAGGGTTTTCAATTTTTTTCCTTTTTCTTAAATTTTTTATCATATATTTAAAGTTTTAAAAATTCTAACTTTTTATACTCGTAAACATGATTTTATTTTATTTTATTGAAAACATTGTTTAATAAAAGCATCTTAATTATTTTCTACATTATAACCATTATATTAACTTGCGAGTGTAGTTTTAGGTATTGTAACGCAATATTCAACTTTTTGAAGGGATAGAGAAGTTACCCCCTTAACTTAATAGTTTCATATTTATATATCAAATTAAAAATTACATATTTTACCTGTTTTACGTGAAATAACTAATAAGTTAGTATATTACTTGAGGTGATAAATTGTTTTTGGGTGGAGTAAATTGTTTACCTGGAAATTTTTTTATACCGTAAATCAATATGGCAGAATAATTTATTCTTTAATAGTTTACTTTATTTTTCAAATTTAAAAAAAAAGACTAATATATATATATATATATATATATATATATATATATATATATATATATATATATATATATATATATATATATATATATATATATATATATATATATATATATATATATATATATATATATATATATATATATATATATATATATATATATATATATATATATATATATATATATATATATATATATATATATATATATATATATATATATATATATATATATATATATATATATATATATATATATATATATATATATATATATTTGGTTAATACAAGAAAAACGAAAAAAAATTGGAAACCCTAAACATTAGCCACATTCGTCAATTCATATAGCGACAACACATTGACCAATTTTTAAATGGCCTAATTCGCCATTCCATTTGGCGAATCCCTTGAAACAACATTTTAACTAATTCGTCAAATCATTTGACGAATGTTTGCTGGATGAGTTTCAAAGTTTGTCATTTTAGTAAGTTTTTTAAAAATTTATTTTATTTGATAATTAAATTATCTAACATTGCTACTTTAAAAAAAAATTCTACTAAGTTTTCTTGTCAGAAAATATAAATATATTTTGTAAGTTTTAAAATGAAATTTTCACAATAATAAAAAGTCAAATAAATTTTGAATTGATTATATTTTAGTATAACAGTAGTATATTTTGAATAAGCACCATTTTCCACGTGACGTATCCAAAAAGAGACCATAACGCACAAAGACAGGAGAGCCGTCTCATACTCTGACCAACGAAGCAACCGTGACAAGAAAGGTAACGGCGATTTTATTCTATCCATAATATTATAAAAATATTAAATAATATAAATAATAAATAAAAACATATTGGCATAAATAATACAAATAAAACATATAAAAAGTACATAAAATCCATATTGACATGACTGATGGCGAAAGCCACTCGACTAAACAATCAAAACTTTAATTTGCCTAATTACACTTCTCATCTTCAAATCTCATTTCTTAATTTATACTCCTAAAATATTTTAGTATTATTTACATCTATAAAATTTACTCAACAAAGATATCACTTCAACACTTAGACCCAGAGTGTGAAATTTAAAGTAATTTAATTATTTTTAAATAATGTTGATGTTTATTTTTAATCAAAATTATACATAAATGATCGGCAAAACGAGTAATAAATTGCGTAACTATTTTTTATGACAAAATTAAACATCTTAAAAAGTTATATTTATTGTCTTAGACGACACAACATTATTATGCATGAGACTTTGCACTATTTTAAAAGATCAACTATTTTTTGTGTTAAAAAATCAAAAGAGTCAACACGCTTTTTCATACTTGACCACTTTATTTGAAGTGACTTTGAGAGTTGTCTTTCTCATAATAAAACTTTCAGTTCTCAATTCCATCAATGGGGAAATCTCAGTCAAATATACACATGCATGTTTCTCTCTTACTCACCTATACACCAAAATATCTGTTAGTCTAAGAGTCTTTATCCTCTTATGTGGGTCAATCACGAAATTCACAGACGTCTCTTTCTTCACATAATTACTAAATATATTGTGCTTTAGGAGGAACGATGTCATTTCTAGTAAAATCGTTAAGGTCAAAATCTAAAATCACAATACTAAGACCATCCAAAACTTTATCGAAATCAAACTCCATACCATAAATTCTACTGTCTCTCAATATATGATCTTGTAACACTCAAGACTGAGCCCTAGAAGCCACAAACGCGTATGAGGTAGTCTCTACTGTCGAGTACAAACCTAATCCTCCAACTCTAATATGTAAAGAAGACACCTTTCATTTAATGTTCCCAAAGAAAAGACTTTCACCAACCACGATGTTTTCAACTTTCTATCAAACAAAATAGTTACTTTCTCCATATGATTAGGTTGACATGTTCTAAGTCAAAAAAAGTTTGATAATACTTATACAAAAATGAAGCAGAAAAAATTCACTCTGAGAATCTCTTAATTAAAGTAAAAGAGACATGAGCTCAATTGTCTTGATCGCACTCTTGATGGACAATATTTTAAAAACTGCAAATTAATTTACAAAATTAAAAACCTTAAAAAAATCAAATAATATAAGATGTGTTTGGATTCACGGTTTAAAAGTCTTTTATATCATATTAGATTTTGAATTAATATGTTAAAATTTATTTAAACTGAAAATTATAGTATTTTTTTATTAGTATCATATATTATATTAATTTATTATTTTTTATATTTAATTTGTTTTATAGTTATATACTAATTTAACTTCTTTTAATATTTTATTTATTTTAAATGCAATCAATCATTTTTTTTGTTATTTTAACTGTTAATATATTATATGTATTTTATTTCAAACCTATTATTCTAAAATATTTATATTATATCAATTAACAAAAAATTATAATTTATAATTTGAATATTTAAAAATCAATTCAAATTAAATTATATGAAATGAATCCGATGGAATTATTTATTAATCATCCAAAACCTAATTGAAGTGCGGATAATTTTTTTCTCTCAAAATTGACTAAAGCCACAATATTATTAAGACCAATGTAGTATAACTTAATTGGGTTTTTAAAAAAAATTATAAAACCTATAATTGATTAAAAAAAGAAAAATTGTGACTACTAGCACTAGCAGTGAAACATTGAAAAGGGCAATGATGGTTGTTTGTTGAATGAAGCGGAGAGGTCAAGTAACTGAAACTAAAATTCCTTCTTTTCATCTCTCTCTCTCTGTTTCTATTTCATTCAATCTTTACCATCTTCACAAGTTTCTTTTCATATTCACCTTCTCTCGATGGATCACTCTTAATTCATCATCTTTGTAAACTTTCTACAATTTAATTTATACATGTTCTTTACAAGAACAAAGAAACAACCCTTTTTCTTTCCACAATTCCATTCAGCTTTTCTTAAGCTATATACATAATATATGGCCAAGGAAAAACTGGATTCACCTGTTACAGTTCTTGAGGATTATTTCAAAAGTTCAGATTCAGAAACCAGTTCTTCCAAAGAGCCTACTTTGGATTCTGATTCTCATCATGATCATATTTCAAAACCGATTTCAAGGTGGTATTCATTTCTTCAATTGCTGAAAACAGGATCAAAGAAACAGTTACCACCAACATTTCGTCAACCTCTTCATGGACAACTCTCAAGAAGAATGAGTAGAAGCATGAGAGATAGCATTCTTCCAAGTTGTCTCACTCTCTCCAATGCAACTTCAACCCCTTGTAGATCACCATGGAAGATTTTTTCTCATCATGATATACAACTTGCAACCAACTATTTTAGCCCAGGTATGAATGCATTATACACTCAATTTTACTGACGGTGTCGGGTGTCTGACACATGTCAAATATAATTACGTTCAATTTATTTATTTTTTTAAAGGATTTTCAACTTGTCAGTGTTATTGTTGTGTACAGTGTACTAGTCTACGCCTAGGTGTCTAGGTCAGTGTTTCATAGTTTTTAGGGTTTTTCCAGGTCCTGTAACTTACCAACCAGGCTACCTGTGTGGGACATGCTTTCGAGTATAGATTTGTCATCAAGGTAACATTGAGTATTTCTTGTTTTGAAATTTACTACATTGAGTTTGGTGCAGAAAATTTGATTGGAAAAGGTGGTTATGCTGAGGTTTACAAAGGCTGTTTACCGAATCATCGGTTAGTAGCAATCAAACGGTTAACAAGAGGAACTGCTGATGAAATTATAGGAGACTTTTTATCAGAACTTGGTGTAATGGCGCATGTTAACCACCCCAATACTGCTAAGCTTGTTGGGTATGGAGTAGATGGAGGAATGTATCTAGTTCTTGAATTGTCTGAAAAAGGAAGTCTAGCTTCAGTGCTATATGGTATTGAATTGAACTATTGATTCATGACTTCAAAAATTTTATTGAACCGAGAATCACGGATCACTGCATTAGATGAAGATCAGATGACTCGAATTTTGAGTTATGTTTTTAGAGATGGCTTAGTGAAGTTAGAAAACGAGTTGTCTGATCTTCATAAAACGCCTGAGATTTCTTGACTCCGTGACTTTTTAATCAAATTTTGATTTCATTCTTCTGGCCTTAGGTTCCAAGGAGAAAGTACCATGGTGTATTAGGCACAAAATTGCATTAGGAACAGCCAATGGTATATTATATCTTCATGAGGGTTGTCAAAAAAGATTTATCCATAGAGATATAAAAGCTGCCAATATCTTGCTCACAGAAGACTTTGAGCCTCAGGTATGTATGCAATGGATTGATTCTTTTATATAAAGTTTGATTCTATGAATTTTCAGAAACCTTTTTGTTTTGTTATATGTTATGTATTGTTCCATTTCACCATACCAAACACTACAAAAGTTTTATACATGTAATGCTTTCTTTAGTGCTACATTTTAATATTTTTGTTGGCGCAGATTTGTGATTTTGGCCTAGCAAAATGGCTGCCAGAGAATTGGACTCACCATAACGTTTCAAAATTCGAAGGAACTTTTGGGTTTGTAACCTTCAAATTCATTATTATACATTACTTTCTGTTACAAACATTTTTAATTTCCTATTAGTATTAATTAACTCATCAAGTTTCATTTATGATTTTCCACAGTTACCTTGCTCCTGAGTATTTGCTTCATGGCATAGTAGATGAGAAAACAGATGTATTTGCCTTTGGTGTATTGCTCTTAGAATTGGTCAGTGGGAGAAGAGCACTTGATTATTCACAACAAAGCCTTGTTTTGTGGGTATAGTTTCTTATATAACAAACAAATCCTTAGTTAATTTTAAGAGATTGTTATAAGATTAGTACTCTAGGCATTAATTTTGTTTCCTAATGATATTTTCAGGCAAAACCTTTGTTGAAAAAGAATGATATTATGGAGCTTATAGATTCTTCACTAGCAGGTGAATTTGACTATAGGCAGATGAATCTTATGCTCTTGACAGCTTCTTTATGCATACAACAGTCCTCCATTCGCCGTCCCTCTATGAGACAGGCACGTTGTCCTGTCCCTCTACGGATCAACTACGGTCATTGCAAGATGCAACTACACGTAGATCCGTCAAATCTTATTTGGATTTGGTTTGACGGTTCTACATGTCATTGCACCCTGTAAGGGCCGCAAAGGATCCAAATTCTTTAACATTGGACTTTTGAGCTTTTCCCTATGTAATAACTAAATGGCAAAGATATTGTGTTTTCTGTAGGTTGTGCAGCTTCTGAATGGAAACCTTATTTGCTTCAAGACCATGAAGAAAACTCGATTGCCATTCTTCCGAAGAGTCTTTCGGGAAGAGCTTCTTGATTCTGATTAGTAAATGTAACAAAAATCACATGATTATTAGCAACTATGCTAAGGAGGTTGTGATTAATGAATGAGTTTCTGCAGCTAGAAATTGCTTCGTCAAACACAAAATTTTGCATTTTGGAATGCACAAAAGAAGCATGATAATGCCCTTAGTCTTATGTATATAGTAATATTAGTTTTTCTTCTTCTTTTGTTTCTCTAGTAATAGGATACCAAATACATATAGTTTTGTAGAAAGAAAGAAATATTGTAATACGAATGAGTCTTAAGTCTTAACTCACTTTGAGCCTCTATGTTTAGAAAGAGAGAGACTCTCTTTGTTCCTCTCTTCGTCTATAATATCAGGACATGTAGTAGTGAGCAGCATTAATATAACAATCATAATAGGATAAGAGCGGCAGTATAACAATCATACATGATGTTCTGTTTAAGAACTGAATATATGTAATTAAGTGATGAAATGAAGTTCAGATACAACAAATTAGTCTTTTGGTACGATTAATCAGATTTCCATTTTCATAACCTAGACTAAAATTTTTATAGGACACTCTTTGACTAAATCAAATAAGATTCAAATTTTCTCTTCATTTGATGGAATTTATAATTAAAAGTATGTTATGCATATTGTTAAAATGCTTTGTTTCTCTCTAAGAAAAGAAGAAGAAGAATACAAAGAGATTTGGATTAAAATAATTTGTTTCTCTCTAAAGATATCTATTTTTTTCAATAAATTTTTATTTTCTATTTTAAGGAAAGAGACATTAGTCTTAAAAGGTAGAAACAAAGTATTTTGATTTACTTATTTCCTATCTAATTTTTTACAATGAAAAATAATTCATTATAAATAAAGTATGAAGTTGGAATATTCATCTCATTTTCTTTATGATTTGAAATAAGGCAGATGTTTACTTCTTCCTCGTTTTTTATGCATTATGTTCCGCTGTGGAACCAAAATTGATGTGTATCGATGGTGAGGGATCTTGAACTGGTGATGCGATCTTTAATGTGGTGGCTGTAACACTTCAAAAATTAATTAAAAATATTATCGTTATTATTATTTTAAGTTTATGGTATTATTATTATTATTATTATTATTATTATTATTATTATTATTATTATTATTATTATTATTATTATTAGTATGGTCATTTGGAATTAATTTTATAATTTAGAATTAAGAGAGATAATGGGGAGGAAAATTGAAGAACAAAGGAAATAAAAGAGAGTAAAACCTGATTAGTTTAAAAGAAATAGAGAGAAAAATGAGAAAAATAGAGAAGGAAAGAAATAGAGAAATAAAACGAGAGAAACATGTATTTTGAGAAAAGAAAAATCTAACCATTTTCTTCTTCTTCAAAGAAAGCCTTCTTCTCCAAAAACTTAAGAGAAAACCTCTAATTCACTAAGAAAATTGCGGTAGAGATTGTTTATGGGAGAGTTGTCACCATTGTTGAGAGCTACATAGAGAAATTTTCTGCAATAACAATGTAAGGGGGGATATTATTCTATAATATTGGTAATTAGCGCTTGGGGTAATGGGGTTTTTCTTAAGCCCCGACTTCGACCTAATTTCTTTGTGGGAAATTTTTCCCTAATTTGATAGGTTATTGTTAGATGTGGAGTTCTTAGGATTTTGATTAGGAATATAACCATTAGAAACAACGCATGTGGGGATTGGGTACCTAGATCTTGTGTTCGACTGTGTTAATTGCTTGATATTAGTAGTTTAGTACAATTAGGGTCTGTTTGGTTCAAATGAGGGGGAGGGGAGGGGAGGGATTTTAATGAAGGGGAGGGGAGGGAAGGGGAAGGATTTTAATTAAAAATGTGTTTGGTTCAGAAGGGGAGGGGAGGAGTTTTATTAATAATTTACATTTTTATCCTTATGAGCTTATATAAGTCATATGATATTAAAATGTGAAAAATTCCTGCGTATTTTTGTTGGTAATAAAATTTTTAATATTGAGTGATTAAAAAAGTATTTATTTGTCACATAAAGTTAAAAAATCGAGTACAATCGATTCGACTTATAACTTTTCAACATAAATTAAACTATATGCCAATAACATCGTTTAAATTGTGATGAATCATATAACAAAACAAATATATAAAATAACTTATTACTAAATATTAATAGTTCAAAATATTTAATAAAATGAATAAACAAAAATAAATAAAATGATATGGTTTACAATTTGATATAAAAGAAAATATGATAGAGTACATAACAAAATTAAAAGAAAAAAACGAATATAACGAAACATAATTTTTTTTATAAAAAAAAGACAATGATTATGATTTATATTAATTATAAAAATTATAAAATAATTTGAAGGTGAAGAACAATTATAATAAGTTGATGAAAACAACCGAGAAAAAACAGTAACACAAAAGATAACAAATAGTTTTGAAATACTGAAATTAAACTGAGGATATTTTAGTAAATATAATAATTTTTAAATATCAAAACTCATATTCCCTCCCCTCCCCTCCAAATCCCCCCAATTCGGAGGGAACCAAAAAGTGTGTTTTGGAGGGATTTTGCTCCCCTCCCCTCCCCTCCTAAAATTTGAACCAAACATATTTAATTAAAAATTTCCCCTCCCCTCCCCTCCCCTCCCCTCCATCTACCCCGAACCAAACACACCCTTAGACTTACAAGCAAAAACAAATTCTATGTTGTTCAATGCCTTTTTTCTAACTCTACCCAATGAATTTCTATTTAGACCCTCCCACTAAATATAAGAACCTGCTGATTTTCTTCTCAATCACACAACCTGTGATTGGAGATTACAACTTAATGATCATTGTTGAATACTACCACTCAAATTTAGACAATCTTTCTATGTTAAGTTATTGAAACATAAAGGTGTACATACAACAATAACAAGGATAGGGGTGTACGCGGGTTGGGTTGGACCGGGTTCGCCTTAACCCGTTACCCAACCCGTTCAACTTTCAATGGGTTGGGTTTATCATCAAACCCGTAATTCTACTTTAAAAACCGACCAGAATCAACCCGGATATTTACGGGTTGGGTAGCGTTGGGTCCACGGGTTGGGTATATAATAATTATTATTTTCAATTTAAAAAATCTATAACACAATTCAATATAATTTTGCATATTTCAAACAATTAAATTATTTACGTAGTGGAGACAAATCCTACATATAAAATAGAATAATTAAAAATATAACAATTAAAATTTTGAAATGTATTTTCTTTGTCATAAAAAGTATTAAGATACATATACACCATTAATTATTTATATATTTTCATTAATATACCTTAATTTATAAAAATTTATTAGTTATTTTGATACTCAAATGTTATCCATTACAAATATATATCAACATATGTAAAACAAATATATAATAATATACAGTATATATTAGTTGTTTTGATACTCAAATGTTACCTTTTCTAGCACATGCTTAAAAGTAGGTTCGTAAACTATCATATATATTAACACTTAATAATATATAAAATTCCATAAAATATCATTTCCATAAAATTCATAAATTCTAAATAATTCAAAAGCAAATAAACATCACTTAGTCTTAAAATGACATAGATGTATTGGTCTAATATTGGTCTAATAGCACCAAAATCTAACAGCAACTATAAAAGATTCCAGCACCAGCAGTGAAAGGTTTAGCAACAACAGAAAATCCAGCAACAGTGTAAAAGATTCCAGCAACAACAATGAAACGTTTAGCAACAACATAAAATCCAGCAACAACAGTTAAAAGTTTAAGCAACAATAGTCAAAAGAAGAAGAAAAAAAACAACACTAGAAAATACCTTAAAATCTAGTAGTAACAGTTATATTGAGCTCAACCGCAGTAATACCAACATCAATAGAAACTAATCCAGCTAACTCTATATATGTAAACACAAACAACTAATAAGAATAATGTAATGTAATACTAAAATAAAATAGATTTTAAAATTCAAACATATAATTCATACCTGACTCAACCTTTTCCAATTCAACCAACTCTTTTTCTAAATAAATGACCTTAGGAGATTTGATCCAATTTTGAGTACAAATCAAAGCTTCAACGGTAGAGGGATTCAAGGAACTACGAAATGAATCAAGGACACGACCTCCTGTACTAAAAGCGGATTCAGAAGATACAGTGGATACAGGGATAGCCAATATATCTCTAGCTATGCGGGAAAGCACATGATATTTATTTGTTTTTCCTTTCCACCAAGTGAGAATATTAAATGTAGGAGAATCATCTTCAACACCATCCTCCAAATACCTTTCCAACTCATTTTTTTGCACTTCACATTGTTTTTTCTTCATATTCATTCTAAACAAATTGTCTCAATCTTCATCATCTTCACCATTTTCAATTCTAGAATGAGAGGCAATGTTTGAAGATGAGGCATTGGAACCACCATCATGAGAAACAGGATACAAAAATAAATAGTGCTCAAACAATTTAGCAATGAGAGATTTCAATTTCTTTAACATATCCTCTGACAATTTTTCACCATACATCAGAGTAAAACAAAATTCAATATAGTCAAGCTTATAACGAGGATCAAGATAAAGAGCAACAAAGAGAAGATAATTTATTGTATTGCTTTCCCAATACTTGTTGTACTTCAATTGCATATTTGCTGTCATGGTTTTCAAAATTGGATCACTAACATTGTGCCTCCATTTATTCAACGTTTTTTTAATATCCATCAACTGTTTGAAAAAAGAGTTAGCAGTAACATGCAATGACCCAGAAAAAGAAAGTGTGGCATCATAAAAAGTTTTCAAAAACTTCACAAAAATACGAGCTCGTTCTCAATCAGCTCGATTAGGACATCCTTTCGACTCAATACAGAGATTAGTTAAAAATGCAACATCAGCATGTTTTAAGCGGTAAAATGCATGTTCATACTTTTCAGCGATGTTCAACATTAAATAAGTAGAGTTTCATCTGGTTTCTACATCTAGTGTTACCAATGCTTTAGAACATACACCAACAGCTTCTGCACACTTCTTGAAAGTAGCCAACCTACTAGGAGAAACCTTGACAAACTTACATGCAACCCTAATTTTTTTAACAGATTCATCAATATCCTTTATTCCTTCTTTGACAATCAAGTTTAATATGTGAGCACTACATCTCATATGCAAGTACTCCCCATTAAACAAAGTACGACCATTCCAAAAACTCATGCCTCGATTTAAATAATCAATTGCCAAATTGTTAGCACTTGCATTATCAACAGTCACACAACATATAGACTTGATACCTCATTCCTTCATGCAATTCTCTAATGTTATCCCTATAGTTTCACCTTTATGGTCAGCAATTATACCAAAGCTTAATATACTCTTCTTTAAATTCCACTCGTCATCAATATAGTGAGCTGTAACACACATATAATTCATATTCTGAATCGATGTCCAAGTATCAGTGGTAAGAGACACCATTTGTTTATTAGCAGACAACATAGATTTCAATTTTTCTTTCTCATCAAAGTACAAGCATAAACAATCTCTGGCAACAGTGACACGAGATGGAATTTTGAATCTTGGTTGAGCCTCTTTCATGAACATATTAAATCCTTCATTTTCAACATATTTAAAAGGGAGCTCATCAATGATTATCATCTTTGCAAGTGTTAATCTAGTCCTCTCTTGATTAAAATCAACAAGTTTCAAGATAACACTATTAGGATCATCCTCACTTTCTTTTCCAATAACTATAGTTTTTTGTTTCTTATCAACTACCCTATTTGGATTTTTCAGGCACACTTTCAAATGTTTATGCATGTTAGTAGTGCCATGACTACCACTATTTGCAGCATATTGTTTTCCACAATACTTACATATAGCCTTATCATTAACCCTTTTAAAATCTTTCCAAACTGTAGAAGGTTTTCTAGAGGGTTTTCGTTTGCTTACCTCTATTAGTGCACTTGGTGGCAATGATGACAACCCTTCTCCTTGTATTTGTTGAACTTCTTGCTCTTGTTCAAGTGGATGAGCAACATCTTCACTAACAATTTGTGATTGTTCCACTTCCATTTTCTATAAAAAAAAACAATTTTTAATATAAATTATTATTAAAACAACATTAAACAAAATATATTTAAATTAATAATATGAAACAGAACAGGACTTTGCATCAAAATATATTTTCATCATATGAAACAAAATAGTACTTTGCATCATATGAAACAAAATAGTACATTACATTGAACCTATCATCATATTTTGCATTGATATAAAACTATTGAAGTACATACTGTAAAAACAATATATTGCATTGAAATAAATATATTGTAGAACTATAAAAAGTATAAAACCTTATTCAATATGGAGACGAAACTATGAGAGAGTCAAAGTATAGACTGTGGATTTTCGAAAGCAAGATAGAATTGGAATGTGAGAGAGTAAAATGAAAAAAAAATCGTGAGAGAAAGAGGAGTGGTGACGTTTGAGATTTGCCGTAGTAAAAAAATAGGGTTAGGTTAAGTGGTATTGTCTTTAGTTTAGTAAGTTTCTAATATATACTTAATTATTATTAGTTAATAAAGATTCATTAAAAAAATAAAAAGGCAGTAAAGTGTAAACTAGAAGTGCATAAGTCAAGCAAGCATGATTAATATTAATAATAATGTTTAATTATAATAATAATAATAATAATTTAATGTGTGATTGGAAACTGGAAGGAAAGTGTAAAAGATCTTTGTGTACGTTACAATTTACAAAGTTATAGCAATTTTAAAATTTATAAATAATAATATAATAATAATAATAATTAATTATGTCACGTCAACGGGTTCATGGGTTTAGAAACTAAAACCCAATACCCGAACCAAATCTATACGGGTTGTTACGGGTTGGGTCGGGTATACCCGTAAATGAATGGGTCCGGGTAATTAGTGGGTTGGTTCGGTTTGGGTAGGCGGGTTTGCGGGTCGACCCGCACCCATGAGGCCATGAACACCCCTAAACAAGGACTCAAAATAAATCCTAGCACTCTACGTTCTTCAATGTGTTGTTTGGCTTCTAATATAGGTTTTGATTTCCTTATATAGCATAATAACTTTGCGCTTTTCTCTTCACGTAATATCTTTAATTTTGTCCGTAATTAATGCAGAATTTGTTGGATATTTGATTTGTTCATTGACTATCTCCAACAATAAGATATGATTTGGTTTGTTACAAATTCAAATTTAAATCTCTTTAAATTTGATTTGATCTTCGCAGTTGTCCAACAAACCGTATAACCAAATTGCTAAATAAAAGTAATAACAAATAATTGAATCTTCTTAAAAGATTCAATCAAAACACAACAATGCGGTGCCTGGTGAGAAAGGCACGAATGACGTGCCAACATGCTGGAGCATCGTGCCCAACATGTGTCCTTTTAACAGCTTAACTAAGTTATATCAATCTTGAACACTTGCACACTTCTCCATGTTATTATTTTTTAAATACAACAAATTCAAAGAGCCAATCTAATAAGAACTAGAATCTCCCCCTTTGAAAAATTATAGAAAAAAATCTCTTCAAGATAAATAGCACTTCTTCCATTATAACAAGTGATAACTAGTAGAACTACTGGACCATTAGAGCATACGATCAGCAGTAACAACCATCTTCCAATTATTAGAGTTAGTCACTAGCAGCAACAGAAGACATAAGCATCACCATTGAGATGCTTTCAATTGCTCCAAACCAAATAGATAATCATGCAATCATTCACACACTTAGTCATGCATGAGTCTAGTTCGTTCATAATTAGTAGCATATAATCTTACTAACTAATATATATCAGTATGCAATCGTTCACATACTTAGTCATACACACACAATCAGTTAGTAGTTGATATCATAATATACAAGGAATATTAATAACATAGATATGTTTTCACATATACATGGGCCAAATGTCTTGCCTGGTGCTTCATAATGGAGAATAACGTTAAAACTTGCCAGAGATGGTTATTACTAAACAAAACATGTGTTACCTCAGCACTCATCAACACCCTACTCCCCATTTTGCCATAATTTGGCAAAGGGTTAGTTCTTCAAACTAACAAATAGATGCCAGTCACGTCTGGGTTAGTATGACAGCCAAAAACACGAGCAGAATAACCAGAACAACATCCAGAGATGCACAAATATCATGCTTGTTTTATTACACATAGGTTTAAATAGGCTAGAGAGCCTTTACAAAATAAAATAAAAAACTGCCTAGATACAGGGCCCGAAACAACTAAGCTAGAACCTCTGAACTTATTATTCAATTCATCCTCTGCAACAATCCAATCTTTACCCACCTATGAGTCAGATTCATGTTTTTGAGCATGTCTCTTCTTCATAACCTTCATCTTGTTGACAGAATCCTTTCTAATTATACATGATCCAACAAATGATTCACCAGACGCACCTCCATCATTTGTAACAGAAGAGGAACCAATCTCCTTCTTGGTCTTTTCCTCATGAAATATTTAAATAGCTTTCATGATGGAGATTACCTTATTAGAGGGTTTCTTTTTTGAGTTAACAGACTTTTGACTCATTATGAAAGAGGCAAACAGATGCAGGAGAGAAGAAAGGGTAGCAAGTGAAATATAACATAAGATTGAAATTCTTATTGTAAAGAAGGTCTATATAAAAGGAGGTTTAGAAACAAGTGAATTGTGCATTATTACATGTGCATCCTAGAGAGAGAGAGAGAGAGAGAGAGAGAGAGAGAGAGAGAGAGAGAGAGAGAGAGAGAGAGAGAGAGAGAGAGAGAGAGAGAGAGAGAGAGAGAGAGAGAGAGAGACTCTCTTGCGCACCTCCCTAGAATTGATTGATATTGATTCTCACACATATAAACCCCTTTTTTAAAGTTGGTTGAATCTAATGAATTAATGAACATGTTAGAGACACATATCCTGACATCTTGTCCCACATTACACTATTTACACATTGTCTTCACCCAAAGTGATTTAGAAGAGAAGTTTAAGTCCTTGGAGGTTCACTCTACTCCTAGTTTGGACGCCATCGATATGTGTTTGGTGCCAGGGTTGGTGATCCCTCTAAAAATTAAGGTATCGGACTTCGACAAATATAAGGGGTCAATTGTTCTCAGACTCACCTTAAAGCATATTGTCATAAGATGGCAACCCATATTAACAACAATCAACTCTTGATCCATTATTTCCAAGATAGCATAAGTGGGGAATCATTGTAATGGTACATGCAACTAGAAACGGGTCAGGTCCAATCTTTGAGGGACCTCGCTGAAGCTTTTCTCAAGAACTATCAATACAACATCGATCTTGCACCTAATCTCATCCAACTGTGGGATATGACTCAACGTAACAATGAATAGTTTAAGGAGTATTCCCAATGGCTGAGGGAACTTGTAGCTCGAGTCCAACCCCCTCTCCTTGACAAGGAATTAATTGACATATTCATGGGAACGCTATATTTCCAAAATATGGAAAATATGGTGGGAGCTAGCTTTCCAACATTCTCTGAATTTTTCATCGCCGGGGAAAGAATATATAGCCATTTGAAGAAGGGAAAACTACCCTGTATTTTAAATAATTTAAGTGGGGAGAAGAAACCATACTCTAACCTTCATAAGAAGTCATAAGGTGAGGCCAATGCTGTTATGGGTGGATGGGGAAACCAAGCGCAACAACATGTTCCAGTACCCTATCATGAAGTCGTTGTTATCGCACCTACGCCATATCCACGACAACAACTATATAAACAAACGGCTTACCAGTAACAATAGTCGTATCAACCACAAGGATATCAACCACAACACAGAAATCAACAGCAACACGTTCCACAACAGTTTCATCCTAACTAATAAAGGGTGGGAAGGCCAGAAAGACAATTTGATCCTGTGCCGATCTTGTATAGTCGGATCCTTACTTATTTGTTAAAAGGTGTATTGGTCACTTTGAAGGAGTTAACGCTTGCAATTCCACCTTACCCACCAGGCTATGATGTCAACACTCACTGTGAGTATCATATGGGTTCCCCAGAGCACATTGTGGAGAATTGCAAGGATTTAGAACACAAATTCCAAGACTTGATTAACTACAAAGAATTCATGCCAACAAGCCTAAATGTTGGAACAAACACCATTCTGGCGCATGCAGGGTCGTCAGTGAATTCCATTGAAGAAGTTGTCAAGGGTAGGTGTGAGGAAATCATCACACCATTCTAAGCGAGTAGAAGGACTTCCAAAGAAAGCTAGCCCAACATCAAATCAAGAAAGGAAAGCTCATTTCCTCAATGAAGGCAATTGTTAGGCCATATTACTATTTTGCATTCGTGTAAATTGTTCTTGTTTGACTAAGTACTGTTTACTATAAACATTATTATTTGTAAACGATATTATTAATGAAATCAACATGCATTTTTGAATCAATCTTTTTGTATTCACTCATCTTTTATCATATACTGCAAATAAAAAAGCAAACACATACTTTTCCACTCCACTTTCTTTATCAAAATATTGTTTAAGCAAAAATTGGAAGGAGAATGACGAAAATAAAATACCTGTAACTGCTAATGATATGCTTTCAAATATAATCCTGCTGGTGATGTACAGACAATGTTTCGAATTCTCAAACACTAGAGAGATAAGGAGTTAGTCCCTAGTTAACAACTTTGAGCCTAGAAGTAGTTGTTTCTTTCAAATCTAAAAAAAACTCTTACGCTTAACCTCGGGAAGGATAATGTTCAGTTAATCTTACTACGCATTCGAGTTGCAACAGAATACATCTCATATGGGGATCAACCACATACCATTCTTCGTACACGTCGCAAAATGTCAAAGAAACCAAGAAAAATCCAAAGGTTATGGCGGTTGTTCCTCGATAACGAATGACATGGCAGACACAAGCCTTTCCAAACAAATAAATAAAACAAAAGAAAAAACCCACTAAGTTGAATACCCATAAGGGCGACTTAGGAAAAATTAGGGCAATCCTGGTGGAATAAAAGCTTCAAAGAAACGGTCTAGGCAAAAGTTAGGGATCCAAAAACAAAAACAAAAAAAGTCATTCGAAAGAGGTCGTGTAAATCCTCAACAAAAACAAAACATGATTTGGTGACCACTGTAACACCCCAATTTTTTATTTACCAAATTATTTGAATTATTATATTTTACGTATTTATTTAATTGTGAGTGATTAATTAAATTTGGAAGTGGGGTGTGTACCCTTCAGTTAAGGGTTTAGAGAGAGTTGTAGGTGATGAGTAGAAGTGTGCTAGAACTACTAGTGTTACATCTTGAAAAATGTGATCCTTCGCGAAACATATCGTACGCTCAGGAAAAGTGATATCAAACAGAGTCACCGTCGAACTTTATTTATTTCAAAAGAGAAAAACGAAATATCTATAAAACCCTTTAAATAATATAGAAGATGGTCGTCGCAACCAAATCGGCTTCGGGAGACGATTACTCAAGAGAAAGGTATTAGCACCCCCCACATCCATTGTACTCGACGGGGGCCTTTTAGTTAGATTTGAGATTAAATGTTAACTATCATTAATTGTTTTCTTCTAGTGGTCAAAAGTGTAAAGAGAAAATAAAAGGGATCATAAACAAGTTTTTTTTATTAATGGGCTTTAAGAGATTATGAGTCTCACTCCTACGTATCCTCTAGTACAATGAGGAACTTAAAGCTTCGTAGTTCAGGGTAGCAAATGTTTGTGTGTTAGTCAATTTTAGCAAAAGATTCTCAAGTTACATTTGAACGAAAATAATTATTGCCCAAAACATGGATAATTGAACATTTGCATCACTTCAAGAATGGATGACTTAATCTGGATCAACACCAATTTATGCCATCATCACATTCGAGTGGAAAACGTTTGATATTCTTACGGGGAAGTGTTATTTGCATCGTCGCGGAATGGATGGAGCGTCTTTCACTTTTGAATTGAAAGCCAAAATGCAAAAAGTTTGAATGTGTTGAAATTAATTTTAGGTTTGAAAGAAGGGTATTTGTGACTTACAAGCGATTACCACTTGGGCCTAATACTCGGGACTATGACTGGACCTTTCACCCATGTAGTCTTTTTCTTTCAATTTGTTTGTGAAAAGGTTTGAATATTTACAAGGGTTTTAAGTGAAAGACAAACACTTGAGCTTGCAAACTATTACAACTTAGGCCTAGTGTTCAGAACTAGGACTGCACCTTTCACCTAGGTAGTCTTTTTATTTTGATTTATTGCAAAAAGAAGACGTGTTTGTATTTTGGCGAAAGACGAGCATTTATGACTTACAAGTGATTACCATTTGGGCCTAATACTTGGGTTATGATTGGACCTTTCACTCAGGTAGCTTTTTTCTTTCATTATTATTTAAAATAGTCGAAGTGTGAATTAGTCATTTTGATTTTCAATTATAAAAAGAGCTTGATGTTGGATCAAGCATTTGATTTTCGTGGTGAATTAAATTATTAAAGTGGTTTGGAAATGATTGAAAAATGAAGGTGAAAATGGTTTGATTTGAGAAAGTTGCTCGACATTAGGTCGAACTTATTTATCTTGAAAGAATTGATTTTAGAAGGTCAAGTTGCCTAATTAAGTCAATTTGAACTAATCAAGAGAAAAGACTTTTAATTAGCAAAATTAATTGATTAAAATTGGTTAAATAAATTAATTAGACTAATTAAAATTAATTATCAAGAATAATCAATTAAAAATTAATTCAATTGATTGATCAAGTTAATTAAATTTAATTAGCAAAATTAACTAACTAAAATAATATTTAATCAATTAATTTTTACTAACTAAAATAAAATTGATTAAATAAATATTAAAAATAAAATAAAAATAGAAATAACAATAGAGAGATGGGTGTTAACATAACAAGTTAAGAGGTGAATAGAAACCAATTTGAACCCAAAAGTCCAAATCACCTAAAACCTTAATTACTAATTAAATTAAATTAAATTTAAATTAAACTTAAAAAATAAAAAAAAATAGAAAGAGAAAGAGAAGAATAGGGAGAGAGAGCCCCATTTTCTCTATGTTTCTAGTAACCATATATCCACCTTTTTTTTTAAACAATTAACAATAGCCCAATCAGAAGGTAACGCATGGCACATGAATCTAAAAAAACAAAATAGAAAAGAAGTTGCTAAGAGCATCTTTAATGGGAGCAACTAAATTGGATGAACTAAATTATTTTACGTGAGTCCAAATTGACATGAAGGATTTAAGCAATCCAAAATTGAATTAAGAAGTTTTTACTTCAATGGTGATTGTTTATAAGAAATTCAAACTTGATATTAAATGGTTAATAAAAATATATTATTTATGTTAAATAATTAATAAAAATCTATTATTTATGTTAAATAATGAGTTAGAGTATGTTGCTTGTGTAAAGCACGTAAACTAGTTTTAGAGCATCTCATATGTCATGTCAGCTCTATTATAATGCAAATTTCTTATTACTAACGTAAGCTATACAAAATTTTGGTTTAACAACTATGCGTTAAAGTTGCTCTAAATAGAAAATAGAATAGGAAAATAAAAGAAAGCTATCTCCTCCTCCTTGCTACTACTCGGTCCACCCTCCCCACATGTCAAATATAGTTTTTTGAAAACTCATTAACAACCATCAATGAAAAGGTGACAAGTGGACTTGATAGTGTGTCCATATACCTTTTGTTATTTTTTATTTTTTATTTATTTTATTTTTCGTATTTCTTTTATTTCTTTTAATTGCTCATATATTATTTATGTATTGATAGTGTATCCATCTTCCTTTTATTATTTTATTTATCTTTGATAAACTCTTGTATTGATAATGTGTCCTTCTCCCCTTTATTTTTTATTGCTTTAGTTTATTTTATTGTTTCTTTAGCTAATGCATGATTGTTAATACAAGAAAATAAACGGCGATTAAAAATCAATCTCTTCAAAATAAAATGTTTGATCAACATCAAGTAATTTTTAAAACATTTTGTCACTCCCTTATAAATCTCAAACAATTTCATAAATCATTTTCCACTAACGTGAATAAATCTTTGATCAACATCGAGTTTCTTTTTTTGCTTATTAGAAGCTTTAAAAATATTTTTCTCAATAAATACTCTATTAAAAAAGGATTGGGGCGGAAGTAATTTCTCCGAATGTTAATGTGATGGTTGTACTTAGCCTATTGTTTGAACATTCATCGATTGCATCAAAGCACTTTTAAATAACTGAATCAAGTTAATTATTTCATGGACGAGAAAAGATTAGGGCGGGAGTAATTTCTCCTCTTTTCTTTGAGTATTTGTGTGATTGTCGCACTTAGCCTACCGTTTAAATAGTTGTCATATGTTAAAGAAACACGACTTGATTCGCCACACGAATTTCATAAATAATTCGATTGAAAAAGATTAGGGCGGGAGTAATTTCTCCTCGTTTCTCGAATATTCATGTGATGTCCGCACTTAGCCTACCATTTGAATATTCCTTAATCACTCAAAATATTCAAACACATCAAACTTATTTTCTCGCCCCCGTGCTATCAACAACCTTTTCAAAAAGAACATTGATTAATTTGTTTTAACATGAATACAAACAAATTCTTTAAGCCTCATATTGCAAGCAAAAGCAGTATTTAACCGTTAGAGTGCGATCTAAGCAGTCGTTCATTAAAACACACCAACCAACACTCATTTGATCTTTAACTTTGTAATAAGGCTTTGGATCATTTAAAACTTTATATTTAAGAGTTTTTTGTCCTTAATAAATCTTAGCCTTAGGTTCTGAACCTTTCAAAACCTTGTAACTTGATGTCTTAGGTTCTAGCTTTTTCAAAACCTTTGACTTTGAGGTCTCAAGTTCTGATTACTTTAGAACCTTTGACTTAACAATCATTGACTCTGATTTCTTCAGAACCTCTAATTTTGCAGTTATAGGTTCTCATTAGTTTATTACCTTTATTTTAAGAGCAAATACAAAATGAGATTACATCCCTTTTTGAACATGGCTTAAAGAAGAATATTCTATAGAATTATTCAAGATTTTAGAGTAACCAAGACCTTTTCCTTTGCTTCTACTTACACCATAAATCATAGATGCAAGTTTAGTTTTGTTGAATCCAGTTATGACAAACTCTTAAAGAGCTATTTAATACTCATAAAGGGGTTTGTTAGACAAGTCCTTTACTAAAGCAATATGATCTCTTTATAATTTTTAAATCTTATTTTTAAAGAAATTGAATTCATCTTTCATAAGACCATATTGCTTTTGTATAATTTTCATATGTCTGGATTTCTTCTGGCATTAACCTATAAGGTATTAACAGAAGGTATCTAAATTAGATCTAGAGAGTTTAGATAATACCTCATCTTTATCCTCTAAATCTGAGTCAGAATCAGCTCCTGATTCTGTGACTCACCTTGTTGAAGCTGTCAAGGATAGATTGGTTTCTTCTTCATTCTTATCAGTTTCTTCTTCATCATTAAGTCCATTCCATGTTTCCATGATACTTTTCTTGAAATTTCTTTTGAAGTTGTTCTTCTGAAAGCTTCCCTTTTTGGCTTTATGCTTTTGAAGCTCTGGACAATCAGCTATAAACTGATCATGCTTATGGCAATTGAAGTATCCTTTCTATTCATCCTTGTTTAACCCATGGCTTTGGAGATTACTAATCAGACTTTCAAGACTGATATTGTTCAGATCTTCAACTTTTTAAATTGTTGTCACTTTTGGTTTGTATTTGATATGAAGACTCCTAAGAATCTTCTTGACGTGATCGGAGGTTGTATAAATTTTGTTCAAGACTTGAGGCCTAGACACAAGCACTTGAAACCTTGAAAACATAATTTCAATATTTTCACCCTCTTTCATTCTAAACAGCTTATATTTCTAAACCAGAAGATTAGTTTTTGAAGGTGAGAAAATACTTAGAAGGGGGGGGGGGGGGGGGGGGGGTTGAATAAGTATGAAAAATAAACAAAGATTCAAACACAGTTATTTTTATCCTGGTTCGTTGAACTCAACTACTCCAGTCCACCCTCTCAAGAGTGATTTGCCTTTCTCAGTCAAGGACTTAATCCACTATTTAATCAAACAGATTACAATAGTAACACCTAAGAACAACTGTTCTTAGTCTTCTCAAGAGCTACTGATCC
The DNA here is from genome assembly GCA_963859935.3 of Lathyrus sativus. Taxonomy (NCBI): domain Eukaryota; kingdom Viridiplantae; phylum Streptophyta; class Magnoliopsida; order Fabales; family Fabaceae; genus Lathyrus; species Lathyrus sativus. Next base: position 569,291,494 of record OZ012740.1, on the reverse strand, counting down.
CAACTGGATCCTCTTAAGGAAGCCTTTTACAATCAATGTAAAACTATTACAAGAGTAAGAATGCTTCTAAGAAGCTATTATCACAACTGTGATATTTCTCTTAAGTTTAAGAACAATGTTACAGCAAAATAGAATATAAGAGCTTTTTGAGAGATTTGCTTTTCTAAGTGATTTTTGCAAGAAGTTTTTTTCTCTAGTGAAGAAGATGAAGTAGACTTCTTTATATAGGCACTTAGATCCATGAAGTCTTCTCAACGTTGGAGACTGTGCTGAAAAAGCTTGGTGCCTTTTGTCTTCACGTTGCAGAATCTTCCCTTAGAATGGAATGTACAGATAAAACCTTTTTGTTTGTGTTCCTGTGTCTATCATAAAAGAAGAAAGAGCTGTTGAGATATGCCAACAGACATATTCAAATCTTCTTCACTAAGTAAGTTCAGCTATCAACATCAGAGTCTGGATCTTCAGAATTTCCAGAGTAGAGATCTTCTGGATCTTCAGAGTCTTGGGATGTTCTTCAGATTATGTTGAATCAGAGTATATGCAGCTTGTGTGCTTAAGAGTGTAGTTCTGTCAGAGCAGAGTCTTCTATATCAGATTCTCAATACTATGCCGCGCAGTATCTTCAGAGTCTTCTGATGACTAAGCTTCTGAACTCTCAGAGTCTTATATTCTTTAGAGGCTTCTGCTTCAGAAACTTTAGTAGACACTACTCAGATTCTTCTGGAGGCAGCGTTCAGATCTTCCTTTAAGATGCTCTTGAACCTTTGAAGCCTTTCATAATATCATTGTTCAGATCCAAATTTGCTCTTTTAAGAATATTCTCTTTAGTACCTGTGGCAAACAGTCTAGAACAAATTTAGAGTATATAATTCTTGAATACAAAATTCATAAGTGTTATCATCAAAACATAGAGATATTACTGAAGAAACAATCTGTGTTCTTACAATCTCCCCCTTTTTGATGATGACAAAACATGAGAAATTTTGTTCAATAAAAAGTATGAATTATAACTCCCCCTGAGATTAACAATCTCCCCTTGAAATAAATACTCTAATAGAAGAAAACACTTCCCTTTTTGATTGAGTATATTTCAGATTCAGAGCCTGATGCAAGAGGTTTTGACTTTCAGAATCAAACCTTGATGCCAGATAATTATGACATTCTTCAGTCAGAGCGCCTGGTTATCATCTTGCTTGAATTATTTTTCAGAGTAAAGGTATCAGAGTAAGATATCAGAGTTGATTAAATACTCAGATTTGCTTTGAAGATCAGGTTCTGGTTGGAAAAGTCTCAGGGTAACTTCAATGAATTATGTTAGATATATCAATGTAATCTGAAAGACTTAAATTCAAAGTAAGTTAATAAAATGTCTGAATTGCAGTTTTAGTAATTGCTTATATGTTGAACAATCAGATTCTATTTCTCTCCCCCTTTTTGTCATAATCAAAAAGAATTTTAAAGACATAAAGATACAGAAGAAATAAAAACATATAGAAGATAAAAACATTAACTGTCATTTAATCAGATTAGAGTTCACAATCAAACAAATAGATGCCAAAAAGCATAACAACGCAATAAGAAAACATCAGAGGCAATAACATGTGCAAAAACAACAAATAAAAACTAAGTCTGGCGTGAGGCAATAAGGGTCAGAAGCTCTGTCATTTTGGCAGTTGACTCTTCTTGCTTAGACATCCAGATCTTGATCTCATCAGTTGTCTTTTCTTTCTTTACCATCCAATCTTTTATTTCCTTAACATCATTCACAAGCTCTGTGACCACAGATGAAGAAGAAGAAGCAGATGCAGTAGCAGCAGTGTTCTTATCAGACTGGTTCTCTTCAGAAGCTTGTTCAACCACTTCAGATGCAGGAACCTCTGGAGGAGCAGCTTCCAGAAGCAACACAGGAGGAGGAGGAGGAATGTTCATCAGAGTTATCTTGATCAACTCTGCAAACTGAGTCTTTGTAAGCTTAGAGCATTTAGCTCTAACTTTTAAAGCAGCCTTGTTGAACATCCAGATGAAACGTTTCCAAGCAGCATTTGAAACAGCTGGATCCAAACTTGACATACACACGTCCTTAACACGAGCATATTTAGAATCTATCTCCTTCTTGAATATTTCAAACATAGCATTAACACATGATCCTAGATCTGACTGTTCAGAGGGGTTAGGATTAGGAGTGTTAACAGGGGTAGGTTCAGATGGTGAAGGTTCAGATGGTTGTGGTTGAGGTGATGTTTGTTGAGATGTTTGGGTGTCAGACTGAGGGAGTTCAGTAGGTTGAGGAATGGTTTGGGTTTCAGATTGATGTGTTTCAGATGGTTGAGGGATGGTTTGGGTTTCAGATGGTTGAGGGATGGTTTGGGTTTCAGATGATGAAGTTTGAAACATAGAAATGTGAACATGTTCCTTCATAGCCATGTCAGAACGAAGTTGTTTTAGAGATTCTGGTTCAAAATCAGATGATTCAGATGAATCAGATGATTCAGATGAATCAGATGATTCACAATCAGAAGAGTCTTCTGAGTGAACAAATGTTGAAGAAATGTTAATTGATTGATTCAGGGGTTGGATATCCAGAATATCTTCAGAAAGATTTGGATCTTCTGGTAGATCTGGTTGTGCAGAGTGTTCAAATTGAATAGTCTCTGGTTGGTTTGGTTCTGAGATGATTACATCTGGTTGGGAAATTTCTGGTTGTGGAATATTTTGTGAAGTAGGTTGAGGTGGTTCAGATGTAGTATGAGGTTGGGGGATAGAGGGTGTTGGTACAGAAGATGGTTGTGAATGTACTGGTTCATGTGAAGGTGGTTCAGATGAAAGGTTTGCAGATGGTTTGGGTTTAGAAGTTCTATGTCTAAGGTTTGGAGAGATTTGAGGTGATGAAAGGGGTGAATGAACAGTAGGTGTAGGATCAGATGTTAATACCTGATGAATAGTGTCTCTTATCTCTTCCAGAGTTGCATCTCTAGAGGTGAGTCTGACTTTCTTCACTCCTTTCTTCTTCTTCCTTGGAACTTCAGATTCTTTCCTCTTCTTCTGAACAGAGCCTTCTTCAGCTTTTCTTTTACTACGCCTTTCCTTCATCTGATTAGGCAATTCTTCTCCTTGTTTCTGAACAAGGTTAGCAGGTAGAGGAATTCCATTCTTTAGACAGTCTGCAATATAAGCCCAGACAATACCTTTTGGTTCATCTGCGCTGAACATTGGAAAATCTTCTACTGGTATCCTTCTGCCATTGACCTCCTTAGAGTTTATCTTCCTGAGTTTACCATTCAGCTCTGAAATGATCCTCATTCTTTTCAGAGTAAGTCCGTTTATCTCAGATCCAATGATGTAAGACAGATCCTCTGTCACTTTTGCATCTGACAGATGCTTCACCAATTGATTCTCTATGAGGATGTCTGAAATAAGTCTTCCCAGAGGTATCCAAGTTCTAACTTTCTCAGCTTTAGCTCTGACCTCTTCTCTAGTCTCTTTGACATGAGTCACAAGATGACTGAAAATCAGATAGGGCAGATCCACCTTAACATTTTTCCTGATGCAGTACATGAAGTACAGATGCTCTGAACTCACATAGTCTGGTGAGTTGGATGACTTTCTGTGAAAGATTGTAATCATAAGTATTTTTGCCCAGATCCTATAGATAGGTTTCAGATCTTTAACCTTGCTTGTTGATGTTCCAGATACAGTAACCTCTTCATACACTTTAGCCATATCAATACGTGCAGAAGCTAAGTTTGTAACACCATCAGATCCTTTGTAACTGAACAGCTGCCTGATTAGTTTCTCAGTGATCACTATCTCCTTCCCAAGGACAGATGAGTGAATGAACTTTGGACCAGCACTAGCGTGAATCCAGAATTCCTTCACAAGAGTTGGGTACACAGGACCCATCAGTCTTTCAAAATACTTCTCCCAGCCTTGAGCTTTAATGGCAGTTGTTAGGTCAAACCCATTTTCTTCTATTGATTCAAGATCAAAGAAGCTTTCACACAGAACTTCAAGATCCACAACTGGAGTAAATAGAGTGCGTTCTGGTTTCTTGTACATTATATTGTTGTTGGAGATTTCAGCAGCTTTTGATGAAGAAGCCATTGATGAAGATGAAGATCTTGATTTGGGTTTAGGGTTTTGGTAGAGGTTGAAGAGAGAGCAAAAACGCATATGTGTAATGAGTGTGAAAAGTGTAAAAATGGTATGATAGGTGGTATTTATAGAAAACCAAAAATTCAAACATTGGGCACATCAACAGACACATACGCACATTTACACAGCATTTAATGAAAATAATCATTTTAATTTAAAGATATGACAAATGGGGGGAAATCCAAGAAAAATGAGATTTTCAAAGCAATACCTCAAACGTCAACTCAGTAGAGCACTCCATCTTTTCAGATTCTGAGTGACACGTGTTTGCTTTTATGTGCATCTGATGTCTCTCAAGAAATGAAACGTTTCCAACGTTCAGATCTTCTGAGTTTGTTAGTTCAGAGTTTCATACAAATAAATCAATCAAAGATAAATGAACAAATAATCAGATGAAATACTTCAGATCTTTAAACATTTTGCAGCTAATAAGTTGCCTCTAATAAATATTATTCTGGACAAAAATCCATACAAATATTTTTCAGAATGAACTTAAACCTATCTTCAGTAAGGGGTTTTGTGAAAATATCAGCCCATTGATGATTTGTATCAACAAAAGCTAGATTTATTACACCCTTCTGAACATAGTCTCTGATGAAGTGATGTTTAATTTCTATATGTTTAGCCTTAGAGTGTAAGATTGGATTTTTTGACAAACATATAGCAGAAGTACTATCACAAAAGATAGAAAGATTACTCTCATAGATCTGATAATCTTCTAGCTGACTCTTCATCCAGAGCATCTGCGTACAACATCCAGCAGCAGCAATGTATTCTGCCTCTGTAGTTGATAGTGCAATAGTAGGTTGCTTCTTGCTGTACCATGAGATCAGATGACTTCCAAGAAACTGATAGCTTCCAGAAGTGCTTTTACGTTCAACTCTGTCTCCAGCATAATCAGCATCACAGAATCCAACTAATAAAAACTCATAAGATCTTCTGTAACACAGACCCATGTTAGTAGTGCCTTTCAGATACCTTAGAATCCTCTTAACAGCTGTTAAGTGTGATTCTCTAGGATCTGATTGGAATCTTGCACATAAGCAGACACTAAACAAAATATCTGGTCTAGAAGCAGTCAAGTATAGAAGAGATCATATCATACCTCTGTAGAGTTTCTGATCTACCTTCTTACTTACCTCTTCCTTACCAAGAGTGCTTGTATGGTGCATTGGAGTCTTTTCCATCTTACTATCAACCATGTTGAACTTCTTCAGAAGCTCTTTAACATATTTGGTATGATGTATGTAGGTGCACTCTGGAGTCTGGTTGACTTGGATTCCCAAAAAGAATCTCAATTCTCCCATCATGCTCATCTCAAACTCTGCCTGCATACATTTAGCAAACTCCTTTCCAAGCATAATATTTGTTGATCCAAAAATAATATCATCTACATATATTTGACAAATCAACAGATCTTTCTTAAGAGTTTTACAGAATAAAGTTGTATCCACTTTTCCTCTGATAAAATTTTTCTCCAGAAGGAAATTGCTCAACCTCTCATACCAAGCTCTGGAGCTTGTTTTAACCCATAGAAAGATTTCTTTAGTTTAAAAACATGATCTGGAAAGTTTTCACTTTCAAAACCAGGAGGTTGGTGGACATATACTTCCTCTTCTATAATACCATTAAGAAAGGCACTTTTAACATCCATCTGATATAGAGTGATGTTATTCTGTGCAGCAAAAGAAATGAGTAAACGTATAGATTCTAACCTGGAAACAATAGCATAAGTCTCTGTATAGTCTATTCCTTCTTGCTGACTGTAACCTTGAGCAACCAACCTTGCCTTATTCCTTTCAACTTCTCCTTTTTCATTCAACTTATTCCTGAAGACCCATTTTGTTCCAATAATATTGAATCCTTTAGGTCTAGGAACCAGATCCCAAACTTCATTTCTGGTGAATTGATTTAGCTCTTCTTGCATGGCAATAATCCATTAATTATCTTTCAGAGCCTCATCCACAGATGTTGGTTCAATTATTGACACTAAGCCAAACAATAAAGATTCAAATGTTCCGAGATAGGATCTTGTCTTGATTGAATCATCTTTCTTTCCAATAATTACATCTTCTGGGTGAGATGCCTTGATTCTGGAAGAGGATCCTCTGACATTTGATCTTTCAGAAATGTGTAAGTTGTCCAATTGAGAAGATAAGGGAATAGCATCTGGAGTTGCTTCATATTCCTTCTCTTTAGCTTTTTCTGCCTCTGGGCCTTCAGAGTCTGTGAGAATTACTTCTCTATCTGCAGAATTTTCAAACTGCTTTGGCTTTTCAGAGCCAAGCTTATCATCAAATCTTACATGAATAGATTCTTCCACAATCTGTGTTTCAGTATTGAATACTTTGTAGCCTTTAGAGCGTTCAAAATAACCAAGCATGAAACACTTCTGTGCTTTGGAATCAAACTTGTTAAGATTCTCTTTAGTGTTAAGCATATAACAAGTACATCCAAAAGGATGAAAATAAGCAGTATTGGGCTTTCTGTTCCTCCACAATTCATAGGGAGTCTTTTTCAGAAGAGGTCTTACAGACACTCTGTTCTGAATGTAACAAGCTGTGTTAATTGCTTCTGCCCAAAAATACTTTGCCAGATTAGTCTCATTGATCATGGTTCTGGCCATTTCTTGTAAAGTTCTATTTTTCCTTTCTACAACTCCATTTTGTTGTGGAGTTCTAGGACAGGAGAAATCATGAGCAATGTCATTTTCAGAAAAATATTTTTCAAAATGTTTATTTTCAAATTCACCACCATGATCACTTCTTTCTTTAAAAATTTTAAGATCTTTCTCATTCTGGACTTGTTTGCAGAAGTCAAAGAACACAGAGTGTGACTCATCCTTGTGTTTTAAGAACTTTACCCATGTCCATCTGCTATAGTCATCAACAATGACTAATCCATACTTCTTGCCTCTGATGGATGCAGTTTTCACTGGTCCAAACAGATCAATGTGAAGTAGTTCTAATGGCTTGGAGGTAGAAACAACATTCTTTGGTTTAAAAGATGATTTTGAAAACTTCCCTTTTTGGCATGCTTCACAAAGAGCATCTGAGGTGAACTTCAGATCAGGAAGTCCTCTGACAAGATTAAGTTTATTAATCTGAGATATACGTCTCATATTAATATGCCCCAATCTTCTGTGCCAGACCCATTGTTCTTCATTAACAAATAAGAGGCATTTAACATTCTGAACTTTAAGTTCTGAAAGATTTATTTTATAAATGTTGTTTTTCCTCTTACCACTAAATAGGATAGAGCCATCCTTTTGACTAATAACTTTACAACATTTTTGATTAAAGGTAATATCATAACCATTGTCACTTAATTGACTTATGGACAATAAGTTATGTTTTAAACCTTCAACAAGTAAAACATTAGTAATAGAGGGAAGTTTACCATTTCCAATAGTGCCAGGTCCAATGATCTTGCCTTTCTGGTTCCCTCCAAACTTCACGTCACCTCCAGATCTAAGTTCCAGGCTTTGGAACATAGACCTTTCTCCTGTCATGTGTCGTGAGCATCCAGAGTCCAGATACCATGACTGGTGTCCTGACCTTGCTGCTAAGAACATCTGCAACAGGGATTATTTTGCTCTTAGGTACCCAGATCTTCTTGGGTCCTTTAGGGTTAGTTGGTTTGTAGGTTTGTCTAAACTTCTGTTTTTCAACATAATGTTTATTTTGACTTGCCTTGGGTTTAAACACATAAGTATTCTTCTCAGAGCTTGTGTGTTTAATGTCATTTAAGTGACCAAACTTAAATTGAGAGTACAGAGGTGTCTTCTTGATGAAGAGTTTGTCAACAGATTTTGAATTACTTCCAGAGGAAGATTCATATCCAATACCTCTTCTGTTGTTCCTACTAACACCATAGATCATAGAAGCCATCTTGCTTCTGTCTATGCATTTAGTAAGGAATCTCTGAAAGCTAGAGTCATATTTTTCTAAAATGTTTTCACATGACTTAGTCTCAGATTCAGATTCTTGTTGAGCTATTTCAAAATCATTTTTGATTTTTAGATTAATTTCTTTTTGCTCAACAAGTTCTGTCTTCAGAAGACCAATCTCAGATTCAAGACTGCTTTTCAGCTTCTTGTATTTGAGTTTGATCTTGCTGTAGCTTTCCAACATTTCAGACAAACTTTCAACAAGTTCAGCTCTGGAGAGTTCAGAAAATACCTCTTCAGAGTCAGAGTCTGATTCATCTTCAGATCCTGATGTTCCCTCTTCCTGATCATCTGTGCTGGTCATCAGTGCAACATTAGCACATTCTTCTTCTGATTCAGAAGATGATTCAGATTCATCTGAGTCATCCCATGTTGCCATCAGAACCTTCTTCTTTTTGTCAAACTTCTTCTTGGGTTTTTCTCTTTGAAGTTTGGGCCAATCATTCTTGTAATGCCCAGGTTCTTTACACTCATAGCATACAACTTCTTTCTTGCCAGATCTTCTGTGCCCAGAAGATTCCTTTCTATGATCAGATTTTCTGAAGTTGTTGAACTTCTTTCCCTTGTGCTTCCAGAGTTTGTTGATCCTTCTGGACAGCATGGATAATTCATCTTCTTCTTCAGAAGAAGATCCTTCAGAGCTTTCTTCAATAACCTGCAAAGCTTTAGCAGATTTATTAGATTTTAAAGCAATAGATTTACCTTTCTCTTTCTTTTGAGGTTCATCTTCCTCAAGCTCAATTTCATGGCTCCTCAATGAGCTGATGAGTTCTTCTAAAGAGATTTTGTTCAGATCTTTAGCCATCTTCAAGGCAGTCACCATTGGTCTCCATCTGGTAGGTAGACTTTTGATGATTTTCTTTACATGATCTGATGTGGAGTATCCCTTGTCCAGAACTTTTAGACCAGCTGTGAGGATCTGAAATCTAGAAAACATAGTTTCTATATTTTCAGATTCTTCCATTTTGAACGCTTCATACTTTTGTATAAGCGCCATAGCCTTAGTCTCCTTCACTTGAGAATTTCCCTCATGAGTCATTTTAAGTGACTCAAACATTCCATGAGCTGTTTCTCTGTTTGTAATTTTTTCATACTCAGTATGAGAGATTGCATTAAGCAATATTGTCCTAGCCTTATGGTGATTTTTGAAATCCTTCTTCTGGGCTTCTGTCATTGATTTTCTATCAATTTTCTTGCCATCCTCATTTGTAGGATGTTCATAACCATCAATGACCAAGTCCCACAAATCAGCATCATAACCAAGGAAGAAACTTTCTATCCTGTCCTTCCACTATTCAAATTTCTCTCCATCAAACATGGGAGGCTTTGTGATGATTCTATCCCTTTCTTCATATTTGTTGTTGATGTTGGATATTGTATTATCAGCCATTGTAACAGCCAAATATATATCAAAGTAACTTTTCTCACTGGATCTTTACTGACACGGTTAAGTGGTAGCACACGCAGAACCGGAGCTCTGATGTCAACTAAAGGTGAGAAAATACTTAGAAGGGGGGGTTGAATAAGTATGACAAATAAACAAAGATTCAAACACAGTTATTTTTATCCTAGTTCATTAAACTCAACTACTCCAGTCCACCCTCTCAAGAGTGATTTGCCTTTCTCAGTCAAGGATTTAATCCACTATTTAATCAAACAGATTACAATAGTAACACCTAAGAACAACTGTTCTTAGTCTTCTCAAGAGCTACTGATCCCAACTGGATCCTCTTAAGGAAGCCTTTTACAATCAATGTAAAACTATTACAAGAGTAAGAATGCTTCTAAGAAGCTATTATCACAACTGTGATATTTCTCTTAAGTTTAAGAACAATGTTACAACAAAATAGAATATAAGAGCTTTTTGAGAGATTTGCTTTTCTAAGTGATTTTTGCAAGAAGTTTTTTTCTCTAGTGAAGAAGATGAAGTAGACTTCTTTATATAGGCACTTAGATCCATGAAGTCTTCTCAACGTTGGAGACTGTGCTGAAAAAGCTTGGTGCCTTTTGTCTTCACGTTGCAGAATCTTCCCTTAGAATGGAATGTACAGATAAAACCTTTTTGTCTGTGTTCCTGTGTCTATCATAAAAGAAGAAAGAGCTGTTGAGATATGCCAACAGACATATTCAAATCTTCTTCACTAAGTAAGTTCAGCTATCAACATCAGAGTCTGGATCTTCAGAATTTCCAGAGTAGAGATCTTCTGGATCTTCAGAGTCTTGGGATGTTCTTCAGATTATGTTGAATCAGAGTATATGCAACTTGTGTGCTTAAGAGTGTAGTTCTGTCAGAGCAGAGTCTTCTATATCAGATTCTCAATACTATGCAGCGCAGTATCTTCAGAGTCTTCTGATGACTAAGCTTCTGAACTCTCAGAGTCTTCTATTCTTTAGAGGCTTCTGCTTCAGAAACTTTAGTAGACATTACTCAGATTCTTCTGGAGGCAGCGTTCAGATCTTCCTTTAAGACGCTCTTGAACCTTTGAAGCCTTTCATAATATCATTGTTCAGATCCAAATTTGCTCTTTTAAGAATATTCTCTTTAGTACCTGTGGCAAACAGTCTAGAACAAATTTAGAGTATATAATTCTTGAATACAAAATTCATAAGTGTTATCATCAAAACATAGAGATATTACTGAAGAAACAATCTGTGTTCTTACAATCTCCCCCTTTTTGATGATGACAAAACATGAGAAATTTTGTTAAATAAAAAGTATGAATTATAACTCCCCCTGAGATTAACAATCTCCCCTTGAAATAAATACTCTAATAGAAGAAAACACTTCCCTTTTTGATTGAGTATATTTCAGATTCAGAGCCTGATGCAAGAGGTTTTGACTTTCAGAATCAAACCTTGATGCCAGATAATTATGACATTCTTCAGTCAGAGCGCCTGGTTATCATCTTGCTTGAATTATTTTTCAGAGTAAAGGTATCAGAGTAAGATATCAGAGTTGATTAAATACTCAGATTTGCTTTGAAGATCAGGTTCTGGTTGGAAAAGTCTCAGGGTAACTTCAATGAATTATGTTAGATATATCAATGTAATCTGAAAGACTTAAATTCAAAGTAAGTTAATAAAATGTCTGAATTTCAGTTTTAGTAATTGCTTATATGTTGAACAATCAGATTCTATTTCTCTCCCCCTTTTTGTCATAATCAAAAAGAATTTTAAAGACATAAAGATACAGAAGAAATAAAAACATATAGAAGATAAAAACATTAATTGTCATTTAATCAGATTAGAGTTCACAATCAAACAAATAGATGCCAAAAAGCATAACAACGCAATAAGAAAACATCAGAGGCAATAACATGTGCAAAAACAACAAATAAAAACTAAGTCTGGCGTGAGGCAATAAGGGTCAGAAGCTCTGTCATTTTGGCAGTTGACTCTTCTTGCTTAGACATCCAGATCTTGATCTCATCAGTTGTCTTTTCTTTCTTTACCATCCAATCTTTTATTTCCTTAACATCATTCACAAGCTCTGTGACCACAGATGAAGAAGAAGAAGCAGATGCAGTAGCAGCAGTGTTCTTATCAGACTGGTTCTCTTCAAAAGCTTGTTCAACCACTTCAGATGCAGGAACCTCTGGAGGAGCAGCTTCCAGAAGCAACACAGGAGGAGGAGGAGGAATGTTCATCAGAGTTATCTTGATCAACTCTGCAAACTGAGTCTTTGTAAGCTTAGAGCATTTAGCTATAACTTTTAAAGCAGCCTTGTTGAACATCCAGATGAAACGTTTCCAAGCAGCATTTGAAACAGCTGGATCCAAACTTGACATGCACACGTCCTTAACACGAGCATATTTAGAATCTATCTCCTTCTTGAATATTTCAAACATAGCATTAACACATGATCCTAGATCTGACTGTTCAGAGGGGTTAGGATTAGGAGTGTTAACAGGGGTAGGTTCAGATGGTGAAGGTTCAGATGGTTGTGGTTGAGGTGATGTTTGTTGAGATGTTTGGGTGTCAGACTGAGGGAGTTCAGTAGGTTGAGGGTGTTCAGTAGGTTAGTCGAACTACGTTGACTCTGACTTTCCCATTGCACGAGGGAATACATAGGCACAGAGTGGTGATGCTATGTCGAGTCTCTTTTCTTTTTCTTTTGTCCTTTGACCTTTAGCGTAGATAGATTGATTACCCTTTTAGATAGACAACAATGCATGGATCCCATCGAGTACGATGGATGTGAGGGGTGCTAATACCTTCCCCTTGCGTAACCGACTCCCGAATCCAGACTTGGTTGCGATGACCTTGTCTTTCCCTTTTCGTCATGTTTTTCCGATTGTTTCCTTTCCTTCTCGTTGGGATAAATAACGAAAGGTGGCAACTCTTCTGTTTTCCGCCGGGTGTTTTTCGCAGTTGCGACACTACCCCATAAGGAAGACTTTTTTCTTTTATCTTTTACAACTTGGATAAAAACAATTCAGCTCAATTCAAACTATTCAAACACATTAGAGAATTAGACGTGAGTCATCTTGACCGTCGGATATAAATCTCCTGCCCCATAACAATACAATCAATATGTAGGGACTTTTCCGCTTAAGAGAGATATTGGCGTACTCGTCGATAAATCCGAGTGCTTGAGCCCTTCTCTTAAGACGATGCAAAGACTATTTTCCTACAAGTTATGGTGGTTAAGTCAAGTAATCTCCCTTGAGATGACAACTTGTCTTTTCTCCTAGACCCAATCAATCAACAACCCTTATCCCTTAGGAACTTTGACCACAGTCAATGCTTCCTCAAACCCTTTAGGGGAACTATAAATACTCTGATTCCATTCTCGTCAAGATATGTTGGCACAAAATGCGACTTCTTGGCGAGTATACTTAGAAATAAACCACTAGGCCTTTCATCCTTAAGCAGATAACCCATAGCAATAAACACATTAAGACAAGAGGTTCCTGTAGAGTACTACAGAAACTTAGGATGCTAGCACCTTCCCTAAGTTTAACCAACCTCCGAACCTATAACTCTCTAGCTTTTGCATTTGCATTAAATTGTGGGTAATTTGATATTTTTCCCTTCCTTTGGACAAATAAAAGACCGGTTGTAATGAATTAAGATTCAAGCTAATCAATAGCTTGGTATCCAATTTTCACCGTGACAGAGCGTTGATGTTGTTTAATATGCATATTAAATCTTTCTTTGTCACCTTCTTCAATCTTCAAAGTCCTCTTTAAATAGATGCAAAATAGATTCATTAGAGGTGAAGATGAAAATATCCTCTAAGTATTTTTTGGACACTTTAAACGAAACATTAGAGTGGCGTTGTAGCCTGTAGTTGGTGAAAATGATTGGACGCGGGAGACTTCTTTTACATAGAGTACAATATTTTATGGAAAAAGTATATTTGCTTTTCTACTTCTGTCATATCAAATATTTTGTTAACTTTTGGACGACTTCCATTTATAGCCTTCTGATATTTGTTGTTGAAACTTAAGTAGCATTTCCAAGGTCTGTATTCAAAATATTTGGTAAGACTTCATAGTATTTGGATCCTGGGTTATGAGACTTCACAAGCAGATAGTTAGAGCTTTTAATATCAAAGTCCTCCTTGAGAAATTTTGTTTAGAACGTTGACTTTGAATGATCATAGTTGATTTGTTTGAACGCTTATTTTCTTTGGTTTAGAATATGGACATCTTTAGAGTCATAATTTGGTCCAATTTTTCTGCACACTTAGCAAACTGGTTAGAGTATAAAATTATTCTCTTAGATTTTATTATCATTAAAACTTAAGGATAGTTGTAGAACCAAACTTGCTCAAACAGATCCAAAATTGGCGATTCTCACATAATGGGTCTTTTTGGATCATGAAGCGAGGATGTGGAATAATCTCAGCCATTGAAGACCCGAAATGACATTAAGGCCGACGATGTGGGCACAATTCTCACCATTCATAACTTGGAAGATAACTTGATTTGCTGGTGCACGATTTCCACCAACTGTGAAACTGACTTGTAAGAGTTCACCATTCGCGCTTGTAGCACAAGTTTGAAGCACACACCAATGTGCTATGACGATGTCCCAAATGGTGAGGAGAGTTCATTTATCTTTGGTAAAATGTCATTTCTGAAGTTGAGGTTATCCATGGCGACACAATCACTGCACTGGAGAAAAATCCTTAGGAATTTGAAAACAACATATTCACCTTTAATTTGAGTATTAGAGGCTTGCTCTTCATCGTATTTTTCACCTTCTTAGAGGCTTACCCTTCTCATGTTTATCAGAGGATTAAACATGAGGTTGAAGTCACGTTTATTATCCTTGGTGATCAACTTCATATGTACTCATTCTTGTCGAGATACATAAATGGTACCTCACTCGATCATATGTTAAGACCAAGAATCGAGGTGTGTATCAGTTTTTCCATGTTCTCTTCCTCTCTCTATTTAAAGAGGTTTTCAATAAGGAGTTACTGAGAGAAGCTAGTAGAAAAATTGGTGGTGTATGAGATCTCCATATTATCCCTTTCTATAAATTGAGTCCAAAAATATATATTTGTTAGAGCACAGATTGGTTCTTAGTTATATCTCTATGTTTTGATGATAACACTTACGAAATTTTGTATTAAGAAATTATATACTCTAAATTTGTTCAAGTATTTTTGCTGCATATATTAAATTTAATATTCTTCTGAAAGCAAAAATGGATCTGAACGTTGAACTATGCAAGGCTCTGAAGCGTCAGAAGCATCTCTTAGAAGAATCTGAGTGCTGCCTACAGAAGACTCTGAGCGCTGCCTACAGAAGGATCTGAAGTAGAAGCTACAGAAGCATCTGAAGTATATACTGAAGACTTTGTATGAAGAGTTTCTAGCATAGTTTTTCAGAAGACTCTGGTAGTATTGTACGCTGCAAGTACTGAGGATCTGATCCCTAAACTCTGCTCTAATGAATCTCACGCTAAAGCACACTTGTTGCAACACTCTGATACAACAAACTCTAAAGACATCAAAACTCTGATCACTCAAGGCTCTGATGTTAATTGCTATGAATTAGAAACTTGTTGAAGAAGATTATTTGAAGATATATCTGTTGGTTATGCCAAACGACTCTTTCCTCTTTTATGCTAGACACAAGAAAACAGGCAAAAAGGATTTCTCTGAACGTTCTTCTTCTATGAAAGGTCAAGTGATGTGAAGACAAAAAGGTTACAACTACTTCGCAGACACGGTCTTCAAGCTTGCAAACGTCTTGGACTTCTGTGCCTATAAAAGCAAGACTTCAACATCTTTTTCAAGTTGACGAATTATTAAACAATTCATTTTAAAACTCTCACAAAGCTCTCATACAAATTATTATTCTTTGCTAAATAGTTTTTGTAAGTTCTTAAACTTAAGTGTAAATCACAGTTGTGATACAGCTTACTTAGAAGCATTCAAACACTTGTTTAGTTTTACATTTGATTGTAAAAGTTCCTTGAGAAGACCAAGTTGTGGTTAGTAGTTCTTGAGAAGACTAAGAACAGTTGTTCTTAGTGGTTGCTACTATAATCAGTTTGATTAATAGTGGATTAAGTCCTTGTAGAGAAAGGAAAATCACTCTTGATAGGGTGGACTGGATTAGTTGAGTTCAACGAACCAGGATAAAAATCATTGTGTTTTTATTGCCATAATATTTTCTATATACTTATTCAACCCCCCTCCCCCCTTCTAAGTATTTTCTCACCTTCAGTTGACATCAGAGCTCCGGTTTTGTGTGTGTTATCACTTCACCGTGAACAGAAAAGATCCAATGAGAAAACTTTGATATATATTCTTGTTGTTATTATGGCTGAAGCTTTAACATCTAACAGCAATAACAAATATGAAGAAAGGGATAGAATCAGCACAAAACCCCATATGTTTGATGGGGAGAAGTTTAACTATTGGAAGGACAGAATAGAGAGTTTCTTCTTTGGTTATGATGTTGATCTATGGGACTTAGTCATTGATGGGTATGTTCACCCCACTGATGGGGATGGCAAGAAAATTGATAGAAAATCTATGACTGAAGCCCA
The DNA here is from genome assembly GCA_963859935.3 of Lathyrus sativus. Taxonomy (NCBI): domain Eukaryota; kingdom Viridiplantae; phylum Streptophyta; class Magnoliopsida; order Fabales; family Fabaceae; genus Lathyrus; species Lathyrus sativus. The sequence continues at coordinate 569,275,380 of OZ012740.1, read as the reverse complement.
AAAGAAGGAGTTCAGAAATCATCACCAAGCTAAAATAATCTTATTAAATGCAATATCTCATACTGAGTATGAGAAGATCACCAACAGAGAAACTGCATTTGATTTGTTTGAGTCTTTGAGGATGACACACGAAGAGAAATCACAAGTTAAAGAGACCAATGCTCTGGTGCTGATCCAGAAGTATGAAGCGTTTAAAATGGAAGAATCTGAATCTATAGAAACTATGTTCTCTAGATTCCAGATCCTCACAACTGGATTAAAAGTGCTGGACAAAGGCTATTCAACTGCTGATTATGTGAAGAAGATCATCAGAAGCTTGCCTATCAGATGGAGACCTATGGTCACTGCTCTGAAGCTAGCAAAGGATCTAAACAATATCACATTGGAAGAATTGATCAGCTCACTGAGGAGCCATGAAATTGAACTTGAAGAAGACGAGCCTCAAAAGAAAGGTAAGTCAATTGCTTTAAAATCTAACAAATCTGCTAAAGCGTTGCAAGTGTTAGAAGAGAGTTTTGAAGAGTCTTCTTCTGAAGAAGAAGATGAACTGTCCTTGCTGTTCAGAAGAATCAATAAACTCTGGAAGCACAAACAGAGGAAGTTCAAGAACTTCAAAAAGCCAGATCAACGAAAAGAGTCCTCTGGACACAAAAGATCTGAAAAGAAGGAGGTTATTTGCTATGAATGCAAGGAACCTGGGCATTACAAGAATGAATGTCCAAAGCTTCAGAAGGAAAAGCCTGGAAGGAAGCCTGAGCATAAGAAGAAAGTTCTGATGGCTACATGGGATGATTCAGATGCATCTGAATCTTCATCAGAGTCTGAAGAAGAATGCGCCAACATGGCATTGATGGCTGGAGTAGAAGATCAGGATGAAGGATCATCTGGATTTGAATCTGACTCAAAAGAGGTACTTTCTGATCTCTCTAGGGAAGAACTTATTAAAGTTCTATCAGAAGTCATGAAAAACTATAACCAGATTAAGCTCAAATACAAGAAGCTTAAATGCAATCTTGAATCTGAGAATAATCTGTTAAAGTCAAAAGTTGCTGAACTCAAAGAAAACAACTTAAAAATGAAAAACAATTTTAAAAATGCTCAACAAGACTCTGAATCTGAAACTAAGTCAAAATGCAAAAATATTTTAGAAGAATATGACTTCAGTTTTCAGAAGTTTCTGACTAAAAGCATAGATAGAAGCAAGATGGCTTCAATGATCTATGGAGTTAGCAGAAACAATAGGAAATGAATTGGATATGAATCTTCCTCTGGAAAGGATTTAAATCCAATGCCTGTTGATAAACTTATCATTAAGAAGACTCCCTTATATTCTCATTTTAAGTTTGGTCATCTGAATGATATTAAACACACACGTTTTGATCAGAACGTTCCTGTGTTTAAACCAAAAGTGAGTCAGAACAAAACTGTTGTAAAAAGATAAAAGTTCAGACAAACTTTTAAGGTAACTAACCCAAAAGGACCCAAAAAGATCTGGGTAACTAAGGATAAGATAATCCTTGTTGCATATGTATTTAGCAGAAAAGTCAAGACGCCAGTCAAGGTACCTGGACTCTGGCTGCTCACGTCACATGACGGGAGAAAGGTTTATGTTCCAAAGCCTGGAGCTTAAATCTAGAGGAGACGTGAAGTTTAAAGGGAATCAGAAGGACAAGATTATTGGCTCTGGTACTATTGACAATGGTAATCTTCCCTCTATATCTAATGTTTTACTTGTAGAAGGACTAAAGCATAATCTACTGTCCATAAGTCAATTAAGTGACAATGGTTATGACATAATCTTTAATAAAAAATGTTGCAAAGTTGTTAGTCAGAAGGATGTCTCAATCCTATTTAATGGAAAGAGGAAGAACAACATTTAAAAAATCAATCTTTCAGAACTTAAGGTTCAAAATGTTAAATGCCTTATGTCTGTTAATGATGAGCAATGGGTCTGGCACAGAAGATTGGGGCATATTAATATGAGACGTATATCTCAGATTAATAAACTCAATCTGGTCAGAGGACTTCCTAAGTTGAAGTTCAACTCAGATGCTCTTTGTGAAGCATGTCAAAAAGGAAAATTTTCAAAATCTTATTTTAAAACTAAAAATGTTGTTTCAACTTCAAGACCATTAGAGTTACTTCACATTGATCTGTTTGGACCAGTGAAAACTGTATCCATCAGAGGCAAGAAGTATGGATTAGTCATTGTTGATGACTATAGTAGATGGACATGGGTGAAATTCCTAAAACACAAGGATGAGTCACATTCTGTGTTCTTTGACTTCTGCAAACAACTCCAGAATGAAAAAGATTTTAAAATTGTTAAAGTCAGAAGTGATCATGGTGGCGAATTTGAAAACAAATTTTTTAAAAAATATTTTAATGAAAATGGCATTGCTCATGATTTCTTCTGCCCTAGAACTCTACAACAGAATGGAGTTGTAGAGAGGAAAAATAGAACTTTGCAAGAAATGACCAGAACCATGATCAACGAGACTAATCTGGCAAAGCACTTTTGGGCAGAAGCAATAAACACAGCGTGTTATATTCAGAACAGAGTGTTTGTAAGACCTCTTCTGGAAAAGACTCCCTATGAATTGTGGAGGAACAAAAAGCCCAACATTTCTTATTTTCATCCTTTTGGATGTATATGTTATATGTTGAACACTAAAGAGAATCTAAACAAGTTTGATTCTAAAGCACAGAAGTGTTTCATGCTTGGTAATCTGAAAGCTCTAAAGGCTACAGAGTATACAATATTGAAACACAGATTGTGGAAGAATCTATACATATTAGATTTGATGATAAGCTTGGCATTGAAAAGCCAAAGCAGTTTGAAAGTTCTGCAGATAGAGAAGTAATTTTCACAAACTCTGAAGGCTCAGAGGCAGAAAAAGTTCAAGTGAAAGAGCCAGAAGCAACGCCAGATGCAATTCCTTTAGCTTCTCAAATAACCAACTTGAATATTTCTGAAGAATCAATTGTTAGAGGATCATCTTCCAGAATCAAGGCCTCTCACCCAGAGGATGTGATCATTGGAAAGAAAGATGACCCTATAAGAATAAGATCATATCTCAGATCATCTGAAGCGTCATTATTTGGGTTGGTGTCAGTTATTGAATCAACCTCTGTGGATGAAGCTCTGCAAGACAATGACTGGATAATTGCCATGCAAGAAGAGCTCAATCAGTTCACAAGAAATGACGTTTGGGATTTGGTTCCAAGACCAAAAGGATTCAGCATAATTGGAACTAAATGGGTCTTTAGAAACAAGTTGAATGAAAAAGGAGAAGTTGAAAGAAACAAAGCAAGGCTTTTTGCTCAAGGTTATAGCCAGCAAGAAGGAATTGATTACACAAAGACTTATGCTCCTGTGGCCAGGTTAGAGTCTATTCGTTTACTCATTTCTTTTGCTGCACAAAATAACATCACTCTGTATCAGATGGATGTTAAGAGTGCATTTCTAAATGGGATTATAGAAGAAGAAGTTTATGTTCACCAACCTCCTGGTTTTGAAAGTGAAAAATTTCCAGAACATGTTTTTAAACTCAAGAAATCTCTTTATGGTTTAAAACAAGCTCCCATAGCTTGGTATGAGAGATTAAGCAATTTTCTTCTGGAGAAAAATTTTATCAGAGGCAAAGTGGACATAACTCTTTTTTGTAAAACATTTAAGAAAGATCTGTTAATTTGTCAAATATATGTGGATGATATATTATTTGGATCTACACATGTTACGCTGGGAAAGGAGTTTGCTCAATGTATGCAGGCTGAATTTGAGATGAGCATGATGGGAGAATTGAGATTCTTTCTAGGAATTCAAGTCAACCAGACTCCAGATTGCAGTTACATTCATCAGACCAAATATGTTAAAGAGCTTCTGAAGAAGTTCAACACGACTAATAGTAAGATGGAAAAGACTCCTATGCATCCAACAAGTACTCTTGGTAAGGAAGAGGTAAGTAAGAAAGTAGATCAGAAACTCTACAGAGGTATGATAGGATCTCTTCTCTACTTAACTGCTTCTAGACCTGACATTTTATTCAGTGTATGCTTGTGTGCAAGATTTCAATCAGATTCTAGAGAATCACACTTAATAGCTGTTAAGAAGATTCTAAGGTATCTGAAAGGTACTTCTAATGTGGGTTTGTGTTATAGAAGATCTAATGAATTTAAACTAGTTGGATTCTGTGACGCTGATTACGCTGGAGACAGAGTGGAAAGAAAAAGTACTTATGGAAGTTGTCAATTTCTAGGAAGAAATTTAATCTCTTGGTACAACATGAAACAACCTACAATTGAGCTATCAACTACAGAGGCAAAATATATTGCTGCTGCTGGATGTAGCACACAGACGCTCTAGATGAAAAGTCAGCTAGAAGACTATCAGATCTTTGAGAGTAATATTTCTATATTCTGTGATAATACTTCTGCTATATGTTTGTCTAAAAACCTCATTTTACACTCTAAGGCAAAACATATAGAAATTAAACATCACTTCATCAGAGACTATGTTCAGAAGGGTATTATAAAATTAGACTTTGTTGATACAGATCATCAATGGGCTGATATTTTCACAAAACCCCTTGCTGAAGATAGGTTCAAGTTTATTCTGAAAAATATTGGTATGGAATTTTGTCCAGAATAATATTTATCAGAAGCAAACTTCTCAGATGCAAAATGTTTAAAACTCTGAAGTATTTCATTTGTCATTTATTTGATTTCTTGAATTATTCTTTCTGTGTGTATCTGAACTAACCTATCTCAGAGGATCTGAACATTGGCTAACATTTCATTTCTCAAAGAGAATTCAGAGGCACATGCAAGCAAACACGTGTCACTCTGAATCTGAAAAGATGGCGTGCACAATACTAGAGAGACATTTGAGGTAACGTTTGAATAATTGAAATTCTTGGTTTCCCCCCAATTGTCAGAATCAATTAATGCTTTGAAATGATTATTATTCTTTTCATTAAATGCCATTAATTGCTAATTGAGAACGTGCTGAATGTGTGTCCTTCTGTGTGCCCTAATTTTTCTTCTATAAATACCATAAAATCTCACCATTTCACACTTTTCACTCTCACAAACACGTATATGCATTTCTGTTTGCTCTTTAGCCTCCATCTAAACCCTAAACCTTCATCATCTTCAACAATGGCCACTTCATCTTTAATCTCAGCTCAGTTCCAGTCTTCAATGGCTGCTGTTTCTTCATCAAAAATGGGTGCTACCCCTTTCAAGGAACCTGAGAGAACTCTGTTAACACCAGTTGATAAGCTTGAAGTTTTATGTGAATCAATGGTGGAATTTGACTCCTTGGCTGATAATGGTTTTAATTTACATCCTATCATTGATGCTCAAGGCTGGGTGAAGTACTTTGATAGATTATTTGGATCAGTTTATCCATACTTAGTGAAAGAATTCTGGATTCATGCATCTGTCTACCCAAAGTTCATAATCTCTTCTGTTATGGGAAAAGAGATTATAATCACTAAAGATCGGATCAAAAAACTCATTGGATATGAGGAAACTGATGGAGTTTCTCATCTGCCAGCTGAGCGTGTTGAAATGGATGAAGTGTATGCTGAAGTTATTTCATCTGGACAAGCTTCCAACAAGTTCAAGGATCTGAAACCTGATTACATGATCTGGGCAAAGATTTTTCTGGGCTGCATCAACCACAAAAAATCCACAAACTCTCCAGATTATGTGAACAATGAACATATTTACTTCATGTACTACTTAAGTCAGAGTACTAAAGTGATCTGCCACACATTCTCTTCATGCATCTGTGGAATCACATTAATGCATCCAGAGAAACTGTCAAGACTAAGGGTCATAAGATCAGAACGTGGATACCTTTTGGAAGATTAATCTCAGACATTCTGGCGGAGAATGGTCTGGTAGCTGCTCTACATGAAGCTGGAGTGAAAGAAGAACTTGATTCAATAGTTGGAAAACCTTTGAATGGAAAGAGTCTCCAAAGGCTAAGAGTTGTGGATGAACTCACAACTACTCCTAAAAAGCTGAATATTGTTGAAGTCAGTCAGAGGAGGATTCCAGTTAAAGACTTTATTATCTTTGGTGCTGAGGAACCCAGAGACGTTATTCTTAGGTACATTGACATGTGAAAGGCAGATGGAACACCTGTACCTGCTGATATTCTAATACATGTAAGAGAACCAGTCCCAGATGTTTATGAGGAAAATATGAAGAAAAGAAGACAATTAGAGGTAGAAGAAGCTGCTGCTCAGAAGAAACAGAAAGTTGCTGAAAAACCATAGAAGTAGATAAAGAGAAAAGCTTCTGGAGAAGCTCCTTCTGTTCCTGCCAAACGCATCAAGATAAGAGGTTCTAAAAAATCTTTACCTTCTATTTCTGAAATTGCAGTAGATTTATCAACTATTAGCTCTGTTCCTGAACCCCCTTCTTCTCAAACTCAAACCACTTCTTGTCCATCTCAAACCTCTGAACCACCTACAATTTCTAATTCACAAATTCCATCTGATCCTATTCCCACAACACCATTACAATCATCTGACATTCCTCAATCAGAACCACAAACAACAAAACCAGCATAACCAACTCTAACACCTCAACAACCTGAAATTCACCAAACTTCTGTACCTGAACCAATACCATCTGAACCCGTTGTATCTGAACCACCTAAATATATACCTTCCAATCCACAACCTAATCCTCAACCAGAACAACCCAAACCTACTGAATCAAACATACATGATTCTGAGGTTCTGGACGTCCAACCCCTCAAAATCATGTTTGACATATCTTTCACATCCTGTCACTCATCTACCTCATCAGATTCATCTGAATCTGATGTTCATCCAGATGTAAGCTCACCCCCTCTCTCAGAGGATATGAACCTAAACAACCAGATCCACCTATTTCATCGGATGCTATTATTCATGAACCCACTCCAAAACCTAAACCCAGGACATCTGAATTTGCTTCAGTTGCATCCTTTAAACCACATCCCTCTGATCCCCTTCCTTTTGGTCTAAAGATTAAAAACTTTTATACCAGAATAGAACCATCTGACCCTACTGTTGCACCCTAAAATTTGCCCAACCTTATTCACTTGGTTTATGTTTCATTATCATTAGCATTTGCATATAGAGTCATGTACATAGACTAACCATCTGCATAGCATAAGCATAGCAAGTCATTCAACAGGGGACCAATCATTATTCTCATCTCTAGAAGCCTATCAAGAGGTTATTATCCCAATTCAATCTCATTCAAGTCATCAGAAAAGAATTTGAAAGCAAAGAGTTCAGCAGATCAAGCCTTGAGTCCATCTCCTAGCTGAGGGTATCTGAGGATCAACAAGAGGGTTGTGAGCTGTGAATTGAAGGCATGGAGAGTATCTAGACATTATGAGAGGCTTAGAAAGTCATTTGGAGAAGGAGACAAGTCATTGATGAGAGCACAAGAGCTACAGTTGAAGGCAGTCAACTAGGGTTTCATCTGGGTCAACCCTAGGTCAACCCTAGGTCAATTGACTGACTTAAAGGGGCATTCAAGTCTAGTGGAGAGATGTGGGGTTCATCATTGGACATATAAAGAAGGATATGGAGATATTCCAAGGAGAATTCAAGAGAAATCAAGGAGAAGAGGAGTGTCTAAATTAGGGTTTCTGTGTAAAATCCCCTAGTTTAGGTCAAATTTCCAAGCAAGATAAGTCAAAATGCTAGCCTCAAATGGCTTCTTGGCCAACATGAAACTTGTAGAGGATCTCAAGACCTTTAATTTGAGTGGTGGAAGACATCAAGGAGATTTATAGAACTCAAGTTATGGTCCTTGCAAGTTACAGGTCATCTGGGGTATCTGAATTTTTGTCTGTGAAAGTGACTTGACTTCCAAGCTAGTTTTGCCCCTCAAGGAGATTTCAAATGAATTCTTGGTCAACATAAGAATTGTTCCTCATTGTCTTATCTTTCTAGAATGGTATAGTATGCCTTCATATGATGTTTGGAGCTCAACTTATGGTCTTGGCAAGCAAAGGGTATTTTGGGCATTTGTGAATTACAGGTCATTTTAACCTATGTCCAAAACTCATACAAGGAGGCCTCAAATGGAAAAACTTACAACATCAAACTTTCTCCAAATGGGATTTTAAGTCTAGAAAGAAGGTCACAAATTGCTGGAAAAGCTCATAACATGAAGTTGCATGATTGGTCCAAAATTGAACTAAAATGGCTTATAATTTGGATAAATTCAAGATGGAAAATGGTTTGGGAGATTTATAAGTCCAAATGGAGACTTCCAATATATGATTTTGAATGGAAAAGCAATTCTAAGAACAATGGTTCAAACACTTTTTTGAGTTTAGAAGGAAAAAAGAAAGATATTCATGGTTACTTGCCTTTTAAGAAACATTTCAAAAATGGATCAAAGTTGGAAGGCAAGGGAATGTGTAAGATGGATCTAGAATGTTCATGTGCATACTATATATTCATGAAATGAAGATTGATCAAGGGTTGGCTTCATTTTCACCAAGAATTTCACAAACTTTCTCATTCTTTCTCTTTGAAGTTTCATTCCAATTCCTCAAATTCTTCACCAAATCATCATCACAATCAACTTCATTATACTGTTTCATCATCATAGATCATAATTCAATCAAGAACAAGGTGTGATTACTCCATTTTCGAGCACTTCCATCATCAACATCAAAATCACAATCTCCATTGGACAACACAATTCAAGCCAGGAATCATCAAAGTATTGCATACAGAATCCATCACTGAGTTAATTGATCAAGATCCAAGCCTTGGAAGCCTCAGATCTACAAGTTTCCATAGCTGTCTTCAAGCTTTTGCACCAGGTGAGTTTTCATTCAAACAGCTTAATTCAATTAGGTTAGCATGATTTTATTAGTTTAGATGTAATGTAGGAGGTTAGTAGAGCAATTAGGATGAATTTGGAGTAGTTTGGTGACAATTGTTAGCAGGTGCCATAAACTGTTAAGGCTTGAAACTCGTGGCTTAGTGCATTAGAATTCTAGCTTGTTAGCGCAGGTTAATCACCATTAGCTATGGAAGAGGTTAGTGTAAGTTTGATTGAGAATTGTGATGATGCATCTCAGAGTACATTCATGGTGACCAGAGCTTGTAGGTATCGGGTTGAGCGATCTAGTGAGTTTCAGATTGAACTAGTGCCATAGGATTATAGAGGGAGAGATCCTGAGCATTTTTCATGTTGGGATCGTGTTGATTCGTGGCTTGTAGAGTGCGAACAGAGTGGTGTAAGTTTGGTTCGTGCATGGCCATTCATGGTGTAAACCCTAAGTTTCAGGATCAAAGGAGGAAGACATAATCGTGTCCGTTTATTTCATGGTAGACCTTTGACTTGTGAGGCCATCCTAGGGCTGAGATTCAATTCAGAATTTGGAGGGAGATGAGTCAGGTGCCAAACGCACCGTTTCATTAATTGAAACGGGCGGGCCTGAGCGAGTATTGCTAATCCCCCCCCCCCTATTTTAAGCCCAACTCATTTTGAATATGAATTTGTTTCTGAATGCACCCCCTGCGCCTCTTTTTATTTTTTATTGTTGCTGACTAGTTCTGGGCTTTATTCCAACTTGCTGTTCGTACCCCACCAATGCCTGGCCCAATGAGATATTAACTGGGCGTGATTTCTATTCAAACCCCCCTGGCTATTTCTCTATTTTATTTTTATTATTTTCTTTTCATGTTTTTCATTCATTTTAAAAATTCATAATAAATTCATAAAAAATCATTTTCACTTCATTCTTTTTACACTATTTTCTTTAGGATGTCTAAAAAATTATAGAAAAAATAAAATTGCATTTTTATTTTCATTTCATATTTTTTCCATATTTTCTAAATAAATGTCATTTTACATAGATTCATTTCATGCATGATTTTGCTAATTTTTGTTCTACTAGATGCTTTCATATTTTTTGTTCATTCTTTTTAGGGTGTTTAGATTAGATATTGAATTTGTAGATTCAATTTAGTTCCCATTTTTAGGAATTAATTTTAGGTGATTAAGGTAGGCTTGAACAACATGAACTAATTAGGGTTTTTAGGTGATGAATTAGGAAGTTTGATTTCATTTCCCTTAGGACTTAGGGTTTGAATAGATTAGTTATGGGACTATAAGGGCTATGGGTAGTTATTAGATCCCTTAGAAAAAGTCAGGACTCCCCTACTGCTATTAATATACTGTATATCTGTTTGTCTGGTGTGGTGTGCCCTCTGGGGATTTTTGTTTGCTTGCTTGGGTATTGGGTTTGTCTGGGGCCCTGGGAGAGCTGAAGACTTGAGGAGATGAAGACCATTGGAGATCCAGAGATTGAAGATCAACTGCCAGAGTTGGAGAGGAGGTTCTTGCTAGCAGCTGCTGAGGAGACTAGGGTTTAGGAGCTAGGCAGAGCTCTAGAGTAGAAAGCTTGTTTCTCAAACATGGAATGCCTTGTCTGCATCCATCCTTTCTCTATGATGCAAAGTCTCTTTCAAATATCCACCTCCTTCCTTTGGAAGGATCAGTGAATATATTTGAAAGATAGAACTTTTGAGAGGAAACTTTCTGTTTAATGTTAACAGTTGATGAACCACCCTTGGTAGGTAATTGACTGTTTAACATTCATTCTCTTCACTCTTGTGACTAGTCCCTCATCCTGGAGGTTTGAGCATGAAGAAAAGCCATTGCAGATGGAAGACTGATGATCAAAGCCCTTGCCTGAAGGTCACGAAGATGGAGATTGATGCTTGTTGAAGCCTGTAGCTGATTGGAGATTACTTGAAGCCAGATGTTGATTCAGAGCTGCTGATGCTGTTTCTTTTGCTGTTGTATTTCATTTGCTGATGTATTGATTGGTTTTCTGGACTGTATTGTTTGCTGTTTACCCTGCTGGGTTGAAAGTGAAGCCTGTTCACTTTTGCCTATTGTTTTCTAGGTTCGAGGTTGAGTGGGACTCCCTTGCCTCGCTTGTACTGTTGCATCCATGCATTTTACTGTTTTACTGTATATATCTGATATTGTTTCTGTTTCTGCCTATCCCGTAGGATCTCTGTTTCTCTCTGTGCAAGAGAGGAGCATGATAGACACTAGGTCTTAACCCATGCATGATAACATTAGGATAGTTTGATTCCCTTCGCAACCGTAGGTTAGAGTTCTGTCTCTTCTTTCTCAAAACAAACAGAAAAACACATAAAGATTTCAAACACAATAAAAGACACTTCTTTCGTAAAAGAATGTTAACTCATCAAGACGTCATTTTTGTCCGCTTGGACTGTTAATCAAAAGAACCTTTTTCAGAAGGAATAAAATCAATCAAGGACAGGCTTGTGTCTTCCGTGGCCCGAACTACGTTTGCTCTGATCTTTCATGCCGTGTGAAAGTACGTAGGCATAGGATGCGATATCCTAGCGAGCAACCTTCCCCTCCTTTCCCGTAGGTAGGCGAACTACGTTGACTCTGATTTCTCGTTCCAGGCGGGAATACGTAGGCATAAAGTGCGATACTTTGCCGAGTCATTTTTATTTTCATTTTATTTTCTTTTTCACCCTTGACCTATAGTTTAGATAGAATAACAATCCATACCCGAAAACAAGCGTGGATCCCGTCGAGTACGACGGACGTGAGGGGTGCTAATACCTTCCCCTTGCGTAACCGACTCCCGAACCCAGGTTTTGGTTGCGATGACCATACCTTTCCCGTGTTGTGCGAGGTTTACTCTGAGCGTTTCCTTTCCCTCCCGTGGGATAAATAACGCACGGTGGCGACTCTTCTGTTCAGCCGGCGCCGATTTTCGCAGTAGCGACAGCTGGCGACTCTGCTGGGGATCCAACGTCCCCTGGCTGCTAAGGACTGCGAGGGTTCTTATGCATTTGGGATCCAACGTCCCTTAAGAGAGTCAATCCTAGCGCTTGTTTTCCCGTCGAGGATTTTGTATGGAGTTATTGTATATTTCTAACCTTGTATTTTCAGCTTTGTATATTGATTATTATTGCTGTATTTGGGGTGTGACGGGTGTTCTGATATTGAGAGATAAGCCGGACCTGGGCTTGAGTGCACCTAGAATTAGCGTAGAAAGTAGTGGGCGCGTGCCGGCTTTGCTTGCATTAGTGTCTCATGAAATCTACACTCGGACGAGGTTCTGCTGGTTGGCTTCTTTTTCTGCCCTTTGGGTCGAAGGGGTTGTTGGTCAGCTGAATTGTCGACTCCGGGAACCGATCATTTGGAAGTTGGCTGAGTGAGGCCTCTTCAGGAATTGATGATGCCACTCCTTCTGGGAATCGTATCATCAACCCTGAAAGTCTGTGACGCTGACGACCGCATAGGATGCCGTACCTTGTGCCAGTTATAGGGCCACCCACCTGTGAGGGGATTTGGGGTTATGCAGGTAACCAGACCTTCAGATACCGGTTATTTCTTGATTAGAGATCCTGGTTATTTATGGAGAGTTATGAGGTCTTTCAGAGACCAGTTGGAGAGTTATGAGGTCTGTCAGAGACCATTTGGAGATGTGTTCTGAGGTCTGTCAGAGACCAATTAGAGATGTGAATTTGAGGTCTACCAGAGACCAGTGGGAGTTATGGTTTGAGGTCTGTCAGAGACCAGTATTGGAGCTTTGTGTTAGGTCTATCTGAGACCAGGGTTTGATGACTTCTGGATGGTCTATCTGAGACCTTTCTTGATTGGGTTTAGGCTATTCAGCTACAGCTTTGGCCCCTGTTGCATGATACTTGCATTGCATTGCCTGCATATCCATTACCATTTGCATTTCACTAACGTGTGTCTGTGCTGCAGGTGCATTTGCATTTCCCTAGTTCTAGTGCCCGGACTTCTGAGTATTGATTATGGCTGGTTTAAGGAAAACAGTTGCGTATAAGCTGCCTGCACCTGATCTTACTTCTTTGCTTGGTCTGATATCTCTTGCTGATGAGGAGGTTAGGAGAAGCTTCAGAATGAGCCATGGGAAATTACTGAGATTAGTCTGTAAGCCCACTGCTGATGAGATGAACGGGCTATACACCTTGATGCAGTTCTATGACCCCGCATTAAGATGCTTTACTTTTGCTGACTTCATTATAGGACCTACCATTGAGGAGTATGTGGAGTTTACTGAGCTTCCTGTGCAGAACAAAGTCCCCTTCATTCACTCTGCTGCTGAGCCCAAGTTGGAGGACCTAGCCAAAGCCTTGCATATGAACGCTGCAGATCTGTTATTGACTTCTTGGCTTGGGGTGTCAGGTTTTTCTCTGGATTTCTTAGTTGTCAAAGCTCGAGAATACGCCAAGGACGGTTGTTGGGTGGTTTTCAATGCTATTTTGGCTTTATGCATCTATGGAATTGTGTTGTTTCCTAACCTGCCCAACTTTGTGGATCTGGATGCTTTCTATCTGTTTGCTGCAGGCAACCCAGTGCCAACGTTGATCGGAGACTTCTATCACTCATTGCACTATAAGAATGAGAACCGAAGAGGAAAGGTTGTTTACTGCTGTACTCCTCTGTTGAATATGTGGTTCAAGAGTCACCTTCCTATAAAGGGACCATTTGTAGACAGTGCAACCTCAGCCAATTGGTCAGAACGCCTGATGAGGCTATCTTCCGAAGACGTTGTGTGGTTTGATAGAGACCTGTTGGGATCTGAGCTCATCTTCAGCTGTTCTGGGTACCCTAATGTGCCGCTGATAGGAAGAAAAGGGTGTATCAACTACAACCCTTCTCTATTCATTCGCCAGTTCGGATATGCGCTGAAGAATCCACCTCAGGAGGAAGAAGTACAGGAATCTCTGTACTTCACAGGTGATGTGAAAGGGGAGTTACTAGCCAAGCTGCAACATGCCTGGACGCGTATTAACCGCAAAGGGAAGCCGTTGTTAGGAAAGAATGACTGTCAGGCCTATGCACCTTATAGAGTTTGGATTCAGGAGAGGGCTAGTCGGTTATTAATGCCATTTCCAGCTGCACCCGTCATTGTTCCCGTTCCGGCAGCAGAGCCAACTACAGTTTCTAGAGAAGTCTACGAGCAAGTTGTGAGAGAGAAAGAAGCCTTGATGAAGGTCAACGAAGGGTTAGAGCAAGAGCTAGCTCAAGTACGCAGTGAGAAAAACAAGGCCGTATATGCCTTCCAACAACAGATCGAGCTGGTAAACAGGTTAGGAGCTGAGTTGACTGAGGAGAAGAAGAAGCGTGAACGTATGGGGCAAGAGTTCAGAAGTTCCCATGACATGCTGGAAGCCAAAAAGAAGGCGCTCGACGCAGCACACCGAGAGATATCTTCTTGCAATAAGACTTGGAATGCTACTCTCACCAACAACAAGAAGAGGGAAGATAAGCTGAAGCAGCAAATTTCCGACCTCGAAGAGAAGTTGAAGTCTAGCATCAAGAAGTGTGAGGAGGAAGTGATGACCCGGTATAGTGTCCAGCATGCACTGAACAAGGCAATCAAATCCAGAGATGAAGCAGTGTCTCAGAAGCGAAAGTTAGAAGATTGCTTCGGAGAAGCAACATGGGAAGAAACTGCTGAAGACGTACGCCGTGTCCTTAAGAGGAGAAACCAGCTTGTTGAAGGGCTGCTTGATCGACCAAGCCATCCGGAAACCAAGAAGTTGATAGAGGAGTACCAGACTTTTGGGAGGATTTGATCATTTCATGTAGTAACTTGCATGCTTTATTTGCTTTAGTGCTGACCATCACCAGGATTGTTGGTTGAGGTCATGCCTTCTTTGTACTCTCAGTGATACTGTACCCTGGGTTTATTGATTCTCCCTGCAATATATGAGGCTTTCTATGACTCAACTCCGATATTCCTATTATCAGCATTGTCACTGCACCGGCACCTTCGCACTAGAACTGGGGGAATGAATTTCCCTAACGCACAGACACATTGCATTGCATTCATATTCATGTTGCATTACAGGTAATCTTTGAATGGTGTCTTATTTCCTGCTCTGTACCAGGTACTTAACAGGATTCCAGATCAACATCCGCACCGCTATTCTACACGCTCCAATTGTCGAAAAGTCATGGACCAGATTCAGAACGAGATGCAGGATGTGCGCGAGAAGCTCGCCCTCTTCATGCAGACCATGGAAGCTATAGCAAAAGGGCAGGAGAACTTGCAGGCCATGGTCCAGCCTCTGTTGGCTCGCAACGCTGGTCATGGTAACGAAGATCATCAGTCTGTCCGGGTTGATACTGCTCATGGAGACGGCACTCCCACGCCAGTGGCTCCGCCCGTAATCAATATGACTGCTGCTAACGTCAACAACGCTACCGCTGCTGTGAATGGTAACGTCGGAGTGGGGAATGAAACTGCTGTCCATAATGCTGGGCTGGGTGATGTCAATATGGGAGATAATCTAGGAGGCAATGGCTTTGTCAATACTGGGTTCGGATTCAACGATCAGGGATTCGATAACACTGGCAAGTATGGCTTTAATGCTCAAGGCTTTGGGCAAGATGGTTATGGTATGGTCAATCAGGGTTACGGAGGCTTTGGAAATGGCAACGGTGCCGGATTTATGGGTTTTGGTCCTGCTGGAGGTGTTCAAGGGTACGGAAACAGAGGCCGAGGTCCGGGGATGAATCAGATCAGAGCTGGACGTAATAATGCGTACGATGGGTACGGGGCTGGAAACGGTATGTGGCAAGAGGATCAGCAGGAGGACGCCTTCTCCGGAGGAGGTTTTGAAGGACCGATGGATGATTCCCAAAAGATTAGAATGCTGGAAGAGCAGATGAAGGGAGTCTTAAATCAAAGTGCTGTGGGATTGGACATGGCGACAATGGGCTTGGTACCTGGCTTGAGGGTGCCAATTAAATTCAAAGCTCCTGCGTTCGATAAGTACAAAGGAGACACATGTCCGAAAGTGCATGTACGAGCTTATTACAGAAAGATGTCTGCATACTCCACTGATGAAAGAATGCTAATGCATTTCTTTCAGGATAGTCTGTCGGGCCCTTCCTTAGAGTGGTACATGGGGTTGGAGCCAACTGATATCAAGACTTGGAAGCAATTGGCGGAGGCGTTCGTAGCCCATTACAAATATAACAGCGACCTGGCACCCAATCGGGTCCAGTTGGCCGGGCTTTCGCAGAAGAAGGGGGAGAGTTTTAAAGAGTACGCGCAAAGGTGGCGCGATATGGCTGCCAGGGTCCGTCCTCCTGTAGAAGATAAGGAAATGAATGATATGTTTGTCGGCACATTCACAGGGCTGTTTCATGATATGCTGTTTCATACGTCTCTGGCCAGTTTTTCAGACCTGATTCTGATGGGGGAAAAGATTGAGCGTAATATTAAGCAAGGAAAGTTCCAAGTCAACGAATCAACTGCATCTGGCAGTAATAGGAAAGCTTACGGTGGGCGCCGTCAGGGCGAAGCTAGCGCAGTATTTGGAGGCCGAGGCCGAGGCCGAGGCAGGGGAAGAGGTCAATATCGTCAGCCGCAGCAGGTGTCGAGTGTTACTATCCCATATCAACAACAACCAATCCAGCAACAACAACCGGTTCAGCAGCAACCAATGCCACAGCAGCAGCAGCCTCAGCAGGGGGCACAGCAAGCTCAACGAAGATTTCAGGGTAGTAAGCCGAGAAGAGTGTTTGAGAAGCCTCCCTCGACCTATGCTGATTTATTGCAGACATTGTTGGGATTGAATCTGGTAGAGAAAAGAACCCTGGCGCCGATAACGGGAACTCCCCCGTTCGGCTACGATGCAAGCAGGCACTGCGAGTTTCATTCTGGGGCTCCAGGCCACGATATATAAGGTTGTCATGCTTTTAAGCACGTTGTGCAGGATCTTTTAGACAACAAGACTATCAATTTCGGAACGGCAGGTCCGAATATAGTCCAGAAACCCATGCCTAATCACGGGGCGAACGCAGTTCTGACTGAGGAAGGTCTGAATCTGATTATGAATGTTGAAGATTTAAAGACGCCGCTGAGCGAGATAAAGAGTCGATTGTTACGAGGAGGTGTTTACCCAGGATGTAATGAGTATTGCTTAGATTGTTGGACCCTAGCTGGGGGATGTGAGGATTTGAAGAAAGGCATTCAGGCCTTAATTGATGATGGCATTTTGCAGTTTGACAGAACAGCAACTGATGAGCCTGCAGGGGCAGTAGTGGATAATCGGAGTGATGTGGCCACAGTGACAATTCCTCGGAAGACGATCACTATTGCAGCACCAGCTCAGCGACCACCGATCACCATAACTAAGGCCGGGCCAATCCCGTATGAGAACACGAAAGCAGTCCCATGGTCATATGGGTTAGAGGTGTATTGTGACGGGATAAAGATCGATGTTAGCAAGCAGCCAGCAGAGGTTGTGGATAATGTTGTTGGCTCAGGAGGCATGACGAGGAGCGGCAGGATCTTTATATCTCCTGAAGTGGAGGCTGAAAGGCTAGCAAAAGGAAAAGGGAAAGCGGTTGAGAATGTTCCGGTACAAGCAAGTGAAAAAGAAGCAGCATCGAAAGATGTGGAAGAATTCATGCGCTTAATTCGGAAAAGTGATTATAAGATTGTGGAGCATCTGCAGCAGACACCGTCCAAAATATCTATCTTGTCATTGCTGTTGTGTTCGGAAGCTCATAGAAACGCTTTGCTGAAAGTCCTGGACACTTCTTTTGTACCCCAGGACGTCTCCGTAAATCAATTAGAAGGAGTGTTGGCACATGTGAATGCTGGCCACAGTCTGGGTTTCACCGATTTTGACTTGACTCCGAAAGGAAGGGATCATAATATGGCATTACACGTATCTGTTGAGTGTAGGGGATCAGTAATGTCGCACGTATTGGTTGACACCGGATCATCTTTGAATGTGCTGCCTAAGAAGGCGATGATGAAGCTAGATGTTCGAGGGATTTTGTGTACACCCAGTGATTTGGTAGTCAGAGCGTTTGACGGCACGCGGAGAACAGTCTTCGGGTCGATTACCTTGCCTCTGCAAGTGGGGCCGGAAGTGTTTGCAACGGAGTTTTATATCATGGATATACAGCCTGCGTACAGCTGCTTGCTGGGAAGACCCTGGATTCATGGGGCAGGGGCAGTCACGTCCACCCTGCATCAGAAGTTAAAGTATATGGTCGGAGACAGCGTAGTCACCGTGTGCGGAGAAGAAGACATCCTGGTCAGCCATCTATCTTCGTTTAAATATGTGGAAGTCGACGGGGAGATCCACGAGACACCATGCCAGGCATTCGAAGGTTTGCGTATCAAGGACAAAGGTCCCGGGCCGAGCAAAGTGCCAGAGATAGCTGTCTCATCGTATAAAGAAGCTCAAGCGCTAGTGGAAGCAGGAGAAGCCAAAGGCTGGGGCAAAGTGCTGGACATTCCTGTGAAAATGGACCGGTTTGGACTGGGGTACCGACCGTCGTCATCAACTCCTTCCGTGGGGGCCCCCCATTTCAGAAAGTCAATCACCATCTCTGCCAGTGGAGTATGTCATGAAACTCTCAATGCTGCTTCAGAGTCTGATGAAGGGGACAGCGACTGTGATATGGATGCCTGGATTCAGCCAAGCACGCCAGGACAAGGACTGTGCAACTGGTCTATTCAGGAGCTTGTTCCTGTGACTTTCAAACAGTAATGCTTTGCTTTATTAATTGTTGAATAATCTGATGTCTTGCCCGGGGCATCAGGATTTGCTTAGGGCTGTGTTGTTATAAACATTGCGTGTTAATCATTAAATAAATGGCGTTTTTCATGTGCAAATACCGTAATCCCTGTCTTTCTTGTTTTATATTGTTCAATAAAATGGCAATGTGGTTATTCGCTTTATACGCATTTTGAAGCACTTAACCATTCCTTTTGCAGGATAACATTTTTAGATGACATCCTTGAACCACCTATGACTCGTCCCGACTTCGATCACCCGGTATTCCAGACCGAAGAAGAGGTTGTCGAAGATAGCGACGTTCCTGAAGAACTGTCTTGGTTAGTGAAGCAAGAGGAAAGAGCCATTCTGCCTCACGACGAGGTTATCGAAATTATCAATTTGGGGTCGGAAGGGGTTGAGAAGAATATTCGTATCGGAGCCGCACTGCAGAGTGATATCAAGCGAAGACTGGTTGAAATGCTCCGAGAGTATAGTGATGTATTCGCTTGGTCGTATCAAGATATGCCAGGGCTCAATACAGATATGGTTGTGCATCGCCTGCCACTGAAAGAAGATTGCCCGCCTGTCAAACAAAAACTTCGCAGAACTCGACCAGATATGGCAATGAAGATCAAAGAGGAGGTTCAGAAACAGTGGGACGCTGGTTTCCTGGCTGTGACGAAGTATCCCTCATGGGTTGCTAACATCGTACCAGTGCCAAAGAAAGACGGCAAGGTTCGAATGTGCGTGGATTATAGAGATTTGAATAAAGCAAGCCCAAAAGACGATTTTCCACTTCCTCACATTGACGTGTTAGTTGATAATACCGCTCAATACTCCGTATTCTCCTTCATGGATGGCTTTTCAGGCTATAATCAAATTAAAATGGCGCCAGAGGATATGGAGAAGACTACTTTCATAACGCCGTGGGGAACATTTTGCTACAAAGTGATGCCCTTTGGTTTGAAAAATGTTGGGGCAACATATCAGCGTGCGATGACGACTCTTTTCCATGATATGATGCATAAAGAGATCGAAGTTTATGTTGACGATATGATTGCCAAATCCCAGACGGAGGAAGAGCATCTGGTGAATCTGTTGAAGTTGTTTAAAAGGCTTAGGAAGTTCAGGCTGAGGCTGAACCCTAATAAATGCACCTTCGGGGTGAGATCGGGTAAACTGCTGGGGTTTATCGTGAGCGAAAGAGGAATAGAGGTCGATCCTGCTAAAATAAAAGCAATTCAAGAAATGCCGACGCCTAAAACAGAGAAAGAGGTGCGCGGGTTTTTAGGGAGATTGAACTACATTGCCCGGTTCATATCTCACCTAACGGCCACGTGTGAACCATTATTCAAGTTGTTAAAGAAAGATCAAGCTGTAACGTGGAACGAAAATTGTCAAAAGGCGTTCGATAAAATAAAGCAGTATTTGCAGGAGCCTCCTATTTTGATACCCCCAGTGGTAGGGAGACCCTTGATAATGTATTTGACGGTTCTTGAGGGAAGCATGGGTTGTGTTCTCGGTCAACACGACGAGACGGGGAGAAAAGAGCATGCGATCTACTATCTGAGTAAGAAATTTACAGACTGTGAATCTCGATACTCAATGCTGGAGAAAACTTGTTGCGCGCTAGCCTGGGCCGCCAAGCGTTTGAGGCAGTACATGCTGAATCATACAACCATGCTCATCTCGAAGATGGATCCAATCAAATATATATTCGAAAAGCAGGCGTTGTCAGGAAGAATTGCCCGATGGCAGATGGTCTTGACTGAATATGACATCCAATACGTCTCGCAAAAGGCTATAAAGGGGAGTGTGCTGTCTGAGTATCTGGCGGAGCAGCCTATTGAAGAGTACCAATCGATGAGATTTGATTTTCCTGACGAGGATATCATGTACCTCAAGATGAAGGATTGCGAAGAGCCGTTGCCAGACGAGGGACCAGAGTTGGGGTCCAAATGGCAGATGATATTTGACGGAGCTGTGAATGCTTACGGTAGCGGAATAGGGGCAATCATCACCACGCCACACGGGTCGCACATCCCGTTTACTGCCCGATTGACCTTTGCTGTTACCAACAATGAGGCCGAATACGAAGCTTGTATAATGGGGCTTGAAGAAGCCATTGATTTGCGAATCAAACATCTAGACGTATACGGAGACTCAGCTCTGGTGGTGAATCAAATCAAAGGGGAATGGGAGACACGGCAGCCTAATTTGATACATTACATGAATTATGCAAGGAGATTGTTGCCTTTCTTCGACAAGGTTGAATTGCATCACGTACCGCGGGCAGAAAATCAAATGGCTGACGCCCTTGCCACTTTGTCTTCCATGTACAAGGTCAATTTCTGGAACGAAGCTCCCCAAATCACTATCTCTCGGTTGGACAGGCCAGCTTATGTATTTGCTATTGATGAAGCATCCGATGACAAACCGTGGTATTTTGATATCCTTAATTTCCTGAAGAATAAAGAGTATCCGGCTGGGGCATCCAGTCAAGATCAGAAGACTCTCAGGAGATTAGCAGGCAATTTCTATTTGAACCCGGATGGCGTCTTATACAGAAGAAACCATGATTTGGTCTTGTTGCGTTGTGTAGACGAGAAAGAGGCAAAGCTTCTCATGGAGGAAATACACGAAGGTACCTTTGGTACGCATGCTGGTGGGCATGCTATGACGAGAAAGCTGCTGAGGGCAGGTTATTTTTGGCTGACGATGGAAACTGATTGTTTCAAGTTCGCGAGGAAGTGCCACAAGTGCCAAATATACGCTGACAAAATACACGTGCCTCCGAGTCCTCTAAATGTGATGTCATCTCCATGGCCGTTCTCGATGTGGGGAATCGATATGATTGGAAAGATTGAGCCGACAGCTTCTAATGGGCATCGGTTCATCCTAGTAGCAATCGATTATTTCACCAAGTGGGTGGAAGCGGCGTCTTACGCAAATGTAACGAAGCAAGTGGTGGCTAGATTCATCAAGAGAGATATCATTTGCCGATATGGGATCCCCGAGCGGATAATCACAGATAATGGTTCAAATCTGAACAACAAAATGATGAAGGAGCTCTGTCAGAATTTCAAGATCGAACATCACAACTCCTCCCCTTACCGACCCAAGATGAATGGCGCTGTCGAAGCGGCCAATAAGAATATCAAGAAGATCGTGCAGAAAATGGTGGTGACTTATAAGGATTGGCATGAAATGCTACCTTTTGCTTTGCACGGTTATCGTACGACGGTACGCACATCAACCGGGGCAACTCCGTTCTCGTTGGTATACGGAATGGAAGCGGTATTACCATTAGAAGTTGAGATCCCTTCTCTGAGGGTATTACGAGACGTTCAGCTGGACGAGGCAGAATGGGTAACGAACAGGTTGAACCAACTGAGTTTGATGGATGAGAAGAGGCTAGCTTCTCTGGCATACGGTCGTTTGTACCAAAGACGAATGAAGAAAGCGTACGACAAGAAGATACTACCGCGAAGCTTTCAGACGGGCGACCTTGTGCTGAAAAGGATTCTCCCGCCGCAAGCAGATCACAGGGGCAAGTGGACCCCCAACTACGAAGGGCCATACGTTGTCAGAAAAGTCTTCTCAGGAGGAGCGTTGTTGTTGTCCACCATGGACGGAGAAGACTTTGCGTCACCTGTAAATTCGGACACAGTTAAAAAATACTTTGCTTAGAATAGACCCGCTGGACAGAAAAAGAGAGTCCGGGCAAAAATGGGGCATCCTGGCGAACCAAAAACAGAATGAAAGGTTCGGGCAAAAGTTAGGGATAAAATTGAAAAATGTACACCCGCGAAGTTGAAAACCTACACTGGGCGGCTTCGGCAAAAAAGGGTATCCCGGTGAACTGAAAACCCGTAAAGGGCGGTTCACGCAAAAGTTAGGGATTTGAAAAGCAAATGACTGCGGTCCGAATTTGATATTGCAATGAGCATCAATGCGGGAGAATACATTGGAGGAGTCAGTTATCGGATACAATCTCTTCAGAAGTGGGGATACTGGGAAAGCATTTGAGTCGGACGAGTCATGGGAGGATCAGTTCGTGGTGTTCATCTGCATCCCGTTGCCGACATGTGTACAAAATTTAATTTGTCAAAATATTCATGCTTCTTGTGCATACTTATGTATTTGCTTTGCGTAGCTTCCTCTTTTCAGGAGTTACATCCCGTGTACAAAAACTCCGCCTATTCAGGGGCCCGATCAATGAAAATATGCTATTCAGTACTTGATGCCTGTTCTTTACTGTTTTGTGCATGGTAAAACGCCTAAGTTTAGTGAAGCTAGCATGAGTATAACATCACTGGCCCTTGCCAACAATTGTTAAAGCTTTGAATTAACTGAGTGTAACGTCACTAACCTGAATTGATTTGATTGCATAGGTTTGTCTTGTCTTGTTTGTGTTGTTGCAGGTTTCATAACCATACGAAGAAGGTGATCAAAAGATTGCGATAACGAAAGACTTGATCTTCACGTAGGTCATGCATGTTCTTCCTGAAGGAGGATAGGATTTCCCAACTAGCCGTAGTTTACTCAAAGGGAGCAGAAAGTTATTCGTCCTCAACAGAGTTTGGCGATTCCAAGATCGTAAGGCTGTATTCAGACAGGTTCATCTTTCCCTGCAGGGTCATGCACTCTCCCCAGTGGAGTCAGTTAATTTTTCCAAGGGAAGTCCCATCCCCAGCGGAATTCTCTTTGCAAGTGTTTTCATTCCTTCCAGTGGAACTCGAAGATCAAGACTCTCCCAAGCAGAGTTGATGGTGGTACCTGTCATTTATTTTGTCAGGGATACTGTGTAATATCAGTTCACGTCCCAGCAGAAAATCCGATCATACTATGCGCATCTGCTATTCCCCAGCAGAGTTATATTCCCCAGCAGGGGGTCACCTCAACAGGGGGTTTGGTTTAAGTTCCCAATTTCCCAGCTGAGTCGACTTTACCCTTCCAGCATTTATTTTGCTGGAATAAGTCTGTAGCATCCGGCTATCCCCGGCGGAGTCGGCATTATCCTTCCAGCATTTATTTTGCTGACGCAGTTCCTGTATTTTAGCAGTTCAGGTGGAGAGAGCTCTTGCTCAAATGAACTACCAAGCACTCAAGATCTCGGCATGAGATATTCAATGATAATGTCAGTTTCGGCAGTATTCCCCACAAAGTCTGCAGGATAAGTTTCTCTTTGTCCCCAAGCAGAGTTACTTATGTCCCCGCCAGAGTTTTGTTGAAGTTTCTCTGGTCCGATCAGCGGATTGTTTCCTTCAAAGTTGTTGTTACGTCAACATTAAGGGTTCCAAATCAGAATTTCAGAGGCCACCGCCGGTTATCAGAGCAGGCGTCCGATAGTTTGGGTTCCAGACATCCCCAGTAGAGTCCGCCTCAAAGTCGCTGTCACGTCAGTGTTAAGAAGTTTGTGGGTGAGGATCATGGAGAACTAAGTCCTGACGTGGACAATTCATTGACGGGATTTCTTCAGAAGTGGGCGTCCTAACGTGGACAGGTTTATTTCCCTGGATTGGTGAGTTGTGGTAGTCCTATCGTGGGCAGATTCGAGTTCTCGAAATTAGTGGAAGGGGAGGTCATGGCGTTGACAAAAGTGATTACTCTTTGTGTTGGTGTCCTGACGCGGACAGATCAGACCAGTGTGTGAGTCCTTACGTGGACAAGTCTTATTTCCTCAGCGGGTAGAAGAGGCCTGAGTCCTAACGTGGACAGATCAAGACGATATCAGTGTCCTGACGTGGACAAATCAAAGAAATTATTATTCCTAACGTGGAGAAGTGGGTCCTAACGTGGACGATGTAGTCCTTACGCGGACGTATCAGAAGAGGATTCCTTACGTGGAAAGAGGTGATTCCTAACGTGGGAAGGTTGGAGTCCTTACGTGGACAGATTAAGATGGCATTCCTTACGAGGAAAAATGTAGTCCTGACGCGGACAAATCGGAAAAAAGTTGGTATTCCTTACGGGGAAAGATCATAGTCCTTACGTGGACATGTCAAGAGCATTCCTCACGTGGAAGAAAAATGGTTTCCTTACGTGGAAAGACGAGTTTATTCCTTACGTGGAAAGATTAAGTCCTCACGCGGACATATCAAGATTGATTCCTGACGTGGAAAGAAAGAGATTATTCCTGACGTGGAAGAGTTTAGTCCCGACGTGGACAGATTCAAGAAAAGTTGATTCCTGACGTGGAAGAATGATGTACTCCTTACGTGGAAAATTTGAGTCCTGACGTGGACAGGTTCAGAACCAAAGTTGAATTCCTTACGTGGAAAGAATGGAGTCCTGACGCGGACATATCAAGTAGTATTGGAGTCCTTACGTGGACAGATTGGTATAGTTCTCCTTATGCGGAAAGAAGATTGCTTCCTGACGTGGAAAGATGAAAGGGTTAGTCCTGACGTGGACAGATGCAGAAGAAATGATTCCTAACGTGGATGATGTTATTCCTAGCATGGACAAGTGTTACTCCTAACGTGGAAGAGTTTTTGGAAATGCAGACGAATTATCCCCAGCGGAGTTGCCGAGATTTTTCTAGGATAACAGCAGGCGGAGTCCTAACGTGGACAGGTTTTAGTTGAGATTTCTTCGTATTGATGACAGACAGAGTCCTAACGTGGACAAGCAAGCAATCTGTTATGACAGAATTCTCTCCAGAACGATGAAGACAATCCCCAGCACAGTCGCACGAGATCAGTGGGTTACTGTAACAGTCAGATTCAGCTGATGAATGTCACCCCCCAAGCAGGAGCGCAATTTAGTTTTGCGGTTGGCAAATTTCTGGTTTCACTAATATTCAACCGTCTCGTACCGCGAATGTCTGAAGGCTCCAGGATCTTCACCCAATCGGGTCCAAGCCGCTTGAATAGGGGCAGCTGTTGCACCCTAAAATTTGCCCAACCTTATTCACTTGGTTTATGTTTCATTATCATTAGCATTTGCATATAGAGTCATGTACATAGACTAACCATCTGCATAGCATAAGCATAGCAAGTCATTCAACAGGGGACCAATCATTATTCTCATCTCTAGAAGCCTATCAAGAGGTTATTATCCCAATTCAATCTCATTCAAGTCATCAGAAAAGAATTTGAAAGCAAAGAGTTCAGCAGATCAAGCCTTGAGTCCATCTCCTAGCTGAGGGTATCTGAGGATCAACAAGAGGGTTGTGAGCTGTGAATTGAAGGCATGGAGAGTATCTAGACATTATTAGAGGCTTAGAAAGTCATTTGGAGAAGGAGACAAGTCATTGATGAGAGCACAAGAGCTACAGTTGAAGGCAGTCAACTAGGGTTTCATCTGGGTCAACCCTAGGTCAACCCTAGGTCAATTGACTGACTTAAAGGGGCATTCAAGTCTAGTGGAGAGATGTGGGGTTCATCATTGGACATATAAAGAAGGATATGGAGATATTCCAAGGAGAATTCAAGAGAAATCAAGGAGAAGAGGAGTGTCTAAATTAGGGTTTCTGTGTAAAATCCCCTAGTTTAGGTCAAATTTCCAAGCAAGATAAGTCAAAATGCTAGCCTCAAATGGATTCTTGGCCAACATGAAACTTGTAGAGGATCTCAAGACCTTTAATTTGAGTGGTGGAAGACATCAAGGAGATTTATAGAACTCAAGTTATGGTCCTTGCAAGTTACAGGTCATCTGGGGTATCTGAATTTTTGTCTGTGAAAGTGACTTGACTTCCAAGCTAGTTTTGCCCCTCAAGGAGATTTCAAATGAATTCTTGGTCAACATAAGAATTGTTCCTCATTGTCTTAGCTTTCTATAATGGTATAGTATGCCTTCATATGATGTGTGGAGCTCAACTTATGGTCTTGGCAAGCAAAGGGTATTTTGGGCATTTGTGAATTACAGGTCATTTTAACCTATGTCCAAAACTCATACAAGGAGGCCTCAAATGGAAAAACTTACAACATCAAACTTGCTCCAAATGGGATTTTAAGTCTAGAAAGAAGGTCACAAATTGCTGGAAAAGCTCATAACATGAAGTTGCATGATTGGTCCAAAATTGAACTAAAATGGCTTATAATTTGGATAAATTCAAGATGGAAAATGGTTTGGGAGATTTATAAGTCCAAATGGAGACTTCCAATATATGATTTTGAATGGAAAAGCAATTCTAAGAACAATGGTTCAAACACTTTTTTGAGTTTAGAAGGAAAAAAGAAAGATATTCATGGTTACTTGCCTTTTAAGAAACATTTCAAAAATGGATCAAAGTTGGAAGGCAAGGGAATGTGTAAGATGGATCTAGAATGTTCATGTGCACACTATATATTCATGAAATGAAGATTGATCAAGGGTTGGCTTCATTTTCACCAAGAATTTCACAAACTTTCTCATTCTTTCTCTTTGAAGTTTCATTCCAATTCCTCAAATTCTTCACCAAATCATCATCACAATCAACTTCATTATACTGTTTCATCATCATAGATCATAATTCAATCAAGAACAAGGTGTGATTACTCCATTTTCGAGCACTTCCATCATCAACATCAAAATCACAATCTCCATTGGACAGCACAATTCAAGCCAGGAATCATCAAAGTATTGCATACAGAATCCATCACTGAGTTAATTGATCAAGATCCAAGCCTTGGAAGCCTCAGATCTACAAGTTTCCATAGCTGTCTTCAAGCTTTTGCACCAGGTGAGTTTTCATTCAAACAGCTTAATTCAATTAGGTTAGCATGATTTTATTAGTTTAGATGTAATGTAGGAGGTTAGTAGAGCAATTAGGATGAATTTGGAGTAGTTTGGTGACAATTGTTAGCAGGTGCCATAAACTGTTAAGGCTTGAAACTCGTGGCTTAGTGCATTAGAATTCTAGGTTGTTAGCGCAGGTTAATCACCATTAGCTATGGAAGAGGTTAGTGTAAGTTTGATTGAGAATTGTGATGATGCATCTCAGAGTACATTCATGGTGACCAGAGCTTGTAGGTATCGGGTTGAGCGATCTAGTGAGTTTCAGATTGAACTAGTGCCATAGGATTATAGAGGGAGAGATCCTGAGCATTTTTCATGTTGGGATCGTGTTGATTCGTGGCTTGTAGAGTGCGAACAGAGTGGTGTAAGTTTGGTTCGTGCATGGCCATTCATGGTGTAAACCCTAAGTTTCAGGATCAAAGGAGGAAGACATAATCGTGTCCGTTTATTTCATGGTAGACCTTTGACTTGTGAGGCCATCCTAGGGCTGAGATTCAATTCAGAATTTGGAGGGAGATGAGTCAGGTGCCAAACGCACCGTTTCATTAATTGAAACGGGCGGGCCTGAGCGAGTATTGCTAATCCCCCCCCCCCCCCCTATTTTAAGCCCAACTCATTTTGAATATGAATTTGTTTCTGAATGCACCCCCTGCGCCTCTTTTTATTTTTTATTGTTGCTGACTAGTTCTGGGCTTTATTCCAACTTGCTGTTCGCACCCCACCAATGCCTGGCCCAATGAGATATTAACTGGGCGTGATTTCTATTCAAACCCCCCTGGCTATTTCTCTATTTTATTTTTATTATTTTCTTTTCATGTTTTTCATTCATTTTAAAAATTCATAATAAATTCATAAAAAATCATTTTCACTTCATTCTTTTTACACTATTTTCTTTAGGATGTCTAAAAAATTATAGAAAAAATAAAATTGCATTTTTATTTTCATTTCATATTTTTTCCATATTTTCTAAATAAATGTCATTTTACATAGATTCATTTCATGCATGATTTTGCTAATTTTTGTTCTACTAGATGCTTTCATATTTTTTGTTCATTCTTTTTAGGGTGTTTAGATTAGATATTGAATTTGTAGATTCAATTTAGTTCCCATTTTTAGGAATTAATTTTAGGTGATTAAGGTAGGCTTGAACAACATGAACTAATTAGGGTTTTTAGGTGATGAATTAGGAAGTTTGATTTCATTTCCCTTAGGACTTAGGGTTTGAATAGATTAGTTATGGGACTATAAGGGCTATGGGTAGTTATTAGATCCCTTAGAAAAAGTCAGGACTCCCCTACTGCTATTAATATACTGTATATCTGTTTGTCTGGTGTGGTGTGCCCTCTGGGGATTTTTGTTTGCTTGCTTGGGTATTGGGTTTGTCTGGGGCCCTGGGAGAGCTGAAGACTTGAGGAGATGAAGACCATTGGAGATCCAGAGATTGAAGATCAACTGCCAGAGTTGGAGAGGAGGTTCTTGCTAGCAGCTGCTGAGGAGACTAGGGTTTAGGAGCTAGGCAGAGCTCTAGAGTAGAAAGCTTGTTTCTCAAACATGGAATGCCTTGTCTGCATCCATCCTTTCTCTATGATGCAAAGTCTCTTTCAAATATCCACCTCCTTCCTTTGGAAGGATCAGTGAATATATTTGAAAGATAGAACTTTTGAGAGGAAACTTTCTGTTTAATGTTAACAGTTGATGAACCACCCTTGGTAGGTAATTGACTGTTTAACATTCATTCTCTTCACTCTTGTGACTAGTCCCTCATCCTGGAGGTTTGAGCATGAAGAAAAGCCATTGCAGATGGAAGACTGATGATCAAAGCCCTTGCCTGAAGGTCACGAAGATGGAGATTGATGCTTGTTGAAGCCTGTAGCTGATTGGAGATTACTTGAAGCCAGATGTTGATTCAGAGCTGCTGATGCTGTTTCTTTTGCTGTTGTATTTCATTTGCTGATGTATTGATTGGTTTTCTGGACTGTATTGTTTGCTGTTTACCCTGCTGGGTTGAAAGTGAAGCCTGTTCACTTTTGCCTATTGTTTTCTAGGTTCGAGGTTGAGTGGGACTCCCTTGCCTCGCTTGTACTGTTGCATCCATGCATTTTACTGTTTTACTGTATATATCTGATATTGTTTCTGTTTCTGCCTATCCCGTAGGATCTCTGTTTCTCTCTGTGCAAGAGAGGAGCATGATAGACACTAGGTCTTAACCCATGCATGATAACATTAGGATAGTTTGATTCCCTTCGCAACCGTAGGTTAGAGTTCTGTCTCTTCTTTCTCAAAACAAACAGAAAAACACATAAAGATTTCAAACACAATAAAAGACACTTCTTTCGTAAAAGAATGTTAACTCATCAAGACGTCATTTTTGTCCGCTTGGACTGTTAATCAAAAGAACCTTTTTCAGAAGGAATAAAATCAATCAAGGACAGGCTTGTGTCTTCCGTGGCCCGAACTACGTTTGCTCTGATCTTTCATGCCGTGTGAAAGTACGTAGGCATAGGATGCGATATCCTAGCGAGCAACCTTCCCCTCCTTTCCCGTAGGTAGGCGAACTACGTTGACTCTGATTTCTCGTTCCAGGCGGGAATACGTAGGCATAAAGTGCGATACTTTGCCGAGTCATTTTTATTTTCATTTTATTTTCTTTTTCACCCTTGACCTATAGTTTAGATAGAATAACAATCCATACCCGAAAACAAGCGTGGATCCCGTCGAGTACGACGGACGTGAGGGGTGCTAATACCTTCCCCTTGCGTAACCGACTCCCGAACCCAGGTTTTGGTTGCGATGACCATACCTTTCCCGTGTTGTGCGAGGTTTACTCTGAGCGTTTCCTTTCCCTCCCGTGGGATAAATAACGCACGGTGGCGACTCTTCTGTTCAGCCGGCGCCGATTTTCGCAGTAGCGACACCTACCACTCCATATAAACCTAGTTTTTCAACTACTCTTCCATTTGAACTTCAAACCCATTTTGAACAACTACCAGATATCATTTCATCAGAACCTCTGTTGTCTGATAAATCTGTTTTCATTTCCTATACTTCCACAACATTTGATGTCATTCTCTTTACATCAAATGTAAAACCATTTCTGGTTCATACTTTATCCAGATTCAAAACTGCTACTGCATCATCTGACCATCCATCTTTTCCTTCATATCCTCGTCCTCTGTTCATCATCCCACCTTTCACCATACCAACTCCACCAAAACAAATCAAACCATCAACTCTGGAAGCCCTTCTTAAACCAAAACCTAGGCTAAACGTTGATATTCTATTTGCTAATTTTATGGAAGAAGTAAGGATGAATTTAGGCTCTGTGAAGAAAAGATGCTTGTCAACCATGAATGCAGATGAATCTGATGCTATTTGGAATAGCTTCATCTCCAAATTCAATACCGTTGCTTCAAATCTGAAGCATGTCTGCTCTGATGATGCGAAGATCAGATTTGCTGAGACTGCCAGAACCATTCTATGGAATATGAAAAGATCTGCACCTTTGCTTCTTGAGGATGTACCTTCATCTTCTGGAGTATCTGCTACAGAAACTATTGTAGGATCTTCTTCTGAAGAAAATCCTTTGGCTCTGACAACCGTGGACAAACCCTTTGCATCTGTGGCTCCAGACTCTGCAACTCCAATGGTTATTGACTCTGCTCCTACATCAGAATCTGCTCCATCTACTTCTGAGATCAAGAAAGAGAACCCAAAATTAGAAGATAAAATTGCTGTGCTAGAAGTTGGTCAATCTGAAATCAAGTCCTAGATGGCAAGATAAGATCAGAAGACTGAGAACATTGAAAAATGGATGTCAAAGCAAGAACAATCTTCATCTGAGATCACTCACCTTCTGAAGATGCTTCTTTCCAAACAACCCTAGATTCATTTTTCTGTATCTGCTGTTTGTGCACTTGTACTTGAATTTCTTATCTGATGTTTTGTCTGCTCTGTCTAAGTACTTATTTGAATGATTGAATGAATCTAATGTTTTCTCTACATGAATGTATCTTTTCTCTCTGTTTCCTTTTATTTGTCTTTCAAGTTTTCTTTTTGATTATGACAAAAAGGGGGAGAAAATGAAATTTTGACTATTCAAATAAACTTTACCTGAATGGAATTCAGACATATCAAATTATATCTAACGTGAATTTTTAGTATTTTCAGAACTAATGATAAATCTGACAAAATTCTTTAAAGTAACTATGAGATCCCCAAATCAAGTTTTAACCAATCAGGCTCTGATTCTGAAACGTTCATCCAAGTCAAACTCTATTTTTTTTTGGAACAATCAGGCTCTGATTCTGAAAAGAATACTCATGCAAAAGGGGAATTTTCTATTCTTTCTAAGTATTCAATTCAGGGGGAGACTCATAATCTCAGGGGGAGTTATAATTATCTCTTTATTGAGCAAAATTTCTTATGTTTTTGTCATCATAAAAAAGGGGGAGATTGTTAGAACACATATTGGTTCTTAATTATATCTCTATGTTTTGATGATAACACTTACGAAATTTTGTATTAAGAAATTATATACTTTAAATTTGTTCAAGTATTTTTGCTGCAGATATTAGATTTAATATTCTTCTGAAAGCAAAAATGGATCTGAACGTTGAACTATGCAAGGCTCTGAAGCGTCAGAAGCATCTCTTAGAAGAATCTGAGCGCTGCCTACAGAAGGATCTGAAGCAGAAGCTACAGAAGCATCTGAAGCATAGACTGAAGACTTTGTATGAAGAATTTCTAGCATAGTTTTTCAAAAGACTCTGATAGTATTGTACGCTACAAGTACTGAGGATCTGATCCCTAAACTCTGCTCTAATGAATCTCACGCTAAAGCACACTTGCTGCAACACTCTGATACATCAAACTCTGAAGACATCAAGACTCTGATCACTCAAGGCTCTGATGTTAATTGCTGTGAATTAGAAACTTGTTGAAGAAGATTATTTGAAGATATATTTGTTGGTTATGTCAAACGACTCTTTCCTCTTTTATGCTAGACACAAGAACACCGGTAAAAAAGATTTCTCTGAACGTTCTTCTTCTAGAAAAGGTCAAGTGATGTGAAGACAAAAAGGTTACAACTACTTCGCAGACACGGTCTTCAAGCTTGCAAACGTCTTGGACTTCTGTGCCTATAAAAGCAAGACTTCAACATCTTTCTCAAGTTGAAGAATTATTGAACACTTCATTTGAAAACTCTCATACAAATTATTATTCTTTGCTAAATAGTTTTTGTAAGTTCTTAAACTTAAGTGTAAATCACAGTTGTGATACAGCTTACTTAGAAGCATTCAAACACTTGTTTAGTTTTACATTTGATTGTAAAAGTTCTTTGAGAAGACCAAGTTGTGGTCAGTAGTTCTTGAGAAGACTAAGAACAGTTGTTCTTAGTGGTTGCTATTGTAATCAGTTTGATTAATAGTGGATTAAGTCCTTGTAGAGAAAGACAAATCACTCTTGATAGGATGAACTGAATTAGTTGAGTTCAACGAACCAGGATAAAAATCATTGTGTTTTTATTGCCATAATATTTTCTATATACTTATTCAACCCCTCTTTCTAAGTATTTTCTCACCTTCAATATTCTGTATGAGTTTTTAGGAATTGAAATACCAAATAATCGCTCAATTTTTCTCTTTTTATTTCACTAGAAAACAAATGCACACATGAAATAAATCATCCCGATTCATAAAAAAACACAATATAAACCAAAAGTATTTTTTTTGAATAAAATATTAATATTTTTTAAAAACATAAATAAAAATAATAAAATAACATATAAAATTGTTTTCCATATTTATTTTCTGATACGCTTAACTCTTGTTTAGAGTGCATAGCAAGCCCAACCCAACCAAAACAAAAAAGACGTTAAAAATAGCAACACATAAAAATTATAAATTAAAAAGAAAAAGTAAAAACAATAACCAGTCATAGCGACTGACATCAACGATGGACGATAAAAAAAGCGAAGCCGAAGTCCTAACTACTCAACTATGATTCCATGATTCCGCCGTAACTCCGTTTTTTCAATTCCTCAAAACTGCAAAGTCAAACCCGCCGCGATGCTCGTTTCAATCCAAAACCTCTTTCGCTTTTTCCTGTAATCAACGATGAAGAAAGGAAAAGGGAAAAACAACGGTTTATTACCGAGTTCTTTTAGGATAATCTCTTCATGCCTTAAAACTGTTTCCACCAATGCCTGTACCGTCGCTTCCACCGTACGCTCCGCCGGCGCATCCGTCGCGTCTTCTATTACCTCTCCTTCCGATGATCACAAGGATCAGGTCGATTTTTCATTAATTTTGTTTGATTTTGATAGACTCTCTATGCGGTTACATGCATTCTTCTACTATATTTTATAGTTGGTTAATATTAATAATACTCGTTCGGGTTAATTTTCTTTATATGATCATCGTGACTTTATTGCTTTTTTTAGTTAATAATTCATTAATTACTATTTTGGTATTGATTTTGTTGTTATTGTTTATTTTATTTTTTTTGTTAATGATTATGATTTTATAATTTGATTTTTTTGGATAGGTTACTTGGGCTGGTTTTGATAAACTAGAGCTTGATCAGAAAATTTGTAAACGTGTTCTTTTACTTGGTTATCTTAATGGATTTCAAGTACTTGATGTGGAAGATGCGTCTGGATTTAGTGAGGTCGTTTCGAAGAGAGATGGACCGGTTTCGTTTTTGCAGATGCAGCCTTTTCCTGTAGGTGTAAGCTCTGATGGTCAGGAGGGGTTTAGAAAATCGCATCCTTTACTGTTGGTTGTTGCTGGTGATGGGGATGAGGGATGTGTTGGTCAAACTGGTAGTGGTTTTGGTGGTTTGGGAAGAGAGGGTGGTAAGGTGGAGAGTCAATCTGGGAATGGTGTTAAATCTGCTACCGCTGTTCGGTTTTATTCGTTGAAGTCTCATTCTTATGTTCATGTTCTGAGGTTTCGTTCGGTTGTGTGTATGATCAGGTGTTGTTCGAAGATAGTAGCTGTTGGTCTTGCCACACAAGTATGCTGCAGCTTCTCTGGTCTTTTAGGATTTTTGATTTATTATATTAGACCATTTCTGTTGGATAATGTTTGTTATCTATACCGTGATTGATTTACTTTCTTGATGATTGTTTTTGGCAGATATACTGCTTTGATGCATTGACTCTTGAGAATAAGTTCAGTGTTCTCACCTATCCTGTTCCTCAGTTATCGGGGCAAGTAACAATAGGAGTGAATGTGGGTTATGGTCCAATGGCTGTGGGTCCTAGGTGGCTAGCATATCCTTCCAACAACCCACTGCCTTCAAATGTTGGATGCATAAGCCCACAAAACTTGAGTCCTTCTCCAAGAGTTAGTCCATCAACATCTCCAAGCAATGGTAGTTTGGTGGCTCGTTATGCAATGGAGTCCAGCAAACATATGGCTGCTGGATTACTTAAATACTGTCAAGACATGCTTCCCGATGGTTCTAATTCTTCAATACCATCAATTTCTGGATGGAAAGTTGGTAGGGTTACAGGAAGCGATATGGACAATGCAGGAACGGTTGGTATTATTTCAACAAGGCTCAGCTGATCGATAGGCTCGATGTTTTTACACTTTAGAGTAAAATATTAATCTTAACTTGTTTTTTGGTTCATGTTATTGGTTGCAGGTAATTGTAAAAGATTTTGTTTCCAGAGCTATCATCTCACAATTTAAAGCTCACTCTAGTCCGATATCTGCTCTATGTTTTGACCCTAGTGGGACGCTTCTGGTCACGGCATCTGTCTATGGAAATTCTATTAATATCTTCCGAATAATGCCATCTTGTGCACGCAAGGGTTCAGGGGTTCCAAGCTGTAACCGAAGCGCTACTCATGTGCATCTTTATAGATATCATCGTGGAATTACACCAGCTGTTAGTATATCTTAGTTGCAATACTGATTTATTTTTGGATAAATTACATCCCCTTGAGAGAATCTTAAATTATTCTTTCCTCTCATTAATTTTAAATCTACAGTTCTTTGCTTTAACATAATGAACCTTTTGATGATGGCAAACAGCTATGAAAAAGCCTTCCATCAAAACGTCCCTGCAGCTGAACACTTTTTTTTATTGATTTTAGGATTTAAAAGATAAAACGAAGCTTTAAATATATGTTTTATAGGCTTTGTAACTCTGACACATTTACTGTTATTATCTCATAGTTCAAGACTATATATTAATGATGTTGAGATTACAAATAGATAAAATAATATCCATAACAAGTTTTATTTAATTAAAATGGATTAAAGTGTATATATTAACTTATAAGGGAGAGAATGTATATTTTAAAATAAATGCGCAAGAGAGTGCAATATAAGTTTCTGTCATGGAGTATAAATTTATCTTGTTTTATTTGTTTTTAAGATTGTGATTCCAGTTGTGGCCTGCATTCATGATTTTGATCATCTTGTTTTCTTATTTGACAGACGATCCAGGACATTTGTTTTAGTCGTTTTAGCCAGTGGGTTGCAATTGTCTCTTCTAAAGGGACTTGCCATCTTTTTGTTTTGTCACCTTTTGGAGGCGACACTGGTTTCCAAATTATCAGTTCCAAGGGGGAAGACCCCTCCTTACTTCCCGTTTTGTCTCTGCCTTGGTGGGCTACTTCATCTACCATTTCTCATCAACAATCTTTGCCTCCCCCATCACCGGTTGCCCTTTCTGTTGTTAGCCGAATAAAGTATAGCAGTTTTGGATGGCTTAATACCATTCAGAGTTCTAATGCAAATGTATCAGGAAAAGTTTTTGTTCCATCTGGTGCTATTTCTGTGATATTTCATAATTCTATGTCTCATCCGCAGCCGCTTGATAAGTCAAATATGAAATCCTTAGAGCAGCTGTTGGTATATACACCATCAGGTCATATAGTTCAACACGAGCTTCTTCCATCTGTTGGCCCAGAACCAAATGAAAGTGGTTCGAGAATCCAGTCAGCTTCAGCCCCGCACATGCAGGAGGATGAGTTTAGAGTGAAAGTTGAGCCTATTCAATGGTGGGACGTATGCAGAAGGTCGGAGTGGCCTGAAAAAGGGGAACCTTGCAGCAATACCTGTGATAGACAAGATGGTATCAATAGAGTTCAAGATAAGATGTATTCTGGTGATGGCTATGGATTTAATTTTTTTAATATAAGTGATGATGTTGGGGAAAAGACAGTAAAACCCTCTACAGGTAAGCCCCATGAGAGATCTCACTGGTATATATCTAATGCTGAGGTGCAAGTAAATTTTGGAAGGATTCCAATATGGCAAAATTCTAAGGTATTTATTTGTGCAAAGTTTTGATATTCGTATACAGTGCTTGACCTGGGTTGCTTCTTCTAACTATCTTGGTTCTTCAGATTTGCTTCTACTCACTGAATTCTGGGAGAACTGTGTTTAGTGCTGGTGGCGAGTCTGAAATTGAAAAGATATCCGCCAACGAAATTGAAATAAGACGGAAGGAGTTGTTGCCTGTTTTTGACCATTTTCAGGGCATCAGAACGAGCTGGAATGAGAGGTGGTGACTTTTTTCTATTTTCTTTTTAGCAGACTGGCCATCTTAGCATGTCAATCATGCTGTGCTATTGTGATCAAGACAACATTTAGATTATTAAAACTGATTGATTGTGGTTCATGATGCAATCAAAACAAGCTTTACCTAAGACATTTAGAAACATTATGATGACTATTATTTAAAAGCATTTGGGTAAAAATTTTATTACAAGGGAGAATTCCCACAGGGTAGAAACAATATGCTGTCATTTGATTCTGAATATGCCAGCCTGAGTTTTGTGGGATTGTAAATTATTGGTTTCAACTGCACTATTGTTATAGCATATTCAACATAACAGACTTACTGTATCATGTTATAGATGAACAGATTTTTTTATTCCTCTGCTGATATCATATGCTTTCTGTGTTTGCCTTTGATGGAGAGAAACCATCTATTCTTTTCTATTCTACAGTAGTGTTACAAAATTTGACTTGCACCCTTTGAGTAAAAATGACACTGGCAAAGAAATACATTAGTATTATCAAATGTTGCAATTGTTTCTGTATGGTTAATGTGTGTGTTCTTCCATATTTTAGCATTTTCTGCTTGAACGCAGTTATTAATTAAAGGCTTTTGTAGGGATCTATTTCCTCAACAAGTTAAGTATAATGTCTAACAAAATGCATAGCTTATCATTAATAGCATTTTTCGTGGTCTTGGTTTATATGTGATTTCCAGTAGTCCTTTATTTCACCATATGTTTACTTTACTGTTTGACTCAGAAGCCTTTCAGAAGGAAAACATTTGGGTTCCGCATCTCCTGTTCTCCATGTGGCTGAAGACAAGCAAACTGCTGACAGGACCGTTTTTTGTCATTCAAAACCAGCATCACTGAGCTCCACTGAAAGCTCTGATGGAGGTATGAAACTGGTATTGTAACTCTGAAGGAGAAAATACAACAGTGATCTTTTAAAACCAATCAAAGTTTTACCAGAATGTTGATGTATATTTCCTTTTTTATCATTCTGAGCAATTTCTTCTCTTTTACCATCAGAGTTTTACATGAATGTTGATGTATATTTTCTTTCAGTATCATATTCTAAGCAATTTCTGTATCAGAGTTTTATTTGAATCTCCTGCGACAATATATTGAATGTTGATGTATTTTTACTTTAGGATCATCAAGAAGGACTGAAAATTTGCTTGACCTGGATCAAGTTACTTCTTGTTGCCAAATGCTTGGTGAGATCTACCCAGAAAGAGTGGAGGCAATCAATGCTGCCGAGCCTTCTCAGCAAAACAAGTTTGCCTCAGCATTGTTTCTGAAACATGATTTAGATAAGAACAATTTTTTGGAAGTGTCCTCCGAAATGCAAAATGCATGTCCCGAGCATTCTTTCCCAGATGGCCAGTGCAAGACACCTGTGCATGATGGAAGCAATATGTTAACTGAAGAAGTAACTGATGATGTTGACAGCACCAGCAGCAGCCATGAAAGAGAGCAACCAGAAGATGACAGTAGCCATGAAAGAGAGCAACCAGAAGATGACAGTAGCCATGAAAGAGAGCAACCAGAAGATGACAGTAGCCATGAAAGAGAGCAACCAGAAGATGACGAGGATGGTGAAACACTTGGGGGCCTTTTTGGCTTTTCGGACTAAGGTAAAAATAAAATATAGTGGCCGCTGCATCTTTTAACTTTGGAGATGGGGGTGGGGAGGGGGCTTTTCTTTCATATGGATCATCCATTTAAGAACTTTTGACAATGAACTTATGAATTCTATTCTTGTTTAGGTTGATTACAACATCCGAAGTGGAAGTCTTGGAATCAATAGAATCATCTTATTATCTATTACCGAAAATGCAAAAAGCAATGTGCAAGATCGTGAATTAGAAATTGCACATGAGCAACAGTTATGCTGATCTGTTGCTTAATTTAATGACCTGCATCTCTGTCTCTCACCCCTGTACATTGCTGTAGCTGGGCATCCAAATATCTTGATGGCTTTGTCAATGTTTGGAGCCATATAGGTAATGTATGGGTTTGCAGAATTGCAGTCAATTAATCCTAAGCTTAACTTTTATCAAGCTTGCATGTAATTATGAACTGTGCATGGATTTTGTGTTATATATATATTTTTTTATTAATTTTGGTTTGGTAAAAATTATTCTTGATTTGTACATGTAAAAAATATTCTTGATTACAGTAAAAAAGTACAAACTCTGCACATAATAGTCTCATTCCCAAGAGAGAGAAATTTGAAGCACACATTAAATGACCTTTTAAAACCTTCATTTCAACCCTTTTATTTTCTGTTGAGGAAAAAATCGTTCATTCAGTTTATGAATATTTAATCACATTAGCATAGTTGAGATTGTTAATTCAGTTTCTGGAATAATCCAAAGAGATTAATGTAATTGAAGACTTCAAATTTCACCAATTATTTTCAGAGCCTAGTTGGTAATGTCCTATGAATCCCATATTTCTTACCTTAATTTTTTATATCTACTCCACGTGGGAAAGGGAAGGTTAGTCTTTGAGATATTCTGTTCTGATATTGTGTTTTTTTATAGTGTTCATACTAAACTTAGTGAGTTGGGATGGACCAAATGAATGAGTGTGCGCACTGTCGAGAATAATTGTCAATGTTCACTTCTCAAACTCTCTTCAATTTTTTATTTATTCGCCTTTAACTTATAGGGAAATGCTTTTATTTGAATTATAGTCAGAACTAAAAATGAGTATTTCTTAATATTAGAATTTAATACTAATTTCCATGTTGCGCAAAATTAACTTAATCTGTTGGACCAACTACCTATTATCGTTGATCTATTTTTTGCAATCAATTTTATAAAAGAACTATTATATTTTTATTTTATAATATTTAACCTTTTGTATAATCAGCTTAGTTGATAGACTTTAGATGCAAATGCACGAATTCGAACATACAATATCTAATTAATTCACTTTTAAGAGATAAATTTCGGTTTTTAGGTTACTAGAATAAAAAAATGAATATCTTCTATAAAATAGAATATTTTATGATATTAAATATATTATTTATAAATGGTAATAGCTGAATATATGATACATTTATAAACTAAAAACACTATCTTTATAAATATA
The DNA here is from genome assembly GCA_963859935.3 of Lathyrus sativus. NCBI lineage: Eukaryota > Viridiplantae > Streptophyta > Magnoliopsida > Fabales > Fabaceae > Lathyrus > Lathyrus sativus. The sequence goes on along the minus strand of OZ012740.1, from coordinate 569,235,426 downwards.
AGTATATTATCTTTATAATATTAAAAATACATTTATAAAATATTTAATATTAAGTGTTTCTGAAAGAATAATCCACCAATATAGTTTGAGAAATTCAAAAATATGATTTACCTTTGGAGAAAAAAAGTAGAAGGTCTAACACTCTACTAGAATTTAGTTTGAATAAACAAAAACTCTATTTTGTTTTTCATTTCTCCTGAAAAGAATTGAGAACACACAAAATTCATATATTCGTTTAAATTTTTAAACGAATTTCATTTAATTTTTTATTATGTTATATTTTTAAATCATTAAAACAACTAAATTATATTTTTCTAAATATTTATACAATGTAAAAAAAATGAGAATGAGGTGATATTGAATATGTGAAGGATGTAACACCTTTTTTCTACCTCAAAATTATCGTGGCAAAATAAGACAAAAATCAAAGTGAATAAATAAATCTCATTAAAAAATCACCAAAAGGGCGTACATTTCTCATCAAAGCATAAATCAAGGTTTTTCCTCATAAGGAAAAGTTAGCAAAATAAGTTTAACTCAAAGAACCCAATCCGATGTTACATATCAGAACAAGACCCTTTAAGTTAACCATAAAGGCTAACGACACTAAAACTTCAAAAATAACTCCTCGACGACATCCACGGCTAAACTTGTTCATCTGCACGTTACCCACGTGGAGGTAACATTCAAACAGACATGGTGAGTAAAACAATTCATAATAATCAATGTATAACAATCAATACATAAATGGCATCATAATTATATTTAACACATTCATATTCCTCAAATATGCCTCGAAGGCCACAACGTCATAATTCATACAAAAAGACCAATGCATGTGGTACCAATCATCACAGTTCGATGGACACTGGGTCATCAACCCTCCATAGATCCCTCATCAATAGGATCAATTCTACTAGAGAACCGGAGCACATCAAAACACTTCACATCCACACAATGGGATTGAAGTCAAAGTAATTGAGGTCCTGAACCGAAGTCCGGATGCACATGAATTCATGATGCACACGTCACAATAATAATCCTCATAATACAACATATGGTGCATCATCATTCATCATATTCATCATCATCACATAAATCATCATATCTCATGTTATCACATAATTCATCAAATCATGACAATCTCATCATGTTAATTTAATCAATGCATCATATAAACCATCATGTCATCATGTATATATCACCCAAAAGCCCACTGTCATACTCATGGTAATCCATCACAGAAATTGCTATGCACCAGAACTGATTTTCTTCGCTAGGCGAAGAGTGCGATGACAACAAAAATTGCTACGCACCATAACTAATTTCTACTCAATTACCCATACGATTCACTTACTCAATGCCCAAAACATCCCTAAATCATCCATAAGGTCCTAAGGCGATAACGGCACAAAACCTATGGTTTACTACACCAATACAACAACCTATTCATGTCCCAAATTACAATTTGCCTACAATTGCCCCAAAGACATCATAATTTCTCATATCACATATTCTTATGGTTAGACATATAATAATCTAAGGTTTTGGCCACGAAGGCCTAAGTTTCCTAATCCTCATATCAAATATTTAGTACAACCTCAGAGTCTTATCATCAATTTCCCTAATTTTCCCACAATCAATCCAAAATAGCTTAAATCTTAAATCAACCATAAACACCTCGAAAGACATACATGGAAAATCATGAAAAGTTATACTCCTCATACCTTAGCCGATTCAAAGCTTTCACGATTAACTCTGAGAATCTTCTGCCTCAGAGCTCTGACCACCAAACTTTCCACGGTTAACACAAAATGAATTCTAATTTTACATCAGAACTCTATTTTGTCAAACCTAGTCTTGGGCCTCACAATTTGGACTTTTCCCTCGTTACCCTTACTAACTCCTTCAAATGCCCAATTTACCCTTATTTCACTTATATTCATTTTAATTAATAATAATACTAATAAATTAATATTATATGCTATTAATCAAATAAATACCCAAAAATGCACATTTTCCCAATACTTCACAAAACCACCGAAAATTCACAGAAACATGAATATTCTCAATTAAATAATTAATTTAAAATATTCCGATTAAAATTCGGGGTGTTAGAGAGGAGACTCAACTTATTTATTGTATTTTTTAAGGGTATTTAAAGTGCAATTTGGATTGATTTAACAACAAACTTTTATTTAATTGATAAAATTATGATTTAATTTGATTTTGAATGATTTTAAAAATTCAACGTTTTAATTTAATACGATTTATTTTAAAATTGATATTTAAATATTTTTAAATTTACAATCTCCTATGATTTTTTAAATTAATAATAATACATAAAGACCCAATAAAAAGATAAAATAACATGTTAACATAAAATATAATAGATAACATATTAAACTTTAATATTATTGAATGAATCTCCTCAACACATATAAAATAATAAAAAAGTTAAATTAAATTAATAAATTATATTGAAAATAATAAATTAACTAATAAGAGATTAATATAATATATCTTACTAACATAAAAATAAAAATATTAAATCAAATTAATATAATATATCTTACTAACATAAAAATAAAAAATAGTAAAACAACATATACACGGGTTGATTTGGTTTTCAAAATAAATTAAAATTTTATTTAATTTAAACAGTTTCCACTTATCACATCCTATAATATATAGGTGAATGGAATAATTTAAATAGTATAAGTATAAAAAAAATCAATATTATTTAATTTTATATAATTTTAATTTTTTAAAATATATTTATAATTTAAATTTAAATCAATGTAAATTTGAAAAGTTTTATCTATCATATTCACATATGAGATTGACCAAGAGATGTCTACAACCTATTTACATCATGTTTAAATTAGACTTATTTTAATATAAAATGTTCAAACTTAAGAAAAAAATTATTTAACTAAAAAAATCATAAAAATACATTTGGATCTATTTAAAAAGTATAAATAACATTTTTTGTAATGCTATTATTAATATACTAAAATCTATTTTAAATTAGTTTATAAATTTAAAATTATTATCCACGTATTTAAAAAAATCATATTAAATATAATTGGGTCTATCTATTTGACTCTTACTCAAAATCAAAATTAGTCAAATGAAAAAAAGAAAATTTAATAAAAATAATTTAGAGTTTTGACTAAAGAGAAAGTACATAGACACAACCAGCCAGAAGGATAAATCCATCCCCCTTTTCGGAAACCTAACAAACCAAAACCAGTAACGTTTTCATCTCCGAATTCAGACAAACAGACACTAATTTTCACTACTATTTATTACTCTTTCTGTTCCTTTTCAATCTCAACGCAATAACCTCTTTTTCTTCCAGAATCTTAGACAACAACATGGATCATTTACAGAGGAAGCTACGCGACCACGAAGCTGCTATGTTTCAACAGGTTCTTGTTCCTTGTTTTTCTCAATTATTAGTTACATTCAAATTTATAAGATTATAAAATCTTGATTATTGGGGGAGTAGGGTTTCCTGGATGATCAGTTCAGTCAGCTTCAGAAACTTCAAGATGACAGTAGTCCAGATTTTGTGTATGAGGTTATCACTTTGTTCTTTGCTGATTCTGATAAACTACTCAGCAACATGTCACATGCACTGTAAGTATTATTATTATTCTCTTCAATCAATTGATTGTACTTCAGTTCTGGGCATGCAACAGTGTTAATTCTCTTGAGGGAGAGGGTGAAATTTTGTTTATGAAATTGTTAAAATGATTGTATTTGATTTGTCTATATGTGTAGAGCACAAGTACCTGTGAATTTCAAACAAATTGATGCTCATGCTCATCAACAGAAGGGAAGCAGTGCTAGGTATTGTGTTGTGGTTTTATTTGATTATCTCTTTAATGTATTACTGCTATAGCTTCGCGAAATAGTTCTTGTTATTATTATTTGTTTCGCAGTGTTGGTGCTGCTCGAGTTACAAGTGTATGTGCCACCTTCAGAAGTTTCTGTGAGGCTCAGAACCTCGAAGGGTGAGTTCAATTTTACATTCATACATGAGTTTGTGCCAACGTAATGGGATGATTATGTATTATCTTAACATCCTACCTATGAACCAAATGAAACACCATCTTAGCCTGCTAGTTTTATTGATAAATAGTATTGGAGACAAAAATAATTGAATGATCCAAAGGAGATCACTGAGAAAGCGGAGACAAGTGGAGCTTCGGAGACTTTTCATCAATTTTCTGATTTGTATTATATGGAAAATGAATGATTACAGTAACCGCAATGTGAGCTGTTTTTGTATGATAATGTTTACAGCTTACTTTTTATTGGGCCTAAAATGATAGGTTTAGAAAAATTTATACATGTTTCTTTCTAAACGCCAACAAAACAATAGATTTTACTTTCTGCCTATAAATGTTGGAACATTCACCGACAAAGAAACGTTGATTGTAGGTGTCGTAGATGTCTACAACAATTGCAACATGAATACACTCAACTGAAGACCAAACTTCATTACCTATTTATGGTAAGTACTGTTGTGTGTTATTTTAACAGACATGCAATATGGTTAAAGAATCAGTTGTTTTTTGCCTCTTGATAAACAACATGCATTTCCTATACTATATTATATTATATTACTCTGTATTGATTTATTGCAGCTCCAACAAGAAATCAAGGCTTTCGGTCGTTCTATTCCTACAAGGGAGTAAGAGATCACACAATTGCCAACTGTTGATATTGAGAAAAAGATAATGAAGCTTTCTATGTAGCCTGCTGATTTTGTTTGTTTTGGTTTTTGTTGGATTGTTCCTTCAGAAAAAGAGCTAGTTTGAATGTTGGGATAGTGTTGACGCGAATGCACATTTCTTGCTTACTTTGTTTTGGTTTTTGTTGGATTGTTCCTTCAGAATTAGAGCTAGTTTGAATGTTGGGATAGTGTTGATGAGATTGCGCATTTCTTGCTTAGTTTGATAGATATATATATGATATATTATATGATTTTTCCCAATAATCTGGTGATTCATTTGAAGTTTTATGATTACTCAAAATAAGATTAAAGTTTATATTAACAGACCATCTAATAATTTTTATTGCATGATTCAAAGTCACGTGATGTAAGAAGCCTTTTAATTGTAAATGTTTAATTTTTGAATCAATTGTTCTTGTCCTCTTTTTTACACCAAAAGCAATTAATAATATGATCTTAGTGCAAAACATTATTTGAAAACAACATCACTGTATTATAACATAAGTTTAAGACTTTGCACTCTTAGTTGTTATTAATGCACCTTATGCCACATCGTGTCTCATTTAGTGGTGTCTTCATGTACCTCTCCTCTAATGCTGACACACTGGACTAAAGAAACAATACAAACACATCTTGCCAATACATCCATTACTTGGTCTGCCTCATGCAAAGGTGTAACACTCTGTAAAATCCATCGTATATAACTGAGTACAGAAACAGTAGATGATCAGCTAGAATACTTCGCATCGCCTTTGGAACCAAATTCTCTTGGTAGTCCTCACACGAAAGATCAATATCTATATAAGATAAGGTAGGAGGCACAACAATAGCGGTATCCCTTAAGACATGCACAATCCCAAACTACCTTGGTACATGACTGGTAGATGGAGGTACACGACTCAATCCAGTGTCCTAGCCTCCATATGTATCGATATGTACTTTCGATGGTTGTCCAAAGGTGACCATTGTATGGAGGGTGTTTTGCTAGGGAATCAGAAATGTTTCGTGAAATGATTGAATAGAGAGTCTTGATGTGGTGGAGTGGATCTCTGGTACGAAAAATATAGTGAATTATGGGGTTTGGGGAGCATACCTCAAATTTCACGTGAAAAGTTATATATATAAATGACAATTATGTACATTCCTTACCATTTCAGGGTGAAACACAAGAGACAATATTATTAGATAAGAATGTAATCTAATAAAGTTAACGAGAGTCGGTGGGCAGGTTCCCCACAAATAAGGCTTCATTTATGTTACATATGCTATATACATTATTAGTATACACACATATTATTAATTATTGTATTTATTGGATAGATAACTTTATAAACCTTAGCTATGTCTTTATAATTTTGATAAAATTAAATATTATAGTAATAATACATTAAATATTTAGAAATTAAAATGATTATTTTTAATTGTTTTCTTATATTATACATTAATAACAGTTGAAAATTGCCTCCACTATGTAATTTTTTTGGGTCCTTTTAGAAGGGGTGAATAGACCTCATAAAATAAAACTTTTGTTTGAAAAATATTTTTATTAGAGTTTCAAAAATAATATATTTTGTATTGTGGAAGCAGACTTTGCGTAGAAAGAGATTATGCTAATCGATTCGAGGTTATGAGAGTATCTTTAAACAGTTCACAACAATCAAATTAAACTATTGAATTACACCAAAAATTACAATTTAGTTGTATTACACAATCACTCAATTTCACAAGATATCTTATTGAATAACTTTCAATACAAGTAAGATTTTATTATCAAAGTTTTCAAACATAACCCACATCAAAAAAATGTTGAATTATCAATTCTAACAAAACTTACAACTTATACAACAAATTGGTACTAACCGATAAACTTATTAGCATGCAATTCTAGAAATAAATAACAACCACCTAATCATGCAATCAACTACGTAATTAAATGAAGAGAGAGAGAGAGAGAGAGAGAGAGAGAGAGAGAGAGAGAGAGAGAGAGAGAGAGAGAGAGAGAGAGAGAGAGAGAGAGAGAGAGAGAGAGAGAGAGAGAGAGAGAGAGAGAGAGAGAGAGAGAGAGAGAGAGAGAGAGAGAGAGAGAGAGAGAGAGAGAGAGAGAGAGAGAGAGAGAGAGAGATGTACATCGATATTTATAGTGGTTTGACACGTTCGTTCTCGTCTTGTGCTTAATCCATTCTCAAATGGTTGCCCATTGAAAACTCTTTGGTCTTCCACTATGATTTGCAACAATATTACAAGAGTTCATACAATCATTAGTCCACAAATAAAATGATAAATATAAAATTTCTTATATTCTACATCTTGACTTTTACACAGCTCCATGAACTGAACTCTATGCAAAATCTTTACTCGAGATCGCTTTTGAATCTTCTAGGCCTAAAAACATGCTCCTAAGTTTCTGACAGCGACAATTTTCACACAATTACGCTAATATCTTGAGTGTTGGCATGTCCGAAGATCGAAACAACTCCTACCTTGTCTATAGACTTCCACACAGTACTGTCAAGGTCAACATGGAGAGAAGAAACTTATTCTTTTCAACTAGAATTTTCACAACCAGTCACAACACCACACAATCTTGCAAACCTTTGAAATCTTAAACAAATCTTCAAAGAAAAATTAAATTCAAAACAATTCTCCTTAATCAATCACAAATCTTTCAAGATACGATTTAGATTCATGCAATAATGGAAAAAGAATGAGATAGAAAATTAAATAAATCATTTGCAAGTGTTCAAAAAATATTCAAAAACCTTTTGAAAATGTAAGAATAAGTGGTTTGTGAGTTTTCAAATCATCAATGAAAGAATGTGTTTTCTAACATTATGAAAGATTGAGAGTTAAAAGTGATTAATATGTGCTGGAGATTAAGCACAAAATGAAGTGAAAAAGTCACGTTTGATTCGAGTTAAGAGCATTTGGTGAGTCAAATGAAAAAGTAATGTGGAACAAGATCAACACTTAAAGAGAGACTCATTCTTTATGATTTGAGTCAATACTAAGGCATGATTCGACTCACACAAGTCATGATTCAAGCCAAGGCTTGGTCATGATTTGACTTAAACTTGGCAGTGTCTAGAGAAGGATATGTGACTCGATCATGTACAAACTATGATTCAACTCAAACTTGGCAGTGGCTGGAGAAGGACATTTGATTTGAATCATGTATAAACTGTGATTCGACTCACAATGTGCACGATTTGAATTAATAGCTAGTTGTGATTTGACTCACAAAGCTCACAAAAATCCTGATTCCTTTCTGCCTTATTTGACTCGACTTAGGGATTCTGTGATTCGAATCACACATCCAAAATCTCAAAATCCCAAGTTTCTAACTATGTTTCGAGATTCTACCATTGACATGACTTTAATCAAACTCAATTATGATTCTTGTTTCAAAAACTCTACTAATTAACTTAAAGCATAATGTTCATACTCAAACATAAATAATTTGAATTATACATGCTAAACTATGGATCCAAAACTCGATCCTAAAATATATGCAATTGAAGATGAGACTCAAATATAAAACTAAATTCAAAGTAAAGCTTAAGGAACAAGAAACAAAATCACATAGGGTCTCCCCCTTAATATATTAGAGACATGCAACTCCAGTCTTCCTCTTTTTTTATGTTTGGCAAAATTTCACTTGGAATTGAGTCAACTTTAAGCAAAAGAAAAGTATGATCGCTGTTTTTATTCAATTGCTTGTGCCCCATGAAACATTTCACAATACACAATAAAATAAAACGCATAAAGAAAATCTAGAATCACATTACAACTTTCTTCCTTTGAAAAAAAAAAGATAAATATTAATGAGTTTAAATGCAAATGAAATTAACAACACATATGATATTTCAGAGAAACAAATGATCTAATCATAGCTAAGAAGAATGTACAAAAACAAAGACAGAATATAAAATGCAAAGATTGACATGCTATATGCAACAAATAAGCAAATAGACATGCAAATGTTCAACAACAAAAAGTCATCAAAACTTATATGAATGGAAAATTTAAATAATGCATTTACAATCATAATGATGCTCAAATTCACATAATTAATAGCAAGCATTTAAAAATGTATTAAATGCAACATATGAAAAATCAAAATAGAAACTTATGAATGAATGCAATAAGAAATATAAGGAGTAAGCAAATGAACATTTAAGAACAAAATACAAACAATGATATAAAAGAATGTTAGAGTTAAAGAAACATATCAATATCTTTGGTTAGAGTAAATAACTACAATGAAATGTTAGTGCACAACATAAACATATAGCAAATGAAATGAAATAGGAAACTAAATCAATTTAAAGCACGACGAATCTAGGATTTCCAATTTCCTATGTATCTTTTGAAAAGGTTTAGAGGATAACAGTTTTGTAAAGATATCAGCAAGTAAATTTTTCGTATCCACATATTAAAAAATAACACCGCTTTATCAACATGACCCCTAAGGAAATAGTACATGATCTATATATGTTTAGTACGTGTATGAAGTACATGATTCTTAGTTAGGCTTATTGCTCTAGTGTTATTGCATTTGATTGTAACTCAGTCGAGTTTTAAATCATAATTCAATAATTGTTGCTTTAACCATAAGACTTGTGCACCATAATTACCAGCAACTACATATTCAGCCTCGACGGTAGAAAGAGCAATGATATGCCGCTTCTTACTGTACCAAGAAACTAAACAGTTTCCAAACATATGACAATTCCCACTAGTTTTTTTCCTATCCAATTTGCAACTGTTAAAATCAGAGTCGGAAAAACCTACTAAGCTACATTCAGTTCCTTTGGTACATCAAAAAGTGTGATACGAGGTTCCACTAAGATACCTCGAAACTCTTTTTACGATCTTAAAGTGGAATTCCTTAGGACACGCCTGAAATCTAGCATACACACACACACACACTAAACATAATATATGTCTTGTTTGCAGTTAAATAGAGTAAGGGTCCTATTATACATTGAGATTTGATAATGTCGATCTCTACACTACTTTCATTTTTGTCTATCAGCACATTTGATGTCATGGGGGTTGAAATTCTTTTTTGAATTTTGCATATCGAACTTCTTGAGAAGTTCCAAGCAATAATTTGTCTAGATTATGAAATTTCCATCCTCCACTTGCTTAATTTGCAACCAAGAAAATAGGTAAGCTCTCCCATTAGAGACATATCAAATTCACCCTCCATCAAACTAGCAAAATTCTTGCAAAGGGATTCATCAGTATACCAAAATATAATATCATTCGCATAAATTTGAACTAAAAGAATGTACTTTTCTTTGCATCTAATAAACAAAGTTGTGTCTATTTTACCACTATTAAATCCTTGTTTGATTAAAAATCCACTAAGGCGCCCATGCCAAGCTCGATGAGCTTGTTTGAGACCATAAAGAGACTTTTTTAGTTTAAACACATAGTCCAGATTTCCATGTTCCTCAAAACCAAGAGGTTAAGATACATTGACTTCTTCATTTATATAGATGTTAAGAAAAGCTGATTTAACATCTATTTGATACAATTTAAAATCCAGGTAGCACACGAATGTCAAAAGGATTCCAATAGCTTCGAGACGAGCTACATGAGAACAAGTCTCCTCATAGTCTATTCCTTCATCTTGACTACACCCTTTTTTCACTAGCCTAACTTTATTTTTAGTAATTATTCCATTTTCATCTAATTTATTCCTAAACACCCATCTAGGTCCCAAACGTCATTATGTTTAAATTGGACGAGTTCTTCTTGCATAACAAGTAGCCATCTAGGCCTAATATGATCCATATCACCATAATAATGACATATAGCTTTAGATGAAATACTCTTTTTATTTCTTCTTGCAAGTTGAGGTCTTTTCTCAAAACCAATCCCTCTTTCAATTGAAGACATAGAACTAGTAGTAGATAGAGAAATTGTTTGTGCCAATTATCCTTTGAGATTTTTGTTCTCAGGTTTTAAAGTACGACGAGTAACACAATCTATCTTTACTATCTTTTCAACTAAATTATTAGAAGTACTAAAACGCCCATCTATGAGAGATGCATGATCTTCCTTCAAGAAATCTAAAGCACTATTAAAATAATTTATTTCCTTTTCAAGTTTTGAAAAAAGTTTTATTTGGAGATAAATTTTCTTAAAAGCATCTAGAGCATATGCATGCATTTCACTAAAAGCTTTTGACAATTGCTTATAAGATGGTTTAACTTTAGGATCAAAAGTATATACGTCAGAGTATTCACTTTTCTTATGGGCCATCAAGCATAGGTTGACACATTCATCATCAACACTTGAACTGAAAGATGAAGATGAACTCTCATTTTCTTCTTCCCAAGAAATGTAGGCTCTATGACCTTTAGCATGTTTGCCCTTTGTATTGTAGAATTCCTTATACTTTTCTTATGATGTTTTTTAAGACTCGGACGCGTGATTCTGCAGTGACCTAATTTTTCGCATTCGGGGCATGTAACATATTCTTCTTTTCTCTTATATTCCTTCTTATGCGGATGAGGCTTTTTGAAGTTAATCAGGTTTTTTCAGAATACTTGAGCTTATGATTCCTCATATACTAATTCTAGCTTTGGTGAATAAACTTATATCTTCTTATTTTGAAGACTCTTCATCATAATTATCATCTTCATCCTTTTTTTTTCTTTTTCCTTGACGATAAAGCTTTAAGGATAAATCTCGCTTCTATTATTTTACCTTCTCTTTCTTCTCTGACTTTACTTCTCTCTTAGCGAGCCATCTCAGTTCTTTCTCATGTCCAGTGAGCTTTCTAAACAGTTTTGTGATATCCAAACAACTAAGTTCATTTGAATCTTTTATGGCAGTTACCTTTGTCTGCCATTCTCTGCACATAGATATCAGAATTTTGTTAGCACAATCTTTGTTAGAAATCGTTTTTCCCAAATTGTCTAGTTTGTTGATTAAATGAAAAAAAAAACAAGTATGCATGAATTCCACAGATTCTTCGAGTTCCATATAGAAAAGTTCACACTCCTTAGACAACATATTTATTTTAGAATCTTCGATGTCTTCAGTACCTTCATAAAAGATTTCAACAACGTTCCTGATGACAGTTTGTCATTACATGATTTTTATGATTATTTATGATAAATTCAATGAAATTTCAAGTTAAAGATGAGCTAAATATGAAAATTTATGAAGAAAATGAAGAAGTAGAAGAAACAAAGCAAAGCCAAGAAATCGAGAAGAAATTACGAAGAAGCATTTTTCAACACAATTTACATCTTGACACTTGTCTAGTAAATTGATCATATCTGGAGTTCTGTAACTCGTTTTGAGACAGATTTTTTTTGTAAAATGCAGGTAAAAGGAATATATAGCTTCTGGAATAATCACGCACATGATAGAAAATATCGCGTGCGCGATGCAGCATGTTCAAAAATCATGTGCACGATGGAAAAATCATGTGCGCGATAGAGCTGTTTTCTGGGCTTTTCTAACACGTTGTAATTGTTTTCAAAAAGGGAAGTTTTGTACTTTTTCAAGGGTTACGAATTTCTACATGCAAAGTGACGATTTACAACACCAAAAGGTATATTTGAAGAGAATTTGAAGCCATTGGAGGTCAATTCTTCAAAGTAATTCTTAAGCAAACCTCTTATTAGTATTTTGGTATTATAATTTGAATTATGAGTAGCTAAATATCTCTAGGTTAGGTTGTGGTTGATGAACCTATTTTGATATTATTGTGACATATGTTTGATTTGATATTGCATGAGTAATTAGATCTATAATTCTATTCAATTGTAACTTGTTTTTAATGCTTTTATTGTGAGATACTCTTTTAATCTTATTTTGGGAACATAGGGATCACTGACCATTAGTCTATGTGTTAAACCTAGGGAAACTGTTGTGCTTATACTGGCTGAAGAGGGATAGGAGACCCCAAATAGTGGCTTAGGAATTAACGCTTTGTTACATTGCCTAACCTTACTTACGCTAGTGGACTAGGGATAGAAAACTCTGAGTATTGATTAGTGAGCTATACCGCATGGAGTTGGGTATAACGAATTTGTTAATTCTCCGTGAGATTATAGTGACAATATAGTTCATGTAATGCATCGACATCGACAATAGATAAATATGGGATTCTATACACAACCTGGTCACTTTAGTAAACTTGTAAGAACATTATATTTTATTTTTGGAATTCAAACTCGAACCCCCCTAAGATTTAGTATTTTCTACGCAATGCACAAATTTGTCTTGTTAAATAGCAGACTTTGTGGTTTCAGTCTTTTTTATTACTATGATATTATCGGTACACTTACCAAGAAGTTATCAAGTTTATGACGCCGTTGTTGAGGACTGTTGATAATTTCAACAAGGCGATGCTTGTGTAACGTTTAATTTTGTTTTTTTTTTAATTTTAATTTTAATTTTGTTTTGTTTTTTAATTTTAATTTTTGTTTTTTGTTTTTTTTTTTGTTGTTTAAATTTTTTATCTAGTGCGGTGCTACTAATGTATTCTTCTTTTTGTTGTGTATGAGAGATCAAGACAGTCGTGTAAGATGACCTCTCTGCTACCTTAGCAAAGTTTAAGTTTACTCAAAGGAGCTTGTAGCAAAAACACTCATTCTAGAAAATGCTAGAAATTATTTAGATCCAGGACTTTACATCAAGAATGACCATTCATGGGAAGAGGATTCATCATCTCAACTTGAAGAAACCCTGACTCAGTTTATAGAGATGACTCAACTCAATTTATAGAAACTCAACATGCATCAAGAGACTGTGCTAAGCAACTGGGAAACACCCTTCGAGAAGTTAGAGACGTAACTTGGTCAAATGTCTAGCCAATTAGTATTAAAAATAAGATCTAGTACGGATATCTGTAAAAATATATTAGATAGTCCTAGAGACACGAAAGTTGAAAGATAAGTCAAACAAAAATGTGAGGTATTCGATGAAGGAGGAGTTGAAGAAACCTTGACTCATTTCATAAAGATTACTCAAATTAATATCTGGAAAATCAATAGGCAGAAAGAAACCTTGCAAAGGGACATGGAAGCATCCTTCGAGAACTTAAATATGCAACTTGGTCTAGTATCTAGCCAATTAGCATTAAAATTAAGCTCTAGTAGGGAATTCGATGGGAAAATTTTAGATAGTCCCAGAGATAAGGGAGTTGAAAGAAAATTCAAACAAGAATGTGAGGTAGTCGATGAAGGAGGAATTGAAAAAAGAGAAAGAAAAAGAAAAATCCACACCGTCTGATAAAGAAATAGAAGCAAGAATAAAAGAAGTGGAGGTGAAAATTTTATGTGGGAAAAGAACAAGAATGCAATATGAAGATTATATAGTTTTGGATGAAGCTTCAAATCCAATAATTTGTTTAGACGTAGATGTCCAACTACAAGATATTCAATAAAAGAATAGTCCTACACCTAGCAACAAGGCTGATAAAAGAGGAGAAATAGATGAAGTATTTGATGAAATTTATGTCTTGTTCGATACTATCAAGCTAAAAAGAATATGGAAGAAAAATATTCAATTCCTGAAATTAATGGAACTCCTACTAAACAAAAGGAAGAAGAAGGATGATGTGTTTTCTGTGTCATATGTGCCGCCCTAATACAAATATCAAAAGGTCAAACTTAGGACCTTAAAGAAGTGCTTAATAGGAGAAAACCCATCAAATAAGTTTTTATTTCATTTATAAAATTTAAATTTCAGTTTTTTTCAATTAATTGTTTTTGTTTTGTAGCATGTCACATTTAAGAGAAGTAAGATAAAGACTTGAGAAAAGGATTGAAAGAAGAAAGAGAGACTAATAACTCTCTATAATCCTATTCTTTTCTAATCTCGTTGAAATTCCTAGTATTGGTGTTGTTGTTGTTGTTTCAGACAATGGGTCCAAAGCGGAGCTGCTCCCCTTGAGCATCATCATCAATCAGACAAGGGTAGAGTGGACCAAACACAACCAAGACTTTAACAACGCCATGCAAGAATTTTTCCGCTCTAATGAGATGTTAATTTGGAGTTTTATGAATTTGTATTAATTTATGTGATTCCCTTTTACATCCAACAAGTCAATATCTCAAGTCAATCTAGAGTATTAGCTACAATATTAGGTCCCCCTTTGTACCAATAAATTTATGTTTGTCTTTAATAAACAAGTTTGTTGCTGGTGTTTCTTTCAGATTTACAAAATTGAAATTTTAGCAGTGAATAAATGAACCATAAGCATCATAAAAAACAAAGGTGATCATCAGGAAATTTTCTTTCAGATTGAGAGTTGATGAAGAAAGGAACAACCAACTACCTTGTACTCAATCTCTAGATACCTTAACTAGTAAGGTTTGAGCCAAATATTCCATTGTTTACTTTTCCTTCTTATGATAGCATTCATACAATTTCTATTTTCTAGAATTTGCATTATTTTTTATTTAATCTATTGGTTTGACAAATACACACTGAGGCACTTGTTTATGGTAAACTCTGAGCCTTTTAAAACTAACTCGTATATCATGTTTATATCCTTTACTAATAATTTTGAGTCTAAGCCATTTATTTTGGTGACATAGCCACAATAATTAGTGTTGAATGTCAAACATGCTTTAAATTGATCCATTATATTTGGCATTTTTCATCTCATTTGTTATGTTTTGTTGGATTTATTTCATGTTTCAATGTTATTCTTCAAATATGTTGCAAATACCTTTGGTTGCTTTGATTGTGTGTTATTGTGCATGATTTAGGCATAATCTATCAAAGAGTAAGATACAATGAAAATTGACAAGAAAGTCAAAGAAAATGTGAAGATCCAGCATGTTTGTTGGGCGAACAACAACGAGCAGCAAGCGAATATTCGCTGGGCGAAGTAGCAGCGAAGCCCCAGCAAACCAACCCAGATTAGAGGCAGTAGGAAAAGGACCTAAAGTTCGTTGGGCGAATCTATAGCGAAGAGGTTCGTTGTGCAAAGAAGTGCTTGCACGACGAACTCAGATATTTTCTAAGGGCGGTTTAATTGTTCCTGAGGCACTTGAAGTGCCCAAAAGTAGTCTTCGTTGGGCGAATAAGGTGTTTGCTAGGCGAACAAGATGGAATTTGTAAATACTATATAAGTACTTTTCTCACCTTTTAGAAACATATATCATATTTTCAAATCAGAACTTTGTCTCTCTTCATTTCAAATATATTCTAGAGAGAGAAACACAAACCCTAAGGGAGAGAATGTAAGAGTTTTGATCTCTTATTGGATTTGAATGTAATCTTTTGATACCTTATGTATTTCATCTAATCTATGTGTTATGAACTAGTTTTGATCCAATATTGATATTGTCTTTAATTTCTTATCTGAGGGTATTGATAGAACCTTTTTAAATCTTAGATCTAAGATATTCATCTATCAATGAGAAAACTTTTAACATGGTTTTGTAATTGATATTCACTAGTATCTTTGATTTTATTGTGTTGACTAGTAGCATGAGTAGGATCAATACGGTATTGTGAGGTTGTGCAATAATAGAGATGAAGAACTATGTTTACTTACATTTGGAAAATTAGTTGAATGCATGTAAAAAGGGTTAAGCTTGTGTATGCATTCTAATCATGGTGTTTTACATGAATCAATCATGAAGCTGATATGGATGTCATCTTTGTTTACCTATTTATCTTTCATATGAACCATTATAGAAATATACTCTTCATATTTGGATCTAGGATGGTTATCTGTTAGATTCTAGACTCTAGACATAGATTTGGGCTTAACATTCGCCGGAGTATCAGTTCTTAATGATTTGTGTTGTTGAGTTGCGTGAGACATCACTAATGAGACAATATGATTGTTCTCTCGATGTTGCATTAGACATAACCTCTGTTGTGGGTGATGTGTGAGGATATCAGATGAATGAATTTATGCTTAATTGGTTAGAAGAATGCATGTGTTATCAATTGATGAGATTCAATCCCATTGTTATACCCCAACTTTTACCCTTAGATCCATTGATCATTTACATTTCATTTTGGTCCATCTTTCGTTTTAGCTAACCATTTAAACCGTTGTTTGTTTTGTTTTGTGAAGTTAGGGTATTCAAGAATCAGGGAGACTTTATGTGCATTCTTCAGTCCCTACAAGTCATTGGATTTTCTCAGAAGTTCCCCAAAGAAGATCAGGATGCTCCCTTTACTATTTTAGCAAGGTCAAAATTTGTGATAAGCTACATCACAGGTTTGGTCATTCAATTTTCAAAAGGTCTCAAGGAATAATTTGGTTTTATTTGAGGATTTGGATTGCTAGTTGCTAATTAGAAGGATTTGAATCGTGGTCATGCCTCAAGGAATGCTATAGCTAATTCTTGCCATTAAGAGGGATTTAAGTTATTTCAAGTAGAATTTTGTACCATATTTCAATGTGGTTTCAAATTTTGTTTCTAAATCATGATCAAACTCATCCCAAAGCCTAAAGCCCATGTCAAGAACATCATATTCTAATTCATAAGGATTAAGTGTATTTAAGACTTACTTTATTTCTTTTGATATGAAATCTTGAAATCATGTTTGAAGAAAATGAAGTTGATTCTATATTGGAAAACTCAAGGTGCACACTGGACTCATTTTCATTTTTACAATTTAAGTTGAAGATACAATAATACTTTGCTTCAAGGCATACAAGACTTAAATAAATTTACGAAAAGCTTCTAATTCTAGGACTATCCTAAAAGGCTCCAAGACCTTCAAGCTTCTTTATCTTTGTCATCTTCACAAACCCGCCAACAATGAAAAAACCATCAGTGAATAACAAGGATTTTGAAAAAGAAAAGGACATCGAATTTAATTTGTAAGCCCTCAGATTCAAGATCATCATCAGGTTTCTTTTAATCCGGAAGGGCAACAATGAGTTGCTACCAAACTTCCATTTCCAACCACACATTCTAAAACCAAGGCAACATCTGTTCATTAAAGAGATAAATTTTCGTCAAAAAGAAAAAGGAAGAGACACGGTTCAGATTTTCCAACACAACCAACAAATCATTCGAAAATGGAGACACAGCCGTCAAAAGCCCAAAACGAGATTGGAAATCACCATCATCATAAACAAATTGCAAATGACAGCAAACAACACAACCATCAAACAGCCAAATCCGAAAGTAGAAATAAGCAAGAAATCCGAAAATGGGAATATCATCAATAAGCAAAAAGGCCGAAAATGGAGACTTCCAAAACAAATCAAAAACATTCCTCAGACAGATCAACGAAAAAGGAAAGAGTTTTAAACTCTTTCAAATCGATTTAAAAAATCTGGCTATAAAGAGAAGAAAGAAGTTCAAAGAGAGAGGACCTCAGAATAATATCATCACAGGTCCAAAGGAAAAGAGTTTCACGTCAAAACTTAGTTTACAAACCTTCAAAAACCGTGAAACCCACACAACCGTGAAACCCTCAAACAAACTACAACAAACAAAGCCGTCAACAAAACCGCGATAGCGACAAACATCACGAATCCGTCAACGAACCCTCGTAACCGCAAGCCCACAAAAAGGCTCAGAAAATTAAAACCCGAAGGCTTCGTTTCATCATCGCCGGAAACCAACATTGAACCGCCGTGAACCATCAATGAAAACCGTAAGTTTCACCGTTAACATTGATTGTGTGATTTCTTTGTTTCCAGGAAAACCAAAGAAAATGAAGTCAAGGAGAAGAAGAAGAAGAAGAGTTTGGACAGAAAAAGAAGGAGAAGAATCTTCGTGACTCTGAGAGGGAGAAGAAGATAGAAAGTGGAGAGAAGAAGAAGTCTGACGGCGCCGCTTGAAGGGGCTGTAGGGTTTTAGGCTTTCACAAACCCTTTTCCCTTTTGTTGTCTCCTAAATCGGGTTGGGTCCGGTGGGCTCACAACCACCGACCCAACCCATTTTTTTTATTTTTTTCTTTTTGTTTTTTTATTTTGTATTATTAAATATAATTAAAAAATAACTACTAACTTAATAAATAAAATAAAAATCAGAAATATATTTTTAAAAATAAAAAAGTAACAAAAATATAATTAGTTTTAATTTTAATTCAATAACAAAAATAGAAAAAATATTTAGATTAATTTTAATTTAATTTCTTTTTCATAATAAATTAAAAAACCATAAAAAGAATACTTATTTTAAATCCAAAGACTTTTTTTTCTAAATTCTAATTAATTTAGTTTAACTTTTTAACTTAGAACTTTTAGGTTTAAGTAATCTTTTTGCTAATTTACACTTAATTCATTTTTTCTTAAAAATAATTAAAACCTTTTTAGATTAAGTTTAACCATTAATCTTAACATCTTATCCAACTTATATTTAATTTTTAATTAATTATTATTCATAAAAACTACAAAACAAATCATTTACATTCCAATTACTTATCATTTCCTCTAATCATCATTTCACTTCTCAATTTATCCATTCAAATCTAATGCAACCTCTAACCATGCGTATTGTACAGTACTTACATTTCATATCTCATGCTATATCACCCATTTATCTATGCTTTAATTTTTCCGCTATCACTGTTTATTTTGGTTTCGAAGAAAAGATTTTCCGTTTGACCGATGTGCCAATGCCTTTATCCTCACCCTCATCCTAACCTTAGAATTTGAGTTGCCGTAGTCGTGCTTAACATCCCGTCGTGGACATACCCTTACCCTTTCCTATCCTTAGGATCAAGAGTCACCGCACTCCATGTAAGTTCCCGCAGTGGAATACTTACTTCATCCCTTTTCAACTCAACCTCTCAACGTAGATTAGGAGTCGTCGCACTCTGCGTAAGCGCTTCCATATGAACGCTTACTTCCCCCTGGAACCTTGACCACAATCAAGAAGTTCCTATTTCTCCCTCTTTGAGGGGAACTACGATTACTCTGATTCCATCCCCTACCTCAGATACGTAGGCACAGGATGCGAGTCTTGGCGAGTACACTTAGAACTAACCCCTTTAGTGTAACACCCTTATTCTACCCCAAAGATATTACGGCAAAATAACACGGATTTCAGAGTAAAATATTAACTTTCATTAAAAAGCCACAAAAGGGCGTACATTTCTCAAAGTCAACAAAATTGGTCAATACTCCGTAACAAACGGGTTTTCTCAAAATACATCAAAACATCATATACAACGGAACTCAAAACATAACTCAATGTTTTCCTCATAAGGGAACATCAGTAAAATAACCAATGATATACAATCAACTCAAAGAACCCAACCCGATGTTACATATCAGAGCAAGACCCTCTAAATTAACCATAAAGGCTAACGACTCTAAAACTTCAAAATACTCCTCGACGGCGTCCACGGCTAAACTTGCTCATCTGCATGTTACCCACGTGGAGGTAACATTCAAACAGGCAGGGTGAGTAAGACAATTCATAATAATCAATGTATAACAATTAATGCATAAACGACATATTACTCATAATTATATTCAACACATTGATATCCTTCAAATATGCCTCAAAGACCATAACGTCATAAGTTATACACAAGGCTCACAAATGCAAATGCAACATAGACTCAATGCATGTGGTACCAATCATCACAGCGCGATGGGCACTGGGCCATCAACCCTCCATAGATCCCCGTCAATAGGATCGATTCTACTAGAGAACCAGAGCACATCATAATACTTCACATCCGCACAGTGGGATTGAAGCCAAAGTAATCGAGGTCCTGAACCAAAGTCCGGATGCACATGAATGCATGATGCACACGTCACAAATCATCCTCATAATAACATCGTAGGTGCATCATCATTCATCATATTCATCATATTCGTCATATTCATCATATTCATTATATTCATCATCATCAAACGTCATAGCTCATCAACACAGTCATCATCGTACGTTACGTCATCATAACTCGTTATAATAATCATCTTCATACTTCATAGCTCATCATAATAATTATCATCACCACATAAATCATCGTATCTCACATAACTCATCATAATAATCATCGTCATCACATAAATCACCATATCTCATGTTATCACATAATGCATCATATCAATTAATCTCACACATCATGTCATCATATAATCACGTATAAATCCCATATTAACTCACAATCATATTATCCCATATCAATTCATAATACTACTCCCATATCATCTCATATTAATTTATCAATTATACTCACGGTAATCCTCACACTATCGCCTATCAATCACATAAACTTCACAGTTCTACTCATGTTCATTTGTCATATCATCACATAGTATTTACATATTAATCCCTAATATCATCTCACATTGCCTCATATTAATTCATCATAATTACACTCGCGGTAATTCTCATACTAGCACTTATTACTCACGCAACCTCACTGTCATACTCATATTAATTCATCATATTATACTCACGGTAATTCTCATACTATCGCCTATTAATCACATAAAATTCATAGTCCTACTCATGTTAATTCATCATATTATCACAATTACTCTCATGGTAATTCATCAGGAAAATCGTAGCATCAAAACATCAAGACATCACTGAACCAAAACATGATTCATTAATAGGACATATACACAATTGACTTCTCAAACATAATTAGATATAAAAATATTAGGAAACCAATTCCCTTATCTATACTATGTTATAGTCCTGTTCATTAGCTTTCCAACGCTTCGAACGGAGGTCAAAACAGACTTACGGATCAAAAGTTACGTCCAAAACGATTTCGACCGAAAACATGAACAATCGTGACGGACAGCAAAACGCTATTACGCTCCGGAACCTAAATCAACCCAAAAGTCCACACGATTCACTTCCCCAATGCCTGCAAAACATCCCTAAATCATCCCTAAGGTCTTACAGCGATAAAGGCACAAAATCTATGGTTTATTAGGCCAATCTGACAACATTTGCACTACCTAAAACACTATTTTCCTGCAATTGCTCTGAGTGCATCAGAGTTACTCACATTAAACCTCGATATTCCTACAAGGTCAGAACATCACAGTCTCAAAGGTTTGGCCACATGGCCGAAGGTTTTCCTTCTCATATTAATATTCAGCGATACATACCATCGATCATAATCTCAGAGTCGTATTATCAGTTTCCCTAATTTTACCCACGAGTAACCCAAATTATCCCAAAGTTTAATCTCACCATACACATCAACCGATACACATAGAAAACTATGAAAGGTAATACTCCTCATACCTTAGTCGAATCTGCAGCTTTTCACGATCACTTGGGATTTCTGCTTCCGACCTTTCTTCAGAACTCTGGCCACAATTCCACGGTTAACACAAAATGAACTTCCTTTTCCTTTCAGAACTCAGTTTTGTCCCACTTAGTCTTGGGTCTCCCAATTTGGGCTTTTCCCATAATATCCTTACTAACTCCTCCAAATGCCCAATTTACCCTTATTTCACTTATATTTATTTTAATTAATAATAATAATAATAATATATTCATATTATATACTATTATTCCAAAATAAATAACTCAATTCTATTAAATTCTCCATAATTCACAAAACCACCAAAAATCATCGAAAAATGAACATTCTTAATTAAATAAATAAATTAAAATATTCCAATTAAATTTAGGGTGTTACATTTAGGCCTTCTCTTTGCCCTTAACCTTTAGCATTACCCTTAAACAGATAGATATAGCAAATAGCATATTATAAACAAGAGGTTCCTGTAGAGTACTACAAAAGTTTAGGATGCTAATACCTTCCCTAGGTTTAACCAACCCCCGAACCCTAGATCTCTCCCCGCATTGTGTTTACGATGCAAAATAGGTTTTTTCTTTCTTTAACCTTTCCTTCGGATAAATCAAAGACTGGTTGTGAATCAAGATTGTGATTCAAATTAATCAATAATTTGATATCCTATTTTCACCGCAACACCCATCAAGGCTCCGTTTATTTTTTAAGTATTTATTTTATATTTTCTGCCTTTATTTATGGTACCTTGAATCGTTCAACCAAAATAATCACAACAAGCTTAGAAATATAGAGATTGTTGAACAACATTCTTTCTCTCGCACCGATCCATGTGGAGACGATATAAATCCTGGAGGAAATCCTTCCAAACCTAAATTTTTGCTTCTTTCCGCTTTACTGCAGATCGAACAATTAGCCAATTGACTTGAAAGATTAAATCTTTGCACTCCCTCCTTGGAGTTAGGTAGATAATTTAGTTCCTTGGTCACATGTAAACTACTAAGTTTGGGGTTGCTCTTAGAAGTGAGCAAAGTTTAAGTCTGGGGTTGGTGTACTAGAGATTTTAGTAAAAAAATTCAAAAATAAAAGTTAGAAAAATCAAGAAGTCAAAGCAATTTCTTTAAAAAAATTAAGAAAAGTAATTTTTAGGACCATAAATTGTTAATCTCTAGTAGAAAAGTAATTAAGCAAGAGTTGATATGAAAAGAAATATGATAAAATAAGAAAAATTAGGTACCTAACTCCAAAGGTTTATGCTTACTATCCCAAATTATCCTACCCTGACATAAGCCCCATTACAACCTTGAAAGACCTCCAAAAGTGTGTGTTTATATGACTTTGATTGATTTTATTAGACATTTTATGAGCTTATGGTAAAATACATTTGTACGTTGATTTTGAGATTACCCTATCAATTCGAGTGAAAAATTAATAAGCTAAGAGATAGGTTGAGTACTTGTTGTGTTGAAAGAACTTTTCCAAATTTGCTCGATTGATATCGGGAGCTAGAATGATGATTAGGTAACACAATTGGTCATGTTCATTTGTTATTATTGCAATTCGTTTTTCTTTTTGAAATGTGTAGTTGTAGGTGAGTTACTTGAGGACAACAACGATTCAAGTTTGGGGTTGTGATGATAATTTGTCATTACATGATTTTTACAAATATTTGTGATGAATTCGATGAAATTTTAAGTTAAAGATGAGCTAAATATGAATAAGTATGAAGAAAATGAAGAAGTCGAAGAAACAGAGAAAAGTCAAGAAATCGGGAAGAAATTATGAAGAAACAAACATTTTTCAGCACAATTTACATCTTGACGTATGTCTAGTAAATTGATCATATCTGGAGTTCTGTAACTCGTTTTGAGATGGGGTCTTTTTTGCAAAATGCAGCCAAATGAATATCTGGATTCTGGAATAATCACGCGCGTGATGAAAAGTATCTCGCATGCGATGCATCATGTTCAAAAATCATGTGCATGATGGAAAAATCACGCGCAGGATGTGGTTGTTTTTTGAGCTTTTTTAACGCGTTCTGACAACTTTAAAAGGGAAAGTTTAGTACTTTTTAAGGGTTACAAATTTCTACACGCAAAGTGATGATTTACAACACCAAAATGCATATTTTGAGAGTATTTGAAGTCATTGGTGGCTAGTTCTTTAAGGAAATTCTTATGCAAACCTCTTATTATTATTTTGGCATTGTAATTTGAATTATGAGTAACTAAATTTCTCTAGGTTAGGTGTGTTTAATGAACCTATTTTAATATTATCGAGACATATGTTTGATTTGATATTGCATGAGTAATTAGATCTTTAATTCTATTAAATTGCACCTTGTTCTTAATGATTTTTGTGAGAAAATATTTTAATCTGATTTTGAGCACTAGGGAAAACTAACAATTAGTCTATCTGTTGGACCTAGAGAAATTGTTGTGCTTACGCTGGTTGAATAGGGATAGGAGATCCCGAGTAGTGACTTAGAAATTAATGCTCAGTTGCATTGCCTAATCTTACTTACGCTGGTGGACTAGGGATAGAAAACTTCGAGTATTAATTAGTGAGCTATACCACAAAGGATTGGGTATAACGGTTTTGTTAAGTCGCTGTGGGATTATAGTGACAAAAGCATTCATGTAATGCATAGAACATCAACAATAGAGAAATAAGGGATTCTATACACAACTTGACCTCTTTAGTAAACTTTTTGTAACACTTTATTTTATTTTCGCAATTCAAACTCACCCCCTAATTTAGTATTGTCTATGCATTGCACAATTTTGTCTTGTTAAATAGAAGTCCCAGTGGATTCGATTTTTTTATTACTATGACATTATCGGTACACTTGCTGATAAGTCATCAATTCCACATAGTTTATACGCTTTTATGATGTGATATAAAGTAATATACTTTAACTCTTAATGTGGATATAAGTATATTCCTCGCATTTAGATCATACAAAGCCTTTATGGTTTCATCATCAGTCCAATCTTTTGGATTTTTAATAGAATCATCAACTTTGTTTTTAGGGATAATAAGTCTGTCGGTGATTACTACCCATAGATTCTTGTCAAGAGACACTAAATGTACATGTTATCCTTCCAATAAGCATATTTTCACCTTTAAAAAGTAGTGCTTTATTGAAAAATGAGAGATTTATAGAAAAAAAAAAGATAGAGTGATAAAGTAGGATCAAAGATAGTTTTGGAGTGATTTGAAATGATAGAAAAACTCTCTTTTTATAATTTAAATATGGTTTAAATTTGGAAATAATCCATGGTAAAAATAACTCTCATAATCGATTATGCCAATATATTGTCACACATGAATAATTGATCGTTCAAGCTACAAATGGAATATTTTGATATATAGTTGTTACCAATCATTAAGAGACTTGTTCAAATCGATTATGAACATTACAAAGCAAAATAATCGATTATAGAATTAGGTAGAATCTATTATTTTATTGTAAAACAACTCCTAATTGATCAGACAGTTCCACAATTAATTAGCTAGGACTTAAAAACATTTTTAGGAAGTTTTCACAAAATAAGAGATACTTCTCAAAAGTTTTGTGTGTGTGTGTGTGTGTGTGTGCATGTGCGCGCCTGCGTGCGTGCGTGCATGCGTGTGTGTGTGCACGTGTGTGTGTGTGATTTTCCTTAGTAATTTCATAAGTATCCATGTGCCTTTATAAGACAATAATCTCTCATACAGATATGATCATGTGAGCTTTCACACTTTATCTTTTTCATAACTCCAAAGTTTAAAGTCTTGACATCATTATATTTGACTTTAGCATTACACAATAACTTTGAATTTTCTAACTTGACGAGGCTTAAGATATTTAAGTTGATTACCTTCATCAGATAGATGAGAGAACAAACTACAAGAGAATCTTGAAATATAAGTCTTCACTTGAACATCGTTAGATGACAAAAATAACTTTAAAGAGAAGACTTGATATTCAAGAGTATCTTCAAAAGGATAACATAATAAACCCATGTGAGCATCTTCGACCGCTTAAGCTATCTTCAAGAGATAGGAACTTCACAAGATATCGTTGGATATCAGATGTTGTCATCATTAAAACTGAACAGTTCATTACAACTTTACTGTCAATAAACTTCATCATGCATAACCTTGACAGTATCTGCAAGCCTATATATCCATATGGTTTTATGTGAGGATGAAACACTTAATTCCGGACATATGAAAATTATCCACAGCGTGACAAAGAAGATAGTCATTTGTTTTAGGGATCTGTGGATTTTTTTCACCAGAGAAGAATACTACATTGTTTCCCTCAACGGTGGGTAAGTACTCCCACTAGTCGAGGGTCTAATGAGTAGAGGAGTTATTGGAAAATTCTACTCCGCGCCTATTTGGGGTTTCCTCACTGTTGGGAATCATCATATTGTCTTAAAAGTGAAAGAAATTTGTATACAGTGTTTTCCATTGACGACGCCACTAGTGAGCCCATGCCAAAATATTCTAGCAATGTATTGAGGTTGTTGTTCCAATAGAGGTTAAGATTAAGATAACAATATTAAGAGAGTTTTTTCGATGATCAATTCGTTGTTTCCCATATTTAATAGACACCAAGAGATAAAATATGGAGTGGTAATTACAAAGACACTTTAACGCTCAAATTAGTAATTAATTGAGCCAGAAAAATGATCTTTTCAGGTTTTTGTGAGTGCATACCCCATTCGACATTCATCCTCCCCTTTTTATAGGAAGTTTATTAAGGTTTTTGTTGACCACCCTTCATTGATCTTTATTCAAATCATTCATATAATCAGATATCTAAATATGACTCGTTATGTGATTTAACGATCCATATTATATTTTACGCTCGAATGCAGTGTTTTTTTAGGGCAAGTTTATATCCGTCCTTCAAGTCTGAGAATATTTTAAAGAATGACACGCATGTAACGTCTTTGTAATGACATCAATTTTATTATTATTGGTTATACATGTACGATTTACACACTTCTCTCTTTATAGGATCAGGACCGTTCTCAACTAATCATGATCTAAATGTGTTGAACCAATTTGCCTTTATCCCGCTAGAATGAAGGACCATTCCTACTAACGGTGGAAACATACATGATAAATAATTAATATTTAAATAAATTTTAAAATTCAATTTTATAAGAAATAAAGACATGTATTCGTATATTTTATACTGCCGAATAAATTACACAGTCGAGATAAATAGTGTAGTGGAAAGAGCGTTGAAAATGTAGATGTAAAAAAATACCACATATGATCATAGCAGGATGAAAAAGACAGCACAAGGATGTTACATTAATGCGCATACGGAAAGAATTACACATTATAGATAAATAGTACACTCACCACACCAGCTTCAAAAGCCACCACCTCAAACTCCATAAATTGATGATAATGTACCACACAAACATGTGTCTTTTATGGTTGTGGTTGGTGTAACCTTCATAACTTTTAAGGCTCTCTAATTCGGTTTGCAAAATATCAGAATTTATTCAACAGTTATTCGACCATGAATCCATATTAAATAATACCTAATGTTTCAAGAGATGAGTTAAACAGAAACCAAATTGTGAAAAGTAGCAATGTGGTTGTTCACTTTTGTGTGTTCTGGGACCAAATAAATTAACTCATGACATAGCAATGTTTTACATTCATACAATTGCTTTTGATCTTTTTCTTTATGGCTTGGCTGTATTGAGTTAGAGGTGGACACATTTCTACCACCACATTTAATTTTTAGCCAGGTTGTCACTGTGTTCACTTCACTTTAGTCTCTTTCGAATGCCACCTTTATGTTTGTCTGCCATACTCATTTTCAGTATGTGGCAACTTATTTTACTGACATGTTATCACGGATTTCTACTATAAGAAATAATATTAATCATAATTAAGTATGAGGTTGATAATTGAACAAAATATTTATATACCTGAAATTGTCACACGGATTTGTAAGTAAACTTGCCCTCCACGAAACCTTTTTAGTTGGAAAAATAATATATTACCGAATACTAGGCTAATAATTACAACCAAGTATTAAGGCTCAATCTACTTTTAAGTTAGCTTATTTATAAATATGTTTGATTAAAGCTAACACACATCTAAACACGGTTCTATTAAAACTAACACACAATAAAGATGTATAAGTGAAAAGTGTTGTTTGAATCTGAGAGAATTTAAATATTTGAAAAATGGTGTGTTTTCTTTTTTAAATAGGAGAAGTAGTTGTCATCTGAACGCATGTGACAAAGTATGGGTTGCGGTCAACCGTCAAGTTGATCTAAACTATTGGCAGGGTGCTCGCACGGTGGTTTTCTGCTAAGTGGTAAAAAAAGTCTACCTATTCTACATTCAACGTTTTGTGCTTCATTATTAAGCCTTTATTCTCTAAGCCTTGTAAGGCGGTCCAGAACACCGTGTAATCTTGCTTTTTGGTGGTGTGATGAAGTCTTTCCTCCACACCATCCTTTTACCTCGTTGGGATTGTTTTCTTCCATTCGTTTTTTTAGACGGATCTACAACAGAGTTTGGTTTGTTGATTCTTTCTTCTTCACCTGTGTCGTCAACCTTTATCTACAGCGGAAGTTATTATTGAATTCAGCTTGATTTCGTAAGTGTGGCTCCGACAAAATGCTTCATCTCGTCGCTGCCTTCTTGTGGTGGTGGCTCTCTTCTTTTTTTTTAATGGTGATGGTGGTTCTCTTTTTTTTTTAATGACGATGATGGTTCTCTCCTATTTTAGTTTCGAAATATGCGCAAGGGTCGGTTTCAAATTGTTGGTTGATGGTTATGTGTATTGTAACACCCCGATTCCCAAATTATAAATAAAACGATTCAAATAACATATATCAGAGTATCACTCCCAACCGGGATGTCACAATTCACATAAAAATTCCACAAGACATTTTTTTCCAAATAAATATTAACTGATTTATCCAATAAAATTACAGCGGAAAGGACATAGTCTGTCATAACTCAAAATATCATATATATACGCCATCCATAATACACAAAACGTCATGTATCATCGTATGTACAACCATAGGCCATCTGCCTCAAAACATAATAAACATGGCATCATCAAGTATCCATACATATCCCAAAACCAGATACGCCACTAGGGCACACATAGTCAACACATAAACAAGTAACTCCCAAAAATGCCCCAGTGTTACGTATCAGAGCAACCTACAAAGACGCCTCAATCCAAGCTAGCTAAGCACCTGGATTGTCTGTACTTCTGAAGAAGCACAGACCACAACAACAACAAAGGGGTGAGAATCACGATCAATTAATAATGGCATATACGTACATGAAATAAAAGGCAGAATCATATAAATCATTTCATATACATAATAATTGGACTCACTGTCCCACTACCAACCACAACATCCAATCACGCAACACATGCGCACACACTCATCCCAAAACGTACGGTATCTACTCACAACAACGATGGGCAACTGGCCATCAACCCTCCACACAGGAGCACATATCAACGATGGGCACCTGGCCATCAACCCTCCACACTAGGAGCACACCACACTGATAGGCAACTGGCTATCACCCTCCACTATGGGAGCACATCTCCGATGGACACCTGGCCATCACCCTCCCCACTGGGAGCACACCATTAACATCGATAGACAACTGGCTATCACCCTCCTCTATGGGAGCACACCATATAATATTGATAGACAACTGGCTATCACCCTCCACACAGGAGCACCACGATAATATACCGATGGACAACTGGCCATCACCCTCCTCACAGGAGCACCACAACCATATTCACACACATCATACATCTAGCACACTAAGTGCAAAACGATTCTATGGATCCACCCCTCACTCAGTATATATACACGACGCCCAAGGCGTGCCGATCCCACGGATCCACTCACCATACAACCTATCACACACAATGCACACGAGGCATGCCGGTCTCACTGACCCAACCTCATCACAAAACAGCACATAAGTGCAACGCATCATAAGCGTATCGATCCTAATGATCCACATAATCTCACACGCGGCACACACAGTGCACCCGTAATATATTCACATCGTGCATTTCTATGTCCGACTCATAATCCTACGATTATGGTAATTGCGATAAACGCCGGCCACGAGGCCCTCATACCCTTCACCACACTCTCATTATTCAGCTAACAACTCATCATAACTATCTGATTGCACCCAGCATCCAGCACTGCACACAGCCTTCACATTTTGAATTCTGCTACACTCGCTACCTGCTCGCTACGCGAGCTCCTAGCGAGTGTTCGCTACTCGTTCGCCTAGCGAACCACCACGCGAAACACACATCTAAGCTACTGCCAGGGTTCGCCACAAACACGCCCAGCCAACTAGCTAGCGAATCCCACACCTCAGATTCTGCCAAAGCTCGCTACGCGAGATGTCAGCGAACATTCGCCAGGCATCCACCTAGCGAAGAGCTAGCGAATCCTACGAATTCTGCATAAATAAGTTCTGCTGTTCTGCAACAGCAGCTACCCCACTCCCTAATTCTCACTAAAATCGTGTTAAGCTCATCGGCTACGCATATTACCGAGCATTCCACCCAACCACTACTCAATTCACTCAACCAAACCTCTGTCTTAACCGATTAAATTAACTTCGACTTAGAACCGAGTCCAACTCCGAAAACCCCAAACGCTCATATCATCATCTCTACCACACATGCAACAATGCCAATACCATAACTATAATCACAACAGAAATTAAACCACACATTGCAGCAAACAATCATCATCAAATCAACATAATCATGTAATTATCCAAACATGGGGTTAGGGATTCCCCTTCTACCAATTTTTCATGTAAAGCCAATTAACCGTAAAATCCTCCCCCCTTACCTCAATCGAAGCTTTGATGTTGATAATCCTCTTCAATTTCCACGAATTCTGATTGTCCCAGCTTCTTCACTTGATTGTGCTTGCTTGTTCTTCACCAACTTGCGTTCTTCCCCTTCCCGTCTTTCTCGTGCGTGTTCCTCTTCCTTTCCTTCCAACTCTATTTTCCAAAATGACCATACCATCCTCAATACCCCAAAATCATTTTATTAATCCAAATAATAATTATCTTAATTATTTTAATTCCATAATAATAATAATTATTTCTCTCACCATATCAGTGTTAATAAAAGTAATAATAATAATAATAATAATATTAACATAATTATTAATATTAATTATTAATCATTATTATTATAAATTACCCCCCCCCCCCCACTAATATTATGCTCCTCATTATTCTTCAATCCACACACAACGCGAAACGAAATAACACTGGAAACTGGAAATAATAAAAATGGGTGTTACAACTCTCCCTCACTTTAATTATTTTCGTCCTCGAAAATACCTGATGGAAATAGCTCCGGTTACGCTTCCCGCATCCTGCTTTCCAATTCCCAGGTCACACTGCCACCTGCAGCACCTCCCCAAGCCACTCTCATCAATGATATCTCTTTTCCTCTGAGTCGTTTCACCTTGCGATCTTCTATCCTCAATGGAAACGTTTCCACAGTTAGATTCTCTCTAACTTGGACTTCATCTCTCTGAATCACATGAGACGGATCAGGTACATACTTCCGAAGTTGCGACACATGAAACACGTCATGCAAGTTCGAAAGCTCCGGTGGCAACGCCACCCTGTAAGCCACAGCGCCAATCCGTTGCAATATCTGATATGGCCCGATAAACTTCGGATCCAACTTCTTGGACTTCAAAGCACGTCCAACACCCGTCACTGGGTTAACCCTCAGAAATACACGGTCACCCTCACTGAATTCCAATTCTTTCCTGCGGTTATCATAATAACTCTTCTGTCGATCCTGAGATGCTTTCATCTTTTCACGGATCATTTGAACCGTCTCAGTAGTCTGTTGCACCAACTCTAGTCCCAAAACCACACTCTTACCCGACTCATACCAGCACAAAGGAGTCTTGCACCTCCTACCATACAGAGCCTCAAACGGTGCCATCCCGATACTGGAATGGTAACTGTTGTTGTACGTGAACTCAATCAAAGGCAAATGAGTATCCCACGTACCACCTCTTTCCAACACGCAAGCCCGCAACAAATCCTCTAAAGTCTGAATGGTTCTCTCCGACTCCCCATCCGTCTGCGGATGATAAGCTGAACTCAGCTTCAACTCAGTACCCAAAGCCTCTTGCAAACTTTTCCAGAATACAGAAGTGAACCTCGGATCTCTATCCGACACAATACTCAACGGCACACCGTGCAACTTCACGATTACCCGAATATAAATCTCAGCCAACTTCTCCAACGGAAAGCTGATACTGATCGGTACAAAGTGTGCAGACTTCGTAAGCCGATCCACAATCACCCAAATGGCATCAAATCCTCTTGCCGTATTCGGCAACCCTGTAACAAAATCCATAGCAATGCTATCCCACTTCCAAACTGGAATCTCTAACTGCTGCATCATCCCCGAAGGCCTCTGATGCTCTACTTTCGATTTCTGATAAACCAAACAAGCATAAACATACCGAGCAATATCCTTTTTCATGCCCGACCACCAGAACAACTTTTTCAAATCCTGATACATCTTCATAGCTCCTGGATGAACACTCAAGCTACTACGATGTCCTTCGTCCAAAATTGACTTCTTTAACTCTTCCTTATCCGGCATGCAAATCCTGCCCCGAAACCTCAACACACCTGTGCTATCCAACTTAAAATCACTACCGGAGTCACTTCCGGCTCCTCGCATCAAATCCACAAGTTTCATATCCAATTTCTGATGCTCTCTAATCATATCCAAGAAATCATTCTTCACTTGCAATTTGCCCAACATCACACCATCAGATGTAAACTCACAAACCATACTTAAATCCCGAAATTGCTCAATAAGCTTCATCTCTTTTACCATCATTGTCGACATATGAATTGTCTTCCTACTCAACGCATTTGCGACCACATTCGCTTTCCCGGGGTGATAACTCAAACTGAAACCGTAGTCTTTCAAAAATTCTAACCATCTCCTTTGTCGCATATTCAACTCTTTCTGATCAAACAGATACTTCAAACTCTTGTGATCACTGAACACCTCAAACCTTGAACCGTACAAATAATGTCGCCAAATCTTCAACACAAAAACCACCGCGGCTAACTCAAGGTCATGAGTAGGATAATTCCGTTCATGCACCCTCAATTGCCGCGAAGCATAAGCTACCACTCTCCCGTCCTGCATAAGAACTCCGCCTAATCCCAACTTAGACGCATCACAGTATACCATAAAAGGCTCACTCGGGTTAGGTAACACTAAAACCGGTGCTGAAGTCAATCTCTTCTTTAGCTCCTCAAAGCTCTCTTCACAAGCAGCATCCTACACAAACACTTGATCTTTCCTTGTCAACGGCAAAGCCAACCTAGAAAAACCTTCAATGAATCTTCGGTAATATCCTGCCAAGCCCAAAAAGCTTCTAACCTCGGTTACCGTCTTCGGCGGTTCCCACTGTAACACCGCACTCACTTTAGATGGGTCTACCGAAACACCATCACCAGAAATGACATGCCCCAGAAAACTCACGGTCTTCAACCAGAACTCACACTTCGATAACTTAGAATATAACTTGTTATCCTTAAGCACTTGCAAGGCAATTCTCAAATGCTTAGCATGCTCCTCCTCGGACTTAGAATAAATCAGTATGTCATCAATGAATACAACAACAAACTGATCTAAATAAGAGTGGAAGATACGGTTCATATATTCCATGAACACACCCGGCGCATTAGATACTCCGAAAGGCATTACTGCGTACTCGTAATGTCCATATTGAGTCCTAAACGCCGTCTTCTGAATATCACCTTCCTTCACTCTTATCTGATGATAACCCGACCTCAAGTCAATCTTGCTAAACACACGAGCTCCCACTAGCTGATCCATCAAATCATCAATCCTTGGAAGAGGATACTTATTTTTTATGGTCACTTTGTTCAACTGACGGTAATCGATACACAACCGCATGCTACCGTCCTTCTTCTTTACCAACAAAACTGGAGCTCCCCACGGCAACACACTCGGTCTGATAAACTTTCTATCCAGCAACTCTCCAATCTGATATTTCAACTCGGCTAACTCCACTGCCGACATCCTGTACGGTGCCATAGAGATAGGCCTCGTACCAGGAATAAGATCAGTACTAAACTCAACCTCTCTCTTTGGAGGCAACTCAGTAACATCATCCGGGAACACTTTCGGAAACTCATTCACCACAGCTAACTCGTCCAACAACGCCTTGTTGTCAACAGACAGTGATGCAAATAAAGCAAACACTTGAGCTTCATCTTCCAACAAGATCCTCAATTCCTTACCAGACAAGGAATCTGCCAAAGCTTCCTCCTCAGGAGTCAAAAACAATAACACCTTTCG
This sequence comes from Lathyrus sativus, assembly GCA_963859935.3. NCBI lineage: Eukaryota > Viridiplantae > Streptophyta > Magnoliopsida > Fabales > Fabaceae > Lathyrus > Lathyrus sativus. The sequence continues at coordinate 569,201,044 of OZ012740.1, read as the reverse complement.
AAAACAGTCGATGTACACTCGGTTGAACTCCAAACAGTGCATACTGTTGCACCCCAAAATTTGCCCTCACAATACAAGACTTTGTGTTCCAAGAAGGTTCACAAGGTTCACAAAGTTCACAGTTGGTCAGAAGAGTTGACAATTCCCTCAGACAATGCACCTCCTAAGCAGTGCATCCAAAACTAGGGTTTTGACTTTAATCAGGCTAAATGGACTTCCAAGACTTCAAGTGAGCTTCATAACATCTTATATGTGTATAAGAACCCCCATGTCAAGTTTCAAGACTTTTCTCAAAAGTTTGTTCAGTCAGATGATCAGATAAGTCAAAAGCAGTCAATGCAGTTAAAAAATCAAACTGAGGTCAACTGTGGTCAAACCAAAGTCAAACTTCATGATTTTTTTGCCAAAATCAAAGAGAGGTTGGATTTGGTTCCAGGGGTATTTTGGTCATTTTACGCAAATTCAGCTAATTCCTTGAAGACGGGTTGTTATTAAGTTCTGAGGCGTTTATTTTGGGTTTGATATCAATTTGGTTTGGAAAGTCTGATCTGTGGAACAGGGTTTAACAAGAGATCATTCTTCTATCTTCCAGTTCATCTTTAGAGGGACAACAGTGAAAACTTCTACTGATTATTGGAGCTTATTCATGTCAAAAGTATTAAGATTGGATCGGATTAATTCAAGGATATTCGACTGATGAATCGTATGTTGAGATGTTTGTGAATTAAATCATGGAGAAGAAATGGAAGATGATTTTAATAAATATGTGAAGTTCATTCATAATATTTTATTATTATTACAATTTGTAAAGAGAATTTGGATAGAAAGTTGAATTTTATTCATAATATTTCATCACGATTTACAAAAGGGAAATAATTTGGATAAAAAATGTATTATTGAATTATTTCATAATGCTTTTTTTATTACAAGTTACAAAAGAGGTGTATATCCTAAAAAGTCCTAAGCCCTAAAATTTCTAAGTATCCTTCTTGATGTCCTTTGAGCTCCTCCGCAAAGTCTCCGATTCACCTGCACATCAAAACAAAACAAACAGAATAGAAAAAAAAGAAGATGTTAGAAGTTGTTCGACACTCTCAGAACAATTGTCATCATCGAGTGCCGGGAGTGGCACAACCGAAGCCGCATCCTACTCCCGTTACCAATCTGAACCATCGGTGTCAGATCAAGTGGCTACTGTTTCTTATCAATGCGGGACAGCCGAGAGAGAAAGAGATAAAAGAAGTTGGACTGATTCGTTTTTTCCGTAATTGGATTCGTTCATCAAGTAAATCCCATTTGGTTTCCAAGACTGATATAAGGGTAAAGCAGCACAATCAATTTGGTTATAAACCCGGATGCCGACGAGTATGAGCCACTTTGTGTTCAAAGTTTGTCAAACACCTGAAATTCACCAAAACAACATCAGGATTCCACAAATTGATTGACCAAACTCAGAACAGAAAAATGAGTTACAAGCTACACGAACAGGCAGCAAGGCCTTATGAACAAGCACAACTCATGAAATACAAACCAAACTGCAACTAGTATCAGCACAAAAACAACACAAATTATTTCGTAATGAATCCGAGCAAACACAAGAAATATCAGGCATCAATCACGGCGACCTGTTTCGCATGTCAAGTTCAGGGATCATGGAAGCCAAAGCCCCAAAATGGGCCATAAGGAATCAGTTCAACGCAGCACAAGTCATACCAGAAAAAGCAAGATAGGTTCATACATCAGTTCAAAGTAAGCCAAATGTGCAGGTCACATTGGGAAATCGAAACGCAAAAGGGCTCAGCTACGAACATCATTTCCCCAAACTCGCAGCCACTATCAAGTAAATGTTTCGAAGCAACATTGAGCAAAAACCCGGATGCCTACGGATCTCAGACTAGTCACAAAGCGGCCGAGTTGAATTTGAGTTCACAAGCTGCATAAAATTGAAAGGATCAGTTCGATTCAAGAATAAATAAATCCATGGTTGTCACAGAAAAGTGCAAAGAGGAGAGAGTCAGGAAAGCGCATCAGCAGCAGGCGTAAACTACACCCGCGTATCAGTTCAGAAGCCAAACAGGGCGTGAACCACAGCAGAAGGAACTGGGAAACAAGACCCAAATCCATGATGGAAGCCATAACTGGACATTAGGGTCAAATTGGATAACCGAAGGTGAGTCCATAAAAATCTACATCAGATGAATCAGAGGAAACAAGGCAAGCAGCGATGGGAATGGTAGCATCATGTTCCGATGGCTCAGACAGAGCGTCATCATCGCCGTATACCCCTTCTCGACATTTGGTTTGACCAAAGCCTTAGCACCAGCTCTGAAAGAAGAAGAAGAAAAGTTAATGCGTGTTCGAAACAGTTAACCAAAGTAAACCAAATATCCAAAAGAAAATCAAGGAAACAGATATCCAATGTATCCCAAATGTGATCATGATCTGGAAGTTGAAAATCCAATCAAGTGAACCCAAAAGGAAAGCCAACTTATGACAGCAAGCAAATCGCAAGAGCCCGCGTTTGAGGATCCATCAGGGATCAAATCTACATCTGCAAATATCAAAAGGAAATCCAATCAAATCACATCAGATAAAATCACCAAATCGTATCAATAACGGAAACGCCACAGTCCAAGCCCACAAGTGAAATCCAAGGGGATATAAAAGAGACAAAGCGTAAACGAAAAGGGGGCGGTGAAACCCTAATGATAAACAGAAAAAACACCCCAACAACTAACATCAAGAAGATAGAACGTTCTCACCAAAAAGCGGTCGCGATATCGAAGGAGGAAGAGATTCGCTCAAAGCCGTCTCAAATAGCCGCCGGCGCCGTTTCATTCGACGACGAGCAAACCATTCCTGAGGCTCAGTTTCTCACATCATCGCCTCTAAGAAGATCACCATCATCGCTTCGGAAGCCACTCGTGAGATAAAATGTAAGCACGCCGTATTCCTCACGGTTATGTTTTTCTTTTTCAGGGAATGACGGGAGAGAGAGCCATCGAAGATGAGGAAATCGCAGCAAAACGAAGAGAGGGTCGAGAGAGAAGAAGAAGTAACAGCGGCGCCGCGAAGGAAAAATGGGTTTCTGAAAACCCTAATTCCATAAGTTCCACATGTACACCATCCGGGTTGGGTCCGGAAGTGATTACCGGCCCAACCCCTTTTTATTTTTTTTTTGTTTTTCTAAAAATTTGTTTTTTAAACCTTTTACTTTGATAATTAAAAATTGTTTTCTTAAAAAACCCTTCTTTGTATAAAATATTGAATTTGTTTTAAAAAAAAATAAATAAAAACTTTAAAAACCTTTTTATAATAAAATTAAAAAAACCTCTTTTCATATAATAAAAATAAAAAAAACTTTTTTTTTAATAAATAACTTAAAAATCCTTTTTTAAAATATCTAAGTTAAAACCTTTTTTAGATTAAATTTAAAATATTTTTCTAACTAACCTTACTCTTTCTTTTTTATAGATTCATTTAACATCTCTTTCAAAACAACAAAAATCTTCAATATTGCACTTTTCCTCCTGACCCGTCCCATTACTGTCTAACTTTGTTTACTAACGGTGTTCATCATTTGCAGCTCATGTTTACCACTATTGCGTGGTTGGTTTATTTAAATTTCACCATTATTGTAACTGCTTCTCGGTTGTAACCTCGCGAACCCTAACAATCGCGCTTTAATTACTGCCTTTAAATTTCTGCTTGCATAGTTAAATAAGGATATTATTCTCTGTTTGCATGATTCAATTATTTCACACATTTATCAATACTTCTGTCACACTATACGCATCCGAAGGTTAGGTCTAGCATATGACCGCCGCGTCAATAGTCCTCAACTTCAAACCCTTACAACCTTACAAACCCTACTTTTCACAAATGCCTCGCCGCAGGCAAAATTACAACTTTACCCCTAGCATTAGGTCAAAGAGCCGCCGCGCTCATTTTAGGGTTTCCCGTCGCGGAATCCCTAACCTAATTTAACCCTAATTATAACTTAACAGTTCAACGTAGAGATTTGGAGTTTCTACACTCCGCGTAAGCGTGTCCTTAAGATGCGTTTATTCCCCTTGAGACCTTGACCACAGTCAAGAAGTCTCTAACCTCCCTTTTGAGGGGAACTACGATTACTCTGATTCCACTCCCGTAAGGATACGTAGGCACAAGATGCGATGTCTTGCCGAGTAAACTTAGAATTAACCCCCTTTATTATTTATTATTGCTTATTTATATTTTATTTATCTTTGCTATTTAATTATTTTGCTTATTATTTTGTAATTGTTTCTTGGATGTAAAGTTGTTTAATTATTTAATTATTATTATGGTTAGTAATTAGGGAGTGTAACAACATGTATGTAATATTAAAATAAATTTAGATCACTTTTAAATAAAGATAATTAAAATAAACACGTCACACACGTAAGTCGATTTTAATCGCCGTCTCACTTCCTAAGGATATCCCTCAAGTTGCCTACGAATAATGGTTAAGTGGGGTGTATAAAGCAAGTCCCTCAAATAGAAAAATCATCAAAGTCCCTTATGGTTGCCTTTACGAATCGAGTCCCTTTCGAAAAATGATGATGGTCCCTTATATGTGCTTATTACATCCCACAATGGCCTTCAAAGTCAAATTGTCCCTCACATATCCCTTAACATCCAAAGTAAGGACTACCTACTCCATTATAGTAGGGATAGTCTTACTAAAGGAAAGAATGAAGAATAAGAAAGACCTTTAAACATTAGGGTAGGTTACTCCTAGGTGCTTGCTCACTTCAAAACTGTTTCGCACTTAAACAAATTTTCAACAAGTTTTCAAACAAGTTCTTAACACATCCTTACATGGATTATTTATTAACTATTCTGAAAATTTTCTATTCACACACTACAATTTCAAAACAATTCAAAAGTGAGCTTAAGTACCTAAGAGCCCATGGATAACCATGGATGAAAAGGGTGCTAACACCTTCCCTTTTCATAACCTACCCCCCGGACCCAAAATATTCTCTAAGGTCTTTCCTGTTCTTTTATAACCTTTCCTTATGGATAAAATAAAAGTCGGTGGCGACTCTTGCTATCCGCAACATTGTTTAAAGTCAGTTCTCCCACCGTGTTACAGAACTGGCGACTCTGCTGGGGATCTATTTAAGAGGGGTACCCTTAGGAATTAAGATCACTTTAAATTGTTTGCCTTGTTTGCTTTATTATTATATTGTTGGGGTGCTCTTATGTGTGAAAGGTCCTAACCCGGATCTAGTGTACCTTAGGTAAATGGCAATAGACCAAGGAAACTGTACGACGTATATCGATACGGTTGATCTGGTGGCCATAGTTAGTGCGACTTCTTGGTTGGTGCTTATATTCCTTAAGTCAAGTTGAGGATAATATTGAGGCTGCCATATGTTGTCAATGCACTAACTGACTTTTAGAACCCTAGTTAACTCATCTTGGCCTTTAGAAAGTAGTGAGGTAACCGGCTTTGGTGCAGACTGAAGTTGGTTGACACTCGATACTACGCTCATTGAGATCTTAAACTTGGAGGGTTTTGGTTGGCAAGTAAGTTGCCTTCTGAACAACCACCCTTGTGAAGGATCAATGATATTGAGATCCCTTAGAACCTGGTTACTTTTGTAGGACAGGATGAACCGTCTAACTTCAGGGGAGGGTACTTACCTTTAAACCTCATGCAAGCCTTTAAACCTAGGGCAGTTGTGTGACTTGTTTGTGTGTGCCACATGTTTGTGATTGAACATAACATCATGACATCATCATGCATCATGAGCATATCATTTTCCCTAACCATTTCAAGGACCAAAGGATTTATCTTTGTTCTTTGTTGCAGGTCATGGCTTCTGCTCGTAGAAACACCATCAGGATCAACTTTGTAGGGATACCTGCTAAGCTCAAGGAGTTGGTTTCCCTAGTGCCTGATCATTCCCAGTTCAACAAGAGACATGGTCACTTATTGGATCTAGTTACTTCAGGGTTCAGTGAAGACATGATGAGTGTGCTGTTTCAGTTCTTTGACCCTAAGCACCATTGCTTTACATTTCCTGATTATCAGCTGGTTCCAACCATGGAGGAGTTCTCTAAACTTCTGGGTATACCTGTTCTTGATCAGAAGCCATTCACAGGCTTAGAGAAGGAGCTTAAACCAGAAGTTATTGCTGCAGCTCTACATCTGAAGAAGTCTGACATTGTTCTAGAGACGAGAAGTGGAGTTAAAGGTATTCTTGCCAAGGTATTAGTGGATAAAGCTCAAATGTTCTTGAAGGCTATGAGCTACGATGCTTTTGAGGAGATCTTAGCCTTATTGATTTATGGCTTAGTGTTGTTCCCCAATCCTGATCAGTTCATAGACGTTCATGCCATCAACATATTCCTGAGTCACAATCCAGTGCCTACCTTACTTGGAGACATCCTACATTCTCTTCACACCCGTACTACAAGGGCAAGAGGAACTTTGATGTGCTGCATACCTTTACTTTCTAGGTGGTTTATTTCTCACCTTCCTCGCTCAGTAATGAAGAATGAGCAAGGGTTCAGATGGTCCAAAAGGATCATGTCACTTTCTCACTCAGACATCCATTGGTGCTCCAGATCTATGGAGAATGTCACCATCATTGACCGTTGTGGGGAGTTTCCTAATGTGCCACTTCTAGGCATAAGAGGAGGCATCACCTACAACCCATCTCTAGCTTTACGACAGTTTGGTTACGCCCGGAGCGATGGTCCACATGACATGTTGATTCAGGGCATTGTGTTTGACTACGACAACGATCTTCAGGGTTACCGTCAGAGATTCATCCGAGCTTGGGGAAAGGTAAACAGGATTGACAGCAAGACACTGGAGCCTAAGTACACTATTCCTATGGAGGCTTATCTCAGATGGGTACGATCTCGTGCTCAGACACTCATGATGCCATATCCTGCCGTCCTACCAGTTACCATGGAACCTGTTGCTGAAGGAGACACAGCTTATACCATCCTTCACCCAGACATGCCTACTGATATGGAAGACTTGCAGAGATCATGGATCCAACTGAAAGAGCAAAGGGATACTTTCGAGGCTCATTACAAAGCAAGCCAAGCAAGGATCCTAGAGCTAACAAAGCTACTTCATGAGGAACGAAACCTCAACTCATACCTCAACACCAAGAGGAAACGTCCATGGGAGACTTAAAACCCCATCTTTTGTACTTATTTCGTTTTCATTTTTTGTAAGCCTAAAAGGCAAAACAAGTTATTACTAATAAAAAGTTACTTTCTTGATTGTTTAAGCAAATTTAAATCCTGCGGTCCTTGAAAACATTGCATATGCATTCCCATATCATTGCATCACAGGTTTATAATTGTGCACAGGTTTCTCATCTTCTCGCTGTTTATTTCAGCAATGGCTCTTGAACAATCAGTTAAGGATCTCCAGGCACAGAATGCACAGTTCCAAGAGCTGATCCTGAACCTATCCAAGGGGCAGGATGAATTGAAGACACTGCTGGCCAAGAAGACTAAGAAGGCTAGAAGGTCTGCTGGGCTGCTCAACATGGGAAGAAGGTTCAAAGGTCCTGTCAAGACCAAGGAACATGTTGAAGACTATGAATCTGAAGAATCTGAGCAGGAGAGAGGCAGTCTCCACAACACTATGGGGGACTCTGATTCTGAGGCTAACTACTACCATGAGCCTAACGAAGACAAATTCAAGATGCTGGTGGATAGAATGGATGCTATGGAATTACAGAAATCATCTGGGCTGGATTTTGAGGATTTGAGCTTGATATCTGGGGTGGTCATACCCATTGGGTTCAAAGTTCCTACATTTGTTGTCTATGATGGGGTCTCTTGTCCCAAATTGCATCTGAGGTCTTATGTCAGAAGAATGCAACCCCACACTGCTGATAAAAAGTTATGGATCCATTTCTTTCAAGAGAGTTTATCTGGAGCTCAGCTAGAGTGGTATTATCAGTTGGAGAGTGTCAACATCAGAGATTGGAATGACCTTGCTGAAGCTTTCTACAAGCAGTATCAATACAATGCTGACTTAGCCCCCACTCGCATGCAGCTTCAAAGCATGTCTATGGGTGCCAAAGAAAGCTTTAAGGAGTATGCTCAGAAGTGGAGAGACTTAGCTGGAAGAGTTCAACCCCCTTTGACTGATAGGGAGTTGGTTGATATGTTCATGTGTACGCTGAATGGTCCGTTTTACAGTCATCTCATTGGAAGCTCATCATCTGGCTTCACTGAGTTGATCATGACAGGAGAGCGAGTAGAGAATGGTATCAAGAGTGGTAAGACCCAAGTGGGCACTTCTTCATCAGGTGTTGCAAAAAAGCCTCCCACTGGGAAGAAAGAATCTAATGCTGTGTATGGTCAGCCTGATCGTAACAAAAGGCATCAGTCTGTTAGTGCAGTTCATATTTCAAATCCAACTCCTGCAACAACAGAGCAGCCTCAAGGCAACCAACAGAGGGCTAGAAGACAGTTCATGAAGATCAACATGTCAATGGCTCAGGCATTGCAACACTTGTTGAAAGCTGAACTTATTACCCTGAGGGAGGCCCCTCAGAATCCCAATGTTACCTCTCCCAAGTACAATCCCAATGCACGATGTGCATATCATTCAAACTGTCCAGGACATGATACTAATAACTGCTGGGTCTTGAAGAACAAAATTCAGGATATGATTGATGCTGGAGAAATTGAGTTTGATCCACCAGGTACTCCAAACGTGATTACAGCTCCAATGCCAAATCACGAGAAGACTGTCAACGCCATTGATGAAGATATTGATGAAGATCTGCATGTCTATTCAGTTATGGAGTTGAGCACACCATTGTCTGTTATCAAAAAGAGGTTAGTACAAGCTGGGATCTTTCCAGGTTGTCATGAAGATTGTCTATATTGTACCTATAAGCCGGATAGTTGCTTCATGTTGAGAGATGGGATTCAACGTCTCATGGATAAATATACTATAGTGTTTGAAAGAAGACCAGCATCTGTAGAAAGTATGGTGGATCATCTGACTCAGGGTAAGAAGATTGAAGAGGTTGACATGGTTGACAAAGTACCACTAAGAATCACTTCAGAGGGTCCCATTAAAATCACTCATCAGGGCCCAATCAAGATTACTGCTGAAGGTCCTGTGAAAGTTGTTGCTGAAGCCAGAGTAGCTCCTCTGATCATTACCACTCCTGGTCCTATTCCTTATACATCTGACAAAGCTGTGCCATGGCACTATGGGTCTGATGTTTACATCCATGGTGTCAAGCAGGAGCCTTTACCTGATATGCCTGTTGACATTGATAATATTGCTGGATCTAGCAAGATCACTCGTAGTGGAAGAGTCTTCTCTCCTCCAGTTGCTTCTAAGAGTGCAGTTACTCCTGCTGTTACTTCCACCACTGATGCTCGGGGCAAGGGTCCTGTTATTGAGCCTGTATCTACTGATGTGCCAGCTGCTGATGACCTCTCTAAGCAGATGGAAGAAGTATTGAAAATCATTCGCAAGAGTGATTATGATATTGTTGATCAGCTGGGGCATACTCCCTCAAAGATTTCTATGCTCTCCCTGTTATTATGTTCTGAGGCTCATGCCAAGTCATTGATCAAGTTTCTAAAGATGGCTCATGTACCCAGTGCAATTTCTGTGGACCAGTTTGAGAATTGTGTTGCTCACCTGACCTATGACAACGGGTTAGGATTTTCTGATGCTGACTTGACCCCTGCCAAGAGGGATCATAACAGGGCCTTGCATATTTCAATTGAATGCAGGGGCACTACCCTGTCTCATGTGCTGATAGACAATGGTTCCTCTCTGAATGTGTTGCCTAAGGAAGTCCTGAACAAGCTGAGTCCTGAAGATACGGTATTGAAGCCCAGTAATATTGTGGTAAAGGCTTTTGATGGTTCTAGAAGAGTAGTGCATGGGGAAATTGATCTTCCAATCAAGGTTGGCTCTCAGGTGTTTACTGCTACATTCTATGTGATGGATATTCGTCCTTCGTACTCATGTCTGCTTGGTCGTCCCTGGATCCATGGGGCAGGTGCTGTGACCTCCACATTACATCAAAAGTTGAGATATCCGGTGAATGGAAAAGTTGTTACTGTCTTTGGAGAGGAAGAATACTTTGTCAGCCATGTAAACACTTTCAAGTATCTGGAAGTAGAAGGTGAATACATTGAAACTCCATGTCAGTCATTTGAAGTGGTTCCCTGGGCTGTTAAGGATTGTGTGACTCCTCCTGCTGTGAAGAAGGTTCCTGTGGTCATCAGAAACCCTCCAACAATGGCAATGACCTCCCTCAATGATGCAAAAGCTGTGGTGGAAGAAGGTGGTTGTACTATTTGGGGTCAGCTTCCTGATATTCCATACAAGTCTGACAAGTTTGGTTTGGGTTTCACTGCAGAGTCCCAGAAGGCTGTTCGTCGTGCTCGTGCTGTTCGTATCACCAATCAAGGGGTTATCAATGCTGTGGGAGATCAAGATGAAGACTACAACTTGGAGGCATGGATTTTTCCTACTGTGGGTGCTGGACTCAATAATTGGACAGCTGAAGATGTTATCCCTATCTCCCTTAGTCAGGAGTAAATACTATTACTGTGTTATGTTTTTAAATTTATAATTTCTGGAACAATTAAAACTTTCAAGCCATGTGCCTTACCCGGGGCACAATGGTGTGCTTGTTACGGGTTGTCATTTCATTTGCATACTTCATTCAATAAAATCAGTGGACGTTTCGTTTTCGTAAATATTGTGTTCCTTGTCTTTCTTTTTCTTTTATTTTTGCTTTATCAGCTATGTGTTCTTACACACACCCACGTCACTAAAATGCAGATCCTCATCCACTCTGGATCCAGTTGATAACAGTTCTACTATTGCCAATTACAATTTCGAGAATCCGATCTATCAAACTGAAGACGGAAACGAGGACGATTGTGAAATACCTGTGGAGCTTGCTAGGTTGTTACAACAAGAAGAGAAAGCTATACAGCCACATGAAGAGCCAGTCGAAGTTGTGAATCTGGGAACTAAAGAAAACAGAAAAGAGGTCAAAATAGGGGCTGATTTAGAGGACAGTGTCAAGAGCAGGTTGATTCAGATGCTACGTGACTATGTGGAGATCTTTGCTTGGTCTTATGAAGATATGCCAGGGTTGGATACAGACATTGTGGTTCACCGTTTGCCAGTGAAAGAAGATTGTCGTCCAAAGAAGCAGAAGGTTCGTCGTATGCGTCCTGAAATGTCAGAAAAGATCAAAGCAGAGGTAATGAAACAGTTCAATGCAGGGTTCTTGGCCGTAACTTCTTATCCTCAGTGGGTTGCAAATGTGGTACCAGTTCCTAAGAAAGATGGTAAGGTACGTATGTGTGTAGACTACAGAGATCTGAACAAGGCTAGCCCTAAAGATGACTTTCCACTTCCTCATATTGATATCCTGGTAGACAACACTGCTCAGCATAAGGTATTCTCTTTTATGGATGGTTTCTCTGGTTACAATCAAATCAAGATGGCACCTGAAGATATGGAGAAGACTACATTTGTGACACAGTGGGGCACCTTTTGCTATAAGGTAATGCCATTTGGTTTGAAGAATGCAGGGGCAACATATCAGCGTGCCATGGTGGCTTTGTTTCATGATATGATTCATCATGAGATAGAGGTATATGTGGATGATATGATAGCCAGGTCTCAAAATGAAGAACAACACCTTGATCATCTGCACAAGTTGTTTGAGAGGTTGAAGAAATACAGGTTGAGATTAAATCCAAACAAGTGTACTTTTGGAGTTAGATCTGGAAAGCTCCTGGGTTTCATTGTCAGTGGAAAAAGTATTGAAGTGGATCCTGCAAAAGTGAAAGCTATACGAGAGATGCCAGCTCCCCGTACTGAGAAGGAGGTTAGAGGTTTCTTGGGACGATTGAACTACATTGCAAGATTTATTTCCCAATTAACTACCATCTGTGAGCCAATCTTCAAGTTGTTGAAGAAAGATCAGGTGATGGGATGGAATGATGAGTGCCAGACTGCCTTTGATGAAATCAAGAGATATTTGCTAGAACCTCCAATTTTAATGCCACCAGTTGATGGAAGACCCTTGATTATGTATTTAACAGTATTAGACAACTCAATGGGGTGTGTATTGGGGCAACATGACGAGTCTGGTCGAAAAGAGCAGGCAATATACTACCTTAGCAAAAAGTTTACCGACTGTGAAACAAGATACTCACTGCTCGAGAAAACTTGCTGCGCTTTGGCATGGGCTGCTCGCCGACTAAGACAGTATATGTTGACCCATACTACCTTGTTGATTTCGAAGATGGATTCAATCAAGTACATATTTGAGAAACCTGCTCTCTCCGGAAGAATTGCAAGATGGCAAATGATCTTGACGGAATAATATACAGTATACTACTCAGAAGGCCATTAAGGGGAGTGTTGTTGCTGATCATTTGGCTCATCAAGCAGTAGATGATTACCAGTCAATGAATTTTGAGTTCCCTGATGAAGACATTATGTCTGTTACCAAAGAACCTGGACAATATGACGGACCTGAACAAGGATCCCGATGGACTATGGTTTTTGATGGTGCCTCCAATGCACATGGTAATGGTATTGGTGTTGTGATTAGTTCCCCTGAAGGTTGTCATACCCCGATTACTGCCAGACTTTGTTTCTATTGTACCAATAACATGGCTGAGTATGAGGCATGTATCATGGGTATGCAAGTTGCTATTGATATGAAGATTCAGTTCCTTGAGGTGTATGGAGATTCAGCTCTGGTAGTAAGTCAGATTAAAGGAGATTGGGATACAAAGCATGATAATCTCATTCCTTACAGAGAACATGTGTTGTCTTTGATCCCACATTTCAAAGAGATTACTTTTGGACATATTCCACGAAGAGAGAATCAGTTGGCAGACGCATTGGCCACCATGGCATCTATGTTTGAGATCAGCTGGGATGATGAAGCTCCCAAGATTACCATTGATAGATTTGAGAAGCCTGCATACTGCAATGAGATTGACACTGAAGGGGCAGAGGAGAAGCCTTGGTTCTATGAAGTGAAAAACTATCTTGAAGCTCAGGAGTTCCCTGAAGGGGCATCTGTCAAAGATAGGAAGTTCCTGAGAAGGTTTTCTGCTAAGTTCTTTCTGAGTAATGGCGTTCTGTATAAGCGTAATCATGATTCAACTATGCTTCGTTGTGTGGATAAGAAGGAAGCTACAGAAATTATGGAAGAGATGCATGATGGGACCTTTGGCACTCATTCTAGTGGTCATACCATGGCAAAGAAGATTTTGAGAGCAGGTTACTATTGGTCTACCATGGAAGCTGATTGCTATCAACACTCCAGAACATGTCACAAATGTCAAATCTATGCTGATAAAGTACATGTACCTCCATCTCCATTGAATGTGTTGACTGCTCCTTGGCCCTTTGCCATGTGGGGCATTGATATGATTGGTGAGATCAAGCCTACTGCTTCTAATGGGCATAGTTTCATCCTGGTTGCTATTGATTACTTCACGAAGTGGGTAGAGGCAGCTTCATTTGCATCTGTGACTAAGAATGTTGTGGCTCGGTTCATTAAGAATAATCTCATATGTAGGTATGGTATCCCTGAAAGGATTATCACTGACAATGGCTCTAATCTGAACAACACTATGATTACTGATCTCTGTACGCAGTTCAAGATTAAGCATCACAACTCTTCTCCGTATCGTCCAAAGATGAATGAGGCAGTTGAAGCTGCTAATAAGAACATTAAGAAGATTGTACAGAAGATGACTATTACTTACAAGGATTGGCACGAGATGTTACCATTTGCTCTGCATGGTTATCGTACTACAATACGTACTTCAACAGGGGCAACCCCATTCTCCTTAGTCTATGGTATGGAAGCAGTTCTGCCTATTGAAGTTCAGATCCCCTCCTTGAGAATTATGAAGGATGCAGGCTTGGATGAAGATGAGTGGATTCAGACTCGACTTGACCAGATAAATTTGATTGATGAGAAAAGGTTAGCAGCAGTTTGTCATGGCCAGATGTACCAGAAACGGATGATCAAAGCTTTTAACAAGAAGGTTAAGCCAAAGGTATATCAGGCTGGTGACTTGGTAATCAAGCGTATCATATTACCACAGGGTGATCCTAGGGGCAAGTGGACTCCAACATATGAGGGACCATTTGTAGTCAAGACAGTGTTCTCAAGAGGTGCCATGATACTGACTACAATGGATGGTGAAGACTTCCCACAACCTGTAAACGCAGACATAGTTAAAAAATACTACGCATAAAAAGAGACCCGCTAGGTTGACAGGCCTAGGCAAAAATAAGGGCATCCCGGCAAACCAAAAGGGTTTGGGCAAAAATTAGGGATATATATATAAAAAGATGTACACCCGGCAAGTCGAAAACCTGAAAAGGCGGCTTGGGCAAAAAAGGGTATCCCGGTGGATTGAAAACCTGAAAGGGCAATCCAGGCAAAAGTTAGGGATTAAAGCGTATGACTATGTCTCGTTTGGATCACTCATGAAACTGCAACCAGTTGTACTACTTACTCAAGCTCAAACAGATAAAGCTCAATCCAATCGTTTCCGTCTCAACAGCAAGAAGATGAGATACTTGAGTGGCAATAGTAGAATTGAAACTCAATAGGATTATTTCCCACATAGCTGATTCTTTTTGTAAAACTTCATGACAAAATTCTCTTACTAGGGTTTATGTCTCCTTGTACAAACTTACCCGTGTATGGGTCACTTTTGATATAAATAAACTCCATCTTTTGAATCCAGATTTACTTTTACCCTATTTACATAAGCGAAACGTCCATTGGTTGTGTTTGAATGTATGTATGCCTTTGAATATGATTGATGTTTACCAGAAATGCAGGTATGCTTTTAATATGATTGATGTTTACCAGAAATGCATGAAAATGCAGTAATAGTATTTACTAAGGACGAACGAGGGCAGGATTTCAACGAAGCTTCGCCAGTTCATCTTTACAAGACAGTTACAAACCATCAGTAGGACTAAGCCATTTTCACAAAGTCTAATCTCCCCTGGAATTTATATCCATCTCTTTTATCCTCATACGGATATACGGGAAATTACTTTCCAATAAGGGCACGATGAACGAAGACGGGATGTTATACTTATCCTACTATCAAACGAAAACGAAGGTTATCTATACCCTACTATCCCCAACAACGGGAGGTTATCTATACCTTGTTATCCCCAACAACGGGAGGTTATCTATACCTTGTTATCCCCAGCAGACGGAGGGTTATATATTCTTCAACAACGAATCGGGATTTATTTTCCTTGGCCAGCAGTTGTTATACAAGGATATCCAGACACTTCCAGCAGTGTCATAGCATACATACATCATTTACATCATACCATAACATATATGTCTATAATACATTACCTAAGTGCATCATGTCTTACATGCATACATAAAGCATAAACTAATGTTGTTATACAGAATGCTACCTTGTTTTCAGGTTAGTTATCCAACAAACAAGCTTATGATCTTTGGGACTACTTTATTGTAACCTCAGGATTACTTTATCCTCCTGATGAGCTTCTTATTACTTTGGGACTGCTTTATTGTAACCTCAGGGTTATTTTATCCTCCTGATAGCCTCTCATGACTTCAAGACTGCTTTAGAGCTACTGATTGCTCTATCCTCCTGAAATCATCCTATTACTTCAAGACTGCTTTAGAGCTATTCATTGCTCTATCCTCATGAGGTCATATTACTACTTCAAGACTGCTTTAGAGCTATTCATTGCTCTATCCTCCTGAAGCCATCTAATTATTTCAAGACTGCTTTAGAGTTATCCATTGCTCTATCCTCCTGAAATTACATTATTATTTCAAGACTGCTTTAGAGCTATCCATTGCTCTATCCTCCTGAAATCATTACTTCAAGACTGCTTTAGAGCTATTGATTGCTCTATCCTCCTGAAGACATATCACATTATTACTTCAAGACTGCTTTAGAGCTATTGATTGCTCTATCCTCCTGAAGACATATCACATTATTATTTCAAGACTGCTTTAGAGCTATTGATTGCTCTATCCCCCTGAAGACATATCACGTTATTATTTCAAGACTGCTTTAGAGCTATTCATTGCTCTATCCTCCTGAAATCATTACTTCAAGACTGCTTTAGAGCTGTTGATTGCTCTATCCTCCTGAAGCCATTCTATTACTTCAAGACTGCTTTAGAGCTGTTGATTGCTCTATCCTCCTGAAGCCATTCTATTACTTCAAGACTGCTTTAGAGCTATTGATTGCTCTATCCTCCTGAAGCCATTATTACTTCAAGACTGCTTTAGAGCTATTGATTGCTCTATCCTCCTGAGGTCAGATTTATCACTTCAAGACTGCTTTAGGGTTATCATTATTGATTGCTCTATCCTCATGAAGACATGCTGTTACATCAGTATTACTCCAGACTCCTGACAGTTCTCATTATACTACTGAAGAACTTTCCCCTAGTGGCATCTTTAAGCCCACTCAATCATGTTCAACCAACCATCAATATCACTCCATGCACTGGTGAGTGCAAATTTTTGGGCTTTTGTGTTCAATCCCCTTCAACCTTCCAGGTTACGACTGGCAAATATACCAATCTAACCCCTCAGGTTTCAGAAAATTGAACAGGGGCAGCTGTTGCACCCCAAAATTTGCCCTCACAATACAAGACTTTGTGTTCCAAGAAGGTTCACAAGGTTCACAAAGTTCACAGTTGGTCAGAAGAGTTGACAATTCTCTCAGACAATGCACCTCCTAAGCAGTGCATCCAAAACTAGGGTTTTGACTTTAATCAGGCTAAATGGACTTCCAAGACTTCAAGTGAGCTTCATAACATCTTATATGTGTATAAGAACCCCCATGTCAAGTTTCAAGACTTTTCTCAAAAGTTTGTTCAGTCAGATGATCAGATAAGTCAAAAGCAGTCAATGCAGTTAAAAAATCAAACTGAGGTCAACTGTGGTCAAACCAAAGTCAAACTTCATGATTTTTTTGCCAAAATCAAAGAGAGGTTGGATTTGGTTCCAGGGGTATTTTGGTCATTTTACGCAAATTCAGCTAATTCCTTGAAGACGGGTTGTTATTAAGTTCTGAGGCGTTTATTTTGGGTTTGATATCAATTTGGTTTGGAAAGTCTGATCTGTGGAACAGGGTTTAACAAGAGATCATTCTTCTATCTTCCAGTTCATCTTTAGAGGGACAACAGTGAAAACTTCTACTGATTATTGGAGCTTATTCATGTCAAAAGTATTAAGATTGGATCGGATTAATTCAAGGATATTCGACTGATGAATCGTATGTTGAGATGTTTGTGAATTAAATCATGGAGAAGAAATGGAAGATGATTTTAATAAATATGTGAAGTTCATTCATAATATTTTATTATTATTACAATTTGTAAAGAGAATTTGGATAGAAAGTTGAATTTTATTCATAATATTTCATCACGATTTACAAAAGGGAAATAATTTGGATAAAAAATGTATTATTGAATTATTTCATAATGCTTTTTTTATTACAAGTTACAAAAGAGGTGTATATCCTAAAAAGTCCTAAGCCCTAAAATTTCTAAGTATCCTTCTTGATGTCCTTTGAGCTCCTCCGCAAAGTCTCCGATTCACCTGCACATCAAAACAAAACAAACAGAATAGAAAAAAAAGAAGATGTTAGAAGTTGTTCGACACTCTCAGAACAATTGTCATCATCGAGTGCCGGGAGTGGCACAACCGAAGCCGCATCCTACTCCCGTTACCAATCTGAACCATCGGTGTCAGATCAAGTGGCTACTGTTTCTTATCAATGCGGGACAGCCGAGAGAGAAAGAGATAAAAGAAGTGGGACTGATTCGTTTTTTCCGTAATTGGATTCGTTCATCAAGTAAATCCCATTTGGTTTCCAAGACTGATATAAGGGTAAAGCAGCACAATCAATTTGGTTATAAACCCGGATGCCGACGGGTATGAGCCACTTTGTGTTCAAAGTTTGTCAAACACCTGAAATTCACCAAAACAACATCAGGATTCCACAAATTGATTGACCAAACTCAGAACAGAAAAATGAGTTACAAGCTACACGAACAGGCAGCAAGGCCTTATGAACAAGCACAACTCATGAAATACAAACCAAACTGCAACTAGTATCAGCACAAAAACAACACAAATTATTTCGTAATGAATCCGAGCAAACACAAGAAATATCAGGCATCGATCACGGCGACCTGTTTCGCATGTCAAGTTCAGGGATCATGGAAGCCAAAGCCCCAAAATGGGCCATAAGGAATCAGTTCAACGCAGCACAAGTCATACCAGAAAAAGCAAGATAGGTTCATACATCAGTTCAAAGTAAGCCAAATGTGCAGGTCACATTGGGAAATCGAAACGCAAAAGGGCTCAGCTACGAACATCATTTCCCCAAACTCGCAGCCACTATCAAGTAAATGTTTCGAAGCAACATTGAGCAAAAACCCGGATGCCTACGGATCTCAGACTAGTCACAAAGCGGCCGAGTTGAATTTGAGTTCACAAGCTGCATAAAATTGAAAGGATCAGTTCGATTCAAGAATAAATAAATCCATGGTTGTCACAGAAAAGTGCAAAGAGGAGAGAGTCAGGAAAGCGCATCAGCAGCAGGCGTAAACTACACCCGCGTATCAGTTCAGAAGCCAAACAGGGCGTGAACCACAGCAGAAGGAACTGGGAAACAAGGCCCAAATCCATGATGGAAGCCATAACTGGACATTAGGGTCAAATTGGATAACCGAAGGTGAGTCCATAAAAATCTACATCAGATGAATCAGAGGAAACAAGGCAAGCAGCGATGGGAATGGTAGCATCATGTTCCGATGGCTCAGACAGAGCGTCATCATCGCCGTATACCCCTTCTCGACATTTGGTTTGACCAAAGCCTTAGCACCAGCTCTGAAAGAAGAAGAAGAAAAGTTAATGCGTGTTCGAAACAGTTAACCAAAGTAAACCAAATATCCAAAAGAAAATCAAGGAAACAGATATCCAATGTATCCCAAATGTGATCATGATCTGGAAGTTGAAAATCCAATCAAGTGAACCCAAAAGGAAAGCCAACTTATGACAGCAAGCAAATCGCAAGAGCCCGCGTTTGAGGATCCATCAGGGATCAAATCTACATCTGCAAATATCAAAAGGAAATCCAATCAAATCACATCAGATAAAATCACCAAATCGTATCAATAACGGAAACGCCACAGTCCAAGCCCACAAGTGAAATCCAAGGGGATATAAAAGAGACAAAGCGTAAACGAAAAGGGGGCGGTGAAACCCTAATGATAAACAGAAAAAACACCCCAACAACTAACATCAAGAAGATAGAACGTTCTCACCAAAAAGCGGTCGCGATATCGAAGGAGGAAGAGATTCGCTCAAAGCCGTCTCAAATAGCCGCCGGCGCCGTTTCATTCGACGACGAGCAAACCATTCCTGAGGCTCAGTTTCTCACATCATCGCCTCTAAGAAGATCACCATCATCGCTTCGGAAGCCACTCGTGAGATAAAATGTAAGCATGCCGTATTCCTCACGGTTATGTTTTTCTTTTTCAGGGAATGACGGGAGAGAGAGCCATCGAAGATGAGGAAATCGCAGCAAAACGAAGAGAGGGTCGAGAGAGAAGAAGAAGTAACAGCGGCGCCGCGAAGGAAAAATGGGTTTCTGAAAACCCTAATTCCATAAGTTCCACATGTACACCATCCGGGTTGGGTCCGGAAGTGATTACCGGCCCAACCCCTTTTTATTTTATTTTTTTGTTTTTCTAAAAATTTGTTTTTTAAACCTTTTACTTTGATAATTAAAAATTGTTTTCTTAAAAAACCCTTCTTTGTATAAAATATTGAATTTGTTTTAAAAAAAAAATAAATAAAAACTTTAAAAACCTTTTTATAATAAAATTAAAAAAACCTCTTTTCATATAATAAAAATAAAAAAAAACTTTTTTTTTAATAAATAACTTAAAAATCCTTTTTTAAAATATCTAAGTTAAAACCTTTTTTAGATTAAATTTAAAATATTTTTCTAACTAACCTTACTCTTTCTTTTTTATAGATTCATTTAACATCTCTTTCAAAACAACAAAAATCTTCAATATTGCACTTTTCCTCCTGACCCGTCCCATTACTGTCTAACTTTGTTTACTAACGGTGTTCATCATTTGCAGCTCATGTTTACCACTATTGCGTGGTTGGTTTATTTAAATTTCACCATTATTGTAACTGCTTCTCGGTTGTAACCTCGCGAACCCTAACAATCGCGCTTTAATTACTGCCTTTAAATTTCTGCTTGCATAGTTAAATAAGGATATTATTCTCTGTTTGCATGATTCAATTATTTCACACATTTATCAATACTTCTGTCACACTATACGCATCCGAAGGTTAGGTCTAGCATATGACCGCCGCGTCAATAGTCCTCAACTTCAAACCCTTACAACCTTACAAACCCTACTTTTCACAAATGCCTCGCCGCAGGCAAAATTACAACTTTACCCCTAGCATTAGGTCAAAGAGCCGCCGCGCTCATTTTAGGGTTTCCCGTCGCGGAATCCCTAACCTAATTTAACCCTAATTATAACTTAACAGTTCAACGTAGAGATTTGGAGTTTCTACACTCCGCGTAAGCGTGTCCTTAAGATGCGTTTATTCCCCTTGAGACCTTGACCACAGTCAAGAAGTCTCTAACCTCTCTTTTGAGGGGAACTACGATTACTCTGATTCCACTCCCGTAAGGATACGTAGGCACAAGATGCGATGTCTTGCCGAGTAAACTTAGAATTAACCCCCTTTATTATTTATTATTGCTTATTTATATTTTATTTATCTTTGCTATTTAATTATTTTGCTTATTATTTTGTAATTGTTTCTTGGATGTAAAGTTGTTTAATTATTTAATTATTATTATGGTTAGTAATTAGGGAGTGTAACAACATGTATGTAATATTAAAATAAATTTAGATCACTTTTAAATAAAGATAATTAAAATAAACACGTCACACACGTAAGTCGATTTTAATCGCCGTCTCACTTCCTAAGGATATCCCTCAAGTTGCCTACGAATAATGGTTAAGTGGGGTGTATAAAGCAAGTCCCTCAAATAGAAAAATCATCAAAGTCCCTTATGGTTGCCTTTACGAATCGAGTCCCTTTCGAAAAATGATGATGGTCCCTTATATGTGCTTATTACATCCCACAATGGCCTTCAAAGTCAAATTGTCCCTCACATATCCCTTAACATCCAAAGTAAGGACTACCTACTCCATTATAGTAGGGATAGTCTTACTAAAGGAAAGAATGAAGAATAAGAAAGACCTTTAAACATTAGGGTAGGTTACTCCTAGGTGCTTGCTCACTTCAAAACTGTTTCGCACTTAAACAAATTTTCAACAAGTTTTCAAACAAGTTCTTAACACATCCTTACATGGATTATTTATTAACTATTCTGAAAATTTTCTATTCACACACTACAATTTCAAAACAATTCAAAAGTGAGCTTAAGTACCTAAGAGCCCATGGATAACCATGGATGAAAAGGGTGCTAACACCTTCCCTTTTCATAACCTACCCCCCGGACCCAAAATATTCTCTAAGGTCTTTCCTGTTCTTTTATAACCTTTCCTTATGGATAAAATAAAAGTCGGTGGCGACTCTTGCTATCCGCAACATTGTTTAAAGTCAGTTCTCCCACCGTGTTACACATACCAAGTATAACATCCAAACCACCAAGTGGCAAACAAATCAAATCCACGCCAAAATCTCGGCCAAAGATAGTCAGTGGACACTTCGAACATACAAGCGAAGTAGTCACTGAACCAATCGAGGGAGTCTCAATAGTCATCCGCCGCTCAAGAGTAGTCGACACCAAACCTAACCTCTTCATACAATCAACAGAGATAAACGAGTGGGTTGCACCCGTATCAATCATGGCAGTCAAAGGAATGATATTGATAAAACAAGTACCTTTGATCGAACGCTCTTCGTCCGCCGCTTGAGTTCCCACAACCGCAAATACTTTACCAGCAGTTTGAGGTGCCTGAGGCCTCCTTGGCTTCTCACAATGAGTACTAATGTGTCCCTTCTCGCCACAGTTATAACAAGTAGGCATATTAGCCCTACAATCCGCCATTACATGGCCCGACTTCCCACATTTGAAGCACTTCTTCGCATCAGGAGGACAATCATTAGCACGATGACTCATGCCACCGCACCAGAAACACTTCGTACTAGCCAACGCCTTACCCTCTCTGGGCTTCTTATCAACAGCACCCCTGAACTTCCCCTTACCAGTCGGAACACTGTAAGGAGTACCACCAAACCTTTGTTTCCCTTTACGATCACTTGCCGCCTTGTAGTGTGCGATCCTCGCACGGTTATCATTATCATAAATACGACTCCTACTCACCAACTCAGGATAGCTCCTGATTTTCTGACATGCGATCCCCATCTTAATTTCTGGCCTCAGCCCATTCTCAAATTTCAAGCACTTTGAAGTCATCGCCTCCTCAGTATTGTAATGAGAACAATACTGAGCCAACTCCTCAAACTTAGTCGCATACTCGGCCACTGACATACTCCCTTGCTTCAACTCCAGAAATTCCACCTCCTTAACACTTCGGATGTCTTCTGGAAAATACTTCTCCAGAAATCCAGACCGGACGACTGCCCAAGTAATCGGTGTCCCCGAAGCTTCCATCCTCTGACGGCAGTTATCCCACCAAACCTCAGCTTCCCCTTCGAGCATGTGAGTACCGAACCTCACCTTCTGCTCGTCACTGCACCCCATGGTTCTGAAGATCTTCTCAATTGCCTTCAGCCATTTTTGTGCAGCTATCGGATCCAGAATTCCACCTTCGAACTTTGGTGGCTTGTTGCTCTAGAACCGCGTCAAGTCTCTGAACTAAGCTCCCGCAGCCAGATTCTGATTGGCCACCACTTGTGCCATGTCCTGCATAACCGCATCATTCCTCCCAGCCATACTGCTCAACAATAACAATCCAGGTTAACAGAAAACAACCAGCTCTATCCTATAGACAGACTCAAAACACACTACTCTGGCCGGACGGACCGACCTGCTCTGATACCAACTTGTAACACCCCGATTCCCAAATTATAAATAAAACGATTCAAATAACATATATCAGAGCATCACTCCCAACCGGGATGTCACAATTCACATAAAAATTCCACAAGACATTTTTTTTTCCAAATAAATATTAACTGATTTATCCAATAAAATTGCAGCAGAAAGGACATAGTCTGTCATAACTCAAAATATCATATATATATATATATATATATATATATATATATATATATATATATATATATATATATATATATATATATATATATATATATATATATATATATATATATATATATATATATATATATATATATATATATATATATATATATATATATATATATATATATATATATATATATATATATATATATATATATATATATATATATATATATATATATATATATATATATATATATATATATACGCCATCCATAATACACAAAACATCATGTATCATCATATGTACAACCATAGGCCATCTGCCTCAAAACATAATAAACATGGCATCATCAAGTATCCATACATATCCCAAAACCAGATACGCCACTGGGGCACACATAGTCAACACATAAACAAGTAACTCCCAAAAACGCCCCGGTGTTACGTATCAGAGCAACCTACAAAGACGCCTCAATCCAAGCTAGCTAAGCACCTGGATTGTCTGTACTTCCGAAGAAGCACAGACCACAACAACAACAAAGGGGTGAGAATCACGATCAATTAATAATGGCATATACGCACATGAAATAAAAGGCAGAATCATATAAATTATTTCATATACATAATAACTAGACTCACTGTCCCACTACCAACCACAACATCCAATCACGCAACACATGCGCACACACTCATCCCAAAACATACGGTATCTACTCACAACAACGATGGGCAATTGGCCATCAACCCTCCACACAGGAGCACATATCAACGATGGGCACCTGACCGTCAACCCTCCACACTGGGAGCACACTACACTGATAGGCAACTGGCTATCACCCTCCACTATGGGAGCACATCTCCGATGAACACCTGGCCATCACCCTCCCCACTAGGAGCACACCATTAACATCGATAGACAACTGGCTATCACCCTCCTCTATGGGAGCACACCATATAATATTGATAGACAACTGGCTATCACCCTCCACACAGGAGCACCACGATAATATATCGATGGACAACTGGCCATCACCCTCCTCACAGAAGCACCACAACCATATTCACACGCATCATACATCTAGCACACTAAGTGCAAAACGATCCTATGGATCCACCCCTCACTCAGTATATATACGCGACGCCCAAGGCGTGCCGATCCCACGGATCCACTCACCACACAACCTATCACACACAATGCACACGAGGCATGCCGGTCTCACTGACCCAACCTCATCACAAAACAGCACATAAGTGCAACGCATCATAAGCGTATCGATCCTAATGATCCACATAATCTCACACGCGACACACACAGTGCACCCGTAACATATTCACATAGTGCATTTCTATGTTCGACTCATAATCCTCCGATTATGGTAATTGCGATAAACGCTGGCCACGAGGCCCTCATACCCTTCACCACACTCTCATTATTCAGCTAACAACTCATCATAACTATCCGATTGCACCCAGTATCCAACACTGCACACAGCCTTCACATTCTGAATTCTGCTACACTCGCTACGTGAGCTCCTAGCGAGTGTTCGCTACTCGTTCGCCTAGCGAACCACAACACGAAACACACATCTAAGCTACTGCCAGGGTTCGCCACAAACACGCCCAGCCAACTAGCTAGCAAATCCCACACCTCAGCTTCTGCCAAAGCTCGCTACGCACTCACTACGCGAGATGTCAGCGAACGTTCGCCAGGCATCCGCCTAGCGAAGAGCTAGCGAATCCTTTGAATTCTGCATAAATAAGTTCTGCTGTTCTGCAACAGCAGCTACCCCACTCCCCAATTCTCACTAAAATCGTGTTAAGCTCATCGGCTACGCATATTACCGAACATTCCATCCAACCACTACTCAATTCACTCAACCAAACCTCGGTCTTAACCGATTAAATCAACTTCGACTCAGAACCGAGTCCAACTCCGAAAATCCTAAAAGCTCATATCATCATCTCTACCACACATGCAACAATGCCAATACCATAACTATAATCACAACAGAAATTAAACCATACATTGCAGCAAACAATCATCATCAAATCAACATAATCGTGCAATTATCCAAACATGGGGTTAGGGATTCCCCTTCTACCAATTTTTCATGCAAAGCCAATTAACCGTAAAATCCTCCCCCCTTACCTCAATCGAAGCTTTGATGTTGATAATCCTCTTCAATTTCCACGAATTCTGATTGTCCCAGCTTCTTCACTTGATTGTGCTTGCTTGTTCTTCACCAACTTGCGTTCTTCCCCTTCCCGTCTTTCTCGTGCGTGTTCCTCTTCCTTTCCTTCCAACTCTATTTTCCAAAATGACCATACCATCCTCAATACCCCAAAATCATTTTATTAATCCAAATAATAATTATCTTAATTCTTTGAATTCCATAATAATAATAATTATTTCTCTCACCATATCAGTGTTAATAAAAGTAATAATAATAATAATATTAACATAATTATTAATATTAATTATTAATCATTATTATTATCAATTACCCCCCACTAATATTATGCTCCTCATTATTCTTCAATCCACACACAACGCGAAACGAAATAACACTGGAAACTGGAAATAATAAAAATGGGTGTTACATGTATCTCCTTTGATATCCGAGTTTTCTCTAGATCTGTTGAGATATGCAATTTTTATGGGGTTGAGGTTACCGCCATCGCATCAATGATTTTTTTATGTTTCATGATCTCATATCATCCATGTTGGTGCTTCTCATCCATATCTATTTTAGAGTTCTCAGTCATGGCTAGCTTCAATCTATGTTTGTTTGGTTTAAAAGAGTTGTTTATGCTTTGTAATGGTAAAAAAATAGAGGTGTATGTGGTATCCCTACAAGGGTAAGGGATACTCAGAGGCCCTGTTAAGTTTATAACAATTTAGGATGGTAGAGACTTTCTTGCGACAACGAGAAGCTCTATATGGTGATGTTATGGTGTTTACAGTTATCTGAGAGGTCAGCTCATGTGAGGTGAGAGACTCTGTATACAAGCGTGTTGGTTTAGGTATTGTGTGTAAGTTATGAGATGTTCCTTCTCCCTTTATGAGGAGAGGTATTTGTAGGGGATTTTGGGCCTAAGTTTTAGGAAACCCTAAGAGGTGGTAACTGCTCCCATTTGACTAAGGGAGGTTGTTGACTACCTATTCTTCAAGAAGTCATGGTAGGATTCAGTCTGTATAACTAGTAGAGGGATTGTCGCATTATGCACGTGTATTATCAAGAGGACGAGCCCCCATATTACATAAAGGCAATACCCAGGTGTCACCTCACGGAGCGGGAACCATCGTGTTGCTCTTACTTGAAGACTCTCACAAATATAACTACACAGTCCCTCAAGCACGAGGACTTGTAAAGGGCGAAGTGCTTTAAGGCTTATTTTGGATTTTCTCTGTGGTATGAGGTGATACTTTTAATATGAGGCACGTCCCTTGTTTTTGGAGTGTGGACTTTTCAAATGGTGAGGTGAGTCCACCAACTTGAGACGAGTCCCTCAACTTAAGGTGACCCATTTTCTAAATAGAAGGTGAGTCCCTTAGCTGAAGGTGGCCTTTTAAATGGGAGGCATGTCTCTCGGCTTGGGGCAAGTATCCATCCATGGCCATGTGTTAATAGGATATTTCAAGCTATCTTTTGATTGAATTTTAAAACGTCAAACCACCAATCAATTGTGAAAGTTTGAGCATTATAGTGGAAACAGAATGTGGGTATCATTTAATTCAACTCATGATTGCCTCATCGGAAAAACTACCCTAGCCTTCTTCTCTCACATGTGTCTTCCATATGTAAGAACTTTTCCACTTCTCGTGACAATTACTATATTACTTGCACTATTGGATTTCTATAAAGAAATTGATACACCGCTGTAGAAAACCTTTTTCTCTTCTCCCTCTTATTTTTTCCTTCTCAGAAGAACACCCGTACCCGATACAACTTTGGAGGAGTAAAATGAGGGTGAGCAATTAGTTCTCTTTCCTAAGGCAAAAGCGCCACTGTCTCTGCTTTTACACCTGAAGTAAAAAATAGGTAAGAATAACATTAAACATATTCACGTTCGTGATTCCGACATGATTAATATATATCATTGGGGCATTAGGTTTTCCATGACCAAATGTGAGGAGGATGTGATATTGGAGCCTTATTCAGAAACAAAGAAAGCCAATATGAACATTATTAGGAGACCTTTATTCACTATTTTTATTTTCACTTGCATTTTATTCACGAGTTGGGAGTCTTGATACCTTTTACCCTCTCTGAGGCAGAATTTTTTATGGTTGTTAATGTCATTCTCTTCCTAGAGTACCCCAACGTATGAAGCATGTTAAGAGCATTCCAAATAATCTGTTATAACTTGGGGGACCCTCATACTGTTTGGGATTCCTCTCCTCTTCCATGTGGAGATTCTTCCTAACAATGGTTAGATAGCTTTGTGTGATCTAATAGGCAAGCATCTGTTGGAACCATATGCTCGCCCATATGAGGATTGGAAAGACATGTTGGTACAAGTAAAAGGGCAAGGTAGCGCCTCTTCAGTGAGCATATGGGCGATGGTTATCATTCATTTCCCTATATCATGGACGTCAGATCCCCAACTTATCAAGGGAATAGATACCAGCGCCCTCTCCCCCCTTAAGCAAGAGATGATCCAGGTTCTGGCTTGTTTTAGGCCCTTGCAATTTTGTACTTTAATTACACCGAATCGCGAGGATGGTTATTGGGTAGAGAAGTACTTGGGTAAACTTTATGGTATGATAAAAAAAAACCTTCTGTTATGACCTTTTGCTTATCATTTTATGTATTAATATTATTCCCCGTCTCTTTTGTAGAGGGCATGGTTGATATGTCGCTTGATAAGAAGAGAGTGCATTTAGTTCGGATGAAGATCCCTCCAACAACTGACTTTTTTGGCCCCACCTCCCCCCAAATATCTAGATGTCACAGATATGAAGCATCGGTGCAAGACATCTAATGCTTGTGAATCTCGCCTCCCAAAGAATCCAAGGCGGGTGGAGGCTCCTCCTGGACTACCAGGAAACTGCTAGGCAACAAAAGAGGGTGGGGAATCGGGCAACGGGCCCGCCCCTCCCAAACCTTCTTTATGGAATACCACTTATTTTAACATTGTGGAGTTCTCTGACTGCCACCTCTCCCTTTCAAAGATCTTTCCTGGTGATCATCAGGCACTTCTTGACACATCTTCTACTGGATTATCGCACCTACTGGTGATCCAATTAGTACAATGCACTTAAGTAGGGAAGGCTCATAGGGAGAAATATTATCATACTATCTGAGAATTACAGTCCAAATCAAACGATGATGTGAGGAATGATCATGAAGGTAGATAGGCGATAAGAGCCTTAAGAGAAAAATATGATACTACGAAGACGCACACAAAGAAGATAGCCACGACGACTCTGGTCCAATTTGAAGAAGTGCAATATAACACCCTAATATTTTAATTTTTTCTTAATTTTATATATTTTTTATTTTTAATAATAATAATAATAATAATAATAATAATAATAATAATAATAATAATAATAATATTATTATTATTATTATTATTATTATTATTATTATTATTATTATTATTATTATTATTATTTATTTTACGTATGTTTTTACTTAGCATAATCTGTTAAATAAATTTTCTTATAGAGTAAATTAATGAAAAATAAGTTCAAAAATGAATCATAAATATTTTTAATATGATATGATAAAATTTGGAATGAAAATTTTACCAAAAATTTGACATTAAATTTCTCAGCTTATATTATTAAAACTTTTAATATATTAAAGTTATTTTATTTCGTTAGTTATTATTTTTAGTTTGTAGATAATATCTCTGGATGATTACAATAAAGTAAAGTTATATATAAAAGTGTAATTAGATTTATTTTACTAAATAAATTATATTTTATAATTTAAAATATTATTTTCTATATATACATATATATAATGGTAATTTGGATCGAATTTTGGTGTCGACAAGGGTAGCATCTTGGTTTGACAAAAGTCATGCATGTTGTAGTCGAAGTCGAAATATACTTTGTTTAAAGCGTGTCGAATTGGGTCTTACTTGTATACCCATTTGTTAAGTTAGTTTGTAGCATAAGTTAGCTTAGTAGTTTATAAATAAACTAGTTCTCTCAGGTTGTTCAGAGAGAGGTTAATTGTTATTCATTTGTAATCTTTGAACCCTTATTGAGTAACTGAATAGTAAAACAGTTTTAACTAATTTCAGTTCTTCTACTTCCTTATTCTCTCTCTTTTGTAAAACACAATAGGATTTCTTGTGTTTGTTCAAAAAACTTAATCTTTCTCATATTTTTTATTTGTTCTTGGAGATATCGATTCACAACAAACTGGTGTGGTGAGCGTGGAGGAGAAGATGTCGTTAACAAAGTATGAGATTGAGAAATTCATTGATGTGAATAATTTTAGTTTGTGACGCTAGAAGATCCAAGTCCTACTAGTTTAATAGGGTTTGTTAGAAGCGTTGAAAGGATCAGAGAAAATGGATAATGCCCTAAATAAGAAGGAGAAGATGACGATGATCGAGAAAGCCCACAGTGCAGTCATCTTGAGCCTTTGTGATAAGGTTCTCCGGCAGGTTTTAAAGGAGAAAACTGCAGCTGGTGTGTGGAAGAAACTCGAAGGTATGCACATGATGAAATAGTTGGTTAATCGTCTCTACCTGAAGTAAGCTTTGTATTTATTCAAGATGAGTGAAGACAAAGTCTTGACTGAGCAGCTGGATATGTTTAACAGTTGAATTCTTGATCTTGAAAACATTGAGGTCAATATTGATGATGAAGATCAAATGTTGTTGTTGTTATGTGCTTTATCAAGATCCCATGCTTACTTCAAAGAAATTCTTTTGTATGGAAGAGATTCATTGACCTTTGAATAAGTTCAATCAATCTTGTACTCTAAAGACCTTAATGAAAGAAAAGAGAATAAACCATCTTCTGTTGGTGAAGGTTTTTCCGTTAAGGGGAAATTCTTGAAGAAAGATGGTAGGTTTGAGAAGAAGAAGGGTAAAGTTCTAAATATTTCTTATGGTGGTAATTCTCCCACAATTAGGTGTTAATTGTAAGAAGGAGGTTCATACAAGAAAGATGTGCCCTAGAAGTCTGAATAATCACGGTGGAAAGGATAATGGTAATGTAGCCATTGTACAAGATAATTATGGTCATCTGATGTCTTGGTGGTTTCAAGCAGCGACTTTAGTAAGGAGTAGATTATGGATTCAGGTTGTACTTGGAACATGACTCCAAACAAAGAAATATTTGAGGAATTATGTGATCAAGATGGTGGATTAGTGCTGCTGGGAAACAATAAAGCTTGGAAGATTGGACGAATTGGAACTGTCAGATTCAAGCTCCATGATGGGTCAATATGGCTATTGACTAATGTTAGGTGTGTACCAGATCTTAAGAGGAATATGATTTCTCTTGGTGAGTTCGACCAGAAAGGATATGTTTTCAAAGGAGAGAAAAGCATCCTAAGGGTAAAGAAGGGGTCGAAGGAAGTCTTAAGAGGCGTGAAGAAACAAGGCTTGTATACCCTTGAGGTCGAGGTTGTAAGTGGTTCAGCAGATGTGGAATCCACAAAACCTGTGTCAAAGATTGAGCTATGGCACAAGAAACTTGGCCATGTCAGTGAAAGAGGCCTGATCGAATTGTCGAAACAAAATCTGTTGTATGTTGACAAGGTCGAAAAACTAGAGTTTTGTGAACCTTATGTGTTTGGTAAATCCTGTAGGGCAAAGTTTAGTAAAGGTAAACAAAGAATACATGGATCCCTTGATTATATCCATGTTGATCTTTGGAGGGCTACAAGGAATCCTTCAAACTCAGGTGCAAAGTAATTCCTATCCATAGTTGATGATTATTCCATAAAATTATGGGTATTCATCTAGAAGACTAAGGATGAAACTTTTAAAAAAATTCAAAAGTTGGAAGACTCTAATCGAAAACCAAACTGGCCAGAAGGTCAAGAGGTTGAGGACCGACAATGGTCTTGAATTTTTCAATGAGGCCTTCGACAACTTTTGTGTTGCGTCTGGTATTGCAAGGCACAAAATTACTGCATGTACCCCCAATAAAATGGTTTGGCAAAAAGGTTTAATCAAACTATTCTGGAAAGGATCAGACTCATGTTAGTTAGTTCAAGATTGAAGAAGATGTTTTGCCCACTGTGACTGCAACATACTTAATAAATAAATATCCCTCGACTGCCTTGGGAATGAAGACACCTGAAGAAGTTTGGTTAGGACATCCACATAATCTTGATAGACTTAAAGTACTCAGTTGATTAGCCTATGCTCACATTAGGAAAGACAAGGTCGAACCTAGAGCTTTGAGATGTATATTTCTTGGATACCCTGAAGGAGTCAAAGCTTTTAGGCTGTGATGCCTAGAGTCAAGTCATAAGAGGTGTATCAAAAATTGAGATGTTGTTTTTAATGAAGCAGAAATGGTGTTCAAGAAAACTAGTGACGTTGGTCGAAGTACCAAGATCTTTGGAGAAGAGCTGGAACAAGAAGAGATCCCTATTGAGGTGGATCATAGTGATGCTGAATTGCATAACCCAAATGAAGTCAAAGAAGATGCACAAATTGCTGATTAAGATGAGGAGACTGATAATGACTACCTGCTGGCAAGAGACAGGTCAAGAAGATTTATCAAGTCAACTCGAAGACTTGGTTATGCAGATTTCATAGCTTATGTCTTAGTCTCTGCAAGTGTGATTTTGGACAAAGAACTTAGATATTATAGGAAGTTATGAGGAGTCAAGGAAATACTAAATACCTTAAAGCCATGGATGATGAAATGAAATCTCTTCATGATAATAACATTTGGGAGCTGATCGAGAAACCTGCAGGGGCCAGGTTAGTCAAGTGTTAATGGATTTTCAAGGTTAAAAAAAGAATTGAATGAGTGATGTCGAAGAGATTTAAGGCAAGGTTGGTTGCTAGGGGATTCACTCAAAAAGAAGGCGTCAACTTCAATGATGTTTTCTCATCTGTTGTAAAGCACAGATCCATTAGAATATTGTTATCCATGGTGGCAAAGTTCGACCTAGAACTTGAACATATGGATGTGAAGACAACCTTCCTGTATGGTGATCTAGATGAGACAATCTTGATGAGGCAAGCTGAAGGATAGGTAGAAAAGGGTAAGAAGGATTATGTGTGCAAGATGAATAGGTATTTGTATGGTCTGAAAAAATCTCTTCGACAATGGAATAGGAGATTCAACAAGTTCATGGTACACATATGTTTCACTAGGAGCCAATTTGAACAATGTGTTTACTTCAGATTTTGACGTGAAAACTCACTTGTTATTTTGTTGCTTTATGTGGATGACATCCTCATACCAAGCAACACTGTCGAGGATGTTATGAAGGTGAAGGATGAACTTGATAAGAAGTTCGACACGAAGGACTTGGGAGCTTCCTCCCGAATTCTTGGGATTGACATCCAGAGAGATAAAAAGCACTTGAGATTATGCTTATCTCAAGAGACATAACTGAAGAAGATTCTCATCAAGTTTGATATGTCGAATTCAAAGCCTGTTCTAACACCGAACAATCCTCAATACAAGTTGAGTATGACTCAAAGTCCTAATACTTAAGTCGAAAGAGCCTATATTAATAGCATTTTATATGTTATTTTAGTAGGTCCTTTGATGTATGATATGGTCTGTACGAGATTAAACATAGCGTACGCAGTAAGCCTTGTAAATAGGTATATGGTCAATCCTGGGAAAGCGCACTAGTAAGCATTAAAGTGAATTCTAAGGTAAATAAATAGGTCTCTGAGTATAGTCCTAATTTATGGTGGAGCCTATGGTGATGATAGCAAATTCTAAATCGAAGGATTTGTCGACTCTGACTATGCAGGTTGTATGTATTCTAGAAAATCTATTTTTGGATATATGTTCATTATGTTTGGCACAATATTCAGTTGAAAAGAAAAACTTTAAAAGGTTTTTGCCTTATTAACCAATGAAGCAGAATATATTGCTCTCACTAAAGTTGTGAAATAAGCATTATTGCTTAAAGATTTTGCTAAGGAGATGAAACTGCAAGGTTGAGTTATCACTGTTAAATATGATAGTCAAAGTGCAATACACATGTCGAAGAATTCAACCTATTATGAGTGAACCAAACACATCGATGTGAGGCTGCATTTTGTTAGAGAGATGATCGAGCATGGGGAAGTCCAAGTGCCGAAGGTTTTAACTAATGATAATGTTGTTGAAATGGTCACCAAGACATTGCCAAGTAGCAAGTTCTTCCACTATATGCAGTTGATAAAGTTGCATGATGAAAGCTACGTTGTTCCCTTGTTAGTTTAGAATTTGTTCCAAGTTAGAGATTTGTAGTAATTTGGACCGAGCGTTGGTGTCAGCAAGGGTAGCTTCTTGGTTCGACAAAAGCCATGCATGTTGTAGTTGAACTCTGTTCACATGCATGTTGTAATCAAAGTCCAAATATGATTTGTTTAATGCATGTCGAATTGGGCCTTGTTTGTAAGCCCAATTGTTAAGTCAACTTAGTAGTCTATAAATATATTAGTTCTCTCAGGTTGTTCAGAGAGAGGTGAATTATTGTGATTCACATGTAATCTTTGAACCCTTATTGAGTAAGTGAATAGTAAAGCAATTTTAACCAATTCAAGTTCTTCTTCTTCCTTCCTCTCTCTCATTCCTAAAATCTAATAGGATTTCTTATGTTTGTTCAAGAAACTCAATCTTTCTCATATTTTTGATTCATTCTTCACGACATCGATGCACAACACACACACACACACACACACACACACATACACACACACACGCGCGCGTGCATACTCACACGCACATAGACACACGCACACATACACGCGCACACGCACGCGCACACGCACGCGCACACGCACGCTGCCCCTGTTCAATTTTCTGAAACCTGAGGGGTTAGATTGGTATATTTGCCAGTCGTAACCTGGAAGGTTGAAGGGGATTGAACACAAAAGCCCAAAAATTTGCACTCACCAGTGCATGGAGTGATATTGATGGTTGGTTGAACATGATTGAGTGGGCTTAAAGATGCCACTAGGGGAAAGTTCTTCAGTAGTATAATGAGAACTGTCAGGAGTCTGGAGTAATACTGATGTAACAGCATGTCTTCATGAGGATAGAGCAATCAATAATGATAACCTTAAAGCAGTCTTGAAGTGATAAATCTGACCTCAGGAGGATAGAGCAATCAATAGCTCTAAAGCAGTCTTGAAGTAATAATGGCTTCAGGAGGATAGAGCAATCAATAGCTCTAAAGCAGTCTTGAAGTAATAATGTGATATGTCTTCAGGAGGATAGAGCAATCAATAGCTCTAAAGCAGTCTTGAAGTAATGATTTCAGGAGGATAGAGCAATGGATAGCTCTAAAGCAGTCTTGAAGTAGTAATATGACCTCATGAGGATAGAGCAATGAATAGCTCTAAAGCAGTCTTGAAGTAATAGGATGATTTCAGGAGGATAGAGCAATCAGTAGCTCTAAAGCAGTCTTGAAGTCATGAGAGGCTATCAGGAGGATAAAATAACCCTGAGGTTACAATAAAGCAGTCCCAAAGTAATAAGAAGCTCATCAGGCGGATAAAGTAACCCTGAGGTTACAATAAAGCAGTCCCAAAGATCATAAGATTGTTTGTTGGATAATTAACCTGAAAACAAGGTAGCATTCTGTATAACAACATTAGTTTATGCTTTATGTATGCATGTATGACATGATGCACTTAGGTAATGTACTATAGACATATATGTTATGGTATGATGTAAATGATGTATGTATGCTATGACACTGCTGGAAGTGTCTGGATATCCTTGTATAACAACTGCTGGCCAAGAAAAATAAATCCCGATTCGTTGTTGAAGAATATATAACCCTCCGTCTGCTGGGGATAACAAGGTATAGATAACCTCCCGTTGTTGGGGATAACAAGGTATAGATAACCTCCCGTTGTTGGGGATAGTAGGGTATAGATAACCTTCGTTTTCGTTTGATAGTAGGATAAGTATAACATCCCGTCTTCGTTCATCGTGCCCTTATTGGAAAGTAATTGCCCGTATATCCGTATGAGGATAAAAGAGATGGATATAAATTCCAGGGGAGATTAGACTTTGTGAAAATGGATTAGTCCTACTGATGGTTTGTAACTGCCTTGTAAAGATGAACCGGCGAAGCTTCGTTGAAATCCTTCCCTCGTTCGTCCTTAGTAAATACTATTACTACATTTTCATGCATTTCTGGTAAACATCAATCATATTAAAAGCATACATGCATTTCTGGTAAACATCAATCATATTCAAAGGCATACATACATTCAAACACAACCAATGGACGTTTCGCTTATGTAAATAGGGTAAAAGTAAATCTGGATTCAAAAGATGGAATTTATTTATATCAAAAGTGACCCATACACGGGTAAGTTTGTACAAGGAGACATAAACCCTAGTAAGAGAATTTTGTCATGAAGTTTTACAAAAAGAATCAGCTATGTGGGAAATAATCCTATTGAGTTTCAATTCTACTATTGCCACTCAAGTATCTCATCTTCTTGCTGTTGAGACGGAAACGATTAGATTGAGCTTTATCTGTTTGAGCTTGAGTAAGTAGTACAACTGGTTGCAGTTTCATGAGTGATCCAAACGAGACATAGTCATACGCTTTAATCCCTAACTTTTGCCTGGATTTCCCTTTCAGGTTTTCAATCCACCGGGATACCCTTTTTTGCCCAAGCCGCCTTTTCAGGTTTTCGACTTGCCGGGTGTACATCTTTTTATATATATATCCCTAATTTTTGCCCAAACCCTTTTGGTTTGCCGGGATGCCCTTATTTTTGCTTAGGCCTATCAACCTAGCGGGTCTCTTTTTATGCGTAGTATTTTTTAACTATGTCTGCGTTTACAGGTTGCGGGAAGTCTTCACCATCCATTGTAGTCAGTATCATGGCACCTCCTGAGAACACTGTCTTGACTACAAATGGTCCCTCATATGTTGGAGTCCACTTGCCCCTAGGATCACCCTGTGGTAATATGATACGCTTGATTACCAAGTCACCAGCCTGATATACCTTTGGCTTAACCTTCTTGTTAAAAGCTTTGATCATCCGTTTCTGGTACATCTGGCCATGACAAACTGCTGCTAACCTTTTCTCATCAATCAAATTTATCTGGTCAAGTCGAGTCTGAATCCACTCATCTTCATCCAAGCCTGCATCCTTCATAATTCTCAAGGAGGGGATCTGAACTTCAATAGGCAGAACTGCTTCCATACCATAGACTAAGGAGAATGGGGTTGCCCCTGTTGAAGTACGTATTGTAGTACGATAGCCATGCAGAGCAAATGGTAACATCTCGTGCCAATCCTTGTAAGTAATAGTCATCTTCTGTACAATCTTCTTAATGTTCTTATTAGCAGCTTCAACTGCCCCATTCATCTTTGGACGATACGGAGAAGAGTTGTGATGCTTAATCTTGAACTGCGTACAGAGATCAGTAATCATAGTGTTGTTCAGATTAGAGCCATTGTCAGTGATAATCCTTTCAGGGATACCATACCTACATATGAGATTATTCTTAATGAACCGAGCCACAACATTCTTAGTCACAAATGCAAATGAAGCTGCCTCTACCCACTTCGTGAAGTAATCAATAGCAACCAGGATGAAACGATGCCCATTAGAAGCAGTAGGCTTGATCTCACCAATCATATCAATGCCCCACATGGCAAAGGGCCAAGGAGCAGTCAACACATTCAATGGAGATGGAGGTACATGTACTTTATCAGCATAGATTTGACATTTGTGACATGTTCTGGAGTGTTGATAGCAATCAGCTTCCATGGTAGACCAATAGTAACCTGCTCTCAAAATCTTCTTTGCCATGGTATGACCACTAGAATGAGTGCCAAAGGTCCCATCATGCATCTCTTCCATAATTTCTGTAGCTTCCTTCTTATCCACACAACGAAGCATAGTTGAATCATGATTACGCTTATACAGAATGCCGTTACTCAGAAAGAACTTAGCAGAAAACCTTCTCAGGAACTTCCTATCTTTGACAGATGCCCCTTCAGGGAACTCCTGAGCTTCAAGATAGTTTTTCACTTCATAGAACCAAGGCTTCTCCTCTGCCCCTTCAGTGTCAATCTCATTGCAGTATGCAGGCTTATCAAATCTATCAATGGTAATCTTGGGAGCTTCATCATCCCAGCTGATCTCAAACATGGATGCGATGGTGGCCAATGCGTCTGCCAACTGATTCTCTCTTCGTGGAATATGTCCAAAAGTAATCTCTTTGAAATGTGGGATCAAAGACAACACATGTTCTCTGTAAGGAATGAGATTATCATGCTTTGTATCCCAATCTCCTTTAATCTGACTTACTACCAGAGCTGAATCTCCATACACCTCAAGGAACTGAATCTTCATATCAATAGCAACTTGCATACCCATGATACATGCCTCATACTCAGCCATGTTATTGGTACAATAGAAACAAAGTCTGGCAGTAATCGGGGTATGACAACCTTCAGGGGAACTAATCACAACACCAACACCATTACCATGTGCATTGGAGGCACCATCAAAAACCATAGTCCATCGGGATCCTTGTTCAGGTCCGTCATATTGTCCAGGTTCTTTGGTAACAGACATAATGTCTTCATCAGGGAACTCAAAATTCATTGAGTGGTAATCATCTACTGCTTGATGAGCCAAATGATCAGCAACGACACTCCCCTTAATGGCCTTCTGAGTAGTATACTGTATATCATATTCCGTCAAGATCATTTGCCATCTTGCAATTCTTCCGGAGAGAGCAGGTTTCTCAAATATGTACTTGATTGGATCCATCTTCGAAATCAACAAGGTGGTATGGGTCAACATATACTGTCTTAGTCGGCGAGCAGCCCATGCCAAAGCGCAGCAAGTTTTCTCGAGCAGTGAGTATCTTGTTTCACAGTCGGTAAACTTTTTGCTAAGGTAGTATATTGCCTGCTCTTTTCGACCAGACTCGTCATGTTGC
This sequence comes from Lathyrus sativus, assembly GCA_963859935.3. NCBI lineage: Eukaryota > Viridiplantae > Streptophyta > Magnoliopsida > Fabales > Fabaceae > Lathyrus > Lathyrus sativus. The sequence goes on along the minus strand of OZ012740.1, from coordinate 569,162,640 downwards.
CCCAATACACACCCCATTGAGTTGTCTAATACTGTTAAATACATAATCAAGGGTCTTCCATCAACTGGTGGCATTAAAATTGGAGGTTCTAGCAAATATCTCTTGATTTCATCAAAGGCAGTCTGGCACTCATCATTCCATTCCATCACCTGATCTTTCTTCAACAACTTGAAGATTGGCTCACAGATGGTAGTTAATAGGGAAATAAATCTTGCAATGTAGTTCAATCGTCCCAAGAAACCTCTAACCTCCTTCTCAGTACGGGGAGCTGGCATCTCTCGTATAGCTTTCACTTTTGCAGGATCCACTTCAATACCTTTTCCACTGACAATGAAACCCAGGAGCTTTCCAGATCTAACTCCAAAAGTACACTTGTTTGGGTTTAATCTCAACCTGTATTTCTTCAACCTCTCAAACAACTTGTGCAGATGATCAAGATGTTGTTCTTCATTCTGAGACCTGGCTATCATATCATCCACATATACCTCTATCTCATGATGAATCATATCATGAAACAAAGCCACCATAGCACGCTGATATGTTGCCCCTGCATTCTTCAAACCAAATGGCATTACCTTATAGCAAAAGGTGCCCCACTGTGTCACAAATGTAGTCTTCTCCATATCTTCAGGTGCCATCTTGATTTGATTGTAACCAGAGAAACCATCCATAAAAGAGAATACCTTATGCTGAGCAGTGTTGTCTACCAGAATATCAATATGAGGAAGTGGAAAGTCATCTTTAGGGCTAGCCTTGTTCAGATCTCTGTAGTCTACACACATACGTACCTTACCATCTTTCTTAGGAACTGGTACCACATTTGCAACCCACTGAGGATAAGAAGTTACGGCCAAGAACCCTGCATTGAATTGTTTCATTACCTCTGCTTTGATCTTTTCTGACATTTCAGGACGCATACGACGAACCTTCTGCTTCTTTGGACGACAATCTTCTTTCACTGGCAAACGGTGAACCACAATGTCTGTATCCAACCCTGGCATATCTTCATAAGACCAAGCAAAGATCTCCACATAGTCACGTAGCATCTGAATCAACCTGCTCTTGACACTGTCCTCTAAATCAGCCCCTATCTGGACCTCTTTTCTGTTTTCTTCAGTTCCCAGATTCACAACTTCGACTGGCTCTTCATGTGGCTGTATAGCTTTCTCTTCTTGTTGTAACAACCTAGCAAGCTCTACAGGTATTTCACAATCGTCCTCGTTTCCGTCTTCAGTTTGATAGATCGGATTCTCGAAATTGTAATTGGCAATAGTAGAATTGTTATCAACTGGATCCAGAGTGGATGAGGATCTGCATTTTAGTGACGTGGGTGTGTGTAAGAACACATAGCTGATAAAGCAAAAATAAAAGAAAAAGAAAGACAAGGAACACAATATTTACGAAAACGAAACGTCCACTGATTTTATTGAATGAAGTATGCAAATGAAATGACAACCCGTAACAAGCACACCATTGTGCCCCGGGTAAGGCACATGGCTTGAAAGTTTTAATTATTCCAGAAATTATAAATTTAAAAACATAACACAGTAATAGTATTTACTCCTGACTAAAGGAGATAGGGATAACATCTTCAGCTGTCCAATTATTGAGTCCAGCACCCACAGTAGGAAAAATCCATGCCTCCAAGTTGTAGTCTTCATCTTGATCTCCCACAGCATTGATAACCCCTTGATTGGTGATACGAACAGCACGGGCACGACGGACAGCCTTCTGGGACTCTGCAGTGAAACCCAAACCAAACTTGTCAGACTTGTATGGAATATCAGGAAGCTGACCCCAAACAGTACAACCACCTTCTTCCACCACAGCTTTTGCATCATTGAGGGAGGCCATTGCCATTGTTGGAGGGTTTCCGATGACCACAGGAACCTTCTTCACAGCAGGAGGAGTCACACAATCCTTAACAGCCCAGGGAACCACTTCAAATGACTGACATGGAGTTTCAATGTATTCACCTTCTACTTCCAGATACTTGAAAGTGTTTACATGGCTGACAAAGTATTCTTCTTCTCCAAAGACAGTAACAACTTTTCCATTCACCGGATATCTCAACTTTTGATGTAATGTGGAGGTCACAGCACCTGCCCCATGGATCCAGGGACGGCCAAGCAGACATGAGTACGAAGGACGAATATCCATCACATAGAATGTAGCAGTAAACACCTGAGAGCCAACCTTGATTGGAAGATCAATTTCCCCATGCACTACTCTTCTAGAACCATCAAAAGCCTTTACTACAATATTACTGGGCTTCAATACCGTATCTTCAGGACTCAGCTTGTTCAGGACTTCCTTAGGCAACACATTCAGAGAGGAACCATTGTCTATCAGCACATGAGACAGGGTAGTGCCCCTGCATTCAATTGAAATATGCAAGGCCCTGTTATGATCCCTCTTGGCAGGGGTCAAGTCAGCATCAGAAAATCCCAACCCGTTGTCATAGGTCAGGTGAGCAACACAATTCTCGAACTGGTCCACAGAAATTGCATTGGGTACATGAGCCATCTTTAGAAACTTGATCAATGACTTGGCATGAGCCTCAGAACATAATAACAGGGAGAGCATAGAAATCTTTGAGGGAGTATGCCCCAGCTGATCAACAATATCATAATCACTCTTGCGAATGATTTTCAATACTTCTTCCATCTGCTTAGAGAGGTCATCAGCAGCTGGCACATCAGTAGATACAGGCTCAATAACAGGACCCTTGCCCCGAGCATCAGTGGTGGAAGTAACAGCAGGAGTAACTGCACTCTTAGAAGCAACTGGAGGAGAGAAGACTCTTCCACTACGAGTGATCTTGCTAGATCCAGCAATATTATCAATGTCAACAGGCATATCAGGTAAAGGCTCCTGCTTGACACCATGGATGTAAACATCAGACCCATAGTGCCAAGGCACAGCTTTGTCAGATGTATAAGGAATAGGACCAGAAGTGGTAATGATCAGAGGAGCTACTCTGGCTTCAGCAACAACTTTCACAGGACCTTCAGCAGTAATCTTGATTGGGCCCTGATGAGTGATTTTAATGGGACCCTTTGAAGTGATTCTTAGTGGTACTTTGTCAACCATGTCAACCTCTTCAATCTTCTTACCCTGAGTCAGATGATCCACCATACTTTCTACAGATGCTGGTCTTCTTTCAAACACTATAGTATATTTATCCATGAGACGTTGAATCCCCTCTCTCAAAATGAAGCAACTATCCGGCTTATAGGTACAATATAGACAATCTTCATGACAACCTGGAAAGATCCCAGCTTGTACTAACCTCTTTTTGATAACAGACAATGGTGTGCTCAACTCCATAACTGAATAGACATGCAGATCTTCATCAATATCTTCATCAATGGCGTTGACAGTCTTCTCGTGATTTGGCATTGGAGCTGTAATCACATTTGGAGTACCTGGTGGATCAAACTCAATTTCTCCAGCATCAATCATATCCTGAATTTTGTTCTTCAAGACCCAGCAGTTATTAGTATCATGTCCTGGACAGTTTGAATGATATGCACATCGTGCATTGGGATTGTACTTGGGAGAGGTAACATTGGGATTCTGAGGAGCCTCCCTCAGGGTAATAAGTTCAGCCTTCAACAAGTGTTGCAATGCCTGAGCCATTGACATGTTGATCTTCGTGAACTGTCTTCTAGCCCTCTGTTGGTTGCCTTGAGGCTGCTCTGTTGTTGCAGGAGTTGGATTTGAAATATGAACTGCACTAACAGACTGATGCCTTCTGTTACGATCAGGCTGACCATACACAGCATTAGATTCTTTCTTCCCAGTGGGAGGCTTCTTTGCAGCACCTGATGAAGAAGTGCCCACTTGGATCTTACCACTCCTGATACCATTCTCTACTCGCTCCCCTGTCATGATCAACTCAGTGAAGCCAGATGATGAGCTTCCAATGAGATGACTGTAAAACGGACCATTCAGCGTACACATGAACATATCAACCAACTCCCTATCAGTCAAAGGGGGTTGAACTCTTCCAGCTAAGTCTCTCCACTTCTGAGCATACTCCTTAAAGCTTTCTTTGGCACCCATAGACATGCTTTGAAGCTGCATGCGAGTGGGGGCTAAGTCAGCATTGTATTGATACTGCTTGTAGAAAGCTTCAGCAAGGTCATTCCAATCTCTGATGTTGACACTCTCCAACTGATAATACCACTCTAGCTGAGCTCCAGATAAACTCTCTTGAAAGAAATGGATCCACAACTTTTTATCAGCAGTGTGGGGTTGAATTCTTCTGACATAAGACCTCAGATGCAATTTGGGACAAGAGACCCCATCATAGACAACAAATGTAGGAACTTTGAACCCAATGGGTATGACCACCCCAGATATCAAGCTCAAATCCTCAAAATCCAGCCCAGATGATTTCTGTAATTCCATAGCATCCATTCTATCCACCAGCATCTTGAATTTGTCTTCGTTAGGCTCATGGTAGTAGTTAGCCTCAGAATCAGAGTCCCCCATAGTGTTGTGGAGGCTGCCTCTCTCCTGCTCAGATTCTTCAGATTCATAGTCTTCAACCTGTTCCTTGGTCTTGGCAGGACCTTTGAACCTTCTTCCCATGTTGAGCAACCCAGCAGACCTTCTAGCCTTCTTAGTCTTCTTGGCCAGCAGTGTCTTCAATTCATCCTGCCCCTTGGATAGGTTCAGGATCAGCTCTTGGAACTGTGCATTCTGTGCCTGGAGATCCTTAATTGATTGTTCAAGAGCCATTGCTGAAATAAACAGCGAGAAGATGAGAAACCTGTGCACAATTATAAACCTGTGATGCAATGATATGGGAATGCATATGCAATGTTTTCAAGGACCGCAGGATTTAAATTTGCTTAAACAAACAAGAAAGTAACTTTTTATTAGTAATAACTTGTTTTGCCTTTTAGGCTTACAAAAAATGAAAACGAAATAAGTACAAAAGATGGGGTTTTAAGTCTCCCATGGACGTTTCCTCTTTGTGTTGAGGTATGAGTTGAGGTTTCGTTCCTCATGAAGTAGCTTTGTTAGCCCTAGGATCCTTGCTTGGCTTGCTTTGTAATGAGCCTCGAAAGTATCCCTTTGCTCTTTCAGTTGGATCCATGATCTCTGCAAGTCTTCCATATCAGTAGGCATGTCTGGGTGAAGGATGGTATAAGTTGTGTCTCCTTCAGCAACAGGTTCCATGGTAACTGGTAGGATGGCAGGATATGGCATCATGAGTGTCTGAGCACGAAATCGTACCCATCTGAGATAAGCCTCCATAGGAATGGTGTACTTAGGCTCCAGTGTCTTGCTGTCAATCCTGTTTACCTTTCCCCAAGCTCGTATGAATCTCTGACGGTAACCCTGAAGATCGTTGTCGTAGTCAAACACAATGCCCTGAATCAACATGTCATGTGGACCATCGCTCCGGGCGTAACCAAACTGTCGTAAAGCTAGAGATGGGTTGTAGGTGATGCCTCCTCTTATGCCTAGAAGTGGCACATTAGGAAACTCCCCACAACGGTCAATGATGGTGACATTCTCCATAGATCTGGAGCACCAATGGATGTCTGAGTGAGAAAGTGACATGATCCTCCTGGACCATCTGAACCCTTGCTCATTCTTCATTACTGAGCGAGGAAGGTGAGAAATAAACCACCTAGAAAGTAAAGGTATGCAGCACATCAAAGTTCCTCTTGCCCTTGTAGTACGGGTGTGAAGAGAATGTAGGATGTCTCCAAGTAAGGTAGGCACTGGATTGTGACTCAGGAATATGTTGATGGCATGAACGTCTATGAACTGATCAGGATTGGGGAACAACATTAAGCCATAAATCAATAAGGCTAAGATCTCCTCAAAAGCATCGTAGCTCATAGCCTTCAAGAACATTTGAGCTTTATCCACTAATACCTTGGCAAGAATACCTTTAACTCCACTTCTCGTCTCTAGAACAATGTCAGACTTCTTCAGATGTAGAGCTGCAGCAATAACTTCTGGTTTAAGCTCCTTCTCTAAGCCTGTGAATGGCTTCTGATCAAGAACAGGTATACCCAGAAGTTTAGAGAACTCCTCCATGGTTGGAACCAGCTGATAATCAGGAAATGTAAAGCAATGGTGCTTAGGGTCAAAGAACTGAAACAGCACACTCATCATGTCTTCACTGAACCCTGAAGTAACTAGATCCAATAAGTGACCATGTCTCTTGTTGAACTGGGAATGATCAGGCACTAGGGAAACCAACTCCTTGAGCTTAGCAGGTATCCCTACAAAGTTGATCCTGATGGTGTTTCTACGAGCAGAAGCCATGACCTGCAACAAAGAACAAAGATAAATCCTTTGGTCCTTGAAATGGTTAGGGAAAATGATATGCTTATGATGCATGATGATGTCATGATGTCATGCTCAATCACAAACATGTGGCACACACAAACAAGTCACACCATAGCCCTAGGTTTAAAGGCTTGCATGAGGTTCAAAGGCAAGTACCCTCCCCTGAAGTTAGATGGTTCATCCTGTCCTACAAAAGTAACCAGGTTCTAAGGGATCTCAATATCATTGATCCTTCACAAGGGTGGTTGTTCAGAAGGCAACTTACTTGCCAACCAAAACCCTCCAAGTTTAAGATCTCAATGAGCGTAGTATCGAGTGTCAACCAACTTCAGTCTGCACCAAAGCCGGTTACCTCACTACTTTCTAAAGGCCAAGATGAGTTAACTAGGGTTCTAAAAGTCAGTTAGTGCATTGACAACATATGGCAGCCTCAATATTATCCTCAACTTGACTTAAGGAATATAAGCACCAACCAAGAAGTCGCACTAACTATGGCCACCAGATCAACCGTATCGATATACGTCGTACAGTTTCCTTGGTCTATTGCCATTTACCTAAGGTACACTAGATCCGGGTTAGGACCTTTCACACATAAGAGCACCCCAACAATATAATAATAAAGCAAACAAGGCAAACAATTCAAAGTGATCTTAATTCCTAAGGGTACCCCTCTTAAATAGATCCCCAGCAGAGTCGCCAGTTCTGTAACACGGTGGGAGAACTGACTTTAAACAATGTTGCGGATAGCAAGAGTCGCCACCGACTTTTATTTTATCCATAAGGAAAGGTTATAAAAGAACAGGAAAGACCTTAGAGAATATTTTGGGTCCGGGGGGTAGGTTATGAAAAGGGAAGGTGTTAGCACCCTTTTCATCCATGGTTATCCATGGGCTCTTAGGTACTTAAGCTCAATTTTGAATTGTTTTGAAAGTGTAGTGTGTGAATAGCAAAAAATTTCAGAATAGTTTAATAATAATCCGTGTATGGATGTGAAAAAAACTTGTTTGAAAATTTTGTTGGAAATTTGTTTAAGTGTGAAAAAGTTTTGAAGTGAGCCAGTATCTAGGAGTAGCCTACCCTAATGTTTTAAGGTCTTTTCTTATTCTTTATCCTTTCCTTAGTAAGACTATCCCTACTATAATGGAGTAGGTAGTCCTTACTTTGGATGTTAAGGGACATGTGAGGGACAATTGGATTTTTGAAGGCCATTGTGGGGTGTAATAAGTAAACTGGAGGGACTATCATCATTTTTCGAAAGGGACTCGATTCGTAAAGGCAACCATAAGGGACTTTGATGATTTTTCTATTTGAGGGACTTGCTTTATACACCCCACTTAACCATTATTCGTAGGCAACTTGAGGGATATCCTTAGGAAGTGAGACGGCGATTAAAATCGACTTACGTGTGTGACGTGTTTATTTTAATTATCTTTATTTAAAAGTGATCTAAATTTATTTTAATATTACATACATGTTGTTACACTCCCTAATTACTAACCATAATAATAATTAAATAATTAAACAACTTTACATCCAAGAAACAATTACAAAATAATAAGCAAAATAATTAAATAGCAAAGATAAATAAAATATAAATAAGCAATAATAAATAATAAAGGGGGTTAATTCTAAGTTTACTCGGCAAGACATCGCATCTTGTGCCTACGTATCCTTACGGGAGTGGAATCAGAGTAATCGTAGTTCCCCTCAATAGGGAGGTTAGAAACTTCTTGACTGTGGTCAAGGTCTCAAGGGGAATAAACGCATCTTAAGGACACGCTTACGTGGAGTGTAGAAACTCCAAATCTCTACGTTGAAATGTTAAGTTGTAATTAGGGTTAAATTAGGGATCCCACAGCGGGAAACCCTAAAATGAGCGCGGCGGCTCTTTGACCTAATGCTAAGGGTAAAATTGTAATTTTGCCTGCGGCGAGGCATTTGTGAAAATTAGGGTTTGTAGTTTGTAGTTTTGAGGATTTGAAATTGAATGTGTGAAGTTTTACGGACTATTGGCGCGGCGGCCAAACAGTTAGACCTAACCTTCGGATGTGTGCAATGTGACAGAAATAATAGTAAACGCGTGAGATAATTGAATCATGCAAACAGAGAGATAATGTCATAATTTAAACCATGCAAGCAGAAATTTAAAGGCAGAATTTAAAGAGCGATTGTTAAGTTCGCGAGGTTACATGAGAGGAGCAGATACAATATGATAATGAAATTTGAATTGAACAATAATAAAATAAAATAAATAACGGTTCTAGTTATTATTTTAAAAAAAAGATTTTAGTTATTATTTTAAATTTATCTAAAAAAAAGTTTTTCTTAAAAATAATAGGTTTTCATATTAATTTGGAAAAGATGTTAATGTTATTTATTTAAAAAAACAGATTTTTATATTATAACAAATTTTAATAAATTAATGATAACAATAATAATAATAATGGTAATAATAATGATAATAATGATAATAATAATAAATAATGATAATAATAATAATAATAATAATAATAATAATAATAATAATAATAATAATAATAATAATAAAGCAATAATGAATTTTAAATGTGCCAAATAACCCAACAATGTTGCTAACGCAGAAATGCGCTCATCGCAACCAGATCTAAATCGGACGAAACAAAATTTATCGCAAAGAAAAAGAAATTAAGCAAAAAATAGTATTATTGCTCACACAAAAATGCGATCATCGCAACCAGATCGAACTAACACAAATGTCACGCGTCATGCACACAAATGTGCAAACATCGTATCGACATAATTCGATCAAAAATCTTATATATATAAACTCTAACAATTTAAAAATTATATATATATAAACGTAACAGTAATAGATAAAGAAAAAGAAATAACGGTAATAGATGAAGAAAAAGAAATAACGGTAAAAGATGAAGAAAAAGAAACAACAGTAATAGATGAAGGAAAAGAAATAACGGTAAACGATGAAGAAAAAGAAACAATAGTAATGGATGAAGAAGAAAACTAAATAACGGCAAACGGCACTCACTCCTCTTAGGTTTTTTTCCTTCTCCCTCTTTTTTCAAACAAGGCAACACATGTATATATAGGGAACAAATTAGGGTTAACACCAAATTGTCAATAATGTCCCTAAAGCCCATTTTAAAGCCCAAACTAAATAATTAGTTAAGAAAAAATAAAATTTAAATAATTTAAAATAATTAAAATAAACTTAAAATAAAAACTAATAATCCTATTGATTCCTAAAATAAAAAAATATTATAAAAAGAACAAAATTTTTTTCAATATTTTTTTATTTTATGATTTTTTGGATATTTTTATGAATAATTTAGAAAAAAGTGAAAAAAATAATATTTTAAAAAATGATTTAATTAAAATACGAAAATAATAATTAAATAATAATAAAAAACTATTTTTGTTATTTTTTTAATGAAAGATAGAAAAATTTAGAGTAAAAATAATAAAAAACAAAAAAAATGACAAAGGTGAGATTCGAACTCTCAACCTCTCACACTCATAACTCCTTACACATGTCCTCCTGCCAATTGTGCCATTTTTACTTTTTAGAAAAAAAATGCATGCCATATGATATTTACCTGCAAAAAGTCAAACGACTACACAAATTTGTTAGTAATTGATTAAATGCAATGAAATGCGACGACAAATCTTAGGGCAAAATTTGGGGTATTACAGTTATTATGATAATATTTCTCACCCAACCTCTCTTTGATGTTGGCAAAAAAAAAATCATGAAGTTTGACTTTGGTTTGACCACAGTTGACCTCAGTTTGACCTTTTAACTGCATTGACTGCTTTTTGACTTATCTGATCATCTGACTGAGCAAACTTTTGAGAAAAGTCTTGAAACTTGACATGGGGGTTCTTATACACATATAAGATGTTATGAAGCTCACTTGAAGTCTTGGAAGTCCATTTAGCCTGATTAAAGTCAAAACCCTAGTTTTGGATGCACTGCTTAGGAGGTGCATTGTCTGAGGGAATTGTCAACTCTTCTGACCAATTGTGAATTTTGTGAACCTTGTGAACCTTCTTGGAACACAAAGTCTTGTATTGTGAGGGCAAATTTTGGGGTGCAACACACGCGCACACCAATTTTAAATAATTAATTAATTTACTTTAAAAATATAGATTTAATTGTGTTTTTTAATACACTTTAATGCATGTGAGAGTTTTAATTATAATGCTCATTAGTTGAGATATAGTTATTTTGTTGATCAAATAGATATTGTAAAATTTGAGGAAAGTGATTTCCCAAGCTATATTGAAAAGTTCAAAGGTAAAAGGATATACTAAGAATAAATTTTAATGAGAACAAGAAATGTGATATGTGATATATATATATATATATATATATATATATATATATATATATATATATATATATATATATATATATATATATATATATATATATATATATATATATATATATATATATACACACACACACAGGAACTTATAACATTAGAAAATTTAAAATTTTAAATCAATATGTGTTTGAAGTGGTTATTAACGGTGGTGTTGAAATGGTTATTATAAAGTAAATAAGTGTGTATAACATTTATTAACCATTTGATTTAAGAGTAAAACATGTTGTTTCCTATAATGCGGTGAAGTATATAACATTAAGAATATGCTCAGTTGGGTTGACTACATATCTTTTGAGTGTCACATGTGTTTTGAACTCCTACAAATGGTCAGTGATAGTCACTATGACTAGAGAAAATCATAATACCCGACACGGTGATACGTGACTATACATGACTATCTAAAATAAGGTGTAGTGTTCATGTCAGAATGATTAGAATCGAAATTGAATATCTGTTCATTGCAAATAATCATGATATGACCTTTGAAACGACCTTAGACTCATGTTGAAATAGATGTCTCCATGAAGTATGGTTAAACAAGAAATTTGAAATCAACACTATTGATAGTAAAAAAAATTAGGGATTTTTATTTTTATCATGATTAACTTGCCTTGTGAATATTTATAGAATATTATATATTCTTGATTGGTAAATGTTTTTGTGATTAAATGATTCTACGTGACTACTTTATTTTTGTTTCTACATGTGAAATTAAATTATTTGGGATTTGATATTCTATTTAGTAAAATATTGCATCTAATTATACAATATTATATGTAACCATGTGACATCATCATGATATAAACTTGTGTATGAGTATTCCACCCCTTACATTATAGATGATGCTAGAAGAGCTGCTGAACCATTCATGTACTCGAAAAATTCAGTGTTTGGAAGAATAAGGGGATGTAGTTTAGGAGATAGACAGGACTACACAAACTTTAAAATTCACAGGATTTGTAAGAACAACAGAAGGAATATGGGGTTAATTGTTTCTTAAATTGCGCACCACATCATTTTAGAATTGATACTATCTATGGAAAGAATGATAAGAGCATTCAACTTAGATAATGTTGGAGAGAGTTCTGGCTCTGTCCAAATTATAGGGCCTAGGTCTCGTAACCGTTATTCTCCTCGCATTAGAGTTCGTGGTCCTCCCATTCCTCATTATGATGACACATGTATAAGGGAGAATGGATTTAAAGGGAATTATCATGTGGCATCAGAGGAGGATCCCTCTGAATAATTCAAAGATAATGGTGCCAACGAAGATCTCCCCAATGGATACTAGTGGTATGCTGATGTGTGACTCTTAGTGATGGAATGTTTAGGAGGCATTTTGGGATAACTAGTAAACTAGATAGGTCTACATTCCTAGACTTTTCCTTTTAGTAGTGTTGACTTTAAAGGATGTGATATGTGAATATGACTATGTTAGATTTGACTAAGGTGTTTAACTTGCATGTGTTGTAAGAATATTATCAGTGCTTGATACTTTTAGAATATGTAAGCCTACGGGAAAAATAATTAGCATTTATGTAGGTCATAATATAATGTATAATATATGTTGGTATTTTCTTGTATTCTTTCATTGAAAAAAAATTTAAATTTTAAATCAATTTGAAATAGCTTGATAAGATTTTAATAAAAACTATATCACAATGATTTCTTTTTGTAAATATAAATAATTAAGATATAAAACTATATAAAATAGGGTTGTTACACGCTTGGAGAATTTTTTTAAGGAAACTCTTAGTTCTAGGAATAACTTGGAGGAGAAGGCCCCGCTACTGAAGGATGATGTTATGGCTATTTCTGTCCATTATTTTGAAAGGGTAAGAAGACAAGATACTTTTTTTTTTATCCCGACCTAGACTTAATCCACTTGGATCCATTTCAGGTGATCTAGGATAGTTAGTTTGTGGATGATGAGTATTTCCTCATACATCAAACCTTTTGTAATATCCTATTTTTTAATATTAAGTTGATCCTTAAATTATGTTTGTCGATGTTATTAGTGTAGCCTCATCTTTATGCTTTTACTTTATCCTTGGCTGATGCTAGGGAAAAAATGTCTATCACATAAGGATCCAAGAACCCTGTCGAAAAAGGAGACTCGTCTAGATCTCCTATCATGATTATCGTTTGGTGATTTAGATTGCTTTCCTGTTGTCAAGGGTTGTCCACAAAGATTCAGCACTTTGATTTCTCCCTAAGGAGACAAGGGTTCTTCGTTAGGGGTCCAAAATATATTAATTGTCTTTTGGGGTGGAACTGATTCCGCTTAGAGATTCCAAGTTTTGATCACCTCTAAGGGCGACAAGGATCCCACTTAGGGATCAAGTGTTTTGAATGCCTCTAAGAGCGCAAGGATCCTACTTAGGGATCCATCATTTTTATCACCTCTAAGGGTGGGAAGGATCTTACTTAGGGATCCAGTGTTTCAATTGTTTCTAATAGGGGCAAGGATCCCACAAAAGGATCCATCGTTTTGATTGCCTCAATGGGCGATAAGGATCTTACATAGGAATCCAATGTTTCAATATTCTCTAAGGGTGACAAGGATCCCACTTTAGATATCCATCATTTTAATCGCCTATAAGAGCAGTAAGGATATCACTTAGTCATCCAACATTTTGATCACCTCTAAGGGCGACAAGGATCCCATTTAGGGTTCCAACATTTTGATCGCCTCTAAGGGTGATCTTCTCCAAAAAATTTAGGTTTCCTACAAAAGAGAATAGATAGGAGATACAAATTATTGAAAATAATAAAATGATGAGACTCATTAAAAACCCTCGCCTCTACAAGGTACATAGGAAAAAGAGTGCACCCAAAAAATAACATGTTCTTACAAACGGAAAAGATGTAATACTCACCTAATAAAAATCCATAGAGCTATGAAATAAAATTAAAGAAAACAAAAAAAATGATAATAGAAAAGGTAACGTCATGGGCCATTCCCCCTAGGCTTTCAATCCATGATCTCTTCACTGGCTGGATCGGGAACCTCCTCACCTTTGCAAGCTTCTCCTAGTAGTTTTATTTATGATCCCACTTTCTTGGTGTTCACGCCTAGAGAACGGATCCTTTTCAGATTGAGCCTCTCTATGTATCACTTCCTAGTAATTTCGTATTATCCTTTGACAACTCCAACTCTCCCTCTTGGGAGCAGATACTTCATACACAAATACAATGTGGACAAGGCGACACCCAACTGATTAAAAGTTGGTTGTGTTATATTTATATTGTAAGAAGAGGGGACATCAATAACCAAGTACTTGACCTTGATTTCTTTTGCTTGATTATGTTCTCCAAAGGTGGTCTTCAGCGTGATGTAGCCTTTCACTTGCACCTGTTCCCCAGAGATTCCAACAAGCGAGCCCTTGAAGGGTTTTAAATCCTTTGGGTCAAGGCGGAGTTTTTCAAACACATTCTAATATAAAATATCTACATAACTCTTATGGTCTAAGAGAACTCTTTTGATTTCCCATTCATCACATCTAATAGTAATAATCATGGGGTCATCATTGTGAGGGTGGATGCCAACTACTTCCTTCTTAGAGAAGGAGAATATGGTTTCTTTCATCTTCGACTCACCTTTGTCTTCAACACTAGGGATGTCTTCTATATTCAGAATATGGCGAGCGTGCCTTCTATGGGAAGAGCTAGTCTCATCGTGCTGATGAATCCTCGTGCAATAGTATTGTGCGTGTGGCACAAGGCTTTATTACCCTCACCTTGGGACAATTCCTTCACCATGGTTGGTTTGGGACTCCCTGCACCATCTCGCCCGCAAGAGCCGAATTTTTCTGGTCCTCGGGAGGAATCGCACTTGACATACTTCATGAGGTATTCCTCCTGGATCAACCTCTTGATCTCTTTCTTGAGTTAATAATAGTCCTCAGTGTGGTGTCCTTTTACTCTACAAAACTTGCACCACCTTCCTAGTTCGGGATCCATTACACTTGCTTTTAGAGCTTGAGGCGTAGGGATGTTGTACAAGTGAAACTCCTCGCCGTCTTGCATACTCTCTTGAACAAGGTATTATCTTTGATGGGAGAGGTAATCTTTGGCAGTGTGAACCTTTTGTGTTAAGAACACGCTCATTGATGTCTTGTGCCTTCTTCTTCAATGTTTCTATCCTCACCTTTTATGTAACGTTCTGCCCTGGTGACCACCTCTGCTAGCGATAGTGTAATACCCTAAATTTTACCCTAAGATTAGTCGATTCATATAGCATGATATCCCATTTTTGCATCCGCTAACTATTTTATTTTGATTTATATTTTATTTAAAATGAAAAAGGGAATGTAAATAGATTTTTTTTCCTTTCTCTAACACATAAACTATTTCTAAATTAAATTAAAACTCTATTAAAATTAAACTAATTTTTAATCAAGACTTTTTAACTTAAATTAACTTTTTTTTTTAATTTAATACTCTTTTTTAAAATGTTAAAATTAAAACTTTTTTAAAATTTAAAACCAAATTTTTTTAATTAAAACTAATAAACATTCTTTAAAAATTAAAGTTAAAACCTTTTTTACAAAATATTGAAGTTTGTCTTTTTCTAAAATATTAAAACTAGAGATTTTTTTTTAAAAACTAAAACATTTTAAAATTTGAGTTAATTTTTCTTTTAAAATTAAAATTAAAATTAAGATTAAATTTTGTTTTTAATTAAACTTCCTTTTTCAAAATTAATCAAACCATATCTCCAAATTGCACTTTGTCTTTCTTTTCAATATTAATTGTTTTTCGCTAACATTCTCTGTTTCTCTCCTTGGATTACACTTAAATTCTGATTCATCTGTATTCAATTTATGTTGTCCCATGGATGTAATTTACGCGAGCCCATGGTCGCGGTTATTTTATTTTCGCATTTTATTTTGGGAATTTGTAATTTACTCGAGGCTATCGTCGCATTGTACTTATTTCTTTACAGCTTTCTTTACTTTCTGCCCTTTAAGTTTGCCTTATTATAATATTTGTCGGTTGCATGTTTTTTTACTGTTATTTTCCCCTCCGAAGGATTAGGTCTAGCCGTTTGACCACCGAGTCAATAGTCCTACCCTTTGACCGTTTCAAAACCCTAATTAGCCTAGGTGTTCCGCCGTGGACGAAAATACCCTTTACCCTAGCTTTTAGGTCGAAGAGTCGTCATACTCTGTTTAGGGTTTCCCGTCGTGGAATCCCTAATTTTAACCCTAATTTTCATTCAACATTTCAACGTAGAAATAGGAGTTTCAAGACTCCACGTAAGCATTTCCTTAAAAAATGTTTATTCCCCATTGAAACCTTGACCACAGTCAAGAAGTTTCTAACCTCCCTATTTAGGGGAACTACGATTACTCTGATTTCATTCCCTATCTAGAATACGTAGGCACAAGATGCGACGTCTTGCCGAGTAAACTTAGGACTAACCCTTAGGTTTCTTTAGGTCACTCTATCCCTTAGCTCAGTATATATTTCAAACAGATAATAAAATAAAAAAACATACAATAAACAAAAGGTTCCTGTAGAGTACTACAGAAGTTTAAGGTGTTAGTACCTTCCCTAAGCTTAACCAACCCCTTACCTAGGTCTCTCCCAACATTGTGTTTATGATGCAAAAATAGGTTTTCCCTCTTTTGACCTTTTCCTTCGGATAAATTAAAGAGAGGTTGTGAATCAAGAATTGTGATTCAAACTAATTAATAGTTTGATATCCTATTTCCACCGCAACAGAAAATGGCTACTTCACTGGGGATCTGCCATAATTTTTAAGGGTTATCCCTACCCTGTTTATTGCATGCTATCTACTTTATTATTTGTTTGCTTGTATATAATATATTCATATTGTACCTTGCTTGGGGGGGGGGGTATCTTTGTTGTGAGATAAGTCCTACACCCGGACTTGAGTGAACTTATTATATGAGGTGATAGATTCGACGAGGCTTATAGGGAGTTGAATCCCGACCAAGCCGACTTGAGAATCACCGCTCAGTTGAGGTCCTTTTGAAAGGTAGTTCTGTTGAACGAGTAATCGTGAAAACACTTACTATCTTTGATAGGAGCCTATGATACTGGGGACCGTAGTTACCTTAACACCACCTTGGCCTTATCTAGGACGTAGTGCGGGAACTATGAGGAAGTAATTCCAAAATGGTTGCTACACGATACTACACTCAAAAGAGGTTCTCTTGAGAATATTATCAACCACCGAGTCAATTGGGAAATTGATAATATCCAAAAGATGGACTGATGACTTTGGGCACTTCTTTAGAACCTTGTTCTGCAGGTATAATTCACCCTATAGTACATATCTTTGTGGGATGGGTAGACCTTGACTTCCTCTCATATACCTTTAACCTAGGACTTTGTGTGTTTATGTGCATTACATACATAAAACATTACATTGCATTACATCTCATGGAATTCAAACTTTATTTATGAACACCGCAGGATACCACAGATTATAATAAGAGAAAAACTTTGAAATATTCTTTTAAGAATTTTAAGTTGGATGACCTAAGGAAGCTAGGAGCTTTGGTTGAAGATCAATAGGGGTTCAAAGACAAGTACGGAAGGTTGTTATCCTTATTGAGAATCCAAGTTAAGGATGGGCTTCTTTCTATGTTACTACAGTTCTATGATCTGGATTACCATTGTTTCACGTTCCCAGATTATCAGCTATTACCTACCTTAGAAAAGTACTCTCAGCTGGTGGGGTTACCTATTTTGGATAAGTCTTCGTTCCATTTCTTAGAGGAGGACCCTAAAGAGGAAGACATTGCTAAAGCCACATGCTTAAAGGTGTCCGACATCAAAGGCAATATGATCGCCAAAGGCGGAAATGTGGGGTTACCTACGCATTTCTTAATAGAGAAAGCCCAATATTATGCCGATCATTTAAGCATGCCTACCTTTGAGACGATCCTTGCTTTTCTTATTTATGGAATACTACTCTTCCCAAGTTTTGAAGGATTCGTTGACATTAACGCCACCAAAATATTCATGAAGAACAATCCAGTACCAACGTTATTGGGTAACACTTACCAGTCCATACATCTCCGGAATTTTCGTGGGGAAGGAATGATCACCTGTTGTGTGCCTTTATTATACAAGTGGTTTATTTCGCACTTGCCCAGGTCCTTTTTGAGTCTTGACAAGGGATTTTGGTCACCAAGGGTCATGGCGCTGACACACTCATACATTGTTTGGTATAATCGTGTGTATGATGGAATACTAATCATTGACAGTTGTGGAGACTTTGCCAACGTACCTTTGCTTGGATTTAATGGAGGGATCAGCTACAATCCAGTCCTAGCTCGCCGACAATTAGGATATCCCTTGAAGGAACCGCCTAAAAGTGTTCATATGGAGAAAATCTTCTTTAAGGATGACAAAGAACTTCAAGATCAGATTGTATCCGCTTGGCGTCATTTGCACAAGAAGGGCAAAGAAAGTCTGGGAAAGCCGAATTGTGTGTCCATGGAACCTTATCTTCGTTGGGTCTGGGAAAGAGCCATCAAGCTGAAGATGCCTTATCCTCACCAAGATCCTTTACCTCCAAGAAGAGAACCTATTTTAGTATTCATGTCCGAAGTTGAAAAGTTGGAAATTGCTTTGAAGAGAGCACAACATGAGGCAGAAGCGTGGAAAAATAAATACCAGGTTATCGTCAGTGAGAACGAAGAGTTACAAAAGCAGCTTCAATCGAAGAATGAGGAAGTGCTTTCCTACAAGAAGAGAAGAATCTACGAGGATTTATTTTCCTCCGACTCTCCACCTACTCGTTGAAGTTGTGGACTACGCTTCCTTAGGGCTTTCGTAGCTTTTATTTAGCCATTTTCTTGTTAAGATTTTTTTAAGAATATTTATTTGTAATCCATTTTTCAAATTAATAAATAAAGTTTTGGTATTCCGCGATATTCGTAAATGCTTGAATTTCATGAAATCTTTCATTCGCATTTTTGCATTTTGCATCATATTTTGCATTTCATGTGTCTCCCAGTTTTCTCATACTCAGTTCTCTCGCCTTCCAGTTTCGTCACCCTGACTCGATACAACACTAGAGCTCAAGCTCGAAGAAGGATGGAAGAACATGCTCAAGAGATGAATCGCATTAACAACGAGCTAGCAGACCTTCGAGGGAGTGTAGGAACAATTATGGAATTGCTCCAGGTTATCAATGCAAAGATGGATACTCAGACTACTGTGGTTTCTGAGATTAACGCTACTGATGTCATAGATCCTACGATTGTTTCTATTGAGAATCTATTTCCTTATGGTCTTTCGCAGAGTTTCATACATCCGCCTGCTGTTGCGTCAGTTCAACAAACTATGCATGTTGCACAAAGTGGGTCAAAAAGTTGTGCCCGTTATACAAAACGTCCAACAGACCGTGTCTTTGGTTTCTGAGCCTCCGAAGGCGGACCCTACTTTCACACAAGCTAATGTCCGCACTCATGTGCAACCTTATCTCAATGAGCTTGTTTATGATATTCTGGATGATGATGATGGAGGGTACTAACCGCGTGATAGGCTCCGTAAAGAGGTGGTTACTATTGATAAAAGATTAAGAAAGATGGAAGGAGACCATATCTTTGGTGCTGCCACTAGAGACATCTGTTTGGTTTCCGGGTTATCCGCCAAAGTTCAAGACTCCGAACTTTGACTGCTATGAAGAGACTACTTGTCCGAAAAGCCATTTGATAATGTACTATCGCAAGATGGCTGCCCATGTGGAAAATGACAAGTTGATGATTCACTGTTTTCAAGACAGTCTGAAAGGTGCCTCGTCGAAGTGGTATTTGACATTAGACCAGTCTCGCATCAAATCCTTTCAGGATTTGTCCGATGCTTTTATTAAGCACTATAAGTACAACATGGATCTAGCTCCTGACAGGCGTCAACTGTTGAGTATGACACAGAAAAGTACTGAGACCTTTAAGGAATATGCCCAGCGATGGAGGGAAATTACTTCTCAGGTTGAACCTCCGTTGACCGACAAGGAATTAGCAGATTGGTTTGTTGACACGGTTCGTCCTGAGTTCTATGAAAGGATGGTGGGTAGTGTAACCACGAATTTCGCTGATATTATTGCTGTTGGAGTAAAGGTTGAAATGGCTATGAAGAGTGGAAAGATGTCTAGTGGTTCTAGCAGTACGAGTTCGAAGGACCAAGCCAAGAAGACTTCTGTCAATCCTCATAAAAAGAAGGAAGGAGAGACTCATGTTGTGTCTTCAGATAAGAGAAGGAATAGGCAGTATCAGTATTCGCCACAGTATGCCCAACCCCAGGGTTACCCGGTTCAGTATGCACCACCTCCGTATGTAGCCGCTGTCGCACCATTCTTTAGTCAGCAAGCTCCTCAAGCTCCTGTTTACCAGCCTATGCCGCAGGCTCCTGGGTATCCGCCTCTGGTCTATCAGCATCTTCCGCCTAATTATTAGCAAGCGTCCAACGCTCCTTTAAATCAACAACCGAGGAATCAGGCACCTTGCCAGAATGCTCCAAGGAGACTATACAAGACTTGTCCACCGATTCCAATGACGTTCACCGAGTTGTATCCTTACTTAGTGCAACGAGGTTTGGTCACTACTCGAGCTTTGGGACCACCTTCGAATCCTTTGCTAGCCAACTACAACGCCGCCTCTCATTGTTTATTTCATGAGGGTGCGCCAGGTCACGATTTGGAGAACTGTTATGCTTTGAAAAACCTTGTGAGGGACCTGATGGAAAAGAAGATTTTGTCGTTCAACGATCCTCCGCCCAATGTCAAAAGTAACCCTTTGCCTGACCATGTGGTTGTTAATGCCATTGATACTTCGTCTGAAGAGAATTTTATCCTGGATGTAGCCCAGATCAAGACTCCGCTCAAGGCGTTCCATTCAAAGTTGTTTGAAGCAGGCCTGTTATCTGTTTCCCACATCGGTTGTACGAGCTGTGAAGGATGTGATAAAGGTTGTGTTATGGTTCAGAAAGACATCTAGAGATTGATTGATGATGGTTTTCTGCAAGTAGTTAACAAGGCGAAAGAAGTAGCCGCAATTGAGCCTACCTTCAACTTGCCCGAACCAAGGGGTAGGATGCCAGTGTTTAATCTACCAGCACCAAATTCTGTCATGCCAGTGTTCAGTATACCGACTCTTGTCATTCCAACAGTGGACCAGCCTAAACCGTTGGTTATCCAAAAGCCAAGTCCTTTTCCATTCAGTGATCCCAAAGCAGTACCTTGGAAGTATGATGTAACCGCGATTGGCAAAGAATCTGGGAAGGTCATTCCAAGAGAAGAAGTTAAGATTGATGGTGAAAGTGTGACTAATATAGTTAGGGCAAGCAGGATGACCCGCAGTGGTCACGTGTACACTCCCCGTTTTGATGAGGCTCCACCTAAAGAGACGACCAGTAACAATGTCGTGCCTGCCAGAGATAAGAATAAAGAGGCAGCCAATAATGACGAAGATGCTGAATTCTTAAGGATCATCAGGAAAAGCGACTACAAAGTTATTGATCAGCTTCATCAGACTCCTTCAAAGATCCTTATTCTATCTTTGTTACTGAACTCACCCGCTCATAGAGCTGCTTTGCAGAAAGTATTGACGCAAGCTCATGTCGCTCAAGATATTACTACCGGTCAGTTTAATAATGTGATCGCCAATATTACCGCCTGTAATACTCTCAGCTTTAGCAATGAAGAGATACCTAAAGAGGGTCCAAATCACAACCATGCTTTGCATATATCCATGAAGTGTCAGGAAGATAATTTAGCCAGGGTGCTTGTGGATACCAGTTCATCCTTGAACGTCCTACCCAAGAGAGTTCTTAGCAAGTTGGCTTACAAAGAGACTATGGTGAAGCCTACTTCGTTGATTGTTAAGGCTTTTGATGGTTCTCGTAGAGCTGTGATTGGAGAGGTGGAACTTCTGATTCTGATTGGTCCGCATGTTTTCAATATCACTTTCCAAGTCATGGATATCAATCCCAATTATAGTTGTTTGCTTGGAAGACCTTGGATCTATGCCGCTGGGGCAGTGACTTCTACCTTGCACCAAAAGATGAAGTTTGTAGTTGATGGTAAGCTGGTTATTATACATGGTGAAGAGGATTTAATGGTTAGCAACTTATCGTCATTCTGGTATATTGAGGCTGATGAAGACGCTTTGGAAACTTCATTCCAAGCACTCGAGATCGCTAATGTCGTTTTAGTGGAAGTCAAAGAAATTGCAGGAGTCCAGAGTAATCCATCTTTTGCATCTTTGAAGAGTACCGGATCAACGATTGACAAGGGCATTCCTGAAGGTTGGGGAGAAGTAATCGATATCAAGACGAAGACTGACCGCTACGGGTTAGGTTACAGACCAACTCATGAGAAAGTGTCTGCATCTGTCAAAGGGCGTCCGAAGGTTTTCCAAGAAGTGTTCGTCAGCGGAGGATTTCAAGTTAATGCCATCAGCAACAGTGACGAAGATAAAGACCTAAGCAACCTGGTGTTCAAGAGTGACGCAACTTTGAGCAACTGGGAGGCTATAGAGATTCCAGTCATTTTTCCATTGTCAAAGTAATTTAATTTTTCATATGTGTTTTCAAATCCATAGCTCTGCCCAAGGCTATTGGATCGCTTTGTAGGGCCACCTTTCATTCCAAACAATTATTAATAAATGCATTTTGTTCCCGTTCCATCTTGTTTCATTAGCGTTTTTTCATTTTCACCTTTTTAAAATGAAATTGGCAGTCTTTTTTAAAAATTACAAACTAAAAGCATTTTCATTTTCTCTTGCATTTTCATTGCACGTTTAATAAAAATAAGCCTTTCAACATGCAGTGACATTACAACCCTTGTTGAATCCGATGAATCTATTGTCTCTCCTGATTGGGATTCACCCATTTACCAAGCTGAAGATGAGAATGAAGAAGATTTTGAGGTACCCGCGAAACTGACGAGATTGGTTGAGTACGAGTATACAGAGCTTCAACCGCACAAGGAGCAGGTCGATTTGATTAATCTCGGCACAGATGAAGACAAGAAAGAGGTCAAGATTGGTGCAGTACTTGGGGCAGAGGTCAAGCAGAGATTGGTCAAGCTGTTGAAGGATTATGTTGACGTGTTCGCATGGTCGTATCAAGACATGCCCGGTTTAGACACAGATATTGTAGTTCACAAGCTACCGCTTAAGCCAGAATGTCCGTCTGTCAAGCAGAAACTTCGAAGAAAGAAACCTGACATGGCTTTGAAGATTTGAGATGAGGTTAAGAAACAGTTGGATGCATGTTTCCTTGTGGTTGTGAAGTATCCTGATTGGGTGGCCAACATTGTTCCCGTGCCCAAAAAGGACGGTAAGGTCAGAATGTGTGTAAATTACAGGGATCTGAACAAGGCTAGTCCAAAAGACGATTTCCCTTTGCCTCATATTGACACACTTGTCGACAATACAGCTAGTTTTGCAGTTTTCTCCTTCATGGATGACTTCTTCGATTATAATCAGATCAAGATGGATCCTGCCGACAGAGAAAAGACTACATTCATCACTCCTTGGGGAACCTTCTGTTACAAAGTTATGCCCTTCGGTTTGAAGAAAGTAGGGGCAACTTATCAACATGCCATGACGGCTCTCTTTCATGACATGATGCACAAAGAGATCGAAGTGTATGTGGATGATATGATTGCCAAATCTCATAACGAAGAGGAACATTTGATTCATCTGTTGAAACTGTTCGAACGACTCCGAAAATATCAGTTGAAACTAAATCCTGCTAAGTGTACTTTTGGTGTCAGATCTGGAAAGCTACTTGGTTTCATCGTCAACCGACGAGGAATCGAGGTAGACCCTGATAAAGTCCGAGCCATTCAAGACATGCCGACTCCGCGGAACGAAACCCAAGTCAGAGGTTTTCTTAGACGTTTGAATTACATCTCCAGGTTTATATCTAACCTGACTGCTACTTGTGAGCCGATATTCAAGTTACTTTGCAAGGGGCAGACCGTTGATTGGAATCCTGATTGTCAGGGGGCTTTTGAAAAGATCAAGGACTACTTACAAAAGCCTTATATCTTGATGCCTCCTGTTCATGGAAGACCGTTATTTATGTACCTCACTGTTCTTGAGAAGTCTATGGGCTGTGTACTTAGGCAACACGATGAGACCGGACGAAAGGAACACATAATATACTATCTAAGCAAGAAGTTTACTGATTGTGAGAACCGATACTCACTTTTGGAGAAGACTTGTTGTGCGCTAGCATGGGCTGCTAGACGCCTCAGAAAATACATGATGTGTAATACTACCTTGTTGATTTCGAAGATGGACCCAATAAAGTACATTTTCGAAAAGCCTGCTCAGACAGGGAGACTGGCTCGTTGGCACATGTTGTTATCAGAATATGACATCCAGTATGTACCTCAGAAAGCTATCAAAGGAAGTATCTTGTCAGATTACCTTGCAGACCAACCAGTCGAAGATTATGAACCTCTTAAGTTTGACTTCCCAAACAAAAACATTATGTGGGTAAACGATTTCGAAGAGCCAGAGCCAGAGCCCGAGGATGGTCCCAAACCGGGTCTCTGGTGGAAGATGATGTTTGATGGTTCCTCCAATTACAGTGGGCATGGCATAGGCGCCGTTTTGATGAATCTAAAAGGTGGCTATACCCCATTTACAGCAAGGTTAGAGTTTGAATGCACGAACAATGTCGCCGAATATGAAGCCTGCATCCTTGGCCTTGAAGCAGCAATTGACCTCCGGATCAAACTTCTTGAAGTAAGCGGAGATTCAGCTTTGGTTATATATCAACCGAAAGGTGAATGGGAAGCCAAGAATGAGAAGATATTCCCTTACAAAGCCTACATCTAGAAGTTGATTAAATACTTCGATGAGATCAAGTTCGAACATGTTCCGAGGACTGAGAATCATATTGCTGACGCCTTAGCCATGCTAGCATCCATGTGGAAGGTCAAATTTGTCAATGAAGCGCCACTCATTTGAATCGAGCGTAGAATTGAACCCGCCTACTGTTTGGTGATGGAAGAAGATGAAATTAATGAAAAGCCTTGGTTTCATGACATCAAGAATTATTTTCTCACGCAAGAGTATCTAGCAGATGCTTCTTACCTTGACAAAAGGACTTTGAGAAGACTGGCATCCAAGTTCTTCATCAGCAATGACGTACTATACAAACGAAACTACGACATGGTTCTGCTTAGATGTGTTGATAAACGTGAAGCAGACATGTTAATCCAGGAGATTCATGAAGGGACGTTCGGAACTCATGCTAACGGTTACACCATGTCCAAGAAACTTTTGAGGGTTGGATATTACTGGTTAACTATGGAATCAAACTGCATCCGATATGCTAGGAAATGTCATAAGTGCCAAGTTTATGCCGACAAAATGCATGTACCTCCGACACCGTTAAACGTTTTGACTTCACCGTGGCCTTTCTCAATGTGGGGCATTGACATGATTGGGGCAATTGAGCCGAAAGCTTCTAACGGTCACCGGTTCATTCTAGTCGCTATTGATTACTTCACCAAATGGGTAGAAGTCGCGTCCTATGCCAACGTGACCAAGCAAGTTGTTGCTCGATTCCTTAAGAGATAAATTATTTGCCGCTACGGAATTCCGAGCCGAATCATAACCGACAATGGTACCAATCTGAATAACAAGACTATGAAAGAGTTGTGTGACCACTTCAAGATTGCGCACCACAATTCATCACCCTACCATCCTAAGATGAATGGAGCTGTTGAAGCCGCTAATAAAAACATCAAGAAGATCCTACAAAAGATGTTCAAGACTTACAAGGATTGACATGAGATGTTACCGTATGCTTTGCATGGATACAAAACTACAGTCTGAATTTCAACAGGGGCAACCCCTTTCTCATTAGTATATGGAATGGACGTCGTCCTCCCCATTGAAGTTGAGCTACCTTCCTTAAGGGTATTGAGGGAAGCCAATCTAGACGAAGCCGAGTGGGTTCAAGATAGGTTGGACCAGCTAAATCTCATCGACGAGAAGCGTTTGACAGCTATGTGTCATGGTCAGCTATACCAGAAACGGATGAAGAGAGCTTTCGACAAGAAAGTTTGAATCCGTGAGTTTCAACAATGAGAACTTGTACTCAAGAAGATCTTGCCAGTTCACAAAGACATGCGTGGGAAATGGATGCCCAATTACGATGGCCCATTCGTTGTTAAGACAGTCTTCTCTGGAGGATCGCTAATTCTTACAACAATGGATGGAGAAGAGCTCGCACATCCTATGAATTCCGATGCAGTCCGAAAATATTATGCCTAAAGAAAAAATAATGAAAAAATAATAATATGGCTCGCTAAGTTGAAAACCCGAAAGGGCGGCTTAGGCAAAAATGAGCGTCCCGATGGATTGAAAACCCGAAAGGACGGTCCAGGTAAAAGTTAGGGACAAAGGCATTTCACTGCATCGGACGACACCGAGCATGGCAGACGCATTTACAGAAATCCATTTTCAAATCCCATCGCTCTCTTTAGAAGCAAGGTTGTGGGTAGTCTTAGTCGTTAGGTTCAGTAGGTCGGTGGTTTCAATAGAACCTTTCCCATATTTCCAATTTCAAATTGTAATTTCTCATGGAGCTATGCCTTTATCAAGCTACCATTCTTCAATAAAATTTACCTTTTGCTATTCAATTTCCTTGTTCACATTATCTCCATTTTATTTTGTTATGCAACTTGCTTTTGTTAATAAAATTTGAACGTGAAAAGTGCTTTCAAAAATTTTAAAATTATTTTCTCGAAGATACACTTGGAAATGAAAGTTACTTTGACTCAAGGGAACTTGTAAAGGATCTCTTCGCTCCCCGGTAAGTCTCATTGTTGCATAAGCATTTGTTCGTTACCAGCATCTTCCCGGTGATAGCCCCCAGCAAGACTTTAAGCTGACCACACTTTTGGGATCCATCCAATAAATCGCCAGTGACTCCCAAGACTGCAGAGATATCCCCGATATCTTCCAAGTGATATATGTTCTTGAAGACCCATTCTCAGTAGGATCATCTGCTCCTCAGTGGAATTGCATTACCTCCCTCAGGAATATTCCCCAGGAGACTTCCATATTCTCCCCAAGAAGTCAAGATACTTTCCCCAGGAATGTCTGTTGAATTCTCCCCTAGCTAGTCTGATGAACTCTCCTCAGGAAGTTTGATATCTTTTATCCCCAGTCGGACGTGATAATCCCCAGGAAGCCGATGTATTATTCCCAGAAAGTTGCTACATTATCTCTATGGAACTGCCTAGCTCCACACCTTCCCCATACAACGGATATTTATTTTATCCCCGGAAGTCTTTGATCCTAAGGTTCTTTGGCTGATTACGGTTCATGATAGCAATCCTTCCAGTGAAGTCATGACATCGTATCCCCATGCGGAGGTCATGGATCCCCAGTTGAAGTCATGATGTCGTACTCTCCAGTGAAGTCGTATCCCCATGTGGAAGTCATGATATTTTCTCCCCAGGGAAGTTAGAACTTTGAAGCAATAGAAGCAAGACCGGGTTCCACCATCAACTCTTCTATCCTCGATAGAGGTACTATTGCAGAGGTCCTCGGGTATTCCCGTCGAGATGTTTATTTCATCTCATGTCTCCTCCTCTCGTTTGTTTTGTCAGCATGTGCATGAGCCTAAATATTGCATACATAGTGCATGACATTTTCATACACATTACCATACACATTAGTATACGCAATGACATACGCATTAGCATCTGCACGTTGTTATTTATCGTCATCTTTGTCGTTGTCACCGAGTAACTAGGTTTGTCTGTTCTCTCCAAGTAGATCGTCAGCCCTAAGCATAAAATACTGTTTGTTTCCCACTGATCCCCACGGAGTTCAACCCTCATGGACTATGGTTATTTCCGTTATTTTTCCGCGCTAGGATAAGATAATCTCCATTCAAATTAATTCCCTCAATGGAGTCTTGTTTGACAGTGTCTTTCTAGCTCGATTCTAGAATGAGCTTCGGTCCTGTCTGTCGCCGAACTAACCCGGACGTGCATTTATTTTGCACTATCTTTCAAGAAGAACAGTTTATAGCCTACCACTACGCTTTACAAACGAGCAGTATGCAGCATTTCTTGCCTGAGAAACGTACCATATCTTTACTATGACTAGCAACAGTTCCCAGTCGAGGATCGTATCACCTACATCAAACTTTAAGACGTTGAGTCGTTGTACTCATGCCGGTGCGTCCTGTCGTGGACATATCATGTAAACTTTAAGAAGTTGAGTCGCCGTACTCATTCTTGGGCGTCCCGCCGTGGACATATCATGTAAACTTTAAGAAGTTGAGTCACCGTACTCATTGGGCGTCCCGCCGTGGACATATCATGTAAACTTTAAGATGTTGAGTCTCCGTACTCATTCTTGGGCGTCCCGCCGTGGACATATCCTTTCCTGAACTTTAAGACATTGAGTCGCCGTACTCATGCTTAGGCATTCCGCCGCGGACAATTTTATCCTTTAGTAAAAGAAGGAGCTGAATCGTGTTCAGGGCGCCGACCTTGAAGTATGAAAAAGTTCATTTTTATCCTTTAGTAAAAGAAGAATTTGAATCATATTCCGGGCGCCGACCTTAGATATGAAGAGGTTTATTTAGCAGATGAGTAACAATCCCTCTAGCGGAGCTCATCAACCAATCAATTTTTCATCTATTATCCACAAATAAGCGGCAATCTCTTTATTTGAGAGCTTATCCAGTTTGGCATATAAGTCCCTTCCGATGATAAGTGGCAGTTCTCTCTCGAGAAAGATTATCAGGGCGTTTCACATTTAAGACCATTTATTTTGACATACAGCCGGTTTTTATCTTGTATATTTTTGCGGATTCCTGAAAATTCTGTTCGATCCTGTCACAAGGGAAAGTTCCAGAAGCTTAGATGTTATTCTTTGCTCAATGCTCCAGCATCTTATTAATCGATCCTACAGTCGTGTAGATCCAGTTTTACTTTTACCCTAGAGTTTCAGCCGGTCACGTTCGAACCTGTTGAACGTTTATTCTTAGATTTTCCCCAGTAGAGGCCATCTCGCCGGTGCCATCTCCATTAAAGATCCAATTCTTAATATTTCCTCTAAAGGTGACAATTGGTCATGCTAGCACCAGTTGACCATCATCGTTAGAATTTCCCAGTGTCGTGCTGTCACCCAGTGCGTCATATTCCCCAGTGTGGTTCGTTCGTCGCGCCTGTCCCCTATGGCGTCAGGTCGTCTGCATCCTTGCATTTATCATTCCATCATACGCACCATATTATATTCAAGGCATTTTCAGCATTATATTTCAGCTCGTTGTGTCCATAGCATTGCATATCACTGCATCTAAGGGCAAAAATTTTTGTTAACTATATTTAAATCTCTTTCGCCATGATTTCTCGAGCCTACGTCGCTCCAATCATCAGGTGAAACTATTTAAATAGGGGCAACTGTAATACCCCAAATTTTGCCCTAAGATTAGTCGATACATATAGCATGACATCCCATTTTTGCATCCGCTAACTATTTTATTTTGGTTTATATTTTATTTAAAATGAAAAAGGGAATGTAAATAGATTTTTTTTTCCTTTCTCTAACACATAAACTATTTCTAAATTAAATTAAAACTTTATTAAAATTAAACTAATTTTTTTAAATCAAGACTTTTTAACTTAAATTAACCCTTTTTTTTATTTAAAACTCTTTTTTTAAAATGTTAAAATTAAAACTTTTTTAAAAATTAAAACCAAATTTTTTTAATTAAAACTAATAAATATTCTTTAAAAATTAAAGTTAAAACCTTTTTTACAAAATATTGAAGTTTGTCTTTTTCTTAAATATTAAAACTAGAGATTTTTTTTTAAAACTAAACATTTTAAAATTTGAGTTAATTTTTCTTTTAAAATTAAAATTAAGATTAAATTTTGTTTTTAATTAAACTTCCTTTTTCAAAATTAATCAAACCATATCTCCAAATTGCACTTTGTCTTTCTTTTCAATATTAATTGTTTTTCGCTAACATTCTTTGTTTCTCTCCTCGGATTACACTTAAATTCCGATTTATCTTTATTCAATTTATGTTGTCCCATGGATGTAATTTACGCGAGGCCATGGTCGCGATTATTTTATTTTCGCATTTTATTTTGGGAATTTGTAATTTACTCGAGGCTATCGTCGCATTGTACTTATTTCTTTACAGCTTTCTTTACTTTCTGCCCTTTAAGTTTGCCTTATTATAATATTTGTCGGTTGCATGTTTTTTTACTGTTATTTTCCCCTCCGAAGGATTAGGTCTAGCCGTTTGACCGCCGAGTTAATAGTCCTATCCTTTGACCATTTCAAAACCCTAATTAGCCTAGGTGTCCCACCATGGACGAAAATACCCTTTACCCTAGCTTTTAGGTCGAAGAGTCGCCGTACTCTGTTTAGGATTTCCTGACGTGGAATCCCTAATTTTAACCCTAATTTTCATTCAACATTTCAACGTGGAAATAGGAGTTTCAAGACTCCACGTAAGCATTTCCTTAAGAAATGTTTATTCCCCATTGAAACCTTGACCACAGTCAAGAAGTTTCTAACCTCCCTATTTAGGGGAACTACGATTACTCTGATTCCATTCCCTATCCAGGATACGTAGGCACAAGATGCGACGTCTTGCCGAGTAAACTTAGGACTAACCCTTAGGTCTCTTTAGGTCACTCTATCCCTTAGCTCAGTATATATTTCAAACAGATAATAAAATAAAAAAGCATACAATAAACAAAAGATTCCTGTAGAGTACTACAGAAGTTTAGGGTGCTAGTACCTTCCCTAAGCTTAACCAACCTCTTACCTAGGTCTCTCCCTGCATTGTGTTTACGATGCAAAAATAGGTTTTCCCTCTTTTAACCTTTTCCTTCGGATAAATTAAAGAGCGGTTGTGAATCAAGAATTGTGATTCAAACTAATTAATAGTTTGATATCCTATTTCCACCGCAACAGATAGTGTTGGCTTCTAGAAGAGAGACTCATCAAAGTATCCTACCTTGAGTCTATTGTGGAACGCCCCCACAAATATTTCTTGGTTTGGTGGGACAACCATGATGGTTGCTTTATTGAAACATGCGAGATAGTCCTTCAATGATTCTGAGGGACCATGTCTTATGTTAAGCTGGGTGGTAGTGAACATTTTCTAGTGGCAGCTAGCGGCAAACTGGTGTACGAATTTCCTCACTAACTCCTAATAGTTAGCGATGGAAGCTCGCAGTAGACATATATACCATCGTAGGGCGACATCCCTGAAGTTGTCAGGAAATAGTTTGTACTTCAGGGAGTTAGATCCTTCGATGATGGTCATAAGAGTTGTTAAGAGTCCCACATCGAATAATCTATGGCTTGAACATATGTTTATAAGTGGGGGAATCCTCACCCTACTAGCAGGTTTTGTAGGGTTGAGTTAGACCCAACCACACATTCTTAATATAGTATCTAGAGCCTGCTAAGAGGCAGTTCTTTCTTTGTCGTGCTTTACCCAGTTGACCCATTGTCTTCCGGTGAGATTTTTTTGCAAATCGTGTTATCACTCCGGTTTTCTTCTTGCTTTTCAAAATTCTTTGGTGACCACCTTGTCACCACTGCCTCTGTTACTGTTTAGACAAACTTCCGGCGACATTATGAAAATTTGGCCCCACCATCTGACTCGTCGCCCTTCAATTCGGCCCTCACACTTTTTCCCACCACCAAAAACTCGAGCACGCCCCCCATGCGCCTCTCGCTTCCCTGCGAGTCGGCCCTACGAGTCGTCATTGTCCCGTGTGTGCCAGCACGTCTGGAGGTTGATCTCGACAAGTTTTCCACTGCCCCACTCGCCATCGTGCAACTGTTTCAAATCCCGTCTCAAATTTTATTTTTCGCTTGTGGAAAACTGTGATCCAGTTCATACAGAGCCTTTTTCACCCGATTCACGTGATATTTTCTCTTTTCAGATACTCATGGCTACTCTTTAGAAATTTACGCCAAACTACGATAATTTTTTAAAATGGTATTAGAGCCTCATTTAAGACCCATTACAATTTTACTTCATGCATCAGACGTAAATCCCATACATGAGATGGGGTGTTAAAAGTCGCACATCAGACAATCTATGGCCTGAACATGTGTTTATAAGTGGGGGCAATCCTCACCCTATCATCCAATTTTTTTAGGGTTGAGTTAGCCTCAACCACATATTCTTAAGATAAGTGTTGATGGAGACGAAATGGTCATAGGGCTCAGTTCGCCCATCAAATTTGGCCAATGAAAGAGGCTTAAATCCTTCAAGGACATGTGTTTCCCATATTTTGTCTGAGAGTGACTAGGGATTCAATACTTCCATCTCCTCATGGGGGTTGGTCTCTTATTGGCACTCTCGGATGTTGAGGACATTGTCATCCAGGTTTTAATTTTGACGGTCTAGTTCGTCCATGGCGACACACATTGTAAGAACAAGAATTGTTTCTGCAAGTTATCTCTATGTTTTGATGATAACAATTAAGTATTTGTGAAAGAACCATTTTATGTTCTAATGTTTGTTGTGTGCAGATCACATTAATTATAGATATCAGATCAAACAAACAATAATCAAGATGTGCATTTAATATAATATGAGAGTTACTATGTGTGACGTGTCATATAGCGCTTATTGAAGAAGCAAGTTTGCCTCTGTATCTGATCACGATCAGAAAGATCCAAGGATGTTGTATATTGATGTTCCAATGCTCCTGTGGATTCTGTTCTGAGAAGTGCATCTGATCTGAAAGCAAATAAAGCATATTGATGAAGCAAGTTTGCCTCTGTATCTGATCACGATCAGAAAGATCCAAAGATGTTGTATATTGCGGTTGCAATGCTCTTGTGGATTTTGCTCTGAGATGTGTATCTGATATGGAAGCTAACAACGCATCTGAGATATAGTCCTTTGAAGAATCAAGCTCTAAAGACTCTAATGACTTGAAGCTTTGAAGGCTGAAGGCTCTGAAGACCAAGTGCAGAAAGACTTTGAAGACTTAAGGGTTCTGAAAATCAAGACTCTGAAGATATAATCCTCTGAAAATCTACGTGCTGAAGACTTTGATGACTTGAAGCTCTGAAGGTTGAAGGCTTTGAAGACCAAGTGCAGAAAGACTCTGAAGACTAGATTCTGAAGTTGAAGGTTATATAGCTTCACCCAGACAAAGACGTGTTAATCAGATAAGTTGTTGCTATCCACTCTGATAAACAAGGTGCTGAAGTCAAACAACTCTGATGTTATTATGCTATCATACCAAAGTAGTTTCTGAACTACTCATCAGATACATCATCAGAAGAACCAAAGCCAAAAGCTGATCTGTCCAAGCTGATAAATAAAGATCACTTCATTTATGGATAAGAGCTGTCTCCCACAATGATATATTAACGTTATAAGAAAAGGACAAAGAAAGTGATGTCACTGTACTATCCAACACGTGCATATTCTATCCGTTGGAAAATGACCGTTGGAATTTGAAAGGACATCTCTACCCTCACAACGACTCTCATGGATGCACTATAAAAGAAGAACATTTGATTCATTCAAATGTTAGCAATGTTAGCAATGTAGCTGGTTGACAAGCATGTTAGCAAGCTAGTTGATTAAGAAAAGCTTTATGCTAAGAAGTCACAATGCTCACATAACAAAGGTTTTATGCAATATGGAAACTAGTATTCTAACAATTTCGTAAAGATTTATCTTTATATAGTTTCTGTATTAGGAAGCAAGGAGTTGTTGCTCAATACTTGCCATTTACTTTATTTAGGAGTAATCTGCTTGATAAGAAGCACTCATGTAATCTCTGGCAACACAAATTCAATTTAAAATTGGTGGGTCCTCAAGTGATCAAGTGAATATCATAATACTTGAGAAGACGAGTGGCTGCTGTCATCGTGATTGAAATCCTAACAGGAGATCTTGAGGGATTGGATTTTGTTAGCTCAATGAACGTTATATCTAAAAGGATCACTGAACGTGTCATTGTTTGATTGTTAGTCACCAGCAGTTTGCTTGTGCATCTTTAATCAGTTTGGTTATAGTGGATTAAGACCTCAATTGAGAGAGGAAAAATCACCTTGGAAGGGTGGACTAGATTAGCTTGAGAGTTGCTCAAGTGAACCAGGATATATCATGTGTTCTTTACTTGTATTATGCTTTATCATTTATGCTTCCGCAATGCATCTTATAGAATCACGTAAAGTAACAAGTGAAGAGGCGAAAAAGTTTATTGAGATGAAAACCCAATTCAACCCCCCCCCCCCCTTCTTGTGTTTTTCTCACACCTTCAATTGGTATCAGAGCTCCGGTTCTGTTATTGATGGATATCAAACACCTAACAGTGTCAGATAAAGATCCAAAAGCTATGTGAAGAAATACTCTTGGGGATTTTTCATTTCTCTTACAATTTCAGTCTCATATCAGATGTTGATGAAGATGAGTACTAAAATTGTAATCTATTGGGTTACCTTGAGAAAGTCATTGATTCCTTGAAGTTTGAAGTATGAAGTTATCAATAACAAAATCTCCTCTATTGAATCTTCAGAAGATTAAAGAATCGGATGACAAGGTAGACTCATCATATAAGAAGTTATATTTGTTGAATGCCTATCTTAAAATATGTGTGGATAAACAACGTATTCGTTCAAAGATCAAATCATCAAAAAGCAAGAAATCTTGTTTTGCTGAAGATTAATTTTATGTAAGTATGAGATGTCTTCAAGAAACGGATTAGTCCACTCTTGACTTTCTCATGAAAACCTCATTAGGAATTATCTTAAGTAAGAAAAGAAATATTGTTGACTAATGAATTTGATTCTTAAGAACTTCAGAATGAAGTCTGCAGAAAAGGGCAAGAATAGAGAAAGTTCAAATCTTGAAGAAATGATCCTTCTAATTCAAGGCATTTGAAAGCTGCTTTCCTTGAAAAGCTTCAAAGAAATCTGTAGAGGTTTCAATAAAGGAAGATCATTAACTCATCAGGGATTTGATGAAAGATGAATTCTGAGGTCTTAATAGAAGTAGCATGGACAATTAAGTTCTGTTAACTTGAGATTTTATCTCAGTTGAACAAACAGTAATTGGTCAAATGTTATCAAACATTATTCTCAGAAGTTCATAATGAATGAATCCTGAAATCAAGTTATTATGAAGATACTATGACAGAAGTCATTAAGTCTGATTTAAAAGGGATTTAAGTCACTGGTGATGTTCAAAATGAATAAGTCAGTAGACATCCTTTTCAGAAGCAGATGTACTGTCAACTCTTGATGAACTAACTCCTCTAGTTAGCTAAACATTGCAAGAACAAAATTGTCATTTAGACTGTGTCATTTGATGCATCTAAGTTTGATGATAATTGTATCAAGACTGGATCTGTGTTTGATTCAAGCAAACAAAATTAGAAGATGAAGCCTGATGAAAGTTAGATGCTCTAATCATGAAGACTAGTTTATCTGTGCTCTGAAGATGTCTCTCAGAAATCAGATGGATGATATGTTGATAAAGATGCTGCAGAACGCAACTGAAGGATATGAGATCAGCTTTGAAGAGTCTTTCAGAAGCAACTTCAGATGCCACTCCATCAGCTGCTTTTGGATAACCAACTTTGAGAGGATCCTCTAGAATCAAATCTTCTCTTCCAGAGGAGATGTTTTTTTTGGAAAGAAGAAAGATCTCATAAGAACAAGATCCTTCCTCATATCTTCAAGGCTACAGTCAACAAGAAGGTTTTTGACTTCACATAGACATATGCTTCTATGGCAAGGTTAGAATCCATACGCTTGCTAAATTTCTTTGCTGCACAGAATAAGATCACTCTATTTTCAGATGGATGTTAAAAGTGTTTTCTTAAATAATTTAATAGAAGAAGAAGTATATGTTCATCAACCTCCTGGATTTAAAAATGAAAGATTTCCAGAGTACGTTTTTTAGCTAAAGAAATCACTCTATGGCCTAAAACAAGCTCTCAGAGCTTGGTATGAAAGGTTGAGTAATTTTCTTCTGGAAAATAATTTTATTAGAGGAAAGGTTGATACTACACTTTTTCATAAATCAATTAAGAAAGATATCTTAATCTGTCAGATTTATGTTGATGATATTTTCTATGGAACCAAATATTTCACTTGAAAAGGAGTTTGCTAAGTGTATGCAGGCATAGGATGAAATGTGCATGATGGGAAACCTAAGACTCTTTCTGGGAACTAAAGTTAATCAGACTCTAGAAGGCATCTACATACATCAGACGAAGTATGTGAAGGAGCTTCTGAAGAAGTTTAATCTGACAGAAAGTAAGTCAGCTAAGACTCTCATGCATTTGGCTAACACTCTGGGAAAAGAAGAGAAGACTCTGAACAAAGAGAGCTAAGCTACAAATTCATCTAAAAGATTAAGAGAAGTTTCAGAAGACTCTGAGCGAAGAGTATAAAGAAAAGTTTCAGAAGACTCTGAGAGTACCAAACTCAATGCTGCAGTTGCAGAGGCTCTGAAAATCAGATCACGCATGGCTCTAAAGCGTCAGCAATAAAGAATTTCTGAAGAGAAAAGATCTGCTATGATCTGAAGCGTTCCTCTGAAAGAAGCTTACTCTAATTAGAAGAAAATGAAACTTCATTAGAGGATCTGATACAATAAAATCAGAGTTGCAACTTCACTGTCAGAAGAATCTATTATGGAAATTAGTGAAATCTAGTATCTGAACCATATCAGTCTCCAACCCTCTGAAGAAACACTTATGGGCTTGATGTCATTATTTGAGCTAACATCTGTTGATAAAGCTCCTCTGGGAAAAGAATGAATGTTGATGACAAGAAGAACATAACACTAATAGTCATGGATAGAAAGTCTGATGTAGAGAATCTCTCCAGAAGATAAAGTAGAAGCTTTGAAGTTTTATGAAGACAAATCAGAAAGGAAAGAAGTATCTAATGTTCTAGCTCTTCACAATTAAGTACAGATACTGAAGAAAGAACAAAATTCAAAATAAATGTATGTATTCATAAATGATGAAAGCATTTTATACAGTAGTCAAAATGATTACTCAGAACCGAAGGCAATTAGTATCTATCATGATGCATATTGATTCTGGAAGTCCAAAAGCTACCAAGTACTCAAAATTGAAGCACTGTCGCTGGAATTCAAGTCATGATTGATTTGATGACAAGCTTGGAATCAGAAACCAAAGGCGGATTAGCAGAAGAAGAAGAAGTTACCTTCAGATGAACTGATACTGGTTGATAAGAACAAGATTGTCATTCAAATCGTTTCAAGAAATACATCTTGGTTTGATGACAGTTTGTGATGAACAATTGCATCTATTCAGAGAATAAATTCTTAGGATGCAAGAAGTCAACAAGTTTCCTCAACACATAACCTTTTTGAAGATTATGCTTATACTGAGAAACTAGCGACCATCTAGAAACAAGTCATCTGGAAAATACAGAGGAGTGATCATTTGTAAAGAAAAAAGATGGATGATCAGAAAATGAAGACCAAAGAAAGAATTTGGAATTCATAACTATTGATCAAGATGAAACTAACATCTTAGTGCATGCTTCAACAAATTCTGGAAAAAGATGTCAACCTCTAAAGAATAAGGTACTTAGGTTTTATTTTATGACTCTAATAGTTTAAATTTTTTTAATGAAAATTCACCTTTTTGATGATGTCAAAAAGGGGGAGAAATAGAATATGATTTTGATATAACCTAAAGAGAATGAAAAACATCAACTCAGATATAAACTGCATTTACTACTAACCATGTGTTTGATGTTTTACCGAGGAACTTTGAACAAGTTCACTAGGCATTCTCTGAACATGTCAAATGAAAGAACTCTGAGTTCAAACGATCTGGTTGTTCATATAATCGAAGTTATACACTTCGTGAACATATGTTCAGAATCAGATGGACCCAATACTGTTCAGAGGTTGAAATATCTCTGAAAGTTAAAGTCATCTAGAATCATAATGTTCAGAAGATGTAAACTGTCTGTAAATATGATAATCAGAGCATAAGAATCAGAAATCTTCATAAAAGCAAGAATTGGTTTCAGACTCAGAATCAAGAATTGGTATCAGAATCAGAATTAAGCTTATATCAGACTTAGAATCAAGTACTTTCATCAGATCAAGAATCAAATCTGATAAACGCATTAAACTCTAATAGAACCAAGGATCTGAGATGAAGACCTATGTTCTAGTCAAACTCTGAAAAAGCAAGTCTGTAATGACAAATCTGAAGACTGTATCAAGTTCTGAAGATCTTAATATCTGACTTACTGTAACCAGGGGGAGTTCACCCAGAAAGGTTCACAAGTCAGAATATTTGATTTTCACCCGGTCTGAAACTCAGGGGGAGTTTCTCATCTGAAAAAACTAGTTCTGCTTCTGATGAATAGCGTGGCTAAGTTATTAGAAAAGAATTGTTTCGTCTCTGTGCTACAGTTGTTCTGATGAACAGTAGCAAGTGCTTTAGAAGGCTCTGAAGTTATAAGGCTCTGATACGATGTCTAAAGAAAACAAGTTCTAAAGATCTGAAGATGGAAGTTCTGCTGAACAAATCCAGATGCTAAATACTTATTCTCTTTTATATCATAGGGAAGAATTCCTTCTCTTCTATATATTTTACTCTATCAAATTTCTATTTTGTGAGTCTTGGGATCAGAGAAAGTCTCTGAACAAGCAAAAATGAATTTTTGAGGTTAACACATTCAGGGGGAGTTGCTGCTTGAAACTATGAATATGTTATGCTTGATAATTATTCTGTATAAAATGTTCTATCAAAATACATGTTTTTGTCATCATCAAAAAGGGGGAGATTGTAAGAACAAGAATTGTTTCTACAAGTTATCTCTATGTTTTGATGATAACAATTAAGTATTTGTGAAAGAACCATTTAATGTTCTAATGTTTGTTGTGTGCGGATCACATTAATTATAGATATCAGATCAAACAAACAATAATCAAGATGTGCATTTAATACAATATGAGAGTTACTATGTGTGACGTGTCATATAGCGCTTATTGAAGAAGCAAGTTTGCCTCTGTAACTGATTACGATCAGAAAGATCAAGGATGTTGTATATTGCTGTTGCAATGCTCCTGTGGATTATGCTCTGAGAAGTGCATTTGATCTGAAAGCAAACAAAGCATATTGAAGAAGCAAGTTTGTCTATGTATCTGATCACAATCAGAAAGATCCAAAGATGTTGTATATTGCGGTTGCAATGCTCTTGTGGATTCTGCTCTGAGACGTGTATCTGATCTAGAAGCTAACAACGCATCTGAGATATAATCCTCTGAAGAACCAAGCTCTGAAGACTCTAATGACTTGAAGCTCTGAAGGCTGAAGGCTCTGAAGACCAAGTGCAGAAAGACTCTGAAGACTTAAGGGTTCTGAAGATCAAGACTCTGAAGACTCTGAAGATATAATCCTCTGAAGATCTACGTGTTGAAGACTCTGATGACTTGAAGCTCTGAAGGCTGAAGGCTCTGAAGACTAAGTGCAGAAAGACTCTGAAGACTAGATTCTGAAGTTGAAGATTATATAGCTTCACCCAGACAAAGACGTGTTAATCAGATAAGCTATTGCTATCCACTATGATAAACAATATGCTGAAGTCAAACAACTCTGATGTTATTATGCTATCATACCAAAGTAGTTTCTGAACTACTCATCAGATACATCATTAGAAGAACCAAAGCCAGAAGCTGATAAATAAAGATCACATCATTTGTGGATAAGAGTTGTCTCCCACAATGATATATTAACGTTATAAGAAAAGGACAAAGAAAGTGATGTCATTGTACTATCCAACACGTGTCTATTCTATCCGTTGGGAAATGACCGTTGGAATTTGAAAGGACATCTCTACCCTCACAACGACTCTCTTGGATGCACTATAAAAGAAGAACATTTGATTCATTCAAATGTTAGCAATGTTAGCAATGTAGTTGGTTGGCAAGCATGTTAGCAAGCTAGTTGATTAACAAGAAAAGCTTTATGCTAAGAAGCCGCAGTGCTCACATAAGAAAGCTTTTAAGCAATATGGAAACTAGTATTCTAATAATCTCGTAGAGATTTATCTTTATATAGTTTATGTATTAGGATGCAAGGAGCTGTTGTTTAATACTTACCATGTACTTTATTTAGGAGTAATCTGCTTGATAATAAGCACTCATGTAATCTCCGGCAACACAAATTCAATTTAGAATTGGTGGGTCCTCAAGTGATTAAGTGAAGATCATAATACTTGAGAAGACGAGTGACTGCTGTCATCGTGATTGAAATCCTAACAAGAGATCTTGAGGGATTGGATTCTGTTAGCTCAATGAACGTTATATCTGAAAGGATCACTGAACGTGTCATTGTCTGATTGTTAGTCACTAGCAGTTTGCTTGTGCATCTGTAATCAGTTTGGTTATAATGGATTAAGAGCTCAATTGAGAGAGGCAAAATCACCTTGGAAGGGTGGACTGGATTAGCTTGAGAGTTGCTCAAGTGAACCAGGATATATCATGTGTTATTTACTTGTATTATGCTTTATCATTTATGCTTCCGCAATGCATCTTATAGAATCACATAAAGCAACAAGTGAAGAGGCGAAAAAGTTTATTGAGATGAAAACCCAATTCAACCCCCCCCCCCTTTCTTGTGTTTTTCTCACACCTTCACACATCTCCACAAGGCATCGACGTCATTGCTACCTCTAGTACCATCTGACGTAAGTGATAGGGCTCTCTTGTTGACCATGGCTGAGAATGGATAGATACATGAATGAAGGGTAACAATGAGTATGGTGATTGTAGTGAAGAAGATGTGGTCCAAGTTAGTTTTGTCGGAGCCTCACGGTGGACTCCACTGTACTGGTCAAAAGTACACGTCTACGTAGTATCCATACAAGGGTAGGAGATACTCAGAGGCTTTAGTAGGTTTATAACAGTTTATGGTGATGCTATGATGTTTACGGTTATCTGAGAGGTCAACTCACGTGAGGTGAAAGACTATATCCAAGTGTGTTACTTTAGGTATTGTGTGTAATTTATGAGATGTCTTTTCTCATGTTAGAACGAGAGGTATTTATAGGGGCCTTTGAGCTTAGGGTTTAGGAAACCTTAAGAGGTGGTAATTGTTCTTCTTTGATTGAGTGGGATTGTTGACTATCTATTCTTCAAGAAATCATGGTATGATTTAGTATATAACTGGTAGAGGGGCAATGGCATTGTGCACATGTATTATCAAGAGGGCGAACCCCCATATTACATAAAGGCAGAGCCCATGCGTTACCTCACGGGACAAGAACACTCGCGTCACCCTTACTTGGAGAGTCTCACAAATATAACACTACATATTTATTGTGATTT
Source organism: Lathyrus sativus (assembly GCA_963859935.3). NCBI lineage: Eukaryota > Viridiplantae > Streptophyta > Magnoliopsida > Fabales > Fabaceae > Lathyrus > Lathyrus sativus. The sequence goes on along the minus strand of OZ012740.1, from coordinate 569,121,562 downwards.
CTCATAGAAATTTATTATTAAGTGAATCTGTATATATTAACGATCAAGCGCTTTTTAATATTATGAAGGTCCACACATTTGATTTTTAGTTTGGTTTTACGTATTAGATTAAGTATTTGTTCTCTGAATTTTGTGTTGTATTTTTATTTTTATATTTAATCTACTTAGAGTTTTTAGAGGGTTACCTCGTTTGAAAAACGATTTAACTATTTTGAGTTATTTCATATATATTTGGACTTCTTTTACTATTTTTCACTTCTATTTAATATCGCTTGATTTTAATGTGACTTATGGTCCAGGTCCAGGTCCAGGCAAAAGCAAAAGTAGAGCTCAAATAGTTATGGTAAAAAAAGGGAAAGAAAATGAGAGTATAAAACAAAAAAGTGAATGAACAATTTAGGAAAACGAAACAAACTTTCCCCTAGTACGTACCAAAGCACATGATGGTTGATTTGGTTCTGTTATATGTTGACTCTACACTCTGTAACAAAGAGAATAAAAAGCATGAAACCATTCTTCTACACGGTAATTAGTTAAAAACCCAAACCAAGAATGTGTGAATTGCATAACAAGCTTTGACCAAATATGAATTTTGACTATGCTTACTTCATCTTCAAACCACCTCCAACAAAGACATACATTTCCATATTAGTGTATGTTCCTTTTAAGACAAGTGTGACAAAAGAAAAAGGTCGATTAATTAAATAAATAGTTCAGATATGGTCACTTTATGATGGTAGTTTAATTATTAAGGATGAGGTTTGTGTCTCATAAATGACATTTATGCTATGTATCAAAAACTTGAAACCCAAGCAAGTAAGGATCACAATCAATCTTCCTATTAATGGAACTCATTCATTAAGTATCAAACTCATGGTTTATTTGGTATGTTTTAAATGTGATGTTACATACTTAAAACAGAATTGAAAACAAAATGAGGAATGCAAATTTATTAGTTATTATGATTTATTTTTCCATAATAATATCATATAGATGAAATTAAAGAATCATATTCTAGCTTTTACTTTATGTCCTATTCGGTTATGACGTATCAGCTGCATTACATAGCTGTCACTCACTCAATATCTACTATTTCTACATAAAAATAAAACACACACTTACCCTCTGTCTCTTCTTAGTGTTTCTTCCTTTCATACAAAGCTTTTTGACTCACCTGTTCCAACTTGTAAAAGAATTACTTATTAATAACCCCTTTATAAAATTTAGGATATATATTAACAAAAGTAATTGTAGTACTATTTAAAAAAATAAAATTATTTTTATAATTATTCATCATAAAAATGTCATATTCTTTGGTGGTAAATTAAAAAGACATATTTTGTGTACATACATACTTTGATATCAATATCAATTTTAACACTAATTAATAATATACATTGTACTCGAAAAAGATAAGAGTGTCTTTGTAGTGTTAGATTGACTTTATAATAAAAAAATTATTTGAATTACTTGTTAGTTAATGAAATGGAAATGGTTAATTTATGGTTCAATCTACTATTTATTTATGTATTATTATAAATAAATTGTTGATATTTATCAATCAATAATTTTTCCAAGAATATTCAATTTTATATAATTTTTAAAAAAATTATTGATTTATAATATCACCGTCTTATTTAAATTAATAAATACAAATATTTTTTAAAATATTTTTTAATTGATTTACAATTTTATTTTTAGATTAACTTAATATCGAACACTTTTAATATGGAATAAATATTTATCCCAATTGATATTTGCTTGTTGGAATAAATGTGAGTTGTTGATCAAGTGTTCAAATATTAACAGCAACTTTTTTTATTAAATATAAATAAAATTATTAATATTTCTAAATCAATAATTAAAAAAAATACATGTTAATTTTTTGAGTTTAAATAATATGATATACATAAAAACTAAGATTATTTTCATAAAATTAATATTAATGAAATTGTCCTATAAAACATAAAACATGAAAATCTCAAAACGTGAGTTTTATAAATAATTAAAAAGATATAATATTATTATTCAATATTATAATTTAAAAAATGGCAAGAGTTAAATTTTAATACTAAATAATTAGATAATAAAATCGATAAAAACAAATTCTGTCTCTTGTGTTGTTCCTAATAATATTTTACAATTTTGTCAAAACATAATATTATATAGATGTTGGTAGTAAAATAGTAAAATCCAATCATTTTGACAGCTCCAAAGCTAGCCAGTATGTTTTGCTTCAGGTTCGGACTATACATACAGGCATGCGAGTCACGTGAAGCACAGTGTTCACCCGAAGCAAAATTGTCAACGTGTCATCCGAAGCTAAGGTAAGGAAGCCACATAGGCTCGGACAACCGTTTGATAGGAACAGTTCCCAAGAACAAAAAAGAATAAAAAAATACAGAAAACATTAAAAATTAGGTTCGTTGGAAGCGAGCGAGTGTACCAAGTACAACAACATAGTAAAAAGTAGCATCAACATTTGGTTGTTGTGTTCGCTGCATTCCATTACTCTGCTCCTTCTCTCACAAGCCAAATTTCAGATTCACCTATTGCTTTCTCTTCAAGCTTAATCGCATGTTCTCTTTCTCTTTCCTATAAAACCGAATAGCACTCTTTGTTTCTTCTTCCTGCATTGAGGTTTCTGGTTTCAATGGCGAAGCAAATGAGTTATTCATGTTTTCTTCTGTTTTGCTTATGTTTGATACAAACACATATTTTTGTTGTTGCTATTTTGGATCCAACTGATTTTCTAGCTTTGCAATCGATTCGGAAATCTCTTGAAGACATGCCTGGTTCTGATTTTTTTTCTTCATGGGATTTTACTGCTGATCCTTGTAGCTTCTCCGGCGTTTTATGTGATTCCGATAAGGTTATTGCGCTCAATCTCGGTGACCCTAGAGCTGGTGCAGCCGGTTTAACGGGACGCCTCGACGCCGCCATTGGTAAACTGTCTTCTCTGGCTGAGTTTACCGTTGTTCCGGGGAGGATATATGGTGCTCTGCCTCAAACCGTTTCCAATTTGAAGAGCCTTAAGTTTCTTGCTATTAACAGAAACTTCATCTCCGGCGAGATTCCGGCGGAGTTAGGTGAGTTACGCAGTCTTAGAACTATTGATCTCAGTTACAACCAGCTCACCGGAAAAATTCCTCCGACGGTTGGATCATTGCCGGGACTAACGAATCTCATCCTCTGCCACAACCGTCTCACCGGTTCTATCCCTCGGTTCGATTCTCAGAGCATGACCCGGTTGGACCTAAAGCACAACACTCTCACCGGTTCGCTTGGTCCAAACTCTCTCCCTCCGTCACTTCAGTATCTCTCCTTGTCGTGGAATCAACTCACCGGCTCAATGGACCGGGTTCTAACCCGGCTCGAGCAGTTAAACTATTTAGACCTTAGTCTAAACCAGTTCACAGGACCGGTTCCCGGTCGGATATTCTCATTCCCACTAAGCAACCTCCAGTTACAAAGAAACCAGTTCTCCGGTTCAGTTGAACCAGTGGATCAAGTTGCAATTCCAACCGTTGATCTCAGTTTCAACCGGTTATCCGGTCAAATATCACCAATGCTAGCCAGCGTGCAGAATCTATACCTGAACAACAACCGGTTCTCGGGTCGGGTACCGGCCAGTTTTGTGGACCGGTTATTGGATGCGAGTATACAGATTCTATATTTACAGCATAACTATCTAACGGGAATTGAGATTAGTCCAACGGCTGTGATTCCAGAGAGAAGCTCACTGTGTATGCAGTATAATTGCATGGTCCCGCCCGTAGAGACTCCCTGCCCTTTGAGGGCTGGAAAACAGAAAACAAGACCTACTACACAGTGCAATCAGTTTAAAGGCTGAATCTGAGTGGATAGAGCAAACTTTATTATCTTCACATTATAAAAATCATATAGGTTCTCTCTTCTTGCTTTTCTAATATTTAATTTAATTTTTTTTCTCTTAGTTTTTAATTCATTATCATTATAATTATTATTAAATTTTGTGATAGCTGCTTGTGGAGATGAAATAAGAAGAATGTGAATATTAATGAAACTGTAGCTATTTTTTGTTTTATACTTTACTGTTATGTTATATTACTAATGTAGTATGATTCATTATCTTGTGTGGTAAATTGAATTGATGTTACATAGATCAAACTAGTGGCTCAGAATAGGAAAGTGAAGAGTTAGTCATGAACCTCTTGAGTTTCAGGTTCAATATCTGACATTGAGTTTTAGTTGCACAAGAATTAGACATAGGCTTCTGTCAAATTTGTGCAAGTTTTTATACAAGTTGTATTAATCCACTTCTCTGATTTCTCATCTAATGCCCGATTTTATAAAATTTTTGTGCCTCACAACTGTTGAATTCATCCAAAGACTAATCCTTTTTTTTTGGTACTCATTTAAATGCTGCTTGTGAGTTGTCTCATAGTAAAAGTTCCAAATCATGAGAGAAAGTGACATGACACCCCATCCACTCTTTACTTCAGCACTTGTGGAAATCAATCAATACGGCATGCTGTTTACAGTTACATTCATCTCAGTTATGTTACTTTGATGACAACTCTCTAACAAATAATTGCAATATTTCAGCTCGTGTATCCTTTTGTGGAAAAAGTTGTGGTGGCTACTGGCTAGTGGCTACAATTAACGTTTTTCTTCAGCTTTTTTTTAGCTTTCCATAAGCACGGGGTTCTGCTCCCTGCAGTGAAAAAAAGGCTGTAGGGACAATATCACTCATTTGGGAATCACTTTTTTGTATTGTAATTGTAAGTGTAAGCCTTTCAAGGCTTGACTTTGAAGTATGGACTCATTCTTCTATTGTTTGTGGAGCACATGAAGAACATTCATGGCAAACCAACCAAATGCTACTTCTTTCTCGGTTGTCAGATTGGAAGCTTTTCATTGCTTCACACATAAGTTTTTGCTCAAGGCATTTCTATATATGCTAACTTATTGTTAATTTAAGCTCTAAAATCTAATTTGCTAATTTTGGAACCAATCCACTGGGAATTTTCTAACAACCCTGCCTGATTGACATAGCAAATTAGCAGCCTCTCTTTAAGTTCCATCAAATTAAATATTTACTAAAATTTTAGCATACCACTAAGTGATTAAAATGTAAAACAAAATAAAAGTCTAAGGCTGTTATTTTAACAAACACATGATTTATTATTGTTCTGTGCTTGCCAAAATAGTTCCATGCTGCTGGAGAATCGAGACTAATAATAGTTTAATTACAACATAGTCATTACAATTTTCACATTCAAAGCTGATAATATCTCAAAATTATAGATTTTATGCGAAGAAAAACTCAAATGCACAATGTACCTTGAAGTTGTACCAAGTCCTCGCACCCAAAATTTTGAGAACCGTGACAATGTCCTTAAAGTATTTATCTTTGATTTGTTAATTAATAGATTTTCTTACTCGCTTTACACTCCACACTCTAAAGGGAATTACGTACTTTAGATGAACCAGAACCCTACTGTCATATATGGATGGTTCGACTTCATGTCCTATTTTGTTGCTATGAGTACCCAATTTACTTAAAATTTCAGTCGTTTCCCTAGAGACAACAATTAAGTGTCACCACCAGTCTTGGCATCATTGCGTTCCAATGTCATTCACCAGACAACAGAACAAAGATAGAATGAGGTCCCAAATTTTATACAAAATGTTAAGGTAGCACCTCTGTAGGGGTTGGTCCTTTTTGGACAAAGAGCCATTTCGGGGCATTAATATGACAATATTCTCCTTTCTTTTAAAAAGAAAAACTCAGAATATTTTTTATCAGACTTGCTTTTTGATGGGAACGATTCTTGATGCTTTCATACAATACCAAGACTTGGATCCTCTTCAATTAGTTTTATGGTATAATCGGCTGTAAAAGAGTAATGAGGATTCATTTTGACACTAACGATGCACTATATAAAAAATTTATTACAGACGAAGGCGTACAAATGAATCGATCCCACAGTCAGTTCAAGTGGTTGTTTATTATTTATGTACAAAATTATCTGGTAGTTCATAATATATAATACCTTATTATATCAAATACCATATACAACTTCATTATCAACCTGTTATGGACCTTTCGGATCATTTCATAGCCGATTTAACTGACAACATCATAGGTAATCTTCAAAAAAATGTCTTTTGTATACCCTCTTCTTAACCGAAGAGGCAGCTACATCAGAGCTTCCAGAAGATTCCCATTTTACAACATCCCCGTCCCAAGAAGAGCTCACAAGCATAGTCTGGAAAGGGTGCCAACTACAATCTCTTACAGGTGATTTGTGGTGCTTCAGTGTTGCAACTTGTGCTCCGGTCACCTGTAACGAATTATTAAAGTTTTCTATTGAGCAAAGCATTGTATGGAAATAAAAAGAGATATAGATAGAGCAATAGTATCTAAAAAAACTTACCAAATCATATATATAAACACATGCGTTGTGTGATCCGGTATAGATGTACTTTTGGCCAGTGCTGTAAATTTGAAGAAAACAACATCAGGATAAATATCAATTTCTAAATTATGGAATATCGGAATCACTTTTTTGAATAATCTGTAACAAACAGACGCTAAATCTGACTAATTAAAAGCTCTAAATCAGAATAATTAAAAGGTAAGTCCAGTTCAGTGCTCACCTAAAAGCTGGGGAGAAAAAGCAGCGGACAAGAGTGCGTAAGACTGAATGGCCTCTATACGTAGCAACTGACTGATCACAAGGATGACTCAAGTCTTTTGCTTGTGGCGGGTAATCCATCCACCTGTAATCCCATTCAAAACTTCTCTGTCCACGATTACTGGAATTTAGAGAAAAATCTGTTAAGAGTATTCCTTTGCATTGGCAACAATTTCATCTAGAAATAGCAGTCACAAAAAGGAACGGACAATATTAGCTAGGCTAGAAATTCAATCAATTTTCAGACTGAGGAGCTGACACAAATAGACTCGCGACACAATAAAAGTCACTTAAGTTGTGTACTGTGCAAAAACAGTTTAACCATCAGATTATAAAGTTACATCAAATGTAATGTTCCACCACCCTCCTTTTGAGCTTTATCATATTTCTTCGTATAGAACACAAACATCACCTAGGGCCTTGTGAAAAGAATCTATAAACCAGCTCATTTGTGGTCTCAAATCAGATGATGAAACAGGTTCAGGTAGGTCCAATAGAGATAGAGCTTCTTTCAATCCGCATGATTCTGAGAAGCGACCTTTAGGCCTTAAGCTTATTTCTCTTTGGTATTAGCACATTCAACCTTATCCTGCTCAAATTCTACTCGTACATTTCTAAGCTTAGTAATTCAATGTCCCTATCATTGCACTTTCCTTGTCAAGCTGTTCAACCAGTTTCTTATTTGTCTTATAAATGAGATAGTTTTTCAACCAATTGTTCTTCTTTTATCTTGAGCTTCGGTAACCCACCACGAGAATGAACGAGTATATTCCCATATTTTTGCTCTCTAGTATGAAACAAGCAGGGAAGGGGAGAGGGTGGGGAAGGAGAAAAAGAATAGATTTGGTGTAGAGAGTATGCCATTACATTTGGTGGAACTTTAGAATCTCATAGTAAAATGTGGTCTTGTGTGTTGCACCACATAAGTGACTTGTGCATATAAAAAATTGCAAGCAAACTTATTAGTTCAATTAAGATGTAAGATGATTGATTGCAAATTCCAACACAATTACCTTCAGAAACATGTATTCTTATGAGACCGCATCTTTTCTTATGCATTAGCAAGGATAACCATACTCGACTTATAACTAATCCTAATATAAATGGTTTGATTTATTCTAGAAACAAGTTATCAAGAATTGAGTCATGAATAGGGTTTCCTTTTAATTTTCCATTATCAGCTCACGCACCACTCACTCAATGCTTAGGATGACATGCGGTGTTTCACTTTATAGTTTACAGCCTTTTTTCTTGTTAAATTCCACACTACTTTAATCTTTCCCATTAGCAGAAGTACAATAGTACCATTATTTATTGAACATTTTGTCGAAATACATCATATTCTTAAGATTCAACAGATATGGACTTCAAAATATAGATTACTAGAAGGAAAAAAGAACACACCAGGTAACGTTGGACGAGATTTTGCGTAAGTCCCAAAGTTTTATGGTCTGATCTTTACCGTTAGAAATGAAATAGCGTCCATCTCCACGGGTATCAATAAATGTAATGCCCTCAAGATGCCCCATCAAAACCCCTGCTGGCTTGCCTTTAGCATTTAAGCAACGCCGATCCCAGACCTAAACAAATTTGACATTAGAATGTGTCCCTGACTAAAATCAAGCGAGAAAGTACAAACAAACAGCTCTAATTATGACATGAAGTTTCTGCAATAAGTGACGATGACCAAAGCTAAAAGCTCTGACATGTATCTCAACTAATATAACTGCCTCGATGGTATGAGATTGGTTTCCTGTTTAAAAGATGGCCATTGCTTCTATATAAAATCAAAAGTTGGCATACTCAAAAAGCAGGTAAAAGGGAATAATATCTTAACAGAATAAGCTGTCTTATAATGTAGAACATACCTTGCAGAAACTATCATCACTTCCAGAGTAAATAAGATGGCCGGTTTCATCAGCAAAACATACAGTATTTACATCAGCCTGCAACATAAAATGAAAATCAAAAGTTAGAACATCTATGGTATGTGTTAATACTCTTGAGCCATAAACAATCACCACAATATGAAAATAATGTGTCCATAAAAATGATAGATTGATGATCTAGCAGAAATTTTCAAATAGAATTTCACAGGTACTAATATAAAGACACAGCCAATAGATAAAGTGGTCGCATTCGATAATGCAGCTAAGCAATCTATTCCATCACATGGATTATGAAAACGACTTCCTCAGTTGACACACAATCAATTCTATACAGCTCATATAGCTAACTAATTTGTGAATGGGCCAATTTAATTTTGACTGTACCATAAGTTAATAATTCAGAAAATAGTCCAAATCATTTGAAGCTAAAGAGATGGAATATTGTATGGCTAGTAACATTACCGCGTGTGCTAAAATTTGAAGTGAAACTTTATTTGCTTCAAGATCGTATACATGTATAGAATCACCACTAGTTCCTGCTACTAATTCCCTCCCATCTGTTGAGAATTTCACAGAGAAAATTCCGAAAGAGTATCCTCCATCATCATTTGATGAAAAATCTAAACCATCGTGGATCTCCTGCATATTATAAGAACCAAAAGCACATTAAAATATGAAAAGAACACCATAAAAAAGAACCTAGGACATCCACCAGTTAGATATGTCATGGAAGATCCAATTTCTAAGAATGTATTCCTCAGATACTTAATAGCATTCAAAACAACTGTAGTATTTGCCAAATTAAAAGTTAAAACCAAAGTGCAGAATTAGTTGTGAGTACCGTAACATTTGCTAGTGACTCGGTTTCAGAAGATCCAACATTTACAATGTGTACAATGGGCGACATGCTGGCATAAACCTGAAATTGAAGATTCATATGGCATAAGATTAAGCCATTAAAACAATGGATTAAAAAGATGTAGACATTTTTGTTTCCTGTTATTTTGAAGATAAAACACAGCAACTTACAAGATTGCGCTGATCAGGGGAAAGAGAAGTATCAGTGATTGTCCATCTCAAACTCTTGGTTAGAATATTCTTTTGAACTTTCCAACCTTTGTCCACATTGTATATTTTTATGATATTTCCCTGAAAAAATAAATATAATCAGAATCAAAACTATAGCATGCATATACCTTACAGCAAAAAAAAAGTATATTTTTATGATACATATTAAAGGCGAGAATCTTTTACCTGGAACCCAGCAACAAAAAGACAACCATCAGCTGAAAACTGAGACACATACCCTCGACTAGGCATTTGGTCAATAAGCCAAGGACCATTTACCGGCAAATATCTACTCAACAGATGACACCGATCCGCAGAAGAAAACCTCCCCCGTCCCGAACAATTAAACTCACGACCTGCCAGCATCTTCACCGGCGAAACAGGCACCTCTTTCCTTCCATATCCATCATGTACTAGTAACTGATGAGGCGATGATTTCAACTTAGTTATTTGAGCAATTTCATTGTCTAAATTTTTCAACACCCTTTTAGTTTGTCCAGTACTAGAACTCTCATGGCTGGCATTTCTATCCTCACATTCACTGGATTCCACCTCTAATCTACTCATAGCATAACCCATTTCGTCAAGGTAAAGCGCACCGGAAATATCATACATTACTATTCAAAGCAGCAAGAAAAACTTTTGCAATTCCATAGCATCTTATCTACTAAAAAATCTTCATAAAACCCCTTTGCTTGTAAATCCTGAAACAGATAAAACAATATTTGATCACAAATTTCAGCCAATTTTACCCAGAAACCCTTTCCATAACATCATCACCAATGATTAAAAATTCATAGGAAAGCAAGTAAAACTAATACACCAAAAAATGGACAATAGTAATAATCACATAGAATAAACAGTAGTAGATACGAATCACAAGAATAAAATGAAGTCAAGTTGAATTTGATTCTATAAAATTTGGACAAAACTGAGAGCGAAATGACATAAACAGAAACAGTTATATAAAGTACCTCTAGTGGTGGAATTTTCTGAGTTCTCGATTTTTGGTTTGTCTGGTGTGGTGTGGTGGTGATTCTGAGATAGATTACGAAAAAAGTGGTGCTACAAAAAGGGAAACAATTTTTACGGAATTTTCTGATTTCGCCAATCTAGATATGCAATGAACCATTCAAGATAAATATATTATGTTAATATTTTAATATAATAATAAAATTTCTGTGAAAGAGATATTTTAATAAAATTGATGGATAATAAAGCCAGGGAAGGTAGTTGAAGGCCGGAGCAAACACAATACTCTATTTTTAAATAATAATAAAATGGCCTTTTTATATTTTTTCACAACTATAAAACTGACAATAATTCAATAATTTCATTTATTTTGCGTGGTACAGATTCTCCTTTGGTTTTCTTTTACGGGACAGATTCTCCTGTGTTTTTTTTTTACGGGATAGATTCTCCTTATGTTAATGAAAGGACTAATGTATCAGTACATTATTTTAGAATATTAGATTTTATATTTACATTTCTGTAAATTTGTTTCGGTTTTTAAAAAATAGATTTTTTTTACTTTTTTAAAACAAATTTTATAAAACTATATTTTTAAATATTATAAATTTTTTAATATTATTTTTTTTAAAATTAAAAAATTAATTTTAAAAATTCTATTATAATATAAAGATATATTATTGAAGATTAAATCATAATCAAAATTGTAATTTTACTAAAAAATTGTGTCTCAAAAATTATTTTTTTAAAAATTATTTAAAATGAAATTTTGATATTTAAAAAAAAATTCAATAATAAAATATTTAAAATAAAAATTTAATTATAACTATTTAAATTAAATTTTTATTTCAAACTTTTATGAAGAAATTTTTTTATAATTTTTTTTATAAAAATTATATTATACTATAATTAAAAAAGGAAAACAAAAGAACCGTTTATTTATTTTTACTTAATTAATTTTAATTTTTAAGGTCATAGTTAGAGGTGTTCGATATACGGTTTGAATTAGATTGAGTTAAAATGTCATTCGATTCAGAGATAAATTTATTTGCAATTCTATTCGATTTTGGATGATTGATAAAAAAAACTCTGATCTGATCCAATCCAATTTAATTTAATTTGAATCGTTTTTTGAATATATAGATTATATGTTTTAATTTATTGGCAAAATACTTTTTTTGTCCCTTAATTATATCTCGGGTTCGTTTTGGTCTCAATTTTAAAAAGGTCCATATTGGTCCTTTAAATCTTCAAAATATTCTGAATTAGTCCTTTTTGTCTAATTAGTGACGAATTTGGCGATTGATTTTTGAATTATTTTGTCGCTAATAGGACAAAAAAACTAATATGAAACGTTTTGAAGAGTTAAGGGACCAATATGAACCTTTTTAGAGTCAAGAGATCAAAATGAACCCCGAGGTATAGTTAAGTGACCAAAAATTGTATTTTGCCTTTATTAATTAAAATTATAAAAAATGCTAATATATATATAAGTTTAATTAGCATGCAGCGACAGTGTAAAATAATTTTACATTGTCATTCAATAAAATTTATTAATCTGTCATGTCATACAATTAACTTAAAATTTACCAATAATTTTACATTGTCATTCAATAAAATTTATTAATCTGTCATGTCATACAATTAACTTAAAATTTACCTTCTGATGTGGTGGAATATGGACCAATTAAATTCATATATATATATATATATATATATATATATATATATATATATATATATATATATATATATATATATATATATATATATATATATATATATATATATATATATATATATATATATATATATATATATATATATATATATATATATATATATATATATATATATATATATATATATATATATATATATTAAAAAATAAGAATAATTGATTATGATTGAAGCAAATGAAATAATAAAAATAAACAGATTAAACTAAACTAATAAATAGTATTAAAATATATGGATCATTCAATAATATATTAACACAATCTATTAATAAAAAAATATAAAAATATATACATGTGATTTAGTTTAGTTTTGATCGATTTTGAAAAGTCAATACAAAATCAAATCTGAATCGAGCGATTTTTACAAAATAACATCCACATTCAATAATATTTGATTTTATGTGATTTTTAATTATTTTTTTTAATCTATTTATAGTTTTTGATTTTTGAACCAGTTTAGATTTGACAACAACAAAATCTTTTTATCATATGTATGGTTGGTGTTGGTTCTTTTCCAACTTGGCGTGTCAGAGCCATTAGAATCACTAGCGACAAGCTGGACAATAATCTAACTAGCAATGTTGGACATTCACATCCATCATTTTTATTTGGATTATTTAATTGGGATCCACTTAATTTTTTATATTATATTACACTTTTATACTTTTTAAACAATTCAGCTACATTTTTCAAATATACATACAACCTATCAAAAACTCTAAAATAGATTCCAACAAATTCCACATTTATATTATATAACAATTTAATTGAAATCATTGTTTTTAATTGGTCCAGCTTGCAATGAAAAAGTTGAAGAGTGTTCCCACGTTTGAGAACGTGGTCATATATAACCACTGCTTATTTTATCAAATATCCATATGCACTGACATAATGTCTTTATTATTTGTGTAGGAACGCTGAGTTGCCTGGCGATAATTATGCTCTCTAACTATAATGGTAGTATCAATGTAAGTTTGAGTTGCAAAGGAAATCAGAGCAGATGTATTAGGTAACCATTTATACATCCAAAAGTTAGTGTTTTTTTCCATCCCCCACTTGCCAAACTACACGACTTTAGAAATCTTTCAAAATCCCTATTAAAGCTTTCCAAAGAGGAGAGTCATACGGCTGCGCTCTAGCACTCGAAATAAGGTTCTCGTTTTGTCCATACTTACTACGAAGGACACTACACCAAAGTTCACTAGGATGTGTAATAAGGTTCCAAATCATTTTCATTAGAAATGCCTCATTCATCCTTTGTGTCTGCGAAGAACAAGACCTTATTGCATTTTTGCTAGGCAGCACACCTCCCAACTTACAAGATGAGCCTTCTTACCTTGATCGGAGTCTCCCAAAATGAAAGCCTGATGAATTTTATCCACCTCATCACATTTGGTTTTGGGTATCTTAGCATATTGCTTGTGGTAGTATGGAATCATACTGATTATAGACTTCGAAAGAGTAATCATACCTGCCAAACTCAAACATTGTTGTTTCCATCCACTTAATTTACTTTAAATTTTATTCATGATATGGTTGAACCTCCCTCTAGATTTCACTCCTTGTGTTATGTTAGCTCTAAGATATCTACCTAAACTATTAAATTGAGTGAAACTCGTATGCTGGATAAATTCTCAGAAGATGATCGTCAACATTCTTGGAAAAATACACATGCGTCTTTTGTCTATTAATCTTCTATCTAGAAGCTTGACAAAACATATCAAGAAAATGTAAAACACAATGTGCCTGCTCAACGGAGCCTTCTGCAAAAAGAATAATATCATCAGTAAAAAGTAAATGAAAGATTTGAGGGTTATACCTACCAACACACATAGGCTTCAAATACTTAGCTTTTACATGATCAACTATCATGTGAGAGAGTCTCTCCGTACATATGACAAAAAGATACGGGAAATGGGGTCTCTTTATATACTACTTCTGATGGGATGAAAGGTATTTATTTTATCTCCATTCCACATGATTTTGTAAGATGTAGAAGTAATGCAATAATGAATTATCTGAGTGATATTCGGAGGGAAATTGCGTTCCTCCAAGCAATTTTTCACAAAATTCCAATTAAGACAGTCATGAGATTTCTATAGATCAATTTTGATTGACATAAAGCCCTTTTCGCCACTCATTTTGGCCATGAAGTGCACCATACCTTGGGCCACAATAATGTTATGATGAATGCTATGACCTGGAATAAAATTAGACTGATATGGAGATATAATTTTATGGAAAAAAAGGTTTTATCGTTTTAACAAGAACCTTAGAAATAATTTTGTAAAATACGTTGCACAAAGAAAATAGGTCTAAACTGAGATACAAACTCAGGTCTATTAATTTTAGGAATCATCACAATAAGAGTATCATTAATATAAGAGATAAGGGAAGGATTTTGCATGCTCGAGATGATAACAAAGTCGCCACCGAATTTTATTTATTCCAAAAGGAAAAGGGAAAATTGTTGGAGTAAGCCCTAATAGCCAATCAATATTGGCTTAATATGCTTTTGTATCATGACCTTGATATATATTGTTTTTTAATATATATACTTACAAGGTGTTGTATTTATTGTGTTATTTGTATATAATATAATAAAGTCCTTAGAATAATTAGTCTATTAATGACCTGTTACGTGTGACTTACTTGTGATACCTCATTAAACATAAGGACGTTATTCTTAAAGTATCCATAGTCAAACTTTACTGTCAAATAGAACAACAGTAATGCATAGAGACTATTATGTGAGTAAATTGATAACTATATCTCACAAGTCATGGATATGAGATATCAAGTCTTCACGTAGGTATGAATATTAAGAGTAATATTTATACTGGATTGATCCACCATAAGAATACTACATAGTTTTTTATGTAAGTTTCATAAGTTATTCTCATAATGATAATGGTGTATATCATCTTTTGACTTGAAACCACTATGGACCTTATATATGGAGTCGAGTATTTTATTGTCAATCAAACATTGTCTGTAACATGATGACCATAAAGATGGTTTATAAGTACTTTACAAATCATGTTGAGGGACATGAGTGACCTAGATGGGATTTTCCCCTCCTACATATACAAGAGTAATATTTGTGGGGCCCTTGATAAAGTATGACTGTAAAATGCATGGTCGTGCTCAAATAAGTAGATATGAGATATTGGACTTATTTGTTATTATCAAGTATACTCAGGGATCAAGGAATAAAATATTGGACTATACAAGAGTGACATATTCTATGTCTTGTGTTCAATATAGATATAAGGGCAAAAAGATAATTATACATATGATCATTATCACATAAATGTTATGTCCGATCACACGACATTCTCGTCACTTGGATAGCAGTGATGTGTTGTTAGACACTGCTCACTGTTTATAATATTAAATAGGTAATTTAATATTATTGTCAACGTTACGAGAACCTATAGGGTCACATACATAGAGGACATATAGTGGAATTGACACTTAAATTAAATAAGATTTAATTTAATTATGTGGTAATAGTATTCAAATTGTTTAATATATTAGCACATATAAAATTTATTTAATTAAATTTGATTTAATTAAATAAATAAGAATTGACAGTTAATTAAATTAAATATGATTTAATTTAATTTTTATTTTATTAAAAGAGTTTAATTAAATATAAATAATATTTATTTAATTAAAATAGTTTTAATTAAATAAGACTGAGTTTATTTTGGAAAAGTCCTAAATAAGAGCACTAGGGTTTTAGTAGCTCTCTACAAATAGAGGAGCTATTTACCATGCCAATTCTAATTGTCAATTTTCTCAGAACAAGAGATGGTTAGCACCGCGTTCCACTTTATACTCGCGCGAACTTCGTAGAGACGATGGTATTTTTCACGTTCGTGATCAAAGTTAAAGCACACTTCAAGAGGTAATTCAAAATCCTTTTGTTGTGTTTCATTTGTGATTGTTTAATCAAGATCCGTTCATTGGGATTATTCTGCTAAGAGGTTAAAAATTTTGAAAAGCCTCTCTTAAATCCCAACGGTAGTATCAGAGCTTTCGATTCTAATTAAATTATTAATTCAAGATTATTTATTTTTCATAATGTTTATATGTTGATATATTCATAATCATGATTTGCATGTGTTGTATTTGACTCGACGTTTTTCAAAAGTTTTAATGACATTTTCCAAATACCGATATTTAATTTCTCAAATCGATTTAGCATTTAAATTGGTACTTTTTTGGTCAATTAGTGGTGTGTGACACAACTTCTTTGAAAACAATTTATTCTTTCTCCATATATTTGTTTTGGCTTTAAATCTTCACGTTTTAACTAACCTTTTTTTTTATAAAATCAATTTTAGAGAGATTTGTATGTTACTGATGTAACGCCCCGATTCTGATTTCTCACTTTTGTCGAGTATTTTATTTTATTTGGATGATTATTATTTTATTTGTGGAATTGGTGTGTTAATATGTTATGTTTGCATATTGTGTTATTTTATCGTTTTTGAGAGTTTTCGGGGAAATTAGGTTGGAGGGTATTTTAGATATTTCCTTAATTAATGTTAAGTTAGAAATTTTGTGTGAGAAAATAAATTATTAGATATTTTGAGAGAAAAAGTAATAGAAAAGAAATAGAATAGAAAGATATAAGAGAGAAAAAGGAGAGAAAAGAGAAATAGAAAGAAAGAGAAGAGAAAGAAAGAAGAAAAGAGAAGAAAAGAGAGAAAGTTTGGAAAATCATCAAGAACACTTCTAGGAATCGATTTGATCGGGTAAGGGTGTGAAGTATTGTTATCTTATCATTGTGTATGATTATGTATGATTTTGTTTGGATTGTTTTGGTGGTTTTTTTCACATATTTCTATTTTGGGTCGAATTGGTAAAATCGATAGAAACCGATGTTTTCACAGTTAGAATTCAAAATAAATTGCGTAGTTTAGTCGAGGAATGTTAGGCCGTGACTATTGAAACTTGTTTGATTGAATTCGGGTGACTTCGTAACTTTTGGCATTTTTGGATAATTGAGGGTTTGAGATTTGAGTGGAAATCGGACGTTGTAGAAATCGTGTTTAATGGTTCTAATTCACTGCTATATATTAGGTGAGTATGAGTATATGTTTGTTTTGAAGAAAAAAATTGAATCGGTCAAATTTTTGGACAAAAATGCAAAATCCCGTAGCTGTTTTTAGGCAAAATTCTGAATTTTCGGAAAACTTCGAATATTCATATCTTTTGATCCGTAAGTCAGTTTTAGTCCCCGTTCGAAGCATTGGAAAGCTAAAGAGACGTTCTTTCTAGGAAAAATGGTTTTGATGTTAGTGTATGATCCAATTATAGCAGAAAATTCGGAACGTGTCATTTTGTCAACTTTTACCGTCGTGAACGGGTGCGTTTGATGTGTTATCATACTGTATGCTTTCGATATATAACGTGTAGCTTGTGTGTTGTTATATGATATATTGTGGATAGCCGTATAGCGTGAATCCTAGATTATGGAATATATTGTGAATGTATATAGATTGTATGTGATAGAATGAGATGAATGCATGAATATATTGTGAATATGTATGCATTTCAAGAGTGTCTTGAGTCATTTTGTATATGAAGCATAATGATGTACATTCTTGTGTTGTGTGATTCTAATGAGAATCCGTTATAACGTCGTGTGCCTATGTGAGGTGTGATCGATGATTACAAACGATTGTGTGCCTAGGTGAGGTGTGAGCAATCGGATTGTGTGCCTAGGTGAGGTGTGAGCAATCCACAAACATTGTGTGCCTATGTGAGGTGTGAGTAACGAGTGAACATCGTAGGCCCGACGGGGAGTTACATTGGTAACGAGCGATGGTTCCAATAAGTTCTTGAGTGAACTTGAGATGATTGAGTCGGTACTACATTGCATTTGCATAGAGTCGTGAGTCGGTCTCTATGATTTGCATTTATCATCTTTATAATTGTGCATTGATGATTGAGTCGGTACTACATTGCATTTATCATATTTATCATCTCTATGATTTGCATATATATATATATATATATATATATATATATATATATATATATATATATATATATATATATATATATATATATACATCGTGATGTATATGAGTGAGTTGTGATGAATTGCGGTGAGAATGTAGAATATGTGTATTTTTATGCTAAGATATATAATTATATGCATTGTTATTATGATAATATTTCTCACTCTTCTGCTGTTTTATGATTCTCTATGAGGCATTGCAGAGTAGGTATGCTGGTGGTCTTTTTGTGAAGCGTGTCTTCATTCTTTTGGTCGGTCGGCTCTGATATGTAGCACCGAGTAGCTAGGATGTACATGATTCTTTTGTGATACATTTGTATGTATCTTGTTGATGAATGTTTATGTAAACATGACTTATGTTGTTAAATCATACTGGATGATATATATATATATATATATATATATATATATATATATATATATATATATATATATATATATATATATATATATATATATATATATATATATATATATATATATATATATATATATATATATATATATATATATATATATATATATATATATATATATATATATATATATATATATATATATATATATATATATATATATATGTGTGTGTGTGTGTGTGTGTGTGTGTGTGTGTGTGTGTGATGTTATCAATGTTTAGATTTTCCGCTTTTATTCTAAAATTTGATATGTGGGTGTAAGGACTAAGTTCCTCTGTTGCAAAGTTACCCCACTGTTGCATATCTTTTGTTGAGCAGGTGTTGTATGTTTTAATTTCAAGCGTAATGTGACGCGCCTCTTTTATACTATGTTTATAATTATACTCTAACGAAAATTTTAATATGTGACTAAATGATTATGTGATTATTTGGGGGTATAGAAAGGGGGTGTTACAACTGATATCATGATAATGCCAAAGACACATGTGCCTTTTGAAATCGTTTCAAGGTTTATGTCAAATGACCATTGTATCACGTTTTAAACTATGTAATATGTTTTCTCAGTAAGTGTGTATGTAACAGTTTTGGTTTTGATATCATAAGTGCCGAAGTAGTATATCATGTGATATCAGTAATAGCCATGTGGTATTTGTTGCTTTAACAATTACTTGACCTATTTTGTTTTAGGTTATATATTATTTAATAATAATAAAATAGTTTATTATTATAAATATAATAATAATAATAATAATAATAATAATAATAATAATAATAATAATGTTTATTATTTAATATTAAATATTGACATTATACTTTGCATAATTTGGATGTCGATGTTAACTGCTTTAGAATCCGACATTTATATGGTGAAGCAGCGATACATCGACAATTCATAAGTGATACAAATATAATTGATAAATTTATATATGATATAAATATTTCTAATGCGAAGTTAGTGTATTTGGTACACTATTTTGTTTCGTCTATCAAATGGTGTAATAATTGTTATACATTTGAATGATCAATGCTCATTCTACTTCGAAATCTGACATTTGTATGGTGAAGCAATGATGTTTCGAACAATCATATTGGATAATCAATCATTATATTTTGATTGTATGAACGCTTTTGTATTAGGGTTTGTGATGGTGCAAGAGCTATGCCTTCAAGGTTTGCAAAAAGCATCAAGTGTTAATGCGTCAATATTTATAATTTGATAATATATTATTATTTATTATTTAATTATTTATTATTAAATAAATTTGTATACGGTTATAACCTTAGGTTTTGGCGTTTGTTTATTTTAAATACGACCTACTTGTCGTGATTTATTTTATTTAAATACGGTCTATGTGTCGTGGTTTATTGTAATTAAATACGACCTGCGCGTCGTGCCATTTAATTTTTATTTTATTTATTTAAATATTAAAAATCGTCCGAGTTCAAGAGTTGAATGAGAAGACAACGTCAAATGATGACGTCGGTGGAGAGGCTTGAGAAGCTTGCTCGCGGGTCAAAGAACTGTAATAAAGTAGTTTATTTAATTCTTGCATTTTAGGTGGTCATAATCGTATTACCAACTTTTATTTTATGTATGTGATGCGTGAAATGAATGTTTATATGCGTGTGTATAAGATACACAATTATATAAGCGTATGAGATACACAAACTAGTGATATCAAATTTAATTAAAATCTCTTCAATTAAGTATTAAGTTAATTGCTTTCTAAAATTTAGCACTCAGCAAGACTCGTATCGAATAATGTAGGTTTTGCTTAACTCAAGGTGCATGTTTTATATTAGTAAGGTGCGATGGGACAAATGTAATATCCAATTGCTAAATTTTTTAGTTTCACTTAACTAAACTAATTATAATAGGATTATATATGTTTAGAAGCAAGATTTGAGAACAACCCATAAGATGGATTAGAATAAGGAGTTATTCACTCAATTGATAAAGTTTGATAATTGTATTAGATACAATTGAAAAGAGTTCCCACCTAAATAACAGAGTTTTGTGTAATCTGCCTACGCGGACTTAAAACAAAGTGAAACATGGATCTCAACCCTCTAGGAAATCTTTCAACAGGGTTTTCCAAATCAAATGTTGATGGTAGGTTTGAGTAAAAATAGTGGGAGCATTTTAATAAAAGTACTTATCAAACTGGTTTAATTTGATGCAATTTTTACACGTTTGTAGTTAGAATTTCTTTTGCATTTTTATTTTATATTTTACTGTGAAATGTCCTTATGAAGGATGTAAAGATCAGAAAGGATTTTCTGAGTTGGTACAGAAATTGAGAATTTTTCTCAAGCACGAGAAAAATTGTATGTTCTCAAGCAACAAATTCCTAACAACCGAATATAACTAGATTCGAAGAACAATACTTATGAGAAGGATTAAGTAAAATGTCTAGATATAACATATCTCATAGTTGTAGTCGTCCTGAAGAATGATATGATCATTAATCTCGATAATTTTCTTTTAAATAAGAAATACATGACATGAGAAATGTAAAACTTTCCAAGATCTTTTCTATACAAATTAGGAATCCAAATATATCTAAAATAGTTTTGAAATTTAAAATTTGGATTTCCGTATAGACCAAATAGTTGATCACAAGTTTTAGTTGAGATTGTCTCGAATAGGTATATTAGATTCATTATGAATTGTGAGATGTTGGATCGAACTCTAGTATGGTCGAAGTCTATTCGCGAGTAATGTGTGTTGTAGTCGAAGTTTGTTCTAACATGTATTAGTCAATATTGCTAGGGTTGTTAGCATGTTGAATTGGGCCTTTCTTGTAAGCCCAATTGTTTAAGTTAGCTTGTACCCTAAGTTAGCTTGTAATGGGTAATTGTTAAAAAAAACCATTAGGTTTGTGTGCTATTTTTCTTATAAATAGGATACTAGTTTCTCAATCTTGTGATAAGGAAAAATAGGAAGATAAAATCCTAATTTCAAGAGAGAGAGGTTATTTTGTTATTCTTATATACTTGTAATCTTGTTCTAAGAGAAAGGAAAGAGTAGCAGTTTAATAACCAATTCTTGTTGCTTTCTTCTTTATTAACCCTAACCCTTGTGTGTTTCTTGATCACAAAGAAACCATTTATACTTAGTTTTAAGGTATCTGATTCACAACAAATTGGTGTGGTGAGCATGGAGAAGATGCCTTCAACAAAGTATGAGATTAAAAAGTTCACCAGAGTGAACCACTTTGATCTGTGGCGCTTGAAGATGAAAGCCCTATTGGTTCAGCAGGGTTGTTTGGAAGCGTTGAAGGGTGAGGTAGCCATGGATGCTGCGTTAATGGAAAAAGAAAAGACGGGCATGATTGAGAAAGCCCACAACGCAATATTGTTGAGCCTTGGTGATAAGGTTCTTCGACAGGTATCAAAGGAGACTACAGCATCGAGATTATGGGTGAAACTTGAAAGTTTGTACATGACTAAATCTCTGGTGAATCGACTCTACCTGAAGCAAGCTTTATATTCATTCAAGATGAGTGAAGACAAAGTGTTGGATGAGCAGTTGGATATGTTCAACAAGTTGATTCTTGATCTTGAAAATATTGATGTGAAGATCGATGATGAAGATCAAGCGTTGTTGCTGATGTGTGCTTTGCCAAGAACACATGCTCATTTCAAAAAAACTCTCTTGTATGGAAGGGAGTCCCTGACCTTTGAAGAAGTTCAATCAGCCTTGTATTCTAAGGACTTGAATGAACGAAAGGAGCATAAACCTTTGACGGTGGGTGAAGGTTTGGCCGTTAAGGGAAAATTCTTACGAAAGAATGGTAAGTTTGATAAGAAGAAAGGTAAAAGTCAACAGAAGTCTTATAGTGGCGAAACATCTAGTATTCGATGTTATCACTGTAAGAAGAAGGGTCACAAGAAAGGTGTGCCCTGAACGCCTGAAAGATCATGGAGGTAATGGAAATACAACCATTGTTCAAGATGACTTCGACTCATCTGATGTTCTTGTGGTTTCAAGTGGCGACTCGAGGAAATAGTGGATTATAGATTCAGGTTGCACTTGGCACATGACTCCAAACAGAGAATTGTTAGAGGAGCTATGTGATCAAGATGATGGATCTGTGCTACTGGGAAACAAAAAATCTTGCAAAATTGCAGGTATTGGATCTGTGAGATTCAAGCTCCATGATGAGTCAATAAGGTTATTGACTGAAGTCAGGTACGTACCTGACTTGAAGAGAAATTTGATTTCTCTTGGTGAATTCGACAGAAAAAGATACGTTTTTCAAGGAGAGAAAAGTATTCTAAGAGTCATGAAGGGGTCGAAGGAAGTCTTGAGAGGCGTGAAGAAACAAGACTTGTATACCCTTGAGGTTGAGGTTTTAAGTGGTTCGACAAATGTTGCATCCACGAAACTTATGTCGAAGACAGAATTATGGCACATGAGATTGGGCCATGTCAGTGAAAGAGGCCTGGTCGAATTGGGGAAGGAGAACCTGCTAGTAGGTGACAAAGTCGAAAAGTTGGAATTATGTGAATCTTGTGTATTTGGTAAATCCTGTAGGGCGAAGTTTAACAAAGGCAAGCAAAGAACACATGGATCCCTAGATTACATTCATGCTGATCTTTGAGGGCCTGCAAGGAATCCTTCACACTCAGGTGCAAGGTATTTTCTATCCATAGTTGATGACTATTCCAGAAAGCTATGGGTATTCATTCAGAAGATGAAGGATGAAACTTTTGAGAATTTCAAAAGTTGGAAGATTCTGGTCGAAACTCAAACTGGCAGAAAGGTTAAGAGGTTGAGAACCGACAATGGCCTTGAATTATACAACGAAGCATTCAATAATTACTGTGTTGAGTATGGGATTGCAAGGCATAAGACTGTAGCAGGTACTCCTCAACAAAATGGCTTAGCTGAGAGATTCAATCGAACAATCCTTGAAAGGGTTAGATGCATGTTGGTTAGTGCTGGATTGGAGAAGGTGTTTTGGGCAGAAGCTGTTTCGACAACAGTTTACCTGATAAATAGATGTCCCTCGACTACCTTGGGAATGAAGACACCTAAAGAAGTTTGGTCGGGACATCCACCTAGTCTCGACAGACTGAGAGTATTTGGCTGTGTGGCCTATGTTCATATTAGGCAAGACAAGGTCAAACCTAGAGCTCTGAAATGCATGTTCATGGGATACCCTGAAGGAGTCAAAGCTTATAGGCTATGGTGCCTAGAGCCAGGTCACAGGAGGTGTATCGCCAGTCAAGATGAAGTTTTCAATGAAGCAGAGATGGCTTTCAAGAAAATTGATGATGCTGACGAAGAGCTGGAACAGGGAGAGATTCCTGTTGAGGTGGAGCATGTTGATGCTGAATTACTTACCCCAGATGAAGTCGAAGAAGACGCAGAAGATGTTGTCGAAGATGAGGAGACTGATAATGACTACCTACTAGTAAGAGACAGGTCGAGGAGAGTCATCAAGCCACCTCAGAGACTTGGGTATTTAGATCTTATAGCTTATGCCTTAATCTCTGCTAGTGAGGTTCTAGATGAAGAACCTAGAGACTATAAGGAAGTTATGAAGAGTCGAAAGAATACTGAATGGATGAAGGCCATGGATGATGAGATGAAATCTCTCCATGATAACAACACTTGGGAACTGATCAAGAAACCTGTTGGAGCCAGGTTACTCAGTTGTAAATGGATTTTCAAAGTTAAGGAAGGAATCAAAGGAGTGGCGTCAAAGAGATACAAGGCAAGATTGGTTGCTAGGGGGTTCACTCAGAAAGAAGGTACCGACTTCAATGATATGTTCTCTCCTTTTGTGAAGCACAGATCCATTTGAATGTTGCATGCCATAGTGGCCCAGTTTGACCTTGAACTGGAACATATGGATGTGAAGACTGCGTCCTTGTATGGTGATCTAGATGAAACAATCCTGATGAGGCAACCTGAAGGGTATGTCGAAAGGGGAAAGGAAGAGTATGTGTGCAAACTGAATAGATCTTTATATGGATTGAAACAATCTCCTCGACAATGGAATAAGATATTCTACAAGTTCATGGCACACATAAGTTTCATCAGAAGTCAGTTCGAACACTGTGTTTACTTCAGATTTCGACCGGGTAATTCATTTGTTATTTTGTTGCTCTATGTGGATGATATTCTAATAACAAGCAACAATGTCAAAGAGGTAATGAGGGTGAAAGTTGAACTCAATAAAGAGTTCGACATGAAGGATCTGGGAGCTGCGTTCAGGATTCTTGGGATTGACATCCGGAGAGATAGAAAGCAGTCAAAATTATGCTTATCCCAAGAGGCATACCTACAGAAGGTTCTCGTAAAGTTTGGTATGTTGAATTCAAATCCTGTTGTGACTCCGACAAACCCTCAATTCAAGTTGAGTATAGATCAGTGTCCCAGCACTAATGTTGAAAGAACTTATATGAATAACATTTCATATGCTAACATAGTAGGTTCTTTGATGTATGTTATGGTTTGTACTAGCCCGACATAGCATATGCAGTAAGTCTTGTAAGCAGGTACATGGTAAATCCTGGAAAGGCTCACTGGTAAGCATTGAAGTGGATTTTAAGGTACATAAATGAGTCTCTGAATAGAGTACTAATTTATGGTGGAGCCTTGGGTGAAGATAGTAAAGCAGCAATCGAAGGATATGTCGACTCTGATTATGCAGGTTGTATGGATTCTAGAAAATCTATCTCTGGATATGTGCTCACTATGTTTGGGACAACAATCAGTTGGGAAGCAACACTTTAGAAGGTCGTTCCCTTATCAACCACTGAAGCGGAGTATATTGCCCTAACTGAAGCTGTGAAAGAAACATTATGGCTTGAAGGTTTTGCAAAGGAGTTAAAACTTCAAGGTCGAGTTATCATTGTTAAACGTGATAGTCAAAGTGCAATACACCTGTCGAAGAATTCATTCTATCATGAGAGAACCAAGCACATTGATGTAAGGCTGCATTTCATTAGAGGGGTAATCGAGTGTGGAGAAGTCCAAGTGCTAATGGTTTCGACAGATCATAATGCTGCTGATATGATCACCAAGATGTTGACCAGTTGCAAGTTTTTCCACTGTATGCAGTTAATAAAACTGCATAAAAAAATCTAGTTTCTTGATGTTACAGAGTTAGATCCAAGGTGGAGATTTGTGAGATGTTGGATTGAACTCTAGTATGGTTGAAGTCTGTTCGCGAGTAATGCGTGTTGTAGTCGAAGTTTGTTCTAACATGCATTAGTCAATATTGCTAGGGTTGTTAGCATGTTGAGTTGGGCCTTGCTTGTAAGCCCAATTGCTTAAGTTAGCTTGTACCCTAAGTTAGCTTATAATGGGTAATTGTTAAAAATCCCATTAGGTTAGTATGCTATTTTTCTTATAAATAGGATACTAGTTTCTCAATCTTGTGATAAGGAAAAATAGGAAGATAAAATCCTAATTTCAAGAGAGAGAGGTTATTTTGTTATTCTTGTATACTTGTAGTCTTATTCTAAGAGAAAGGAAAGAGTAATAACTAATCCTTGTTGCTTTCTTCTTTATTAACCCTAACCCTTGTGTGTTTCTTGATCACAAAGAAACCATTTATACTTAGTTTTAAGGTATCCGATTCACAACATGAATGAATTTTAAATATATCCACCACATCTTATTAAAAAGAAAAGAAAGTAGTTTGTGATGCTAAATAGATGAATCATAAAGGAATGAGGTTCATTTTGTATTCCTTTGAATTTTGGCAGAAAAATACCGTTCTAAAGGAAGATAATGATTTCATGTGTTAAATGAAGAAAATTGTTAATGGTTATCAAAAGAGTCAAAATAGAAGAAAGGAGTAAGACTTTTTCTTGATATAATTTGTTATAGAAAATCAAATTGTCTACTTCTACATCTTGGGTATGTGATACTAGATGTTAATCTCACATTTATAAGAATATGAGGAGTCTTTTAAGAAGTAGGACAATGATTATAATTTGAGTCAGCTTACGTCTAGAATGGAACAATGTGTTTCATTGACTATAAGAGCTTGTGATTAGACTTAAATTAGAGCTTGAAATGAAACGAAATATTTGTTATTAAGTTTCATTCAGTAATAAACACTAATTTTAAGTCTTGTATTGACAAGATGAGGAGTGCATGTTTTGATAATGGACAAATGTTGTTATGATTATCCAAAACAATGGTTTCAATACTAAATCAAGTAGTGGATTCGAGTTCTACGATCTTGATAAGCTCATCTATAATAAATTTAGGATGGATCAAATAAGATTTGAACCTTGTATATATCAATGACATTAATGTTTAGTCCAAATAAGTGAGAGATGCATTTTCAAAGTCTATGAGAATAGATTGTTGGATTCCTTTGGTTTTAAATCATTTGATAGATACAAGTCTAAATTTTGGAAGATATATCTAATGTCTCAAATCATCGACTAAAGTGAAAGACATATGATATATCTTGATTATATACATGTGTGATGTATATGAACCTCTAAACATATTTTTTAGATGAATTATGTTTCTCTTACTTCATTTATATTACCGACAAACTCAGTAATTACGGATTTGTGCATGTGACACGAGTTAGAATTCTTTTGAGAAGAGTTCAAGAATGAAGTAGAAGGAAACAATTCGAAAAAGTATTAAGACCATACGAATTGTTCGTTGAGGTAAATACTTATTTAAAGAATATAATGACCATTTAAATCTATCATGTTTGACATTGTTCGATCTGATATAGTTTAATTATATCTTTGTGACTCTTTTTTATAAATTATTTTACATAGAATTATTCATATCCATAATCAATTCCATATAAGGTATTCGTAGAGACGCCATATTTCATATGGAGGTATGAGTATCTAGTTTGTCTTTATGATCATTTGGGTAGTAAGGTTTATTAAGTAAACTTGATCACAATCTAGATGAAAATGTATTTATGGATGTATCCCAATGGAAATAAGGGACACATATTCTATAACACGTAATGGGACAAATATATTTTGTTACTAGAACCATAGTCTTTCATTAGAGATAATATGTATCTAAAGGATTCAGTGGGAGTGATGTAGAACTTGAAGAAATTCAAGCATCATAAAATACATACCTTCATGAGAATAGAACATAAACCAATTCAACAAGGAAGTTGTTGTTGGATAATTGGTTTATGTGGCACAAGATACTGGAAAAGTATTTAAGTTGTCTATATCCATTTATGGATTAAAGAAAACTTCTTGGAATTAAACTATTTTATTAATGAAGTTTTATGTAAACTTGGATTAATAAATGTCATGTTTAAATCTTATGCACATAAAAGGTTAGTGGGAGTATTTGCATAAATCTAGTATAGTATGTAGACCTCATACTAATTATCAAAACAAATTCCCTACAACACCAATGTAGGACATGGTGAAGGAAATGGTTTTGATGAAGTGCTTGGGCGAGGTTTTCTAAAAGGTTAGGAATCAGAATCTATAGAGATAGATGGTTGATGAATCTCAATCTTAGCACAAGGACATATTCTAATGAAGTTTTGAGACACTTAATATGCATAATATCACATTAATATTATTTCATATGTGGCATGATATTATGTCTAATAGACAATGTCTTACCTCATTGGATGAGGAAAAAAAACACCATGATATGTACTGCACTAGATGCGCCATATGCTATGAGCATAAACAATAAGTACTAAATGATTGAAGTGTTCATCCCTAGATCACTATCAAGATGGTATGTAGATATCTTAAAAGGATCTAGTGTTCCTTTTCTTGAGAGTAGATGAGAATAACCATTATAAAGGAGTTACAATGATGTTATCCCAAAATTTATGAACTATATATTCATATCACAGTATAAATCAAATGTTATGCTTGGATGAAAACTGTATAAGTTGAAAAAAGGCTTCTAACAGTTGTCGTTTCTAATATAAAGGTTGAATATATATGATTTGGATCGTTTTTTCTTGGGAAGAAAGTTATATTTCTTGTATTGCAGATCCTATTGATCTCATTCACGATGATAATGGGTTAATCTTGCAAGTTCAGAAAACTAGATCTCACTAGCGACCCATGTATATATATTTTGGCACTTTAATTTATTTCGATAGAAGATCGAAAGTTGAAATCGGAAGAGGTGTATATTACCAACATAGGAAAGAGTTTCTTATACCCTAATAATGTATCATGCTTAAATAATGCTTGACACACATAATGGGCAGATATATGTTAAGTTAATATCTGATTGGCTTTAGTGCTAGTGGGAGATTGTTGGAGTAAACCCTAATAGCCAACCAATATTGGTTTAATATGCTTTTGTATCATGACCTTAATATATATTGGCTTACTAGGTGTTGTATTTATTGTGTTATTTGTATATGACATAATAAAGTCCTTAGAATAATTAGTATATTAATGATCTGTTACGTGTGACTTAATCGTAAGACCTCATCAAACATAAGGACGTTATTCTTAAAGTATCCATAGTAAATTTTTACTATCAAATAGGACAACAGTAATGCATAGAGATTATTATATGAGTAAACTGATGACTGGATCTTACAAGTCATGGATATGAGATATCAAGTTTTCACGTAGGTATAAATATTAGGAGTAATATTTATATTGGATCGACCCACCATGATAATACTATATAGTTTGTTATATAAGTGTCATAAGTTACTCTCATAGTTAATGGTGTATACCACCCTTTGACCTGAAACTACTGTGGAACCTATATGTGGAGTCGGGTACTTTATTTCCAATCAAACATTGTCTGTAACAGGATGACCATAAAGATAGTTTATGGGTACTTTACAAATTATGTTGAGGGACATGAGTGACCTAGATAGGATTTACCCCTCATTCATATACAAGAGTAATACCTATGGGCCCCTTGATAGAGTATGACTGTAAAATACATGGTCGTGCTCAAATAAGTCGATATGAGATATTGGACTTATTTGTTGTTATTAAGTATACTCATGGATCAAGGAATAAAATATTGGACTATACAAGGGTGACACATTCTATGTCTTGTGTCCAATATAGATATAAGGGCAAAAGGATAATTGTACATATGATTATTATCACATAAATGTTACGTCCGATCACACGACATTCTCGTTATTTGGGTAACAGTGATGTGTTGCTAGATACCGCTCACTGTTTATAATATTAAATAGGTAATTTAATATTATTGCCAACGTTACGAGAACCTACAGGGTCACACGCATAGAGTACGTATAGTAGAATTGATGCTTAAATTAAATAATATTTAATTTAATTATATGTTAATAGTACTTGAATTGTTTAATACATTAGCACATATATAATTTATTTGATTAAATTTGATTTAATTAAATAAATAAGAATTGAAAATTGATTAAATTAAACATGATTTAAATTAATTATATTTTATTAAAAGACTTTAATTAAATATAAATAATATTTATTTAATTAAATAAGACTAGGCTTATTTTGGAAAAGCCCAAAATAATAGCACTATGATTTTAGTAGCTCTCTATAAATAGAGGAGCTATTTACCATGCCAATTCTATTTGTCAATTTTCTCAAAACAAGACATGGCTAGCACCGCGTTCCACTTTGTACTTGTGTGGACTTTATAGAGACGATGGTATTTTCCACGTTCGTGATCAAAGTTAAAGCACGTTTCAAGAGGTAATTTGAAATCTTTTATTGTGTTTCATTTGTGATTAATTGTTTAATCAAGATCCGCTCATCGGGATTGTTTCGCTAAGAGGTTAAATTTTTTAAAAAACCCCTCTTAAATCCCAATAAAAATATTGATAAAACTCTTAAAAGAAAAAAAGTTGTCGCAACCGAATTCGGGTTCGAGAGTCGATTATGCGAGGGGTGAAGATGAGAAAATATACAAGAAGGGGGTTGAATTGTGTTTCCCAAATCATTTCTACTTCTGAACCAGAGTTCATATTCTAAACTAGAGTTCAGAAATTGATAGTAAATGCAGCGAATAACGTAGCAGAAGTAAATAAAAAAGGCAAAGAACACACAACAATTATATTGGTTCCTCTCCAATCTTAGAGTAGTTCAGTCCCATTGCCTTGCAAGAGATTTCCACTATAATCAAACAGATTACAACTGCTTATACCTTCAAGTATAAGACTTTCCCTGCTCAGACCTACAGCCTTAGATTTCCTTTCTTAATCAGCACCTGATCAAGACTTCACTGCTTAGATCCTTAGATCTTAAGACTTTCCTTGCTTAAACACTTTTGATTCAAGACTTTCTTGCCTAGACCCTATGCCTAAGACTTCTGCTCAAACCCTTGGTCCAAGACTTCTCTGCTCGAGCCCAAGGCAAGAGACGTTTATCTAAACTAAATGTTTAGAGAAGGAATAACTTACAATAACACTTGATTAAAAATCATAGGTGTTTTAAATATAATACAACACACTTTAATACTAAGTATTCTTAAGCTATACAAGAATAATAACTCTTAATAAATTAGTTTCTCTTGAGCTGATATGAATGAAATGTGTGTATATGTCAGTTGAAGTTGCAACGTTATTCTCTTGAGTTGATCTTCAATTCTTCTACTCCTTTTATAGCTGAAGAAATATAGTCGTTGAAGCATCCTTAACGGCTATAATCAGATCAAATCTTCTAGTACATATTCTTTTCCAATAAAACATGTGTTGGAACTTGTATACAAAAAATTATCCACTGAACAAGGCCTTTGTCCGGAGAACACTTCTACGAAATAAGTACAACACAATCTTTTGAAGATAATGCCAATAGTTATTGAGTCTCGTGTTTATAGAGCTAGAGTTGACACTACTCAATTTCAGAGGCAGTCATAACACGCTTCTGATTCTGAAGTGTACTAGCAGTAACCGAACCATAGCCACTTCCGTGTCAGAACCAGTTTCATCAAATAAATATAATTCAGCACTCATGAACCAAATAGTTAGAAATCCTGATTATTTTTCAAATACTTTGTTATCACCAAAATCTTATAGGATACACGGTATGAACCAAATTTATCTCAACAATCTCCCCCTTTTTGATGATGAAAACTTTAAGTATTTTAAAATAATTAGTTGTAGATTAATTATTCAACAACTTTCAGGTTCTGAGGTTTGTAAGCTCCCCCTGTGTCAAACAGTCTTAGAGGTGAGGTTTGTAAGCTCCCCCTGAGTTCTATTTGTGAAGTCTAAGAGATGAGGTTTGTAATCTCTCCCTATATAGAATAATTAATTATTTATTATAAGTGTTAAGTATTCATTAAGCATAAAATTCATGCAAATAATTAGTGAATTAGGCCTTGAATTAGTATAAATAAGGGCCTTAGGATCTTTCATTTTTATCACTTTTTCACTAGAAATTCTTGCAAAACTTGCTATTCTCTTAAGTCTTTTAGCTTTAAGTTTGGTTACATTGTAACTTTTAGAATTTTATAATATTTTTATTGAATTATTTCTTTCATCTTATTTCCATTTTTAAATTTATTTTATTTACCTTTAAGTCTTTACTTTCAACGCAATGTTTCTATTCTCTATTATTGTTGTTGTTCATCTGACCATGAGCGAGTAGATTCTTAGGAAAAAGGGGTCATGTGAGTCCATCTTATGAAGAATCTCTACTAAAACTATGTATTTGAAATTATGAGAATTTTAGGCTTTATTTATTTTAGAACTCGAGTACCATTTTCACGGCTATGATGGTTGCGAAAGAAAAGTCAATAGAGATTTTGTTCATGTATCGAAAGATAATGAACTAACATCCGAAAGCGATTTGCTAAACAACTGAGTTCGAGGTGCCACTGATAATGAGACTTAATATTAGTTGAGAAACAATCAATATGTGTCATCACGTGACAAGACATAGCACTCTTGATTGATTTATTTAGTTGTGCCTGGAACACGTTCAAATGTGCATGCCACGAAAGTTGGTAACGCACATATTTATCTTATTTTCTATAAAAATTTCTTATAATTTCTCATTATTCAAAACATACACAAATCATAGAGGTGAGTCTAGATGGACAAATCATAATTCCTAGTCATGCTTTATATTAACTGTCAAAACTTTATTTTTCAATCTGCATCAAATAAACCACTTGCGATCATCTTAGATAAGCATAGTTGAGATAAAATTTGGTAATTATACGTCTCCCTGTGTGATCGGACTTTTGTATTAATTGACACAACCGTGCACTTGCAGTTCACACACACCATAGATGCTTATTGTTGGACTTATTGAGAAATTTAGGTTTCTAACACTTTATTGTGAGTAGTCATGGCGTCGATTTTTGAGTTGCCTTAACAATTTATTAGTGTGAATTTTTTTATTCTTGAAGTCCTCGTTTTGTGGGGTTTGGATTATGATAAAATTTTCCATCATCATCTCGAGGTTTGACTTTAGGGGAGCGGCAGGGGCACCCATTTGTCCTTGAAATTTGGAACATGCAGCGGGTAGTGAAGAACGGGCAACAAACTGAGGGTTATTGTTTTGTATAAGAAGTTGGGACAGTTTTTCCAACCATGGTTATAAGTGTTAGAGTATGGGTTTCCCTGTTGGGCATAATTCATTTGGTCGGGGTGGGTTTGGTTACAACCATCAATTGGCATGCAACACCAATGTGGCCAGGTATGCCATAAATTTTGCAATTTAGAGTTACTACGACTTCAGTAGTAGCATGTTGATGCTTAAGTTCTCTAATTTTTGGTATAAAGCATCCACCTTCGCATTCATATGATTGATGGTGCTAACTTCATAAAATCTTAATTTTTTAGGGGCTTTTTCTTCAATATCTCATTTGCTTCCCCACTAATAGATATTTTGGGCCATGTCCTCGATAAGTCATAAGCCTCATCAAGGGCATATTCATAAAGGTTCATCTGACAACAACATCTAGATTCATTCTCGTGTTTTAGAGAAGACTATTGTAGAAATTATGGTCTACAAGCCACTTTACGATTCCATGATGTGGGCATTTTCACATCATCTCCTTGGATATCTCATGCTTCAAAAAGCGATTCTCCTTACATCTACCTAAAACATACAATTTGATTTCTAAGGTGGGTCGTTTTTCTTAGCGGGAAGTAATCTGGCTAGGAATGCAGTTTTAAGTTCATTCCATGTCATTAATGGATTGGATGGAAAGGACAGTAGCCATGCTCTGGATTTGTTACTAAGGGAAGACGGGAAAAAATTTAAGTCGAATTGAATCAAAGTCCACTCCATTGCATTTCAGAATTTCATTTTACAAACACCGAAAGGTGTAAACTTGGGTCATTTTTTGGGGAATCGAAAAACTATTTCTATTATACACTTTACAGTAAAGAGGATTTTAACCCAAATTTTTTTGCTTCTATGGTAGGACGAACATTGGTTGAATGTGGTTCTTTATTTGAGGGTATTGTGTACTCTTTAAGTGGGTGATTATCAAGTTCAACAATCACTCTTTGGGGTTGAAGTAATCAGTGTATTTTGTGGAAATAATGCTTAATTTATTTAATTGATTCAAAGAAATTCCCTAAACTTCTATCTCTTCGCATACAACCAAGAACTACAAAATCAACAAAAATAATAAAAACAAAAAATTTGCCTTACTTTAAACGGTGAAATAACATAAGAATGATATTGAAAGAAGTTGTTCCCCGACAACACCACCAAAAACTTGATAGGCCATAAATTCATGGATATACCGAAGTAATAAAACGAGTTATCGTCCTCAGAGACCAATATTTCTATATGTATCTAAGGTTATGTGAAAACTAGTTTGTTTTTGCGAAAAAGGAAAATAATTAGATTTTTATTAATACTAAAAGCAAGAGTCTAATACAATGATTCTTATCTCCCAACTTCACTCATACCAATTATTGTATCGATTATAACAAGAATTATGATTTTTGTAGAATATACTAAAACTAGTGGTAACGTCCACTTTCGTCGGCATGTCACCGAACACTAAACCTGTAAACCGTCTATTTTCACAGGACAAATTGCAAATATAAAGACCTTTTCTCTCTATTAATTTGGAGACGCTTTCATAATCACAAAATTAATCATTCGAATTTCTAAGTCAGATACTATTTATACCTATTTGGTGCATAAACGGTATCTCTGCGTTCCTAATTCTGTAGCGAATGTCTTTGTTTTTAAAAATAGAAATTGAAAAATAGAATTTATATTCTAGTAAAAATCAATACTTATACAATTTGCATTAGGTATGTCGTTACAATAATTCTCATGTTTCAGATTGTAAACAAAATCTACTCAGACATAATTAACAGTAAAACAACATAAATGTAATGAACACACATTATAAAATCTGTAAAATAAGAACCTCGAGTGCGACAAGTAACTTCTAAATTAATAATGCTCCAAAGGGAGACCTTTTATCCAACAATACATCAGCATGGGCAAAATGCAGTAGAGAAAATAACGATACAAGAAATAAAATGAAAACTTGGAACTTGCATAAACTTCAACAGAATTTAAGAGTAAGATTTGGTACAAAATAAATCCTGGATCATTTTACATGTGATACAATCATGTTTTTATATGTATTTTCGCAATCAAATGGCAATTCAAAAATTTCAAAGTCGTGCAAAACTGCAAGAGGAAACTGATGGAAAACAATTGAACGTGGAGGTTTGGGTGTCATCCCCAATGACAGACCAGTCGTCATGACTTCATCATGCAGAAGTCTTGAAATATGGATCCATGACAGGTATCATGAAAGATAAAGGTCCATCTTTTATGGCTTCAACATGCACATGCTTGTTTCTCTCTAGGAACCCATGACTATTTCCTTGGATTTCCATGATGTGCATCATCTGCATGATGGACCAACCATCATTCCTTTTGTTATTTTTCCTCTCTTGTGATTTTTCTTCCCTTTTCTTCCACAGTCACCACCATACGCCTTATATCTGTAACACAATGAAAATCTCCACTCTCTATAGTAAAATGCAAATAAAACATGTGAAAACATGAAAATAAAACTAGTAAAAATGGTAAGAACATATGTGATCAAAAGGGGAAGAAATATATATTGCAATCGTACATCGACCGCTCCACACAAGTGGATGTGGAAGTGGAAGGTTCTGATAAGAGGCTTAACTGATCGATTACTTAGAACGGTTTGAAGCATGAAATCTCCTTTTGGAAGAAGTTGTGGCGCAAGTAAGCCTTAGTCTGAAGGAGATACTTAATAAGGCATAACCTTTCATTAATCTTGAAGAAAAACTTATTGCCCAGGGAGACAGCCATGCGACTATAGATGCAAACAACCGGTCATTTAGGAAGGTATCCAACTGGAAAAGAGAGGAATCCTACCACGGGACCCGTTGTAAGTATGACAAGTATACCCCTTAACACCTCCCATGAAAATATCTACTAGAAGTGTGCCAACACCGAATTCCATAATGTTTGGATTAAAGCCCTTTTTCGTTTAGAGAATCCTCCCGGAAAGACAAAACAAAGTATTGTCGCTTCCACAAGAGGCACAACTACACCCCCATCGATTGATCCAACTAAAGGATGTGATGGAAGGTCTGATAAAGAGAGGTTGATTATTTTAATATACCAAGGGTGGTAAGAAGTATTGAGAAGAGTCGCCGAAGAATGAATCCCTGAAAAAAATGGTTGATATTGTGACCACCTGCAAAGAGGCGAGCAGTGAGGAAGAGTAAGCGTATAAAGGGAA
This sequence comes from Lathyrus sativus, assembly GCA_963859935.3. Classification (NCBI taxonomy): domain Eukaryota; kingdom Viridiplantae; phylum Streptophyta; class Magnoliopsida; order Fabales; family Fabaceae; genus Lathyrus; species Lathyrus sativus. The sequence goes on along the minus strand of OZ012740.1, from coordinate 569,085,075 downwards.
ATGCCAACACATTGCATTCCATTACATGAGGTACCCCTTAGGAAAACACCCATTTAAATAGGACTATGAAGATAAATATAATAGAGTTAATGGTCGTTAATAAGAAAGTCAGAAGCACTTCAGCCAATACCCCAGATAGATCGATACTCGAATTCTAGGATAACAATAAAGTTAGGGGAATCATGATTGATGTCTTCCATCTGGTCATCACCACCACTTTTGGCCACTTTAATGTATCCTAGATACTGGTTGATGGAGGAATCTCTTGCCATATAATGTACTTTAAGTTGTTCAAAAAAACGGGTTTGAAGAAGGAGAACTTGTGGTCATAGGAGAGGTCTAAATTACAAGTGTTCAATGACATGACGACTTGTCCTATAGGTACATCAAATTGAGAAATTTTGTATGGGAAGGGAATAATGTCAAGAGTGTCGGCTCACAATTCCTCATAGTTTCCAACAAGAGTGTCTACAACTGCATACTTAGTAGACCCTTTACGATGAATCTAGACATTGTAGCTTCCTAAGTCCACCTTAAGTTGAAGTTCCAAAATCTTCACGATTAACCAGTTACAGTCAATGCTAACCTCGTGGGAGCCAAGAGGATTTATCGAGAATTGCAACAAGATCAAAAGGAAGGAAAGTGTAAGGCCATGGAGATAAATGTAAGATCCCTTAATGGCTAGCTAAAGAGCATGAACATTCAACCTCCCACAGGTAAAACAATTCATACCATCCAAATAAGAAAGAATGGTTGATTTAACAAATGACAAATGCATGGAAAATAAGAGGTGGTATGCCTACCTGGTTATATTTACAACCTCATTATGTTTCTTTGTATAATTAATTACCTTACTACAATGTACTACATAGTTCCATTTTAAGGAAAAAAACATGCTTTTGAAATATCTCTTTGTTTGTGGCCATGAAAGGTAATGACGAGTCTGAGGTGTGACCGAAGAGATCGAGGCCTCAACACAAAGACTCAAGGGTGTTATCATAAATTCCAAAGGTGTACGTCTAAAGCAATCAAAACCCCACAATGTAAAGCGCACACACACACAAAGAAAGTGGCAAAAGCAATAAATTGACTATAACTGGTTGAACCCCTCTTGGGAGCTTGCCACTCCAGCTGTTATGGTGGGTCTACCACACGTCAACCTTGGACCAGGTTTCACCTAGGTGGGGAAAAGGGTACCGACCCTTGGCCGGACACGTCCCTGAAGACGTCTAACAAAACTTTGAACAAAAATTTCATAAGTTAAAGAAAAGTCGAGAACAATTAACTTGGGATCTAGCACATAAATCTTAGCTAGGTAAAATTAATTTCTTAATTTCTAATTCATTTACTCATGTTTCCCAATACATGATGGTGTATTTACAATAATACCATAGAAGAAAAAAAGTAGAGAAAGGCATGACTAATCTATGAGCGAAACAACCTTCCCATCTCTAATTATCTGGTCCAACCATACTTGCTCCCTTGAAATATGAAAATAAGAGTGAAAAGCTTTACTTGAAATAAATAATTCTTAAAAGAATCAGAAAAAACCACGAGATTTTTGTTGTACGCATCATCCTATTTCTGGGCCAAAAAGGCATTCTCAAGCCACAAGTTTTCGAGATCCTCCTGAACAAATGAAAGATATTCCTTCACATCAGATAGCGAAGGCCGAGCAGAAGCCAAATATTTGTACTTATTTTCCATTTCTATCACAAGCAACTTCACTTGGCCGACCGGTGAACCGGAAAAATTAAAAACATGTAAAACATCACCAATATTGGTAATAAAAACAAAACCCTTTTGTACTTCTTATAGGTATGTAGCATATTGAAGCTTCAAATTACAAACACTACCCTACAAGAGTTGTCTCTTCGTGCGATGTCGATCAACTAAAAAAGCATCCCTACGAGAAACACCTCCAATAGCTAGAATGGCAGAAGCTCGTTAGGTGTAATAATCTACGGTTGACAATTCCTCCTCAAAAGCTTCACCAGTCAGACTAGTGAGATAAGCACAGTCCTCTTTTAAAGTAGACGTCTGATGCTCTTTTAGAGTGCGAGGTTCCAACCGATCTAATAAGTCAAGGGATCTCAATACCCTTCGAGAATTTACAAGAACTTTGACGTTAGGAATAGTCACTGAGGAATTTCCTTCAAATAATTGAGGGAACACCGACTGAGAAGACTGGAAAGACCTCTTTTAAACCATAACTTAAGCGCAAACACTGATTAACATTGGATCATTTGAAGGGCCAACAATAACTACCTCATTCTAGATTCCCCTCTTCATTTGGTGAATTATCTTCTCCTACTTCATTTAATCTGCGTGAGACAATTATCAAAATTTCAAGAACTACAGGTAAAAATAACTGACAGTGGGATACAAAGGCACCAAAAGCTCACGGAAGGTAAACTTGCTCTCCTCCTTGGTGTCATCCTCTACATGAAAGAGGCAAGGAATTTTAGATAATACATACTTAAAACCTTTTCACCTCTTCAGGAGTGGCAGAAGAAGCTCCAAGGAGAGTAAATATGTTCAATCTTTACACCTGTGAAAATGAAGTTAGACTATCACACCCCAAATTTTACCCCTAAATTACATTATCATTTGTATAGCATCCAACGCATTTTAGGTGTGTCATTCATGCATAGCTAACCCTCAATTATCAGAATATTATCTTGCTTTGTTTTGTTTGTGAATTAGGGCTTGCATCAAGGAGATTATTGGTTGATCATTCAAAGTTTTGGATTGATGATAAATATATCAAGTTCTCATGATCAAGATTTTTCTTACATTAATAATTAAGTGAAAAGTTTCATTGAATCAAGATCAATAGGTCTCAAATCATCTGGTGCACCCAAATTAGGGTTTTGACCTAATGCAGTCTCTGATTTGACTTTTGGAGCAAGGCATGATCCAACATCTCAAAACATGTTTCAAGGACCTTAAATGAAACATGTTGTTCCATTCATATGATTGGATTGATCCAAAGAGCTTGATTCATAAGCAATGCAAGAATTCAAGTTCATTTGATGAAAAGTCAACCACTAATCAAAGGCAAGTTTGACTTTTGACTTTTTTGGTCCAACATGCCTTCCTCAAAGTGAATTCCATAAAAATATGTTTAATGAGTGAATTTTATCAAGATAAATAAATAAATGTGAGGTTACTTGAGAAAAGGACAACAATGAAGAAATTGAAATTTTTTCTAAGTTATGGAAGTTCATGATTTTTGTCCAACTTCTCAAGGCCATAACTTCCAATTCAAGTAACCATTTTCTTTGCTCCAAAGACCAAATTGCAGAGCTTACTACATACTACAACTTTTTCCTATGGGATGATCTCCAAAAAAATTCAAGGATTAAGAGTTATGAAGCCATGAAGTGGAGGATTCATTGCCTTTTGAACCCAAACACTTAGAAATTGTTTAAACAAAATCGGCCTTGTAAAGTAGCTCACTTGTTGGCCATTTTTCACCATGATCCCTTTTGATTAAAGAAAACTTGTAAACATGAAATTTGTAGAGGATGTTTCAATATTTCCAAAAAGTCCAAGAACACATTTTTATCATACTTGAGCTAGGAGTTTCGAAGAGATGAAGTTAGCCATTTCAAGTTGAATTTTGGTTCTTGTCATGGCAAGTTCTTGTTACAAATCCTAGACAAACCTATGAGATCCTCCCTTGCAGGTCATATTACTTCCAAATATTCACATAATTAATGAGTTACAAATATCCTAAGTGCATTACACAAGTGATTAAGGCTTTATCCAATTCAACATCCCACACGTGGATCGTTTTGCAAAAAGTGACATATCCACTTTGATAAAGCAAGCTTTTTTCACCAAGTCTTATTTTAAGCCCATGCTTTGCTAATTATAATTTTGCTTTATCAAATTGGCATGGAAGCAACCTCCTTATGTGCAGAAAAGGAGATCCTATCATCCATGAATCAAGGGATTTCACCTTGAAACCATAATTTCTCATGAAACTAGCACTTGCATTTCAACCAAGCCAATTGCTTCAAACTTGGTTCTGCGTAATCCTCAATATCTCAACATTTCCCTATAAATAGAGACCTCTTCAAAATTCCAAATCACACAAGAAACACACCATAAATCCCTCTAAAACATATAGTGCACTTTGAGAACTCCATAAAAGCTCAAAAGTCCATTTCTTCGAATCTTTTCCCCCTTGCAATCTCTTTCCAAACAAACCACCCAAACATATTCTAAACACCCTTTAGAACTTGTTTTCACCCTTAAATAAGTTATTTAGCATCAATACCATCACCTTCCATATCTCACTTCACATTTTGCAAGAAGGTTTGTATGAAGGATTTGAAGCTGTTTTAAACTGAACCAAGTATCCAAGCATTCTCTTTGAGGTCTAAGGTATCAATTGCACCATCACACATATTCTGTAAGCTTGAGAAGAGGCATTGGACCTTACTTAAATAGGTAAGGTTTTTCTCGTTTTTGAAACTCTTCATACACATATCATCTTTGGTTAGTTTCTGAAGTAAAAATTTAGATATCATTGTGTTGAATGTGACCTTAAACCTGTTTGTAACCTATCATGCTTATATGTGTAGTTTTGGTTGACTGAACATCTAGGGTTTAGGTATAGTTTTTACCTTTGCATACTTTATTATTTGAGTTTTAACTTGTGCGAATTACATCATTCAATTCCTTGTTCAATTCTGAGCAATTTTGGTTTTTATCTCTTTAAATTTCATCAAGAAATGAGAGAGATATACTTGAGGAAAGATTGAGAAAAATGAGAGGTATGAGAAAGAAAGAGAAAACGCGTGAGAGGAGGAAGAAGTGCTAAGGTGGCATTTTTCATTTTTTAAATGTGGGTTTAATATATATTTTATGGTTTGAATTTTATGTTTGACTTGGACATTGCGCCACAATGGTTGATGCGTGTGTTTGAAGTATGTCATGAGGCAAGGGTTTAGGGTTCAAATCCCCCTCGCCCCAGACCTTTTGTGCTATTTTATTTTTAAATGTTTTTCATGTTTCTTTCACATATAATATGATGCGAGTGTAATGTGTCAATCCCAACAATTGACCCAGTGGCTAGTCTTTTAAGCTGGGAACTAGAGGGCATGGGTTCAAATCTCATGTGGACCATTTGCCTTATTTTTTATCACTTTCATGTTTTTTTCCCATTTTCATTTGATTAATTCTCTCAAACCATTTATCATTTTGGACTGATTTTTTGCACACTCATTATTTATGATGTCTATTTTATGAATATATGAAAAAATTACAAAAATTATTTTATTTTCACACACTTTTATTTAGTCAAAGTAAGACACTTTTTAAAAATATTTTTAGGTTATTAAGTGATTCTTTTTTTATTGTTTCCTTGATTTTCTTTAATCATATTGATGTTTGTGAATGTCATGTATATTGTGTAAACCTTGTTTGATGTTGATAACATAATCCCTTTGATTTTTGCCTAAGTTTAATGTAGTTTAGTGCATAATTTTCATGTGTACATGTATTGTTTCTTCATGTTTGATTACGAAACATTCCCTTAGACTTTAGCATGGTACTTATACCATATTAAACCTTTGATGCATGCTTGCTATGTGTTTGAATCATATTTGATACTATGTTCATGATTTTCCTTAACTTTGATACCATGAACTTGTTTGGTTCTTAAACTTCATGCTTATTATGTTTAAACCTTTTGAAATGCTTAGGCTTGACTGTTATTATAATGAACCCTTTGACATGAACCTTGACATGAACCCTTGATTGTTATCCTTATGTCTTGAACCATGTCTAACTTGTTCTTAAATGATATCTTAACTTGTATTCATGATTAAGTGGTGTTAGTAAACCATAAAACATGTCCTAATCTCATGCTAACCCCATATGTTTCATAATTGAACCATTCCTCTATATGTTGATACTTGTTTTCATCCATGTTGATATTGTTATATCTGTGTACTAAGTGTTGAATTTTATTTTAATCCATGTTGATATTGTTATATTCATGTACTAAGTGTTGATACTTGTCTTCATCCATATTGATATTGTTATATCCATATATTATATATAGATAACATGTTTGTACCCTTGATTACTTGATTGATGTAGTTACATCCGTGTATATGCTCACATGTTGTTCCTTATGTGTTCATACTTCATACTTACATGTTATTGTTATGAACATGCCTTGAATGGATATATCAATATGCCATGACACCTCATTATTGTTTGAAACACATTTTATATACACCTTTGATTATGTATAATTCGTGCTTGCGTTCATCCTTGGTTGTTACCATGCTTGATTTTATTAAAGTCTTGCCTTAGATATTATCACATCTTTACTCATGTGCTTACTTGCTTATGTTCATATGACTTTGTCAAGTCATTATTATTTTATTTACCTTAATTGATATCATGTTTAAATATCACCTTTATCATTTATGTTTTGCCCACTTGATTTGATATCATGTTTGAATGTCACCCTTTGTCATGTGTTGTTTAGTTTGATATCATGTTTGAATATCATTCTTATTAATCTCATCCATTATCACTCATATACTCATGTTTATTTTGACTTTGTCAAGTCATCCCCTAGTCATGTCATCTTGTTAGCTCTTTTTCTTCTCTTTTTTCCCCCCTAAATCCAAGGGAAAGATTTCTTTTGTTGAATTTATGTCATAGGTAGTATAACATTCCCTAAACTATCCCTTTTGACTTTGTTAAGTCATTAACCTTTCAACATAGAATTAGGTTAGAGTTTGTAAACTCTTTGACTTTGTTATGTCGTGTAAGTGTTATTGTTATAAACACTTACTTTCCCCTTGGAACCTTTATCACTATTAAGTGTTCTTCACTCATAGTTAGGTGAACTATGATTACTCTGATTCCATCCTTGTTAGGATATGTAGGCATAAGAATGTGAAGTCTTGGTGAACACACTAGCAATAAACCTCCTTAGGTTCCCTATCTCACAAAACCCAAAAATAGAACACTTCCAAACATTAGAAAAGCAAATTACAATAACACAAATACTCTTAAGAGGTTCCTACAGGATACTATAGATACTTAGGATGCTAGTACCTTCCTTTAGTATAACCAACCCCCGAACCTTTAGATCTCTTTGCATTGTTATTACATTGTGTCACACCCTTATTTTCACCCTAACCGTAGCCTTGCATATCATATCATTTTCATCATCTCTGTGTCTTCCATTAGGTCATAACTTCGCATCATCTATAGTATAACATGCATTTTCTCGGGCTCTTAGGGCATCAAATCATAGGTTTTCTATTGACCTGTACTTCCATTATTCAAAGGTTATTTCATTTGGTTTTTTGTACTCAAGCTTAAAACAAAGGAGTTGGACCTTCACCTTCATGAGCATCTTTTATCAGAGGTTTATCAAAATATAACATCAGCTTCAGGATTTCTCAAAGGCATCAAGAGCCTAGGGTTTCGTCACTTCTCTGGTTCAAGTTTGTTGGCAAACTTATATTCAACTGGCTTGAGATTAGGGTTTGCTTCTCGTCATTGATAGAAGATAAGGTTTATCAGAAACGATGGCATAACTTCAAGTCAAGTGTGTTATCCAGTCCTGATCAAGATCAGATGGAAGTTTGACATAATCTTGGTCAAACCATCAAGAGATTGCTTCAATTACAAGTGTCTATATTAGTGGATTATTTCTTAAGCAGTGTGTGTCCAAGGTCAGGTTATTTCGTGAAGAATCATCATATCATCAAACAATGATTCATGAGAGTTTTGGTACAGGTTTTCACGTTCGAGTGCCTATCAGTCCAGTTTGAGTCCATCTGTGGATATATTTTCCCGAGGATTGATTCAGGCAAACTCCGAAGTGATTTGGAACTTATTTCATGTTAATCAGAAATTCAGAGAAATTATGAGAAGTCCAAGTGAATTCAAATGGTTGTGGCATCAGTTACAAGTTATTCATTGGTTTCCTTCATTTTAAGTAGAGGCTTGCCAGAATAATTCATGATTGGTTTCAGATTAAAATCAGGATCTCCTTTCTCATATCCATTTTTCCAAGTCCATTCCTAAATAGTTTTATTTTCTTATCCACATCTCATTTCTATATCCAAATTCGCAAACAATTCCATTTTTTATTTTATATTCATTTTCATTGTCAATTCCAATTCAAATCCAAATCCAATTTCAAATTCCAAGTTTCAAGTTCAAGGTATCAAGTTCAAACTTCTTCCAATTTCCTTTAAAATTTCATTCGAATTCCAATTTCTTTTCAACTTCATTCAAATTCTAATTTCTTTTCAATCTATTCAATATTCATTCTTAATATCCATTCGTAATCCATTTCCAATGTCCATATCCATTTTTCACTTATCCAACTTCAATTCCAATCTTCAAACATTCATTCTTATATCCATTTCATCATCATTTTCTCTAGTTCATAAACCATTCATTTAGTTTCCAATTACCCAATTTGTTAATCCAATTTTCATTTTTCAAATCCAATATCATGTCCATATATCTAATTTCAAATCCATATTTTTTCCACGTCATACATCAAACCATCCATTTTCAATTATGTTGTTTTCTACCCAAAAGAAACATTGTCCAAGGAACCATAGGTCCACATTTGTTACAAATCCATGATACACGTTATTTGCAAGAAAAAAGTCCATATCATTCAATTACAATATCATGTACAAAGCCATTCAAAATTACTATTCAGAAAATCCAAAAAAAAAGAGAAAAAAACATGATCAAAATGTTACAAAAAGTCCAATTAAAAAAAACAAGAAAAATTGTCCATTTTACAATTCACAAGATTCCCACGCAAGCCTTCATATCAGCTACTACACCAGCCATCAAATTTTCCAAAGTATACCCCACAACACATCAAAAATCAAGCCATTTCAAACCATACCAAAACCTGCAGTAACACGCGGACAAGCTGTCAAAACTATCTGCTATAAAACCTATTGCGACACCACACCACACCACACCAGACAACAACCTGCACAAAAAGCAACAAAACAAAAAAAGACTTGTACTACAAACTTAAGGAGTAAGTTTGTGAATTGTTAAAAATAGGAGAGTGAAGAAAAACTTAAAAAGAAGGAAGCAACAAGAAAAATGAAAGGAGGATACCTCACATAAACGCTCTCTGGTCCATACATTCTCTTCATATCAAACCTTCACCGTATAATTAGAATAACACCACGTTCCTCTTCATTTTCCATTCCCTATTTCATAATAATGACTTCACACTAACACAACGACTCCATTTTTTTTTCTTTTAACCCAACACTATCTTCATCATTTCAACTTAACCATCCAAATCACTCACTAATCACCTTCCATATACTTCCTCTCTCCCTATTATACATAATATGTTTTCTTCATAACATAGCTTACGATAACATTCAACCACTCGCACCACACTTTGCAACACATCACCAACATCCCATTTTAATTTCATCAGCATCTCACCATCATCATCACCATTGAACCAACCTCTCAGAACTGCACCACACCTTTTCCATCACCATTTTTGAAACGATTCTTTCATAAACCCTCTTTCTCTTCATACAAACTAACACACTATCAGTCCTTGCTACAAGAAAAACCGTGAGAACCAAAAACACCGTTGTAATCTCGAACGACTACCATCATCTTCGTACGACCACACCTTGCTACTTCACCATCATTATCATAGTTGAATCACTACCACCACCGCAGGACAACAGTCACAACAAAAACTTGTGTGCTACCGTGAGAAAGAAAAGGAATTTCCGTCGAAGGAGAGCCGCAAGCGACATTATAAGATGAAACAGAGAAGCGAGACGAGAGAAGATTGAGCGGATCTGAATCAAAGCCGCACGAGAGGCATGGGAAGACGAAGGTTTGTGTGTGAATCAGATTAATCAAAGTTGTGAGGAGGATGGAGCATAATGAAAACGTTGAGTTGAGGTTGGTTGTTCGTTCATTTCCTTTCCTTACCCAAATCGTGTTTCCTCTCTGTTCTTGCAGCAACTGTGCTTTTCTTCTTTTAGAGCATTCACATCCATCGTACCCATTTGTGTTTTTTAAATAGGTCCCACTCATTTTTTTACATTATATTACACTTTTAAATTATTTAAACAACTCAACTACATTTTCCAAATATCCATACAACTCATAAAATTTATAAAATGGGTCCCACTAAATACCAAAATATATCTTATATTAAATCCTTTTACAATTATTTCTAATTAAATAATTAATTAAATGCACATGTGGCACTTGTAGAAACATTGTTTAATATGACAATGGTTGCATATTAAAGAACGATGTTATTATGCAATTATCCATCTTTCTCTGACACAATCACTTTGATAATAGTGTAGGAACCATACATTTGGACTGATAATTATGCTCTTAGTAGTAGGGTTTTGTGTGTTTAAGGTTTAAAACGGGTCACAATTGGGGCGATCTGATCCGGTCTGTTTGAACCCTCCTTTTGGCTAGCAGAATGAGCTTTGAAGTCCAATTTCTAATTTCATTCCAGCCCATGTTGTTTTGCTATAGATTTTTTTTATTTTTAGTTTTTTTAATAAATATTTTGTTTAAGATAATAATTAATATTTAAATTTATTTTATATATTATTATTTTAGATTTATCTTATTAGGTTAGTGTTTTTAATATTAAATTTAAAATTTAATTTAATTTTCTTAATTAGTTGATTTGAATGTTTGAATATTTTTAATTATGTTTTGTCTAAATATTTTAATTTGAGTTAATAATTTTTGTTTAGATTAGTTAACTTACTTTGTAGATGCTTTTGATTGGCTGCACTTTGTGGAAAAACATTGATGGATATATGAATATCATGACTGATATTATGACATATATAATGAGGATTCAGCAGGGTAAGTTTGAATAGCTAAGAGTCACTTAAGTTGGATGTCATGCTGAATGTTATGACATCAAGCGTATGACATCAGGGCGCGCATGTATTAGTTTCTGGTATTAGCTCAGGCTATACTTCAGGAAACATTTTAGGAAGCCTAGTTATCTAAGGCGACATATCAGGCATTGCTAAGGATAACATGGAATGCCCCTGACTCAATTGGACGTGCGCAGTTTCATGAAGAGAGGTTTGTCTTGGGTAAACCTAACTTCAGTATGAAGGCCCAAGGATTGTATGCTGCCTATATATACAGAAGCAACAATCCTATTTGAAGAGAGTTCTTGACAGGGTTTTAGAGACGTGTATTTTGTGAGTGAAGAGTTCTGTTCTTCACGTGTTTTTGTGTGTCTTAGGAATACTTGTAAACCAAGCAATTATCTATTGTATGATTGCATTGGTCTAGAGTGTTTAAGTTGTCTGCTAAGTGTGTCACTCTAAAGCTTTTAAGAAAAAGTGTTGTGTCACTTGATCAAAGCTGTGAAGCAAGATCAATGTGTGTTTGAAGTGTGTCTTCAATTTTATTTGTAACTTTGAATTGGTTAATATCACTGTTGTGATTGAGGGGGAGTGAGTTGGTAACTCTGGTCTAGTGTTAGGATGATGTGTCATTGGGTAGGTACTAAGTGAAGAGAGCAAACTCGTTATTTGACTCTGAATTAATTCTACTAATAGTGAATTTTCTCTCTGGTTTGGTAGCCCCCAGATGTAGGTATGATTTGCACTGAACTGGGTAAACAATTACTTATGTTATTTACTGTTTCCAGTTACAGTTTGTCATTAAGTTTTGTTGTCTGTGTTATAGTGGATGTCATAACATCCAAGATAACATCCACTGTTGGGTACCTAGATCAATTAGTATCAGAGCAGACACCCTGCCTGTTATTTTCTGGGTGAGATCTAGGGAATATAAATTCTGATACTATGGACAAGGATATAGGATTCACAAATAGACCACCAATTATGGATGGCTCAAATTATGACTATTGGAAACCTAGGATGATAGCCTTCTTGAATTCTTTAGAAAGCAAGGCATGGAGAGCTGCAAACTCAGAATGGGAACATCCAGTGAAGACTGATAAAGATGGATTATCTGTGTTAATACCTAAGGAAGAATGGACCAGAGAACAAGAGGCCTTGGCTCTTGGGAATTCTAAGGCCTTGAATGCTCTATTCAATAGAATAGACAAGAACATTTTCAGACTGGTGCATCACTGTGAACTGACCAAAGAGGTTTGGGATACCCTCAAAACAACTCATGAAGGCACCTCAAAGGTCAAGATGTCAAGATTGCAGATGTTGACCACTAAATTTGAAAATCTGAGAATGAAGGAGGATGAGACTATTCATGAATTCTACATGAATATTCTTGAGATTGCCAATACCTCAGGTGCTTTAGGAGAGAAGATGTATGAAGAAAAGCTTGTGAGGAAGATTCTAAGATCTTTGCCTAAGAGGTTTGCTATGAAAGTCACTGCTATTGAAGAAGCTCGGGATATAAGCAACATGAAAGTGGATGAGCTCATTGGTTCTCTCCAAAATTTTGAGATGGGAATGTGTGATCAGGTTGAGAAGAAGAACAAAAGCATAACCCTTGTCTCAACTACTGCATATGATTTGAGGAAGACAATAGTGAAAGTGAGGAGAATATGTCAGAAGCAATAGCCTTGCTTGGAAGACAATTTAACAAACTGATCAAAAGAATGAATCACAAGTCTAGGCCTAATGACAAGAACATTTATTCTGATATCAGCAGAAGAAGTAAAAATGAAGAAAGGCCCATCCAAGGCAAAGGAGTTCAGTGTCATGAATGTGAAGGATATGGGCATATTAGAGCAGAATGTCCCACCTATCTCAAGAAGCAAAAGAAGGGCCTAGCAGTCACTTGGTCTGATGGAGACTCGGAGAGTGGATCATATAAAGAATCTACCAAATATGTCAGTGTTCTGAACAGTGTATGCATATATGATGGTGACTCAAGTGAACATGAGCTGACCTTTGATGAACTTGCAGCTTCATATAAGAAGTTATGCATCAGAAGTGCATAAATATATCATCAAGGAGAGCAACAGAAGAAAAGCATAAGGGAATTAGAGGCTGAGAAACTGGACCATCGGGCAACCATAGACTCTCTCAAAAGTGAGGTCAGCCTGTTGGAATCTAAACTAGATCAGATGTCAAAATCCTTAAAGATGCTAAACATTGGGACTAACACTCTAGAAAAAATTCTACAGAGTGGTCATAAAGCAGGAAACAAGTCTGGACTGGGATTTGTTGGTAAACAGAAACCCATATTGGGGTCCAAGAAACCAAAAATTGAGAATCAGAGGTCAAACCGGATGTCACGACCAATGTCACAACATCAGGGAAACAGAAGCAAGAACCAGATCAAGAATAAATTCCAAGGGTATAGGTGTTACTACTATGGAAGACTTGGACACATTAAACCTTTCTGCTTCATGTTACATGGATTTCCTAGTCACCCATATCAAGGCAAATCCAAACAGGGTATTCATGCCAAGAAACAACATCAAGTTAGACCCAAAAAGGATGCTCATGTCAAGAAACAACAATGGGTTGCCAAGGAGGTTGCTCTAGTAGCTCATACCTCTCTTAGGATGCCAACCAAAGAAGACTGGTATTTTGACAGTGGTTGTTCTAGACACATGAATGGAATGGAGAATCTTTTGATGAACATCAAACCTCATTCCTCAAGGCATGTAACCTTTGGTGATGGAGCTAGAGGAGAAGTCATAGGTGCTGGAAAGCTAGATTTTCCTGGTGTTCCAAGACTGGAGAATGTCATGTTGGTTAAAGGTATGACTGTAAATCTTATCAGTATCAGTCAGCTCTGTGACCAAGGTCTCTGTCCAATTTACTAAGGGTAAATGTGTTGTCACCAATGAAGAAGGTGAGGAAGTCATGAGAGGGTCTAGAGCTAAGAACAAGTGTTACTTATGGGATCCTAAAAGTAACTTGAATATATGTCCCTTGACCAGAGAAGAAAAGGAGGATAAACAGTGGAATAAAAAAGGTGGACATCTTCCAAGGATAAAGAAGACCATATCCAAGGAAGTAGTATGAGGAACTTCAAAGATAACTCCAGATGATAGAACATGTTATGTAAAATGTCAGGCTGGTAGGAGAGTCAAGAAAGGACGTCCAAAAGATGGACATCATAGAAACCTAGATCTGTTATACTGGAATTTGATGGAGTCCATGACAAGTGATCATAAAGGAAGCAATGTCACTCAGGATGTCATGACTTTGTATTGTGACATTAAGAGTAACATCAATATAAACTCAGGTCAGTCTAAAAGAGTCAGACATAGGGATAACAGGCATCAATTTGGAAAGGTTCGTGTGAAGCTTGGGAACACTGATTTACATAGTGCTGACATGGTTACCAAAGGTCTAAAGGCTACTCAATTTGAATTCACAAAGCAAGTTGAGGACATGCTTTTATGAGAGCTTATAGCAATTAATGATAACTGGGAATTGTATTTTGAAAATTAATCATCTGGTGATTGGTCAAAATATTAAGTTCCCCCCTCTTGTGCAATATTACCCCTCTAGCACATACACACAAGACATTTACTACAATTGGTGCCCATACAAACTCTTCATCTTCCATACCTCTTCCAACAAGCACAGAAAACCCTCTCTCTCTCGATCAAAGTCTCCAAGAATGTCTCAACATCCAAAATCTTCCCCTTCCAAAAAGATGAACATCATCGCTGATGCAGATGCTGATGCTAGACCTGATTCTAGCAACCCTAACGAGGTTCTTGTAGTAGCTCCTATGCGTATGCTAACTCCTGAAGGACTGATGGTGAAGAAACTACGGTCTTCACATGCAAGAAGACCTAAAGACCTAGTCACAGGTCAGGCTTCTCACTCTACAACCTCCATTCCTAATGATGGTATCAATGGGGAAGAAGCTAGGCAAATCCACAACACCATTCCCAATTTGGTATCAAGGGTTCTGAGTGAGCCCCATGATGTGCCAAGAATATTTATTCCCCCTAACTATGATGGTTCTACTCCTCATCTGGATGAACAAGCTGATGTCACTCACGATGTTGAAACCTTGGAAACAACTTCTCAAAAGGACACTGACAAGGGTCAAGCCTCTGAAAATAATGATGATCACATGCAAGGTGATAAAAATGATTCTGATGAGGTTCAGAAGGAAAATGCTGATGTTGTAAACCTTGATGAGTATTCAGACAATGATCTGATTGCCACAATCAACCCTAGCATAGCCAAAAGGCTCATGACTAGGAAAGGGAAGAAGGTTGTTGTGCAGAACACTCCTACATAGAAGGTTGGGACTAAGAGAACTCTGGTTGGCCCTACCAAAGCTTGGAGCAAGGCAGTTTCAAAGAAGAGGAAGACCCAAACTAGTTTTGAATCAGACTCTGAGTCAGATGTTGCTTGTGATGTCACTAACATCCAACCAAAGAAGAGACCCACAACTAGCAAACTGGCTGCTAGTGTTCCAGATGTCCCCATTGACAATGTCTCCTTCCATTATCCATCTAGTGTAAACAGATGGAAATATGTTTATCAGAAGAGGCTGGCTTTGGAAAGAGAGCTTACTCATAATACTCTTGAAAACAAAGAGATCATGAATCTCACCCATGATGCTGGTTTGTTGAAGACAGTCACTCAATTCTCACACTACTATGAGTTACTTGTCAAAGAATTCATAGTTAACCTGTCAGAAAAATGTGCTGATAGGAAATCCAATGAGTTTGGCAAGGTTTATGTACGAGGTAAATGTGTCACTTTTTCTTCAACAACCATCAACAACTATCTGGGAAGATCAGATGCTGCCCAACATGATATAGTTGTTCCTGACAAAAAGTGTGTCAGGTGATAACAGCCAACCAAGTAAAAAGCTGGCCATCAAAAGGAAAGCTGGCCACAAATCATAAGTCAACTGTGGCGACAATCCTTGGGAGATTTATCTATGCTGTTGGAACTAAAGCCAAATTTGACTATGGGACCTATATTTTTTATCAGACCATGAAGTATGCAGACAACTATAGTATCAAAGGCCCCATTGCATTTCCTTCTCTTATCTATGGAATAATCTTAAATCAGTATCCCAATATTCTCAAAGAAAATGATTCTGCAAGCAAGAGAGAAAGCCCTTTGTCCTTTCATCACAAACTGTTTCAGGGAACTCATGTTCCTGACATTGTCATGACATCTGCTGAAACATCCAAGGAAAGTTCCAGGACAAGAAAAGCAGAGGTTATTGCAATGCTCAAAGAAACTTGCAAGGAGTTGGATACAAGGAAGCATAATCTTGAAAGATTGACCAGGTCTCTTGAGCAAGATGAAGATTCTGAATTGACTGACACTGATGATGAGAAAAATGATGATGGTTCAAGGGAGGATGATGGCCAGGATGCTGCATCAGAGGAAGTTGTTGCCAGTTATGAGGAGGCAAGTGATAAAGATGTTGAAGAGGTTAGCTCCAGCTCTTCTGAGGAGGAAGATTAATATGGTTGTGTTGGTGGTTTCCGGTTTGCTTGGGTTGATGATGGTGTGCTGCTGGTGTGACTAGTGATTTTTTTTGTTTCCTTGCTTAGATTTTGTCCTTATTTGACAGCTGGAATATTTGTGTTGCTCTTTATGAGCTTTATGTTGTAATGACCCCTAACATCTTCACTTCCATACCTATTTTGATCTATACTATTTAGTTAGTTTTGATATAAATTTATGGCTAAAAAGGGGGAGAAGTGGTAGTAACAGTAGGGTTAGATGTGTGTCTCTCACAGGTGGAAGACTTGGTTGTTGTTGCTGTAAATATGCATATTTGAACTGAACATACTTGCAGGTGTGATAACAGGATACTTGCAGGTGTGATAACAGGATGTTGTTGCTGTTGTGTGAGTTCCTAATGTGTGTAGGAATGTATGTTAGGATTGTGTGAGTTTGGATGAAGCTGCTAAGATGCGTGTGTGTTCCTTGATGGAACCTAGTAGTAGTATAACTGTTAGATTTGTGTGTGTGTGTCTGCAGGGTGTTTGCAGTATGTGTGTGGCTGTGCATCTTTTCAGGGGGAGTAGCACATGAGGTTTCACAAAAAGTTGTGACATCTGTAGTCTAGGCTGACAGGTGATTGTGTTCCTCAGGATGTCATCCTGAATGTCCTGACATCCATAATCCAGTGCAGTCTGGATAAATATGTGTGACTGCTGTGTGTATAGGTTGTGTGTGCACTGATGTGTTGTGCATCAGTTGAGGGGGAGTATCACAAGATGATACACATATTAGTGTGATACCTATAGTATGGACTAGCAGGTAGTTCTTAGGGTGTGAAGATGACTCTGATATGGTAGTGTAGATGTGTGTGTTGTTAGCTAGTAGCTTTCCTGCATGTATGGTATGATTTTTGCTGCTTGTGATCTCTGATATGGTAACCGAGTGTTTTAGCCAAACATTTGTCAAAGGGGGAGTTTGTAGATGCTTTTGATTGGCTGCATTTTGTGGCAAAAAATTAATGGATGTATGAATGTCATGACTGATGTTATGACATACATAATGAGGATTCAGTAGGGTAAGTTTGAATAGCTAAGAGTCACTTAAGTTGGATGTCATGCTGAATGTTATGACATTAAGTGTATGACATCAGGGCGCACATGTATTAGTTTCTGGTATTAGCTCAGGCTATACTTCAGGAAACATTTTAGGAAGCCTAGTTATCTAAGGCGACATATCAGGCATTGCTAAAGATAACATGGAATGCCCCTGACTCAATTGGACGTGCGCAGTTTCATGAAGATAGGTTTGTCTTGGGTAAACCTAACTTCACTATGAAGGCCCAAGGAGTGTATGCTGCCTATATATACAGAAGCAGCAATCCTATTTGAAGAGAGTTCTTGACAGGGTTTTAGAGAACGTGTATTTTGTGAGTGAAGAGTTCTGCTCTTCACGTGTTTTTGTGTGTCTTAGGAATACTTGTAAACCAAGCAATTATCTGCTGTATGATTGCATTGGTCTAGAGTGCTTAAGCTGTCTGTTAAGTGTGTCACTCTAAAGCTTTTAAGCAAGAGTGTTGTGTCACTTGATTAAAGCTGTGAAGCAAGATCAAGGTGTGTTTGAAGTGTGTCTTCAATTTTAATTTTAACTTTGAATTGGTTAATATCACTGCTGTGATTGAGGGGGAGTAAGTTAATAACTCTGGTCTAGTGTTAGGCTGAAGTGTCATTGGGTAGGTCTTAAGTGAAGAGTGAAAACTGGTTATTTGACTCTGAATTAATTCTACTAATAGTGAATTTTCTCCCTAGCTTGGTAGCCCCCATATGTAGGTGTGGTTTGCACTGAACTGAGTAAACAATTACTTGTGTTATTTACTATTTCCAGTTACAGTTTGTCATTAAGTTTTGTTGTCTGTGTTATAGTGGATGTCATAACATCTGAGATAATATCCTGTTAGAACACAGATTGGTTCTTAGTTATATCTCTATGTTTTGATGACAACTTTTATGAAATTTTGTATTAAGAAATTATATACTCTAAAATTTGTTCAAGTATGTTTGCTGCATATATTAAAGTTTATATACTTCTGAAAGCAAAGTGGATCTGAACATAGAACTATGCAAGGCTCTGAAGCGTCAGAAGCATCTATTACAAGAATCTGAACGCTGCCTACAGAAGAATCTGAATGCTGCCTACAGAAGATTCTGAGCGCTGCCTACAGAAGGATCTGAAGCAGAAGCTATAGAAGCATCTAGAGCATAGTCTGAAGACTTTTGTATGAAGAGTTTCAAGCACAATTTTTCAGAAGACTCTGATAGTACTGTACGTTGCAAGTACTGAGGATCTGATTCCTAAAACTCTGCTCTAATGAAATTACACGCTGAAGCACACTTGCTGCAACATTCTGATTCAGCAAATTCTGATGAACATCAAAGACTCTGATCACTCAAGGCTCTGATGTTATTTGCTGAGTATTAGAAACTTGTTGAAGAAGAATTCAAAGTTATGTCCGTTGGTTAAGCCAAACGACTATTTCCTCATTTATGCTAGACACAAGAACACAGACAAAAAGGATTTCTCTAGACGTTCTACTTCAAGGAAAGGTTAAGTGATGTGAAGACAAAAAGGCTACAGCCCTTTTCAGTACACAGTCTTCAACGTGAAAACAACTTGGACTTATGTGCCTATAAAAGCAAGTCTCCAACACTCTTCTTCAGTTGACGTATTATTGAAAGAAATTCATTGAAAAGCTCTCATACAATTTATCCTCATTACTGAATTTATTTCATACGTTCTTAAAACTTACGTGTAAATCACTGTTGTGATATAGCTTAGTTAGAAGCATTCAAACACTTGTTTAGTTCTTACATTTGATCGTAAAAGTTCCTTGAGAAGACCCAGTTGAGGTCAGTAGTTCTTGAGAAGACTAAGAACAGTTGCTCTTAGTGCTTGCTATTGTAATCAATTTGATTAATAGTGGATTAAGTCCTTGTTGAGAAAGGCAAATCACTCTTGATAGGGTGGACTGGAGTAGTTGTGTTCAACGAACCAGGATAAAAATCTTTGAGTTTTTATTGCCATAATTTTTCTATATACTTATTCAACCCCCCCCCCCCCCCCCTTCTAAGTATTTTCTCACCTTCAGTTGGCATCAGAGCTCCGGTTCTGTGTGTGCTACCACTTCACAGTGACAGAAAAGATCCAGTGAGAAAACTTTGATATATATTTGGTTGTTATTATGGCTGTAACTTCAACATCTAATAGTAACAACTGATATGAAGAAAGGGATAGAATCAGCACAAAACCCCCTATGTTTAATGGGGAGAAATTTGACTATTGGAAGGGCAGAATCGAAAGTTTCTTCCTTGGTTATGATGTTGATTTATGAGACTTGTTCATTGATGGGTATGTTCATCCCACTGATGGGGATGACAAGAAAATTAATAGAAAATCTATGACTGAAGCCCAAAAGAAGGAGTTCAGAAATCATCACAAAGCTAGAACAATCTTGTTAAATGCAATATCTCATACTGAGTATGAGAAGATCATCAACAGAGAAACTGCATTTGACTTGTTTGAGTCTTTGAAGATGACTCACGAATGAAACTTACAAGTTAAAGAGACCAAGGCTCTGGCGCTAATACAGAAGTATGAAGCGTTCAAAATGGAAGAATATGAGTCTATAGAAACAATGTTCTCTAGATTCCAGATCCTCACAGCTGGTCTAAAAGTGCTGGACAAAGGCTACTCAACTGCTGATCATGTGAAGAAGATCATCAAAAGCTTGCCCATCAGATGGAGACCTATGGTCACTGCTCTGAAGCTAGCTAAGGATCTGAACAGGATCACATTGGAGGAACTAATCAGCTCACTGAGGAGCCATGAAATTGAACTTGAGGAAGATGAGCCTCAAAAGAAAGGTAAGTCAATTGCCTTAAAATCTAACAAATCTGTTAAAGCGTTGTAGGTGTTAGAAGAGAGTTCTGAAGAGTCTTCTTCTGAAGAAGAAGATGAATTGTCCTTGCTGTCCAGAAGAATAAACAGACTCTGGAAGCACAAGCAGAGGAAGTTCAAGAACTTCAAGAAGTCGGATCATCGCAAGGAGTCCTCTGGACCAAAAAGGTCTGGAAAGAAGGAGGTTGTTTGCTTTGAATGCAAAGAACCTGGCCATTACAAGAACAAATGTCCAAAGCTTCTAAAGGAAAAGCCAAAGAGGAAGTTTGACAAAAAGAATAAGGTTCTAATTGCAACATGGGATGATTCAGATGAATCTGGATCTTCATCAGAATCTGAAGATGAATGCGCCAACATGGCTCTGATGGCAGGCGTGGAAGATCAGGATGAAGGATCATCTGGATCTGAATCTGATTCTGAATCTGACTCAGAAAAGGTACTTTCTGATCTCACTAGGGAAGAGCTTATTAAAGTTTTATCATAAGTCCTAAAAAACTATAACCAGATTAAGCTCAAATGCAAGAAGCTTAAATGCAATCTTAAATATGAGAATAATATGTTAAAGTCAGAAGTTGCTGAGCTCAAAGAAAATAATTTGAAAATGAAAACCAATTTTGAAAAAGCTCAACAAGACTCTGAATCTGAAACTAAGTCTAAATGCAAAAATATTTTAGAAGAATATGACTTCAGCTTTCAGAAGTTTCTGGCTAAAAGCATAGATAGAAGCAAGATGACTTCAATAATCTATGGTGTTAGAAGAAACAACAGGAAAGGAATTGGCTATGAATCTTCCTCTAGAAAGGATTTAAATCCAATGTCTGTTGATAAACTTATCATTAAGAAGACTCCCTTATACTCTCATTTTAAGTTTGGTCATCTGAATGATATTAAACACACACGTTCTGATCTGAACATTCCTGTTTTTAAGCCAAAAGTCAGTCAGAACAAAACTGTTGTAAAAAGACGAAAGTTCAGACAAACTTTCAAGGCAACTAACCCAAAAGGACCCAAAAGATCTGGGTACCTAAGGATAAGATAATCCCTGTTGCAGATGTATTTAGCAGAAAAGTCAAGACGCCAGTCATGGTACCTGGACTCTGGCTGCTCACGTCACATGACGGGAGAAAGGTTTATGTTCCAAAGCCTGGAGCTTAAATCTGGAGGAGAAGTGAAGTTTGGAGGGAATCAGAAGGGCAAGATTATTGGCTCTGGTACTATTGGCAATGGTAACCTTCCCTCTATATCTAATGTTTTACTTGTAGAAGGATTAAAGCATAATCTATTGTCCATAAGTCAATTGAGTGACAATGGTTATGACATAATCTTTAATCAACAATGTTGCAAAGTTGTTAGTCAGAAGGATGGCTCAATCCTATTTAATGGAAAGAGGAAGAACAACATTTATAAAATCAATCTTTCAGAACTTAAGGTTCAAAATGTTAAATGCCTTATGTCTGTTAATGATGAGCAATGGGTCTGGCACAGAAGATTGTGGCATATTAATATGAGACGTATATCTCAGATTAATAAACTCAATCTGGTCAGAGGACTTCCTAAGTTGAAGTTCAAATCAGATGCTCTTTGTGAAGTGTCATACCCCAAATTTGTCCTACCTTTTTCAAAATTCTCATTTGCCCGACTTTATTTTTAATTTACCTCGCTTATACAGCATAGCGTAACTTTCGGCAAAAACATACATTTTCACCTTTTTTTTAACGAATAAATTCGCGACACGTGGCATCCTTTTTGTTATTATTTTTATTTTTATTTTAAGATAATGTAACATATATATATATATATATATATATATATATATATATATATATATATATATATATATATATATATATATATATATTTTTATTATTAGGTTATTTTTTTTATTTCAAGATTTAGAATTTAAATTATATTTAGATTAGATTTTTTATTTTATTTTAATTTTTTTTAAATTATAATAGATTATTAATTAATTAGATTAGGATTATTTAATTAAGATAAAATTAAAATAAGATTAGTTAATTAGTTAAGTTTATAATTGATTAGTTAGATTATTAGCTAATTAATTAAATAGAAATTAAAAAAAAATTAAAAAAAAGAAGAGAGGAATCAGAGGAGGAAATAGACGAGGCCCATTGGGCCTATGCTGAGAAATGGATTTGTTTTTTGTTATAAGAAAAGGAAAAATTGATCGGGAGGGGGGGGGGGGGGGAATGGATGACACTGGACAAAACCGAAAACCCTAAAGTTCTCCAACCAACACACACGCTGCAAAACACTAATTACTGTTTATCTTCTCCAAATTGCATCCGACATTTTTTATTCTCCCCCAAAAACACAACAAAAACAAAACCTTCACCCTCACCAAAACCCCTCTTTTTCTTCACCCACCGTTTCGCCGAAATTCCATAACCTTTTTCTTTCCTCTCACAAACCATAAAATCCACCTTCTTGAAGCTCACTGCTCCTCTTTTTCGTTCGACAACCATCAGAGCATTACCAAACTTTAAACCTTACTCAGCCAAGCATTCAAATGCCGACGAATGCTATTTCAACATTTTCTAGCTCAAGTTCAACTCAGCCTTCAATTTGCAGTGGACTCGACATTCAGCTATAGCGACAACGTTGATGTAGCAGAAGATGAGGGAGGTAGATTCTGATTTTGTTTTGTTAAAAGATTTTTTTAAAAATTTGCATAAACGTAAAAAGATGATGAACAGTAACTTGTTGTTTTAGAAATTTTCTTCTCCCTAATATGTATATTTCTTTTAGCTTTTTCTCTTGGAATTTTTTAAATTAATAGTAAATTGAATACCACTAGTACATTATAATGGATTAATTAAAACACCTAATTTATCTTTGTGTGTATTTAATATATGTAGTATAATATAAGTGTGAATCGTAATAAGTGGATAGAAATCATGCATGAGTACACGGCGTTGTCGATAGTATCCATATAAACATTGTGTCTCTTTTTTACTGTTACTTTTTTTTTCAAGTTTTTTTTAACTCTCTTAAGTTCTAACTTGTTTTGATATATTAATGTGGTATTTTATATTTAGATCTAATTTCTATCTAAGACTATATTAATTTATTAATTAATTATTTGTTTTTGTGTTTTTGATGTTGGGTCAATTATAGTATTTGCAATTTTTACTCATAGTGTAGTATAAATAACTATGTAAATACTGTAAATAAGTTTGCAATATTTGTATTTAAATTTATTAAGTTCTGCATTGAATTAATCAGACTTTAATCCATAGTTTCGACATTTCTATGTCCATTATGCCATTAAAATTTCTTACACATTAATTGAATTTTTCGCCGCGCTACGAAAGTGGTGGGGTTCTTGGGGTCTAGCACCCCTTGGGCCCTTGGACAATCGCTCTCGAGGCGCACGCTCTTGAGTTGTGGTTGTCTGTCTTTCGGTTTCCGAATCGTTTTTTTCACTCAATTGAAATTTCTAAAAGATATTTTTAAATCAATTTTATTAATTAGATATTTTTATAATAAATTCCAAATATTCATTCTTTTAAATAAAATACATTTTAAAATTATTACCAAATTAATATTTTAAATATTAAACATTTCAAAAATCATACTTCATTTAAAACTTATTTTTTTCAAGATATTAAACTTTTTTCTCAAAACAATTAATTATAATTAGCTTTTCTTAAAATCTTTTTTATAAACAATTGATTTATTTTTATATATGAAAGTTAAAATTAGTTTTCTTAATTAAAATTAGACTATTTTTTCTCAAACAAACTTCAAAACAATTAAATTCTTGAATCTCGCCCTCCTTGAATTTTTAAGCGACCGCTCTCGAGGTGCACACCTTGAGTTGTGATCCTTCCGATCATATTTTCAAGAATACCTAGCGCGCCTAGTCCGAGTACGCTAAACTCTTCAAATTATTTTCTAAATCAAACCACGAAAAAATCGAGTTCTCGGAGTCGCGCATTCCTCGAATTCGAGAGTGACTACTATTGAGGCGTACGCCTTGAATGGTGTGTCGTTCAAACTGTCGTTCCTAAAATACCTCTTCTAATTATTTGAACAAGTACTTTCACTGTCCAACAAACACTATTTCATAATTAATGGGATAAAAAAGATTGTCGTTGGGATCTAGCATTCCAACGATATCCCGACTAATTGGTTGCGAGGCCGACGTCTCGTTTATCGAGTAGTCGTCGCTCCTCCTAAATTTTCAAACCATCTAATCTCGTTCCTCACCTTCGTGCGATCGAGTCTAAACCCTAGTATGTCTCTAAAACTATACGTAAAATCCAAATTATTTTCTTAATTAAAATTACTAAAGAATGAATTTCTTGGAGTCTCGCATTCCTTGAATTCTTGAGTAACCACTCTTGGGGCGTACGCTTTAGGTTGTGGTTCGCTCGACCTTTCGTTTATAAAACATATGCCCTAACCATTTGGACAAACATCGTCATTGTCCATTCAAATACAATTTCATAGTTAATTGAATGAAAAAGGTGTTGTTGGGATCTAGCATTCCAATAATATCCCGATCAATTGATCGCGAGGCCGACGTCTCGTTTATCGAGTATTCGTCATTCTCCCTTAAAATATTCAATCCAACTCTCTCGCCCCCGTGCGATTGAAACTTTCTCAAACACTAATTTTGAAGTTAGTTGAATGAAAAAGGTGTTGTTGGAATCTAGCATTTCAATAATGCCCCGATTAATTGATTGCGAGGCTGACGTGTTTATCGAATAGTCGTCATTCTCTATCAAATTACCTAACCAAACTCCTCTTTCTCGCCCCCGTGCGATCGAAACCTTAAACCTATTCAAATCCATTCTCTTCCCCTAACCAAAACATCCAATACGATAAACACTAAATTCCTCGCCCTCGTGCGATTTCCAACTCAAATACACCTTTTCTCAAAGAACATTGTTTAGTCCTTTCTTCCGCGCATAACAAACTAGTGCTTCAGCCTCCCCTAGCGAGCAGACAAGCCAATGTTTAGCAGTTAGAATGCGACCTAAACTCTCGTTTGATTCAATACATCTTTTCTCTAAGAACATTGTTTAATCCCTTCTTTCGCGCATATGAACTCGTGCTTCAGCCTCCCCTAGCGAGCAGACAAGCCAACGTTTAGCAGTTAGAACGCGACTTAAACTCTCGTTCATTCCAAACATAAACCTTTTACCATAGTTAGCCGAACTACGGCTGCTCTAATTCTTCATTCACTTCTGAATGTAAGATACGTAGGCACAAGATTGCGATGATCTTGGTGAGTACAATCCCCTCCTTTTTCCGTAGTCCCCTGAACTACGAATGCTCTGATTTTCCACTTCTTACAAGTGAAGATACGTAGGCACAAGGGCCCTAATCCTTGGCGAGCACCCTATCTTAAAACCACCCATTTCCCCCTATAGGAGAAACCTTAGAAGAAAACAATCAAGCGTAGCTAACTTTACTCTCGAATCGATCAAGAGGTTCCCGTTGAGTACAACGGACGTAGAGGGTGCTAATACCTTCCCTCTGCGTAACCGACTCCCGAACCTAGAATATTGGTTGCGATGACCATGTTATTATCTCTTTTAAAGGTTTTATCGATATTTTCCTATTCCGTCCTTGGAATGAATAAAGTTCGGTGGCGACTCTGTTTCGAACAGTATTTTCCGCGGCCATCGCGAGGATCGTATTTTTCGAGGTACGACAGATGGCGACTCTGCTGGGGATATGAATTGCCCTATGCAAGAGAGAGTCAAGCCTAACTTGACTCGATTCGAGAGTACTAACCTTTTGCTTAACTGTTTTTCTTTATGTTTATTTTCTCCTATTGTTTATTTCTTGTTTTCGCTTTCTATCGTATGCTGTTTATTATATCTGCCTGCTGGATTCGGGGATAGCATTGCAAGTAAAGCTCTACACCCAAGCTTTTGGAAAAAGAAGAGAGAAAACATACTTTAGAATTGGTAGTAATTAGTGTTAGTCCCCAAGGACTCGCTCCTTGTGTGCCTAGCATGAAAGCTCCTATAGAATAGACCTTTTCGTAGATCCTATCGTAACGCAGCTAGCCTGTTGCACGATTTGATTCATAAAGGGTCCATGACTCTGGGAACCACTCTTAGAACCAGTTTCTATATTGGTGGTCGTGTAGTGTTAGTCTCCGAGGACCTGCTCCTCGTGTGCCTAGCATGAGGACTCTGCTCAGGAGAGACCTTATCGTACTCTCGTTATAATACAACTAGCCTGTTGCGTAATGTTGATATGATCGGTGTCCGTGATCTTGGGAACCTTATCTATCAACATAGAAGCTATCCCGTGAGTGGGTCTGTGGGTACAAAATCTAGAACTTGCCTTGTATAGTCTACCGGTTAGGGCGCTTTGACTTGCTTATGTTTTCCTGGATCTTGTTTGTGCCTGCATTGCATTTGCATATCATCGCATTTGTATTTCATTTGCATTGCATATTTTCCCAAAACCAGAAAGCTCATCCATCCTTTGTCCATAATCCGCAGTTGATTTCCCGACACCCGTATCAGACTTGAAGCAGCTTTTGGAAGAATCATGAGTTCAGAAGAGCAGAACCAGTTTGCATCAAGAGCAGATGTTGAATTAATGAAGAACCAGTTGGACCAGCTTGTGGAAGCTATGCTAGCCTTTTCAAGGAGAGAAAATAAATCTCAACGGCCTATAGTCACTAAGAACGTCATACCTCAGCCTGTGCGGATTCCTGTTGAAGACCAGGTTATACAAGAGCGTCACATTATTCAGGATGAACATACCTCGTCTCATGATGTTGTTGAATACCATAGCTTCGCATTCACTACACCAAATTCCTAAGTGGCAAGCTTGGTGGGGAATGTTGAACGACCTCAGGATGATGAGTTTGCTGAAAAATGTCGTGTGTTGGAAGAGAAAGTTGAAGCCATGATGGAGCGTGATACTGCTGATCTGAATGCTTTGAATATGTGTTTGGTACCCGGACTTGTGATACCTCCAAAGTTCAAGATGCCAAATTTTGAAAAGTACAAAGGAGATAGCTGTCCAAAGCAACATTTGGTAATGTTTTGCAGAAAGATAACGTTCTATGCTCGCAACGATAAACTTATGATTCACTGTTTCCAAGACAGTTTGAGTGGGGCATCGCTAAGTTGGTACATGCAGCTAGAACGTAGCCATATCCAGTCGTGGTCGGACTTAGCCAACGCCTTTGTGAAACAATACCAATACAATCTTGATGTGGCTCCTAACCGCATACAGTTGCAAGGCCTATCTCAAGAGGAAAACGAGTCTTTCAGAGTGTATGCTTAGAGATGGAGAGAGGTAGCTGCTCGCGTCCAACCACCGCTCTTGGACAGGGAATTGGTTGACATGTTCATAGAGTCTTTGCAAGAACCCTATTTGGAAAAGATGATGGGCAATGGGACATCAAACTTCTCTGACTTGGTTTCAGTAGGAGAACGTATCGAGAGCTATCTCAAGAGTGGAAAGGTTCATGACATCTCGAACATCCCAGCTGGTGAAAATGAATCAGTTGTCAGCTCCCAAGAGGATGAGATAAACACGATCAGGGACACTCCCCATGCTCCATCCTCGGTGCCTTATCTTCAGTACCCAATCATCTCGACTGTTAAAAGTCAGCAATCCTACGGGTCTACCTGTGTGACTCCGGTCTCTTCACATGGTCAATATCCTCCTATCAATAGAGGTCCCCATTATCAACAGCAGGTTGCGCATCAACATGCTCCGCAACAACGACATTACTATAATCAAAGACCAAAGAGACACTTTGATCCATTACCAATGCCATACAATCACGTGCTACCGCGTTTGATTGGTAGTGGACTGATAGTGCCAAAGAGCTTGGATCCTGTGATCCCACCATATCCACTAGGCTTTGACACCAATGCACGATGCGGCTACCATGCTGGCGCAATGGGGAATTCGACCGAAGATTGCAAACAACTCAAAAATAAGGTTCAAGATCTGATCGAGTCCAAGCTAATCTCGTTCACACCTCAAGGACTTCATATCAACATCAAACCGTCATCCGGTCAAGTGAGTTCATCAGTCCATGACATGGAAGAAGCTGTAGAGAGTAGATATGAAGAAGGTTATCATACTGGTATTGATGAGCAAGAAGGGTAGCTCAATAGTGGAGCCAAAGAGAAAAGTTCAGTTCCTCAATACTGACAATTTCCATGTTTTTACGCATTTGTAGTTTCTTTCCTGTCAATTGCTACTTGCTTTTAGACATTGATGTTTACTAATGGTATTGTTAATGTAATAATTATGCATGTTTTGATCAAATCCATTCGTATTCACTCACATTTTCTCACTCATTGCAAAAAATCACAAAAAAAAAGATTTTCACTCCACTTCCTTTATCGCACTGCTGTTTAGCAAAGATTTGAGGGAGGATGACGAAAACAAAATACCCATAATTGCTGATAAGTATGCTTTTGGATAAAATCCTGCCGATGATGTACATGCATTGTTTCAATCCCCAAACACTGGAGAGATAAGGAGTTAGTCCCTAGTTAACCACTTCAAGCCTAGAAGTAGGAGTTTCCTTCGGATTACTAAACCCTTATTCTTAACCTAGGGCATGGGTAGTATTCAGTTAACTTGATTATACACTCGAATCACAAAACAAAACCCAAATATAAGACGGTTGTTCATCAATAACCCTTGACATGGCATTCACAATCCTTCAAAAAAAATCAAAAGTCCGCTAAGTCGAACACCTCAAAAGGAGACTTAGGCAAAAACAAGGCAATCCCGATGGACTCGAAAAGCGAAATCAGTCCATGCAAAAGTTAGGGATCAAAATAAAAAGCAAAAGAGGTCCTCAAATCCTCAAGAAAAACAAATAAGATCAGTGGCCACCATATCAAGAACCAAAAGGGTCACTGGCATCCATAAAAAAAACAAAATAAGGGTGACTGTCATTTCAAGCATACCTTGAATCATCAAGCTTAGACCGTCAAGCTCTAAGTGCGTATTAATTAAACGTAGGACTGGAGTTTATCACGAAGAAGGGGTGGGTACAAATCAAACTTTGAGCCTTATATCCTTTGTTTCTATAACTGTGAACCAGACCACGATACAACCCTCAAAAGACCTAATTGAGGCGGGGTTTATTCTGAAAGCATACTACAGTAAGGTTGCGTAAACTGACTCCTACATATTTGCTAATCTTCTGTATTGGTGTCATACTCTTGCGATATCTTTTACACACCAACTAAATTAGCACTGTGTTTGGACTAATAATCCACTCGTCACACATTTTATTATCACTCCAATAAATGATATTTTCAGAACTTGCATGAATGTCGCATTAAAATTACCATTTTTGAACAATCAATTCTAGCTGCAAATCAGTACTTGACATTATAGGAATTCCAACAAAGAGCTGTCCAAGAAGAACTTGATCATTCATTGATGCTGACCTAAATCAAGACTTTTCCATAACCATTTGAATCTGGGGCATGTTTTTTTTCGAGGCTCGAACAGGGGCATACTGTTGCAAAATCCAGATACTGGGGAAATCATCACAGACTATGTCATGGTATAAACCTTTAAGGGAAAATCTTCAAATACCTGCAGACTAGGGCAGACTAGATTGAACAGTGGCAATTCCCTTCTTGCATCCAAGCTGGTCAAGCAGATCGTGCCAGACGCTAGTAATTGTTGAGTTCACAACAAGCGTCAAAAGCCTTGGGGCATAGAAAAAGCACGATCAACAAGCATCGGTTAAGTCGCTACGCTCTCACATTCAGCATGCTTTGGTTACTTTGCTACGCTCATAATTTGCAAGTCGTCATGGCACATTGGCTAGAAGTTAAGGTTCTCCCAGGAACAAGCAGCCAACTTCTGCTAGGATCTAACTTGGGGCACTGAGTGTCTTCTGAGCATATCATTATCAGATACCGTGTGTCGGGAAGTCAAATCTTTTCACCAAATAAAGTCCACTTCTGTTGGCATCCCATAAAACCCAAAAGTCCAATTTTGTTGGCAACTACATAAAAGTCCACCTGGCTGGCATCATCATAACCAAAAGTCCAACCCCGCTTGGCATCTCTTAAAGTTCAATTTGTATTGGCAACCATTAAAAGTCCAACCCCGCTTGGCATCTCCTAAAGTCCAATTTATATTGGCAACGATTAAAAGTCCGACCCCGCTTGGCATCCCAAAAGTCCAACCCCGCTTGACATCTCTTAAAGTCCAATTTGTATTGGCAACCATTAAAAGTCCAACCCCGCTTGGCATCTCCTAAAGTCCAATTTGTATTAGCAACCATTAAAAGTCCAACCCCGATTGGCATCCCAAAAGTCCAACCCCGCTTAGCATCTCTTAAAGTCCAATCCTTTATTGGCAACTACCAAAGTCCACCCTTGTTGGCACCTTCATAAAACCAATCCTTTGCTTGCATTTGCATATGCATCACGTATAATTGGCATGTACCATATGCATACATAACATAGTCATTTCCCTTTCTCAACCCCTGAGTTGATACCTTGCAATAACGTTTGACCCCCGAGTCAACCTTGCCTTTATTTTCTCGACCCCCGAGTCGATATTTACCTTTCCCTCAACCCCCGCGTTGATACCTTACTTTAACTTTCGACCCCCGAGTCTATATTTGCTATTCTTCTTCAACCCCCGAGTTGATATGTCTTTATTTTTCTCGACCCCCGAGTCGATATCTTTGTTATCTTTTTCTCTCGACCCCCGAGTCGATATTTACCTTCCTCAACCCCCGAGTTGACATACCGATATACCCCCCCTGCTGCACTTAATCCCAGTAATCCCTTGTGGGAAACCAGAAATAAAGCCTTGCCAAATCTTGTTACCCGGTTGCATTTTCATGCGCATTGTATATCATTTACATATACATCTTATTTCCCTAGCAGTTGCGTCACTTTCATATTTGTGCATCATCAAACATTGCATTTTCGTCCCCGACGACATAGCATAACAGGATCCAGGATCAGTTCACAAGTATCCTGACTGGTCCTCTATTAAAATCGGCAGTTTTTCTCTAAACAGAGTTTATACTCCGCATGTGTTCAAGGAATTCTATCCCCAGCAAGTTGTTCTTCAACCATACAGTTGATAATGATGGTTCCCAGCAGTCGTTGCTCTTATTGCTCCCCAAGCAGAGGTTATCCTTAAAAGAGTTTCTTGAAGGCTTTTCCCCTGCAGAGTTTGGACAACGCTTTTCCTCTGACAAGAATTCTACTCAACTATTTCCCAGCAACATTATCATCTGAGATACTGTTTCAGTATCGCGAAGAACCTTAACGGATAAGGGACTGCTTTGACCACCAGAAGAAATCTCGTTTGTGTTCAGAGATACAACTTTGGTATCGCGAGGAACCTTATTGGATGAGGGACTGCTTCGACCACCCAAAGTGGATTGGGTATACTACTCTGGTATCGCGAAGAACCTTAACGGATAAGGGACTGCTTTGACCACCAGAAGAAATCTCATTTGTGTTCAGAGATACAACTTTGGTATCGCGAGGAACCTTATTGGATAAGGGACTGCTTCGACCACCCAAAGTGGATTGGGTATACTACTCTGGTATCGCGAAGAACTTTACTAGATAAGGGACTGCTTCGACCGCCCAGAGAATATCAAGTTATCTTGTTCATCCTATTAACCCATTCATGGTACTTTTAGCTCCTCTACCGGACAAATTTTGGGGTCTTTTTGTATCTAATTGACTTCCACCCTAAAAATGAACGCTATGCAGGTGTTCATTCTCTCAGGTTCAAGGCAATTAGATAGGGGCATCTGTCATACCCCAAATTTGTCCTACCTTTTTCAAAATTCTCATTTGCCCGACTTTATTTTTAATTTACCTCGCTTATACAGCATAGCGTAACTTTCGGCAAAAACAGACATTTTCACCTTTTTTTTTAACGAATAAATTCGCGACACGTGGCATCCTTTTTGTTATTATTTTTATTTTTATTTTAAGATAATGTAACATATATATATATATATATATATATATATATATATATATATATATATATATATATATATATACATATATATTTTATTTTTTATTTTTTATTATTAGGTTAATTTTTTTTATTTCAAGATTTAGAATTTAAATTATATTTAGATTAGATTTTTTATTTTATTTTAATTTTTTTAAAATTATAATAGATTATTAATTAATTAGATTAGGATTATTTAATTAAGATAAAATTAAAATAAAATTAGTTAATTAGTTAAGTTTATAATTGATTAGTTAGATTATTAGCTAATTAATTAAATAGAAATTAAAAAAAATTTAAAAAAAAGAAGAGAGGAATCAGAGGAGGAAATGGACGAGGCCCATTGGGCCTATGCTGAGAAATGGATTTGTTTTTTGTTATAAGAAAAAGAAAAATTGATCAAGGGGGGGAATGGATGACACTGGACAAAACCGAAAACCCTAAAGTTCTCCAGCCAACACACACGCCGCAAAACGCTAATTACTGTTTATCTTCTCCAAATTGCATCCGGCATTTTTTCTTCTCCCCCCCAAAACACAACAAAAACAAAACCTTCACCCTCACCAAAACCCCTCTTTTTCTTCACCCACCGTTTCGCCGAAATTCCATAACCTTTTTCTTTCCTCTCACAAACCATAAAATCCACCTTCTTGAAGCTCACTGCTCCTCTTTTCCGTTCGACAACCATCAGAGCATTACCAAACTTTAAACCTTACTCAGCCAAGCATTCAAATGCCGACGAATGCTATTTCAACATTTTCTAGCTCAAGTTCAACTCAGCCTTCAATTTGCAGTGGACTCGACATTCAGCTATAGCGACAACGTTGGTGTAGCAGAAGATGAGGGAGGTAGATTCTGATTTTGTTTTGTTAAAAGATTTTTTTTTAAATTTGCATAAACGTAAAAAGATGACGAACAGTAACTTGTTGTTTTAGAAATTTTCTTCTCCCTAATATGTATATTTCTTTTAGCTTTTTCTCTTGGAATTTGTTGAATTAATAGTAAATTGAATACCACTAGTACATTATAATGGATTAATTAAAGCACCTAATTTATCTTTGTGTGTATTTAATATATGTAGTATAATATAAGTGTACATCGTAATAAGTGGATAGAAATCATGCATGAGTACACGGCGTTGTCGATAGTATCCATATAAACACTGTGTCTCTTTTTTACTGTTACTTTTTTTTCAAGTTTTTTTTAACTCTCTTAAGTTCTAACTTGTTTTGATATATTAATGTGGTATTTTATATTTAGATCTAATTTCTATCTAAGACTATATTAATTTATTAATGAATTATTTGTTTTTGTGTTTTTGATGTTGGGTCAATTATAGTATTTGCAATTTTTACTCATAGTGTAGTATAAAGAACTATGTAAATACTGTAAATAAGTTTGCAATATTTGTATTTAAATTTATTAAGTTCTGCATTGAATTAATCAGACTTCAATCCATAGTTTCGACATTTCTATGTCCATTATGCCACTAAAATTTCTTACACATTAATTGAATTTTTCGCCGCGCTACGAAAGTGGTGGGATTCTTGGGGTCTAGCACCCCTTGGTCCCTTGGACAATCGCTCTCGAGGCGCACGCTCTTGAGTTGTGGTTGTCTGTCTTTCGGTTTCCGAATCGTTTTTTTTCACTCAATTGAAATTTCTAAAAGATATTTTTAAATCAATTTTATTAATTAGATATTTTTATAATAAATTCCAAATATTCATTCTTTTAAATAAAATACATTTTAAAATTATTACCAAATTAATATTTTAAATATTAAACTTTTCGAAAATCATACTTCATTTAAAACTTATTTTTTTCAAGATATTAAACTTTTTTCTCAAAACAATTAATTATAATTAGCTTTTCTTAAAATCTTTTTTATAAACAATTGATTTATTTTTATATATGAAAGTTAAAATTAGTTTTCTTAATTAAAATTAGACTATTTTTTCTCAAACAAACTTCAAAACAATTAAATTCTTGAATCTCGCCCTCCTTGAATTTTTAAGCGACCGCTCTCGAGGTGCACACCTTGAGTTGTGATCCTTCCGATCATATTTTCAAGAATACCTAGCGCGCCTAGTCCGAGTACGCTAAACTCTTCAAATTATTTTCTAAATCAAACCACGAAAAAATCGAGTTCTCGGAGTCGCGCATTCCTCGAATTCGAGAGTGACTACTATTGAGGCGTACGCCTTGAATGGTGTGTCGTTCAAACTGTCGTTCCTAAAACACCTCTTCTAATTATTTGAACAAGTACTTTCACTGTCCAACAAACACTATTTCATAATTAATGGGATGAAAAAGATTGTCGTTGGGATCTAGCATTCCAACGATATCCCGACTAATTGGTTGCGAGGCCGACGTCTCGTTTATCGAGTAGTCGTCGCTCCTCCTAAATTTTCAAACCATCTAATCTCGTTCCTCACCTTCGTGCGATCGAGTCTAAACCTTAGTATGTCTCTAAAACTATACGTAAAATCCAAATTATTTTCTTAATTAAAATTATGAAAGAATGAATTTCTTGGAGTCTCGCATTCCTTGAATTCTTGAGTAACCACTCTTGGGGCGTACGCTTTAGGTTGTGATTCGCTCGACCTTTCGTTTATAAAACATATGCCCTAACCATTTGGACAAACATCGTCATTGTCCATTCAAATACAATTTCATAGTTAATTGAATGAAAAAGGTGTTGTTGGGATCTAGCATTCCAATAATATTCCGATCAATTGATCGCGAGGCCGACGACTCGTTTATCGAGTATTCGTCATTCTCCCTTAAAATATTCAATCCAACTCTCTCGCCCCCGTGCGATTGAAACTTTCTCAAACACTAATTTCGAAGTTAGTTGAATGAAAAAGGTGTTGTTGGAATCTAGCATTTCAATAATGCCCCGATTAATTGATTACGAGGCTGACGTCTCGTTTATCGAATAGTCGTCATTCTCTATCAAATTACCTAACCAAACTCCTCTTTCTCGCCCCCGTGCGATCGAAACCTTAAACCTATTCAAATACATTCTCTTCCCCAAACCAAAACATCCAATACGATAAACACTAAATTCCTCGCCCTCGTGCGATTTCCAACTCAAATACACCTTTTCTCAAAGAACATTGTTTAGTCCTTTCTTCCGCGCATAACAAACTAGTGCTTCAGCCTCCCTTAGCGAGCAGACAAGCCAATGTTTAGCAGTTAGAATGCGACCTAAACTCTCGTTTGATTCAATACATCTTTTCTCTAAGAACATTGTTTAATCCCTTCTTTCGCGCATATGAACTCGTGCTTCAGCCTCCCCTAGCGAGCAGACAAGCCAACGTTTAGCAGTTAGAACGCGACTTAAACTCTCGTTCATTCCAAACATAAACCTTTTACCGTAGTTAGCCGAACTACGGCTTCTCTAATTCTTCATTCACTTCTGAATGTAAGATACGTAGGCACAAGATTGCGATGATCTTGGCGAGCACAATCCCCTCCTTTTCCCGTAGTCCCCTGAACTACGAATGCTCTGATTATCCACTTCTTACAAGTGAAGATACGTAGGCACAAGGGCCCCAATCCTTGGCGAGCACCCTATCTTAAAACCACCCATTTCCCCCTATAGGAGAAACCTTAGAAGAAAACAATCAAGCGTAGCTAACTTTACTCTCGAATCGATCAAGAGGTTCCCGTTGAGTACAACGGACGTAGAGGGTGCTAATACCTTCCCTCTGCGTAACCGACTCCCGAACCTAGAATATTGGTTGCGATGACCATGTTCTTATCTCTTTTAAAGGTTTTATCGATATTTTCCTATTCCGTCCTTGGAATGAATAAAGTTCGGTGGCGACTCTGTTTCGAACAGCATTTTCCGCGGCCATCGCGAGGATCGTATTTTTCGAGGTACGACATGAAGCATGTTAAAAAGGAAAATTTTCAAAATCTTCTTTTAAATCAAAAAATGTTGTTTTAACTTCAAGACCATTAGAATTACTTCACATTGATCTGTTTGGACTAGTGAAAACTGCATCCATCAGAGGCAAGAAGTATGGATTAGTCATTGTTGATGACTATAGCAGATGGACATGGGTGAAATTCCTAAAACACAAGGATGAGTCACATTTTGTGTTCTTTGACTTCTGCAAACAAGTCCAAAATGAAAAAGATTTTAAAATTGTTAAAGTCAGAAGTGATCATGGTGGCGAATTTGAAAACAAATATTTTGAAAAATATTTTAATGAAAATGACGTTGCTCATGATTTCTCCTGCCCTAGAACTCCACAACAAAATGGAGTTGTAGAGAGAAAAAATAGAACTCTGCAAGAAATGGCCAGAACCATGATCAACGAGACTAATCTGGTAAAGCACTTTTAGGCAGAAGCAATAAACACAACATGTTATATTCAGAACAGAGTGTCTGTAAGACCTCTTATGGAAAAGACTCCCTATGAATTGTGGAGGAACAGAAAGCCCAACATTTCTTATTTTCATCCTTTTGGATGTATATGTTATATGTTGAACACTAAATAGAATCTTAACAAGTTTGATTCTAAAGCACATAAGTGTTTCATGCTTGGCTATTCTGAACACTCTAAAGGCTACAGAGTATACAATACTGAAACACAGATTGTGGAGGAATCTATACATGTTAGATTTGATAATAAGCTTGGCATTGAAAAGCCAAAGCAGTTTGAAAGTTCTGCAGATAGAGAAGTAATTCTCACAAACTCTGAAGGCTCAGAGGCAGAAAAAGCTCAAGTGAAGGAACCAAAAGCAACGCTAGATGCAATTCCTTTAGCTTCTCAAATGAACAACTTAAATATTTCTGAAGAATCAAATGTTAGAGGATCATCTTCCAGAATCAAGGCCTCTCACCCAGAGGATGTGATCATTGGAAAGAAGGATGACCCAATAAGAACAAGATCCTACCTCAGATCATCTGAAGCGTCATTATTTGGGTTGGTGTCAGTTATTGAACCAACTTCTGTGGATGAAGCTCTACAAGACAATGACTGGATAATTGCCATGCAAGAAGAGCTCAATCAGTTCACAAGAAATGACGTTTGGGATTTGGTTCCAAGACCAAAAGGATTCAACATAATTGGAACTAAATGGGTCTTCAGAAATAAGTTGAATGAAAAAGGAGAAGTTGAAAGAAATAAAGCAAGGCTTGTTGCTCAAGGTTATAGCCAGCAAGAAGGAATTGATTATACAGAGACTTATGATCCTGTAGCCAGGTTAGAGTCTATTTGTTTACTCATTTCTTTTGCTGCACAAAATAATATCACTCTATATCAGATGGATGTTAAAAATGCCTTTCTAAATGGAATTATAGAAGAAGAAGTCTATGTTCACCAATCTCCTGGTTTTGAAAGTGAAAAATTTCCAGAACATGTTTTTAAACTAAATAAATCTCTTTATGATTTAAAACAAGCTCCCAGAGCTTGGTATGAGAGATTAAGCAATTTTCTTCTAGAGAAAAATTTTATCAGAGGCAAAGTGGACACAACACTCTTTTGTAAAACATTTAAGAAAGATCTGTTAATTTGTCAAATATATGTGGATGATATTATATTTGGATCTACCAATGTTATGCTGGGAAAGGAGTTTGCTCAATGTATGTAGGCTGAATTTGAGATGAGCATGATGGGAGAATTGAGATTCTTTCTGGGAATTAAAGTCAACCAGACTCCAGATTGCACTTACATTCATCAAACCAAATATGTTAAAGAGCTTCTGAAGAAGTTTAACATGACTGATAGTAAGATGACAAAGACTCTTATGTATCCAACAAGTACTCTTGGTAAGGAAGAGGTAAGTAAGAAAGTAGATCAGAAACTCTACAGAGGTATGATAGGATCTCTTCTCTACTTAACTGCTTCTAGACCTGACATTTTCTTCAGTGTATACTTGTGTGCAAGATTCCAATTAGATCCTAGAGAATCACACTTAACAGCTGTTAAGAGGATTCTAAGGTATCTGAAAGGTACTTCTAATGTGTCTTTGTGTTACAGAAAATCTGATGATTTCAAATTAGTTGGATTCTGTGATGCTGATTACGCTGGAGACAGAGTGGAAAGAAAAAGTACTTCTGGAAGTTGTCAATTTCTAGGAAGAAATTTAATCTCTTGGTACAACAAGAAACAACCTACAATTGCGCTATCAACTACAGAAGCGGAATATATTGTTGCTGCTGGATGTAGCACGCAGATGCTCTGGATGAAAAGTCAGCTAGAAGACTATCAGATCTTTGAGAGTAACATTTCTATATTCTGTGATAATACTTCTGCTATATGTTTGTCTAAAAACCCCATTTTACACTCTAAGGCAAAACATATAGAAATTAAACATCACTTCATCAGAGACTATGTTCAGAAGGGTATTATAAACTTAGCCTTTGTTGATACAGATCATCAGTGGGCTGATATTTTCACAAAACCCCTTGCTGAAGATAGGTTTAAGTTTATTCTGAAAAATATTGGTATGGATTTTTGTCCAGAATGATATTTATCAAAAGCAAACTTCTCAGATGCAAAATGCTTAAAACTCTGAAGTATTTCATCTGTCATTTATTTGAATTCTTGAATTATTATTATTTGTGAGTATTTGAACTAACCAATCTCAGAGGATCTGAATGTTGGCTAACGTTTCATTTCTCAAGAGAATTCAGAAGCACATGCAAGCAAACACATGTCACTCTGAATCTGAAAAGATGGCGTGCATAATACTGAAGAGACATTTGAGGTATTGTTTGAATAGTTAAAATCTTGGTTTTCCCCCCAAATTGTCAAAATCAATTAATGCTTTGAAATGATTATTATTCTTTTCATTAAATGCTATTAATTGCTAATTTAGAACGTGCTGAATGTGTCTGTTTGTGTGCCCTAATCTCTCTCTATAAATACCACAAATCACACCATTTCACACTTTTCACTTCACAAACACGTATATGCATTTCTGTTTGCTATTTGGCCTCCATCAAAACCCTAAACCTTCATCCGAACCTCCTTCATCTTCATCAATGGCAACATCTTCTTCAACCTCAGCACAATTTCAATCAACAATGGCTGCAGTTACTTCTTCAAATCTGGGTGCTGTTCCATTCAAGGAACTTGTTAGAACGAATCTCACACCAGTTGATAAGATTCAAGTGTTGTGTAAATCGTTGGTGGATTTTGCTTCTCTGGCTGCAAATGGGTTTAATCTGCGTTCCATCATTGATGCTCAAGGATGGACAAAATACTTTGATAGATTGTTTGGTCCAGTGTATCCAGTTTTAGTGAAGGAATTTTGGATTCATGCTCATGCGTTTCCCAAGTTCATAGTGTCGTCTGTTCTGGGAAAAGAAATAATGATTATAGAAGATCTAATAAGGAAACTCATTGAATATGAGGAAACTGATGGAGTTTCTCATCTGACTAGACGTGTCAACATGGATGCTGTGTATGAAGAGGTGATTGTTTCTGGAGAACCCTCTAACAAGTTTAAAGATTTGAAACCCAATTACAAGATCTGGGCTAAAATCTTCATGGGTTGCATTCACCATAGAAAGTCTACAAATTCACCAGACTATGTGAATAATGATCAAATCTACTTCATGTATTGCCTTAGTAAGAGCACAAAGGTAGACCTGCCTCATCTGCTCTTCTCTCATCTTTGGAATCATGTCAAGGCATCTAGAGAAGATATGAAGACTAAGCATACTGAGGGAAGAAATTGGATCCCTTGTAGAAGGTTGATCTCAGACATTCTGACAGAGAATGGTCTAGTGGAGTATCTGCATGTGACTGGATTAAAAGAGGAACTTATATCTGTTCTGGGAAAAGTTCTGAACGCTAAAAGTTTGCAAAGACTGAAAGTCATTGATGAACTTGCTTCTGCTCCTAACAAACTAAATACAAAAGAAGTGAGCAAAAGAAGAATTCTGGTAGAAAACTTTCCAACGTTTTATGCAGAAGAACCAAAGGAGGTTCTGATAAAATTTGTTGAATCATGTATAGAACAAGGAATTCCTCTTCCAAAAGGATTTCTAAATCGTGAACCCATGCCAGATGTTTATGTTGAACATAAGAGACAGAGAAAGCAAGAGTTAGGAGAAGGAGAAGCTGCAGGTTCACCTCAGAAGAAGCAGAAAACTTCTGAAGAGACTCAGAAGAAGGAAGGATCTTCTGAAGAACCTCAGAAGAAGAAAAAGAAAAGAAAAGCTTCTGGAGAATCTCCTTCTGCACCTTTCAAACGCATCAAGATAAAAGGTACAAAAACATCTTTACCTTCTATTCCTGAAATTGCAGTAGATATATCAACTATTAGCTCTGTTCATAATCCCCTTCTTTCTAAGACTCAAACCACTTCTTGTGCATCTCAAACCTCTGAACCACAAACAACAAAACCAGCAGAACTAATTCCAACACAACAACAATCTAAAATTCAACAACCCTCTGAACCTGAACCAATACAATCTGAACCAGTTGCATCTGAACCACCAAAATCCATATCTTCTAATACTCAACCAGAACAATCCAATCCTACTGAATCAAATATACCTGATTCTGAGATTCTGGATGTCCAACCTCTCAAGACTGTGTTTGAAGTATCTTCCACTTCATGTCATTCAACCACCTCATCTGATTCATCTGAATCTGATGTCCATCCAGATGTTAGCTCACCCCCTCTCTCAGAGGATATGAACCCAAGCAATCAGATCCACCTGTTTCATCTGATGCTATCATTCCTGAAGCCATTCCATCACCTAAACCCAGGACATCTAAGGTTATTTCAGTTGCTTACTTTAAACCACTTCCCTCTGATCCCCTTCCTTCTGGTTTAAAGCTTAAACATTTTTATATCAGAATAGAACTATCCGACCCAATCACTCCATACAAACCCAGTCCTTCAACCATTCTTCCATCTGATCTTCAAACCCAATTTGAATAATTACCAGATTTTATTTCATCAGAACCTCTGTTGTTTGATAAATCTGTTTTCATTCCCTAAACTTCCACTACATTTGATGTTGTTCCCTCTACATCATGTGTAAAACCATTTATGGTTCATGCCTTATCCAGATCCAAATCTGCCACTTCATCTGACCATCCATCTTTTCCTTCCTACCCTCGTCCTCTCTTCATCATTCCAAAATTTACCATACCTGCACCATCTGTTCAACCTAAGCCTCTCACTCTGGAAGCCTTTCTCAAACCCAAACCAAGGCTAAATGTTGATATTCTATTTGCAAATTTTATGAAAGAGATAAAGATGAATTTAGGCTCTGTAAAGAAAAGATGCTTGTCAACCATGAACTCAACTGAATCTGATGCTATCTGGAATAACTTCATTTCCAGATTCAATACAGTTGCTTCAAATCTGAAGAATGTATTTTTTGATGATGCGAAGATCATGTTTGCTGAGACTGCCAGAACCATGGTATGGAACATGAAAAGATCTGCACCTTTTCTTCTTGAGGATGTACCTTCATCTTCTGAAGTATCTGCTACAGAAGCTATTGCAGATTCTACTTCTGAAGAAAATCATTTGGCTCTGACAATCATGGACAAACCTTCTGCATCCGTGGCTCCTGACTCTATAACTCAAATGGTTATTGACTCTGCACCTGCATCAGAATCTGCTCCATCTTCTTCATCTGAGATCAAGAAAGAGAACCCAAACTTAGAAGATAAGATTGCAGTATTGGAAGTTGGGCAATCTGAGATCAAGTCATGAATGGCTAAGCAAGATCAGAAGAATGACCACATGGCAAAATGAATGTCAAAGCAAGAAGAATCTTCATCTGAGATCACTCAACTTCTGAAGATGATTCTTTCCAAACAAACCTAGCTTTATGTTTTATGTATCTGATGTTTGTGCACCTGTACTTGAATTTCTGCTTTGATGTTTTTGTCTGTTATGTCTAAGTACTTATTTGAATGATTGAATGACTTTGATATTTTCTCTACATGAATGTATCTTTTCTCTATTTCCTTTTATTTTGTCTTTAAAAGTTTTTCTTTTTGATTATGACAAAAAGGGGGAGAAAATGAAATTCTGACTGTTCAAATAAACTCTACCTAAATGAAATTCAGACATATCTAATTATAACTAAAGTGAACTCTTAGTATTTCAGAACATATGAAAAATCTGACAAATTCTTTAAAGTAACTCTAAGATCCCCATATCAAGTTTAACCAATCAGGCTCTGATTATGAAACGTTCGTCCAAGTCAAGCTCTAATTTTTGGAACAATCAGGCTCTGATTCTAAAAAGTATACTAATACAAAAAGGGAAGTTTCTATTCTTTCTAAGTATTCAATTCAGGGGGAGATTCATAATCTCAGGGGGAGTTATAATTATTGCTTTATTGAACAAAATTTCTTATGTTTTTGTCATCATCAAAAAGAGGGAGATTGTTAGAACACAGATTGGTTCTTAGTTATATCTCTATGTTTTGATGATAACTCTTATGAAATTTTGTATTAAGAAATTATATACTCTAAAATTTGTTCAAGTATGTTTGCTGCAGATATTAAAGTTTATATACTTCTGAAAGCAAAGTGGATCTGAACATAGAACTATGCAAGGCTCTGAAGCATCAGAAGCATCTATTAGAAGAATCTGAACGCTGCCTACAGAAGAATCTGAACGTTGCCTACAGAAGATTCTGAGCGCTGCCTACAGAAGGATCTGAAGCAGAAGCTACAGAAGCATCTGGAGCATAGTCTGAAGACTTTTGTATGAAGAGTTTCAAGCATAATTTTTCAGAAGACTC
Organism: Lathyrus sativus; assembly: GCA_963859935.3. Classification (NCBI taxonomy): domain Eukaryota; kingdom Viridiplantae; phylum Streptophyta; class Magnoliopsida; order Fabales; family Fabaceae; genus Lathyrus; species Lathyrus sativus. Next base: position 569,041,947 of record OZ012740.1, on the reverse strand, counting down.
TGATAGTACTGTACACTGCAAGTACTGAGGATCTGATTCTTAAAACTCTGCTCTAATGAAATTACACGCTGAAGCACACTTGTTGCAACACTCTGATTCAGCAAATTCTGATGAACATCAAAGACTCTGATCACTCAAGGCTCTGATGTTATTTGTTGAGTATTAGAAACTTGTTGAAGAAGAATTCAAAGTTATGTCTGGTTAGGCTAAACGACTCTTTCCTCATTTATGCTAGACACAAGAACACAGACAAAAAGGATTTCTCTGAACGTTCTACTTCTAGGAAAGGTTAAGTGATGTGAAGACAAAAAGGCTACAACCCTTTTTAGTATACAGTCTTCAACGTGAAAACAACTTGGACTTCTGTGCCTATAAAAGCAAGTCTCCAACACTCTTCTTCAGTTGACGTATTATTGAAAGAAATTCATTGAAAAGCTCTCATATAATTTATTCTCATTGCTGGATTTATTTCATACGTTCTTAAAACATAAGTGTAAATCACTGTTGTGATATATCTTACTTAGAAGCATTCAAACACTTGTTTAGTTCTTACATTTGATCGTAAAATTTCCTTGAGAAGACCCAGTTGAGGTCAGTAGTTCTTGAGAAGACTAAGAACAGTTGCTCTTAGTGCTTGCTATTGTAATTAGTTTGATTAATAGTGGATTAAGTCCTTGTTGAGAAAGGCAAATCACTCTTGATAGGGTGGACTGGAGTAGTTGTGTTCAACGAACCAGGATAAAAATCTTTGAGTTTTTATTGCCATAACTTTTCTATATACTTATTCAACCCCCCTTCTAAGTATTTTCTCACCTTCACAACCACTGTTGGGTACCTAGAATTTCATACTTGTTTTCAATTAAATAAAAACCTCAAAAAATATTTTCTTGATTAGGTTGTGTGGATTAATTTTTTTAATTTTAATTTATGATTAGAATGTAAATATTTATGATTTATCTATGATAACTTATTCTTTTAATTTCTATTAAGTAATTTCTTTAATCGATTTAATTTCTAACTTTGTGAGTTCGTGATTCAGATTATTTCTGTTTAATCTCTCGATTTCGATTTTCTCATCGACTATCGTTTTCTCATTATTTTGTGTTAATTATTCTCTTTTCATTTGATTCTATCTTATGGTTTTTCATTTCCATGTTTGGTTCTGTTGTCACTTGTTAATTCATTCTTGATGCCATGAAACTCTCGATGCCTTGAGTAGTTCTTGATGGCTTGTTTGTGGTTACCTCTTGTTTACTCCTGATGATTGCCTTGTGCTTGTTACTTTGATGTGACACAAATTTATCTTTGTGCTTTGGTCTTTCTTGGCTATTCTCTTGATCTTGCTTATTTTAAGACACCTCGCGCACACACAACTTCCTCTTGGTCTACCTTAAAAAGATACCCTTTATTTCTCGCAATTTCGTGTACTTTACATGTACCATGCTCCCTTTCAGATGTATGCACTTTGCTCGCTTTCTTTGATTATGGTTTTGTTTACTAGGAGCACCCATAGAGACTAGCATAGACTAAACCATTTTCAAACTAATTCTCGATCCAATATCGAGCCATTTTCAAAATACCTTTGTAAGTCGATTGCTTCATAGCATCAACATCAACCTAATGCACACACTTGCACTCTTCGTTATGGTTTCGTTACTAAGATCACCCTTAGGGACTAGGATCGATCAACCCTTTTTCAAACCCTAAACTAACCTTGTATGTATTTCACCCATGTAAGTCGATTTTCTTGGGCATTACCATCAACCTACCTTGTTATATTCACCACTCATTCTCTTCAATACCTTTTCTCTCTTTATTTTGTCTCCTTGAGTCTAAAAACCTTGGTCTTGTACCAAGTGCATTTTCAAACTTTATTTTTCTCAATAAACTTGGATGGCTGTGAAGTGGTTAGGCGAAGGTCTTATCCTATCCCGAGTGCTTGACATTACCTATGGGGTTCACTGTCATAAAATACTTACCATCTAAATTAAAACACTTTAAATAAGAGAATAAGGTTCTCTATGTATTGAACTAAAGAGAGATGATTGAGTGAAGACTTCTTCCTCTCCGAGTATTAGGATACTCACTTTAGAGTGTGTGGTCTCGATACTCGTTTTTCAATACAAAGACGTGACTATATTCACCACCTCATTTTCACAACAAATCTTTTGAGATAAATAATTGGGTACTACCAGCAAGGGGTTACTATCCAAGGACTTATCTCACCCCTAAAATCAATCTTCACAAATCAAATGTGACATCTTTCCTCGATGGCGAAAATTAATCCTTTTCAAAAAGGGCATGTTACGCCCGTTCTATCGCAAACAGGTAACACATAAGACTCCATGAGCGAGCTACAAAACACCTAAATGCTAGAACGCGAACATAATATCATCCATAAAAAACACCAATAAACCATAGCACGAATTATGGACGCTCTAATTCTTTACTTCTTTTAAGTGAAGATACGTAGACACAATGGCCCCAATCTTTGGCGAACACTCTTCCTATTTCTTCAACCGTAATCCTCCGAACTGTGTTGACTCTGACTTTCCTATTGCACGAGGGAATATATAGGCATAGGACTGCAAAGTCCTATCAAGTCTCCTTTTTGTTTCCACCCTCTTCTTTTCCTTTTTCCTTTATTATTTTCTTTATCTTTGTTTCCAACCCTTCTCTCTCCCTCTTAGAACATTCTTCTTAGCAATTTTTTTTTACCAAACATCCTTCCACATAAGACAAGCAAATGGTTCCATTCGAGTACGATGGATGTGAATGGTGTTAATACCTTCCCTTTGCATAACCGGCTTTCGAACCCATAATTTGGTTGCAAGACCATCTTATCCATTTCTTCTTGGGGTTTTCTCGATGTTTTTCCTTTCCTGTTTGGGATAAATAAAGTTTGATGACGACTCTCTGTTTTCCTTTTCGCTTCCACCGTCGTTGCATTTTTTGAGTAGCGACATATTGCACAATTAGGGTTTTATTCGATCTTTTCCATTTCCTTTGGATAAATTAAAGTTCTATGGTGAACATTCAATGTTTTGTGATTCAAGTTAATATAATAACTTGTGATATCCGATTCTCACCGCAACATAGACCAATCCTAAATGGTGATTTCAAGGTTGTTAAACTTGATGATAGTCCCTCTCGATCTATGAAGATAAGGTTCAGGCTCCCTTATGAAGTAAAAATCGTGTTGATTTAATGTCTCAGGGATAACACTAATATTTTCGTTATTTCCCCCTACGAGATGCCCTACATAGACCCCATAGTAGCCTACCATCAATTAAATGTAGACCTTAATACCCGAGACATATCCCAACAAAGAAGATGACAGTATCTTGAAAAAGCTAAGGCTATTACTGGCATAGTTGAGGCCCTGTAGATAGAGGTGGAAAAACGAGGGCGGAGCCATTTGACATGCCTTTTTTTCCTAAACATTTTTGCGGGGTGGGCCAATATTTTAGGCTCGCACCCTCTAATATGCCCGCCCCGCCCTAAGTTTTTGTGGGATTTTGCGGATGCAGAAATTAACATAAGTTTTTGCAATGCCCTCCCATGCCCTTAATTTTTGCGGGGCAAACCTATTTTAAGCCTATGCCATACATAATGTCTGCCCCACCCTGTTTTTGTTGTTGTAGATATTTGTGAGGGGTGCATGCGTGTTTTCCACCCCCTTCCGTGGGATGCAATTTCATTTCTAAAGTGAAATATACATAGTGGCCTTCCAACGTCATAGTGGTTAAAAATCCTATGGTAAGTGGAGGATGTATGTTGACTATGCCGATAGAGCATGCCCGAAAGACTCTTATCCGCTTCCAAATATCGACAAAGTAGTAGATAACTCGGTTGAATACAAGCTACTATCATTTGTGAATGCTTATTTCAGGTACAAATAAATACACATATTCGGTTCTGATAGGAAGAAGACGATGCTCAATATCTAACAAGCCAATTACCAATATATTGTCATGCCTTTTATATGAAAGAACACATGCATTACATACAAAAGAATGAAAGACACGGTTTTTCGAAAAGAGATATATGAGACACTAGAGGAATACATGGATGACATGATCTTGAAATCAAGTCAGGAAGAGTTCCATAATCAAAACCTCTGGCGAGCATTCAAAAGTGTATCGATAAAGAAGTACATGTGTGTATGTTCTTCTTGCAAGGGCAAATAGACTCGGAGGCCTTAGTAGGTTTATAACAATTTTGAGTGGTTAGGGCTTGTCCGTAACGACGATAAGCCATGTAATGTGGTTTTTTATGGCGGTTTTAAGAGTCTTGCTCACATGAGGTGAGAGTCTCTGTTGATGGATGAAGTGCTTGTAAGAAGTGTATATGAGTATTATTAATATATGTTATGATCTGGCAAAGCGCTATGCTTAGGATGTAATGAATTATCCTTTCCTCCTGAGAGAGGTATATTTATAAAGGCCTCTAGGGCATAGGGTTCTCTTGGGAAGGGTCACTTCCCACTAAATCAATGATGGATCCTTGAATCCATATTTCCAAGGAAGTTATGTGTCTGTTAATGACTTTGACTTTTCTCTGCCCCAAAAACGTCATTTTCCACAACTGGGCGATAGGAAGACCATGTGGGCGAGGCAATACCTCCTCTTGAGCGACATTATATCATCGCCTCTCCTTTGGCGTCCTCTAGATATTGCCCTATAAGAGTCACCATGTGAATATAACACTACATAGTCCCTGAAGCACGTGGTCTTTCAGTATAGGACAAAATGTTTCTTAGATCGAGCCTTAGAGAATTATCTCGAGGATCAGACCCTTTTAGAGATACATCTAGATGAAGTTTTTTTCCAGCTTGAGAGATCCAAAATAAATTAAAGAAATAAATGATGAGACAAAACCGGGGTATGATAATGACCATCAACATTATTATTAAAGTTTTGTTTGGAAATTTCTTCAACATGTAAATCATCAATGAAGTGGAAAAACCATTTATCAAGTCCTGAAATTTTCTCCAAAGTCTACATCCATCATAACCCAATCATTAACTAAGCTAACAACCTTAAAAAAAACTCTATCCATTAGAGTCTTGCCCTTGTACAATGGTTTCATTCTCTCCCCTGTAAAACATGAAATTATCATGAATAAAATTACCCCCGTGATGAAATATGACACTGAATAGGCTCATGTCTGCAATTACATAAATAACCAAGGGTTAAACAAGGGCTAACATACTTAACAATCACAGTTTAATGAAACTAATGTCAAATTACCCATACGGTGAAAACCAACATTTGGGAACCTGTTTTTGACAGTCTCATTACATTAAACAATTATACATACTAACACACATGGCATTGGGATCACTGAAAAGTAAAGAAATTAAAAAAAAAAATTGTACTTTTTTTATACCACCAAAGCTTATTTTTGTCGCGCTAAAAGAAAAAACATGTCACAATGTCAGCACAAACGTAAACACAATGTCAGCGCAAACGAATGATGGGTCAAAAACGAATGAAATGCTTTGATGTTGAGGATGAAGATTCAAAGAAAAATGTTTTGTCTTTTCTAGGGTCGAATAGGAAGAAGAAATATGACCTTTCATAAATCAGGGATTCCAATTTAAATAGGATTAATTAATAATTTAAATTTAATATAATTAAAATTAATTTGTTTTATTTTTATGCAATTCATTAATCATTATCCATGTGGTTTAAAATTAAATGGAAAAATCCAAAATATTACAACATATCATCGACACATCATTGTTTTTTATGACTAAATTTAAGGAGAAGACAAAATATGAGAATCTTCGTAGGCAATAGAGAGAATCCAAATTTGTTTAGAGTAAATTTTTTTAAATTTCATCCAAATGACATGAGAAAATAGGTATTAATCCTAAAATTTAATGTCCACTATTTTAAATAAACCGATAAAAATACATAATTTTTATGAAAAATCAAATATTAAATTAAAATATGTTGTAAAAACTCCTAAGTTTAAAGGAAAAAGAAACTACTTATAAAAATTCGATATATTCTAACAAACCTAAACCTCTAAATTAAAACATTGTTTTTTGAAAATTTCCAAAATATAATTTTAATTGTAAAAAGATTACAAATTTAGATTTAAAGGTATTATGGCCAATTTGTTAGTGGGGGTGTTAAGTTCACTTATAGAGTGTCGAGTAGATAAATCTTTTTGTTGGCTAGTATTCTCATTAACTGGACTTTCTTTTGTATCAATGCCCTTCATTTTTTAAAATTTAGCCCGCCAGATTCAATTTCACCTAACACCCCATACATGCTATTACTTTTATATCTTTATAAAATATTTTTGAATTTTTAAAAGTATTATATCGATTTTTTTTATAAAGAAGTTTCTGAATTTTTTGCTTTTATATTAAAAAATACCGGATAGTTTGAAACTTTTTGAAGAAATATTCAAAATTTTCGATAAAAATGCATTGGTTTTTGATAAATGTACGAAGAAATACCGAATTTTTAAAAATGTTTTATAAATTTTTGATTTTTTTTTTTGTTTTGGAAAATGCAGGTTGATAGCAAATGGGCTGAAGAAAACATAGTGGAAGTGACCTAAGATGTTGCAACGGGAAGGCCCAAGAGAAAAGTCCACATGCCAAAGTATCTAAAAGATTTCATCACTGGATAATCAACAAATTCAGTTAGGAGGAAATGAGCTGGCAACTTATTAGTGGCTCATCTAAATTTTGCAGAAATATTCTCTTGATCTTCCTTATTTTGTATTCCGTTATTTCCATCATTAACTAGTCTATATAATGACATGTATGCAATGAATGAAAGCAAACAGATTTTATTCAAATTCTCTTTCTGAGGCCTCTAGTTCTTCGAACTCTAGGATTTATCATTGCCCATAACACAGGTATTCATATTCAATAGACAATTTTTTTTTAACATTACTAGATTTTTCAAAATATTTTGTAATTTTTTGATATTTTAAAAAAATCTAAAAAGCTGCAAAACATTTCGAAAAATTTGGTAAACTAAATTTTTTTTTAAATTTCGGATGTATTAAAGAAAATTCTTATCATATATGAACTATTAATTTTTTCAAGATTCTATAAAGTTGCTAAAAATATTAATTTATAAAAAAATCTAATATGTTAAATTTAAAAAAAAACTGATAAAAATGCATAACAGTTTTTTTAAACACGTCATCAAAATTTTAATTTATACCGAATTTTTTAATTTATGATACCAAATTTTAAAATAAAATTTTAACAAAAATAACTATAAAAATATGTGGGGTGACATGTCAAACTGGGATGACATGATAAATTCTCTTCATTTTTTTTTGTCTATGAGAATCGTTTGCTTTTGGGGATTGCTAAAGTATTTGGAAAAAATTGTTTTTGAAATTAACTTTGAATATCTTCGAGTTTGAATGTTATTTTTCAGATTATTTTTTTCTTGTGTGAGTCTAACAAAGCAATAGTGTAATGAGTGTGTGCAAACAATAACATTTTTAGACTTTAACAGAATTTGTAAAATACAAAGATTGAAATGAACAACTCAATATTATAAACATAAAAAAAAATTGTAGTTATTCTTTTAAAGCAAAATATGATTATTTCATCTCTTCAATAGTAAATAAGAAAATACAAAGTTAAAAGAAACTTATACTAGCGTTGTAAACTGCTATATAATATTGAAACTCAAACAATTTTATTAGTTGGCTTCTTACAAAAGAAAGAGGAGGGTAGATAACCAATTTTATTTTCAAGTAGTTTTATTTATTTATTTTTAATTTTTAAATAAGATTTTTTGTGTTCAGAGTAAATGTGTGTGAAAATATTAAAGATTTAAAGAGAAATTTGATAGGTAAAAGAATTATTTATGGAAGAGAGAACTTTTTAGTTTTTACTTGATCTAAAAGTGTATGATTACATCTCTATTTATAATACTCTAAGAAGAATTCTAGACACACTAATTCTAGAGAGTTCTCAACTCTATAAATTCCAAGAGCATTCTGAAAAATATTACAACCCTAAAAAAATATCTAGACACTTCAAACATTACAAGAGTTTTTTAAAAACATTATCCAAAATCATCTAAGCCCAAAATAACTAAGCCCAAAAAGTCAAATAATATGTTTAGCCCCAAATCAAGTTTAATCTTTTAACACCCCCTTAAACTTGATTTGTGACTCCAAGCATACTCCTTAGCTTCACAAACATTTTCAACTTGAGTGGCTTGGTAAAAATGTCGGCAGCTTGATCTCGAGACATCACATACTTCAACTTTAACTTGTACACCCATCTTATTCCAATTTCTTTGTTTCCTCGCGGAAGTGTAGTAAGTTCCAACATATCATTCTTCGTGATTGACTTGATTTCTCCGTCCACGACGTCTCTCCACTTTACGTTTTCAACCGTTTCTTGATAGCTTAGAGGCTTGCAATCACCAAAAAGACAAAAGAGGTTAATGTAATTTTGGTTTTTGGTTACCTCATAAAGCTCTTCAATGCTCCTTAGTAGTGGTATTCTCTCACTTGAGCTTGTTTCATCCAACCTTGGTGTCGATGAGGCATGTGGTGTAATATGTTCCTATATCATTGATTGGCCCATTTCGATTCTTCTTCAAAGTAAGGAAGAAAATCTTATCTGTCTTCTTGAACACTCCAATCCCAACAATTTTCTTCTTTAAACTCCACGTCACGGCTTATGACGATCTTTCCACTATTTGGATTATAGAGATTATACCCTTTGGATCTTGAGTCGTAACCCACAAATACGTACTTCTCACTTTTATCATCGAGCTTTGTTATCCTTTCATCTAGAACGTGGGTATCGACAATGCTTCCAAATACTTTGAGGTGAGAGATCCCAAGCCTCCTTCCACTCCATGCTTCTTGTGGTGTCTTCTCATGCACACTTCTTGTTGGGAAACGGTTTGTCAGGTAAACTGCACATGCCACTGCTTCGGCCTAAAACTCTTTCGGCATCTTCTTGCTCTTAAGCATGCTTCGCACCATATTAAGTATGATCAGATTCTTTCTCCCCACTACTCCATTTTTGTGTGGTGATCTTGGCACTGTTAGTAGGCGGAGGATTCCATGGTCTTCACAATATTTGTGAAACTCATTTAAAGTGAACTCTCCTCCTCAGATCTTATGACCTTAATGGAAAGACCATTTTCTTTCTCCACAAGGGCTTTGAATTTCTTAAAGTTTTCAAACACTTCCAACTTCTCCTTTCAGAAATAAACCCACATTTTTCTATAATAATCATCAATAAAGAGGAGAAAGTATTTACTCTTACCAAAAGAGTTTGGGTTGATTGGTCCACATATATCGGTGTGTATGAGCTCTAGTGGTTTTATCGCTCTTGACGTTGATTCCTTTGGAAAGCTTTTTCGAAATTTCTTCCCAATTAGGCATCATTCACATAGTTGGTATGAGTGGTTTATACTAGGCAAACCTCTCACCATCTCCTTCTTTGACAAACATTATAGACTGCTGAAGTTGAGGTGTCCAAATTGTAGATGCCATAGCCACGAAGAGTCGGTATAGCAAGCCTTAAGACACTTTGCCACATCATTTTGAATGTTCAAGACGAACATTCTATTCTTTGACATAAGCACCTAGCAATCAATTTATATCCACAATCTTTTAAGAAAATACTATGTTCTTTCAAGTGGATGTCATAACCTTTCTCTAATAATTGTCCCAAGCTCAAAATATTATTCTTTATGTTAGGAACATAGTAGACGTTGGATATGAATTGATGGTTCCCATTCTTCAAACGTATGAAAATTTTACCTTTGCCTTTTACCTGTATCTTTGAGTCATTTCCAAATGAGATATTGCCAGTTGTCGTTTCATTGATCTCTACGAACATGCTTCGATTGTCGCACATGTGGTTGCTTGCGTCGATGTCGATGTACCACTTGTTTCTTTTCTCTTCAACTTGGTTTTGGCACGCGATCAGTAAAGTTTCTTTTTCTCCATATTTTTCTTCTACAAAGTTAGCTTTCTCCACAACCTTCTTCGAGAATCTACACTCAAATGCGTAGTGACCGATCTTGTCGCAGTTGAAGCACTTGATTTGTGACTTGTTGCACATTGACCATGAATTTCCTCTTCCACGACCTCTTGTTGCATGTGGATTCCAACTTCTTTCTCCATTGTTGAAGTTGTTGGAGTAGTTGTTGTAACGGCCTCTTCCTTCTCCTCCATGTCCTCATCCACGTCCACGATCTTGGCTACAACCTCGTCCTCTTTGGCTCTTGTAATTCACATAGTTTCCCTCCTTTGCGTTGAGTTGTAGTAGTTGCTCCATAGTCTCCTTTTGTTTAATTTTTCTCTTTTATTTTTCTTCGTATGCTTGTAAGGAACCCATGAGTTGCTCAACAATCACAGTCTTTAAATCCTTGTTTTCTTCAATGTTGGTAACGATGAAGTCAAAACTTGGATTTAAAGTGTGGAGTATTTTCTCCATGTCTTTCACCTCATCAACATCTTCACCATTTCTTTTAAGTTGATTGACTATGAACAATACTCGAGAAATATAATCAAAAATTGACTCAAACTCTTCCATAAATAAACGTTCAAAGTCACCTCTAAGAGTTTGAAGACAAATCTTTTTCATCTGCTCCACTCCTTTGTTGCAAGTTTGAAGCTTGTCACATGCTTCTTTGGTCGTCATTGCATTGAAGATCTTCTCAAATGTATCTTCATCCACCGATTGATAAATGAGGAAGATAACTTTCTTGTCTCTCTTTCTTTACTCCTTCAATGTCTCCTTTACACCTTGGCTTAACGAGGCTTCATCTTTCTCCTTGAAGCCTTTCTCAACGATATCCCATACATCTTGAGCTCCTAGTAGCACTTTCATCTTGATACTCCAATTGTCATAGTTGTTCTTTGTGAGCATCAACGTTTGAAAAGGGAAACCTTCATTCGCCATCTTTTAAGGACCTTGAAGCTCTGATGCAACTTTGTTGAAAATAAACCTTTTGTGTTTAGAGTAAATGTGTGTGAGAATATTAGAGGTTTAAAGAGAAACTTGATGGGTAGAAGAATTATTATGGAAGAGAGAACTCTGTATCAAGCGTAGAATTACATCTCTATTTATAATACTCAAAGGAGAACTCTAGACACACTAATTTTAGAGAGTTCTCAACTCTAAAAATTTCAAGAGCATTCTAAAAAAAATTACAACCCTAAAAAATATCTAAACACTTCTAACACTACAAGAATTTTCTAAAAATATTATCCAAAAATAATCCCAAAATAACTAAATTCAAAAAGCTAAATAATATGTTTAGATTCAAATCAAATTTAATCTTAATATTTTTTTATGGAAAGATTTTAAAGAAACAGATAGAATTCCTTTTTCACAGAAGAGATGAAATGCAAAAGATAATAATAATAAGAGATTATGACGGGTCTAGTATCCATGCAAAAGAATTATCAATTGAAATTTGATTAACTAAAAACAAAAACTCTATTAATTATTACACTTAATACAAAAGTTAGGAGAATGTTTTCAACCATCAAAAGATAAAGTTGCTTTTATACATGGACTTCGATTACCATCAAAACGACAAGTAGTTTTTAAAGTTTATTTGCTAGAAACACTGAACAAGATAAGTGGGTCCCAATCTCATTTTTAACCCTTTCAAGACATCTCTGTTGCTTGATTTGGACTACATATCAGGTAAGAACAAGCTGTTTTTGGTAATTTCTGTCTTTTGCGGTGATTCATGTTTTATTTTATACATTGTTGTTTTGTTATCACTTTCGTTCGTCTCCGACTTGTCTCTGTTTTTACCTATTATTGTCTAAGTCGGCAGGATGTTTCTGTTCATGCAAATTTTATACAGCATAAAGTGGATTCGTATTGTGTTTCTTTAAAGTCATCGTAATAGTATTAGTAATCAAGTCATTGAACTCAAGGCTTGTCGTTGAATATAAAATTGTCGGCAAGATGTGTTTGTTCATGCAAAAAACTTCTAGTATGATTGTTGATGCTATGGTTGGCCTTAGGATGGTATTTGCAAATATTTTGACGTTCAAGTCAAGATTTAAAATGTTTAGACATTTTACTACCCTTTATAGAGGTTGTTAGGGTTTACAAATCATCCTAACTAGACATACATAGTGTTTCTCTGAAAGTTATAATGATAAAGCAAGAATGAGACTACCACGAAGAACTTAAGCAATTTTGATAATATCTCAAATTTCATAACTTCAATCAAGGTGAAATCATCGAGGAAAAAGATTACACTATTGTAAAAGACACTCATTAGTTAAGCTAGTTATTTACTTTCAGAAGAAAATAGTGGCACTTCATAGTCAATACCGACACAATTTAAACATCATGCTAGAATTGCAAAATAGAATAAACATCCAATAATGATGTAATTAAGTAAAGGCGTTGTGCGATATGTTGTTTTCAAAAAAAAAAAAAACTGTAAACTAAAAAACATATTTAGTTATTATATTTCTGATTGTACGAGAGTTTAACACATATTTTTGTCTTAAGGAGATAGAGCGGGGAAGGTTATCATTTGTAAATCATTTTTAATTGTTGTAAGTTTTTAGATAAAATATTATTTTTCGTTCTTTAACTTTAGTTTGGGGTCTATTTTGATCCCTTAATTTTTAAAATATTCAAATCGATCACTTAATTATTTAAAACGGGTCAGTTCGTCTTTCCGCCTTTTTCGTTAGTGAGGGTTGAGAAAGAGTGTCCATGTGGCTTTGATGTGACTTGCTACCCTTACGTGGTTTTGACGTGGCATTAACATGTTATATGTTATGTTATTGTGAAGCTTGTCATTTTAAGAAAGCCAAGTGAAGAAAGCCAAGAAAAGCTTGTGCAGAGAAAGTTGAAGGCGAAAAATATTGTTCTAGAAAGCGTATGAGTTCGAGGGAAAGGTTGAAGAAGTCATTACAAACAGGTTAGTTTGTTGTTCCTTTGTATGAGTTCTACATGTTTTTAATCTGAGAATTTAGGGTTTCCTTAAGAATTAGGGCTTTGCATATTTTCTATCTTTTTCAATTAGGGTTTTTAATAATATCGATTCTGAACTGAATAGGTGTAATGGAAGAGTTTATAGTACTAAGAATTCATCATCGTGGTGAATTCATTGATGGTGATCTTAGAGGTATGAAGGAGGGAAAGTTGATGAGCTGAAAGTAGATGTGGACAGATGAAGTTACTTTGAGTTGATAGGTAACTGAAGGACTTAGGTTATATGGATTTTGAGAAAATCTATTACAAGGACCCAACATTTGGGATGAATTCATTGAATGATGATGTAGGAGCATTAGAAATAACTGACCTTCATAGGGTTCACCTAGGTGTAGATATTTACATTCAACACAAACTTGATCAGCCTGATTACTATGATGGGCCTATAGAAGCAGAATTAGGAAATTGTGACAATGTGAATGAGGGGCCTGATGTGGTTGAAGAAGTGCTTTCTAAATTGTATGAAGAAGCAGTCAATGAAAATGATACTTTCAAAGAAGCTGGAAATGTTGGTGTGGATGGGCCTATAGAAGCAAAATTGGATGCTCAAAATGTTGGTTTAGATGGGCTTATAGAAGCATAATTGGATGCTTAAAATGTTGGTATGGATACACATAGTGTTGGTATGGAAGGTGGTAGGGTGGATGATGCTCTAAGTAGTGATGATAGTGAGGATTCTTTGTACAAGTATGATAGTGCTCTAGAGGTAGTTTTTGATGATTCTTCTGATGGTTTTGATGATATAGATGAAGATGAGTTACAAATCTACTTGAACATGAACAACTTGAAGAGGGACAGTCCAAAAAATTAAAAGAGAAATGGGAAGAAGACAAGGGTGAATTTAATGTGAGTGACAATGAAAGTGATAAGCTAGTGAGTGATTGTGATAGTAATGAGAGTTGTGGTGTTCAGGAAAAAGGCTCACCCAATGTTTAAGATGCAAAAGGACATGGCTAATTTCAAATTGGCGGTAGGTGTGTAATTTAGTTTAAAAGATGATTTCATGGAGGCAATAACATCATATGCTGTCCATAGTGGTAGAAATCTTAAGTTCAATAAAAATGACAAGGTAAGGGTGAGGGGAAAATGTAAAGATGTGTGTGATTGGGAAGCTTATTGTGCCAAATTTTCAAATGAAGAAACTTGGCAATTAAGGAAGGTGAATGATATACATAGTTGTAGCAGGGATTATAATGTGAAGATGATAACTACTAAGTGGCTGAGCAAGAGGATCCAAAACTCTTTAAAAACTAATAATAGGATGAAAATAAAGGATATAAAGACAAAGGCACAAAAGAAGCGGAATGTAGGTGTGAACAAAACTAAGGCAATAAGAGCAAGGTTTAAAGCTAGAGATTATGTTGATGGATCATTCTTAGGAGATTACACCAGAATATATGATTATTGTCATGAGTTGTTGAGAGAAAACCCAAGATCCACAGTGAAGCTTGGTGTTAAACCTGTTCAAGAAGGTTCATTTGATCAAAGACCATATTTCAAAAGGCTATACATATGCTTTGTTGCACGTAAGGAAAACTTCAAGTTTTCTAGGCATGTCACATAACTTAATGGTTGTTTTCTTAAGGGGCCATGTGGTGGGAAAATTTTGGCTGCTTAGGTAGGGATCCAAATGATCAAATGCTATCTATATCATTTGCGATGGTGGAAGGGGAAAATACGGACAATTGAACATGGTTTTTGGAGTTATTGATTGATGACCTTGGAGGAAAAAATGAATGCCTCACATACACATTCATTTCTTATCAACAAAAGGTATATGCAAATTATTAAATTGAATTCGTTTACTAATGTTGTTGGCTTGTGTGTACATCATTATATTAATGTTATTGCCTGTGTTGTAGGGTTTACTACCAGACATGGATGAACTTTTTCCTAATGTTGAGCAAAGGTTCTGTGTCAGGAACTTGTATAATAATTTAAGAAAGAAATATCCTGGGAAGATGCTGAAGAAAATAATTTGGAAAGCTGCTAAATCAACATATGCATAAGCCTGGGAAAAAGAGATAAAGGGAATGAGGCTGATGAATGAAGAAGCATATCTTCATATGATAAAGACACCTCTAAGATTTTGGAGTAGATCTTATTTTAGGGGAACAAACAAATGTTATGTTGTACTTAATAACATGTCAAAATCTTTTAATAGTGTTATTCTTGAGTCAATGTTCAAACCCTTAATAACATGTCAAAATCTGTGGTTGCCCTTTTTGCAAGTAACCTCTAATTTCTTGATTTTTCTTGATCGATCATGATCAAAACCACATGCTACCATCATTCTTAACTTGAGGAAGCCATGGTTGACCAAAATTTCCAAAAGTCAAACCTTGATTTGGAGGAACAATTGACTTTTTATCAGATGAATCTTCACTTCTTGATCTTCAATAAAATAAATATATTGGGCTATTTGAACACCATAGATAGACTCCAATGGTGTATTCGAATGTCTTTAATCATGTCCCAAGGCTTGATATCATGTCTTGATCAAAAGTCAAAGATGCAGTTGACTTTGATTGAGAAAACCCTAATTCTTGGTCAGATGAAATTGAATCTTGAAGAAGTTGTAATGAAGCTACATTAAACTTGATTATTGATGGAGGGAGGTCCCTTGAGTGTATGAGAACTTATTTAGATGATGATCCATCCAAAACTTTGACTGATCAAGCCTTTGAGCCTCTTAGGGCAAACTTTAGTTCATAGATGAACAAAACAAAACAAAATCTTGATAATTGGTTAGCTATGCATGATTGATTGACCTATAATGCTATGCAACTAATGATTGAATCTAGCGGTAAATTTTGGGGTATGATAGTTTCCCCTATTTAAATAACTTTACCGGATGGCATGAGTGATTACAAATCCTCATGAAATCAGGGTGAAAGATATTTAAATATAGAAAAACCAAAATTTTTTCCCCTAGATGCAATGGCATGCTATATTATGGACAAAAACTATGGAAATGCTGATATGCAATGAACTCTAGCATGATGATATGATGATGCACAATGCAGACAAAGGAAATCAAAAGGGTAGTGCCAATGACTATGGGTAACAAACTCACTGGGGATGGCAAAACAATGGGGAACAGAAGCATACTGGGAAAAGATAAAGTGATCGATCAACAGTTTTAAGCATGATCGAGTGACACTTTAGAAGAAATGATCCTCACTAGAGGTAGAACCAAAAAGATGGTCTCCAATGGGGATTATCCAGAATGATAGATCAACAAGTTCAAGCATGACCGGCTGACACTCTAGAAGAAAAGATAAAACATGACCCTTATAGCAATAGGATCATGCAAAACAAGACACAATCCTCAAAGCCTTAGGATTGGACCAAGTAAATACCCTCAAAACCTTAGGATCAAACAAGAGCAACATCCTTAAAGCCTTAGGGTGAAACAAAGACACAATACTTAAAGCCTTAGGATTTGACTAAAGCAAGACAAAAGCAACATCCTCAAAGCCTTAGGATGAAACAAAGACACAATCCTCAAAGCCTTAGGATTAAACAAAGATACAATCCTCAAAGCCTTAGGATTGAAACAAAGACAAGACCCTCATAGCAATAGGATCATGTAAAACAAGACGAAATCCTCATAGCAATAAGATTAAACAAAACAGGACCCTCATAGCAATAGGATCATGCAAAACAAGACAAAATCCTCATAGCAATAGGATTAGAAAAAGACACAATCATGAAAGCCTTAGGATTGGACAAAACATGATCCTCATAGCAATAGGATCATGCAAGGTTAAGGTAGGATCTTCATAGCAATAAGATCAAACCAAACACTGTTGGAGTTTTCAAACAAGAAGAAACATCCAAGCCTATGGAAATTCCTTAAAATGAAGAGATCAAACGGGATCTTCAGGAAACGTCAGGAAAGATACAGGGTAGTTAAACTCTTCTGTATGTGCCAAATAAATTGGACTTAAACAATGATGCCAACAATAATTAGGCTTCAAGGGGATATACTAGTGATAGCCAAAAAGCAAAACCAACAACACTTGGATTCTTAACATGAATGCCAACAACTACTAGAATTTGGATCAAAGAGCTATAACCAACAACTTGGGTAACTTATTTTCCTAAACACTTAGATGAAAAAGAGAGAGAGAGAGTCAAGCCTTTGGCTCGCTTTCCCGATTACTTGGGCCCGAGAAGCCTTTCTTAAGCCTCGAGTAATCGTCACTCGAACTGATTTACTCTAATTATATCAAAATTATTTCCTAATATCAGATGAAAAAGAGAGAGAGTCAAGCCTTTGACTCACTTTCTGGATTACTTGGGCCCGAGGAGCCTTTCTTAAGCTTCAAGTAATCCTCATCTGTTTAAAATACTTCAACCATCTTCCATCGTTCAATACATTAAATTCCTTCTTCGTTAAGGATGAAAAAAAGAGAGAGTCAAGCCTTTGACTCACTCTCCCGATTACTTGGACTCGAGAAGCCTTTCTTAAGCTTCGAGTAATCATCATCCGATCATCTTACTCAAACCATATCCATTCCTTCTCCGTTAAGGATGAAAAAGAGAGAGAGTCAAGCCTTTGACTCGCCCTCCCGATTACTTGGGCCCGAGAAGCCTTTCTTAAGCTACGAGTAATCGTTATCCGATCATCTTACTCAAACCGGATCCTATCCTTTTGAAATTGAGATGAAAAAGAGAGAGAGTCAAGCCTTTGGCTCGCTTTCCCGATTACTTGGGCCCAAGAAGTCTTTCTTAAGCTTCAGATAATCGTCACCTCTAACTAAACATCTTATATGTCAAACCTCGTTTCCTCTCCCTCGTGAGATAAAAACCCTAAAGCTTATTCAAATCTATTCCCTTTTACAAACTAAACATTAACATTAATTTAATTTCTCACTGCCGTGCGAACCGTCAAACCTTTTTCATAATGAGAGATATGGTGTCTTGAGAATGACGCAAAATATTGCTTCGTTCGTAACCTATTTGAGTCGATATAAGTGGCGTTGTTCCCCATGAATGTTGATATATGGAAATCCATTCAAAGTGGTGCAAGCGTCCTCTCCTCACTAGTTTAGATAAAGCAATATTTTTTGTCGAATACGACTAAGTATCTTTCGTTAAGTCAAACCGGCAACCGTAGGCCGAACTACGACTGCTCTGATTCTTCATTCTCCTCTGAATGCAATATACGTAGGCACGAGGATCTCTATCCTTGACGAGCACACTAACTAACTTCCCCTTTCTCTTGCCCCAGTGCAATCGAGACCAACCTGTTATTTAAAACCTCTTTTGTCGCCCCAGTGCAATCGAGACTTTTTCATTCCGTAGTCCGAACTACGGACGCTTTGATTTCTCGCCTGTTAACGAGAATACGTAGGCACAAGATTGAGATGATCTTGGCGAGCACATTTCTCTAAAATTCCATAATTTCTATTTACCTGTAGTCCCACGAACTACGGATGCTCTGATTCTTCACTTCTTTCAAGTGAAAATACGTAGGCACAATGACCCTAATCCTTGGCGAGCACTCTAATTTTAAAACCACCCATTTCTCCTTAATAGTCTAAACCCTTTTACATTACCTTTACACTTTTTATTTTTGGAAGAAAACAAAAAAACAGGCTAACATTTCTTACGAATCGAATCAAGAGGTTCCCGTTGAGTAAACAGACGCGAGGGGTATTAATACCTTCCCCTCATGTAACCGACTCCCGAAACTAGAACTTGGTTGCGATGACCATGTTCTTTCCCTAAAGGTTTTATCGATATTTTTCTATTCCATCTTGGAATAAATAAAGTTCAGTGGCGACTCTGTGTTTTCCGCGACCATTCGCGAAGGATCGTGCTTTTTCGAGGTACGACAGGGTGAAACACACACGGGCTACTACCACCAAAAGGATGATTGAGCAAACCCCATACAACCCTGACACCAAAAGGATGCGAGGGATCCATTACCAAAAGGATAATGGAGAACATTCACACGTCTTGACACCAAAAGGATGTCAGACCCATCACCAAAAAGGATGATGGAGCAAAACAAGCACAACCCTGACACCGAAAGGATGTAGGGGGTCCATTACCAAAAGGATAATGGAGGATATTTGCACGTCATGACACCAAAAAGATGTCATACCCATCACCAAAAGGATGATGGAGCGAAACAAATACAACCCTGACACCGAAAGGATGCAGGGGATCCATTACCAAAAGGATAATGGAGGACATTCGCACATCATGACACCAAAATGATGTCAACCCCATCACCAAAAGGATGATAGAGCGAAACAAATATAACCCTGAAACCAAAAGGATTTAGGGGATCCATTACCAAAAGGATAATGGAGAACATTCGCACGTCATGACACCAAAAGGATGACAGACCCATCACCAAAAGGATAATGGAGCGAAACTTATAAGTTACTACCACCAAAAGGATAATAACTTCCCAATTTTGAAGGTAACCAACACCAAAAGGATACAAGTTATACTGAACTAATAAACCCTCTCTTCTTCTTCTTCCCTCTCCAATCAAAACCCAAAACGCAAGACCCTCTGTCACTTCCGCAATCCTTTCCTCTTCTTCAACTTCATACCCCTTTTCTCCCTTCTTCATACTTACACTCAAAACCCACCATCCGCCTTCACCTCTCTCCCTTCGTTTTTTTCCAACCCCAACTTTTACGCCAACCGTCATCGTCATTCAAACCCTTTCATCTCCTTCAATCGATACCTCATCCTAACTATTACCCTCTTTTCTTCGCTGCCCTCCACTCACTGCCGTTGTTTCCTCTCCTTCGCTAACCATCACCTCAGCACAGCGACCCTTAACCCTTTCTATCGTCACCACCTCAAATCCGCCCTTCTCCACCTCTCAATACCACCGTGATTCAACCACCATATTCCTTTTATTTCTCTTACACTGAGTAACTCACAAACACCAAAACAACTCCAGAACACCACGCTTGAGTAGCTCATAAATCGCTCGAAATTGTTGGCCAAGCTATCAACAACATCGGAAATCTGCGACATTCATGATTTGTTCCGACTCTCGTTGTCGGCACGGAAACTCACTGAAAAGTCGATGATTTTGAAGCATAATAACAGTGGTGTTATCGTTAAAACTTGTCGCGGCCAGAAGTCATGAGATTGTGCCTCAAAGCGATTCCACGATTTGCATTCGCGCCGGCAGCAGCAAAACAGACAGCGACAAGCTCATGGAGATAAAGATGAGTGCGAGAAGGTGTACGGTCTATGGATAGGGTAAGTATTTGCTCGCAAACACGTCGTTTATTTCAAGCTTTGACACAACAAATATCAGAAATATTGCATCTCTAGCTTAGTTGTATTTTCTTCCTTTTCGATGTTGTGTTTGTTTGCTGTCCTATTTGTTGGTGTCTATTTCTGTGCAAGATAAGGGATGGTGGTGTCCATTTCAACCCACAAGTTTTGCAATATTGGTTTGATCTTGGAGGATTAAACTTCAGTGCATATGGTTGTGCGGATCCGGTTTCAAACCAAGACTAAACGGTGATTCGCGTCTGGAAAATCAACTCGACAAGTTTTCCACAGTTGTTCGCTTGAAGCCACCCCATTTGTTGATGCAATACGTCTCTGTCGCGGTAACCGTAACACAACAAACATGGCGACGCACAGATCTCTATTGACAGCAAGGTCTACGGCAGTTGCAAGATGGGTCAAATACCGTCCCGACGGCGAGCTCCCCTGTTTCGAATCTACAGCAACAAGCGACGTAACTTTTGTGGAAGCAAGGTTTTTGTTCAGATTCTATCAACCTCGCAGCGAACCTGACAACAAGGCAATATTAAGCCTCGCGGTAACGAGTCAAAAGAACCACTCGGCATCCTATCATTCTCGTTCGATTACGATATCGTTTCGGTAACACTCAGAGCTAATTTCGTTTTGTTAGTTTTGTTTATCACAGTGAGTTTCAGTTTGGTACGAACCACATTTTGGTTTGGAAATATTATAAAAAATGTTAAATTGATTTTTTTTATTGTTGCAGCTGTATGTATATGTATATTTGTTCTGATTTTTTAAAACTGGTTTAAGTTTCAATATTAATGGCTTTGGGAAAGGTTTCTTTTTTTTCCTTATGTATCTTGGTTATGGTAATATCACGATATGCCGCTAGATTGTGTCTGTTGTGCCATCCATGTCGGTAATCTTGCAAATTCGATTTGTATTTTTATTGAGATGCTGCTTTATTTCATTTAGATTTAATTGCAGTTTCTTTATAATGCTGTTAATTTCCAATTTTTGGTTACAAGTTATTTTGTTTACATATCGTTTTATAAAGTCGAGAAATTGTTCGTTTATGAGGTTGGATTGTTATGAGTAGAACAACATATTAGGGGGTTGATGATGCTGTCTTGAGTTTGTGTTTATCTATTTATTTATTTTAATTTTCTGTTAACATAACTACAGCGCTTCTTGGCAGAAGCGTTGTTAAAGCTCTTATCTTGTTGTGCATATATCACGGCTGCCCTTAAACAAGCGCTGCTAAAGTGGTACGTTTCTTCTCGGCTTGCTCGTTTATATGTATTAATTTTATTTCATTTACACACTCGAAACCTTTTTCATATACGTGGATTCATACCTCGATTCACATCGAATATTGTTTTTTCAAATCATTTAAAACTTTTTCAAATTTATTTCCGCAAATTACTTGAACAAGAAAGAGAGTCTAGAGTCTTTTATTCTCTCTCTCCTGATTCATTTTTTTCCGATTGTTTGGGCCCGAGGAGCCTTTCTTAAGCTCAAACAATCGACTCTTCTTTCACCATTTCGTTTTACATGTAGATTCAAACCTCGATTCACATCGAGTATTTTTCTCATATTAAATTAATATACTTAATCATATTTAAACACTATTTCGATAAAGATGAAAAGGGAGTTGGAATCGAGCCTTTGATTTCTCTTCTCGATTGTTTGGGCCCGAGGAGCTTTTCTTAAGTCCAAACAATTGTCTTCTCTAAAAGACGTACAATGCGAACGAACTCGAAACTTATTTTCCTAAACACTTAGATGAAAAAGAGAGAGAGAGTCAAGCCTTTGGCTCGCTTTCCCTATTACTTGGGCCCGATAAGCCTTTCTTAAGCCTCGAGTAATCGTCACCCGAACTAATTTACTCTAATTATATCAAAATTATTTCCTAATATCAGATGAAAAAGAGAGAGAGTCAAGCCTTTGACTCACTTTCTGGATTACTTAGGCCCGAGGAGCCTTTCTTAAACTTCAAGTAATCCTCATCTGTTTAAAATACTTCAACCATCTTCCATCGTTCAATACATCAAATTCCTTCTTCATTAAGGATGAAAAAGAGAGAGAGTCAAGCCTTTGACTCACTCTCCCGATTACTTGGACTCGAGAATCCTTTCTTAAGCTTCGAGTAATCATCATCCGATCATCTTACTCAAACCATATCCATTCCTTCTTCGTTAAGGATGAAAAAGAGAGAGAGTCAAGCCTTTGACTCGCTCTCCCGATTACTTGGGCCCGAGAAGCCTTTCTTAAGATACGAGTAATCGTCATCCGATCATCTTACTCAAACCGGATCCTATCCTTTTGAAATTGAGATGAAAAAGAGAGAGAGTCAAGCCTTTGGCTCGCTTTCCCGATTACTTGAGCCCGAGAAGTCTTTCTTAAGCTTCAGATAATCGTCACCTCTAACTAAACATCTTATATGTCAAACCTCGTTTCCTCGCCCTCGTGCGATAAAAACCCTAAAGCTTATTCAAATCTATTCCCTTTTACAAACTAAACATCAACATTAATTTAATTTCGCGCCGCCGTGCGAACCGTCAAACCTTTTTCATAATGAGAGATATGATGTCTTGAGAATGACGCAAAATATTGCTTCGTCCGTAACCTATTTGAGTCGATATAAGTGGCGTTGTTCCCCATAAATGTTGATATATGGAAATCCATTCAAAGTGGTGCAAGCGTCCTCTCCTCACTAGTTTAGATAAAGCAATATTTTTTGTCAAATAAGACTAAGTATCTTTCATTAAGTCAAACCGGCAACCGTAGGCCGAACTACGGCTGCTCTGATTCTTCATTCTCCTCTGAATGCAATATACGTAGGCACGAGGATCTCTATCCTTGACGAGCACACTAACTAACTTCCCCTTTCTCTTGCCCCAGTGCAATCGAGACCAACCTGTTATTTAAAACCTCTTTTGTCGCCCCAGTGCAATCGAGACTTTTTCATTCCGTAGTCCGAACTACGGACGCTTTGATTTCTTGCCTGTTAACGAGAATACGTAGGCACAAGATTGAGATGATCTTGGCGAGCACATTTCTCTAAAATTCCATAATTTCTATTTACCCGTAGTCCCACGAACTACGGATGCTCTGATTCTTCACTTCTTTCAAGTGAAAATACGTAGGCACAATGGCTCTAATCCTTGGCGAGCACTCTAATTTTAAAACCATCCATTTCTCCTTAATAGTCTAAACCCTTTTACATTACCTTTACACTTTTTATTTTTGGAAGAAAACAAACAAACAGGCTAACATTTCTTACGAATCGAATCAAGAGGTTCCCGTTGAGTAAACGGACGTGAGGGGTACTAATACCTTCCCCTCATGTAACCGACTCCCGAACCTAGAACTTGGTTGCGATGACCATGTTCTTTCCCTAAAGGTTTTATCGATATTTTTCTATTCCATCTTGGAATAAATAAAGTTCGGTGGCGACTCTGTGTTTTTCGCGACCATTCGCGAAGGATCGTGCTTTTTCGAGGTACGACAGGATGAAACACACACGGGCTACTACCACCAAAAGGATGATCGAGCAAAACCCCATACAACCCTGACACCAAAAGGATGCGGGGGATCCATTACCAAAAGGATAATGGAGAACATTCACACGTCCTGACGCCAAAAGGATGTCAGACCCATCACCAAAAAGGATGATGGAGCAAAACAAGCACAACCCTGACACCGAAAGGATGTAGGGGGTCCATTACCAAAAGGATAACGGAGGATATTCGCACGTCATGACACCAAAAAGATGTCAGACTCATCACCAAAAGGATGATGGAGCGAAACAAATACAACCCTGACACCGAAAGGATGCAGGGGATCCATTACCAAAAGGATAATGGAGGACATTCGCACGTCATGACACCAAAATGATGTCAGCCCCATCACCAAAAGGATGATAGAGCGAAACAAATATAACCCTGAAACCAAAAGGATGTAGGGGATCCATTACCAAAAGGATAATGGAGAACATTCGCACGTCATGACACCAAAAGGATGACAGACCCATCACCAAAAGGATAATGGAGCGAAACTTATAAGTTACTACCACCAAAAGGATAATAACTTCCCAATTTTGAAGGTAACCAACACCAAAAGAATACAGGTTATACTGAACTGACAGGTTCAGCTATCACCAAAAGGATGATAGTAAGACGTTTGACAAAAGGTCAAATCTGCTGGAGATAGCTCATTAGGGAACACCCAAGAGGAAGATTGGGTTGAGATGAATCACCGGGGAACGCTCGCTGACTTGTTTGAGGATCATGGTCTTGAAAACAAACGGTTGCAATAACTTTTATGAGGAACGCCCATGAATTTTGAAGAAAATGCCCCTGAATAAGCGGAGTTTTGCTTGAACTCTGTTTGGTCTGCTCAACAAAAGATTGAATAGCTTCGTGGGGAACGCTCGCGGTCTTGTAGAAGATGCCCCTACCTGGGCTGAATCTTGCTTTAGAAATCTTATCAACCACAAGGTTGAAATAACGTCACGGGAAATACCCATGGTCTTGAAAAGATTCCCCTGACTGGGCTGAACCTTGATTTAATATCCTTGAATTTCGTGAGAGAAAACCCACGGTATTGCAAAAAAATTGCCCCTGATTGGGCTGTTGACGATCTTGGAGAATCTGCGAGAGTGATCCTGGACCTTGACCTGCGTATGCTAATATACGTGTAAAATATCACATGAACTACTCTGTTCTAATAGGTTACAGAGATTTATTCCGTAAAGTAAACAAAGATGCATTTCCGGAACAATATACGTGTAAAATATCTATTAGAGTTAATGTATGGTGTATGACTTTTAAAATATTACGAAGATGTATTTTTGAATTACTTAAAATTTCAATGTGCGCTCGAAGATGTATCTTCAAAATCTAAAAACATTTAAGTATTTTCACTTAATGTCTAAATAATATATAAGGTGCATTAAAAAATCCTTTTTCTAATTTTTTTTTTTAATCTCAAAGAAAAATAAGAAACAAAACCGGATTTTTTTTTTATCTTTCACTGAATTTAAATAAATCATTACAAATTTAATTTTTCATAAATGTATCAAGTAATACCTCTGTTTTTATATATAAGAGACAATTTATTTTTTAAAATTTATTAAATAATTAATATATTTGGTCAGTCTATAGACTAGATACATTAATTATTTAATAAACTAAAAAAAAATTACAGTGAATTGTCAATTCATGATGTTTATAATGATCAAAACTATTATCACTTTTTCATTACTTAATTTTAGATTACAATATTCTTATTAAGATTGTTCTGCCTCCACCTCATCAATTTTTTTATTAACAAATCTATGCACTTGACCCAACCAAACGCGTCAATTTAAAGAGATGCTCACAACAAATGATTTGACTCTCCATAACTATATTTATTTTCCACTTCTACCATTAGACTAGAAAATAATGAATGGTTAAATTTTATTTTAGTTTTTATTACTAACCTATTGATATTCTCTTACCTTTTTCATTTGTCCCGTGAGAATCCAACTATGCAAAAACGGATTTAAGTTGAAAGCATAAAGCTGAAAGTAGGTAGCCAACATGAGGTGGAAGAACTATACTTATGATTTAAGTATTAATACAATGTAGTCATATAAAAAATTAGCCACTAACGACACGCTTGAGTAGAAGATTCCTCATAATGGTACCATTGTTGGTGTGGTGTGAATGCGCATAACACAAGTAATGACCCATCAAATATTTTTTAATTAACTATAAATAATAAAGCAAAGTACTACCAAGCATAACCAATCAAATTTTGTCCATAATCCAAATTAAAGAAACCCCATTTATTGATAATGACTCCATTCTCTGTCGTATTAGGGAATATTTTTTCAAAGACAAACCGATTATATACCAAGAACTATTCATAAATCATAATAAAGTAGAAAGAAAAAAACCAAACTTGAGAGTTGTAACAAAAGTCTTTGTGCCTAATTTGAATAAGTTTGTGGTGTTGTTATACAAATGCTCCCAAAAAAACAAAGTAGATAAGTATCCCAAGAAAATCAATAGTACTAAAAGACAAGAGTTTCATGTCTTTGTCAAAGCTTAGCTGTTCCCGAATACTAGTCAGAATAAAGAAAAATTATAATAGTTTTATTACTAGATGATGAAATGGAATAACAATGTAGAATAGGATAGAATAGAATAGAATAGAATAAAGTTAATGTTTTTTTTATAATATTTTTCAATGAAGCTTTTTGCTTAAAGGAAAAAAGAGACTCATAGAAACTATATTCTTGATAGATTTGAATCAATGCATTTCATCAAGTTTATCCATTGTACTTTTTTTAGGGTACATGTGCAATATTCTCAGCATAATTGTAGAGATGAATTTCTTGGTCAAAAATTGAACAAGTGACAAAAACAATGAGAAAAAGGATTAACCTAGTTGTTGTTGAAAGATGGAGAAATTTATGATTCAAACACTTGGTCTTGGTGAACACTCTTCTGTGAAAGCATCTTGTGTCCTTTTGGTGGATGGGATTTGACTTTAAGGTAATGAATGAACAAAGGACTAAGGATTGTCCTCCTATCCTACCCACCCCTGTCATGTTCTATTACATGTTCCATTATTCCTTTCTAACAAATGATTAAAGATCACGCATGACAAGAATACACATCTCTTTTCCACATTGGACATTTGGTGTCAACCTTTTCAACTGAATCTTAGGTTGCATTGCACCTATCACTGAGATGTAATTTTAAAGAGATGAAAAAAAACATAGAATAACTCAATTCATCATTTTAACCGGTGATTACTAATCTTGGTTACCAACATTTCTCAATAGCTTGAATCCATCAACAAAAGCAAATACATATGTAACTTCTGTGTCAAGAAATTGAAAATGCAACAAAGAACACTACAACTTGAGCATTTTGGACAAAGATCAAACCAAAAAACTAAAAAACCAAACAAACAAGACACTTATATTACTATATAAAAAACATACAAGTTCATAACAGGATGGGCTATACTCAAAAGTTCCCACTCTATATAATAGTTATACAACATAAAAACACTCACTTAATCAAATTCATCAATCATGCCCTATGTCTTGTATCTCTCCTCCTCCTTTCGAGGTCCAACAAGTAAATTCGGCAAGCTTTGAATAAGGTGGCACAACCAAACTCCGGTAACCGGTGCTACCATCAAAAGATACAGGCAGAGTGCACCAACAAGTTGTCCGCGGATAACAGAAAGTTCAAATTTACCACCATAGATGTTAAAATAGTGAGTAACAACGCTACATAATTTTATAATAACTACACACCACCACTGTAAAGTAGGGACATAAAAAATACAAGTCAGGCTTTTAGTCATGTATGGTTAAGTAGTCGTAGTAGTAGTAGTAGTAGAGAAGTGGTGATTTATCAACAGTTAGAATGCACGAAGGTGTTTATCTCGTTCATGAGGCAATAGAAATGATCATTATTAGGCAAGAAGTAGAAACCTATGGTGGCTTCCTTTAGGTAAAGAAGTTTAACATCTTGGTCATAATTCTTGAGACCTTCGACATATTCCAATTGCCAATCTTGTAGAAGATCCAAACCAGCCACACAAACAAGGCTTTTAGCGAACTTTAGTCCTTCAAGGCTTTTACCATTGGGTCCAAAAGGATTGCAAGCGGGATGGTCTCTATCTTCTCCTTCTGGTAGAAAAGCTCTCCAATACCAATCGCGATCTTGCAACCTCACGAAATACTTTCCGTCCAGTTTCTTCTCTGATTCCGTACGCTTCTCCCCGCCAAAGAGCGGATGGAGAAGAATGTTACCTAGTACCTCGACATCTTCCTCGGCAGCTCTCACCGCGACATGATGAGCAATGTTACCACCGGAACTATCCCCTGCCATATAGACATAAACCTTAGAATCTTTTCCACTTTGAAGCCATGTCCTTGATTTAACCCAATTAAGAGCATTCCAACCGTCTTCATAAGCACATGGGAACCGATGCTCGGGCGATCTTCGGTAGTTTACAGAAACAACAACAGCCTTACACATGCTCACAAGGCGACGGCAGAAAGTGTCGTAGATAGCACTATTAGCTGAGGAATGAGAGAAGCTTCCACCATGGAAGAAAATTATGACAGGGACAATCTCAGTTGTGCTCAAAGGCTTTTCTAGCTCTATAATGCCCCAAGTAGTAACATTCTCAGGAGCAGGTTGATAAACCCTACTAAAAAGTCCTGTATTCCGATCAACATGATCGAAAGAAAATACTCCGTCAACAGGAATCGTATTGGCCGGGACCTTGCGGTCGAGAAACTCAGCCAACTCTCTATTGAATGTTCCATCCGCTCGTCTTAGAAGATTGTAAGCTAGCTTGAAATTGGAGATAAGCACCCAAGTATTAAGAGGAACAACACTCTGCAAAGATTGTAACATGTCATTAGAACCTTGTCCAATATCAAATGAACATTTCAGTCAACACTATAGTTATTCTAAACAAGAAGGGACAAAAAATCATCTAATCAAAGCTCATAGAGCCTTAGAAAAGCAAAAAACTATTGAAAAGAGAGTATAAACATGAAAAAACCATACAGAATTTAGGGAAAAGGGGATAAATTTTCAACTTTGGAGACAAAATCAAACTGAAATTTACCAACTTACCAGAACAAGAAACCCAAGAGGCCTACATGTAAGAAAAATAGAAAGTACAAAAATAAAAATTGAAACGAACCCTATTATAGGGACCATCATTATCAACAAAACCCAGAGAGGATAATAAAAACAAAGAGACAACAATCTCTTCAAACACAGAGATATTCCCCCAACAAATATACAACAATCCTTCCCAATCTATGTTAAAGATTACAACTTTCCCCTTCAAAACCAAAAACCCAACATCAAAAAACACACCACAAATCACTTCTAAAAACAAAGAAAAGAATGAAAAAAAACACAGAATACACATAGAAGAATCAAATAAAGTAAGAACACGGAACACGAAACAAGAGCAAAAAAACATAAAAAGCACACAACTAAGAAAAGTTGTTACCTTAGATTCATTAAGGTTGACTTCATTACTTCCAGCCATGGTTGTGTCTATGTTATCTCTTTTTGAATGATTAAAAAAAACAAAAACAAGCTTCAAAAGTAACAGTGATCCTCAAACAGAGAGAAGAATAACCATAACCGAACCTTTATGGCGCCGCATAGAAGAACAAAAAGAAGTGAAGAAAGAGGGTAAGATTGATTTGTCGGTTTAAGAACAAGAAAAGAAGGTGAAAAAGAAAGAGAGAAAGAGTGAGAAAGATCGATCACATTGATTGATTCATTGACATATATGATGAGGTATGATATGAATGAATGAATGAGAGAAATGAGAAAGATAAGAAAGAGAGGTTTGAGGAGAGAGAAAGAGAGAGAGGTGTAGAGAGAGAGAGGTGTAGTCAAACGACGGAGGGAAGGAAGATGTAAACGGAGACAAGAGAGACGACAAAGCTGGCGGCCGAATTAAACTGTTCAAATGGGTCCCACGTACAATATTATTTATTAATTTAATTTTTTTATTTTTATTTTTTTACAAATTATGTATCTCTCCTGCAGAAATTACAACATTTAAATTTAACAATTCCAAATTTTCATATTAATATTCGCTTAACAGGTATATTAGAAGGTGCAATTTTAAAATTTTGGTTTGATTTGTAAAAAAATATAGATAAAATGGATATACTTGACAAATCAGATCAATTTTATCGATAAAACTATTGTTAAAAAAAATTTTAAAAAATTTAACAACGCATGTTCGGGTTGAGTTCTATTTAATTATTTATGAATGGATGAAATAAAATTATTATTATTATTATTTAAATTTGATGTGTGTTTTTGTCTTTATGCTTGTGTATGTATTTGAGAGAGAAATGACTTGTGACGTACAAGCTTGTGTACAGAAGAAGCTTTCTTGTTCTTGTTGATGGCTATTGACAACCCCGTTTTGGACTTGTTAACAATATTGTTATGTCTTTGAGTTAACATTTTTGTTTTTTTGTCTTTTTAAATTAATATTAAATTATTGAGTTTTGTTTTTCCTCATTTATCATAACGGAAATTGCTTTTTACGTCCACGCAATGCCCCCGTTATTTATTACTACTTTTAGAATCTAATTTAATAAATGGGGTTTTATAATAACATAAATATAAATAGTAGTAGTAGGTATTTTTTGCTTGCCATGATTTAAATTTGGATTTTGTAAGAATATTTTGTTTTTTTCCTAGAAAATTTTACATTTTGTTTTAACACCTAATAAAATTTGTTTATAATAAATACTTTAAAATGAATTTTAAGCATTCGACACACTTGATGGAACGATTTTTCTCCAGATCACTAAGGGCTAGAAAAAAATAAGGTGCAATAAAGAGGAAAACATGATTTGAATTTTGTCTTACTCTTTTGGTTAAATTCTCTTTTCTTTTTCTAGTTTGATGGTTGATTGTCATACAAAGAAAAAGTATGTGTGTTTTTGTGAGTGTGTGTGCATGTGTGTATAGGTATCACCTCCTACATCAACTAACAAAGTTGTTCGCTCATTAATCATTCTCAGAGTCATTTTCACGATTCATTTCGGATTAGTGGTGAGTTTGGTAAGGGGTTTGGTTCCTTTCTTTTGGTATCGTTAAAATATTCATTACCCTACATTTCCATTTGAGCTATTTTCATTACCACAAAATCTACATGGCTTTTCTCTACATGCTCAAATCACCTAAGTTTATTTTTCATCATATTTTCTAATATAAATACTACCCAAACACTCTTTCATATTGTTATTTTTAATCTTATCAAGTATAATTTTACCACACATCTAACACATCATCTTCATCTATCATACACTTACTTTATTCTTGATTTGGTTCTTAACCAACCAGTATTTAGTCTTGTACAACATCGCATGTCTGACTACACTATAATAAAACAATCCCCTTTTATTTCTCTAGTGTTTTGAATAACATAATACAAGCTCAAATTACCTAAGCTTATATTTCCTACTATCGGAGCTAGCCAACACTCTCTAATATTGTCACTATAATCTTATCATGTATAATCTTATCACACATCCAACAAAATATCATCATCTTTCATGCACTTATTTTATTCTCGTTTTGATTCTTAATCTTCCAACAGTTTGTCTCGTACTACATCTATAGTGTAAGTTCTGTGTTTTTTAAATTGGCTGCATTTTGGTAAAACAATATGTTGTTAGCAATATGTTGAACCAGGTGTTCTGCCATGATAGTCAGACATCATGTTTTGCATGATGTTGTGACATGTTCCAAGACATGTTATACCAGAAAGTTAGGGCATGACTATTTTAGTATTTTCAGTGTGTTATAATGCACACGTACGCAACTTTTAGGGGAGTATATTGTGGAAATTTCTGTTATCACAGATTATGTTAGTTTTCATAAAAAGGTTCCTTGAGCCTTTTTTTGGAAAGTTTATATTTTAATCCTATTATTGTGCAGGTTGATTTGCAGTGAATCGAAACTGATTGCTGCTATTTGTGCGCCTCAAGATCCCAAGTCTATTAGGTCTGAAAGCTATTTAAATTGAAGAAAAATCCTATTGATGCAAAGAGCATATCGTGAAGAATTTTAGGAATAAGGATTAGTCATTGTTTTGGTTGGTCTTTAGAGTTTTTTGTTTGTTAATTGTATGTCACTCATGTATCTTCTAATGCATTGAGGTTGACTAATTGTTCATTGTTCATTGTCCACTCTAAAACTTTTAAGCAAAAGTGTATTGTTCTTGATTGAAGCTTTTAAGCAATATCAAGTATTGTCTTAGAAGTGTGCTACTTCTATTGTTTGTTGTTGTTGAATTGTCACCGAGATTGTGACTGATTAGGAAGTGAGAGGGGGATTTCATATCTAAAGAATGTCTAGGTAGAAGTTGCACAAGGTAAGGATTAGGCGGAAGTTGTAAATGAATGAGTTTAGCGTTGAAGTAATATTATCATATTAGATTTCCTTCCTGGCTTAGTAGCCCCCAAATGTAGGTGAGTTGCACCGAACTGGATTAACAATTCTGGTGTTATTTTTACATTTCTGTCATTTTTTTTTTGCATCTTTTCTTGTGTGATCAAGCTGTTGTTGATCCTGGTGTTGTGACATATGTCTCGACATCTGGTATCTGCGTGTCAAAATTTCAATTGGCATCAAAGCAGGTCACCCTGTTCTTTTTTTGGGTGAGCTCTAAGTAGTTTGTATTTTGGTACTATGGACAAGAAAGGAGGAGGAAATGTTAATAGGCATTCAGTCTTGGATGACACTAATTATGACTATTGGAAGGCATGTATGGTGGCTTTCTTAAAATCAATGGATAGCAAAACTTGGAAGGCTATCATCAAGGGTTGGGAACACCCTATGGTTAAGGATAAGGATGGAAAAGAAACCTTGAAGCTAGAAAAGGATTGGAGCAAGGAGGAAGATGAGACAGCTCTTGGAAACTCCAAAGTCTTGAATGATGTATTCATTGGAGTTGACAAGAACATGTTTAGGTTGATCAACACTTGTATTATGGCTAAGAATACTTGGGAAATTCTCAAAACAACTCATGAAGGAACATCCAAGGTGAAGATGTCTAGACTTTAGCTTTTCACTACCAAATTTGAGAATCTGAATATGAGAGAAGATGAAGGTATTCATGACTTTCACATGAATATACTTGAAATAGCTAATGCCTTTAGTGCCTTGGGAGAGAAGATATCAGAAGAGAAGTTGGTGAGGAAGATTCTTAGGTCTCTTCCTAAGAAATTTGACATGAAGGTCACAGCCATTGAAGAAGCTCAAAATACAGTTGTATAAGAGTTTATGAGCTAGTGGGATCACTTCAAACATTTGAATTAACCTTGAATGATAGAATTGAAAAGAAGAACAAAAGCACTGCTTTTGTATCCAATACTGAAGATAAAAAGGGACAAGCTAACCTGGATACTGATGAGGGACTGTCAAATACATTTGTTTTACTTGGGAAGCAGTTCAATATAATTTTAAAAAGAATGAATAGAAGAGGAAGACCAGGTATTAATGACATCACCCCTGACATCAGAAATAACTATGACTCTCAAAAGAATACCATAACTGAAGAAAAGACATATCAAAGTAAAGGGATTCAGTGCTATGAGTATGAAGGTTTTGGTCACATTAGGCCAGAATGTTCCAACTATCTCAGGAAGCTGAAAAAAGGGGTTGGTTGTTTCTTGGTCTGATGATGATGAGTCTGAAAATGAATCCAACAAAGAGACTATTGAATATGTTACTGTTCTTTCTGGAAGATGGGCTGATGAAGTAGAAGCTTGTGATGAAAATGATCTATATGAATATATGGATGTGGATTACAAGGAAACCTGCAACAGGTGTGAGGAATATAAGAAGATTGAGGAGAATCAGAGAAATGCCATAACTGAATTGGAGAAGGAGAAGAAGGAACTCTTAGGTGTTGTCTCTCATCTTCAAAGTGAGATAAATCTCCTAAATTCCAAGCTCAATAATGTTACTGATTCCTCAAGGTGGATGAAAAATTGGACTGATCAAATAGAAGTTACAAAAGGCCAGTGTCATCATGATAACAGACAGAGAAGAATGTATAAAGAAAAGTTCTTTCCTTCTGAAAGAAAGAAGATGACCACAATGTCTAGCCATATATTACAACATTCTAGCAGACATAATGAACATCCAAATAGTTTCTAATCTTGTTAGAAATGTCATTATTATGGAGAGTATGGTCACATAAAGCCATTATATTATAAATTTATATGGAAAACAAAATCCTCAGTTAAGTCCAAGGATAAGCCAGTTAGAAAAAATAGAAGTATCGACGATAAGAGTGTTAACCTTATAGCTCACACATCCTTGAGAGCCTCAACTAGAGAATATTAGTACTTTGACAATGGATGTTCCAGACATATGACAAGGGTTTAGAAGTTGTTGATGAATATTAAGCCCCTACCCACAGGTGTTGTCATATTTGGTGGTGGTGTGAAAGGAGAAATTAAAGGAGTTAGTAAATTGATGGATGTTGGATCACCTAGGTTGGAAGATGTTCTTCTTGTGAAAGGACTAACTGTTAACCTCATCAACATTAGTCAGTTATGTGATCAATGTTTGTAAGTCATTTTCTCCAAGTTAGAATGCTTAGTCAAAAATGAGAAAAATGATGTTCTGATGAAGGGTATAAGGTCTGAAGATAACTGATATCTTTGGGAACCTCAAATAACTACATACTCTTCCACATGTTCAAAAACTAAATAGGTTTAAGTGAAGTTGTGGCACCAAAAACTTGGACATCTTCATTTCAATAGAATGAAGGAAATTATATTTTTAGGAACAATTAATGGAATGCCAAATCTAAAGGTTGAAGAAGGGAAAGTTTGTGGTGAGTGTGAAGTTAGGAAGCAGATCCTGATGTCACAACCAATGTTGCATCATCAGACTACTTCAAGAATTATGGAACTTCTCCATATGGGAGTTATGTGACCTATGAAGACTAAAAGTCTGGGTGGAAAGAAGTATGTTTATGTGGTTATGGATAATTTCTCTAGGTTTACATGAGCAAAATTTCTTAAATAAAAATCAGACATCTTTGAAGCTTTTAAAGTTTTATGTCAAAGTGTTCAGAAGGAGAAAAAGAGAAGGATTGTCAAGATCAGAAGTTATCATGACAAGGAGTTTGAGAATTCAAAATTCAATGAATTTTGTGAGTCTGAAGACATCAGTTATAATTTTTCTTCTCAGTTGGATGCAATTTTTTAGCAAAAGACCTTGGAGTACAAGAATCAACTAAAGTCATGCTTTGTGCGCACCTGCCATATCATTTTTGGGCTGAAGTTATGAATACAACTTGCTATATTCATAATAGGATCACTCTGAGAGAGGGCACTTCAATCACTCTCTATGAGTTATGGAAAGTGTAGCACCCCAAAATTTGCTATTTCCTTTTAACCGTAACTAGCTTGCGTTTTGTTCATTTTGCATTTTTGCATATCATGGCATTGGCTCTCGAGACATGGGACCAAGGTGTTTCTGTGGCTCAAGGTTTCCTTTTATTGCAAGAGTTTAAACAACGAGCGTCAGAGGCGTCGATATTTATTTTGCCCAGCGATCGAGCAGACGGTTTTATTCAGCAAGTTATTTTGAGCACATAAGGCAATTCACAAGTTATTTCAGGCATTTTACAGGTGCACTGTTAAAGGACAAGTTTCAAAGGCTTAACAAGGTTTAGAACAGATGAAAACTGGTGATTACGCAAGTTTCCCTCCACATGGCGCCAAATTTGGCAATTTTTGAATGTGGTAATCGATTACCTCAGACGTATTTTGCAAAAGTGGTTAAAATTTCAGCACTGCAGAATTTCCAATCATTTTCAACCTTTGATTTCACTTGTGCATCATTGGAAGGATCTATAATTGATTCATTTTCACCATTTCCCTCCAAATTTCAAACACTCCATTCCTAATTCCACTCCTAATTTCCATTCCAAACACTAACCCACATTCCAAACGATAATTCTACTCCTAAACAAGAGCCTATTTAAGTGAATTTGCTCCAAACCTCAAGACAATAACCTTTATTTTCAGATTTCACACTCATTCTTGAGAATTTGTTCTCAATTTTCTCTCAACTTTTTACTCCCAAAACCTATATTAAAGCTCTTTTCACTTGAGTTCATTGACTCTTCATCGGAATCCTTGAATTCTAGAGCTAAACCTCTGTCATTCATCTCTATTATCTTCAATTCATCACTCAAATATCGTTTGGATTTGGATCTAATTTTGGAAGTAAGATTTAAAGTGCTTTTTGGATCAATTTTGGCTTGATCTTGCTTGTCCTTCACTTCTACTATAAGGAAACTCTTGGATCTTGAAGATTCTCTAGGTTTCTAGCTTGGATATGTTAATTTTCAGTGAATCAACCTTACCAAAGCAAATCTCAGCTTTGAAGGTTGGTTAATTCTAGATCCAATTCTTTTTTGAGCTTATTTGAATAATCACAATGTAGATCCATGATTTTGCTGCATTTTGATCTATTTGTTTGGATTTGATCTTTGTGATTTGTGATCTCAATTGTAACACTCTTTTCTACCCCACAATTAAAAGGCACGTTTATTCAAAGTCACCAGAGTAAAATATTTAACTTAATAAAAATCACCTAAAAGGGCGTACATTTCTCATGTTACTCAAAATAAGTTAATGCTCAGTGTACAACGGGTTATGCCCAAAATACATCAAACTACACAAAACAACGGAACTCAAAAGGCATAATCAAGGTTTCCTCATACGGGAAGATAATCAAAATAAACTCAATAAACATAACTCAACTCAAAGACCCCCAACCCGATGTTACACTATCAGAGCAAGACCCTCTAAGTTGGCCAAAGGCCAATAACTCAAAACTTCAAAAGTCCTCAACAGCATCCACGGCTAAACCTGGTCATCTGCATGTTACCCACGTGGAGGTAACATTCAAACAGGAAGGGTGAGTAAAACAATTCATATTAATCAATGTATAAAAATCAACATATAAACGGCGTCATAATCATATTCAACACATTCATATCCTTCAACAGGCCTCAAAGGTTAAAATGTCATAATTCATACAAAAAGGCTCATAAATGCAAATGCAACATAGACTCAATGCATGTGGTACCAATCATCACAATGCGATGGACACTGAGCCATCAACCCTCTATAGATCCTCATCAATAGGATCGATTCTACTAGAGAACCGGAGCACATCATAACACTTCACATCCATACAATGGGATTGAAGCCAAAGTAATCGAGATCCTGAACCGAAACCCGGATGCACATGAATGCATGATGCACACGTCACAAATCATCCTCATAATAACATCATATGTGCATCATCATTCATCAAACGTCATAACTCATCATCATAATCATCATCATACGTCATGTCATCATAATTCATCATAATAATCCTCTTCATACATCATGTCATCATATCTCATCATAATAATCACGTACAAATCACCTAGCGCTCACAGTCATATTCATATCAATTCATCATATTATCACATATTATCACATATTAACTCATAATTATACTCACGGTAATCCTCATACTATTGCCTATTAATCACATAAACCTCACTGTCATACTCATGTTAACTCATCGCAGAAATCACAGAATCAAACATCAAGGCATCACTACACACGATCAATATTCACGAAACTCTGCTACATTCGCTGGCATGTTCGCTAGGCGAGTCTGGGGCGAGTTTCTTCGCTAGGCGAAGGATTCTTCGCTAGGAGAGTCTGGGAACAACATGGTTCGCTAGGCGAAGCTTTCTTTGCTAGGCGAACTGTGCGATGACAGTAAATTCTGCTACGCACCATAACTCAAAATCACTCAAAAAGCTCTACGATTCACTTACCCAATGCCCCCAAACCATTCCTAAATCATCCCTAAGGTCCTACAGTGATAAAGGCACAAAACCTACGGTTTATTAGGCCAATCCCGGAACACATTCAGCCCTAGATCACAATTTTTCCTTCAATTACACCCTAAGGCATTAGAGTTACTCACATTCGAATATTCCTATTCCTACAGGGTCAGTCATATAACAATTCAAGATTTTGGCCACGAAGGCCTAAGGTTTCCCTTTCTCATATTATGCTCTAACTGTCAGGAATACTTACCACTACAGCACAACATCAAAGTTCCCAAAACCAGATTTAGGCCACGAAGGCCAAAATCCCTTTTTCCCCAATTGAACCACAGCAAGATTTACCTATAATCGGTTTAGGCCACGAAGGCCAAAGATCATAATTTCTCATCTCTACCCTCAAAATCCCTACGGTTACAATCTCCATAATAGATTTAGGCCACGAAGGCTAAAAATCCTTTTTTCTCATAATTCTCCATAAAACCCTTAAACCCGTAAATCAACGATAATTACATTGAAAGTTACACATGGAAAATTATGAAAAACTATACTCCTCATACCTTAGTCGATTCAAAGCCTTCACGATTATCTTTGGGAATCTTCTGCCTC
This sequence comes from Lathyrus sativus, assembly GCA_963859935.3. Lineage (NCBI taxonomy): Eukaryota > Viridiplantae > Streptophyta > Magnoliopsida > Fabales > Fabaceae > Lathyrus > Lathyrus sativus. The sequence goes on along the minus strand of OZ012740.1, from coordinate 569,003,633 downwards.
CAATCTTCTCCTCAGAGCTCTCTGGCCATAATACTTTTCACGAATCACAAAATGAATCCTAATTCCCTTTAGAATTCTATTTTGTCAAACCTAGTCTTGGGCCTCACAATTTGGGCTTTTCCTATAACACCCTCACTAACTCCTCTTAAATGTCCAATTTGCCCTTCTTTCACTTATATTTATTTTAATTCATAATAATATCAATATCTTCATATTATATACTATTATTCAAAATAAATAACCCAATTATGCATAATTCTTCAAAATTCCACAAAACCACCAAAAATGAATATTCTTAATCAAATAAATTAATTAAAATATTCCAATTAAATTTGGGGTGTTACATCAATACTTGATCAAGTTTAATTGATGTTTGATCGCTGATTTTTGGTGTTAAATTCATGCATAATTGATTACTTGTTCATTTGGATGTTTGGATAAGTTGTTGGTTGCTGAAAAGTGATTTTGGAAGCTGATTTTTGGCCTCTGTCACAGTGGTAATTGGTTACCACTATCAGGTAACCGGTTACCCTGCCTAATTTTCACGCTTCAGGACATTTTTCAAAGGGGTAACTGGTTACCTAGTCCTGGTAACCCGTTACCACCGGGGCATTTTGCCTTTTTCTTGCATTTTCTTGCTTGTTTGGGCTCCTTTTCACCTCTAAACTTCATGGATTGATATGATGCATTTATGTGAATTCTTTTTGACATATTTCATCATTCTTGAATGTTTAATTTGTATTCTTCGACATGTGAATTCCGGTTTCCGTTTGAATGTTTAACATGTTCATGATGCTTACTTGATGTGATGATCATATACTTTGCTTGCTTGTATCATGTTAATTGATTATCATTGATGATTATCTTGCTGGATTTGTGATGCATGTTTGTGTTTGCTTCTGATTATGTTTGTTACATGTTCTTTTGATCGTTTGATTATCGATTTGAATTGAAAAGCATGATGATCTTGTTGGTTTCTTGTTGATGCAATGTTATTGATCAATCGTGTTTCATTGTTGAGGCATGTCCATACTTGCATGATATTTGTTCATGATTGGTGCTTGCTCTTGATTAATTGCATTCACACATGCTTGCTGCCCTGCTTTTCACAACTGTTCTTATTCTAAATTTTTACATGCTGCCTTTGCTTGCTGCCCGCCTGCCTTTCACACCTGCTTTTGTGCTGAACATGTGCTGTTATAGGTTGTCTTGCTTGTGTGCTGAATTTTACTGTTATTTTCTGCATGAAGCACTATTGTAGCTAATGTTTTTGCCTCGCTTTTCTTGTTTTTGTCTTGCCTTTGTATGCTCCCTTAAAGCCTCCTAGTCCAACTTAATTTTCGATTAAGCTTGGAGTAGGATAGATGTTAGGAGTTTAATCCATGCATGATAACAAGTAGGCTAGTTCCTTTTAACCTCAACCTTAGGTCCATCTTTTGCATGCTAACATTAGGATAGAATCTTCTTTCGCATCCCGACCTTAGGACCACTTTGCATGACAACGTTAGGACCAAATTTCCTTTAGACCTTTCGCGCATCTCTCTTCTCATCTCAAAACAATTCTAACTCATCTAATAAAGATGATGAACATTGTGCGCCACGAGCCTTAAGCATATGGGAAATGATGAGTGGGGGTTTCTCCTCACTTGTCTATAGTGTTTAGTGTATACCCTTTGGGTGATATGCGACGCATTCGTTCCTATATCATAGTCTTTAATGCAACGTGAATCACAAAGCAAACTCAATTCACTTCACTAAAACTCATAAAAAAAGTCAAACTTTTTTATCCTTAGGGATTTTGTTTCAAACTCATTTTCAGAAAATAGTATGTTACTTTTCCGTTCTACCGCATACAGGCGTCGTGCCTAACTGCTAGAATGGGAACTTAATGTCACTCATAAAAAAACACTTAAACAACCCGTGGTTTCATCATCCGAACTACGTTTGCTCTAATTTCTCATACCAGATGAGGATACGTAGGCACAAGACGGTGATGTCTTGGCGAGCAACCTTCCCCCATCACCCGTAGTTTTTCGAACTACGTTGACTCTGAATTTCCCATTGCACGAGAGAATACGCAGGCATAGGGCGGTGATGTCCTATCGAGTCTCTTTCTTTTTCTTCATTCTTGTTTCCGTTTAGCATTAGCTTTTAGATAACATACCCTTTGATTAGACAATAAGCGTGGATCCCATTGAGTACAACGGACATGAGGGATGCTCATACCTTCCCCTTACGTAACCGACTCCCGAACCCATGATTTGGTTGTGATGACCTTGTCTTCTCCTTTCTCTTAGGTTTTCTTCGACCATTCCCTTTCCCTCCTTTGGGATAAATAACATTCGATGGCGACTCTTCTGTTTTTCTGCCGGCCCTTTTCGCAGTTGCGACAGCTGGCGACTCTGCTGGGGACTCTGGTTCCCTATGCGAGTCAATCCTAACGCTTGTATGTTTCTGTATCTTTGGATGTTTACTTTCGTGCAGTTATTTGATTTTATATACATTATCTGTTGTATATTTTTGCATTTGCATTTTTACTGTGCATTTTATTATGTTGCGCTGTTGGGTGGGTTGTTCCATTGAGAGATAAGCCTAATACCCAAGTTTGAGTATACACACAGGATTAGTGTGGAGAGTAGCGGGAGCTTGTGTGGCGTCTGGCCACGTAATAACTCATGAAAAATTCACGTCCAAACGAGGTTTCTCTTTGGAGATACTCTATCTTGCATGTTTGGTGCAATTGAGGGAGTATTGACTTAGAAAAACTAACAACTCTAGAGACCGTTCATTGGGAAGTCAGTTGAGACCTCCTTGATTGACCATGATGCCAAACCAGAAATGGTGAACGTATCATTGTTTCTCGACCTAAGAGTCCATGATTCTAATGACCTGCATAGGATGTCGTACTGTCCAAGACTATAACCCACATGTGAGAGGGGATTGGTTTTTGCAGGAAACTTTGAATTTCAACCAACCCAGTTTTCTGGTTTTCTTATCAGTGTGAACTTATAAGCCTGATATTCTGGTATTCTAATTATTCTGGTTATTCTGGGATTCTGGTGTCCCGGTATTTTCTCATCAGAGCAGACTTATGAGCCTATTCAGTCAGCGACACAGTAGTTATTCAGGGCTTTGTGGAAGCTTTGATCCCATGTTTGTTGCATTCATATTGAATTGCATAAGCATTTATGCATCATTTTTGCATATCCTTCCTCATCTAGAAACAACAGAGTTCATCCATCTTTTGCCCAACCCGCAATTGATTTCCCGAGACTTGTATTGGATTTGAATCAGGTTTTAGAAGAATCATGAACTCAGGATATCAAAATCAGTTTGTTACAAGGGCAGATGTTAAATTGATGAAGAATCAGTTGGATCAACTTGTGAAAGCCATGATAGACCTAAATTATACTATGTATTGACTCAAATTGCACGTGTTCCTTAGAATTTTATTAATGTTTTCTTGTGTTATGCTTCTGTTTGGTTTCATTTTCAGGATTTTGTATTTCTAGAGCTCCTCGAGAAGAAATGAAGAAAAACGAGCAAGAAAGACCAGCATTTTTAAGAATTGTACACATGACACTCACCATGGCGGGCGCCATAGGGGATGCCATAACTTGGATAAGAGACCAACTGGTGACAACTGCCACAAATCCCACTTCTTCCTCCTCTAGTTCACATGACGGGAGCCACCCTTGTATTTCATTTTTCCTCCCAAAAGAAGTTGGAGGGCATTCTAGTCTTTCCTTGTACTTTCCTAGCACTATAAATAGAAGAGTTCTGCCTCATTTTTAAGCATCCAAGCTTAGTTACAGAACTCAAGCCATAAATTTTCATTTGTTGTAAAGTGATAAACTTCTCACATCGGGTAGTTATCACATTGTATAATCGAGTATGTAATCGGGTTTGGAGCACTTTGGTAGAAGTTAATCCTGCCGCCATTTACTTTCTAGTCTTTTACTTCAAGTTGTACCAGATTTAAAACTTCCCGATTGGAGCAGGTTTCTATTTATTTTCCGCATTTATTTATCGCACTTTATTTATCGCACTTTATTTATCACTTTTTATTTATTGCACTTTATTTACTCGCATTTATTTACCATGTCTATTTACGTTTCCATGTCCGGCTAAATCTTAGAGGTTAGGATGTGAGAATCATAGTTAAAGTGGTATTCCATACAGTTGTCGATAGAATCACTTAGGGGTTATTCTGACTTTTAACATATTTTTTGCACTTAAAATCTGTTGGGTAAGATCGAAAGCCGTCCAACCTTTAGTTAAACTTGGTTAGTCTTAACTGTTCAAAGGAAGCGAAAGTGCTTGGTCCAGTTAAGTAGGAATCTTTAATACTTTAGAAAAACGATTTTAAAACTATTTTCGGACGCGTTTATGGGTTTAAAGTCCAGCTCGCATGAACCTCATTTTGTTAAGATTTCCAGGTCAAAATACTTTTCAACTAAGTTAAGAAACTATATTTCTTAAAAATAGGTTTATTACTTTAACACAATGCGCGCCTTTTTATAAGTGACAATAAGAGGGATCGATTAGGGGATAAACTCGGTTCTGAATAAGCAAAAGCGACAATTCCCATTAAATTAGTTCTTTTCACAAGTAGAAAACATTACCCTACAAGGAGTTCTATTTACACGCACTTGGAATACTACCCAGCTATGTGAATTACATCTAAGTTTGTTGTTTTAATATTAAATTTATTCTCGCACTTTACTTTTACTTTGCATGCATGAACTCCCGATTAATTTGCCTTAGATAAACACCGTAACAATAGTAATCGATAGATTGACGTTTGGTCTCTGTGGGATCGATAATATTTTGTATTACTCTAACGTTATTCATATACTTGCGAAAATAGAGCATCAAGCCACGATAGTCATGACAAAGGGAGAAGCCAATATTCAGAGGACTCCAGTTACTGGGAATGTTATTCCACCTCCGGTGAACAATGTTGCTCAAGCTCAGCATGCGCGGATTCCTGTTGAGGATCAAGTTGTACAAGAGCGTACCATTGTCCGAGATGGACATTCCTCTTCTCTTAATGACATGGACTATCAGAGCTTCGCATTCTCTATGCCAGAGTTCCAAGGGGCAGTTCCGAAGATGAAACCTAAAGACCCACAAACTATTGAGTTTATGAGGAGATATTGTTTGTTGGAAGAGAAGCTTGATGCCCTAGAGGGTCGTGATGCTCTTAATCCGAATGCTTCAAGCATGTGTTTGGTGCCAGGCCTTGTGATATCTTCGAAGTTTAAGACACTGAATTTTGAGAAGTACAAAAGGGATAATTTTCCAAAGAAACATTTGGTAATATTTTGCAGAAGAATGACCACATATGTCCACAAGGACAAGCTTATGATTCACTATTTTTAGGACAGTCTGAGTGGGGCATCATTGAGTTGGTATATGCAGTTAGAGAGTGGTTGCATTCAATCATGGTCAGACCTAGCCAACACATTTGTGATGCAATACAATTATAATCTTGACATGGCTCCCAATTGCATGCAGTTGGAAGACTTATCTCAAGTGGATAGTGAATCCTTCAGAGGGTATGCTCAGACATGGAGAGAGTTAGTTGCTTGTGTTCAACCACCACTTCTAGACAGCGAATTGGTTTACTTGTTCATGGATACTTTGCAAGGTCCATACTTGGATAAGATGATTGACAATGAGGCATTAAACTTTTTTGACTTGATAGTAGTTGGGGAACGTGTCGAGAGCGGACTTAAGAGTGGAAAGATTCAAGACATCTCAAACATCTCAGTTGGTGAAAGTGAATTAGTTGTCAGTTCTCAAGAAGAATGGGAGAAAGAAAGTAATTCCATCTGGGAGTCTCCAATACCTCAGACTCAGTACTCAAATATTTCAAGTGTTCAGAGTCAGCAATCTTCTGGGTCTCCATATCAGATACAATTCTCTCCCTAGGGACGATATTCTTCTCCAAATCAGGGATCTCCTCAAAGTCAATGGTCATATCACCGTCAACCGCGTCAGCACGCCCGACAGAGACCAAGGAAGCCAAAAAGGCATGTCACTCAGTTGCCTGTGTCATACAGTCAGATGTTGCCATATTTGATCAAAGGTGGCTTGATAGTGTCGAAGGAGATAAATCCAATGATTTCTTCATACCCACCAGGTTTTGATGTCAACGCCCGTTGTGACTACCATGCTGGGGCACAAGGGCATTAAACCAAAGATTGTTAGGTAATTAAGAGCAAGATTCAGACTCTGCTTGACTCCAATATGTTCTCTTTCACGCCTCAGGGTATTCAGATTAACAATCCTCATTCATCCAATCATGTGAGTTCATCAGTCCTCGTTATGGAGGAATTCATCGAGAGCAGATGTTCAGATGAGTATCAAACAAACTTCGACAAGCAATTCTGAAGATGGATAGCCAAGTAGCGAATCAAGATTGGAAAGCCTAATTCCCCGAAGCTGGAATTTTTTTTATCATGTCATTTCTTTGCATGTGTAGTTTCTTTTCTATTAAAGTGCAAACTTATTTGTAAAATTTTTTTTATTCATAATGATAATGAGATGTGTAAGCATGCTTGCATTGCATTTTCATATCCCTTTGCACGCCAGGTGTTCGAGCCTAGTCTTTTGTTATCCTAATCTGGTTTTTTTTCCAGAATTTCAGACTTAACTTTTCAAAGAAGCTAGAAGTTGACTATGGAGCAAGTTCAAGCAGAGTTGAGGGAAGTACGAAGCCAGATGAGACAATTCATGGTGGACATGCAAGCTTTGTCTCAGGATCAGAAAATACTTAGGGAAGAAGTTCATTAACTGGAGACTTAGATGAGCCTGATCATGGAAGTCATGGGAAACATGCTAAGAAAGGAAGGAAATCCTATGCCTGAAGCCGTAGCAGAAATGGTCATTCTACCCTTGCCTGTAGAATCTCTCCTAGAACATGACGTGCCTCGTAGATCTTTTTCACGACTTGGGGTTTCAGAATCTCCCCGTCAATAGCTGTCTCCTATTTCCCAAGATAATCCTAAGGTTAAAAAATATGCACAGAGGCCGAAGCAACTCGAAAGAATCTTTGACCAGCTCCCTATGACTTATACTCAGTTGTTGCAACGTTTGCTTCAGCTTCAATTGGTTGGACTTCGGAATCTGGCTCCATTTACTGGTAAACCTCCACCAGGCTTTGATGCAAGTGCCCATTGTGATTTCCATTCTGGGGCACCGGGGCATAATATGGAGAAATGCAATGCCTTTAAGCACCAAGTTCAAGACTTAATCGATTCAAAGGCAGATGAATTCAAGTCAGGCAATATGAGCGTACAAGGTGGTCTTTTCCCAGTTGTTGTGAAAGAAGCGAATATTCATGTTTTCTCCCCTAAAGCTACATTAGGTCAGGGGAATATCTTATAGTCTTTGGTTTCAGAATCTCCACGTCCACAGCTATTGCCTGTTCCTGGGCCGAGTATGAGGATAAAAGTGTCTGAACGTGAAGAATGCCCTAATCGATACTAACAACCTTATGCTTCTCAGCAACAAAACTATTGGCGCCAAAATCAAAATAAGCCTCGCAACAACTTGGAAAGAAGGAAGGCTCCTCTTTATCCGGTCCCTATGTCGTACAGTCAGTTACTACTATATCTGATTCAAAACTCATTGGTGGAGCCCAAGACTCTCAAGCCGCTGCCAGAGCCATACCCTCTTGGCTATGATTCTAGTGTGCAATGTGGATATCATGGAGGATCAATGAGGCACTCAATTGAAGATTGCAAAACCTTTCAAGCCAAAGTGCAACAATTGATTGACAAAGGGTACATATCCTTTCCAGAAGGAAATTTAGTTGTGCACGTCAATCTCGCATCTGTTTGAGTTCAAAGACTTCAAGGGTGATCTCCTCAGCCATGGCATTTTTAATTTCTTTACTGCATTGTTCATTTGTATTTTTCATTGTTTGTTAATGCTCTGTTTGCATGTAAAAACTTGTTTGTTTTTTAATGATAATCTTAATACAATGAGTATGTTTTTCTTGAAGTAGTCCATTCGGGTTCACTCATATAATATTTTTGTGCATTGCAATATCAACTTTCTTGCTTAGACTCTTGGAGGGAGGATAATGAAACGAAAATGCAAAATCTCTGGTTGTATGATTTTGGATAAATCCCTGCTGATGATGTACAAGCGTTGTTTTGAATCCCCAAACACCGGAGATATAAGGAAGATAATCCCTTGTCAACCCCTTTAAGCCTAGAAGTAGAAGTTTCTTTCTGAAAACTAAAAACCCTCAATCTTAACCTGGGGAAGGGTAGTCTTCAGTTAGTCTGACCAAGCGTTCAAATTTCAAAAGGAGTGTGCATGCAAGGATCCATTACCTTTTATCCTTTACAATCCCACAATGGTAATATCTTATTAACCAAAGGATGAGGCGGTTACAACCCTTTTTGAGAAATCAAGACAGCCAGTGTCACATGATTTGTTCCAAAAAAAAAGAAAAAAAAGAAGTCTGCTAAGTCGAATCTTAAAAACAAGTGACTTAGGCAAAAGTTATGGCATCCCGCTGGACTTCAAAATCAAAAATTAAAAAGAATCATTCCAGGAAAGATCAGGGAAAAGAACAGAAAATGAAAAAAAGGACAAAAGAAAAATCCTCGATAAAGAATAAATTCGTGCGACTGCAGACACCAAGGACAAAAAGGGTGATCGTCGCTCCGGAAACCTTGTGGATTCATTAACCATCACTTCTACCATTCAATAACCTTTTTGAAAGGTAAGTGTTTAGGCCAAATTAACTGAACATAATACTGGAGAATATCAAGGAGAATGGGTGGGTACAAATAAATTTTGAGCCAAAAATCCTTTTTTTTTTCTGAAACCGTGAACCAAGCCACGTTACAACCCCAAAAGTCCTAATTGAAGCAGGGTTTATTTTGAAAGCGTACTTCAACAAGATAGCGTTTCTGACTCCCATGAGTTATACTAAAAAACTTTGTTGGTATTGCATCTGCATGATGTCTTTCATTCAAAAATCAGTGTCGCATTTTAACTAGTGACTTGTTCACAAAGTTTGGCGATATCTTTTCAACAAAAAATTCAAGAGTAGCACGTGTGTTGCGTTAGAATTATCATTCTCAAAAGAAACATTATATGCTTGCATACAGGTGTTTGTCAACAACGAGGTTTACATAATGAATGTCATTCAAGAAGTCTTATCTTGCCAGGAGGAAATTTCCAGACAGATAGGTTGAAGAGCATGTGGCCAAGAGACTCTGTTAGAAGATGCCAATCTGGGGCAATCAAGTTGAGGTTCAGCAAATCTTTCAAAGATCAATCGGACAGGGGCAAAGTTTCTTCAAAGGCTCATTTTAAAACAGGACGCTGCAAGAGTGCGAAGAGTTATCCTCTCTAGAAGACGGTTAATCAGAGTCACCTCTCCATATTTTTAGAGCTAATAAGAGCTATGATAACGCGAAATCGTATATATATATATATATATATATATATATATATATATATATATATATATATATATATATTGACGTATAATTCAACTAATATTTGATTGGTTTCAATCTGATTTCGAGTTCTTCCATGTTATTTGTCTGATATTTTGCAGGTATTTGAAGATCATGTCCAAACAAAGCAATATGAAGAAAAGAAGCAATTACAGATGAAATATAGACGAAAACCAGATGAAAACCACATGAAAAACAGCAGATGTGAATTTTGCTGCTGTGACGACCGTCACACATCCATGACGATCGTCACACGGGTGACGACCGTCACACACCATGACGACCGTCATGCAGGCAAAAACGCAGAACTTCAGTAAACGTGCAAAAACCAGTTCCAAGTCCCAAAATAATGGACCACTACTTCCTATTTTCTCTGACCCCAAGTCCACCTTCTGAAAATTATAACCGTTAGTATTTCACCTCTATAAAAGGAGAAGGAGGGGAGCTGAGAAAGAGAGCCGCATTCAGATAACGAAGTGCTGCCCAAATATATTCCAGAGCAAATTTAGTTTAAGTCTTGTTTTTGTTTTCCTTTCCTTTTTCCTGTATTCCATTTCTGCAATATTCATTTGTGCGCTCTATTGGCTTGAAGACACAATCCTGCCGACATCGTTGGGATTTGGCCAAAAGCCAATTGGATACTTTACATGTTTTTATTATTTCGTTAATTGTAACTTTAATTCCCAGCAGTATGTATGTTCTAAATTTCTGCTTTTATTTATGCTTTACCTGTTCCAAATCCATGTCTAGCTAAACCAGAGTAATCGGTATGTAATAATAATTCAGACGGGATTTGATAATAACCGGTTAAAACCTTTCTTTTTCAAAAGTTGTTTATGGCCTGAGTGTTTAAACTTATTTCCTGAATAAACGTTCGTCGCGACAGCGAGAACTTATTTAAAAGTAGTTTTGCCACGACAGTGGGAAATTAATTAAGGTACGAACCAACAAGCGACAGCTGCGGCTAGGACCGGATAGTAAACACTAGGCATTTGTTTTAATAACAGCCAAAACACTTTAAAATGGATTAGAACTTAGAGATTTCCAAAAAGCAATTTTAACCCCGAACGGGATAGCGACAGCATACGTTCCGCCTTAAAGTTGCGACTAGCGTCAACAACCATCGTGAGACGAAGGTCTTTAGATCATTATTTTCTTCTTAAATAAATTCTGAAAACATTTTATATATCGGTAACTTGTCAAATCCCCGAAGAACATAATTATTGCATATCGATTCGCGTAATTACACTTTAAGTAACGTTTTTAGTTCCCTTTAGTAATAGCAATTATTCCCTTAAACATTATCTACCTAGCTAAACATAGTAACTCCCGAGAACACTAGTTTGATTACGAGTCCTTGTGGGATCGATATCTTTTATTACTACGCGATAGACTGTGCACTTGCAGTTAAGTTGTATTAGACATAGAAAGTCGCGATCAAGTTTTTGGCGCCGTTGTCAGGGACCCGTTTAGTCAATAGTGTAACCTTCTGTTACGTCGTATAGACTAGGTTAACAATTCTCTCTCCCTTTACTGGTTCTGTCGATTGTATGCCAAGTACTCGCCCACAAGGCGATATCTTAAAACCTTCAGTCGCAGAACTAGAGCGCTTCTTACATTTAAGAAGTCGCATCATTGAGTACCAACGAAAACATAACATTCCCGATCCTCTCACTCACATTCCCAAATCTGAAGAAGAACCAAAGATGGCTGAAGGACCTCAAAACAAACCACTGAAGGCATACGCTACACCCTCTCAGATGGAGCCTAGAAGTAGCATAGCTGCCCCAGCTATAACTCGAAACGATTTTGAGCTAAAACCCTCATTGCTGTCAGTTGTACAACAAAATCAATTCTTAGGAAATGCAACTGATGATCCGAACGAACATTTAACGAAGTTTGTACAATACGCAGACACAGTGAAAGCAAATGGAGTAACTCCAGACGCAATAAGACTTTGTCTTTTCCCTTTCTCTCTTAGAGATAGAGCTTGGACATGGTTACAATCCTTACCATCAAACTCCGTTACAACATGGGAACAGTTGAAGAACGTTTTCTTAGCGAGATATTTTCCGCCAAGCAAAACTGCTATGCTTAGAGCTCAAATCAATGGATTTCGACAGAAAGATACTGAATCTCTCTACGAAGCATGGGAACGATTCAAAGATATGATGAGAACATGTCCTCACCATGGTCTAGAAGACTGGGTGACAATCCATACTTTCTATAATGGGCTTTTATACAACACCAGATTAACAGTAGACGCCGCCGCGGGCGGTGCACTTATGGATAAGCCATACGACGAAGCCTATCAACTAATCGAAAACATGTCTCAGAACCACTACCAATGGGGAGGTGAACGCATTCCGGCAGAGAAACCCGCAGCGAAAGGTGGGATGTACGAGATCAGCAGCCTTGAAAAGTTCAACGCTAAAGTAGATGCTCTAGCACAGAAGATCGACAGTCTGACCGTTAACCCCACTGCAACCGTCGCTGCCGTAACTCCAAACTGCGAGTTATGCGGAATCGCCATTCATAACACGCCCGAGTGCCCATTGCTGGCTGGAATCCCACCAGACCAAGTAAATTACGCTCAAGGAAACCCCTATGCGAATACCTACAACCCAGGTTGGCGAAACCATCCAAACTTTTCTTACAAAAGCGATAATGCATTGCAGATGCCTGCTGCTCCGCCAGGATATCAGAAACCAGCTGCTGCCCAGACTGCCCCTAGGAAATCAAACCTCGAGTTGATGATGGAAAAATTCATAGCTACTCAAGCTCAAACAAACAAAGAATTCCTAAATCAAAACATACACACTAGCGAGCAAATTAAACAGCTGACCGGAAAAGTAGACGCTTTAGCCACCCACAACAAAATGCTAGAAACACAGATATCACAAGTGGCTCAACAACAAGCCTCTGCTGCCGCACCCGCTGGCACATTTCCTAGACAACCCGAACAAAATCCAAAAGGCCAAGCAAATGCAGTCATATTAAGAAGCGGAAAAGAATTGGATGAACCGATCGATCCGAGAACCGAAAACTCAGCCATGCAACAAAAACCAACTGAACAAGCAGAAAAGGAATCCGAGTTAGAGAAGAAGGAAGACAACGAGAAGGAGGACACCGCAAGTGAAAAAACTCAAGTACCTCCAGCGCCATATAAACCACCGATTCCTTATCCTCAAAGACTAATAAACTCCAAAACTTCAGGGCAATTTAAGAAATTTGTAGAGCTCCTTAAACAGTTGAATATCACTATTCCTTTTACAGAAGCTATCACTCAAATGCCCTCGTATGCTAAATTTCTCAAAGAAATCCTGTCAAATAAGAGAAAGATCGAGGATAACGAAACAGTTACACTTACTGCAGAGTGTAGCGCTATTATTCAAAACCACATGCCTCATAAATTAAAAGACCCAGGTAGTTTCTCCATACCCTGCGTCATAGGAAAGTTCGTAATAGACAAAGCTCTATGCGATTTAGGAGCCAGTATCAGTGTTATGCCCCTATCCATATGCAAAAAGCTGAATATGGGTGAACTGAGACCAACCAAGATGTCCGTTCAATTAGCTAACCGATCCGTCAAATATCCTGTCGGTATACTGGAAAACGTTCTAGTACGCATAGGACAATTCTATATCCCAACCGATTTCATAATTATGGATATTAAGGAAGATTCAGTTACTCCGATCATTTTAGGAAGACCATTCCTAGCTACAGCCGGAGCTATTATAGACGTAAAGAAAGGAAGGCTAACATTCGAAGTAGGAGAAGAAAAGATAGAGTTTATTCTCACCAAGTTCTTACAAGCACCAGCCATAGACGATACCTGCTATTTAGTAGATGTAATTGACGAATGCATAAGAGAACTTGAAAATGAAGAGACCACGTATTCAGAAATAATAAAGATTCAAATACCCGATATTTCTGAAGACGATGATTGGCGTAAACCGTATAAAGACGACAGTCTAAGCGAAAGCTTAGCACTAACCCCAAACCATATGCCAGGTCCGAAGAACCCATCTTTAGAACTTAAAACACTACCCAAAAACCTTAGATATGAATTCCTAGACGATGAACTAAAAAGACTAGTGATAGTCAACACCGACTTAGGACAACTAGAAACCGCAAAGCTATTAGAAGTCCTAAAGAAGTACCCCACCGCGTTAGGCTATAAAATAAGCGATCTAAAAGGTATAAGCCCTTTGATCTGTATGCATCGAATTACAATAGAGGAAGACTGTAAAACCTCTAGAGAGCATCAGAGGAGACTGAACCCCATCCTAAGTACAGCAGTCAGAGACGAAGTAAAGAAATTGCTAGATGCAGGAATCATCTATCCAATCTCCGATAGTGAATGGGTCAGCCCAGTTCATGTCGTACCTAAGAAAGGAGGAGTCACAGTAGTTAAGAACGAAAAAGGCAAATCAATAACAAAAAGAGTCGTGACTGGAAGCAGAATGTGCATTGATTATAGAAAGCTTAACAAAGCCACACGAAAAGATCACTTCCCCTTACCCTTCATAGACCAAATGTTAGAAAGATTAGCCAAACATTCATATTTCTGCTATCTAGATGGTTATTCGGGATTTTTCCAAATTCCCATTCATCCTGATGACCAAGAAAAGACTACATTCACCTGTCCTTATGGTACTTTTGCTTACCGCCGAATGTCGTTCGGACTTTGTAATGCTCCAGCAACCTTCCAAAGATGCATGATGGCAATCTTCGCAGATTTCATAGACGACATCATGGAAGCATTTGTGGACGATTTCTCAGTATGTGGACAAAGTTTCGAAGGATGCCTACAAAACTTAGAAATGGTATTAGAACGTTGTGTAAAAGTGAACCTCGTCCTAAATTGGGAAAAATGTCATTTTATGGTCCGACAAGGAATAGTTCTAGGACATGTCATATCTAATAAAGGGATTGAGGTCGACAAAGCTAAAATAGAAATTATAAAAGACCTCCAACCTCCAAAATCCGTACGCGAAATACGGAGTTTTCTAGGACATGCCGGTTTCTACCGCAGATTTATAAAAGATTTTTCAAAAATCACAAAACCTCTGACCGGCCTGTTGATGAAAGATGCTGAGTTCGTCTTTGACGACGACTGTCTAAAAGCATTCGAAACATTAAAATCAGCCCTTATCACCGCACCAATTATGCAACCACCCGATTGGCGACTACCGTTCGAAATCATGTGTGATGCGAGTGATTATGCTGTAGGCGCAGTTCTAGGACAAAGGAAGGACAAAAAGCTCCATGCCATCTACTACGCCAGTAGAACCTTAGATCCTGCCCAAATGAACTACGCCACAACAGAAAAGGAACTTCTAGCAGTTATATTTGCGCTTGACAAATTCCGTTCTTACTTAGTAGGAGCAAAAATTATCATATACACAAACCACGCTGCCATTAGGTACCTAATAAGCAAAAAGGATGTCAAACCAAGATTATTGAGATGGATCCTATTATTACAAGAGTTTGACTTAGAAATTAAAGATAAGAAAGGAACCGAGAATGTAGTTGCAGATCACTTATCCCGAATAGAAGGCATTAAACATGAACCAGTACCGATAAATGACGATTTTTCATACGAACATCTGATAGCCAAATTAGAAAGTGACATGCCTAACTTAATCTCAGAAGATCCCGAACTCGAAAAAGCCGTAGAAGCCGTCTATGCCCAAGTTACATTACCTTGGTATGCCGACATCGTTAATTACCTAGCTGCAGGCGTGCTTCCACCGGATCTCACTTATCAGCAAAAGAAGAAATTCTTCCATGATCTGAAACACTATTATTGGGACGAACCTCTACTCTTCAAGAGAGGGGCCGACAACATATACCATTGCTGTGTCCCAGAGGAAGAAATAGAAAACATCATTTCCCAATGCCTTTCAGCACCATATTGTGGTCATGCCAGTACATCCAAGACGTGCGCTAAGATTCTCCAAGCCGGCCTATTCTGGCCTAACCTCTGGAAAGACGTTCACATCGCTGTGCTAAAATGTGATTGATGCCAACGAAATGGAAACATCTCACGACGCGATGAAATGCCTCAGAAAGGAATCTTAGAGGTAGAAATCTTTGACGTATGGGGAATAGATTTCATGGGACCATTCCCGTCTTCTTTTGGGAATAACTACATACTCGTCGCTGTAGACTATGTGTCTAAATGGATAGAAGCCATTGCCGCTCCAACAAATGACGCACGAGTAGTAATCAAACTCTTCAAAAACACAATCTTTCCTAGATTCGGTGTACCCAGACTCGTCATTAGTGACGGCGGATCACATTTCATATCGCGAATTTTTGACAAACTTCTTTCTAAATATGGAGTCCGACACCGAGTAGCTACACCTTATCATCCGCAAACTAGCGGACAAGTAGAGGTCTCGAACAGGGAAATAAAACAAATATTGGAAAAGACTGTCGCTACCTCAAGGAAAGATTGGTCATCAAAGTTGAATGAAGCTTTATGGGCTTATAGGACCGCTTTTAAGACACCAATAGGTACTACACCCTTAAAATTAGTTTACGGTAAATCCTGTCATCTCCCTGTAGAATTAGAGCATAAAGCCTTCTGGGCCATTAAGACACTTAATTTCAACTACACTGAGGCAGAAGAGAAACGAATCTTGAACTTACACGAATTAGAAGAACTTAGATTGGACGCTTACGAAAATGCCCGTATCTACAAAGAACGAACTAAGAAATGGCATGATAAACGTTCAGTCCGGAAACAATTCAGTATGGGAGACATCGTACTTCTATTTAATTCAAGATTGAAACTTTTCCCAGGTAAACTAAAATCTAGGTGGTCTGGACCTTTTGAAGTGACTAAAGTACTTCAAAGTGGAGCTCTTGAAATTACCGATAAAACGAATGCATCGTTTATCGTAAACGGGCAACGTTTAAAACATTATAATAAGAACGAAAACAGCCCTCAAGTCAGCAGTATAACATTGCTCGAGCTTCCTGCTCAAACCCCCAAATAGCTTGTCACCAAGCTATCGTCAGGCTTTTGACGTTAAAAAACAGCGCTTAATGGGAGGCAACCCAATTTTCCCGTATTTCCCTTTTTACTGTATTTCATTCTCATTTTTATTTGAAATCTTACCTTGAAATTTTAACAAAATTTTAAACTTGAATTGCTACTATTTTTAATTTTTGTTTCATTATTTTCTCTTTTATTTAAACTTTGTTTTTATTTCTACCACCTTTTGTTTCTAAAAATTCTGACTTAAAATTTCTATTTAAAACTTTTCAGGATTTTAAAAGCCTTCAAACCTTCCTCCTGTTTTTCTCTGACTAACCTGCGAGTATGGCCGAGTACGACTTCACAAAAGTTTATTTTTGAGGATTAGCTAAAAAGGCAAGATTTGCAGCATTAACTGAGAGAGACATAGCCTTAACACTGTATTATGATAAGTCTACCATGGAGAAGCTAGGAATTACTGATAGCATTCAATTCCTGTTTAATCAATTAGGCTGGGAGAACACCTCCTAGAAAACCCGTTTTGCTACCTATAAGGACCTCACCTACGAATTCCTTAGTTCCTTCAGGTACTTACCCAACTATGGTTTTGGATCAAACACAGAGCTAATCACCTTTAGGATGTTTGGAATGGACCAAACCCATAGCCGTATGTCATTAGCTAACCTCCTAGGATTTCCTAGCAGACCACATGTGTTCATCAGTGCCGAAGATGACGATCTTGATTTTAAACTAAACCAGTTCTGGGGTAAAATCACAGGAGACTATCACCCTGACCCAAATGGCATGTATAACGATGAGATTCATAACCCCGCTTTCAGATACTTTCATAAGATCCTAGCTCACACCCTTTTCGGAAAGGAAGAAAACATTACTACAGTATCTAAAGAAGAGTTGTTTATCTTGTTCTGCGCTTCTCAAGGCCGTCCAGTGAATGCCGTGCCTTTTATGATGAGATCCTTCCTACGCCTCACTCAGGAACCATAATCACCTATTCTAATATGAGGCCTCGTGACAATGATTGCCCACGAGCTTGGCCTTAGATTCCACCTAAATGCAAGCACTAGTTTTGGTACCGTCCGACCCATGAATATCCAATTTTGCTTTAACATGCGCATTTTAAGAACCATGGGACCTGGACCTTACGAGTACCTTATCAATGACAAACCTGTCCAACTATTCACATTGCCAAATCATCAGATGACTAGTATCCATAACGTGGACAATTGGGTTTATGAATTAGATGAGCTTGTGGGACCTCCTTCACCTCAATCCACACCACAGGATTACATGTACGACAGTGATCACATCTCTGAAGCACATGATTATATGTATTATGAGGATGCTGTATCCGAAGCTGAGGTAGACCCTGAGACCCCTCCACATTAAAACACCTATCCTGAGTCCATTCCTGACGAAACCACTGACAAAATGGATACTATTCTGAATCGATTAGACAACTTCGACACAGCTCTGACCACCGCAAGAAATGAGATAACAAGCATCCATGCTGAATTATCAGTTTTCATGGACTTAGTTTGTGACCAGCTCGATTACTACGCCCGGAAGTTTGACGAATTGAAGGCACAAAAGGACTGAGATTTTCGCTTTAGTTTAGTTTATTTTTCCTGTTTATCTGTACGCTTTAAATTATTTTGATTTTCGCATTGTTTCATTTCACTTATGTATTACATTAAAAAAAAATCATTTTAATTAAATGTTATTTCAATTTTGTTCATTATTCCTTTATTCTGTTTTTATGTTATCATATGTTTCTTGGCTGATTTATTACATTGCGATATTAATTACAAGCCTTAAAACCATGTTAAAAGCACCCCTGTAGCAAAATTCTGCGTTCTGCAGAATTTGCTGGTGTGACGACCGTCACAGAACCATGACGCCCGTCATATGGGTGACGAGCGTCACAGATGTGTGACGACCGTCACGAGTCCAAAACCTGATATCTGCTATAACAGAGGTTACGTTTCTTCCCCCACTCCCACCTTATCAACTTCCCATCACCACACATCCAAACCCCATTTCAAAATTTCGTTTTCCCTCCTTACTACATATAATCCCAACTCCCATTTCATCTTCATTAACCAATTTTGTGCAATTTCTCATTCCGCAGAAACCGCATTCTTCCCCCATTTCATCAGCTTCATCTAGCAAATGGCAAGAAACAATGAAACCCCTGACCTTAGCAATATCATTTTCGGCAACGGCGACTCCGGCGAGAAACAGAGAGCAAACTACGCCGCCTTCCATCAACGGTCGCTACAACCGACCCACTATCCGCACATACCATCTCTCACGGAGCTCGGCCTCCTTGACGACATCAATTGGATGCTCCAGAGAGCCGGCATTTGGCATCTGTGCACAAATCCGCAACCCACTTACGAACAACTCACCCTTGAGTTCCTCAGTTCGTTCAGTTACTTCACCTCTAGCAGCGACCTTAGCCAACATTCCGACGCCGCTTGCTTCCGTATGTTCGGCACGAACTACCAATTGAATCAAAATCAGATTGCCGACATCTTACATTTCCCTCGTGGCGATGACACTCACCGCCGCATTACCGAACAATTTCAACATGAAGCTTTTGCGCTTTGATCCCAATTGACCAGAATCAATTCCGACGGTTGGGATTCTCTGCATGCAACACACATCCACAACCCAACCATCTGGTATTTCCACAGAGTGCTGAGCAATACCATCTTCGCAAGAGATAGCAACCACAAGGTGAACTCCAAAGAACTTTTCTTCCTCCGCTGCGTGTTCAATTTCAAACCCATCAACGCCGCTCCGTTCCTCCTGGCCCACATTCAGGCCAACTGCAACCGTGGCTCTAAGCCATTTTACTTTGGCGGGATTGTTACCTCCATTGCACTAGGCCTGAACCTCGGTAACCAACTCCAGAATCTCCATACAATTCCTTCGGTATTTCTCGACACCGACCATTGCAGAGCTTCTCACCTCATCCGCTCCAGGTCCGATGGAAAGCACCATCCGGTCGTGCGTGGCAAAACCATCAGAAGCATCATCATGCCGTCACGTACCCGGATGCACCCACAGGATCGTGCCAACTGGCTTTTTGACCTGAATGCCCCTGCTGCTACCGCTGCCCCAACTCAAACCAATACCCAAGGGTCTGTTGACGAAATGCAAGATGAGTTGGACAGAGCTGAGCAACCTGAGGCATCACAACCACTTCCTTCTGAAGGCACATCCTACCGTCGCCGCCGCCACCGTCCAGAGCCCGACTTCTCTGAAGAAGACCTCTGTCGATCCCTCGACCAACAAGCATAGATATTCGCCATGATGCAGCAACAAAATCAGCGAGCAGAGCAATTCGAAGCTTGGCAGAGGACCACGATGCAACAGCTCCAAACTGGCCAGGAAGCCATCACTGAGAACTTGGCAAATCTTACCTTGCAATTCGAAGGACTCCGAGAGTATGTCTATCACACCAGAGCTCTGAACTTTGAGGCCTGAGTCGACCAAGCCAGAGGTAAAGGACGAGACAGAGGACGTGACCGAGGCAGAGGCCGTGACTAATTCTTTCTTTCTTTATTTGCTTCCTGTATTTTTCCCTTTCTTGTATTTTCATTTTCTCTGTATTTCCATCCCGCATCATTTCAAATCAGTGGGGACACTGATTGAGATAGTGTGGGAGCGGAGCGTTTATTTCCCGTTTCCTTGTACTTTCAATTCAGTAATTTCAATTCAAACATTTTCCCATTTTAGCAAATAACAGCTCATTTATATGTATTTTTCCGTTACGCAAATTTCCCCACTTTATTCGACATAAACAAAATTTTTTCAGTTGTTCCTCAAAAGCATCACGAGAATGCGCCAAAGTTCAAACCAAGTTTTGAAACTCCGAGACGAAAATTCTAACAACACCAGTACCGTCCTGACACCTTAGACCTCCGGTTTATGCGAGTCGGTTTCACTACCTACTTGTACCAAAGTTTCAAGTTTCTACGCAAACTCAGCCCCAAGTAGTTTATACAAGCAGTCAGCACCATCCTAAACACTTCTAAGCGAGCGACCAATGCAAATAAGTGTATGATCTCTAAAAAGATGAAAAATCATGAAAAGAAAGCCATATAGCCCGAGTATAGAGACATGTTCCCTCTAAGTTAGGTGCTCCTCACTCGAGCATTTAGCCCAACGGTACAAAAACTCATTGAAAAATCAATAGTATAAGCTTATGAGCAATGAAAAGATCAAAACAGCAATGAGATCATATTCACTAACAGGTTAACTTGCCATGAAAGTGTATGGACAATGGGCTTAATGTGATTGCGCTAGAACAAACAGGGTAAACTTGACGTGAGAACCTTGATACCAAGCTGCAGTAGCATGATTGGGACCGATTTGCATAAAAAGGAGACCTCCGAAGACTTATAGTCCAGTGTCGTCACCGTACTCGTTTTGTTCCTATTTAGAATCCCGGTTTTTCCCAACTTTCTGAACGAGGAAGCTGCCTCGTGCTTGCCGACTTTTATTCTTCCTGCTTTTACTTGAGGACAAGCAAAGATTCAAGCTTAGGGGAGTTTGATAACGCGAAATCGTATATATATATATTGACGTATAATTCAACTAATATTTGACTGGTTTCAATCCGATTTCGGGTTCTTCCATGTTATTTGTCTGATATTTTGCAGGTATTTGAAGATCATGTCCAAACAAAGCAATATGAAGAAAAGAAGCAATTACAGATGAAATATGGACGAAAACCAGATGAAAACCACATGAAAAACAGCAGATGCGAATTTTGCTGCTGTGACGACCGTCACACATCCATGACGACCGTCACACACCATGACGACCGTCATGCAGGCAAAAACGCAGAACTTCAGTAAACGTGCAAAAACCAGTTCCAAGTCCCGAAATAATGGACCACTACTTCCTATTTTCTCTGACCCCAAGTCCATCTTCTGAAAATTATAACCGTTAGTATTTCACCTCTATAAAAGGAGAAGGAGGGGAGCTGAGAAAGAGAGCCGCATTCAGATAACGAAGTGCTGCCCAAATATATTCCAGAGCAAATTTAGTTTAAGTCTTGTTTTTGTTTTCCTTTCCTTTTTCCTGTATTCCATTTCTGCAATATTCATTTGTGCGCTCTATTGGCTTGAAGACACAATCCTGCCGACATCGTTGGGATTTGGCCAAAAGCCAATTGGATACTTTACAAGTTTTTATTATTTCGTTAATTGTAACTTTAATTCCCAGCAGTATGTATGTTCTAAATTTCTGCTTTTATTTACGCTTTACCTGTTCCAAATCCATGTCTAGCTAAACCAGAGTAATCGGTATGTAATAATAATTCAGACGGGATTTGATAATAACCGATTAAAACCTTTCTTTTTCAAAAGTTGTTTATGGCCTGAGTGTTTAAACTTATTTCCTGAATAAACGTTCGTCGCGACAGCGAGAACTTATTTAAAAGTAGTTTTGCCACGACAGTGGGAAATTAATTAAGGTACGAACCAACAAGCGACAGCTGCGGCTAGGACCGGATAGTAAACACTAGGCATTTGTTTTAATAACAGGGAAAGCACTTTAAAATGGATTAGAACTTAGAGATTTCCAAAAAGCGATTTTAACCCCGAACGGGATAGCGACAGCATACGTTCCGCCTTAAAGTTGCGACTAGCGTCAACAACCATCGTGAGACGAAGGTCTTTAGATCACTATTTTCTTCTTAAATAAATTCTGAAAATATTTTATATATCGGTAACTTGTCAAATCCCCGAAGAACATAATTATTGCATATCGATTCGTGTAATTATACTTTAAGTAACGTTTTTAGTTCCCTTTAGTAATAGCAATTATTCCCTTAAACATTATCTACCTAGCTAAACATAGTAACTCCCGAGAACACTAGTTTGATTACGAGTCCTTGTGGGATCGGTATCTTTTATTACTACGTGATAGACTGTGCACTTGCAGTTAAGTTGTATTAGACATAGAAAGTCGCGATCAAGCTACTTAAGTAGGTTTTGTCAACCTTCGAGTTTAGGACGAATGCCGAGAAGTCGTGTTAACCATTCTCTAACCTTTCAACCAGAAATCTTGTGTCCAGACAAGATGCTTTCCAATGTTAGCCATGCCTAACTTACCTCGAAACCACTGTTTGAGCCGTCATATCACTACATAATCATTACATATCATCTATAATAGCATAGCATGGAGCCTTATGAAATTAAACAAGAAATCCAGAGCCCAATCCTTATTGGTATCTCCAACAAAAGCCTACTTTGTTGGCATCCTCATAAACTCTAAATTCAAATCCCTATTGGCAACCATCGAAATTCCAATCTTTATTGGCACCTCATTCCAAAATATAATTCCGATTGGCATCTAGAAAATATCACTTTCCATCAGGTTTCACCCGTCCTTTCCAGTAAAGTCCAATCATACTTGGTATATCCTTCTTTCCCCCCAGAGCGGTCCTTTTGTATATCATAAGCATCATTGCATTGCATTCTCAAATGCGTAGCATTTCCATTTTATATGGAGCATTACGCCATAGAAAGAAAATTCAAACATATGCATGTGAAGCATAATCCAGAATTGGTACCTTGCATGGAAGCCCGAATCATCTATTAATCAAGACAGTGACATATCCCTAGCAGATGTTCTCTTGATATGTTTTCTTCCCGTCAAATCCATTTGACGATGTGATTCTTCGGACAGGCTTTCTTTTTGTCAAACCCTTTTGACGATGTAATTCTTCGGACATGTTTTTTCTTTACGTCAAACCCCTTTGACGATGTGATTCATTGGACAGGCTTTCATTCTGTCAAACCCTTTGACGACGCAGTTCTTCGGACATGCTTTATTTCTGTCAAATCCCTTTGACGATGTGATATTTGGATATATTCTCTTTCCATCAAACCCCTTTGGCAATGTGATTCTTCGGACAAGTTTTCTTTTCGTCAAACCCCTTTGACGATGTGGTTCTTCGGGCAGGTTTTCTTTCCGTCAAATCCCTTTGACGATGTGATCTTTGGATATGTTCTCTTTTCATCAAACCCTTTTGATGATGTGATTCTTTAGATATGTTTTCTTTCCGTCAAACCCTTTTGACGATGTGATCTTCGGACATGTTTTCTTTCCGTCAAACCCTTTTGATGATGTGATATTTGGACAGGTTTTCTTTCCGTCAAATCCTTTTGATGATGTGGTCTTAGGTGTTCTTTCTGTCAAATCCCTTAGACAATGTGGATCTGGGGTTCACTGTTCTTTCTTTGGGTATATTTTCTTTCCGTCGAATTCCTTTGAAGACATGTGACTGGGCTCTAATTACATACATCCCCACAGACTGTAAATTTCTGGGTTCTCTTGGTATTCAATATCCCTGTACCTTGAATGTCTGAAAGCCGTTGAAATCATCCTTTCAGGTTCAAGTTGATTGAATAGAGACAACTGTAGCACCCTAAAATTTTCCCTTTCGTTTTAACCGTAATTGGCTTGTATTTTGTTCATTTTGCATTTTTGCATATCATGGCATTGGCTCTCGAGACATGGGATCAAGGTGTTTCTGTGGCTCAAGGTTTCCTTTTATTGCAAGAGTTTAAACAATGAGCGTCAGAGGCGTCGACATTTATTTTGCCCAGCGATCGAGCGACCGATTTTATTCAGCAGGTTATTTTGAGCATAGAAGGCAGTTCACAGGTTATTTCAGGCCTTTTACAGGTGCAATGTTAAAGGACAAGTTTTAGAGGCTTAACAAGGTTCAGAACAGATGGAAACGAGTGATTATGCAAGTTTCCCTCCACGTGGCGCCAAATTTGGCAATTTTTGAATGTGGTAATCGGTTACCACATATGGGTAATTGATTACCTCAGGCGTATTTTGCAAAAGTGGTTCAAATTTCAGCACTGCAAAATTTCTAATCATTTTCAACCTTTGATTTCATATGTGCATCATTAGAAGGATCTAGAATTGATTCATTTTCATCATTTCCCTCCAAATTTCAAACACTTCATTCCTAATTTCACTCCTAATTTCCATTCCAAACACTAACCCACATTCCAAACCATAATTCTACTCCTAACCAAGAGCCTATTTAAGTGAATTTGCTACAAACCTCAAGACAATAACCTTCATTTTCAGATTTCACACTCATTCTTGAGAATTTGATCTCAATTTTCTCTCAATCTTTTACTCCCAAAACCTCCATTAAAGCTCTTTTCACTTGAGTTCATTGATTCTTCATTGGAATCCTTGAATTATAGAGCTAAACCTCCTTCATTCATCTCTATTATCTTCAATTCATCACTTAATTTTCGTTTGGATTTGAATCTAATTTTGGAAGCAAGATTTGAAGTGCTTTTTAAATTAATTTGGCTTGATATTGCTTGTTCTTCACTTCTACTATAAGGAAGCTCTTGGATCTTGAAAATTCTCTGGGTTTCTAGCTTGGATCTGTTAATTTATAGTGAATCAACACTTACCAAAGCAAATCTCAGCTTTGAAAGTTGGTTAATTTTAGATCCAATTATGTTTTAAGCTTATTTGAATAATCACAATGTAGATCCATGGCTTTTGCTACATTTTGATCCATTTGTTTGGATTTGATCTTTGTGATTTGTGATCTCAATGCTTGATCAAGTTTAATTGATGTTTGATCACTAATTTTTGGTGTTAAATTCGTGCATAATTGATTACTTGTTCTTTTGGATGTTTGGATAAGTTGTTGGTTGCTGAAAAGTGATTTTGGAAGCTGATTTTTGGCCTCTGTCACAATGGTAATCGGTTACCACTATCAAGTAACCGGTTACCCTGCCTAATTTTCACGTTTCTGAACATTTTTCAAAGGGGTAACCGGTTACCTGATCCTGGTAACCCGTTACCATTGGGAAAATTTGCCTTTTTCTTGCATTTTCTTGCTTGTTTCGGCTCATTTTCACCTCTAAACTTCATGGATTGATATGATGCATTTATGTGGATTGTTTTTGACATATTTCATCATTCTTGAATGTTTAATTTGGATTCTTCGACACGTGACTTCCATTTTTCTTTGAATGTTTAACATCTTCATGATGCTTACTTGATGTGATGATCATATGTTTTGCTTGCTTGTATCATGTTAATTGATTATCATTGATGATTATCTTGCTGGATTTGTGATGCATGTTTGCGTTTGCTTTTGATTCTGTTTGTTACATGTTCATTTGATCATTTGATTCTCGATTTGAATTGAAAAGCATGATGTCTTGTTGATTTCTTGTTGATGCAATATTGTTGATAAATCGTGTTTCATTGTTGAGGCATGTCCATACTTGCATGATGTTTGTTCATGATTAGTGCTTGCTCTTAATTAATTGCATTCACACATGCTTGCTGCCCTGCTTTTCACAACTATTCTTATTTTGAATTTTTGCATGCTGTCTTTGCTTACTTGCTTGCTGCCTGCCTTTTACACCTGCTTTTATGCTGAACATGTGCTATTATAGGTTGTATTGCTTGCGTGCTGGATTTTACTGCTGTTTTATGTAGGAAGTGCTGTTGTAGTTGCTATTTTTGCCTTGAATTTCTTGTTTTTGTCTTGCCTTTGCATGCTCCCTTAAGGCCTCCTAGTCCAACTTAATTTTCGATTATGCTTGGAGTAGGATAGATGTTAGGAGTTTAAACCATGCATGATAACAATTATGCTAGTCCCTTTTAACCTCAACCTTAGGTCCATCTTTTGCATGCTAACATTAGGATAAAATCTCCTTTTGCATCCTGACCTTAGGACCACTTTGCATGACAACATTAGGACTGAGTTTCCCTTAGACCTTTCGCGCGTCTCTCTTCTCATCTCAAAAATATTCTAAATCATCTATTAAAGATGATGAACATTGTGCACCACGTGCCTTAAGCATATAGGAAATGATGAGCATGGGGTTTCTCTTCACTTGTATAGAGTGTTTAGTGTATGTCCTTTGGGCGATATGCAGCATATTCTTTCCTATATCATAGTCTTTAGTGCAACGTGAATCACAAAGAAAACTCAATTCACTTCACTAAAACTCACAAAAAAAATCAAACTTTTTTATCCTTTGGGGTTGTATTTCAAACTCATTTTTAGAAAAGAGCATGTTACTTTTCCGTTCTACCACAAACATGCATCGTCCCTAACTGCTGGAGTGGGAACTTAATGTCACTCATAAAAAAAACACTTAAATAACCTGTGGTTTCGTTACCCGAACTACATTTTGTCTGATTTCTCATACCAGATGAGGATACATAGGCACAAGACAGTGATGTCTTGGTGAGCAACCTTCCTCCATCACCCGTAGTTTTCTGAACTACGTTGACTCTGAATTTCCCATTGCACGAGGGAATACGTGGGCATAGGGCGACAATGTCCTATCGAGTCTCTTTCTTTTTCTTCATTCTCGTTTCCGTTTAACATTAGCTTTTGAAATTCTGGTATGCAGATCTCATATGTCCCAAGAACATTGATCTCTGCTCAAACAAGGACGAGGACAGACCATGACCATTTTAAATTCCTTTAAGAATTAACGATGTCATGACCAATGTCATGACCTCTGTTGTGACATCTGCATACTGACAGACTATTTATCTAACCATTTAAATTGTGCAGAATTGTAAATGCTGAAAGATAAATAACACCAGTAATTGTTTACCCAGTTCGGTGCATCCTCACCTATATCTGGGGGCTACCAAGCCAGGGAGAAAATTCATTATTAGTAGAATTAATTTAGAGTCAAACAACCCAATTTTCACTCCTCACTTAAATCCTACCCAATGACACATCTGCCTAGAGACACTTTAGACCTGAGTATACCCACTCACTCCCCCTCAATCACCTTAGTGATATTAACACACAATTACAGAACAGTTATGGAGATACACTCCAAAAACACACCTTGATCTTGCTTCACAGCTTTGATCAAGTGACACATACTGTTTCTTAAAAGCTTTGAGTGACAAAACAACTTAGAACCTATCTAACCAATGTAGCACACAGTTGCTTGGTGTACAAGTATTCCTAAGACACACTTCACACGTGAAGAACATAACTTCTTCACTCACAAGACACACGTGAAGAGCAACACTCTTCACTCACAAATATGTCTACCACAATGTATCAAATGATACAAAGGGTGACTTACAAAGACACACACAAGGGACTCTCAAACCCTAGACCTTTATTTTACGCTCAAGTTGCTCTTGATGTGAGTGCTTACTTTTTCCTTGCTTCTCATCCTCCTTTCATAGCAATGCAGACTGGGCTTGGGCTGGTCACAAGTAACAAACTTTAGGTTTAACCAAGTTAAACCACTTTCCATAATTCAAGGTGCTGTCAAATTAGGTCACATCTGCTTCATGTTATATCCAGCCCTGACTAGAATCTCGCCTGAGATAACTAAGGAGCCATAACAGGTTTCTTGAATTCTAGCCTAAGATATATCAGGTATCATAACAGAAAAAGAAACCCTGCACGCCTGATGTCATACGATCAATGTCATAATATTCAGTCATGACATTCAGCTTCACTTACTCTTAGATGACCAGACTCCCCCTACTGAACACTCCTGCAGTATCTTCTTCACAACAGTAAAAACAAGCATATTAGTTTCCTAAAAAGTTTCAAAGATCCTTTTTATGAACACCAATTAAATATGCACTTTGTTCCTAATGAATCTCTTTGTCTTGTACATACTGATGAGGAATATCCAACAGGACCAAAACACTTCTGTCAAGAGATATAACATAGTAGCCCCTGCTGTACCAGACATTGATGTCATGACATTCAGTATGACATCCATGACAGCAGTTCTGTCATCAGCTCCTGCTGCACCAGACAGCGATGTCATGACATTGGTAATGACATCCATGACAGCAGTTCTGTCATCAACTCCTACTAGCTCCTTCTGCATTCATGACAACAGTTCTGTCATCAGCTCTTGCTAACTCCTACTGCACCCATGATAGCAGTTCTATCATCGGTTCCTGCTGCACCAGACAACGATGTCATGACATTGGTAATGACATCCTGTTTAAACACATGACAACTGTACTGTCATAATAGTAGATGAAGATGTTGTGATATCTGGCTTAACATTAGTGTAGAATCATGTTTTACCAAAATTTAGCAATCCTAGAACCATAGAACCATGGTACTAACAATCTCGCCCTTTGGAAAATTTTGGCTAAAACACCCAAGCAAACTTGTCAGGGAAGCAACGGCAGCAACAACAGTAGCTTGCTTAAATACTCCCCCTTAATAGTTGCTCTCTCCATGGCAGTAGCGGCAGATAACTACACTTTACTCCCCCTTGGTTTAGTCAAAAATTGACAAAAATTGGAGTAAATGTACCATAATCACCATGCTTCAAAGCAGGACTCAGCTGATTAACTGCACATGATCTCTAAAAATCTCGTCATCTCACAATCTCCTATGAGATACACAAGCTGCTTGAAGACTGCACCATCAAATGCTGTAAGCTCAATCCTGATGTGTGCATCCTCCACATCATATTTCAGCATGGAGTTACCTCATGACCATTGTCATTGGATCTTGGGTTCTTGCCTTGCCTGAAGCTGCACCTTCAGGAATGACACTTTTGACATCACCAATTAAAGGATAATCAATTAACTACTTGCCACAAGTAACAATTGATCTTAAATCCCCAATTTGAGACACACAAATATTCTGCAGAGAAAAATAAATTCTCCTAGACAGTAACCTATAAACATATTGCCAAGGCACAACAATACACCAGCCAACATAATGTCAAGACATCTTATCTGACATTACAACCTCATTAGTGGTTCAAGAACATAAGCTTGCCTGAGAATCAGCACACTTTGTACACAGCTCCATAGTAGCACAATGTCAACACAAGTAATGCAGCCACAAATCAGATAGGTACACAACTCCCCTATCATGCATAAACAACACTCCCCCTAAAAGAGAGAACCCAAACACATGGAAACACATGCAACTCTGCACCCTTTGTTTCAGAAGCCACACCAGAACCAAACCTTATAGGAGAGGTAATCACATGATGGACATAACTATCTACAAGATCTCCCAGATTCAGCTAGAAAAAGTTTTCAAGATGTTAGGGTGAATGCTATGTTTACTTGACTTCCATATGTACAAGATCAAAGCTGATGATGTCCTGATCTTCATCTTTACCAGTCATATAAGGCAAAACACTTGGACAGAGGCCCAAATACTTGAGTTGATCCAATGATAGACAAGAGGCACTGTCAGGTTCACCATGAGCTGGAGCAGTAACCTAATGCCACAACATCTGGTATGACATTCCATCCTCCTAGAGACATACAGTCACAACCTGCTTGAGGCCACAAACAATCTTGAGTTATAGTTGTACTATGGCAGCAACAGATCCTAGATACAAGTATAACTCCTCATATCAAGGCTAACCAGTGCTCTTTTTCCAGAAGCACGTTGTTGCACCCCAAAATTTTCCTACCTCTTTCTTTACTAGCTGGGGGTTCATTGCATTCATTTTAGCATTACCATCTGCATTACATTGACATATATGCAGAAGATCATGAGGTATGACTACCAACAAAGGGCTACACAAGATTATAAAGCTAGCTAAGAGGTTGATTCAAGTGTTCAAGGGTTGATATCCTCATCAATGAAGGTAAAGATTCTCAGAGAGAGTGGTTGAAGCCAAGTGTGTATATCTCCTAGCTTGAAGGTTATGAGAAGGCATATGATGATGTTGAATCCATGAAGTTGGACTTGAAGCCTTGAGAGAGCTCATAGGAAGTATTTAAAGTCATTTTGAAGCCTAGACAGGTCATTATGCAAAGTGTAAGAAGCTACAACCAAGATTGGTGCGATTAGGGTTTCATCTGGTCAACCCTAGGTCAACTGATGATTTGAAGAAGGTTGAGACCTAATTTCAAGGCCATGTGATCATTGATTAATGTGTTAAGATGCCCAAGGGATGATTCCAAGGTCAACTCATCATGAATCAAGAGTGTGAGGAGTTCCTAGGCTAGGGTTTCTAAGCTTGACAGTGTAAAATCCCCTGGCTTAATGCCTAACTTCAAGACCACATAACTCAATATGTGATTTTCATCTCATCTTGACCCCAACATGATTGGTGTAGAGCATGATCATAAATTTAATTTGAGTACTAGAAATCCTTGATAGGGTTTATAGAACTCAAGTTATGAATCAGACAAGTTACAGGTCATCAGAGGAATGTGAATTTGGAGCTTGAAAGTCAACCAACTTGCATGACACTTTTTCCCTAGAAGAAAGTTTCACATGAACTTTTGGCCAACATGAATGTTGTTCCTTATCTTCTTAGCTTTCTAAAAAGTACTAGAAGTCCATGATTGGATTTGTAGAACTCAAGATATGAGCTTTGCAAGACAAGGGTATTTTGGGAAGTTGAGATTATAGGCCATTTGTGATTATGGGTCAATTTCACCATCTTACACACCTCAAATGGAATTTTGTCCAACTTGAAAGTTTCTCAAAATGATTTTATTTGTCTAACCATGCACCAAGAATCCATTGGTATGGATTAGAATGAGAAATGTGTGAAGAAAATTCATGAATGAATCATTAAAGGAGGCTTGAAAAGGGCTAATTCAAACCAATTCATTTTGGAACCAATTCATGTCATATTTGTGCTTGTTTTGAGTCCAATTGATGTTTTAAGAACATTGGAAAAATCAGAAATCAAGCTTGAAGTCATTTGCTATGCCAATTTCATGGTTTCTTCATCCTTAAGCAACATAATGAAAATCAACCATCCATTGATTTCCAAGGCCTCAATCCTATCCACACATCCTCCTTACATCATAAGTAACCAGATTGGATCATTGAGCAAGCTTGATAGCTCTGTTTTGATGAGTTTCACAAAGCTCCATAACCAAAAATTTGGATTTTGAATTGGGCTGCCATAGGCTTAAATTGGGCTTCTAATCACTCTAGGTCCATTGCATATAACCTCTTGGATGATTCCCAACTGCCATAACAAAATTTTGGTGGAAGATAACAGAAAGTCAGTTAAGAAAAAGTGGAGAAATTTGGAAATTCGTTTTTGAAGGTAGAGCCATTTTTAGTCCAAATTATCATTGCAAAAAGCTTCAGAAAGGTTCATTGATGGATTCTAGACAATTTTCTTGAAGCTTCATCCACAATTCAAGCCTCTGTTGAAGCTTATTAACAGGTTCCTATCTTTCATCCATACGCTCTGTTCTTGATGAATTGCTATGCTATTTTCACATGATTGTGATCCTTAGAGTGTGTAGAACATTTTAGGATTAGAATGGTTAAGTTTCGTGACAATTCTTGACAGAGCACCTTAGGTTGTAGTTTGGATTTCTCCCTAAATATTGGATGAAAATGGAAAAGAAACATAGATTGTTGATGTAGGAAGTGAGAGGAAGAGATTAGTGCCTTCAATTTTGGCTTTTGTGAAAATTGAGATTTTTTGAGAGATTCTTGGATGATCACGATTTTTGAGTTTTAATGGAGGAAAGTGAAAATAAATTACACATTCGGATTCTACTAGAAAAATAACACAAGTTTGGTTCAAAAATCATCGCGTTTGGTGAAGAAACGGAGGAGTTCCGTTTTTGGACGTTTGGAGAAGATGACCGGCGCAAGGCCGGCAACCGTCTGCC
The DNA here is from genome assembly GCA_963859935.3 of Lathyrus sativus. Taxonomy (NCBI): domain Eukaryota; kingdom Viridiplantae; phylum Streptophyta; class Magnoliopsida; order Fabales; family Fabaceae; genus Lathyrus; species Lathyrus sativus. The sequence continues at coordinate 568,971,476 of OZ012740.1, read as the reverse complement.
CGTGGCAGCGCCATCGCAGGAGGCTTTCCCTCTGTTTCCAATTTAAAATACCAGATCATTTATCAGTCGTTAGATCTCGCGCAGGCCTTGACTTCGTACTCCTAATCCACGACCACGATTACACTTCGCGAGCTGGCCATTTCCCTTAATGCAAAACGCTGAGTTTCACTTAAGGTGAACTCAGCTTGGCTTTTGCACGTTTCCTTATCCGCACCCCCATTGCGCAGGCCCAATAGAAATACACACGCGTAAAGTACTACCTGCACCTCTTTTGGTTTCTTTTGTAATTTCATTTTCTTTAGTTTTCTTTATTAATCCTTGTTCCATTTTAATTCAAGAAAAATATTAAATGAAGTCATAAAATCTTGAGAAAAATATTGGAGATGCTTGAATGTGTTTAGAATTTTGTCATGATTTTTATTTTGATTTTCCATTTCTTTTTCATTTAATTTCATATTTCCTCTTTTAATATGTTTTTAATAATTAAAAAATGACATGCCTTGTTTGCTGATTTTATTACTAGCTCACAGTTTAGAATTAAGCCTTAAGTTTTTGCATGATTGTTTTAGATATCTTGATAGAGTTGTATGATTTTTATTGCATTTTTTAGAACCTTTTAGGAATAGGTTTGAGATAGATTTCTAGGACCTTCCCCTTGTGGATTCCCTTAAGCATACCTTTAAGTGTAGGATTTGTTTAGACCCTTTAGATTTAGGTCTTGGCTCTGGATTTTGTACCATGATTCCTTAACACACTTAGGAAGCCTTAGAATTTTTCCTAGCCTTTTAGGATTAATTTTCCTATTTTCCCCATGTTTTACAAGTTGATTGTACTTAGGGTGATCCCAATTTAGCTTACTTCATAGTTTAGTCTCTAAAGTGAACTTTAGCTAACCTTAGGCTTCAAATTCCTTCTTGATAGAATAGAGCTTAGGTTTATACCAATTTAGAACAATTGTTAAGCCTTGATAGAGCTTCTAAATCCATTTGGTTAGGTGATCCTAGAGCTAATCATTAAGGTTTCCAGTTAGAACCTTTAAGAGGATGATTCCCCTTCTAGCTTTGCATTGCTCAGTGTCATGATCGATACCTTTGGTATACATCATGCTTCCCATGATTCAATTCTTACATTAATGGTTGAGTGTTATGATGGATACCTTAGGTATACATCATGCTTCCCATCATTTCCTGATCAAATGAGTTTGGTTGAGTGCCTTGGTGAACTCCTTAGGTTTTCACCATGCCTCCCATCATCTAGAATATCTCTTTGTCCTATTGACATAGGATCCCTCTTGGGAGAGCCTGGCCTTCCTTAGGAAGTGCTCTGTGCATTCCTCAAGAGGTGGAGCCTATGATGGACTCCTATGCTGATGCACATTAATCAAGTGTTTTAGATTGATATCTAGGTTCATTCCCTAAATCATTCTTTGTCCTATTGACATAGGATCCCTCTTGGGAGAGCCTGGCCTTCCTTAGGAAGTGCTCTGTGCATTTCTCAAGAGGTGGGGCCTCTGATGGACTACTGTGCTGATGCATATTGAGCTAACACCTTAGATTGACATCTAGGGATCTACCCCAGTCCCTTTATCTGTCCTATTGACATAGGATCCCTCTTGGGAGAGCCTGGCCTTCCTTAGGAAGTGCTCTGTGCATTCCTCAAGAGGTTGAGCCTCTGATGGACTCATGTGTTGACACACATCAACTAGATGTAGCCTTGGGATGACTTCCTTGTTGCTCTTCCAGTTCACCTCTTCTTTCTTGATGGATTGTGGTGTGGTTGTTTGTTTTCCTGTTGCTTGATGCATTAGGATAGTCTCATGTGTAGAGTATTTTAGGCTAGGAGCATGATTGCACTGAAAGGTTGAGCTGAACTCCCTTTGCTTGTTTGCATTGAAAGGTTGGGGTGACCCTCCCTTTGCTTGTCTGTGTTTTGTTTGTTCCCTTTGCTTGTTTGCATTAGAAGTTGAGGCTTCCTCCTTCTGCTTGGCTGATGCATATCATATTTACATGTCTTTATCTCGGTAGCTTGATAGCTTTGTACTCATCTGCTTAATGATTTTTGCTTGTGTTTCCCTCACATGTTCCCTTAGGGTTCTCACTTTCTTTGATAAGGATAGTGATGATAGACTTTAGGTTGAAACCTTTTCATGATAACATCTAGGAGTTCCCTGTTTCAAACTCAACAATAGGATGAACCCATTGCATGACAACAGTAGGAATCCTGATAGTCTCCCCTGTAGTCCTCCTTTCTCATCTTCATACAAATTAAAACATTAATAAAGGTTAATGAATACCGTACGTTACGAGCCTTAAGCTACTCAGGAAATGATTGCTGAAGGGTCACTCTTCAGCACTCAGGATGTTTAGCCTGACACCCTTAGGGTGACATGCGACGCATTCACTTCTAAGTCATAGTCTCTAGTGCAGTATGAATTACAAACATCCATGAAAAAGCACTTCTTTCCGTAAAAGACAAAAACAAACATCAAAACTCCTTTTTGCCCCGTGGGCCCTTAATTTAAGGAAAACGTTTTCAGAAAAAGAGTGTCGTTAACTCTCAGTTCTACCGCAAACGGTAACGCACGAGTCTCCGACGAGCAAGCTGCATACACCAAACTGCTGGAACTGTTTGTTAACCCACTCAGGTAAAAACAGATGAAAACCTGTGTTTCGTAGTCCCGAACTACGTTCGCTCTGATTTCTCTGATGAGAATACGTAGGCACAAGATGTGATATCTTGGCGAGCAACCTTCCCTTTACCCGTAGTTAGCCGAACTACGTTGACTCTAATTTCTCGTTCTCTGACGAGAATACGTAGGCACGAAGCGCGATGCTTTGCCGAGTCAATTTTCTTTTCTTTTGAGCCAGCCTTGATAGGTATATAGATAAACAACCTGTCAGATAAACACAACAAGCATGGATCCCATCGAGTACGATGGACGTGAGGAGTGCTAATACCTTCCCCTTGCGTAACCGACTCTCGAACCCATACTTGGTTGCGATGACCTTGTCTTATACCTTTTCGTCAGGTTTTTCCGATCATTTCCTCTCCCTTTCTGTGGGATAAATAACGAAAGATGGCGACTCTTCTGTTTTGCCGACACCTTATTTTCGCAGTAGCGACACACGTGAATGGAAAACATAAGACTCATCTTCATGTCTTCAAGAGCGCACTCCTTGTTTAACACACCTGCTGAACTCATTCACTCACTACTTGAACTATAAGCAAATAGTACATCATCAACCAGAAGCTCTCCCCGACCTTTGATAAACGATGCTCTAAGATCACCACATTATATCTCAAGACTCACCTCATGCTCATAAAGCAAGAAGGCACAAACCAGATCCACTTCTTTCTAGAGTTACTTGCAGCGAAAGAACTCTTTTTCCACAAGTATTTTGACCTCATCCTAAGATGGACATCCCATACTCCAAGACATTATTTACCTCATCATTCTCCTGTATGATAGGTTAGAACACTTCTGAGTCAACTAGTGCCATGATCACTTCCACAATCAACCAAGGATCCAGCCTCGTACAATACCTTCACATCATACTCCAAGACAGTCCTTTTACCTCATCATTCTCCCATATGACAAGATAGAGTACTTCTTAGTCAAGATGTGAATCACAACAGATCTTCAAGTCCTTCTCCAAGGAAAATCAAACCAGATGAGACACACCATCCAAAGGTTCTTTATATGCCTAGAGCTAAGCTTACTCCTGCCTAGTAATCCAACTGAAGATCTTCAGAGAGCACAACTCCACCAGCTTGATCAAATACAACTCCAAAAGAGGGTACTCTTCCATACACAACTTAGAGCTTCTACCATATGCTCCAATATATGCACAGAACCAGAACCTCATTTGGTCTTCAAACAACTACCCTTCTACACAAGAGTACTGTTCTTCAAGCACACTTCTGAAATAACCAACTGCCACTGTTTGGTTAACTCAGCTTCTTTTAGAGCTCTAGAAGATTTTCTCACCCCCAAGTAAACTTGATCTTCAAGTTACATATTCTACTTGCTCTATATCAAGGCATCAACTCCTTCACACAGCTCCCGCAAACTGCATGATATGAAGCATCAGTTCCATTCATACCTGAGAAGATCAACTTATCTTACAATGTTGTGCCATAACATCACTTAAGGCCTTGAAGTTTCTGCTTGATTCACAACATCTGATCAGACATCCAGCTTGGAGAGTTCAATATTTGATTATGCCACTTAGAAGAACCTCATCACTTTATCAGAACAGGAGTACATAGACTTGATATCAAGTTGGAGTAGACAACCTCTATTCTGCTTTGTTGTACCTTGAAGTGCATTTTCTTTAGGAACTCCTCTTTAAGGAAAACCAAACATGCCAAAGCTTGATTCTTTAGAGAAGGAAGTTCACAACAATCTTTACACAAGGATTCTTGCTTTCCTTAGGTAGATACTTCTTTAGAAAATCAAAGATAACTGCCACTTATCCTTGTCCTCTAAGATGAGCAAGGTCACATGCTCTTATGCACTTAAATCAGAAATAAATTGATCCAAGAATTGCTATCACCAGCACCATGTTCAAGACATGTTTCTTGCCAGGAAACTTTCTAGATAAAGATTATATGCTTCTAGTAGAGACTAGAACACACCTGCTGTACTCAAATAAACTGAGCCAAGAAGAATGTCTTCATCTTTACTTCCATCAGCACTACATTCTAGCTTTAGTTTCTTGCCAAGAACCTTACTAGAATGAAGACAGATCTTACCTCATGTAACACCCCCTTTCTATACCCCCAAAATAAATCAATTAAATCATTTAGGCACTTAATAAAAATTCCATCAGAGTATAATTATAACATGGTATAAAAGAGGCGCGTCACATTATCATCGAAACGAAACATAAATAATACCTGCTCATAAAGATATGTAACAAAAGGGGTAAATCTCAACTAAAAACAAAGCATAGTGTTGCACCCTAAAATTTGCCCAACCTTATTCCTTGGTTTATGTTTCATTATCATTAGCATTTGCATATAGAGTCATGTACATAGACTAACCATCATGCATAGCATAAGCATAGCAAGTCATTCAACAGGGGAACCAATCATCATTCTCATCTCTAGAGGCCTATCAAGAGGTTATTATCCCAATTCAATCTCATTCAAGTCATCAGGAAAGAATTTGAAAGCAAGGAGCTCAGCAGATCAAGCCTTGAGTCCATCTCCTAACTGAGGGTATCTGAGGATCAACAAGAGGGTTGTGAGCTGTGAGTTGAAGGCATGGAGAGCATCTAGACATTATGAGAGACTTATAAAGTCATTTGGAGAAGGAGACAAGTCATTGATGAGAGCACAAGAGCTATAACTGAAGGCAGTCAACTAGGGTTTCATCTGGGTCAACCCTAGGTCAACCCTAGGTCAATTGACTGATTTAAGGGGCATTCAAGTCTATTGGAGAGATGTGGGGTTCATCATTGGACATATAAAGAAGGATATGGAGATATTCCAAGGAGAATTCAAGAGGAATCAAGGAGAAGAGGAGTTTCTAAATTAGGGTTTCTGTGTAAAATCCCCTAGTTTAGGTCAAATTTCCAAGCAAGATAAGTCAAAATGCTAGCTTCAAATGGCTTCTTGGCCAACATGAAACTTGTAGAGGATCTCAAGACCTTTAATTTTAGTGGTGGAAGACATCAAGGAGATTTATAGAACTCAAGTTATGGTCCTTGCAAGTTACAGGTCATCTGAGGTGTCTGAAATTTTGTCTGTGAAAGTGACTTGACTTCCAAGCAATTTTTACCCCTCAAGGAGATTTCAAATGAATTCTTGGTCAACATAAGAGTTGTTCCTCATTGTCTTAGCTTTCTAGAATGGTATAGTATGCCTTCATATGATGTGTGGAACTCAACTTATGGTCTTGACAAGCAAAGGGTATTTTGGGCATTTGTGAATTACAGGTCATTTTAACCTATGTCCAAAACTCATACAAGGAGGCCTCAAATGGAAAAACTTACAACATCAAACTTGCTCCAAATGTGATTTTAAGTCTAGAAAGAAGGTCACAAATTGTTGGAAAAGCTCATAGCATGAAGTTGCATGATTGGTCCAAATATGAACTAAAATGGCTTATAATTTGAATAAAGTCAAGATGGAAAATGGTTTGGGAGATTTATGAGTCCAAATGGAGACTTCCAATATATGATTTTGAATGGAAAAGCAATTCTAAGAACAATGGTTCAAACACTTTTTTGAGTTTAGAAGTAAAAAAGAAAGATATTCATGGTTACTTGCATTTTAAGAAACATTTCAAAAATGGATCAAAGTTGGAAGGCAAGGGAATGTGCAAGATGGATCTAGAATGTTCATGTGAGCCCTATATATTCATGAAATGAAGATTGATCAAGGGTTGGCTTCATTTTTCACCAAGAATTTCACAAACTCTCTCATTCTTTCTCTTGGCAATTTCACTCCAATTCCTCAAATTCTCCACCAATCATCATCAAAATCAACTTCATTATACTGTGTCATCATCATAGATCAGAGTTCAATCAAGAACAAGGTGTGATTAATCCATTTTCGAGCACTTCCATCATCAACATCAAAATTACAATTGCAAGTGGATAGCACAATTCAAGTCAAGAATCATCAAGGTATTGCATACAGAATCAATCACTGAGTTAATTGATCAAGATCCAAGCCTTGGAAGCCTCAGATCCACGAGTCTCCATAGCTGTTTTCAAGATTTCACACCAGGTACATTTCCTCTGCCACAGCTTGAATTAGCTAGTTTAGCATGATTTTGTTAGTTTAGATATGATGTAGGATGTTAGTAGAATAATTAGGATGAATTTGGAGTGGTTTGGTGATGATGATTAGCAGGTTGTAGAAACTGTTAGGACCTAGAACTATTAGGTTAGTGCATTGTAATGTTAGGTTGTTAGCGCAGATTGATAACCATTAGTCATAGATTAGATTAGGATAGGTTTGATGGAGAATTGTGATGGTGAGTTGCAGAGTGTTTTCATGAAGTCAGAAGTTGTTGCTATCGGGTTTGTTGATCTAGTGAGTTTTAAATCAATCCAAGACCATAGGCTTATAGAGGGAGAGATCCTGAGCATTTTTCATGTTCACATCGTGTGGATTCATGACCTGTAGAGTGAGAACAGAGGGAGGGAAGTTTGGTTCGTGCATGGTAGCCATGGCAGAAACCCTAGCTCTTGAATGATCCAACGAGGAAGATGCAATCGTATCCGTCCATTTCGTGTTGGACTTTTGACTCAGAGAGTGATCCTAGGGCTAGCATTCAATTCTGATTTGGAGGGAAATGAGTTGGTGCCAAAACGCACCGTTTCATTAATTGAAACGGGCGGGCCTGAGCGCTATGTTGATATCCCCACCCCCAGTTAGTGAGCCCAATCAGTTTTAAACATGAATTTGTTTCTGAATGCACCCCCTGCGCCTCTTTTTATTTTTATTGTTGCTGACTAGTTCTGGGCTTTATTCCAACTTGCTGTTCGCACCCCACCAATGCCTGGCCCAATGAGATATTAACTGGGCGTGTTTGCTGAACAAACCCCCCTCCCTTTATTTCATTATTTTTCTTTTATATTCTTTAATTGTTTTTTATGCATTTTCATAAATTCATAATAAATTCATAAAAAATCATTTTTAGTTCATTCTTTTTACACTATTTTCTTTAGGATGTGTAGAAAATTGTCATTTAATAAAATTGCATTTTTATTTTCATTTCATATTTTTCCCATATTTTCTAAATAAATGTCATTTTTAATAGCTTCATTTCATGCATGAATTTAGTAATTTTTGTTCTCCTAGATGCTTTCATATTTCTTGTTCCTTCTTTTTAGGTTGTTTAGATGAGATATTGAAATTGTAGATTCAATTTAGTTCCCATTTTTAGGAATTAATTTTAGGTGCTTAATGTAGTCTTGAACAACATGAACAAATTAGGGTTTTTTAGGTGATGACTTAGGAAGTTTGATTCTTTCCCTTAGGACTTATGATTTAACTAGATTAGTTATGGGACTATAGGGGCTATGGGTAGCTATTAGATCCCTTAGAAAAAGTCAGGATTCCCCTACTGCTATTGATATGCTGTATATTTGATTGTCTGGTGTGGTGTGCCCTCTGGGGATTATTGCTTGCTTGTTTGGGTATTGGGATTGTCTGGGGACCTGGGAGAGCTGAAGACTTGAGGAGATGAAGACCATTGGAGATTCAAAGATTGAAGATCAATTTCCAGAGTTGAAGATAAGATTTTTGCTAGCAGATGCTGAGGAGACTAGGGTTTAGGAGCTAGGCAGAGCTCTAGAGTAGAAAGCTTGTTTCTCAAACATGGAATGCCTTGTCTGCATCCATCCTTTCTCTATGATTCAAAGTCTCTTTCAAATATCCACCTCCTTCCTTTGGAAGGATCAGTGAATATATTTGAAAGATAGAATTTTTGAGAGGAAACTTTCTGTTTAATGTTAACAGTTGATGAACCACCCTTGGTAGGTAATTAACTGCCTAACATTCATTCACTTCATTCTTGTGATTGATCCCTCATCCAGGAGGTTTGAGCACGAAGAAAAGCCATTGTAGATGGAAGACAGATGATCAAAGCCCTTACCTGAAGATCATGAAGATGGAGATTGATGCTTGTTGAAGCCTGTAGCTGATTGGAGATTACTTGAAGCCAGATGTTGATTCAGAGCTGCTGATGCTGTTTCTTTTGCTGTATTTCATTGCTGATGTATTGATTGGTTTTCTGGACTGTATTGTTTGCTGTTTACCCTGCTGGGTTGAAAGTGAAGCCTGTTCACTTTTGCCTATTGTTTTCGAGGTTCGAGGTTGAGTGGGACTCCCTTGCCTCGCTTGTATTGTTGCATCCATGCATTTTACTGTTTTAATGTATATATCTGATATTGTTTCTGTTTCCGTCTATTCCCTTAGGATCTCTGTTTCTCTCTGTGCAAGAGAGGAGCATGATAGACACTAGGTCTTAACCCATGCATGATAACATTAGGTTATTTTGTTTCCCTTCGCAACCGTAGGTTAGAGTTCTGTCTCTTCTTTCTCAAAACAAACAGAAAAACACATAAAGATTTCAAACACAATAAAAGACACTTCTTTCGTAAAAGAATGTGAACTCATCAAAGCGTCATTTTTGTCCTCTTGGACTGTTAATCAGAAAAACCTTTTTCAGAAGGAATAAAACCAACCAAGACAGACTTGTGTCGTACGTGGCCCGAACTACGTTTGCTCTGATCTTCCATGCAGTGTGGAAGTACGTAGGCATAGGATGCGATATCCTAGCGAGCAACCTTCCCCTCCTTTCCCGTAGGTAGGCGAACTACGTTGACTCTGATTTCTCGTTCCAGACGGGAATACGTAGGCATAAAGTGCGATACTTTGCCGAGTCATTTTTATTTTCGTTTTATTTTCTTTTTAACCCCTGACCTATAGTTTAGATAGAATAACAATCCATACCCGAAAACAAGCGTGGATCCCGTCGAGTACGACGGACGTGAGGGGTGCTAATACCTTCCCCTTGCGTAACCGACTCCCGAATCCAGGTTTTGGTTGCGACGACCATACCTTTCCCGTGTTGTGCGAGGTTTACTCTGAGCGTTTCCTTTCCCTCCCGTGGGATAAATAACGCACGGTGGCGACTCTTCTGTTCAGCCGGCGCCGATTTTCGCAGTAGCGACAGCTGGCGACTCTGCTGGGGATCCAACGTCCCCTGGCTGCTAAGGACTGCGATAGTTCTTATGCATTTGGGATCCAACGTCCCTTAAGAGAGTCAATCCTAGCGCTTGTTTTCCCGTCGAGGATTTTGTATGGAGTTATTGTATATTTCTAACCTTGTATTTTCAGCTTTGTATATTGATTATTATTGCTGTATTTGGGGTGTGACGGGTGTTCTGATATTGAGAGATAAGCCGGACCTGGGCTTGAGTGCACCTAGAATTAGCGTAGAAAGTAGTGGGCGCGTGCCGGCTTTGCTTGCATTAGTGTCTCATGAAATCTACACTCGGACGAGGTTCTTCTGGTTGGCTTCTTTTTCTACCCTTTGGGTCGAAGGGGTTGTTGGTCAGCTGAATTGTCGACTCCGGGAACCGATCATTTGGAAGTTGGCTGAGTGAGGCCTCTTCAGGATTTGATGATGCCACTCCTTCTGGGAATCGTATCATCAACCCTGAAAGTCTGTGACGCCGACGACCGCATAGGATGCCGTACCTTGTGCCAGCTATAGGGCTACCCACCTGTGAGGGGATTTGGGGTTATGCAGGTAACCAGACCTTCAGATACCGGTTATTTCTTGATCAGAGATCCTGGTTATTTATGGAGAGTTATGAGGTCTGTCAGAGACCATTTGGAGATGTGTTCTGAGGTCTGTCAGAGACCAATTAGAGATGGGATTGGAGGTCTACCAGAGACCAATGGGAGTTATGGTTTGAGGTCTGTCAGAGACCAGTGTTGGAGCTTTGTGTTAGGTCTATCTGAGACCAGGGTTGTTGACTTCTGGATGGTCTATCCGAGACCTTTCTTGATTGGGTTTAGGCTATTCAGCTGCAGCTTTGGTCCCTGTTGCATGTTACTTGCATTGCATTGCCTGCATATCCATTACCATTTGCATTTCACTAACGTGTGTCTGTGCTGCAGGTGCATTTGCATTTCCCTAGTTCTAGTGCCCGGACTTCTGAGTATTGATTATGGCTGGTTTGAGGAAAACAGTTGCGTATAAGCTGCCTTCGCCTGATATTACTTCTTTGCTTGGTCTGATATCTCTTGCTGATGAGGAAGTTAGGAGAAGCTTTAGAATGAGCCATGGGAGATTACTGAGATTAGTCTGTAAGCCCACTGCTGATGAGATGAACGGGCTATACACCTTGATGCAGTTCTATGACCCTGCATTGAGATGCTTTACTTTTGCTGACTTCATTTTAGGACCTACCATTGAGGAGTATGTGGAGTTTACTGAGTTACCGGTGCAGAACAAGGTTCCCTTTATTCACTCTGCTGCTGAGCCCAAGTTGGAGGATTTAGCCAAAGCCTTGCATATGAACGCTGCAGATCTGTTATTGACTTCTTGGTTTGGGGTGTCAGGTTTCTCTCTGGATTTCTTAGTTGTCAAAGCTCGAGAGTACGCCAAGAACGGTTGTTGGGTGGTTTTCAATGCTATTTTGGCTTTATGCATCTATGGAATTGTGCTGTTTCCTAGCTTGCCCAACTTTGTGGATTTGGATGCTTTCTATCTGTTCGCTGCAGGCAACCCAGTGCCAACTTTGATCGGAGACTTCTATCACTCATTGCACTATAAGAATGAGAACCGAAGAGGAAAAGTTGTTTACTGCTGTACTCCTCTGTTGAATATGTGGTTCAAGAGTCACCTTCCCACAAAGGGACCATTTGTAGACAGTGCAACCTCAGCCAGTTGGTCAGAACGCCTGATGAGGCTATCTTCCGAAGACGTTGTATGGTTTGATCGAGATTTGTTGGGATCTGAGCTCATCTTCAGTTGTCCTGGGTACCCTAATGTGCCGCTGATAGGAAGAAAAGGGTGTATCAATTACAACCCTTCTCTATTCATTCGCCAGTTCGGATATGCGCTGAAGAATCCACCTCAGGAGGAAGAAGTACAGGAATCTCTGTACTTCACCGGAGACGTGAAAGGGGAGTTATTAGCCAAGTTGCAACATGCCTGGACGCGTATTAACCGCAAAGGGAAGCCGTTGTTAGGAAAGAATGACTGTCAGGCCTATGCACCTTATAGAGTTTGGATTCAGGAGAGGGCTAGTCAGTTGAGGATGCCGTTTCCAGATGCACCAATTCTTGTTCCCGTTCCGGCAGCAGAGCCAACTACTGTCTCTAGAGAAGTCTACGAACAAGTTGTGAAGGAAAAAGAAGCCTTGATGAAGATCAACGAAGGGTTAGAGCAAGAGTTAGCCCAGGCACGCAGTGAGAAAAACAAGGCCGTATATGCTTTCCAACAACAGATCGAGCTAGTAAATAGACTAGGGGCTGAGTTGACTGAGGAAAAGAAAAAGCGTGAACGTCTGGGGCAAGAGTTCAGAAGTTCCCATAACATGCTGGAAGCCAAAAAGAAGGCGCTCGACGCAGCACACCGAGAGATATCTTCTTGCAATAAGACTTGGAATGCTACACTCACTAATAACAAGAAGAGGGAAGATAAGCTGAAGCAGCAAATTTCCGACCTCGAAGAGAAGTTGAAGTCTAGCATCAAGAAGTGTGAGGAAGAAGTGATGACTCGGTATAGTGTCCAGCATGCACTGAACAAGGCAATCAAATCCAGAGATGAAGCAGTGTCTCAGAAGCGAAAGTTAGAAGATTGCTTCGGAGAAGCAACCTGGGAAGAAACTGCTGAAGACGTACGCCGTGTCCTTAAGAGGAGAAACCAGCTTGTTGAAGGGCTGCTTGATCGACCAAGCCATCCGGAGACCAAGAAGTTGATAGAAGAGTACCAGACTTTTGGGAGGATTTGAGCATTTCATGTAGTCACCTGTAGGCTTTATTTGCATAGTGCTGACCATCACCAGGATTGTTGGTTGAGGTCATGCCTTCTTTGTATTCTCAGTGATATTGTACCCTGGGCTTATTGATTCTCTCTGCAATATATGAGGCTTTCTATGATTCAGCTCCGATATTCCTATTGTCAACACTATCACTGCACCGGCACCTTCGCACTAGAACTGGGGGAACGAACTTCCCTAATGCACAGACACATTGCATTGCATTGCATTTATATTCATATTGCATTACAGGTAATCTTTGGATGGTGTCTTATTTCCTGCTCTGTATCAGGTACCTTAACAGGATTCCAGATCAACACCAGCACCGCTATTCTACACGCTCCAATTGTCGAAAAGTCATGGACCAAATACAGAACGAGATGCAGGACGTGCGCGAGAAGCTCGCCCTCTTCATGCAGACCATGGAAGCTATAGAAAAAGGGCAAGAGAATTTGCAGGCCATGGTCCAGCCTCTGTTGGCTCGCAACGCTGGTCATGGTAATGAAGATCATCAGTCTGTCCGGGTTGATACTGCTCATGGAGACGACACTCCCACGCCAGTGGCTCCGCCCGTAATCAATATGCCTGCTGCTAATGTCAACAACGCTACCGCTGCTGTGAATGGTAACGTTGGAGCGGGGAATGAAACTGCTGTCCATAATGCTGGGCTGGGTGATGTCAATTTGGGAGATAATCTAGGAGGCAATGGCTTTGTCAATACTGGGTTCGGATTCAACGATCAGGGATTCGATAACACTGGCAAGTATGGCTTTAATGCTCAAGGCTTTGGGCAAGATGGTTATGGTATGGTCAATCAGGGTTACGGAGGCTTTGGAAACGGAAATGGTACTGGATTTATGGCTTTTGGTCCCGCTGGAGGTGTTCAAGGGTACGGCAACAGAGGCCGAGGTCCGGGGATGAATCAGGTCAGAGCGGGACGTAATAATGCGTATGATGGGTACGGAGCTGGAAACGGTCTGTGGCAAGAAGATCAGCAGGACGACGCCTTCTCCGGAGGAGGTTTTGAAGGGCCGATGGATGATTCCCAAAAGATTAGAATGCTGGAAGAGCAGATGAAGGGAGTCTTAAATCAGAGTGCTGTGGGATTGGACATGGCAACCATGGGCTTGGTACCTGGCCTGAGGGTGCCAAGTAAATTCAAAGCTCCTGCGTTCGATAAGTACAAAGGAGACACATGTCCGAAAGTGCATGTACGAGCTTATTACAGAAAGATGTCTGCATACTCAACTGATGAAAGAATGCTAATGCATTTCTTTCAGGATAGTCTATCGGGCCCTTCCCTAGAGTGGTACATGGGGTTGGAGCCAACTGATATCAAGACATGGAAGCAATTGGCGGAGGCATTTGTAGCCCATTACAAATATAACAGCGACCTGGCGCCCAATCGGGTCCAGTTGGCCGGGCTTTCGCAGAAGAAGGGGGAGAGTTTTAAAGAGTACGCGCAAAGGTGGCGCGATATGGCTGCCAGGGTCCGTCCTCCTGTAGAAGATAAGGAAATGAATGACATGTTTGTCGGCACATTCACAGGGCTGTTTCATGATATGCTTTTTCATACGTCTCTGGCCAGTTTTTCAGACCTGATTCTGATGGGGGAAAAGATTGAGCGTAATATTAAGCAAGGAAAGTTCCAAGTCGAGGAATCAACTGCATCTGGCAGTAATAGGAAAGCTTATGGTGGGCGCCGTCAGGGCGAAGCTAGCGCAGTATTTGGAGGCCGAGGCCGAGGCCGAGGCAGGGGAAGAGGTCAATATCGTCAGCCGCCGCAGGTGTCGAGTGTTACTATCCCATATCAACAACAACCAATCCAGCAACAACAACCGGTTCAGCAGCAGCCAATGCCACAGCAGCAGCAGCCTCAGCAGGGGGCACAGCAAGCTCAGCGAAGATTCCAGGGTAGTAAGCCGAGAAGAGTATTTGAGAAACCTCCCTCAACCTATGCTGATTTGTTGCAGACATTGTTGGGATTGAATCTGGTAGAGAAAAGAACTCTGGCGCCGATAACGGGAGCTCCCCGTTCGGGTACGATGCAAATAGGCACTGTGAGTTTCATTCTGGGGCCCCGGGCCACGATATAGAAGGTTGCCATGCTTTTAAGCATGTTGTGCAGGATCTTTTGGACAACAAGACTATCAATTTCGGAACGGCAGGTCCGAATATAGTCCAGAAACCCATGCCTAATCATGGGGCGAACGCCGTTCTGACTGAGGAAGGTCTGAATCTTATTATGAATGTTGAAGATTTAAAGACGCCGCTGAGCGAGATAAAGAGCCGACTGTTGCAAGGAGGTGTTTACCCAGGATGTAATGAGTACTGCTTAGACTGTTGGACCCTAGCTGGGGGGTGTGAAGATTTGAAGAAAGGCATTCAGGCTTTAATTGATGAAGGTATATTGCAGTTTGATCGAGCGGCAACTGATGAGCCTGCAGGGGCAGTAGTGGATAATCAGAGTGATGTTGCCACGGTAACAATTCCTCGGAAGACGATCACTATTGCAGCACCAGCTCAGCGACCACCGATTACCATAACTAAGGCCGGGCCAATCCCGTACGAGAACACGAAAGCAGTCCCATGGTCATATGGGTTAGAGGTGTATTGTGATGGGATAAAGATCGATGTCAACAAGCAGCCAGTGGAGATTGTGGATAATGTTGTTGGCTCAGGAGGCATGACGAGGAGCGGCAGGATCTTTATATCTCCTGAAGTGGAGGCTGAAAGGCTAGCGAAAGGAAAAGGGAAAACGGTTGAGAATGTTCCAGCGCAAGCAAGTGAAAAAGAAACAGCATCGAAGGATGTAGAAGAATTCATGCGCTTAATTCGAAAAAGTGATTATAAGATTGTGGAGCATCTGCAGCAGACACCGTCCAAAATATCTATCCTATCATTGCTGTTGTGTTCGGAAGCTCACAGGAATGCTTTGCTGAAAGTCCTGGACACTTCTTTTGTACCCCAGGATGTCTCCGTAAATCAGCTAGAAGGAGTATTGGCACATGTGAATGCTGGCCACAGTCTGGGTTTTACCGATTTTGACTTGACTCCGAAAGGGAGGGATTATAACATGGCATTACACATATCTGTTGAGTGTAGAGGATAAGTAATGTCGCGCGTATTGGTTGACACCGGATCATCTTTGAATGTGCTGCCTAAGAAGGCGATGATGAAGCTGGATGTTCGAGGGATTTTGTGTACACCCAGTGATTTGGTAGTCAGAGCGTTTGACGGCACGCGGAGAACAGTCTTCGGATCGATTACCTTGCCTCTGCAAGTGGGGCCGGAAGTGTTTGCAACTGAGTTTTATATCATGGATATACAGCCTGCGTACAGCTGCTTGCTTGGAAGACCCTGGATTCATGGGGCAGGGGCTGTCACGTCTACCCTGCATCAGAAGTTAAAGTATATGGTCGGAGACAGTGTGGTCACCGTGTGCGGAGAAGAAGACATCCTGGTCAGCCATCTATCATCGTTTAAATATGTGGAAGTCGACGGGGAGATCCACGAGACACCATGCCAGGCGTTCGAAGGTTTGCGCATTAAGGACAAAGGTCCCGGGCCGAGCAAAGTGCCAGAGATAGCTGTCTCATCGTATAAAGAAGCTCAAGCGCTAGTGGAAGCAGGAGAAGCCAAGGGCTGGGGCAAAGTGTTGGACATTCCGGTGAAGATGGACCGTTTCGGACTGGGGTACCGACCGTCGTCATCAACTCCTTCCGTGGGGGCCCCCCATTTCAGAAAGTCAATCACCATCTCTGCCAGTGGAGTATGTCGTGAAACTGTCAATGCTGCTTCAGAGTCTGATGAAGGAGACAGCGACTGTGATATGGATGCCTGGATTCAGCCAAGCACGCCAGGACAAGGACTGTGCAACTGGTCTATTCAGGAGCTTGTTCCTGTGACTTTTAAACAGTAATGCTTTGCTTTATTAATTGTTGAATAATCTGATGTCTTGCCCGGGGCATCAGGATTTGCTTAGGGCTGTGTTGTTATAAACATTGCGTGTTAATCATTAAATAAATGGCGTTTTTTCATGTGCAAATACCGTAATCCCTGTCTTTCTTGTTTTATATTTTTCAATAAAATGGCAACGTGGTTATTCGCTTTATACGCATTTTGAAGCACTTAACCATTCCTTTTGCAGGATAACATTTTCAGATGACATCCTTGAATCACCTATGACTCGTCCCGACTTTGAGCATCCAGTGTTTCAGGCTGAAGAAGAGGTTGTCGAAGATAGCGACGTTCCTGAAGAACTGTCTTGGTTAGTGAAGCAAGAGGAAAGAGCCATTCTGCCTCACGACGAGGTCATCGAAATTATCAATTTGGGGTCGGAAGGGGTTGAGAAAAATATTCGTATCGGAGCCGCACTGCAGAGTGATATCAAGCGAAGACTGGTTGAAATGCTCCGAGAGTATAATGATGTATTCGCTTGGTCATATGAAGATATGCCAGGGCTCGATACAGATATGGTTGTGCATCGCCTGCCACTGAAAGAAGATTGCCCGCCGGTCAAACAAAAGCTTCGCAGAACTCGACCAGATATGGCAATGAAGATCAAAGAGGAGGTTCAGAAACAGTGGGACGCTGGTTTCCTGGCTGTGACGAAGTATCCCTCATGGGTTGCCAACATCGTACCAGTGCCAAAGAAAGATGGCAAGGTTCGAATGTGCGTGGATTATAGAGATTTGAATAAAGCAAGCCCAAAAGACGATTTTCCACTTCCTCACATTGACGTGTTAGTTGATAATACTGCTCAGTACTCTGTATTCTCCTTCATGGATGGCTTTTCAGGCTATAACCAGATTAAAATGGCGCCAGAGGATATGGAGAAGACTACTTTCATAACGCCGTGGGGAACATTTTGCTACAAAGTGATGCCCTTTGGTTTGAAAAATGCTGGGGCAACATATCAGCGTGCGATGACGACTCTCTTTCATGACATGATGCATAAAGAGATCGAAGTTTATGTTGACGATATGATTGCCAAATCCCAGACGGAGGAAGAGCATCTGGTGAATCTGCTGAAGTTGTTTAAAAGACTTAGGAAGTTCAGGCTGAGGCTGAACCCTAACAAATGCACCTTCGGGGTGAGATCGGGTAAACTGCTGGGGTTTATCGTAAGCGAAAGAGGAATAGAGGTCGATCCTGCTAAAATAAAAGCGATTCAAGAAATGCCGACGCCTAAAACAGAGAAAGAGGTGCGCGGGTTTTTGGGGAGATTGAACTACATTGCCCGGTTCATATCTCACCTAACGGCCACGTGTGAACCATTATTCAAGCTGTTGAAGAAAGATTAAGCTGTAACGTGGAACGAAAATTGTCAAAAGGCGTTCGATAAAATAAAGCAGTATCTGCAGGAGCCTCCTATTTTGATACCCCCGGTGGCAGGGAGACCCTTGATCATGTATTTGACGGTTCTTGAGGGAAGCATGGGTTGCGTTCTCGGTCAACACGACGAGACGGGGAGAAAAGAGCATGCGATCTATTACCTGAGTAAGAAATTCACAGACTGTGAATCTCGATACTCAATGCTGGAGAAAACCTGTTGCGCGCTAGCCTGGGCCGCCAAGCGTTTGAGGCAGTACATGCTGAATCATACAACCATGCTCATCTCGAAGATGGATCCTATCAAATATGTATTCGAAAAGCAGGCGTTGTCAGGTAGAATTGCCCGTTGGCAGATGGTCTTGACTGAATATGACATCCAATACGTCTCGCAAAAGGCTATAAAGGGGAGTGTGCTGTCTGAGTATCTGGCGGAGCAGCCTATTGAAGAGTACCAATCGATGAGATTTGATTTTCCTGACGAGGATATCATGTACTTAAAGATGAAAGATTGTGAAGAACCGTTGCCAGACGAAGGACCAGAGTTAGGTTCCCAGTGGAAAATGATTTTTGACGGAGCTGTGAATGCTTATGGTAGCGGAATAGGGGCAATCATCACCACGCCACACGGGTCGCACATCCCGTTTACTGCCCGATTGACCTTTGCCGTTACCAACAATGAGGCCGAATACGAAGCTTGTATAATGGGGCTCGAAGAAGCCATTGATTTGCGAATCAAACATTTAGACGTATACGGAGACTCAGCTCTGGTGGTGAATCAGATCAAAGGGGAATGGGAGACACGTCAGCCTAATTTGATACATTACATGAATTATGCAAGGAGATTGTTGCCTTTCTTCGACAAGGTTGAATTGCATCACGTACCGCGGGCAGAAAATCAAATGGCTGACGCCCTTGCCACTTTGTCTTCCATGTACAAGGTCAACTTCTGGAACGAAGCTCCCCAAATCACTATCTCTCGGTTGGACAGGCCAGCTTATGTATTTGCTATTGATGAAGCATCTGATGACAAACCGTGGTATTTCGATATCCTTAATTTCCTGAAGAATAAAGAGTATCCGGCTGGGGCGTCCAGTCAGGATCAGAAGACTCTCAGGAGATTAGCGGGTAATTTCTACTTGAACCCGGATGGCGTCTTGTACAGAAGAAACCACGATTTGGTGTTGTTGCGTTGTGTAGACGAGAAAGAGGCAAAGCTTCTCATGGAGGAAATTCACGAAGGTGCCTTTGGTACGCATGCTGGTGGACATGCTATGACGAGAAAACTGCTAAGGGCAGGTTATTTTTGGCTGACGATGGAAACTGATTGTTTCAAGTTCGCAAGAAAGTGCCACAAGTGCCAAATCTATGCTGACAAAATACACGTGCCTCCGAGTCCTCTAAATGTGATGTCATCTCCATGGCCATTTTCGATGTGGGGAATCGATATGATTGGGAAGATCGAGCCGACAGCTTCTAATGGGCATCGGTTCATTCTAGTAGCAATCGATTATTTCACCAAGTGGGTGGAAGCGGCATCTTACGCAAATGTAACGAAGCAAGTGGTGGCTAGATTCATCAAGAGAGATATCATTTGCCGATATGGGATTCCCGAGCGGATAATCACGGATAACGGTTCTAACCTGAACAACAAAATGATGAAGGAGCTCTGTCAGAATTTCAAGATCGAACATCACAACTCCTCCCCTTACCGACCCAAGATGAATGGCGCTGTCGAAGCGGCCAATAAAAATATCAAGAAAATCGTTCAGAAAATGGTGGTGACCTATAAGGATTGGCATGAAATGCTACCTTTCGCTTTGCACGGTTATCGTACGACGGTACGCACATCAACCGGGGCAACTCCGTTCTCGTTGGTATACGGAATGGAAGCGGTACTACCATTGGAAGTTGAGATCCCTTCTCTGAGGGTATTGCGAGACGTTCAGCTGGACGAGGCAGAATGGGTAACGAATAGATTGAACCAACTGAGCTTAATGGACGAGAAAAGGCTAGCTTCTCTGGCATACGGTCGTTTGTACCAAAGACGAATGAAGAAAGCGTA
Organism: Lathyrus sativus; assembly: GCA_963859935.3. Classification (NCBI taxonomy): domain Eukaryota; kingdom Viridiplantae; phylum Streptophyta; class Magnoliopsida; order Fabales; family Fabaceae; genus Lathyrus; species Lathyrus sativus. The sequence continues at coordinate 568,951,559 of OZ012740.1, read as the reverse complement.
CGACAAGAAGATACTTCCGCGAAGCTTTCAAACGGGCGACCTTGTGCTGAAAAGGATTCTCCCGCCGCAAGCAGATCACAGGGGCAAGTGGACCCCCAACTACGAAGGGCCATACGTTGTCAGGAAGGTCTTTTCAGGAGGAGCGTTGTTGTTGTCCACCATGGACGGAGAAGACTTTGCGTCGCCTGTGAATTCGGACGCGGTTAAAAAATACTTTGCTTAAAATAGACCCGCTGGACGGAAAAAAGATAGTCCAGGCAAAAATGGGGCATCCTGGCGAACCAAAAACAGAATGAAAGGTTCGGGCAAAAGTTAGGGATAAAATTGAAAAAATGTACACCCGCGAAGTTGAAAACCTACACTGGGCGGCTTCGGCAAAAAGGGGTATCCCGGTGAGTTGAAAACCCGTAAAGGGCGGTTCACGCAAAAGTTAGGGATTTGAAAAGCAAATGACTGCGATCCGAATTCAATGAGCATCAGTGCGGGAGAATACATTTGAGGAGTCAGTTATCGGATACAATCTCTTCAGAAGTGGGGATACCGGGAAAGCATTAGAGTCGGACGAGTCATGGGAGGATCAGTTCGTGGTGTTCATCTGCATCCCGTTGCCGACATGTGTACAAAATTTAACTTGTCAATATTTATGCTTCTTGTGCATACTTATGTATTTGCTTTGCGTAGCTTCCTCTTTTCAGGAGTTACATCCCGTGTACGAAAAAAAACTCCGCCCATTCAGGGGCCCGATCAATAAAATATGTTATTCAGTACTTGATGCCTGTTCTTTACTGTTTTGTGCATGATAAAACGCCTAAGTTTATTGAAGCTAGCATGAGTATAACATCACTGGCCCTTGCCAACAGTTGCTAAAGCTTTGAATTAACTGAGTGTAACGTCACTAACCTGAATTGATTTGATTGCATAGGCTTGTCTTGTCTTGTTTGTGTTGTTGCAGGTTTCATAACCATACGAGGAAGATGATCAAAAGATTGCGATAACGAAAGACTTAGTCTTCACGCAGGTCATGCATGTTCCTTACTGAAGAAGGATAGAATTTCCCAGCTAGCCGTAGCTTACCCAAAGGGAGCAGAAAAGTTATTCGTCCTCAACAGAGTGTGGCGATTCCAAGATCGTAAGGCTGTATTCAGACAGGTTCATCTTTCCCCGCAGGGTCATGCACTCTCCCCCAGCGGAGCCAGTGGATTTTCCCAAGAGAATCATCCCATCCCCAGCGGAATTCTCTTTGCAAGTGTTTTCATTCCTTCCAGTGGAACTCGAAGATTAAGACTCTCCCAAGCAGAGTTGATGGTGGGTCCTGTCATTTATTTTGTCAGAAATACCGATGTAATATCAGTTTACGTTCCAGCAGAAAGTCCGATCGAACTATGCACATCTGCTTTTCCCCAACAGAGTTATATTCCCCAGCAGGGGGTTACCTCAACAGGGTGTTTGGTTTGAGTTCCCAATTTCCCAGCAGGGTTGACTTCACCCTTCCAGCATTTATTTTGCTGGAATAATTCTGTAGCATCTGGCTATCCCCGGCGGAGTCGGCATTATCCTTCCAGCATTTATTTTGGCTGAAGCAATTTCTGTACTTTAATAGTTCAGGTAAAGAGAGCTCTTGCTCAAATGAACAATCAAACAATCAAGATCTCGGCATGGGACATCCAATGTCAGTTTCGGCAGTATTCCCCACAGGGCTATCATGATGAAGTCTTCTTTATGAATTTCTCGTGTTTTCCCGCCAGAGACAGTAGGCAGAATGTCTCCTTATCCCCAAGCAGAGTTTGTTTGTCATCAACGGGTTCCATGAATCAGAATTTCAGAGGCCACCGCCGGTTATCAGAGCAGGCGTCCGATAGTTTGGGTTTCCAAATATCCCCAGTAGAGTTCATCTCAAAGTCGCTGTCACGTCCGTGCTAAGAAGTTTGTGGGTGAGGATCATTGGAGAACTAAGTCCTGACGTGGACAATTTATTCCTATATTGACGGGTTTTCTTCAGAAGTGGGCGTCCTGACGTGGACAGGTTTATTTCCCTGGATTGGTGAGGTGTGTTAGTCCTATCGTGGGCAGATTCGAGTTCTCGAAATTAGCGGAATGGGAGGTCATGACGATGACAAAAGTGATTACTCTTTGTGTCCTGACGTGGACCAGTTCCTCTCAGCAGTTATCTTTCTTTGTGTTGGTAAATCATGGGTCCTGACGTGGACAAATCAGACAAGGGTGTGAGTCCTTACGTGGACAAGCCTCATTTCCTCAGCAGGCCGAAGACGCATGAGTCCTAACGTGGACAAATCAAGACGAGATCAGTGTCCTGACGTGGACAAATCAAAGAGATTATTATTCCTAACGTGGAGAAGTGGGTCCTGACGTGGACGATGTAGTCCTTACGCGGACATATCAAAAGAGGTGATTCCTAACGTGGAAAGAGTGGAGTCCTTACGTGGACAGATTAAGATGGCATTCCTTACGTGGAAAAAATGTAGTCCTGGCGCGGACAAATCGGAAAGAGACGGAGATTCCTTACGTGGAAAGATCAGAGTCCTTACGTGGACATATCAAGAGCATTCCTTACGTGGAAGAAAAATGGTTTCCTTACGTGGAAAGACGAGTTTATTCCTTACGTGGAAGAATTTAGTCCTGACGCGGACATATCGAGATTGATTCCTGACGTGGAAAGAAAGAGATTATTCCTGACGTGGAAGAGTTTTATTCCTAACGTGGACGATTCAGTTTATGGAAATGCAGACGAATTATCCCCAGCGGAGTTGCCGAGATTTTTCTGGGTTAACAGCAAGTGGAGTTCTGACGTGGACAGGTTTTAGTTGAGACTTCTTCGTATTGACGACAGACAGAGTCCTAACGTGGACGAGCAAGCAATTTGTTATGACAGAATCCTCTTCAGAACGATGAAGACAATCAACAGCACAGTCGCACGAGATCAGTGGGTTGCTGTAACAGTTAAATTCAGCTGATGAATGTCGTTCCCCAAGCAGGAGCGCAGTTTAGTTTTGCGGTTGGCAAATTTCTGGTTTCACTAGTATTCAACCGTCTCGTACCGCGAATGTCTGAAGGCTCCGGGCTCTTCACCCAATCGGGTCCAAGTCGCTTGAATAGGGGCAGCTGTTGCACCCTAAAATTTGCCCAACCTTATTCCTTGGTTTATGTTTCATTATCATTAGCATTTGCATATAGAGTCATGTACATAGACTAACCATCATGCATAGCATAAGCATAGCAAGTCATTCAACAGGGGAACCAATCATCATTCTCATCTCTAGAGGCCTATCAAGAGGTTATTATCCCAATTCAATCTCATTCAAGTCATCAGGAAAGAATTTGAAAGCAAGGAGCTCAGCAGATCAAGCCTTGAGTCCATCTCCTAACTGAGGGTATCTGAGGATCAACAAGAGGGTTGTGAGCTGTGAGTTGAAGGCATGGAGAGCATCTAGACATTATGAGAGACTTATAAAGTCATTTGGAGAAGGAGACAAGTCATTGATGAGAGCACAAGAGCTATAACTGAAGGCAGTCAACTAGGGTTTCATCTGGGTCAACCCTAGGTCAACCCTAGGTCAATTGACTGATTTAAGGGGCATTCAAGTCTATTGGAGAGATGTGGGGTTCATCATTGGACATATAAAGAAGGATATGGAGATATTCCAAGGAGAATTCAAGAGGAATCAAGGAGAAGAGGAGTTTCTAAATTAGGGTTTCTGTGTAAAATCCCCTAGTTTAGGTCAAATTTCCAAGCAAGATAAGTCAAAATGCTAGCTTCAAATGGCTTCTTGGCCAACATGAAACTTGTAGAGGATCTCAAGACCTTTAATTTGAGTGGTGGAAGACATCAAGGAGATTTATAGAACTCAAGTTATGGTCCTTGCAAGTTACAGGTCATCTGAGGTGTCTGAAATTTTGTCTGTGAAAGTGACTTGACTTCCAAGCAATTTTTACCCCTCAAGGAGATTTCAAATGAATTCTTGGTCAACATAAGAGTTGTTCCTCATTGTCTTAGCTTTCTAGAATGGTATAGTATGCCTTCATATGATGTGTGGAACTCAACTTATGGTCTTGACAAGCAAAGGGTATTTTGGGCATTTGTGAATTACAGGTCATTTTAACCTATGTCCAAAACTCATACAAGGAGGCCTCAAATGGAAAAACTTACAACATCAAACTTGCTCCAAATGTGATTTTAAGTCTAGAAAGAAGGTCACAAATTGTTGGAAAAGCTCATAGCATGAAGTTGCATGATTGGTCCAAATATGAACTAAAATGGCTTATAATTTGAATAAAGTCAAGATGGAAAATGGTTTGGGAGATTTATGAGTCCAAATGGAGACTTCCAATATATGATTTTGAATGGAAAAGCAATTCTAAGAACAATGGTTCAAACACTTTTTTGAGTTTAGAAGGAAAAAAGAAAGATATTCATGGTTACTTGCATTTTAAGAAACATTTCAAAAATGGATCAAAGTTGGAAGGCAAGGGAATGTGCAAGATGGATCTAGAATGTTCATGTGAGCCCTATATATTCATGAAATGAAGATTGATCAAGGGTTGGCTTCATTTTTCACCAAGAATTTCACAAACTCTCTCATTCTTTCTCTTGGCAATTTCACTCCAATTCCTCAAATTCTCCACCAATCATCATCAAAATCAACTTCATTATACTGTGTCATCATCATAGATCAGAGTTCAATCAAGAACAAGGTGTGATTAATCCATTTTCGAGCACTTCCATCATCAACATCAAAATTACAATTGCAAGTGGATAGCACAATTCAAGTCAAGAATCATCAAGGTATTGCATACAGAATCAATCACTGAGTTAATTGATCAAGATCCAAGCCTTGGAAGCCTCAGATCCACGAGTCTCCATAGCTGTTTTCAAGATTTCACACCAGGTACATTTCCTCTGCCACAGCTTGAATTAGCTAGTTTAGCATGATTTTGTTAGTTTAGATATGATGTAGGATGTTAGTAGAATAATTAGGATGAATTTGGAGTGGTTTGGTGATGATGATTAGCAGGTTGTAGAAACTGTTAGGACCTAGAACTATTAGGTTAGTGCATTGTAATGTTAGGTTGTTAGCGCAGATTGATAACCATTAGTCATAGATTAGATTAGGATAGGTTTGATGGAGAATTGTGATGGTGAGTTGCAGAGTGTTTTCATGAAGTCAGAAGTTGTTGCTATCGGGTTTGTTGATCTAGTGAGTTTTAAATCAATCCAAGACCATAGGCTTATAGAGGGAGAGATCCTGAGCATTTTTCATGTTCACATCGTGTGGATTCATGACCTGTAGAGTGAGAACAGAGGGAGGGAAGTTTGGTTCGTGCATGGTAGCCATGGCAGAAACCCTAGCTCTTGAATGATCCAACGAGGAAGATGCAATCGTATCCGTCTATTTCGTGTTGGACTTTTGACTCAGAGAGTGATCCTAGGGCTAGCATTCAATTCTGATTTGGAGGGAAATGAGTTGGTGCCAAAATGCACCGTTTCATTAATTGAAACGGGCGGGCCTGAGCGCTATGTTGATATCCCCACCCCCAGTTAGTGAGCCCAATCAGTTTTAAACATGAATTTGTTTCTGAATGCACCCCCTGCGCCTCTTTTTATTTTTATTGTTGCTGACTAGTTCTGGGCTTTATTCCAACTTGCTGTTCGCACCCCACCAATGCCTGGCCCAATGAGATATTAACTGGGCGTGTTTGCTGAACAAACCCCCCTCCCTTTATTTCATTATTTTTCTTTTATATTCTTTAATTGTTTTTTATGCATTTTCATAAATTCATAATAAATTCATAAAAAATCATTTTTAGTTCATTCTTTTTACACTATTTTCTTTAGGATGTGTAGAAAATTGTCATTTAATAAAATTGCATTTTTATTTTCATTTCATATTTTTCCCATATTTTCTAAATAAATGTCATTTTTAATAGCTTCATTTCATGCATGAATTTAGTAATTTTTGTTCTCCTAGATGCTTTCATATTTCTTGTTCCTTCTTTTTAGGTTGTTTAGATGAGATATTGAAATTGTAGATTCAATTTAGTTCCCATTTTTAGGAATTAATTTTAGGTGCTTAATGTAGTCTTGAACAACATGAACAAATTAGGGTTTTTTAGGTGATGACTTAGGAAGTTTGATTCTTTCCCTTAGGACTTATGATTTAACTAGATTAGTTATGGGACTATAGGGGCTATGGGTAGCTATTAGATCCCTTAGAAAAAGTCAGGATTCCCCTACTGCTATTGATATGCTGTATATTTGATTGTCTGGTGTGGTGTGCCCTCTGGGGATTATTGCTTGCTTGTTTGGGTATTGGGATTGTCTGGGGACCTGGGAGAGCTGAAGACTTGAGGAGATGAAGACCATTGGAGATTCAAAGATTGAAGATCAATTTCCAGAGTTGAAGATAAGATTTTTGCTAGCAGATGCTGAGGAGACTAGGGTTTAGGAGCTAGGCAGAGCTCTAGAGTAGAAAGCTTGTTTCTCAAACATGGAATGCCTTGTCTGCATCCATCCTTTCTCTATGATTCAAAGTCTCTTTCAAATATCCACCTCCTTCCTTTGGAAGGATCAGTGAATATATTTGAAAGATAGAATTTTTGAGAGGAAACTTTCTGTTTAATGTTAACAGTTGATGAACCACCCTTGGTAGGTAATTAACTGCCTAACATTCATTCACTTCATTCTTGTGATTGATCCCTCATCCTGGAGGTTTGAGCACGAAGAAAAGCCATTGTAGATGGAAGACAGATGATCAAAGCCCTTACCTGAAGATCATGAAGATGGAGATTGATGCTTGTTGAAGCCTGTAGCTGATTGGAGATTACTTGAAGCCAGATGTTGATTCAGAGCTGCTGATGCTGTTTCTTTTGCTGTATTTCATTGCTGATGTATTGATTGGTTTTCTGGACTGTATTGTTTGCTGTTTACCCTGCTGGGTTGAAAGTGAAGCCTGTTCACTTTTGCCTATTGTTTTCGAGGTTCGAGGTTGAGTGGGACTCCCTTGCCTCGCTTGTATTGTTGCATCCATGCATTTTACTGTTTTAATGTATATATCTGATATTGTTTCTGTTTCCGTCTATTCCCTTAGGATCTCTGTTTCTCTCTGTGCAAGAGAGGAGCATGATAGACACTAGGTCTTAACCCATGCATGATAACATTAGGTTATTTTGTTTCCCTTCGCAACCGTAGGTTAGAGTTCTGTCTCTTCTTTCTCAAAACAAACAGAAAAACACATAAAGATTTCAAACACAATAAAAGACACTTCTTTCGTAAAAGAATGTGAACTCATCAAAGCGTCATTTTTGTCCTCTTGGACTGTTAATCAGAAAAACCTTTTTCAGAAGGAATAAAACCAACCAAGACAGACTTGTGTCGTACGTGGCCCGAACTACGTTTGCTCTGATCTTCCATGCAGTGTGGAAGTACGTAGGCATAGGATGCGATATCCTAGCGAGCAACCTTCCCCTCCTTTCCCGTAGGTAGGCGAACTACGTTGACTCTGATTTCTCGTTCCAGACGGGAATACGTAGGCATAAAGTGCGATACTTTGCCGAGTCATTTTTATTTTCGTTTTATTTTCTTTTTAACCCCTGACCTATAGTTTAGATAGAATAACAATCCATACCCGAAAACAAGCGTGGATCCCGTCGAGTACGACGGACGTGAGGGGTGCTAATACCTTCCCCTTGCGTAACCGACTCCCGAATCCAGGTTTTGGTTGCGACGACCATACCTTTCCCGTGTTGTGCGAGGTTTACTCTGAGCGTTTCCTTTCCCTCCCGTGGGATAAATAACGCACGGTGGCGACTCTTCTGTTCAGCCGGCGCCGATTTTCGCAGTAGCGACACATAGCGCTTAAAACCCACATATCAACATTTAGAATAAAGCGGAAACATCTAAAAATTGAAATCACTTCATTAACATAAGCATCATATACAACATTCAGATTAATTCAATTCATCAGTTAAGTTTACAAAACATTCAGCAGCAGATACATACACAGATGTATCACAAAAGAATCAAAACAATTCCTAACTACCCAGTGTTACATATCAGAGCCATCTGACCAAAAGAAATGAAGACTCGCTTCACAAAAGACCTCCAGCATCCTACTCTGCAATGCCTCTTAGAGCATTATAAAACAATAGAAGGGTGAGAAACATTATCATAACAAACAATGCATAAAATTATGTATATCATAAAACACAATTATAACATACACGCAATTCACATTTCTCACTACAACTTGTTACAATACAACACAATATACACGTACATAATCAACCACATTCACCAATTCATGCTTCACAATTCATAGCATTTCACATAAACATTTAAAATTATGTTCAATTCACCCAAACATCATATAAAGATGATAATGCAACTCATAGAGACCGACTCACGACTCTATGCAGATGCAAATGCGGTACCGACTCATTTACAGGTTCAATTGAAGAACCAAAATGGAACCATCGCTCGTTACCAAAGTAACTCCCCGTCGGGCCTACGATGTTCACCCATCGCTCACACCCCACATGGGCATACGATGTTTCAGGATTGCTCACACCCCACACGACACACAATCCGATTGCTCACACCCCACAAGGGCACACAATCCGGTTGCTCACACCCCACAAGGGCACACAACTGTTCTGCAGATTCTCCACAGAATCAAAATAAACCATCGCTCACACCCCATAAGGGCACACGATCGTTTCTGCAGATCCTCCTAGGGATCAAAGTAACTAAACCATCGCTCACACCCCACAAGGGCACACGAGGTTTTTACAGATCCTACATGGGATCAGACACACAAGAATGCAATCATGATGCTACACATGCAACACGACTCAATACACTCTTAAAATGCACACATGTTTACAAACATATTCATACATTCTTCATATTATACAAGTATATAAAATCATACAAATTCCCATAAATATCACCATACAATTCCATTTAATTCGAACAATTGCACAAAATTGCCAAACGGCCACATACACATTCCACCATTCACAATCTAGGATTCACGCCATACGCCTACCCACAACACAATATAACTCAACATGATCCATGCCTTGAGCAAGAAAATAATCAAATTTAAGTCGGAAACCCGACCTCGGATGGAAACATTAAAGAAAACACAACCTGTCACGCTCGCTACCCTGTTCGCTTAGCGAGCTCCTAGCGAGTATTCGCTACTTGTTCGCCTAGCGAACAAGCTCGTGAAGGCAAACAGAAGCCTCTGACTTCGTTCGCTACCTCGCTCACTCAGTGAACCCCTAGCTAACCTTCGCTACTCCCATTCACTACCAGCGAACACCACAACATGCATTCTGTCCAAGTCTGGGACCATTCGCTACCTATTCGCTACTGCTCGCTTAGCGAACATTCGCGACCAGCTCACCTAGCGAACGTGCTAGCGAGTGTCTGCGAACTCAGCATTTCTCCACTGTTCTCCACTCCAAAACTCTTGGATTCACCCGATTAAATCCCAACTCATTCTAGCACTTTATCCTAACATCACCCGACATAAATACTACTACTTAATCTCACTTTTACCAACAAAAACTCGGGTTCTATCGATTAAATCCGTATTATGCCCTAGAATGAAAAATGAGTAAAACTCTCTCCAACCCAAAATAAAACCAACAAGAACACACATAATCATACACATTGCAAGAATAATAAAGTTTCACACTCTTACCCGATTAATCGAAAGCTTAGAAGTTGATTCTTGATGATTCTAGGTTTTTCTCCTCTTCCTCCTCTTTTCTCTTCTCTTCCTTTCTTTCTCCTTTTTTTCTTTCCTCTTGGTTTCTATTCTGTCTATTCTTTCTCTTTTCCACTAATACTCTTTCTATTCTATTTCTCTCAAAATAACTACTAATCAAGGATTATCTAAAACACCCTCTAATTAATTCCTAAAACTCTCCAAATAATAAAATACCACAACATACACACATAACATATTATCATATAATTCCACAATAAAATAACAATTAACCAAATAAATTAAAAGACTCAATAAAATAATGGGAAATTCAGAATCGGGGCGTTACAACTCTCTCCCACTTTAGAAATTTTCGTCCTCGAAAATATTACCTGATCCAAACAACTCTGGATGTGACTCTCGCATCTTACTTTCCAATTCCCAAGTCATATCGCCTTCTGCAGCACCTCCCCATGCTACTTTCACAAGCGCAATATCTTTGCCTCTTAACTTCTTAATCTCACGGTCCAAAATTCTAGTCGGCAAAACTTCCACTGTAAGGTTATCTCTTACTTCAACCTCATCCATAGGGATAACATGTGACGGATCCAGAACATACTTCCGAAGTTGCGAACCATGAAACACATCATGCAAATTCGAAAGATTCGGAGGCAACGCCACACGATAAGCCACAACACCAACTCGTGCAATAATCTGATACGAACCGATGAAACGAGACGTCAACTTCCTCGACTTCAAAGCACGACCTACACCCGTAACCGGCGTAACTCTCAAAAACACATGGTCGCCATCTTGAAATTCAAGATCCTTCCTCCTCTTATCATGATAGCTCTTCTGCCTACTCTGAGAAGCTTTCAACTTTTCCCGAATCAACCTCACCTTCTCCGTCGTTTGCTGTACCAACTCTGGTCCAACCACCGACCTCTCACCAGTCTCATGCCAACACAAAGGTGTTCGACATTTTCGACCATACAAAGCTTCAAATGGAGCCATACCGATACTCAAATGAAAACTGTTATTATAGGTGAAATCAATCAACGCTAAATAACTATCCCACACACCACCTTGCTCTAGCACACAAGCTCGTAACAAATCCTCCAACGATTGAATTGTCCTTTCGATTTGACCATCTGTTTGCAGATGATAAGCCAAACTCAATCTCAACTGTGAACCCAAAGCCTTTTGCAAACTTTCCCAAAACTTTTAAGTAAACCTTGGATCCCTATCCGATACAATGCTCTTGGGAACTCCATGCAACTTCACAATCACCCGAACATAGATCTCAGCTAACTTCTCCAAAGGATAACTAATATCAATCGGAATAAAGTGAGCAGATTTAGTAAGTCTATCAACAATTACCCAAATTGCATTGTGACCTCTCTGCGTATTCGGCAACCCCGTAACGAAATCCATCGAGATACTGTCCCATTTCCACTCTGGGATATCCAACGGTTGCATTAAACCACTCGGCTTCTGATGTTCCACTTTAGACTTCTAACAAGTCAAACAAGAATACACCAACTGAGCCACATCTCTCTTCAACCCAGAGCACCAAAAGATCTTCTTCAAGTCTTGGTACATCTTATTTGCTCCCGAATGAATACTCAAATTACTACGGTGTCCTTCTTCCAATATCATCCTTTTCAACTCCGCATCATCAGGAATGCAAATACGACCACGGAATCTCAAAACTCCAAAATCATCAACCTTGAAATCTTCATTCCCTTTTGTCATCAAGTCAACAAACTTCAAATCCAACTTTTGCCTTTCGCAAACGGTTGCAAGAAAATAATTCGTGATATGAAGCATACCAAGTCTCACCCTTCTCGGCGTAATATCACAAACCAAACTCAAATCTATGAAATTCTCCAATAATTCCCATTCCTTTACCATCATTGCAGACACATGCAAAGACTTCCGACTTAAGGCATTGGCCACCATATTTGCCTTACCCGTATGACAATTTAGTCCAAAATCATAGTCCTTCAAAAGCTCAAGCCATATTCTTTGCCTCATATTCAATTCCTTCTGATCAAATAAATACTTCAAACTCTTGTGGTCACTAAAAACATCAAATTTTGCACCATAAAGGTAATGCCTCCAAAATTTTAACACAAATACCACGGTCGCTAATTCCAAATCATGAGTAGGGTAATTCTTTTCGTGCACTCTTAGCTGCCTAGAAGCATAAGCCACCACCTTCCCATCTTGCATCAAAACACCACCCAAACCAGTCAAAGAAGCATCACAATATATCACAAAAGGTTCTGTAGGATTCGGCAAAATCAAGATCGGTGTTGTTGTCAATCTTCTCCTTAACTCCATAAAACAATTCTCACAACCAACATCCCAAATAAAAGCATTTCCCTTACAAGTTAACTGCGTTAACGGAAGTGCCAACTTCGAAAACCCTTCAATAAACCTTCGGTAATAACCTGCCAAGCCCAAGAAGCTTCGAATCTCCGTAACTGTTCTAGGTGTCTCCCATTGCATTACCGCATCAATCTTAGACGGATCAACACTAATACCATTACCTGAAATAACATGCCCAAGAAAGCTCACTTCTGACAACTAAAACTCGCACTTCGACAACATGGCATACAATTGCTTCTCCCTCAAAATCTGTAACACAATTCTTAAATGTTCCTCATGCTCTTTTTGAGACTTAGAATAAATCAGAATGTCGTCAATAAACACAACCACAAAATGATCCAACTGCTCGTGAAAAATACAATTCATGTACTCCATAAACACACCTGGCGCATTAGAAACTCCGAATGGCATCACTAAATATTCGTAATGTCCATACCGTGTCCTAAAAGTCGTCTTTTGAATATCTCCTTCCTTCACACGAATCTGGTGATAACCCGATCTTAAATCAATCTTGCTAAAAACTCGTGCTCCAACCAATTGGTCCATCAAATCATCAATTCTAGGAAGCGGATACTTATTCTTAATTGTCACTTTGTTCAACTGTCGATAATCAATACATAACCGCATACTTCCATTCTTTTTCTTTACTAACAACACCGACGCACCCCAAGGAGAAACACTTGGTCTAACAAATCTCTTTTCTAATAATTCATTCAACTACTTCTTCAACTCTACCAATTCCGATGCTGACATACGATACGGTGCCATCGAAATTGGTCTAGTACCCGAAATTAGATCAATAGAAAATTCAATTTCCCTTTCTGGCGGTACATCCGTAACATCCTCCGAAAACACTTCTGGAAATTCACACACCACTGGCAACACGTCAAGTTCAACCTTGTCCTCTACCGACAACGATGCAAACAAACCAAATAACTGAGCTTCGTCCGCTAAAAGTTTCTTCAACTCTTTAGTGGATAGAAAACTCTCACTTTCATCATCTTCCAAAGAAGGAAACCTTACCAACTTATGATAGCAATCTAAATGAACTCTATTAAATTGCAACCAATTCATACCCAAAATCACATCCAAACCTTCCAACGGCAAACACACTAAATCCATAAGAAAGTCTTTACCATACATGGTCAAGGGACAACTTACGCACACCAAAGAAGTAGTTACCGACCCTGAAGCAGGAGTCTCAATAACCATGCCACCATTCAAAGAAACCATGCGCAAACCCAAACGCTTAGCACATTCAAGAGAAATGAACGAATGATTTGCTCCAGTATCAATAATAGCAACTAAAGGCATATTATTAATAAAGCACGTACCTTTAATCAAGCAATCCGCATTAGTAGTGTCTGAACCGGCTAATGCAAATACTTTTCCACCCGACTGAGCTTGCTTTGGTTTGGTACACTTGGTACTAATATGACCAACTTCTTCATAATTAAAACACTTTACCACATTCCTCCTACACTCAGAAGTGGTATGTCCCAAACTTCCACAAGTAGCGCACTTCTCCGTAGACTTCCCACACTCAAAAGATTTGTGATCCATCACGCCACACTTGTAACATTTGACTGCACCCAAACTTCCACCTCCAGATTTCCTATCGAAGTTTCTCCTATACTTGCCCTTATCAACAGGCGTCACATAAGGTCCACTCTTCACTTGTTGCTTGCCTTTCTTCTCACTCAAACTCTTGTAGTGAGTAGAACGAGCTCTACTATCCTCTTCAAAAATCCTACAACATTCGGTCAAGTCCGAAAATCTTCGTATCCTCTGGTAACCCACCGCTTGCTTTATCTCCGGACGCAAGCCATTCTCATACTTAATGCACTTAGAGAACTCCGCCGTAACAGCTGCATAATGAGGATGAAACTGAACTAGTTCCACAAACTTAGCCGTGTAATCTACCACAGACATGTTGCCTTGCTTCAACTCAAGAAATTCCATTTCCTTTTTACCCTTCACACTCTCAGGATAGTACTTCCTTAAAAATTCAGTGCGGAATAAATCCCAAGTAATTTCCTCGTCATCCACCTCAAGAACTTGCCTCATACTGACCCACCAGTCATCAGCCTCTTCCCTCAACATATGAGTCCCAAGTCTCACCTTGTTTCCTTCAACACAGTTCATAACTCTAAAGATTCTCTCAACCTCCTTCAACCAGATCTGAGCACCGTCAGGATCAAACCTTCCTTTGAATACAGGCGGCTGATTCTTTCTAAACTCATCATTCGCATTCACATTCGACCCACCTTGCACCTCCCTTGCCATAGCTTCCAATGCCGCAGCTATAGCAGTGTCATTACGACCAGCCATATTATGAGGATTCCCAAAAATAACAACAAGGTCAAACAACCGTTTAACCAACACAACAAGAAGACAGACACAACTCACTCAACACTGGCTCTGATACCACTTAATGTAACACCCCCTTTCTATACCCCCAAAATAAATCAATTAAATCATTTAGGCACTTAATAAAAATTCCATCAGAGTATAATTATAACATGGTATAAAAGAGGCGCGTCACATTATCATCGAAACGAAACATAAATAATACCTGCTCATAAAGATATGTAACAAAAGGGGTAAATCTCAACTAAAAACAAAGCATAACGCTTAAAACCCACATATCAACATTTAGAATAAAGCGGAAACATCTAAAAATTGAAATCACTTCATTAACATAAGAATCGTATACAACATTCAGATTAATTCAATTCATCAGTTAAGTTTACAAAACATTCAGCAGCAGATACATACACAGATGTATCACAAAAGAATGAAAACAATTCCTAACTACCCAGTGTTACATATCAGAGCCATCTGACCAAAAGAAATGAAGACTCGCTTCACAAAAGACCTCCATCATCCTACTCTGCAATGCCTCTTAGAGCATTATAAAACAATAGAAGGGTGAGAAACATTATCATAACAAACAATGCATAAAATTATGTATATCATAAAACACAATTATAACATACACGCAATTCACATTTCTCACTACAACTTGTTACAATACAACACAATATACACGTACATAATCAACCACTTTCACCAATTCATGCTTCACAATTCATAGCATTTCACATAAACATTTAAAATTATGTTCAATTCACCCAAACATCATATAAAGATGATAATGCAACTCATAGAGACCGACTCACGACTCTATGCAGATGCAAATGCGGTACCGACTCGTTCATCAGGTTCAATTAAAGAACCAAAATTGAACCATTGCTCGTTATCGAAGTAACTCCCCGTCGGGCCTACGATGTTCACCCATCGCTCACACCCCACATGGGCACACGATGTTTCAGGATTGCTCACACCCCACACGGGCACATAATCCAGTTGCTCACACCCCACAAGGGCACATAACTGTTATGCAGATTCTCCACGGAATCAAAATAAACCATCGCTCACACCCCACAAGGGCACACGATCGTTTCTGCAGATCCTCCTAGGGATCAAAGTAACTAAACCATCGCTCACACCGCACAAGGGCACACGAGGTTTCTGCAGATCCTACGCGGGATCAGACACACAAGAATGCAATCATGATGCTACACATGCAACACGACTCAATACACTCTTAAAATGCACACATGTTTACAAAAATATTCATACATTCTTCATATTATACAAGTATATACAATCATGCAAATTCCCATCAATATCACCATACAATTCCATTTAATTCGAACAATTGCACAAAATTGCCAAACGGCCACATACACATTCCACCATTCACAATCTAGGATTCACGCCATACGGCTACCCACAACACAATATAACTCAACATGATCCATGCCTCGAGCAAGAAAATAATCAAAGTTAAGTCGAAAACCCAACCTTGGATGGAAAGATTAAAGAAAACACAACCTGTCACGCTCGCTACCCTGTTCGCTTAGCGAGCTCCTAGCGAGTATTCGCTACTTGTTCGCCTAGCGAACAAGCTTGCGAAGGAAAACAGAAGCCTCTGACTTCTTTCACCACCTCGCTCGCTTAGCGAACCCCTAGCGAACCTTCGCTACTCCCATCCGCTACCAGCGAACACCATAACATGCCTTATGTCCAAGTTTGGGACCATTTGCTACCTATTCGCTACTGCTCGCTTAACGAACGTTCGCGACCAGCTTGCCTAACGAACGTGCTAGCGAGTGTCTGCGAACTCAGCATTTCTCCACTGTTCTCCACTCTAAAACTCTTGGATTCACCCGATTAAATCCCAACTCATTCCAGCACTTTAGCCTAACATCACCCGACATAAATACTACTACTTAATCTCACTTTTACCAACAAAAACTCGGGTTCTATCGATTAAATCCGTATTATGCCCTAGAATGAAAAATGAGTAAAACTCTCTCCAATCCAAAACAAAACCAACAAGAACACACATAATTATACACATTGCAAGAATAATAAAGTTTCACACCCTTACCCGATTAATCGAAAGCTTAGAAGTTGATTCTTGATGATTCTAGGTTTTTCTCCTCTTCCTCCTCTTTTCTCTTCTCTTCCTTCCTTTCTCTTCTTTTTCTTTCCTCTTGGTTTCTATTCTGTCTATTCTTTCTGTTTTCCACTTATACTCTTTCTATTCTATTTCTCTCAAAATAACTACTAATCAAGGATTATCTAAAACACCCTCTAATTAATTCCCCAAACTCTCCAAATAATAAAATACCACAACATACACACATAACATATTATCATATAATTCCACAATAAAATAACAATTAACCAAATAAATTAAAAGACTCAATAAAATAATGGGAAATTCAGAATCGGGGCGTTACACCTCACATGTGTAAGGTACCAAGATTATCAGCTCTAACTCCTTTGATATAGTGATGCACTCCTTGAATCAACTGAATTCTGCACAATCTCTGCTGATGGAATGTCTCAACGTTTGGTTGAACATCAAATTCTTGAAGAGATCAAACAAATCAGGGGCCTTATGCTTGTGCTGCAACTGATGAGACATCTTGATCATTGACTAAGGATAATTCATTAAATATTTGTGAAGATCTCAAATAGCAACGAATCTTAAATCCTTATAATCAATCCTTCTTCGAACTTCATGGATAACCAATTAAATACGTGTGTACATAACAACTTATCTTAAATCCACACAGCTTCAGGAATCCCCAAGGCTGAAACATCAAGGCTGACACCCTTGACTCAACCTGCCTATGACTTCCTCTTGCAAAGCATGAACAAGTCACCTCCTATTATACCATCTGTCAGCACCAGAGATCTTCAGAAATCCATTTACAGCATGAGAACCATACTATCTTTCTGAAAGAGCTCTTCTCTTTAAATTGACTTCACGATACATGATAAAGCCAATCATCCAAGTATGAAGCCAACAATGACATATATGAACAACCAGCTCTCTTCATCCCATTGCTCCCGTCGTTGGAATGACTAGAGCTTTTAGAATTGTTGATATCAGAGTTCTTACATCAGAAACATGCAGCAGAACCATCAAAAGAACATCTTCAACAAGCCCTAAACAAGATGGTAGAACACACTCACCAGGTCATAGAGGCGCCTATATCAGAGGGCACAACAGCAGATACACAGAATACATCAGCAACCCAAACATTTAGCAAGATCAGCACGACAACTACAACTTCTCCTTATTTAAAACCATCAGAAAGTATCTCTCAAGATCTCATTTAGAACAGACAGGATGCCTGCTCTGATACCAATTGAAATTCTGGTATGCAGATCTCATATGTCCCAAGAACATTGATCTTTGCTCAAATAAGAAAGAGGACAGACCATGACCATTTTAAATTCCTTTAAGAATTAACGATGTCATGACCAATGTCATGACCTCTGTTGTGACATCTGCATACTGACAGACTATTTATCTAACCATTTAAATTGTGCAGAACTATAAATGCTGAAAGATAAATAACACCAGTAATTGTTTACCCAGTTTGGTGCATTCTCACCTACACCTGGGGGCTACCAAGCCAGGAAGGAAATTCACTATTAGTAGAATTAATTCAGAGTCAAACAACCTAGTTTGCACTCCTCACTTAAAACCTACCCAATGACACTTCTTCCTAGAGACAC
The DNA here is from genome assembly GCA_963859935.3 of Lathyrus sativus. Taxonomy (NCBI): domain Eukaryota; kingdom Viridiplantae; phylum Streptophyta; class Magnoliopsida; order Fabales; family Fabaceae; genus Lathyrus; species Lathyrus sativus. The sequence continues at coordinate 568,933,329 of OZ012740.1, read as the reverse complement.
CCTAGACCTGAGTATACCCACTCACTCCCCCTGAATCACCTCAGTGATATTAACACACAATTACAGAACAGTTATGGAGATACACTCCAAAAACACACCTTGATCTTGCTTCACAGCTTTGATCAAGTCACACCCACTCTTTCTTAATAGCTTTGAGTGACACAACAACTTAGAACCTATCTAACCAATGCAGCACATAGTTGCTTGGTGTACAAGTATTCCTAAGACACACTTCACACGTGAAGAACAAAACTTCTTCACTCACAAGACACACGTGAAGAGCAACGCTCTTCACTTACAAATATGTCTACCACAATGTATCAAATGATACAAAAGGTGACTTACAAAGATACACACAAGAGACTCTCAAACCCTAGACCTTTATTTTAAACTCAAGTTGTTTATAGCAATGCAGACTGGGCTTGGGCTGGTCCTAAGTAACAAACTTTAGGTTTAACCAAGTTAAACCACTTTCTATAATTCAAGGTGCTGTCAAATTAGGTCACAACTGCTTCATGTTATGTCCAGCCCTGACTAGAACCTCGCATGAGATAACTAAGGAGCCATAACAGGTTTCATGAATTCTCTCCTGAGATATATCAGGTATCATAACAGAAAAACAAACCTTGCACGCCTGATGTCATACGATCAATGTCATAACATTTAGTCATGACATTCAACTTCACTTACTCTTAGCTGACCAGACTCCCCCTGCTGAACACTCCTGCAGAATCTTCTTCATAATAGTAGAAACAAGCATATTAGTTTCCTAAAAAGTCTCAAAGATCCTTTTTATGAATACCAATTAAATTTACACTTTGTTCCTAACGAATCTCTTTGGCCTGTACATACTGATGAGGAATATCCAACAAGACCAAAACACTTATGTCAAGAGATATAACATAGTAGCCCCTGCTGTACCAGACATTGATGTCATGACATTCAGTATAACATCCATGACAGCAGTTCTGTTATCAGCTCCTGCTAGCTTCTGTTGCACCAGACAGTGATGTCATGACATTGGTAATGACATCCATGACAGCAGTTCTGTCATCAGCTCCTGCTAGCTCCTTCTGCATTCATGACAACAGTTCTGTCATCAGCTTCTACTGCACCCATGACATCAGTTCTGTCATCAACTCCTGCTGGTTCCTGCTGCGCCAGACAACGATGTTATGACATTGGTAATAACATCCTGTTTAAACACATGACAGCAGTACTGTCATAACAGTATATGAAGATGTTGTGATATCTGGCTTAACATTAGTGCAGAATCATGTTTTACCAAAATTTAGCCAATCTTAGAACCATAGAACCATGGTACTAACAAGTTTTAGATAACACACCCTTTAATTAGACAACAAGCATGGATCCCGTTGAGTATAACGAACGTGACAGGTGCTCATACCTTTCTCTTACGTAACCGACTCCCGAACCCAAGATTTGGTTGTGATGACCTTGTCTTCTCATTTCTCTTAGGTTTTCTTCGATCATTTCCTTTCCCTCCTTTGGGATAAATAAAATTTGGTGGCGACTCTTTTGTTTATTTCCACCGGCCTTTTACGCAGTTACGACAGAAAGGAAGAAATCCTGCAATGAAATACTTCCATGTTTTTGGAAGCAAATGCCATGTCCTGACCAATAAAGATAAAAAGGGTAAGATGGATTCCAAAAGAGTTGAAGGGATATTTCTGGGGTATTCTTCAAGTAGCAGAGCTTTTAGAATATTTAACTCCAGAACTGAGATGACAATGGAATCTGTCAATGTGATATTTGATAATTCATAACAAAGGATGGATGTTAAGGACAATGTTGGATCATCCTCTATGTAGACTGATGAGGCAGAAAGGAAGAAAAATCTAATTTCTCTAGCATTGTGTCAGGTAACTCTTGAGATACTTCAAGTCTCTCGGGTAAGGGTCATTCAGATCAATTCAAGGATCTTACTACAAGACACTCTATAGAAGAAAACATTACTAAGTTTGCAAAGAAAGTATCACACGCATATGAGATAAGTCATACTGTCCAAGAGAAGAAAATCTTGAATTGCTTCATTGGAACAAGGAATTATGATATGGATTACCACTACAGCATAAAGGTCGTGATGAAAGAATTGTGCAAGGTAGAATGTGTAGGTGATATGACAATTAGTTTGGCTGCCTTGGTTAATAAGAAACAAAATATGTGTCTTGGTATATTACTGAAGTTGAGTATGATGAAATCAGAGAGGTTGCCTTCAATCAATATGGATGAAACAGGTACTGAAGAAACATGATGACAAGGTTGCCTGACAACTACAATCAACTAATCATGAGTCTTAATAAAGGAAAGGTTTCCATTTTGAAGAGTGTGGACACTAAGGCTTAACTTAGTGTTATGTTTACTAATGCTTCATATGGAAATGATCTTAAGGACATAAGTTGTGAAGTAGGAAATGGTTATGTTGAGGAGTTGTAGCAATTACATAAATGGAGGAATGCAACACATAGTGCATCTTTTCTCTATTCTCTGAAGCTTGGAAGGCTTGAGCTAGTGAAGACTATTAATGAGTGGAATAAAAGATCTCTATAATATATAAGGATCAGTTTAAAGAAGATGTACTTAAAGGCTGTGGTAAGGGAGTTTTGTACTAACACTCCTAAATCATATGATAGGTTCAAGGAGTGTAGAAGGATTGTTGATAGAGGCAAGAGTTAGAAGATCATCTAAAAGGGATCTGTTACGTTGTGTGCTTCCATCTGTTACATTTGTGTTTCCAATTGTATGGTTTCTTTATGCATTTGTGTTTCCATCAGTGCTTATACTTTACGCATTTTCTTTTTGTGCTTCCGTATATGCGTGTTTCCATTTTATTTATGTATATTTACTCTATTCTTTTTTTGTGAATTTTTGGCTAAAAAGGGGGAGTAAAATGTTGATGTGATTGTTGTTTCTGATGTTAGATCAGATGTCATGACTTTATGTAATTTTTATACTACTACTTAGGAAGAGTAGTGCTTCATTGTTGTTGCTTGTATGCATCTATTTAGGGGGAGAATGATAGTCTATCATGCTGCTGCTGCTGTGTTGGAACCATTTGTTGTATCTGGGAGAATTCATTATTCTCTACAGTTGGTTGTGGTGTTCAGAGGGAGTGTGCTTGTGCTTTCATTTGTGCTTATGCTTGTATTTTTGTTATGTGGTTCCATTGTATGAACTTGCATAAGTTCATGTGTTCTTTTTATGGTGATTTGGTTTTTTCCCTTCAGAGGGAGAACTACTTTTGTATGACAGGGGGAACTATGTTGTGTACCTGTCTGATCTGTAGCTACAAGGTTACAGTTTGTACAGAGCTTACATGTTCTCATGTAGCTTGTGTTGGTTTTTTATGTCAGACTTGATGTCTTGACATTGTGCTATCGAGTATTCTTTATTTGTGTGATAACATTGTGCTTGAGCTTATGTGTTTCTATTTTGTTTCCGCTGTGTGTACCTTTGTTGTGTGTTAAGGTTGTTTTAGCCAAAAGTTTCGGGGGAGATTGTAAGTTCTGTGTTTTTTTGGGATTCGCTGCATTTTGGTAAAACAACATGCTGCTAGCAAGATGTTGAACTAAATGTTTTGCCATGACAGTCAGACATCATGTTCTGCATGATGTTGTGACATGTTCCAGGACATGTGATACTAGAAAGTTAGGGCATGACTATTTTGGTATTTTTAGTGTGATTTTTGAGTGTGTTATGATGCACATGCGGGCGACTTTTATTGGAGTATATTGTGGGAATTTCTATTATGACAGATTCTGTTAGTTTTCATAAAAAGGTTCCTTGAGCCTTTTTAGGAAATTTTATATTTTACTCCTATTATTATGCAAGTTGATTTGCAGCGAACTGAAACAGATTACTGCTATTTGTACGCCTCAAGATCCCAAGTCCATTAGGTCTGAAGGCTATTTAAAGTGAAGAAAAAACCTATTGATGTAGAGAGCATATCATGAAGAATTTTAGGAATAAAGATTAGTCGTTGTTTTGGCTGGTCTTTAGGGTTTTCTATTTGTTAATTGTATGTCACTCATGTATCTTATGATGTATTGAGGTTGACTGTTTGTTCATTATCCACTCTAAAGATTTTAAGCAAGAGTGTGTCGTTCTTGATTGAAGCTTTTAAGCAAAATCAAGTATTGTCTTGGAAGTGTGCTACTTCTATTGTTTGTTATTGTTGAATTGTCACTGGGATTGTGACTGATTAGGAAGTGAGAGGGGGATCTCATATCTAGAGGATGTCTAGGTAGAAGTTGCACAAGGTAGTGATTAGGTGAGAAGTTGTAAACGTGCGAGTTTAGCTTTGAACTCATATTATCATAGTGGATTTCCTTCCTGGCTTGGTAGCCCCCAAATGTTGGTGAATTGCACCAAACCGGGGTAACAATTCTGGTGTTATTTTTACGTTTCTGTCATTTTTACGTTTCTGTCATTTATTTTTCTGCATCTTTTCTTGTGTGATCAAGTTGGTGTTGATCCTGGTGTTGTGATATCTGTCTCGACATCTGATATCTGTGTGCCAGAATTTCATATAGTCTTACTATACTCTGATAAAATATTCTATTCTATTTCTCTATTGTTTTGAATAACATATAATAATACAAACAAATTTTACCCTTACATGGTTCGAACCATGAACCAATGGGTGGTTAGACGAACAAGTTCACTAACTAAGCCATTACGCCTTTTCCACCATATCTCACAAGAAAAAAATATGAGCAGATGTATTATCAAAACTAACCAACACACTATCAACAAGAAGCCATAAATTAATAATACGTGAAATAATCAACGGCCTCATTATTGTATTGAAGCAGTGACTAATAGCCTAAAATAATAACCTCAAGAAACCATTTAGGTGAAATCAGTCATATGATATATACTTAGAACTCTCAACCATTGAGGTATGTTGACCCCACTCTTAAGTGACTAGACCTTGCAGATTTAAAATATGCATTACATGAGATACATAAATGTATAAGTGGAAAACTTATTAAAGGATGATGTTTAGAAATAGGTGTTAAAAGCTCAATATTATTGGCCAACAATATAGGAAGATGTGGCCAAGTTCATTCATAAATGTGAGAAAAAAATGTCAATGACATGGCAAATGCCACCAATCACGACATATGACCTTATTATTCTCACTTTGTCATGGCCAATTTCTAGACTGGGAATAGATGTCACATGATATTTTCCCTGACTCATAAATAAATCTATTATTCTATGGCCGCAATTGATTATTTCACCAAATGGATACAGGAAAATCACATCAACCAACATGATATATTTCTTCAAAAGAAACATTTTAGTAAGGTTTGGTATCATAGAAGTAGTAATAACCGACACCGGGATGTAGTTCACGGATCAAATAAAATTATATAATACCTTAAATAATTAAAAGTAAAACAAATATTCGCATGAGTAGAATATCCTTGTACAAACAGCCAAGTAGAACTTGCAAACTATATCATCATATGAGGATTAAAAATAAGGCTAGATAAATCAAAATAAAATTGTGCCGATGAATACACCCAATATTCTAGGGATGCGCAACAACCTCATGTTCAATCACCGGTGAGTTTGTACATAGATTAATATATGGAGAAAAAGTAATAATATCAACCAAGATAGGTTAAGATAGTTAGAGGAAAATGAATCCATTATGTCTCGAGGAAAAATAAAGAATCATAAAAATAGAAATCTATTCTCAAAATTAGCATCGTTGAAATTCTATTCTTGACAAGATGTAAAACACAATGTTGTAACAATGTGTACGGCAAGTTAAATGTGTAATAGAAAGAATAACTAATATATATATATATATATATATATATATATATATATATATATATATATATATATATATATATATATATATATATATATATATATATATATATATATATATATATATATATATACATATATATATATATATATATATATATATATATATATATATATATATATATATATATATATATATATATATATATATATATATATATATATATATATATAAATAACACGAGAATTTGTAACCTTGTTCGATGCAAAATCACCTACATCTTAAAGGTGTTAACCTAATGAATGGAAATTTACTCTTAATAGTCAAAAGTATGAATTGGTTTGATTTGGAATCGCCTAGTTCAATGCCTATTTCCCTAATACTACCCGTTAATTTCTATTCAAGATTCCCAACAGAAAGAAGGACTTCACTCCTAATAGTCAGAAGTACAATTGGTCTCATCTGAACTTATTTCTTCTAGTGTTACATTCCTAATACTACCCATGAAAATTCAATCAGGTTTCCCCTTGAATATGAGATACCTCTAACTTTCGCTCTATCACTATCCCAAGTGTTTATTCAATACAAAGATAAAAGATGAGATTTTAATATAACTTAAAACTTTATTCGGATGATTTAGAATTAATGCCCGATAATATAGTGTACAAACTAGAAAAACAAGACTCAACTAAAACTCTCCTATAAAGTATATATCTTCTGTAAAGTCCTAAGTCTTCACAAAATAGATTTCCTCCTTATATAGCAACAACGATATATCTAGAAAACCCATTAGGGTTTAGGTCTTGAATGCAGCTACCCTCTCCAAAGTGCATGAGATCAATACTCATTAATGTTGATTGTAAATCTTGATTGATGTTGAGAAGTATTTTAGGTGGGTTATTTTATTATATTTGCAGGGATTTTTTTGATATCTCGATGCTTGTCGTTCAACAGTTTAGAGTTCTAAGAAAAAGGGGTTTTCAAAGAGTTCTTATTTTGTAACATAAGTTTTTGCAATAAAGATGTAAACTGGAGAAAGATGTTTTGTTTTAAGAAAAACGTGTTAAGATTAGATTTCGTTAACCCCTTTCATACATATCCAATTAATCAAGCATATGAACTTAGTTTTGATCAATACAACCGCGTATCCTCGCGAACCTGTTTATCTCTAAAGCGACTTCGTGGATATTATTGTTTTAATCGTTAGATGATTTCTCAAAATAATAATCGAAACAATAAACATAAAGATCGATACAAAGCAAATATTAAATTTCAAATCTATGTCTAGAGTTTGTTTGTTAATAAATGAAGAAATTAGATCATTACTTGGAAAATCTATGTCTAGAGTGATTTAAATCATAAATATAAGATTAAAAGCAAAGATCTTCATCATTTATTGATCATCAACCTTGTTCACATACAAAAGATCAAAAGAAATACATAATAATAAGGTTAACTACCTCTAATCTTGACAAAAAGTGTTTAGCTAGCCATCACCATGGTAGCTTTATCAACAAGTAAAAAGGAAAGCTTTGCTAGCATCAAAGTCGAAGAATCAAAGATTGATGCTCCAAAGATTTAATTTTCACTTCTTCTTGAGTTTCTAAGCTTTTTTGACCTAGAAACCCTTTCTAATCTCAAAAGTTCTGAAAATGTAAAAGTTTTTACAAAATATCTCTTAAGGTAGCTACTTATAGAAAGTATAAAAAGTGCCTATAAGTGGCACCGCGCTAAACGCCATCAGGAGCGCGCTAAGCGCGGTAAACACAAAGGCAACATTTTCCCAAAAAACGCGCTAAGTGCGGTTGGAGCGTACGAAGTGCGATTGAAGCCCCTTAGCTACTGCCTCTACAGTCAAACTGCACTGAAAAGCGTGATTTGCTGACAAAATGCTTCAAAAATGATCTTCTAGGCCTTCTTATGAGAGCATTCAATTCTCACAATCATACACACTTCAGGACCTTAACCCACTTGTTTTCTTTTCTTTGAGGCATCATCACAACATTGATCTTATTTGTTGGCAATTCATGCCCAATTTCTCTATCTTTTTCAATTTTTTTCCAAGCTCTTTTATCATTGCAACCACTTTGTTTTTTATGATGCCTCAATCTATCTTTTTCTACCCAACTTTGAACACAACCAAAATATGGCATTAAGAATGCTCTCACACATCTAAGGCAAGGAATAACAAAAGCAATCATACTTAAGGTTAAGGTTCAAAAGTTTCACAATAAAAATTCAAGATCCATTTCAAAATTCAATTATTTTTCATGTACAATATTTACACAATTCAATTATGCATATGGATCTTGATATAAAGGCTCAACGAGGCTAGAAAATGCTTACTCACTCACAAGGTAGATTGATCATTATTATTTGTTCAAGTGGTTTTTCTCAAAATACATAAAAATATCCTTGATCCATTTCTTCCTTCACACAAATCAACACACATGCATGATTTTAACATAATAAGAATGAGTTAAACAAAGATGTCGGTATCCCGCATATACAATGAAAGCTTCCTCACAAAGGCTATGTTCTAAATGATTCAAAATTGAACAAGTATTTTCAAAGAAGTTGTGACAACATGTTTTATATAAACCACAAGGTTCATTTCCATGTTAAGTAAAAATAGTGCTAAAAATGTACCTTGCGACTGGACTTTTACTCAAGCCTATCATTACCACTCAAATTTACATCGATTCCTCAATCTTGCAATAGTCACAAGGTTCCTTCAAGTTCTTTGACTTTAGGAACAACACAAAATTAAAAAAAAATCTACAAAACTAAAATTTTTATACTACTTAATATAATAAAACATGATATTATAAAATAAAAATTGCGACACCTAAAACAATGGTGCCACAATCATAAGATCTAAATTCTCATCCTTCAAGGATGGAACAAAAATTATCTAACAGTACAATAAAAACAACAACAGTCATATCCCAACAATTCAAACATAAACATAATATAAAGTAAACAAAATATAAGAGTTTTTGTAACATAAGTTTTTGCAACAAAGACGTAAGCTAGAGAAATATGTTTTGTTTTAAGAAAAGCATGTCAAGATTAGATTTTGTTAATCCCTTTCATACATATCCAATTAATCAAGCATGTGAACTTTGCTTCGATCAATATAATCGCGTATCCTCGCGAATTTATTTATCTCTAAAGCGACTTTGTGGGTATTATTGTTTTAATCGCTATATGATTTCTTGAAATAACAATCGAAACAATAAGCATAAAGATTTTTACAAAGCAAATATTAACTTCCAAATCTATGTCTAGAGTTTATTTTTAATAGATGAAGAAATTAGATCAAGACTTAGAAAATCTATGTCTAGAGTGATTCAGATCATAAATACAACATTAAAGAAAATATCTTCATCCTCTATTGATCATCAACCTTATTCACATACAAAAGATAAAAAAAAAATACATAATAGTAAGGTTAACTACCTCTAATCTTGACACAAAAGTGTTTAGCTAGCCATCACAATGGTAGCTTGATGAACAAGTAAAAAGGAAAGCTTTGCTAACATCAAAGTCGAAGAATCAAAGATTGATGCTCCAAAGATTTGATTCTCACTTCTTGAGTTTCTAAGCTTTTTGGACCTAAAAACCCTTTCTAATATCAAAAGTTCTGAAAATGTAAAATTTCTTACAAAATGTCTCTCAAGGTAGCTACTTATAGAAAGTGAAAAAAGTGCCTATAAGTGGCACCGTGCTAAGCGCCATTAGAAGCCTGCTAAGTTCAGTCAGCACAAATGCGACATTTTCCCAGAAAGCGCGCTAAGCGCAGTTGGAGCGCACTAAGCGCCGTTGAAACCCCTTAGCTACTGCCTCTACAATAAAACCACACTGAACCTGCACTGAAAAGCACGCTAAGCGCAATTTACCGACAAAATGCTGCGAAAATGATCTTTTAGACCTTTTTCCCTTCCCCATAGTTCTAAGCATTATATATCATCAAGAACACCTGTGAAAAAGCATCAAAACGATCATAATTCACAATATTTACCATAAAATTAGGAACTTGCATATTTACTCTAAAACGTATAATTTTAGTACTAAAATACCAAGGAAACCATTGAAAAGGGCCACAAAATACCACCAAAAGTATGCAAAATTTAGCCCTTAACAATTGATCACATCTAAAATTAATCTGAATATAATGAATTCAGTTTTGCTTAATTCGATTTAGATCCAATCTTCTTTTAAACCAAAATAACATATGATTAATCAAATGTTTATAATGATGATTGAGATCCTTGATTTATTCAAATCTTGAATAAATAAAAACACAAAGTGAAATCTTGATAAAAATAGATTTAGTATAAATCTTTTCCAAATCCAAACACATGCTAACACGCCCATATCTCTTACTGTACATAAAGGGAAACAAAACTCAAAAGTAGAATAAACTTTTCAATCTACCTTGGGCACCAAAGAAGCAGTATGAGGCAGGATGTCAAGCAGAGGAAGTTTTACCTCATACCCCTACACTTGTACCTATACCCCTACATTAAAAATTTTTGGACCAAAATATCCTCGTATAAAAATTTATTATTTTTTTAATTTTTTTATATTTTTTTATTTGTTTACCGGAAGACTTTTTGGAAGTCTTTCGGTTCACATTTTTTTTCGTATGTTTACCGGAAGACTTTTTGTAAGTCTTCCGTTCATATTTTTTCGTTTGTTTACCGGAAGACTTTTTGGAAGTCTTCCGGTTCATATTTTTTTTTTAATTTATAATTAGGGCTGGAAATGAGTCGAGTCGAGTCGAACTCACCTCAGCTCGGCTCGACTCGTTAAGAATTGTTCGAATTCGAGTTCGAGTTCGAGTTTGACACGAACTTTTTTTTAAGCTCAAACTCGACTCGTTATAAGTTCACGAACAGTTCGGTTCGACTCGTTAGGTTCATCTCATTAGGTTCAGCTCGCATGGTTCACGAACTTAAATAAATATAATATATATATATTTAGTATATTTGACATTTTAAATAAATATATATATATTTTAAATAAAATATTAAAATAAAATAAAAGTTATCATATTGAAATTTAACTTTATCTTCGAAATCTACTAATTCAAAACCTACACAACTTTCAAGAGATACATTTGAGAGTCTAATTCAAAAACTACTAAATTGAAGATTAAATTTGTCTAAGATTTGAAGTAAATATTTAAACCTAATCTTAAAGACAGTATAATTCTTTTCATATGTAATCGAGTTGACTCATGAACCTAACGAGTCGAACTATGTATAGTTCAAGTTCAGCTCATTTAGTTAACGAACTTAATTTTTCGCTCATACTCAACTCATTTGGTTCATGAACCTAGTTCAACGATTTAATTGTCGAGTCGAATTCCGAACTATGTTCGAGTTGGTTTGGTTCATTGCCAGCCCTATTTATAATTAATATTTAAGATTTATTAACTTTATATAAAGACCAATTTAGTGAATTTTTGAATATTATACTTAAAATATAAAAATTCTATAAATAGAGAATTATTTTCATAATATTTTCTATTTGCTATAATTATTAGAATACAATGAGATTAAAATCATTTATTTTAAATTATCATAATAGTAAAATTTTCTCAAATATCTTATTAATCTTAAACATTAATAAATAAAATAAATTTAAATATAGGATATAAGTTTACATTATTCAATATATTTAATCAAATGAAAACATATGTGATAAATAAATAATGTATTTTAACTTAAAATGATCACAATAAGTTAACTTGCAAAATAATATAAGTAATAAATTAATAATGTATTTTATTTAAAATAATCACAATAATAGAATACGCAAATAATATGTTTTATTTATAGGACTGATATAGTTTTATTGATTATTTAATTTTAAATACTACTATGAATATAGTATTTAATCTATACTTTAGAACTCACATAATTATAAATATAAAAAATATTGTTTTATTACCCATATTTTTATTTAATTAAAAAAAATAAGAATATAAATTTATTATTTGTTTTTCATTTTCGTTTGATCTTTTTTTTATTTATAAATTTTTTGCATATTCTATACTGTGCTTACTTTAAATAAAATATATTATTTATTTTATTAAAAATATTAAATAAAGTGAAATAATTAAAAAGATCAAACAAAAATGAAAAACAAATAATAAATTTATATTCTTATTTTTTTTAATTAAATAAAAATATGGGTAATAAAACAATATTTTTTATATTTATAATTATGTGAGTTCTAAAGTATAGATTAAATACTATATTCATAGTAGTATTCAAAATTAAATAATCAATAAAACTATATCAGTCCTATAAATAAAACACATTATTTGCGTATTTTATTATTGTGATTATTTTAAATAAAATACATTATTAATTTATTACTTATATTATTTTGCAAGTTAACTTATTGTGATCATTTTAAGTTAAAATACATTATTTATTTATCACATATGTTTTCATTTGATTAAATATATTGAATAATGTAAACTTATATCTTATATTTAAATTTATTTTATTTATTAATGTTTAAGATTAATAAGATATTTGAGAAAATTCTACTATTATGATCATTTAAAATAAATGATTTTAATCCTAGTATTCTAATAATTATAGTAAATAGAAAATATTCTGAAAATGATTCTCTATTTATAGAATTTTTATATTTTAAGTATAATATTCAAAAATTTACTAAATTGATCTTTATATAAAATTAATAAATCTTAAATATTAATTACAAATTAAAAAAAAACATGAACCGGAAGACTTCCAAAAAGTCTTCCGGTAAACAAACGAAAAAAATATGTACCGGAAGACTTCCAAAAAGTCTTCCGGTAAACATACTAAAAAAATGTGAACCGGAAGACTTCCAAAAAGTCTTCCGGTAAACAAATAAAAAAATATAAAAAAAAATTAAAAAATAATAAATTTTTATACGAGGATATTTTGGTCCAAAATTTTTTAATGTAGGGGTATAGGTATAAGTGTAGGGGTATGGGGTAAAACTTCCTCAAGCAGAACATCAGAACATCAGACATTTTGCTTAACATGTTTCTTTCTACGTGTCTACATGAGTGAAATTATGAATCTTGCTTAAAATAAATCCAATAATATATTTACTTGATGTATTTAGAATTCCAAACCCTCAAGTAAATGATTTAGAATAAAATACCTTCAAAAACTTAATCGTGTTATAAATCATCTTTAATAAAAGGATAGTGATCATATCATTAAATGCAAATTTCAATCTTGTAATTAATGCAAATCTAAGTCTCTTATTTAAACCATATCCAAATAAAATTTTATGCAAATAGATATATGACTTAATCAAATATTTTCCACATTGATTCGGATTTAAATAATTCTTTCTAAATGCAACTTCAGCAGAACTATGGAAGAATTAAAATTGAACAAATCTTGAATAAAATCTGAAATGAATCAGAACCCAATCTGAGTAGCACGTAGGCTAGGATGTATCACAACATGTCAAGCCATCTTAATAAACAAGTTGCCTACACAAATTTTCCAATCATCTATTTTTTCAGTTGAATCTTAGACTAAATAAACATGAACCACATCTTGTAACAAACTCTAGAGTCAACCACATGATCAAATGAGACAATTTGTGCTCAACAACTTTCGAGACATCTTTCTTTCCATTTTTCTTATAAAAATAAGTCAATCCAAATGTAATAGCAATTTCCCTCTTTAACTATTTTCTATGCAAAGCATATATTAGGCACTTCTTCAAGAATGCACCACATATAGCATAACAACAAATATTTAAACAATATCCTTAAAGATAAGTGTGCATTTTCTCCCTTATTTTCCTCAAAAGAGACAAAGAACAGAGGACTGCCATCAAACAATCAGCGGAGAAACAAATAAAGTGGGCCAGATCATAAAAACCTTACATAAACCAACAAACCAGCATCAGATCCTGCTAACAGGAAGGATGTTACGCACATTCTTACAAACAATATTCCATGTCATATAAAGAGTACATACATCACTCATCACAATAGAACACCAAAATTGTAGTAGCAGCAATAACATAATAAGATGAAGAAGCTCTAGCACATTTGGGAGACCACACTTTTTTTTTTGCATAAGATGAGATTATGCTTCTCATGAATCAAAAACTTTAAGAATATGACTACTCATAGGCACTGAAGAAGAAGCAATATTCAACATTTCTTCTTAAAAAAACCCAAACCAGACTCATAAGCATGAGCAATGATGGGTATCACAATGTCAGAGACATGTTTCCCAACAAACAATTTGTAACTGCAATTGAGCAACTCATGAGCAATACCAAATTCATCTTCACCAATAACAAGATCATCATTTAAACCATATATTGAAGAGAGGAAACCAATAGGAAGTTTAACCACACATTCCTTCACCAAATTAGGATAACAAGATCCAACATTCAGCATTGTCTAAAATAATTGAGCATCACTAAGAAGCTCCATAATTTCACTAAACTTTAGTGCTTCAACACAGAGTTCTTTATGAAGAGCCATCCTCATATGATAAACAAAATTCTATTGATTGTACTTTCTTTAGGATGAAAACGAACAGATGGAGTGCTCTTTGGAAGCTTTTTTCATTCAATAGACGTTTTAACATTTTTTAACACACTTTACATCATGCACGTTAATCTCTTCATTATTATCAATGTCATGCAATATGGTAGTGGAAAGTTCCTAAATATCATGATCTGCAATCATAGAAACAACCTTATTTCCTTTTCTCAGAAATCGTCAAACAACACAAATCTCATCAACAAATTCATCATTTATAACCTTGTCGCTGTTAATGTTTTCTCATACAAACTCATCCTCATTAACATATTCATTAACATCTTCAGAGACATCTTCCATGAGGTTATCATGACAAGTTTCAGTGATGAAATTATGCATGGGGTTAAAAGTGTGTGAGGAAATTATGCATGGGGTTATAAGGACAAGTTTCAATGATGAGAACCTCATAATTTAGAATAACATCAATCACATTCTTAAGAGGAGAAATATCACAATCATTAAAGGCATCTATTGTATCAATAACAACTTGATTTATGTCAATAATAACAATAGTATCTCACAAGATAAATGTTTCATAGGTTTTGTGTTGAACATCCTTAAGCTTGACGAGAGAAGAAACACCTTTGGACTTACCATCGACCTTTCCTCTAATCGGCATGCCTTTCATACGAACACCATGAGCTTTCATAACTATAATGTCTTTTTCATGCATTTTATTTAATGTTTTTGTTGGAACAAAATTGGTTTGTCCCATATCCCTTGGTTTTTAATGATAACAAAGTATTTAAATAACAATTGGGTATACTAATGTTTGTTCAAGTATGTAGGACCATATACTTAAATTTCATATAATATCAAAGTATTCGTTTTGACATTGAAAATGCAATGAGAAGCTTGAAGTTCAATTCTGATGGATCAGAAGCTGGTGACCAGACTCTGAAGTGGTAAGCGTCCAAAGATCAAAGTCTAAAGGAGTCAGCCTCCGAGGACCATACTTTGAAGATGTCTGCTTCTGGTGATCAGAATCTGAGCCAGACAAAGCGCAAGGACCAAGGTGACACTAAAAGGTCATTGTTCATCTCTGAACATACTTTTTCATGTGAAAACTGAAGCTTTATCTTCTTCATAGAGTATGTTGAGATACAATTGTTAATTCCTTTTGTAGTAAAGGTTTTTAAAACTAAGTTTCACCTAACCTGACAATTTGGTGAAACATCTCAACGTCTCTTTTGGAGCTTCTCAAAGGATTTTACTGTGCTGCATCTTCAAAGAATTTCTTCTTCTTTACTTAAGGAGCTAAAATACTTGAATAAACATTCCAAATAATGATAATGAACATAATTTTACAAAAAGAGAAGTTACTCTGTCAAATTAAAAGCACAAGAGAAACATAGGATTTCTTATCCTTGTATATCTTATAAATCCTTAAGTCTTTAAGATTTTATTTGTTGTGTATTCTTTATACACCTCTGATTGTATATCAAGTGTATTTTCTTAACAATCATTTATCTGCTAGATAGAATGTAAGAGTTATCTTACTAAGAGTTTGATCAAAGGAATTCTTAAGCATGTGTACTTGAGCAAGGAGGTCTCTTACTTCTATGTTAAAGCAAGAAAGTCTTTATCTTGTGTGCTAGAGAAAGAGGTATCTTACTTGTGTGTTTGAGAAAAGGAAATATCCTAGTTATGTGCTTGAGAAATTGTAATTTTGTATGATTATAGTGAAAATCTCTTGTAAGTACAAGAGGACCAGATTACTCTCGAGTTGTGAGAGGAACCAGGATAACTCTGTTTGTTGTTCTTCTTTCTTGCATATTATATTTGCCGCCTATCTCTAACTAATTTAGATTGTACAACCTTGTGTTTAGAAACTGCCTTAAGATTTTAAAAATATTCAAGAAAAGGCCAACACAATTAACCCCCCCATCATTCTTGTGTTTTTGTCACCTTTAGTTGGCATTAGAGCATGGTCTGTGCTTAACACTTAACAATGGTACAAAAAAGATCCTGAGAAAAATATATTGAACTATGCCTTGTGTATCTGTATTTGAGAGTGGTACTCTTACTCCTTAAGCTTCTATAGATCATGATTATAGCAATCCAGGAAAGAACAACTATATAACTAGACCTCAAACTTTCAATGGAGACAATACCGAGTTTGAATGGTGGAAGATTAAGATGTATACTCATATCATATGCCTTGATGATGAGTTCTAGGATATTTTAGAAAATGGCATTGGCATTCCATTCATTGGAGTTGGAATGGTGTTTGATAGAAAAACTCTCATACCATCTCGGATAAAGGTCTATAGAAAACATCATAGAGTTAGAGGAATCTTGTTTGATGCTCTACCTCATTCAAAGTACATCAAAATTATTGATAAATCTACTACTAATACCATTTTTAATTCCATATGTGCTACTTATGAAGGAATCAACAAGCTGAGTAAGCTAAGGTTAACCTTCTGGTTTAGCAATATGAGTTGTTCAGAATGAAGGAGGATGAAGACATTAAAACCATGTTTTCAAGGTTTCAAGTTCTTGTATTTGGACTTCCAGTTCTAAACAAAAGCTACATTAAATTTGATCATGTCAAGAATATTCTTAGGAGTCTTCCTGTCAGATACAAACCTAAAGTGAAACTATTCAAGAGCCTAAAGACTTAAACACATTAAGTATTAAAAGCCTTATCAGCAATCTTCTAAGCCATGAGATAGAGCTCAATGGAGATGAACTTGTTAGAAAGTCAATGCGTATATCTTGAAATTTGTTGCTAAAACTGCAAAGGCTCCTCAAGTATGGGAGTTTAAAGAAACTTTTCATACAGAAGATTCTGAAGATGACCCGGATAAACCTTCATCATTAAAAGGTTTCAACACCTTCCTAAGATGAACAAAAAATTCTCTGGAAGAAGCAGTTGCTTCAGAGGATATGACTCCAGAGAAAAGAAGGATGATCAGAAAGGATGCTTCAACTATAAGAAGCATGATCACTTCATTGTTGAATGTCCTGAGCTACAAACGGACAAGCCAAAGAAGGGAAGCTTTCAAAAAGATAGCTTCAAGAACAAATTCAAGCAAAGTCTCATGGAAACATGGGATGAACTTAACAAGGAGGAAGACTCTGAAAATGACAAAGACCAAGCCAACCTTGCATTGATAACTCTTACATCTTCAAAAGCATAATATGACTCAGATTATGGCTTAGAGTCTGAGGAAGAGGATGCATTATTTTTCAACTATCTCGTTCTGATTTATCTCGTTCTGATTTAATTACTTATGCTCAATATCTCATTGGGAGATGTCAAGAGAAAACTAGACACATGAAAATATTGAAAAAGCAATACGATATTTTGAAAGAAGAATTAACTTTTGTTCAAAATAAAAATGATGCTTTAGAAAAGGATCATATTGCTCTAGTAAAGGAAGTGTTTGATAAAACTCTTGATGATCATGAAATGGCTCTTCAAGAGTTTATCATAAATGGCTTCAGCAAAACTAAACTTGCTTCTGTGATTTATGGAGTAAGTAGAAGAAAAAGGGAAGGTATTGGTTACTATAAAAAATCTTTTAAACTAAGGATTGAAACCTCGAGAAGACCAACAAATCCCTTCTCTTCAAGCTCTGCTAAAAGAGGGCTTGACTCTTATTTTGTATCTGTTGCTAAAAATGTAAAGGTTCTGATTCAGTTAGAACCTAAAGCTGTTAAGGTAAAGGTTCTGAAGAAACCAAAGCCTAAGAATCTAAAGTCAAAGGTTATGAAAAAGCCATAACCTAAGATAACAAGAGCTAAGGTTTTGAAAGGATTAGAACCTAAGGTCAAGGTTCATTTAAGACAACAAACTTTTAAATCAAAAGTCTTGAATAATCCTAAATCTTATCATATAAAAGTAAAGGTACAAGAAAAGAAGAAACCTGTCATAACTAACCATAAATGAACCATAAGATTATGGGAACCTAAATCTCAAATCATATTTGTTGCAAATATGCTTCAAGGGAGAAACAAAGTAGCGGTCATGGTACCTGGACAATGCCTGCTCACGACATATGACAGGAGAAAAGCTTATGTTCTAAACCTTAAATCTGAAAGAGGGAGGAAACTAGAAAGGAAAGATCATAGGTATGAGTACTATTGGTAACTGAAGGTGAGAAATAAACACAAGAAAGGGGGGGGGGATTGAATTGGGTTTATGCCTTAATAAAAACTTTTTCCTTTTCTTATCTTCTTCTTTACTTGATGCTTTTATGTGCTTATAGTAAATACATTGCGGAAGCATAAATAATAAAGCATAAGTAAAGAACACAACATATATCCTGGTTCACTTGAGCAACTCCCAAGCTAATCCAGTCCACCCTTCCAAGGTGATTTCGCCTTAATCAATTAAGGACTTAATCCACTATAACCGAACTAATTACAGATGCACAAGCTAACTGCAAGTGACTAACAACTTGACAATGACATGTTCAGGGATCCTCAAGGATATAACGTTCATTTACACCTTAATAGAATCTGATCACTAAAGATCTCCTATTAGGATTTTCACAAATGACTACTGTCACTTGTCATCTCAAGTATACTGATCTTCACTAGATCACTTGAGGAACCACTAATTCTAAAATAGAATTTTTGTGTTGCCGGAGATTACAATGGTGCTTCCTAGCAAGTTAATAACTCCAAGTTTAGCACATAGCAGGTAATGAGCAACAACTTCTTGCTTCCTAATACAAAAACTAATTCTAATAATAACTCTCTAAGATATTATTAAAACAGTTTCTATATGCTTAAAAGCTTTTCTGTTTGTGAGCACTAAGGCTTCTTTTCCATTAAGCTTTTTCTTTTCTTTGCAGTAGTAGCTGCAACGCAACAACGCAAAAGCCAACCCAATGCTTCAGCTATATTTGAATAAACAAATGATTCTTCCTTTTATAGTGCTTCCAAGAATGACGTTGTGAGGATAGAAAAGTCCTTTCTATTGCCAACGGTCATATTCCAACGGATAGAATGAGCACGTGTTGGATGACATCACTTTCTTGTCCTTTTCCATAAGCACGTGATTTATCAGATTTGAACAGCAACAACTTATCTGATGTAACATGTCTTGCATCTGGATGAATCTTCTTCTGACACAATCTTCCACTTCAGAATCTAGTCTTCAGCATTCCAAGAACTAAGTTTCCTCTGAAACAATCTTGAGAATCTTCATGACTAATTCTTCAGAAACCATGTCTTAAGAATCTTCAGAGCCTTGACCTTCAGAGCACTTCTTCAGAGTCTTGACCTTCAGAACTTTTCTTCAGAGTCTTCAGAGTCTTGACCTCCAGAACACTTCTTCAGAGTCTTCAGAGTCTTGACCTCCAGAACACTTCTTCAGAGTCTTGACCTTCAGAACCAGTCTTCAGAGTCTTTAGATTCTTCAGAGTCTTTACCTTCAGAACCTGTCTTCAGAGTCTTGACGCACTTGGTCTTCAGAGCCTTTAGCCTTCAAAACTTCAAGTCATCAGAGTCTTCAGCACGTTCTTTAGAGGACTTACTCTTCAAAGACGCTCGTTAGCTTCCAGATCAGATGTATAACTCAGAGCAGAATCCACTGATGCATTGCAACTGCAATATCCAGCATCCTTGATTCTTTACTGAACATGATCAGATGTAGAAACAAACTTGCTTCTTCACTGAGCTTCATTTGCTTTCAGATCAGATGCACTTCTTCAGAGCAGAAACCACAGGAGCATTGCAACTGCAATATCCAGCACCCTTGGTTCTTTACTGATGGTGATCAGATGCATAAGCAAACTAGCTTCTTACATGCGCTTTATGACGTCACACTAAGTAACTCCATAAGTTACTAGCTGCACACGTTGCTTCTGTTTGTTTGGTCTAATATATTTAATTTAATATGACCTACACATAACAAACATTAAACCATAAAATGGTTCTTTCACAAATACTTAATTGTTATCATCAAAACATAGAGATTATCCTGTAGAGACAAATCTTGCTCTTACAGTAACTCCTCTATTTTAATTAATAATGTTTGGCTTGTAGATGGACTTAAATATAACATGCTGAGCATTAGTCAATTTTGTAACAGTAGTTATGAAGTCTTCTTTAATAAGAACAACTATATAGTCATGAATGAATCTAAAAAGTCCATAGTGTTCTAAGGGAAGAGAAAGGGAAATGTTTTTAAAATTAACTTTTCTGAATCGGTTGATCATAAGGTACTCTGCATTCTATTAGTGAATGATGAGAAGTAGATTTGGCACAAAAGGTTAGGTCATGTTGATTATAGACTAATCTCTAAACTTAGTAAGTTGAAACTTATCAAAGGATTATCAGGTCTCAATTATCACTCAGATGCTCTTTGTGGAGCATGCCAAGTAGGAAAAATCAGGAAAACTCCTTTCAAATCTAAAAACATTATCTCTACCTCTAAACCCTTAGAACTGTTTCACATTATTTTGTTAGTACTACATCAATAAATGGGAATAAATATGGTCTAGTCATTGTTGATGACTATAGCAAATGGAATTGGGTTAAATTCATGAGAACCAAGGATGAATCATATGATGTGTTCAACATCTTCCCCATACAAGTATAAACTGAAAAAGAATCTAAAATTTGATCATGGTAGTGAATTTGAAAGTGATCTATTTGAAATATTTTGTGAAAAACTTGGAATTCTCCATGAGTTCTCTTTTCCTAGAACTCCACAACAACATGGAGTTGTAGGCAGAAGCTGTAAACACAACATGTTATGTTTAGAATAGAATCTATAGTAGATCTATTCTAAATAGGACATCATATGAGCTGTTCAAGGGAAGAAATCCAAGCATATCTTTTTTCATCAGTTTGAATGTACATGTTACATTCTAAACAACAAAGTCTATCTGAAGATATTTGATGCTAAAGCTCATAAGGGTATCTTTTTGGGATACTCTGAACGCTCTAAAGCATACAAAGTATATAACTTTGAAACCAATATGGTTGAAGAGTCAATACATGATAAAATTGATGAAAAAGAGCTTGACAGTTAAATGAGTTAGTTCAAAAAATTTCCGAAATCAGTATATTTGAAGACACGTTCAGAGCTAAAGGTCAAGAAGCTGGAAGTTCAGAAGCAAATAATCCATCTGAAGATGGATGCTTAGAAGCTATCAAAACTTCAAAACCTAATGATCTAGAAGTTGATTATACCTCAAAAGCTCATCCTAATAATGAAGATTATGAAGAAAAACAAAATGGATCTTCATATGTATTACAATCCAAGAAGACATTCAAGGAAAAGTCTTCTCATCCAGAAGATTTAATTATTGGAAACAAGATAGCCCTAGAAAAGCAAGGTCTTCCCTTAGAGAAGAGCATTCAATGCTAGGACTGCTATCCATGACTGAACCCGCTTTTATTGATGAAGCACTTTTTGATGATGGTTGGATTGTGGCTATACAAGAAGATTTAAATCAGTTTCAAAGGAATGATGTCTAGAATCTGGTACCCAAACCTTCACGGAAGAACATTATTGGAAGAAAATGGGTATTCAGAAACAAGTTTGATAAGCAAGGAGAAGTGGTAAGTAATAAGGCTAAACTTGTAGCTCAAGGCTACAATCAGCAAGAAGACAATGCATACTGATTTTGAAATGAGTGTGATGGGATATCTAAAGTTCTTCCTTGGAATTAAAATCATCAATGCATTTAAGGAGTTTATGTTCATCAAACTAAGTATACAAAAGATCTTCTGAAGATGTTCAAGCTTGATGATTTCAAGATCATGAGCATTTCTATGCTTCCAACCTACAACACGAGCAAAGAGGAAAATAACACCAAGGTCTACCAAAAGTTGTATAGAGGCATGATTGGCTTTCTTTTTTGTTTAATAGCTTCTAGACCAGATATTTTATTCGCTGTTTGTCTGTGTGTAAGATTTCAGTCAGATCCCAGAGAGACTCACATAACAGTTGTTAAGAGGATCTTTAGATATCTGAAGGGAACAACCAATCTAGGGTTTCTTTATAAAAAAATCTCTAGATTATAAGCTAGTTGGATTTTGTGATACTGGCTATGTTAGGGATAGAATTGAAAGAAAATCTACTAGTGGAAGCTGCCAATTCATAGGTGAAAACCTAATATCTTAGGCTAGAAAAAGACAACCAACCATTGTTTTGTCCATAACAGAAGCAGGATACATCTCAGTTGCAAATTGTTGCATATAACTACTCTGGATGAAATATCAGTTGGAAGACTATCAGATAAGTGGAAGCAATATTCCAATCTTTTGTTATAATACTGCTGTTATCTATTTGACAAAGAATCATATCCAACATTTTAGAACCAAACACATAGAAATAAAACATCATTTTATTATGAACAATGTTCATAAGGGTGTAATAGTTATACAGTTCATTGATACAGATCATCAAAGGGCTGATATATTTATCAAACCTCTTACTATCGAAAGATTTGATTTTATCAAAAAGAATCTGAACATGTATTTGTTAAAGAATAATGCTTACTTCTAAATGAAGCATCAGAGTCAGATGATGATCAGAAGCTACTGTAGTTAGAAGCTTTGAACAAGCTTCTGATGAATAGTAGCATTGAGAAACTTAGCTTCTGATACTTAGAATTTGATTCTTGTCTCTGATAACATATAAGTGGGAATATTGATGTTTGACATCTATCCAATTATGTGCCATGAATCTGAAAGGTTTTCTGACACTTGGTTTATCAGCTATTGAATAATAACAGGTGGTTTATGATGTAAATGTTCAGAATATTATGTTGAGTGCCCATTTGTCATTATTTTTTCTTTCTTTCAAAATAAAAACCTTTTTACACTCAAAGGCATTCAATTATTTCATTACTTCATGCACATTCTCTCTCTCTCTCTCTCTCTCTCTCTCTCTCTCTCTCTCTCTCTCTCTCTCTCTCTCTCTCTCTCTCTCTCTCTCTCTCTCTCTCTCTCTCTCTCTCTCTCTCTCTTCACTACCAACACTTTCATTCTCTAGACTTCTCTGAAAAATAAACATTTTTCTAAAAACCCTTTTTAGAACCCTAAACTCCTTGCAATGGCATCTATTGCGGTGAGAATAGGATATCAAATTATTAATTAATTTGAATCACAATATTTGATTCACAACCGGTCTTTGATTTATCCGAAGGAAAGGTTAAAGAAAGGAAAAACCTAGTTTGCATTGTAAACACGATGCGGGGAGAGATCTAAGGTTCGGGGGTTGGTTAAGCTTAGGAAAGGTATTAACATCCTAAGCTTTTGTAGTACTCTACAGGAACCTCTTGTTTAAATGTGCTATTGCTATGGTTATTGTTGCACCCCAAAATTTTCCCAACCATTTCTTGTACTTGGCTTGTGTTTCATATCATTTTCGCATTTCTGCATTTGCATAGCATTTGTGTTCGAGGCAAGGGATCAAGGTTTTCCGTAACTCAGATTTCTTTTAGTGCAAGAGACTGAACAACGAGCATTAGAGGCTCCGACATTTATTTTGCCCAGCAATCGAGCAGTCGATTTTATTTTGTTTTTCAGGTTATTTTCAGTGCAGGAGACAACATGCAGGCTATATCAAGCATTCTCACAGTTGGAATATTCGAAAGCAAGTTTCAGAAGCTTAACAGAGCTCAAAACGGTTGAAAACATACCATTGTGCAGGTTTCCCTCCAAAAGGCGCCAAATTCAAATTTTTGAAGGTGTTAATCGATTAGCCAATTGGTTAACCGGTTAACCAAGTCAAAAACAGGTCAAATTCAAACATTCAAGGGTGTTAACCGGTTAACCAGTGCAAATTTCTGCTCTGCACGTGAATTTTCAAGTGAATTCACTTTGGGGTCCATTTTGATCATTCTTGAAATTGATTTTACACTAAAGGAAGGATCTAGAACCATTTCAAATTTTGGTTAACTTTCAAATCATTTCAAGTTCCCTCCAAATTCCCATTCCTAATTCCATGCCATTTTTCACAAACCACATTCAAACCTCATTTGGATCCTAACCTAAGGGGTATTTAAATGATCTACTCCAAACCTCACACATCTAGTCCTCATTATTTCATTCTCACTTCAGAATTCACTCTCACTCTCTCAATTTGCTCTCAACTTTTCACTCTCAAAACCTCTACCAAAGCTCTTCTCACCTTGAATTATTTGATTCACCATTGGAATCATTGATTTCTAAGAGCTAAACCTTCATCCTTCATCATCATCATCTCCATTTTCCCATTCAATTTTCGTGTAAGTTTGGATCTGAATTTTGGAGTTGGTTTGGAGTAGCTTATTTGAGTGGATATTTATTAATTTTGGTTGATCATCACTTCTATTACAAGAATACACTCGGATCTTGTAGGAATTCTGGATTTCTAGCTTGGATCTGCTCAATTGGAGTTGAATCAACATTAACCGAAGCAATTCTCCGCTTCGTAGGTTGAAATTCTAGATCCATTGTAGTTTTGAGCTTATTTGCATAATCATCATGTTGATCTTCATTTTTGATTGATTTTGTTGATATTTGATTCATATAATCTGTGATCTTGCTGGTTTAATGTGTTTATATGTTGATTGGATCACTATTTTCTGGTTTAAATTCGTGCATAATTGATTATGTGATCATCCGGATTATTGGATAAGTGCTTATGTGCTGAAAATGTTGTTATCTTGCTGTTTTTTCTGCTTCTGGCACAATGTTAACCGATTAACCAACTCAAATTTTCAGGCATTTTTGACTGGTTAATCGATTAACCCCTGGTGTTAATCGATTCACACTGTGCCAGCAGGCCTGTTTTGCTGTTTTTCATGCTTGTTTGGTATAATTTCACTTCGAATCTTCACGAATCAGTGTGATGCATTAGGAGTGAGATGTTTTGGATATATATCGTTGTTCTGGATCGTTTAATCATGATTTTGTCGACGCACGTGTTCGTTTTCCACTTGAATGCATGCTTATGGATATGGTTCAAAGTGATGATCATTTGCTTATTTACTTTTGTGTGCATTTTCTTTTGGTTCTTGCATCTCTCATTTGTATGCTTGAGGTTGAGATGTGCTTGTGGTGGTGTTTACCCCATACTTTTTTTCCTCCCTCACTTTCATTCTAGTTGTGCATTACATGTTTGCATACTTGCATCTTCCTTATCTTATGCCTTCTTCTTCTTATTCTTTCTTCTTTGCCATGTTCCCTTTGGACCTCTAATATCTTTTGTTTAAGAGAGATTATGATAGACCTTAGGCTTGAATCCATGCATGATAACATTAGGTAGCATTCCCTTTTCATCTCAATCATAGGTGCACTTTTTATGAGAACACTAGGTTGAGTTTAGTCTCCCTTTAGAGTGTCTTTCTCTTCTCATCTTCAAACTTTCTCAAAACATCTAATAAAGGTTAAGGATTATTGTATGTTACGAGCCTTAAGTACTTGGAAAATGGTGATTTGGGGGCCTCCTCTCAATCATCTAGAGTGTTTAGCGTATGTCCTTTGGACGATATGCGACGCATTCGCTGCTAGGTCATAGTCTTTAGTGCAACACGAATTACAAACAATAATCAATGCACTTCTTCTCTAAAAAACACAAAAAACTTCAAATCTTTTTATCCTCCGGGATCTTAATTTAGAAAACCTTTTTCATAAGGAGAGTCTTGTTAACTCTTGGTTCTACCGCAAACAGGTAACGCCTAAGTCTCCAATGGTCGAGCTGCCTACGCCTAACTGCTAGAACTAAGTTTTAACCCTACTCGGGCCTAAAACATTTTGAACCAACCGGTGTTCTTGTTAGCCCGAACTATGTTTGCTCTGATTTCTCATACCAGATGAGAATACATAGGCACAAGACGGCGACGTCTTGGCGAGCAACCTTCCCCCACCTTTCACCCGTAGTTAGCCGAACTACGTTGACTCTGACTTTCCTATTGCACGAGGGAATACGTAGGCATAGAGCGGCGATGCTCTATCGAGTCTCTTTTCTCTTCTTTTGTCCCTGAGCCGTAGCTTAGATGGTAAACACCCTTTTAGATAGACAACAAAGTGTGGATCCCATCGAGTACGACGGACGTGAGGGGTGCTAATACCTTCCCCTTGCGTAACCGACTCCCGAACCCGAGACATGGTTGCGATCACCTGTCTTTTCCCATTTTCGTTAGGTTTCTCTGATCGTTTCTTTTCCCTCTTTTGGGATAAATAATGAACGGTGGCGACTCTTCTGTCCTTGTCGGCCCCTCTTCGCAGCGATGCGACAGTTATCTACTTAAAGGTAATGCTAAGGGTTAAAGGGTAAAGATGAGGACCTAAAGGGTTAGTCCTAAGTTTACTCGCCAAAATTCACATCTTGTGCCTACGTATCCGAGGTAGGGATGAAATCAGATTAATCATAGTTCTCCTCACAGAGGGAAGAAGAGGAACTTCTTGATCATGGTCAACAATCCAGGGGGAATTAAATGTTCATAGGGAAGCGTTTACGTGGAGTGCGGCGACTCCTAATCTACGTTGTAAGTTGAATTGAAATAGGGTGAAGTAAGTATTCCACGGCGGGAAGTTACATGGAGTGCGGCGACTCCTAATTCTAAGGCTAGGATAAAAGGATGAATGTCCCCGGCAGAACGCCTAAGCATGAGTACAGCGACTCAATGTCTTAAGGTTTAGAAAAGGTAAGGATATGTCCACGGCGGGACGCTAAGCACGAGTACGGCGACTCGGATCATAAGGCTAGGATGGTGAGGGAAAAGGTATTGACACGGCATTCAAATAGGATAACCTTTTCTCCGGAGGGGTAAACAATAAAGCAGTGAATAGCAAATAAAAGCAGAGATGACAATTAATAAGCATGAGATAAATACAAGCGATGATAGCAATGAGAATATTGAAATGTAAGGACATATTGTAAACATGATTAGAGATTAAATTTGAATGGTGATTTAGATGTGAATTGTGGAAATGATTTAGAAATTGGTAAATTGGAATAAGTTAGGAAGTTTAGAAATTAATTGTTTTTGAGAATAATAAGAAAATGTTACATTTTGGATTAGAATTAAATTAAAAAGGTGTTAGAATTTAAATCAAATGAGAAAATTAAGTTGATCTTAAATTAGTAAAAAAAAGGTATTTATTTTTTATTAAGAAAAAACCCTAAATTAAAATCTAAAATTTAATATTTTTGTTATTTTTTAAATTAAAATTCGTTTTTTATTTTTTTTATTTTCAGATATATTTTTTAAAAAGTTAATTGGTTAGTATTGTTAGTAGGTTATTATTAAAATTACATATTACAAAAATAATAAAATTAAAAAAGCAAAAAAAAAACAAAAACAAATAAAAGGTGGGTTGGGCCTGGGTCATAACTCCCAGGACCCAACCCGGTTGGATAATAAGATATAGGGAGAAGTGGGTTTCAAATTGTGAAACCCTAGCACCAGACGGCGCCTCCCTCCTCACTTCTCTCTCGCCATTTTTTACTCTCTTCCTTCTCCTCACGGATTCACACTGCATCTCTCTTCCTCTTCTCTTGCATGCACGATTTTTCTTCTTCTTTCACGGTTTACCTCCTTCTTCTTCTTCCTATTCGCTTTGCTGCAAAAAAACAAGAAAAAATGTTAAAAAGAAAAGAGGGCTTACGGTGAATTCGTTGATGGTTGTTGAGTTTGCGATGGAAATGGTTTCTGAATATTCTTTGTGGGTTTTGTGTGACGACGGTGATGAGAACGAGTTTTGATTCTCTGAGTCGTGCCGGTTTGGCGGTTTGCGATCTATGAAAGTTGTTGATGTGGTTTTGCGGTTGTTTTATGGTTTCACGAACTAATTTTTTTGGTTGTTGTTCGTTGACGGTTTCAATGATGGTTTACGATTTTTGGGCGATGAGGAAAATTTTCTGAGCCTATGGGTTTTATTTCGTGATTTTGTTGTGGTGATCTTCGTCTTAGGGTTTGTGGCCGCCCCTGGACCTCTGTTCCTCGTCTACTTATATACTTGGTTTTTCTTAAAACAGATTGGAGATTTGAAAATGTTTTTTTTTTCCGATTTGATTTGATCCACAGATCTTCAATATTTTCTTTTTTGTTTTTGGATTTGATTTCATTATCTCTTTTCTCCATTTTTGGAACTGATTTGTCTTAATTTGTTTCCGGATTTTCGGGTTTTGATGGTGATGTTATAATATCTGATTTTTCATTTTTGATTGCTGATGGAATTTTTACCATTGATGGTGTTGCTGTTATCTCAGATCTGAACTTTCTGTTTTTGGGATATTTTTTGATGATGGTGAACATATTTTCCTTTTTTGAAACCCAGCTTTGATGGCTGTTGGATTTTTTTACGGTTTGTCTTGATGATGATTCCATTTTTTATGACTTGGCTATTTGGGTGCTGTTTGGACAGAAAAATCACTTTTTCTAAAAATTCCTTTTTCTTCTTTTTCGGATAGAACAGGCGTTGCCTTGTTTTTGGGCCTAAGGCTGTTGGAAATGGAAGTTGGTAGCACTCGATGCTGCCCTTCCTCTTGCCCGATGATGAAATTACTCTGAGGGTGGTTTTAGAAAACCAAAAATCAAAGTCCCTTTCTTTTTGCTTATGATTCTATTTTTCTAATATTTTTCATTGTTTTTGCAGGTCTTGACTCGAAGATTGGAGATATGGAGCTTGAAGAGTCTT
Organism: Lathyrus sativus; assembly: GCA_963859935.3. Classification (NCBI taxonomy): domain Eukaryota; kingdom Viridiplantae; phylum Streptophyta; class Magnoliopsida; order Fabales; family Fabaceae; genus Lathyrus; species Lathyrus sativus. The sequence continues at coordinate 568,904,326 of OZ012740.1, read as the reverse complement.
TAGGCTTTAAGACTTAGAATTTGAGGATTAGAAATCTGAATTCCAAAAAAATGTAACCTTGTAATATTAGAACAGACTTGAATCTCAGTATAGAATCTGGACTTGAAAACTATATATGAATTCAAATCTTTAATAAAATATGAACTCAAATTCGCCCGAATTTAATTCCAAACCATATCTCATTATGAACAAACTTTAGACTTCGCAATTCGCATCTGAGGCATCTGAAAACCGGAAATTACTTGAAACCAAACAAAACCCAATATGAATTCGACGCAAACCGTGAGTTGTGGCTCAAACTGTGTCTTTGAAAATTAACTCGTAACCGAAATAGAAACTAGTGAATAAGGACTTAAAACTTGTTTAGATAATCTCTTTGAAAATGGGGCCCGTCCGTAATACCAGCCACCAAAAATTCTTAATAGTCTTCTCATGGTCACGGTTTAAGACCCACAAGTAGAAAGCACTTAATCTCCTGCAGCCTACCCGTCCTCATAAAACAAAATGGACAAACTGGTTAAACTGTTAGTTAAAACAAAAATGAACTAAGATGATATGCGGAAATGATCACTAATCTAAGAGGAAAATTTGGGGTACAACAGCTGCCCCTATTTAAATAACTTCATCGGATGATTTGAGCGATGAAAGCTCGAGAAATCATGGTGGAAGGGATTTAAATACATATAACCGAAACTTTTGCCCTTAGATGCAATGATATGCAATGCTATAGACAAAGCGAACTAAACTACGAATGCTAACATTCTATGAATATAATATGATGTATATGATGCATATGATAAATGCAAAGATGCAGACAGAACGACGACGCGGGGGAAGATGCAATGAGCAATCACTCACTTGGGAGGACAACACACTGGGGAACAACGCGAAACTGGGGAAATCTAAAGTGATAGACCAACAGGTTTAAGCATGACCAGTTGTCACTTTAGAAAGAAAGATAAGAAGAGATCCTTAATGGAGATAGCACCGACAAGACGAACTCCACTGGGGGAAATATCCAAAGTAGCGGCTCAACAGGTTCAGGCATGACCGACTGACACTCTAGGATAAAAGGGTAACACGGGATCCACATGACGGTAGGATCGTGTAAACAAAATGCTGGAGTCTTCAGGTAAGAATAACATCCAAGCTCTGAAAATTCCTTAAGCGAAGAGATCGAACGGGATCTTCAGGAACCATCAGAAAATATACAGGGTAAAAATTCTTCTGTATGCCAAAATAATTGGATTTCAATGAAGGAATGCCCTGATAAGCTTCTCGTGAGAGACTGCCACTTATCGCTGAAAGGGACTTACATACCAAACTGGATTAGCTTCTCAAATAAAGAGACTGCCACTTATCTGAAAATGATAACGATGATAAGCTTCTCAGGGGAGACTGCCACTTATCTGGAGATACAGATAAAAATGATAAGCTTCTCGGGAGAGACTGCCACTTATCTGGGAAAGGTACAATGGGAACAAGCTTCTCGAGGGAAATGGCCACTTGTTGCTGATATAATGAAGATAGAAATAAGCTTCTCAGGCGAGACTGCCACTTATCGGTACTATAAAAATGGTAATGATAAGCTTCTCGGGTGAGACTGCCGCTTACTGAGGATCAGTGATACAATGATAAGCTTCTTGGGTGAGAATTCCACTTATCTGCAAAGGTAGCAATGATAAGCTTCTCAGGCGAGACTGCCACTTATCTGCCAAGGTAATCTGATGAAACAATAAGCTTCTTCGGGGAGACTGCCACTTATCTCGGGGCAAGGCATGATAAGCTTCTCAGGAGAGACTGCCACTTATCTGCAAAGGTGTTGTAAAAGGCTCTTCTTGAAAGATAGTGCAAAATAAATGCACGTCTAGGTAGGTTCGGCGACTGGCAGGACCGAAGTTTAATCTAGAATCGAGCTAGAAAGAAAACTGTCAAACAAGACTCCATTGAGGGAATGAACTTAAATGGGGATTATCTTATCCTGGCACGGAAAAGATAATGGAAATGACCATCATCCACGAGGGTTGAACTCTGTGGGGAGACTGAAATAGTAGGTATTTTATGCTTAAGGTTAACGATCTACTTGAAAAGAACGGACAAACCCAGTTACTTGGCGGTAACCATAGACAAAGTAACGACAAAAGACAACGAGGATAGCAAACATGCAGATGCTAATGCGTATATCGATGCGTATGTCTAAATGAAATGCAATAAGTATGCTGATGGTTATGCTTATGCTCATGCATATGCTGACAAAACAGACAAGAGAAGGAGTAAACAGGAGATGAAATAAACATATCGACGGGGATACCCGATGACCTCTGCAAAAGTACATCTATCAAGGGATAGGAAAGTTGATGGTGGAACTAAATCTTGCTTCAAAGTTCCAAATTCTCTGGGGATAACACTATTCCACATGGGGATAAGACATCACGACTTCACTGGAAGGATTGCCATCATGAATTTGAATTTAATACTAAAGAAGACCTGTTCACTGGGAGAGTCATCTTAGGATTAGACTTCCGGGGATCAAATAAATATCCGCCTTATTGGGGAAGATGTGGAGCTAGACAGCTTCATGGAGAAAGTGTAGCAACTTCCTGGGAACAGTACATCAACTTCTTGGAGAAAGTATCTTGACTTCTTGGGGAGAATATGGAAATCTCCTAGGGAAAATTTCCTGAGGAAAGTATGGCAACTTCAGTGAGGAAAAGATGATTCCACCGAGAGTGGGTTCTCAAATAAATATACCACTTGGAAGATGCTGGAGAGATTCTCTGCAGTATTGAAAGTCATTGGAGATTATCGGATCAGTCCAAAAGTGTTGTCAGCTTATGTTTCGCTGGGGACTTGCGTTGAGGCAAAGGTTTAAAAGTGTTTCTGCAACATTGAGACTTACTGGGGAAAGAAGATGTCCTTCGGATATTTCCACAGGTCAAAGCAACTTTATATCTTTTCAAAAGCGTTTTCAAAAACAATTTTTAGTTTAGAAAACTTTTCACCTTCAAAATTATTATCAACAAGTAACAACTTACGAAACAAAAATGAAAATAGAGATAACGTATATGGCAAAAAAATTTGAATAGCAAAAGGTTTAATTTTATTGAAGAATGGTAGCTCGCTAATGGCATAGCTCCATGGAAATTTACAATTGAAATTGGCAATAGGTAAAGGTTACATTGAATCCAACGACCTCTACTGACCCTAATAACTAAGACTATCCAAAGTCCTGCTTCTGAAAAGAGCGACTGGATTGGAGTTGGTCGTTTGTAAATGTATCTGCAACGATCGGTGTCATCTGATGCAGTGAAATGCCTTTGTCCCTAACTTTTTCCTGGACCGCCCTTTCGGGTTTTCAGTCCACCGGGATGCTCATTTTTGCCTAAGCCGCCCTTTCAGATTTTCAACTTAGCGAGCTATTATTTTTTGTATTTTTATCCCTTATTTTTGCCTAGATCTCCTTCCTAGGTTATGATCCACCGGGATACCCATTGTTGCATAAGTCACCTTTCCAGGTTTTTGACTTAGCGAGTTATTTTAGGCATAATATTTTCGTACTGCATCAAAGTTTATAGGATGTGCAAGCTCTTCAGCATCCATTGTTGTAAAAATTAGCGATCCTTCGGGGAAGACTGTCTTCACAATAAACGGGCCTTCGTAATTGGGCATCCATTTCCCACACATGTCTTTATGAATTGGCAATATTTTCTTAAGTACAAGTTCTCCTTGACGGAATTCTCGAATTCAGACTTTCTTGTCAAAGGCTCTCTTCATTTGTTTCTGATATAACTGACCATATCACATAGCTGTTATGCGCTTCTCGTCGATGAGATTCATCTAGTCAAATATGTCTTGAATCCATTCGGCTTCATCAAGCTTAGTTTCCATCAACACCCTTAGGGAAGGTAACTCAACTTCGATGGGGAGGGTGGCGTCCATTCCATACACCAATGCAAAAGGGGTTGCCCCTGTTGAAGTTCACACTGAAGTTTTGTATCCGTGCAAAGAAAATGGTAACATTTCGTGCCAATCTTTGTAATTATTGACCATCTTTTGCAGGATTTTCTTAATGTTTTTGTTCGCAACTTCAACAACTCCATTCATTTTAGGATGGTAAGGAGAAGAATTGTGATGAGCAATCTTAAAACTTTCGCATAACTCCTTCATGGTTTTATTATTCAGATTGGTCTCGTTATCTGTTATGATCCAGCTTGGAATTCCATAACGGCATATAATCTCTTTCTTGATGAAGCGGACAACTACTTGCTTGGTCACATTGGCATAAGAAGCAGCTTCTACCCATTTTGTGAAGTAGTCGATAACGACTAGGATGAATCGGTGACCGTTGGAAGCTTTCAACTCAATTGCCCCAATCATGTCAATGCTCCACATTGAGAAAGGCCACGGTGAAGATAAAACATTCAACGGTGTTGAAGGTACGTGGAGCTTGTCAGCATAAATTTGGCATTTATGGCATTTCTGGGCACATTGGATGCAATCTGATTCCATGGTTAACCAGTAATATCCAGCCCTCAGAATCTTCTTAGACATAGCATAACCGTTGGCATGAGTTCCAAAGGTTCCTTCATGAATCTCTTGAAGTAACATGTCTGCTTCACGTCTGTCAACACATCTAAGTAGAACCATGTCGTAGTTTCTCTTGTATTGCACATCATTGCTGATGAAGAACTTGGATGCTAATCTTCTCAGAGTTTTCTTGTCAAGATTAGTAGCATCGGCTGGATACTCTTGCTTGAGTAGATAATTCTTAATGTCATGCAACTAAGGGTTGTCATCAGTTCTTCTTTAACCATCTAACAGTAGGCAGGCTCAGTCTTGCGTTCAATTTGAATGAGAGTAGAATCATTGAATTATCAGACACTTCACATTGATGCTAACATGGCTAGAGAATCGACAATGTGATTTTCAGATCTCGGAACATGCTTGAAAGCGATCTCATCAAAGTACTCGATCATTTCAACAATGTAGGCTCTGTATGGGATTAATTTCTCATGTCTGGTCTCCCATTCACCTGTAACTTGATAAATAACCAAAGCTGAATCTCCACTCACTTCAAGAACTTTGATTTTGAGGTCAATAGCTGCTTCAAGGCCAAGAATGCATGCGTCATATTCGGCGATATTGTTAGTATATTCAAAGTCTAACCTTGCTGTAAATGAGGTATAACCACCTTCTGGATTCATCAGATTTGCGCTTATGCCATGCCCACTGTAATTAGAGGAACCATCAAACATCATCTTCCAACAGAGATCTGGCTCGGGACCTTCGTCAGGTCCTGGATCTCTATAATCCTTTACTAACATAATGTCTTCATCAGGAAAGTCAAACTTGAGAGGCTCATAATCTTTGACTGGCTGGTCTACAAGATAATCTGAAAAGACACTTCCTTTGATAGCTTTCTGAGTCACATACTGGATGTCGTATTATGATAACAACATGTGCCAATGAACAATTCTTCCAGTCTGAGCAGGCTTTTTAAAAATGTACTTTATTGGATCCATCTTCGAGATCAACAAAATGGTGTGACAAATCATGTATTGCCTGAGGCGCCTAGCATCCTATGCTAGCGCACAACAAGTCTTCTCCAAAAGTGAATATTTGTTTTCACAATCAGTAAACTTCTTGCTCAAGTAGTAGATGGCATGTTCTTTACGTCCAGTCTCATCGTGTTGCCCTAGTACGCAACCCATAGACTTCTCAAGAACAGTAAGGTACATGAAGAGTGGTCTTCCAGGAACCGGAGGAATCAAGATAGGAGGCTCTTGCAAATAACCCTTGATCTTCTCAAATGCTTGCTGACAATCAGAATTCCAATCGATAACCTGACCCTTGTAGAGTAATTTGAAGATCGACTCACAGGTAGTAGTCATGTTGGATATGAATCTGGAGATATAGTTCAGTCATCCAAGAAAACATCTGACTTGTGTTTTAGTTTGCGGAGCAGGCATGTCCTGAATGGCTCAGACTTTGTCAGGATCTACTTTAATTCCTCGTTGGCTGACGATAAAACCAAGTAGTTTTCCAGATCTAACACCAAAGGTACACTTAGCAGGATTCAGTTTCAACTGGTATTTCCTGAGTCGTTCAAACAATTTCAACAAATTGTCTAAATAGTCCTCTTCATTTTGGGATTTGGAAATCATATCATCAACATAAACTTAGATCTCTTTATGCATCATGTCATGAAAGAAAGCGAGCACGGCTCTTTGATATGTTTCCCCTGCGTTCTTCAAACCGAAAGGCATAACTTTGTAGCAGAAGGTTCCCCAAGGAGTAATGAATGTAGTATTTTCTCTATCAGCAAGATCCATCTTGATCTGATTATAACTGAAGAAACCATCCATAAAAGAGAAAACTGCAAAACTGGTTGTATTGTCCACAAGTGTATCAATATGCGGCAGAGGGAAATCATCTTTTGGGCTTGCTTTGTTCAAATCCCTATAGTCTACACACATTCTGACTTTACCGTCCTTTTTGGCTACTGGAACAATGTTGGCTACCCAATCAGGATACGTCGCAACTGTAAGGAAACTTGCATCAAGTTATTTCTTAACCTCATCTCGAATCTTCAAAGCCATGTCAGGTCTTGTTCTTCGAAGTTTCTGCTTGATAGGCGGACATTCTGGTTTAAGTTGCAACTTGTGAACAACAATATCAGTGTCTAAACCGGGCATATCCTAATACGACCATGTAAACACATAAGCATATTCCTCTAGAAGCTTGACCAATCTCTGCTTAACATCGACCCCAAGTATTGTACCAATCTTGACCTCTTTCTTGTGTTCATCAGTGCCAAGATTAATCAGATCTACATGCTCTTTATACGGTTGAAGCTCAATGTACTCATACTCAATCAATTTTGCCAATTCAGTGGGCACTTCAAAATTTTCCTCACCCTCATCTTCAGCTTGATAAATACGTGAATCCCAGTTAGGAGTGAAAGCAGGGTCATTGGATTCAACAAGGTTTGGGATAGCACTGCATGTTGGAAGGATCATTTTAGTAAAATGCACAAAGAAAATGCAAGAGAACGACAATGATTTTTTTGTAGTTTTTGAAAAGATTGCCAATTTCATTTTAAATGGTGAAAACAAAAAACGCTAAAAGATACAATTAGAATTTAACAAAATGCATTTATTAATATCCTTTTAAAAGTGAAAAGGTGGCCCTACAAAATGATCTAATAGCCTTGGGCGTAGCTATGGAATATTTGAAAACATCAATTAAAAAGCATTAAATTACTTTGAAATGGGAAAAATCACAGGGATCTCTATAGCCTCCTAGTTGCTCAAAGCCGCATCGCTCTTGAATACCAGGTTGCTTAGGTCTTCATCTTCATCATTGTCGCTGATAGCATTGACTTGGAAACCTCCACTGACAAACACTTCTTGGACAGTCTTCAGACGCCCTTTGACATATGTATAAGCTTTATCATGAGTTGGTTTATAACCCAACCCGTGGCGATTTGTCTTGGTCTTGATGTCGATTACTTCTCCCCAACCTTCAGGTATGCCCCTGTCGATTGTTGATCTAGTTCTCTTAAAAGATGCAAAAGATGGAGTACTCTGGCCCACTGTTTCTCTGACTTCTAATAGGACAGCATTGGCAATCTCAAGTGCTTGGAAAGAAGTTTCCAGAGTGTCTTCGCCAGCTTCTATGTAACGGAAAGAAGATAGGTTACTGACCATCAAATCTTCTTCACCGTGTACGATAACCAGCTTTTCATCGACCATAAACGTCATCTTCTGATGCAGAGTTGAAGTTACAGCTCCAGCGGCATGGATCCAAGGTCTTTCGAGTAGACAACTATATTTGGGATTAATGTCCATTACTTAGAATATGATATTGAAAACATGTGGTCCAATTAAGATTGGTAACTCCACTTCTCCGATCACACTTCTGCGAGAACCATCGAAAGCTTTGACGATCAAGTAAGTAGGCTTCATCATAGTCTCTTTGCAAGCCAACTTGATAAGAACTCTCTTGGGTAGGACGTTCAGAGATGAACCAGTATCCACAAGCACCCTCGATAAGTTATCCTCCTGACATTTCACTGACACATGTAAAGCACGGTTGTGATTCTGACCTTCTCTTGGTAACTCCCTGTTGCTGAAGCTAAGAGTGTTGCAGGCATTAATGTTTGCAATCACACTATCAAATTATCCGGTACTAATGTCTTGAGTGACATAGGCTTAAGCCAATATCTTCTGTAAAGAAGTTCGATGAGCAGGTGAACTCATTAGCAGAGATAAGACAAAGTTTTTGGAAGGAGTCTAATGAAGTTGATCAATGACCTTGTAATCACTCTTTTTGATGATCCTTAAAAATTCAGCATCTTCATCATTAGCAACTACTTCTTTACCTTTGTCTTTGGCCGACACATTAGCAGTAGTTTCCTTCGACGGAGTCTCATTGAAACGAGGAATATAAATACGACCGCTGTGTGTCATCTTACTTGCCCCAACTATATTGGTCACATCTTGATTAACACTCTTCATTTCTTCCCTTGGAATAACTTTCCCAGATTCTTTGTCAATCATGGTCACATCATATTTCCAGGGTACAACTTTAGGATCACTGAAATGAAATGAACTAGGCTTCTGAATAATTATTGTCTTCGGCTGATTCACTGTAGGAGTAACTGGCTTAGATATATTGAAAAGAGGCTTTGCAGAATTTGATCTTGGCAGATTAAACACGGGCACCTTAACATTCGGCTCTGGTAAGTTAAAGACAGGTTCAATCACAACAACTTCATCCTTCTTCACTTCGTTAACCACTTGTAGGAAACCATCATTGATCAATCTTTGAATATCATTTTTAACCAATAAACAACCCTTGGTACTAACCTCACAACTTGCACAATCAACATGAGAAGTAGACACCAAACCGGCTTCCAATAATTTCGAATGGAAAACCCTGAGAGGAGTCCTGATCTGAGAAACATCAAGAATAAGGCTTTCATAAGATATATCAACAATAGAATTAACAACCCCGTGGTTAGGCAAAGGGTTGTTCTTGACATTCGGCTGAGGATCATCAAAAGACAGTATCTTCTTTTCCATCAAAACTATGACAAGGTTCTTGAGAGCGTAGCAACTTTCAAGATCGTGACCAGGCGCACCCTTATGAAATAAACAATGAGCGGCAGCGTTGTAATTGGCAAGTAACGGATTTGGAGGTGGACCCAAAGCTTTGGTAGTAATCAGACCTTGTTGCACTAATGAAGGATATAACTCAATAAAAGTCATCGGAATCGGAGGACATGGCTTCTACTGTCTCCTGTTGGGAGCATTTTGACGAGGTGCTTGATTCTTAGGTTGTTGATAAGTAGGAGTGTTAGGTGCTCGTTGATAGTTGACAGGAGCTTGTGCAAGCTGATAACTAGGAGGCTGTTGATAGACCGGAGGCTGATAGACAGGAGCCGGTTGCACAGGCTGATATGCAGGAACTTGTTGATTAAAGGCAGGTGTAACAGCAGCTACATACGGTTGTTGAGAAAACTGAACAGGATAACCTGGTTGTTGAACATAGTTCTGCTAATGTTGCCAAGGTTGATTTCTTCATCTACTTGCAGTTACAACATTGGTTTCACTCTCTTTCTTCTTTTGAGAACTGAATGAAGGTTTCTTTGCATGACCTTTAGAGCTTGAACTACCATCAACACTTGACATTTTACCACTCTTTATACCCAATTCAACTTTTACACCACCAACAACAATGTCAGAAAAATTTGTGGTCACACTACCAACCATTCTCTCATAGAATTCTAGACGAACGGTGTTAACAAACCAATATGCTAATTCCTTCTCAGTTAGAGGAGGTTCTACTTATGAAACAATTTCTCTCCACCTCTGAGCATACTCTTTAAATGATTCTGAACTCTTCTGGGACATACTCAAAAATTGTCTTCTATCATGAGCCAGATCCATATTGTATTTATAGTGTTTGATGAAAGCATCGGATAAATCTTGGAAACACTTGATACAAGACTGATCCAAAGTTAAGTACCACTTTGAGGAAGCACCCTTCAGAGTGTCCTGGAAACAATGAATCATCAGTTTGTCGTTCTCAACATGAGAAGCCATCTTACGGTAATACATAATCAGATGATTCTTTGGACAAGTAACGCCTTCATAACGGTCAAAACAGGGAGTCTTGAACTTCGGAGGAATAACCAGACCGGATACCAAACATATATCTCTAACATCAGCACCAAAGATTTGATCACCTTCCATCTTTCTCAATCTTTTGTCCATAATTTCCACATTTTCACGAAGCTTTTCATGTCGCTCATCTTTGTCATCCTTCATATCAGGGATATCATACACCGGCTCATTGAAATGAGGTTGCACCCGAGTATGAACAACAGCTGGTGCAAAACTTAGAATCACTTGAGGAGCTTCAGAAATCAGAGGAACGACTTGTTGAATTGGTTGAGCAATAGGAACAGTAGCAGGAGGAGGTATAAAACCAGGTGGAAAACCATAAGGTGGTAGACTTGTAGTAGTAACAGATGGTTGAGGATCCACAATAGTACCGGTAATCTCAGAAACAACAGTGGGATGAGTATCCATCGTTGCACTAATGACCTATAGCATCTCCATAATCCTCCCCACACTTTCCCGAAGGTCTTCGAGTTCATTCCTATCACGATCAAGCTCTTGATTTTGTTCCTCCATCTTTTTTCGAGCTCGAGCTCTGGTGTTGATGCAGAGGACTCAGGGTGACAGACCTGGAAGGCGAGAGAACCGAGAATGAGAAACCAGGGGAGAAAATGCAATGCAAAAATATGATGCTAAAATGCAGAATGCAGATGAAAGATTTCATGGAATTCAAGTATTTATGAATATCATCGGATACCAAAGAAAGCTTATTTATTATTTTTAATAATGGATTACAAGTAAATATTCTTAAAAGAGTCTTGACATAATAGCTAAATAAAAGCTAATAAAGTCCTAAGGAAGCTTCACATTATGCTATTTGATATGCTCTTCTAGCTGGGCCTTTTCGAGGATGAGCATGTCTACAATCAACTTCAAAGGGTAGATTGAGGGTTGGAGGAAAATAAATCCTCCTGGGCTTTTCTCTTCTTGTAAGAATGTGATTCTTCATTCTTCTCCTGAAGTTGCTTCTGAAGTTCAACATTCTCCCTGACAACTACCTGATACTTATTCTTCCATGCATCTGACTCATGCTGCACTTTTCTCAAAGCGATCTTCAACTCTTGAGCTTCATTCATGAAAACCAGAACAGGTTCCCTCCTCGGAGGCATAGGATCTTGACGAGGATAAGGCATCTTCAGCTTGATTGCTCTCTCTCTAACCCAATGAAGATATGACTCCAAAGACACACAATTAGGCTTTCCCAGACTTTCTTTCCCTTTCTTATGCAAGTGACGCCAAGCAGACACGATATTCTCTTGAAGCTCTTTGTCGTCCTTGAAGAAAATTCTCTCCACATGAACACTCTTGGGTGGTTCCTTCAACGAATATCCTAATTGTCGGCGAGCTAGAACTGGATTGTAGCTGATTCCTCCATTAAAACCAAGTAAGGGTACATTGGCGAAATATCCACAATTATCAATGATTAATGTCCCATCATATACACAGTTATACTAATCAATGTCCGAGTGAGTCAGAGCCATAATCTTTTGTGACCAGCATCCTTTATCGAGATCCCAAAAAGAAATAGACTTAGGCAAGTGCGAAATAAACCACTTGTATAATAAAGGCACACATCAGGTGATCATCCCTCCACCATGAAAGTTTCGGAGATGTACGAAATGGTAAGCGTTGGCCAATAGAGTCGGTACCGGATTATTCTTCATGAAGATTTTGATGGCATTAAGGTCAACGAAACCTTCAAAACTTGGGAAAAGTAGCACTCCATAAATGAGCAAGGAGAGGATTGCCTCAAATGTATTCATGCTCATATGATCAACATAGTATTAGGCTTTCTTGATTAAGAAGTCTGTAGGTAGCCCAAAAGTTCCACCTTTGGTAATCATATTGCCCTTGATTTCGGATAACTTCAAACATATGGCTCTAGCAATGTCTTGTTCTTTAGGGTTCTTCTCCAGGAAAGGGAAAGGAGGTTCATCCAGAATAGGTAAGCAAACCAAGTGAGAGTACTCCTCTAAAGTAGGCAGGAGCTGATAATCTGGGAACGTAAAGCAGTGATAATCTGGATCATAGAACTGTAACAAAGTAGAAAGAAGTCCCACGTCCACTTGGAGTCTCAACAAAGGTAACAACTTCCCGTGCTTGTTTCTGAATCCCTCTTGATCTTCAACCAAAGCTCCTAACTTCCTTAGATTATCCATCTTAAGACTCTTAAAAGAATATTTCAAAGTGTTTTTCCTATTGTAATCCATAGTGTTCTGCAATGTTCATAAGTAAAGTTGAATTCCATGAAACCCAATGCAATATGATGCTTTATGGATGCAATGCATAAACACACACAAGCAAAAAAAACATCCTAGGTTAGAGGAATACTAGTAGAGCCATGGTCTAACCATCCCAAAAGGTATGTACTAAGGGTTAATTGTACCTGCAGAACAAGGGTTCTAAGCGGTGCCCAAAGTCATCAGTTCATCTTTCGGATATTATCAATTTCTCGATTGACTCGCGGTTAATAATATTCTCAAGAGAACCTCTTTTGAGTGTAGTATTGTGTAGCAACTATTTCGGGAATACTCCCTCATAGCCATCGCACTACATCCTAGTAAGGCCAAAGTTATGTTCAGGTAACTACAGTTTCCAGTATCACGGGCTCCAGGTCGAAAATAGTAAATGTTTTCACGACTACTCGTTCAACAATACTAATTTTCAAGAGGGCCTCAACTAAGCGGTGATTCTCAAGTCAGCTTGGTCGGGACTCACTCTCTATAAGCCTCATCGAATATATCATCTTCCTATAAAAATTGCACTCAAGTCTGGGTGTAGGACTTATCTCACAGTAATAATACCCCAAGCAAGGTACAAATATATACAAGCAAAATAATATAGTAGATATCAAGCATAAAAAATAAGATATGGATAACCCTAAAAAAGATATGGACGGTCCCTAGTGAAGTTGCCATTTTCTGTTGCGGTGAGAATAGGATATCAAATTATTGATTAATTTAAATCACAATATTTAATTCACAATCGGTCTTTGATTTATCCAAAGGAAAGGTTAAAGAAAGGAAAAACCTAGTTTGCATCGTAAACACGATGCGGGGAGAGACCTAAGGTTCGGGGGTTGGTTAAGCTTAGGGAAGGTATTAACATCCTAAACTTCTGTAGTACTCTACAGGAACCTCTTGTTTAAATGTGCTATTTCTATGGTTATCTTCTTAAAGGTAATGCTAAGGGTTAAAGGTTAAAGATGAGGACCTAAGTGGTTAGTCCTAAGTTTACTCGCCAAGATTTACATCTTGTGCCTACGTATCCGAGGTAGGAGATGGAATCAGAGTAATCGTAGTTCCCCTCAAAGAGGAAAGAAGAGGAACTTCTTGATTGTGGTCAAGGTTCCAAGGGGAAGTAAATGTTCATAGGGAAGCGTTTACGTGGAGTGCGGCGACTCCTAATCTACGTTGTAAGTTGAATTTAAAAAGAGTGAAGTAAGTATTCCACGGCGGGAACTTACATGAAGTGTAGCGACTCCTAATCTTAAGGCTATGATAAAAGGATGAATGTCCACGGTGGGATGTCTAAGCATGAGTACGACGACTCAACGTCTTAAGGTTTAGAAAATGTAAGGGTATGTCCACAGCGGGATGCTAAGCACAAGTACGGCGACTCGGATCCTAAGGCTAGGATGGTGAGGGAAAAGGTATTGACACGGTGGTCAAACAGGATAACCTTTTCTTCGGAGGGGTAAACAATAAAGCAGTGAATAGCAAATAAAAGCAGAGATGACAATTAATAAGCATGAGATAAATACAAGCGATGATAACGATGAGAATATTGAAATGTAAGAACATATTGTAAACATGATTAGAGATTAAATTTGAATGGTGAGTTAGATGTGAATTGTGGAAAAGATTTAGAAATTGGTAAATTGGAATAAGTTAGGAAGTTTAGAAATTAATTGTTTTTGAGAATAATAAGAAAATGTTACATTTTGCATTAGAATTAAATTAAAAATATGTTAGAATTTAAATCAAATGAGAAAATTAGGTTGATCTTAAATTAGTAAAAAAAAGTTATTTATTTTTTATTAAGAAAAAACCCTAAATTAAAATCTAAAATTTAATATTTTTGTTATTTTTTAAATTAAAATTCATTTTTTATTTTTTTATTTTCAGATATATTTTTTTAAAAGTTAATTGGTTAGTATTGTTAGTAGGTTATTATTAAAATTACATATTACAAAAATAATAAAATTAAAAAAGCAAAAAAAACAAATAAAAGGTGGGTTGGGCCTGGGTCATAACTCCCAAGACCCAACCCGGTTGGATAATAAGACATAGGGAGAAGTGAGTTTCAAACTGTTAAACCCTAGCACCAGACGACGCCTCCCTCCTCACTTTTATCTCGCCATTTTTTACTCTCTTCCTTCTCCTCACTGATTTACACTGCATCTCTCTTCCTCTTCTCTTGCCTGCACGATTTTTCTTCTTCTTTTGCAGTTTACCTCATTCTTCTTCCTATTCGCTTTGCTGCAAAAAAAACAAGAAAAAATGTTAAAAAGAAAAGAGGGCTTACGGTGAATTCGTTGATGGTTGCTGAGTTTGCGATGGAAATGGTTTTTGAATATTCTTTGTGGGTTTTGTGTGACGATGGTGATGAGAACGAGTTTTCGTTCTCTGAGTCGTGCTGGTTTGGCGGTTTGCGATTTGTGAAAGTTGTTGATGTGGTTTTGCGATTGTTTTACGGTTTCACGAACTGATTTTTTTGGTTGCTGTTCGTTGACGGTTTTAGTGATGGTTTACGATTTTGGGGCAATTAGGAAAATTTTCTGAGCCTATGGGTTTTATTTCGTGATTTTGTTATGGTGATCTTTGTCTTAGGGTTTGTGGCCGCCCCTGGACCTCTGTTCCTCGTCTACTTATATACTTGGTTTTTCTTAAAACAGATTGGAGATTTGAAAATGTTTTTTTTCGATTTGATTTGATCCATGGATCTTCAATCTTTTCTTTTTCGTTTTTGGATTTGATTTTATTATCTCTTTTCTCAATTTTCGGAACTGATTTGCCTTAATCTGTTTCCGGATTTTCGGGTTTTGATGGTGATGCTATAATATCCGATTTTTCGTTTTCGATTGCTGATGGAATTTTTACCATTGATGGTGTTGCTGTTATCTCGGATCTGGACTTTCTGTTTTCAGAATATTTTTTGATGATGGTGAACATATTTTCCTTTTTCGAAACCCAGCTTAGATGGGATTGATGGCTGTTGGATTTTTTTACGGTTTGTCTTGATGATGAGTCCATTTTTTATGACTTGGCTATTTGGGTGTTGTTTGGACAGAAAAATCACTTTTTCTAAACATTCCTTTTTCTTTTTTTTTTTCCGGATAGAACAGACGTTGCCTTGTTTTTGGGCCTGAGGCTGTTGGAAATGGACGTTGGTAGCACTCGATGCTGCCCTTCCTCTTGCCCGATGATGAAATTACTCTGAGGGCGGTTTTAGAAAACCAAAAATCAAAGTCCCTTTCTTTTTGCTTATGATTCTATTTTTCTGTCATTTTTCATTGTTTTTACAGGTCTTGACTTGAAGATTGGAGATATGGAGATTGAAGAGTCTTTAGGCTTTAAGACTTATAATTTTAGGATTAGAAATCTGAATTCCAAAAAAATGTAACCTTGTAATATTGGAACAAACTTGAATCTCAGTATAGAATCTGGAATTGAAAACTGTATATGAATTCAAATCTTTAATAAAATATGAACTTAAATTCTCCCGAATTTAATTCCAAACCATATCTCATTACAAACAAACTTTAGACTTTGCAATTCGCATCTGAGGCATATGAAAACCTGCAATTACTTGAAACCAAACAAAACCCAATGTGAATTTGATGCAAACTGTGAGTTATGGCTCAAACTGTGCTTTTGAAAATTAACTCGTAACCGGAATAGAAACCAGTGAATAAGAACTTAAAACTTCTTTAGATAATCTCTTTGAAAAAGGGGTCTGTCTATAATACCAGCCACCGCAAAATTCTCAATAGTCTTCTCATGGTCACGGTTTAAGACCCACGAGTAGAAACCATTTAATCTCCTGCAGCAAACATGTCCTCATAAAACAAAACAGACAAATTGGTTAAACTGTTAGTTAAAACGAAAATGAACTAAGATGATATGTGGAAATGATCACTAATCTAAGGGGAAAATTTGTGGTACAACAACATCTTTATCAAATCTATTTCCTATGGTGCTAAACTCTGGAAAATCTCTCGAAATCAAGCCTAGAACCTTGATGCTCAAAGAAGAAGACCTAGAGTTCATTGTTGAGCAGATTGTGGATTTCGAATCCTTTAGGGTAAATGGGTTTCCCTTAAAATATTATTTTGAAGATCAAGGATTGTTAAACTATTTTGAAGTATTGAATGGTCCTACCTTTCCTTACTTGGTTAAGGATTTCTGGGTTAGGGCTGAAGTGTACGATGAAAGCTCATCCGCTCTTAAAGAAAACCAGAAAATTGTTGAGAATGAAGAACTCAGAGGAAAGACAAGGGTTGAGATGGGTTTGGAAGATTTTAAAGAGGTGGAAATTAGACCAGCTTTTATGGGGGTTAATGTGACTATCACCTAAGGTTATATTGCAAAACTTCTGAATATGGATAACATTGGTAGATTTTCTTTAAATACCAAAGACAATAGTCCTGAATCTGGTATGATTAAGAAACAATTGTTTCTAAAATCTGAAGATTTTGGAAAGGTGAAGAACATGTGTATTGAATACAATATTTTGTTCAAGATATTAATTGGCTACTTGATTCCAATAGAAGGAAACACTTATCATATCTTTTGGGATCAAGAGCACTCCATCTGGTTTTTGGTCAACCATGAGTTAATTAACCTTCCTACTTACATCTTTCATCACATGAGTGAGGCCATCAAAGACAATACTAAGCATTAAAAGAAGAATGCTCCTTATGCAAGGCTTCTTTATGAACTACTTCATTAAAGTATGTTGATTGAGACTCTGATGAATCGAGGTGCTAATGAAGATATGGAAATGATATATGGAAATATTCTCTCAACTACTGTATTGGGGAATATAAACATTATCAAGAAGAAAAATGTAATCCACCCTCTTCAAGCCTCAAGATCAGGAATGGAAACATTAAATATATTAATGATTTTTCAGCCATCTCTGAGATGGATAATCATGAAGTTATTTTGGAATACATCAAGTTGATTAGAAAAGAGACTGGAGTAACTCTGACCATGGATGACATTCTTGACACTCCTGAAGGTAGTGTATAGGCCTTCAAGAAAGAGGAAGTAAGTTATTTCTGAATCTGAAAAGGTGGTTTGGAAATCACCTAAGAAGAAGGTTTTACATCTGACAAAAGTTTAGAAGGAGGTTTAAGAAGTGGCTTCCATAACTGTCTTGATGGCTACCAAGACTAGGAGTTAAGCCACTGACAAGACTCCTCAGAAGGCAACCACTTCTGAAATACATGTTAAGAAGAAGAAGTTGAGGAAGATGGTGTTACCAGCGGTTGAAGAAGAATAAGAAGAAGAGGATGAGAAACCTTTTCTTAGGAGGAAAAGGTTTGTAAGTAAGGACGCTATAAACATTCCTGATGAGGATGTTCAAAAAAAAGCAAGAATGATTACTACTGCTCTACTCAATAAGGCAATGGATAAGCCTTCTATTGGTGAAGTTCTTCAGAAGCAAGCATAAAATGAGGTTATAATAGAAGCTATGGAGAATGAAGTTGAGTGTACTTTTGTTTTTGGTACATCTAATTTGGCAGAAGAAGCTGCTACTTGTCGCAACTGCGAAAAAATCCCGGTAGAAAAACAGAAGAGTCTCCACCGAACATTATTTATCCCAAAGAGAGAGAAAGGAAACAGTCGAAGAAAACCTAAAGAACGAAAAAAGACAAGGTCATCGCAACCAAATCATGGGTTTGAGAATCGGTTACGCAAGGGGAAGGTATGAGCACCCCTTACGTCTGTTGTACTCAACGGGATCCACGCTTGTTGTCTAATAAAATGGTGTGTTTATCTATAAGCTATTTCTAAACGGAAACAAAGAAAAAGAAAGAGACTCGATATGACATCGCCGCCCTATGCCTATATATTCCCTTGTGCAATGGGAAAGTCAGAGTCAATGTAATTCAGAAAACTATGGGTGATGGGGCAAGGTTGCTCGCCAATACATCATCGTCTTGTGCCTACGTATCCTCATCTGGTATGAGAAATCAGAGCAAACATAGTTCGGGTAACTACGAAACCACAGACTAGTTAAGTGTTTTTTATGAGCGATGCTAAGTTCCCATTCCAGCAGTTAGGGTCAATGTCTGTTTGCGGTAGAGCGGAAAAGTAACGTATTGTTTCTGAAAATGAGTTTGCAACACAAAATTCCGAAGGTTAAAAGGTTTGAATTTTTTTAATGAGTTTTAGTGAAGTGAATTAGTTTTCTTTGTGGTTCACGTTGCACTAAAGATTATGATAGGAGCGAATGCGTTGCATATCGCCCATGGGGCATACACTAAACACTCTAGACAAGTGAGAAGAAACCCCCCACTCATCATTTCCCATTTGCTTATGGCTTGTGGCGCAAAATGTTCATCATATTTATTAAGTGTATTAGAATTGTTTTGAGATGGTAAGAGAGAAAAACACACGAAAGGTCTAAGGTAAACTCGGCCCTAACGTTGTCATGAAAAGTGACCCCGAGGTCGGGATGCAAAAGGAAATTCTATCCTAATGTTAGCATGAAAAAGGTGGACCTAATGTCGAGTTTAAAAAGGACTAGCCTACTTGTTATCATGCTCTGATTGCATTCTTAATGTCTATCATAATCCCAAAATTAATCGGAAATTAAATTGGAATAGTGTAAGTGCTCTTGATTGGCTGCATTTTGTGGCAAAACATCAGAGTATGTATGTATGTCATACTGAATGTTAAGACATACATAATGATGTGTGTGCAGGGGAAGTTAACTTAGCTAACTATAAGTTAAGTTGGATGTCATACAAAATGTCATGACTTAGATCGTATGACATCAAGCGAGCATGGTTAATTTTTATGGTATCTAGAAATCAGAAAACAAATCAGAAGCTCAAGCTGAAAGACAGGAGACATTTTAGAAGCCCTAAAGCGAAACAAATGCTCCTGAATTAAATGGCAAGCATGCAGATGATTAAAGAGTAGGGTTTGTTATGATTAAACCTAATTGTGTGCACCTAGGCCCAAGGACTGACTGTTGCTATAAAAACAGAAGGAGCAATCCTAGAAGAGAAGCTCTGAACAGAAGATTAGAGAGTGCCTATTAAGAGTCCTTGTGAGTGAAGAAGGTTGTTCTTCACGTGAGTATTGTGAGTGAAGAAAGTGTGTTCTTCACGTGTGTAGTATGTCTTAGGAATACTTGTACACCAAGCAACTGTATGTTGCATTGGTTAGGTAGGTTCTAAGCTGCTGTGTCACTCAAAGCTTTTAAGCAAGAGTGTGTGTCACTTGATCAAAGCTGTGAAGCAAGATCAAGGTTTGTGGTTGAAGTGTTTCTGCATCTTTATTCTGTAATTGTATTAATATCGCTATGGTGTGATTGAGGGGGAACGAGTGGGAATACTCAGGTCTAGAGTGTCTCTAGGTTGAAGTGTCATTAGGTAGGTCTTAAGTGAGGAGTGCAAACTGGGATTGTTTGGCTCTGAATTAATTCTACTGATAGTGAATTTCCTCCCTGGCTTGGTAGCCCCCAGATGTAAGTGTTGTTGACATTGAACTGGGTGAACAATTGTTGTGTTATTTACTGCTTTTACTTACAGTTTAATTAGTTAGTACAGTAGTCAATGTCATAGTGGATGTTATAACTTTGGTAATAACATCCATCGTGTGCTTGCCAAAATTTCAATTGGCATCAGAGCAGGCACCCTGCCTGTTTATTCTGGGTGAGATCTAGGGAAATAAATTCTGGTACTATGGATAAAGATATAGGATTCACTAATAGACCTCCAATTCTGGATGGTTCTAATTATGATTATTGGAAGCCTAGGATGATTGCATTCCTAAAATCCTTAGACAACAAGGCTTGGAGAGCTGCAAACTCTGGCTAGGAACATCCTGTGAAGACTGACAAGGATGGAGCATCTGTGCTAATTCCTGAAGAGGAATGGAACAAAGAGCAAGAGGAATTAGCTCTTGGAAACTCTAAAGCATTGAATGCACTCTTCAATGGTATAGACAAAAACATCTTCAGACTGGTACACCACTGTGAACTGGCAAAGGATGTTTGGGACACTCTCAAAACTACTCATGAGGGAACTTCCAAGGTCAAAATGTCAAGACTTCAAATGCTGACCACCAAATTTGAAGGTCTGAGAATGAAGGAAGATGAGACCATTCATGAGTTTTACATGAATGTTCTTGAACTTGCAAACACCTCAGGAGCTCTGGGAGAAAAGATGTCTGAAGAAAAGCTAGTAAGGAAGATCTTAAGATCATTACCTAAGAGGTTTGCTATGAAGGTCATAGCCATTGAAGAAGCTCAAGACATATGCAACATGAAGGTAGATAAACTCATTGGTTCTCTCCAAAATTTTGAGATGGAAATGTGTGATCAGGCTGTAGAGAAAAAGAACAAAAGCATAACTCTTGTTTCAAACACTGCAAGTAATTCAGATGGTGAAAACAAGGAGAGTCTGTCATAAGCAATTGCCTTGCTTGGAAGACAATTCAATAAACTGATCAAAAGGATAGATCATAAGTCAAAGCCCTATGCCAAGAACACCTCTTCTGACAGCAGCAGAAAGAGTAACTCTGAGGAGAATTCTAGCCAAGGCAAAGAAGTCCAATGCCATGAGTGTGAGGGATATGGACACATTAGAAAGGAATGTCCTACATACCTCAAAAAGAAGGGAAAAGGCCTAACTGTCACATAGTCTGATGAAGATTCAGAAAGTGGATCAGAAGGAGAATCTTCCAAACATGTCACTGTTCTAAATAGTGTATGTATATCTGATGGTGATTCAAGTGAAGATGAATTGACTTATGATGAACTAGCAGATTCATATAAAAAGCTACACAACAGAAATACATAACTATATCAGCAAGGAGAGCACCAGAAGAAACTCATCAAGGAGTTAGAAGCTGAGAAGAAAGAGCATCTGGTCTCAATCAGTTCA
This sequence comes from Lathyrus sativus, assembly GCA_963859935.3. Classification (NCBI taxonomy): domain Eukaryota; kingdom Viridiplantae; phylum Streptophyta; class Magnoliopsida; order Fabales; family Fabaceae; genus Lathyrus; species Lathyrus sativus. Next base: position 568,883,011 of record OZ012740.1, on the reverse strand, counting down.
CTCAAAAGTGAAGTCAATAAGTTGAAATCTAAAATGGATCAAATGTCAAAATCCATAAGGATGCTGAATCCTGGAACTGACACTCTAGAAGAAATTCTGCAGAGCGGTCAAACGTCAGGAAATAGGTCTGAATTAGGATTTGTTGATAAGCAGAATCCTGTACTATGATCGCGACTTTCTATGTCTAATACAACCTAACTGCAAGTGCACAGTCTATCGCGTAGTAATAATAGATATCGATCCCACAGGGACTCGTAATCAAACTAGTGTTCTCGGGAGTTACAATGTTTAGCTAGGTAGATAGTGCTTAAGGGAACAAGATTTGTCACTAAAGGGAACTAAAAATGTTATTTAAATTGTAATTACGTGAATCGATATGTAGTAATTATGTTCTTCGGGGATTTGACAAGTTACCGGTATACGAAATATTTTTCAGAGTTTATTTAAGCAGAAAATGGTGATCTGAAGACTCTCGCCTCACGATGGTTATTGACGCTAATCATAATTCTAAGGGCCAAACGTACGCTTTCGTGTCCCATTCGGGGTTAAAATTATTTTTTGGAAATCTTTAAGTTCTAATTCATTTTAAAGTGCTTTCGCTGTTATTAAAATGAATGACTAGTATTTACTATCTGGTCTTGCCGCAGCTTTCGCTTGTTGGTTCATACCTTAATTAATTTCCCACTTTCGTGGCAAAACTACTTTTAAATAAGTTCTCGCTTTCGCGACGAAGTTTATTTAGTAAATTAATTTAAACACTCGACCATAAACAACTTTTGAAAAAGACAGTTTTCAACCGGTTATTATCAAATCCCTTTCGAATTATTATTACATATCGATTACTTTAATTTAGCTAGACATGGATTTGGGAAAGGTAAAACATAAATGAAAACAATAAATAATAGCATGCATCATAATAAAAACTGGAATTACGATTAAAATGAGAAACCTGTAAATATTCCAATTGACCTTTGGGCAGATCCTCCACAAATGTTGGCAGGATTCTGGTCTTTGTGCCAATTGATCGTACAACGGAAATAAGAATTACAGAAGGAATGAAAGGAATGCAGAAAAAGAAAAGAGAAACAAATAAGAATATTAAAAACTGGAAAGGTTGCTCTGAAGATAAATTGGCAGCACTTCATTGTCTGAATACGGCTCCCTTTCTCTGCTCCCCTTCTTCCCCTTTTATAGAAATGGAATTCTAACGGTTATAACTTGAAGAAGGTGGACTTTGAGGCAGAATTATCAGGGAGTAGTGGTCCACTATTTGGGACTTGGAACTGCTTCTTTCACGTGCATTTGAAGTGGGGCGTTTTTGCCTGCATGACGGTCGTCACAGCAACAAAATTAGCATTCTGCATTTTTCATGTTGTTTTCATCCGGTTTTCGTCCATATTTCATCTGAGATTGCTTCTTTTCTTCATATTGCCTTGTTTAGACATGATCATCAAATACCTGCAAAACATCAAACAAATAACACGGAAATAACCCGAAATCGGATCGAAAACAGTTAAACTTCAGTTGAATTATGCATCAATATATATATATATATATACGATTTCGTGTTATCAAACTCCCCTAAGCTTGAATCTTTGCTTGTCCTCAAGTAAAAGGTGAAAAAGTCGGCAAGCACGAGGCAGCTTCTTCGATTGTAAAGTTGGGAAAAACCGGGATTCTTAGTAAGAACAAAACGAGTACGGAGGCGACACTGGACTATAAGTCTTCGGAGGTCTCCTTCTTATGCAAATCGGTTCCAGTCATGCTACCGTAGCTTGGTGTCAAGGTTCTCGTGGCAAGTTCACCCTGTTTGTTCTAGCGCAATCACATTAAGCCCATTGTCCATACACTTTCATGGCAAGTCGACCTGTTAGTGAATATGATCTCATTTCTGTTTTGATCTTCTTCATTGATCATAAGCTTATATAATTGATTTTTCAATGAGTTTTCGTGCCGTTGGGCTAAATGTTCGGGTGAGGAGCACCTAACTTAGAAGGAAACGTGTCTTTATATTTTTTGGCTATCTAGCTTTCTTTTCATGATTTTTCATCTTTTTGGAGATCATACACTTATTTGCATCGGTCGCTCGCTTAGAAGTGTTTTAGGATGGTGCTGACTGCTAGTATAAACTACTTGGGGCTGAGTTTGCGTAGACACTTGAGACTTTGGTACGCGTAGGTAGTGAAACCGACTCGCATAAACCGGAGATCTAAGGTGTCACGACGGTACTGGTTTTGTTAGAATTGTCGTCTCCTCAGAGTTTCAAAATTGGTTTGAACTCGGGTGCATCCTCATGATGCTTTTGCTTTTGAGGAACGAACGAAAAAATTGTTGTTTACGTCGAATAACGTGGGGATGTTTGCGTAACGAAAAAAGGATATATAAACGAGCTTTATTTGCTAAAAATAGAAAATGTTTGAATAGAAATTACGAAAATAAAAGTACACAGGAATGGGAAATAAACGCTCCGCTCCCACACTATCTCAATCAATGTCCCCACTGATTTGAAAGAATGCAAGAGGGAGATACAACGGAAATGAAAGTACATAGAAACTGCAAATATAGTAAACAAATAAGGAAAATGATAACTAATCACGTCCTCTGCCTCGGTCACGTCCGCGCTCGCGTCCTCTGGCTCTGACCTGGGCGACTCGGTCCTCAAAACTCATAGCTCCGGTGTGGTAGACATAGTCGCGGAGTCCTTCGACCTGCAAGGTCAGATTCGCCAAGTTCTCAGTAATGGTTTCTTGGCCGGTGTGTAGTTGTTGCTTTTGGGTCCGATGCCAAGCTTCGAACTGCTCTGCTTGCTGATTCTGCTGCTGCATCATAGCGAGTATCTGGGCCTGCTGGTCGAGAGAGTGGCGGAGGTCGACTTCTGAGTAGTCGGGCTCTGGACGATGGCGGCGGCGGTAGGATGTACCTTCGGAAGGAAGAGGTTGCGATGCCTCCGGTTGCTCTGGTCTGTCCAACTTAGCTTGGATTTCGTCATCAGAACCTTGGGTGTGGTCCGGAGTTGGAGCAGCGGCAGCAGGAGGGGCAGTGAGGTCAAATAGCCAGTTGGTACGATCCTCTGGGTGTATCCGAGTGCGTGATGGAAGGATGATGCTTCGGACGGTTTTGCCACGCACTACCGGGTGGTACTTGTCGTCGGTTCTGGAACGGATGAGGTGAGAGGCTCTGCAGTGGTCGGTGTCAAGGAACACCGAGGGGATGGCATGGAGATGCTGGAGGCGGTCACCGAGGTTCAGCCCAAGTGCAATGGCAGTGACAATCCCGCCAAAGTAAAATGGCTTGGAGCCACGGTTACAGTTGGCCTGAATGTGGGCCAGGAGGAACGGAGCGGCGTTGATAGGCTCGTTGTTGAAGACACAGCTGAGGAAGAAGAGCTCTTTCGAGTTCACCTTATGGTTGCTGTCCCGGGAGAAGATGGTGTTGCTCAATGCTCGGTGGAAGTACCGGATGGTCGGGTTGTGGATATGCGTTGCGTGCAGAGAATCCCAACCATCGGCATTGATGCCGGTCAACTGGTACCAGAGCGCGAAGGCTTCGTGCTGGAACTGATCGGTGAGGCGGCGGTGAGCATTGTCGCCTCGAGGGAATTGTAAGATGGCGACAATCTAGTTCTGGTTCACTTGATAGTTTGTGCCGAACATCCGGAAGCATGCGGCACCGGAGTGTTGGCTGAGGTCGCCGCTGGAAGTGACATAGGTGAACAAACTTAGGAACTCGAGGGTGAGTTGGTCGTATGTCAGTAGCGGATTGGTGCAGAGGTTCCAGATGCCGGCTCTTTGAAGCAGCCAAGTGACGCCTTCAAGGAGTCCGAGCTCCGTGAGCGATGGGATATGTGGGTAATGGGTCGGCTGGAGCGACCTTTGATGGAATGCGATGTAGTTGGCTCGCTGTCTTTCTCCTGAGTCACCGTCGCTGAACACAATGTTGCTGAGGTCTGGGGTTTCGTGGTTTCTCGCCATTGTTGGAGGGTTTAGTTGGTTCTGTGGAGTGGAAAAATGTAACAGAAGTGTGGTAGGAAGTTGAGATGGGAGTTGGAATATATGGTGCAATGTGGGGAAAATGAAAAATTGGAGTGGGTGGGAGTTTCTGATGATTGGAAGTTGAAAAGAGATGAGGGGGAGAGAAAATGCAACCCCTGTTATATCAGATAACAGTTTTGGGTTCGTGACGGTCGTCACGTATATGTGACGGTCGTCACCCGCGTGAGGCTCGTCAGGCTCCTGTGACGGTCGTCACAGCAGCAAAACCTGCAGAACGCAGAATTTTGCTGTGAGGGTGTTCTTGCAGTGACTTTTAGGCTTATAATTGATATGGCAATGTAGTAAAGTGGCCAATAAACAAAGAATAACGTAAAAACAGATTAAATGAATAAAGACTAAAATTGAAATAACAAGAAATTAGAATGATTGTATGTAGTACATAAAGCAATTAACAATGCAAAAATCAAAACAATTGAAAACGGATGGAAAGTAGAAAAACTAAACTAAACTAAATCTAATGCTAAAACTAGTATCTAGTCTTTTCGTGCCTTCAACTCATCGAACTTCCGTGCGTAGTAGTCAAGCTGGTCACAGACTAAGTCCATGAAGACTACCAGTTCGCTGTGTATGCCTGCGATGTCATCTTTTACAGTAGTCAGAGCTGCATCAACGTTGTCCAATCGGAGTAGAACAGTATCCATTTTGTCGGTGGTCTCCTCAGGAATGGGCTCAGGATAGGTGTTGTAATGCGGAGGAGTCGTAGGGTCTACTTCAGCTTCTGATATAGCATCCTCATAGTACATACAGTCGTGTGCCTCAGAGATGTAGTCACTGTCGTACATATAGTTCTGTGGTGTTGATTGAGGGGAAGGAGGTCCCATAGGCTCATCCAATTCATAAAGCCAGTTGTCCTTGTTGTGGATACTTGTCATCTGATGATTAGGCAGTGTGAATAGCTAGACAGGTTTTTCATTGATGAGGTACTCGTAAGGTCCAGGTCCCATAGTTCCTAAAATGCGCCTGTTAAAGCAGAACTGTATATTCATGGGTCGGATGGTGTCAAAACTAGTGCTTGCATTTAGGTGGAATCTAAGGCCAAGCTCGTGGGCAATCATTGTCACGAGGCCTCCTATAAGAATAGGTGATTGTGGGTCCTGAGTGAGGCGTCTTAAAGATCTCATCATGAAAGGCACTGCATTTACTATACGTCCCTGAGAAGCACAGAACATGATGAATAACTCCTCTTTAGATACTGTAGTAATATTTTCTTCTTTCTCGAAAAGGGTGTGAGCTAGTATCTTATGGAAGTATCTGAAAGCTGGGTTATGAATCTCATCATTATACATTCTGTCTGGTTCAGGGTGATAGTCGCCTGTGATTCTACCCCAGAATTGGTTGAGTTCAAAATCAATATCGTCATCTTCTGCACTGATGAACACATGCGGTCCGCTAGGAAATCCTAGGAGGTTAGCTAGTGACATCCGGCTATGGGTTTGGTCCATTCCAAACATTCGAAAGGTAATCAGCTCTGTGTTGGATCCAAAACCATAGTTGGGTAGGTATCTGAAGGAACTAAGGAATTCGTAGGTGAGATCCTTATAGGTAGCAAAACGGGTTTTCAAAGCAGTGTTCTCCCAACCCAGTTGATTGAACAGGTATTGGATGCTATCAGTGATTCCGAGTTTATCCATGGTAGACTTATCATAATACAATGTTAAGGTGATTTCTCTTTCAGTTAGTGCTACAAATCTTGCCTTTTGAGCTAGTCCTCGAAAATGAACCTTTGTGAAGTCGTACTCGGCCATACTCGCAGGTAAGTCGAAGAAAAACAGGAGGAATGTTTTGAAGACTTTTAAAATCCTGAAAAGTTTAAAACAGAAGTTTGAAGTCAGGATTTTTAAAAACAAAAAGCGGTAAAAACAAAAGACAAAAGAGAAAAATAAAATAAAAATAAAAATATGAAAATAAAAGAAAGGAAAAATGGTAGTAATTTCTAGTTTAGAGATTTTGTTAAAGTTTCAAAGTAGAATAAAAATAAAAATGAAATACAGTAACGAGGAAAAATGCGGGAAAAGTTGGGTTGCCTCCCAGTAAGCGCTGTTTTTAACGTCTAAAGCCTGACGATAGCTTGGTGACAAGCTATTCAGGTGTTTGAGCTGGAGGCTCAAGCAATGCTATACTGCAGACTTGAGGGCTATTTTCGTTCTTATTATAATGTTTTAGACGTTGCCCGTTTATGATAAACGGTGCATTCGTCTTATCGGTAATTTCAACAGCTCCACTCTGAAGTACTTTAGTCACTTCATAAGGTCCAGACCACCTAGATTTTAGTTTACCTGGGAAGGGTTTTAATCTTGAATTAAATAGCAATACGATGTCTCCCACACTGAATTGTTTCTTGACTGAACGTTTATCATGCCACTTTTTAGTTCGTTCTTTGTAGATACGGGCATTTTCGTAAGCGTCTAATCGAAGTTCTTCCAATTCGTGTAAGTTCAAGATTCGCTTTTCTCCTGCCTCGGTGTAGTTGAAATTGAGTGTCTTAATGGCCCAGAAGGCCTTATGCTCTAATTCTACAGGGAGATGGCAGGATTTATCGTAAACTAATTTGTAGGGTGTAGTACCTATTAGTGTCTTAAAAGCGGTCCTATAAGCCCATAAAGCTTCATGTAGCTTTGATGACCAATCTTTCCTTGAGGTAGCGACAGTCTTTTCCAATATCTGTTTTATTTCTCTGTTCGAGACCTCTACTTGTCCGCTAGTTTGCGGATGATAAGGTGTAGCTACTCGGTGTCGGACTCCATATTTAGAAAGAAGTTTATCGAATATTCGCGATATGAAGTGAGATCCGCCGTCACTAATGACGAGTCTGGGTACACCGAATCTAGGAAAGATTGTGTTTTTGAAGAGTTTGATTACTACTCGTGCGTCATTTGTGGAGCAGCAATGACTTCTATCCATTTAGACACATAGTCTACAGCGACGAGTATGTAGTTATTACCAAAAGAAGGTGGGAATGGTCCCATGAAATCTATTCCCCATACGTCAAAGATTTCTACCTCTAAGATTCCTTTCTGAGGCATTTCATCGCGTCGTGAGATGTTGCCAGTTTGTTGGCATCGATCACATTTTAGCACAGCGATGTGGACGTCTTTCCAGAGGTTAGGCCAGAATAAGCCGGCTTAGAGAATCTTAGCGCACGTCTTGGATGTACTAGCATGACCACCATATGGTGCTGAATGGCATTGGGAAATGATATTTTCTATTTCTTCCTCTGGGACACAGCGACGGTATATGTTATCGGCCCCTCTCTTGAAGAGTAAAGGTTCATCCCAATAATAGTGTTTCAGATCGTGGAAGAATTTCTTCTTTTGCTGAGAAGTGAGATCCGGTGGAAGCACGCCTGCAGCGAGGTAATTAACGATGTCAGCATACCAAGGTAATGTGACTTGGGCATAGACAGCTTCTACAGCTTTTTCAAATTCTGGATCTTCTGAGATTGAGTTAGGCATGTCACTTTCTAATTTGGCTATTAGACGTTCGTACGGGAAATCATCGTTTATCGGTACTGGTTCATGTTTGATGCCTTCTATTCGGGATAAGTGATCTGCAACAACGTTCTCGGTTCCTTTCTTATCTTTGATTTCTAAGTCAAACTCTTGTAATAACAGGATCCATCTCAATAATCTTGGTTTGGCATCCTTTTTGCTTATCAGGTACCTAATGGCAGCGTGGTCTGTGTATATGATAATTTTTGCTCCTACTAAGTAAGAACGGAATTTGTCAAGCGCAAATATAACTGCTAGAAGTTCCTTTTCTGTTGTAGCGTAGTTCATTTGGGCAGGATCTAAGGTTCTACTGGCATAGTAGATGGCATGGAGTTTCTTGTCCTTCCTTTGTCCTAGAATTGCGCCTACGACATAATCACTCGCATCGCACATGATTTCGAACGGTAGTCGCCAATCGGGTGGTTGCATAATCGGTGCGGTGATAAGGGCTGATTTTAATGTTTCGAATGCTTTTAGACAGTCGCCGTCGAAGACGAACTCAGCATCTTTCATCAACAGGCCGGTCAAAGGTTTTGTGATTTTTGAAAAATATTTTATAAATCTTCTGTAGAAACCGGCATGTCCTAGAAAACTCCGTATTTCTCGTACGGATTTTGGAGGTTGGAGATCTTTTATAATCTCTATTTTAGCTTTGTCGACCTCAATTCCTTTATTTGATATGACATGTCCTAGAACTATTCCTTGTCGGACCATAAAATGGCATTTTTCCCAATTTAGGACGAGGTTCACTTTTACACAACATTCTAATACCATTTCTAAGTTTTGTAGGCATCCTTCGAAACTTTGTCCACATACCGAGAAATCGTCCATAAATACTTCTATGATGTTGTCTATGAAATCTGCAAAGATTGCCATCATGCATCTTTGGAAGGTTGCTGGAGCATTATAGAGTCCGAACGGCATTCGGCGGTAAGCAAAAGTACCATAAGGACATGTGAATGTAGTCTTTTCTTGGTCGTCAGGATGAATGGGAATTTGGAAGAATCCTGAATAGCCGTCTAGATAGCAGAAATATGAATGTTTGGCTAATCTTTCCAACATTTGGTCTATGAAGGGTAACGGGAAGTGATCTTTTCGTGTGGCTTTGTTAAGCTTCCTATAATCAATGCACATCCTGCTTCCAGTTACGACTCTTTTTGTTATTGATTCGCCTTTTTCGTTTTTAACTACTGTGACTCCTCCTTTCTTTGGTACGACATGAACTGGGCTAACCCATTCACTATCGGAGATTGGATAGATGATTCCTGCATCTAGCAATTTCTTTACTTCATCTCTGACTACAGTGCTTAGGATGGGGTTCAGTCTCCTCTGATGCTCTCTAGAGGTTTTAGAGTCTTCCTCTATTGTAATTCGATGCATACAGATTGAAGGACTTATACCTTTTAGATCGCTTATGTTATAGCCTAACGCGGTGGGGTACTTCTTTAGGACTTCTAATAGCTTTTCGGTTTCTGGTTGTCCTAAGTCGGCGTTGACTATCACTGGTCTTTTTAGTTCATCGTCTAGGAATTCATATCTAAGGTTTTTGGATAGTGTTTTAAGTTCTAAAGATGGGTTCTTCGGACCTGGCATATGGTTTGGGGTCAGTGCTAAGCTTTCGCTTAGGCTGTTGTCTTTATATGGTTTACGCCAATCATCGTCTTCAGAAATATCGGGTATTTGAATCTTTATTATTTCTGAATACGTGGTCTCTTCATTTTCAAGTTCTCTTATGCATTCGTCAATTCCATCTACTAAATAGCAGGTATCGTCTATGGCTGGTGCTTGTAAGAACTTGGTGAGAATGAACTCTATCTTTTCTTCTCCTACTTCGAATGTTAGCCTTCCTTTCTTCACGTCTATAATAGCTCCGGCTGTAGCTAGGAACGGTCTTCCTAGAATAATTGGGGTAACAGTGTCCTCCTTGATGTCCATGATTATGAAGTCAGTTGGGATGTAGAATTGTCCTATGCGTACTGGAACGTTTTCCAGTATTCTGACGGGGTATTTTACTGATCGGTCAGCTAATTGTACGGACATTTTGGTTGGTCTGAGGTCTCCCATATTCAGCTTTTTGCATATAGATAAAGGCATAACACTGATACTGGCTCCTAAATCGCATAGAGCTTTGTCTATCACGAACTTTCCTATGACGCAGGGTATGGAGAAACTACATGGGTCTTTTAATTTAGGAGGCATGCGGTTTTGAATAATAGCGCTACACTCTGCAGTAAGTGTAACTATTTCGTTATCCTCGATCTTTCTCTTATTCGACAAGATTTCTTTGAGAAATTTAGCGTATGAAGGCATTTGAGTTATCGCTTATGTAAAAGAAATAGTAATATTCAACTGTTTAAGGAGCTCTACAAATTTCTTAAACTGTCCTGAAATTTTGGAGTTTATTAATCTTTGAGGATAAGGGATGGGTGGTTTATATGGCGCTGGAGGTGCTTGAGTTTTTTCACTTGCGGTATCCTCCTTCTCGTTGTCTTCCTTCTTCTCTAACTCGGACTCCTTTTCTGCTTGTTCAGTTGGTTTTTGTTGCATGGCTGAGTTTTCGGTCCTCGGAGATCGGCTCGTCCAATTCTTTTCCACTTCTTAGTATTACAGCATTTGCTTGACCTTTTGGATTCTGTTCGGGTTGTCCAGGAAATGTGCCAGCGGGTGCGGCAGCAGAGGCTTGTTGTTGAGCCACTTGTGATATCTGTGTTTCTAACATTTTGTTGTGGGTGGCTAAAGCGTCTACTTTTCCGGTCAACTGTTTAATTTGCTCGCTAGTGTGTATGTTTTGATTCAGGAATTCTTTGTTTGTTTAAGCTTGAGTAGCTATGAATTTTTCCATCATCAACTCGAGGTTTGATTTCCTTGGTGCAGTCTGAGCAGCAGCTGGTTTCTGATATCCTGGAGGAGCAGTAGGCATTTGCATTGCATTTTCGCTTTTGTAAGAAAAGTTTGGATGATTTCGCCAACCTGGGATGTAAGTATTTGCGTAGGGATTTCCTTGAGCATAATTTACTTGGTCTGGTGGGATTCCGGCTAGCAATGGGCATTCGGGCGCATTATGAGTGGTGCTTCCGCATAACTCGCAGTTTGGAGTTACGGCAGCGACAGTTGCAGTGGGGTTAACGGTCAGACTGTCAATCTTCTGTGCTAGAGCATCTACTTTAGCGTTGAACTTTTCAAGGCTGCTGATCTCGTACATCCCACCTTTCGCTGTGGTTTTCTCGGTTGGAGTGCGTTCACCTCCCCATTGGCAGTGGTTCTGAGACATGTTTTCTATTAGCTGATAGGCTTCGTCGTATGGCTTATCCATAAGTGCACCGCCCGCGGCAGCGTCTATTGTCAATCTAGTATTGTATAAAAGCCCATTATAGAAAGTATGGATTGTCACCCAGTCTTCTAGACCATGGTGAGGACATGTTCTCATCATATCTTTGAATCGTTCCCATGCTTCGTAAAGAGATTCAGTATCTTTTTGTCGAAATCCGTTAATTTGAGCTCTAAGCATAGCAGTTTTGCTTGGCGGAAAATATCTCGCTAAGAAGACGTTCTTCAATTGTTCCCACGTCGTAACGAAGTTGGATGGTAAAGATTGTAACCATGTCCACGCTTCGTCTCTAAGAGAGAATGGGAAAAGACAAAGTCTTATCGCGTCTGGAGTTACTCCATTTGCTTTCACTGTGTCTGCGTATTGTACAAACTTCGTTAGATGTTCGTTCGGATCCTCAGTTGCGTTTCCTGAGAATTGGTTTTGTTGTACAACTGACAGCAATGATGGTTTCAGCTTAAAATCATTTCGAGTAATAGCTGGGGCAGCAATGCTACTTCTAGGCTCCATCTGAGAGGGTGTAGCGTATGCCTTCAGTGGTTTGTTCGGAGGTCCTTCAGCCATGTTTGATTCTTGTTCGGATTTGGGAATGGGAGTGAGAGGATCGGGAATGTTATGTTTGAGTTGGTACTCAATGATTCGACTTCTTAGATGTAAGAAGCGCTCTAGTTCTACGACTGAAGGTTTTAAGATATCGCCTTATGGGCGATTACTTGGCATACAATCGACAACACTAGTAAAGGAAAAATGAAAATAATTAACCTAGTCTATACGGCGTAACAGAAGGTTACACTATTGACTAAACGGGTCCCCGACAACGGCGCCAAAAACTTGATCCCGACTTTCTATGTCTAATACAACCTAACTGCAAGTGCACAGTCTATCGCGTAGTAATAATAGATATCAATCCCACAGGGACTCGTAATCAAACTAGTGTTCTCGGGAGTTACTATGTTTAGCTAGGTAGATAATGCTTAAGGGAATAAGATTTGTCACTAAAGGGAACTAAAAATGTTATTTAAATTGTAATTACGTGAATCGATATGTAGTAATTATGTTCTTCGGGGATTTGACAAGTTACCGGTATACGAAATATTTTTCAGAGTTTATTTAAGCAGAAAATGATGATCTGAAGACTCTCGCCTCACGATGGTTATTGACGCTAATCATAATTCTAAGGGCCAAACGTACACTTTCGTGTCCCATTCGGGGTTTAAATTATTTTTTGGAAATCTCTAAGTTCTAATTCATTTTAAAGTGCTTTCGCTGTTATTAAAATGAATGACTAGTATTTACTATCTGGTCTTGCCGCAGCTTTCGCTTGTTGGTTCGTACCTTAATTAATTTCCCATTTTTGTGGCAAAACTACTTTTAAATAAGTTCTCGCTTTCGCGACGAAGTTTATTTAGTAAATTAATTTAAACACTCGACCATAAACAACATTTGAAAAAGACAGTTTTCAACCGGTTATTATCAAATCCCTTTCGAATTATTATTACATATCGATTACTTTAATTTAGCTAGACATGGATTTGGGAAAGGTAAAACATAAATGAAAACAATAAATAATAGCATGCATCATAATAAAAACTGGAATTACGATTAAAATAAGAAACCTGTAAATATTCCAATTGACCTTTGGGCAGATCCTCCACAAATGTTGGCAGGATTCTGGTCTTTGTGCCAATTGATCGTACAACGGAAATAAGAATTACAGAAGGAATGAAAGGAATGCAGAAAAAGAAAAGAGAAACAAATAAGAATATTAAAAACTGGAAAGGTTGCTCTGAAGATAAATTGGCAGCACTTCGTTGTCTGAATGCGGCTCCCTTTCTCTGCTCCCCTTCTTCCCCTTTTATAGAAATGGAATTCTAACGGTTATAACTTGAAGAAGGTGGACTTTGAGGCAAAATTATCAGGGAGTAGTGGTCCACTATTTGGGACTTGGAACTGCTTCTTTCATGTGCATTTGAAGTGGGGCATTTTTGCCTGTATGACGGTCGTCACGGTGTGTGACGGTCGTCACCCGTGTGATGGTCGTCATGGAGCTATGATGGTCGTCACAGCAGCAAAATCAGCATTCTGCGTTTTTCATGTTGTTTTCATCCGGTTTTCGTCCATATTTCATCTGAGATTGCTTCTTTTCTTCATATTGCCTTGTTTAGACATGATCATCAAATACCTGCAAAACATCAGACAAATAACACGGAAATAACCCGAAATCGGATCGAAAACAGTTAAACTTCAGTTGAATTATGCATCAATATATATATATATATATATATATATATATATATATATATATATATATATATATATATATATATATATATATATATATATATATATATATATATATATATATATATATATATATATATATATATATATATATATATATATATATATATATATATATATATATATATATATATATATATATATATATATATATATATATATATATATATATATACGATTTCGTGTTATCATACTAAAGCTCAAGAGACTAAAACCTAATATTCAGAAGTTAACACGGATGTCACGACCAATGTCACAACATCCAACTAACAGAAACTGGAATCAAGTCAAAAGTAGATTCCAAGGGTATAGATGTTACCACTGTGGAAAACTTGGTCATATTAAATCTGTATGTTTCTGGCTCCATCGATTTCCTAGTCGTCCTCATCAAAGAAAATCTAAACAGAGAGCTCATGTCAAAAGGCAGCATCAAGCAAAACCCAAGAAAGATGTTCCTAACAAGCAAATACAATGGGTTGTCAAGAATATGGCTTTAGTAGCTCAAGCTTCTCTAAAGATGCCAACCAAGGAAGATTGGTACTTTGACAGTGGTTGTTCTAGACACATGACTGGAAAAGAGAATATTTTGGTAAGCATAAAACCTCATTCCTCAAGTCATGTAACATTTGGTGATGGAGCTAGAGAAGAAATCAAAGGTGCTGGAAAACTAGATTGCCCCGGGGGTCCAAAACTGGATGATGTCTTGTTGGTTAAAGGACTGAATGTTAATCTCATCAGTATCAGTCAACTCTGTGACCAAGGTTTCAGTGTAAAATTCTTTAAAGATGAATGTGATGTCATCAATGAAGAAGGTAAGAGAGTTATGAAGGGATCTAGAGCCAAAAACAACTGCTATCTATGGGAGCCTAGGAGTAACCTTAATGTCCTGGTCAAAAAGGAAGAAAAGGATCAAGTATGGTTGGAGAAAGGAAGACAAGTTCTAAAATTAGAAAAGACCATGACCAAAACAGTAGCAAGAGGAACTTCAAAGTCTACTTCAGATAGTAGGACAAGTTGTGGTAAATGTCGTGTGGACAGGCAAGTCAAGAAAGGATACTCAAAGAATGGTCATCAGGGAAATTTAGATAGGTTATATTGGAACCTGATGGAGTCCATGGAAGCTACTCAGCATACTGAGAGTAATGTCACTCAGAATGTCATAACATCATTTTGTGACAATCTCGGTAACATGAACTGCTATCCTAGTCAGCCAGAGAAAATTGTGAAAAATTCTGACTGGCATCACCTTGGGAAAGATTGTGAGGAACCAAGAGACTCGGAAGCATGCAGTGATCACAAGGGTACAAGAGGCCTCAATGATACTCAATTTGAAAAATCTCTAAGGAAGTTGAGGTCCTCTGTTAATAATGAATTATAGCAATTAAAAGTAATAGGGAATTACCTTTTGAAATTTGACCATTTACTGTTCAATCAAAATGGTAAGTTCCCTCCTATTGGGTAATCGTACCTCTCTACTACATATACGATACACCCCTTCTATCTTTGGTACCCTCACAAACTGTTCATCTTCCATTCATCCTTCACCAAGCACAAAGAATCCTCTCTCTCACGATCAGGGTCACCAAAAATGTCTCAACATCCAACAGATATTCCTTCCAAGAAGATGCCGACCAGCTTTGACATAGATTCCGCTGCTAACCCTAAAGAGGTTCTTGAGATAGCTCCTCTGAGAATGCTAACCCCAGAAGGATTGATGGTGAAGAAACCACGAACCTCACATTCAAGAAGACCTAAAGAACTTGTAACAGGTCAAACTCCTCACTCTTCAACTCATGATGAGGCAACCAACGAGGAAGAGGCTAGGCAAATCCACTCCGTCATTGCCAACTTGGTAACGAGGGTTCTGATTGAGCCAAATGAGGTGCCAAGGATAGTCATTCCACCTAACTCTTAGAGACCTGCGCCTAATTTGGATAATCAAGACAATGTCACGCACGATGTTGAAACATTGGAAACCACTTCACAAGAGGGCAATAACAAGGGTCAAGGTTCTGAGAATATGGATGTTAACATGCAATGTGACCAGAATGATGATGTGGCTGACACTATAGATTGTAAGGAGTACTCTGATAATGATTTGATAATCAAGAGCAATCCTGGTATAGCCAAAAGGCTCATGATGAGGAAAGGGGAGAAACAAGCTATACAAAGCAACCCCAAACAGAAAACTGTAGCCAAGAGTACCCCTGTTGGGCCTGCTAAAGCATGGAGCAAGGTGGTTCCAAAGAAGAGGAAGGCCCAATCCAATACTGAAACTGATTCTACTTCAGATGATGATGATGTATCTGAAATTCCATCAAAGAAGAAACCAACCACTAGCAAGCTTGCTAGTGTCCCTGAGGTTCCAATTGATAACATTTCATTTCATTATCCCTCATGTGTAAATAGATGGAAGTAATGTTGTTCAGAAGAGGCTGACATTGGAAAGGGAGCTGGGACATAATGTTCTTGAGAGTAAAGAAATCATGAATCTCATTCATGATGCGGGATTGATGAAAACAGTTAGTCAATTCTCACAATGCTATGAGTTACTTGTCAAAGAATTCATAGTTAATCTTTTAGAGGAATGTGCTGACAGGAAATCTAAAGAGTTTGGCAAGGTGTATGTAAGAGGGAAGTGTGTTACTTTTTCTTCAACAACAATCAACAAGTATCTGGGTAGGTCAGATAGAGCTTATCCTGATGTAACTATCTCTGAAAACAAAATGTGTCAAGTGATAACAGGCAACCAGGTAAAAAGCTGGCATAAAAAAGAAAGCTAGTTGCCATCAAATTGAGTGTCAAGTATGCTATGTTGCACAAGATTGGTGCTGCAAATTGGGTGCCGACAAACCATAAGTCTACTGTGGAAACTGTTCTTGGAAAGATCATCTATGTTATTGGAACCAAGGCCAAATTTGACTTTGGGACATATATATTTGATCAGACTATGAAGCATACAGGCAGTTATAGCATCAAAGGCCTCATTGCATTCCCTTCACTCATCTGTGGCATCATTTCGAAACAGTATCCAAACATTCTCAAGAAAAGTGATGCTGCAAGCAAAAGAGAAAGCCCCTTATCCTTCCATCCCAAGCTGTTTCAAGGAACTCATGTTCCTGACATTGTTGTAACTTCAGCTGAGACATCCAAGTCTAAATCAAGAAAAGCTGAAGTGATTGTCATACTAAAGGAAACCTGTCAGGAGCTGGATGCTAGGAAGAAAAATCTTGAAGCATTGATCAGAACCCTTGAGCAAAGTGAAGATGCTGAGTTCACTGATGAGGATAGGCAAAATGATGGGTCAGAAGAGAATGATAGCCAGACATCTGATTCAGAAAAAGATGCTGCCAGCTCAGAGGAACTCTCTGGTCAAGGAGAGGACAATGATGAAGATGGCTCTCCTGATGCTAAGGATACTAGATAATGAAGAATATGAGAAGGTTAGTTCCAGTTCTGCGTCTGAGGAGGAAGAATGACATGTGCTGATGAAAGGCTGTGGAACTCAAGCTGCTCTTTGCTGAGCTACTTTTGTGTGCTGTTGGTTTGAAGTTTTTTTTTTGTCTGAGTTTTTGTTAGACTTATTTGACAGCAAGAATTGTATTTGTGATGCTCTCTATGATAAGTTTGTATAATTTTCCCCTAACAATTATAATGTTACAATTTTTGATCTATGCTAAGTTCTAAGTTGGATCTTAATTTGTGGCTAAAAAGGGGGAGAGAGTGTTAGATCACGATAGTAGGTTGAAGAACAGGTTGAAGACTTGCTTGTGCTGCTAGAGCAAGTATGTGTTGTTGCTATATGTGTGAGTTCCTAATGAGTATAGGAATGTATGTTAGATATATGTGAGTTCCTTGATGGAACCTAGTAGCTTTATAGCTGCTAGTGTTGTGCGTATCTGCAGGATGGCTGCAGAATGTTGTGCATCTCTTCAGGGGGAATAGCACAGGTTGTTCTACAACAGGTGTGCTTCAGGATGTCATCCTGAATATCATAACATCCAGAGCAGGCTGGATGAATATGTGTGACAGCGGGACTGTTTACAGGTTGTGTGCTCAGCTGTGAGGATATGCATAAAATGCATCAGTTGAGGGGGAGTAACCCAGTGTGTTACTCAGAAAAGTGTGACATCTGTAGTGATAACTCACAGATGGTTAACAAGGTGAATTATAATAATAAGAGCTAACTATGAGGACTCTGATAGTGTGTTGAGCTAGTAACTTTCCTGCATGATAGGGCACATGATAAGTCTTCTGCTGTGTGTAAATCTCTGGTATAAGAACAAAGTGTTTTAGCCAAAAATTTGCCAAAGGGGGAGTTTGTAAGTGCTCTTGATTGGCTGCATTTTGTGGCAAAACATCAGAGTATGTATGTGTCGCTACTGCGAAAATCAAGGCCGACAATGACAGAAGAGTCGCCACCGTGCGTTATTTATTCCAAGAGGGGGAAAGGAAACGCTCAGAGAAAACCTAACGAAAAGAGGGATAAGATCGGTCATTGCAACCAAATCTCGGGTTCGGGAGTCGGTTACGCAAGGGGAAGGTATTAGCACCCCTTACGTCCGTCGTACTCGACGGGATCCATGCTTGTTGTCTATCTAAAAGGGTGATTGAAACTATCTAACTACAGGCTTGAGGATAAAAGAAAAATAAGGTGACTCGGAAAAGCAACGACGCTTTGTGCCTACGTATCTCATCTGAAATGAGAAGTCAGAGTCAACGTAGTTCGGCTAACTACGGGTGAAAGGGGGAACGTTGCTCACCAAGACATCGCGTCTTGTGCCTACGTACTTTCATCTGGTATGAAAGATCAGAGCAAACATAGTTCAGGCTAACGAGGGAACACAGGTTTGTTCAGCAGTTTTTTTAGGCCCGAGTAGGGTTAACAAGTAGTTCTAGCAGTTGGTGTATGCAGCTCGAGCATGGGAGACTTAGGCGTTACCGTTTGTGGTAGAACTAAGAGTTAACAACACTCTTTTTATCTGAAAAGGTTTTTGATTAAGATCCCGAAGGATGAAAAAGATTTGAAGTATTTTTATATTTTATAGAGAAGAAGTGTTTTGAACTTGGTTTGTTTATAATGTATGTTGTACCAAAGTCTAGAACCTAGGATCGAATGCGTCACATATCGCCCTAAGGACATATACTAAACACTCTAGGCAACTGAGAGGTGGCCCCTCAATCACTATTTCCCAAGTATAAGGCTCATGGCACAACATCCATTATCTTTATTAAGTGTTTTGAGATTGTTTTGAGATGAGAAGAGAAAGGACACTAAAAGGGGGACTAAATCCAAACCTAAAGTTGTCATGCAATGATGATCCTAAGATTGAGATGAAAATGAAATGCTTCCTAATGTAATCACACATGGTTGAGATCCTAAAGCCTATCATAATCTCTCTTGACCAAGAGAAATGAGAGGTCCTAGGGGAAAGAAACAACAGAAGAACAACAGGGAACAAAATAAGCATACAAGAATGCAAACATGAAGTGCAAATGAGGGAGGAAATTGTATGGGGTAAAGGCCACCACAAGCTGATCTCAACCTCAAACGACAATATAATAAATGCAAGAAATAAAGGAACAAGAAATGCATCAATAGAAACACACAAGAGCACAAAAAGTGGAATGAAATGGCCTAAGTAAAACAATATCAACCACAATGCCACAAAGCAAAACAACATGCAAAGAACAAAGAAAAGAACCCTAACTCAAAGAGGGGTTAGAACAAAGGAAAAAAAAACAGCAAGGCATTCCCAAATATCATTCAACTAATGCATCATCATGATTTGTGCAAAATATGCAACAAAAGTGTCCTCATGGTTCACCATTCAATTCATGTTTCAAACACCTCCAAAGGAGGGAACTTAGATAAGCCTAAATGGTGTTCCAAAGTCCTTGGACAGCAAGTGGAATGAAGTAAAAGTTCTCAAAAGAGAAAGAATGTAAACCTCAAGGAAATGCAAGCAAAAATCCCAAAAGAAAGCAAGCTTGTTTCACAATGAAACCCTAATTGGAAACTCAAAAGTTACCAAGCAAATGAACAAGCAAAACCAAATGTTATGACCTAAAAATGAGCAAGCACCATCCTTAACATATTAACAACATGAATCAATAGGCATTGAGAGCTCAAAGGATCCAAAAATGTCATATCCAAGTCAAACTAGGTCAAGGTGTATGTTTGAACCTCCCTTTAGGGTAACTTGACTTGCAAGTTACTCTAAAAATAGGAAAATGATTCAAAAATTATCAAATAAAATGCAAGAAGCTCATAAATGTGTTGGAAATCAGAGTCCAAAAGATCTCAATCAAAGTCACTTCACAACATCACCATAGAAATTGATTCACAAGGGTGCTCTATTGTGAAGGAGGATTGTTTAGGGTCAAATGAAAGGCATCAAAAGTCAACTCAAAAGTCAACCAATTAGGGGCGAAATGGTCCTAAAAAATTCTTCAACTCATCATTAATATTAGGATTGAATTTCATTCATTGGATCAAAAGGAAGTGAGAGAAATAATATCAAGATGAAAATATGTCAAGATTTAAATTATATAGAACACTCCCAAAGCCAAATTCCATTTTTAATTGAAAAATAAAATAAAAATTTCTAAAAATAAGAAGACATCTCAAAGATTCTAAAACATATTGTTTTGGGATTCTATGATCTTTGAAAGTATTTTAAAATAAATTAAATCTAAACAGAACTAAAATAAAAACTAAAAGAAAAAGAAATAAAATAACATATGGGCTGGGGGTGCCAATAGCAGCCCAGAAGCGCTGCAAATCATTGGGCTTCACAAAGGGGGGGGGGGTGCTAATAGCAACCCAGCCCATCAGAAAAAACAAAAGAAAATAAAACGTGACAATCCAGTGGTACACGGTCAACCAAGGCCTATGGCGGGATTCATCCAGGCGCGTCTGATCACAAAGTATACAGATCAAGTGGCTCACACGCTGCCAAATCATTTAATGAATTTTAAACTGGATTACGTGTGATGAGTCAAAGAGGGTGCACCAAGTTTCTTAATCCTGGCCAGGAAATAAAAAAGTAAGCAAATCCAACGGGTAGCAATGAGCCAGCACAATGTCTTCAACCTCCAACAAGAGAGGGAAAACCAGACGGCCGGAACCACTGTTCCGGTCGTCTTCTCCGGCGAAGCTTCAACGGCCAAAAACCCAGAACCTCCAAAACTTCATCAAAATGAGCAAAACAAAAGCCTAAAGTGATCTCCAGGTTACGGGGATCATGAATCCACTAGCCATTTTCATTGATCAGGCCTTATTAACACAACGAAAGAAAATAGAAAACGAGCAAAAATAAAAAAGTTCGTAAACAGCCACGAAACCAACCCAGAATCCATCTATGCATCAAGAGGTTTGCAAATATATAAAAATGGCCTGACATTAATGCTTGAACAGTGAGAAATTTTAAAAGAAAGAAACCTAGAAAATAAGCTTCCTCAGAGCTCAATGTGTGATCAAAGCTTGTAGTAAACTACCCAGAATCGTTCTGTGAAGTTCAAGAAATGTTTTAAGATGTTTAGTTTTGATTGAAACTCAGTGGAACTCAAAACACGATTTTGACTTGTTCACCACTTTTTCTCAATGCTCTCTCACTCAAACTCTCACCAAATCCACTTCTGAAGGTATGGGAATGATCCTGGGATTATATATGTTGGATTCAGATCAAAAATAAGCCCAATTCTGTTCCCTTTAGCCCAATTTGATTTTCACTTTTTTTCACTTATGGTCAATTGAATAGTGCACGAATTTCACCTTGATTAGTTGTAAAAATGGCATAGCTGACTTGCATAAGGTGTAGGCTGATCCAAGGGCTGAGAATGGCCCCTTAATTTAGTCCCATGGTATGTTTTTAATATGTAACTTAAACATGAAGAAACCATGAAAATGGCCACTAAAATGCACCCAAACTCCAAATCCAAATATTGCATTGTGTTCCAAATGTCTTTGGCACTCAAAATTTGCACAAGGTTGGTGCAAAATGTTTTTAAATGAATTAATTTTGATTTTTCCCTTTTTAAGCCTTTTTCATGGAAATTCATTTAGGGATTCTTCAACCTATGCCAAAACTCTGAAGTCTTGATGCTTGGTTGAGCAAAAGACCCCATTTGGAGCAAGTTTTATGTTGGAAAGATTTCCATTTGAAGTATGCAAAGTGGTGAAAATGACTTGTAATCCTGCTTTTCCAAAATACCCCTGCCTTGCAAGCCTTATAACTTGAGTTTTACAAATCAGATGAAGGACTTCTAGTACTCTTTGGAAAGCTACAATTATGAGGAACAACTTTCATGTTCATCAAAAGTTGAGGAGAAACATTCTTCTATGTCAAAAATGGCTTGAAAGTTGGTTGATTTTTGTTGTCCAAAATCACATTCACCTGAGGACCTGTAACTTGTCTGCATCATAACTTGAGTTCTATAAATCCAATCAAGGACTTCTAGTACTCAAAAGAAAGCTAAGAACATGCTCCAAAAGTTTCATGTTGGTCAAAAGTTGAGATGGGACTTGTATCTTGAGATAGGTGGTCTTGAAGTTAGGAACTAAATAGGGGATTTTACATTGAGAACCCTAATTCAGTCACCCCTCATACTCTTGATTCTTGATGAATTGATCTTGAAATGATATCCCATGTATCTTAACACAACATTCCATGACCTCAGAGAATTGGAATTGAGTTTTAGTTTCCTTCAATTTTATAGTTGACTCAGGGTTGACCAGATGAAAACCCTAATTGCACCATCTTCAACAGTAACCCTTCGCACTTGGTATAAACACTTGAATGAACTCCACAATGACCCTCAAGGCCTCAAATGAGCTTAAATGATCATCTCTCTTCTAGCCATGGGCTTGTGATCCTCAGATGGTCTTCAAATGGTCTCCCAGACAGGAGGTGAACCTCATACACTTATCTGCCTATCCAAAGGGGTCTGACTTGTCTCTGATGATGATAACCCCCTTGTTGACTTGAATACAACCTCTTGATTAAGCTTAGAACCCTTGGCACATTCCTATTGTTTCACACACCTCCGACATCACCGTCAGACGCTTATATCAAGTAGAATATCTGACTTCGCCGTCAGTCACTAACCAAATAAACATCTGACCTCGTCGTCATTCATCAAAATAATTTGACTTCGTCGTCCGTCATCAAAATAATCTGACCTCATCGTCAGAACTCTGTAAAAACACTTGACTTCGCCGTCAGAACTCTACATTAAATTGGTAAAACACCTGACCTCGCCGTCAATCCTCAAAATCATCTGAATTCGCCGTCAATTCTCAAAATAACCTGACTTCACCGTCAAATTCAATAATCATCCGATTTCGCTGTCAACTTCAATAATCATCCGACTTCGCCGTCAACTTCAATAATCATCTGAATTCGCTGTCAGCTTCCAAAACAATCTGACTTCGTCGTCGATCCTCAAAATCATCTGACTTCACCGTCAACTCTCAAAGCAATCATCTGACTTCGCCGTCAATTCTCAATATCGTTTGACTTCACTGTCATTTCTCAAAATCACCTTCTGACTTCGCCGTCATTTCTCAAAACAGTTTGACTTTGCCGTCAACTCTTAAAATCATTTGACTTCGCCGTCATTTCCCAAAATTATCTGACTTCGCCGTCAGCTCTCAAAATCATCTGTACAAGCATCTGACGTCACTGTCAGACCTCAACATCAAGTCGGTAAAAGCATTTGACCTCGCTGTCAAGGTGAAGAAATCCATTGGGGAAATATGAATTTGAATAAGTAGACTTTGTTGCAACGAATGATAAGATGAACACATATGTCAATGATCTTGCTGGAGGTACACCTGAAAATAAAAGGGTAACAACCTGGCTTATGTTTCACATGCACATGTTTGAGTATGTCGTAATTCTCCATCCGAAATGGGAATGCTACGCGTTTGGGAGGATGCTATGCACGATGCAAATGCAAAGGAACCACTTCAACAAAATAAATGCTGAAGAGAGGAAAACAACTCCGCTGGGGGAAGACTAGGCACGCCTAGTGCAAATGGACTCATGTTGGGGAATACAAGCCTTGGATGGCCTCCAAGATAACTTCCGGGTAAAGCTGCTCTGCTAAGCACAAATCCACTATGCTGGGAATCAAAATCAAACTCTGCTGAGGAAAGCGCCCTGGATGGCCTACCAGAATATAACCCTTCTAGGAAATAAACAACTCGGCTAGAGACAACGACTCCACTCTACCGGGGAAATCAGCCCTGAATGGCTTGCCAGAAAATAACATTCCGGGGAACAGACAACTCTGCTGGGAATCAAGGCAGACTACTGAAGGTTTAATCCACTATCTGTTAGGTATTATGAATAAGATCTACTGGGGAATCATCCTAAACAATCTCAGGAAAGAAAGCCACTCCACTGACTTGGCTGAGGATTAGGTAAGGAGGGAATCAACATCAACCGTTGCTTGGGGAAATGAGCACAATGCTCAACAATATCGACCTCTGCTTAGGGAGAATGAGCACAATGTCCCGGACTCTTGAGGGGAAAGGAGCTAATCGTTCAGACTCTGTGGGGAAAACGAAATTCTGCATTCATTCCACTGCTGGGGATAAATCCACATCTACCTGTTGGAAATGCTCCTACTCTGCTGAAGACGTCAATCTCGGCCTGCTGAGGATAACGTTAACTGTATGAAGTTTTAAACTGTTGGGGATGTGAACACGCTTAGCTCGTGCATTTCCCTTAGATGAGGGACTTCTGGAAAAGTTTCGAGGATGGGAGTCCTGCAAATAACAAATAGGAAAATATGTTTTGTGCAGCAAACGTCATCTTACATATCACCTGTGACATTACTCAAACAAAAGAATTGTTTCGATTATGGTTGGCAGAGCCCACAAAATTATGTAGGCAAAGTTTTATCAAAAACAATCAGGCGTCTTTTGCAAACAAAACGGTAAAAGCTGAATCAAAAACAAAAGTTTTTCTGAATAATATGTTTTATTGATAAATAGCCTGTAAATAAGCAAATTTACAAAGGACGCAACTCCTGAAATGAGAAAGCTGCGTAAGCAAAATACAGAAATGTACAAGAATATACAAAAATATCGGCAATGTGGCACAGACAACCATCATAGAACGACTCAACTATGACTCGCGTGACTTTGACGCCTTTCAGATGCTTCGTCTTCTGAAGAGATTGATTTGGACGGATGATTCTCGAGTTCTCCCATAACCATTATATTTTAAAGATCTATGTGCTGGCCGCAGTCGTTTGCTTTTCAAATCCCTAACTTTTTCCTGAATCGCCCTTGCGGGTTTTCGATTCACCGGGATACCCATTTTTGCCAAAGCCGCCCTTTCGGGTTTTCAACTTTGCGGGTTTACATTTTTCTTTTTTATCCCTAATTTTTGCCCGAACCTATCTTTTTATGGTTCGCCGGGATGCCCCATTCTTGCCTGGATTTTCTTTTTCTTTCCAGCGGGTCTATTTTAAGCAAAGTATCTTTTGACTGCGTCTGCATTTACGGGGGACGTAAAATCTTCACCATCCATGGTTGAAAGTAGTAAGGCTCCTCCGGAGAAGACTTTGCTCACAACATACGAACCTTCATAATTGGGAGTCCATTTGCCCAATCACCTAATCACCTACCTGAAAGCTTCGAGGACGCATCTTTTTATCATAGGCTTTCTTCATCCTGCTCTGATACAAACGAACATACACAAGAGATGCCAGTCTCTTCTCATCCATCAAACTGAGTTGATTCAACCTATTCTTCACCCATTCCGCCTCATCTAGCTTGACGTTAGCCAGAACTCTCAGAGATGGGATCTCGACCTCCAATGGCAGGACAACCTCCATGCCTTATACCAACGAGAAAGGCGTTACCCCAGTTGAAGTACGCACCGAGGTACGATATCCATGTAGAGAAAAAGGCAACATCTCATGCCAATCCTTATAAGTCACAACTATCTTCTGCACTATCTTCTTTATGTTTTTGTTGGGCGCTTCCACAACGCCATTCATCTTCGGACGATAAGGAGATGAATTGTGATGCTCAATCTTAAATTTCTGGCACAACTCCTTCATCATCTTGTTATTCAGATTGGAACCATTATTGGTAATGATCCTCTTGGGTATCCCATAGCGCAGATGATGTCCTTTTGATGAACCGGGCTACAACTTGCTTGGTGACATTAGCATAGGAGGCCACTTCGACCCATTTGGTGAAATAGTTAATAGCCACTAAGATAAAACGATGCCCATTGGATGCGGTCGGCTCGATCTTGCC